>OX459112.1:190615313-193605386 GCA_949775065.1 Brachyopa scutellaris
AAGCAGTTTTTTTCGCGGTCCCATTTTTTTTTCATTGTCGTTGGTTCGATTCTCTTTACCGTTGAGGTGGAGAAATATGAGAAATATAGGAGAAACCATACAAACAGTGGCTTTTCCCTAGTAAAAGAAGTAGTAATTGGCATTAGGCCTGTAACATCCACTTTCATGTGCAGGTTCTCCTCCACCGTAGTCTAAGAGGAGGCTCCCCGGAAAGAACGTTGACACGACGCAGCTCGATGTGGGGAAACGTGGTCGGCACTAAGTAACAAAGTGTACTGAGTGGTATCAGGCGAACAGAAAATGTAGAATGTTGGTTTTACACTGTGTACCCAGTTGTTGACAGCAAGTACTCCAGTATGTACTTGCATGAGTGGGTACATCGTCGTATGGCGCTTGGATTGTATGGCACATTACATGGTAAATTACTTCTGTGCCTCTTTACCTCGTTTCTCTGATACTAGATTTTTCATTGTTACATCGGAGTGACACTGTGTTGTCACGTGGTAGTAGTGCAGTGTAGGTTGTAGCTGAATGCGAATGGGTGGAGGGCGGTGCTGTCGGTTGGGCAAGTGGAACTGAATAAAGCCAAGTGGTTTATTGGTTTGAGCAGAAAATAATTTTTCTATCACGTACACGTTGTTCATTTAGTGGAAGTACTGACTGCAGCGCAGCGAGGTGTCAATGCAATTTACAGACGAGTATTGTGTTTGTGCGGCTTTTTCCCCAGACATTTTTATATTCCAAAACAAACTACATTTAGAACTCAATAATATTTTATTTTTTCGTATTTATAGTGGGAGTCATTTGCGATGGTATTCTGAAAGTGTCAATCCCATGGGGACATATCAACATACATATGTATATGTATGTTATGTACATATATGTATAAATACTCGTATGTGCGTACTAAAATATGTTTAAAATTTGTATAAGATACATACAATATATGTACATACAAGTATGATATATACATTATGTATGTATGTACATATGTTATGCACGTTCGGGTACATATTTCGTTATGTGGAAGATACACCACATTTTGTTTGCCATTTATATGGTTAACCAGTTGCATTATCTTTGTTCTAGTAGCGAATTTACTGGCCAAGATCGTTTGTTATATTTGTTTAGATTGTTTTTCTGGTCAAAGAAAACATCTGGGACAACTCTTGGACACTTTTTCCGATGCGGTGATTATAAAAAAACAACAGAGCCACTTTAAATGATGTTCTATTGCCAGGCATCTTGAATTACGAATAAATTAACCACAACTGTTGTATTTGACGACCAAATGCCAAATGGAGTGCTATTTTGGTTCATTTGCGACAGAAATGAACACGTTCGTGCAAAAAAAATTTAAAATCATAACGGTAAATTCATTCTACAGCCCTAAAAAGGATTTGTAAAAACACTTTCTTGACCGACTAATTTTTGTTTTTCTTGTTGTTTTTTGTTATTGTTTTCAAAATGTAATATTTTTTCAATACTGTTTGTTAGAAGATACATAACTAAAATAAACGGAATTAAAAAAATTAAGTTAAAACATCAAAGAAGCTCTTTTTTATAAAGAAACTGTCCAAATTACCATGTTTTTCCTTTGTCAAAACACTTTCTTGACATACTGTATGTGAATATTACAAAATCATGGGTGCCCTGTTAAGTGTTCACAAAATTTATTATTTGAAACTTAAATAAAATTAAAATTCCTCCGTGTTAGCGACGACTAAGAATTTGCGGCTCTTTTCGCAAATCGTGGTAACAATAAGACCAACCATCTGGACCGTCTACATTGAATTCCTTTTCGTCTGTTAAAAGAACACGGCACCATCGTTTTGCCCAGTTTAAATGTCATAATCACTTTTCGACTTTTCTTTAAATGTTTTGCGATTTCAATGGTTTTCATATTTTCTCTATGAAGACTGAGAGCCACTCTACACTAGTCACTTTGCTCTGCCCATTTTCTATAGAAAAGCTTGCATTCATAGCATAAATTAGGAAACATAAACAATTTTGGCTTTCCGAATGCTTAAAGTAAACCTAAACATGTTTATCGTACTGTGCTATCTTTTTGTCGCACCATGCTTTCGTCCCGTTTTAGATAACGGTTAAACTCTTTGAGTGATTTTATTCTTTTGCACTCAAAAGTAATCACACAACTACTAGTTAGAACTGAATGAAGAAAATGGTGCCCAAACTCGTTTTTAACTGTGTTTTTGTAAAATAATGTTAATGTGCTATCATTTTGTCGTGGTCTGTATATTGAACGAGTATATGCTAAGCTTCAGTGTCCTATGTCATTGAAAATTGTCATTACTATGATTAAAATTGTTTCAATCAGTCAATCAATATACTTACCACCAAATGCCTTCTTTGTAATATCCAGACCTAAATTTTCACTTTGGTACTCCGTAGTTATGTCGCTTTGGGAAGCGGTTTGACACCTCAAATAGCCATAAAATATAATTCAAGGCCATACGTTCAAGTGCCTATGAAAAGTGCTATGAGGACTGGGTTAAACATTGCCGTTAATTTTAGTATTGTGCTAATTTTGAAGGAAAAATAAATTTATTTGTAAAATATTTTAAAGTTTATGTTTTCTTTTGAAAATACTGGTGTACTGGGTTGATTAGAATTTACTTACTAAACACATATGTACTGTACATATAATAATTGTATTTTCGTTTCATCGTAGATCTGAAAGCAAACGTGTGACATTGTGAATAAAAAAAAAACCATATCGGTGAAGAAGAAAGGATTTCATTTTATTAATATTAGGATTATTTACATTCTCGATACATGTCTACTAGAGTCGGTTATTAAATAAATTGTGCAGCCGTTAATTCGAAACGTCAGCTTAAGACTTATGTTAAAGCTTCTTAGGAAAACGAACTTATAATTTTTTGCATTAAACTGTTTTAATTTTAAGTTACAACAATAAGGTTGCATATGTATATGTATGTACATATTTATTTATTAAAACTAATAAATAAGATCAACAATATTAATTTAGCTAACACTTAATCGTCTAAACTTATGATCTAATGATATGATATTTGATATTCATTATACGTAGTTCTTGTTTTTTTTTTTTTTAATATATATATTATTTTTTTTTTAAATATATTATCACAGTTAGAGAATTCATTTGATATGTAGGGATACGATATGTTAAGAGTCGTCATTTATTACTTATAATTAAAATTGATTGGGTACCAGTGGAAAAGAATCAGGTGACCACATGAATAGAACCAACCATCGTTATAACCTAAAATGTCAGTAAATACATTTTTAAAATTCATTTAGTTTTGGCGATGTACAAGCATCTTTGAAATTTGTCGCATTCAGAGGCAAAAAATAATCTTCATGCAAGAATCTAATGATATTTTCAATTGGGCAAAGGTCTGCTTTATTGCCGCGGCTGTCACGTGTGACACGTAAACTTTTACCACCCTCACAAAAGTCAATCTGTTGTGTTACATCTCTACCGTTATATAGCACGCGGAAGTAATAATCTGTATTCTTTTCACTTTTATACACTTCGACCGTAAGTCGGCTGGCATAGGGAATCGAAGTGGTCTCTGTTTGGATGCCCAAAGCCGCTGTAAGATACTGCAGTGTCCAATCGTGACCAGAGTAAAGTACGAACTTAGTACGATCACCAGAAATCATTTTTAGCATGTAGCTGACAAGATGTCGGATCATTCCATAGGCTCGCAACAAACCAATCTGCTTATACAGTGAGTGGTGAACTTCTTTAGATGATTGCCAGTTTGTGTAAGCCATCAGTGCCGCAATATGACTTGTTTCGATGCAGCCTGCAGTTTGCCCACCACCCTGATTGGTCTCCTCACTAACCATAGACATTGCGGTGTCTCCTAGGTTAGCCGCTGTATCATCTTGATCAATATTTATAACATCGTTAAAATCCATAGTTGTTGGTTCGGTCGTAACGACTTTTGATGCATTTGAGGACGCTTTCCTACAAGGCAGTGGTGCATCGTGGCAGAGAACCGTAAGAACCGCATCAACGACCTCATTTGGATTGTTGACTCCATTTGGCGTATGCTGTAGCAGAGTTGCACCGATCCATTGTACCACTGCAGCAACGGCTGGATGTCGACCGAGGTGATTAGCGTTCAACCAGCTTAATTTTTTCCTAAACGCCTCTGCCTGTGGACAAGCGCAGTCAGCAAAGCAAAACGCCATGCTATGCGATTCGCGAACATTTAATGCAAGCCATTTATCGGCGGGAAGGAAAGGAAATAGAAGCGCCATTGCTGATTGAAACGTGCGACGGTAACGAGTTGTGTAGAGAATAACTTCGTCAGAGTTGAGTAGAGAGTGAGGTGTTGAAATAATATAGGATTTCGTTTGTTGAGGTTTTAGCAAAAGACCCAATGGATGTGCATAGATTTGATGAAGGATTTCGCCAACATGCAACAGTTGGGCAATACCTCTGAAAAATATAAAATAGGAGAAAAATAAACTGTTCAAATGGGGAAATAAAGTTCAATCAGTCGAAAGTTCCTTGCGCTATTTCGACATATGTATAAGTATCCTTAGATCGACATAGCTACGGAGTACTAAATTTTAAAAATGAAAAAATAACCCTTTCTTTGAATGGGCGGAGATGAAAGCGAGTGACAAGTGATTATAATTATTCTTTCCTCTTCGCTACGAAAAAAAATCGAAAGCTAAAATACTCGTTTAAATGAAGCGACATAAATCTGCAGCATATCTTCAGGCGATATCATTAATTAAATATGAATGCCTGAAAGGCCCAAACAACATTATGTACATTACTCAGTTTAACCGTCAACTTCGCACAGGTTTCTCGAAGGCTGTGTCATGTAGCACAGTTATTGTTAAATAAATGCAGTATAAATAGAACAGAAATTCAACAAATAACGTTTAACCTTGAATCAAGTTTTTTTTTAACTTTTACTTGAATACAACTAGGGTTAAATAAAGAGCGAATTCACAGAGCTCCACCGCCTTGTCAACCCTGTGTACTGTCCCACTTAAAAACTCTGGCTATTTGTATTCATCTCTTCTGTTAACAAGACAAAGTCTTCAGCTGTGTGGTACGTGAGCATGGTGTCATGAAATGCATACAGTTATACATTTCCCGCCTGTCACCTGTCCATGTCTCCTACAGAGGTAAACAAACAAACACCTCTTTAACTCAGCCCATTGCCATGCCGACCCATTAACCTATTTACGTGATGGAACTTTCGTTAAATGAAAGCTCTTACACTTCTCAAGAAAATAGAATTCATAAAAAGAACTACTAATATATATCCAAATATTTCAGATTTGCATTCTTTCTATCATAAAATTCTATTCCTAGGAAGTACTCACTTGTATGTTAGTTGTCCAAGAAGGCATGACTTTTCAGTAGCAGGTAGCAGCGCGAATCCATGAAATGGTCCCAACTTATTCCAGTACATGTGATTAGCTCCTGAAGGATTACTCGTCGAGTTGTATAGAAATGAACGGTATCTGAAATCGTTTTGAGTGTATTTCATAAACATAAGTATTTAATTTATCAAGAGTTCCGTACTTATTTAAAAAATGATCCCCCTGAGCGCCACAATCAATAGAAGATACGCCTCGCACATGAGACATTGGTCCACGATCGCCATGCCTGATGACCAGCAACACACCTTGCAGTTTCCAACCATCGAGAATTCCACCGTCATCCTTTCTAGTCAAACTTTCAATTGGAGAACAACGCTGTTTGTATTTGCGAAACTTTGTTGCTTCCTCATTTTCTAGTGTGGTAACGTAGAGACGTTTTCCATTTAGGAAGCCCAAAGTGCTGATGGTGTTAGTACTCCCAATGTATTTGTACATCCCTTAAAAGTAATATTATACTTTAGAGCAGCTAAGAATAAACCTCCATCTTACCTGCTATGAGCAAGAATATCCATACACTTAAAATCATGTAGCAATATAGAGTTCTGTGCTGTGTGGAGAAGCGTATCAATTCCTTGAGTAACATCCCGAATTCGAAAAACTTTTATTTATATATGTTACTGAAACTACTTTCGTAGAAAAACTGAAAAAAATAATAAAAAATACTATAAGGGTTTTTGTAAAAAGAAAATGTTGACGTTTAACTTCTAAAAATGTTGTACCGCCAAGCTGGCTGGCTAGTGTGTCGTATACGCGATATGAGGGTAGGAAAACTGTTCTGTGTACAAACAGATAACCTGAAAGCAACCCCTAGAAGTGTCAAAGTGGTGTAAAGAGAAATAACTTATGAAGGAAGAGCGGAGAGTAGTCTGCAGTGATTATACAGGGTGGTGACATTAAATAGTGGCATAGCAATTATATATCACACAAGATTATAGAAAAAAGGGAAGAATTCTATAACCGTTTTGCCTGCTGTTTATTAACAACAAAAAATTGTTTTTACTAACGCTGTAGACTTTTCTTACAAGCAATTACATATTTACAGCGAATCGCTTTTAAACTTTGCTGGCGAAAACGACTAATAATTTTTACACTTTACCATCTTACCGACTGATATTAGTATTTCGATTCGCCTACAGATGCCGCCGCAATCGACAGAAAGAGACATGTGCTCTTTTTTTCCCCCATTCATTTTCGTCTCATTTTCGTAACCACCTTGCTTAATTTCTCTTGGATTTGTTTCTTCCAAACAAGCAAATGTAGCAGCCGACCAGCCGTTCGGTTCAGTTTGGTTGAACTTTGATTCGCGTTCCTATAATTCGTTCTCTTCGCATTGTTCTGTGTTATTTCTCAGTGTTGTTGTTTTGCGTTGAGCTACGGAAAAAAGAAGTGTTTCTCTTCGTGTTGCTATTCCTTTTTCGTTTAATCAAATAAATGAATCCGCAAAATAATTGTTCCCTCTAAACTGGTCGCACGCAGTTTCAAATGTATCCAGTAGTGAGTCGTGAAATTAGATTAATATAATCGGAATTGATTAGTGCAGTATACGAAACAAAAAAAGATTATAACAAGTGTGAGTGAAAGTATTTCTTAAAATTCCACTAATTTCCACGTTTGCCGCAAAATTCCTTGCTTTAATTATGTACGTCGTTCGATTTTCGTCACATTTTATTTTTGAGAACTCGATTTCACACCGAAGGCCGAAATATTTGCCGCAGATTATTTCTTGTTTAACCAGTTTTGTATGTTTTGTTTAGTAAAATATTAATTCTTGATTAAAGTTAACTTGAAAACTAAACAAGAATAATGCATATATGTCTGTACATATGTATGTACGTCTTAATTTGCAGCGAATTAGCAAATTCTCTCCATACACCATACTCCACCCGCTATTTGAATAATTGTTTCCTTTGGCCTTCTATATTCTTATTTTGTCTTCTGCTCGTGTCTTCATGATTAAAAATAAAAGTATTAAAATAAGAAAGCTTAGATAATTCTTTATATTTTTAAAAATTTGTTAATACAATTTGCGCACGTTGTATTTGAATGAAATAAAAAAAATCACAGATTGGGGAGATTTATATTTGCTCACGGAAATTAGATGCTCTTGATATTTCACAGGTGATTGGTTAAAAAATTGAAATTTTTTTAATTTGTGTTATCTCATCCATGAAGTGTAAATTTATTGCACAATTCGAATAGATATGGAAAACAGTTGAAGAAATTCTATATTCCATTTTATCTACTTTAAACCGGCATGTTTTTGTTTACACGTTTTGTTACCTTCTATTGGCACAGCAACTGACTAATTTTTGAGCAAAGATAATGAAACGTGAAACGCATAAAGCGCGAATGGGTTGTAGGTAGTAGGTTGAGGTTCTTATATTGATTTGCATTGGAAAGTCTGTGGAAACTTGTTAATCTGTTCCCCGCGTCAACCCAATGGGGGTCAAATCAACCGGAAATTGTTACAGATAGTCTATAGGAGAATCGGATCTTTTTTGAATTGTACTCATTTGAACATTTCTATGTGTACCTATATTGTTTATTTAAGGCGATAAAGCTATTGAAAATCATTGGTTTGATGTAGTTTTAATAGAATCATTTCTCTCGTCATGCTATGTTCTGCTCTGCCGAATTATTTGAATGATTTGAAGACGACTTACAAAAAATGTTAACTTTGCATGTTGCATTTGTTTGCAAATGGAATAAAATGTGTTAGACACTACAAATTTACATAAATGGTTGTGAAATTTAATATACAGTACTACCTCGGTAATTCGAATACCTATTTTTTTTTACATTATGTATTAGAATGTTTGCGGCCGTTTCCTTGCTGATTGCTTTTGCAATAACATAGTAAAAAGTATTTGCCTAGAAATATGAGGAAAAAACAGCTCAGTTGAATTTTTTTTTGAGACAATAACATTGAACGTTTGCGTGCAGTTAGTATTTTTGTCTTAATTGGTTTGTGAAAAGCTTCTAATTTTAATAAGTTACATTTCAACCATTTTTGTCAGAAAAACTACAAACATGAATCGTTCTTAAAAGCACCACAAGATTTTGTATATTACTATTTAAAACCGCTTTTCACTGCGTTTTCATCCGAAATATTGACCGCGAAAAAAGGATCCAGTAATTCGAAAACCGCCGTCGTTCGAATTAGGGTAGGTCTCTTATAGTTGGAAATACCGAGGTAGTACTGTACTATGTATGTAACCTCCACTGGCTCTTATCTACTCCAAGACGACCTGAACAACTTTTCATCTTGGTGCCAATAAAAAATTCTTGAGCTTAATGTTAACAAACGTCATTCCCGTAAACATCCTCCAACAGTTAATCGTTCACATTTCATCGGTGACGAGCTTGTCCCCCCGTTTCACAAATGCGCAATTTGGGTGCCATATGTGACAAACAACTTAATTTTCGCTGCCATATCGAGCCAACTCTATGCTGGCTTCATAAAACGGTGGTCTAAGGAATTCTCCAACACTTACGTCACGAAATCTCTTACCGTCACTTTCGTTAGGCCAATTGTGGTCTCCCTACCACGTTACCTATTCGTCCAGAATTTAAGTGATTGATCGCAGCCTCATCCGTTTTGCTCTACGAGGCCTTCAATGAAACGATAGCTATAACCTACCCCCATATGAGAATCGTTTAAAACTGATTAATATGCAGCCTCGCCTGTGGTCGCCGTGGCCGTGGTGGTTAGTGGGGTGGACTACCACGCAATGCTGCCCGGGTTTAATCCCAGCAAAAACACCTAAAAGTTTTTTCACGGTACGACCTCTTTCGAATGTCTGACAAACAATCAAAGAGTATCATTTGTCATGAGAAGCTGATCAACTCGCCGTTTGGATTCGGCGGCAGAAAACTGTAGGTCCATTCCATTTTGTGGAAAAAATAACACGCACGCTCAAATGGTTGCGAGAAGCTAGGCTTGGTCCTGTATAGGTCTGCTGACGCCGTATATTTTTTAATATGCAACCTCTCGAAAAACGTCGTCTTGTAGCTGACACTCTTTACCCACCAACTACTAACCGGTAACATTAACTGCCCCACGCTCCTCTATACCATATCCCTTAACACAAACACACGCAACCTCAGGTCTGTACCACTCTTCCGCCTTAATCTTCACCGCACCAATTTTGGGTATTACGAGCCTATGTCTAGAATGCTCTGCACAGCGAATCGTATGCAAAGATCATTTGATTTTCAATGCAGCAGGTTTGCACTGAGAAACTCCCTTTACTCAACCTAATTACCCTCCCTTTCTTAGAAGTTAAGTATCCTCTTAGTGTTTAATTGTTATATTTCTAGTTTCTAATAGTTTCTACTTAATTTAAGGTCCTAGTTTATATTAGTTTGTATTAGCTAGCTTGTACAAAGCTGAATTAAATAAATTAATTAAATTAAAATTAACGCCTCCACCTAATATGTTTATGCCTGTAAGTGAGCCTGTTTTATTTTAAATACCTACCTACGTAAAGTTGTATGTACTTTATTCTAGGACATGTGAATCTAAAATCGTAAATACATCTACTTATTTCCAACAATCGAAATACAAAAATAAAAATTATTTTATGTAAGATAAATTAGATGACAATATCATTGGAAATAATAAATTCTTTAGGAACGGTTTTCATTTAAAAAATGTCTGGCTAATTTATGCCACTTCTACTGCGTTAGATAAAAGATGAGGTAATATTTTATGACTGAAACGAATAAATGTATTTTTTTTTTTGTTTTGGTTGCTGTCGTCAAATGCATACATGAGCCTCTCAACAGATGGTGGAAATATTTTTGAACAATACTTTTTCACATACATATGTAGGTAGTTGAATATACAACATATTGATTTATTATATTCTTGGAAGGATATTTAAAACGATATACATATGTTAACACTTACGCGGTCTATAATATTGCACGATAAATAAGCGTACGATTAGGTACATATGTACACTGGTCCCTCGGGAAATCGCGCAAAGCGAAGTGTTGCGTTCCTGAAAATGAAATGTAAGCATTGATTTAAGCCGCGCAAATCGAATTTTGGTAGGCAAATGCATTTCGCGTAAAAGTGAAACCGCGCAAAGCGAGGGACCAGTGACCTAGGCATACTTTTTCTTTTGGACGTATAATCAATTACGAGTAGGTACATATGTATGTCTCTATTTTGTAAAATTCCCAACATCTTAGAGAGCATCCAAAAACAAAACCTTTGATGAACACCAGCATATTTTCACACAAAAAAAAATTGTGGGCATGTTTTTTTTATATATGCCGCATTTCTGAATATACTTGATTTCAGAATTCCCGGGATGTTATATTTTTGTTTACTTATAAACAGGACATCTGGACGAGTCCCAGTCCAAAACAATCCAATATACATATGTATGTATGTACATATTATGTATAGTACCTAATTAAAAACATGTCTGTGTCTGGTTTTCGTTTGGATATCTGCATTTTAAAACTATTACGAATGCCAGAATGCCATAAAAATCTGAATGCATACCTACTTAGATAATAAACCGCGTATCGCTTATCTCAACAGTTATTATCACATTATAAGACATTAAATATCAATTTAGAAGTTTTTTTTTTTATTTTTATTTTTTTTTGGTCAAGCATGATTAAATATTTTGGTTGATATATGAAGGGTAGTGAAATATCAATGCGGTTAATCACTTCTATTTCAATAGCTATTGATTTTGTTTATTACATATAAACAATAATGTGTGAAAATATTAAGGCGGTCACATGTTGTGCTGATATGTTTTCACAATTTAAAAAGCCACAACAGTTTTATTGTTCTTGGGCTGACGTCTTCAAATTGGCTCATTGCCAATATGGCTAGCATATTTATAACAATCTGGACTTTCACTTTGACAATGAAAACAAATGTGTACGGATTGTATAATGGGGATCGAAGGTAGTTGCATTTGACTCACATGTTGATGTGTAGCAACAGTCAACAAGATAATGTTTTTTTTATCTTATTCTTATTTATCCACATGTTCGATCCTTAACCTTGAAATACAAGAGAGACGTCTGAAAATGTTCACTTCATGCATACCCATACATACACATATTTTAAACATAATTCCTCTAAACATAGAAATAAAATATTATATAATTTGTGTGTCACTTAGTTACGTACGTTTACTTAACGGGCTCCCGACCCGTGAAGAGTCTCTGCCTGCGACACGGCAGCCTTCCACTCTCTTCGATCCCGGGCACGCTGCTTCCAGTTGTCTAGACCAAGCGCACTGGCATACGCGGTAGCTTGGTCCTTAAAACGGAGGTTCGGTCCTCGTTGTCGTCTCGAACCTGGGGGCTGTGATTCGAAGATCCTCTTTGCTGGAGCATTGTTGTCCATTCGCTCGATGTGGCCGAGCCAGTGTAGTCGACGTGTTTTGGATTTTCGGACTACATCCACATCTTGGTACAGCTCATAAAGTTCGCGGTTGTATCTTCTCCTCCATTCGGGACCGAATATCCGACGAAGAATTTTTCTCTTGAAAGTGTTCAAAATCTGCTCTGCTTTCCTGCTTATCGTCCAACACTCGGCTATAAGGGATTGCAATTTTTAGCACCGAACTAACTAGGATTACCTACTACAATTTACATAATATGTATTTACATATATACATACATATGTACATACGTTATTTACGTTAGTTTTTTTCAGAGTATGTACAATATAATAATCGTACAAGTCGATTAGAAAACATGCTCGTATCGTCCACATAATTCATATGTATAACGTATTTAGTTGCCCACTTTAAGTATCTGGAATTAATGATAAAATGAATGATAGATCTGCCAAGGAGGTGGCCGTTCTTTTAACCACATGTGTGGTCACATACATATGTACACGTTGCTTAATTTTTATAAAAAAATAAATAATAAATACATAATATATAAAAACTGTAAAACGTGCTGTCTCACGTTAGTAATTTTTAATGAAAATCAAAGTGAAAAAAAAAAATAATAAAATCAATTATTGATTTAATTACCTGGAACAGTGTAAAGAAAGACAAAAAGTTCACACTAAACTAAAGCAATAAATACGAATCGATAATGGTATTCAATAGTTAAATTTAATTGATATATACACACATCAAAATATGACATCATTTTATTTAAAAATAATTTGTTTTTGTTTTGTTTTTTTTAAATTTTTGTTTTGCCCCGTTCAATTTTTAAAAGTTCATAATTAGTCAAACAAGGATGTGCATTCCCTGGTTATTATTTGAACATATTTTTGCAAATTCTTGTGGGCCTAGTGGCTGATTTTCGGACTGTTGATAGTACAAATCAAAGCCACAACACGCTTGCCGATTTCACTGCGCAACATGTGAATGCGCCTTGCTGCCGACTGTTCTTGATGCTGTTACTAGGTTTGTTCGATGTAATCAGCCTTTGGTCAGCATGACTAGTGTCAGTCTATTTTTGTGATTTTTAAAAAATCTCCGATCATCGAACACAAATAATTCGCGGTGACAACTGCTATTCCAACAACCAAAAATAAAACTAGCTTGTTTAGAAGATCGTTGTGTTTTAATAAACCCTTTCGAACACAAACAATACAATCATGTACGTATCTACAAACATTATTAGCAATACAAATACAATGACAAAGACATATGCTGATTTTATTTTTTGACAGCCCTTTTCTCTTGTACTGAAGGAATAACTGGGGCGAGTTGAGTACTGAACCAGTGCCACTCATCGAACACAGTGCAGCAAAATCATTACGATTTCAGTTTACCAGTACGCACTTCGCCGTCCTAGTGCAGACATCGAACAGACCTTCTGTGAATTCTTTAAAATAAAATAACGTGCTGAATGTTATTGCCACGTAAAATCCTCACGTGATTTCATATTTAAATTATCGCAATTTCACAAGTGTTTGTTTTCCTATTCAATTCACTCGCTTACATTCATAAAGACAACTTTACACTTCAATGTGTTGTGCAAAAGTCAGTCTATCAAGTAATTATGTCATGTATCTAAATTTAGTTTCCTTCAAGCTTGCAAGTAGCAACTAGTAGTTGGCAGCCGTCATGTCAGTACTAAATAAATACATTTGTTCATGTTTTCGGATCGGTTCGATTATAATATTTCCACATCTGTAAATCCGCTGTTTGACTTGTTCGTGGTACTTTGTGGACGCGTATGTTTATAAACTTTATTTGGAGGCACAGTTCTGAAATAAACTGGCGTTTGTTTCTTTTCTTATTTTTCTTATTTTTCTTTGTGAATGAAATAATAAATCGAATTGCACAGATTGTATGTTGTTATCGTTGAATGTCAATTGAATTGCTTACTTCACGCCGCGCCGCTAATCGGCGATTTATTGAAGTGCAGGAACCGCCTTCGAGGTCAAATTGTCGGTAGGGTTAAGTATTGATTCAGGGTGATATACGAAATACATAAAGTGAATACTAAGTATAAGTAAATGTGCTTCAAATGTTTACTAAAGAATTTTTGGGAGAGAACACTTAAGGTGGTTCAAGCGAACGTTATATCTAGCTAAGAGAGCGATGTGTTTTTAAGAGACTAGACACAATAGACGATAGCAATGCTCATAAATTGCCGTTAAACATGTGAAATTTCAAATAAAATTAAAAAGTTTGAATCGTTGATTTAAAGGTCTAGTAGAATCTCCCAAAGAAAGAGCTACTAAAACCAAACATCGTTGTATGAAAACGCATAAGGAAATGGTGTCAATGGTCAGTGGCAATTGCTACTAATCTATAATCGATCAGTTTGATCAAGCCTGATAAATTAGGTTTTAGCAATCTCAAGTCTTCTAGCAATTTCGCTCCATAGAACTATATTTACAGTTTGACTCTAAAAACCTTTTAAGAAAAAAGTTACAAAAAACAAAAAATACATCCCTTTACTTTTAACTCTCTATAGAAACGCCATCATAACAAAATACGCTTATGTGGATATTATCAACCAAAATCTATGGGATCATCCGAACAGAAATAGCATTCCATTATTTATTCGTCTCTTTTCGTTACCTTTTTGTTTATTTATACTTAAGATTGAGATATGTACTATACTCGAAATATAAGAGAAACTTACAACCATATGGCAACAGTTAGAGTGTAGAGAGAACAATTTAAAATTGATTGCGGTTGTACACTTTCGTTAAGTTTGAGCTTTTCCAGGTATTATTATTATTATTGTCAATACATAGTCACAACAAAAGCCAAATCTAATTCTTAGTTCGTTAAAATTACCGGCTATCGGCCGGAAACCATGTAAATATGTATGTACTTCTTCTAGTAGCTAGCTGATACTTTTATGTTGATATTTTTATTTCTCCTCATTTTAATCAATTGGAACTTTAATTTCTTATTGCGTGCGGTGTTTTCTTTTATATATTTGAGAGTTGTTAAACAACTTTCAGAGAGATGGGAACTAATTAAACGATTATGACCTTGAGAGAGGATTTTGTTGGTAAATACTTTATACATATGAGATATGAGTAAGTTTGTATAGATAATTAACACATGTGGGACAAATCGTTAAACAATCTGACTGGTTCAGTTCTGAATAAAATATTGATTTTAAAGAATATACGAGTATTACATCTGATAATATTTTTATTGTGTGGTAACTAGAGTCCGACTGTACATTTCGGCTTCGGCCACTGTTGGCTAAAAATTCAACCTTCAGCCTCATTTATTGTTTTCTATTTGTTTCGTTTAGCGACATTTGTTTACACGTCGGCAATTATTGCTTTTGTAGAAGTGGAGTTGCCAGCTGATGTGTGTTTATATTGAAGCTACAGTCTTTTGATATTAGAAAGAGTGGAAAAATGTTAGCAAGCAATATCTTTAATAGAGAAAAGATAAGAGATGGTGTCTTCAAAATTGAAGTGGAAAATAGTCTAGTTTCAAACAAGAAAGAGACTGTGGCATTTTTCCGTCTGCGCTGAAAGTTGCTGAAGTTATACCTGTTATCAAAAAGGTAATCCACAATCCATGTGCCAATACAGACCTATTTCGTTACTCTCAACATTCTTAAAACTTTTTGAAAAATTTATGAATGATCGATTTTTACAATAATTACGGACTCACCCTGTGTGGTTGAGAATAGAGATACGCACTTGTTTGAAAAATATTATCGTATGACGCATTTAACATTCGAATACACACTATCCGCCCAGTTCTGCATTTCGAGTGAAAGTGGATTGAAATCGAATTTGGAATTCACTCAAAATGGATTACAGTGTTTTGCATTCCGAGTGAATTCGAATTTTCGGAATCCACTTCGAATTCATTTGTTTGAAATGTCAAAATTTCAAAATTACATACTTGAGATTTTCAGTTTCTTGATTTTGTTTTGTGGGAGTGAATTAATCATTTACCTACAAAAAAATTATTTTATTAAAAATGGATTCTATTTTTTGTTTTATATGATTGGTGAAAACAGTGGGAATGGATTTTGATCTTGGTCTTAGTAGATCAACAGTCAGCAAATTTCTCGGCAAGATGTAAAACATTTTGCAATACATGTTGTGTTCGAAGTGGACTTAACTCGAAAGTACGCTGATGAAAGAAGAAAATATGTTCTTTTTTGAAAAATAAGGGATTCCGGGGATTATAGATTGCTTGGATGGTACAAGCATTTACCTTCACCCATTATAAAATTATAGTGTTTTATTTTGTTTATAAAAATTGTTAACTACAATTTCTTATCGTTTTCCATCCAGTCGTTGAAAGACCTTCACTCTTCAGCCGTTGTACTAACTAATCCTTAGTCCACTTTAACGAAACCATTTGCAAAATCTTGATTTTCTTCCATGTAGTTCAAGAGAATACTCTCTTGCCTCTAATTTTTGTGTTTTCCCAACTTTGAAAAAATCTCTTGTAAACGTAAAACTCATGGCTTGTATTTATTCTGTTTACAAATGCATCTTTCACTATTGTCTACAGATAAATTTATTGCAATAGATATTTCTCAAACAAAAAAAAAAACTTTACGTAACCCCACACATCTTATTTGCTAGATATGTGAAAGGGTCATTCGCCACTAGTCATGTATGTTACATGACTAGAGAATGACTCTATTTATCCTCTTATTTTCAAATAAGTTACTTTATTTACATCTTGTAATATTAATGCCTATTTTCTTTGTAAGCTTAATGAACTAATGAAACAAAAGTGAATTTAATTCACTAAAAACACAGGATTTTCGGAATGCAGAACACGAATTTGTAGTTGTCATTTCGAGTGGAATGTAGAACACCAAAATGCTCACTTTCGAACATGTTGTTGTTGTTGTTTACTAATGGAGGAAACTGGCCTAGGTCATCATTCCTCGAGCCGCCCAATATAAATGTGTGATGTTGGAGCTCTGCTTTCTAGCGTCGTCTAAGGCTGGGCATCTGGTTAGCTGTTCTTCGTCTTGTGCTTCGTTTCTATTGCATAGTGTGCAGACGTCTGATTCTTTGATGCCAATCTTTTTCAGGTGTGTTGCTAGGCAATTGTGTCCGGTTTTTAATCGTAAAAGTGCTACTGCTTCTTTCCGAGGTGCTTGAGCCAAGTTAGGATAGAGACTAGCGATGTTTTCGTATCTCTTTCCTTCCATTGTTCTGCGTTCTCTATGAAATTCTTTGTTTGAGAGCGAGGTTTTTATTCTGTGCAATCTGTTTAATATTGTGATGGATTCTGGGTTTCTGTTGATAGTGTTGGCTCCTTTTTTGGCTAGGGCGTCTGCAGCTTCGTTTCCTAGGAGATTTACGTGTGCCGGTACCCACTGGAAATTTACACGATGTCCTTTCTACTGAAGCATGGTAAATAATCGTCTGATATTTCTTGCAATTAGCGTTTCTGTTTTGCTGTTGTAACTGATAAGTGATTGTAGAGCGGATTTTGAGTCCGATAATATTGCGATGTTTTTCGTTCGTTCGTTTCTGTGAAGTAGTTGCGATAATGCACATTCGATGGCTGCAAGTTCTCCTTCGAATACCGTTGAGTTTGCTGGAAGTGCGAAGTTATGGCTGAAATGTTCGCAGTATATTCCTGCGCCGGCTCCTACACTATCTCCCATGAGGGAACCGTCCGTATAGATACGAAGCCATTGTCTGCTTGGGAATTTATCGTTCATGGTGTTCAGTGCGATTTGCCTGATTGCCTCGATTGGCATATCGTTTTTCTTGATTGGTGTTATCAGTTCCGTTTCGACTGGGATCATGATGAAGTCCAGTGGGTCTATGGATGGAGCTATTGGCTTGACTGTGGGGGTTGGTCTTATTTCTTCGAGACCGTTTTTGGCTGTGTCTAGAAAGCTTGTGTGTGTTTTAAGTCGGGACGATGTTGGTTTGTTGTAAATCCACGGGAATTTGTCTGGTTGTATTCTCAGTTTTTCGTAGAGTTGTGTCGCTTGTATTTATATTGTGTTCCGTGTGGATTGATAAGTTTCTTGTAAAGTTTCTTAAAGCTGCCGTAGGTGTTGTTTTAACTGCCCCTGTGATGATTCTGAGTGCGTTATTTTGGGCTACTTCTAGTTGGTCTCTTTTATGGTCCGAAGTCGTCAACAGGAGTTCGCCACCATATTTTATTATTGGTTTTATATATGCCTTGTATGTTCTGTTTAGTAAGTCGATCGTGCCGCCCCATTTGCAACCGGTAGATTTTTTAAAATGTTACTTTTTTGTTGTGTTTTGGTTTTTGTTTTTTCAATTTGGTCTTTCATGTTTAATTTGGCGTCCACTGAAATCCCGAGGTAGGTGGATGTATAATTTCGTTCTATTTTTCTGCTATTGATTTCAATGTCAATATTGTCTATTTTGTGTTTCAGAGTGAAGATTTGGTAGAAAGTTTTGTCTATATTTATTGTCATGTTGTTTGCGTCTGACCATTTTATTAATTTATCTATTACAAGTGTTAATTTGGTTTTTAAGTTTAATGCTGTGTCCTTTTTATTATCTGTGTCTGCCCATATGACCTCGTCATCAGCGTAAATGGCAATGTTCGTGCCTGTGTCTTTGATGTTTTTTATTAAGTCATTTATATATATGTTGAAGAGGATTGGGCTTGAGATGCATCCTTGTGGGACTCCTACCTTTGTTTGTTTCCATTTGGAATTCGTATTATTGCATCGGGTCGAGATCCAGCGTTGTTTCGTGAAGCTTTTTATCCATCTGAGTAACTTGTTGTTAATGTTTAACATTTCCAGTTTTTTATATAGCTGTTCCCTCCACACTCCGTCAAAAGCGCCTTTGAAATCTACAAAAATAGCCAATACACTCTTGTTGTTGTTAAACGATGTTGTTACACTATGTTTTAGGTTCGTAACTTGGTGTATGGTTGAGAAGTGTTTTCGAAATCCAGCTTGTTCTGTGTATAAAATTTTCTGTTTTTCTAGGTAGTGGTTTAATCTGGTTATTGCGATTTTTTCCATTAGTTTTGACGGAATGCATGTGAGTGAAATTGGTCGGTAACTTGATATTTGGTTGGCTGGTTTGCCTGGTTTCAGTATGGGTATTACCGTTGCTTTTTTCAATTTGCTCGGTACACTATTATCGTTGTTCCAGATTTGGTTTAAAATCTTGAGCAAGGTATGTTTGTTGTCTTTATTTAGGTTTTTGATCATTTCAGGGAAGATTCTATCACATCCTGGTTGCTTTTTTGGTTTTAGCCAGTGGATTAATGCTTCTAATTCTGCTTCGGTGATGTCTTCTGAGAATAGTTTTGGGTGTTGTTTTTTGGGTTATTGGGTTGAGTTTAATCTGTCGCTGGCTCTTCTTTAGGTCTTTGTTAAGTTCGTATGCGTTTTTATAGAATGTGTTAAAATTGTTAGCAACTACACTACACTACACTTGGTTATGTTCACTTTCGAACATTCAATCCACAATTCATAATCTCGTTCGGAATACAGAACACCTAATTTCACTTTTGCTGGTTTAATTCAAATCAAAACCAATTTTGTGGAAACAATTTCAGCCGAGGAGAGACTTGCTGTTATTTTAAGATATTATTGACTAAACTCGCGCTTGAAATTGCAATTCAACTCACCGCAGAAAATTTTAAATAGTCTTATTTATCAGATTCGGCTTCGGCCGCTAGTGGTAATCATCCTAATATTGTACACAAAAAAGTTCAACATAAAACATCGATCCTTTTGTTCGCCTGTCCGAATCTATTTTACTAATTCTGCACTAGTTACACTAATTACCATAAGTACTTGCATTTCCTAAATTATTGGTTTATTTGAATGAAACTATGTATGTATGTACATTATATACTAATGTGATTTTCTTCTTTTTAGATATAATCCTTGAAATTAACTATTTGAAAATACCTTGATTGATAAAAAAATAAGACAAAATGTTACGTGCAGCTACCCCCGCCCTTAAGCTTATCCTTGGCGTTAGCCTTTGCACCATTGGTGGTGCTATGTTATATGTTTACTTTAAAAATCGAGACGAAGAGGAAGAACAACTCGAAGAAACAAAGAAATCGAGGGTGTCCAATACAAAGACAACACCGGCACAAAAAGAAGTCACAATCCAATTGACAATAGCGAATGAGTATATCCCGCTCGTTGTCGGCCGTGGTGGAGCTAACATTGCGGGAATCGCAGAGAAAAGCAAAACTACCATTCGATTTCGGTAAGGATAAGAACATTTTATTTTATTTGTATTTTTAAAACATTCCTTTTTAGTGACAAGGATGACATTAGCAAACTCTGTGAGGTGCGCGGTTATCCCGATGGCGTGAATGAAGCAAAACAATTGCTGCTCAAAGAAATCGAACGTTCACCTATAGTGAAAGAAGAAATCTTTGTACCACAGAGTGTTTGTGGTAAGATCATTGGTCGATGTGGTGAGGCAATGCAAGAGATTTGTCGTCAGTCATTGGCAAAGGTGTCTGTTGATTCTGGTGGACGAAATGGTGGAATCAACAAACGTCGCATTGTTATCACTGGTAATCGCAATCAAGTGAATATAGCCAAAAAACTGATAGAGGATAAGATTCAAGAGGATGAAGATCTCAAAAAGTCGATGGAAGAGGTGGAATTAACTCGTGAGCCTCGTCGTAGTCCGACAAATAGCATGTCATCTAGTATTTACTCGTCACAAACATCGTTGAACTCGCATATGTTGTCGCCACGTGAAAAGCTCTGTACAAGTGAATATGAGAAGCCCATGGAAGTCTATGTTTCTGCTATAGCATCACCCGCTAAATTCTGGGTGCAACTAATTGGACCGCAGTCGAAAAAACTCGATGGTCTTGTGAAGGAAATGACTGAGTATTACAACTTGTCTAAGAATTGTGAGCTCCATGGTATTACTGAGCCTTATCTTGGACAAATAGTAGCAGCTGTATTCAAGTATGATGGTAAATGGTATCGTGCAGAGATTGTTGGCATTTTACCGAATGAGTACAATCCCAATGAGGTTGTATTGGATTTGTACTTTGTGGACTACGGAGATAGTGAGTATGTTGCTCCGCATGAAGTATTCGAACTGCGCACGGATTTCCTAACCCTGAGGTAGGAGTTTACATTTGCTTTTGAAATAGTTCATACACGGATTGTTTTTCTTTTAGATTTCAAGCTATTGAATGCTTCTTGGCCAATGTAAAGTCGACACTGGCACATGATCCAGACACATATGATGCACAAGCAATTGCTAGATTTGAAGAATTGACACAAGGTAAGAAAGAGTTGTTTTGCTTGGCACATTTAAACGCCATCAAGATTCCCTAATCAATCCAAATTGATTGTAGCCCGTTGAACTCATTAGTTGAATTTTTTTACTTATCTCAACTGAAACAATTCCGAATATATTTGTTTTCATATTTAAGTTGCCAATTGGAAGAAACTAATCTCTAAAGTGGTCACATACAAGGAACGCCCTAAGCCGGGTAATCGTACAAAACGCGAAGGGTCTCCTGTGCCAGGTGTTGAACTGTTCGATCTCTCAGAAGGTAGCATGACTGCATTTGTATTTGCAATTAAGCTCACAATATATTTTTAATTATTTCAAGGTGTTGAGGTGAATATTGGTAATCTGCTAATATCGAACGGGTTTGCATTACCCGAAAATGGAAATGATGTTCTACGTCTTGGTGGCGGTGATTCACCTATGTTTCAATCAGTGTCCAGCCCAAGGACAATTTCCTACGAAAGTATTCCGACCCACAACGAAGAGATACCCAGTAAGAATTTAATCTACACAAATGGCGACAATTCACAGCTCCACAGTGCACATCATGATAGCGCATTCATAAATCCCAAGCAACAAGAACAGGCGGCAGTCGATTATTTCAATGGCAACTATCCTACCGAACAGAGTAGATTAGATAACTCGAATGGACAGTGGAAGAATCATATTAGTTAGATAATTAGAGATACACACATACATACATCTATGTATTATTTTTAGTTTGTAGCTTTGTAAATTATTGCTTCAGTTGTGCACCTTCTTTCTCGTTTCAAATTGATATGTCATAAGTTGAAAGTTATAAATTTGTATTTATTTCATACAACTGTGCAGGTCCTACCTAATCTTATCCTTCAATGCGAATATTTTGGAAAGTTTCATAGAACAGTTCTACTTCTTGTACTTAAAAGCTAAAGCTATGGGCTAACAGATCGGTGCATGCTGTTTTTTTTAAATCTTAACACAATCCAGCTTGTAAATAGATAGGTATGTACTAACAAATCTGTGACTGCGGCAAAATGCCATTAAAATCGCTGTTTTTCTTTTCTATATAAACTAGAACAACTTAAGATTAGTGACCGTGAGCGCAAGTGTGTTGTTTTAAATTTCCTTTACCTTTTGTCAAGGTATTTCATTTGTTCTTTAAATTTTACTTGCTTTTGAATTAAATTCGTATGCGTACTATTTTTGTAAGGAATTCAAATTATTATAACCAACATTGTTGCCATGTACCTATGTCTTATAGTTTAAAGAGCAAAAAAGATAGTGGGGTAAATAATTTTATGAAGTAAACAGATAGAAATTAAATTTATTTTATTTGCCTTAATTTAAAAAAGAAAATATTTATAATTGATAAAAATGCACATATCCAGACGCATTCTACATTTATATGACATTCACCGTTTCATCAGTGTAAAATTATGTATTTTTCAATATTTTACTTAAGTACGAGTATATGCCCAAGCGTACCCCCTATTTTAAGAATTTCATATTTTAAATAAAATAAAATATTTACACATCCATACAAACAGATGGTTTTATGTTTGTTATTTAGTGTATTAAAAC
This sequence comes from Brachyopa scutellaris, assembly GCA_949775065.1. NCBI lineage: Eukaryota > Metazoa > Arthropoda > Insecta > Diptera > Syrphidae > Brachyopa > Brachyopa scutellaris. The sequence continues at coordinate 190,637,998 of OX459112.1, forward strand.
AACGAGGTCCTGTGCAGGGTGGCATTGGCAAAAAAAGTTGCTCCATTGAATAGTAGGTTATGCTTTATTTTAATAGCATTTCTTAAAAAAAAAGTATCCCCGCTAACCCATTCATGCCCGTTGTTGCCAATAGGCAACAATTGACGTTTTAGCTTCAAGTCCCGTTTTATTTTATTTTTTTGTTAACTGTTTTTTCACACGACAGGTTGGTTGTGAGTACATTATAAGTGAATTTTATGACATTAGCATTGCGCTTGATCAGATTCTAGCTGTTTTTCATAGTAACTACAAAAAAAAAAAACAAAAGTGTAAAAAATATTTGCAAAAAGTGATTGTGTAAAAAATTAAAAAAAAAATACAACACAAAGTAAATTTTTAATAACAAGTGATTTTTTTTTTTTTTTTTTCAAAATATGTCAGACAATGAGATGAGAAAATAAAAGTAAAAAAAAACTTTTTGTATGAGCTCGGTAACATAATTGTTGCCTATATTCAACACCTCCTCCTTCAACAACAGGAAAAAGAACCTTGAATTTGATATCAGTTCATATTTAAGGCTCGACCAACAACTTAATGCCCTCAAAAAAATGTTAACAAAGCCCAAATTAATTCGGGCATGAAAGGGTAAAAACTCTGATGAAAGTAACCACAAACGCAGACAAAGTGAAGTGAAGTAATTGAAGTCTGTGGATTAAGACGCCAATGGAGTTACACCACTGAATTCCTAAATGTCACAAAATGTGCATTCTAGGTAAATGCTCCTCTTTTATACAACATTGCAACACTGCCTATTCACTGCAATACATTTGTGATTTGCATCAGACCTGCATCGTTCACATTACGATTTAAAACGTTATACATACATATGTACATGTGATACTACAGTCATGCTGCGCCTTGCGTTACAGAATGCTTGGCGTTGTAAGTACTGCATTAAGGAATTCAGCAGCCTTAAACTTCAATAATGCTAGAATTCAATTCCGAAGATGGCTAGAAGAGGCTACGAGAACAAAAGAGAATTGAGAAAATGTCGCCTGGAAAATTCGTTTCATCTAAATCCTGACAAAACATCGTAACATCGCATGACAATAGCAGTGATGCGTTCCCGATGCGCATTTTTTTGATGTTTTGGAACTCAGCCATAAGCTGCAAACTTGCACAACAAAAGTGGTAATTTGACATTTATGAACACAAGTGATGCCGGAACGTTTGCAATGGTAATGCAGTTTTTCTACCTTTGTGAACGCAATAACTGCATTGCTACGGTTTTTTTTACAATTATGAACTCACCCAAAGTCAGTAAACGAAACAAACAAATCGGCTTCAGGAAGTTTCCTGACCTGGGGCCTAATTTACCAACGTTTTCACTTTGAAAAGTATTTCTTTGCAAAGTATAAAACTAAGAACACATTTCGATTTTGGTAATTCTTCTAACGTTGGAAAGCTTCCTTTTAGCTCCGAAACTCCAATCGAATTCGTCTTGTTCAAAATTGGGAATAAGCTGAAGTTTAAAGCCTAAAGAAATAATTGTTTAACCCGTTGTTCCCATCCCACCACATCAAAAAAATGACATCCCGTACTTGATCGCTTCGAGAGAAAAATCGTTCGTAAGATATTCGGTCCCGTTTGCGTTGACGGGTTTTGGAGGAAAAGATTCAAACCCGAACTATACGAGCTGTAGAGCGACATCGACCTGGTCGAAAAACTACGCAGCAGTAAACGACCTTGCCTAATGTGGCGCGCACAAGTGGAAAAGGACCTCAACCAACATGGAAAGCGCAACTGGAAGCAGTAGTTTTGATCCACCCCGGACTGTAGCGCCACCTAAGTAAGTAGCCCTTTGTTCCCGGACCTGTCAATTTTTTCAAATACATATGTATGTATTTGTATGTTTAAAATTTAAATTTTTGTAAGCCTTTTATTGTTGTTAAAAAAGTGGTTACCAGTATCTAGGTAACTAAGTAAAACAGAATGAAAATTGTATTACATAATTATTTTTTTGTATTGATTATTTTAAATATTGCGGTACCTACAAATTTGTTTATTATTTAAACAAAAATCCAATTTTTTATTAGCTATTCACTAAACCAATAAAGCACTCCGAATGAAACGAGCAATCAAGCTATGTAAATGCACAAATTATCACTTTTGACTCATTCACCGAGGCGGGAATAAGTAAAGCTACAGCTCAAGCTAAGTACAGTGGGTGATCAAATTATTACGGCCACTGGAGAGAATACGACTTTTTGAAACAGAAACGCACATAACTTTCTTGTTTTTTAACTTTTAATCATAATTTGTTTTTAAATATTATAAAACTAAACAATAAAAATTCGTTTTGTTGAAAAGGAGTACACTACAAATAAAAAATTAATATTTTGTTGCACCTCCCCTTAACAGCCTGAACCCTTTTAGGCATACTTTGAATGCATTTTAAACAATTTGTTTTACTGTTCTCGCTCCTATGCCATACTTCAATGAGGCGTTCTATTTATTCTCGCTTATTTGTTATTTTTTTTTTTGCCTATTCTTTTTTCTTGCAGAAAGGTAGTCACTTTTCTTGCCTTATGGCAAGGTGCAGAGTCATGCATGAATGTTAAATTGTCATTTGGAAACCATTCCTGTACTTGTGGCAACATTTTCGCTGTCAAGACTTCAATATATTGGTCTTGACGCATTCTTCCATTAACAATGTAGAGGCGTCCAGTTCCTTGTCCACTTATAATTGACCAGACCATAATGCTTAGCGGATGTTTCACCCGTTCCACTATGCATTTTCTCTCATATTTCTCATTTGCCCTCCTCCTTACAAACTCAGAACTGTTGATTCATCCGAAAAACAAACCTGCAGGAAAACATGTGTAAAGAAAATCTTAAAAACATGCTAAAAAATATCGTCTGAACACGTTCTTGCCTTTAGCCAGTCTTCGGATGCCCAGTCCTTATGTGACTTAGCCCATTTAAGGCGTTTCTTCATCATCGTCCTTGTAAGAAGTGGCTTTTTTGCTGGACGGTAGCAAGCAAAACCCCTATCTTTAAGGCGACGTCGGGCCGGAAATCTTAATCCCTGACTCTTGGATCAAGTTCGTCAGGATGCGTAATGGCTGCTTTCTGTTTTGAACACAGATTTCCTTTATCTTATACTCATCTTGAGGCGTTGTGATTTTTTTTAGGCCAGATATTCCGGCTCTCATAATAGAGAGGGCGACATTTTCATTTAGTTTTTTTTAAATTTTGTTGCTATTTTCCTCTGAGAATATACTTTAAAAAACAATCTAAGCACAAAAATTTAAATAAACGTAATGCACAGAATCGCAAATGCCGATTCCGAAACCGTATGCTTCGACATTTCGCGAAAAAAACCGTTAAAAAGCGCAAGAAATATAAAGCTCAACCGATAGCAAACTAAGATTTCAACTTAAAAAGATAACTACCACAAAAATAAACACTAATAAGTGTTACCACTTTTTACTTTTTCAAAGCTTATTATATTACCCACAGATTCATATGACTCTGAAGGTAGCACAACAACTCCATCGCCACTCTATCGTTTCTGGCAAATTCAGTCCTTTAACAGTATAGCGAATCACTTCCTATTCAGCCTTATTGTGAGTATCACCCGGAAAATATTTCACCCGAAATGCGGTCGGAATGCTGTTCGGGTGTAACTCACAATAAGGCTGATTATGTCGAGAATAGCCTTCTGATCAACAATATCGAAAACTAATCTCCGGTTATTGTTTTTGTATAATTGTTCCTTTTGGCCTGAGAAAAATAAACCATATACATACATATATACATATGTATTAATTTTTAATACAGAAATGCAATGTACTTACCAGAGTTGTAAAAGAATGCAATCATTTTGAAATGCATTCTTTAATGAATTCAATTTTTTGATTGCATTCATTGACTTCCATTTGAGACTTCAAAAAAATGAATGCAATCACCGTCCTCTTCGAAGATTGCCTACCTTGTCGTGGTGAAGAGGCTTATGTAGTAAGTTGATTCCTTAAAGCTATGATGGCATGTGCGACGCTCTCCTACAGTTGAGTGTCCCGAGCTGTTGTAGTGTAGGAAGAGACGACTACAACTAAGAGGTAATCACTAGAGGAAAAACTAGTTTAAAAATCACAAAAAACATGGATAAAGGCGGAAAACAAAAGACGGAAAAACGGGTGGGGATATACACCCAAAAGTCGGTAGAAGCCACGGCTACCGGCGATGGCTTGGCATTGGAAAGTGTCAAGTCGCCAGTGGATCCTATTAAAGAAGCGGTAGTCGCTGAAAACCCCATGATTCCTGACTCTGTGCTTGAACCGTTGGATGTAGCTGAGGTCTCAGTTAAACTGGGAACTCCCTCGGCTTGTTCTAGCGGGGAAAGCGAAGTCCAAAAGGTGGGGACTCCTGAAAGGAAGGGTTCGGGTACGGTCAACGTATCCTTGAGCTCTTCCAAACTGAAAGTTCCACCGGGGGATCATGGGAAAAGAGGAACGACGGAGAAGAGGGCGAATAAAAAAGCCCGAAAGTCGGTAGTTACCACGGCTACCGGTGTTGGCTTGGCATTGGATAATGCCAGGTCGCCAGTGGAGCTCAATAAGGCAGCGGTAGTCGCTGCTGTGAGTTTTAAATCGAAGCTCGAACCACTAGAGGCTGGACGCTGGAAGTTGCTGCGGGAAGGGGTGGTAAGCCATCGGAGACTACATCTCATGTAGTAAAAGGTGGCAAGAGAACCGGAACCAGTCAAACTGGCGAAAGAACTCACCCCCCGAAAAAACGATTCGTCGACTCGGCATTGCTAGGACTGCGGTTGTCAGTGGTTTTTGCGAATGACCACATGCGAAAATTCACTGCAGAACACATCAGCAGTCTTGACAAGGCCTTGAATGACGCAATCTTAAGTCGGGTAAAGGAAGGCGGATGTCCTATATTTGAGCGCATCGTCAAAAGTGGTGGAGGATTTATTCTCTGCTGCGCTGATGAAGCCACAAATCAATGGATCAAAGCTGAATTTGCTCGCATCTTCCCGAAATTAGAGGAGCAGGACCTCAAAGTCTTGCACCCATCTGAGATTAGGGGCTACATTAAGATGAAGGTCTTCGTCCCGGATGCAAGTCTGGATCAAGGAACCTTCATCGCGCTCCTTAAGGGCCAAAACCCGGGTCTGCTTACCGAAAGGTGGAAAGTTTACCACTCTAGTGCAAACAAAGATGGTAAGCTCTACACCATTGGTATAGATGAGGACTCAGTGGAGGCTCTTGAGAGGCGTAACCTCCAGCCGTACTTCTTGGCCAACAGGCTTACTTGTAAGCTTGAAAAAAGCGCTAGGAAAAAAGCTGGGACCTCTAATGATGTTTAGCACCATGGCTAACATATCTCTAGAGGTCATTCAGATTAACTTGCAGCACTCCAAGGCGGCTTCACATCTATTGTGTAGGCGTCTTGGTAAAATGCAGACAGGCGTATGCCTCATACAAGAACCTTATGTGTACAAGGGGACGGTAAGGGGCATCGCTGAAGCACCAGGTGCGACTCTCGTCAAACCAGGAACACTGAAACCTCGTACGTGCGTCTTTGTTGCTAAAGGCTATGATGCAAGTCTACTGCCTGAATACAGTTCCCAAGACTGTACTGCGATCAAGATTAGCTATAAAAGAGGTGGCAACAGCACAGAAGTCCTTATGGCTTCGGTGTACTTGCCCTACGACTCCATCTCGCCACCCCCCTCGGCAGAGATGATGAGGCTTGTTGAATATGCTCGGCAAGCTAACAAACGGTTGATAATCGGTATGGATGCAAATGCACATAACTGCGTTTGGGGAAGTACTGATACAAACGTGAGAGGAATAACTCTCTTAAACTACTTCGCAGCCTCCCATCTTGAGATACTTAATCTAGGGACCGATCCTACCTTCGTCACTCGACAAAGAAGGCAAGTTATCGATCTTACCGTTGCCTCGGCAAATGCGGTGGACATGGTTACTCGATGGAGAGTTCTCAAAGAAGAATCGGCTTCTGATCATAGATACGTGGCCTTCAATTTGGCTGCGGATCAACCGGTCAAAGCCACCACCAGAAATGTGCGCCGCACGAACTGGGACGCCTATGCCTCAGCGCTGCAGGATCAATTGGGGCAGACTCCAATGCGAATCCACGACAGCGTTGCACTTGACATAGCGGTTGATACCCTACAGAGCGGTATTATAACAGCATTCCACGAATCCTGTCCTGAAAAAGAGGTCGGCGGTGCAAAACCAACTCGTTGGTGGAACACGAAGCTAGCCACGATCAGGAAGAAAGTGCGGAAGCTGTTTAATCGAGCCATGAAAACTGGCAGCACGGTTGATTGGAACTCTCATGCCGACGCGCAGAGAGAATACAAACGACAAGTCAAAAGGGCCAAGCTCACATCTTGGCGAAATTTCTGTGGGGAGCTAAAGGATGTAAGTGCCATTTCGCGACTGCAAAGAGTTCTCTCTGCGGACCCAAATGCCAAACTTGACACCTTGCGCTATCCCGATGGTCGTTTCACTACCTCAAAAGAGGAAACCCTACAATTGTTAATGGGGACTCACTTCCCTGGATGCAGCGATGCTGACGAGGAGAGTCATAATCCATACAAAAGCAGGCCCACTAGTGATCAATGGAGGTCAGCGGTGAGCACTGTAACGAGAGAAAAGGTAAGAACCATCATTCTATCCTTCTCACCTTACAAATCACCCGGACCAGATGGTATTTATCCAATACTCCTTCAAAGGGGAATCGATACAATACTACTGTTTCTCACTAGGATCTACCGAGCAAGTATTGCTCTAGGCTATGTCCCTCTATCTTGGAGGAGGGCCAAGGCTGTCTTCATCCCCAAGCCGGGTAAGCCAGCCTATGATCTTCCAAAAAGTTTCAGGACTATCAGCCTTTCTTCCTTCCTTCTGAAGGGCCTTGAAAAATTGATTGACGTGCAGCTTAAGATAGGAACGCTAAGTGCAGCGCCAATCCATGATAGCCAGCATGCCTATCAAAGAGGCAAGTCGACGGAGACAGCGCTGGTGGAGCTGACAGGAAGGGTGCAACGCGCTCTCGACCGGAAGCACTATAGCCTCGCTGTATTCCTCGATATTGAGGGAGCTTTCGATAATCCAACCTTTGAAATGATTGAATCTGCACTAAGATCAAAAGGAATTGACCCGACACTCATCGGTTGGATCCTAGCGATGCTTAAGAGCAGATCAACAACAGCTTCATTAGGTAGTTACTCCAAGACAGTGCAAGCTGTAAAAGGCTTTGCGCAAGGTGGAGTCCTGTCGACCACATTGTGGAACCTCTTAGTTGACTCCTTACTGAGAAGACTTAACGAGGGAGGATATCCAACAATTGGATTCGCTGATGATGAATGCATCATCGTCAGTGGTAGCAACTTACCAGCACTCTGTGAGCGGATGCAATCCGCTCTTAGCATTGTTGGAGCATGGTGCCGTGAGCAGTCACTATCGGTCAATCCCACCAAGACCGAGATGATGCTGTTCACAAACAAAAGGAAGTTGCCTCCTATAAGATGGCCTACTTTCCTGGGCACCCAGCTTAAACCTTCTAGTACGGTGAAATACTTGGGTATCCTGTTGGACCCAAAACTAACCTTCCTAGACCACTTGGTTGCAAGAACAACTAAGGCCACCAACATACTCTGGCAATGCCGTAGAATGTTCAATAGATCATGGGGGCTTAGCCCAAAAATGGTCTACTGGATTTATACGAGTATAGTCAGGCCATATGTCGTATATGGCTCGATAGCTTGGTGGTACAAAGCGAAGCCTCTCAAACGTTGCCTTGAAAAACTTCAGCACCTAGCGTGCATTAGTATTACCGGGGCCATGAGAGGGACACCCACCGCCGCCATTGAGATCCTTCTTGCCTTGCCTCCACTGCATATCTTCATTGAAAACGAAGCTAGAAAAGCAGTATACCGCATAGGTGTGCTTCTTGGAAGGCGAGTTACCTTCAGTGAAGGTAGTAGAGGTAGCAGGGTGGGGGAGCTTCTCGATTTAGTACCAGGAGCCTTGGGGGGAGCTCTGGACACCATAAGCTCCAAATACAATTTCGGGCGAAGGTTCCAATGTCTCCTTCCAGATCGCTCTGAATGGAACAGCGGAGGTTGGTCTGGTTTCCCATCAGGTAGTATAGTCTTCTATACGGACGGGTCCTTAATGGATGAGCTCTCCGGAGCAGGTGTCTACTCAGAAGAATGCCACGTTGAGCAATCTATTCCACTGGGTAGATTTACAACTGTCTTTCAGGCAGAGGTGTATGCTATCGCTACTACAGCGCACATTGCACTTAACAAGAGGTGGAAATCCAAGTCCATCTACATCTGCTCTGATAGTCAAGCAGCTATCAAAGCCTGTTCAGCAGCGTTGATCAACTCAAAAATTGTTGAGGAAGCTGTCAACAAACTGAATCAGCTTGGGCGATGTAATAAGATCACACTGGTCTGGGTCCCGGGACATTCTGACATCCCGGGAAACGATAAAGCTGATGCTCTGGCTAGAGCTGGATCAGCGACCCCTTTTATCGGTCCTCAGCCTGTTATTGGCTGCAGTTCAGCTTATGCTAAAAACGAGCTTCTTGAACTGCTGCGACTACAGCATTACAACCATTGGCATGAACTTAGGTCATGCAGACAGGCCAAAATGTTAGTAGACGCGCCCAGGGCAAACAGAACTAAGTTTCTGTTACACCTTCGTAGAAATGACCTCAAAATCCTCACAGGACTGGTCACTGGGTTCACTCCCTTAAACGAGCATCTGAACAAAATTGGAATCAGAAGCTCGGGCCTCTGCGAGATGTGCCTGGAAGAAGATGAGACGGCTGAGCACTTCATTAGCGAGTGTCCGGCCTTTGCTCGAATCAGAAAGGCCACTCTAGGCAACTACGTCCTACGGGACGTTGATCTACTGGAGCTCAATCTTGCCCTATTGCTTCGCTTTGCGAAAGCGACGGGCAGATTTAGATCGACATATAGCTCAGCAACAAATCGCTAATTCAGCGAATGGGGTGGTACTTCACCAAAGTACAATGGGCCTACAGGTCTACGTGCTTGTTGTCTCTAAGGAGACAACCCCCTTCCAAATACAATACAATAAATCACCATTCATTTAGCATTCAAAAGATTGCATTCTTTTTTTGTACCATTCAATTGAATGCAATCAGTTGTGACTTCAATTGAATGCTTGCATTCTTTTTACATTCATTTGCACTCATTGCATTCATTTGCATTCAGTTGAAGTCTTTTGCATTCTTTTGCACTCTTTGCATTCATTTGCATTCATTTGAAGTCTTTTGCATTCTTTTCGATTCTTTTGAATTGATTTTAATTAACTTGGTACTGACTTTTCATGGTACTTTTTTAGTACTTTTAAGTACTTTTTAGTACCTTTTACGTGCTTTTTAGTACCTTTTTAGTACTGTTTAAGTACTGTTTAGTACCATTTTAGTACTTTTTTAGTACTCAGTGCCAATCCAAAAGAATCGAAAAGAATGCAAAAGACTTCAAATGAATGCAAATGAATGCAAAGAGTACAAAAGAATGCAAAAGACTTCAACTGAATGCAAATGAATGCAATGAGTGCAAATGAATGTAAAAAGAATGCAAGCATTCAATTGAAGTCACAAATGATTGCATTCATTGATTGCATTCAATTGAATGGTACATAAAAAGAATGCAATCTTTTGAATGCTAAATGAATGGTGATTGCATTCATTTTTTTTAAGTCTCAGATTGAAGTCAATGAATGCAATCAAAAAATTGAATTCATGGAATGATTTTGAAAGAATGCATTCCAAAATGATTGCATTCTTTTACAACTCTGGTACTTACTGACATCCAACTCCTCTATAAACCTAACATATTCTCTCTGGCATAAGACTACTTTCTAAGCTAAGGCCGATGCGCGAGCACAATATACGAGTTCATAGGTTTTACTTTGCAACTTTGCAAAACTTGATTACAAACGCAGCTCTCATTTTTATTGGTGGAAACGCTTAAACTTTCCACTTTGTATTTTGGAGGAAATTATTTTTGTGCAAAGTGAAAAGTGACTGGTGAAATAGGCGATATGTATCATAATAAATAGTCTTATGTTCTGATCGAATCTCAGTTTTACCATACGTGTGAAAATTCTCGTGAATTGTTGTTGTTAGAAAATGTTGGCTCCTTATGTCTTGTTTGTTTCTGTCGTTTAATGTTAAGTAAAAGAATTTGCAGTTGTATCTTTATTTATGTGTTTATTAATTTTTTCTGTATGAAATTAAAAAAGAAAAACCGACAGAATTATTTTTATTTCACTTTCTCGATAAATATATATTCGTGTATCAGGAAAAAAAGATCGTATATAGTTATAAAATAGGCTTAACATAAATGATTCTAAATAGTTATTTAAACGAAACTTGTTTTAATAATGATTTATATAACAGGATATTTTGACATTAGTCAAGTGAAAGAAAATTATCTTTTATATTTTGCGTATCACTTTATTGATAAATTGGAAACAAATAATTAAGTGCATTATAATCCTCTTTATTTCATATCTCTGTTCTTCTCTTGCTCCGTTATGAATTCATATTAGGTATTGAATTTAAAAGAAAAACTGCTCAGATTTAGCAAATTTAAAGAAAAAAGGAAAAAAGAAAAACTAAACAGAAACAGAAACATTTTATTCAACCGAGAACTTAGAAATATTTAATAAAGAAGAACATTTCTATTATATATTTTTTTTTTTTTTTATTTCTTATAGATTTCTTTTCCGCTTTTACTTGTATGTAAAGTCTGTATTTCTTTTTTATATAGAAGAAATTTATTTTTCTTCTTTTTCTTACTTGCCGATGCAGTTATTTTTTATTGATTGGCATTCTACTTTTTTCTTTTTGCAAAAAACTATTTTTTTTAGTTTATTTTTTTTTTCGTTTTCAATTCTACTTAATTTTATACTCCTAATTGTAGCAAAGTAAATATTTATTTTATTTTTTTTTATTTAAAAAAAATTTAATCAGCGAACATAATTGATTTCTTTAAAAAAAAAAGTAAACAAAAACAAATGACATCAACGAGAAAATCATTATCGAACAACTGACAGAAGGCTTTTAATGTCTATCCAAAATTTTGTATAAAAAGAGCTGTACAGCCAAACTTCACAGAACACATTTTTTTTTAAACATCGTTACGTTGCAAGAAAATAAGGATACATAATATATGAAATCACTTGAAGTAAAGAACACACAACATCAAAGAAAGGAAACGTTTTATGGCACCGACGTTGTAAGATGCCTTGTTCAAAATGTTCAGCAAAGACCTCATCGTTGAGATGTTGCAGAGTTGCTGTAAACGCTTTTATTTTGTTTATTTGAGTGGACCAGCCATTTCAAAATTTCATAATTATACATACGAGTATGTATGACACTACAACATCAGTTTTACAAAAAGCCAATGGAAAGAGCAAAATTTATTTGGGCAAAACCATATAAAGAAAGAGAAAACAACGAATGAAAAATATGCTAAAGTGTATGTGTAATAAATAACATATTCTGTCTGTCAGCACTGGATTTTAAATTAGATTTCTATTCGTATGGAATTCAATTGGGTGGGTATCCACAACGGATATTCGTGATGCTCGCATTGATCATTTCAACTTAAGGGATCTATTTGTCGTACTATATGTGTAAATACTTTTTTTGACATCAAGCACTAAGCGCTTATAGACTTATTACTGGTTTCAAGTCTGAAGCTGAGTTAAAACTAACCAGTCTAATCTTATAAGCGCGGCAGTTGCTTATCTGTACATTCTCAATAAATACTAAATGCATTTCACCCAAGGTATATATGGCTACTCACTTTTCGCATGCTGGCGCTGCTTCCCAATACCCCGGGGGTCACTAAACTAAAAACCCAATAGCTTACAACATATCCCACCTTGAGACAGAATAGGCATCTTCTACTCAGATTGCATGAAAGTGAAGAAACACAACAAAACAAAAGACAAAATGAAAATGACAAGAAAAAAAATGATTTCAATATTTTTGTGTTGTTTTCTTTTTTGTATAGTTTTTCCTCTTTTATTTTTAATAGCAATAAAATACTTTTTTTTCTTGTATGCTTTTTTCGTAATCATTATTTATAATAATAAATTGTTGTAATTGTTGTTTCCGTGTATTTTTTTTCTTTTACTCAATTTTAGCATCAGAATTTTTTTTTTAATTTATCTTTATTTTTTTCTGCAATATAATTCAGTGTTTGTAATAATGGTTGTTATTTTTTTCTTTTTATTTTAATATTATTATTACATAATTATATACTATTAGTTTTATAATTAATAATAATAACTGTACTCTTCTTGTTGTTCTGTTGATTTTTTTCTTGTTAATGTTTTTTTTTTCTTTTTTTTGTAATTATTCTCTTAAAGGAAATAGTCGGGAGTTCTTCGTGTAACATGCGGTTCTCCGCGTCTTGGTGCTGGGTCGAATTGTAGGCTAAAATTAAAGAATGAAAGAAAGGAATTAGTTAAACAAGTTACAAAAAAAAAAGATTGTGCTTAGAAATATGTAAGTACACAACGACAAGGAATGTAAAAATGTTGAATGCCTATTTCAAACGACATGTTGATCCTAACTATGGAACATAAAGCTTTTGGAATAAACAAGCGTCCACTAATGACCCAATACATATACTAAATTACTAAGATAAGCTGACCTCACCCGTTTATAAAACCTTATAACTATCCTTTACTATTTGAAATACGAACTGAATGCACAAAAGAAAGAAGTTATTAGTTATATCATATCTACACATAAGTCAAAGTACATAGTTGATTTTTTGGAATAAAATTATCTAACTAACTGTTCCTCGTTTGCAAAGAAAATAAAATCGAGTTCTATAAAAGTTGTTTTTTCCTTTTTGTGATTTGCTTTCCTCTGTTTCTCGTTCAGGATATTATTTTGATGTTTATCTAATCTAATCTGAATTAAACGTCTGATCAGCTCTTACGTTAATATTCAAACTGTGAGAATGAGAAGCGGTTGATTATTTTCCTGTCGCAAAAAGGGGATAACATTCGATTTAAAAAACAAAGTCGTCATGCGAAGATTTGCTTGCCATATGAAGGTAAAAAAAGGTGCTAATACAATTCGATATGGAGTCTTATCTATTAATATCCGTCAATCTACAAACATATGTATACATATGTACATAGACGATAAGTTCAACATATACTCGTACGTAAACTTGCATTGAATTAATTAGCAAGTTGTGTGTTGTGAGCCCGCTGCCATATGTCTACCGAAATATTTCCAAAAAAAAGAAAGATATCTCATGATAAATTCAAAATGAACTCAACCCGTGATAAGATAAGATTCTCTTCATTTAACTTACCGAAGGTGACTTTCATTTCTCAAGATAACGTTTTAATATTAAATAATAACAATGATTTTGGCTCGAAAATTGCGATATAATTTTCTCTAAATGCGCAATTTCTAATTTCTTTAAACAACTCGACCGGATTTCTCAATCAATTGTGTTTAGAAATCAATTAGACAGCAAATAAATTTGCCGACCATTTTATCAAACAACTTCAAAGTTCAAGATTATTTTATATGATTGTGCGAAAAAATTCTTACTTGGCCAACTATTCTTAACAATATTATTGTTGTTTCCTTATCAATAAAATAACAAATACATTGCGCTAAAACTCGGTTAATACTTACAATGAAAATTTAAGTGAATCGTCTAATTCCATCAGAGCCGCTTGGTTACCGCAACGATAACAATAATTTGGCGCTGAGAAGATTGTGACAACATTACGATCGTGACACCAATTATAGCCCTCCATCACCAATTGATGGGCACGTGAGACCAATGTTAGACCATTTGTGTTATTAAATGTTTCCGAAATGTCCTAATAAAGCAATAGAAAATCAATCACTGGTTTAAAATGTATATTTTTCATTCAACTTACTTGACCAAATGTGTACCCAGCACCACGTGGTGAAATGCCCCAGCCACCCCTATCATCTGGATCGGACCAAAGTAGATCGCACATTGGGCCTTCGTGTGGTACCTCTTGAAGTCGATCTAGGGCGCGGATGTGATCCAAACTATCAATGGATGGACTCAGGCCGCCATGCAAGCAGAAAATTTGTCCATCAACGAGAGCGGTCAGTGGTAGATAATCAAACAAATCGGTGAAATATTTCCAAACGTTTGCATTGCCATATTTACGCAGACACTCATCGTAGAAGCCATAAACTTGGGTAATTTGTCGCGATTCGTGATTGCCGCGTAAAATTGTGATTCTCTCACGGTAGCGAACTTTTAGGGCAACCAATAGCGTAACAGTTTCCACTGAATAATAGCCACGATCAACATAATCACCCATAAATAGATAATTTGTATCTGGTGATTTACCACCTATCCGAAAGAGTTCCATAAGATCATGGAATTGCCCATGCACATCTCCGCACACTGTGACTGGGCATTTGACCTCTTGGACATTTGACTCTTTAGAGAGAATTTCCTTAGCCTGTAAAAAAAAAAAAATGTATGTGTTTCAAAAAATGTTGGTAATGGGTAAAAGGATTTTTTTAATAACGAGGATGAACTTTAACGCCAGCTGAATTTATGTTTGTGTTCCCGCAACTATCTGCCTATTTCGAATACATTATTTCAAAATTCCTCCACATCCGTACAAGAATTAAAATTTCCTATAAACTTACAACACTGATGAGGGAAATTTAAAGAAAGAAAATAAATGAAACTGCATGTTACAATAACAAAGTGAGCTAGTACTGCATATGCAATGCATTTTAGGGCGTATTGTAGTTTATTTTTAGAAAGTGTCAGCCCACCTAGCCATACCATTCATCAAGACAAGTACGTAGAATCCACTAATAGAAATAGGTGATAGGCGCATCAACTTACTCACTGTTTTCACAAAACTATTCTAGTAAATTTTTAATGCCTGACATTTGCAGTAAAAAACTGTTCAATTGATTCACATAAAAAAAAAAACAGAAACAAGAACACTTCCGTGTTACATTGCCAGTTGCAGATGGCCCCTTAATCTCTACAGTTCCCATTTGCAGTGAATTAAGATATCAAAAATTACCCAAAAACGTTTCTTTATCGATAATAGTTCGACTAAGGAATGATCACATTTCAGTGTCAATTGTGGATACTACGAAAGTTGCAATACATAATGACAAAAGAAAAGCCAAGATATTATTTTTAGAAAGTCTTTTGCTGTGTAATCACAGGTAGACACGCTAACTCTGCAGCAGTTAAACTACCGAAGAGCTCATGGGATGTTGTGGAGCTTCACAATTTCACATGTAACCAAAGAGCAGAAAACTATTGCTTGCTGCAAGCAAACACACTCCCGTGATGTGGAAAAACTAAATAAAAAAACGAATCAATGATAACGAAAGTTTTCATTTGCGGATTTTCTTATTGTCTGCCTATTTGAGTCTCTATGATGTAAATAACAAAAACTTTTTGTAGATTCCCTTGTATATGCACCTCAAGTCATTCACCTGTGATTTATTCTGCTTTCTTTGGTGGTGTTGGTAGTGGTAGTTTTTTTTTTGCGGAGGAAGAAATTTAAACTCGTTTTCGTAATCTTCTGTTATTTAATGAATGATTATTTCCAGCTATCTGCAACTTCTTTCTTGAACTTGTTATCAACTAAAGAATTTTTTTTTTAATTTCATAACCAAAGGTTGCGGCGAGTTACAATTCTTTAGCGTTTTTTCGTTTTATATTCCAGTAACGGCAACAAGGTGACTTTATTTTTAAAGTTTCAGTTAAATTATGGTTGGCGAAATTTTAATGAAGCCCCGAAGTAAAATCACGTTTCATGAGAATGAGGTTATTTAAGTTTTTCATGCAGCAGCAGCAGTAGCATGGTGCTGAAGCACAAGAGATAATTTGTTGTGCAATACCTGACACGATGATTGTATAATTACAAACACGAGGAAGAAAAGTTTCCTTATCCGCTAATGTACAAAAAAAATAGATTTTAAGTCTGTGCATTGTCTCGTATCTCGATTTTTCTTCTAAGCGACAGTTTTAAATTATTAGTGAAGTACAGTGGAGGTCCAGTTAACCGAATACCTGCTTTATATGACTCTATATTACGAATGATGCAAAAAATGTCCGCTCGGTTTAACGAATGCTTTACAATTTCTGGTTAAAAACAAAAAAGTTTGTCATTTTTGTGCATTTATCCCTACTTCTGTTATTTTGTCAATGCATGGGAATTGATACGTATCTCTTTTCTTATAATAAACACATTGGTGGGATTATGAGTTATGTTAGACAAAACGGCGATCGATTTAACGAAAGACTGTGCATTAGGTATATAAACCTACCGACATATCTAGAAAGAAATGATACATCATTTTATTTAGGAACTTTCTTCTTTTAGAATTCTGAGTAGTCCTTGCCCAAAACATAGATTGCACCAGTATCTAATTTCAAAACTGCGAGTTTCACTTATCTAGAAACCATTTTCCAAATAGGATAAAGCAGAAAGAGCATTGACTACTTTCCCAGCGTCAGGCGAAGCACTGGCTTCTGCTTGTCGTCTGTACAAAGAGAGTTCGCTACTGCCGTTCCTGGTAGGTGATATACGTTTCCATTCTAAAGTTGACTCAAGCTCCAAGGATTCAGTATTAAATACAATAGATTGTAACGAGTGAGAAGGATGAGCAGAGAGGTAGCACGGCGCACGGGTAGTTATATATGAGCATCTAAATGATGCAGATGTGCAAAACAGAATATTAAATAATAAAATGGAATATCTGTTTAAAAAAATTATTTGTTTTTATTATTTCTATGGTTATAAGATATTGATTAAGTTCGATGGGAGTGAATACATTCTTGAATGTATGACAAAATAAAAAAACAAAAAAATGCATAAAATTGACCGCAACAAAATTATACTCAAGACTGTGTGTCTATTGTAATAGACACATAAATCTACGAGTACATCGTAAGCTGGTGCTGATGCGATTACGAAATTTGAAGAACACTCTATTTGTAGTTTCGATGTTAAACCAGTTAACATCCTTCACTTGAAATAGTTTTTGGTTATATGTACATATGTACTTACGTATACATACGTATGCAAATTAAAAACAAAAGAGACTTTGTATTATATTTTAATTGAAATCCCTGCATCGCAAGGTCTTTCGCTATCAACAAAAAAAAAAAACACTCAATTGAGGTAGTACATAATATTTACTGTTCACTCAAAATTGTATTCGCTATCTCAGTGTTGTAGTACGAGTACATAGCGAGTAGTCCCCGGGGAAATTTGCACAATCAATGATAAAACGCGCATTTGATCGAACCACTTTATTTGTCTGTGTAACAGCACCCACTCATTATCGCCCCATAAATTGCTATTGCAGATCCGATAAAATGCGAACAACTGTATTAAAAAAATATCTTCCACCACATTAAATGTGTCGTTGTCTAAAACGATTATGGTGCTGCTAGTATTCTGCCCGGCGACAAGAGTAATAGCAAATTTTGCAATTATCAATAGAACTATGCTAATGAGGGCACATCTATGTAGAGTAGACGATGGGGTGTATGAGTACAAGTGCAGAAGAAACTAACGACCTTGTGCAAATTTATTACAATTTATTCTCATTAAGGAGAGCAAAAAAAAATAAATTTAATCGACTGAATTTCATTTGATAATGTTCTCAATTTCGCTCTGTTTATTTACTATACAGTGCGGGCGACGTATTTCAAAAACCGAATTTCCTGTTTCAGCAGTTTTGTTTATTTATTTGTGAAAAGAAAACCATGTACCATTCCAATGTACATAAATATATCCGTTTGTTTTTCGGTTCATTGCAAGTCAGAAATCAGTATTTGTATAGGCGCCAGCGTCAGTAGTGAGGAGAATGGCAGTCGAACGATTCAATTTGGCATGTGATAGTGAAAAAAATTAAATAAACCTATGATCAGTCTAACTGATATGAGGTCTGTTCGGTAAGTTTTTTGGTTCAATTGAGTAAACGCTGTCAAATAATAAAAAACTAATTTGAAGAGAGTGGGAAAATCCTCTCAGAAATTGGAAAATTCGCAAACGCGTTGAACCACATTTGTGGGTAAAACCTGTCAATTTGTTTTTGTTTTCCACTAACAATGAAGATTATGACATTTCATAAACTGCCAGATGGCTGGTTTGACAGCAGCCCACTTCAACCAAAGAAAAAGTTGGTGTAAGAATTTGTAGGGCTCTCAGTTGAGGGGACATTTTTGACACCCTCATTTGGCTATCTCTTTTACGAATCGTTACGAATCTTTTGGGTTAACAAACAGGAATTTATCAGAATTCGTTCGAATTCCAAAGTTACTAAAAAGACCTACAAATGTATGTATTCAAAGGCTACAAGTTCTCCACTGACATGGAGGTGTCTTTTGAATTACATATGTATGTATGTAACACTAGAAATTAATTTCCAAAATTCTTATTGCTTGATGTTGGTGGTAGGAGGGACATGCATACATATATGTACATATAGTTACCTTTTTTTTTCTTGTAATAGAATTCGTAGAATTTGCAATACCATGTCTAAAATATTGAAATGCAAATTGGTATTAGGTTGTATGCCTACCACAGCATTTTTAATGTCAAGCGCAGTGATAGGGTAGGCGACACATTCAGAAAATCACGTGCAATAGTTTGTCGTAGGAAGTCCGTTTAAAATTTAATTGAATTGACATAGATTTGTTACACGAAGAGGCCCAGCTGTCTGAAACTGCAATTAATTTCGAAAACAACCAATTTTGCGAAAGCTCCATCTACAGTAAGTGTTGTAAGTGCAATTTCGCAGCCTCCTCCGTAGATAGCAAATAATTGTTCGCACTAAAACTAGTACGTTCTGCGTCAGTCGCCACTTAGACTAACAACATTGACCACCAATTGACTTTTCAAATGCAATCGCCACGAGTTTAGTTGAAAAGAAATCTACATTGTGTTGATCATATAAAGATTTGTACTTTCCACTTCCATTGGATATTACAAGATTAAAAAAATCAAGTTGAACCTCCAACTCATAGAATAAAAAATGCCAAACTAAAAATGGCAAATAGCACCGGTGCGGTGGTAATGAAATGGGGAACTTCCTACATATCCGAAGCAACTTATTATTGGAGGGGTGCTTTGAAGCGGTGAATGTCAGTGACAGAACTGAAACTAGTCGTCCCTTCTCCTCCTATGTTATGCTATGCTCCGCCAAGTGCTCAATCAAAGAAACTATTTTTTATACTTATTACGTTTCTACTATGTACTAATTTCCACTATACGCCATTGTTCGTTGGTTTTCTCATGTGGATAAACTGCTCCGCATTAAGTATCCAAGCCAAACACACAAATACATGACAGCATTTAATTGTTATAAGATAGAGTTGATACATATGTATGTATTTTTTGTCAATTGAAAGTTTTATTTATTTGTTCACGTTGTTGGTTGCGAGGGGAAGGCTTGCCATCGATTAGTTTTTTCTCACTTCGTAGTCTTTGAGGTATTGTTTTTGTTTGGGCTTCTTCAACTCTAATTGACATTTGATCAATGATTGCTCTAATGTACGTATGAACGAAAACTGGACAACACGAGCATTTAATGGATTTAACTCAGTCAAAGTGAGCCAAGAGTTTTTCTTCTTTTTATTATTGGTCTGGTCTGTGTCGCACTTTTTTTGTTTAATTAAAGAAATGATTCATGCTTCTTTTTCACGATCAAGGTCACCGGGTAATTATTCTGTTTATTTAATTAATATCCTTTTTTTTACACAATTTGTTGTCCACTGTCACGGAATGGAATTGTTTATGTGTCATTGATTTGATTTACAAGAGTCAAGACTTATCTTCTGCTTGAGATTATAGATTATTGGCTCTTCTAAAAGCTGCACACATTACATTAGGAATTACAAGCGCCATTAATAGATTTGCTTTAAAGTTACTTGCGTGTTTGATTTGAAATTTGAAGACCTTTGCGGTGATTCATATTGTACGCAGAAATGTAGTGAGTCAGTACATATACAGGTAAGTAAATTATACTGTATACAGTATATATGTACATGTAGGTCGCATAATACAGAAAGAGCACGAGAGAAAAGGTGCTGCGACATTTGGAATATGCAATGGAAAAAATTGGAATGGAATTCTTGCAAAATATTAAAAGGTGATTCGTAAACACCAAACAATAGACGAAAGAATGTATCGTTTAAGTTGAGTCAGACTAATTATTTATTGAAGGGTGAGATGAACCGCGACCGCGAGTGATTCATATATGGATTTTAAAGAAAAATCAAACCGTTCGTCGGCCGACAGTAAATTTATCTTTATTTCTTCTTTCTTTAGGTGGGGCTACAGTTCGGAATAAACCAGGGTCTGTTTCTCGCACCCATTTGTATGTGCGTGTTATATTTTTGCACGAATGGAAGGGACCTACAGTTTTTTCGCGACTCCGAACGGCGAGTTGAGAAGCTCCTCATGACAAATGATACTCTATG
The DNA here is from genome assembly GCA_949775065.1 of Brachyopa scutellaris. Classification (NCBI taxonomy): domain Eukaryota; kingdom Metazoa; phylum Arthropoda; class Insecta; order Diptera; family Syrphidae; genus Brachyopa; species Brachyopa scutellaris. Next base: position 190,658,570 of record OX459112.1, read on the forward strand.
AATGCTTGTCAGACATTCGAAAGAAAAAAAACGTGTAGATGTTTGCTGGGATTAAACTCGGCAGCATTGCGTAGTAGTCCAAAGCACTTACCACGGATCACCACCGCCATTAAATCCATCAGTCTTTCATTATTTCTGTTAAATGATTTCGATAAAAGAATGCATTTTAATACAGAATACTTATTACAAACATGCACATGTAAATATTAGAATGTTTGCTCGAGTGGCGAGAAGAACGAATATGTTTGTACATTATAAAGGTATCATATAATATCAATATACGATTGTATTATGATAAAAGATAAGAATCAGAGTATTATTAATCGATCTGCCTGATTGTACTGACCGCATAAGGAGGGGTGGTTGCCACAGATAATGCTTCTTAAATGAATTAAGTTGTCATGCGCCGTCGGCGCATTGATTGAAAAACATGAAAATCTTTTATCTTCTTTCCATGCTCTGCTTTTTTCAAGTGGTACAAATTGGGCCAAACATTCAGCCTTTAATCATATGTTTAGAACTTGTCTTAACTTTTCTTAGAATGTGAATGTGTTGTTTACTAATGGCGGTAACTGGTCTAGGTCATCATTCCTCGAGCAACCCAGTATAAATGCGTGATCTTGGAGCTCTGCTTTCAAGCGTCATCTAAGGCTGGGCATCTGGTTAGGTGCTCTTCACCTCGTACTTCCTTTCTGTTGCATAGTGTGCACACGTCTGACTTCTTGATACCAATCTTTTTCAAGTGTGTTGCTAGGCAATTATGTCCGATTTGTAATCGTAAAAGTGCTACTGCATCTTTCCGTGGTGGATGAGCTAAGTTACAATAGCGACTAACGATGTTTTCACATCTCTTTCCTCACATAGTTCTGCGTTCATTTTTAATTTTGTTGGTTGTGAGCGAGATCTTTATTCTTTGCAATCTGTTTAGTAATGTTATGGATTTCGGGGTTTTGTTAATAATTTTGGCTCCTTTTTTGGCTAGGGCGCCTGCAGCTTCGTTTCCTAGGAGGTTAGGTAATATTATACGATGTCTTTTCTGCTGAAGTATGGCAAGTAGTCGTCTGATATTTTTAGCGATTTGCTGTTGTAACTGATGAGTGACTGTAGAACGGATTTCGAATCCGATAATATTGCAATGTTTTTCGTTCGTTCATTCCTATCTGTCTAGTGATAAGGCACATTCGATGGCTGCAAGCTCTCCTTTGAATACAGTTGAGTTTGCTGGCAGTGCGAAGTAGAGAATGTGCATGTACATTAAAAGTAAGGCACTGAGAGTGATCCAACCGAATTGCAAATAATGTATGGATACGAATTCTATCTACTCGAAGGAAAATATTTCTGGCAATTGAGAAATAAATATACTCTCTGTCAGCTTATATACAACTTTCCACTCTGCATACACAATAGTAAGCTTTAGTTTCTAAAGAAAGTACATACATATTAATAAGTGAAACAACAAACAAGGTGACAAATTTAATTGCAATACACACTGATTTGACGACCCCACTTGAGTTGAAACGAGCAGCAACATGTCATTTTCTAATTCTAATTCTAAATAAAATTAGAATCTAAATTTACATTATTGGCAAACGATTTAATGTTGTCTGAGGTTAGGTAGACCAAATCTCTTCTGAAGCCAATAGCAACAGCAGACCTTACTGCCACAATTAGACTTTTTTTTATATTTAACTTGTGACATTGCGATTTTTTAGCGAATTAATGACGATGACGACGACTTGGTGGTAACACATAGCTATTTACACGAACTGAAGGACGAAACCTTTTTTTTAATAATAGAATTGGATTGCTACTACTACCAGCTATTTCATTGATATAGCTTTGCTACCAGAATTTGTCTTTCTCACGTAACTAGAGAACTCACATTTCTTAAATGTACATTATGTAGTATGTACATATATTATTTTTATTATGATTGAACAGAAACAATGCATATCATGTTAATATTAGTAACATAATGTTCAGACAAATACATACGTATAACTGTATTGCATTAATAAATTCAATGGCCGTTTGCGAACCTACGCATTTGCGTGCGAAAAAGTACCTCAAGCTTCCAATTTTTCCTGACCTCATAAAAAAATAAATAAACTGTCACTGTTACAATTTATTATACCGAAAAAAATGTTTTCCGTTTACCATGATAATGAACATTAAAATTCGTCAAATTGACCAAATTGGCCGCCCTGAGGATTACATAAACTCGACGCAGAGACAGAACTCTTCAAGAAATAATGCTAAATATTATTTAAAGATACGCGCGTTGGTTTTAATGTTTTCTTTTCTTTCTTTTTTTCCAAAAATAGCTCCACCCCATAAAGTAAAATACTAACTATTAGAACAAATTAAAGAAAACTGCTGCTACCGCTATCTGAGTCTATTTTTAATTCTGTTAACACAAACAAATATTTGATTGGTTTGTTTAAATGTTGTTTCTATTCTCTCTTCACTTTGTTATGCTCAATACAACACGTTTGCAATTTTTTACGCAGAGAATTCTTTGAAGACTTGAGAATCAATTTTTTACTGACGCACTTATGTAGATTAGATAGAAATTGTTTTTTTTTTTTTTAAGTTTAATTGAAATAAATGATATGATAAAAAAAATATTTAAACTACAAGTGCAGTATACACAAGGGAAGAACGGACGGAGGAGAATGGTGCGTCAGTGCGAAATGATTAATGGTTACTGCTTATCACCTGAAGGTCGATTCTCTTAGTTTAACAAGCATTTCCATAGACCCTGCACCTAACTAATCAACAATCGTGAGTATTGTTGTTCGTCTTGAAATGACATATGCATGTACATACGTACGTACCTACATGTAGTATATGAGTCATTTGCGTAAATGGATTTGTTTTTTATTCGTGTTATTATGAAACTCATACTCTGAAGTTGATATACATATTTAGTTTCTTATCTGCACATCAAAAGGTGTAGTAATCATAAAAATATCGAGTTAATTTCATCAGATAGAACGTTTAACATGGATTTTGAACGAAAATACGAGTAGGCACTTTGTTTACAACACTGTTAAGCAGACGAAAAAAAAATAAGAACTTTCATGTCTGTAAAAATCGTACTAAGGGTAGCAAATCAAGTACGAATTACTCGTATTATTGTTGGAAAATATTCTGGGTCAATTGGAATTATTTCTTAGAAATCATTGAAATATGTAAAACTTTTTCTTGTTTTGCCTTGACCACCAGCCATATGAATAGTTTCGAATAGTAATTGTGTATTTAAGTCAGTGTGAATGACAGAAATACAAAACATATGGCATTGGAAGGGTGGTTATCGATCGCATCGATCACATAAAATATGCAATTCAGTTTCACGGAATCAATCTCAGTTTTGACATTCGATTTAAAAAGAAACAAAATAACTTATTTCGATGACATTTCCAGGTAGGAATGCAACCTCAGGCAATGTCCAACTAATGACTACTCGACTACTAACCTTTCCCAATAAGCCTTTAGCACTAATAAACCCTCTCCATCACGAAATGAACAGCGGTTACGTACAAAGGGGTTCTCGTGCAGGAGTTGTTACACCTGAAATATACTTCCACTAACCAAATTTAAAACAAAATAAGCCCTTTTTCATATTAAAGCGTTGGTAGAACCCTTCAACTGTGAGCACCGCCGTGGTGTAGTGGTTAGTAAAAGTAAGTGCGTTGGACTACTACGCAATGCTGCCCTGGTTCAATCCCAGCCCGGGTCCAACATCTAAAAGTTTTTTTCAGTTTCTTTCGAATGTCTGACAAACAATCAAAGAGTATCATTTGTCAATGAGCTTCTGAACTCGCCGTTCGAAGTCGGCCAAAAACTGTAGGTCCCTTCCATTCGTGCAAAAATATAACACGCACACACAAATGGTTGCGAAAAGCAGGCCCAGGTTCACCCTGAGCTGAAGCACCTAAAGTAATGAACCCTTCAACTAGGAATTAACCACAGCTACAACAAAAAAAACCCTTACAATTTCCTATGGCATGCACATAGATACATACATACATATCGTGCCAATCTGTGTGCATAAATATTCATCTTTTGTTCGACTTTAAAGAGCAAAAGAAAAATGAGAAAAGGTGAAGCAAAAACTAAATAAACATCGATTAAATATGCCAAACACAGAAGATTTCGAGCACAAGAAAACTCCCATAAGAGAAACAAACATAGAAAGCCGTAAAATGTTAGCCAAAACGATAAACACACATACATAGCGGTAAATGGACGCTAAATTAGGTTATGCAAAAAAAAAAAACCTGGGACAAATTATAAAACAACAGTTAAGACGTAAAAGGTATGTTTACTTACTACGCCACTTGGTGGGGTGGTGGGTCTTGATACTTTTGTTTGAAAAAGACTCTCAACGACCTTGACTATTGTCATTTAACACATTCATTAATGTTTGTAGTTTGATGTTTATCTCACCAGGATTTCTTGGAAAAAGCTGCTATACTATGTCTGGATGTGGAGTATTTTTGCTATTAGTTCTCGCTCCTTTTTTTATAATGCCAAGGAAACATAAACTTTTATAAACTTAAGGAAACACGACCAACTTAAAATATTTCACACCGCGTGGGAGGGCCATAAGCAAAAATAAGAGATCAAATAAATAGTAGACACTTGCTATCTGCACTGTTTGTAGACAAAGTAATAGAACAGCGAAACTCTTAATTTTTCGGGGTTATTATTTATAGTCCAGTTCTTATTTAATCGATTATTCAATCGAAATCTTGCTTTGCCCAATATTTTTTGTGTTAAGAGAGAACTTGATATTCAATGGTGTTAGTCATAAATGTGACAGCAGCGTCTTTAGTTTTCAGAAAATCGACAGTCAAGTTCATATCCAAAAATAAGACACAACTTTTCTTCCATGTAGACATTGTAAACTGTGACATTATTTAAGAAATTGGAGCAAGTGTCATAACAGCAAATCTCCAATTATATGCTGTTGTTCATTCTGATGCCTAAATGCTAGATTATTTCAATTTGAATTCTAAGCGTGCAACAAGCAGACTAATTGTTGTCCTGCACCGTGCATAGAAACACATCGTTTAAGGTACAACGAATTTGCAAAAAATCAATCGAAATATCATGGACATGCATACATACATACATAATGTAGCTACATATAGACACATGTATAATGAAGCATTTTAAGTTGTGTAGTGAGATATTAATTATTCAAGGGAGTTGAAACAATATTCTTAAATATTCAAGTTTCCACAAACCGCAGAAGCGAATAAATGTCAAACTTGTGTAGATATCGATTTCTTATGAGGTGATGACTAACTTTAAGGTTGAACAGACAAAGAAACGTATTACGTATCCGTCCCTCTGTACAGTCTGAATGAGAATAGTTATGTTTATTTCTAGAGCTACTCCTGACGTTAATAGGAGATAACAAACTCAAAATACCTTCCATACACACACTGCAGGGGTTCAGTCATTTAACGTATAGCAGAAACCGCAGGGTAACCAATATAGGTAGCTTTGTTTATGTTTTTGACAACCAAAGATTTTTTATAGCTAACAAAATCAAGCACAGATTGCCAGTGACGGTCCTAGAATTATTGATGTCATGATTGCATCATGCAACAAAGTATTCTTTTCAAAAGTCTATAAGTTCATCCTACTTCAGGAATTTGCACCGACAAACTGTCCAAGTTAATTTATTGATTATTATATTTAATAAATAAATTATATCAATCAATTGATGCTAACATAATTTGGCACACACGAAATCGCTCTTCAATTTGCCATGTCACCTAGTGTAGACGTAGACTATGAATAGATATGGTTCCACACATACATACGCGCCAATATACATACATACTCGTATGTGTAGTGCAAAAATTCGCTTACAAATTTGTACACACATGCTGGGCGACTTTATAGCGCGGGGACAGAGAACAGACTAAAGGGTTAATGAACAATCATGCCAAGTAGAAACTAGTTTCTGTTTTATGAATGCCCGGCATGTTGGACAGGTTTTTCAGACTGTAGACTTACTTTACTGTGTGGACGCTTGCCCAGCATAAATTATGCTGCAGTGTATTTTTATTTCTGTTGAGAGCGGTGAGAGAGCTTTATCTGCCACTGACATTTTGAAAAAAAATTGTAATGACGACAAGCATAAACATACCTCCAAGAGCAGTATTGTCTCGTAAGTTGTCACTTGTCACACTGTATAAATGCCAGTTCATAGAATTTTCATAGCGGCGTACGCAAGTGAATAATAAAATTATAATCTAGTTATAGTTTGGATTACAGATCAGACAAAACTAAAGCGTAACATTAGCAATTGCAAAGTTTTGCTGAATTTCAAAAAAAAAAAAAAATTTGAATACATACTATAGACCTCTTTGTTTTGTTGTGCTATCGTATAGCTTCATTTAGATTCCGTTAATTCTAAGAGGAGGGAAAGTAATTGAAATGTTGAACGATAAAACAATGGACCCCTTATTTCTCAATCTATCAACCCAAACTCCAAGACATATCGCTGCTATTTTAAATTCCTTTTACCAAAAATTCGAAGTGAAAGAAAAAAGGGGATCGTATTTTCTGTATCTCCGCGCGTAAAGATTTTTTTTATTATACATATATTTTTTTGAGTATGTTACTTTGAAATGGTACGAAACATTAAAAAAATCATATGACTGACTGGGTATGGGTATCTATGGTAAACTTTTTTTAAATAACAAAAATTAATGAAGTCTTTCCTTCAGTCGCCGTTTTGGAATTCTTTTTATGTTTCGCATTCGAGCTACAGCCAAGTTTTTTTATTTTATAAATGTTTTTGTAGATATGTTGGTGATACATATTAAGGTTTTTATCATCCATGAGCTACTCATAATCGTAACCAAAGAAAATGTTTGAAAGCATTGACGTCACATTCCCTTGCTAGGCACCTACTGTAGAAATTCACAATACAAATAATCGTTTATATGCGATGTCTTTTTCTTCCTCAAGCATTGATTTTAGATTGTAAGATTTATTATTTCATCATAACGGCGTTTCACAACACTTAATCATTACACATGTACATAATTTAAATGTCTGAATAAATAAAGACTGCGATTATTAATAATATGTATAAGAACTGTTGATTAATTAGTTTAGTAATATTTTCTCTTTTTTTTTAGTAAAAGCACTTGATTTATAAAAAGGTAAAAGGTTAGTAAATTCTTAGCAAATTCTGCATGTTGCTTTTAAGCTAACAGTTTTACATCGCCTGTTCCATAATTTAAACTGGAGATTACTCTAGGTACATATGTATTTGGTTATTTGTTTGGCAGCTAAGTTTTGCAAAAAAATCTAGATTATTCTAAATAGAGTGTCCGCTTAGATTCGTAACAAGATTTCGCATTTTATATTGTTGCAGCACAAACTTTTTTACAAAGATACTTATGTAGTTAGGCAGCATTAGTGCCAAGTGGCACTTCAAATACCTGTGCGGCATTTTGCTGTACACTTCGATCTACGACATCATCGCATTTCATTTTTCCGTAAATGTATTCTACATATTCCCTGGTTGAGGGCTAACTTAAACGACCGTTAAAAAAGTACCAGAGAACCTGATTTCAAACAAAGAAAACCCGGTCAGAAAAGAGGATGAAAAGAGAAATAAAGTGGAAAAATTAAAAAAAAAAAAGAAAGGATAAGGAATTGAATTTATGAGGCAGCTATATGTAAAATTTCTGTATATACATAACTACACAATGCAGGTACGCACTACCTATTTAGGTTTTCACTATTTTATTTCTGTTTTCCATATGTGCCTACCTACATACATATGTACATACATACATACTATGTATGTACATTGCCTGGATTTGTTTTGTTTTTTGTTTTTATTCAATTGAAATTTCAACGGAAAATGCATACCATTTGACCGCAATAAGTTGGATTATGTACAATATGCATAAGCGTACATAGTAGTACAGAATTATGATTTGGTAGTTTATTTAACGACATTAATGTATAATTGTGGTTTTACATAAATGATGGAAACACGACTAGAAAGTTAAATGAAATGAAGAAGATAAAATAAAATTTAAAATTGTTAGAGCAATATCTCTCAGTTCGAGACAATTTTGCTTGAATGAAAAGATCTTTATTATGTAGGTACATGGGTCGTTTTTCAAAATTTTGCAATAAGATGTCCCCTGCAGTTAATTGCTTCATAAAACCACATATCCAGTGGACTCTCGGTAACTTGAACATCCAATAGCTTGAACAATCCAATAGCTTGAACATGCTATTTTTCCCCTATGGGTATTCTATAACTTGAACGGACAGTTTTTAAGGCTCGATACTTTGAATTTTTACATTAAGAACTCTATAAGTTGAACAATTAAAAAATGAAAACCTCTTTAACTTGAACAAATTTTATGTGCCAACCAAAACCGTTATAAGTTCGATTCTTCGCTTTACACCTATTTCAAAAAGGGAAATCCCATAGAATTTCTTTTGTATCTCAGTTTAAAGATCTAAATAATTTTCTAAGCGATTTTCACTGTGACAAGCTAGTGCGGCTTGAATCAAAAAGTTTTATCTTGTTGATGTCGTTATCATACAAAATAGTGTTACAAATAAGGAATCAGTTGAACTATTCAATAAAACCAAAACGAACGAATATTCTCGGAACTGACAGTTGTCCAGAGTTTTCCAGAATTTACTTTGCAAAACGTACTGCATAAGGCCAAACAATTTAAAATAACAATTCTTTTTTCAAAGTTGTCTTAAAAACAAATGTATGCCTTATTATACATAAACATAAACAAAAGATTCGTTGAATATATACTAATCTGAGTCGCTGGAATCAGATGGTATTGTAACTATATTTTTATCAAGAGATGAATTCTGCCGATTCAGTAGATTTTGATGTGCTATGTAGTATAATATGTACGTATGTTCGCATTATCACTGCAACTTGGATCATTTATTTTTGTTTGCAATGTTCTGGGTATGTTGGTATAAGAACTGGAACTTGGTTCGTTGACTTCTTTTTCCGCTATAGTTCGATGCCTTTTTCGTGTGAGCAATTCAATGTTCAAGTTATGCGATATGCAAGTCAACTTCTCCGCGCGTTCAGTAGTAAGGCGATTTCGTTTCTTGCTGAGTATCCAACTAAAAGTGCTAAATGAACTTCTGTAGCTGCCGAAGTAACAGGTTCTGATAAAATGCGTACTGCAACTTTCTTAAATTTTTATTTGCACAAAGGCTAAATCAATGGTTCCATTGATGATATTATATTAGGATAGTACGTCTTTCCGCAAAATTTGCATTTAACCATTTTATCCATATTGTCCATATTATCCACACGGAACTCTTATTTGTTCCCATATTAAATAAAAAATAAACCTTAAGCGAGAAGACTGCAGCAATTGCTATAAAAAACTGAAGTCTAAAAACTCCGTTCGCGTACTTTTTGCACTTATCTGTCAATTTTCGAAGAGTGGGGGTGAAATTCTCTCAGACAGAAAAATTACGAAAAAGTAAGCGAACGCATTAAGCATAAAAAAACGAAAAATGTACGTGATTTGACAAATTTGACAGTTTTCATATATTATACCAAAGAAATTTCTTATGGTAAAATTCGTAGCATGGGGAAATTTCTTACTCTCTCTACGAAATTTTTGCGTCATAAGAGGTCTGTTTGGTGTGTCTTTTTCGCGTAAGTGATTGATATCTGTCAAATAGTAGAATCCTCAATCAGAGAGATATCCTCTCCCAGAAAAAAAAACTCGAACAAAAGACACCAAGCGCTTTTGAAACAAGACCTGTCGATTTGTTTTTGTTTTCCACTACAATGAAGATTATGACATTTCTCAAACTGTCAGATGGCTTGGTTTGACAGAGTTCAACAGTCCACCCCGAGGAAAAGGTCTTGCAGATACTTGCAGATAATTAATCGCAAAGAGAGAGCCAAATGAGAGTAAACAAAATTGAGAGCCATGAAACTGTCATGATTCTATGATAGTTCACATAGTAGGTGTGTTTGTTAACTTATAGGTGTGTTTGGTAACCTCTTAATTTATGAAAATTTACATCCAACTGTCAAAAATCAAGAGAAGAGAGAGCCAAATGACAGTGTCAAAAAATTTCCCCTCTGGCGAAATCGTAGGTCTGTTCCTTTACTTGAAAATTGTTACTGATTCTTACTGATTCTTACTGAATTTAGACAAACCGCGTTCCTTTACACGAAAAAGTAGTAAAAGAGAGAGGCAACGAGAGAGTAAAAATTTCCCCTGACTAAAAAATCTTACTATTTCTTACTGGACAAATTTCTTCCGGTAGAAATTGAACTATCTGTCAAAGTCAGCTGTTTCACTTGTTTGAATTATTTGCATTATTTTATTTTAATTAAAAAAGTAAAAAAATGGAGAGAAAAGGAACATAGATGAAAGTTGAACGTTCTGAATGTTTAAATTTGCATTTCGAAATATACTGAATACTGTATTGCTTCTGGAAAATCATCAGGGGTGGACTTTTCTGTAAATTCCAATATCATACAACAACACTCTGTTTACTTTTGCTTCACATATGTTTATAACATTTCGTTTGTAGCAGCTTTTGTGGTTAATCGCGTTCCTTTACTTTTTGGTGATTTTGCCTTACTCTGAGAGAATTTTACCCCCACTCCTTGAAATTCAATAAGTTACTATTTTTGGAGCAAAAAGTAAAGGAACAGATCTCGTGCTATTTCTTTTTCATGGAGTCACCGAGGCACATCCTTCAAACAGCAATCTGACAATTTGTGAAATGTCAGTCACTTCTTGTTAACAAAATAAAAGAAAATTAGTTTTTCGTGAAAATATTCAATAGTTAAAAAAGAAGAGAGGATTTTCCCCCACTTTTACTATTTGACAGATGTGCCATTTGTGTTAATAAAAGATAACAAACACACCTTTTATTAACACAAGTGGCACATCTGCCAAATAGTAAAAGTGGGGGAAAATCCTCCCTTCTTCTTTTTTAACTATTGAATATTTTCACGAAAAATTAATTTTCTTTCTCGGTGAAATAAGCATAAAATATAAAGTAAAATAAATTGATTAAGCGCTTAGTTTAGGAGATATCGAGGTTTAAAAATTAATTTTTTCCTATGCAAATCGCATTGAAATTAATCATTTTTGCTCCGGTACAAACAAAAGTGTTGCATACATCTGGGGGTAGAACTAGAAACAATCGCTTTTTAACAATTTAAGTAAAGAAATTTTATAAAATTTTAGTTTTTGAGTATCAAGACTTTGAAAAAATAAAACTAAAAAAATCGCGCGATTTTATAAAATGTCTTTACTTAAATTTTAAACCTCGATATCTCCTAAACTAAGCGACTAATCAATATTTTTTATTTTATATTTTATGTTTATTTCACCGAGATCTACTAAATGGCATTTTCTTTTTTCACCGAAATCTACGAAATGACATTTTCAAACATTTGCGCCAGGGTAATCGTTATTTGTTATTTGTAAAATTCAATTCATCTTGATTTTTTTGTTTAGCAAATCATTAAAATATAAATTTTGCAGATTATTTGTTTACATCGCTTTGAGCTCTGTGACATATAATTAAGTCATTTACTGAAAAAAATGTTTAAAATTAAATATATGTACATTAATAATTGTATTCTATCTCATATTCTATCTCTTTTAGAGTCAGTACTTTGTTTCCAAACCTTTTTGTCTCATAACTTCGGCGCATCTATCGCCCATAGACTTGACAAGGGCTGCACATTGAGTGGGTGTGAACTTGTTCCATTCCTGTTGAATAACTTGCCTCGTTTGCAGGTTTTTTTTTTGAAGCAACTACCCTTTTTATAACTCCCCATCAAATTTCTATGGGTTTTTTAGTGGGGCTTTGAGCTACCCACTGAAAGATATAGACTCCAACCATGGTTAAACGATCCTGGAGCAATGCTTTGGATCTTTATAGCGTTGAAAGATCCATGCAAGTAGCAAATTGTCTGCCAAGTCTCTATTTAAATGATTGTTCATGATGTCTTTATACATCTCACCAATCGTTTTTAATTTATTTAAACAATTAGACAAACGCCGCATGAGGTGAAGTATCCCCAGGTCATCACCGACGAGCCACCAGTGAACTTATGGTCCAATTCTTTCGATGGGGAAGTACTTTAAATATGGAGTATGACGTTTCCTTATGATGGGTGGCTATATGCAAGGCGTCCCCCATTTGACACTAGGTTGAATATTAGGTGTGTTTGGTATCTTTTTTGGCACACGGAATTGAGATCTGTCAAATAGTAGAATCCTCTCAAAGAGAGAGAACTCCTCTCAAAGACAGAAAACTTGCACAAAAGTAAACAAACGCTTTCCAAACAACACTTGGTCAAACCTATCAAATTGTTTTTGTTTTCCACTAACAATGAAGATAATGACATTCCGCAAACTGTCAGATTGCTGGTTTGACAGAGTTGGCTCGGCCCACCCCGAGGAATTGGTCTTGCAGATAATTCATCGCAAAAAGAGAGCCAAATGAGAGTAAAAAAAAATTGAAAGCCATGAAACTGTCAGATTCTATGTAGTTTACGTAGAACTTTCCAAAACTAGCATGTTACCAAACAGACCTATTAGGTGTGTTTGGTATCTTTTTTATGCACAAGCGAGTGAGACCTGTCAAAACGTAAAATCCTCTCAAAGAGAAAGAAATCCTCTTAACGACAGAAAACTTGCAGAAAAGTAAACAAACACACGTTTGGTCGAACCTATCAATTTGTTTTTGTTTTCCACTAACAATGAAAATGATGACATTTCACAAACAGTCAGATGGCCTGGTTTGACAGAGTTGTCCAGCCCACTACAAGAAAAAGATATTGCGTAAAGTTTCATCGCTCTTTATTTCTTACGCTCTCATTTCGCTCTCTTCTTGCGATGTACTGTGATTTTTTCGAGTTAACAAACACAGATTGATGTGATTTACATAGTATTTCGAAAAGTAGTGTGTTACCAAACAGACCTATTAGGTGTGTTTGGTAACCTGTTAATTTACGAAAATTTACATCCAACTGTAAAAAATCAAGAGAAGAGAGAGCCAAATGACAGTGTCAACAAATTTCCCCTCTGGCGAAATCGTGCTATATCTTTTTCATGGAGTCACCGAGGCACATCCTTCAAACAGCAATCTGACAATTTGTGAAATGTCAGTCACTTCTTGTTAACAAAATAAAAGAAAATTAGTTTTTCGTGAAAATATTCAATAGTTAAAAAAGAAGAGAGGATTTTCCCCCACTTTTACTATTTGACAGATGTGCCATTTGTGTTAATAAAAGATAACAAACACACCTTTTATTAACACAAGTGGCACATCTGCCAAATAGTAAAAGTGGGGGAAAATCCTCCCTTCTTCTTTTTTAACTATTGAATATTTTCACGAAAAATTAATTTTCTTTCTCGGTGAAATAAGCATAAAATATAAAGTAAAATAAATTGATTAAGCGCTTAGTTTAGGAGATATCGAGGTTTAAAAATTAATTTTTTCCTATGCAAATCGCATTGAAATTAATCATTTTTGCTCCGGTACAAACAAAAGTGTTGCATACATCTGGGGGTAGAACTAGAAACAATCGATTTTTAACAATTTAAGTAAAGAAATTTTATAAAATTTTAGTTTTTGAGTATCAAGACTTTGAAAAAATAAAACTAAAAAAATCGCGCGATTTTATAAAATTTCTTTACTTAAATTTTAAACCTCGATATCTCCTAAACTAAGCGACTAATCAATATTTTTTATTTTATAATTTATGTTTATTTCACCGAGATCTACTAAATGGCATTTTCTTTTTTCACCGAAATCTACGAAATGACAGTACGGGAACAGACCTATTAAATAACTAACGAAAAAAAAACATCCATTCAAAATGGCAGACATGTTTTGATAAATTCGGCCAAAATCGAAATAAACTTGTCCATTTAACGTCAGACTACTACCGAGAAAAAAAATGTCATCGACAGAATTTCCATCTATACAAATAAAATATTTTTTATTTCTTACGTCATTAGTTTTTCCTAAAAACAAAAAAAGGAAATATCTATTCAATACACCCGCTCCAACCCTTCATAGAGTATGCTTCTATATAATACACGCACCATTAGTGGTATGGTAGTGGCGAGTGGGAGTTTTATTGGAAAAACTACACACGTCATGCAATTTTCCTACGTTTCAAAAGGAAGAAAAAAGAATTAAAAGAAAATTCCTAAATAGCGTTTATCCAATTTAATGTTTCACAACAAAAATAAATGTCCCCCCCTTCCCATAATTGAGTAAATTTCAATTTTTCCCAATCTAGGTAGGTTTTCAATTACTTGCATTAATCATCGACGATAGGCCCGAGTTGAGACAAAATGATTCATTCGAGCAATTGGTTAGAGTGGGATGAATATAAAAACAAGACCTATTTTCTTTTTCCTATTTGAATTTTTTTTCTTGCCACCAAATTGGAGCATAATGAGCAATATTTTTTTTGCAAATTTAAAACTAGTGGAAAAATGCACTTTGCACCGTGTATGCATCATCACTTGTCTATCTGTCTTACCTTATCGCACAGAGTTTTCACTTGTGTCTCTGTCAACTGATTACACTCGTTCAGCTGCTCAATCCATTGATCCAGGTCTTTTGTGGTCGCTTTATCCTCCATGGTGGTAGAAGAAAAAGTCTCGTCGATCTTTGTCGATTCAATTTTGACTGATTTTATTTAACCGGTACAAGCGAAAAAATTATCAAACACAAAAAATGCGTTTTTTCCTCCCAAATCTCCGACAGAACGAAGGAAATGGAAATCCCTCCTTTCTGTCTCACTCTTTTGATAAAAAAAAAAACTGGGAATTACAAATAAATCTTCCCTCAAGTATTTTCACAAGTTGCAAATTATTTCCAAATTTAATATTTTAATGCCAAAGTAATTAAATGAACACAGACGTAGACAACTTAAAATTTATTTTCTTATTTTTTTTTTGGGGCTTTCACACTTCACGCACTGACTTCAATTTTTTCCGTTCTGCTTCTGACTTGTGTTCGGAGGAAAATGGGCGATCGTGGTACTTTTTTCGTTTTCGATTGATTTTAATTGGAGGGGAGAGCGGCGCAACACGGAATACGGAAAATTATTAGAAAATCGTTTCGGATCTGACTTAATGGATTGGTGAATCGGTACTTGCTGATGATTTGTTAGGGCGAATGTAAAAAATGTTTTTCTTTCTTTGTAAAATTTCTTAATTTATTAATATTTCTGTCTTTGTTGGAAAATTGCGGAGCGAAATTCGAATAAGCAAATTGTTTTAACTTCAGCAAGCACACTTGTACAAAATGGCCGATGAGTTTTATAAACCGAAGAATAGTGACTGTGACGTCATATTTCAGTGGCGTTGCCTGTGGAAATGTTCGTTAAGTTCGTGCGACATCTGGGTGGTTCGTCATGAAAATCGAAGAAGCGAGGTGCGAATGAACGTATTCAGTAATTTATGGAAGAAACATGTAAAGTTAGCAAAAATCCGTAGGAAGGAAGATATCTGCCAGTTCAAACTCGTTTGAGAATTTCAACTATTCAACTCGGTGTGTTCAAATACCTAGGTTGAAATCTCAGATGAGTTTTGAATGATAAAACGAAGGAGAGAAAAGAAAAACGTCAAAAAGAGTCGCCAAAAACTTTACCCTCGACTCACAGGGCAAAATATTTTCCTTCTCATCTTTTCGAACTTTCTTACTCTTTTGCACCCATGTGTAAAAGCAGACTAAGTGTAAAAGCAGACTAAGCGATGAACATAATATTGAAAGGAAATGGCAAAAGTGAGTGTGTCGACGAAAAACACAAAGAAGAAACACCGATACCCCTGCGACTCGAGCAGTCCCAGCGATTCTGTGGATAGTCTTGCCCGTGTGTTTGCGCACGCATGTCTGTGTGATTTTAAAAATTCTTGAAATCCGCTGGCATGCGTGCGCAAACACAAGCATGCGCATTCATGCCCGCCTGTGGATAGCAATGATTGTGCAAATTCTATTGCTTACGTCATTTATTTTGCCATGAATTTAGTGACATTTATGAAAGTTTGCCCGAATTATGGTAAGTGAATGGTGAGTCATATAAGGAACGCGCATGCATCCATGCTAGTGGATATGAAAATGAATTTGCACAAAAATTTGTGCAAACCGAAAATTTGCATGCCTGTGGATATGGATACCAACCTTTACTATGGTAACCACACAAACAGAAGCAAGTGACAAAAACTGGAAAGAAAAAAAATAAAAACAGAGAAATCGTGTGGAATTCCAGCGACCCAAACAGGGGGGTACACATGATACGACCGATCTGACACACTTGGTCTGTCCGACCAGATCTGACAATGTGTACGCTCGAAACGATCGGTCGGACGGACATGTCGGATGGTTTTCTTGATATTTTGGTGGTCGGACGGACATAACTGATAATGTGTACACTTGTCTGTCTGACCTAGAGCGAATTTCATTTTTAGAATGTATTTCAAGCGGTGTGGTTGATGTCGGAGAATTAAAAATGCCTGTGTATGGAAATTATTAATTTTGAAGAAAAGAAATTGGAAATGAAATACAAACAATTCTGATAATCGCCTTGAGAATCCAATATTGTAGTTCTGTTAGCAAATAAACATAGAAAATCTTTGGCCGCTTTTTCATCCATTCCTGTCTCCAAATTCGTCGGACTTCTGAGCCAGCGGTCTTGGGTTCGAATCCCGCCGCAAACACCTAAAAGTTTTTCACAGTGCCCACCTCTTTCGAATGACTGACAAGCATCAAAGAGTATCATTTCACGATTAAGCTTCTCAACTCGCCGTTCGGAGTCGGCAAAGAACTGTAGGTCCCTTCCATTCGTGCAAAAATATAACACGCACACACAAATGGTTGCGAGAAGCAGGCCCAGGTTCACCTCGAGCTGAAGCGCCAACTAACTAAGTAAGTAAGTATCCAAATTCGCTTCGTTTTTCTTTCTTCTCTCTCTTTAATTTGTTCTTCAAGAATTTTATCAATCATAAGCGCTGCTCTCAGTACGTCCGACATCTTTCAAATCCACTTGCAAAGTGAAGTCGGACAACATGGACGGATGGATGTGTGACAGACCGAGCGTACACATTGTCCAACAAGTCCGTCAGATCGATCGTATCGTGTGTACCCCGCTGAGTCAGTATTTAGATGAAGTGAATTTTCCAGGCGACATTTTTTCAATTCTCTTTAGTTCTCGTATGGATTGTACACACGACACGATTTTTTCCGGACGACAAACAACAACAAATAGCCCTGTCTTGCTCAATTCGCGTATGTTACTATGGTCACCACACAAACAAATCTCAAAAACTGGAATGAAAACAAAAGAGAACAGAGAAATCGTCTGGAATTCCAGCGACCCAAACGACATTTTCGTTCCCCGCTCTTTTCAACCCCTTCATACATAAACAGAGGCGACAAACTGGAAAATTCGCTTCATCTAAATCCTGACTAACGACATTTTCATTTGGGTCGCTGGAATTCCACACGATTTCTCTGTTCTATTTTGTTTTCCTTCCAGTTTTTGACATTTACTTGTGTGGTTACCATAGTAACATATGTCAGGATTCAGATGAAGTGAATTTTCCAGGCACGACAAACTGTTTGCCGATGAAGGGATTGAAAAGAACGGGGAACGAAAATATCGGATGGGTCACTGGAATTCCATACGATTTCTCTGTTTTCTTTTGTTTTCTTTCCAGTTTTTGTCATTTGCGTGTTTGGTTACCATAGGTACACATTGGAACCGAGCTAAACATGGCTGTTTGTTGTTGTTTATCGGCTGGAAAAAATCTTGTCGTATATACAATTCGAGAACAAAAGAGCATTGAGGAAATCGTGACTGGAAAATTCGTTTCATCTAAATCCTGACCTGGCACGGTTTAAAAAAAACACGGCTTATGTCCAAAAATAAGTTATTAGGTAACTCAAGTAGAAGTACACACTTACCCTTAATATAACACAGTGCCATCTATCGTCCAAAATTTTGAAACAGCGAAAATGAAATTTTCAGTAATTGAAATATAACCAACTTCATTCCTATCGTGGATTTCGTTCTTTCTTTCTTTTTCCGAAACTGATTTTCGCAGGTTGACGCGTGTGCTAGCGCTCCAATAAAAGTTTGAATAAAATATGTCTGAGACATTACAATTACGTGGCACCCTTTTGGGACACAATGGATGGGTTACCCAAATCGCCACAAATCCAAAGGATCCCGATACCATTATTTCTGCTTCACGAGGTAAGCTCTTTTTTGTTCAAGAGAATCGGCCATTTGTAAATCCAATTTAATTTATTTTAAATCCTTCAAAATCTCAACCATCCTTCATATTTTTTCAGTTTGATCAATTAACTTTACATTTGAATAAACTTATTTCTTTGTTCTAATCTACAGATAAGACACTTATTGTCTGGAAATTGACCCGCGATGAAGACAACAACTACGGTTTCCCACAGAAACGTCTATACGGACATTCCCACTTCATCAGTGACGTAGTTCTATCATCCGATGGAAACTACGCTCTGTCTGGCTCATGGGACAAGACTCTCCGTCTTTGGGATTTGGCCGCTGGCAAGACTACTCGTCGTTTTGAAGATCACACCAAGGTGAAAGACATTCTACTTATTTGAGTTGCTTAGGGCCTAGAGCAGGGAATTAGATAAGTGGTACCATTTAGATAAAATAGGCATAGAATGAGGATAACGCCCCTATGGCAAACTAATTGCATTATGGTACCACATTTTATTGCGCCTATGCGAGGCAGAAGATTTTTTGTGGACACGTTCAACACGAATTATTGAGTAGACACATCTCTTGAGAGCATGTTGAAAGATCGCCCTTATTTGTAAGTTTTTTTTTATAAATTAATTTACGTTTATTCTACTTCTGCGAAGGCTTATAATTCGTGGTACTAAATTTATTTTCTGCTCGCTACAGGACGTCCTTTCGGTTGCCTTCTCTGCTGACAATCGTCAAATCGTTTCCGGCTCTCGGGACAAGACCATCAAGTTGTGGAATACTTTGGCTGAGTGCAAGTACACCATCCAGGAGGATGGGCACACCGACTGGGTTTCGTGCGTACGTTTCTCACCAAATCACTCGAATCCAATCATCGTGTCGTGCGGTTGGGATCGTACTGTGAAGGTCTGGAACCTGGCCAACTGCAAGTTGAAGAATAACCACCATGGTCACAGCGGATACCTTAACACCGTCACCGTTTCTCCTGATGGTTCTTTGTGCACCTCCGGAGGCAAAGACGCCAAGGCTTTATTGTGGGATCTCAATGACGGCAAGAACTTGTACACCTTGGAACACAACGATATTATCAACGCACTGTGTTTCTCGCCAAATCGCTATTGGTTGTGCGTCGCCTATGGTCCATCCATTAAGATTTGGGATCTGGCATGCAAGAAAACAGTCGAGGAACTCCGCCCAGAGGTCGTTTCCCAGACATCAAAGGCCGATCAACCCCAGTGCTTGTCTCTGGCCTGGTCTACCGATGGACAAACTCTGTTCGCTGGTTACTCCGACAACACCATTCGCGTCTGGCAAGTTTCGGTCTCTGTTCATTAAAAGGTGGACACCGAGGAATTAGGGGGTAACAACTCCTTCAACATTTTTTTTATTGTATTGATGTTTGTTTATTATATAAACAAATAAAAAGAACAAGAGAAAGTAACCTGAAATTAGTTTTAATTTGTATATTTATTTATGACGCTGTTTTTAGAATAAAATAAAATAGACTGGAAGAATTCGTTTGCTTTGTAACTCGAGGTCGAATTAAGGCTGTTAAGTGCTTTTGACATTTAAATGTATCGACGGGCAGAATTTGGTAATCTATTGCTCATCATCTCTACATGTGGATTCGTTTCATATTTCGCCAATACTAGACCCAACCCACTTTGTTATTCCAGAATCACGACGAGGGCGTGGTGGCCCGACGGTTTCATGTTTTCTTTGGCGGCTGGTGGTGCTTGTTTTTTTGTGTAATTAGTAAGGAAATTAAGCGAAAAAACAAAATAAAGACTGTATTATTAGTTACAGCTACAGGATAAAACATTAAAGCAAAATAAATAATTCACGGTAAATTCAAGAAAGGCAATAAAGCTACGAAAATATAAAAACAATCGCGACTTGAATACATTTTTAGGAAGAGGTATTTCATCAGCAACCCGTGTGCGGGATGGTTATTTTTGCAGTCGTTCATAGTTTTTCGGAGATGGTGGGTTGCCTAATCTGCTTTCCGCTATGTTGCAAAATTTATGTATGTCAGTACATATGTGCTATACTCGGCGCATCTTTTCTCAAGCGACCTGTAGTCGGTAAACGGCCAAAGTTAACCCTTTATAACCCCATGTGACAGTAATGTTACAAGCAAAAAAATGATTTAAGTCCATTATAACTCAATGTTACCGTTCTATTAATTTCTATTAAATTTCAGCTGAAAGAGTTTGCGCGAAACTTGTGTAGAAACACATGTGTGAATATTGTTATAATGTATAAGTATAATAAAAAAAAAATACTCAAAAATGATATTCAGTGCATATTTTTGGGTAAAACTATAAGTAAGTCCAGGGCATTATGCTACAATAAGCCAAATAATTGCTTCAAAATATTCCATACATCATAGAGATACGTTATAATACATTGTGACTGAAAGTGTCACTAACCCTTTTCTAACTATTTTATATCTAAGAAACACGTGTTTCATTAAATTCGGAAAGCTTTCAAAACAACTACTACTTCGATGCTTTTACGATGTTGGACTATAAAGGGTTAACTTTTACTAGCATTCGGAATGTTTTCATTTTGTTTACATGATTGAGAATTTTCGAAAATTAAATTAACAGCCCTATTATGGTTAACGAATCGAACGAAAAAGTTGGCGAATGTGATAATTTGGTATTGTGGTTATCGAATCGATCTAATTACATTTATACAGTATTGTTCGAAACCTAAGCAACTTTTTCCTCTGAATTATTCAAAGTCAAATATTTATGTACTAATTCGATTTAATAAAAAAAAGGATCATTTTTATTTACTACATTAAGAACTGTGATAAATATAGTAAAAACAAAAATCCGAAATCAATTCATTCAAAATAAATAAAAAATCAAATACAAATTCATCTCAAAATACAGCTGTTCGAAACCTAAGCAACTTCGACGTAAACACAATTGTTCAGCGAGAAACGGTATCTTACGACCGTTTTTTTTAAAAAAAATTTGCAATTTTACATGCAACGCTTTTTTTTTTAGTTAACTTAAATCATTTGTCTTATAAATAAGTTCCAATTTAACACTTTTTTTTCAATTAATCTATTAACTCATTATGCCGCGTGCACAGTATGGAAAAACGTTTAAATCTAAAATTATTGAATGCTGTGGTATGCGTAAATCCCAGATCTCAATTGCTAAAAAGTGTGATGTCAACAAGTCTATAATTTCATGGTTTCTTAAGAAAAATAGAGCAACTGGAACAACCGGAAACCGCATTTCAGTGGACGTACTCGTAAAACATCACGTTGAACTGATAGACAAATTGTCGATTTGATCAAAAAGGACCCTTTTATGTCATCGAGAGACATTGTGAATGAATTGCAACTCAATGTGAGTTCCAGCACTGCAAGAAAACGTGTATTTGAAAACGACTTAAAAAGTTATTGGCCATCTGAAATGTTATTATTAGCAAAGAAGCATTTAAAAATATAGGTCTATTTAAAAGAACTTCAATTTACTGTCAAGAACTCTAGAATATTAAAATTATATACATTTGTAGATTAGATTTAGCAAAAGCACATATAAATTAGTCCCCAGACAATTGGAATACTGTTTTTTTTACTGGTGAATCGGAGTTCACTTGTTTAACTCAGATGGTATCTGTCACGTTCATAAAGGAAAGGGTCAAAAGCTGAATCCTCGGTATTGCAAAGGCACAGTAAAGCATGGAGGGGAAAAGTTATAGTATGGACTTGCTTTTAAGCGTTTGGACTTGGACTATTTCATAAAAAAAAAAAATTAATGGATCGATTTGTCTACAGAGACATCTTAAATGAGCAAATGTTACCATACGCCGAATGGAACATGCCACTTCGATGAGTGTTTCAACACCACAATGACCCGAAGCATTCATCGAAAGTGGTCAAAGAGTGGTTATCAACCAATGGGATACGAGTTTTGAAGTGGCCGCCCCGATCCCCGGACTGGAATCCCATTGAAAATCTCTTTGGCATCTTAAAGCGTAGAGTTGGGACTCAGTGCTTCCAAAATAGGGATTAGCTCATGACATGTTTGAAAATGGAATGGAAATTGATACCAGCGTCCACAATTAAAAACCAAATTGAATCTAAGCTCCGTAGATATGCGAAGGTAATCAGAAATAAGGATTATCACAATGAATATTAAAAGTTGCTTAGGTTTCGAACAGCTGTATTTTGAGATGAATTTTTATTTAATTTTCTATTTACTTTGAATGAATTGATTTTGGATTTTTGTTTTTACTATATCTATCACAGTACCTAATGTACTAAATAAAAGTTATCTTATTTTTATTAAAAGGATTTAATACATAAATATTCGACTTTGAATAATTCAGAGGAAAAAGTTGCTTCGGTTTCGAACAATACTGTATGTACAACGATACGGGTGATTCGCAAAAGAGGTCGATTCATATCGAACGTTCGATTTGCTAACCATAATAGGGGTATAAATTAAAAATGAAGTACAGTAGAATCAGCTTAAGACGCTCGTCAAGGGACCGAAAGAAAATAACGTCTTAAGCGGGAAAAGCTAAAAAATAACATTCAGTTGAACAAGTCTTTTTTTATGACAAAAGTTGAAATTATACATAATATGTATGTATGTATTAGAACAATACTTTTGTGTGAGTAGTTACATGCATGTGTATATGAACTGGCCACCGAAGGATTCGGTAGTGATTCTTCTTTACCCCTTACTCCTCCTGGTTCAACCGTTGAAGCGCTATCACTGATGAGTTCTTCTAAATTCCGAGGATCAGTTGTAACTAAGCCGTCAACAGAAGAATAATCAGGAAACTCTTGTAACTCTTCAATATTTACCAATGGGATATCCGAGTCATCTGGGCTAGGATCATCTGCCCAACAGAAGCCAGCCTTACGGAAACATTTTTTGATCACGTCTTGCTAAATTTCCTTCCATGATGATGATATGTAGTGAATGGAGCCGAACACTGACAAAAGTAACGACCACAAAAACGATACGTCTTATTTGGTTTGTTTGCGAAAAACAAAAAAAAAAAATACCCTATAAGAGCGGCGGGGACCGTGGGCGCCGTCGTATATCCCAATGCACCGTATATTTTTTTTCTGGGAAAAACATGCAAAAACAAGAAAATACGAATTTTGGCGAAGTGTATCGTATAGCTGATTAAGCGTATTAAGCGGGAAATAGAGTGTATTAACCGGATGTTTTTTCATATGAATTCCAGTCGGAATAAAGCGACCGGAGAAAAAGAGCGTTAAAAGCGGGATAGCGTCTTAAGCGGATTCTACTGTATGTACATATGATGAATATGAACAATAGAAAATGCCACTGTTCATGTTTTGTTTGTTTTCTTATTTATTTATGAATTATATAAGAAAATTATAACAACAAAACAATTGTTTCGTTTCATTATGAATTATTCCTAAAAATTGTATTTTGTTATGCATCTAGGTAAGTTGAGTTATCCATTTTCGGTTTGCGCTTGATATTCACGTCTCAATAATTTAGTTCTTTAAAAAAAAAACACAATTTTAAGTTCTAATTAAGGGTTAATTTAAATAAATAAATTTCGCTTTGCTATTATTTTGAGCTGAGTGTATTTTTATTTAACGTCGTCGCAGATAGACTTCCACTTCTTCCGGGTACTGCGTTGGAATTGCTAGGTGACGCTGGGACGGGTGACACGGAATTACTTGCAATCCGATAAACGCCATTTCGAAATACAATAACTAAAACTGTTATGTTATCTACTGAGCCACGGTAATAGGACTGCATGGTTAAGCTTTTAGCTCCATAATCGGCTTCATGAATGTGCTCTTTGATGAATGCAACTGCCTCTTCATTGGAGAAAGTATCCCAGAGGCCGTCAGACGCAAGGATTAAAAATGTTGGTCTAAGAGAAAGAAGTGCCGGATAATTAAAGGAGGTATTCCTACATATCGATGAATAAACTTACTTGTGATCGTTTAATTCGAATGTAAGTATGTCTGGATTTGCTATGACTAGATTTTTGTCTTTCAATGGATAATCACCGAGCGCACGTGATGTGGCCAATATGCCAGCGACGCGCCATACACCTCTGAAAGCAATGAATCCACCAGCATCGTGTATTCGTTTTCTTTCACGCACCTGAAACATAATTAGACATTATACCTTACTTGGAAGTAATTTGAGTGAAGACTTACTTGTTGTGGTTTATGATCAAAAGATAGTGGTATGGCCACACCCCTCGAGTCACACATGACACCCCTTGAGTCACCCACATTGGCTACAATCAATCTGGTTCCCTGGATAATAGCAATCAGTGCAGTTGTTCCAGCGATATTTGTCTGTAAAATAGAAGATCAACCGGTTAGCAAGCGTATTAAGTTGATGGAAGGATGTTAGACGGTTTTACCGTTTTTTTAGCGGCCTCTACGAGTTTGTAATCGGCCGCCAATACTTCGTCCGTTATCATTTTGCCAAAATTGATTCTTCCATTCTCAATATAACACTTGGCATCAAAACTAGTTGGGGGAGCTTGTTTGCCTCCGGAGTCTTTCGAATTGTTGCTGATGTTGAACAGGTTGTCTTTGCCCAGTGGGCGAATAAGCGAGTTAAGTTTCGACGTAAACACGTCTGTTTCACGCTGTATTGTGGCTTGTTTTGATGATGTGCAGTCATCTGTGGTACTGTGGAGAGAAAAAAGGAATTTGAAATAAATTCAAAATGGTATAGAAGATATTGAAAATAAAATGTCTTTGATTGACTTCCTTCCCTCTGAAATAGTATTGTTTTTTGCTTTTACTTTCCTAATCTTTAACCTGTCAGGACATTTATTTCGCTCATAAGTGTGTATGTAAACACATATGTACATATGTATACCTATGTAGGTAAATATTAATGTAATAAAGAAAAGTCCGATGACGTTTCTGTTCTGTATAGCAGACAAAGTTGTCCACCATTCTTCTATTTAGCCATTCTTGACATTTGGTTTTCTCCTTCACAAACGATTGGGCTTCTATTTACCAACTCAAAGCAGCGGTACATTGGCGCCTAGGCTAACATGTGTTTGCAAACGTAATATTTATTGAATAACGTACTTAAATACGTTACGTACATGCCGCAATGTCAAATACTTATTTTCAAAACTTATAACTCAACACTGCCGCATATTTGAAAAGTCCTAAAATACAATTTAACTAAATAAAAACACGCCCCAAACCTGCATTCACTTTCAACGACCAAATCTCAGGGGGTAATCAAATTTTCATTTCAACTTGGAGTGCGGCCAACTTAAAAACTTTATCGACTTATGTTAGCTGTGTCCATACAATACATACACGACCATCGATTGGAGGCAAACAAAAGTCCGCAAAAAGAAAATACATATGTATGTACTGTACATTTTCAATGGAAAAATGGAAAATTTCCAAAAATAAAAAATAATCATGAATCTACGTTATTTGGTGGACCAAACGATGCATGGCGGCGATTCGCTGATATCGGACACGATTTATGTCCATCCATTCGGTGAATTAATTTTCAAAAATATTTAGCCTCGTCGCACATGGTTCTGGTGGTTGCTCTTTTCAAGGTCAACGTGATGGAAAGTGCGTGGGAGTGGGTGTACCCCTCGTAATATTTTCTTTTTAGATTTTCTCGAAAGTTAAATCAAAACACAATAACGTGACACAAGCTACGCAGCTACCAGAGTTTGATTGTTTACTATGTACGCAGTACGTACTACATATGTACATGACTAAATAATTAAATACCTGTGCGACTTTCGTAGACTGTCTTTTCGTCGGACCGAAGTTGATGTGTCGTTTTCCTTGTTGCTGTCATCCTTTCTACTGGACTTCCTTCTCAGGTACGGACTGTTTTCATAGTCACTGGTGTTGCCATCGATGGTAAGGTGATCACCAGCAGCTCCTCCAGCAGCAGATCCCTTAACGATTGCTGCGGTCTCGATGATTTTGTGGTATAAATTCTTAACTAAAATGTCTTTGGCAAAATCTGCGGCAAATTCACCGCCGTGCCCATCGAAGACGGCAAAGAAAGAAATGTCCGTATTACTGCCGACATTCTCATCGATGATAAATCTGGAAAGAAATGCAAAATTAGAATAAAATGCGAAGCCAATAGGAAATTTAATTTAATTAAAAATTAACCAAAGAAGAGTGCTTAAAAGTGGAATACTGGATTATTCTGGAAAGTGGTGAGATAGTGACCTTTGGGTGAGTACGTAAGTACCTGGGGTTGTTTCGCGCTGATAATCACATTAGGCTGCTGCCTTCTAATGCCACGAGATTGGTGAATTTTTTAGAAGTACGATTGAATGTTTTACGCGTGGCAGAGTCGCCGATTGTATTTAGAGATATATAGATATATTAAATTACTCCAATTCAGTTTGTGTGATGTTTTACAGATTTCTTTCTTAGAAAGTGTTCGTGTTCCGAAGAGGGTTTCAAATGGTAAATATTAAGCCCAAATCCAATTAGTATAATTGGCGAGTGAGTAATATGGACAAGAGGTATACAACCTCTGGGAGGCGGTTTGATCACGATGATGTTCTAGTTTCCTTTGCTCAGATATATCTGCGCGACATGGAACACTTTTAAATATTTAATCGGATTAAATAACATTCAATCAGTTTATTTTGTCGCTTCGCCACAGTTTGCTTTCGAATTAAAACTTTTTGATACTAAAGATGAAATGGTATCTGTCAAAAAATATCCATCGAAGCCTGATGATAACGATAGTGTCAATTCAACTGTATGTATGTATATGTACATACGTGTGGATGTCCCATCGCACTTGTTTATGATTTACTCCGAATTATAATTAACATAATGTATCGCTTTTTTTAATAAACACGCAATTTTAATGATGTGCGGACTCTTTGAGGACTGCGTTTACTAAAATTGCTGATCTCGTTTTTTTTTAAAGTAGACGTACATATATGTATGTACATATGTATAAGAAACCAGCTGTCCCGCCCGGCTTCGCCCGTGTGCTTAAATAGTCGCCTGCTCTAGTAATGTGGTTCTGTGCCGCCAAATCCTACAAACCTTGTTGAATCACACCAAATGTTCAACAGCATAATTTTTCTACTATTATTTGGTTGTGCCATAATGCTCGATTTAGTAGCAAACATTTAAAAGCTTATAATACTTTTTTATACATTTATCTTTAATCAAAATACAGTGGAAGTCGCTTATAACGCCCTCGCTTATTACGACCAGTCGCTTATAACGACCATTTGCCATTCAGTTGGTTGGTTTCTTTATATTTTAAGCTATTCTACCGCTGGATATAACATCGTCGTTTATAACGACGGTTCGGATATAACGACCAATTTTCGAGAAGAAAGAATCGTTTTCATCGCTTATAACGACGAAATGAGAGAAAATTTACAAAAAATTACATACCCATTCACATTCACAATCTGAATATTTCTTGTTCATTCTAGTGATTTTGCACAATTTTTTTAGTGTTTTTTTTTTTGCGCCGTCGATGGTCGTTCTACATTGTGCAGCTGTGTATCTGTTAAATATTAGGCGCGTTTTTTTTCAAATCTATATAGATTTCGAAAAAGCTTTCCATACAAAAATAAGACTGGATAATTATCCAGGCTAAGGTTTTGTTGTATTTTACATTGAAAACATGTTGCGGAAACATGTTTAGCCTATATAGGTTTGAAAAAAAACACGCCAATTATTATTATCGCCGAGATAGCTGATCTTAGTTTTAGTGCTATGTGTGTTATTTGGGTTAACGCATTGCCATTAAAAAATTTGCATTTTACATAGTGATTTAGTAAGGAGTTTATTGTTTTTATTTTCTTATGCAGCCATGAGATTTAAAAATTGTAGGGACTTTTCTGTAGAGGAAATAGCAGCGATTATCTTCCCTTTGGAGTCAGGTAATAGCACACGAGTTTGGAGTGATTTATTTTGTTAAACTTCAAAATTAAATAAAATTTAATTTATTCATGAACTCTTTATACATATGTATAGTATAGTATAGTATACTCTGTATATATCTACATACATATATGTATGTACATAATCTAAAAATAAAATGAATTCATTTTGTCTATTATGGAGGGCAGTCGGATATAACGACCTTCGGTTATAACCACCACATTTGCTCGGTCCCTTCACCGTGGTTATAAGCGACTTTCACTGTACATATGTTAAAGGCGTTGGCATCTACAACGCTCTTCCGACGTCAAACGTCAAGTATGTATTAATTTTTCTAAGAATTTCTGAATTTTCAACGCAATGATATGATTGTACGGCCTTTTGCATTGTATCGGAAGACTTTCTGGTGGTTAAATGACTTCAGACTGACTGAAACATCAGGACAGTACCGTGGATGGAATTTCCAATCCCAAATACAAGACTTTTTGTGCTGTTACACGTGAGGTATGGGTTTTAGCGTTGCCATGTAATAGTATCGTACCATGCTATTTCATGCACTACTTATGTCGATTTCCTCAGAAAATTGTATAGTGGTTATCGTTTCTCGTGGTTAATGTAATGAAAAGACCATAAGACTGTCACCATAAACTTTTCTTGGTGCAGAGTGGAATTGGGGATGTGTTTTAGTTTTGCATATGTTTGTACCTACATTGTACATATGTATGTAAATCCAACTGCCTATGTATGTACATATATACTCCACTTTTCACCACAGGTGATTATCCGGTGAAAAATTCTTTAATTAGAGCCTTTCTTTTCCGTCTTGCAGTTGAGAATTTTATAAAATTCTTTACCATTATTTACCAGTATAGAATTTGTTAGTAACTCGACTCCAGTGCTACATATGAGGTCCAGATTTTGTAATATTCTCTTTTGGGACTAAACCAAGAATGAGTCATTTTGGTCAATTAGCGCCCCCTAACGGGCAGTTTTTTCGCCTTTGTCCATCTTCAGGTCCCAGACTACCAAATTACATTATGATTGGTTCAGGGGTTTAGTTGTGAAAAGGTAACAAACAGACAGACAATCATATATGGTGAATTTGAAGCAAATCGGTCCATAAACAAGAATTTTGGAAAAAGCGACCCCAGCGCCACCTAGGGGGGGTCTAACACAAACAAAAACAATCCGGAGCACCACATGAACATAATATGGTGTATATATAAGGTGGATAGATTCAGTGGTTCACTCGTGATGGTCAGACATACATACGCAAAAACGTTTTTATATAAAGATGTAATCGCAAGGGAAATTCAAGTCAGAGATTTAGAATCTATTTCCCTTTCATCAACACATGTAAATGTCAACCGAAGGTTTAGGTTTTTTGGCGTTTCACTTGTCTGTGAGGTATTGTATTCTTTTTAATCAATCCATTAAATTTTAATAACACTCGCAGTATAATTAAAGGACTTTTAATGTGACGATTCGACCTCAATCTCGTGGTGAACTTTTCCAATGAATCTCGTTCCCGAATGGACATCAATGACCCTACCCTGACATAATGGATGGTGTGTTTTCGTGCAATTTATTACATCTCTTCCCAAATTGGATCGAAGTAAATAAATAAATTTATCTTGGCTTCGGGTTGCTGCGCTGGTTGTTGCCTGCCGAGGTTAAATTGACATTTTATTTTATATTGGGTATGTGATTTGCAGTGAGATTTTACGTCGCGTCGTTGTGTTTTAGTGCTTTCGTGATGGTAGGTACCTACCTATACGGTACAAATAAAGAATTAATAATTATCACAATACATGTACGAGTATTTTAAAATTTGTCGGCACCAGGTCTCAGCAGTGGTATAGTACTGCCGCAAATCACGCTAGCAATGTAGGTTAGCTATAGGTAATGTGATCCGAACCTTTCGAACCTTTTAAACGTGACTAAAGTAATTAAAGACGAACTATTACCAAAATACCTCTAATTAGAGATATTCATAGAAAAAATGTAAATGTGAATTAGTGTTGATTTTCGATTCTTGTTTTAATAGGTTCATGACGTGGTTGTTTCTAATTAAACATTTTTCATTGTGTTTGACTTATTTAGTATACGTAGACAACAAGTGTTTTTGTTTTCTTTCCCAATTCTAAAAAAATACGAAAAATATAACAACAAAAACACATGTTTAAATAAACTCACTCATCCATAGATTCAGTGCTATGTATTTTAGGTTTCGGTAATGGTAACAAAGTAACTTTTACTAGATCATATTTGTAAATTTCTTCATATTGACTAAGTGCATTTTTATCACCTTTTTCATTGACAGCCAGGGTGCAATAAAAACAATTTCTGCAACTTTAGTAAAATCAAAGCTTTTACGGTGCTGTCGCCAAGAGTGCTTGGTACACAAGCACATTGTAAGACTGCTGCGAATAATCCAATTATGTATGTATGTATTATGAGATTAGAGATAGAATGTTCTT
Source organism: Brachyopa scutellaris (assembly GCA_949775065.1). Lineage (NCBI taxonomy): Eukaryota > Metazoa > Arthropoda > Insecta > Diptera > Syrphidae > Brachyopa > Brachyopa scutellaris. Next base: position 190,689,264 of record OX459112.1, read on the forward strand.
AGAAGTCGATAATATGTAGATGGCAATGTCAGGACTCTTGTGTTACATGATATGATATAATATTACTTACTTAGTTGGCGCTACAGTTCGAGGTGAACCGGGGCCTGCTTCTCGCAACCATTTGTGTGTGCGTGTTATATTTTTTTTTGCAGGAATGGAAGGGGCCTACAGTTTTTTGCCGACTCCGAACGGCGAGTTGAGAAGCTCAATCGTGACAAATGATACTCTTTGATGCTTGTCAGACATTCGAAAGAGGTGACACACAAATGGTTGCGAGAAGCAGGCCCAGGTTCACCTCGAGCTGTAGCGCCAACTAAGTAAGTAATCAAATTAAAACTTTTTTTTAACTAAAAACTGTTAAAACGAAATTGCGTAATTCGACTACTGTGTAAATCGAGGGATAGTTATACCAAATGACGAAAAGCCAAAGTCCTGCTACGCGTTTAAATACATTAACTCGAACTGGTATATATTTGTAAAATTTAGACAGAACGTCACCCGTCCAAAAATGCCATTCCCAAGCCAAGAAATGCATGTCATTCTTCTTAGGACATTAGAAGCAAGTCACATCACTCTTAGTTTTCGTCGTCACGTAAAAGATGCACCTTCGATATACCCGTACTAAATCTTATATCTAAGATTATTCTGAGTAATAAAATGTATTTAATGATACAATTTAACCTAAAATACATGTCAGACTATAATAATTAACGTGACACGAGACGGGTACATGCTTATACTTTGGCTTCATTGTTTTTTTTTTTATATTTTTGCCAACTAACTTCAGCCTTGAACTTCGAGTTTAACCGCGAAATTGCTCCCTACAGAGGCATTACATTTTGAGCTCAAAATTAATTACTTCATTTCGAATGGGTAAATTACATACTCGTACATATTACGTTACAGTAACGAAAGTGTGTTATGTTGAAAGTGTAATTTGCTTGTTGTCTACATTCCGCTAGCTGCTAAAAGCGATGGTTTTTCTACAGAATGGGAAAATGTAAGTACATATGCATTTTTTATTCTAACATGTGATTTCATATTTGCTTAAAACAAAAAAACTTGCATCCTTTTTGGGCGCTAGATGATGATTTGTAAACTTTATTGTGTTTATTAAGTTGCCCATACCTGAAAACGCATACGATCAGAGTACTTTTACTTTACTTTTACTTTACAGCTCGGGGTGAATTCCTCGCAACCAGTTGTGTATGCGTGTTATATTTTTGCTGGAATGGCAGGGACCTGTAGTTTTGTGCCGACTCCGAACGGCGAGTTGGAAAGCTCGTTGACAAATGATACTCTTGAATGCTTGTCAGACATTTGAAAGAGGTGGGACCGTGAAAAACATTTTAGGTGTTTGCTGGGATTGTACCCGAGCAGCATTGCCTAGTAGTCCAACGCACCACTACACAACGGTGCTCAGTACGATCGGTACAGTTAATGACAAAAGTGATTTGACTGACATGCAATTGTAATACTGCTTTAATCTATTGAATGATTACACTACAATTTCATAAATCATACAATCCAATAAAAACAAAAATTCTGGATAACTTGTTTTTGAATTTATCGCATTTGTGTATTTCGAGGTATTTTTTGTGCATATCGACTCTGTGCATTAAAATTGGCTTATTATTTTTTTTTTTTTGACAAAACAGCAGAGATGAAAAGAAACGCGACATGCAAATTTTTTTGTGGGCCGGACTTAGAGGAGAAGCAACGACAAACATATCTGTATACAACCAATTTGACAGCACTGCATTTGTAGTTGATAGTGGTGTGAGGACAACTTTTTATCAACAACCATAATTAAATGTGTTTTATAATCATTACTCTCGCATTCAAACAAGTTGCAAGCCTGCCATATTCTAATGAAAATTACCTACATATATAGCTCCGGGCAATGTTGTCAATATGTAACCATAAATGGACGCAGTACAGAATAGTGAAGCAGTTGACAAATGTTAAAGTTCAACATCGAGTATGTGATTTAAGTGAAGTTTTTTAAAAAGCATTTAGTTTAGATACAAAATAAAATACACTGCTGGATAAAATTAGAGGAACGATGCTAGTTTTCTGTTTGATGGTTAAATATAAACTTATGGGATGCTTTTTGTTACATGTTTTATGTTTCAAGGTACTCTTATGATATGTAGGTGACAGAGTTAAACGTACATATTTGGCTAACGGAAATGCTTTAATTTCATTAAATCGTTAAATGCTTATGATCAAGCTAGAGTTTTTCTGGAATATTGTTTATAGTTAAATTTACGTGAAAATGCCAGACTTAACTGAAGTTCAGGTAGCCTGTGCCATACCTTGGATTGAAAATGGACAATCGTACCAAGAACTGGCCTCAATGCCAAATCTGTCCAAGCCCGTTATTTTTCGCGATGTAAAGCGATATTAGGCGTGTTTTTTTTGTAACCTGTATAGGCTAAACATGTTTCAGCAGCATGTTTACATATGTAAAATACCACAAAACCTTAGCCTCGATAATTATCGAGTCTCATTTTTGCTCTGAAAGCTTTTTCGAAGTCTATATAGGTTACAAAAAAAACATGCTTATTGATAAATCAGTTCTTTGAAAAGAAATTGAAGACAAAATAGGAAAAGGGCCACGACGCAGAGAGACGACCAATTTCTGGTAAGTTATTCCCTCAGAAACAGAACCGCAACATCAACTGAGATTAGGAGTAGACTTCTGGAAGTTCGAAGGGGTTCGGGTATCTTACAAAACTGCAACAAGAAAACTTAAAGATTCTGGATTAAGACCATATAGACCAGCAGACGCCATAGAGTAGCGCATTTTGGCTTCGCCCACGAAAACTGGTGTGAGGATGACTGGAAGCGAGTGCTTTTTACTGATGCGTCCATATGTTGCTTGAAGCCAGATGACAGATGGGAAAAAGTCCATAGACGACCAGGTGAGCGATATGTACAATGCAACATCGTTCCAAGAGTGGCTTATGGTGGAGGTTCCATAATCGCCTGGGGTGGTATATGTTTAGGAATACGCACAGAGTTTAACGTGGTAGTAAATGGGTCCTTAACAGCAGAGCGGTATGCAAGGGACTTTTTAGAAGAAATTTTTGTGCCGTTTGCCGTTTGCTAAGTATTGAACCGGCTACTTCATACAAACAACATATAATAAACGAAAAATGACACTGATGAAATAAATGAGGACTCAAACAACATTGTTACATTAAGAAGTGCAAAGCCGAATAACAAAAAAGAAAGGGGTGCCTAATACATTTGGCAAATGTTGTAGTTGGTGCTGTTTCATAGACACGAAGAAACACGCGTGAATATAATAAAAAAATTCCATAGATATGATATTCACATAGCGAAAGTCTATCAAAGGAGAACGCACTGGGATTTTATGCTAACGCTTGTGCCCAACATTTTGTCGCCACCCGGCTTTCATCGATGTCTAGACCGTTACATACATATATTTATCCAAATTTAAATTGTATTAAAAAAATTATGAATATAATGGCTGCCGGATGGATTGCAAATAAAATAAGTCCATCTCCATCCTACACATCTATTTTCAGATCTATCTATGCGTTGGAAATTCCCAAGCTAAACGTATTATTGTTATTGTCTTTTCGAGCAAAAAGCTGCCGCCTCTATATCCGTATGATAGACCGCTTTTGCGTTTTATATCATAAGAAATATATAAATTATAAGCAAACGTTGAATAGAATTATAAAATATTTTTCGCATGAAAAGCAAACTTTGAGCAGGGACATTTTTTTGCCGTTGTTTATATATAAATACAACTGAGACACGCCCACTAGTTCCTGTTACAAATAAAATGGATTTTTTTTATAAAATCCTTCCTCCTACTTATTTTGATTTCAGGGCAAAGCTAGCTTAAAATAAATATTGAGTCCATGTTTTGTGGGGACACTATCGCCCATTTGGCACGATTTTCTAATTAAAGCCAAAACACACAAATTTTTAAATTCAATACTTTTCACTTAAGAAGGCAGCTCACTGCTGAGCATTGTTTTCAGTTACTAAATATTTATTTTCATGATCAGTTTTTGTTTTTTGTAAATAAAAAAAACGTCGTACGTTGAGCACAGCTGTATTGAAAACGTTCAAAGTGAATTTGTTTCTGAATGAACTAAAAGTAGAATAGTAATGTACAAAGTGGGATGATAACCTCATTTGCGCATTAAAATGTTTTCACTTTTTTTTTTTGTAGAACACAAAATATTAAAATAAATGCGATGTTTAATGCAAAGTGTTTGAGTTGAGATGTCACGTATTGTTATTATTCGCGCGGCAGGCGACATCCAGTGGCATGTTCGAGCCATAAATATATAAATATAAGAAATTTCTCTTATTTTCGTCAAAATGAAAAATGATTTATGCGTCTCCAAACACACGGACTTCTCTTGATATCCGTAAGAATAACAAGGTTGTGTGATATATTTTCAGGAACATACACAATATGTATGTTTATATTAATTTTTATTTTGAATTTTCATGTGTAAATACATATGGACATACACATAATTCACTTTTAGTTTCTTCTTTTATCAAGATGTTTATTTTTATGTAAAAAGAATCCATACTACGATTCAAAAATGGAAATATCCACAAAAAATAACGAATATCCCAATAAAAATCTGTTTTTTTTAGGCCAACACTGTTTAGAAAAGTTTTATGCAATTGATTTTTTTTATTGTTAATATAATAAATATAAAATATCAAATACATACAAAAGCTTTAATTAAGAGAACAAAGAACAAAATCTATGTAATAAAAATGAAATGCTGTTCGTTGGTAAGCGCATAACTTGAGAACTGCCCGACCGATTTGGCTAATTTTCTTTTTAAAATGTCCGTAATAGCCCGAATAAGGTTCTTACGGAAAGATAGGTGGCGCTGGAGTCAAGTTATTAACAAATTCTAAATTTATTGACCAAACTGACTGATCTATCCATGTAATATATAAAAATTCAGCCTGCGTTAGTACTGTAAATACCAATTTTATCGAACAATTTTAAGGCACATATCAACGTTGAGTATTAATTGAAGATTCATCCGCCACTTCTAATCCATTTCAAATACGTACGCTGTTCACAATTATTCTATCTACATGCTCCTCGTCACAACCAGTACAATTGCGGGAGAAATGCAGAAATACAAACACTACATGGCCGAAGATATTCTGCACAGAATGCGACAAGAAACACAAAATCATGGCATGGATTTCACAAAAGAAAGCGCTAATCTTCATTGACGATCTTTGTCTTGCATTAAGTTGTTGACACAATCGGGAATGACAGCACCAACTCGATCCATCAACTATAAGTAACGCGACTGTATTTGTATTTGTATTTATTTGATTAAATTTGCTGTACAATAAGAAATATATTCTTAAGGAGTGCATAGTTTGCATATGGTATATTACATTGAAACAAATTTTAAAACAATAAAAATAGAATGAAAACAAGTGAAAGAAAGCAACTAAAACGTGAAATTAAAACAAACTAAAGGGAATTGAATAAATTATAATATGAAAATACTTGCATACAAAATAGTTAAGTTACTTTAAACGGGATTAACATCAATGAAGAGTACTTAGATAGGAATAGACTAACGACAAAAAACTTCTGTGCTCGACCTTGGTTCTTATACTGAGGGGGAGCCCAGACTGTTTCTGTGCGCGGGCAACGCCGGGAGGCAACAGCTAGTAAATAATAAAAATATTTGTTATTACTTTACAAGTAAATCATCTTAAAAGACTTTAATGCGCAAATTACAATACTCGACATGTCAATTTAAAACACCCATTAAATGGGCAATTTAACGGTTTATCTATATTCAAGCTTTCAAAAACAATATATTTTCCATTCTCTATTCGATAAGGTAGCGAATAACGTCAAAAATCGGCCACCCACAATGTGTTACGTCAATGAATCAAACTGAGCTGACTGGGAAATGAAGTGTGATCTTCCACATTTCCTCCTCAGTTTTTAGTTATGTACAACCGATTTTTTTTTATTAACTTTCTAGGCACATGTCCTTATAATTTTATGAAAATTATTGGTAAATTTAAAAGATTTTAGATCGACGCATGCCAGCAACAGCACACACAAAAAATATTGCTAGAGACTCAAAAATAATTAATTTATTATCAAAAGAAACTAAAATAAAACTACAATTTGTTAAATTTGATTTCCGAAAAATCTCAAAACCACCATGGAAATAGCATACATAGCATAACCGATAAATAAATAAATAAAAACTGAAAATAGACCACTATAAAACTATGAGTTGGGATGTGTTAATGTTGATAAAGATTACAAAATTATTTAATTTAACAATAAATTCGCGATTTTGGTAAATGAGTACGTTACACGTTAAATTTATTGCATTTGTATTTATTGTTTAGAAGAAGGGAATGGAATATTATTTATGAGGGCGACCAAGAATGTGGCATACATTTTTTTTCTTTTCTCCACCAAGGTCCAGTACAACATTTGTACGAGTCCGATGTAAGTATGTAATCTATGCATATAAAAATGAATGTACGTATGTTTGTTTGTTTGCCCTATTAGACTCGGAAACTACCTAACCGATTTCGCTAAAATTTTCAGAATACGTTTTTTATGTAGAATAAAAGATAGGCATAGTGTCTGTCCTTTCTATCACACGACAAATGTACAAGTAACCTCAATGTAAGTGCGCGGGCAACAGCTAGTAATTTATAATTTTGTCAGTTTTTCTTTCAGGGAACGAAACCAAGCTTAAAAGAAGATCAGTTCGACAATAATCACACTCCACAATAAACACATTCGACAACAAATTGTGTATATTAAGACCCCAAGTTTATATTCAGGCCAATTCTGACATTGTATTGTTTGCAAACTAACCTTAACGTTAAAACAGTTCAACTAAGATATAAAGATTTATTGTGAGTATCGATCAACGATCTGCTGATTTTGGTATTGTGTATTGCGATTGTGATCGAAGTTTGTCGATTTGACATGGCCCATAACGCACTAACGCCATCTATTGAAAAAAAAATCAGCCCAAGCCTTTTCTTACATTTAGTTGACAAACAAAAAAAAACATATTTTCTATGTTAAATGAAGTGAAACATAATTGTTACAATATATTTGTGGACAGTGTGGCGTATACGTAATTTTTTTTCTTCTTTTTCATTGTTCGCTCTCTCCGACGCTTTTTCTTCCTCTGTGCATTTTAAAGATTTTGAGGCCCTGGATGCAGTTTTTTTGGGTCGGTTTGTTTTGCACTTTTTTTCTCCTAATCAATACCTATAACTTAGCTGAAATCAGAAAAAAAATCCTACGGTTAACCAAGATATAGCCATGAGAAAAAACCAAAAAATGCTCAATATAAGGTTTGAGCCAAAAAATTCATGAGGTTATAAAATACGTTAGGCAGCCAATCTGGCAAAACGAATGATACAGAGTTTCTAGTTTTGTTAAGTACTTTCAGGATCAATCTTAGGCTCGAGACGATGACCTGAAAAATGTCACAGAGTATAATGAGACAGAGGCAAGACATATCAGAACGCACTACCCACTAACAAGTCAAGCATTATAAGTTATAACGGGTGAATTCGGAAACGCCAACAAAATCAGCATCAATGCGGCATCAATGCGGCATCACTGCACAACTGCGATGCCGATGCGCTGACACAATTTTTTGTTGACGTTTCAGAACGTTTTCTACGCATCTTGCCCCGTAAAATCGATAATATTGTTCGTTGTAATGTATGAATTGAAGAGGATGTAAACTAAAAGAAGCAATTTGAATAAGAGAAATGCAGAAAAACATATTCCAAAGGTAACAACCATCACAAAATACTTAGTTTTTCCTAAAATGGATATTATTATCATACAACTCTATTTCAGTAATTAAAAAATGTATAATTCATTAACTTTTTACTTTTCCGTTTCATGCCGCATCAAAATCGTCGAAAGCATCTGCAATTTTCTTGGTGCTTTTTTCGTTGACGTTAACGCATCAGGTAACGCACCTTTGCAATAATGCTATGCCATTTTACTGATGCCAGAAAGTTGCTTTAATGAACGTGCGGCAGTGCTGATGGAGCATCAACTATGCAGTGATGCGTTTCCGAATTCACCCAACATTACGGAACCCTTTGACTCTATTTAAATTGCCACCGTATTAACAGGTCGCGTGACTCTATGCCGTCACTAAAGCAATCTTGTGAATTCAGATTCATATGAGACGTTGACAGTTCAAGTACATTAGCCGTAAGTGACATACAAATTACACAGTTCTAACAACATGTTCTCCAACATCAATAATTAATTATATAAATATAAATACTCGTATATAAAATAAAATGACGTTAGCTAATCAAAATGAGAACAAGTGCGACCCGAAACCACTGCCATACATCTTGGCATCATGCATATAAAAGGTTCGTTTTCGTAACGAAATAAAATAAGTTTACGCTTGGTCGCCCATTGCTTGGACTGCAACGTGATAGACATATTACACTATGCGAACAATGCGAAACACTATAGACGAGTACAAGTATTTTCTCTAGTCTAATTATTGTATCATACTAGCATAGTTGCGAATAAATTTAAATCAGTTTACGAAACACAACTGGGCATGCATGTGATTTGTTGGCAGGAACACTATAATGAAATTTCTTTCTGTGAGATTTGTAATTTGAAAAATGTAATAAATAAAACTGTATGATGGCATACACTGGTCAGTGTCCACTGGGTGTTGTATGAGTGTGAGTAACAATAAACCAGAATAGAAATTCTGGTGACTAAGTGGGAGAATTTTATTTATTTATTATCTTGATGAAATTTATCAAATTCACATGGGAATTAGCCTGCTGTAAATATATATGTACATATTATATTTTCACAACAAAGGTGGATTTGTTTCAACTTAACAGGGCCTGGTAGAACATATATTTTAGTTGTTTATAACTCGTTCAAATTTTAAAGTCATGCACTCTAATATGTATGCACATAATGTTTGTTTATATCTATTCAAAAGATATTTGTTTAATTTTGCTGTTTACTACTTTGTTATTTCGCTTTCGAACCATAATAAATTTAAGGAATCAAATGCTTATTTAAACTTTACAGGTTTAAAATCAAAAATATTCTAATTCAGTTTATTGACTGTATCCACTTTGTATTTGGAAGGGGGTTGTCTCCTCCTGACAACAAGCACGTAGACCTGTAGGCCCATTGTACTTACTGTATCCACTTACTAACGCTGTTGTGTCCTAATTTTGTTTAACTGAAATTCTATGTTTATGAAATTCATACCTTCAGTCTTTAGAAAAAAAATATAAAGATAAAAAATAATTCTTTAGAACAAGCTTTAGTGAACTAATAAGTATAACAATAATTTTTTTCCGAGTCACCAATTTTGAATTTTTTTTTTACAAATTTACGTTGATACGTTTATTAGTAGGTAGGTTTGATATGATAAAGTTAACTCAGAATGTTTGAAATTCTACTGGACCTTTCATTTGATACCCATGCCATGGGAGGGTTGAAAAGAAAAAAAGGTAATTCGCTATCTTGGGGCGTCCACCATATTGAATATAAAATGACGTCACTTAGCTAGTCTTATTCTGCTTGTCAATCCCTTTAATTTGATACCCATATTAAGGAGGTCGTGAAGATAACGGTTATCCACCATCTTAGGGCGTCCGCCATATTAGATTTTTGACGTCATAAAATATACTCTATTGCTATTGTATTTTGACCGGACTCATATTATACGTGTGCAAAATTTCAGGATGATCGGATATGTATCTGGAAGTGGGTGCAAAATCGATTCCCAGAATTGGTCCTTACAGAAATTGATGACGATAATCCACCATCATGGGGCGTCTACCATATTAGATTTACGAGATCATCAAATATACTATACTGAGTTGTCACCGGACATGCAAAATTTTAGCATAATCGGACATCTGGAAGCATGATGGGACATCTGGAAGTGGGTGCAAAATCGATTCCCAGATTTGACCCTCATAGAAAGTGAAGTTAATATAAAGCTCTTAATAAAAGAAACGATAACATACATGAACATACCAGACCATACATGTGGTGAATGATTAATAATCAGAAATAACTTGATTACACGAAAAGGCAACGTTGCAAAATGGCAAGTATCTCTTTATCAATATTTTTTTCTGTTTTAATCTGAAAAAAAAAAACAAAACCTAGAAACACCTACAATTTAAAACATTAAAACAACCAAACAAGTTCAAAGTCACTTTCCATGCCAAAAGAAAATATGTAAATAGAAAGTAGTAAGTACATAAAACATATGGTGAGATATTATTATTTACTCGCTGTAGAAACATTTGCTTAGAACACTAAAATTAAAAAAAAAATCAGATAGATGACAAACAACTGGAAAAGATTTTCTTGATAATAAAATCGAATAAGCGGTGGTGGCACTGCTTCTTTCACAGAAATGTACCTATGTGAATGTTTGTAAATATGAATTTGGTTTTGGATTTCAAACTGAAACTATAAAATTCAGTATATTGGAAGTTGTCAAAACTTTATAAAAAGAGAGAATACATTGCATTACATCGGTATACATATGTATGTATATTCAGTTTTGAGAGAAACCTGAAGACATATCTTGGGAAATGATGTCCTACTGCAGACTCAAGTCATAACACTCTTCAACGAAATTAATGTACTTAACTTGTTCCGGTATTGCAAAATTGCACTACAATATCTCGGAAGTATATTATATAAACTAAAATATAAACTAAATTTGCTATTAAGTATTTTGCTTTTAGTACTAAAATTAGCTAGACATGTACATACATATGTGATTATATGCTGTACTGCTGCTTATTGAATCGTACTGTCCCCACTAATTTCTTTCATTTTAGAAGCTTTAGAGCTTACTTCGATTTGTCTATCATAAGTAAGTTGGTCTTCTTGATTCCAGGATCATAGCCCAATGATCGATGCTTGCAATAAAAATGAGTACTCTCCACAGACACCACAGAATCAATAAAATTGAAATCTATGTTACAATTAATTATGTATAAGTATATATAATTATACTGTACTGAGCACTTTCATTTCACGACTCTCAGCCTTGGTGAACGCTTCGCAAATAAGAATAAGATTCCATGCATACAGTTTTATGAAAATTAACCAGCTTAATTGTACAAAGCTAGCTAGTCACACTTATGGATAAACGCAAATCTATTGCATTGATACCGGCCAACACAAAGCTTCGTTGTAAATACAAAAATGTATTTTATATTCGCAGGACTCATTGGCTTGTCAACATTTAAATATTCAACCCTATGATACATCACAATAGGAATCGAAAAATTCCAAAAATAACAGCGCAATACACAACAATGCCATCAAGTGAATGAACAGCTAATTGCTCCATTCCAATTTTTGCAAACAGATTTCTTCCTCCTACTGCTTCTTCTTTATAAAAATAGATAACCCTCAATATTGCAGGGCAGCGGAAAGAATTGTTTTTAATTCAATGAACTCCACTGAATGCAATTGCATCGATTTTTCACATATGTATGTACTTTTAACCCAGTTTCGAAGCTTGCACTCACAACACATGCACTTTTAACTCAATTGAAGCACTTACCTGTCTTCCATACGTGGTCTTCGCCCTAGTATCGCAAATGCTGAACTTTGTTTTTGTGTTTCTTCCCAGCACTGGTGGTCGGCAGAGGCACCATCGATGAGCTTCATGCGATTAGCCTTCTGACGCCCCAAAGTTGCTTGCAGCCGTCCGAGCAGTCCACGACCCCATACGTCAACAGCTTGCAAATAAACAAGAAATATGAATAAAACGATGCCGCAGAATATGACTTCCGGACGTAGGACATAGAGGCGGCACAGTTTCCATACGTAAGCCAGTGGAGAGTTGATGGAGGACAAGCCCACGGCGAACTTCGACAGAATCTTCATGTGGGACACGTAGGTTTGGTAAAATACCTTGTCTTCAAGCTCGTCATCCATTTAAGGAGTACTGACAATGTATTTTTACTAAATTACTAGGCACTTAAGATTTTCTACCCGATACAACCGGCTTCCGATAGTAGCTGCTTTTAAAAACAATTCCAAAAGTAATAAAAGCGAGGCAAGACACACGACACAATCAAAGACACGACGACGAACGAAATTGAAAATATTTAGTGATTTAAATTATTTATTCTGTTTTTAAAAATAGATTCTATTCTTAAAAGAGGTGACAGACAATTTTTAACTTTAATACGAGAAATTTTCCAAATTCTTATATTTTATAAGTTGTTTTCAATTAAAAACTAAGAGAACTCGATTTAGTTTTACTGCCGCAAGTGTTTACAGTTTATTTAGGTTGTTCTTAGTTATTTATATTTAACTCAGTTTGTGAATTTTTTTTTCAGATTTATTTTTGTAGGATTTAACACATTCATGTACACTAACTTGTTGACAATTGAAAAATTCGCCGTCGACTGAAATGGGAAGAATGGGCGAAAATACAAAATAGCGGAACTTTTACCATTACGATGACAGTTGACAGCCAATAAGAAATGTCAAAAGACAGCTTTCGCCACAAAAGAGGGAAATTTTTCTTCTAGCTGTCAAAAAGTTAAGCTGTACGAGGCAAATTAAGATAGAGCAAATGAATTTATTCAAATATTAGTACCTTGTAGCGGTTTTCCAGTGATGTAGGCATTACTATTTATTAGGTACAAAATACGACAATGCTCGTATGCGACTCACAAATATAACTTTCATAATTGGGGTAATTAGCTGTTAAGAACTTTTGATGGAACACCGCCATCATCTTGAAAGTCTCCCACCATTACTTTACCATTACCTACCTAAATTTGGAAAACAACTACAGTAGAGTCTGGATAGCGTGAACTAATATTCTCTCACATGCTGTCCACGCTAACCAAACCGGTCACGTTATCCAATCGTATATAAATATTGAATAAATACGCTCAGGCAATGGTTTAGTTCATATTAATAGATATTTTATTTGTGTTGTGTTATTCAATTAAAAAAAAACCCTAGTGTGTTTTCTTTTCTTGTTAATGGTTTCTTCGGCAATTATACATTTTGTTTCTAGACAGCCGAAGCTCATGAATTGTTTTCTTGATTTATATTTGACTGGTGCAATCGTGCAATGATCGGATGACATTTTCTCACCACAGATGTTTAGAAGCCGAACACCATAACGTGTTAAGACTACCAGAACTTGCATTGAATAGAAGGAAGTCTCCTTCCTCTTGCAGTCGTTTATGCAATACTGCCCAAACACAATGGAAAGTCGCTGTAGTAGAAACTGGGGAAAAAAAGTCACTCACTAATGTAGCAATGCACGTCCAACATGGTGCAGCGCAGCAGGAGTTGTTTTGCTGTTTAAAAAGCTTTTTAATATTTGTTTAATTATGTTTAAAGTCCCATAAGTTTTTTATAATAGCAATACATTTTTCCGTTGACTGCTCTTCCATTTTCGTTTCTTTGTTTGTTTTGAACTGTCAAAAAATAGTGCAGCACGTTCGAAAAATGAACTGGTCGAACACAATGGTGAAGCTGCAGTAGAAGTAGGCAGCGCTGTCAAAGTTAAAATACACGTAAACCCTATAGCGCGAACACAATGTGAAGCTGCTGCTGTAGTATGAATTGTATGGTGAAGCGCAAAGTTCAGCCAACTTCAACTTTCTACTTTCACTGCAGCTTCAACAGATAGTTTTGCCTTTTCTTATGCTGACCATACACCATTCAACTCAACCGGCAACTTAGTCGGTTCATGGTGAAATCAACCCGTGTGTCGTGCTGTCAAGTGATCGATTTGAAGGTTGACGAGTTGGTTGGGGTAAAATTAAAAGATTTTGATTTTTGGAAGTTGATTTCAACTCAAGGCGTGTTTTTTTCAAATCTATATAGGCTAAACATGTTTCCGCAACATGTTTTCAATGTAAAATACAACAAAACCTTAGCCTGGATAATTATCCAGTCTTATTTTTGTATGGAAAGCTTTTTCGAAATCTATATAGATTTGAAAAAAAAACGCGCCTTCAGTTGAACTGTGTGTGGGGAAGTCATTTGATTTGCTGTCAAATTGAGGGGAATTTGTACTAGGCTTGTGAAATCTGTGGAAGTGTGTGTGAGCGAAAAGTAAACAGTAAGATGACTTTAAATGCACACATAAAGAAAATTCCAGATATTTGTGGCATTTTATACAAAGTCCTTCAACTCAGTTGGTGCAGTGTGTGGCCGAATATCAATTCAGTTGTAAACTCAATTGACAATTGAATTGAATTGTGTATGGGCTGATTTACAGCACTTCACTAATGCTGACCATACACCATTCAACTCAACCGTCAACTTAATCGGTTAATCAACCCGTGTGTGGCGCTGTCAGTGATCGATTTGACGGTTGACGAGTTGGTTGGGGTAAAATGAAAAGATTTTAATGTTTGGAAGTTTATTTCAACTCAGTTGAACTGTGTGTGGGGAAGTCATTTGATTTGCAGTCAAATTGAGGGGAATTTGTACTAGGCTTGTGAAATTTGTGAAAGTGTGTGTGAGCGAAAAGTAAACAGTAAGATGACTTTAAACGCACACATAAAGGAAATTCCAGAGATTTGTGGCATTTTATAGAAAGTCCTTCAACTCAGTTGGTGCAGTGTGTGGCCGAATATCAATTCAATTGTAAACTTAATTGACAATTGAATTGAATTGTGTATGGGCTGCTAAATAACCAGTAGATTTTTACCACACTGCTTTAAAAACCATTTGAATAACGCTCGTTCCATACGAGTATATTTGCCGTTTTAAGGATTTTTTTTTTCACCGAACTGATTTGGCTAGTGGTTACCACCTTAAAGATTTTGTCCTTATTTTTTTTGTTTGACTGAAATTGTAGATTTGGCCTCGCCAAATTGCCTGGACAAATTTGATGCGCCAGAGTTACATTGTACTGAGATACATAATATGTAGTTTGCTCCTGACCGCAGTCGTTATACAGCAGTTGGACAAACTGACCGTTATATATAATATGACCATTGTATGGAGTGTATGCAGACCATATGCTCACAATAGGACATTTAAGAATTCTTGAAATATAGATCATGTTCATACAATGTTTGTTCAAGTTATCGAGGTACTAAAGAGTAGTCTGTTTAAGAAACTGGTGTTCACGCCAACGGAGAGTTCACGATATCAGGGGTTCACGCTGCCCAAACACACTGTTTCACATTAAAACATAACTTATTATTATTTAGGCTTTTAATTATAATTTACTAACGTGCCGCTGTTTTAGAAACTAACACGCATAATATGTAGGTACCATGAATTCAAATAATTGGCGTCTATCATAATTTCAAGACGCTGCGGACTTTCCTCCACTCTCACCAGGTGACAAAACGTGTGGACACAATATTCGCGAGTGAGGTGAGATGTTTTTTTGTCATCTCTTTCAATTGTTTTTACATTCTTTATTTTCGTTTATATTAGTCGGTCCGGTCAAACATTAATTTTCTTGTCATTTGGCCAAAAATTTATAAATAATACAAAATCATACACGAAGAAAAAGAGATGATAAAAACAAAGTTTAAAAAAAACATTAATACATAATAAAATTATGTACGAATTTAAGAAAACAAACTCAACCTTGTTTATATGGTAATTAAATTAATTTAGATAGAAGATGTGTCTACCGCTTTTGATAAGCTTTTTGAGAGTCTATTAAACAACATAGGTATGTACATTATGTATCTATGTACCTACCTCCATTAAATGACAGTGACCGCTTTATAGATCGCTTCATGTTTTCGCTCATGATTTGTTTTTTTTTTAATTTTTTTTAAATACTTAAAAGCGATAATGAAATGTATAAAATTAAGCAAAAAATTTAACAACACCATTTCACAGATCCTTTTGAATATTTTCACTATTCCTTTCGAACACTTTTGTTTATTTATTTATTTATTTTATTTTTTTATAAAAAATCGCACTCCGCTGAATTTTTGCAATAATATGTAATATTATAATTTTAATATTTTTTTTAATGATGCTAGACGCAAAAAAGAGCTGGGTAACGGCGGCACTCACTGAAGGGATGATTGGTCGTATTGAAGACCCCCCGGTTTTACAAATAACAGAACTTGCGCTGGTAAAAACCGATCCGAAAACTTAGGGTTATCTATAGAATGCACAAACGTTCTAGCCGAGCGAGCGAATGAATGGTGAGCGGCGAATTTTTCTTATTCTCCTTCTTTTTTTTTTTAGCAAATAATCGTATATTCATAAATAGATATTAGTCGGTCCGGTCAAACATTAATTTTCTTGTCATTTGGCCAAAAATTTATAAATAATACAAAATCATACACGAAGAAAAAGAGATGATAAAAACAAAGTTTAAAAAAAACATTAATACATAATAAAATTATGTACGAATTTAAGAAAACAAACTCAACCTTGTTTATATGGTAATTAAATTAATTTAGATAGAAGATGTGTCTACCGCTTTTGATAAGCTTTTTGAGAGTCTATTAAACAACATAGGTATGTACATTATGTATCTATGTACCTACCTCCATTAAATGACAGTGACCGCTTTATAGATCGCTTCATGTTTTCGCTCATGATTTGTTTTTTTTTTAATTTTTTTTAAATACTTAAAAGCGATAATGAAATGTATAAAATTAAGCAAAATTGTAATTTAACAACACCATTTCACAGATCCTTTTGAATATTTTCACTATTCCTTTCGAACACTTTTGTTTATTTATTTATTTATTTTATTTTTTTATAAAAAATCGCACTCCGCTGAATTTTTGCAATAATATGTAATATTATAATTTTAATATTTTTTTTAATGATGCTAGACGCAAAAAAGAGCTGGGTAACGGCGGCACTCACTGAAGGGATGATTGGTCGTATTGAAGACCCCCCGGTTTTACAAATAACAGAACTTGCGCTGGTAAAAACCGATCCGAAAACTTAGGGTTATCTATAGAATGCACAAACGTTCTAGCCGAGCGAGCGAATGAATGGTGAGCGGCGAATTTTTCTTATTCTCCTTCTTTTTTTTTTTAGCAAATAATCGTATATTCATAAATAGATAAATAGAAACGGTAAGCAATAAAAGCAGAGAGCATTTTTCTTTTTTGCTTTCTCTATTGGGCTTTTGTAAATTGTCTGTTTTGTTTGTTGCAATTGCAATTAGGAAGAATGAGAAATTAAATTTGCATTATATTAGGTAAAAACAAATGTAAATTGATGTGGAGCGATAAGGAGAGGATTCGGGAAAGGAACTCAAGTAATACGGTAGACCGTTTGACGAGACACAGTGCGACGGATGGACGCGGTCTAAGCACCGGGAAGCCGGTCGTTTGGTAGTTGAGGTGTTCTATCGAGTGGGCAGTTTGTAGGTGATATTTCGTTGTCTTTCAATGGGCCGATGGACGTAATTGGGGATGGTGGCATCAGATGGTATACTTACATATATATTGTTGTAACTATGTAGGTGAGGGCCGGTTTTCAAATGCGACTGCCATTCTGGAAAATGGTGTATGTACAATTTTTTCCTATTTTTGGATTACAGTTATGCTTGTATGATTGCTAATGCAATTAGGTTGCAATTGTGTGGCAAGGCAATAATGGGGTGCTTTGCTGATACTGTTAGTCACCTTTGTGCTGGATGCGTTGTAAAGTTCGTGACCTACATTGTGCGGAAGTTTAAGGCCGTTGATGGCATGTGCTGTCATGCATTCTGCATGTGTACATTTTATACTTTTTTTTAATCAAATATTGAAACCATTGTTATGAGGCAGGATAAGGCCACAGGGGCAGCTTAGGTGTAGGTGTGGAGGGCGGCGGCACGCTCGTGGTTGCTCGGCTAAAGCTCGTCGGACGGGGGTAGTTCTTGCCAACCCCACCATACACCACCTGGTCATACACAAATATCTCGTGCCATTATACAAATAAAAGAGAGAGAGAAAGCTACGTTAATCAGACCACGGACGGACCCTAAAAATAGGATAGAAGAGAAGAAAATCCAAGAACCTATGCCAATACCAAAGAGAAAGAGAGGAAGGGAGCCGCGAAACTAAACCTAGCTAGTCTAACTTAATCTAATCTAAACCTAAATCTTATGAATAAACCCTATGCTAAACCTATACTAATTTAATTCTACCTATGACTATCCTTAGGTCGAATCTCCTCCTTTCCTTTATCCCTCTAAGGTAAAGGTTCGTCAAGAACCCGAGACATGCCTGGTGTCATTGGAACAGGTCTGGCCAACCCACCCTTAATGTCCGAAGACAACCATGGCTACTTCTTTGGCCGATGTAATAGAGGTAGCCCCTTTACTTGACCCCCAGTCACAACCTAAGTCAGGTTCGATAGAGAACGTAGAGTACTGTCGTCACTTCATGTCGTCAAAGTTTGTATTTTGTCCGGTTGAGTCATTGTTGTCTTGTACTACTGAAGAACGGCCCGCCCCATTTCTCCACACACCAAAACAAATGCTAGATTATTCCATCCTAAAATAGTTCATACCACCGTTTCAATTTTGGATCTGGCCTTGCCAGTTATATTCACAAACATTATCCCTTAATGATAGTATGAGTTATAATATCAAATTAAATCAATTCAAATTCATTATTTGTTTACTTCTGCTCTTAATCTATGTATGTGTCTTTAATTCAATTTCTTATAACTATTACTCACGGTTACTATAGTCCCCCGTTGTTCTGCCGGCAGCACAAGAAGAGATGATGATGTGTGTGATGTGGTTTAACTTATACACTTTTATCTACGATCACTAAATACTTTGATTAAGTGCAGAAAACAGGTTTGCTTAACATTACTCTAATTACAATTCCGATAATTCAAAAAAAAAACAAAAGAAATTTATATATGTATACATACATATGCGAGTACACATACATATATGTATATATAAAAGATTAAAATTCAAACAAAAATTAAAATTCAAAAAAAAAAAAATTCCAACAATTCAAAAAAAAATTGGTGTTACAACTATTCCGATGTGAGAATGAACTCTCATATAAGTCCAGCAAAAAAAAAAAACACTCTTAGACACTGGAGTAACAACCACGCTGTCCTTTTGGAGCACCCTGTCCCTCCTGGTATGTTCGTTTGGGGGTATATATGTTTGTATATATATATATATATGTATTGTTAGCGGGGTCGTGACGAATTGTCGGAACACCTCGTCTATTTTGTGAAGTCACTTCGGAGGGTGTAGTTTGGTCAGTTCCCACTGAACTCCTAAAAGCGGGCAGAGGCCTGGGTCAGAGTGGAGCTGGATATTAGCTGTGTGCTTAGTATCTTGATTGAAGTCTCCTTTAGGTCCCACTTGACCTATAATCAAACCATTTATTTATTTTTAAATTTATTGATTAAATTTTTATTTTTCGTTTCGTTCTTTCCTTTTTTTTTTTTTTTTGTTATTCTTATATTTCTTTTTGTAATCTAAATTTATCTAAACTGCACAAATTTAATTGCAAATAAATTTCTCTGCAACGTTTAACTGCCACTCTATTGGGAAAGCTGCAATGGTCCTTTATGACGTAAATGGGACCCCTTGTGCTAGCAGTGTTATTCTATTATCTGTTGCTGAGTCCGTTTTTCTGGGTCTTCCTCCGGTTTCAGTTACAGACTGTGGTTTTGAGGCATGTGCAACAAAATTCACAGATCTTCCTAGCGTCTCGGCAATGAATTTGAATGTTTTTCCTTTCCCTTTTAGATTATGGGCGATGCGACGTTCTTCAACAGTGCAACGCTTGTTACGACCCTCTGAATTAATCTCACTTTATATATTGATGTATTTTTGCTTTACTTTTACTTACTTTTGCTCAACGGATCAATCAGTTTAACTTTTTTCTTTTTGGTTAGAAAAGTAACGGTGCTTATTGTATCCAAAACAAACAACACATTGTTGAGAAAATCAGTGTTGCGAATTTATTACAAACCTGTTACCTATTATTTTGATCAGCACTGTACCTACAGTACACTCGCGGTAACGTGACTATACGATAACGTAAAATATTCCCTAACGTGAACACACACATTTTTATATTTGGCTGTCCAATAACATGAATTCGAACCTTTCGATAACGTGAACTGATCTTGTAAGCTGCGAATGTAAATGTTAACAACACAAGTGAACATGTCGTAATAAGAAATAAGGGTAACTGTAACAGTTTGGCCAATGATTTACATTATGTATTGTGTGTAAGTGCGTTATGTTCTCCCTAAGAATATTCATTTAGGTTTTTCTTTTGCTTTATTTTTATAAATAAAATTAAGAAACAACTTTTTGTAATAATTAATGTTTAATTCAAATATGTTATCGTTATTTTACTCTAAAAAAACTGCTATTTTGTTTTAATTAGTTCATGTTACTGCGAGTGTACTGTAATTACCTTCATACTAATGAGCGATCGAAGTTCAATTTAAATTCACACAAGCTGATAGCGCATCTCATTCACGTATTACCACCTATTTGTATAATACTCGTGTTGTATGCAAACACTATGTACGAGTGTGTTTATATTATGTAGTTCAGCGGGAATGCATTTATTGAATAAATAAATAATCCATTTTAGTTTATGCTTACATAAGCTTTCTTATCATAAAGAGAACAGCAGATACTCCAACAACAACGAAATTGGCATATTTGCCGATTGGACACGTGTTGATTGTTGATAGGGAACTCCAATCAATAATTCCTGCGCTAGAGTGTTAACAGGGCCGTACCGAGAGTATTTGACGACAGAGCGATTGGGCGCCACCTACTCACAACGATTTAAATTAGAAACTCACGGTATTTCAGTATTGATAGGAACATTTATTGACGAAAATTTTAAGTATAATTAACAAACATTGGGACTTTGATTTTTAGTAAATTAAATTGTATGTATAAGATAAATTCATATGATTCGCGAGAAAAAAATAGGATACTTTACTTTAGGTGGTGCTATAGCTGGGGGTGAACCTGGGCCTGCTTCTCGCAACCATTTGTGTGTCCGTGTTATATTTTTGCACGAATGGAAGTGACCTACAGTTACAATACAATTTTATGAAGTAAAGTTTGAACAAATTTATTGGAAATCAAAGTCCTAATGTTTGTTAATTTCACTTAAAATTTTCCCCAAGAAACGTTGCTATTTTACTATGGTTAGAAGCTTTAACCTGAGGTTTATGTTTTAATTACATAATGCCTAAATTATTTAAATATCTTAGTTTATTGAAATATTTGTATACAAGTCTAGCATAGGTATTATATTTTTGCTTTCAGCTTATTTAACTTTGAATTTGCACGTATATCATTCAGCGGAAATTTTTGCACACGAAACATAGTCCCCCAGCCGGACCTGGCTAATAATCCATTCGCATTTATTGAAAACAATTTTAGCAATGTTGTATGTGTATCTAGTAACCACTTCATTCAGTTGCGGTTGAGTTGTCGGCATCGAATGAGTGTGAATAACCAGCTATGGAAATGATTGAAGTGAAAAGTCGAAAATTCAGCGAAACACTTCGACTGAACTCATTCTGGCTAAGAGATCATTGCAATTGCAAAAAGTGTTATAGTGCCGAAACCAAGCAAAGGAAATTCAATTTACTGGATCTGCCTGATAATATTCATCCGGTGGAAGCGTCAAACAGTGTTGATGAAACAAAATTTATCGTTAAATGTGAGTCACAAGTCTTTGGAATTGGGTCATTAGTTAACGTGATTCTTCTTTAGGGAGTGATGGACATGAGTCGGTGTATTCATTTGATTTCCTATACGCTAGCCAATTGAACACTTATTTGAAGTCAAAAAATGCCTCTGCTAAGATTCCATGGAACGCTGAAATAATTTTCAAAAGTAAATATGCTAAAATAAAACTATCTGATTTGGTAAGGACGGACAAGGAAGTATACAATTTGGTCAACAGTCTGTGGCGATATGGTGTTGCTTTTATTGAAGAGGTACCGCCAAATGAAACAATGACCGAGATGGCCATAAGGCGGGTGTTTCCAGTGATGAAAACTTTCTTCGGCGAAATGTACACCTTCAGTGATAGTGTCCAGGATCACTCTGACACAGCATACACCAAGGAGTTTATAGGATCTCATACGGACAATACTTACTTCTGCGATGCATCCGGTCTTCAGGTGCTGCACTGTATACATCACAATGGAACTGGCGGTGAGAACTTTCTCGTCGATGGATTAAAGGTCGCTTATGAATTGCAACATATTAACCCGAAAGCATTTGAAGTTCTCACGAGGGTCTTAGTACCAGCAGAGTACATCGAAGATGGTCAGTTTCATATTCATTATGGACCAATAATCCGTACGAACCCAGTGACTGGAGAGATCATTCAGCTTCGCTTGAACATCTACGATCGTGGTGCCATGAATACTTTACCTCAAACGGAAATGAAGGAGTTCTATGACAGCTTTAAGGCATTCTTGAAATTAGTGGAGGGTCCGGAGAATAAATGGACTTTGAAATTGAGTCCTGGGACTGTGATGATATTTGACAATTGGAGACTTTTCCATGCTCGACACGCCTACACCGGGACTCGAAAAATGACTGGTTGCTACGTCCAGCGGACCGATTACTTGAGTAAGGCGAGAATTCTGGGTATTATCGAATAATAATGAACGCAGAGTTTGTTGATCTCTTATCAGTTTGATTGGATTTTATTTGCTCTATTTTTATAGATCGATTAAACGTGAATCATTGCAAAGCCTTAACGGGAAAATAACTGCCACATTTAACTACTATGCCATAATTTTAATATTTTAGAAATAAACTTAACTTCTTGTTTAAATGTATCTGATGATTTAAAATAAAATTTACGGAAACAGATGTGCAGATCGTACTCAGATCATGGTTACCGTACATAACAATTTAGCTTATGAGTTGCAAAAAATTCAACTTTACCATTAACATCGTGTAAGCGGTTAACCCTCGATTGAAATACGGAGTGAGTCAACCAACAATATCTACCCAGAGGTTGTTCTAGTTTGCAGGTGTTTGCACCTACATACGTAGATACATATGTATGTACATACGTAAAAACTGGTTTAATGTTATTTTGGACGGCTGGAATAATTGTTTTTTTTTTTAGAGGAATAGTTATCTCAGCAAATAATATACATACATACATGTGTATGTTCACAGGTTCGTACATATATACATATATGGGGTTTAGTACGTAGGCGCATATCGGATGACACTCCTAGGTCAGGATCAGGTATGTGAATCGTGCATGCCAGCAGCGCGGGCTATTGGTATCTTGAGAAGATTGACATATGTACATACGAATGGACTTGAATACAAATAATTGGGAATGATCATATGAATGATTAACGCATTTTTAATGTTTCTCGTCACTGCGGAGCATTAATCCATACATATGTACATACATAGGTATGTTTAGAGATTTGACATTTTCTTTGACAAAAATATGAAACTTTTTTTTAATAAAAAGAAGCTTAAATGACTTAAAAAGTTAAAAATTATTTTTTTCCAAGTCACCAATATGTGACTATTAATCATATACTTATGAACATATATACAATGTATATTGGCGTGGGTGGGTTTGATATGAGAAAGTTTACTCTGAATATTTGAGATTCTACTCGTCAAACCCTTTCATTTGATACCCATGTCGTTGTGAAGAACAAATTATTCCGCCATATTGTAGCGTCCTCCATATTAAATTTAGAACGGCGTCACTTAGATAATCTAATTCAACTTGTCAATCCCGTTCATTTGATACATAAATTAAGGAGATCGTGAGGACAACAATAATCCACCATCTTAGGGCGTCCGCCATATTAGATTTACGTCATCGAATATACTATATTGTATTGTCACCGGACATATACACGTGTGCAAAATTTAAGCATGATCGGATATCTGGAAGTGGGTGTAAAATCGATTTCCAGATTTGGCCCTCACAGAAATTGAAGTCAAAAAAGCGTCCGCCATATTGGATTTACAACGTCATCGAATATACTATATTGTATTGTCACCGGACTTATACATGTGTGTACAATTTCAGCATGTTCGGATATCTATTCTATCTATAAAATCGATTCTAAGATTAGACTTTAAATTTGTCACTTAATAGGTTCGCTTACTTTTTGCACCAAATATGTGTTTTCTGTAATCTTTTGAAGAGTGGGAAAAATGCTCTTAAGATACAAAAATTACGAAAAAGTAAACGAACGCGTTGAACAGTAAAAAATGACAAATGTATATACATATATTACAGCAATTTAAAAAAAAAAACAGATTGCCTTTTTTTCTTGAAATGACAGTTCCGAATTTCCAGTGCACAGTACACATTACGTGTAGGTACTGTGGTTCCGATGTACATAATTATTGTATTTTGTGAATCACACGGCAGCACTTTTATGTAGTTTTGTGACACGTATGAGACCAACCACCAAGGCCTCACTGTCAACTGTCAAATAGCTAATTGTTCCCACCATCGTTACTTGGTTTTCGGCATTTGTCCATCTACTGATAAAATTTGGCTGCCGGGCTATTTTCAACTAAATCACTGACTTATCATAAAAACTGATAATAAATTGGATACCATTGTGGTTGCATTGCTCATCGTCAAAGGTCAATTAGTGAAAAAATGGCTGATCAAGTTGTGAAAAAACTTGCTCTCTACGTGATGAACGAGAAATGCTTTGACAATTACTTTGTCGATCATGACTTCTTTAATGGTGAGTAAACATCTGAACGTTACTACCAGTTCTATAATAACTTAATGTATACCTATGGTTTAGGGCCTTGTTTTAAAGCACTTCTCAGCAAGGGTCTTGGCATGGGAATCATTGCTGGTTCGTTATTGGTCAAAGTCCCGCAGGTACTGAAGATCTTTGCCAACAAAAGTGGAGAGGGCATCAATGTCTTGGGAGTCCTGCTTGACCTTGTAGCAATTACATTCCATTTGTCCTACAGCTTTATGAATGGCTATCCGTTTAGTGCCTGGGGCGACAGCACATTTCTGGCTCTGCAAACAGCTGCAATTGCAGCTCTGATTTTCTTCTACTCTGGATCACCAGCAAAGGCTGTGGGTTTCTTGGGAGTCTACTCTATCACGTTGTACGTGCTGAACTCTGGACTTACGCCTCTAAGGGTTCTGTGGATGACGCAGAGCATTATCATTCCAGTCATCCTTGTAGGAAAGCTTACACAAGCGTATACTAACTACAAGAATCAAAGTACGGGCCAGTTATCAGCAGCTACTTGTTTTATGTTATTAGCTGGATCTTTGGCTAGAATTTTCACTTCTATCCAAGAAACTGGTGACCCAATGATGATTATCACGTTCTGCGCCTCCTCGTTCGCCAACGGAGTAATTGTGGCTCAAATGATCTATTACTGGAATAAGATAGGAAAGCCACCGACCAAAGCAAAGGCCACAGCTGCGCCGAAAAAAGCCAAGAGCAAGAAGGTCGACTGAGAAGACTGAATATTTGTTTCGTTTTGTTTTTAGTAACAATAAAGTGTATCACTTGTCTTAGATAAATAGATAAATCAAAATTTTATTGTTAGGTTTTATTAGATGTTTGTGTTAAAATGATCCTGGAATGCCGCTAAAGCACGATACCGATGTGAGATTTTGTTCTTTTCTAGTTTGGGCATTTCTGCGTACGTCTGCTGAGAGTTGGTAGGTTTGAATACTGGATCCCATCCGAAATCTCTTGGTCCACTTGGTGGTACGATTACTCCCTCAGTAATACCTTGAAAGATTATTGGCTCCGAGTCAACACTTTCCAGAAAACCTAGCGTACATATAGCTCGAGCAGATTTGTCGTCCCAACCAGTAAGCATTTGATATAGGCCATCAGGGCCGAGGCTCTCCAGGAACCATTTTATGTATGGACCTATAATTCAAATAATCAGCTAACGTTTGGTAAAACACACGCCTCTGAACTAACCTGGCAAATCTTTCATGGCATTGAAGCACAGGCATGTGTCCTCTACTAGAACTGGTCCATTTACCAATTTAGCAGCTTCCTTGCACTTAATGATACAGATTTCATTTATATCACCTTGCAGCTCGGGTAGGTCAACTTTCTTTGAGACTACTTTTCGGGGAAATGTTGGGCCAAGGATAGCAACGAGCTCCTCAAGTTTCTTTGCGTTTCCAGTCACAAATGTTATTGGTTTCGACATTGTTGCAGATTCTGTTGTCTGTTCGGAATAAAGAAGAAATTCCGATAGGCACTACCACGCCTGCCGCCGAATAAACGTATTCAAACGTCAAAAAACCATATGGTTGTTGGAAACCGAAGGAAATTTAGCAGTCATGCCAGGTCTTTTAAATTTTGATAAGTTTCCGGAAAGGAATAAAATCGTTTGAGTCAATTTGGGTTCTGAATTTTTATAAATTATATTCAAAATAAATTTTCATTGGTAGCTAAGCCCAATTATTTTAGATTCGAGCTGTTATGCACTTGTTAGTGTTTTATTTCCTTATAATGGAACGAAAAAGTACAGTTTTTTACATGATTAAGAACCAAGCATGATTTTGGTACCTTATTGGAGGAAATATTAATTCAAGTTTACGAATGCAAATGTTAGTGAGGCTTAATTCGTTAAAATATGAAGTGAAACACAAAATCTAAAATAACTAAAAAATAACAAAATTGTTGAGACATTATAGGTCTGTCCCCGTACTGTTGCAAACAGCCGAAAACAGCCGAAAACTACACTCTCTTCTGTCAAAACATATGAAAAGTCTTCGTACGGGAACAGGATTGGACTGATTTCGGCTTATGTGTACCACAGTCCAAAGAATGCTGTGGTACATTCTTCTTTCGTAAAACGAAATACTCGTCGTGCCGCTTCGAGTTTTTTTTAAGTAACATCTATTACATGTCTGGTAATAGGTCTGTTTCCGTACTTTCTGGACTAAAATTTCAAGGATTTGACTGATTATCGTAGTTTTGCGCTGTTTTGGACAATACCATCCACGGCGATATACTAAAAGTAGGCTTTAAAGCAGGTTTTTAATTAGACTGCGAATTTTCTGTAAGTTTTTGTGAAGCACTTAATTTTTGACTTTTTGATCGAAAACCATGGATGCAGGCATCCAAAATAAAACACATCTCTCTTGGTTAAACCTGACAATTTATTTGAACAAACGACGATAAACTAAGTTTCCTGTTTCTTTCCGAAAGGATTTATCTTCGATAACCAATTCGAGGATGGCGAGTCCCTGCAAAAAAAAAAGAAGAAATATATATATATGAACCAAGAACTCGAAACAAGCTGAAATTCCCACTTACAAGGCTAATGTGTCTGTATCATCTCCCCTGTTACTCTCGACAGCGCCAGCCTCCTTTATTCCTGCATTTTTCAGTTGTTCGATTAGTTTTGTCCGGAATTCGACTTTATGCGGCACAATAGGATTTTCAGCTCGGATTTGTGCTTGCAACTTGCGTATAGCCTCCGGGTAGGTTAAGCCATACCAGTCGATCTCCTCTGGCGTATACTATGGACAAAAGTTAGTTTTTTGATCAATAGTGCTGGGTGCTCAACTTACGGCTTCGAGATATTGACCATATTCCCGTAGAATTCTCTTCTGCTCGCCTGGGTCGCTAGATAAATCCGGACATCCATCAAGAAGGGTTTTAAGTATTGCTCTTTTTAACCTCAGCGCCAATCCCGATCGTAAGTCACAGGCAGGGTTCTACAACGAACAAAAACTATCTAGACATTGCAACAAAAAAACATTACCTCAGTGTGCACTTACTTTCAACAAATAATGATCAAATCCGTGGCTCTCATGAATCATATTCAAAGTCCTTTCAGTCACTACAGTCGATATATATTTGTTTAACACCTTTGAATGGACAACGGACCGCTTAAGCACTGGTACCCAGAAATGCGGAACTCTTCTCTTTAAAGGGGTCCGCTTCTGAAAGCCTTTAATTACGGCCTCACCACCCCAGATACCTCCATGCGACTCAGCGACATCAATCAGTGGCAATGGTTGATCTTGTACTGGTTTTATTTCGCCGGTTATTTCATCGCGCTCCCATTCGCCCTCCTTAGGTATGTAATGAACCGCAGCTGGTTTTGTCAGCTTCCATTCACGCCAGAATTTTTTATAAGCATCGGGAAGTTCAGCTCCAAGACCTTTTTCAAAACGTGTTGGTCTCTTAAAGCCATGAAGGAGTTTCGGCCCCTGGTATGAAGAAAACAATTTATTAATTTATTGCGTCACAGCTTTTGGAAAATTTGTACAGTTTGTGGATAAAATAACTGTACCTGTGCTGTGGCGTGTGCCATTATCTATGTATAATGATTATTGTTTGAATGCACAATAGAGATTTTGTTTAAAATTTTAGAAAAGATAGAATTTTAGCTTCTGAAAAATAATTCTTCAAAAATAGAATTAAATGTAGTTGACAGGAAAATCACGTTTGACGTCTTGGGCATAGATGTCTGGAGAAGAACTGTCAATTCACAGCACAGCTGATTCCGGCGCTGCATGCATTATGCGATGCCAGAGACATGGTAACGTAGTGGTGGATAGAAATATATAAAAAATTCAAAATTACGAAACTAGATTAAATTTATTAATAATTCAAGCTTTGACTTTTGATAATGCACACGAAAGGTATTACATATGTATGTAAAAAGTTCTAAGTCTTATTACTTAATTACAATATACAGTTTCTGTCGTAGCTGCAAAAATGAAAATCAAAAAGAATCTCTAATTCACTTTCTGTGCAAATGTCCGGCTCTGGCGAGAGCCAGGCAACGCATACTAGGCAAGCTATTCTTCGACGACCTCAAAGAAATATCTGGGAAAAGTATTGGAGAGCTGATCCTCTTCCTAAATTCCACATGATGGATATAAAATATCACAACTCTACTTTCAAATAAACGGGTCACCTGAGGTTGTGGCATCAAAACGGCGCCCCACGCGCTATTTGGGTTTCCCTCCATCGAACCCACCACAATATTAGGTTTGTTCGTTGTCACCAGCCCTAGGGTGCACTGACTATTGTCAATTATTTTCGTGGTTGCCGAAAAACCCAGTGCAACCCCCATTTCATCGAACGCAAATACCTTGCCCTGACAACTGGCATTTTTTGAAAATTTAACAGAAATCAAATTTGGTTAATTTTCGTATAGTTCTGCATTTGTTTAGTTCGTTGTTTTATTAAGAAACTTATCTGAACACAAAAAACACAAGCACAATGAGCAAAACCAACACAATGAATAATAACCAAATGACAAATCAGCTGTTTTAATGTTTTGTCAGCCCTATTTTCTTGCACTGACGAAATACTCGGGGTAAATCCAGTGAAGAACCAGTGTCGACAACGAACGCAGGGCAGCATATTCAGTGCGTTCTCAGTGTAGCACTGGCGGACATAAAACGCATCAGTGCGTTTTCAGTGCACCCTAGTGCGTCCTAGGGCTAACATCAAACAAACCTATTATGTTTGCTAGCCTAATGGGCAAAGGAAAATAAGAAATTGAAAATTATCACATCGGAAGGAATTTAAATTCACTATACAGGCATGCCCCGGTTAACGTCGTTAATGTGTTCCTGGAAAACACGACGTTAGGCGAAACAACGTTGTACGGGGAAAAGAAAAGAAATTAACATCTTTAATCTGCAGAACAAAGTTAAGAACGACTTACTAGTATGACCTTACATCACGATTTGAATCTGGAAGATACACTTCCGATAACCTGGGCTAAAAATGTCATTCGAACTGAGTTGCTCGTTCAGAAAAAACCTCTTAATTGGGACAACCTATTTGCCAACCCTAAAGGTGGGTATCCACAGGCATGCAAGAATGCGCAAATTTTCGGTTTGCGCAAATTTTTTGCGCAAATTATTTTGCTATCCACAAGCATGCATGCATGCGCGTTCCTCATATGACTCAAAAAGTTTTAAAATCACACAGGCATGTTTGCGCAAACACACGGGCAAGGCTATCCACAGGCTGGCATGCGTGCGCAAACAAGAATTTGCGCAATCTTGCATGCCTGTGGATACCCGGCTTAACCTACAATATAACCTCTGTAATAGGGACACTGAAACTGGGACACCTTCCAATTGGCACTTAATTTAACATTCCTAGAATATTTTATTAAAAAAGTCACCAAACGTGATGTGACTTCTCTAATCGGGACAGTACGAGTTGAATCTCGAAAAAAAAATTCTGACTTATCTAATAGGGACTGTTATGAATTACAAGTTAAGTTTCGGATGTAAGGTTCGCAGCTGCATCAAATGAAATTAAAGGCAAATAATCTTCGGATTTCGCTGTAAACGTTTTCAGCACAACACTATCTAAATGGGACACCTCCGAATTGGGACAAAAACAATTTGTCCCGGCGGTGTCCCAGTAATATAACACGAACATACAAATGGTTGAGAGAAGTACAGGCCCTGGCTCACCCCGTACTGTAGCACTACGTAACGAAGAAGAGTATATGCCCAAATTCTAAAACTTTTACAAAAAATCAACGGGATTACTATTTCCCATGTATGAGAAAAGAGTGAGAATATAAACGTTTTGGTTTTGGTGGGTTCAAATTTGATTGATTCTGGTAAATATGTCCATTTAAATATTGAGTGAAGATCAGTATTTAATGCAGCTTACACATGATATGTAGAGGAACCTGGTGACATGTTTTTTTAATTTGACGATATAATAAACAATTTAATGGTTCATCATATCGTACAGTTTTATTTAGAAAGTATGTACGATAAAAGATATTTATTTGCCGTTTTCCTAAAGTTATCAAAAATAACCAAGTGTCCCCTATTCAGGGAGACTTGGTCTAGGTATTTATTTATTTAGCTTAATGCATGGGCTGACTTGATTATGGTGGGATAGAGCCTACGGTACTGCCAATTTTTACGTGGGAATATCATAAAGGCGGAAGATAGTTTACCATTGCGTTTATAGCACAGCATGCAGTTATTTCCCAGTTTACCACGCTCGCCTGATCTCATTTTACCTACTTGCTTTAAGCCCTTAGTAGCAAAAACTCTTTTTGGTATATGGACTGTAATAAGCCAAGTCTCGTCAACGTTCAATAAGGTTCTGCCCATAAATTTTCAACTTTTTCATCCACCCCTATTCTGGAATCCGTCGGCGGGAATCTTCCACCGAAATTCGAAATTTCCTATCATTGAATCCGTTCGAAGGGAATCGTTCACTTGTCGGTATTTTTTTGATAACTTAATATACAAATAATGTACACAAAATCAGGGGATATGATGTGTGTGTAAATTAAATATAAAAAAAAAAAAATAACCATTCCTAAAATTCTCTCGTTCTTTTTCATAATATTCAACAATTTTATTTATTTTTCAATAAAGAGATTTTGCACTGCTAAGATTTAATTTTTACTACAAAGTTGTTTCTTATTTACGCCCCCAAAAACTATGAAAAACTACGAAAACCCTTCGCGTACGGAAACATTTTAGGCTTCGAATTTTACCATAAAGAATTTCTTTGGGCAGATATGTATATTAGGTCCGTTCGCGTACCCTCCCAAAACAACGAAAATCCACGAAAAATAACGAAAAACAACGAAAACCCGTTCGCGTACGCAAAAATTTCGTAGTTTTTCGTAGAAGAGAGTGCTCACGACAGAGTAAGCAATTTCCCCATGCTACGAATTTTAGTCCAAGAAATTTCTTTGGGGTGTATTATGAAAACTGTCAAATCACATACATTCTTCATTTTTTGGTGCTTAATGCCGATTACTTTTTCGTGATTTTTCTGCCTCTGAGAGAATTTTACCCCCACTCTTCGAGATTTGATAGAAAACCCATATTTAGTGCAAAAAGTACGCGAACGGACCTATTATGAATGTATGAAAACTGTCAAATCTTTGAAATCGCATACATTTTTCAATATTTGGCGCAAAATGCTTTTTGAAAATATATTGTGTGGAATCCATGAGGAATGCCACAACAAAGAAAGGAGAAAAAGGGGAATTTTAAGGTCTGTGATGGGGAATTTTACTTAAAGTGGCTGGCAACACTGTTCCCAGATCGAGATACTGTCCAGCGATCAAGTCTCGCAAAGGATCAAGTGTCCCCTACAAATTGGAATGCTATCTGCGGCATCATTTATAATAAAAAGTGTAAATAAGAGAGAGCTCCTTTATTTAAAAAATGTTTTCTGTAATAAGATCTAGGTATGTCATTCAGAGTTTCAGAAATCAGAACAGTGGCATATTACCTATCGAGTGGACAACTAAAATCTGTTTACTTTTTTTTAAGTAATTAAATATAAGAAACTTGTTTTTATATAAGAAATATATATTTGTACATTTTTTTTATAAAAATATATGGTACGTAAATATACATATGGTACTATTATCTCAGTATCAAGTATGTATAACATAACATTTAAAATAAGTAAGTAAACCTAACTTATGATATAACAATTTATAAAATAAAGATGTATGTATGTATGTTCAAATTTAATAACAATAAAAAAAATACGAATGTATAATATTTAAAAATATACTTAAGTATATGTAATTTTTTATTTTATTTCTGAAGACAAGTCTCAGAATTTATCTCAATTTGTCACAGCTAAACTTCCTTAGCTATGTATAAGTAAAAAAAAAAGAAAATTTACTTTATTTTCTCTTTCGACATTATTTTGTAAATAACAATACATTTGTATATAGAAAATACCGGAAGGCGTGTCAAAAAACCACAGTCCCACTGTTAAGGCGATTGTAGTACTTTAAGTAGAGGAGAGATTTCTTTTTTCGTGATATAATAATTTAGGCGAATTTTTACTCTTAAAATAAAAATCTTAAGACTAGATTTATTAAAATGCGGTTGACCGCTTTGTTACCAACAGTATAGTGTTTGTCCATTTTCATTTCTAGCGCCCCTCATTGACAGTCTTCATCGACAAATAACTGGGATTAGAGAAAGCATCTTTGGTGCCATTACTATTCATGAACTTCTTACTTAGGTCTCCGGGTTTGACATTCACATAATTGTCATTGGTGCCCGTTAGTGAGGTTTCAACTTCTGCTGGCTTTCGACTTATTTGTGCAAATGTTCTTCCTGTAGTTTGTGGGCCAGGACTTTGCTCCGTATCGGAATCAGATTGTGATTCTTGTCGGCTAGCGCCATTTGAGGATTTCTTCAACATGGGAATTTCTTCCGGAACGCCAGTCTTCTTCCGATTTTTCATCACCGGACTGTCGAGATTATTGGAAATTGTTGGCGAGTGTTGTTCTGAGAACGTAAAATTATCAGCTTTAACATAGTCGTCCTTGGGACGAGGAGAAAATATAGCACTACCTGTCTTGGGACTCATCTGCAGATAGTCATCCGATGGATCGATTCCTGGATAGCAAAAGTTAAAATAGATTAGTATGAATGATTTCATCGTCATATAAAATTTAAGGAAAAATAAAACTACACATATAGAGTTATGATATCGCATGATCATCTCGAAAAACGCTGCATTGCTAATCAAATAGAGCAAATTTTTTAAGATCACAAACAAAATGTTTTGTAGCTTGATTGTTCTGTAGGTGAGATTTAAAAGACAAGAAAAAAAAAACTTACGAATTTCAGGTAATATCATTCCGTTAACATATCTCGGCGGGGGTGGCGCCATCTCATCTGGCGAGCCCATCAGAGCCAAGTAATCTGTGTCTTTCTGTTTCATGTATTCTGTGTTCATCCTTAGATAGGGCTCATTGAGATCCACATAGTGCTGAGAATAGAAATCATGATATTAAAGACCGTAACACATTTCCTGGAACAAACTTACATTGGTTACTTCATCGCCCAGAAGTCTGGCGAATTTCTTTTCCAATTCATGGAAAAGAGGTCGACTTTCTGGGTTCGCACTCCAACATTGCAACATGATATCATACCTGCAATTAAATTTCAAACGTTAATATTTTTGGAAACATTTTCACATGCCACTCACAATTCTTCATTGGCATAAGGTGGTTTTTCCATACGATAGCCATCCTTGAGTTTCAAATACAAGCTTTGATTGGCATCCATCCCTGGATATGGCACTTTTGCTAATGAAAAGAACTCCCACAGCACAATACCAAATGACCAAACATCAGTATACGTGCTAAACACCTGATCACTTAACGACTCCAAAGCCAACCATTTGATTGGCAGGGGCGCCTCACCCTGCTTCTTGTAATTGTCGTTTTTGTACATCGATCTAGCCAGACCAAAGTCGCAAATCTTCACAACATTATCCTCACAAAGAAGAATATTCCTCGCAGCCAAGTCTCCGTGGAGAACTTTCCTCGAAGATAAGTAGTCCATACCACGAGCCACTTGGAATGCCCAACTGACCAGATCCGAAGTGGTTACTGACATCGCTTCGGTCGAATCGGGCTTGTAATTCGATCGCCAAGCCGGTTGAACTGAGTTATTTGACAAGACGTTGTCTTCGCCTAACCACGAAAATAGAGGTTAGTCAAAATTTCGTAAAAGAGTTAAGAAGGCCAAACTTACCTTCGGGAATTGTTGTCATCACTGTCTGTTCGGTGGCACCACTATCAACATTACCTTCGTACAATTCGGATTGTCTCAGGTAACCGCTTGAATTTGGACGCCCAGCTCGGGTGCCTGAACGCGGATCATTCTCCGAATTTCTATGATTGTTATTTTGGTTTAAATATTGATGTGAAAATGAGAGATTTACATATTTTAACCCATCTCTGTTAGTCATTTGCAACCACCACCATCGTTTTTTTGTGTGTATAATTTTGATTTTTTTTTAGGTTATATCATCATTTTTGGAGGTTATAACACAAACACAGATATACATTTTGAAGGAATAACACAAACACCATGTGGGGGGAGAGGAGAGAAATAACATATACAAAATCAAATAGAATAATAATAAACAAAGCAAAGAGTGAATAATAAATTTGGTTAACAACATTCGATTAGTTACAGGTTCAAGTTACCCAAGCAGGGCATTCTTTTTTGGCTAGTACGTTAGTTAACTATACAAAAAAAAAACTCAAACAAACATACCTATTTCTTTCAAAATCTCCAGCCGAAAACCTTTGCTCCGTGATTGTTGGATCAATTTTATCCGAAATTGGATTGATTTGATTTATAAATCGTTTCCGGTTACGTAGCAAAAAGTTCTGGACATTGCCATGAAGGCAGTATTCAACGATCACCATTACTTCACCTAGAAATATGGAAAACAATAAACAAACAAATTAAATTGAATTTTTTTCAACCCACGTTTCACAATATTTTTCGTTACTGCACCAAGTAGGTTTACAACATTCAAATGCTGTCCAAGATGCACCATAATCTTTAGTTCCGAAACCAAAGCCTTGATAACTTCATTGTCGGCGGTACGCTTGACCATTTTCACAGCCACAACTGTTTCCTTTTCCTCTGGAATGATTCCCTCAGCGTAGCCCTTCAGAACTACTCCAAACGCCCCGGCACCAAGTTTTTTACCCAACTTCAACTTATCCCTTGGGAATTCAAAACGCCGATCATAGGGCAGCAAATCTGCTTGTTCATCTAACGACATGGCGGGGTTAATTTGTTCGATAGCTCCATCCTCAAAGTTGGCCAGACCAGCTAGTTTCATTTGTCGCAGAGTCTATAGGTTTAAAGCGTATTTTTAAAACTCATTTTCATAATAGGATTTTTGAAGATTCACCTCTCTCTCCTTCAAGACACGAATACAAAGATAAATTATGAAAGCGATCAGAATGGCTATGAAAAACACTATGCCAATAATCCAACCAATGCCAAGGCCCGGCATGTCTAGAAGTAAAATTGTTGAAGAAACAAAAAAAAAAAAATTAATAACCGTATGCTTACTCGTAATGGTCACTTGTGAACTGGCCTGGGTGACTCCCAGACGATTTGAGGCCTCACACTTGTAAAGACCCTCATGGGCGGGCTTTATAAATGGTATTCTTAGGACTGAGTTGTCCTCCTCGATTAAAGTATTATTGTCAGAGTTGAGTTTCACATCGTCCTTGTACCAGGTGACTCCGGCCTTAGGAATGCCCGTCGATTTACAAATTAACTCCAGCGATTCACCCAGAGCACGTTTAAGGTTGTCTCCCAGATTCGTTTGAGACATTACAGGAGCCGCAGGTTCTAAAACGGAAATATAGGATTAGTGATCAACCTACGGTGTATGCATCCATCGTTTCTTTACCATGAACAACAATACTCAGGAACTTGCTGTCATACTCGGAATCACTACTGACGAACCTAGCTCGGCACTCGTAGCTTCCTGCGTTATCATCTTCGATATTTTTGAATTTAATCGCCTTCTTATAGGAGTAGTCTGAGTACGTGGTCTGGACTTCCACGCCATTGCCGTTCTCAATCATTCGGCCATCTTTGAACCAATCCAAGTCCGCTGAGTAGTAGTAAGCTAGGGCGGCACATGTCATGATCACTTCGTCACCCTTAGCAATCTTTTGATTTTCGTCGACTCCATAGACTGTCATATTGTCAGTAATATCGCCCATAAGCACCCTACCTCGTCCAGACCTACCTCCCATGAGGTTAACCGCTGTACATGTTGCAACTCCCGGCTTGTCTGGTTTGAAGATCAGTTCGTGGATCCTCTCGATTTCAGAATCACCCTGAGCTGTGTTTCGTGTCGACTAAAAATAGAAATAAAACCTGTTCTCAAGACTGCCAATTTCAGTACTCACGTTGAAACCCATTTGTCTTTTATCACATGTTGGCCACTTTGGTGTTATGCTACATGGAGCGAAGGTCCATGAAATAATCGCTGTCGGGTATGCAAGTGTCTTGCATAAGAGTCTAACTTGCTCGCCAGCTTGGACGTACACATCTTCAACATACACTTGGGGTTTGTCTACAAACAAAAGTGGTTAACCATTATTCACAATGCATTTTTAAATCCTGCAAACCTTTGACATAAACGTTGAACTTGAGCTGCTTTTCTTCAACACCATTGTTTGCAATGATAATGTAAACACCAGTGTCGGTGAGTTCCAATTCGTCGATTTTTAAAGTGATGGACGCATTTGTTCGCGTGATGTCGTATTTTCTGGTCGGCTGAATCAGTTTCCCATCAGGGGCGTACCAATTTAAACTTGGAGTGGGATAGCCACGATACTTGACATTAATTTGGACGAATTTCGAGGCGTTCGTCTTAATCGTGTAGTAGTTGTTGGGTTCGCTTATGTTAATGTAACTTTCGCCATTTTCTAAAAAAAAAAGCCGAAGCCATAAAATACTTGTATAACAAAACTGTTGAATTTCGTTTTCTTACTCAAAATCGTCATCAGGTAAGTGTTGTGCGCTGAGTTATTGGAATGATCCCGCACAAAGCATTTATAGTTTCCTCCATCTGCTTTTTCAGCATTGCTAACGGTAAGAACACTTTGTCCGATAGAATGGGAATCTGTAGTACCAGAAATTAAGGTATTCGAGGCAACCAGACGTGCTTTCTGTGGGTGGACATTTAAGATTATTAATGCATATACTATACGTAGGCTGAAAAGTCCCAGGATTTTTGAATAGGTAGCGCCACTAGAAAACGATCAGGACTTATTTCGAAGTTTCATGACATTTCGTTCATTCGTTTGCAAGCTACAAACATTTGAGTGACGCTTCTTTCGCCGTAGTAAAAATAGCGGAAAAACAGGAGTATCGCATCTTGATCAAACATTGTTTTTTGATGGGCGGGATACATTTTTCACAATGTTTTGGGGATGAAAATGCTATCGGCGTGATGCGTGCCGCATTTGCTGACCTTCGACCAAAAACAGCAGCGCATTGATGATTCAATGGCCGCTTTAGCGTCGTTGCAGCGTAATCGAGCGGACTTTTTCGACGTTTTCTGACGATGGCTGAAACATGGGTCCATTACCATATGCCTGAGTCCAATAGGCAGTCTGTAGAGTGGCTGGAAAGCCGACCAAAGTGACTAAAAGACAAAAGCTCGGCCGGGAAGGTTTTGGCCTCCGTTTTTTGGGATGTACATGGTATAATCTTCATCGATTATCATGCAGAAGAGAAGAACTGTCACAGGAGAGTATTATGCAGCGTTATTGGACAAACTTAACGAGGAAATAAAGAAAAAACTGCCTCATATGGCGAAGAAATAAGTTCTGTATCATCATCATGATAAAGCACCGGCACACACGTCTTTGAAAGCGATGACCAAATTTATACCAATAACGATTCGAATTGTGTGCTCACCCACTGTATTCTCCAGACTTGGCTCCCAGCGACTATTATCTGTTCCCGAACCTCAAGCGGTGGCTCCAGGGAAAGAGATTTATATCGAATGAGGAAGTCATCGCGGAAACCGATGCGTATTTCAAAGGCTTGGACGTTTCGTACTACAGAAAGAGCATCGAAATGTTGGAAACTAGGTATACCAAGTGTGAATTGCTCTCGAAGGCAACTATGTTGAGGAATAAATAAAAATGTGCCTAAGAACGCGTGTTTTCATTAAAAATCCCGGGACTTTCAGCCCATGCGGCTCGAAGGACCAAAAATTGCATCGTTTTGTTTTTTACAACTACAAAGCTAAAAATATCTTACACTCTTGGGATCCATATCCAATGGCGTTTTCCATACAATTTCAAATCTTACACCGTGTCCTATCTCCACGGTGCAAGTCAAATTAAATTGGTCACCCTCCACAGCGTGACCATGCGAATGTGAATAGATTTGTGGTCTATTCACATGAGTAGTTTTAGCTAAAGATTTTCAAAAAATAAAATAAAAAATTACATTAACAAATGTCCAGCAACCTTAGTCATTGCAAGCCAAGCATTAAACAAGCTACATAAAAATAAATGAGGCACTGTGTTAGTAACAATTTACAACAAAATATATACTACAATAGTTCTAAAAAAGCCTTTACGTTTTAATATATACAAATGTACAATGACGGATAATACAATTCGCTTACTCATTTAGAAACATCAATCTGTCTAAAAATCTAAAAATCTCAACCTCTGAGGTTTCACAACTAAAACAAAGTAACAAAAATACAAACAAACAATAGAAAAAGGCTCAACAAACCAAGCAAACAAATTGTATGCAAAAGTAACCACCACAAAATGCAACAAGAAACAGACAAAAACATAAAAAAAAAAATTTAAAAAAAAACAACACAAACAAGAACAAACGGTCAAGCAGACTTACACCGAGGTGTACTGCCATTCATTTTATACGATCTACCCCTATGCGAGTTGGTCGTATCTCGTTTGCCCATTCTAACACCATAACCCGATTCGGTAGTTAGCTCAAAAACCCTTGACAATAAGGACAATCCACCACCAACACGAACACCAACACCATGGCTATTATTGTCATCGTCTTTTATATCCTCGCGACTATCATCATCACCACCACCACCACTATCATCCCGATCATCGTCGTCATGTTCGTCATCCTCCTCACCATCATCATCATCATCATCATCGTCGTCACTGTCATGGCCGTCATCGCTATCCGCACTGCTACTACCAACACCAGTTGACGTCTCAGTGGTCAAGGATGAGGATGAGGAGCGCGACTTTCGCGATGCCACCACCATTGTTACCACATCGGGAACATTTACAATGTCGGGGATGGTGTAGTATGTGTAGTTATTGTTGTTAGGTTTGGAAGAGACATTTGTGTTATTCACTGGACTTAGACTAGATAGAGTGGTGTTGTTATTTAACGGTATCTCGCTTGCAAGTACTGTGCAATTAATATTATTGTTACGGTTATTTCTATTTATTGGGAAAACATCACAAATGGGTGCCAACTCACGATCATTAGATTCGTTACCACTATAAACGATGAAGAATGTGACCTCTTCGCCCTCGTTTGACGGCGATGGTTGCTGAGGTCGACATGTGTACAGGCCACCTTCGGTGATATGTTGTATTTGTACAACAAATCCCCGCTTGGGATCATATCGGCCGGTTGTCTCACTGGAATATACCTATAAAAAAATGTTTAGCATGTCAGTTTAATTTGCATGATGGAACTACACACACTCGTATAGCACAACACATATTGAAGGTGGTTTTTGGGTTTAAAATAAAAGCAGAGAATAGACAGAATGCAGAAGCTGTTAAATGGTATTTTTTACATGAAGTTAAAAGATTTTAGTCTACGAATCCGACCGTAAACCAGATATCTTCTTCCAGGTTGTCATTTAAAATTCGTTGTCATAAGTTTCCGGATTAATTTGTTTTCAGTACCCTTAGATGGACTGACTGGTGTCCAGATTAGGTTGAAGCTAGGTGATCATGAACCAATAGGTAGCCGTTTGAGTTGAGATATCTTGATTTTAAATGTACCTTAGATTAATTTTCGCCTTATAATATACAATACCCAACGTAAAGTTTTATTTACCTTGTGAATGAGTGTCGAATAAGTTTCTGAGATCATCTGCGATATGTAATGTAGATATTGTCTATATACATATATAGGTACATATGTATTTCATAATTACTGTTACAGCTTTTAGCGGTTCCCTACAGCCTGTACTATTACCCGCACTCTTGTGTTCGCTTGCGTCATTTGTGGTTTTACATTTGGTCCGTTCACACGCAAATTTAAATTAAGATTCGCTTAGTTTTAAACGTGGAGTGGAGCGATAAGGAAAACAGGATTGCGGTTATTGCGCTTCATAAGTGTGTTGTGGAAAAAGGGCACATTTTTAAAACGCTGCAGCCGCTAGGAATCAGCCGTATGTTTGTCTATCGGGCCATTAAATTATTTGAGGATACTGGTGATGTCAAAAACAGACAAAGAACGGGAAGATCACGTACCATTAGAACAACAGAAGCTATCAAAGCTGTGAAGGCGCGAATAAGGAGTAATCCAGTCCGGAAGCAAAAAATCACGTCTTGTGAAATGGGAATCTCACAAGTTTCAATGTCCCGTATCATCAAACAAGATTAAGGTTAAGGGACATACAAAAGACAGAAAGCAAAAATCGAAGCGACTGTTAGCTGACTACGCCGGTGCTGAATACCGTCGAATTCTGTTTACGGATGAAAAAATGTTCACCGTAGAAGAAAAATTTAAGAAACAAAATGACCGAGTTTATGCCCGGTTTTTTTTTTTAATAAACCAATAAGTATTATTGGAAAAAAATAAATGAATGCCTTTTGTCTTTATTTTTTATACCTATTTACATCTGTAACAGTATTTATGATAGTACTAGGTATACATATTAACATACATGTGGACTGTAGTATTTTGAAGTCTGAACGTCCCTTCTTTATTGAACTATAGCCCCTGTTTTCTTAATGTCTACAACAGAATACGGGGGTCTACCGTTAGCCTTACAAATGCTTTTCTATCAAATAAGTATCTGCGTAGGCAGCTGTTAATTTTTGATGCAGTGAAGTTAGTTTTACAGCACTAGTGTTTCGCTTCTGTTTTTTACAATATGTACAATAATTTTTTTTATTACAATAATTTCCTCTTGTTCATCTAAAATATATGTACATACATACGTACAAACATATTTTTTGCAATTTGATTTACTCATTAATTGATTCATTCTTATATGTATGTATGTATGTAAGTATGTTATGACTAACAAAGTCCTACACTTGATACGGAAATGGAGAGTGTCCACTGAGAACTCCTTCTCCGATCGTAAACATATTTTCTTTGAAATAAAATCTGAAGCAAAAACTAATCAGTTATTTAGAACACCTAAAACTGCCGACTATCAAAAAGGCCTTGACACTCGACTGAACAAAACATTTTTAAATACAAACACAGGCATTGAACTAGAGAGAACGATAGATTATGTCACCTCAACTATCATATTCTCATACCACGATAGCTGTCCACTTAAAAATAATGTTATTAACAAGAAAGTACCTTGGTGGAATAACGAACTTAAAAAACTTCGAAAAAGCTTTAACGAATCAAAGAAAACGGGTAATTTGAAACAATATAAGAACACCCAGGGTGTAGGCTGGAAAATAATACATCTGAATAAATTCAGAACTACCCCAACGCTAGATCAGAAACAAACAACCTCATAGCGAAAAGAATAGTAACATTCGAAAGGGTAGAATGGGCCATAAACTTCTTCAAACCGTACAAAGCACCAGAACCGGATGAAATTATGCCGATCCTTTTAAGCAAAGGGACGAATGCGTCCCTGGTAAAACTATTCAGAGCCAGTTTAAAACTGGGACATATCTTGAAACTCTGGACGAAAGTAAGGGTAATTTTCATACCAAAAGGTGGAAGCAAACCACCTGATCAAGCAAAATCATATAGACCAATCAGTCTATCATCCTTTTTATTAAAAACGATGGAAAAGCTGGTAGAATACTATCTGAGAATAGACACTCCGAAGAGCGCACCACTGCACTCACTACAGTTTGCATACCAAAAAGAAAAATCAACTGTTACTGCAATACACAAAATAACAGAAGATATAGAAAAGGCATTCGTATGAAAAGATATAGCCCTATGCGCATTTATAGACATAGAGGGAGCATTCGACAATGCCAACTTTAATTCAATGATAAGAGCACTAGACAAACTAGATGCCAATTCCTGCGTAGTCAGGGGGATGCAGAGTATGCCCGAGCACAGAACCATCGAAGCCAACCTAGGAGACACAACAGTCAACATCAAAACCATCAAAGAAGGTCCACAAGGAGGAGTTCTATCTCCCCCCCACTATGTTCAATCCTAGTGGACGAGTTGCTTCTTACTCTTAAAAGGAAAGTCTATAACACGATAGATTATGCTGACGCCATCTCCGTCATAATAAGAGGAAAGAATGATGGTATCATTGGAGACCTCATGCAAGCCGCACTTAAGTTAACTTGGGAATGATGTGATAGGGAGGGACTATCTACAAATCCAACCAAAACCACTATTGTCCCTTTTACAAAAAGAAGAATAGTGAACTTCCGTACATTCAATATCAAAGGCATTACAATCACCAAAAGAACAGAAACCAAATATCTAGGAGTGACTTGAGATAGCAAATTAACGTGGGAACAATGCCTAAATTCCATCTATAAGAAAGCAATAAAGGCTCGAAGCAACTTCTAGGAAAATCTTGTAGACTTAACTCTAAGATGGCTCTGTGGATCTACAAAGTAACGGTTATACCCAGTATACTATACGGAGCGGTGGTATGGTGGAATAAAACTAACCGGAAAACTGCTATTAACAGGCTAAACAAGATCCAGAGACTAGCATGTTTGAGCGTAACAGGTGTAATGAGAACCACACCAACTGCAGGTCTGGAAACTCTATTGAACATCACCCCACTTCACCTAGCAATACAGGAAGAAGCCGCTAAACAAGCTCTTGCTATAAATTCAAAGACGGTAACCTAAAGGACATCTGAGTGTACTGAGCAAGATCTATCTAGCTAAAGAATAGACCAGTGCCAGCGATCACATGTCCCTAAAAATTAGTCTTGTCAAAAACTACAAACAATTCTTCCCGAACAGAGACGAATGGAATAACAACCCAAAGTGGACCAGGAACGATGCCCAACAATGGTACACAGATGGGTCGAAAACAGAGAATGGCGTCGGAACGGGAATAGTGGGGCCAAGATGTAACACACACATATCCCTTCATAAAGATGCCACAATTTTCCAAGCGGAACTATTTGTTATCAATACAGCCGCACAAATCCTACTGGAGAGAAACTTAAACAATACAAAGATATACATAATGTCTGACAGCCAAGCTGTACTAAAGGCACTAAGAAGCCACGACTATAAATCAAAACGAAAAAGCTGATACCTTGGCCAAAAAGGAGCCAACAGCCCATTTACTGGACCAGGCCTTCACTATGACTTCACAAGAGAAGACACCAACA
Source organism: Brachyopa scutellaris (assembly GCA_949775065.1). NCBI lineage: Eukaryota > Metazoa > Arthropoda > Insecta > Diptera > Syrphidae > Brachyopa > Brachyopa scutellaris. The sequence continues at coordinate 190,733,185 of OX459112.1, forward strand.
AAATCATCGCAGAATGGACAACAAACCAACTAAAAAGTTACTGGAACAACTGAAGCACTCGAAAAAGTTCCTAAATCACAACAACAAAAGAACAAATTAAACCCTAAAACTAAACAGGGGAAATTTAAAAAAATTTTTGCGCAGGCCTGACGGGACATTCAATCTGCAACAGTCACCTCTACAAAATGAAAATCAGCAACATAGACACCTGCAGATTCTGTAAATAAATAAAAGAAACTATGGAGCCAAAATACTAGGCAATTACAATACATAACGGAAGAAGACTACAAAAGCATTCCAGTCAAAAGGATTATCAAAACTTCTAAAGATTTTGTATGATTCCTGGACAAAAAAGGGGGCATAATAGACCAACTCTGGGCGCATTGCTAGCGGACATTTCTACCGTATCCCAGATTTATCGCATAATCATAATCATAATGGCGCAAGATTATAGTCGGTTAAAGTACACTTTAAAATTATTTTAGCACGGAACTAAGTGTTTTCATAATTATAGTCGTGATAAAGCCCACTTTATCGTTAGCGCCTCGTATTAAAGTTGAAATCACCCGAACCTCGTATTAAATATTTAATATGGAGCCAGATTTTTTTTTATCAAAACTGTCACTTTTATGTGTGTTCGAATAAAATTTGTCATAGGAACGTTGCGAAGTAAAAATTATTTAGCAGCATAAGGCTAGTACCTACGGTGCTCGCGCTAAGCTAATTTTTTCATACAAAATTTATCGTTGCTAAACGCAAAGATAAAATTCCGCTGGGAAGTATCCGAGTATACGGTGCTCATGCTAAAATGCTCGCTAAATAGGTAGTTGCATAGAATAGGTCCCCACAAAATTTAAGCCGGCCATTTAATGTCCGGGACATTTATTTAGCGGCGGAATTTTGACGTTTTAAATTCAAATAGAAATTTAAAACAAAAATCAATTATTCGGTTTGAATTTTTCGAAGATTTTTGTGAAAAGAGGCAAATTAGTGCATGTATACTGCTGCTGCTGTTTTTTTATTCAAGCACGAGTATCAAAATGAAAAGGCAATGTCGGGGGAAGTCAAAGAAAAAATTAAAATAATCAGGCTTACAGAAAAAAAGGTTTATGACAAGGGTGGATTTATCATTTTCTACAAACAAAATTTATCTGGCATTTATATTCGGTTTCCATGTGAATTTTTGGAGACCGCCGGAAATTTAGTTTAGCGCGAGCACCGTACTAGCCTATACTAAAAAGTATCTTTTGTTGAACAAAAATTAAAGTATGCTTTTAAGTTTAAAGTTTCGTATAACTAGTACGAAGTTAAACTGATAAAGTGGGGTTGACTATAAATTTGCGCCACTGTAGGTATGTTGTACATCCTGTTTAAATCCACAAGATAGAGTGTAAAACACTGATTGGCTGCTTGTTTTTTGCAGTTTACCTTTCTTTGATATAGGCGAGGCTCCTTTGAATAACATCTGACCATAGTGCTTATTTCTTACTACCGCTATCGTGATCGCCTCTGAGGATCATAATAACGTTTCTTGACTACAAGGAAGGCTGTTTAGTACTTCGCTCTTCGGCATAAAGTACTAATAATGTGTCTTCCTATCGATTTACAGTTTTATTTCGTACGAAGCCATGGCAGTAGCGCCAATTTTCAAAAGCAAATTCTAACCTAAATAGTTTCTTTTATCGAACTACATGTGGTATACACATTATTCTCTCTAAACTTAACTTTAAATATGGTATCTACTGAGTATACAGCTGTTTCTAACAAATTTTAAGTCCTACTTTATGTACAAAAATTCTATCAACAAATTTACAAAATGATAGATAGTATAAAAATGATGATACGTACAGATGGACAGCGGAAGATTTATCACTCCGTGCATATCTCAAACACTATAGATACTTTTTGGTTTATGTATATACGAGTATAAATATATTTGGGTGTTGATTATTATGTTCGCAGTTATAGCTACGTATAGGTATATGTATGTGTGAGTATATTGAAACCAGCACGTTCTACAAAAAATTAACCTACACTCCACATTAATGTATATCGTATAGTTCTCCTTGATGTCTTTGAATTTGCTACTACAAAACAAATCAGTCAGATTAACCACTCGCTGCATCACAAAACCGACCCTTGGATCATAGTCAATGGCGGTGTAAGGGATTTCAGGTGTGAAACTTTGTAGTTGCTTATGTATTGACGAATTACTAACAACCTGTTCGTAAAGTATTTAAAATTTGTTTTTGTTAAATTGAATGCATAAAGAAAATGCGAAATATGTTAGAAGGTGGGAGGTAGCGAAATGACAACACCAAACGATGAAGCAACGATCGTGAATGAGTCATATTGGCCTTCCTGACTTACCCGTTGATCAGGCGTGATCAACTCCACTACACGGTCTGGCATTGTCGGTTTACATGGAATCACTACGTCATCGTACTGAATGGCATTAATGACGGGCACTTCCATCGGCACCAGCAGAAAGAACAAGTCTGAAAAGAAATCTCATTTAGTGTTTGACAAAGGACGGAATGAGGTGGATGCCTTACCATTTACAAAAATATAGATTTTGGCAGCTTTAAAGTCCTCGACCAGCACATCATAGTCGACATCTTCCGCGATTGCGCTCTCCTTGACACAGTAGTAGTATCCGACATAGTCGGCTGTAACATCACGCAAATATAGCATTCGGCCGTATGGGGTGTCAGGGCTGAGCGTGTCATATGAATCATTAGAGCTCTCAACCTTCAGCAAAGTCCGCCAGACAATGGGTTCGTTCGCCTCACATCGTAGTGTGTAGTTTGATTTTTCCTCCAACGTTATTTGCGGCGAAACGGGCGATATTAGTGGAGCGCCTTTAGTTGCAGCAAAATTCGCATAATAATCATCATCTTCGCTATTCGCTTGCGGCTTGGGTACTAGAATGGGGGAAATAAAATCGAATTTATGTTCAAGTATTATTTAGTGGTTTATTTATGAGTCATGGCATGCCATGCCTCGTGCCATGCACTTCGATGAGTAAGATTCGAATCTAGTGTTAGATGTCGTGTATTGATGCTAAGCACATTACGTGGTTATGAAGTGTTTGTTTTTTGTTTGAGTGAGTTGTAAGTATCTGGACCGCAAGTTTCGCAATTGATTGACTTACATATCATGGATGAGTGATCTGTGGGTGACTTAGAGCCAATGAGTCTTTAAACCTCTATAGACTAAGAACATTTCCGGTGACTCAGAATTTTAAGTGTCCAAATATTTGAGCAATATTATTGCTACGATTATTGCCCTTGTTATAGCATTGGATATATCTGACGTTAATTGTGATTCTTCCTACATGATTCGAAGATAAAAATAAACATCTGCAAACCGTTTACATATGCATATAAATAGTATAATTTTCAACCATATTACGTCACATTGACAGCAAAGGACATTTGCATACATACATGCATAATATGTGTGTTTAATCTGGGGTACATTTCACACCTATTGAGTTTCAATTGACATTACCTGTCAACTATTAAGACCGACGATTTATAGGGTACTGCACAGTCAACACCTATTCTCATTGGGGTTGCTTACACGTCATTGAACATAATGTAATGACCGTTATGGACAATGGCGACGCTAAAGTAGTGCTGAATGTTAAGCGCCTGTAATGGCCCGGAAGAAATAACGGTTTCTATTTCTTATTTTAGTTTTGTTTTGATACTCTCAATTTACTTGGACGTTTTTATCTGGTGTCTATTGAGGCATACAAATATTTTTATTTTGTAATTACAGTCGACTCCGACTGAAACGGCAATTTGCCACAAATTTTATTTCACTTAAGCGTTATTTTCACTTATGTGGACTTCGGATAACTGAAAAATGATTGAACTTTACCGAAGTTCGGATAACTGAAAAACAATTTCATTCGAAAATCCAAGAAGCACTAACAATTAACATTTGACAAAATTTTTAATTAAATAATGAATGTTTTAATAAACGTAACGCATAATAAGGAAAAAACATAAAAAGTAAACTTAAATGCTTACGAGCTAATTCTGACGGGTTCAATAACTTTGTTTCAGTTATGCGGACCGGAATTAGTATAATTTTTATTTCGGACGTAATAATTTTTTCAGTTAACCGGGTTTCTCAGTTAAGTGGAGTTGCTTCTATGTAACAAGCATCAAAAAAAGCCAACTTCAGATTTGTTAATAATTCAATTTTAAGTATTTATTAATCGTTGAACGAAAATATAAAGATCAATTCCGACCGGATTGAAAACGAACGGAATTACAAGGGATGAATTCGGAAAAATTCGTTAATTTCGAATTCTTCCCTTCACAAGGGTGAATTATTACAAATTTCCTGTAATTAGTTAGAATGAACAAATATTGCTAAACAATAAACCAAATTTTACATACTTTTAATAGTTCTTAGTGATTAATAAGTATTCTTCTTTTCTTGATGCGACTTCTTCTTTTGGCGATTTTACTTTTCTGGTTTTTTCTCGATGATACTTTTACCGTTAACGAAATTAATTTGACTAACGCACTCTTGTCAGATACTCGAGCACAGCGATGCTCAATGTCTATGGCGGCGTTGCCAACAAGCGGGTTACAATTAAGCGGAGTTATTCATATGAAATTCATTAAAAAATGCTCCGTGCTACATTCGGTGTTTCAATTGACCGATTTTTTAAGTAAAGCGTAGTTTAGATAAGCGGAGTCGACTGTATTTTGTTGGGTGGACTTTGATCGGCCATATCATGTAAGCATTTCGAATAATCGGAGCATTGTGCATTGTTATCGAATTAAATAAGAAGAAAAAGAAATAAGATCATATTTTGTTTTTTGACTATACTTCACAGATCATATTTTGTTGACTCAGTGTGGTTATAAAATTGACACAGTAACGATATCACATAATATGGTATGTTAAATCACTCTATGATAATACTGCAGTGTCTAACGGGAGAGTTATACAGTTGAGGGCAAAACAATAGTACTGCAACCTCATGTATGACAATTATTGGTAAAAATTGAGAGATAGGGAATAATGTGTCTGAAATTTCCAAGCAAATAATATTTGACTATATAACGGTTCTTTTTACGCTACACTTGAATGCAGTTAGAGTGAGATTTTCAGCAGTCAAAATAATAGTAGTGCTTACCGTGTACCTAGTTTTCGAACTCTTATTTCATTCATTTTATGCATTTACAATAATTAAAACTAGAGAATTTCAAATCGTAAAGTTTAACATTTAAATGATCATGATATACATACATATAAATGATTAGGGTAGAGTTGCCTCATTCCGGCCATCTTCAGTATTCGGCCACCTGTCATGAAGTGTCGTAATAAGTGAAATGGTTGTCGTACTTCGTATAATGGAACGGAGACTGTTGAAACAGAGAGATGATAGAACCTTTTAAATTTCGAACCAGAGTCCAGAGAAGTACGACAACAATTTCACTTATTACGACACTTCATGACAGGTGGCCGAATACTGGAGACGGCCGGAATAAGGCAACTCTACCCTATAGCATGGGACGCGGTAAACATTAAACTCCTGAGTATTGGCAACTCATTTAAGCATTGAAAAACTTATGTTCCAAAATTGGTAATCAATTCAAATTCCAAACCCGAAGCAAAACAGAGTTTTGATCCAGAAATCGGTGAACCAAATCTTAAGGTGCTTGAATATTTCTCCTAATAAATATGCTGGCTACTGAGCTTAAGAAGGGAATAAATATAAGTACATAACTCAATGATGAGGAAATGAAAAAGAGCAAAAATTGTAATTCAGTGAAATCGCTCATTAGCGAACACCCTGTTTAGCGGACACCTTTTTGGGGAAACAATTTATAATTTTTCATACAAAATGCGATCTTATAAACGGACGTCTCTCATAAGCGGACAAAAAAATCCAGTCCCGTGGCGATCAACTTAAGAGAGATTTTACTGTAAATGATTTCTGGTCAATAATATTTCTGTTATTAACAGAATGCCTCTGCAATCGACTGACCTCAACCCAATCAAAAATCTTTGGGTAGTAGTTATACTACTTTCAAGCACAGGAATAATAACGACTTTTGGGACATAGTCAACACTGTGTGGAAAGATGAAACTTCGGTGGTTTCTATGAACCAGTGCTGTGAACCGTTCTTGTAAATAATGGACAATAAAGTATTAATCTGTTCGCATATCAATCTTTCCAAAATTTTGTATATTTTTTTTTAATAGGTAATTTTGATTTTTTTGACGGACAATACAATTTATGACCGCTTTAATCTTCACTTTCGGAATAAAATATATTTTTAATTAAGCTGAAGGCCTTAAGCGGCCCTTACACGGTCAATCAAAATGACATCAATCACTTATGTGTGTTAGTGAAAATATGATTGTATGTGTTACATCGCTTGATTGACGAAAATCAAAACGTGTTTAATTTTTACACGTACACGGTGATTGATGTCATTTGATTGACTGTGTAAGGGCCGCATTAGTTCTTCTTTAGGTGCATTTTTTAGGTGTGCGTATTATATTTTTACACGAATTGAAGGGACCTTCAGTGTTTTGCCGACTCCGAACGGCGAGTTAAGAAGCTTGTCTCGACAAATGATATTTTTTAAATGCTTGTCAGACATGTCGCACCGCGAAAAAACTTTTAGGTGTTTGCTGGGATTGAACCTGGGCTGTATTGCGTAGTAGTCCAACGCACTTACCACTATCTTCAATAAATAAATAACATAAAAAATATTTTTCTTTTTTTTTGTAATCGGAAAGCAGATTCTTTTTTCAGCAGTTTTGTTAAGAATTATTATATTTTGCTTAACAAAAAAATACATTCATAGGTACATAATATACATTTCACAATGTTTGTTGTTTTGTTGATTCTTACTATGTACTATTTTTTTGACCGCAGTTGTACACATAGTAGCTACCAAGAACAACAACGGAGTCATTGTCTAGTAAATTGAAAAAAGAAAACAATTAATTTCAGATAACGATTAGCATTTCTTTATGATGTTCCACTAACCAACCAACCGGCAATTCGACTTTGCAAAAATAAAGTGAATTTATTTGTAAAAAAACATTGAGCATGTGTGTGAGAAGCCCCAGAAAAGTAAAGTAAGACCGACTCAACTTATTTTTAGCTTACTTCAACAGAGATCATATTAAATCAACAAGTTTGTATGAATACAAATGTAACACCACGTTTGTAGGCGGCAGATATGCACTCATATACATTGGTAAACAGAATGTAGTACAAGATGTCGCGCCGAGCGTTGAGCGGCGGGCGTCGTTTGAGTTTCAGATTCAGACCGTTGTTTTGTTTGATTTAAGGGCGAGGGTGAGAGATTAAGCTAGTTGCGGTACAAAGCCAACCAAGAATTAATATTTATTATTAATGTTTACACATAAAAGAGAAGTGGAAAGAGAGCAAGAAGTAACGGAGTAAAAGATTAATTAAGCTACTGTGGATCGTAAGAGCCACCCAAGAAGTACATATGTATGCACATATACGTACGTGTATGTATGTGTGAAGGTTTTTTTTTAAATAGAAGCCGAATCCTATTTTCGAACGGAAATTCCATACATATTGCTAATTGTCCTGATGTTGGGTCAAAATTGAGAAAATACTACTTCGAGGTTCGAGCTCGAGGCACAACTTTCAACTGGGGAAATCTTACAATTTTGAAAAAGGTACTTTACTCATTTGAAGGGGAAATGGAAATCTTAATAAAATGAACGGATGTTCGTCTAGTTGTAAACTATAAATAAAATACCTAACGTGGTTTCCACACTAGATGCGTTTTCAAAAGCAGAGTATATCATGTTACATGGCAACAAACTGGTTCTGACGTATTATAGACTCGCTTACTTAATTGCTTTCTGTACGACATCATTTACTGCTTGTTTATTTTTTTATTGATATCTGATAGCCCTTCGAAATCAATTATTTAATAAAAATACACAGGACCTAAGTATGAGTACACCAAAAATAAAATAGCAAACAACAACTTAAGAAAATTGAAAGTACATTCTCGTACATAATGTAAACATATACTATGAGTTAATGTATTGACTCAGTATATTAAATTCGTTTGACATGTTTTACAGTCAAAATTTACATGGAAATTAAGCCACAACATGCTGTATAGCCAGCCTATGTAGAATCTTATTTGAATTGGACATTTCAGTTGAGTTTTTTTTTTGTTATTTTGTCGAATTTTCACCCTGCGGTACTTATATAAAATGACAAATAAAATGGATAAACACTAAACTTACATGCACTGCAGCCCATCAGTAAATGCGTTATACATAGCGCGATCCAGCAGGATACTAGTAGCCCATTACTTTTTCGTTGTGATCCCATTTTGTAAGCGAATCGGGTAAAACCAAGTTAGAAACGCCGCTCAATAGCCCAAATTTCAGAGTAAATTCCACTTAACACGTCAACATGGGTGCTAAGATTGTTTTCTTTTTTTTCTTTTCTATTTAAATTCAAAATAAATAATTTTCATTTTTGTCACAATGAACACAGTTTCGCTTGAGCTATTCACAAATTTTTATCACACTCCGCTGGAAATGTAGCAACACAAACACTCGGCTATTATCGCATTGAATGATATTTTTTTAAAGATTTTATTATGTTCTTCATTCGAGAGAGCGGGCTTTATTTTATTGTAATTGTTATCTGGCAAGATGGCTTCCACACTTGACTGTCGTTGAATCTGGAAACGAGAAATTTCAATAAAAATAAATAAAAATTGTACTCGTAATTAAAATAATAAGATTCATAATAAAATTTTGGGTTAAAGATAAAAAAGTGAACTTTTGAAAACGCTTTCAATCGCATTTATGATGGACTTGAGATCCAAAAGAATTTATTTTGTTGTAAGATCAGAATTCACCAAATTCTTTATCTTTAGTTATGGAGACATTTACATACAATACAGGATGTAAATATGTACATATAGATAAATTGCATCCAATAATCCGGGGAATGTCCTCGTTATACCGTACAATTGTTTCGACGCTGTTACTGAAGCACACTGTGTGTACATTGCCATTGCAAGCATACAGTAGGTATATAACATATGAATAAGTATACTATTGATAATTTTTAAAATAAGACGTTGATAACATTGTTTTGCGCAGAAATTGTTGTTATTTACAATTTTGTTTCCCAGTGAGTATTTTGATGTATCTTATATGTGTGATTATTCGTAGACATGTTAATATACATATGTACAGTCTTGTGCAAAACATACCGGATTTTTTTTAAAAAATTTCATTTTTAAATTCTAGTGAACAGGAAGATACTACGTAAAATTCTTTGATATTACAAAATACTTATTGCATTAGTATACAATTAAGGAAAAAAAATCTAAGTTCTGCGGCAATAATTTTGAATTTTTATCAAATAATTTAACTCAGCTCTATTTCATGTCTGTGCAAAACATACCCGATTTCCTTCTTCTTAATCTTGTTTATAACGGTTTTGACTGTCATTTGAATTGAATTTTAGACAAAAGAAAAGTGAAAATGACATTAGCAACTTAGTTTTTTCAAAATTTGTTATCACTAAATTGGACAAAAAGTATGTTCGTCTTTCAATTGAAGCAAGAAACGTACGGAAAGTTTTAAAAGAAGCTGCCTGGTGTTCTTTTCGACCATGTAAAAAGCCTTTACTGACTGCTAAGCATATACAGAAAACATACCATTTTGTTTTTCTAGTTAGTCCTTGATCAATTTGCTTAGGCTAATCGTTTTCTAGACTGGATTTCGCAATGAACTATTTAAATTGGTCCGAGACCAAGTTACTTTTTAAATTGGTCTGAAACTAAGCGCTGATAGTAAGTTCAACTTTATTCCTTTTGATAGAAATATTCATGTTAGATGAAAGAATGCGACATGTCTTCAGCAACAACATTGTCGCCCTATTGTGAAGCATGAAGAAGGTTCGATTATGGTGCGGGGATGTTTTTGTTTTTTTTTTTTTGGCTAAGGATGTGGTCCCCTACATGAAATAAATGATATTACGGATCGTTTCCAGTGGGCACCGTAGCGCAAGTGGTTAGTGCCGCGGACTACTGAGCCAGCGGTCTTGGGTTCGAATCCCGCCGCAAACACCTAAAAAGTTTTTCACAGTGCCCACCTCTTTCGAATGTCTGACAACCATCAAAGAGTATCATTTGTCACGATTGAGCTTCTCAACTCGCCGTTCGAAGTCGGCAAAAAACTGTAGGTCCCTTCCATTCGTGCAAAAATATAACACGCACACACAAATGGTTGCGAGAAGCAGGCCCAGGTTCACCTCGAGCTGTAGCGCCAATTAAGTAAGTAAGGATCGTTTCCAGTATAGGGATATACTGGAATCCGAAAAGCTACCATAAGCTGAAAATAATATGCCACTGCGTTGGGTCTTTCAACAAGATAATGACCCAAGGCATATTTTAAAGTTGCTAAAGGAGTGGTTTTCGAAGAAAAAAATGATTGTATTAGCATGGCTTTCTCAATCGCCCGATCTGAACCCTATCGCAAAGTAGTAGTAATTTTTAAGAGACGGGTAGGTTTAATGAAACCCGTATCCAAAAACTCTTTTTACGTCATTAAAGAATGAATAGTGAGCATTACAAAAGCTGTAATTGAAAATTCAGTGTCATCCATGCCTAAAAGATGCGCCGAGGTAAGAAAAAACAACGGCTACTGGCAAAATATTAAGTATAACCAAAAATCCGGTATGTTTGGCATAGGCATGAAATAGAGTTGAGTTAAATTTTTTGATAAAACATTATAAATTATTACAGCAGGACTTCGTTTTTTTCCTTTAATTGTATACTAATGCAATAAGTTGTTTGTATTATCAAAGAATTTTACGTAATATATTCCTGATCACTAGAATTTACAAAAGAACATTTATCAAAAAAAATCCGGTATGATTTGCACAACACTGTATGTATGTACTACATACTAGTGCGAGTCAGACTCGGGCTTAAAGTGTTCCGTATTTGTATATATTTTTTACTAGCTGTGCCCACGGCTACGCTCGCGTTTTTTTTAAATACAGTTACAATTTATTCAATGTTGATTATGAAATAAATTTATAAATTATTTTTAATATCAACACATTTATTTAAACATCATACATACAAATTAGGTATTTGTTGGTTCTGTTTCTAGTCTTAAAACAATTCTCTTATCGTAGGACCTCTACACTCTACAACTACATTTCTCGTTTTTTTTTTTTATTGGGCGCAACATATAACTGACACGCGAATATGCGACATTATGTGAAAAGCATGGCTGTCGAAGATCAACTCTGGCCATTTTCAGGGCTTGGCTCTGAGACTTATTTATAGTCATTGCATGGATTGGATTGGAAATTGGAGACGATTAAATAGGAATGGGGAATCCGTTAGAATCTTGGGTATTCTGGGTATTATAACTTTGTCGCCAATTCCCTTGGCAGTCAAAACAATAGCCGCAATAACATTATCCCTTATGCTTCGTAATAACTTGGTTAGTGCGCGAATTTCTACAGCAAAAGCGTGACAAGGCAAACCTGATGGATTCAGTCGGGTAGTGGACTGCGTGTTCCTCTTAAATAACAGTGTCCACAGACGTGTACATTCGGGAAGGTGATTAAATCACCTGGGATGGCTCCGTTTCCAAGTTGAGGTAAAATGGATGAAAATAAACTCATGTTGTTATCTTCAAATAACTGAGAACGCACATTTATAGAAAGCTAAAGCTACCCAAGCTCCGTCCATAAATACGATCTTTTCAAGCAAGCAACAATAGGTGTTCCACTCTGTGTAATCGGCAATGTCTGACCAAAGTCCGCTGACGCCTCCCATTATATCCTTATTATTGCAGAGATCCTTTTGAGATCAAGTACTTGATCAAATCGATGGATTTCTTATCGGACATTCTACTCTCATCCCAAACTATAAGCCTGCATTAATTTTGAGGTATATCGCACACAGGGACAGGATTATCATTTTATGCCATGTTTTAATAGGGTTAATATATTAAAGTTCTTCATTGATGTTCGATCTTAGATAGCTGGAGTTAGAAAAAGCGCACCTTTTGATTGTACTTGGTATAAAAACGTTGCCAAATGCTGTTAAATACTTAACTACAGGTATGTCATATGTCAATATTAAAAAAAAGTGGCTCGACTGTATCCAATAGTCCCGAGGTATGTGTAAACAGGGGTGTGCAGCTCCACTTCATTGGAAAGAAAGTAAATTATAACCAGTCTATGTTCGATAAAATTCAAGCCAATCATTGGTTTATCTATTCTATACGCATCGCATATACTCATCGCATCCCCTCCATGCGCAGCAGTCGACTGTGCACCCGTTCGGATTTTCGTCCCCGTATGGCAAGATTACGGAATGTCTCCACTAGAAATTTTGCTATCGCGTGTTCAGATGTTTACATATCAAAAAACTGCCAATAAGGGTCATATTATTGGCGGTTTTGTTTAAGTATTGACATACCTATCCACCATAACAAAAAGTCTCCAATATGTTACTTATCAATGTGATTTGTTAGAAACGACTTTTTTTTTTTATTTTTTAATACCTAAACTCGTATAACCATTTCGCTTAATGCAATCAAGAATAAAAAAGTCAAACGAGGTCTAGTCTCAATATATTGACACCTTATCAACTTTAGAGGAACCGCTGCATATTTTTAGTCTGATAAGCTCAGAACGCTTTCAAAGTTGAATTCCTTCTAAAAAGTATATACAGTAGTGGTCCAATATAACGAATGATATAATGTCCAGTCGCATTCGCTATATCGAATAATTCGTAATATCGAACACATTTTTCTACGAAACATTAAATAAATGTACAAATACTGTTTTTAATTCATAACACTTTATTTAAGTTATTCATAAAGTCAACAAAACAAGTTAAAAAGTAGAAAAAGAAGTAAAAGAAACTTAAACAAAATTAATTTATTTCCTTTCGTTTTCCAAAAATCAATCGGCAATAAGGACATGCTTTTGCAAACGTTCAACTCAGAAATTTGGAGCTATTTCCCGTAAACTTATTAGAACAACGTTGGAAGTTCTGAAAAACAGTGAACAAGTTTTGCAGAACTTCCAATGTTGTTCTATTTGGCGCATTTAATACACTCTCAACGGCCTCGAGTGGGCTGATACGCGTATCTTCTTGAAGAAATGTTTCAGTATTGTTTCAAGATTCAGATCAAGGAGCTTATCTTCGGTTTCATGTACAACACCCAAATTATTCCATCGACCGTTTCCTAAACATTATTGTATTTCTTAGGCAAATTTGTCTCGTTCTATTTTTTAAAGCATGTACACAGATATTGTAGCAACATTCGTTATATCGAATATCATTTTTTTGTTCGTTCGCTATATAGAGTCGATAATGCACTTGAAAAAAGTGTACGTTATATCGATCATTCGCTATATCGGCATTCGTTACACTGGACCACTACTGTATGTATAACTTGATGTTTTGAAAAACTATCTCCGCTGGAGTCGTTTTATCATGTATTGAACTTCGGCAAATCTCCGTTTGAACACGTCTGAGAAATGGACTTCGACCAAGAGTGTTCATCATGTCTTAGATTTGTTAATATTTATTGTTAAATTTTTCATTTCACAAGCAAATTAAACTTCGCACCATGACTTCAATTTAAAAAAAAAAAAGAAAGAAATACAATCCAATAAATAATTAAAAAACCAAAAATATGTTCAGCATCACTTACGGGTACTGTCAAGCAAAACAGAAAATTCGCTACAATTTTCATCTGTTAATGTGCTCACCCTATTTCTATACGAAAATAAAAAAAATAATATATTATGTCAACCGCGAATGTTACAAATCATTCAAAAAGTATCTACACTAAGTACATCGCCTAGTAGTAGGTGTATGTATGCATGTACGAGTAAGTACTTGTAAATAAATACAAATGATTCCGAAAGCAAAGCAATTAATATAGAAAAAGCCACAGAGTATAGTGAAATTGCCTCTAGACTGGCTGACATTAAACCAGAAAACATATATAAATAAACAAACAAAAAATATAAACAATATTCTATACGGCGCGCGGTGGAGGATACTTTTTCTGCGGTGGCTGTGGGTGAGAAGATTAAGTATGTAGCTAGATACATTTATGTTTGTACGAGTAGTTTTCATTTCCATTACGAGGCTAACATAATGTAGAGTAGAACTTGACCTATAGCTAAAATAAGGTAAAGTTATACTCATGAACTTGATAATATCAATCGCTTTATTATTTACAACGCAAACGACATGGACGTGGAATAAAATAATTTTTTTTATTTTTAAATTAAAATTGAAAGATTAGAGACGCGTGTGCCTTCATGAATATTTAAACAGTTTAAAAAAGTACTCGCTCATCTTCGTATCTGACGATTGATTGGGGTGGACATAACTAATGGTCAAAGTACCTCGAATGAAAGGCACTCCTGAAGGTGCCAAAAGGTGTTGCACGATGTCACAACTAAAAGTGTAATTGCACGAAAAAGGCCAAACATTTATGGGATTCTTGTCCGCTGGTTTGCCTTTTTTCTATGTGTATTTGGAAGAAAGTTACAGTTTGCTTTTATTACGGTATTCTTTTTTTTATAGCCAAATACTTTCTCGGGTCGTGGCGCGACAGAGATTAAAATGTTGTCGAATTGAAGTGGTAGAAGTGCTGATGATGACGCTGAATGCTACAACTGGTTTTGTTAATTTTATTTATGGCTGCCATTTGACATTTTTGTTTTATTGTTTTAGTCATCAAGTTGAGAGTTAGAAAATTGCTTATCATTAAGTAAAACCAATCACAAAATGTTATTAAATAGTTAAGATACAGATTTACAACATGAGTTAGTTGAACTTGAACTGAACTGTCTTAGCCAACTAAAGATACCTGTTTGATATCGTCGAATAAGCGTTTGCCTTATGCACGCTCTCAAGTTTTAAAATGAGGGTAATCATATTGCCCTGCAGCTCCTATTGGAATATGGACTTCTCGTCAGTAATCTGTCAGTGGCTAAACACGACCATGGCGGTTAAGCTCGTTATAGCATTGTATGACGTTGTAACCAAAAGAGTGTATTTAAGCGTCTCGACTATCTGTAAAAATCAATAGAAAAATAGTGCAAATGAACAACATTGCCGATCAGGACATGCTCTGCACCGTCGCTGATGTTATGATAAGTGAAAACTGCTTGGGCAGAAAATTCGAAGTTCATATTACAAAGTTCATATGTAGAACATAATCTCAGACTCTCTCATTGGAGAAATGTCTCAGGGCTTAGACATGCCAAACTTGTAATTAAGCCTTATACCCACCACAGCAAACATCTAAACTACAATAAGAAGGATATTAGGTATCTAACACCTTTTCTCTCCAGCCATCGCCAGTTACGATTCCACGTTAACAAGTTGCGCCTTTCTAGCGAGACCGATTGTCGACTGTGTTTAGAGGGGGCCGAGACAACCGAGCCCGGCACAATTGTGGGGTCAGACGGCGTACCCTACATAAAGAACTCCTGACACCTTATGACTTACAAAATGCGTCAACCAAGGACATACTAGCCATTATTAGAAAGGTGGTTTGCCTCTTCGACTAATTAAAATGATACAATAGATCTTTTAGGTCGCAGTATCAGCCGGCGGTTGTGGCCATGGTGGTTAGTGCGTTGGACTACTCCGCATGCTGCTCGGGTTCAATCCCAGCCCGGGTCTAACACCTTAGACTTTCACGGTTGTCACCTCTTTCGAATGTCTGACAAGCAATCAAAGAGTACCATTAGTCATGAGAAGCTCCTCAACTCGCCGCCGTTCGGAGTCGGCACTGTAGGTGCCTTCCATTCGTGGAAAAAGTAACACGCACACACAAATGGTTGCGAGAAGCTAGGCTTGGTTCTGTATAGCACTGCTGACGCCGTATATTCATATATTTATCAGCTTTGGGGAAGTAAGTTTTCACGAGACCTCGTCTACCTTGGCTCCGCAATAGCATCTGATTGCTCGGCTCCTTCTAGCTATAAGCATATACATACATACAACATACATATGTATTTATAAACCCCTTTCATTCAATGAGCATTGAGACACTATATGATATCCCCTGCCAGTCCTATTATACGACGCCGAACCACGGTTAAATCGAAAGTGAGATATTTTTACTCTTAGATCCGCCGCGAATAGTCCACAAAAGAGGTTATAGTTTCTTACGTTATTTTAAATATTAGGTTACTCTCGATGTTATTTTTATTAATAACTAGCTGATCCGCCCGGCTTCGCCCGTGTACGCAAACAGTCGCGTTACTCACATGACAGATAATTGCCAACGCCACCTGTGGGAAGTTTTTGTGAAATTATAAACGGGGAAAACTACATTTTCGTAAATATCTGCATCCCAGCGCCACCTATCGGGTCGAAATTTTGTAGTTTTCTCTTTTAGCACCATACCAACATAATGTTCTGAATATGAGTCCATTTGGTCAATAAATATAGAATTTGCTAATAACTTGACTACAGCGCCACCTATCGGGTCCAGATTTTGCGGTCTTTTCTCTTGGCACCAAACCAACATATAGGATGTTCTGAATATGAGTCCATTTGGTCAATAAATATAGAATTTGCTAATAACTTGACTACAGCGCCACCTATCGAATTGTTCTTTCCGTAAGAACCTCATTCGGACTATAACGAATATTTAAAAACAAACTAACCAAATCGGTCCAGCCGTACTCAAGTTATGCGGTTACCAACGATCATCATTTAATTTTTTTTTATATAGATTGGTTTCAATATAAACAAACAGTTTTACTTATAAACACAACAAGTAAATAAACAAATACACAAATGTAACCTACGCTATTCTAAATTGATTGAAACTCAAATAAATTATAATATATTTTTATTACGAGAATATTCTCATTCAAGAAAAATGATTTCTTTAAATGGTTTGCCTTCTCCTATCCAAAAGAAAAAAACACTCTTATTTTTTTATCTAATAAATGGGCTATCCATTCTAACAATAGCGACTCACCATCTGGACAAAGGTCACGAATGGACATTTTATAATGAATGACATTTTGATTGAATAGACAGAACAGACCCCAGCTCCAGTTCCACAAGTGACGGAGAGAGTATAATGTAGAAGCACTTGTGTGGGGTTGGCGTAATAAAACAAGAACAACCAAATACCAAACCGCGGACGATTGCTATTCAGATCACATTAGACACTTGTTGTGAAAACAAAAATGTATCTTTACTTTCGCCACTTTTAAAATAGAGATAAAAATAGAAATTTTTAAAAAAGAAAAAATGAAATTAAAATTATTACATTTTTTCTGACGCAAATTGGCTGCGGTATTTAGTTAGCAGTTTGAAATGTGTTTCTCGATTTTAGTGAATCTAAATCTCGCCATCTTTTTGGATATAAATGCAATATAAATGCCTAAGCAACTACGTGGTACGGGCAAAAAATGTCGATCATTATCTGCCCCTATGGTAGTAGGTAGTATAGTGGGAGGAAGAATGCCTCTGATCCACATTTGAAGCACGTACCTAACCGGAAGATACAACATATGGAACTCTTTGAATCGCTAGCAGAGTGCTTTCACAATTTCCGTTGCAGCAATTATATACACACTGTTGCTTTCGGTTGTAAAGAATTGAGATACGCTCTTAGATGTTCATAAGAAAGTAGCCATGGCGCATGTGGGGGATTTGTGATATTTACGTCTGTCGCTGTTGTAAAGAATGATCTTGAGAACTTCAGCAGTCAGAAAGGGTTCAGTAGGACGGGAATGGAATAAGAGAATAATGAATGACTGTGACCCAGATGTGCGATCACAGATTCGCATTGCATTGGTTTGGGGGGAATGAAAGGGGTGTATGATACAATCACATGCATTTGTTAATTGACTAATCGATTCAAGATAAATTTGAAGAGATAAATTGGTACAGTAGCGAGCATGGAAAGTGCAACACGAAAAAACACCCACATCTCTCTTCATTTCTTCCTTTTTTGTTAATGAAAAGAACGAATAAAATACTAAGCGTTTTCTATAAATTGTTTACCAACATGTGGAAGATAAAACAACATATAGAACTATTTGCTACGGGTACAGAATTCGAGCATATTAGAATTTCCAAGAAAGTGTTAAAAAATTTAAATTTACAAATAATACATTTATTGTTTACGGTCACACAACTTGTATGTTTTGGAATTCTGAGGCAAGAGCATCTACATTTATAAAATTCAGTGATATATTAGTATACTTTGTAGCACCTCTCCCACTCCATAGTAGGAAAAACACCCCTATATTCTTTGACCGGCTGGAGGATTCACTGTTTGCTGAAAGTAATTTTTCCTTAACCCTAGAAAGATAATCATATTTTGAAGTATAAAATGACACCCATGTATAAAATTTACTCACGGTATTGTGAGTACATATTTCCAAATTGATGAGACTTAACTCAATGACACGTGAGTTTTCTGCTCTGGATACCTACTAGCTCGAAAGTCACGAACGCCCATCCCGTGATTCATAATAATTAGCAAAAGAGCGGTATATTTCGCTCGCGAGTGAGTCATTTTGACGCAGATTATCTTTCCAGGGTTAAGCGCTCTCCAGCTCTTCGGCGCACGTTCTAAATTCCATCTGATCCGTAGATGCTGAAATCGCTCTGATCGGAGAATATGACTTTTGTCCAATCAATTTCTGACCACTTTTCATATTTTTTTGCCTAAATTAGCCGAGATTTTATAATTTCAGGTGTCAACTTCGGTTGTTTTGCGAGGCGACGAGCCATCAAGCCAAATTCTCTGAGTCTTCGACACACTCGGTGCACATCAATTTCAATTGCACTTGACTCCACAAGCTCTGCTCTTATTTGTACAGCTGTTTGAAAATGGATCCTCAATGATATCCGGTGTAAAACTTGATAATCTGCGGTAGATGTCTTATGAATCCCTCCTGTTTCTTTGTGCCGTTTAACTGTGCCTCTAAGTGTTTTTTTTTTTTGAATAGTCTCCTAACAGTCGACTTGCAGCAACCAACCTCTTTACTTATTTTGGTAACAGTCAACCTTGCCACTTCAAAACGTGAAATCATTTGATTTTTAGGGTTCCGTACCCATTATGGTAATACGGAACCATTTTAAGTTCGCTCTGACTCAAAAATGTCTGTCACAATAAAAACATCAAGAACCGTTCACACCTATACATTGCGGTGGTCCACATGCATGGACAAAATATTACTCAAAAATATTGTGAAACAACTATACTGGGTAAAATGTAATCTCAATAAAAAATTCTGAAAAATATATCATGTGGAACATCATTCGAAAGAAACACAGATGCCAAAAATATTTTTCTTAATTTTTTCAGTTAGGAAATTTGGGAGTTATTGCAAAAAAATGTGTGAAAAATATCATACCAAAAGCCCCCTACTGTTTTCTACACACTCAACCGCATTCTTAATTTTTATCCGCACTTGGTCGGTTTTTTTCTATTAAGGGGGTATTCTAGTCTAGAATTTTGAAAAAATCGTTTTTTTTTATTTCATATTTTTAAAGATTAGACCTTAAAAAATGTATCCTCCAAACGTTTCCTGAATTATCCTACAGAAAGTCTCTTATGCACTATGAATTCTTAGAAAGTCTCTTTGTGAAGGTCGTTTTAACGTATTTCTTTAAACGCGTTTTTCTCGAAACTACTTTTTCCAAGACGTCTGACGTGATTTCTCAGGTTCTAGTAAACTGATTAACTTGAAATTTGGCGCGGAACTTCTTTATATATCCCTTTATCGTTGGAATTAGAATTATGTAAACATTTTGTTATTTACTATTTTTAAAAAATTAAAAATTTTGTAAAAAAGGGCAAAAAATCACATTTTTTTTCAAACAGCCGCCATATTTTTTATTTCCGTAGTTCAGACGATAGCGACATTCTTACTGATTAAGAATCTTTTTTTAATTTTTTTTTCTGATCACCAGAAGGGTTGGAATCATGTCAAGAAGGACGCACCCTTATTTTTTACCACCCCACTTTTCCAGCCCAGCCTGTAACTTTTTCAATTTTCAAAATTTTTTTGCTTTAAATTTTTTTTTTGTATTGTCAAAATATCAATAAATATCTAATAAAATATTGAATTTCAAAAAACACCCGAAATTTGTGCCCCTAAACAAGAATACCCCCTTAAATACCTAAACTCCTAGCCACACACTTTCTTCCGTGAAAGATAAGAAACGATCACAGGTTGTTCATAGCTATCATCATATTATGACTTTCACAGCATGTGTCAGGAAGCCTTTCACGATTTGTATGGTTCTCTGCTCGTTTCGAATGCAGATTAGATATTGAATGATTTTTTTTGATAGAGATGGCAACTTATAACATCATTCGAGTCAAGTTTTTATTTGAAAAGGTTCTCGCTAGGATTGCAGTGTAGTCGCACGGTCAGCTGCTTAGTTATAGAACTGTCTATGCCTTGAGTACGTTTATTTTGGAGAACCCCATTTAACAGGGCTTTAAAACTAAAACACGAAGATTTAGACAAATTATTTTTATCTATTAAGTGTTCTCTCCTCATTATGAAGTCCATTTATTTACCCCATTTGTCATGCATTCCCAGATAATATCCAACAGCTATTAGACACCATTAATTGCAACATATACTTAGCAAACATTATCGATGCCGTTCAGATAAGATACACGCATGCCAATTAAATTCGTAGTCGTACTTCTACCTGATCTGCCTTGGGTTGGATGGATTAGACTGTATACGACTCCTTTGAGAAAACTAAGAAACAAGTGGTTACTTGTTGATCGTCAGTAGTTGGCGATAAATTTACAGCCCAGGAGCAATGCCTGAAAAGCTGCACAAATGTTGCACTATTCGCAACTCCATAAGAACATTCGTTTGAACGATGTCCAACATCCGCACCCAAAAAGCCCCACAGTGAGCAGCAACATCAACTGTCCCGGATGGAGGCAACAACTCCTTGCTGTCCTTTTAATTACATGAAACGAAAGGAAAATGAAAGGAAATCCCATTTTTATATCTGTTGACACTCTAGTGTGCTGTTCTGGTGAATTAAGCTTTGCCTAGTCAAGTGGCATACCATGATAGTACTCGTACATAGGTAGGATCCTAGACTGCGGAATCCTTTGTCGCCTCTTGTGGCCAGTAATGTCACTTGTGGGGGGTTCTCTTTAATTTATATTTCCACGATGACATCGCTGAAAGGGCCGAGCCCGGGGGCGGACTCAATTAATTCATTTTTCCCCTTTATTTAAACTGACATACTTGACGCATGTAGGTTTAAACAAAAAATTGAGGAGTGGTCCTCTGAGGATTATGATGAACTACTAACGTGTGACGTTATTTGAAGTGAGTTTTTATATTAATAATGCCAAAAGGCGTTATCATCTGTGTGTCATTTCATTAAAAAAAAAAAAACATTAATGATAAACCTGTTAGCGCGTGTTTCCTGAAAAGATGAGTAAACATTTTTTATTAATTGAACCCACCTGCAGAGGGTGCTTGCTTTCGAATGGAAAATAAAATTCATTCTCAAAATAATAAATAAAGTCTGGCATGCCAAACGGGTCCTCGACGACGATGGTGGCATGAAATGAGTCAGATCCGCGGGCTTGAAGATGCTAAATGCAGCAGAAGTAGTAAAAGTGATTACCCCAGACGAGAGGCGGCATCGGGAAAATGAAAAATGCAATCTTTTTGGAAATGTGTTGAATTAAACATGAGTAGTGGATTATAGAAGACAACACGTTGAGGAATTTATGGAATTTTGAAAATTAAATTGTCTTCTACCGCAATGAACAATGCACCAATGAAATTCGACATAAAATATGCAATTGATGGCCAAAATTAGATTTGCGAAATGAAATTACCTGTTTTCCAATTAAATTCGCAAACAGACGTATAGGGGCAGAGCATAGAGCATTGGGACTAGGCTTTAACAGCAAGTCATAAGATCTGAGGAGTTCTTTATGTAGGGTACGACGTCTGACCCCGAAAAGTGCCAAGCAATCAGAAAGGACGTGCTCGGCTCACTCGACCTCTTATAAACGGAGTCGAAAATTGGTCTCGCTAGACAGGCCTAACTTGTTTAGGTGGTGGAGAGGAAACTTGTTAGACACCTAATATCCTTTTTATTTTAGTTTAGAAATTCCCTGTGGTGGGTATAAGGCTTAATTAAGAGTTTGACTTGTCTAAGCCTTGGGACATTTATCCAATGAGGGAGTCGGAGATTATGTTCTCATTTGTTGATTAAGGCTGAGATTGTTGCCCAGTTTATGCCACAAAAGGGTTTCAGGTCTGAGAATTGGGCAATAGAGCTCGAGCGAGCCAGGACATCCGCAATCTTATTTCCTTCAATGTCTCTGTGACCAGATACCGACCAAAGTTTCACCTTATTGTGAGTAGCTAGGGATTGGAGAGCTCTTACCAGGTCTTGAGTCCAAAGCATAGGAGCTCAAAGCTTTGAGTGCGACTTGGCTATCTGAGAAGAGATTTATATAGACGCCTTTGATACCTCCCTGTAGGTTAATCAAAGGGCAGATCTCAATGGCGTGGAACTCAGTTTGAAACACGCTGGGGAATGATCCAAGAGGGACGGAGATTAGGGTATTGAGCCCAAAAATCCCAGCACCAACACCAGATGAAATTTTTGATCCATCAGTGTACCATACGAGACATTTTGGGTCTAGGGTGGGTCCGCCGTTTGACCATGCGGTACGTTGCCCAATATGAACTTCAAATTTTTCTGCCAAAGCAGTATTCACTTATCATAACATCAGCGACAGTGCAAAGCATGCCCTGATCGGGAATATTGCTGATAATGTTTAGGTGACCCATAAGATGACATAGTTTGTTCTTACGAATAAGTTGTAGTTTAGCGTTTAGTAGTTGTAAATAGCGCTTATAGCGGCTGACTTCCTAATGAACATCTGTAAGATGTGAGATTATAGCTGCTGAAGGGCAGGTGCGATGAAAACTTAAAAAAATCTTTACGAATCCAGTGAAAAGAAATTCTAGAGCTCTCATGGCAACTGACTGCGATTTGTTAAGATAACATTTTTGTAGCTGTTCGAATGGAAGTTTGTTGTATATACAGTTAAGTCTCATTTAAGTAGCAAAATGCAAAAATGCTGGAAAACAGATGTAAATGCACACAGATGTGAAGTGCACACAAATTAATTTCGTAACTGACTGCCCAGCAGTCAGCATTCGTGTTGTTTATTTTGAATTCAACATCTGTGTCCGCATTCCATTAAAGCTCTTTCCAATCAACTGTGAAATTGTTTCTTAAACAGAACTTGGTTATTTTCCAATAAAAAAAGAAAACTATTTGTGGTATTTTCTATCAAAACACCGCATTCACGAGTAGAATGAAAGATATCTAGGTGTGCTTATAAGAAGCGTGCATTACCGTATAAACTATAAAGAAAGAAATGGAAATCTATTATGCCCGTTTTCATTGTGCGAGTTTTAGTGTCGATCCAGCGAAAATCTCAAGATCAACACGAATTGCGTTTTCACAGCGCAGGCTAAACGATAAAATCCACTTAAATAGTCCTTTAACTTAAGCCACCGATTATATTCCTTTAACTTAAGCCACCGATTTCCGCGGCTTAAGTGTCAATTCAGAGAGTAAATTGTTGCCGTAAGTGTACCAAAATAATATTAACCTCAAAATACAGTACAGAAAACCTATTTAAACAACGAAATGTTTTATCTGATAATGCGGCTGGCATTGCGACTCTCATTTTTTGCAAGTGGATGGCGATGATTCTGCTGATATCGCTGCTCGCTGCGCTGCATAGTGGTCGGATTCACTAATCTAGCGGGACAAAATGTAAAAATCAAAGTCAAGCGAACTGCTTCAAAATGATATGGCTAACTTCGCAATACAATAGGTAACTGTAGTTCATAGTTTGTTTTTGGATCTCTTTCACTGGTCAGAAAATGTTAAGCTTACAAGTTAGTAGTTGAAGAAAGCCACTTAGCGATAGCAGAAAAGTGGTATTTTTTGTGCAACTTCGTTTAGCTACTAAAAGTGTTACGGTATATCTATTGCAATAATTTTTTTTTCTTGAAGAGGCTTATGCGTAATAAAAAAAAGATTCCATAAATTAATAAGTTCATTAAATAATTTTGTTGTAGTTTTTTAAATACAACGCGAAAAGTTAGGCTTGAAATTTTAGTTCTACATTTTCAACTAGAATAAAACTAAACAGTTCCGCTGAGTTCCGGCTCGAAATTAATAAAAAGGAGTTCTGTGGAGTATTGGATTTTAGGTAAAGCAAAAACTTTTTGCGCGTTTTTGCGACCCCCACACAAATATTTTCACTTTTCAGAATGGTCTCCCCAAATAACGATTAAACATTTTTTTGAAATTTAGGCGCAAACTGTTAAAACAAAAAGGATTGATGTGGTAAGAGCCTTTGCTATTGACAAATTTGAACTTTCGGAGCTGTCTCAAGATGCTGGAAAAAAAACTAATACTTCCATCAAAAATTTGCTGTCCAAAATTGGTGAAAAGTGGTTGAAAATCGGTAGACATGTTAACCGATTTTTAGGTACAAACTCCTCCTGGTAAGAGGGATCTTGCCTTGTATAACGGACGGAGGACATTCAAAAAAAGGTCAGAAGAACAAAACAGTGTTTTAATGAATGTTGAGAAAAGTCAAAAACACGCAAAGTTAAAAATTTAATAAATTCCATGAGCCCTCAGAAAATAATAAAAGCTAGTGAAGTTGTGCTTCGTAGTGCTTTGGAAGCTTCATCCAATAGAGGTGGTGAAGTGAAAACATTTTAAAAAGTTCTGATTACGAGTTAATAGAGAACTTATAGAACGGGTTCAAATTGTTTTAGAAATATTGGGCAGTGGATATGCGATAAAGAAAAATGCACTTGAAAAGTATGTAACTGAAACAAAAAACTTTTATCTAAGGGAATATTCATGGTGCACTATGCCAGTAAGCGGTCATGAAGTGATTTTTCATGGAAAAGGCATCATTGCATCCCGTATTCTTGCTGTAGGAAGAGCTTGTGCCTCTAGGCTAGGAATAAGGACCGTGTTCACACGGACAAATTCTAGATTAAATACAAACACAGATCTCTTGAATCGGCTGTTGATTTCTTCAGATCCATATATCACAAGCTTACAAAACGTTCCAAAACGAATACCTGGTATGATACCAAAAGAAGTCCTTTCCTTGTTATCAGTTGATAATCTCGAAGAAGTTTTATCTGATGGAGATAAAAGTGAATAACCAAAATATATTTCTTTTTACCTAAGACTCAAAATAGTAAATAACATTTTAAACCCAAAAAACGTATTTTATCAAAAAAAAAATGTAAAAAAATCTGCTTCTTGTTTTGGTATAACGACATTGATAATTTGTTGGTTGTTTTTCTGAAAAACAATATTATTTCTATCAAGAATAGTAGTCTGTTTATTAGTACTCATAAAATATAAAATAGTTACTTTAAAACATAATTTTCCTTTTCAAAATAATTTTGTTCCGCTAGATTGGTGATTGTATCTGTTTCATCAGGATGCACATCGAAGAAAGGAAGGGGTGTCCATTTTCTTTGTTTTCGTCCGCATACTGCTGTTTCGTCGTTTTTTAAAATAAAAATGAATTAATTGAATTATTTTTCTATTTCCACACATGCAGCGGCTTCTTTGTCATCTTTTCTCTTTATTTTCATTGTATTTTTTCTAAAAAGCACTTGACAAGGAAATGTAAACCAAATTTCGTTTGATATTTTGTGTTCATTCACAATCGCTTTTTTCCATAAATGGTTCACAATGACACTCAATCCATGACTAACCTAAGCTGATGACTGTAAAAACCAAAACTTGTTAAGTGAAGTCTATGTTCAATCCTACACTTAAATAATCCGACACTTAATCTCGCACAGTGAAAACGGGCATTAGTTATACACTCAAAAAGAGTTGTCTTATTGACAGCTTGTCAAATAATTTAGTTGAACGCTGAAAGTTGATTTAATTTAATTTTCCTGTCACACACACGACTTTATTGAAATTTAAAATTTGCTATGGATTTTTTATCACAAACATTGGAAATCAGCAAAATAAAATTACCGCTACACTACTTCTATAAGACATACCTCATTAGAATTGATTTTAATGACCACTTTATACGGCGATATTCAGAGTTTCCTGTGTCAATCAATTTCATTTCCAAGAATAAAAAATAAAAAAAAAACAACAACTCACCCGGCTGATTAAACTGCCTCAACCGGTTTTGCATTTCGTGATGCATTCAATTTTCAAACTAAAAGTATTGGTAAACAGACAACCCGCGTACATATACAGCACCCTCCTACCACCACAACAAAAAGAAAACAGATACTCGTAGAAAACCATCGACCACGATAGTTTCCACTCGACTAGAGGTGCTGTTTCCGCTCCTACTCCACATACATCGACAGAAAAAAAAGTTGTGTCTGCTTGGTGTTATTACCAAGGTGACCACCGTAAACCGTTAACCAAAACAAAACAAATGAAATCCCTAAATGCTGCACCCAATACATCGTTGCGCAAAATTGAAATAAATAACAAAGCTTTGTATCTAGATACAATATGGGTAGCAGCTAAAGGTTAACCGGTTCACTTTATCTATACTGGCTTCGTTCAAATGGTTTTACATTTTATATCACGTATACGCACCGGTGTGCATTCAGCACTGACAATGGGCATGACAATTCAACCGGTTCCCGGACCGGTGGTGCAACATCCAATCTCAGTCCACCAATGTTTCTTACGAATTCCTCCTAAACAGTTCCACTTTCAGTGCAAATTTGAAGTTGAGACCAGTCAGTGGTAGCAATATCCACTTCAAGGGAAAGTTGTTCCGTTCAAGTTTTTCTTTTTACTAGAAATGAGCATGAGTCTCGAAAAACTTCGGAAGTTCCACAAAAGGGGGGTTCGTCGCTTATGAATGAAATTGTATCACAAACCTAGAAAAGTGGTGTTCCGAACGAATGACGTCAACTCTATGGTTAATGAGTATTACTCCGTCGCAGTTTTGTGAAAATTGCTTGTGTGCGGTTTTGATTTTGAAATTTCAGCCGGATGGTGGTGGCATTTTCTGTCGAATCGATGTGTAGATACTATTAGTCCGTAGTGTGGTGTGCCATGAAATTGGTTCCAAGAGTGCACGTTGACAAATTAATAAAAAGGTTTTTTATTGTTTGTTTATGTTTTCGTAGAATTAGTGTTATTTAACGACGTTGTTAAGTGTCTGCATAGGACCGTAGCCTTCAGATACATATGTATTTATTATTCGGCTTATGTATGTTTTGTAGTAACGATGTGGTGAAATGAATTGGCACAGTCAATAGGTTGTAAGAAATCATAGAGCAAGAGCAGACAAAGTAAATGTTTGCGTTGTGGGGATTTGTGTTCAAGTGTCAGAATTAAGGACGATGAATAAGCAATCACCTATCATATTAGGGCAGAAAATCTCTCAATTAACCACAGTAAAGCTATTCTTGTCTCTTTTCCCCGCAAAAGAAATCTGAGCTTAGACCAGATATCTCTTAACGACACAACGATTGAGCATTCCAATGAAGTAAAATATCTAGGTATGGGTCTTGATAAAAAATTAAACTGGAACTCACACTTTAAAAACAAAATTACCAGAGCAACAAAAGCCATGTAAGCCTGTCGTCGTTTGTACGGTAAGACCGGTCACATATTGGATATTTTCAATGATGATACGACCTATCATCACATACTCATCAGTAGTATGGTGGAGCAAAACTAAAGAGAAAGCCACCATCTCAACGTTTTAAAAGCTACAAAGACTGGCATGCCTCGGCACTATAGGCGCTATGCGCACTTGCCCCACAGCTGCTATAGAAGCGCTCACTGGCCTAATGCCACTCCACCTTTTCATAAAAATACTCGTACGGCAATTAGCAGGACTGTTAGACTACTGCAAACAAAAGAGATAAACTACATACATACATAGATCACACAGATCTAGTGGATCTTCTCTCTGAAATCCCAGAGCTTGACATGATCTGCGCGGTAAGTGACCGCATACCTAAAACTTTATGATTCGGCAGAAGGTTCGAGATACAGTGATCCTAAGCCGTGAAGCATGGAGCTATAAAAATCCTACCTCAGACCTAAAAGGTAACAAGTGGTATAGGGATGGACACTGGGGTGGGTGCTGGTATATTTGGACAAAACACTACAATTTCAATACCAATGGGACAAAATCTCAGTGTATTTCAAGCTGAAACTCATGCCATTCAAGTGTGCGCCAACGTCATTCTCGAATCAGGAAGAAAAGGTGTCCTCATCCATATACTCACGGATAGTTAAGCAGCTATAACACCACTAGTCGAAAACCTGATGGACTCCAAATCAGTCCTCAACTGTTTCAATACTCTCCAAGACCTCTCCCATAGAAACAAAGTCAAACTCTGGTGGATGCCCGGACATGAGGGTATTGATGGAAACGAAAAAGCTAACCAACTAGCTAGGAAAGGGTCGGCTGAATCCTTTATCGGCCCTGAACCGTTTTGTTATATTCCAAATTCAGCTATAAACTTTAAAATCAATAGTTGGGAAAACAACATGTGAGTCTCCTATTGGGAAAATACCCAGGGTCTTCGTCAGCCTAAAACACCCGTAATATCCTTCCATACTATATCCATACAAAACCTACTCCTCAGTAAAAACGATATCAAGAGATAAGTGGGAGTTTTAACAGGGCATTGCCATCTTCAATATCACCTAAACAAAAAAAAAAGTCTCATTCAGGAAACTGAATGTCGTCTTTACATGAAGGACGACGAATCTACAGAACATATTTTATGTGACTGGCACTTTGTGCCCTCAGGGGAGAACATTTCCATAGAGAAATCCTAACTCCCAAGGAATTTCGTAAAGTCTCCACCAGTGAGATCCTCAACTTCATCAAAAGAATTGATGGTTCCCTTAACTAACTTTGCGGTACAATAGATCTTTTAGGTCGCGGTGCCTCCGTAACTTGCGGGTCAGCACCCTTAAACAATTATATTAGGGAAATACTATTTATGGAAGACGATCCACAGCCATTTTTGAAGCTTTCGCTAATACAATTTCAACAAAATGTGTTATATTTTTTATCATTTTCATATTTCAGGTAACCACTGTAACTTTAGTTATAAACAACGGATCGTGGCAAGTGATAGCTTACATAAATTGAAAAGAATAACGAGCTCTACATTTCAATCATTGTGTGACAACTGTGTGGAGTTGAAAGTGGAGATGTGTTTTCACGATGAAGCCAAATAATCACACTTAAGTTCAATTGCGAACTGATCTTCAAACACTTAACTTCAATAGGTATGAAGATCAGTTCAAGACGAACAAGTCTAAACATATGACAAGTATGTTCATTAGTTGCTCCTATATGTAAGATTTTCAATACTTCTTTATCATCGGGTACTTTCCTGGACCGATGGAAAATTGCATATATTTCCCCCATTCACAAAAAGGGCGTAAGACATATTGTTGAAAATTATAGACCAATCACAAAACTCTCGTGTATCCCTAAGCTGTTTGAAAAAATAGTTAAAGAAAAACTTTATTGGGATATTAGGCAGCATATATCTCCAATGCAACATGGTTTCGTCAAAGGTAGATCAACAACGACAAATTTAGCCATATTTACAAATTACTGTATTAACACAGTTGAAAGTGGTGCACAAGTTGATGTACTGTACACTGATTTTGCAAAGGCTTTTGATAGAATCAATCATGATATTTTAAAGCAAAAATTAAAAACACTCGGTTTTCATTCTGAGATGCTTCAATGGTTGGCTTCATATCTTGAAAATAGAAAGCTAATTGTTAAGGTGGATGATTTCTACTCCGATATCTTTAATGCGACTTCCGGTGTACCTCAGGGTAGCCATCTTGGTCCATTATTGTTTACCCTTTTCGTAAACGAAATCCCTTCACTTCTCTCAAGCTGCAAATGTCTTTTATACGCTGATGATATTAAGATATTTATGAAGATTTCTGACATCAGAGATTGTATTGTTTTTCAGAATGAAATATTTACTCTAGCACATTGGTGCAAAGCTAATGATTTAGAACTTAGTTTGCCCAAATGTAATGTTTTCTCGGTATGCAGGTCAAAAAATCCTTTACAATTCCAATACGTTGCAAATGGTTTATCATTTACCCGTGTAACTGAAGTTAAAGACCTTGGAGTGATTCTCGATAATCAAATGAGTTTTAATCTTCTTTCTTTCTTTCTTCTTTCTTAAGTGATGTGGTTACTAACCGCGTAATTTGCGATGAGCTGCTTTCTGCACTACCCTTTAATGCCCCCTTAAGATTTCTGAGAGAGCCAAGATTATTTATTCCTCCTTCACATAGGACAAACTATGGATTGAGTGAAATTATAACACGTTGTGTGACTTTGTATAATGCGGTAGTAAATGTTTTAAACAAATTGTACTTGAAATCCTAAAATCAAAATTCACTTAATGTAATCTAAACGTTTAATATGATTTATAATAAATTAAATTATATTAAGTTAAGTTATTTATATTAAATTAGTTATACATATTATAGAAATCTGTTAAGGTTTACCTGGTAGATAATAAATAAATAAATAAATAAAAAAAAAAAAAGTATGGAGAGGTCTGAAGCTTATCGAAGACATTACAGACCCATCATCCGTAAGGTCGCAATAGAACACTAAGCTTTGCACACATTCTAACATAATTGGAAGTATCAACCGAAACTAACTAAATACAGTTCTCTAGGTTCTCTAGGTTCTAGTTAGGTTCTCAAGACTCAGCGCGTTATACAAAATCGTTGTAGTATCGCACTATAGGAGGGTTCCAATTTGCATATCGCGTTATAGCGAATTCGCGCTGAGAAAGTACCGCGTTTACGAGGGTTTAGTGTAAGTAAATTCCAAACTTTACGACATAGTCGAGACTGTTTTTTTTTTATACTAAAAAATCTCATCATTACATAAGTTCTTACGCCTCGCCTTACGTCTTGCAACCCCATTCCTTCATAGTGTTTGAGATAATTTTCAATGTCAAATGCAAGAAATTCTTCTAGATACTCCTTATCCTTCACCCCGTTATTTATTACACCAATAAATTAACAAAACCAACAACACATGTATTAATGTTTGTTTATTTGAAAATATCATTCATTGTTCAATAAATAATTTCAGAACTATTGTTTGTTAGTTAATTGATAAATACTGCCTCCTACGGCCAGCGCGGCGTCATGCATGCATGCTCCACATAAATTCATGTCAGTTCGGGAGATATTCAATAATTCCAGTTTTGCGGCCGGCGTTTGTGCGCTTATATAATCTTAAGTACTTAAAAATACAAATAAATGTGTTTATCTTATCAGTGTGATACGTTTTGTATCTGCGGCTTTGAGGCCAGTTTCACAACAGCTTGTACTGTGACGTAGGTTTGTTGTAAAGTATATCATTTCATTTATCATTGTGTCAAATCATCGTGCGTCGTCATCAAATGTTTATGCATGGCAACACAAAATGATTTTAGTGAATTTTTTAAACAATAAAAAAGAATGGTGACTTGTTTTTATTGTTCGAGTGAAGCTTTAACCTTGACCCAAATTATTGAATCATGGTTAAGGTTCGTTCTATTAAATATACAGTGGACGTCCAGTTTAACGAATACCCGATTTACGAATTTCCAATATAACGAATCAGACTTTTTTCCATTGATGACTCTTACGAATGATGCAAAAATGTGCGTTGGGTTTAACGAATGCTTTAAAATAATTTCTGGTTAAAAACAAAATAGTTTGTGCATTTATCATTACCTACTTCTGTGTACGTGAATTGATTTCTCTTTTCTTATAATAAATACGTTGGTGGGATTATAAGTTAGATAAAACGACATTCGATTTAACGAATTTTCGATTTAATAAAAGACTGTGCAATAAATTATTCGTTACTAGCTGTTGCCTGCCCGGCGTTGCCCGTGCTAAAAATCAGTCGCGTCATTTGATTGTAGTATGATTCTAAAGAATTCTGAAGCCAATACATTATTATCTGAACTAAGTGGTTGTTCCCTGTAGATAAAACGATTGCATAAAAAATTGATGGAAATGTAATATACCTGTGTACAAACACGTCTACACACATATGTACATAATATGTATTTTATGAGCATCAAATAATGGTACTTTCTGGTTTCTTGTCTCTAATAGTTGTACTTAATGTTCATATTTAAAGTACAATAGCATTATGTAAACGCCAAAGATATTAGGCTTAGGATCGAGGAGTAACTGGTGAGGTTTGTCTGAAATCACCAACTATTTACTAATTTTAAGACTCAACATCGCCTGCCTACCCCTACTACAATATATGTATTTGTGAATTGAATTAAGGTAACCAAATACCGCTGTAAAGTGACAAAAAAAAGAAAGTAAAAAAAATTTTACATTTCCCCCTTTCTGCAGATCTAGATCCGCACGCTGATGAAGCAGAAACACAACTAACTAAAGTCGGTAGCAAATATCAGCAAAATCATCCCTCCTCTACTTTGAGTCACAACTCACAATCAGCGCTGCCGAAGGTGATACTATAGTATCCTTTTGATACTATTTCAGAGCTTGTGATACTGTGATACCCAAAGCTTAGTAATGATACTTTAAATCAAAAACAAAAACAAAATGTGCTTTTTTTTGCAAAATCCTACTTCAATAAATAAATTGCACATCACTAATCCCGAATCTCTATTGCCTCGGTGTATTGGCTTCTTATACTCTACGTTCGCAGCGCTTTGCTTCTTTACCAAAATGGGAAGAAGCTATGAATCAACTTAATCAAATCGACAAAGCACATGGCTTTGCTTGCATCGCTGGGAGAAAGAAAGACAATAATGTGAAGCATCGGAAAAGAGAACAAAAACAAGGTTAGGAAGGACAAAGCTCACAGTATCTTTGTCGTGATCTATTGGAACTTCCATTACACAACCCATAAACGTAGAAAATGAAATATCGCCATATTCTTGGTTTTTAAAAGATGCCATTTCAAACACCATTTCTAAACAACTGTTGCGTAACCTGGGCTTCAAAAATTAAACTGATGAATTGAATTTTGTTTTCTAATCTTTAACACAACTTTTCTTAGGTAAATTTTACAACTAGGCCTACATACTCAAACCTAACTGTTTCTGTGATTTTAAGGGAATATGGTATGGAAATTACGGTTTTGTGGGGTAGGTAGTCTAATGAATAAGCATGCTTTAAAACCTTTGTAAAGCCATAAATTATTAAAAAAATATTGCAAAAATACAAATTAGTTGGAAAATCACAACTGTGGTTAGAAAAGTAGGTAAAAATCATATTTTCCATTTTTAACCGCTGCAGATTTTCCCATGCTTCAAAAAATTTGTGGGTTTTTCAGCATACTTGTCATAGATTTTTTTTACAATTGTTGCATTCATAAGAAAAAAAATAATTAAACGGTATTTTCACTACGCATAAGACCGACTTAAAAATAAAATATCTGCAAAGCCAAAAAATGTATCAATTTGATTTAAACGCAATTAAAAAGAGTATTATTTTTACTAAAATTGTAGCGCTAAATAAAGTTTCTGTAGCCCTTAGCGAAGATATTTGTCTTAGCATGGGTCAAGGTAGGTATTTTCTTACATTTAATGATAAAATAAATGAAGTCCACATTGGAGATAGACTCTTGCTGTTGAACGATTTTTTTGTCAGATTATACCCAAAAATAATTTCCCAAAGTCTTGACATTTAACTTCGAAATACCATGTATATATTTAAAAAAAAAAAACTAAATGTGTGTACTATTTTATGATACCCTTCGGTTGAAAATGATACCCAAAAATTTCAAATTCTGATACTCTTGAAAATAGGAAAGCGACAGCACTGCTCACAATCCCAAAAAGGAGCATTAATTATTAACACGAACAACCCTCTCTCAACAGAATGATGATCAATGGCAATGGTTTACCCCTCATTCAATGCGCGTATTTTTAATTCGTTATTTTACAAATTAAATTCGTATCTTTGCACTTTGAATTCGTTTTTTTTTTGCAAATTGTGAAATTTGTTTTTTTTATTTTAACATTATGATTTGATTGAAATCGCTTAGATTAGAGCGTTGTTTTGCGATGCATAAATATACAGTGGGCTCTCGTTAACTTGAACACGTACGAAACTAGGGCCGTTCAAGTTATTGGATTGTTCAAGTTATTGGATCAAAACAAAAAGGCCTTCTTTTTTTTAAACATACATAGGTATTCAGTTCAATAATAAGCCACATACATACATATATGTATGTATTTGTTTTTAAGACAAGTTTAAAAAAAGAATTGTTATTTTAAATTGTTTGGCTTTGCGCAGTAAAATAATAATAATAATATTATTGGGTTCAGCAGTCCTAGGTAGAACCAAGCCTAGCTTCCCGCAACCATTTGCGTGTGCGCGTTATATTTTTTGCACGAATGGAAGGGACCTACAGTTTTCTGCCGTCTCCAAACGGCGAGTTGGGAAGCTTTACATGACAAATGATACTCTTGAATGCTTGTCAGGCATTCGGAAGAGGTGGGCACTGTGAAAAACTTGTTAGGTGTTTGCGGCGGGATTCGAACCCAAAACCGCTGGCACAGTAGTCCGACGCACTAACCACTTGCGCTACGGTGCCCAGTACGTTTTGTAAAACAAATTCTCGAAGACTCTGGAGAACTGTCAGTTCCAAGAAAGTCCTTTCCTTTTAGCTGTGACAAAAGAAATTGTATGGGATTCCCCTTTATGAAAACCGTTAATATTTGTAGCAACATATGTTAGGTCCAAAACGAAGATACAAATTTAAAACGTTTTTGCTTGTCAAATAAAATTTCTTCAAGTTAAAGAGGTTTTCATTTTTTAATTGTTCAACTTATGGAAACATTCAAGGTATCGAGTCTTTAAAACTGTCCGTTTAAGTTATAGAATTCCTATAGGGGAAAAATAGCTTGTTCAAGTTATTGGATAGTTCAAGTTATCGAATGTTCAAGTTACCGAGAGTCCACTGTATGTAATAAAATTACTATACTCTCTACCTTCTTGCTTAGATTAAGCCTGTTCTTAGCCCTTAAATGTATGAGAAATTAAAACTTCCAAAAATCACCGCGAAGAAGTGCAGGTTTGAATTTGATCTTCATAGGGTGCTGATTTAGTGTGAGACCCCTTGCCTCCCACTGGAAAACATCTTATATTACAGACTTTTATGGGGTTCCTGCTCATTTGCTGCAGTTGGGTTTTTAACACCATAGCCATTACGTACTTAGAGCAGTCAGATCTTGTTATCTGGCGATAGGCCTGCTCTATTACACTTGGCAAAATATGCTCTGATAACGGAACTAAGTTTGTGTACTTGATGTTAAACATTGAACTTTGTATCCCGGGAAAAACAGGCTACGCAAACATATGTATATTGACATTAGTTTAAGCATATAAGGAGAAATAATGATATATGTACATATACAAGTGATTTTACAGGATATTGCAGATTTCAATAATGCATGCAAAGAGGGCAAAATGGTCAAAATTAAGGTTTCAATATCTCTCCTCTTCATTTGAATTTGGAGTATAATTTTGTAGGGGCTTTGCTCGGCACGAACATCTCCTGCACTGCTGTCGGGGCCTTGAGTGAAAGGCCAAGTATTGGTCGAATCGCGTTATCACTCAAGAATGTGCTCAAGAATTGGAACCTGCAAAGATATTAAGCAATCCTCACGATAGTAACTCGTTAAAAGAGTTAGAACCCACTTGATTGAGCTGATGTGTAAAAAAATCAGTTACGGTAAATATACATACATATGTATGTACGTATGTACATTTACCTAGTTTTAGCTGAACCACTATTTTATGGTTTGTTTGACTTACGGATCTAGTGTGTGCAAAGTGAGTGTACCTATATAAATTGTTGACGTCATTGTTATATATCTCCATCTCCGCTATAGGATAGAAATCAATCAAACTTAAATTGCCTAAACACTTCGGACATCTCAGCAAAATAATACACAAAAACACATGTGCCACTCCGTTCATCAGCAAATATTGTTCCGCTCTTAGTTTCTGTCATAAACATGCCAATCTACTGTTTGTACACTTCGTTCTCTCATCTTCAATCACATTAAATACACGTACACTCGTGTCACTCAATTGGGATTAATTAAAATATATTCCCCAGACAGTGGATTCTTTTCTGCTCGGGTGGGGCGCGGCGCTAGCTGGCTAACATCGGACTTCTGAGTTTCTGACATCAACTTTGAAGGAAAACATTTTTTTTTTCAATCATAGTTCAGTTCTCTTACTGAACTGAACTTCATCCGAAGCTATGGACGAACGATTTCCTTCTGTTTACAATCATTTCAA
Source organism: Brachyopa scutellaris (assembly GCA_949775065.1). Lineage (NCBI taxonomy): Eukaryota > Metazoa > Arthropoda > Insecta > Diptera > Syrphidae > Brachyopa > Brachyopa scutellaris. The sequence continues at coordinate 190,769,667 of OX459112.1, forward strand.
TTGAATTCCTTGTCTATCAATTCTAATGGACGGAGATATTTTTTTTACGATACTTGTTGCCGGAATGGGGCAAAGTCTGCTGTTCAGTTCTGGAATGCGATTTTAGGTCTGGGTCAGTAACTGTTTTTCCTTGTGTTGGATAAACCACCGGCCAAGTCGACACCGGCAAGTCAGTACGTGACTGAAATGGTCATGAGCACTCGTACTTCCCTCGAATACATGATGATTTCTATCGGTTTCTATGAATTTAGTTCCAAAAAGTGCACCGCACCGCATCATCGGCGTCCATTTTTAACCATTTCATTGAATTTTTCCAAATTTATCCGCAGCGGTGATGGAAAAATATTTTCAATTGGAATTGAAATTGAAATTTCAGCGTGGATTCATAAACATTTCGCAACTGTTATTAGCAATGCGCATTAATTTTCTCAGTTTTCTTAAATAAAATATTAATAGTAAATTGGAGTAGTGCCAGGAAAATAATGGCCTTTTGTCGAGGATATGTTATGTTGGTGTTTTCGTTTCAAGTTGTCCGAACAACATGCTCGTACTAGTATACTTTCTGTTTGCATTTACCGGATCAATATTCTATATTTGCATTTCGAGTAGTGAATAAATTTGAATGCACTTTGGGTTTTTTTTTATTTAGTGCTCTTAGGTGCATTCAGCACACAGTTGCTACAGCTACAACTCTATGGATTCTACTAGAAACTAGAGATAAGAAATCTGGACCTTGATTTTGTCTAAGTTGGAAAATAGAAATACAGTAAAACTGAAATTAACCTCATGCATAAACTCGGTTTTTTCCATATAAGCGAACCTCTCAATCGGATCAACCTCCGGAACCGGAACCTCCACATTGGATCAAAAAGGAGAGAGAAGGAAAAATTACAAATATCAAAGCTGGTTGTGTGTATGTGTAACATATGTACGAACAGTATGTTCATGCTATGATGCATAAAAAAAGGGGAATCCCCGAAATATTGGACATGCGTTCGTAAGAAAAATTGCCACAACACAATCTTAAAAGCACTCATTCATTTTCTTGTTTAATAATGGATAGTTAACACTTCAGGAACGTTTTATTTCAGGACTATAATTTGAACAAAATGATATTTGGCCCAATTTGGAGGTCCTCTCAAATCGGTGCACCTCCAATTTGGTTCGCATTCTCTCGGTCCTCTATGGGGGTTTCAATTAGAAGAATTTACTGTATTTTGCGCTTGCCTGAGTTTTCGCGAAGAATACTATAGTTTAGAATTTTAGATATATAGAGACTCTGAAGCTTCATGCAGATTTCCAACGGATTCTGCAAGTAGTCTGGTTCTTTATCAGTTAGGTTAGTGGGCTGATTGAGAATGTTCACATCCTCATCACAGTTAGGTCCCTGTGGACCCATTGTGATACCCAAAGTGTGTTCCAACCCGACGCCCAAACTCAAGCAAGTCCGATGGCATAGATAGCTCGTCGATGTGATCAAAGAAGAATTTTTTTTTTTTTTTTTTATAATCTACACACGCTTAAGGGGATATGAACACCCTTATAATGTTTACACACAGCGTGAGCACATGAAAGACAAGAACGAGAGACAGACAGATTGACGTAGTGATATAGGAAACTCAGATGTTAGGTTTCAACTAACTCTATGGGTGTTGTCCAGGATAACTCGAGAGTTGTGTATTATTGAAAGTTATGCCATTGCTTATGATTCACAGACGTTTTTTCCAGATGTTTCCTACTGTAGTTTGTGCGATCAATTTCTTCAGCCATACCACCATCCTACTGCCAGTGTTATGCCTTCGCAGTAGGTTTTGATATTAGCTTCTGAAACTGATCAACTTATCAACAAAAAATGTTTCGGCGACATCTGGTTTTGAACCGTGAAACTCCAGCGTGACAAGCGACGATGACTACCACTACGCCACGGCCACCCACGATTTACCCAGGAACCCAGGGTTCTATTTCTCAGTTGACAGAGGCTAGGGCAGTGACAGAGGAAATGGGCTGTGTCCTCATGTGTCACTACGTCACTGCATTCCCAGCAAATGTATGCATATTGTCCACTAAAAACTTAACTGTCACTCATTATCCAACACAAGTAGACATTAAATGACAGGCTGCATACGCATACCACTTAAAATCCTAGAAAAAAAATTCCCATTAGAATTTATGAAATTACAACTTATGAATCCTTTAAGTCACTGATTTCCACTTGAATGTATTATGTAAATATTTTTATGTAAATCATGGCCGCGATAACATAAACCCAAACCATTGACTGCTCACTGGCCAGACAATGAAAGATGTGCGTCTTTCATTCTATCGTAACTAAGAGTGGCACAAGGAACGACAAACTCTCTGCTGGGATGATTTTAAAAATTCATGTGAGCATACAGTATGAATTTTTCGAATACACACTCCGCTATCACATCCCTTCCTCGAAGTCAATCATACTGCCATCAGACTTTGTGCAGAGGCACACATTAGACACACTCACAATTTTCTCAGATATTAGATACGATCGCCGCAATTGTTCAACGCTCCGAGCGTCTAATTGAAAAATTGAACACAATACATGCGTGTGTGTGTGTGCGCGCACCCAAATAGACGGACACTAACAGGCGGAGTAGAACTTCATAAGAAGATACTTTATGGCCCATCTAATGGTGGGCTAAACGACAACATTCTAACACTCACTAATTAATTTAAAAACAAAAATATCAGTGCATTGTACGCATCGGAATTTCTGTGAGATACAATAGTTCGCAGGTACGAGTAGTAGGTACGATGAGAATGCGACGCCAATGAATTTTAAGTGCACCATGCACCGGATCGGTTGTTTGGAATTTTGAATGAAATTGATTGCATTCCTCGCTGCTGCTCCTCTGCCTTTATGTCGGTTTTATAAACACAAAATAGGTATTTTCCGGTGAAAATGTGAATACTCGTATATGTTTTTATTTGGCCATTTTAAAGGATTTATATGGTGTTTTCCTTTAATAAAATTGAGAGGGAAGTATTAGGGTAATATTTTTTTTATAGCGATGACCTGATTCTCATGAATTTATGTTCTTTCAGAGAGGAAGACTTTTCTGGATATTATTTAAAATAAACAGACGGGCTTATGTAAGAAGTAAATTTTGGACAGCGTTTACTTGGATGGAAGCTGAGCTAGTGTATCTGTGCTCACAGAAAACACGGACCATAGCGATGAGGCCATTTCAGTAGATCTAAACACATTCAGTGGACGACATGACAACAGAGTCAAGATGAAGATGAACTGGAATTTTAAGGAATTCAAATGAAAAGAGTATGTCTTACTATATACTCGTTGTAGTTCCTTGTAATACTGTGTGCTTTATAATATATACCGGGTACTGTAAGTAATACCAATGAATTCAATAACAAGCTATGTCAATGAGAATAATTTGTAAACGAAACCGTTTACTCTTTTTCGGGAAACTAAGTTATTTGGCAGCAATCTTGGCAACTTGAAGTTTTTGCTTTCGAAACACACACACATACCGTGAATCAAAATATGTTCTGTAATACAAGAAGAAACTATAAAGTAGATATACCTGGGAGTGTATCTTGACAGTAAGCACACAGAGCAGGCTACTAAGAAAGGGACTCGTGCACTCATGACATGTAAAAACATAGCCGAAAAGTCATGGGGCTGTCAACCTCATATTCTTAGAGACCAATAATCTCCTACGGGGCAATAGTATGGGCTAACAGAACCAGTCTAATTACAATGAGAAACACACTGCACAAAGTACAGAGACTGGCATCTGCATGACAGGTGCATTGAGATCCTGTCCGACTGCAGCTAGAGAAGCTGCAAATATAGCGTTTATAAGAATGGTTAAAGCAGGAAAAGGAAATTGTATCAGCCATAAAGGCCATGATACAATGGCAAATAAGCTTCTCTTTCTAACCTTTCCTAAGAGACAATGGGATTAGGAAATCCAGCTGGAAGAAAAACTTTCACATCAAACTCAGCAATAAGAAAGACATGAGGCAACGGATCTAGAATCTATACGCTGAGGCCTCATGCCATTAAATGGTACATAGATGGTTCAAGAACTGTGGAAAGAACGGGTGCAGTAGCCAGTAGTGTTTGGGCCCAGCACCAAACTATTCGAACCCATAGACAAAACTATACTAGTATCTTTTAAGCAGAAATTTACACTATTGACAGATACGCTTAACTCAATCTTGAAAAACGCTACAACAGATGCGACATAGCAATAATGTCAGACAGCCGAGCCGCTATCAAGGCAATCGGGGCTCATCTCATCAATTCTATGATTGCCTGGGAATGCGTATAGATAAACTTAATAGACTGGGCGAAGGAAACAATGTCACCATCTACTATGGGTACCAGGACACCTGGGGGATAGAAGGTTACGAAGAGGCGGATAAACTTGCCAGAAAAGGGGCTGCTACACCCTTCGTGGGCTCTGATCCTGAACCAGTCTGCAGCATAAGTGAGCACACCATAAAAGAGGAACTCCGATCACTGGAGAAGACAAACAGGACCAAGTTCTGGATAAAAATTCAAGTTCTAAGACAGGCGAAGAAACTGCTGGTAATTACAACCTGAAGAGATTCAAAACTTGTATTAGCCTGGATAAAAACAAGGTCCGCATCCTGACTGCGAATCTATCAGATTCCGCAATGATTCCAGTGAGACCCCAGAACATATATTGGCGGAATGTGGGTGCATTAACCCAGAAGAGATTCAAGTGCCTGGGTAAATACCAAATTATTGCAGAGGATCTACCACAGGCACAGGTTCACCTCGAGCTGTAGCGCCAACTAAGTAAGTAAGTATCTACCACTCATAGCACCCAATCTCCTACTGCGATTTCATAAGGAAATTGGCATGGATGCAGTGCTATGACCTAGGCAATTCTCACCTGGACTATGTGTGAGTAAAGCTCACTCTAACCAGTTCCAACAGGAATAATGAGGAACGGGATGTTCCTTCGTCTAGGACCTGTAGGGGGCACAATAGTCCTTAAGGTCGCGGTGCATCTCACCCTTCAATGATAATAATAAATAATAAGGTAGGTATGTACCAACTTTTTCTTTAACGGCATGATTTTTAATTCCACTCCCTTATTTTAAGCTGTTTTTAATGTATTTTCAAGATTTAATGACTTTAACATGCGGCGTCGTTTCAATATTACCGTCGAAGAACACTGCCTACAAAGATTTAATATAATAAATAAATTTGCATTTTGAGTAAGTTTCTTATCGGACAGATGTTTCAATTTCAGTTTTTTTTTTTGTCGAATCCAGTCCAAAAAAACCCTTTGAATATGGACGACAGTTGAACTGTATAAATACTTGTACTTGTAGTTTGTTTTCAGCTTATCTTATTGATGACGCACTAAAAATTTTGTTGTTTATTATCATAATGATAAAACGCTTTAGAATTATTATTTTTCTAAACATCAGAACATAGCTTATTCGTATTTACATATGACGAATGAATGTGGTGCCATTCATATAAAATATTTGTTTATACATAGTTTCTAGATTGTAGAAGCGTGGGAAGGTAGTTTTTTTTTTAATTATTTAATATGTTATATTCAAGTTCATATTTTCTTTTCTTAACTTAATGCGTTCGCTTAGTGTACAAAAAGTATCAAACAGACGATTCTTAACGGTTACTCGTTTAAATTCGTTTCAAATGTTGGTGATACATATGTACATGAACATATGCATACATAATTATGTTGTTGTCGATAAAATATCTACAATTGTACACCCAATACTAGCGTGTACTTATCTACATTACAAAAAATAAAAAATAAATAAAAAATCTTAAAGCAGGCTTGTGTTAACGATAAATACAAAGTATGTTCTTACCACTTCCCTAATGAGATTCCTATCCAAACAGAGTTTCTGGCTGACATAGATAGTCTTTGTTTGGAAATATACATATATTACATACGCGTATGTACTCTCATTTTAAGTTTTTCAAAATATCAATTATTTGTTGATAATGGGAAATACCGCGGCCGTCACTGCCTGCCCCAGCTTAGATTCTTGGTATCGATCACTTGTTCCCTAAAACGTATTTATGGTTTTTTTCCTTAAGGTCTCGGAAATTGGGAAAACCGCCTTATTTATTTGCTCGATACGAATATATCCAAGCGAATGTGAATGTCTGTCTGTCTGTCAACCAACAATTAAGTGCCATAAATAGTCCGTTACATTGTATACAGTTTTTTTTTTTAAATTCACACTTCTGTTCTAGTCATTGTAATTTGCTTTTTTAGATATGCCTTGTAATCGGATATGTGATAAAAAAAAAAACAGTTAAACGTTTACACTGACACGTCGCGTCGCTACTGCCGCTTTAGATGTAGAATAAATGCCGGACAATCTTATTTGCATATTTATAGAATGCAAAGTCTGTAACGGTTTCTGTTGCTTTTGCAGGACGATAAAATATGTAAAATGATTAATATTTATTTAATGACGAAGCATCAACATAAATACAGTTATTTAAATGATAGGTTTGTGCGACAGCATTGTTTGCAATAATAACTTTTCCTTTAATTATAATTTTTGTTTCGTATTCTTATTTATTACATATTTTCTTTAGCAAATAAGCAAGAAATGTTCACGTCTAGATCTAAATTGTAGCAGAGAGCATCATCAATGTATTACTAATAAATTAATAATAATTAATAATAATTGGATCTTTTGGTTCTGTTTTATTTATTATTTATTATAGTCGGCGAATAGAAGTGCCGCCCGGGCTCAATCCCAGCAAACACTTAAAAGTTTTTTCACGATGCCACCTCTTTCGAATGTCTGACAAGCATTCAAAGAGTTTCATTTGTCATGAGGAGCTTCTCAACTCACCATTCGGAGTTAACAAATAACTGTAGGTCAACTAGTAAGAATCAAGTGACATACTCATATGAACGTATACATATGTTTAATTTAATCATTTATTGATTCATTCTTATACATATGTATGTATTTTTGTATGTTATGCATCCTGTTTGTAATCGACTTTTTATATCTAAAACCGTAGATAACAAATATTGTAGTACGCTTTTACCGCACCAAAATGCTTACTCTCGTTTAAGTTCACTGAAGCTTTATATGGGAATAATTTCGAACTACAATTTTCAATCCGTTACTCATTGTGTGATAGATTGACAGATAAGCGAACCAGTAAAATATACAATTTGACGTGCAGATTTTTATGTTTATTTTCGAAATGTTCAATTTCGTGATTTTTTCTTCCGGAATATGAATCTACAAGACGTATGAAACACAGAATGTCTGAAACAATGAACTCGACTTGTTTATAATTTACAGAAAAATATACACAATGATAATCGAAAACTCTGACGATCGGCGCCAGCATTTATGTTGTCCCATTATTTACAACATCGGCAACACTATGACAACTGCATGTCTTCATTTTATTTATCATTGCATTTATTTGTTTTTATTTTAAAAATAAAAAATCCATTTCACAGAGGGAGCATAACTGTGACAGTTCGTATGAAACAAATTTACTTTTCCATAACTGCATTTGTAAGGTTTTCTTTGTGTTGTTGAACTTGAAGAAAAAGGAAGTACCTAAAACCTACTTGAAGAGTGGACAAACAACACAGTAACTCGGCATATAAACACTGCAGTCTTCACGGGCGGGTCAAAAACTGCAAGCGGCACTGGGTCTGGTATCTACTGTGTGGAACCAGATCTAAATGGGCTTTAAGACTCTCGGATACCTGTAGAATTTTTCAGGCATAAGCTCTAGCTGTACTAAGAGCTACAGCTGCAGAGCTTCTGAACATGAAACGAATATCTGGTCAGGCTGCGCTTAAGGCGCTACAATCGTGCACTATTATATCGGCCCTAGTCAGGAGCTGCCGCACACTGCTCAGGGCATAGCACGTAGTCATTTTTATGCTCATTCTTCTTTAGTAACCTGGAGGAGGTAGGCCGAATCAACCATTCAAGAATTAAGCATGGTAATAAAATGTTTTGAGGAAATTGTGGCGGTTTAGGTGCCATCCTTGGATGTATTCTTAGGGGGTCGCGATGGGCCCACTCTGGTGCATAGCAAATACCAAAAATTATCTGATTCAAAAAAAAAAAAAAAACAGAATTTAAAAAATACGTTGAAAGGTACATTATCCAGAGGCTAATAAATGGATGGCTAAGATTCTACTGTAAAATGATTTCCATTTGTGTGATGCCTTTTAAACCGGACTGTAATTGCATTCCATACGAATTAAGAACTGTCCTGTGTGGGCAAGTTTGTCTAATTATTATTGTCATTTGTACGAAATTAGTGTTAATTAAGAAAATACATATTTCATGGTGCAGTCATACACATTCCGTTCTATTTTAAATCTCTTAGTTTAAGTAGCAGATTCTTCTTATCATTGCTGGGCTAATCTGCACTCACATCTAGAATGACCATAAGCATTCAATATCCCGCATATTGCGCTGTAAACACTTTGTTTATCTAGCGACAGTTGACAGCGTTATGCAAAGTAACTTTTCTTTTTATCAAATTTTTGATAAAGTACCTAATAGTACCCACTATCGTTCTTGGTTGTTCTTTTGTCACATGCCAAGATACCAAGGGTGTGCATAAATGCAACACGCAGGCTAGTGATAATAAATAATCGAATGTGCCCCACATGTGGGAAATATAATTAATCTGTGTTTTCAATGGGTTTTCCATAGTGTCCTTTTTCCTGAATATCATAGCATACATGGCATACATGTACGAGTACATATTTGTGTAGATACGAAGCATTAAGTGCAGAGATTTATTTTCTTTTTGCAGCTTAGGGGAGGTGGTTGTATTGAGATAAAAAACACAGGCTGGAAATACCAGGTGAGAATACAAGGTAGAGAAACATTCTAGTGAAGCTAAGTAAATGACATTAATTTAAGGTTACAGGAACATAACTGCTTTAAAAATTTATGATACTCGTTTGAAATTTTTACTGAAAACCGCATTGGCGTACCACCAACAAGTGGGACGAGTACCGAGAAGAGTTTCAATTGATTATTTAGTTGAGTGATCCTCATCTTGAGGTCCTGATTCACACGTACAGCTACGAGCACATAATTAAATACGATTCACCAACACTTGCATTCATCCTTTTCAATGCTTGTCTTCTCATTTTTTTGTTCCTTTTTTAATTCTGATTGTTCGGACTGATTGTTTTTTCTTTTTGATAAGAAGCAGTTAGTTATCACTTATTCAATGAACCGTTTGATTTGCATCATTAGCATTTAGGAAAAATTTCGCCATCTGATCGAAAAACTATTTTGGAGCTTAAAAAAAATACAACAAAAAAAATTGGGGATTATTTAAATAGCCCCTAAAAGGAAATGCTTGATCCCCTTCCCAGAAATCAAGGACCTCGTAATATGACAGTCCGAAATGACAAAAATATGGCGAGATTATCGATAATGGGCCAAAAAAAAAGGGCAGTGGTAATTCAAGGGGAAATTGAGTGAGATTGATCCACAAATATCTGTTTTAGTCTGTCAGAAGCTGGACTTCATGGTCGAGTTCCACGGAAGGGGCCAACGAACACTAAGATTCAAAAAAACGACTTGAATTCGCTCGGTTGCACTCCTCATGCACAACAGCAGAGTGAAGATTCATCCTAAAGAGTGATGAGATGAAACTCAAAAACATCGGTTCTGAAGGAAGACGATTTTTGCGTATAGGCTTAAAAGAAGCGAATTCGATTTGAAATACTCCTCACTTGTTATCAAACATAGGGGTGGATCGACCAACATCTGGGGATGCTTTTCATGGAATGGTGTACACTGTTACAGTGCTGTCGTTTTGCAATTTTCAAGAGTATCAGAATTGGAAATTTTTGGGTATCATTTTCAACCGAAGGGTATCATAAGATAATACACACATTTTGGTTTTTTTTTTTAAATATATACAGGGTGTTTCCAAATTAAATGTCAATACTTTGGGAAATTATTTTGGGTATAATATAAGAAAAAAATCGTTCTACAACAAGGGTCTATCTCTCCAATGTGGAAATCATTTGGTGTATCTTGACCCATGCTAACACAAATATCTCCGCTAATACTTACTACAGAAACTGCGTTTATATAAAATTGATAGGTACATTCTTTGGCTCTGCAGATATTTTATTTTTAAGTCAGTTTCATTTATTTTGCCGATGCTTTTCTACAAAAATGCGTAATACCGTTTTATTATTTTTTTCTCATGAACATAATAATTGTAAAAAAAAATCTATGATAAGTTAAGTATGCTGAAAAACCCACAGATTTTTTGATACTTGGGAAAATCTGCAGCGATTAGAAAACAAAATTCAATTCATCAGTTTAATTTTTGAGGCCAAGATTACACAACAGTTGTTTAGAAACGGTGTTTGAAATGACATCTTTTACAAACCAAGAATACGCGGATATTATCTACGTTTATGGGCTGTGTAACAGAAGTTCCAATAGAGCACGACAAAGATACCGTCAGCTTTATTCTTTCCAACCATGTTTTTGCTATCTTTTCCGATACTTCAAATAATTGTCTATTTCTTTCTCCCAGCGATGCAAGCAAAGCCATGTGATTTGTCGTTTTGATTAAGTTGACTCATGGCTTCTTCCCATTTTGGTAAAGAAGCAAAGCGCTGCGAATTTAGAGTGTAAGAAGCAAATACACAAAGGCAAAAGAGCGAACAAAATGTACTTGTGTAGTTCCAGATTAGGGATGTGCAATTTATTTATTGAAGTAGGATTGTGCAAAAAAACATATTTTATTTTTGTTTTTGATTGAGAGTATCATTATTAAGCTTTGAGTATCACAGTATCACCAGCTCTAAAATAGTATCAAAAGGATACTATAGTATCACCTTCGGCAGCGCTGATGGTGTATTACCAATCCAGCAGATTAATAGCATCTTGACAAAAGAGAGACATTATGTTGAGATATTGAAAAATGTGATGTTGCCATGGGCAGAGCAAAATTTACCCGTTGTATGGAAGTTTTAACAGGACAACGATTCGAAACATACGGCAAAGCTCACGAACTAGTTTTTGAAGAAAATTCCATCGATGTTTGGATTGGTTATCGGGAAGTGCTGATTCTAATCCCATTGAATATTTATGGGGAGATATTAAATGTTATTTAGGCAAGCAAAAACTCTCAAATATGGAAAATCTAAAAGAGTGATGTATCATATACCCGTGGAACTCTTTACATCACTGCGGAGTCATTGTGAAGCTGTTCTGTAGCAGAAGGGCTTTTCAACGAAATATTAGTACAATTTTAGTAAAAAAAAATTACTGCTGCACATTCACCAAGCTCCTAAAACGAGAAATGAGAATTTTGATAATTTTCATATTTAATGTCAAAATTTATCCAAATTAAGGAAATTTATAAAATGTGTGAATGTATTAGCTCTTAGTATTAGTATTCAGTTATGATAAGATAAAATAATTGTATTTTTCATGGATTAAATAAAAAGTGTTATTAGGGTGAAAACTAAATAATATGAAGCTTTCATAATCGTTTCCAATTACTTATCCGTAACTGTAAACGTTACTCTATATATGTAGTAAGGATCGTAAGTTTAAGACTGATCAAGATCCTGCGTACGTTAATCGATGGAAGCAACCTTTCTTACATAATGTCCAACGCCAACTGCATTATGGACGAGTGCAGTGCAGGCAAACTGGATATTTCCTTCTTCAATTTAAAAATTAAATTTTTGTTTTTGAAAGACGACAACAGTTTGTTTCTATTTATAGCCGAGCAACAGCCCAGACAGTAATTAAACCAAAAGCAGCATTTTCTTATTTTTTTCGGCTTCCACTTCCTTGCCAATAAGATGCCCTACCGTCATCATAAACTGCACTTCCCGACTCCAGTTGATCTGACTGGCACTCATATTTTCCTGCTTCAAAAAGGCATGTCAACATTAATTGTGTCCAATTAGCGTCAAGGCAGACGTCTTTACGATGCCACCAAGTGCTTCATCGCCTCTAATAGCTAGACATGCATATGTGTGTGCGTATACTCGGGCACATGGTAAGCACCGTGCAAGGCCTAATGGATCATAAACTTTCTAATTACATCAACCACAAAAGTAGCAGTGGGCAACAACAAAAGAATCCAAGTAATTAATAGTCTCCGCAGGACACCATTACACTTTCATTATGAAAGAGAGCAAAATGACAAGAACAAAAAAATGTTAATTACCCAAAAGGTTATGGCATTCGTCGTTGCTCTAGTCTTACCTCCATTAGAATTATGAGCAACGATAAGCGATAAACCGGTAGCCTACCAACTTAAGCTGTTTGGCAACATTTCAGAAATGCGTCCCATTAAACGAAAGCGATACACTTTCAGGCGCATAAATGTGAACAAGAGAGCACGCAACAGTTTCATTATTGGAATTTCGATGTCCTGAAACATCCATCGATGTATATTTATCCTGTAATCTATTAGAAACACACACACGCACACGAATTTATTAATCAGTCGGAAATGTTAGAGAGCAAAAAGAACATTCTCATCACTTAAATGGTAATTTGAGCCTCGGAAAACATCCGTCGTCGTTTGCCCATGGAATGTTTGTCGAAATTTTCCGCAATTTGCTGCCAAATTAATTTATTTACCACTCGGAATTCCGGACAAGGAGAAGTTGGTTCGAGTGGCATGTGTCTTCTTCCTCCGTGGTTGGAGGAGAAAGTTTTGTCTAATTTGGGGATGGACTTTTGGACGCACAGTGAATTCGTATACATGTACAATGTATGTGCGAGTGTGACATGTCAAGAGGAACTGCGGTGATATTTGCTTTAGCTAATTTCTGGCGTTTGTCATCTCGGCAGCACGCCTTAGTTGTATTGTCAGTTGTGTGGGTTTGAATGTAGAAAAACCAGGCGGTTGGTTGGGAATAGGTGCATTTCGAAGTCGAACTTCTTTTAAATCGTTCTGCGTTACAAATGAACTGAAACCTGAGGGTTGAAATGAAGATGAAATGTAACAAATTTTACAAAATTTTACATCCCCATGGCTATGTGGACTTTTCACTAAGTACGCCTGGCTACCAAGGTTCCAAAGTACCTAAGGAGGTTCGATGGTGGAGTCCCAGGAAATGCTAATTTTTTTTTTAATCTGTATACACAAGTGGCGAAACCATTGCTTTTTGGAGAGAAATGTTTCCAGGCCGAGGCATTTCTCGATGTGGTGAACCAAATTGACCACCGAGATCGTGCGATCTAATACCGTGGGACATATTTCTTTGGGGATTTATAAGATAAGACTAGGTACTTAAAAGAAATTACTCAAACTTGACACAGTGAATAAAACTAATGTTAGATGGGAAGGCGGACTTACTTTCCTTGCCACTAGACAGATCTGGCCCAGACTGGATTCAAATCGGTCTAATCACCTCCTGCCCCTAAAAAGACAACATATAAGTACGTTTATTGGTGTCATCATAGGACACTGCCTTATAGGCAAAGCATGTGACCCGGCTTGGCATCCTTTCAAATGATTTCTGCAGAAGCTGCAGAGATAAAGAAGGGGAAGAGAGTCCAACACATGTCCATTGTCCATTCCCAGCTCTTTCCCGTAGTAGGAAACTACACCTACATAGGTGAATACGTCTATAACGCCCTTAGTGACCTTGCACAGAAAGATGTTAGAAGTCCATTTCGCTTTATTCAAAGCTCTAAATGCTCTAAATGGTTCTCATGAGTTGCTCGGAAAAACATCCCCGAGATCCTTGGTACCACAATGGGCTTTTATAGGCCTAATTGTGCTGGTAATCGTTACTGGCAGCCAGTGCAACCTAACAACCCTTCTTCTATCGATAAAAATAAGAATCAAGTCCAATTTCATAAAAAAATACATGTTTTCTGGATAAATCAAAATGAAACCACTTATTGGAAATTATTGGAGAAATTGTACGCATTTAAGTTACAACAAATGTTCCAATCCCAATGGAAGTTCATACACTCTCCAATCCATCTACTTATCTTAATTTAACAATAAGAACGACGAAATGAATATGTATTTGATTAATATTAGTCATTCTGCGTACATATGTACATCAGGACAGGAGTTATATATTTCACACTTTAGGCTTGTGTGTTTGCATGTTCATTTGACAAAATAGGTCACACGATTTAAATGCAACATATGTATGCCGTGAAAGGAATAAAGGACAACATTTATGGCATTGCAGGTTTTATGTCTTCTTTTGTGTCATTCTTTAAAATTAACACAAAGATACGTTTTGCTCGATTATGACTAATGACTTTATATGTCACTATTGACTCTCGATGACAGTTGAGTTTACACCTTTTGGGGAGTAAAAGGAATGCACTATTCATGTATAATATGTATGTACACACATATGTATGTATGCATGTAATATTTTTCAATTATTGAAAAAAAAAACACATTATCACTTTCAAATGGTGTTAATGGTGGTAAATAAACTTTAAGTTTTAGATAACATTTATATTCGAGTTAAAACTTTCTTCTCAAGAACTCTTGGATTGAAGGTCTGATTTAAGAGCTGCTACGGCCAAATAAACAGCGTGTTTCAATTCAGCTCGCAGATATTCTGAAATGACGTCCTTGGGGAAATTAAGGAAACATACAGCAGAACAAAATAATAATTAAATATTTGATTGTTGATTTGGTGATTTGGGGCAGACATTGGCATACTATTTTCAGCGTACGCGTTAGTCTATAAGAATTTTAATATGTCCCTGCGGAAGGCATGATTCGTGGGGCACGGTGGTGTAGTGGTTAGTGCGTTGGACTATTGTGCAATGCTGCCCGGGTTCAATCCCAGCCCGGGTCCAACACCTAAACGTTTTTTCACGGTGCCACCCTTTTTCGAATATCTGACAAGCAATCAAAAAGTATCATTTGTCACGATTGTGCTTCTCAACTCGCCGTTCTGAGTGCAAAAATATATGTATAATACGCACACACAAATGGTTGCGAGAAGCAGGCCCAGGTTCACCCCGAGCTGTAGCGCAACCTAAGTAAGTAAGTAAGGAAGGTAGGATTCAAGATTGAACTAATTCCAATTAGAAGATGTTGTAGTATCTTACACTCCTCCTAATCGTCACCCAACAAACTAACTTTGAAGCAGTCTGGTATGATGCTGGAATAAAACGCGTTAGTCTCTGTGTTTGTAGTTTAATTTCTTTGTTCGTCTGTGTACGTTATATATAATATACATAGTATTATGAACGTAATTCGTACAAAAAGAAAACTCAGAGACAGGCGACGAATTGCTCGTTCAACCTCTCTTTTGCACAGCGACAAATTTGGCGGCTCCAATCAGTAGTTGTTTGCTAAACCATAGACGATTGCAAATTAACTGCAATTACTTCTAATTTGCTTCGGCCTTTTATACCCAAAATTGTGTATGAAAGCCTACTTAATTATACAAAATTTCATATTTCAAAAGTTGTTTTCATGTTTATCAAAAAAAAAACAATCATTTACTTAACTTTACATTTGATAAATTATTTAAGCAATTCAAATTTATTACTAGGAGTGTTGTTTTTTCAAATCTATATACATATATGTATACATACATATACCTTTAGGCTTAACTAAAAGTGAGAAAAAAAAACACTCGGCAGCACTATGATAATTGACATTTGATAGCTGATGAAATTAAATAAATAAAATTTTAGACCACGCATTTTTTAAAGAAAAAAAAAACAAAATTTAATAATTTAAAAAAATGTCAAATACAATTTATAAATTTGTTTAATTTTTTGAAATTTTAAAAAAAATTTCAATTAAATTTAAAAATTTGCCTAATTTTTACATTTTCTCTTAAGAATCCATGTTCTTGTCGCCGCAATTGCTTACAAATGTCACAGGTACATGTCATATTTGACATTTCTATAACATTTTCGATAACAATCGACAAAAAAGAGTTTGGTAGCAAATTTTTCTATCCAGGCTAAGGACCTAAGACTGGATAACTATCCAAATTTCGTAAATCTATACAGGCTAAGTTGTTGTTGTATTTAATATGGAAAACATGTTGCTGAAACATGTTTAGTCTATAATACAAATAGGAAAAAAAAAAACAGGTTTAAGGCAAGCTGTCAGTCTAGACTGCTCACTTGCTCACTGCTAGTTGAGAACAGCACCGATTGTTTCTCATAGATGCAGTCACATATTACAGATTTCATAGATTTACTTTAATTTACTAACAACATTAGTGATGTCCCATAGAAACCATCCGGGACATATCGGAACACATTGGCAATATTTCAACGCCCGTTCTCTTCTGATTGGATGGTACTAGACTTACTGCGTAAACAAATTCATATCACTGATAGGATAAGAAACCTTTTTCACGAGTGCACTTTATAGGCCAAATAATCTAAGGAAATACGTAAAATTGATTTCAATAGAAACCATTCATGGACTCTTGACGTGCGTGTAGACGAATAGAATTAACATCAATTCAAGCAATCAAAACTTTGAGAAGTATATGTATGTACTAAATGAATGAAATCAATTGACTTCGGTTATAAGCCAGTGGCATACGTATCCATCACATTTATCCTAGCTCGAATCAGTGTCATTATTTAACAAAGACAAGAAACAAAACGATGAAACTTTATTGTTTACCAGATATGTACATACATACATACGTACATATGTGTGTCAAGATATTATTTCCACTAATGATTACGTTCGCAGTACAGATTGGAATTTTCTAGCCCATATGTGTATGAAGAGTTTAAACTGAACCTACAAACGGCGCGGCGTTTAACGTATTTAACAACAAAATAAAAGCATCTACTATACATACATATGTATGTACATACAGTATGGGCATACAACAGCAATAAAATAGTAGTAAATAACAAAACAAATTTGTAAAAACAAAAAAAAAAATGTTATCGTTTTTTAAGACTAAAAAAAAAAAATAATGTTCTCGTAAGATTATGGTAGAATTAATATAAAAATAATTTCTCGTTTCATTTAATTTTTTTTTATCACAGTTTTACTTTGTTCGTTAAAAAAAAAAAAATGAAAAACAGCAAAAGATAAAAAGGCAAAAAAAAAATCAAATACAAATAAAAATCTGTTTCTGAGATCATCTGCGTCTTAGCTCTCGACTACACTTACTTTTAAGATTCTATAGATGATGGCTGCAGATATACTTCAGTTTTGATATCCAAAGAAAACAAAAAAATATTTGTTTTATATTTGTGTTAAGTACTGCATGCGATGAGCAAACTAATTGGCATTTACCACACGAAGGTAGAATCAAGTCACCTGGAAATTGTGCGGCGATGATTCATTCAGATTCAGTTGACACAAAGCAAACAAGCAATTCCGATCAAAATTATATTTTAAATCTTGTGAATATATTCGTATCAGTTCCAAATATTACACGCACTCTTGAGATACTTTATTTTCCCGGTTGAGCTGCAATTTTAATTATACAACCGACAGCGGCGTTGTCAAAAACGAATAAATTCCAACTTGAAACACGTAATAACAAAATACACCAACACTACCGTGCTGAAAGTGGTTAACCATAAACTCAGGTATAGATTAAATTCGATTTGTATACCTGTGTGTTAAGCCGCTTCTTACAAATACACAAAAATAAGCAACGCGATCGTTTTACTCTATACAAATGTATCTTTTACGAATCGAATGTATCTACACACTGTTGCGATAATACAGTGGTAATACAAAATTTTATAAAAGCTGTGTGAAGATTGGATGGCGTATGAATTCTGGCAGCGCCGAGACGTAAATAGACAAAACACAACCGAACGCAAGTGTTGTTATTTCTCAACTGTACGAGAAAAATACGTATCCGTCAGTTCGAGTGTTGTTATGTGAAGAAGTTGTAGATGTTTGCTGTTTGGTATGGTATGGTTCTGGTGGTGGTTGGTGCGTTTGAGTGAGTTTATGTTCATTCATAGATGTCGAGTGGAGAATAACGAGCTCAAGCTCGGTAAAATAACTTAAATACAGTGAAAGTGTAAAATAAAGTTATTTTTACATTTTTGTTTTATTTATATATTAATTTATTTATTTATTTAGTTATTTTTATTTATTATTTATTTATTTATTTGTTATTTGTACATCTATTAATTTATTTATTTATTTATTTATTTATTTATTTATTTATTAATTTATTAATTTATTTAATTATATATTTATTATTTACTTATTTATTTATTAATGTATTTATTGATTTGTTATTTATGTATTTATTTATTTATTTAATTATTTATTATTCATTTATTTATTTATTGATTTGTTTATCAATTAATTTGTTTTTTTTATTGATTTATTTAGTCATGTATTTATATTAAATTAATTCAATTAATATTTTTAGTATTTTTTTTATATATTTATATATTTATTTTTTATTTTTACACATATTAATCAATTTTTTTATTTATGTATTCATTTATTTATTTATTAAATTATTTATTTATTATTTATTTATCTGTTTATTTGCAATTTATTTATTTATTAATTAATTTATTTATTATGTATTAATTCATTTATTTAGTTAGTTAGTTATTTAGTTTATTTAGTTAGTTATTTATTTAATTATCTATTTATTTATTTATTTATAAATTTATTGTGTGGCATCGTAGCGCAAGTGGTTAGTGCGTCGGACTACTGAGCGAGCGGTCTTGGGTTCGAATCCCGCCGCAAACACCTAAAAGTTTTTCACAGTGCCCACCTCTTTCGAATGTCTGACAAGCATCAAAGAGTATCATTTGTCACGATTGAGCTTCTCAACTCGCCGTTCGGAGTCGGCAAAAAATTGTAGGTCCCTTCCATTCGTGCAAAAATATAACACGCACACACAAATGGTTGCGAGAAGCAGGCCCAGGTTCACCTCGAGCTGTAGCGCCAACTAAGTAAGTAAGTATAAATTTATTTATTTAATTTTTTATAGTTTTTTTTATTTACGGATTTATTTATTTATTGATTTATTTATTAACTAATTTATTTATTTCTTTATTAATTTAATCATTTTTAATTAATTTATTTATTTAAATATTAGTTTATTTATTTATTTAATTATTCATTTATTTATTAATTTATTAAGTCATGTATTTCATCATGTCATGTATTTATTTTCAATATTTCTATTTATTAATATTTATTTATGCATTTATTTATTTGTTATTTATTTAGTTATGTATTTATATATATTTATTTATATAATTTTTCTTTTATTTTATTTTATTTATTTATTTATTTATTTGTTAATTAATTAGTTTATTTATTTGTTTGTTATTTTATTTATTTTTTTATTTAGTTATTTATTAATTTTTTTCATTTATCTATTTATTTATTAATTTATTTATGTTTTCATTTATTTATTTATTTATAAAATAAAACTTAAGGATTCAGATAGAATTTCGAGAAAGAATAGGAGTTATTGTAGATACGCCCAAACAGGGCTTTGGAAACACTTATGATAAAAAGCGGAAATATTAAATGGAAACTACGTGAAGGACACATTAACCAGACCTTTATGTACATGAAGGGATAAAGTTTTACTTCTGCCGCGCGTAGATTATGCACACGATTTTTTTTTAACCGAATGTGCTGAAACATTGAAATAGAGATATTTTGTGTTCCAATTGAGTTTAAAAATCTGTATTATCTGTTGCCTGTTATGATCTGCAAGGCAAACCGATTGTTTCTTAAAGTTTTCCACTCAAAAATGAGCTGAAAGAAGTTCAAGTCTGCGCAACAAATTTGAACTTCTGAAATGCCGTGGATTTGATGTCACCTATCTAACTTTTAAAATTGTTTTAAAAAACCGAGATTTTTACGAAAGCGTGTCAGAGTCAACATTAGGCGTGTTTTTGCAGCCTATTTCGGCTACAATAACAACTAATCCTATATAGAATTTGCTTAGGCTGGATAGCTATCAAGTATTATGAGCTAAGCCACAATAAAACCTGTGCTAACAAATTGTTTTTATCGAAAAGTGTTATACAACATTTCCGAAGTAGTGAATAAGAAGCAAACATTCTGGAAAAGTTTATAGTTACCAATTTAACTTAACAATTTCAATATCTGTACTTTTTCCTTCCAATTTTAGTCACCTGGATGTGGAATGGCTTCCCACCCCATCACTCAAGAGGTAACTCAGCGCTGAATACGAGTACGTATGTAGCTTTGACATTTTCGAATGATTACCCCAATTACTAAAATGTGACAATTATGGTCCACTTTATGTATTTCGGGGCTTTTTTTTAATGCAGAGTTTATTGTCAAGAAGAGAAAAAACGTCATTAAATCACATCCTGCGCGTACGTGTGTACAAGTAGGCAACTGGCATCTGCGAGTACAAAAACTGATGCTGGCAGGAGGATGCTATCGTATAAATAACCAAATCCGGCAAAGAAGCCTCGTATACGCGTATTCATAAGTACATATGTACATGAAATAGATGAGAACAGAATGATGGTAGGAAAAGCAATCATTACTACGACTAACTTGAACAGAATTCTTTTCTTTTTCTACCAACATTCCGCCGCTCAATAGAAAATCCCGGGTGACTCACATCTTCACAGAACTTTTTTATACCTAAGCTCGCGTAAATAGATTCCCATTTAACTAAATAAAAGACAACCCCAGAGACAGAGTACGTCATTACCTTTACCTCCAATTCAACACTCGCAAACATTCTTTTCAACTTAACATTTTCGAGTGACCTTGTGAGTGGAAATGTTATAATTAAATAGCTCTTTCGTTGATTTCGAGTGGAATCAAAGAAATTGGATGTAAAATTGGATAAGAGAAAAAGCTCTCGATTAAAGCTTAGACTTGAACCTCAAATAGAAATCTTTTCAAATTCAAAATATGAAAAAAAAGAAAGGAAACACATTTATTAAATTAAAAAGACACTTAAGATAATAATGTGTAGAGCTCATCCGAACCACAAAACACATGTAATTACGAACCACTTAAACGCACATAAACCCAAATTCAGTTTTACGAGAATGGTAACCTTTGGTCATCATCCTCAACAGCGCGATATCTGTTCCGTGACGTGACACATTATAGATTTGGGTGCCTAAAGAAATGGATGGCCGCAGTCGTGAACTTCGAGATCTACTGCATAAATTTGTAGTGCTCTGATTTAGTTCGGAACCTGGAAAAGGGTGAACATTGATAATGAAGACAGTCTTATCTGGATTTAATTTGTTTCTTAAACCATTCTGCCTGTAAAATAGTTGTAAAACTATAAATTATTAATCTTTCAAATTGAAAAGAGGTTGAGGTACAAAGTTTATGGGAGAATTTAATGAAATGTCTATCCATTCAGCCCCGCAAGAGATTATGATTTGAATAAATGAGTTGTAGCAGCGGTTGGGAATAAATTTGTTGAAGAAAAGAATGACCTAATGCGCTCCACATTGCTCTGTTTAATAAAGAGTATTTTTCCATCCTCCTTGATCGTTTGGCCAATCTTGCGCACATCTGGCTTTTTCGGAAAACTCGATGACACATTTTTATTCAAAAAAGTCCAGGAAGTGGACATGTAAATACAACACCATAGACCTCAAGTAGGTTTGTATGCGTTATCAGCAGGGAACGGATTTTGTTGACTTTGCCTTTTTTGTGTTTTTTTTTTTTTTTTACTCATATTGCCTTTTATTGCCTTTTTGGTACTACTTGTCAAAATAGCTGTGCACTTTCTTCTTAACTATACGATCTATCCTTGCTCACACGAAAGAAATTTCAGTGTCCACACGTATGGGAGCAGGTTTTTCTCTTGTATGAACATGCACATAACTGCACGCATTGTTTACACTAGCGCATACACCTACACACACCAATACACTACACAGGACTCGAGGAGTCCTACAACAAGCTAAAGGGCCAGTAGCTGAAGATGGGATGAACAAATTGTACGCGGTTTTTGCGATGCAAACTCTAAATTGGACTCAAATATTCAAGTCAACGACGTGACATCTTTTATCTTGGCTCCACTAGGCTCTGTTCATGTTGTAAGGTCCTTTATTTCATTCAAGGATTTCCTGAGAGATAATCGCAGGCGATTTATACATACCAGAGAACTTCAAAATGTTTTGGGTTAAAAAGTCAATAATAATGCATAAAAACCTTTATTTTTTTGCGGTATTATTTTGCCGTTTTTTGGTTTTTTGGTCAACAAAATCCGAACCCTGGTTATCAGTAAAAAGAAAACTAATTTGCTGACGTAGCATTTCATATTTTAATAGAGAACCCCATTTCGGGTATTTCATTTCTGCCGGAAACGCGTAAAATATAAATTACATTTTTAACAAACTTCTAAAAACCCATTAACTTATTTTATTATCAATACACAATTTTTGTACCGGCTTCAGCTACTTGCTTGGGTCTTATTTTGTAATCGCCAGTTCAAGATGCAGACAGGATTTACCCTAAAAATTAAAAATTCAAGAAACAATTTTCAAATCAATCTTAAAGCACTTACGGTATCATGTTCTATCTGCACATCGAACACAAGGTTACCCTTAACCATGCTTAGCATGTTCTTATACTTGGACAAGTCAAGTTTGTGTTCATTGGCACATATTTTTTCCTAAAGGCAAACGTTCAGTTTTAAAATCTTTTGAAAACAAAAAAAACACTCCACTTAACCTCTGCCACTGGACAACTCTCGGGAAGCGAGAACACCTTCATAAAGTTTTTAGCTTCTTTATTGGCTGCAGTGGCAGCTAAACAGAGATCCAATGTTCCCTCTTTCATGACGACTTTATCCTTTTTCACTGAATATGTAACCTAAAGAAGAAGTGTTCCAAAACATTTGTATGTGTTAGAGTTTCCTTATTTTTGATCTCACCTCTGCTGTGTTAAAAGGTTTATTTGACAAGCAACCACTGGGCACCAATTCACATTTCTTATTCAGTTCGACAGTAAAGTCAGGATCCGTAGTGATGATGGCATCAGGACCGGCACAATTCTCAATTTTAATCACATCCGCCTTGTAGCCATTCTTTGAGATAGGTGAGAAAATTCATTAAAATAAAAATTGGTTTTAAGTATCAAAGTTAATTTACACAACCAAAAGCAGCTTCAAAGAGTCCAAAGACGAGAACAAGAGTCACTAGTTGTCCGTACATATTTGAATCGATTTTGAGTTCTAATAGCGTTTGAAGTCGGAAACTGGAAATGTTCAGCTATTTATTCGAACTGCTGATATGGTCATTAGACGGTATAATTAGCACGACAGTTACAGTAGGATCAAACTGACTGATAGCTCTATTTAACTAGTTAGTTTTTTTTGTTTTTAATTCAAGCACGAAATGCCGACTGAATGGATAGACTTTTGGATTTTGTTAAAAAAAAGATCATTCTAAAATTCAACAAAATTGAATATAAACGCAAAAGTGCAATGAGACGTGTAGATTAATGATACATATTTGTGCTTCAAAAAGATTGTATCTGATCTTTATGGTAACGGTTGCTAAACATTTTAATGTTCACATTGTAGCAATGATAGGCTAGGGCGTTCAAGGTCAATTTTTGGACATCTTTCGAAGTTAAACAAGGCGAATGTACATAATTATTGACTATAACTGTTGTAAGAGCACAGTCAGAATCACTAGCCAGGTCCGGTTGAATGACTGGCATTCAAAGACAGACTTTAAATAGCTTGTAAAGAGATTTCCATTTGTATGCTTCATTTCTGAAATATCTGTAATCGGAACGATGTCCAACATCTTCCTACGAACAACTACTAATTCGAATTTTTGTGTTTTTTTTTGTAACCTACAGCTTTGGACAACTAATTAGAAACACCTCAATTCCAATGCAAATTTGTGTTTATTTATAAATAACTTTTTAAAAGTTTGAAATAAGTACATATGTAGTTCATAAGTTTCGTTAATTCTACAGTAATAAAAACAAAAATTATGGTTCAAAATAGTACCTAATAAATACAAAAAATCTTTAAAAAAAATAAGTAGGCCTGCAAATTAAATGGACAACTAATTAGAAACAGCTCAAGAAATTGTTATAATTTTATGATGGAAGGCATTTTAGGTTGAAACTGCGTGGTGAAGCCCTTCTGCCGAATAACTTCCTGGCAACTATTCTGTATAGACTGCATAGAGATAGACTATGCATTTCCACTGCTCTGCTATCCAATTCAGGTGAGACTCAATTGTTTGTGTATCTTTGCTTAAACGTGTAGAGCGGTTTCCCTCGCGCGACTCGTCCATCCAACCCAGATTCTACCAGTTGTCTCCTAATGGTGCGTGTGAAGATTGGAGTAATTGATCCTTCCAGAATTTTTCGTTGGATTTCTACAGGACTTATTTCTGGATCAAATTTGGCCAGCCAGGCAATCTTTCGATTAGTCCTTTTAGAAGTTCTGCGCGGTTGACTACTCCATTGCACATTTTCGGCGGTTTCAAATGCCTTGAAATGCTCGATAGCGTCAATAATTTTCTTAACTAAGGTTTTTAGTTCAGTTACAATTGCTTGATATGACATTTTGAGATTCTACATTTCAATGATTGCCCCCCGAGTAGCTTTTGGTTTAAGCCAGCTCAAAACCGTCTAAATCTAAATAAAATCAACCATTAAATAATCTAAGCACTCGTTCGATTATTGACCAACCTTTGAAATTTAAACTAAACTTTCAATTTTTTAATAAATCGAATCGAAGCTAGGTGTTTCTTATTATATGGCCATACAAAAAACACTGTTTTCTTCATTTCGGACGATAATATATGCACCGCACGGGGAACCAACTTCAAATGCATTATTTTTTGACAAGAAAAGTGATCTTTTTTCCCTAAAACAAAAAGCATAACCATTAGGTTAACAGAAAATAATTTGGGCTTATTGGAATAGACAGAGTCAGTGTGTTTCTAATTAGTTGTCCACAGCTGTATAAAGTTTAAGATAAAGTGCGCATAAGAAAACGATTATCGCGGCTTAAGTTCTCTTAGTGTCCACTTGGCACTACTGGGCATAGTGACACTTCAGCTGTAGTATTTATTTTTCTTTGGATAATTAGAAAAAGGTATATTTGTATTCGGAAATTTATCAATTTAGCTTTTATTTTTGATCACTACCTTTTATCCTTTGAAGACATCACTCTCCGCCCAATATTTTTCATCACTGACATGACGTCTTGGTACTCGTATAATTGACATTTTCTATAACACTTTTCGATAAAAGCAATTTGGTAGCACAAGATTTTATCGCGGCTGAGCACGTAATACCCGATAGCTACCCAGGCTAAACTAATTCTATATAGGAGTAGTCCTTATTGTATTTTACATTGAAAGCTTTTATAAAGCCTATATAGGCTACAAAAAAAAAACACGCCTATTCTTAGAGAAAAGTCAGCTCACAAGGCAATGGTCTTTTTGCCCTTTGCTGGTTACCTACGCCAAAAAAATAAATTTTTAATTTGAAAATCTTCTTATAGCATTCGCAAATGTTTTCTAACAAGCATGTCAACTACTTTAAACAGGACAAAAACCAGGTGGTAGGGAAACAAAGTTTAACAGAGCCTGTCTGGTAGAAGTCCTGGCATTCGGATTGCCAATGCACCCAAAATTAAACATCTCTAAAAAATTAATTTTGCGATTTCTTTCATTCCAATGATTGCGACATTAAACACGTTCTAACTACTAACAGAGCTGCAAATAGAAGCACAATGAGGAATCGTATGTATTTTTTGTTTAGTTTATACGTAGCGGGAGTAGAGGATGCTGTAAACGTGGGCAGATGTAAACAGATAATATTGCTGCTACCCAGTACTATGTAGCAAACAGTATTTGGGAACGAACACGGATACACTATATAATAACGATTAAGCAGTCTGGCATTTTATTTACAAAAGAAGGTTTTTGCTATCGCAGAGTAAAATTTGGAATAATTGGCGGGTTGTGAATTTCAAGGAAAATTTTTAACTAGTATTTGCAAGTGTAAGTGAATGTTATTGTAGCTGCAGCATTTCAGTTCCATATTGTTCTGGTAAATTTTCGTTGGCTTAACATATTTTTTTTAAAAAGTATTTTACTCAAAAATACCAGCTGGGGCAGGTGCAAATGACGAAAAAGGGGCACTTGTAAACGCGTTTACACCTACCCCCTCTAAATTAATTTCGTAAAATAATTTCTTAAAATTGAAAAGTGCCTTGAAGGTTTATTTCCAAGATAGTTTGAACAAGCGTACCCGATTTATGATATTGCCGAACTATGCCAGGGCCCATTTTTTAATGCATTTTCTGCTCGAAATATAAACTTTGCTCTTAAAAACCCTGGAATATGGCAATGTTTCTTTAGATGACATGAACAGTGTCTAAAGACCTTCCTAGTCCAGAAATTCAACCTGCATCCATATAAGCCCTTGACGCCGATTTAAGCAATTTTGTTGTTCGTTAACCCTTCTTTAATAATTAGAAAATTATTAAAAGTGGGTGCCTTTCCTACCCCATACGACCATTTTTTACACTTACCCCATGGGTGGGGCACATATAATGATATTACTTTATTTTTCAAGGATCAAAATTATTCTATTGTTACAGACATTTATCTAAATTATCAATGCAAAATAAAGGCCAATAGTTCAGTTCAGAGTTATGTTTGTGATATTGAAGCCCCAAATTATACTGTAGAATGCATTTTCCACCATCCCCTACTCACCCTATAATTTTTTATTTATTTGCTCTTGATGCCATTTTTTTATAAAGCATAATTGGCATAATCATATATCAGGCGCATCTTCTGTCAAAGCTATGAAGCGAAAAATTCAAATTATGTAGATATGTACAATTGTATATATGTATGTACATACTTCGAAAAACATATATCGTAGTTGGGATCTGTTTTTGCAGCATTTTTTTCGTCTATCTAGTTAGGTTAATTGTTGAAAGATAGCGTGTCATCTGCGTGGAATCAGTCAATAATAGGGAATAATTTATAATTACAAAATGTTTTATTGCCATAGCTTTAGTGTCCAGTTGTATCTTTCAATTTGTTTTATCAATTTGTACTCTCATTATGATACTGAAAGCAAAAACGTTGGCAATGCCAGATTTGACGGAAATACGACAGAAAGCAGAGTAGAAAATATGTGACAGTGTTGCTTTTTAAAAATTGATTGCTATCATCTTTTTTGCAATTAATTAATTTATTGTAAGATTTGTTGTAATAAAATCAGGAAAAAAAGGAACAAATAATAATTACAGATAAGTTTGGTACATTAATAAAGTAGGAAGGCTTAAGTAGGAAATGAGACCAAATTCAATTAGTCCAATTTTTTTTGTCGAAGATGGGACAAGTCCCAAATTTTCGGAGAGATAGTATTGGAGAAACAACTTCATGGATTTCCATTAGGCATACGAACGTCATGAGAGGCTTCTCAACTCGCCGTTCGGAGTCGGCAAGAATCTGTCTTCACGGCACTCAATTAGGGAAATCGCCACTGAAATAAAAACCAAAGCACTGACTTACACAGATTTTGTTTTTGAAATTTACCACAAAATCGCATACATCCCACTACAGCATGACCAGCCAACTCCACAATCGGTGGCTGAATGATTATGTGTGGCTGCGAATCGCTGTGTATATAGAAAATATCAACATCAAACAGTGTTACCATTATTAATTTAATCCTAATCGTTAATGCTTTTTCTGTGGTTTTTGTCAAAGAGCTTTGGTAACAGCAACAGTAACAGCAAAAGAAAATCTGGCTTTTTTTTTCAAGTTTTGTGCAAATACGTCTTTCTTGTAATATGGCGCACTTGCCGTAGGGGCATTATGGCGCACTTTCGCCCTTATGGAGCTCGCATGTATATTTAGTATATAAAAAAAATGTATACTAAGACTCTAGATTCTAGAACGATGACGACAGGAAGCATGTTTTAGGTGCTCCCACATGCCTATAGGAGTAGAAAACTAGCAGAAAATTGTGGCTCATATAAGAAAACTACACGCGTATGGATTCGCTCCTAACAAAAAAGAGCTGTTCAATATGCGCTTTGAACAGGCAGACAAACACAGGCTAAGTCACAATTTTAATAAGTCGCAAGTGGTCCCACGACTCGTGTAATTCATTCAAAAACATTTGTGATAGCTGTCACAAATCAAACCGCGAGTACAGCCTCACGCCATATTGCCCAAGAGGATTCGCCATATTGCCCTATGCTTAGGGTTATTATGGTTTGTTGTAAGCCATTTTTAACCTAAATTTTTTTTTTGTTTAAATCATTAAATTACTAAATTTATTTCACTTACCTTTGTTCTGATTTTCTTAAATATTAAAACTGTTTTTGATTTTTAATAAAAAAGCTTTTCTTTTATGTTGAAGTTATTTGAGAAACAAAAAAAGTGCGCCATAATGCCCGATTACCCTAGTTACATTCTTTTCATTTTTTGTAATGTACTGTACATACATATGTTAGTTAATAAGAAAATAAACCTAAAAAATCTAATATTTGAGAATTTGAGAAAGGAAACTTATAAAATTATAGTTTTTGTGAATTTGTATTGAAATAAAAATTATGATATAATAAAATCACCATAGTGCCTTAAATCATCAACCAAACTCACACAAAAAAAACGCTATTCGGTTCGGCTCTTGACAACTTTCAAGCTTAGTTTTTCCCAATTAGAGAACAAAACAAAACATGAATTACTGTTACCCATTGTATTGAGGGATTGAGCTTAACACATGATTTAAAGTCAAGTGGTAAAGTAAACTTTGTTTTTTTAGTTTTGTTCAGCTAGCTGTGCGGCGTTCCACGCAGCAACTGGTCACACTTTATCCACACACGTTACATCGTAAATCAATTTATCAAATGTCTTTAATTTCGGCTGACACATAACGGGATAATTTAAGTTATAAAAGAATAATTCAGGCAATAAGATCACGGCTATAACAACTAATGAGTATCTGATAATTGGGTATGGTCATATAACTAGTACTTTGATTATATGTATATAAGTACTGGGGTTTTTCTAAGTCAAGTCTTTCAGTGTCATGACAACGCGGAACTGTTTTCAATTGTTTTTTATAGCGCTCATTTCGTGGTCTTCGGCAGAAGAACCTGTACGGTATGACGATTATAAAGTTTTTAAAGTGTTTGTGGATGCAGACGGACATCATCAGAGTCTTAAAAGTGTTGAAAAGACCTTAAATGTAATCAGCACTCGTGTTCTATTCAAAAAGATCGCTCAAAATCCTGTTTTTTTTTTTGTCCGTATAGTTAGAATTCTGGCAAGACATTCGTTGGATTGGTCATGACTGTGATGTTATGGTGTCTCCAGAACAGACAGCTGCTTTTGAAAAGTTCCTTCAAAATACCGGTATCGGATACAATTTGACAATAAACAATGTTCAAAAGTAGGTAGTCTCTCAATGGTTATAAAGTTTTGGAAAGTGTAATTTTATTCTTTAAAGGTTAATCGATGCTGCCAAGCCAAAGACGCGTTCGGCAAAATTTGATTGGACTAGCTACCATACTCTAGATGAAATCAACGCTTGGGTAGCGAAAAAAGCTAAGCGCTTTCCGAGGCAGGTTAAACTATTTTCAATTGGAAAATCATTTGAAGGCCGTGACATTAAGGGAATGAAGATATCCTATAAAAAGGGAAATAAGGCTATTTTCATTGAGTCCGCTATCCATGGTTGCGAGTGGATATCAACGGCGGTCATTACGTACATCATTGAGAATCTCTTGGAATCATGGAACCCCAAAGTGCGTTATATTGCTAAGAATCTAGATTGGTACATTATTCCGGTGTTAAATCCAGATGGCTATGTGTATTCGCATGAAGTTGTAAGTAGGATGGTAAACATTGCCTCTAAGTCCCAACTAAAGGCGTGTTTTCTTTTTTTTTCTTTTGTTTCAGAATCGCTTGTGGCGTAAGAATCGTCAAACACGGGACCCAAATTGCGTTGGAATCGATTTAAATCGAAACTTTGATTATCTTTGGATGAGTATGTGTCAATTATCTTCTTTCTACGTACGTCCACTTTGAATGCCCTTTTTCCAACTCTAGGTGCAGGAGCTTCCGATGATCCATGTGACGTGAGATACGCGGGTCCATATGCTCAATCAGAGCCAGAAATTGATCAGCTGGTGAAATATGTCAACAGGCTGCCTGACAACTATATAAGGATGTACATTTCACTTCATTCATATAGTCAGCTCGTACTTTCACCATGGGGCCACACCGAAGAGCTCCCTGAAACCTATGCTGACATGATGCATGTGGCTCATGGCTTTGCCGATGCCTTGGCTATGAGGTATGGGACTAATTTTACGTGTGGATCGAGTGCTACTACTCTTTGTAAGTCACTAATTATCATTGGATCTTAATGTTATAAGTTATACCTTTCGTTAGACAAAGTATCTGGCTCTGGTAAAGAATGGGCATATGGCGCTAAGGGCATCCCGATTGCCTACACAATAGAACTTCGCGACAGAGGTACCCATGGATTCGTTCTACCTCCGGAACAGATTTTGCCTTCCGCCAAGGAGACTCTCGATGGCTTCGTTGGAATGATTCTTGCTGCTAAAAAAATTAAAATAATTTAAATCAATATTAATACATTGTGCATAATGTTAAAATAAACCAACCATTGCACTTGCATATCGAATTAACATTTTGTTTGTCTGTAGCATGTTATATCGAACAGTTCTTTTAGTTCATTTACTGAATTCAGGGATTTTTGTATTCGAAAATATAAGAAAAGGTGAAAGTAATGTAGGCTATAAATTCATCATCATAGGCTGTAGTGTCATCGTTTTTGTACAACGCTCTGTGTTCTCTCTGACTGAGAAGTAAATAGGAACCGATACTATTTATTTTAAATAGTGGTTTCATGATCGGATGATCCTCCCGCTGGTATATATTTAATTAAGATCCCGTATTACGCTTAATGTTAAAGGCAGCTTTTCGATAGCTGTGTAGGCTAAGTTTAAGTTCCTAATAAACTGTCGTATCAAGAAGAACTACCTGTGTTTTATTAGTGTTAAAGATCTTAAACAGTAATGAAATCAATTATCTTTATATTAATACGTGAACATCGAAAATTGAGGTACCGCTTTTTAATATTTATTTTAAAAGGAGGCGAATGAAACTTATATCACTTGAAAGGTATTGTGCAATAGATATGCACAAAAAAAAGTAATCTCATGATTTCCCCATACAAAATGCATTAACCAATTAAATGAAGTAATTATGATCACATTCATGGCTGTATGAGCTTAGATCGCTTTGCCTTTACTGCACGGGCAAATATTACAAAAAAAAACTTGCGGTTTGTTTATTTCCCATCGATAATTGGTCAAATTACGATAATACATATAGTACATACAAAATTTATAAGTAAATTTGCTGATTAATGACAGCATTTAATGGTAACAGGCGGTTCCATTAATAATAAAAAACATCTGGAAAAAACTTCTGTGAATCATAACCAACGACGAAGCTTTCAATAGTACACAACTCTCCAGTTATCCTGGACACCATCAATACAGATAGTTCAGTACGCCGATATGTCTGTTTCTCGTTCTTGTTCTTTATGTGCTCACGCTGTATATAAACATTATAAGGGTATTCAAAGCCCCTTAAGCGTGTGTAAATTATAAAAAAAAAATTTCGTGTACAATGGCAGCCTCACTGTTTGCGCTGCTACTTGGGGTTATTTTCGGATACCCCTTTGCAAATTTTAATAAAACTGGTGCGAGTTAATTATCCACCAAGCGGTCAGCCCAAACTGTTTTTTTTTTAAGTTGCAATACGACTGTTTTAGGAAACCTCGTTTTTGACACTTCGTCAAAACAGTTACTTACTTACTTTGGTGGCGCTACAGTCCAGATGGACCAGGGCCTCAACCAACAACCACTTCCAGTTAGCCCGGTCCTTAGCTAACTGCCTCCAGTTCCGCACTCCAGATTTTGTGCGCGATGTTGTGGAGACTGATGCCTATGTAATTGAAGCAGTTGAGGGGGTCTCCTTTCTTGTGGACCGGACAGACGATACTGAGATTGCATTCATCTGCCATACTTTCATCTGACCAAATCTTAGAGATGAGTTCGTGTATGTTCTCTATTAAGTCATCTCCAGCTGCTTGGAGTAGCTCTGGGGGTAAACTGTCAGGTCCAACAGCTTTGTTGCACTTAAGCTTGGTATTGCTACCCTCACTTCGTTTTGATCAGGTGGATGGTAGTTTTGGCTATCATCTTCTAAATTGAATGGTT
This sequence comes from Brachyopa scutellaris, assembly GCA_949775065.1. Lineage (NCBI taxonomy): Eukaryota > Metazoa > Arthropoda > Insecta > Diptera > Syrphidae > Brachyopa > Brachyopa scutellaris. The sequence goes on from OX459112.1 coordinate 190,801,958, forward strand.
AATTTTATCTGACAGCGTCGCCGCCGTTATATAGTCTGTAGAAGTAGTTTCAAAACAGTTGCCTTAATTTTTTGTGGGGAATCTCCTCCACTGCAAGAGGAATCGTTGTCATAGCTTATTTTTAAAGAATGTTATGACGGGCTCCCTCGGTCTGAAGCAATACGCAAATTTAACGGTTATTTCTTCACAAATGGCATTTTAGAATTTACAACAAATTCAAATCCAAATTTCAGCAATATTTGTGCTTTAAAATATTTTGAAGATCACTCTTGTATCGTTCATTTTTACACCTCTTTGCTTACGAAATATACATATACTCGTAAAATTAACTTGCTATTTGACTTGAAGATCATCGGGTAGGTATTCTCGTCTGATAACTGCTGGATAAAAGATAAATCTAATCATGGCAAATACCAGCAACACCTTATCGTATAATAATATCACAAAGTAATTATTATTAAATGAGCACTTTCCAGTATCGCCCGTCGGCACGACCTATTAATTGGATATCCTAAGTGTCGTCAATTAAAGTTGTAAACTTAAGAATTGAAAGTGTTTCTGATAACTGTAGATATGAGTAGTATGGTCTCATTACATATTCCCAACCGGTAGCCACTTTCTAACTGTGAAGTTCGATAAAAAGAACTGAACATTTCCTTAGTTTTTCTTGCGTCGTTGGTTGACGTGGTTTGGGTCAAAATGCGGAAGTTTTTTGGAATACTTTTCATAGCCCTAATCGTATCATCGGTTTCGACAGAGGCTCCTTTAAGGTTCGACGATTACAAAGTCTTTAAAGTGTTTGTGACTGCAGATGGACAGTATCAGAGTCTTAAGAATGTCGAAAAAACCTTAAATGTAACGCTGATTTTGATATCTTTTAAATGTCTTCTTAAAAATGTTTATTTCCTTCAGTTAAACTTTTGGAAAGAAATTCGTTCGATTGGCGATGACTGCGATATTATGGTGCCTCCAGGGCAAGCAGCTGCTTTGGAAAAATTCCTACAAACGACCGGAATCGGATACAATTTGACCATAAACAACGTTCAAAAGTAAGTAGTTTTAAAGCTGTTGAAGAATGATGAATTTGTCAAGAGGCAGGAATCATCTTCATTATATAAATAGGCGAAGGAAAAACAGTTCAACCCCTTTTTAGCTGCCTTAAACACAACATATATGCTGAATTTTTTTTTGTTAGAAAGGTTGTGATGAGGGGAAGTGCAGTGTGTAATTATTTTTATTTATTTTTCAATATGTTGTGTCTAAGCCAGGTAAAAACCAGGTGCGTTTCTCTCCCACAATTGGTCGAATTTCGACCACTGGCGATACTAGTGAACTTAAAACTTTCTAAATACAAAGTAAATTTAATTTTTAACATATACTTAGCTACATAAGGTTTCTTTCTATAAAGATTAATCGACGACGAGAAGCCAAAGACTCGATCTAAAACTTTCGATTGGATAAGTTTCCATACTCTTGATGAAATTTACGCTTGGGTGGAGAGAACGGCTGAACGATTCCCGCAGCAAGTCAGTTTGTTTTCAATCGGAAAATCCTTTGAGGGCCGAGACATTAAGGGAATGAAGATATCCTATAAGGAGGGTAATAAGGCTATTTTCATTGAAGCCACTATTCATGCTCGGGAGTGGATTGCACCGGCAGTCATTACGTACATCATAGATGAGCTCTTGGTCTCAAGACATCCTGGAGTTCGTGATATTGCCGAGAATCTGGACTGGTATATTATTCCGGTCTTGAATACAGATGGATATGTGCATTCACATGAAGTTGTAAGTTTAATTGAGAACAGGACTTCGACTTTTGCTAAAGAGTGATTTTTTATTTTAGAACCGCATGTGGCGCAAGAGTCGCCAAGCTCACGACCCGGACTGTGTTGGGACCGATATGAATCGAAACTTTGATTATCTTTGGATGAGTATGTGTCAGAGATCCCACACCTTTTTTAGTTTTAAGACTGTCTCGTCCATTTTAGGTGCAGGAGCCTCTGATGATCCATGTACAGAGACATATGGGGGTCCATATGCTCAATCGGAGCCGGAAATCGAACAGCTAGTTAAATATGTTGACGCCTTGCCCGATAACTACATTAGGATCTACATTTCTCTTCATTCTTATGGGCAGTATGTACTCTCACCATGGGGCCACACCGAAGAAGTTCCCGAAGGTTATGCTGCCATGATGCATGTCGCTAAAGGCTACGCCGATGCCTTAAACAGACGATATGGTACCGTTTTTACCTACGGATCAAGCGCCACAACGCTCTGTAAGTTGCAGGAATAAGCTTCCGATACCAAAGTTATGCAATATTTTTTTTTTTTTAGATAAAGTATCTGGCTCTGGGAAAGAATGGGCGTATGGCGCTAAAGGCATACCCATTCCCTACACAATAGAACTTCGCGACAAAGGCTCCTATGGATTCATTCTACCTCCGGAGCAGATCCTTCCTACGGCCAAAGAGGTTCTTGAAGGCTTCATGGGGATGGTTTTCGCTGCCAGAGAGATTAACATAGTTTAGAAGAAAATCAAATACTGTTATATATTCGCCGTATTTTATTATGCCCGCGATCTGATCCGGATCAGATCAAAATAATAAAACAAAATGGATTGCCAGTCATATTTCTCATTCTAACCTGGCAACATGTACCCTTGACAATCGTCGATAATACAGCTACATTCACAAGCGAAAGTGTGTCTTAGTGAGAAATAGTCGAACTAATTTTTGGATGGTATTATTGTTGTAATGCTCGCGAACAAATGATCTAAAATGGTTCATCACCGATAGTAAAATACGGCTTTTGAAAGATCTTAGTTGTTGTTTTTATTTCTGTGTATGTGTGTTAAAAAGTTAATAGGAGTAGACGTTCATTTTTTCGAGCTTACATTCATATTACAGTTATCTAATCTTTTTTGCTTATTCAAAACCGCTTAGTATAAAAAAAAAACAAATTAAATCACATTTAACTTAATAAGGATTTAAAAAAAAATTATATATCTTATATCGTAGGATAGAGTTTTTGTTGAGCTTTCAGCAGCAAGTTAATTCCATTTTTGAAGCACTCCTATGAATTAATGTGGCCGACTTGAGGGAGAGATTTTGCACCATTTTTTCAGGATAAAAGTTGTCTATTTTGGTTAATCGAATTGGAAGTGGCCAATGCGTGGAGTTTTAATGTGTGATATGTAAATTTTAAGTGCAGGAAGCATCTAGCACATCCGGTTGTATTCGTAGGCTTCTAAGTCACGGAAATGACCCAGGTATGGCGAATGTTTTATGCCGAAACTGTAGGAGGGAACGTGCGTTAAGTTAACCTGAAAGAAGAAGCAAATTTCAAAACTATTATTAGAATATCAAAGGGATTTATAAAAAGTTGTGCACAGTTCAAAAATGTATAGATCACCTGTAGTTCTCTGAAATCTAACCTACAGTTCTGTGTAAAAAATTAAGACCAGTAGGATAATTTTATAACTTTAACATATTTTTAATTATTTTTCAAATTCAAAAAAATTAATTAGATTGTAGACTTATATTCGGCTGCATCAATTTAATTTTCAACTTAAGAACAAAATAATTATCCTACTGGTCTTAATTTTTTACACAGGACTGTAATTCGAAAAGTAGCAGGCACCACCGTTTTAAAAAAGACTGCTCAATTATTTTGAATCAGAAATATTCAAGTAAACAAAATAATACAGTCAGAAGGTAACTTTGATTTTTAAAATGCTAAGATAGTCGCAAAAGCCCTAAATATCTGTCACCACCATATGATCAATCTCTGAATTTTATTGAAGATACATGTGGTAAGTAGAGGCATTTTTTTCTGGGAAAAGGGTTAAGACCTGCGACCTAAACGAGACTTGGTTAGTTCGACATTCCGTTATTAACAATTTCATAGCAGTAGATACAGAATGAATCCTCACACAGACATCCTGTCTAATATTTTCTTTCAGAGTCTAATGAAAACTAGTTAACAGCGCAGCGAAAGTTGATTGATTGGAGGAAGATCTAGAATGCATTTATTGCGCTATTAGAGATTACTTTCGTCAAAGAACATATACGAGGTTCTTTGACCTGCTGAAGTGCATTTTTAGTTTTACGTACCCGAAACGGAACACTAAAGTAAACAGTTCGGTGTCTTTCTGTCTATCCGTCTGTCACAGGCATTTTTCTCAGTGACTATTTGACGTAGAGTCGTAGACTATTGAAACTGGAAACTGTTGTAGCAATAAGTGGCCCAAACACAGACCAGAACTGAATTTCGACTTCGGGGGGTCAAATGGGAAATTGAAAAAAAAGGAATTTTGAGGTCATCGTGTGGGGTGTCAGATGAAGGGTCGTTAATGCACGAATTCAAAAATGTATAACAAAAATTTTTGTGTTACTTTTTTCTTAACACTTTTTCAAAAAACGTTTAAAAATTGCTGTCCACCTACCTTATCTCCAAAAATATCGCTCAGAAAAATCTAAATAAAATCACAAACATTGAGAATAAAGTGTAGATTGAGACAAAATTATCAGGAAACTATCAATATTTTTTAATCAATTTTTTTTTAATTTCAACTACCCAACAGTTTATATATCCAGAAGTGACGTAACCCTATCACAATCAAATAAAAGTGGATACGAAAAGGACAATTTGTATAGAGTAATTTGTATGTGTAAGAGTATAAATTGAATGGTTAATCCTAGAAATATGCCCCAAAAATCAGCATTAAGCTTATACTTAAATCATTGATTTTAATCAACGTAAAGGAATCTTGATGGTTTTCTGTATGCACTCATAATAGAGGTGTCTCTCCTTTAACTACATTGAGAACATTTGAATTTATGTACACAGAGAGAGAGAGAGAGAGAGAGAGAGAGAGAGAAACAAATGCTAAGATTCCACGCATTAAATACAACTCAACTTTTAACAAGACGAAGTGTGCAATTGTATGCACATGCGTACATTTTTTGTACATTTTATTTGTTGTTTTGTGTAGTGGTATACATTTCTCTGAGCAGATGAGAAAGTGCATTAAATAGGTAATTTTATCAAGTTGCTTACATTTGTGTCCATATATCTATCAACGTAGGTACTCGTAATTCGTAAAAATAACTGATAGTACGGAGCACTTATTGCGCAAGTACGACTTGGGCTTCACCGGATTTTTACTATAAGCCTGTTTTTATACAGTCTGGCTGGTGAGTAAAGACGCAAACAATTTCGAAATCTTGCCTCAATTCGAATTTATTCGTTTGATGGCGCTGCAGTGCATTCTATATTTTAGAAAATGTTCGGGACCACAGTGTTTTTCCTGACTGAGAGTGGCGAGTTTTGAAACTTCTTACAAAAAATTATGTACGTATACCTACATATACATATGTACAAACATATATACATATATGTAAGTGGAATTGTGACAAAACTGTTTGGTATTTTCTAGGATTTGAATATGCGTTCCTTTCTGAAATAAGTCGTTAGAGTAGAAACTCTTCTCACTCAAGTCTCCCGGAACTGCTGATTGATTGAAGGGGATATGCGGAGAGTTGTGAGTTAACTAGAGGAATCTGAGTAGTAAAACATGTTATTTCTAAGCAACATAAATAAATTTTATCTCATCATTTTGTGTACGTCATTTCATTGCACTTGTAATTTTGAAACGTCATGTTTGTGCACTTCCGTCTTGATGTCGATTTTCCTCTTGAAAAAGATTTTTTCTTCTTGAAATCGGTAATTTTTTTAGAAAACTTTTTGCGATTTTTGGTAGCAACTCTGCTTACTTCATGAATTATAATTGCCCAGCAAGATTGCGTTCCAGGTGGGGTGGAATAAGATAAGCCTTTCGGTTACCCGAATATTGCGAATGGCGAATATAAAACGATGGTGTCGGAATGCTTTTCTTCGTAACCAAAATCTTCAAAGCCCAAAAGTTGTGTTAAAAAATTAAACAAAATAAAATAAAAAAATCCATCATCACCTTTTCTGGACAATGTGCTCCTGGGCCTGGCTTCGAATGTTCATCGCTATTTTCTTTATGCTTAATGCCCATCGAATACATTGGGGATTTTTTTGTAACGACTTGATATTCGCCATCGTACGTGCCGGGACCTGGTACAAATAGGGTTGCTGCGATACGTGGCTTCTGCCTGCCGGCCATAGAGAATGCGGGTGCTGATTTAATGGTACCGTCCTTGCTGCTGCCCAATACTGTTGGAATTTTATATACGTTTGGAGCTGTAATTAGATATAGAACAGGGTTAGCTCATATATGAGTATTTATGTACATTGAAGTGCGTTAAAAATTTAAATTAAAGAAGTATGGATGGATGGGTTAGAAAACTTTCTGTGTGAGTTCTAGAAAATGAGAAAACGGGATTAGTAAGTCGATTAAGTTGGACTTTTTTTTTCCATTTAATAAGTGTTGGAAATTTTACCTTGAGATCCTTTCTTCACAACCGTTCGATTGCACTGTAAATGTGTAGGTAGCCTTTTGTACAGACTCGCCTTTAACAGCACTGCTAGTGGTTTCTGTGATGGTTGTAACAGTGGAATCAACAGCATCACCGTTTGTAAGTTTTTGACGAACTGTGGACATTCATTTGCAAAAAAAAAAACAATTTTTCAATTCAATCCATTCTACTTTGTGCTCCAAAAGTGCAAGCAAAATAATTTAGAAGCGGGAAAAAAAGCACGAATAAATTTCAAAATAAATAGAAACAAAACAGAAGCTTACCGGGACTTGCTAAGCGTTTTTCACGTCTTTGCAAGATCCTGTCTTGGACATAAGCACCGGATGGTTGAGCTAGGTGAGGGATGGTCACAAAGAAATAAAATAATATTCACAAAAGACATGACAAATTAGCAAACAAAAATTTAGAACACATTCAAAGGTCTAGAGACAGCAAGTATACAGATAGACAAAAACACATACAAATGTATACGAAAACAAGTAAATGAGAATGAGAAAGCTGTGATCTTACCTGGGCCAAGGCTGCCCTTTAATGGGCCAATGGTATAAGCGGGAGAGTGATCTAAATTACAATCCTCTGGGCGGTAGGCTCCAGGAGCTGTAGAGAGAGGAAATTTATATTTTTATTGTCGATAGGATTGTAGTTCATATTTTTTAAATTTTCGACAGACACTAATATAACAAGCTAGAGCTTTTATGGTCCTAGCTCTATTCGATGAATTAGCCTTCGTAAAAAGATTGCCAAATGAACGGAAATCTCGACATTGAGTGAGTGGTTGTCCCGTCTAAAACAGGGACAGGACGTTCCACCTTAAAGGCGAGGCCACAACAATTCGTTGCTGGACCGTTTTTTGAAGGTTTTAGAAACCTAGGAAACCAGAATCAATCTGTAACCAAATTATTGAAGTCTGAATTTTCTTCAGGCTTTGCTTCTCATTGAAGTGAAATCTTTTGAAAGGACTTATATGCTCTTTTAGCGCTCAAGTCATTTTAGCTGGAAGAACGGATTTGCTCTCGATGCAGTAGCTTAGATGACTTTGTCGACGAGAACCTAAAATAAATCTAGAGATACATTTTGTCTGCTTGTATCTGCATTTGAATATCTAAAGTTAGTTACTACTTCATGTGCGTCTACATGTTGCTGGTCCATACCTGGTGTATCTGAGGAAATCTTCATTTCGGATTTTATACCAAATGTGAATGCAGGGGTGTGATCAAGTGAAACCTTTTCGGGTTCATATGCGGTGGGTGCTGTAAGTGCAAAGATCGTGTAATCAAATCTACGTGATCCAGGCGATAGATTTTAAATCAATTTTTAGTTACCTGGGTTATCACTGGGCTTTTCGTGATTCACTTTAACTCCGAACGTGAACGCTGGACCGTGATCTAAATTGACCTTTTCCGGTTGATAGGTTCCCGGTGCTGGTGATTCACTTCGAATTGGATTGTTGATCTTGACGCCAAACGAATAGGCTGGAGTATGATCGAGATTATGTTTCTCTGGTTCATAGTCACCAGGAGCTGGTGTGAGATATGCATTCGCAACGTTTGTCCTACCGGCTATCGTGTAAGATGGAGTATTATCCAAATTGTGCTTTTCCGGCGAGTAGTCTCCAGGGGCTGGAGTGTCATTTGATTTGGCCGCTTCGCGTCTACCAGCCATAGTATAAGCCGGTGTATGATCGAGATTGTGTTTCTCTGGAGCATAGTCGCCAGGAGCTGGTGTGCGATATGCATCCGCAACGTGTGTCCTACCAGCAATCGTGTAAGATGGAGTATTATCCAAATTGTGCTTTTCCGGCGAGTAGTCTCCAGGGGCTGGAGTGTCATTTGATTTGGCCGCTTCGCGTCTACCAGCCATAGTATAAGCCGGTGTATGATCGAGATTGTGTTTCTCTGGAGCGTAGTCGCCCGGAGCGGGACTGTCCTGTACTTTGGCCGCTTCATGTCTCCCACCCATGGTATAGGCCGGGGTATGATCGAGATTGTGCTTTTCTGGTGCATAGTCGCCAGGAGCTGGAGTGCCATGTGCTTTGGCCGCTTCATGTCTACCACCCATGATGTAGGCCGGAGTATGATCGAGATTGTGTTTCTCTGGTGCGTAGTCACCTGGAGCTGGGACACCATTTGGCTTTGAAAGATCGTATCTACCTCCAAAGGTATAAGCGGGGTTATAATCCAACCGACAGTTCTCTGGAGCGTATGCTCCAGGAGCAGGTGTTTCAGCTGACTTTGATGGGTCATATTTACCGGCCATCGTATAAGATGGTGTATTGTCCATCCGATATTTCTCCGGAGCGTAGTCACCAGGAGCTGGGACACCATTTGGCTTTGAAAGATCATATCGACCACCGAAGGTGTAAGCCGGATTATTGTCCAACCGACAGTTCTCTGGAGAATAGTCTCCTGGAGCTGGAGTATTAGCAGACTTAAGGGGATCGTATCTTCCTCCAAAGGTGTAAGCCGGGTTATTATCTAAGCGGCACTTCTCCGGAGAATAATCACCAGGAGCTGGAGTATTACCGGACTTGAGGGGATCGTATCTGCCACCGAAAGTGTAAGCTGGGTTGTTGTCCAGGCGACAATTTTCTGGAGCGTAGGCTCCTGGTGCTGGTGTGCCATTTGGCTTCGAATGGTCGTACCTTCCGCCAAACGAGTAGGATGGGTTGTTGTCTAGGCGGCAATTCTCTGGAGCATAGTCTCCGGGCGCTGGTGTATCACTAGCCTTCGCAGGATCATGCTTACCGGCAAATGTGTAGGATGGATTATTATCCGGGCGGTACTTTTCTGGGGAATATGCACCTGGGGCTGGAGTATTACTAGGTTTCGAGGGATCATGCTTTCCGGCGAAGCTATACGATGGCATATAATCAAGTCGACAATTTTCTGGGGCATAGGCCCCAGGAGCGGGAGTATCTGCAGCCTTTTGTGGATTATGCCTGCCGGCAAAACTATATGAAGGGTTGTTGTCTAGCCTACAGTTTTCCGGCGCATAAGCTCCTGGTGCAGGTGTGTGGCTTACTATTTTTGGGTCATGCTTTCCCCCGAAACTGTATGCGGGAGTGTGATCAAGTTTAACTTTCTCAGTGGCATAGGCTCCTGGCGCTGGAGTTTCACTGGGCTTGGCATGGTTCACCTTTACTCCGAAGCTGTATGCTGGGGTATGATCGAGCTTGCATTGCTCTGGCTTGTAGGCTCCAGGAGCTAAAAAGAAAAGTGATATTCGTATTAATATGGTAACGAATAGGGTAATCTCAATTTGGGGTTAGTCAAATTTTGTCTTACCTGGTGACTCTTGAGGTTTCTCAGGTACAACCTTTGAGCCCATGGTATAGGCTGGAGAATATGACAAATTCACATTCTCCGGTTTATACGCTCCCGGTGCTATATGGACCCAAAATCAAAAAAGTGCATCAAAAACAAATTTGGAAAAAGTGAACTCTTGCACCCACCTGGTGTATCGTTTTTGACCTCATGAATGGTCTTCATGCCGAAACTATAATGCGGCGTATGGTCAAGCCTAACTTTTTCAGGACTATAGGCACCGGGTGCTTCAAAGAATTTTGTCAAATTTCGTTTAGTATAGTTGTGCTACAAGAAAATCAACTAAATGTGCAAAAATCATTACCTGGTGTATCGCTTAATTTTTTTTCATTGGCCTTGACCCCAAAACTGTAAGCGGGCGTATGATCTAAGACAACTACTTCGGTTTTATAAGCTCCCGGCGCTAAACAAAATCAAAGCCAAACATCGAACAAAACACGACAAAACAAAACAAAAAACAAAAATAAACATAAAACTACTAAAAGGAAACACAAATACATGGAAGTGTTGTTTTCGACGTACCTGGGGTATTGTCATTTTTCGGCACATAATGCTTCTGTCCAAAGGAGAACTCTGGAGTTTTGTCAAGTTTGACCTTTTCCGGACAATATGCTCCGGGTGCTGCAACGAAAATTTCATTAGATTTCGGAAGAATTCGCGGTAAATTTCTAGAAATAAACTTCAAAAATAATAAAAACTGACACAGCATGCATGGAGGTGGACTAAAAAAAAACGACTATTTTATACGCTAAAGCTTATCTACTCAAGACAAATACGTGAATCAAATGAAAAGTCTAAACTCACAAGTTGAAAAACAAAAATTTAACTTGCCAACTTTACCTGGTGTTCCCTTATCAAAGTCAATTCTTGTCCTCCTACCAAAGGAGTATTTTGGCGAACTCGACTGGCATATGGAGACTCTTTCTGGATGATAGCTATTCGGTGCTATTTTTAAGATAAGTTTGACGAAGGATTTTTTTGTTTAGGCTTTAGTTTTAAGTATCTGTATTTTTTTGAAGCATTTTTTTATAAATAAATTAAACATATGAAGATAGGAAAAATATTGCACATGTATTTTTTTTTTTTGAAAAACTAAATGATTTCAAAAACAAAAAGCTGGATGCAGTTGAAGCTTGATTTACATTGAATGTAAAGTTGTGCGAAATAAAACGGTGTATGTATTTATATACAAAGGGTGAAAATGCAAAATAATAATAATAACAAAAAATTGAATGAAATATTTACACAAACATTTTTAAAAATCGCTTAAAACTAGTTTTTGAAAATAAAAATCGAAATTCAATTTGTTACCAGCTTCTTTTCACCGATCTAAGCGGATGAGTGAACTACGCGTCGGCGCAAAATTCCAGAGGAGAGAACTACTTAAAAAGCAAGCGGGAAAAAGTGAATTGAAATATGTAGTTCCTTAAAGTGAGCCTATATAATTTTTTTCCTATAGAGAAAGTACTTAGCTGATCTGCTCTTTTCTACATTATACTCGCAACATTTTTACTATTCGCAATTTTTTCCACAATCGGCAACCTTATTTCTTTTGATATTTTTCGATCAATTTTAGAAGTTGTTCAGAATTTGTACCTATTTGTTGAATGTAGCCGCTTGCAGAATAAAGGTAGCCCTAAACGATGAACATGCTCGCCGAACTTGTTCGTTTGCATTGTCCCCTACACGGCGAACACACACTGAACCAAAAAACGTTGTCATATTGACAATTTTTGTAATCAATGTGATGGAAAAATTGTAATTTTTCAACCGACTACTATAGTTGTCAATATGACAATTTACGATTTTCATTTTTCAACTTGATAACTTGTTTTTTTATATTGGCAATTGCAATTGTCAATGTGATGAAAGTCGTTGTCATATTGAAAACTTCGATTTTCAAATTTAAAATGGTAAAACAATTTTCAATATGATAATTGCAAAGATGCAATAATCATATTGAAAATCTAAATTATCAATGTGATGACTGCGAAAGTAAGATAATCATATTGAAAACCATAATTGTCAATATGATAACTGGGGTTGTCATATTGATAACTTCTTTCATCATATTGAATACCGAAAATTGAAAATCGAAAATTTTCATATTGACTATCCGGTTTTAAAATACGAAGCGAGTCGTCATATTGACAATTTTTTTCATCACATTGATAGTTTTCAGTTGACAACTGGCAATTGTCAATATGACAACCTTTTTTTCAGTGCATTTGGCGAACATTCACTTCGTGTTGATTCTTCATAGTGTAAACATGTGCCATTGTGTTTCATCCGCAATATGAACTCGGCTTAAAAATGATGGAGTCGGAATAAACTCAAAAATATGTACATATGTATGTAAATAAATTATAAAATTTATATTATTTATAATACACAAACATAGTTTCAAAATATGCATTACCAAAAAATGCGGAACTAATTTTTTTTTGTTTTGTGAATTTTTTATTTCTTTTCCTTTTTTCTAAGGTTAAAAAATCATTCGTTTAAAAACAAAAAAAAAACTTTAAAAAGTCAAATAAGGCCATTCTAAGCAATAATAAGTGATTCCTACATAAAAAAGTTGTTTTCAATATATGTAGCTAATTCATCACATGAATTGATTCCGGTTTTTGTGGTATCTTGCGTCTTGCCCCACTGTGCGACGTTCAGAGCAAAAATGAGGTTTGCTCGCGAACATGGCCCTACATGGCCAACATCGAAGCCAACGGAGATGAAAAAATCGAAATTTTTGCCAATAGCGAGCATTTCGCGAATCAGTCCCTACACGAGGAAAACATAGCGAGCACGAACAAGTTTGGCGAGCATGTTTGTCGTTTAGGGCTACCTTAAGTCACACACAGGTAGCCTGCTGTGGTGTGCAATAGGGGGATAACATGTAGTAACTTATGTTACACGTGCCGTAACTATTGTACCCACGGAAGTCCAGCTATGACCTCCACGTGGTGGCTACCGGTAACAATTCATCCAGTTGAATCATGTTTTCTTCTGGTGGATTGGCTAACATAGCGGGCGGGGAGAAGGTCAACTCCTTGGGTAATCCACAAAAATCCTCTAATCCAAGGTGGAACAGCAAACGCCAAGGGATGCATGGCTAAGAGAGTGTTTAGTCTCTAGTTTGCGAACTTCGGACACCGGGCGAAATCCGAATTAACCCCCAGCCTTCTTCTCAGCAAAACGGGCTCTGCTGAGAGGTGACCTTCCTATCCCGATTACTCGTGGGAATCAAAATAGATCTTACAAATACAAACTTCATAGAGACTGATGACTCTATAACACCATCAACTTCGAGGGCTGCACTCGTGCAATCCGCAGCTGAAACCGTCAGTGGGACTGTTGCTGCCAACGATGACGCTGATATGAGAAGCGAGAAAGGGAATAAGTCCCTTTTGAGTGACTCGGACTCAGACACCCTGTGCGAAGACACAATTAGCATGCTATCGGATGAAATAGCTGCACCATCCGTCACCAACGACGTAACCATAGATTCGGATAATGAGTCTCTGAAATCTACTGGTTACATTAGACTTCGACCTTCGGAGAGGAGACGGTTCAAACAAGCCTTGAAACAAGGCAACTCAAGGGAACGTGCTCTTGTGATTGCCACTGCCAAGATCGACAACAATGGCACAGATGCTAAACGAACCCGATCTGATGACTCCACCCCACCAACGTCAGAAGCAAAGAGAGTCCGAACTGGAGACACTCTGGTCGATAAAACTCCCTATAGCAATATAGTGGGTCGTGTCAGGCTAGGTGTAGTGCCTACGGACATTGATTGCAACCCATTAAGTGTAGAGCAAATGGCTCGTATACAAGAGGGTGTAATCGATGTGACGATCGAGCTTCGAGACGAAGAAGTGAAGCCGTCTTTTGACAGCTCCAGCTATAGGGCTGGCTGGCTCCAATTCATTTGCTCCAATGAAACCACTGCTAAGTGGATGAGGAGCAACTTCCCAAAAATCAAGGAGAAATGCGGATTGGACGTGATACTAGTGGAGGAGGATTCATTCCCGAAACCACATATCATAAGGGGGTTCTTTCCGCAAAGTATCGGGCTAGCCAGCGAGAAGATACTTGCGTCTCTGGACGCACAGAACTCCGGTCTCATCACCAGAACCTGGAGAGTCCTACAAAGAGTGGAAGAGAAAGATCTCGTCCACATGATCTTTGCTATTAATGATAGCGTAATGAAACGGCTAAATGACCTAAACGGTCATGTAAACTACCGTTTCGGCAAGCTGAAGCTCATTCTCAAGAGCCACGACAAAACCTCAGCTGCCAAACCTAACACCAAACGTCTGTCGAAAGGACAAACGACTTATAGTGGAAATAATACCACTGCTGAACGTGAGAGAGCACGTGAGCTCCCCACCACCAGCAAACATCAACCACACACATCAGCTGAACGTGAGAGAGCACGGGAGCCCCCCACCACCAGCAACCAGAAGCCACCCACAACAGCTGCACGTGGACCCAATAGTAGGGTTCCGGTACCCTTACCGAGGAAGCACACAGGCAACAAGGTAGCGCACGCTACGGGAGCGAGACCTAGGGGCCACTCCCTCAACGAGGGTTCCGTGAGGCGGAGAGGCGACAACAAGCCAAACCGCATGCGGAATCCTGAGTACAGCCGCAGACAATGATGGCTCCACTCAAGGTGTTGCAGGGAAATCTGCACCACGCTAAAGGTGCCTCGGACACCTTTATCCAACGATGCGCTCGAGAGAACATCGCCCTCGGACTCATACAGGAACCTTGGGCTATTAAGGGTAAGATTTTTGGCCTCAATAACAGTGAGCGAAAATTAGAATATGCCCGAGGAGATTTTAGACCAAGGGCTGCTCTACTGATCAGCTCCAAAATTAAATATCTTCTCATTCCAGATTTCAACACAAGAGACCTAGTGGCAGCCATAATCGAAAGTCCTCAGGAAAATGGGCCTCAGGAGTTCGTATGTGCCTCCGCTTACTTTCCCGGAGACACTGATGCGGTCCCCCCTGTTCCGGTACAGGAGCTGATCGAAGAGTGCCGCCGTCGCAACTGGCATCTCGTTCTGGGATGCGATGCCAATGCCCACAACACCATATGGGGTAGCAGCGACAACAACAAAAGGGGTGAGTCACTTTCTGAATATATTATTAGTAATAACCTACTTATATGTAATAGAGGTAACAAACCCACTTTCGTAAATTCACTGAGAGGTGAGGTACTGGACCTTACACTCTCGTCTCCCTTTCTACATTCGTATATCGAAGGCTGGCACGTATCAGATGAGGCATCTTTATCGGATCATATGCACATAAGATTCAATATAAGGTGCAGCGTCGATGCAAGTCAGACCAGATATATGAAAAAATTAACGAACTGGAAGACTTATCGAGAAAACCTCGCTATCAAAACTGATACACTGCCCTCATCTATTCTGTCTATCGGAGACATTAATGATGTAGCCGATCAGTTAAATGAAGCTATAATTTCTTCATTTAAAAGCAGCTGCAAAGTAAAACACCAACTGGTTAAAAGGTGTGTACCATGGTGGAATACTCAGCTAGAAAACCTGCGAAAAATGGTGAGAAAACTCTTTAACAAAGCAAAACGCACCGGTAATTGGGATCTTTACAAGTCCGCACTTACCAACTTCAATAAGGAATTGAGAAAATCTAAGAGAGCCACATGGAGAAAGAATTGTGAATACCTAGAAAAGCTACCAGAGGTCGCACGTCTCCAAAAAGCTCTCTCCAAAGATTGTTCAAATAGCCTAGGTCTCCTGCTTAAGGAAGATGGTACCTATACGGCGAGTCGACAGGAAACTTTAAAAACCTTACTCAAGGTTCATTTCCCAGGATCGACTCTAATAAATAACCAACCCTTTGTTAATTCTGAGGCCACAAGCTTCTCTTACATCAACAGAATTAACAGCCTATCTGGAAAAATGTTCAGTTTAGACAAAGTTAAATGGGCCATAAGCTCATTTAAACCCTACAAGGCACCTGGTACAGACGGAATCTTCCCAGCTCTGATTCAAAAAGGTCTGGTCCAGATTTTACCAACTTTAACCGCTTTATTTAGGTCTAGCTTCAACTGGGGATACATCCCACAAGCTTGGAGGGAGGTCAACGTAGTTTTTATCCCCAAACCAGACAAACCGAGTAAGCTACCTAAATCCTATCGACCCATTAGCCTAACATCGTTTTTTCTCAAAACTATGGAAAGACTAATCGATATACACATTAGAGACTTTCTAGATAGAAATTCACCTCTGCACCCACAACAATACGCTTACAGGAAAGAAAGATCCACGGAAGGTGCTCTTTTAAATCTGGTAACACAGATCAAAGAGGCTTTCCATCACAAAGAGATCGCACTATGTGCATTCCTAGATATTGAAGGTGCCTTCGATAATACCGGATATGACTCTATCTCAGAATCTATGTCCAGAAAGGGTATTGACCATCCTACTAACCGATGGGTTAGAGCGATGCTCGAAAACCGAAAAATCTCCACATCCTCTGGGGAATCCTCGGTCACAGTTTCAGCTGCAAAAGGCTGTCCACAAGGAGGTGTACTATCACCCCTTCTGTGGTCTCTAGTCATTGATGACTTACTTGACAAGCTCAGTAACCTTGGCCACCATACAATTGGTTACGCCGATGACCTAGTCATCACCATAAAAGGAAATAATGCTAAAGACGTCTGCAATACGATGCAAACAGCTCTCAAGATAGTGAATGACTGGTGCACTAAAGAAAATCTCTCAATTAACCCCAGTAAGGCTATTCTTGTACCTTTTACCCGCAAAAGAAATCTGAGTCTAGACCAGATATCACTTAATAACACTACTATCGAGTATTCCAATGAAGTTAAATATCTAGGTATGGTTCTCGACAATAAACTGAATTGGAACTCACACGTTAATTACAAAATTACCAAAGCAACAAAAGCCATGTGGGCCTGTCGTCGTATGTACGGTAAGACCTGGGGAATAACCCCAAAGGTCACACATTGGATATATACAATAATGATACGACCTATCATCACATACTCATCAGTAGTATGGTGGTACAAAACTAAAGAAAAATCCACCATTTCAAAGCTTCAAAAGCTACAAAGATTAGCATGCCTCGGCACTACAAGCGCTATGCGCACATGCCCCACAGCAGCTATAGAAGCACTCATTGGTTTAACGCCACTCCACCTTTTCATAAAAAGGTTGGCAATCAGCAGCACTGTCAGACTACTACAAACGGGAGAGATAAACCGCATAGATCACACAGATCAGGTGAATCTTCTATCCGAAATCCCAGAGCTTGACATGATCTGCGCGGTAAATGACCGCTTACCAAAAACTTTATGCTTCGGCAGGAGGTTCGACATAGTGATTCCTAGCCGTGAAGCATGGAAATATAAAAATCCTACATCAGACCTTAAAGGTAACAAGTGGTATACGGATGGATCAAAGATGGACACCGGGGTGGGTGCTGGTATTTTTGGACCAAACACTAGAATATCAATACCTATGGGACAAATTCCCAGTGTATTCCAAGCGGAAATTCATGCCATTCAAGTGTGCGCCAACGTCATCCTCAAATCGGGAATAAAAGGTGTCCTCATCCATATACTCACGGATAGTCAAGCAGCCTTAAGAGCACTAGGCTCAAACCTGTTTGACTCCAAATCAGTCCTGAACTGCTTCAATACTCTCCAAGACCTCTCCCATAAAAACAAAGTCAAACTTTGGTGGGTGCCCGGTCATGAGGGTATTGATGGAAACGAGAAAGCTGACGAACTGGCTAGGAAAGGTTCGGCTGAATCCTTTATCGGCCCTGAGCCGTTTTGCAACATTCCAAATTCAGCTATTAACTTTAACATCAAAAGTTGGGAAAACAACATGTGTATCTCCTATTGGGAAAATTCCCAGGGTCTTCGACAGGCTAAAAGAGCCATAAAACCCTTCCAAAGCAAATCCACAAAAAATCTGCTCTTGAGTAGAAATGATATCAAAAGTTTAGTGGGATTTCTAACAGGACATTGCCATCTTCGATATCACCTAAACAAAATAGGTCTTATTCAGGAAACTGAATGTCGTCTTTGTATGGAAGACGACGAAACTGCAGAACATATCCTATGTGACTGCATGGCACTTTGTGCCCTCCGGAGACAACAGTTCCACAGAGAAATTCTAACTCCCACGGAACTTCGTACAATCTCCACCAGTGAGATCCTCAAATTCATCAAAAGAATTGAGCCTCTTCTGGTTCCCTAAACTGACTTCATGGTACAATAGATCTTTTAGGTCGCGGTGCCCTCCGCAACTGGCGGGTCAGTACCCCTTTAAAAAAAAAAAAAAGTCACACACGAAAAGAAACCATTGAAATGTGAAAATGCTCGGAAAGGGAAACAAAACCGACACGTTGAAAAGTAAATTTCTCTCTTGATAATAAATGAAGTACAGGATTGACTGACTAAAGTTTTGAAAGCGCTTAAAGTCTTAAAAAAGACGCTTTATTTCAGCTTCCGTGAAAAGGCTGAGCCATCACAATACACTGGGTGGCTGTGGCGTAGTGGTAGTCGTCGTCGCTTGGCACGCTGAGGTTCACGGTTCAAATCCAGATGTCGTCGAAATATTTATTTCTCACGAAATAAAAATAATTTGATCAGTTTCAGTAGTTAATGTCAAAACCCACTGGCAATAGGTTGGTGGCTTGGCTGAAGAAATTGATCGCACAAACAATAATAGGAAACATCTGGAAAAAACTTCTGTGAATCATAAGCAAGGGCAAAACTTTCTTTAATACACAACTCTCCAGTTATCATGGACACCACCTATAGAGTTGGCTGAAACGTAACATCTGAGCTTCCTAACACTACGCCGATCTGTCTGTCTCCGGTTCTTGTTCTTCAGGTGCTCGCGCTGTGTGTAAACATTACAGAGTGGGCCCATCGCGATCCCATAAAAAAGCACGCATAAACCGCCACAATTTTAGGACAAATCTATGGTTGAATTAACCCGGAGGAGGGGGTTACTGAAGAAGTAGCAGCCCAAAATGCTCCTGCGACTAGTTGCTAAGCCCTGACATTCGCATAGAACATGTTCGATATCTTCTGCTACACCTACGTCATTGCAGTATCTGCAAGCTATCCGAGTCTTTTGGCGTGTTAAGTATTCTAAGCCTTGGTATGACAATTAAGTAAAAACACGTTGGAGAGGAAATATGTCGGATGTTTTAAACATTTTATAAGAATAAAAGAAAAGATGATTTTAAAACAAGAAATTGACAATAGACTTAATAAATAATAAGAGAAGTGTAAAAGATGCGATAAAATTTCACTGTGAAGTGAATATATTTACATAAGTTATTGTTTTATGACTTTAAGAAACTAGACGCCTATATGTCGCCTAATTTGGCAATTTTACATCTTGTACATTTTTGTAATAGCTTTAGTCAATTACATTATGTAGGTATATTTTGTTGTAATTATAAACTTTTCATTCGCCTTTTAGAATAAATTATATTTATACATCTTTTCACAAGAAACTATGCAAAATGTGACATTTTTACAGAAGAACATTTTTCGTCTCATGTCTAAATAAAACAGGTAAAGCTATACAATTTTGTTTAACCTTCACCATAACCCTAAACAGGTATATAGACAGAAAACACATCATGGTATACACAGCAATATCGAGGATATTAATATTTCTATTTCTTTTTAACTTTTACCTGGGTATTCGTTAAATATAATTATTTTTGGTTTTATTCGAAAAGTGTACTGAGGTGCTCTGCGTTTGAACACATTCAAATTGACCACCCTGTATTGATTTGAGGCTATATAAATTAAAAAAACAAAATTAATATACTAGCTGTTAAAAATTAAATAAAAACTCAAGCAACAATATGAAGCACAGCAAAAAGAAGAACGAAAACCTTTAGCTATATACAAAGAGCAAGCGGAACACAAATAACACCAATCTTAAACTACTTCTTTGATACTTTAAGATGTCCAAATGTCTATAGAAAAAAAAGAACGAATTCATTCTCTGCCTAGCAAGAGTGATGATGTATACCTTGGAACAATTCTTGATTTTCTTGATTTTTCGAGGTGCCTTAGTTGCCACTTTCCTCAGACATCCCACAATGTTTTGAAAATATCTAAAACATTCATAATTCACTTCTCTCCTTAACCCATCCATCCCATTTTTTTTGAGAACAACATAAAGTAAAATGAAGCAACCATAGAATAGGTAAAAGCAATCGATGGATCCTCGGACATATGTACAAACGACATGGAAACAAAAAATTGTAAATGACCAGAATGACCTTTGGCGTACCTGGAGTGATATTGGCCCTTTCGAGATTTGGTCGAGAGCCAAATGTGTATTTTGGGGCGGCGTCTACAACCGATTTGGCAGCTTTATCGACATCGTATTCTCCTGGAGCGGGTGTTTTGAAACCGGATCTCGGTTTTGGGCGTGATTGTAGTGACATTGCAGGTGGGGTGTCCTTGCCTTTGACTCCAAGCCCGGCAACGTTGTATTGAGCTGGTCCGGGTCCAATTGAATCATCTTTGCAGCGATGTTTCTGGCCGAAACTAAATGCTGGAGAGGCTTGTTTCTTGGAGTCTGTCACTTTGGTTCCTATTGACAGTAATAAGACAAAGATAATATGGGTATGGTTTCGATATTGAGATACTTACCAACTAAATTTGGTAATTGCACACAGGCTGGGCCAGGACTGGCCGCTTCAGCAGCAATTTTACCCCGACGAACGGTTGGCGTCCATGGCCTTTGTTCAAAACCGGCTCCCATGCTTATTAGTCTTTTATTTCGTACTCGATCGCAGGGACCTGGTGGTCGTTCTATTTTCTTCCTTTGAATACACCCTGTGTAGAAGCTAACCTGGAAAAGAATAAACACAATGAATAAGTACTTTTTGGTGTATCAGTTGAGTCACCATTTTGCTGTTTAGGTATTTATATTCTCTGAAGGACAAGAACAATACACAAATAATCAGGAGAAGCTTTGTTTTTTTTGGCAGTTTTCTAAGACTTTTGAGGCATAGATAGATACTCTCATTTATTTGGATTTAGTTTTGTTTGTTATTTTTGTTCTTAAGTCAGAAATCCGAACAAGTAAGAAAACGCACATAGGAACCAATAAAAATACAGTAAAACCTCCTAATTGGGACACTCCGTAATCGGGACAACCCATTTGCCAACCCTAAAAGTTTTCATACAATATACCCTCTGTAATCGGGACACTGAAATCGGGACACATCTCAATTGGGACACTGAATTTAACTTTCCTAGAACCTCCATAATCGAGCCAAACCTCCGAATTGGGGCATTTTATTAAAAAAATAAGGAAATATGACTTCTCTAATCGGGACAATTCGAGTTGAACCTCTCAATTGGGACACTAGACCCGAAAAAACCAATTGTGACTTCTCTAATCGGGACAGTAAAATTCCATTAACTAAATGTTCGCAGCTGCATCTCATTCTACAAATTTTCAAACCGTTATATTTTTACAGAAGAGTGACTATATCGGAGATAAAAAACAACAGAGCAACGTTGTATTTATTTTCATTGAATATTAGATATTGGTACCGTGCAGTTGCAGTTGTTTTTGTGTGGATACAATACATTTTTTAAACTTTTTCGTATGCATACGCGTTTTTCTATATTTTTTATACAAACTTCTATAATTGGGACACCTCCTAATCGGGACAGGAAAGAGTCGGTCCCATCAGTGTCCCAATTAGAGAGGTTTTACTGTATTAGATTTACTCCTCCATCAGCAACACCGTTATATTACCTATGTACTTGTGGGCAAAGAACTATTATTTTTGACCTTATCAAGGCAATTATTCCAGGAGTGTCGATCTAAATTACAGCCAATTGCCCACACATAATAACTGAACTTATGAACCATTTCGCAACCGACCTTTCGTTCCGTATGGGCTATTTCCGGTTAAATTCCCGTCAATACCCAATTACAAACGAATAGGTACAAGTACTACTCCGAACTCCCACAACCAATCAATCTTTTCTCGTCGGCCTTGAATGTCAAAATAATTTTGAAACCTAAACGAATAACGGTATATCAAAACACTGACAAAAATCAATCTTTAATTACATAGCACGTTTTCTGTGGTGTGCCTTTATCACCCCACAAACTACCACCACCCATAACAGTTTCTTACCCCAAAAACACCAATACCCACTTTCTTCCTTACCATGACAATGACACATGGATACGAATACATACTACACCTGTAATTTGGTTACCAAAAAGAAAAAAACACAAACACATTTGCATTTGGCTTAGTTAGTTGCTTTTTGAGTGACTTGCAACTTGACCTACATTCCCATAAGCCTGGAAACATCGCTTACCCCAGAGTCTTAAATTGGGGGGTAGGTCGTCCACTCTCTGTGGAATAATAATACGAAATCAATTTCCCTGCCACTTGCCAGAGAACACAGAACGTTTTTGTAGGCCAATCACGGGTTCTAAGTTTCCTCAAGGCTCTCGCTCGAAATGAGGAAGTTTCCGGTTTCCTTGTTGCGATTTTTTTTTTATTCTAAGACTAAAGTAGATCGAACGGTGGTGGTGGTGGAATTACATGCCGAGACATGGTTTCGTTTTATCTACTGAAGGATATGTCAAAATATTTAGTACCAATCGGTGCCGTGCAGTAGAATATCAGGATTAGAATAAGAACCTCTTTGGTGTACGATGGAATCGATAGGGAGAAGTTCCAATTTAGGGAGTTTATAATGTCGGTTATATAAAAGGGTGGCGTTTTTGGTTTTCGTTTATTTGTGTTTATGTATGAGTTGAGTGGCGTAGTGCTTGAGATGATGAGTAATTGCCGGCAGGTATTTTTGTTCGACTCACCAGCGTTAGAAAATGATAATACGAGAATATATATTTATTTTGACTGCATTTGAACAAGGTATAAACATATGTACATATGTACATTCATTTTCGACAGTAGTCGGTCATTTTGGTACCCTTATGTCAAATTATTGCAATTACAATGTAGTTCGCAATTACAATGCAGTTCTTGGAATTTATGAAAGCTACGATGTTTTTTGTACTGGGTAGCAAAATATCGTTCAATTTGTGAACGAAAGTCGATGTAATTATAGGTGATCTGTCATCCTCTCAAAACTCTCAAAGAGAGAGAAATCCTCTCAAAGACAGAAGACTTGCACAACAGTAAACAAACGCTTTTGAAACAACACTTGGTCAAACCAATCAATTTGTTTTTGTTTTCCACTAACAATGAAGATTATGACATTTCACATTTCACATGGCTGGTTGGACGGAGTTGGCTCGGCCCACCCCGGGGAATAGGTCTTGCAGATAATACATCGTAAGCTGAGAGCCGAATGATAGTAAAAAAAATTAAAAGTAATGAAACTGTCATGATTCTATGTACTTTACATAGAACTTTCGAAAACTAACGTGTTACCAAACAGACCTTATGAATGAGAGGTGCCGTCCAAAATGAACCGTTAAAAGCCGTTAAAAAAACACAAATTGGAAAAAATCAGTTCCGAGTGCAAATCTTATATTTTGTGTGTGTCAGGTCTAAATTCGATAACCCGTCAAATTTCTGAAAGATTAAATGTTGTTCAACGAACTGTAGCATGTAGTTTAAAAAATATCGTGAGAAGGAATGCCTCAGAGAGGCCAAAATAAGACGACCTCAGTGGAAGATCGTTTTTTTGAGCTTCAAAGTCGTCCGTATCAGTTTCACTGCAGTGGATATTAAAAATGATCTATTTCGAGGTAAATGAGAGAAAAGGCTCATTAAGGCTGAACTTAGAGTACTCAAGCAAGTACTGAAACCGGATTTTCCAACAACAGTGAGAGAAAAACGATTAATTTGGGCTGAGAACCACCATTTTACAAGGCGACTCCAAGACTTTGTTAAAAAGCACTCACTTATACATAAACAGCAGTATGGCTTTCAAAAAAAACAAAAGCACAGGAAAACTTATGAGAGAATTCGCAGATACCATCAATGGAAGCTTGAACAAAAACCACCATGTCCTTGTTTTATTCATGGATTTTAGTAAAGCATTCGATACGCTGAATCATGAAAAGCTAATAACAGCGTTAAATCGATTAGGCATCCGAGGAACACTGGCCGACTGGTTGGAAGACTACCTAAGTGAAAGATCTTTCAGGGTGAAGGCGGGAGACAGCTACAGTAACGAAACACCGGTTAGTTTTGGAGTACCACAAGGATCAAAGCTGGGACCAATATTGTTCATCCTTTTTACAAACGAGCTACTCCGCGTCTTCAAAAATAGCAGCCCTTTTGCATTTGCAGATGATACGGCCTTAGTCGTCCAACACAAGTGTCTTGATACTGCTACGAAAATAATGCAAGATGAATTCGATAAGGCTGTTGAGTAGTATCACGACAACGGACTTGTATTGAACCCCTCCAAAACAAAGATGATGCATATTCGCGGGCCACATCATAAGCTTATTCAAAATAGGATCAGGTTTCGTAGCATTACCTGCCAAAGCACAATCTCGAATCAGACCATAGAAGTGGTTGAAAGCTACAAATACCTTGGAGTCACTATCGACAGCCACTTCATTTGGGACAAGCACATTGACAAACTTCGCTCAGATCTCAAAAAGGCGATGTTCGCTCTGTTTCATTTAGAAAACTATTCAACGCTTCAGGTCCAGAAACAAGTTTATTATGCTTTAGTCGAGTCCAAGTTGAGGTACGGGATACTTGCTTGCATCCAATACGCAGATAAACAAGCTACAAAGACTTCAAAATACCATCCTAGGGAAGATCGAAGGAAGGCACCCAACAGGCACATCCGGGGAAAACTCTTGGAAGGTACTAACAATAAAACAGATTTTCAAGCTGACGCTATGTCTAGAAAACTATGATGATACCCGCTTTAAAAGGCCCATCAATCATCAACACAGCACGAGAAGACGAATTCAAGGTATGCTCCAAACACCACTATGCAACAACAACTATGGCAGGAGACAACTAGTCCACAGCGTTCCAACCTTGTTCAATGAGCTTCCCTCAAGTTTAAAAAATATTATGAATTTCAAAACTCGAAAAAAGCGCTTAAAAAATTTCTTTGTTGCTGAAATATAACTGAGATAGCTAATTTATATCTCAATTTTAAGTTTACTCTTAATTTCAAACTGTAATAATTATTTAATTTCCTTTTATGTTTTCCTAAATACATATGTATGTTATAATGTACTGTAAAAATAATTTAAAGCTCACTTCTTAAGAACTTGAATTTAACCTTGATACGCAATCTTCTGCAGATAAGCCCCTAGTGCTTCGCAGATAAGTTAATGGTATAAAAATTGTCATTTGTCATTTGTCAAATAAAAAAAAAAAAAAAAAAAAAAAAATTGGATTCAAGGCATGTGTGGAACAATGTTATCTTTTCCAACGAATCTAAGTTTAAGCCGCATGTTGGAGATGGGAGGATTCTTTCGCGAAGATTACCAAAAGAAAGACTGAGCTCTGAATGCCTCTTACTGATGCCCCTAGAACTGAAGGTGTGATGGTCTGCGGAGGCTTCTTTGGAGATGGAGAAGGTAGAATGGCCTATTTAGAATCGAAAGTCACTGCAGCAGTTTATCTACGGGTCCTTGAATATGAATTAGGTTCATTTTTCAACTCTTTGCACATACAGCCAAAATTTTAAATATGAATGTTGCTTTTATTTTTCAAATTAAAGATTAATTGATTGCTTTAAAATAAGCTACAACTTCTATGACTAAAAAATATATTAGTATTTTTTTTATTTTTTAGGTTAAAAAATGCAATGTTGATGTGGTAAGCTGGCCACCCCACAGCCCAGACCTCAATCCAATTGAGAATACCTCGTCAATTATGAAACTTAAGATTGCAAGAGAGCGTCCAAAATCAATTGACTTCCTAAGAAATTTACTAATCCGGACCTGGAATACCATACCTGCATCCATGGGGAAAAACCTATCTGAGTTATTGAATCCAGATTTGCAGCAGTTATAAAAGCAAAGGAGGTCCTACAAACTACCTACTGATTAAATGGACAACGTTTCTAGGAAACAATTAAAAAATAAAAAAAAACCGCACTTATTAAGATTTTTCCACTGCTACCTAAACTAAACAATCACAATGGGCCTCTACAGGCCTAAGTGTGCTGGTACTTTTTACCGGCAGCCACTGCTACCTAAGATTTTTCATTCATTTCTAAAAAGTACCCAAAAAACCCATTATTCGGTAAAAGACCATTTTGTTCCCAGTGATTAACTCGTATTGGACTAAAACTAAAAGTTTCTCTTAAAGTTATTACTACCTACTCTCACTTTCCGTTTAATTTCAGGAACAAGTAAAATGAAACAAAAACAAAACTAGGTTTTTCAATATACCCGTAAAGTATCCGATGTGTTAACGCCCTTTTGCCATAAATCATAAGAAACTTTCAGACTAATTTGTACCTCAGACTTGTCGTGAGAATTGTCGGTTTTTGATTCTCTTAATTATAAGCCGCAAAAGGGTAACATCTATGTTACATCTATCGATTAAGTTGCCACACACAGCGTCACTTTTTTTTAAAAAGGCCAAATCACAATTTGAAAATCCGATTTTGACACACATTCATAAGTCAGCCACAGTCCGAACTGAATGAATTAATTAGCACGGTGCCTTCGAAAGAAAGCACTGCCGCGCCCATTTTACCAGCAAAAGGCTGTAGACTTCCTTCCGCTTAGAGGTGTGTTACCAGGGTGTAGCTGGCAGGTATAGCGTGTCAAGGTGCAACCTTGACAGACGATTCCGTCTTTAAAGATTCTTATCCGAAAATATGCTGTTGTGCCGCCGTTTCATGCTTTTCAATATGACTTTAATAATAGCTTAAGCTGTTAATTTGCTTTTAAGTTTAATGGTCAGGGATAAGGATTTCACCATGATTTGATTGTACAAGTATTTACATACATATATTACAGGTCCTTGAATTAGCTAAGGTGATCATTTAGCGGGTAATGAAATTTAATGTTATGCCCGTGGGTAGGTGGTCTCGCGTCTCGGTCTTGGTTACATCATTTTAAGTGATGATGCCAATTACATGACAATTATTAAGACCAGTACTATAATAATAATGAGAAATCGCCAATTTTGGTAGTCATGCATGAACGGTCCAACAAAAAAATAAATATCACGAAATGATGATGGTCAACTACGAGGTTCAATGTCGTGGGTGGTTGGTTGTTCATTGATTATGTCACCGATATGGTTATCAACAAGTGGTCATTGGATTAAGTGAAATAAAATTTATAACTTTCAGCGGGAATACTGAAAATTTATTTGTTGTTAGCACAGTTAAAAAAATGTCTACCAGTTCACTAAAAATATCTATTCCCGTTGAAAACGAAAACCCATCGTGATATAAAAAAAAAGTTTAATTGCTTTTTAAATTGCAAGTGGATCGATAAGAAAACTGTTAAATGATCGCCGTTGTTTTGTGAACAAGGGCAATTTGTTTAACTTGAGTTGTCCTTTTGTTTTTGTTGAATTTTCTTTGGAAGTGTACGCTATCAAAATTGATTAGACAATCATTTTTGGAATGCGCTTTGTTGTATTGTTTTTTTGTTGGCTTGATTTTTATTTGTAAGAGCTTTTAATGTTACTCATTTTATAAGCTATATCAACACACACACTATCTTAAGATTAAATTCCATTTATGAAACAAAAATAAATTCTTAATTTGATTTATGGACTTGCGTAGATGGTGAAAGTGGTTTCCTTAACCTTTGATTTTGCAAGTACGATACTTAAAACATATCTACAAACGTTTTTGAAGATTTTAAGCAAAAGCTTGTTTTAAGTCAGAATTTTAGGCTCTAGTCGCAGATGCATAGAGTTGCCCTTAGATAGAGGTTTTCAATCAGGCTAACATTCAAACAAAGAATAAGTCGGTGAAGCTTTAAATAAAGTCGGCTATTCAAAAGCTATTAGTTCCGGTGGCCTTTTACTAATGAGTTGCGCTGGTGATAATGTCAGATTGTTTTGAGGTAGGCATAACATAATATTGTTAAGACTTTTGACTTCAGAAATTTAAGTAATTTCGATTTTTTTCGAATGTTCGAATGTATAGCATTTTCACTTTAAATTCGTTTTTTTGCAAATTAAATTCGTTTTTTTGCACTTTGAATTCGTTTTTTTGCAAATTGAATTCGTTTTTTTTTTATTTTAACATTATTATTTGATACCAAATGGCTTAGATAAGAGTGTTGTTATGCGTTGTATACACATAAATATATGTAATAAAATTACTCTCACCTTCTTGCTTAGATGAAGCCTGCCCTTAAATTTATGAGAAATTAAAGTTTCCAAAGTTCACCGCGGAGAGGTGTAGGTTTGAATTTGAGCTTCATAGGGTGCTGATTTAGTGTGAGATCCCTTACCACCCACTGAAAAACATCTCATATTACAGACTTTAATGAGGTTCCTGCTCAATTGCTGTAGCTGGTATTTTTAACACCATAGTACTTAGAGCAGTTAGATCTTGTTATCTGGCGATAGGCCTACTATATTACACTTGGCAAATTATGTTTTGATAACGGAACTGAGTATGTGTACTTGACGTAAAAAACGATTTGGTAGTAAATTCCAGTGTTCCGAAGAGAAAACGAATTCAATTTGCAAAAAAACGAATTCAATTTGCAAAATTACGAATTTAATTTGCAAAAAAACGAATTTAAAGTGAAAATGCTATAATATGTGTTTCAAAATGATGACGAGCTTTATTATGTACATTAGGGTGTTCCACAACATAAGGAATACATTTTTTTTGCAAAATCAGGGACGCACAACCTCGACTTTTTTTCCTTTTGGTCATAAATACTTGATTATGAAATTTTATTGCCATATATGATAACGATAACTCGTGCCGACTTGATGTCAAAATTAGAACTTGAGAATTAACCCAGATATTGCCACCGTCCTTTTAAAAGAACACTAAAAGTGGTGTACTATTTTAAACAGTTACGATTAAGATTGAGAAAAGCGCTGTTCGGAGATCTTGCACTTGATTTTTAAGTGAGAATATTTTAATTTTTTGTTTTGTGTGGAATGGAGAAACAAAAGTAAGAAAAACTTATTTGATTTATGAAATGAACAAGTTTTGTTAAAAAATAAATAAAAGTGGTGTTGTCTATGTGCAATAAAAAAAAAGTTTAATTGAAATTGTGCACTATGTGTTTATTGTTGTAAAAAGTGCACTGTCCTTTTAAAAGTGTTTTCTTGGATATGTTGAATGGTTTGAGCCCTATCAAGGAGCTTCAACGCCCGTAGCTGAAAAATATATACAATGGGCTTGAGGGCAAGTTTGGTACTGCAGTTTGCAGATGTTTTACATTTCAAATATCCTGATTTACCATTTGACATACACATATTTCGACAATTTTTTCACGTCTGTAAAGTTATTGGAAGAGCTGCGGTCAAGAAATTTGAGAGGAACCGCTATTTTCAAATAGGTTGACAATAGCGTCGTGACAATTGCTTTGAAAATGCGATGTCACATTACACTCAAAAGATTGTGTTGAAAGATTGAGTTTATTGGTAAGACTGAACAAAAGAAAAAGTATAAGTTTACAAAATGTCAAAACACCAGAAGGGTGCGTAAGCATAATATTGAGTGGAGTGCGTTCAAAGATTCAACTTATTATAAATATTAAATGCATGTTTCAATACTCCCACTCATTTAAACATTTACAAATTTACATTAATCCATTAATTAAATAATTCAAACTGATAAATTTCATAATTAGTATCAAAAATTAATTCATGTTCATGCCAAGTCGAAAAATATTTGACTTGAACTTCATAGCTGACAATGGTTTCGTGAATACGTCTGCCAGCTGATCTTCACTTCTTACGTATTCAACTTCGATGTCCCCTTCCAGGTATTTCTCTCGTGTAAAATGCATCGCTTTGTTGATATGCTTTGTTCGATGGTGATACTCGGGATTCTTGACTAGACGTATTGTACTTTGATTGTCGCAAAACATCGTTGTACCAAAGCTCTGCCCAAATCCCAGTTCTGCGAGAAGTCCACGAAGCCAAATTACCTCTTTTGTACCTTCACATAATGCGACGTACTCTGATTCAGTCGTTGACAAGGTGACGTGTGATTGCCGCTGACTCTTCCATGTAACTATGCTATTTCCAATCATGAAAGCATACCCTGTGATTGAACGACTTGTTTCAATGTCTCTAGCGTGATCGGCGTCCGTGTAGCCAATCAATCTAGGGTCTGCCGAACCATAATTGATGCTCAGTTGCTTTGTATGATTCAGGTATTGGAGTATACGTTTTACTGCCTTAACGTGCATCTGGCTAGGATTCTCCATGAATCGACAAACTTCTCCCACTGCATATGAAATGTCCGGTCTTGAAACTGTCGCAGCAAACATAAGTGAACCACAGGCTTGTCGATACGGGAACCCTATCTCCGCCTTACTTTCACTCGCCTTTGTCAGAAATGTACCAATGTCCGCTGGCGTTGAGATCGATTTTGAGTCTGTCTTGACATCAAACTGTGCGATCTCCATATCGTAAATAGCTGCCAATGCCAAAACACATCTGATTGAATCATAACGTACGACCGGTGAAAACGTTTCGGTGTAATCGATTCCTGAGCTCTGTGAAAAACCCCTGGCCACAAGTCGCGCTTTATATCTGGGATTCTCATTAGGAGTTGTCTTGAGTTTGAACACCCACTTGCAACCAACAACGTTCGTGCAGTCCTTTGGTTTGTCGATAATGTCCCAAGTTTCGTTTTCGTACAATGATTGAAGCTCCTCCTCAATGGCCCGTTTCCATTCTGTACTCTGCTCTGATTGTATAGCTTCTTCATACGTAGATGGTTCAACAAACATAGCTAAGTAGCCATGCTCAGCGTCGTATTGAATAACCTTTTTGGGATTGGGACGTAAACATCTTCTCGTTTCGTCCTCCTCAATGCTTCTGTTGCTTTCATCTCCGTCCGATACCATGCTCGTTTCTTCTTCTTTAGTTTCATTTGAAAAGCTTTCATTCGGTGTTTCGTCTTGACTCTCATTTCTACTATCATCATGAAAAATCGTGACATACTCACTTCGAATGAAGTTCTCATTAAATTTAACATCACAACTAATGATGATCTTCCTTAATACTGGATCATAAAGTCGAAAATTTTTTTGTGTGGTCTCATAGCCAACCAGGTAGATCTTCTTTGCCTTTGCATCCCACTTTTTGCGATTAAGAGCTTTTGGAATGTGGACAAATCCCGTTGTGCCAAAGACTTTCAAGTGTCCCAGCTGAGGCTTTTCTCCAAACCATTGCTCGTATGGTGTATGCTTGGAATCCTTAGCAGTTGATGTCCGATTGAGAATATAGACAGCTGTTCGTACTGCCTCAGGCCAGAGTGATTTGTTCAAACCACTTGAAATCAGCATAGTCCGAGCCGATTCTTGGACTGTTCTGTTATCACGTTCGATATACCCATTTTGTTCTGGGGTGTAGGGTGCAATTCGGTCCAAAATGATTCCATGTTTTGCCAACAAGCTAAAAACGTTTTTGTTAATAAACTCCTTACCATTATCGCAGCGTATTCTTTTCACATGACAGTTCCATGCATTTTTAACTTGAGCCAGAAACTGCTCCAAGTACTCTGTAACTTCAGATTTCTGCTCTAGTAGGTAAACAAATCTGAATCCAGTGGCTTCATCCTTCATGAGCATAAAATGACGAACTCCGCCGATTCCCATTGTCTCCATCGGTCCACACAAATCAACGTGAAAACATTCGCCCTTTGCTAAATTGCGTTTTTCACTTAACGGGTGTGAGGTTCGGTGCATCTTACCTAGTTGGCATTCTTCGCAAAAGAAATCATCTTGATTAGTCAATTTGATGCCACTTACCAAACCTTTTGTGCAAATTGTCTTGATCGTTGCTACGTTTACATGCCCCAAGCGGCGATGCCACTGCTGTAGAGTACTTTCTGAAACCTTTGTACTAGATGAAAAGTACAGACGCTCCACTTTTGCATGTCTAAAAGCCATTCGAACTAAATTATTACTGTCCGTGTACCCCATTGCAGATAAACTTGTATCCTTTTCGTCGACAACGGTGCAACCAGTCTTTGTAAATTTGGTCACAAAACCTTTCTTCGCTAATTGCACAATAGAAAACAGGTTGACTTTAGCTTTCGGAACGTAGCGTACGTCTTCGATGAGTCTTGATTCCCATTTACCATTTACCCAAGCCTCAATTTCGATACTACCTGTTCCCTCAATGTCCAAAGTTTCATCATTTGCTATTTTCACACCTTTGTGTGCTCCGGTTGAAGAAAATTTTGTGAACCAATCTCGTCGAAATGTTGTATGTCGTGTTGCCGCCGAATCTGCTAACCAAGAATCAGCATAGTCGGCTGAAAAAATAATGTCCGTTATTGCATATGCAGCCGATTTGCCACCTTTATTGTTGTTGTCACTGTATTTGCCCCGTTCTTTGTTCTTTGGACAAAACCGTTTCCAATGGCCTACTTGACCACATAGGTGACATGTCGAGTTTTCTTTTCGCTCATTCGACGATGCTTTCTTCTTCTTTGTGCCTGTATGTTTTACACTAAATGCTGCATCGTGTTCTTTCGTTTCTGCACGCTGTGTTGTGTCTCGCTCTGATTTTTTCATTTGGTCCTCTTCCAGCTGCAGCTTTGCCAAAAGCGTTTCCATGGAACGGCATTCCTTTATATTATACCAAACTGTACGAAAATTCTGGAACTTTGGCGCCAAGCTGCTTATTATGCGACACATTTTCAAATTGTCTGATAATTTCTCGCCTTGATCCTCCAATTCCGATGCAATCTGACGTACTTTTGATACATGTGAGGTTACCGATTCATCGTCGCCCATTTTCAAACTGAAATAATCCTCATATAGCATCATAACTCGAACGTCACTCTTCTTCTGATGAATACTCTCCAGCATATCCATAAGTTCTTTTGCCGATTTGCAATCAAGAACATATGACGATTGCTCTGTGTCGATTGATGCGAACAAAATTGCCATCGCCCTGCCATCACGCTGCGACCACTTCTTCTTGGTGTCCGCTGATGCAGAACTTTCGGGTTTCTTCACTGTTCCATCAACCACGTCTAGTAACTCCTGGCTACGAAGAATTGCATTTATTTGAAATTTCCATGCTCGAAAGTTAGCTCCATTTAATCGATGTGATATCATCGAATTTTCCAAAGCTGCCTTCGCTTCCATTGTAATTAAAATAAAAAATATTAAAATAATTAAATACGAAAAAGTTTTACTATCGAGCACACGCCTGGGCCCATAACCTGTTGAAAGATTGAGTTTATTGGTAAGACTGAACAAAAGAAAAAGTATAAGTTTACAAAATGTCAAAACACCAGAAGGGTGCGTAAGCATAATATTGAGTGGAGTGCGTTCAAAGATTCAACTTATTATAAATATTAAATGCATGTTTGTGGTATATCATACAGTTTTGTAAGATATTTAATAATTGTTTTCTTTGTTAAAAAATATTTGTTTCTGTCACATAGAACATGAATAAAATGAGTTTGAAAAATATAATAAATAACATTTTGGAATTTAAATTTGGTAGTGCATTTTGCCACCGTCCTTTTAAAAGGACGCCCATTACTGACTTAACTATGCACAAACTCAAAAAAAAAGTCTTAATTTATCACCGGGAAGTTATTTTGAACTGGATATTTTAGTCCAAACCAAAATTTAAAAAAATAAAAACCTCGGCAATAAGTGGGTTAAGGAAAAACTTGATAATATATATAGTATTGGAAAATAAAACACCAATTCATCCAAATCGTAAGTCCGTTAATATTTTACATTTATAACAAAACAATTATAGACCATATTTTCTTTAATGTTTCTTTTTTATAGTCCGGACACACAATATTTATCTGTGTTCTCAACAGCAGTAGTCAAACCATGGAATTCTTGCATCGACTTTACAGCCCTTTTGGCTTTAGCGTTTACTTTCCTCAGGGTTGATACAGTACAGGCTACAGGCCTGTAGAAGCGAGGCACTAGTATCATTGAAAGACCTTGTATCGCAACAGAGAATCTGCACTTTATCTTCGAGATTCAAATCTGTGACTGCATTCCAAACAGCCTGCACCTGCTCTTTGTCGGTAGAATTGTTCAATTTCGCCACTGCAATATTTTATTCCATACTTCCAAATAAAATCACTATGGGAAGACGTCCTTCTTTGGATTTTCGAGTATCCAGTGCAGGCAACAGTTTACCGTCCCAGTGAACAGTTTCTACTTCAGGTACCTCATTTCTAAAATCCACTTAAATTACCACGGTGCGTTCCTTTCGTTTTTCCGTACGGATTCGTTGGATGGAAGACTTGCTAATTGAAAAATTGTTCATATTAAGCCCAACTGGATCACCATCGGACATACTTTACATACTCTTTCTTCGTTACCGTAGTCTCAATTTCAAATTGTTTACTCTCAGGCGGTGTTGAATGTGTTAGCTAGAGCTGCCGACATAAAAACGGGAGCAAGCATGCCTCTGGCTACAGAGATTCGGACCCCCTTCCCTTTCTGCTGCCCGGACGGACCAAAGGGGTCCTGTAGTCATGGGGTTCTAAGGGTGTCGTAGGAGAGGGAATGCTACAAAATACTTGCAGGTGCAACATCTGCACGACTTAAATAAATTTTAATAAAAAAAACTTCCATTATTTTTAAAATACAGTACAATCCCGATAAATCGTAGTGCCAAGGGACCTAGAGCTAATTACGAATTATAGAGGTTTTCGAAATAGCGGGGTTACGAATTATTGAAAATGTTTTCAAGGGACTGGCAGTTTATTTCGTATAAGCGGAGTCTACGAATTAACGGGGTACGAATTATCGAGATTATACTGTATATTTTATTGTTTTCTTTAGAGTGCCGCTGTCCGGGCTAGGCAGCACACTCTATCGAAGTCTCAAATCGAACTACTTCTAAAATTACAATTACCATTTATTCAATAATGCAAATTATGCAACTAAGACTTTTTTACAAATTGGCAAATTTTTAATAATTTAGAGATATCTGCTTATGTCCGGAGGCCTAATCAATCACGATCTACCTATGTGAATACCAGAGTTGGAAAAGCCCGTAAATATAGAGATCACTTTTTTTTTAACTACCCCTACGACATTTAGTGGGTTAAGCTGACGACATTTATTCCAAATTAAGTCATTTGAGCGCTTATAAATTCGTTATATATAAAAAAACAACTTTTCTGTATAAATTGGCCTAAACCAGTCTTTAAATCTCAAAAGTTATCTTAACAAATTGTTTTTAATTTATTGAACTTTTTTAATAGCATCATCTATCCAGAACTAGTTCACAAGTTGTCATATTATATTGTCAGCAATTTCATAAAGCCTTATATGGTCCGTCTATACTCAAAATATCGACTCAAACTCAAGGCTTGTCATCTTACATAGATTAGTGTGTCACTTAAGATTCAAAAATGCACCTAATTCTGTTCACCAATGTGTGACACCTCCACTTCGGGCGTATAGCGTGAGCGTCACTTGATTGACGCTTTTCCAGTCTTATAAATAAAAGAACAGAAGAAAAAATCGATTTCAAGTCTCCCATCCGAATAAGAAATCGTGTCTGATGTGAATCTTTAAATATCCAAATTTAGGCACAACACAATCGAAGAAAGTCGGACTGATGAATCAAGTGCAGATATACACGTGTGGGAGGCATGACATCCGATTGACCTTATACGTCGGTTTTGAAAAGTCTTAAATTACTAAGCGATAACTCAAAACTGACTCAAAGTAGGCGGGCCAAATGGATAGAGATACATAAGATACCCTTACAGGGAAATATAAAACAAACCTGTAAAGCATATTAAACGAATTTTCACCGAAATAAGCCATCAATTAGCCAATCTAAGTAACAAATTCAATTAAACATGAAACAACAAGTCAAATCAATCTAAATACAACGATTGTCTATTTATGCGTGTGCTTACGTGTTCC
Organism: Brachyopa scutellaris; assembly: GCA_949775065.1. NCBI lineage: Eukaryota > Metazoa > Arthropoda > Insecta > Diptera > Syrphidae > Brachyopa > Brachyopa scutellaris. Next base: position 190,837,851 of record OX459112.1, read on the forward strand.
CTACTGAATTGGTATTAAGCCCCAAAGCGGTTATAAGTTTTCTTGATGTTTGTTTATTTTTTTTCATTTTTTTTTGTCTTCTTTTCCTCTCTCGTTTGACCATAATAATAGCAATAATTTACTGACTCAGTGGGGGAGAGCGAGAGAGAGAGACAGAGTGAAATGCCAAAAGAAACTGGCTCATAGCCAGTCTTTTGATTCAAGATATGAGTATCTCGGATATCACGTAAATGTTTTTCATAGTATGTGCTGTTAGGAAAGTATGTGACATGCCTGAGGAATTCAAGCAACCATGCGGCATAAATGTTTAAAAAAAAAAATCAAAAACAATACATAATCCCATGCTAAAAAACACTTAAACAACTTTAAAATAATACCGACTGGTATCACCGTCAAATAATAAACACTGACGTAATGGGACTGTTTTTTGTGAATTTGCGACAGAAAACGAGGAAATCGACGAAAAATTCGACCTCAGCCTGGATTGGCTGACGTCTGACTCTGAACCTTAACGCTTAAGCTTCTCTGATTGTTTTGTTAATTTGTTATGTTTTTATGATTGATTAGCAGGTGACATATAATTAATTTAATGATTTACTTCTGCCATCCGTTTAAATGAACTATTAATCATGAGAAGAACTTGTTTGGCAAGTATAAGAGTATCCCATCTTGTTTGGAATGGACAGCGTAGTATGATCTCATAGGAAGGAGCAAACGGAGGTGGGTCTAAATAAAGGATGAAAGCTACATTTTTTTACAGGGTAGGCAATTTAAAGTGGATGAATTTGTTTCTGAATCTTGGCAGCAGTAACTTCGAAGTGGTTAAGGAGTTTACCTACCTCGGAGTAAACATCAACTCCACGAATGACACCTTAGTGGATATTCGACGAAGACTTACCCTAGAAACCGCTGCTACTTCGGTTTGGCAAAACCAATGGGTTCAAAACTCCTTACTCGGAAGACGAAATGCATGCTCTACCAAACATTGATCCTGCCAGTTCTGCTGTATGGAGCCAAGTGTTGGACGATAAACAGGAAAGCAGAGCAGATTTTGAATACTTTGGAGAATTCTTCCTCGGATTTTCGGTCCCGAATGCGAGGAGGGCGAATGAAGGAGAAGATATAACCGCGAACTCTATGAGCTGTACCAAGATGTGGATGTAGTCCGAAAAGCCAAAACACGTCGACTACACTGGCTCGGCCACATCGAGCGAATGAACAACAATGCTCCAGCAAAGAGGATCTTCGAATCCCAGGCCCCAGGTTCGAGACGACAAGGAAGACCGAACCTCCATTTTAAGGAGCAAGATACCGCGGATGCCAATGCTCTTGGTCTAGACAACTGGAAGCAGCGTGCCCGGGATCGAAGAGAGTGGAAGGCTGCCGTGACTCAGGCAGAGACTCTTCACGGGATCCCGTTAAGTAAAGTAAGTAAGAATTTGTTTCTGAAAACAAAAACATTTTAAAAAATACAATTTTTTGTTGTTCATTTGGGTAGTAATTTATTTTAGTTCGAGGAGATTTGTTCCAGCTATTTATATTATCCATCGTTTTTGTCAATGATTCGGCCGATATAGCGGCGATTTCACCTCGTATGTCGGCTTTCAATTGATCTAAAGTCCTTGGCTTACTTGCGTATACCTTGGACTTCAAATAACCCCACAAATAAAAGTCTGGTGGCGTGATCTGGGTCGCCAGACAAAATCGCCATTTTTCGATATAAGTCACCAGTAATAATAAATTGATTGTTTGTTTAGCTATGTTTCATGTAGCGACGTATTGTTGCAACTAGTAGCCACCCATGCCATTTTCACGAACAATACTTACTGACTTATGTTACTTACTTGATGGTTGGATGTTTGTGGAGATAGGGTGGGCACTGACTGGCTATAACTTGGCAAAGCCCAGTATTGTAACTGTTACTACACATCAATTGTGCTTATTCCACCTTCAAGTGGGAGCCATCGGATACTGATGCGCGCTGCCCACCCGGGCACGACTTGCTTAACTTATAAGCGCAAGTGCTGACCAAGAGAAAAAAACAGCACTATAATCACGTCAGCGGACGAATTCCCTCGATGGAACCAACGGTGGCGCTAGATTTCCAGAACGGAAACAAAACCATATCTGAGCTACTTCGACATATTCGGAGCTCAGGTCAACAAGGATTTCCATGTACTAGTCAGGGTCTTCGAAAAGAGATGATGGCGGATGAGCCCTTATTGGGCCAACAGTAGCGCTCACACCCCCGTAGCGGGTTACTGACACCTGACACTGTCCTAGGGATATGCAAGGATCTGGTCCTCCAGGTTGGGGCTTGCGCGTGAGTTTAACTACCTACCACGTAAAAAAATATAGTTCCAAAACAACCAATAGCCTCGGAAAAGGGCGGATCTACTGTTGACAACCACGCTAAACGAAAAAAGGACAAGGACGTTCGGTCTGCACTTGGAATGTCCGTTCACTGTACATAACGGGTGCAACCGAACCACTAGCAGATGCCCTAGATTGCTATAAAGCAGATATAACCGCCATCCAGGAAGAACGATGGGATGGCCCAGGCAGAGAAAGAATAAGAAACTGCGACAGCTACTACGGTAATTGCTATACAGAAAATAAACAGCGCTTATTCGGATGCGGATTTGTCATACGTGGCAGACTTAGGCAAGAAGTCTTGGGCTTTCGGCACATGATTGAGCGTCTCATGACAATCCATGCCGAGGCAAAATTCGCCAAGATAGGAAGGGAGGACATCTTAGGTAGGACGGTTGGAAGACACAGTCTACACGATCCCACTTCCGCTGCTGTGAGAAGGTATAGTGTCGAAAAGCTACAATCTCAAGACACCGCCAGAATCTACAGAGAACGCGTATCCCGATTTCTTGCTACGAGTCCTACCGCAGCAATAGCTAGTGCAGAAGATCAGCGGCAACACTGCCAGCAAGCCATCATAAGTGCCGTGAATGATGTGCTAAGTTTCACACGACAACCGCCACGAAACCCCTGATTTGATGAAGAGTGCAGACTAGCTCGCTCGGAAAAATAATAGGCGTATAAAGCGGCGCTGCAAAGAAGGACTAGATCTGCTCGCATGCTCTACCAGGAAAACAGACGGGAAGAACAGCGGCTTCTAAAAAGGAAAAAGAAAGAGCACGAGAAGCGTGCAATAGAGGATATTGAGAGATGCTACTCCAGGAACAATGTACGGAAGCTTTACCAGAAGGTAAAAAGAATGAACAAGTCACGAACAATGGGCATCAAAAAATCCGTTATCATGGCTCGATAACGCTCGCTATTAAGGGTTACGGTGGCTCCATCGTCATCGAAAAAATACGACCCGATGTAATCATATCCGCGCAAACACCGCACCAAACTGTAATTTTTTGGTCGTAAAGTAGCTGTTCTTCAATTAATTGAGAGTTTTCGAAGGCATAGAACCGACAATTTTCCTCATTTACGCCTCCATTAAACGAGAAATGTGCCTCTTCTGACATGTTGATTTTTCGCCAATTTGAATTTTGTGTGGAAACATATTCAAACTGGTACGAAATATGCGTCGGAGAGTGGTTTGAGGGATGCCTAATTCCTGAGAACGGCGATAGCTCGGTGTCGTTTAATTCTCCTCAATACTGGCTCGAACGGCTTCAATATTTTCATCGGAACATCTTGTTCGTTGTCTGGATGCGTGGCTAGTATTACCTACTAAGGCTGCCGGAGCTCACAAATTTTGTGTATAAACGTCTTATAGTGTTATCACCTGGAGCACTTTCAACTTAATTTTTGTTTTTTACGAAACGCACGTTTAGTTTTCACGGTTGAAAACTTATTTTGAATGTATAGCTGACCAATTTCAGTGTGTTCTTTCGGAGTGTACTGTTCCCTGGTATAAATTTCCATCGATTGACGCTTCCAACGCGATATATGTGATTAGTCAATCTGACACCGCTGTCAAAAGTTATAGGATTGCCCGATGCTTTCACTTTAAATGGCCCACCCTGTATTTCTTCCTTTCTGGTCAAAATAGTCATTTCATATGAACGATCAACCATTGCACACAAACAGAGAGGAATTTTCCAGGGAATGAATTGCGTCATGCAGACAACAACCTTGTAAAGATAAATGTAAAGTGGCACTAGACCTTTAGAACAACTATTACATATCAGTCTGATGATGTGTTTTGGGTTCGGTAAGGTTGTTTTCAAACACACAGGTTTCTTGAAACATCGACGAAGTATTTTAATTTAATGATATAGATACACAAGATATCACCGATAGTTTGAACAATGCCTCATGGCAATATATTAAATCAAAATTCCACTTAAGTAAGTATTAACGCTAGAGTTATTGTTGAAGGCCAATACAATTACAAAAATTCTCAAAATAATCCCAGCGTAATTTAATACATTTTTGTTGTAGTTCATCAATTTACATCAATTGACAAAACTGAGTACACACTTGCCCTGCGAACAACCTAACATGGATACAAGCAAATTAGTTTAATTATCTTGATTTCGTATTATTCCTCCACCCAAAGTGGAGTAGATGACGACCAACCACTTGAGATAAGAGATCCACTGACCATCTTGTGTACCTACACAATGCCAACGATAATCAAAACTCATTCATAAAATGAAACGTCAACTAAGTACGATTGTTTACCATCAAGCGAAGAATGCTATCAACGTGTTCAGCTTTTTTGATATCCCACGTCATGACATCACCTCTAAAAATGTTAAATTTTGTGCAAAAAAAAAAAACAAAAAAACAAAACAAAACATGTTTTATTGTGCCGGCTAAATTAAATCCATAATTTGACTTGCTATACTTTTATTAAAAAAAAAAATATTCAAATAATTTTAAAGCTTTCAAACAATGATGTACGAGTATCTTATAGCTCGGTAGAAAAAGTATCTTTTTGTCACTCTTCAGGCTCCAGAGTGTATACCGCTGATTAAGTCATCGTGTCTGCTGCGGTGAACGCAAAAAAGTATTTTTCAGACGTAATGACCAACATTTTGTAGCACCAAGCGAATGATCAGTTCAATTGTTTTCCTTAGCAATATCAAGGGCAAATAAATAACAATTCAAAGTGACTTTTTTCTTTGCTTTTTGTCTTACTTCGTTTGTTTATTTATTGCTGGTGAAAGAGAGCACCAGACAGCGCATTTGAAATTTAAGATTTTATTATTCATTGAATTTGAATTTGATTTTCTTTTAGCGCTGATCGACCCACGCAACGGTGCAGTGCCGCTCCCAAACGATTGTAGATAAATCTCAGACATCGTCATTTAAGGTTGTGCAAAAATAATAAAAAAATAATTTAATGACAAGTACGAGTATATGTAACATATGTATATACCTACATGTTTTTTTTTTTTAATTTTAATAAAATGTCGAGTTTAATGATGTCATTTATTGTGACACAGAATTATGTTTATTGATAAGAAGTTGCTAATTTATTATCAGCTTTACAAAGTATTCCCATTGTTGGAGTTCATCGACAAATTCTATAGAATTTACTAATTTTTTAAAAGAGACTCTTAAGTGTAAATTTGCATAAAAGATGGTGGGAAGTGTGATGGTCATTAACTAAATAATAAATCGTGTGAATAATGAAAGAATTATTTGTTTGTTTTTTGACGCAAATAAGAATACATATTTTGTGCAGAAATTTAAACAAATCTTAAATTGTTGTTCAGATTCATTTCTAATTTACACACGCGTCGAAGTCTAGAGGGCACTTAGAAAAATGTCAGCAAATATGTACAGAATTCTTTACAAATTTGTTTAAGTAATATGTTGAGCTCAGGTTTATGTTACTTGTAAAATTAAATTGTGAACAATTAAAATTCTTCAAAGTGTTTTACTCTATTGGTCGCTGACTGTATTTTTGTTTGTTAGGTCATCAACTCGAGAATTTAAGGTTTAACACGAGGGTTTCACAATCGCATGCAGTCACAAAAATTAACAAATGCTTCTACAATGTGCCAAATGCTGCTTCTAAATATCGACGGTATATGCGACAATTATACCTTCCTAGTTTTAATTAAGAAAACAAGCAATATGCCTGCGATGGCTAAATAAGTAGAAAACAGTATGAGAATGAGGAAATGAAATAAAATTTATTCTCAATGATTTATAAGTTAATAATACAGGAATATATTTGTATGAACAAGTTCACAAATAAGCTCACGTTTATGGCTGCAGTTGATTAATTGAATTAAAGAATTATTCCAAGAGGACGCGGATTCAAAGACAACAATGTTGTTGCTTTTTCCTTTGTATCGGAAATGGTTTTAAAATATTTTTAATTTGGTATCATAAGAGGAACTCCCCAGTTGTGATACACTTAGCCAAGTCTAAATTAAAGTGAAGAAGAGAAGGGGACTTAGTCCGACGAATGTATAAGCAGCTAAAGGAAATTCACTCAAAAACTTGCTTCAAATTACGCCAATCAAATTGGTTTACATATTTTAAAATTCAAAATGAGCAATGCAGTGCAAAGTAAAAACAGCAAATGTCGACTAAGGAGTACGTACGAGAAAGAAAACAGAAATAAATGCAAACTGCCCGACTTCTGAATTCAATTAAGTGTATTGGAAAGTTAAGGGTAAATATCGGAAAGATTTATCAAAAATTTGAAATATGCAATTTCAATCGCACATCGATAGCCAAGTTTGTGGTCTGGATCACTAATTTTTCAATTGAAAAACACCTTATAGACCGCAAAAATCACAGTAAAAAAACAATTAAACAACAAAAACAAAATTAAAAGTATTTTCTGTTATTTGTTTTTTCAATAATTTTATCAAAAAGTTTAAAACGAAGGTTATTCTAGAAATTAATTAAATTTAAAACCAAACGTAAAAATATTTTTTTAGAAAGGTCAAAAGTTACCAATAATACCAAAGATTGTCAAAAACTTCCACCTTTTCCGAAATGTAGTTGTCTCGATTCTAGGAGGAAAGCGGACAGAGGTTATTTTATTTAAATTAGATAAGAGCCCTGATATCGATGGCATCCCGCCGATTGTACTACAAAAGTATTCTGTTGCGATTTCTGTACCTCTTCTCTCTTCAGTGTTTTACCTATCTCTTCAAAGGGGCTATTTTCTTAAAGCTTGGAAGAACTCCTTTGTATCACCAGTTTTTAAGTCCAGATCAAGACATGATGTTACTAACTATCGACCAATTTGTAAAATTTCGGCTATACCTACAGTGGCGGTCAATGAAATCGCAGCACCAGCAAATATTAATTGTTCCCTTTCGCATTATTTCTGCGTGGTACCGTTAGGTTTATTTCGCGAAAATTATGCTCCTATGTAGAACTTCTGATTATTTCGTGTTCACCTTCTGAAGTGTAAAGAAGTTTGAAGAGTGAGAAAATAATTTAAAAAAAATAGTTTAAAATGACAAAGTTGACGCAAGAAGAATTGTGGGGCTTTTCGAAGGTGAATTATTGGCAAGAAAAATGTCCAGGAGAATAGGACGCCACAGTACGACGGCGGACCGGGTTTTAAAGAAAAATGTTGAATATCCTCGAAATTATGAGCGCAAGAAAGGTTCCGGCTCAAAAAAGAAGACGTCGGGCACACAAGACCGTTATATTGTGAGAATGAGCATCCGTGACCGTTTTAAAACAGCTACGGAGATTCGAAGGGACCTCAAAGACAACGCTAGTAAGTTGTTTCTTAAAAAACTAGTTTGCGATAAACTGAAAGATTTATCTCTCCTTTTCAACATAGTTTTGTCGCAGGAAGATCTACTTCTACCAAACTTTCGATTTGTTGCCACTATGTTCTGGTGGGCTTTGAGAAAGGTCTACAATATTATGTCATCTAGACCGACTTTTCTTAAGTATTTGATCGCGTTAGTCACGTTGTCTTAGTTCGCAAGCTAACTAAATTTGGATTGTACTTCAACTTCCTAAAATGGATTAGCTCCTTTCTTAAGGAACTAATACAATATGCCTGTATTAACGGCATAATATCAGCACTTACATATTTATGTAGCTCCTGGTGTACCTTAAGGCAGTCATCTCGGCCCCTTGCTTTCCCTTCTATTCATAAATGACATTTCCGACTTGTTCGTAAATTCCCAATGTCTAATGAATGCCGATGATTTGAAAGTTTTCTGGTCTATAAACTCAGAGCAGGACTGTACTCTTTTACAAGAAGATCTTGAGAGACTTTCGATTTGGTGCCTTAGTGTACCTCAGTGTACCTCAGTACCTCAGTACCTTCATCTTAATGTTTCTAAGTATCAAAGCCTTACATTTTGTCGTAACCTTTCGCCAATTCCTTTCACATACATGATCGGCAATGTCTTGCTGTCCTCTTTTTTCTCCAAAAAAGATCTTGGAGTTGTTTTCGACAATAAACCTAGCTTTGATAAGCATATTGAGTTTTTAGTGGCCAAAGTTACTAAATGCTAGGATTTAGACTACGCAATTCTAAAGACTTCCCTGATCCCCATACTCTTTAATGTCTATTTCTTTGCATTTGTCAGATCTAATCTTGAGTACTGTAGTACAGTTTGGAATCCATTTTATGATATCCATGCTAATATAATTGAAAAGATCCTTCAACAAGGATTGCAGTGCGTAGATTATCACCCTGGAATATCGAAATGCCTTCTTATGAGACGAGGTGCAAATTATTTGGAATTTTACCCCTTTTCGTAAGAAGGCAATATTTTTCTATTATTTTTATACGCGATTTGATTAACTGTCATATTGATTGCCATTTTTCCTTTAATAAATTGGATTTTATGCTCCATCGTGAGTTCTTAGCAATCTATATTTATTTTATGTACCTTATCATAGAGCAAATTATTGTTACAATAAACCAATTTCTAGATGCCTACGAGAATCAAATAATTATTGTTGTCTTTAGATTTTCATCTCAGTAGAAGTTCATTTAAGAATAAATTAGTTTTAGAGCCGTTGATGTTAGTCTTAAAGTAGTTCTAAGTTTATATTTTGAATTTGTACTAGTAATCTAAAGAGAACAGTAGATGTGTACTCATTTTATGAAATAAATTAAATAAAAATAAAAACATCAGTAACACTGCTAGGTTACGATCACTACCTTGCAGATTCTTTTTTTTATATTTGCAAAAAAGAAGTCTTTCGTTCTAAATCCTCTGGAATCTTGGATGCGTTACATGCCTATGACTTCATTCCACTTTTTTTTTTAGAAGCACGTTTTCGAATATACATATGTACAGCTGTGTTCAATAAAATAGCAGTGCGTCTACCAATGTACTTTGAAAGACATTTTGAAAATATACTTCATTAATTTACCAAATAAATACCCTGCATAAATAACCACTTAAGAGGCATTTCCTCTTCAGCATACGACAGCATAACATTTTGAAGAATTCCAATATAAACGTATTAGGTTATTTTTTCTCTTATCCAAAATGATGGACCAACCCATTACAAGAGATATTTGCTGAAATCATCATTCGGGCATCCCCATGCTTAACAGTCGGTAGAGTATACTGAGGGTGGCATTTTGCATTAACCGGTCTTCTGACATATTTCCTAGATCCACTAGAGCCAAATATTTTAGCTTTAGCTTTCACTATTTAGCTTCGGCCCAGAGAATATTTCTCCTTTTTGACAATGGCCATTGACTGTTTTTTCGGATTCATTGTATGGGTTAGACCCTATGTTTTTTTGTCAGAAGGGCAACTTTTCTCGGAAAATTTTCGTTGATGAGATAAAAGGACCACGCTTAGCTGTTCTTATGATTTGGACATCTTCCCGAGCAGTTTGTTTTCGCTGTTTTCACCTGTTTTCTTGTTTTTTCACATGATATAGCATTTCGATCTATCTCTGTCGAACAAACTAGCTACTCCTAAATATATTTTTTTTTAGGATTTTTCTTCATTTTAAAGTTTTTTAATTAAATTTCGCTTTTCTTTCGAGCCACGTTCTCGACCCATTTTTACGACTAAAACAATCTATTTTTTTTTCTTATAATTTAAAAAAATCATAACGAATAACCTAAATTTAATTAAGAGTAAAGTTTTAAGGAATTTCAATTTAACATTTGAATTCAACGTAAAACTGACTGCACTGCTATTTTAAAGGACAGCTGTTCAATAGTTTATTTACATTGGAAAAATGATACGAAATTATATAATTTTTTCCCTGATTTGTTGCTTTGGTCAATTAAAACATTTTGTGAAATAAAGATTTCTGAAACCAAACTAGGCGCGACTTAAAAGATAGAATTCAGAGATCTTAAAAACGCACCGCTATTTTATCGAACACAGCTGTACATACAAACAAATTCAGAATGTGGAATGACTTACTCGTACATCCATTCTCCAGGCTCTACTATAAATAAATAAAACCTTTCATTTTTCTGCACCGTTAGTTCGAAAATAATGCAGTCGAAATTCGCACTGGTCTTTCGCCGGTTTTAAGGCATTTTTTTCTTTATTTGTATAGTGTTAAATGACACTACGTACTTATATTTTATTTTTCCACCCACTCCATAATTCTTCATTATTTTTTTTTTAAAAAAAAAGTTTCCACAACAGTTCCTCCTACAATTTGTTTCAAAGGCGATACATGAAACTGCTAACTTAATACCTGGTTACGCAAACTCGTTACTGTCGGTCTTCTTAATGACAAAGTTCTCATAAATTACACAAAAAAGAGGCAGAATTACTTCCCCCAATAATTTGTTTGTTCACATTACTTCCTCTGCAAGTAACGACATTCTTTCGAGTTGTGTTTCAGCTCAAAGGACCATTAAAAAGAAAAGACTTCCTGTACAGCTGGAGTCCCCTCCACAGTAAGCACAAACAATTTTTATAAGTACGCACCCGTATGCATAAAAATGACATAATCGCCATCGAGCATAGTTTTTTAAATAGCACATTACAAATGATTGCACTATGAAGTCATGGACCAAAATTCAAACCAACTGGTCATCCCCTTGCTGGCCGACCACACAACTAGATTCAGAATCAATTAATCATAATTTACTTGCGTTAGTCAGATATTTAATAATTTTTTTGTACCTTAAGTCAACATTGAGTACTGTACAAAAAAAAAAAAAACTAAATACACGTCAATGTCCTTCGACCGGAATTCCTATGCATATCCAAACAAACTCACCTCTTTTGTGTTCCTGCTATCCTTTCGATTAACCACGTTGATTATACACTGTTTACTACTCACTCACTTTATTATTTTATGGTGCACGTTATTAACACTCAAAACTCGTTAAAAAATAAATAAATTGTTTTAAGATAAATACAAAATAAATTCACTTGTTCAGACGAAAACTGAATAAAATTCCACAACAAACTGCTAGTCCTTTTGTCCTTTTAGCCAAATTCTTAGACCATATGGCTTTTCCCGTTATTCAATTGAGAAAGTATAATATTGTACTTAAGCTTAGTGTCAGTGTCAGTTAGTAACAAGAGTGAAAGAGAGACAAATAATAATAAAATGCACACAATCTTTTTAGAAATGGTATAACCGAAATTCGAATGTTCGTCCGCAGTCTTTGGCAGCGAGTCGTCAACTGTTTGTCGCCGTCTTGGTGGCAGCTAAAGTATCTCTGATTCAGTGAGTATGAAATAGTTAGCGCAAAACTAGCAGCTGATATTTATACTAAGGCATAGTCATAGGTATACAGATACAGATACTAAATACTCGTACAACCGCTAATGTCTTATGGTACGAGTATGTGCTTTGCTTGTGCCGCTTGCCGCGCAGACGATAAGAGAAGGAGGAAGTTATTGAATGTGCTTCGTCAACAACCGGTAGACGAGCGAACCCGTGTGTAAAGGTATTCAGCGAAAGCAGTGACGTGGGAGAGCTTTCGTGCTTTTTATTCGCTGATTAGTTACGTTGGCTCTTTATTCAGCTTTTATCCACCTCGGCGGGGGTGTGAGGGAGTACAGCTTTAGTACACTAACAGGTGCTTGTCATTAGGGCTAGGGAGACGAGCCTAGAATGAAACATTCCGAGGTAGACAATCAATTTAACTTCCTAATGAGGTGTAATCAATATAGATGACTAGATTTCTAGTCAATCTTGTGGATACTAATGTGTTACACGTTAGAATTATGTGTTTGAATGGAAAATCGACTTTCGAGGGCGGGCGCGGCGTCGTCAACTGCTTGGCATTGAATCAAGATTCATGGGCTGTGGCTGTGGTAGACGAGTTTCCGTTCGCAATCTGAAAAGAATCTGAATCTTTAAGTGTACGCGAATGGTTTCATGGTTGAGTACTTGCAGCGGCTATTTAGATTAATTTTATTTCAGTTCTTTTTGTTTTTATGCTTTCAACAAGGAAAGGAAATTATGTCAATGGAAACTGGATGGTTCGCCGGCAAGATGTAATGATAACGGTTAAGTGGTCACAATTCCAAAGACAATCAATTTCCAACGGTATTATAGTTAGGACCCTTCGCAAAAAAATCTCAATAAAGGGCTTTGAGGACAATCATATGCAAAGATTGTTTTGTGTCGGGTTTTCAAAAAATCATTAATTCAGACTTGTCATGCCTGACAAGATTCAAGCTTTATTCGATTCCTTTTACCTTTGTTTGCTGACGGACTTTTTTTTGCAAGATAGTCTGCCATTTTTAGTGTTCCGTACCCAAAACCGGAACACTATTGGAATCAGTTCGGTGTCTGTCTGTCTGTCACAGGCCTTTTTCTCAGAGACTATTTTACGTAAACCATTGAAATTTGGAACAATTGTAGCAATTAGTGGCCCAAACACAGACCAGAACTTAAAAGGCTGAATTTCAACTTCGGTGGGTCAAATGGAAAATTTCGAGGTCATCGTGTGGGGTGTTAAATGAATTCAAAAATGTATGAAATATTTTTTTGTGTTACTTTTTTCTTGACACCTTTTCACAGAACGTTAACAACTTGCTGTTCCGGGGTCTATCTCCGAAAATATTGCTAAGAAAAATCTAAATAAAATCACAAACATTGAGAATAAAGTGTAGATGGAAACAAAATTATCAGGACTGCCCTACGTTCGACAGTTTTAATTTCAACTACCCAACTGTTTACCTATCCAGAAATGACGTAACGTAACCCTATCACAATTGCCTAAAAGCAGATATGTGGGTATACGGAAATTTATATGTAGTACATATAGGGGTAAACACTGAATGGTTGATCGTATAAATATGCCCCAAAAATTAGCATTGAGGTTATAACTAAACTATTGATTTTAATCAACATAAAGGAATCTTGATGGTTTCCCATACTTATAATATAGGTGTGTCCATTTATTTCAATGGGAAAAATTGAATTTGTGTACAGCCACAGAAAGAGAGACAAATTTCATAATAATTTAGCAAAGCCTCTTTGTATACTTTTCAATATGACTTTGGCTACAGGGGTATTTTTAGATTGCTGGAAATGTTCTCTAATAACGCCAATTTTTAAGTCTGGTTCCAAAGGATTGATAAGTAACTATTGGCCTATGCAAAGCTTCAACTCATTCCTAAAATATTTGAAGCAATTTTCAAAAATACGCTATACACAGTGGCGCAAGACCTGATTTCTGAATATCAGCATGGCTTCGTAAATGGTAGATCAACTACCACAAACTTAGTCATTTTCACTAACTATAACTACTGTTTGCACAAAACGGAGAACCATATTCAAGTTGACACTGTTTGCACGGACTTTTCCAAGGCATTTGACCGGGTCCAACATGATGTATTGGTTAGAAAATTTAAATTGTTCGTTTTTCATTCAAATGTATTAAAATGGATTAGCAGTTACTTGGTGAACCGCAGACAGTATGTTAAAATAGGATCCGTTCTTTCAAAGGAGATTCTTAATCTGTCTGGTGTTCCGCAAGGTAGCCATTTAGGCTCGCTTCTTTTCTTGCTGTTCATAAATGACCTACCTTCGGTTGTTTCTTCTTCAAATGTTTACTTTATGCAGATGATCTTAAATTATTTAACCCTTAACCACCTAGCATACGTCTCACAGACCCCGACGAATTTTCCGACTGTGTTCGTTTATAAATAAGTATAGAATAAGAAATGTTGACTACTTAATGTAGTGACTACGGTAATGTGACAATAACATGTTCTAGGAAGTTATAAGGGTTAAGTAGTCAACATTTCTTGTTTTACGTTTAGACTTACACATTTGGAAAAATCGTCGATTTCTGTGAGAAATATGCTAGGTGGTTAAGGGTTAAATCTATAAATTCGATTTCTGATGCTCTTCAAATTCAGGGAGATATAAATAGTGTTTTGAAATGGTTTGCATTTCAATATTAAAAAGTGCTCAGTTATTTCATACTCTAGATCATCTTCTCCTTTGACTCACAACTATACAATACATCAGTCCGTTCTCAATAAGGTGTTATTTTTGATACACAGCTAAAATTTGCAATGCATTTGGATTTCGTCATTTCAAAAACAAACTCTTTGATGGGTTTTCTATCGCGTAATATTAAAAAATTTCGAGACCCTTATACTCTTAAGGCTCTTTATATCTCCTTAGTTCGTTCTAGACTTGAGTATTGTTGCGTTGTCTGGAACCCTTACTTCCGAAATACCGCTATTCGTTTAGAAAGGGTCCAGAAAGGATTCACGAGGTTAGCGCTTCGAAAGATATATTGGAACACTTCTATGCCTTGCTATGATGCTAGATACGCTCTTACTGGCTTAAAACGTCTTGATAAAAGATGGGTTTATTATTCTGTCCTTTTTGTACGTGATATCTTATCTGGTCACATCGATTGCCCTTATTTACTTTCCTTGCTTAACATTTATGCACCCTCACGAAATATCTGTCCAAGGGAAAATGATTTCTTTTATATTTCTAGACATCGAACAGTTTATGGCCTAAGTGAACCCATAACCTACGCTTGTGCTAATTTTAATAAATTTGAAAATCTAATCGATTTCAATATAAGCAGAAATTCCTGTAAAATTAATATTTTAAATAGTTTATAAAAAGAAGCTTTAATTATTATTTAACTAAATATTGTATTTACTTTTTTATTACTAAGCATGTAATCTATAAAAGACTTCAATGTACTTGCTAGATGAATTTAATTAATAAATAAATAAATAAATAGATTTCTAGTATTCTTTATTTGTCGTTTTGTTTGGATGGTTAGCTATTCTTCTGTGCAGATGAGAAAGGGCATCAGATAGGTAATTTTATCAAGTTGCTTAAATTTGTGTCCATAAATCTTTCAACATACTTACTTCTAAATTTGTTACATATGTATGTAAAACTAACTGAGAATACGGAACACTTATTGCGCAAGTACGACTTGCACTTAACGTAGATTTTTTTATCTGAAAGGTACTGAAAGGTATGGTGAACAAAAGTGTCGATTAGGACGAGGACCAAATTCCATCATGTCCGTTTTCTATTAAACAAACTATTTAAGTTTGTGTACCTGTAACTGTATGAAAATTTTGGATATGGAAAGGTGTGTCTCACATGTCATTCCCCTAAGCCTATCCAGAATCTAATTTGGACTCCTATTTGATGTATCAATAATATTTAGAAAAAAAAAAACAAAGTATGTTCGCAAAGTATCTATAACCTACCTCTGCCACTGAATTTCAATTTATTATGGTCATCGCCTACGTTAAAATGTCAATGAACACCACTCTGAGTCAGCAGCTATCGATCGCCCGACCATGATTAGAATCTTGTTTGTTACCTTAAAAGTCTACACGCAGCAAGTTGTTGGCTGCATCAACAAGACCGACGAAATGGAGTTCGATGAAAGTCAACACAGTGTTGTTGTGCCGCTAGAACGATGTGTGTCTCAGTGAATGTTGTCATATCAACGCTTAAATCTAATTATTTTCTAGCCTGCCAAAAGCGGCGCGAAACTCCACCAACGTACGACCTCTACTTGGAGGACTTTTCGGCGAGTAGCCGGCTCAATTTATCACCGAGAATGCATGACTTTACATAACCAGAGCGTGTGTGCGAGCATCTGTTGGAAAACAATTGTCTTGCCAGAATCTTAATATGGGATTATGACGCCACCAGGATCGCCTCATAAGGTCAGATCCCTTAACGTGGCTGATTTATTTCCACTCCATAGCGAATTAAAACATAAGAGGTCCGATGTAATTGACTTTGATTTGTGGTCTCGAAATGATTTCGCAATGTAATTTCCATCTGCATCCAGAATGTGCATGAGATGCTTAACCAAGCTGAAACCACCTTTCCTCTGGTTGGCCTACAAATTTCATGCCAAGAAAATCAAAAAACAACATTTTCAATTAAGCATGCGCGCAGCATCACACACTATGACACCGAAAAAGTGACAGATACCTGCATCAAAGTGTGATTCTCTCGTGAGATAAAACATACGAGAGTACGGGCGTACGGGTACTTTATTCTTCATTTCCATTTGTCTTCATTTTTCTCGCTTTAACTACCGCATAAGGTATCCGCTTTCAGTTTTTTTTATAATTGCTTGATCGGGATCACGTATGAGAAGTAATATTCCAGATAAGGAAGTCGCAAGGTTTCACTTCACATCGGTAGCTGTGGTGGCGTTGTGTCGCTACTCGCTACCACAAAAGTGTTTTATGGAAATCGTATCAAATTGGCCATGAGTTCGAAAAAGATTGAAGTAAGTAAGTTCCTTTGGGTGAACCATGAAGTGGATCCGATATGATTTATGGTGCATCAGAGAAACTTGAATGTGTTGTTGAATTTCTGTGATATAACGAGAGATGACTCCGAGATACTGGGTCACAAATAATCCAACCAGCAAAGGAGGCCGAAGTTGAAATTTATAGTAATTTCGCAAATGCCACTCTAAATAGGGAGGATTTTATTTTGCAAACGATTACGTAACTGACCTTGTTTTGAGTTAATTAGAAAAGATGCAGTTCAACCTTCGAATAATGATTTTAATGTTTAATTGCGTACGGAGCACAGTTTCGCCTTCTACTTGTGCCAAAGATAATTTTTGGAAAGTACTGAGCTTAAAAAAATCACGTCGAAAACCGTGAGGCGAAAAAGTTACAAGAAGGAAGTAATCCTAACAGAGTTCAGGGTCTTAAGATTTGCACAGTTCTAGGTAGGTTCAAAGCTATCTTTTGGGTAATATGTGTATATAAAAGTCTTAAAAAGTTCATGACAGTTAATTAGGTCCAACTATGAATGTAGAGTGCGTGTCAGACCCATTCTAACATACGGAGGATTGGTCTGGTGGTATGACGCCGCCAAAACCAGCATCGTTAAGAATATGACCAAGGTACAAAGAATGGCATGCACTGGAACAACCAGCGCGATGAGTATAATGTCAACCGCGGGATTGGAAGCATTTCTTAACCTTCTGTCTCTGGATCTCTATATACAGGAGACCGCAGCAATGAGCGCTCTTAGGTTAACCCAATTAAAGCACTGGAGGTCGAATGCATAGTATGCATGGACACACCAAGATACTTGGCAATTTGCTTAACGGTAACATCAATTCCAACGGGAGCGTATCGGAATCCTGCTTTTTAAAATCCCGTTTTTTTAAAATCCCGAAAAAAAAATACCGTCTTCTAAAATCACATTTTCTTAAAACACCGCGTCTTAAAATCACACTTTTTAAAATCCCGTTTAATCCAGCTTTCCCCATTTCTCAGCATCCCAATTTTGTAATTCAATAAATTCATCTTTCAAAATTTAATATTGTTCCATTTTCTGGAAAAGAAATAAGAAAAAATCCTTTAAACGAAAAAATGAACAGAAAATTATGAAAAATATGTCCAAATCAGGTTTTATGCGTCGCATCGCCCACAATATGCAATTGAACTAATTACATAAAAAAAAATGGTTGTTCCATTAATATTTCAATGTAAATGTATGTAAATATTTAATATATAACTTCTGAGTTTTATTTCATTTATCTTTTTATTTTTAAATGAATATTATTAGTTTATTTGCATATTCGTTGAATTGTTTTACATGTTTGTTATTATATTGCATTTATTGTTTGTTGCAAATAATACGAGTTATTAATAAAAGGTTAGTGCATATAATTACCTCTGTTTTGATTTCTTTGCTAATCTCGCTTTTGCAATCAGAACTATTTGTTTTTTTTTTAAAAAATGCCTTGCAATCAACTGCATGTTAAACAAATTTCCCGGTTATTAAAACGGGATTATAAGAAGCGGGATTATAAGAAGCAGGATTATAGAAAAGCGGGATTATAAAAAGCGGGATTTTAAAGTCGGGATTTTAATGTCGGGATTTTAAAAAACGGGATTATAAAAAGCGGGATATGGGACAGATGTATTAAGCGGGTTGCTTCTCAGAGAAACTGGGAATAAGCACCTTCATACGACTCCCAGATCACAGCAGCGTTTTCCATGCTGAGGTTCTAGCAGTGACAAAGGCCTTGTCAATGATGATAATATCATGAGACGATGAGGCACATGGGAACACAACTCATTTCCTTTGTCACTGCCCTAACTTCTGCAAATTCTTCTTCGAACACATCGGCGAACTAGCGGATGGGTTACCATCTGATCTGTTTAAATTTGCTAGGCCGTTGGGCTGGCTGAAACCTAGGCACTAGCCCCACGGGTAGCAAAACACTATTGGTACCACAATGGCTCCACATTAACCTAACCTAATTAGGTCCAGTAGTGTGACACCATCCCCAAACCATGTTTAATCTCTAGTTACCAGACACGATACACCTTAGCGTATACGTAACAAATTCTTCAAACATTATTTATTGATACCACTTCATATTTAGCATATTATTAGAACTTAACATACTTATTGATGTAATTTATCATTTAAATCTGTAAATTAAAATAAATAAAAAATTGCAGTTAGTCTATCAATGGTGAATATTTTAACTCAAAGCACTTGCTATTTGTTTTGGAAAAGTTGTTTGCCTACTTGACTTGAATTGCAAAAACGTGGGTTCGGAAAGTAGTCTTGTAATGACATCGATGCTTAAGTAGGTACATAAATATATTCGGTAAGAATATTTAATAAGTAAAATTGGTATTTCTTAATGTTTCCTGTGGAAAAAGTCATGAAGTATGATGGCATGTTTCTCGACGCGACGTTCGTAAAGAATTCATTTAGTTGCACATTTTTAATAAACCGACAAGATTAAACTGTTTTTAAACCAATTTAAAAGAACAAATGTATTGCCAAAACCAAAGGACAATTCCAAAACACAAATTCGCTTTGCTGCCATAAATTCTACTTGACAGAGACACTTCCTTTTCGACATTCGCGTCGGTAAGGAAACTTCCCCGACGGATTCTCTGATACCAAGCTAAGTGAAAGTCAATCGAGCAAGTGAAGGGAATCTTCTATACGGCGGATTCCATGATAGGGGTGTTGGTATTGCTGCAGTTCCTTTTAAAATATCAGCGCTATCATTCTGCGATGTTTGGATTGCCATAGTTTCAAGTTTGTCTTTCATTCTTGAAAGATGGTCCTTGTAATCTTTAAATCTTTCAATATTTTAAGATCAAGTATTAGTCTAAGAGCCCGTTGCAATTTTTTGGTGTGAGATTTAAATGAAATGTGTGAACTCAAATATGACCATCTGGCAGCATTTTGTTGGTACTTTTGTTAGTAATGTTAAATAAAAGAATGTAGTTTTGTTCAAAATCTGGATCGTTGATACATACTAAGAACCGAGAGTAAATTTTGGGCGTGGAGGTATATCCAAAACATATGGGTAATGGGTATGTATGGATAGGTATTAGGGTCATGATATCGAATTCAATCTTCTGGCAGCGTTTTTTTTTCAGCCAAGGCTAACAATAGAGGGCCTTCGCATTCTAAATATTAAGTAAAACCAAAAGGCAATTAAATGGAGCTTGGGCCAAGAGCGTACATCAATGCAATTGATATCAAAATAAAGTTGAGTTCAGTACATTAAGACTGTGAGGTTTAATGAAAATCGTATGTGGGAATTTTGGGATTTTTTGTGTGAAGCTCGTATTGCGGATAGATTTTCTGATGCTTTTTGCCCGTTTACATGCTTATAAAATAATAATATCATAAGAAGCGTCAGATGCACATATATGTATTTAGTATCAGATGAAAGGTGATTTTACTATCTTTCTTATAACTTAAACAAAATGGGTCTAAGATTTTCAGTTTTAAAATAATCAATTAAAAAGTAAAGTACTTTTTTTTTTCAAAATCATTAATTTCTGAAAAGTCTTCGGCGAAAGCATACCTTTTTTAACCTTTACGTGAAAGAACATCTTTCAAGCTTTAATTTGATGTATAAAAATGTAAGATTCAGCCAACATTTCTTAAGAAAAACACTTTCAAAATCCTAGGTGGTGCAAATCAATCACCAATGCTCAATGATAAAAATGTTGTGGTTTTGTTTTTAATATATAATGATATTAAGGCAAGAACTTTTACAAATATAATATAGACATAGAGAAAATTAATGAAAAAAATAACACGCACACACAAATGGTTGCGAGAAACAGGCCCTGGGTCACACCGAATTGTAGCGCCACCTAAAGAAGAAAGAAATAATGTACATTCATAAGTACATATATGCACATACATAAGTAAAATGAAATTCGCTTATAATGAAGGTATAGGGACTGAGTAAATGTGGTAGTTATAATCGGCGGTCGTTATATCCGACTGCCCTCCATAAGCATTCAAAGACAATTTAAAAATATTTATAAGCAAAATGAATTAATTTTATTTTTAAATTATGTATCTACATAATATGTAAATATGTAAGTTCATGAATAACTTACATATTATTTTATTTTAATGTTAACCAAAATAGATCACTCCAAACTCCAAAAAATTACGAAAACGATTATTTCTTGTCGAAAATTGGTCGTTATATCTGAAACATCATTATATACGACGACGTTATATCCAACGGTAGCATAGCTTAAAATATAAAGAAACCAACAAAATGAAGTGAAATTGGTCGTTATAATCGACGTAATAAGCGAGGTTGCTATAAGTGTCTTCAACTGTAAATATGTGCGTTTTGTTATTACTTGTCAGCGGAGCGTTAAAAAAAATATTATCAACGTAGCTTGTAAGTTTTTTGTAAATGATATTGTGCTGACCTTTGTCCACATATTGGACATTCCATTGTGTTCCTCTTTACAAATAATTTCACACCTAAGCTCGAAATACGAGCAGATTTCGTGGCATGACTTCTCAGTGCGATTCATTAATTTTTACATGTACATATTTCATTGCCCACTCGATCTCATGAGGAATTACACATCAACGATCTGTCAATAAAATAAAAATGAAATTGAAGCCAATTATAATTTATTGTATTCAGGTAGAATATTTCCGTTGTAGGCGTTCAGCGTGGTGTCTAGATAGTCGTACTTTACCATATTTGGTTGAGATCAAGTTGTATAACATAATATTTCCTTAATTTGTTTTTCTTTTTTGTTGGTTAAGCTTCTTAGTCATTGCAGTTATTTCCTGTAGTTCTTTTTCTTATTTAAAATTATTTTTAGTTGTTTTAACATTCTGCTGAGAAAAAATGTATGTGCTTACAAAATGAGATCACCGTTACAATAGATAACAATTAATAAAAGTTTAACTTAAAAATTTACATTCCGATTTATGGATTTCCGCAAAATAACTCCCCCGACCAGCCTACTATATAAATATAAACATATAAACAAAAGAAAAAAAATCTAAAAATTGGCGAAGAGAGACTTGTGCCATGGTAGGGTTCCGTAATTATAATGGTTACACTCAGCAACATTCTTATCAACTTTATGCTATATGTACATATATGTATGTACATACATATGTATACATGAACATACACTGGACGTCCAGTATAATGAAGGCCGATATAACGAACGTCCAGCATAACCTCCTGCGACCCAAGCTAAAACCAGAATGACCATGTGTTTGATGTTACTTATGGTCACTCATACGGCTTATCTGAGAGTAAATTTCAACTTTAAAAAAAAAAGTGCGGTGGGTGGCTTCCGAGAAAAGGGGGTTATAATATATTATACATTGGGTTTATATCTAACAATCTAGTTAATTTTATATTTGTTTTATTGGTTTATTTTGAGGAAAAAAAAAATTGAATATTAAGTTGTGTAAACAAAAGAAAGAAAAAAAAAGCAAGAAAAACAATGCTAAACTAATTTATAAATATAGTTACCTCTTCTTCGAAATACCAAAACGACAGATTTCTGAAAGCACAACATTCAGCTATACTCTGTTCCACAAAAATTGTCAGTACAGGCTTTATGGGGGAGCTTTATTTCAAACACTGGTGCCTATACATGTCTTCATGGCACTCGATTAGAGAAATCGCCACTGAAATAAAAACCAAAGCACTGACTTACACAGGTTTTGTTTTTGTAATTTACCACAAATTCGCATACACCAGCATGACCAGCCAGTTCCACAGTCGGTGGCTGAATGATTATGTGTGGCTGGGGCTGCCAATCGCTGTGTATATAGAAAACATCAACATCAAAACAGTGTTACCATTATTAAGTTAAAGCTAATCGTTAATGCTTTTTCTGTGGTTTTTGTCAAAGAGCTTTGGGATTTCGTGCTTTGAGGACCAATAAAATTAATTTGAGTATGTGAAGGTATTGCCACATGGCTTTTGTTTTTTCAACTTTCTCGTTTTTCTGGTGAAACCGTTAAAATGAAGTTGAACGCTTTTTCGATTTTTGTGATTTATAATAAAGGTTATTTGCGCAAGATGAGTTTTGTGTGTTGAAACGAATAGTGACTTTTGTTTTTGTTTTTAGCCTACATCTCTTAAGCTAATCGTTTCCGACACATAACATTGATACACCAATATACTCGAAAACATGCCCTTAACAACATACAAAAAATTCATCAAAATCGAGGTGGTGTCCACTTTGTACACAATTACCTTTTTTTCGTTCAACGAATTGTATTGTTTTCAAATCAGCAGATGGTAGCCCTATGGGTATTGCTCTCCGATTTGCGGCAATTTTTCATGCATACTATGGTAACCCAGTGAGAGCTTAAAAGAGGGACAGATTTATGAAAGCTGTTGCAAGCTGTTGTTGTACTGACAATTTTTGTGGAACAGAGTATAATAATATTGTTACAAGACTGTGCAAAGTTCACAAAAAAATTAAAAATTCTTACTAATCAGGAGTCAGAACATATCTCTGTATAAATGTTACCTTGGGCTTCATAATATTCGATTGGACACCGAAAACAAATGAATTAGCCAAGGTATCATATATATGATACCGGCGGTCTCAGGAGGATAAGGAATCACAATTTCAAGTCCATTGATATCTCTAAATAACGAATATAATGAAGAATTTTATTACTCAATATAACGCATGCTCTTCAAATTCAGGGAAAAGAAACAAGACAAAACATGAGAATGGTTTTGTTTCTCTCAAAATTGATTCAGTTTTTACAATTTTAAAAAGTCAATATAATAAAAAGTTTTTAAATGATTAGTAAATTTTATGTTTTAATTTTTTAAAGTCGAAAAAACTGGTTTCAATATAACGAATTGGCTGAACAATTATATATTTTTTTTCAACATACATACTACAAAGCCTCATGACATTCTTTTTTGCATATAGGGAGACATATCCAATGACTCACTACTCGACGGAGTAAGTGTTTTTTTTAACCCACTGGCCACTGTATGAGAGTAGGTAAAGGAAAATAATATTTTACCAAAAGCTTTCCCTTTTCTGTTTGTGAGTCACCGATTCACGTCTGTATGGCAAATTCATCTCAATACGGGAGCGACCAAAACTACGAGTATAAGTGTTCCTAGTACTATAGTACCATAAAAATGCATTGAATTTTGCATATTCATTTTAAATGAAACGCAAATAAAAAACAAAAATAGAAAATTTGTAGATTATTGTTTGCAGTTTGTATTTATTCAATAAAATGTGAATGTAAATCTAAATTAGCATTCTTAAAACCGATGCGACATTTAGTTAAAATGGAATAAAACACCGTATTTTAATTGCGCTAAACAAAGGAATTATCAGATGGTGGATTATCGTTGTAATCTATATACATACATATGTATATAAAATAGTTCACTGACTGACAGACCAAACCGCTGGACCTTTGCACAGTATACTCCTTAAATGACTGAAGTGAATTGGTCAATCTTCGCAGGTTATTTAATATGAGAGATGAGACAAAGTTTTTAAATTTGCGGCCAAGTTACAAGATAGGCAGGTGGACAACATATGTATAAAGGTATTTTGAGGAACATTTGTATGCAATTTTCTGCGTGCTGTTACATACAAAGTGGCCAACTTGCAAGGACAGGTTTCACTGTACAGAGAATGCAACCTTCAATTGAAGGTGTATCGCTCAATGATGCAAAGTTTTTGACAATGACGCGACTGTTTCAGTCCACGAGCAAAGCCGGGCAGGCAACAGCTAGTCTGCGTATATGCATTTATGCATATATTTTCTTTTCACTTAGTTACTTTTGATACGTTAAATTCCAATTCGAAATATTGCAGTGTTGCATTAGCTAAGGCGTTATTTTTTTTCTTGCAACTAACCCTAAAACTATGCTACAATAAATAGAATAAAATACTAAAAAATAAAATAAAAAAAACTCAAATTCGAAAACGCATGCATTATGTACTAATTTAAAAAGATATGAAGTGCTTATAAAAAACATCATATTTTAACAATATCGTACTTTCAAAGCCTTGTCGCTCCTCAAAGCTGGCTGTGATATGATTTCTTATGCACATTTCACCACCACTTTGTGGAGCGACACAACTTTACATTTTTTTTCAAAATCTGCAATCACTGGCTTTGGATTTGGACATCTTATAATTTTAATAAAAAAAAAAAAGAATCCACTAAATTATCAATGTAACCCATTTATTTTTTAATATATAAATTTGACTTTCTCTCTTTGAATTTTTAATTTGTATAAATTTGCTTTAATTTTTTGATAAACTTATGTATTTATGTTTTATTTATAATTAACAAATATTCGCTTAAGAACATTTCTTCTCTTTTAAAATATTAATATTTTAATGGCCTTTATAAGAATTCGTACGGGCTTACTCTATTCTTGTGTATTTGTTCAATATGATCGAATGAGATGCTTTAGTTGTGTGTTACATGAATATGTGATAATTTTATGAATGAAATGGAATTTTACTACAAGTAGTATTTAGTTTTATTTATATATATGTATATTGCATCTAGTATCTGATAAGCTTTAGAATAATGCTTTTTGTGTTTTTAATACTTGTACATATGTATGTACATATTTGTTTCGGAACATTTTGGTTTTGTTTTCTTTTGATTTTAGATTTCTTTAAAGAATGAAGCTAATTAGGCATTTTTGTTTTCTTTGGTTGCTACGTAGGTATTCACAATTTTTCTTTGGACGATGAATATTTTGTTTGCTTAAATACTCGTACATATTAACTACTTTCTCTTGTACATATGTATATCTAGCGGGTATAAAATGTGGGTAATTCTTATGACTAAATTCTTAAAAATGTATAAAAAATTGTTGTCATCGGTTCACTTAAGTGTTGGCAAAAATAATTAATTAATTTAAAATAAAACCCTATTTTATAGAAATCAACAGAAAATCCTGCCTTAAAATGTGATTTAATAGATCATTGGAATATGTGTAAAAATGTGTCTTTGAAACCTCATGAAGATTCGATTTATTTTCATAAAAGAGGGATTTCTTTTGTTTATACCAGTTTAACCAGCTCTTGAAATATAGTTACATATTAAGTATTTTACTTACTACGATTACAAATAATTAGCATTACCTTAATACGACATTTGGAAGTGATGTAGAGTGAAGTGATTCTAAAATGCATTTTTTATTTACAAGACATTTAGAACTGTTAAAGGAGTTAAAAAGAAGAACAAATATTTTGTAAGGAAATGTAGAAAGTAAACTGCTATAAGCTTAGAATCCCCGCCGAAGGTAAATTATTTGATGCAGGTTCTTATCTCGCAATAACTGGCGTTTTATTTCATGTCTGATTATATTGGCTTTCAAATCGCATCTCCCGATCTTCAGTCAATGACTGTCTACATATTAAAAACTGGTTTACAATCATAAAAGGAACTCCCAGTGTATAAAGCTCTGTAATGAATAACAATCGACTCATGTTGACTTTAACTGAAGCTGTTTTTAGCAGATTAAGGGGTCTTTAACCTTAAACACAATCTGAACTTCAAACCACAGCAAAGTGACATTGTTATAATCTAGTGACTTTACTCAAACTGAAAGGGAATCTAACCTCCCTCTTGTGCATTCCAGTTTTAGTAAATTCAACCACCAAAAGTGGAATTAGGTGTTCTGTATTCCGAACGAAATTATGTATGAACTGTGGATTGTATGTTCGAAAGTGAATATTTCGGTTTTACATTCCAATCGAAATGACAAACTGTAAATTCGGGTTCTGGATTAGAGAATTTAATTCACTTGAGTTTCTTGACGTGAATTGAATTTACATGCCGTTATAAAGTAAATAAAGGGGGCAAAGCGTAAACTAAGGATTTGTGGAGCAAGTCAGTACAATGGTTGAAGAGTGAAGGTCTTTTAACGACTGGATGGAAAAAGATAAGAAATTGTAGTTTACAGTTTTTATTATCAAAATAAAACATTTTTTTTTTCAAGGGGTGAAGGTGAATGTTTGTAACATCCAAGCAATCTATAATCCCCGGAATCCCTTATTTTTCTTCTTCCATCTGCGTACTTTGGAGTTTAGTTCACTTCGAACACAACTTGTATTGCAAAATGTTTAACATCTCGCCGAGAACTTTGCTGACTGTGTATCTACCAAGGCCAATATCAAAATCCTTGCCCACTGACCTTTGGTAACATCCTTCAGCCTCGCGGTTTTCACCAATCATATTAAATAAAATAGAATCCATTTTTAATAAAATAATTGTTTTGTAAATTTTTAATTCACTTTCACTTTTTTTCTGCTCCAAAAATAGTAAGTTATTAAATTTCATGAAGTGGGGGTAAAATTCTCTCGGAGTGAAGCAAAATTACGAAAAAGTAAGGGAACGCGTTTAACCACAAAAGTTGGAACAAAGAAGAAGAAATTTGTTGAGTGAGAATGCGTAAGATTTTTTAGTGAGGGGGAATTTTTACTCTCTCGTTGCCTCTCTCTTTTACTACTTTTTTGTATAAAGGAACGCGGTCTAGAATTCGTACAAATGCGTATGATTTCGTAACAATTTTTAGGTAAAGGAACAGACCTAAACACAAGAAACTGAAATTCTCAAATAATTATGAAATGATTTTTCAACTGATTTTGACATTCAAAGTGGATTCCAGAAATTCGAGTTCACTCGGATCGCAGAAAACATAAATTCCATTTCGAGTGAATTCCAAATTCGATTTCAATCCACTTTCAATCGAAATGCAGAACAGGGCGGTAAATCTAATAGAATACCTCTTCATCACAATTAAATTCGATAAGACAGTGCTGTATTCCCTACACAGTTCGCGATTTGTTGACAGCCCTCACATTTCAATTAATTTTCATACATCAAATTTCTCATTGGGATTAAATCAATTTTCTAGTACATACACTGTGACAAAAGCAAATTTATTAAGGGGTTGTTGGAAAAAAAAGTGTTACTGATTACTCCATCTAAGGCGTACGATTCTTTTTGCATGTACGCATAATGACTGAGTATTCAAACTCGTATCTTGTAATGTATTTGCAATATTTTCAGGCGACTCGCAAATATGGTTTCAGAATTGGTGTGATTGTTAAAATGTCAAGATTATCTTTTCAAAACGATAATCAGAAAAGCAAGCAACATCAAGTGATCGAAAAAGATAATAAAAACAAAATCAAATAAAATGTTTACAATTAAAATATATATTTCATTAAAAACGAGGACATACACAGTACAATTTCTTTTAAAAAATAACATTCAGAAAAAAAAATTAAAATTTAAATAAAAAGTAAATTCAGAAAATAAATACAAAGAAAACAAAAAACGATAGAAATTTGAGCAAAACAAAATTATTTTAATTCATACAAACATAATCATATTCGAAGATACATAGTTATTTTTCAAAGCAAGTGAATGTGTGTTCACTTCTTTTCCTACATAATTTTTAAACATAAATCACAAAAAACATAAAACATAATCGCATACATTCTATTCAAATAAAAAAGGTTATCTATCCTTCGGTATTTCTTACAATTTACTGCTTCTCTCGCAAAGTGCTAATCATAATTATAATAAAACTTACACACTTAAAAAGAAATATTGGTATTGCCAATAAAAATATGGTTTTGTATATTCTTTTATTTCCTTTTTTATAGCACAATTGCAATTTTGTTTTTAACTTAAAACTAAGTACAGCAATATTTATGTAAAATATATTTCTTGTAAGTTTTATTTATCAAGATGTAGTCATGCGCGTAACTTTTTCTATATTTCATAGTTTTATGCGTTTAATGAGATTAATCATATCATGTATGTATGTATAGTTTTTTTTTTTGATTTTACATTTATTCTTCAGTATTATTTTGTTCTTATATTAATAAAAAGCACATTGATTGGTTGTACAAAAAAAATCAGATATAAAATGTTCTCTTTAAGTTATTTAAAACTTAAGTTTCATTTAAAATTTGCTTGTACATGAATGTACTTAATCTTTCTTATAAATTTTCTTATAGTAATATTATTTGTATATATATATTTATTAATTCTCACATTTGTTTTATAGAAAATCATATTTATATATATGTATGTCTTTGTAAGTGTCAAAAGTAAAGGAGAAAATTAAAAAAAACAACGATTAATACATAGTTAAATTTGTTCTAATGATTATGAGGAGGAGATACATATATGTATATATATATATATATTTATATATTCTTATTTTTGTTCTATAGATGAGATTTTTTTAGTCGCTATTCTAGTTCTTTTCTAACATTGTTTGTTTTGATGATGTGTGCACATATGTATGTATAATGATTTACTGCTTAATCGGTTAGAGTTTGTGCAATTAATGCCAGTTGTTCTTTTAGGACACGGAAAGATGGACGATCCTCGGGACAGTGACACCAACATTTCTTCATTACCTGCAATGAATGGAACATTTGTAAATATAAATATAGATATTAATATGCTTGAATTTATTTAGATTACTATGTCTTGATCAATTAAAGAGCAACCTAACAGAGGAACGTATGTACTTAATAAGCTAAGTCTTGCGTTCAAAAATCGCACCAAAAGCTCCGTTTCGTTCCCTCTCTCTGTCTTCACCTTTTTTGTTTTTTTCCATTCCGCTACCTTCATAGAGCAATGTGTTGGTGGAAAGTTACTAGGCTTCACGCCTGTGCTTTCACCTTTGCATGCTCTTTTGAGTTAGCAAAGCAGGTACTCTGGACTCAGAGCCAGTCGGCGAACTGGAAACTCTGGACTCTGGACTTTGGGATGGACCGTAACCAACTCCAGTCGAAATCGAAAGGTCTTAAACCCATCTTAAACCCAACCTTAACCTTATTGTTTGCTCTTTAAATAAATAAACTGCAGAAATTAAGTTTGGTTAAACCCCAATTCCCCAACAAAAATAAAAAAAACTCTTGTAAAGAATAGCTTCTGATTCCCAGGGTTCTCTTTGTCCTTGTTTCTTCTGCCCAAAGGGTTTGCTTTGATAAAATCCGAATTAATGGTTATTGTGGGTGGGGGTAGATGCTAACCCAAACAGTCACTATTGCCTCACAACTAACTTACCTCGAACTAGCGAATGATTGGAAGTGTGATTGAAAGCCCTTTGTTCTGGCAGCTCACTAACACCACTAAACATTTCCCGCCAAAGAGACGGAAGGGTCAGGAAGTGTTGGTGAAGTGCTCTCAATGAAAGCTTAACAAAAAGGCGAGATGGCTGAATTCGCAAGTTATGAGTGAATGGCGGTCCAACACTCTCAGCGCGGCTATTAGCACTTCTTGGTTGACCGTCTGAGAGTTCGCAGACCATTTTGGAAAAAAAATAGGAAAAAGACAAAAAACAGTGAAGTTCAGCAACGGAAAGAAAACGAAGATTAAAATACAAAAAAGGGATAAGACCAAAATACAATGAAAAATGTACATACATACTGAGAACGAGAAAATAGAAAACGAGAATTTTGAGGACATACGACAGGAGATTCTCTTGTAAGAGGATACATAACCCACCTGAAGCGAAAGGATAAAAGATAAGTAGAAAAATAAAATAAAAATAAAAAACTGTCCGGTATTAAAAATTTTAACCCAGGGTAATCGTAAGCTATTCGGTTGGCCACATATATATATTTATTTAAATACCTAGTTTAATTTTAATAAATATCTTGAAGCGCAATTGCTAACTTTCATTACTATTCTGAGTGGCCATCTTTTGTTCTTGGTCTTGGGTTGATTTTTTTTCATCTACCTCAGTAAATTTTTTCCAACTCCACCCTAACTTTGTCCATAATAATATATAATTTAATTCCGTTTGACTCTAATGAATTGACCAAGTTTTTATAACGTGGTCCAAAAAAAATTCATCTCGTCTTTACATTTTTATTCACTTGCATTACAGAATTCACCGGTGTTTTTTTTTTGTTTACTTCTTGAAAGGTTTCTCAACTCCTTTATTCACAAATTGGGTGGCGCCCTTAAAATTATTCTCTCTCCAATTTACTGAGAATACACCACACCATTCCTGAACCCATCCCATCTGATCAACCGGAAAATTGCAGCGAATTCCCCGCTGCCAGTTGAGTAATTTATTTCCCCACGCACAAGTGACATTTACGCACGCGCTGTGCACTTGGTGTTTTATTTTGTTTTGTTGTTGAAATTAGCTTAGAAATCCGGTAGTGTCGGTAATAATAATAACTATTTAACACAAGCAGAAATGGAAGATTTTATATTTTAACGTTCTTGATGTGATAATCATCCTTTCAATCTATCATGGTACAACAAATCTTATTGTCCTTCCGAACTTCTTTGAGTTTTATTAAATATTTAACTTCTTCTTTGTAAGTGCATACTTTTCTTTATAGTACTTACATCATAAATTTCCTTAGCACAGGACTTTGGTTTCTCTAAAATAATTCCACGCTGAACACGTTCAACGACTTCAGTATTCTTTAGGCGACCATATGGCATTTTGCCGCATGTGAACACCTCCCACATAAGGACACCTTTAATACAAAAACAAGGAATTCAATTAATTTTCTTTGTGTTGCATTATTTAATAATCAACACATACCATATGCCCAAACATCACTCTTCGAGGAGAATCTAGTGTAGTTCAACACCTCTGGTGGTGCCCATTTGATAGGAAACTTTGTGCCGCCAGAACTGGTATACTGATCATCTAACACATATCGTGCCAATCCAAAATCAGCAACTTTCACAACATTCTCGGAACCAACCAAACAATTGCGTGCAGCCAAATCTCGATGGATGTAGTTATGTCGTTCTAGATATGCCATTCCTTTGCTTACCTGGGCAACAGAGCGATTTTTATTAACATTTATTCATAGATTTAATAATTTTTGGAAAACTCACCTGAATGCACATATCCAATAACAGTCCCATATTACCAATCAAAGTAGTCTCATGACGTCGCAAATAATTTAGCAGGGATCCATGTTTCATGTATTCAGTCACAATGTAGATAGGGCGATGTTTCGAACAGACTCCGTACAATTGTACCAAATTTTGATGTTGCAACTTGGTCATCACCTTGGCTTCTTCAATGAAGTCATCCTCAGACATTGTGCCCTCTTTCATCATTTTAACAGCTGTATCGATAGAACTGCGCCATTTGCCACGTCGCACAACACCAAATTGTCCAGAGCCGAGCTCCTCACCGAGCACCAGTTCCGCTGGATGAATTTCCCATTTATCTACGAAAAAAATCAATCAAATAACGGTGAACATAAAATGTTGTATTACTAACCATGAGACAATCCAGCTGTTGGCGGTACGGGCCTATCACAGGGCGATGACTTCAAACGACAGGCTAGGCCTCCCGAATTGTGTCGATGATAATTGATAAGATCAGGAATTGTTTCACAGCAATGCTTCTCCGAGAGATAGTATTCACCACGAGCATTTTGTTTAATGTGGTAGTGCTTAACGTGTGATTGTGGACTAAAAGAAGAAATCTGTGATCTACATATATTATTAAAAGATTTATTCTTAACTTACACTTTGGTATGTAGCGATAAGGTGTATAAACCTTTTGTGGATGATTTCCTAACTACGAAACAGCCTTCTTTGTCGCCCTGCTTGAGCAGTGATTCAGCTCGCTGTCGGGACATATCGCCGACATACCACCTGTTAAATACAACCATTATATAGTTTTACTATTTTATTGACAAATCAGAAACATCTTCATAAAATACAAGTACTTGAAGTATAGGGTCATTTAGACCGCAATAAAGAAATTACAATCGTTACGTTGTTGGCTAGTTAAACATTTGAAATGCGCACATCCAAACAACTAACCATTAGCTCAATGAAAGACTTAATTTCTAATTTGTGGTCGTTGCTGGGCATTTCCAATTTTATAAGATACACACAGGTGTGGTAGGTAAGGTAATTTACGTATACTTACTCATAACGTTCAAGTCCGAGTAGAGCTTTTGGCTTAACGTAATTACTGGGTATGTAGCCAACATTTCCGTGTTGATCTTTGACTTTCCACCAATGCTCCTGGGAGTCATCAATTACCTCGTATTCAGCATTCTGTAATTAGTACGTATACAAGGAAAACAAAATAAAATGAAAATAACGAATAACCTTTTAGTGGCGTTGGATTATAGTATTGCACATAACTACCATTCAAATTAAGCGATTATAATGAGCATGTTTAGCGAGAATTATGGAAACATGGAAAATTAAGGAACATTTCCCCTTGGCAACAATAAATCATATTCAATTGGAAAGATGCGACAGTGATATTTCTGGCAATGTAAGTATGTTAACTCGTATGAACGAACTAATCACTCAAATGTAGGAGGAAGTACAGCGTATCACATTTGTAGCATAAATACGAATAACAGTTAAAAGGACCGAAACGATGTGAAATAAATGTTATCTTTTACCATTTAACAAGGTTAGGGTTAGGTTAGGTTATGAAGGGTGTGTGATTGTTCGAGCAATCATTTCCACTCGCAGACCGAGGGTTCATTGTAAATCCCCTCCTAGTTTGGGAGTAAATCCCGTAAACCAGGGGAATATTAGAAGATCGGATATCTTCAAATTTCCGAGCTCTGCTATGTCTGCCAAGAATATCATATATATTATTTCTGTAGTATAGATACCATTTGCGGCTCTCACACTTAACCAATCTTAACAAATGAGGTGTCAAAGTAAAGATAATTTCCTGGAGAACTGACGAATTGCACTTCCAGTTTATACATTTTAACAAATTAAAGAACCGATTAAAACAAATATTCTACCCAAAATGAACTCCAAAAAGAATAAACACTTCCCGTATGAATTCCACGGGATTTCCATTAGTTGACAGATGGAAATTATATGGGAAGTTTGGATGTTGGATGGGAATTTGGATTATGGGGTTGGATTTTCTCTTACAAGAGTTCTCGCACGGGCACACTATATGACCTTATGTACGTAGTCGTCGTTCTAGGAGGGCAGGGCAGTAGCGGTTTGGAAGGCAACTAACGGAAAGAGACTCTGGTTTAATGCAAGTGACTTCAGAATAATTGCTTAGACGGATGTGTTATTTGATACAGCCTTTATCTGAGGATCTTATTTATCTGATATGGAAGTATTCGCTTTACTGTCCACTGTTAGTACATGTAATCGGTTTGTCTTAGAGGAGACACTTTTTCGCTTATTTAGAAGACATGTACAAGTAATATGAAATCATGCTGCTGTTGTGTTTACATTTTACGTGACAAAGCTAAAAATATTTTCGTTGAGCTTTTGCCGTTTGGCTAGACACTTTCCTTTTTATTCCTTCCTTTTTATTCCGAATCACAAATCCTTAGCGGTCAATCAAAATAATTTTTTTCAAATACGTAGGGACGAATAAAAGTTCGCTTAGTTGGTGTCAATTTAGTAGTTCGAATGCTAGAATGTCGTGAAGGTCGGCCCAAATCCTCGACCGACGATACAAATGTGGCCCTGGTGAAGGTTAAAATTGACGAGGATGCCAGGATGACACAGAAGATGATAGTGGATAAACTGAGCTTGAATGCAATGGCTGTGTCAAGAATTTTAAATCATCACCTGAAATATTCGAAGAAGTCAGCCCGATGGGTTCCAAAAATTTTGAATGGAAACCAAGCTCGTGTTCGTTTTGCTCAATATTTCCTGGATAAGTTTGAAAATAGCGAGTCAAGCTTCTTAAATAAGATCGTCACAGGTGATGAATCTGGATTTCACAAGTACGACCTGGAAACCAAACAGCAGTTCATGATATGGAGCCCAGAAGGTGCAAATCCACCAGTTGTCGATGTACTTCACCAGGGCGAAATTAGTCGCCGCATAAAACCGGACAGACAGTCATTGGTAATTGGTATACTGAACTTGTTTACCACAAGTTTTCCAAAATTTACTAGGACACCGAAAAAAAGGAGCTGCGCCGCTGCTTTTTGCACCACGACAATGCAACTGCACACACTGCTGAAAAAACAAACAACTTTCTTGCGCTCTCGGGGTTCAATGAAATTAGCTCAGAACCTTATTCTCCGGATCTAGCGCCGCGCCGCGTAACCTTTGGCTGTTTCCGAAAATAAAAAAAAACATTTGAGGGGAAAAATCTTCACATCTAATGAAGAGATTATTAATGCAGTCAATGTCGAAATCGAAAAGCTTCAAAAAGAGGATTTTGAAAGCTGTTTGAAAGATGGATCTATTGACTGAAGAAAGAATTACATACATATGTGGAGAAAATACAAGAAGAATAAGATTATATATTTAAAGTAATATTAATTTTTGTGTTTTTTTATTTAATTATTCAATCAACTAAACGATTTTTTGTTAGGCCCTACGTATAAAAGCAATTACTAAATTTGAAGACTATGACATAAGACTTTTAAATGTTCGCTTACCTTTTCGAGAGAGAGATCACCGCCTTCGATGGCTTTAAAGGGATATAGTGCAACGACGAGTTTTACAAAGTGCGAGTTATCCTGAAAATAGAATTAATAATTAGAAATGTTTATAAAACAGAAACATATTAAAATATAACTCTGATGTAATTTAAGGAAATTGCGGTTGTTCTTAAGCACTCATATTGCCAATGACATAGTTTAGGCGCTTTGGCTAGAGCGTTTTTTTTTTGCCAAATGTCCTTTTTAATAAAGCGATATTGATCTAGACACTGTCGAATTCATGGCTTAAGACCTTTTTAATTTTT
Organism: Brachyopa scutellaris; assembly: GCA_949775065.1. Taxonomy (NCBI): domain Eukaryota; kingdom Metazoa; phylum Arthropoda; class Insecta; order Diptera; family Syrphidae; genus Brachyopa; species Brachyopa scutellaris. Next base: position 190,873,225 of record OX459112.1, read on the forward strand.
ACACAGTTCGTGAGCCAACTCTTTTGTTTCTTTTAAATTACATCTGTTTCAGTTTAATTGATAACAATTGTTCACCTTAGCTTTAGAATTTGGTGTACCGGGCGTCGGAATACCACCCGGCATTGTGTTATCCAAGATGACGGCACCGTTTCCGTTCACAATGCTTGTTGACGTTTTAAATGTTGAAACGGATGACTGCAATAAAACAAAAATATATATATGTAAATCCAATCAATCTAGAAACCAACAAACAATCGAAATGAATTCTCGCACAATTATTAAAGAATAAGCCAAAATCCCTTTTGATTCATTTCTTACCGGCAGATGAGATGAGGTGGGCGTTGAACTACCTAAACTGCCCGAACTGTTATGATGCAGGCTAAATTGACTGGTGGATGTTGAATTATTTGGACTTATGCTTCGTGTCGAATTCTGGGCGGGGGAACTTCCTGTGCCTGTAAAGAGAGAAAATAACAAACGTTAAGGATTTTTACATATATACCATGGCATATGGGTCATAATTCTTAATTCCAAAGAAAAGAACAAGAAACGGGAAACAGGAATGAAAGGAATAAAAATTAATACTCATCCACAATGGACGCGATTAAATCTGGCGATAAGCGGTCGAGGCAGACGAATGGTGAACATGTTGGGACTGCGGAGACTTTTTTAAACAATATGCATGGAACGAGAGGTTAATCGCTCCTTCATTCTTCAAGTGTCCGTACAAATTATCGTGTGTTATTTGTCGTCTTCATATTCGTCGAAGTCGTTGGGTAGTGTTTGATTATTATTATAATAACTCTTTGTTAAAGACTATTTATTCCCACCTCACGTCGCAATAAATTGAAATGAAAGGACCAGATGAATTGGTTCATAAAAAAAGTAAAAAGACGAGTCTATTGCGATCCACCTGCATTTAACATAATATATTCTCACCTCTCAATCGTTAGAGTTAACCATGAAATTCTTAACATCCGCCAGGATGTAAATATTATAACAAAGAGCTGCATCCTCTGGCGTATAGAGTGGGCGTGGATTTAATCTTCCTGTCTGACTTAAATCAAAATCATTTTATAAGTCTACGTGAAAAGCGCGCTCATCGCTTTGTACGGATTGGCGCTAGAGCCATACGATTATTTTGCCGCCTTCGATTCGGCAGGAGTATAATTTATTTCATTCTCCTTCAACCGGGTGCTGGAATTTAAATATGAATCTCTCGCGGCTTTAAGCCTCTTACAATGGTACGACAACACACGCTAAACAACGACACATGAAACGGAAATCACTGATGGACATTTGATGGAACGTGCTTTGAATCTTCTCCTAAGGTACGCAACGACGACGCATAAAATTGAATTTTTTATCGCGAATATGCATACTCGAGTACATGTACATATTTAATTTCGCGGATTTGTTGTTGTTTATTTGTTGACATACTCATAGAATGCAGTAGAAGTTACTTCGCAAATAAACAACGTGTACATCTAACGAATTCCAATTTGAATGCTAAGTGCGGCGAGTGTAACGCGAGACACCTTCACATGATCGCGGATAGTTTGATGAACTTGTGGAGTGTTTTTTTTTTTTTTTTTCATTTTATTCATCGATCGAGTAGATGATCTGCAAAATGATCTGACCTTGCTGAGATTAGTATTAGTATGTAATAAAAATGGAAATTGAACTATACGTGGGTGTGATTATCATTATCACATTCTCTCTGGTAAAGGTATTGGGTTTATTGAAGCTTAACGTCAAGATATTTTTGATAATGGTCTTTACGATTGATATAATAAATAAACAGGATATACAAGAAGACACGACAGTTTTACTATCTAATAAAAGATGAATAAGTAGTCTGTCTGGCTTGAGGGAATTTTTGTTTCGATCATCTATTTACGACATACGAATTATTATAAATTAAGATACAGTGGTGTGCAAAATAATAGGTGTGTGCCTAAAAAACCTCTGAATCGTTCGCAATATTGCAATTATGAACCCAGTCTTCATTTTATTTTTTTTGTATTAAATTTGTTAAGCTCTTTTTTAATACAGAACAAAAACTTTTTTAAACTTAAAACTAAATTAATAAATAACAATTTATTATTTGTTCAAAAAAATATGTGCATTATCGTGATCCCCAGAAAAGATGAAGAAATGTTTTATTTTTTAATAAATAAAAGTAAATAATCAACAGTATGTGCTTTATTAAGAATAAATGTTTGATATTTGGCCCCAAATCCTAGTTTTTTTTTATGACAGTTTGCCACTTCTTTTTAGCATGTAGACTACTAATCGTTGGCACCTTTTAATGGGTATAGATTCTCAAGCTGTTTTCACTGATTGCGACAATTCTTCCTTATTTCTGTGCTTGGAGGGGCAAAAAGTGTCCTCTCGATATCACAACAAAGATTTTCTGGAAAATGCGCTGGCCAGTCCATAAAGCTAACAATTTGCTGCATGAAACATATTTTACACGGCTATGGAAGTGTGTTTCGGGTCATTATCTTGCTGATACGTTCTTCGGAGTGGCATTTTTTCTCGGCAAATATTAACATCACATTTTCGAAGATATTAATGTAGCCTACGATGATAATTATGTCATAATTTGCTTATATTTCTGGCCCTTATTACCTTTAACTTGTGAACTGCCATCATGGTATTTCATATGTGCATTTGTTTTTTGCAGTATTTTCAGATATTGTTCCAAGTCTTTTTTAGTGTATCGACCTTTTCGAGAATTTTTGCGTAAAATTAGCTCATGTAGGACGTCAGTTCCAGGGAAGACTTCATCGTCAATAACGAATTCATCTTGTTCGTTTATTTGAAAATTTGATGTACCTAATTTCAACGCATTCGATTGTAAATCCAGGTATGGCCCATAAATCTTTTCACGGTTTGATCTTGATAATAACAAACTGTTAAGTGGAGTACTATGATCAAGGCTATTTGCAGATCTTCTAAATGGTATATCTCTTTCTTCTTCTTCTGCTTCCAGTTGTGGTGATATTTAATCCACTGAGGAATATAAGTCAACGCTGTCTTCTGGAGATTGTGTATCTATTGAAGCGGTTCCTTCTAACGACTGACTTTCAAATGATAAGCGTCGTCGCGGTCCTCGTTTACTTGTATTCTCATTCACTTGTTTAACTATTTTAAGGGTTCCACTATGGGTCTAAAAATATTTTTGCAGCTTTGAAGAGCCTATACTTCTTCTTCAGAGCTTTTTTAATTTTGATAAGATTTTTAAGCTCATGTTCATTGATATTCATTGTGATGATAAAATGGGAGATCGTTCCAAACAGGAATACGAGAGCAGATTGCAGATAGCAGTTAGCAGATAGCTACATAACATAACATAATATGTTATCCAGTATATGGGACCTACTTCATACCATGGACAGCATTTTCAAACATTACACTTTCACGATTATGCTTAATGGTATTTAATGTGTAACACGATGAAAATTCTGTACCCTTAGGTGCTATCTAATCTAAATAAATTGATCTTGGACTGGTCAGACCACAAAATATTTCTCTATTTTGTGTTAGACCAGTTAAGATGCTCTTAGGCAATTTGCTTTCACCTTTGTCGATGCTCTATGGTTAGCAATGGGCATTTCTCAGACTTCTAGCAGGTAATTTGTTATAGGAGTCTTCTTCTTATGGTCGAGGTATGTAGGTTTAGTCCAAGTTCTTCTTTTATTTGGATCCTTTTCAACTATTCTATCAATCTGGCGATCGGTTGTCTTCGTTGTCTTGAGTGCCCTGCCAGGATTTTCATCGGTTATGGGCCGTTTCAGCTGAAAATCTTCTAGGTCTTACCTTCCTTCCTCCACTTTTTTTTGTATTAAAACCCGGCTTTCATCGGTGCAATGTTTCTTTCCTCATTTTTTTTTTCTTTTTTTTTAGGAGAAAATACAAATTTAATACGAAAACACACTTCTTATTGACCAAAAACACGAAATCAAGCTTATTTGTTGAAACGTACCTATTTTATTAAACACCGAAAATGGCTCCTATTGTAGAACAATTTAAGAAAACCAATAAAACCGCTTACTAAAGTTTTCCTAAATTACTCGTATGTGAAAAGACAAATAATGAACAGTTAGGTGATTTTAACTGTTTATTTTTACATTTCTTTTATAGTTCTTTGCAAAAGCAAAAGCAAATGTCCAAACTTATTCACAAATTTTCATAAAGCCTTGCTTTCGAAAGTAAAACGAGCCTGACTGTAAGTAGCCTCAGAAACTGTAAAATCAGCAGCTTTGGATATGTGTAAAATACGTCTGAATGCAGGTCCTGATGAAAAGATGAAAATAACATTTTCTGTTTCCACGAGAGGCAATAAGGCTAAAAGTATAATGTTCCGTCCTGAAGACAAGACTTTCTATAGTCTCTTGCCTCTTGTTCCTTAAGCTAGAGAGATATTTGGCGCTTGGCATTTAATTTATGATTTAACCAAAAGTGGTAGTTATTTTTTTCATTTCCTGAACGGACCATCACTTAACGACCACTCGAACAGCAAAAAAAAAAAAAATTAACTGACTAATTGCCACCACTTCAAAACTGATTCGCCTTTCAACTAAAAAGCAATTAGCTGGCAACCGGTTAAGAAATAACCGTGCCACTTAAGTTGACACTGCGGAAATTTACGATCGAATTCTCCACCCCTGTGCTTTTGTTTTTCAAAAAAAAAAAAAATTCAAAACTCCCAATCACTTGAACATATGTACATTCTCTTTGTAGAGATTCTCCTTGATATGGATAGCCATCGTTTATACCACTACCCTCGTTGCACTGAAACCCCCCATGAACCGGCAGGCAGCAGCACCTTCACACCAATAAACCAGACTCAAATCAAACTTATTAATTATTATTTTTTTTGGACACACATCCGTGCGATTTATTCGCAAGCAATCTTCTGCTGATGACATAACTTCAAGCAGCTCAGCCTCATGCGAGTACGAGGTGAATTCCAATTGCATAATTCCCAAGAGTCAGCAGAGAGTTGAAGCCATGCGGCACCCGGTTGTCAATTAATTATCCCGTCACTGACGTGTTATGAAAATAAAATATATTTATAAGTTTTTTTTCCCCATTTACCTTCCCACCAACCCACCTGCACCTCATCATGTCAATGATTTGTAATTTAGCTTTCATTTTGTTACATACATACTCGTAGTTTGTGTCTGTTCGCTTTGACATTTTTTTTTTGCTTCCTGCGTGTTACTCTGTGTTTGAGAGACTTTGTGTTAGAAGTGTCAAGTCGGCTGGAAGACTGGGTTTAGTTGGTATTAGTGTCGTCTCTTTGTGTAGTTTAAGGTGGGCTAACATTCGCTTCACTGGAATCGATGATGATGTATGGCGATGAATGTTAGAGCACAGCGGGTTAACGAACTGACAATTAACCAACTGTCATCGATGACCGACAGATAGGGGAGATATTCGTTCGTACCTCGAGACGCTTTATGAATATTTTAATAGACTTTTATTTTTTATTAATTTCATTAGAAAAGGTGTCAGTGTTGGTGCGGAGTTTCTTTTTAATTAATTGCATAGTTTTTCAATTTATAGTCAAAGTAAACGGTTACAAATGATTTAATGTTCAGGTTCTATTGACAAATTACTTTTGGGTAAAACGTCCGAGCTGCACACTAAGCCAATAACAATCGAATTTGGTTTTGCTTTATTGATTGTTGCTTCCGCATTATAATAGTGGTGTTTTGACAATCCTAATAATCGAGAGGAATCAATATTTATTTGTTGAGTGATCAGATTTACAAATCTAAATTTACGAGAACGTAGAGTAATGTGATCTTAGTATAGTTTTGCTATCAACGGCATCGCATGTAGGCGATGATTAGAATGGGAAAACAAGTATTTTGTGTGTTGAAAAGAGTGTCAAGTTGACCATTAAGTTTCAACACCGTAGAATGATTAGATCAGAAAATCGATGACATCAGAAGAATTCGATAAAAGAATGATTAGTTACTGAAAAATTGTATAGATTTAACAGTCCAAAATAAATGTTATTAAAACTCTAAACTTATTTGGAATCGGTGTGCAACAACATCGATTTGGGCTTTGCTGAAGCCTAAATTCAAAATAATGGACTTGTATCCAATACCATATAGGTAACAGCAGATGTTGTATATTTAACGCTCGTATCTATACTGTTTTTCACAGTATTATACTGTTTTCTTTAGAATTCCAAACTGTATAACTGCTTTGTTTCCCAAAATACAGCATTTATTCGGAGAAAAACTATAAAACTTTATGGCCCCTATTACGCAACACAATTTTGGTTAAGTTGAGTTGTAATTTGGTTTGAATTCGAAATTCGGTATTGCTGAAAACAACTTTGAAAAACAAAATTGTGTGTCAAGAAAACCAAGATGGTTGTGTGTGTATTTTTTCTGGTATTATGATAGACACAACTCAGTCCATGTACCTATTGGTTGCTAGGGCTATCAAAAACTAACAACTGTTTTTTAGCAGTTGTCTGCGAGTGATTATGAGATACGAAAGTTCAAAAATGAACAAAAAAACGCATATAGGAAAAAAATAATGCAATAATATAATTAATAACGAAATTGAAAATATTTCTGCAGTTTAAAAATATATAGCCCACATCAGCTTGGGAAAATGGTTTTACATCTTCAGCACTCGGAAGCGCTAGTTGTATTGCTGTCGAGCATGTGACTTTAAGAAATCTTTAACTTTGTTTTGAACGAAGTAAAATGCTTCTTTGTTCAGTATAAAAACACTTGTAAATTTTTAAAAATAACATATCAGTAATTTATACATTGCAAATGCATATCCCAATATTCTTAACTTTGCATTTTTTAGTTCTAACGGGCTGGAATGGTTCACAGATAGATTTTTGCGATTTTCTATAAATTTTTGTTCATAGAATTATTATTTTTTCCTCGACCACCGGAGAACTGTCAGATTGACGTCAATAGTCAACTTGATTTGTTCTTCCCATCTAAAAGTATGCAATGTTTTTCACAATTACAGCTGAAAATGGTTGTTTTATAATTGAAGCGCTTAGACCTTAGAAGATGAAGGACATAAGCGACATTTTCAAACATTAGAGTAATCAGCTTTTAATATATCCTTTCACCGAGTTTATTAAAAAAGTGGTTACATATAAACCCTAACAAGCTAACTGGTTGTTTCGTTGTTTACTGCTGCTTGTTAGAAAAATGAAAATACAGGTAAATTATGAAGGGGTATTTTACAAGTCATGCAGTCCATAGCTTTAGCTCGGGGTGAACCTGGGACTGCTTCTCGCACCCATTTGTGTATGCGTGTTATATTTTTGCACGAATGGAAGGGATCTATAGTTTCTTTGCCGACTCCGCACGGCGAGTTGACAAATCATACTCTTTGATTGCTTGTCAGACATTTGAAAGAGATGGCACCGTTAAATACTTTTAGGCGTTGAACCCGGGCAGCATTGTGTAGTTGTCTAACGAACTTATCACTGCACCACGGTGCCGACTGTTTGTTCATTTAAAAGATTAAAACAAAAATGCTAAAAACAAGAGTCGAAAACAGACTTTTTTAACAATGTGCTATGTACATAACATACATACATACATGTATCAAACATCAAGGCACCCATTGAAACTGATCGAAATTGGCCACTAACAGAAAAAGAAAAAAGTTTGATTTGCATAGAATTATGATGGTTCCTATTACCTCAAACGAAAGGCACGAATTACAGACATTTACATGTGAATCCACAATATACCTTGGCCAAAACTGATAGAAGTTGCAAGTATATCCAATTTTTAAATATGTACATAGATCCATTATTTTAATAGATTTCGTGTAAAGCCTCAATCACTGTCCTACATCAAATATCTGATTTCGAAAAAAAAAAAAAACAAGATTGACCATGCCCTGAGGTTAAGATCAAGATGTCAATCTTCACTAACATAGTGATCCTCAATCACTTATTCAGTCGCCGTCAAATGGTTTACTTCCCAGGAACACACGGCAGCATTCAAATTCATTAATTCATTAGCCACACTGGCAAAGATCAATTGTTTCGTTTATGAACAACAAAAGGCCAAGGACCACCCCACTTAGTAACACATTTTGGTGATCCGTCTCAAGTAGCCACTGTTGTTGCCACCGCCATCTCCTCTTACCACTTACAAGCTCACATGCGTGTGTGGTTAGTCGGCTTGTTATAAATATTTTGCAATAACTCGGTGTCCCATTTAAAAAGATTGTTTTTATCATCTATGACAATTTCGATTTGGTACCCACAGTACCCATCAAGGTTAATTATGTATGTTTTTTTCAGCTCAATTAAAATGTACTTAAGACTCTTGTAAGCCTACGCGCTTTAAGCCGAGGTAAGCACGTGAGAGTGAGAGTCTATCGCCCGTCCACAAAAAATCAATTATTATTGGTGTGACCTCTAATTCTGTTGTCTGACTGACTGTCAAATCGGTTCGGAGGCGGTGTTTTTTTTATCTTATTTTTATTTAAGCCTGCTGCATGGATATGTATGTACATTGGTTAACTAACTAAACGCCATTGCATGCGGTAATTATCCGCCAAATTAAAGAAATTAATTCCGCAGATAGATGATGATTGTTACGTGTCAGTGTCGAGTGTTGGGAGTGTTGGGAGTGTGGAATTACGGTTGTTGTTGCCCTTATTATATTTTTTTTCTCTGGCTGTCATTCTATGACTGATGATCGATGTGGGAATTTATTTAACACATGTGATATGATACTTTAGGCTTCTTTTTTTTTTGAATATTTGAACGACGTGTGACCATTAATCGTTGGCATTTCATAATAATTGATTTATTTAAGCAAATAAATTTGCATTATTTAGAATAATTTAGTAATTTTTTATGTATTGTTTTCGTTTGTTTTTAAAAGTCTGGATTATGTACTGTGTATATAGAAAGTTGAATAATTTTTAATACATACGAACTTGTATAGATACATGTTTGGACTTTATACTCCACACGTGATCTCAAGCAGCTGGTTGAACTAACATTTTTTATTTCACATCTTAACTTTATACGTATAATACAGGGTCTCCCAATTAAGAGGTATAATCCTGTAACAGGAGATTCTTGACATTCCGGCGAACAAAAAATCGTTTGGCAGGGGGTTATAGCCCGACGAAGTGGGACATCTCCGGTTTGGAGGTATAACCACTTTAAATGATATAACTTCTGAACTATTATAGCTACCAAAATAGTTTTATAAATTTTGAAGCGGCAATCAGTAGCATATAAAAAATTTTCAAGACTTTGTTGGAATTTTACGCAGCCACAAAAAAGTTATGGCTCCTTAAACTCAAAACTATGAAAGCTTGTTGCACCAATTTTTAACTTAAAATACATTTATCTCCACGTTTACTAAAAACTTTTTTTTTATTAAATTTTTATCTGTGACCAATTCTCTAAAAATTATGTTAAAAAACATTTTCACGTACGATGAACAGAAGATTTAGTAAAAGCCCTTTTTTGTCAGACAAAAATGATAAAAAGTCATGCGAAACAAAGAATTATTAAATACAGTTGATTGGTCGAATTAGCCCACTTTGGCTTTAATAATAATTCTTTGTTACGCATTTTTTATTTATTTATTCATTTAATCAATCTACGATTTAACAATCACAGTGTCTAGTGTCACAAAGCACTAGCTGAATAAAAACCAGCCCATTCCTATACACCTAAGATAAATGGTCTAAATACTAACAAAGTAAATTGGATATGCAATATCTAAAAGGATAAAATTGAGTGAAATCGATGTCTAGATAACGCTGTGCCAACTCATTTAGCTCAAGAATTTTCTTTGCCACTTCCTACTGTAGTAGACATTCAGAGGACTTTAGATAGTGGAGAAACTATCCAAGATGACAAACGAGCCGAGTTGACTGGTAGATGCATAAATATAATCCTTTGAAAAATTTTAGCCAGAATTGGGAAGTTCTCCTAGTTTAGTGAAACAAATTCGGTCAAGTTCAAGTCGTACTTGCGCAACAAGTGTTCCGTACTACTACTGTACCTACATACAGTGCTGTTCGAAAAATGTTGCTCAAACCTGTTCTCACTCTTTCGGATGGCAGTTCTTGGAATTTATGAGAGCTACACTGGGTAGCAAAATATCGTTCAATAGTGAACGAAATTATGAATGAGAGGTGCATTTAGCAGATGGAGATGATAGCCGTCCAAATGAACCAAAGTGATTAAAAAAAACAAAAAATGGGAAAAATCAGTTCCGAGTGGTTATCGAATATTTTGTGTCGGCCTGTCAAATTTCTGAAAGATTTAATGTTCAACAAACTGTTACATGGAAATTAAAAAATATCATGAGACCGTGACTACCAGCAGAATGAAAGGCTCAGAGAGGCCAAAAAAGATGACCTCAGTGAAAGATCGGTTTTTGGTGTTCTAAAGCCGGCGTCGGTATCAGTTTAAGACTTCAGTTGATATTTAAAATGATCTATTTCGAGCCAAAGAATAAAAAATTTCAGCAAGCTCAGTAAGAAAAAGGCTCGTAAAAGCTGCACTCAAGCAAGAACTAAAGCCGGATTTTCGTATAAAAGTCGGAGAAAAACGATTAATTTGGGCTGAGAACTATCTTAATTGGGTTTAAGACATGTGAAACAATGTTATCTTTTCCAAATAATTCAAGTTTAGGCTGCATGTTGGAGATGGGAGGATTTCTGCGCGAAGAGAACCAAAGGAAAGACTGATGAAGGTGTGATGGCCTGGGGATGCTTCTCTGGAGAAGGAGAAGGTAGAATGGCCTCTGTATAATCGAAAGTCAATGCAGCAGGTTATCTACGGGTCCCAGAATATAAATTAAGGCTCTCCGCGCTAGAGCTTTGAGGTGACACCTCCAGGTTAATTTTTTAGCTGGACAATGCTTCTTGCCATACAGCCAAAATTGTCAATATGAACTTGTTTTTTAAATGAAAGATTAATTTATAGTATTAGTATTTTTTTTTTAATTTTTTTTAGGTCAAACAGTACTTCAAAGAAAACAATATTGATTGCAAGAGAGCGTCAAGAGTCAATTGACATCCTAAAAAAATTACTAATCCGGAGCACCATACCTGCATCTACATGGAAAAACCCATCTGAGTCAGTGAATCGCAGATGTGCAGCAGTTATAAAAGCACGAGGAGGTCAAACAAAGTACTGATTAAATGGACAATGTTTCTAGGAAGCAATAAAAAAACAAAAAAAAAACTGCAATAATTAATAATTTTTCATTTATTATTAAAAATGAAGCAAGTACCCAAAAAATCAATTTTTCGGTCTAAGACCATTTTGCTCCCTTGACTGCAGGTAAACAAATCTAACACTCTTAAAGTGTCATGGAACGTTTGAAAAACCTAATAAAACAAAATCTCATTAAAAAATATGTAGTTATTGCAACCAATTCGCCAAATTTCGAAAAAAATAGTTTGAACAAAATGTTTCGAACGGCACTGTATGTAACAGAATTATGTTGATAGATTTATGATGCAAAAAAACAACAAACAAAGTATACAAGAAATTAACTTTTAACTGTCTCTGGTTTAAGTATAAGCTCAATGCAATTTGGGGCATATTTCTAGGATCAACCATTAAATTTTTACTTTCACACATACAAATTTTCCAATACGTATCCACTTTTATTTCATTGGGATGGGGTTACGTTATTGCTGGATATGTAAACAGTTGGGTAGTTGATATTAAAAAAAAAAAAAAAAAAATTACAAAACAACTGCTGAACGTAGTCCTGATAATTTTTGTTCAATCTACACTTTATTTCCAATGTTTGTAATTTTATTTAGATTTTTCAGAGTTATATTTTTGGAGATAAGGTAGGGGGATAGCTGTGTTTTTGTAAAATCGTTAAGAAAAAAGTAACACAAAAAACAGTCTATACATTTTCAAATTCATGCTTTAACGAGCTTTTATTTGGCATCCCACACGATCTCAACATTTAATTGTTTTTTTAACATCCCATTTATCCCCCCTAAAGTCGAAATTCAACTTTCAAGTTTTTTAAGGCCTGTGTTTGGGCCACTAATTGCTACAACTGTTCCAAATTTCAATAGTCTACGCAAAATGGTCTCTGAGAAAAAGGCATGCGTCGGACAGACAGACACCGAACTGATTCCATTAGTGCTCCGTTTTTGGGTACGGAACACAAAAACGAGTGATTTAAGCGCCTAGCCCTAGAGCATTTGGATTGAATTTAAAAACTTGCCTATTAGAGTTTTCTATGTGATTGGTAGTCAAGAAAAGTATTGCTGGCAACATTATTAGAGTGGATAGCAACGTCCAATCAAAGTTGTTAAAATACCGAGTATCTGAGATAATCAGAGTTGAACGAATAAACTTGAAGACAAAGATCCTCCTAATATTCATATACAGAGCATATATACTCTTATATACAGAAAAATATTCGGTTGCACACAAGCATTGTATACTTATGTATCTTCTTTGACTACTGTAAGGAATACAGACGACAGCACCTCCCATACAAAAAAGTATAAGCTAAAGAATTTCAAGCGATTCTCATCGAAATAAAAAACTCAAAGATACTCGTAGTATTTTTAATTTTATTTTCATTTCAAATTGAAAGATTTATTGGAATTTTGTCAAGGACCCACCAACTCAAGCAAATTCTTTTCTTCTCCTCCTTCTTTGAATTGTGTTTGTATAGTGTCCTTTGCTTTTATTTATTTTTGGTGCAAATCAGAAAATAAAAGACGAAATACGTTTTAAATATAAAAAAGAGGAAAAAATTCGAAAAAACAAAAATTCGTGGAATCCTCTATGGATGGATGGTGGGAATGGACATAAGTTGCTTCCAGACATGGGGCCAACTTTGCCATGAGAACATACTCATACGTTTATGCCAACACCATGTGCTTGTTAATTTTTTTTGTTTTGCAACTAATTTAGCATGTGTAATAAAAACTTTTTTTTTTTTACTTGTACATCATCCGAACACACTTTGTCCTCCAATTTTCCTAATAAATTGTTTGTAAGCATGACACTTGTTGTGATGACACCTGTGGTGGTTGCTTTGCTTCTGTTAAACTAACTAACAAGTCATTTGTTGTGGTATCCATCTTCCACTCTCGTTAATTAATTTACGTAATATCACGTCGAGTTACACACTTGGGAGTTCCCATTTTTGGGACAGGCTCAGGCAACTGCCGTTCGTTGTAACATTACGCATTTTTCATAACTTCACTGGCTCGTGGTCGTGGTGGAGTTTCAATTTTCAGACTGTGCAGCCACTAATCTCACGAGGGAACTGTTAAAATAGAATTGCTTCAACTGAAACTGAGACGTTGCTATGCGTGAGGCAGGTAGCAAATGCGTAGCACACCTTTACGATAATTTATCGTCTGTCAGTTGGAAGTGAAGTGAATATTGAATTCATTACGCGCGCTTCTTCTCAAGACCAACGTCGCATCGGGGTATGTGAGCAGAGAGGAAGGGCTTTTGTAGTAAGTACGAGTGGATTAAGTCTACCTCATTCGGTATGTTGATCGTGAGGTAGGGTATGGGACGCACGCCCATCAAAACACAACTGCCTCATTTGTCCTCATTTCATGAAAAAGTGTTTACTTCGCGCTGGAGCAGCAGGTTTGGGTTTTGGATTTTAATTTCAAATTTTTGTTGTTTTTCTTGCCCCTCTCTGGTCTGGAAATACAAAACTAAAACTGCAGCAACAGATGGATTACGATTGAGCACGTACACGTACGTAAGTGATTGATTAGTATGTACCTATGTATGTATCTGATAGGCCACTGTTCCTAATGAAAATTAAATCGAGGGGCACTGGATTTCATTTCTGACAGAGTAAACACTTTATTTGAAATGCTTTACATTTCTTGAAGTAAGTATAAAGCCGACTTTCAGAAGCGAACTTTGTGTCACTGGTCAATAAGACCATTAGTTATACAGTAGAACCTCGATCATCCGGTACAATGACCGGGAAGCGGTTGCCGGAAAATTGAAAAGCACATCTTCCTCTGCAACGTAATACTAAGATGCAATAATTACCCACTAAAAGATATCACCTAACTCTAAATATGCAAAAATACAATGTTTTGCTTACCCACTACAATATTACCTGCGCCTCTCAAATTTACAGAAATATATTATAGTAAAACAACATTTATAAACAAACACGAAAGCGCATGTTACTGGGAAATACTGTTTGTTACAAATACGGATTCCCCGACTTTTGCATGCAAAATACATACCCGACCCGGATAACTGAGTTACAATCAAAGGATTTTACACGGATTAGCGAAATGCCTGGTACACACGGATAAGCGAGAAACACGGATTATCGGAACACGGATAATCGAGGTTTTACTGTATGTCCCTTTTGCCAATTTTCACCCTGGAAACGAACAAGATGGTAAAATAAATCTTAAGAGGCCTTATTCTTCTATGTTGGCGAGTTCCAGACAATCGCACAGCAGGTGATGTAAATATTCTATTTCTTCTTGTCCCCACAGCCTCTGCGGTAATCGTCATACTTTATAATAAAGCAGTAACGCTCACTCTGCAAACACGGCTGTATCTCCGACTGGAGCCTAAACGGCTGGGCGGATTTGTTTGAAACTTCATATATGGGGTCTGTGGGACTATACCACAAGGCAAATTTGGAATTTTCATTCTAGCCCCAAAAGTTGAGGTACGTACGTATACTTCATTTGGGATCGATTTTATAAAAAGCGGATTTTCTCGAAAACGGCTCCAACGATTTTGTTAAAATTTCGTATTTAGGTTAACTTAGACACATGCTATCGAATGTAATACCAGGTTTTTGCCTAAAAAGTTGTACAACGGTACTTGACTTTTTAACTGATTTTCTAAAATTGTGTATTTTTCGAATATTGCTCAGTCGATCGGTATTACCGATTTTCATATATGTACATAGGTAGTACCTATTTAAAAGTGAAATAGCAATAAGAACTACGATGTAATGTGAAAACAACGTCAACATGTTTGCATGTGTACATATACCCCTTGCATGTTTTGCTCCTCTTGCAATACAATTCGGTATGAAAGTAGATGCATATGAATTAGGTTAGGTTAAAAAAGAAAACAATCCGTCTTATATAAATAAATAAATTTAAGGAACAAATTATTTAAAAGTGCAACGAAATGTTCCAACATATTTATTTAGTTACAGCCAATAATGGGGCTGAAAGTCGGTACATAAGATAAATAAATCTGCCGCGCATACAACGAAAGCATGATTTGCACCAGAAAGAAATGTCGAACAAAGAACATGGTAATGTTGTGGGCTGTTGTTGTCTTGGTGCTGTTGTTGTCTTTTTCTTTCTTTCAGTTCTCCCAATTCGATACTGCGTTGTAGCTTATTCTATGAATTCAAACTCAGTTCATACGACGCGGCGCTTAAAAGCACGCGAAAGGAATATACGAAACACGAGTACATATGAATAGCGAATTTATTTATCTTCAGAGGTATACCTACAGTCATGGAATCTTCTAACTACACTGAGTAAATATAATTCACACAGTTATTTTCTTAACTTACATGTATTTTTGACCCTAAACCGCTTTAAAAATGTTCGTCGTTTTCGACGGGGGTCAGCTAGTTGTATTATACCCAGATACCGATGATTCATAGCCCAGTAATGACAATTTTTGACTTTAAATACCTTTGAGACTTTTACACTCTTGTCGAAATCGAGCTTAATTCGTAGCCTCTATTGTATACGATTTGTGACTTGTCCTTGGTGAGATTAAACTTCAAATTAGTCAGAGTTTGTTTTTATAGGTTACCAGAAGACGCAATGTGCTCTTTTTTTTTTTTTATATAATTCACGCGCGCTAAAGGGGTTATGAATACCCTTAAAATGTCTGAGACTCTTTAAATAGTTAGGAAATGTTTCAGCTCAATCCAATGGTAAGTTTTTGGGTTTTTAGGATATTATTGTTTGGACAGTTTTCTTAAATGCAGCTACTCACAAAAAGGTCACTCGAAAAAATTTCATTACATTTATGACATAAACACTGTTTTCAGTGGGTTTAGCGAAGCGCACCGGCTAACCACTAGTGATACATAAAGGTATAAAAACGTTTTCAAACATCTATTTAAGCACGATTCTCGACAATGATTCGCATTCAACTGCTCACAATTTTCTTATTAGAGCACTCCTACCCACGTTGCTCGACTAATAGAAAAAATATTATTAGTTATTAGTGTGGCAAAAATGATTGCTAATTAAATTTCGACTATAAAATATAAGCTTCCTCACTAATAATTTCTCACTTATAACTATTGGCGCTAGAGAAATAAACTATTAGTGCGCAAACATATTTTGTATGTCCTACTATCACGGCTGAGCCACTGAAGCTATCAATATTCTATATTCACACCATATATTCGTGTGGTGCTCCGAATGGTTTTTGTTTATATTTGAACCCCCTAGTTGGCGTTGGGGTCGCTTTTTTAAAATTCTTATTTATGGACCGAATCGGCTCAGGTTCACTCCATATAATATTTAAATAAAAAGAAAGTCTGGCAAAATTTCGACCCGAGAGTTGGCGCTGGGGTGCAGATATTTACGAAAATGTAGTTTTCCCGTACATAATTTTCATATAAGCAATATTAAATTTTAATGTAATAATATAGTTTGGTGTAGTCACAAAAACTTCCCACAGGTGGCGTTGGCAATTATCTGCGAAGCCAAGCGGATCAGCTAGTTGTTTTATAAAATATGGCCCAGATCAAGTGAATTCTATTATTATGCTGCACTAGCCAGCAGTTTGAGGCGATCCCAGACTATTTTGGACATGATTTTAAAGGCGTTAAAATTATAGCAAGCCAGGCTTAAAAATAGATCAGCTGCTTTGTAAAGCACAAAAGAGTTAGAGCGAACTTATTGTGCCAGAAACATTTTAAATTAAATATTTTATTCGTGTTTAATTGAAAAAAAAGTAAAATCAAAGCACCCACATGAGTCACTTGTAAAACAATAGTAAAACAATTTAATCCATTCACATTCCTCGCGGACGCGGCAGCACCGCCGCCGGCTGGCTAATTAAACCAAATTGAATTTAATGATACTATATTTCTTCGCAAAAATTAAAATATATAAAATACATGTAATTTTCAAAAGAATCGAACGTGCCAACAATGACAGTAGCATTTAGAGCGGAGAGCCAAGTTTAGTTCCTCCCACGCCCACCCAATGAATGCAGCCCTGCCACCGGATTGAATCTAAAAACTTTTATTTATTTTTCTTATTTTTAAACAAAAATTCAGTCAGTCAATTGTTGCTAATAGACCCGCATGCAGTTTACATTCTCAGCTCGTGATTTGGTTGTCGTTGTTGTTGTTTTGTTTTTTTGAAAACATCACGAAAAGACAAAACAATAAACAATTGCAGCGCGCAGTTCCGATATAGTTTAGCATTTGACCTCCCTGGGCTGGAGGTTTGCTTCTATTTCTATGGTTCTCCTACAACTCGTACACTAAACACAGTGATTAGTCATATGATGGTGTAAAAAATAAAATCCAATTGGAATTTTATTGTAATTGGAAATGAAAAATAGAAAATTGAACGAAAATACATTTGCACGACTTTCGGAACGTTGTATGTAGTTGCAGCCAACGATGATCGATTTGCAAATTAAGTTGTTTTGATGTAATCGTTACATTACGAACGACCGATACTTTGTCAGGGAATGGCGGCTTATGGCAGGTGCAAGCCGAGACACCGGTGACGAGAATTTCTGAAAATAGGTGCCGCAGTCACTGAAGCACGTGATTGATATTAGTAATCGAAGCGGACAAACGAGTGAGATAAGATCTAAAGAATTTGAAATGATGACGCGACGTAATTAATAAATCCAGAGCGGTACTCCATTAGTAAGATGAAATGGAAAGTGAACCAATTAAAGTAGTAGTGCAGATCTTTGAAGTGGATCAAAACTATAAGAACTGGGAGTCGGCGCGCCGGTCGAATTGCGACCCAAGACGGTCTTCTATAGTGAACCGTCATTGCCAACACTGTTTTTCTTGAGCAGAGAATGTGTCGGTTTCTCTATCGCCAGATATCAAAAACGAGAGCTAATTGTAAAGCCAGCCGAGGTAAGGTAGAAGTGTGCACAAATACGAGGGAACCATTAAAAAGCCTGCCAGTGAAGGACTGTTTTTTAAGTTAAAACTTTATTGACTTTTTTTCATAGTCTCCCCATTTGGTTCGATGCACTTAGTCCAACGTTTCTCCAATAAACGGATTCCGTCTCAGAAGTGCCATCCTGGAAGGTCTGAAAATACCCGTCTACGGCTGCTATCACCTATTGACTCAAAACCTTTTTTTTTGTTAAACATTTCTCGCGAAGTCTTTTCGATTGGATTGTCTTGTGGCAAGATGATTTGCTACGTATTCCCCAGTTATTTTTGGACCTTTCTTAAGGTAACATTGGCCATGACCTTTCTGGCAGATGAAATTGAATTTGCTTTGTTTGGTGGAGTCCTCGGCTACCACCCACTGTTTCGTTTGTTTCGCTGGCGAGCAGTAGTTGACCCAACAAATCGCTGCACAAAAATTCGATTTTTGTTCAAACGGTCCAAAAATTGCGGTCCAAATTCGTTTGCGCATCTTGCACGAAACTCTCTCATATTTAATTCGTGATCCAAAGTATCCAATACCTTTCTTTTTTCTTCTGATATGCCTACCTCGTCATACACCTTTAATCGCCGACCGTTCAATACCTTCCAATGTTTTCATCTGTGGTTGTAGTTTTTGGACGTCATTTACGTGATTCAACTACAAAAGATATTCGACCACGTTTAAATTTAGCCGTCCGTCTTCCGTTGATTTACCTTGGATCTACCTTGGTGATATAAAGTTCACTACAAATCATTTCAGAATGGTGTACGAGGGAATGACTCTTAGTCAATTCCTGTAAAACCGTTCTGGTACCTTTCACGAAGAGAAGGATTATCAACCTAGGTCCAACCATCCTGAAAGGCACTACACTCGAGTATTCTAATGAGGTCAAATACCTGGGAGTTACCTAAGATGTGCGCCCCAACGGTGTAAACGGTGCAACTAGAGCCTTAGGGGGCAAGTCGCCAACTGTATAGAAGAACTTGGGGTTTAACCCAAAAATTATACATTGGTTGGATACCACGATGGTTAGAACCAACGTTCCGTACAGGGCCTTAGTTTGATGACCAAAAGTACCTACTCGGAAAGACTACAGCTCACCTCCCTTTCAGCAGCTCTAGAAGCTGTAATTGGCATCTCGCCATTCTTCATTAGGATATCAGCCGCTAGAAGCGCTATCAAACTACAACGTATTTATTAGTTCTAACCAGGTAATCTTACGGGTCACCTTTAAGCATTATCAACAATATTCCCGATCAGGGCATGCTCTGCACAGTGTGCAGTGATATTGGGGAACGTACCGCATGTTCACACGGCGGACCAACCCAAGACCCAAAAAGTCTAATATGGTACACCGATCGATGGATTGAAAATGGCCCGTGGTATTGGTGCTTTGATCTTTGCACCCAATACTAGAATCTTCGTGCCCCTTGGAACATTTTCCAGCGTGTTTGAAGCTGAGGTCCATGCCATTGAGATCTGTGCCTTGATAAATCTACAGAGAGGAATTAAGGGCGCTTACATAAATGTCTTCTCAAACAGCCAAGCCGTTCTTAGATAGCCAATCCTCTAGTATTGGAGAGATGTCCCATGATGTTAATCAAGCCTTATATCTATCCCAAGAAACTTCTGAACTACAATAATAAGGATATTAGGTATCTAACAAGCTTCCTCTTCGGGCACTGCCAGTTACGAGACCACCTTAACAAGTTAGGCCAGTCTAGTGAGACCGATTGTTGACTCTGTTTAGAAGAGGTCGAGTCGGCCGAGCATGCAATCTGTGAATGCCGGGCACTTTTTGGGGTCAGACGGCGTACCTTAGATTAAGAACTCCTCAGACCTTATGACCAAAAAAATGGGTAAAGCAAGGACATACTTGCCTCTTGGACTAATTAGTATCCTATGACACAATAAATATTTTAGGTTCACTCACTTAAAAACAAAACAAAAAAAGCTGTCCATTTTTCCACTGTTGAAAATGAAGGAGGAGACTCCTTACCAGCTTCGGATTATACGTTTCAACGAAACGCATAACATATCTATTTAATAACGGCAAAGAAAAACTACTTGGTAGACGAAGTTTAAATTTGACGCTCGTTATTGTACACGAGTACTAACTACAAAAAAAAAATGATTTCATCGAAAGTAATGCCATCTTTGTTCCAGGCCAAGAAATGTTCACTTTGCTCTCTTAATTCTGAACGTAGAAGAAAAGTTGGATCCTTTGTGCGTACCAGTACCAGGTAATGTATCACATATGGATGCCCAAGGCAACGAAAGGGCAAGGAATTGGTCAGCGTTGCACAATTCGCAATATCTCCCCTTCGTGAGGTCGCAGCTATAAAAAAAAAAACCAATAGGCGCTGGATTTATTTGGATACATGCGTAACAGTGAGAACCAGTTTATTATATTTTTGCTGTAATTAAAATTTACCACTACCTATGTCCAGTAATATCTAAACCAAATGAACTAGAAAATATTTTTTCTAGCCACACATCGATAAAAAAAACCAACAAAACTACTTAATTTAAATAATTATATTAATTATCAGCGTGATAACAAAATATTATACGAAAACTTAATACCTATGGCGGCACAAACAAAGTCATAATTCATTTAATGTCAACACGTTCTGTCCGAAACATTTCCATACTAAATGAAAACATAAACAAACAAAAAGCGTATTTGAAAAATAGAAACAATAACAACATTTCCACTTTATTTCCTCAAATTAAATAATGGAAAATTAACACCATTTCGAAACTTGCTGACATTTTTTTTGCTATACAATATTCTACCAGTAAACAGCAGAGAAACAATCTCACTGCGATCTGTCTGTCTATGTTGCTGCTGCGGTTGCAGTGCAACAAAACATTCTACCGCCGGTCGTCGTCGTCAGTGTGCCATTGAAATGTGGGAAATCCTTGAGGTTTTTTTTCCCCCACGCACGATCATAATCACACCGAGCGACGACGACAGAAGGAAAGAAAAGCAATCGTAAGCGTAGTTTATTATGATGGATATACTATGCATGCACCTGTTTTATTATTTATGTCGTTTTGTTGCAAGAAAAAATTAAAAATATTGTTTATCGTGTGTCTGCCACAAAATGGCAGTGGGAATTGTTACAAAGGAAGTATGATTTTTTGCATAACAAATAAATGAGAATAGTTGGGGCTCTAAGTTTCAGCCCTGTGGCACACCTACTCTTTATTACTTTTTGATGTAGAGCACGCTTCTTCCAATTTGATTTGAAGCAAATTAATACACGTTCACCAATTACTCCAAATTAAATTTGTGGTTAAAATGGCAGTTACGTTTCCCTTTCACCTAAATTTCACTTAACCTTAAAGATGAAAGCAAAATTGTTACCAATAACTAAATTATTGCCGCAAACAATAATTTGTTGCAAATAATAACAAAAAAAAAAAAAAGAGTTGTAGGAAATGGCAATTACAAAATACATATTTCTTTTTTTAAATTGAGTTTCCCCCCTTGATTCCATCGTAACTTTCTATTTTACTGCTGCCGCCGCGCCGCCACGAATCGAGAGAAAAACTTGAAAATTCGCACGTTTAAGTGGTTGAGTTTTCATTGCGCGCCGCGCCGGTTGTAAAAGAGAATGGAGTACGAATATTTTTGTTTTAGATGCAATAAAAGAAAAGAGTCACCATTGTCGCTTCTATTCGATCCAAATGCGTGAAATAATGCGAATGGTTTTTCCTTTTTCCCTAATTGCGAATGGAAAACGTGTGAAACTGTTCGCAAACGTAGTCGCAAAGGCAATTGAAATAAAAATTATTTATTTCTGTTCATGTTACCCACATACAAGAAAGAGTGTAGGTATTCTAAATAAATGGAACTAATTTAAAGCCGAGTACTTGAGTGTGTAATTGAATGAAGGAAACATTTTTCTATCAATTTACACTTGTGGGAAAATGACTATACATTTTCAGTTCCAAAGGTTCGAGTATTATGCTATTTAAGTGAATGAAACTCTAATGCCCGGTTTCACCAACATTTACAAAAAGTGGTTTTAGCTAACAGGCCGTTAAAATATATCTACCCATTAAATTAAATTCTGTTTCACCAACCCATTTATTGAAATTTTAACTAACAGGCTGTTAGCGTATTTGGTAAAAAAATTGATTTTAGTGTACTTCAAATTCTCATGGGGAAAGAGTGAAATAGATAATATCAACTAGAAACAATTACAAATATTGTTTATCGTGTGTCTGCCAGAAAATCAATGAAGTAATTTGTGAAAATGTTAAGGGTTGTGTTCTGTGCTAAAGAAAAAAATAATGAAAAAAATTACATAATAACAAAGAATATGAAATGCTTAAAAATGGATAATAAAGAGGATGAAATGCTAGAATGAAAAAAGGGTGACATTTTAAAGATAGCAAATTTATTTCCTTAATGAAGAAAATTTCACAAATGTGAAACAATTTATTTTTTTAGGTTGAAATCACGCTTTTAAATTTTAAATGGGTGTAATCGGCCTGTTAGTTTAAGGGGCTGTTTAACGCAATTCCATAATTAACCGTGCAACTAGGGCCTTATGGGCAAGTCGCCGACTGTATGGTAGAGCTTGGGGTTTCAACCCTTAAATTATTCACTGGTTGTATACCACTATGATCAGGTCCATCATTTCATATGGGGTCTTAGTCTGGTGGGGTAAAGTTCTCGAAAAGACTACAGCCAAGAAGCTCGATTAGCTTCAATGGATGGCGTGTCTTGGTATAACCGGTACCATGCGCACCTGCCCTTCAGCAGCTTTAGAAGCTATAATTGGCATATCGCCATTACAGATATTCATTAGGAAGTCAGCCGCTGGAAGCGCTATTAAACTACAACTTATTCGTAATCGTACGGGTAATCGTACGGGTCACATAAGCATTATCAACAATATCCCCGATCAAGACATGCTCTGCACCGTCGCTGATTTTACGATAAATGAATACTGCTTTGGCACAAAATTCGAAGTTCATATTGGAAACGTACCACATGGTCATACGGGGGACTCACCTTAGACCCAAAATATTAAGTATGGTACACTGATGGATCCAAAATAGACTCTGGTGTTGGTGCTGGGACCTTTGGGCCCAATACCAGAATCTCCATCCCTCTTGGATCATTACCCAGCGTGTTTCAAGCTGAGGCTCACGCCATTGAGATCTGCGCCTTGATTAACCTTCTGAGAGGCATCAAGGGAGCTAAAATAAATAACTTTTCAGACAGCCAAGCCGCACTCAAAGCTTTGAGCTCATACTTTTTCGAACAAATACTGGTAAAGTGTTGCTTCAATGCACTTCAATCACTAGCTATTCACAATAAGGTCGAACTTACTTGCTCACGGAGTTATTGAAGGAAATAAGATTGCGGATGAGCTGGCTCGAACAGGCTCTACTGCCAAATTCTCAGGCTCGGAGCCCTTTTAAGCTTTAAAGTTTATAAGCTGGACAACAATCTCAACTTTTATCAACAAATGGGAACATAATCTCCGATTCTCTGATTGGAGAAATGTCCCAGCGCTTAGACCAGTCAAACTGTTAATTAAGCCTTATACCCACCACAGGGAACTTCTAAGCTACAATAAGAAGGATATTAGGCATCTTACAAATTTCCTCTCCGGCCATTGCCAGTTACGGTACCACCTGAACAAGTTACGCCTGTCTAGCGAGACTGATTGTCGACTCTGTTTAGAAGTCGAGTCACGTTGAGTCACGTCCTTTGTGATTGTCCGGCGTCAACAAGGGCACACTTCCCTTTATTAGAAAGGTGATTTGCCTGTTGGACTAATTAGAATCCTTTGTTACAATAGATCTTTTAGGTCGCAGTATCAGCCTTGGGCAGGATCCGTATAAAAAAAAAAAAAATCCAGTCAAAGATATTATCAAATATCGAAAAATTCTCAGATTTGTCATATCAACATATCATATGATGCTATTTTGGTGGTCCGTAACAGAAGATTACATGATTTCATTACAAAAACATCTTCAACACGAAAACACATACTTTTCCATTCGATACCAAAGAAATTCTTGGCAGCTAGATGGCAGCTAAGTACAGTCACATAGAAAATGTACGTGTAGAAAGTCAATTTTATTGAAAATCTAGAATTCAACACAGAAAACCAGGCCATTGGATATAAGGTCTCCAAAACTGTTGGGGTTTGTGAGGTTTTTTTTGTTATTAACAGGTAAGAATATGTGTGCCTCCCTAAGCAACGCCCGATCATTAAAACGTTTTCGTATTACTATAGACAAATGTTTTGAGTCAAACCTCAAGCTCAAGGCATATCCCAAAAGCGTGCCAATTGCGAAGTAATTCATTTATAAAACACACGATGATATTCATAGTTACAATCTCAATTGATATCTTAAAATACAGAATAACCAAATCGCAGTCAAATCCGATCGATCACATTGTTCCGCCTCCGTAGTTTCGTCATTTTATTTCGCCTCTAAACAATTACCGCCACTTAAACATGGATGAGTCGAGTCAAAAAACAAACAGCGCGCGGACATACACATGTACCTTGTAACAAAAAAAAAAAAAAAAAAAAATATTGAGAAATAATATCGGCCCCAATATGGAAACTTGCAACACTCGCATGCTACACCACCCATTTGAAACAATAAGCTAACTGTAAGCCCCCATTACTCATCAACCATGTACGTAGTACCCGTCGTCCCCTGGTATTGACATTTTACGAGTACATATATATACCAAATTGATATGAGGATTTTGTGCCGTTTCAATCACTGTCGTCATCAGATACTTACTAGTCAGTGAGTAACGATGAACTTCAACAACGCGCGTCGCTCGGCCATACATGGATAGAACAACATTTCGCAAAAAATGTTAATGGTGTTAGATACGAGCAGATACATTTGTATCCCGTGTACACTAACTCATGTAAGAAAATGGTGAAACACTTTTTTTTTACATACCCAGTTTTAGTGCAGACAATAGCATCATAGTTCGATGCGATGATGATGATACCCCTCAATGGTGAGTCGGTTCGTTGGTTGTTTGGTTAGATGCACTCCTTTCAACTTTTTCTTAGCCACAAAGTGGTTTTCGTTTTGTTTGCCTATTCTTTGAGATTTTTCTTTTGTACGCGTATTCGTCGTCTCTCTCCACTTATTTTATTTTTTTGTATTATTCGAAAGGCCACAGAAAAAAAAATTGCAAAAGATACTTTCACTCTGAATTTATTCCATTTCCTCTGTTAACACATCTTTAGAATGACCTTAAGACTCACAACAACAACAATAACAATGTGCACACACTGTATGTGGGTATGTACAATAAACTCACTAATCACTCTCACTTTGGGGCTTGGAATCGCACTTTAGATGCAAGACAACGAGGGTTAAGATATTCTGACAGAATCCAAGATTGTTGTTAATGCAAAAACGCGAGTCTAATTTAGGTAATGGCCGCGGCAGCTAACCACTTTCTAATGTTTTTTTGTTTTGATTTTCTTTACGGACACAAGCAATCGCGATTTTTTTTCTCCTGATCGTCGATATCAGGGCGGTTTGCTTTTAATTAAACAACGACTATAAAGGAGAACCTTCTGCGTGTCGTTTTGGGGGATACTACGTATACTCGTATCTAGGGCAAGAGGGAACTTTTCCGAAAATTAGAAAAACACGATCACGATCGAGAAAATGAATTTCAAAATAGAATAAAATTCATATATGTATCTATGTATGCAAAATAATAAAAAAATGAATCCACCACCGTAGAGAGAGCAACACGACACTTGGAAGTAGTAGAGAGTAAAACGTTCAACTGACTTGGACTGACAGACCGACTTGAGTCAGTACCCAGCAGCTGCGATAACCGGGCCACCAACAGTAGTAGTATGTAGTAGTAGTAGCAACGATTAACACAGCTCTCATCTGGGCCTTTGGGAAAATGGTATACGGACGAACAAGTTGGTTAAGTCTTTCTGTTTTATCGCCGATAGGTGAGGAGTCAAGAGACGGCTGTTGGCTCTGTGTATGTGTTTTGGTAATAGTATCTCTATATCGAGGAAGATGGCTTTCGCAGTCATGGTCTAGTTTGTGTGTATAGTGCTTTAGTGCTGCGTGCTGTAAAAGACTGGTTTTTTTCTTTATTCCCTCTTGAATTCTACTTCGTTTTCTTTTTCATTTTCGTCTTCTTCTTTTTTTTAATTCGTATTGTTTTGGTTTGGCGGGGTGAGGGGTGAGGACTGGGTTTTCTTTAAAAGTTTGATTCATGGGTGCAATGAGTGTTGGGTGAACTTAGCATATTCATCAAGAGTTTAACAGTTTTATTTATTTTTTATTTAGAGGAAGTTGACCTAAAGCAGGGTCAGACGCTATTACCTTTGGGAGGGAATCTTGATAAGTTTTATATTTTCCAGATAGAGATGGGAAGCCCTTTTTCAAAATTAGTCAACGACCTTTGATTGAGGTATGAGAAAAAACTATTTAAAGCCCTTTTATAGCCTGATTTGGTATTCCGCTCAGGAAGTTAAAAACCTTCAGACGAATGAGTTTTGTATTGCAATCTAAAAATTAGTTTGATTTGAATTCAAAACAGTGCCCTCGCAATAACCGTCAGAGCGGAATTACCATAAACTGATGGCAGTATTGCACTGCCCCGTTGCAAGCGAATAGTACTGGATAGTAATAGACTCCCATGGGGAAGGGCTTTAAACAAGCAAAGACTGTTCAATTAGCATTTCAATTTATTTCAGATTTTTTTTTGGAAATGAAAACCTGATCTCACCCCATCTCATAATTTGTACTGGGTTTCCCACTTTTCTTCCTCTAGAGACCGTTTTTAGGAAACGAACGATTACAAGCGATAACGATAGAAGCGATGGGAAAGAATGAATGTTTAGCGTCATGGAACCAAACTAATTCTGTCCAACGGGGTCGTATACGTACCTTTTTTTCTACACAAAACCTCTTCCAAGTGTTCGAATTCTTTTTCCTTTTATCCAAACGAAATCTGACAAGTAAAACACCTGACTGTAGGCATAGTAATCATACAGAATATAAAAAGTATAATTACAGTCACCCATACACACACATAGGGAGTACTTTGTAAGTGGAAGTCACCTATCCATGTACGAACACTTGTTCTCCATGATATTTTCCAGTCAGATTGTTGTTCAATTTTCTACGTTATCATCATCAAGTTTCCCACATTTACACACACACACATTGAAAATACACACTTGCAAATCAACGGATCAACAAGAGAGAAGTCATCACAGATGAAATTTTCAATATTTCAAGTGTACCTTTCAAACCCCGAAGGCGTTTTATAAAGAGGCGGCAATGCTGTGCACTGTAGAAGAGTACATTGAAGTAGCACGTTGGCAACACGGCAGTTGTGCAGTAGAAGTAGGATCCGCAGCAGAAGATACTTGAACTACAACAGCAGCATCGTTATGTGGTACTCGAACTCGATGAAGTGTAAAGACGTACATCCATGTGTCACTCTTAATTTAAATATTTGCCATCTGATTCGATTTTTTCTCCAATTTTTGTTTTTTCTTAAATCTTTTAATAAACATTGTGATTGCATAAATAAATATGAGCCAGAGTCGCTGGGTATGTTTCGATTCGATTCGAGCGGCGAATATTTGGGCGGACTTTGAACGCAGTCGATTTATGATCAAGTTACAGGTGATAACTTTTAGTGGTTAATAAACTTAGTTTATGGACGGGAATTTTGTTTGTTTTTTTATTTTTTCTTTGAACAGGTTTATTTATTTGTTCTCAGAGTGGATGGCGTAATTAGCGGTTGCATTTGAGTGAAATAAGGAAGCTGTAAGTAAAGCAGCACTTGGCCTATAAAATCGGGTCACATGGGTCAGTTCAGTGTATTTTATAGCTAAAAGTAGAATGGATTTAATTTCAATCTAAGGCAGAACTATTCTAATAGGTATACCTAACCCGCGGTCTCCACTGGCAATAATTCATTGCAAGAAATATGTCATGCAATTTTAATTTTCAATTGAGACCGCAGATTTCTAGAAATAATTTATTTTATGGAATCAATTTCTACTTTTATTTTTTGCAATCTCTGTGGAAATAAATCCTGGAATAAATTTGACAAGGACTGCCAATTTGAGTTTTATTTAATTAAAACATGACTGATTGGCGAATTTCGCAAATAAAAACTCTTGAATTCATCAATTGTTTTATGCAAAATTAATAATTTAATGCAATGAGGGATTTTTTAGTTGTATCCACTGATATGGAACATCTCTATCGGTAATACAAAAGAAAATTTATAGCCGTTGTGAACGTTTCTGGAAGCGAAGTATTTAGACATTTTCCATCGAGTTCTTTTGGAAGGCCTTTGGATATCGCCGGGGAAAGATAGTTGTGTAAAACACAGCAAGTTTTGACTAGAAAATCACAGCAGCCTAAAGATACTTCGATTGGACGATGAAAAATTCTGAAACGGGCTGCAAGTCTTCCAAATGCCATTTCAACGCTCATCCTCGCGCGACTTAATCGGTAGTTAAAAACTTCTTGTGATGTAGTTAAGCTTCTGTTTTTGTCATATGCTTTCATTAAATTGGAAGATGTATGGGTTGCATACTTCCTGCCCACTTCATGGCTTCGGAGTAGGTGTGTTTAATGATCCAGATGTTAAGGCGTCATATGATGAGCTATCTTTGTATATAACTACATCAGATGCTCTTCCGTTCCCTCCAACATCAATATACATCGATTTTCTCTAGTTCTTGCAAACCCATCACGGCAAGAATTAATTGTCGTTGCTTTCACGTATACGACATGTTTGCAAATGAAATGTCCTGACAGAATTTGCCCACCCAATGAAAAAATAAAAATTTTTGAAATGATGTCTGACATTATGTCGGAAATAAATATGTCTCGTGGAGACTCGGTGTAACGAACATGGGGAACTGTAGAGCTGTATAGAAGTAAAAGGGTATTTGACGCTATGGACAACTTCAGGAGAAAACTCAGGCTAATATTTCATGGTAATCTGAGAGGAGACCTTTGAACTGTCCTACATTTTTTTTAACCCTGGCTGGAAGGGTGCCCACTTAACTGGAAAACATTTAAAGTGTATGTTAAGCTGAATACAGACTCAGAATTTGTAAGGGAACCGGCCCACTAATATGTAATACCGGAAATATGCAAAAATGATTTGATTAAGACTTAAAGATTAGTAGATTCTTCATATAAGTATTAGAGTCCTCGCTGTTGGGACAAAATATAGGGTCTTCCAGCCCACGTATACATACATATGTCATTTTAAATTTCTCACCATTATGAAACTGTCAACATTCAACTAGGTTAGGTAAGGTTAGCGGGCTGATGAGAATGGTTACATCGTCATCACACTTTGTTCTATGTAGGGTAGGCCGATTGTGATACCCATGACGTGTTCCCACTCGTGGTGTTAATGTCTAGGTTTCAACCAACCGGACGCTTTAGCAAATTCAAGCAGGTCCAATGGTGATCCATTGGATATCTCGTCAATGTGTTTAAAAAAAATTGTATTTTTCAGATGGCAGAGGTTAGGGCAGTGACAGAGGAAATGGGCCGTGTGCTCCTAACCCTGTTCGTCACCGCATCCTCTACAAATGTCATCATCATTCAGTCGTAGTTATTTCATGTGGTGGCAAAAAACTGTAGGTCCCTCCATTCGTGCAAAAATGTAACACGCAGACACAAATGGTTGCGAGAAGTAGGCACTGGTTCATTCCGAGCTGTAGCGCCATCTAAAGAAAGAAGATTTGCTTGTTCTCCACCTAAGGCTGAGCCCTTTCTAGCCAATTTATCGTTGCCTAGTGTACTTTTTCATAAGTACAAACTAGGAGGTTATTAAATATGAATCGAAACACACACGCACGTTGGAAAAGTTAAAATTTAAATGGTAAAAATACCGCGGAAACGTTTCGTAAATTTCATACTTTTGGTCATCATCCTCACGCACAGCTATAGTGAATTTAATCGATAAATTTGAACGTCTCGGACAGGTGAGTGATATGAAGACTCCAACTAGTGTTTGCCCGGCAAGGTCAGCTGGAAATATCGCCGCCGTAGCTGAGAGTGACTGAAAAGCCAGACGTGTCCATTTCCTATCCGCAACCACTTTGCATGTACAGATGTTGCCCTACATGCATATAAGGTCCAGTTGACACAAACTTTTTATATTGATTTAAAACTACACTTTTTGTTGTATGACTCTATATTAACTCTTTTGTCCGTCTTTACAAACGCAGTTTACGTACTAAAACCTCCGTAGGTGCCTGTTGCTCAAATCCTGTTTTCGGGGCCCATGAAGAAAGTCTTCCTTTTTTATCTCCAGAATTCCATACTCTCAACCCTTTCTTGCTCTTCCATGTGGGCTTTTGTGCAAGTTTTTAAGAACACGGAAAACATGGCACTTACATGAATATAAATTGCAAGGAAATAGGGTACAACATAAACCGATTTTACAATTCCCTTTTCTGTTTGCTCAAGCGCATCTGAAACGATAAATTTTACACATCATAAAGAAGATAATACATCATCGCAGATAAAGATAAACACGTCCAACATTAACATATGAAAGAAGATCTCGTTTGTCTATTCTCCAATCCTCCTCGCCGCAGATACACATTGCAATATTGTGCACAAAGAAGCAACGGCAACTAAACAACGACAGAGACCAGCGCCAGACTCGAAGATACTTCCTCAATCATTGATGCATATCAAATTTAAAGCCACATTTGCATTTCTAAATAAAATGAGGAGAACTCTGTCGTTGAAATCGAGAATCACAGAGCAATACGAAAAAAAAAAATACCAACGCCAAACCCAAATGAAGAAGATCGATTTTTAAACGCGACAATATCATCGCCATTTGATCATCAAAACCTAAACAAACTGAATCCAAGCACCATGTGCTGTGCATCTGTGCATTTCTCGTTCTCACTCTCTGGCGAGATCCTAAATCAATTTGCATTATCTCGATCGGTAGATCTTGATGGATTTTACCACGGTAATGTGGTGGAACTATTTGGTAACACTGTGGAGCAGTCTTGCTTCAAGAGACGTTCCGTTTCGAACTACCACCAGTGTGCTGAATGGCAACGTTCAACTATGAACGAAATGTGCAGATTTCCATATGGAAGTCAATTGTATCTGTAATAAATTTCGACAGTTTCTCGATTTCAGTTTACTCAGTACTCGCAGTTAAGAAACGTCGACGCGTTGATCAATGAAATTTATGCAAAGAAACGACATAAGAAACTTCAGATAGTTAGTCGGTCAAATGACTGCGTACTCTTTCGAAAAAATTGTGAATAAATAAACAATAATTGGACTTAAAGATTGATTTCGAAGAGATGCGTTGGCTAGTATTGCAATGGAAATTTAACACGAAATGGTTTACAAAAAGAGTTTTAAATACAAGTGCAGTAGCTGCCAAGAAACCTGAGAAGGTGTGTGTAGGTTCTTAAATTTCGGGGTTACTGGAGAAAGAAAAAGCGATGATTTCCCCCTCCTGGGACTGTAGCCTTTCTGGGATGAAACAACTTCCAAGATACTCCTACTCGGGAATTATAACCGCAAAAGATCAGTACGTATTATGCGTATACTAGTCTAAGGGAAAAAACCATACTACTCTATTCAGGCAAAAAACAGACCTTCAAGATGCATACAATGTGACCATCTATTTTTTGGCAAAAAGCGGTTTACGAACATTTTTATTTAATTCATTTTAAAAATGAGTATTTAATAGAATTTCAAAAGTTAGGTGTGCTGTATTGAAACCTAAATTTTGACAAAATGTCAGTTGTACGGTGTTCTCAAATACATACTGATATAGGATGTCAACAAATCACTTATCTCGTATGAAACGAAATGGAATCAGAAAATGATACCGATGGATTGAACAAAATTGACAAGGGCCATAGTTTGCATGAAGCAACAGTGCAATATCTCGACGGTAACCTTTTGCCTTTGTCAGAGTTGTTTTTTGTCATATTCCATTTCTTCAGCATCGCAAGGGCATTTTATCCATTCTGCTGCCTTTTAATTATTTTTTTTAACAAAATAGCACAGCAAGTCAGTCGATTTATGGCTAAAAAATATGGAGCAAACGCTCTGAGTCACCAAAATAGCAGACTTGGAATTCTCCTAGCAAATGCTTGGATTTTTGCCTTTTATTCATACGAATCTGAGCAAACACCATTTTTAAACAAAGCAAATGCTTAAGTAAGTTCTCTCGCATACGAATCCGAGAAATGCTACAAATTTGAGTAAAGTCAGGTTTTATTAATAAAGGGTGATTTTTTAAGAGGTTGAGAACTTTTTTTTAAAAAAAAACACAAAAAATTCGAAAAAATGAATGAAATATTTATTTGAATCGATAGTTTGAACCTTGCAATTTAATGTTTAAAGATAATTTCATGCAAATGTTGACCGCGGCTGCGTCTCAGGTAGCCCATCCGCTGAGTCCAATTTTGGCATACTCTTTCACACATATCGGCCGGTATCTCACGAATGAATGCATGGATGTTGGCTTCCAGTGCGTCAATCGAAGCGGGCTTGTCCCTATAGACATTAGCCTTGACATACCCCCACAAAAAATAATCTAATGGTGTCAAATCGCACGATCTAGGCGGCCAATTGACCGGCCCGAAACGTGAAATTAACTGTTCACCAAACTCGCCTCGCAATTGCGCCATTGTTTCGCGTGCTGTGTGGCATGTGGCACCGTCTTGTTGAAACCACATATCATGCAAGTCAAGAACTTACATTTCGGGCAAAAAAAAGTGCTGTAACAAAGGCCTAACTGCTGGGAACGGCGCCGAATCGACATTTCGCGGTCTTCTGTCACACTAGCTGATACGGCCACAATATTTTCTTCACTACGCACAGTACGTAAACGTGTTGGTGGTTTAATGTCCAACAAAGTAAATTTGGTGCGAAATTTGGTCACAATCTTCCGAATAGACTGCTCAGAAGGTCGAGAATGCCGATCATAAAATGGAAGCAGCGCGCGATGAACATTTCGAACCGAGCACGAATTTTGATAGTAAAATTCAATAATTTGCAAGCGTTGTTCATTTGTAAGACGATCCATGGTTAAATTGCAAACCAAACTGAAGCTGTTTGACAGTGACACAAGGTACTAAACACACGTCAGCTGTCAAAACCAGTGTTGCCAAAACCAAACCAGCTAAAAAATCACCCTTTATATGACCCATTGCCTATTATTTTGTTATATTATTACATTTGAATTAGAATTACACCAGGTTTTGAGGTCAAATCATACGAAAGTCAACTGAGTAGAACTTTGAGGGAAATTTCCGAGAAATTTCAAATTTCAATGGAACGAGTGAGATTGATAGTAAAAAAATATATTGATAAGAAAACATATTCAAACTCGGTATGGTAGAGGCCGAAAGCCGTAAATCGTCGATCACGAAACTCGACAGATCTCACGACAAGTGTCGACTAAGCCCGGCACATCCGCTCATTCACTGATCGAAGACCTCAGTTTTTTAAGAGATTCTGAATCAACTATAAGAAAAAAATTATGAGCACTGGGCCTTTGTTTTTATATGGCGATCAAGAGACCTATGATTTCCAAAGTAAAAAAAACGAAAAGATTAAATTAAATCGTTAAAGAAATGATGATAAGCCTCAAAGCTATTGGGACGCAATTACATGGCCGGATAAATCTAAGTCCGAGCTCAGAAATGTAAACGAGTTTGGTGCCGCCAGTCAGATCGCCTGATATCAAAGTGTGTTCAACAAATGGTCAAACACGGAAGTGGGTGAAAAATGGGGTGAGGTTGCTTCTCCTTATCTGGTAATAACCCTCATAGATGGGGCAATGACCAGAGCCCTCATCACGTAAGACAGTCGTCATCGTTTTCGATATCGTTAACGATAGCGATGCTTCACGTTGGCAAAAAATCCTCTCTCGTCCAAACGATTATCGACCGATCGACTAAGTGTTTACGTCACTTAACAAGAAAATCTGTCAAGTACAATCGTCTCGGCGGCGGCGAGTCGTGTGGTCGTCAAACGTCGGTGAAATTGTGTGATGAGAGCCCAGAGCTATTGATGGGTAATTTGCAGCAATCGGCAGAAAAAAAAATGGGATTTGGGTTGATTCTCTTTCAGCAAGACAACGACCGCAAGCACACATCCCGAATAGCGAAGGGTTTTCTTAGCACACAGCCTTTCGAAATATTAGAATGGCCACCACAATCTCCGGATTTGAGTCCGATAGAGCACTTGTGGTCTATCTTGGATTCAAAAACACCGCTGGAATGAAGGCTTCAAAGGCAGTGGGACCCCATTCGCATCCAAATTCTTCACAGTTGGACACACAGTATCCAACGCCGATTACGAGCTGTCATTCAGAGTAACGGACTTAGTACAAAATACTAAAATTAAATGAATACCTATGTACCTTAATTTCGGATGAAAATGATTTTTCAAGTATCTTTTTTTTTGTTCATTAATAATTTCATATGTATGTTATTTATTTTATAGAATTAAACTTTTGTTGTGAAGATATGTATGTATGTATGTATATATGAACTTAAGCTTTTATTCTCATAAAAAAATTGAAAAAATTATTTTGCGTCTTCAGTATTTTTCGTTTTTGTTAAATTTTAAGTTTCAATTGGCTGGTACTGTAGATCGTTAACTTACTAAACCCCATTTAAAAATTTAATTTTTCAAGAGTGCCCTAAGAGTGATTGACGGAGATAGATTTCAAGTCTAAACCTACCAGGATGAGAACCTCCATCAACTGCTTTAAGAAACTTTTAGACTCAGCTGAGTGGTTACTATTGTTAAATTGGAGAAGGATGCCGAAAAAATCAGTCTTTCTGTCCAATTTGATAAAACCTCAGCTAACGCTTTACATAATAAGTTAGCCGCTTGTTTTTCTTCTAATTCAATTCTTCGCACTAACCGTACACTTGTAGACAAATAAATCTCTAAATAACTCCTCCCCCACACGTCAGCTAGTTTTTGATGTGATCACATCACAATTTAACGCCTTCCATTACACAAGACCACTTTAATTACCAACTACGGGTACGATTTTCCCACAGATCTCTTCTCGCAACCGATTCGTGTAAGAGGTCAATTCAGCCAGGCCGCAATGCTAAACCTTGCTCTGTGAAAATCTCGCGCAACTTAAACCTAAGAATAGACACACAAATATTAGACTACATGCGTCCATCTGTCTTGCCCGCCACCACATTATGTGCACAATTAAGCTGCTACTACAAAATATTAATGACTCTAGATTAGTCTTGCTGGCCCGCAACTACTATCGGCTGCTTCAAGCTCCATTAGACACAAAGTTCACCCATGACTATGGCGGGCGGGGTGGCGCGGCGGTGGCAGACATGCGCCATTTGAATTAAACTCAAAACAGGATTAATTTACGGTTTACAGCTCTTATTCCAATTTCAGCAGTAATTTTGATTACAAGTGAACCCCGACGACGACGAGCGTGCTATTAACCTCATTCCCATGTGTGCTGTGATTTTTATTTTTACACTTTCAAATTGCAACTTCCTGTTTACAAGACGTCGCGCGGTCGTCGCAGAGTTCGTCGTTCATTGGCACGCCTAATGGCTCAAGTGTTGAATATGACAGATCAGATATGCGTGAGCAAGTTTCTTTTTGTTTGAGGCACACAATACGACGAGACGCGACGCGGAGAGCGTGTTTTTTAATGGCTTCATGGAGATTTATCGCGCATACGTTAGAAAATTTTAAGTTATGGTAATTAAGCGGTATACGCTTATATTGCGTCTCTAAAATGTATCCGTTGTACTGTGGTGTCAATTGTTTTAGATTGGTCCTCTTTTGTGAAGAGGAAGTTCAAGAGTTCTATGATCGGACAGACGGAGTATTAACAATTTCAATTCACACATGACTGTGACTGTGAGATACATATAAAAATGGAGATATGTGAACATCGAACTGGTGTTCGTTAGAAGCTCACGGTAAGTAAATATGTACGATTTGGTTTTATACTGCTTTGTCGGTTGTTTACGTGTTTGACCCAAATTTTTCACGCTTTTTAATGAAATAAAAAATCTTGTTAAGGTTAAGATAGAAATGTGTATGTAAGTGTAGAACTTTTACGGGATTGACAAGCGAATAAGTTTTAGCTGAATTGAAGTGGAAAAAGATAACAGTGAACAAGGTGGTAAGTTCAATAATATAGCCAACGTGTGGCGCTCTCGTTTGACCAATTTGAGCCGATTTTTGTCCTTCACATTTCCACAGGTACAGCTTGTATTTACATCGATTTTTAGGGTTCCATACCCATAAAAACATCAAGAACCATTCTTCCTAGAAATTTGGCACACTTATACATTTCGGTGGTCCTTATACATGGACAACATATGGATAATATATAAATATGTATTGTGAAACAACTATACAGGGGTGGGTTAAATGTAATTAAAAAAAAAAAAAATCTGAAAAATATATCATGTGGAACATCATTAGAAAGAACTCGAAGCAAAGATTCCAAAAATGCGTGACAAATATCAGACCATAAAGGCCCCTAAATTTTTCTCGGAAACAACTGAAGTTAAAAATATGAAAAAATCATAGTTTGTAGATAATTTGTTCTTTAAAGGTAACTTAGCGAATCTTGTAAGTTGCATAGGGTTTGAGAAATTCACGTCGAAAAATTCAATTTCTCAACCGATTAACTCGTAAACTGCTGGGCCGATTTCAATGAAATTATCACAATTCGATTGACAATAATCCTATCCGAAAAAGTGCTACCATTTAAAAAAAAAATACGGATTTTGGCAGGAAACGAACCTGAGACCCCAGAACTCAGTAGTACAGCGCAAAGATAGTTATTGGACACACTCCGCCGCGTTCTTAATGTTTATCCAATTTCTCATAGTTAACAGCATTACTTATTTATTAGTTAGTAGTTTGTTTGGTGGGTCGTTTTCGTTTTTTTGTTTTAAAGCTACGGAACCCTTTGAGCGCGAGTCTAACTCGTACTTGGCCGGTTTTTTTTTTTTGATGTATTATGTGCAGAAGGAATTAAATTTCCTGCACGAAACACTTTGGTGCATTTCTTGCCAAAAACAACACAAATACCAATCAACAGCCACAAGATTCACCTGCTCTGTGACACCGTGTTACTTTTTCCTGTTCGGCCGACTCAAAACACTGCTACGGGAAACGTGTTTTAACAACCGAAGGAAGATAACGGAAACATCGCAGGGCGAACTAGAGTATTCAGGTTCCTGAGCTGTTTCCACTAATGGTCCAAAACAGCAAACGGGTCAACTGTTTTCAAAATTGTAAGTGTGGTGAATTTCGACTCTTCGGCTCTTCGGTTGACAGATTCCCTTTTATCGGAACTGAAAAAGATCTTCAACAAATGACTTGCTTTAGAAGTAAAGAAATTTATAACAATTTGGAAGTAGATACGTACATATGTATTGTCTCGGCATAAAATGAAGCCCACCTGATATCGTAAATCCGTGTTTAAAAAATATTCCAAACGAATATTTTGCCCAATCGCATCAATTACAAAAACCCTAGTCCAAGTATCTATTGTGTGAACGCCTGAAACCTTTCGTCAACAACCTGATTGGCCCATATCAGTGCGGTTTTAGGCCAGGAAAGACCAAAAAAAGGCCTGGGAAAAGCCCAAGAAGTCAAAATCGATGCCCACCAACTGTTCATTAATTTCAATGCCGCCTATGACAGCATCTGGAGAGATGAACTGTGTAGAGACATGTCTCGTTTTGACATCCCTACCAAGCTCACCCATCTGTTCAGGATGACGATAAAAAAAGAACGCTGCTCTGTCAATATCGGTAATGATCTCACCGAGATGTCAAAAAAAGATTCAGACAAGGTGACGCACTGTCATACAACTTATTCAACATCATACTTGAAAGAATTGTTCGAAACTCACTAGTCAACACACGAGGAACGATCTTTCAAAAGTCCGTTCAACTACTTGCGTATGCTGACGACATTGACATCATTGGTAGAACACAGTCACCGGTACGTTTGCGAGTATAGAAATGAAAGCGGATAAAATGGGTTTAGCGGTAAACGAAGGCAATACAAAATATATGCTGCCAACAAAAAGGGACACTCAACATCGACGAATTTGACAAAACGTCAAAAAAGACAAATACAACTTTGATAGCAATTGAGTAGTAAAGTCCTTTCCCGGCTCTATATAAGACCCTTATCATCCAGGTCTTGCTATATGGAACTGCGCATTGGGCGTTTGAGATGGCTAGGACATGTAGAGCGAATGGACATCAACGCTCCGGTCCGGAGAGTATTCGAATCAAACCCGGATGGTCAGCGCAACAGAGGACGACCTCGCCTAAGGTGGCGCGCACAAGTAAAAAAGGACCTCAAACAACTTGGAGTGCTAAAGACCGGGCTAACTGGAAGGGGTTGTTGGTTGAGGCCTTGGTCCACCCCGAACTGTAGCGCTACCTCAGTAAGTAAGTAAGTAGTCCAAGTATGGATCAGGTAAGAAGATTTTGGAAAAAGTCTAGATACATCGTCTGAATTGGATTTCTATTGTACTGAGAAAATCATCGATATCCCTAGTTTCTGCCATTCTGCAATACATTACGTTTGTGACGCAGATGTGCACTTAACATTCCCATTTTGAAACAAATAGAACCAAAATAAATTTGCAACAAAGTCGCATACTTCAAGCAAATGCTTCCTCAATTTAAATACTTTACCGACACCGATGTTAAGAGTCAAGTCAAGTTTTACTATACT
Organism: Brachyopa scutellaris; assembly: GCA_949775065.1. NCBI lineage: Eukaryota > Metazoa > Arthropoda > Insecta > Diptera > Syrphidae > Brachyopa > Brachyopa scutellaris. The sequence continues at coordinate 190,912,198 of OX459112.1, forward strand.
CGTACATACCTGCAAAGAGAGGAAAAAAACACTTTTATTAGTTGCTGGCAATGGTAATTGTATAACAAAAAAAGTAAACAAATCAAATAAATTAAATAAATTATATCATGTCTTCACGCGTGCCCGCATAAGTGGCTCTGACGTAATTAAAAAAAAAAAACTGTTAAGACGAGCACACGATTGCACTTCAACTTCAATTGCAACTTTCAACAGCGGCGCAAGAATACTCGTGCTTATGTGTAATCCTCTCTAACCAAACCACACCTCATCCACAAGGAGAGCGAGAATATAAAAAAAATGTCGACATAAACTCAATTAATTCCATCGATTTAATCAATGAATTTAATTGGGTACTTATAGATCATCGAATACAACAAAAAAAGACACCGCGCTCAAGAAAGACATAAACTGATGATGCTCTGACAGTAGGTACAGCAAAAAGAAGAAGGAAGAGAATTAAAACTCATTTCCTAATCGGTAAACAAATTCAATTTCCAACGATATGTGGGTTAAGTCAACACTAAGATGCCCCAATACGACAGTAAAGTCGACGACGACGACGACGGACGGCCTCATGCCAAATTGTGACACCATTTCCGTGCTCATTCTGAAATTGGGCGAAATCGAATACGAGTATGTACTCGTTACTCGTTCCCACCACCAGTAACTAACGAACTTCACTTCTGAACTTCTGGGTACATTACATACTCAATTTCGAAAGCGAATGTTGTACGCTGTATCTTTTAGGTTGGCTGCGGAAATTGAATTGATTTACCAGTCATGATCTGGATTATTGTACTCGGTAAATGTTTGGGCAGAGAAGAGGTAAGTTAATGCGGTTAAGGCTGAGTGGAGTTTTCATTTTAAATGATGGTACCTACCGTCAGCTGGTGAATTTTGCAATTGGGTTAGCAATGCTTTTCAAGCTAATGAATGATTTAACCACTTAGCAATATTAATGTGGGAGAAAATGCGTTGTTTTTACGGTAGAAGTAAGGTTTTCACTAGATACAGTACGATATCATATATTTGAAAGAATTTGAATAGTACAAGTGTTTAGTTACATTTGTTGTTTCTTTGCGTTCCCGTCAATCTCACCCTCGATTATATTCGGACAGCAAAGTTTCAAACCACGGAAAGGGTGAAAACAATCTATTTTTTTCTCACCGCCCTGTTCTGCATTTCGAGTGAAAGTGGATTGAAACCGAAATTGAAATTCACTCGAAATGGAATTCAGTGTTCTGCATTCCGAGTGATTTCGAATTTTTGGAATCCACTTCGAATTCATTTGTTTGAAATGTCAAACACAGCTGTCAAATCATTTCAAAATCATTGGAGAATTTAAGTTCTTGGTTTTTGTTTTGTGCAAGTGAATTAAACATTTAAGAAAAAATATATTTTATTAAAAAAATGAAAAAATAGAAAACAAAATTTTTAAATGATTGGTGAAAACCGCGAAGAAAACCGAATGGAGAGAGTTCACAGGAAGATTTTACGAGATAAATCTAACATTCTGGATCTTCCCGAAGCATTGTAAGCAGGAGTTAAACAACTGAAGAAAAATAATTTATTTAATGATTTTTGCATTTTTAAAAACTGTTTTAGGGTGAGTAAGGAAATATTTGTTGATATCCTGCTAGAAGTGGAGTCAGAGAAATCTTGATTTTCTTTTTTATGTAATTCAAGAGAATACTCTCTTGCCTCTAATTTTTGTGTTGTACTATATTAAACAAAGGAATTATTTTAATACACTAATGGAAAGTCTTATTATTCTACTTACATTTTTCAAAATGATTCTGATCAACAAATAAATTAATTAATTCACTTTACAACACCATGTGAATTCAATTCACGTCAAGAATCTCAATTGAATTCAATTCACTAAAATCACAGGATTTTCGGAATGCAGAACGCGAATTTACAGCTGTTATCTTGAGTGGAATGCAGAACACCAAAATATTCACTTTGGAGCATACTATCCACAATTCATAGTTTCGTTCGGAATGCAGAACACCCAATTCCACTTTTGGTGGTTGAATTCACTAAAAGTGGAATGCAGAACAGCGGGGTTATTATTTAAAATATCATAACGAATAACATCCGGAAGTTCTTCCTATCGCGAGACTCTTCGATATCCTTGAGCTGGGAGACTGCGTGGGCCTTTTTCTTCTTACGCAGGATCTTCTTCTCCTCCCCTCTTCTGGCTCGATACTCTTCTCTCGTTGCTCTTGTTTTGCGCTGCAGCGCTTGCACGTGCGCATTTTCTGTCACCTTTTTCAGACGCACGCATTCATCATCATACCAAGGGCTCTTTTTCGGTGGTGGCTGGTAGCCTGTGGTGGTCTCTGCTACCCCTTTGATGATGTCGCGATACTGGTTCCATAGATTATTGGCGTTTGTGGATGGTGAATGCACTGCGGAGAGTCTCTCGCTCAGGCGCTCTCTGTAGGCTCTGGCTGCTCCATTCGTACTAAGGCTTCCAACATTGAATTTCTTTTTCTGGGCGGTTCGCAGCTTTTCTCGTTGGATAGTCGAGCTCTGAATTTAGCTGCAACAAGATAATGGTCAGAGTCGACGTTTGCCCCTCTGAAGGTTTGCACATTCAAAATGTTGGATGCGTGTCTCGCATCTATTAGCACGTGGTCGATTTGGTTGGCGGTTCGACCATCTGGAGAGCGCCAGGTTGCTGTGTGGATTCGTAGTCTTGGAAACCTAGTGCTACTTTTCACCGTATTATGAGCTGCTGCAAAATCGAGTAGCCGGAAGCCGTTGTCTATGGTCGTGTCGTGGAGGCTGTGCTTTCCAACTAATCCGCCGAAGATGTTTTCCTTACCGATTTTGGCGGGTATGGTATAACTCGCGGTTTTTTTCTCGCATTTTGTTATTTCGCTGCGATCATTTCGCAGTTTATTATTTCGCATATCAACAACTCGCATTTTGTTTCTTCGCCTTTTTTATTTTACAAACTTTAATTTCGATTTTTAATTATTTCGGCATAGGTTATTCCGCATTTATTATTTCGCGCGAAATTCTTAACATGTGATAAAATGAAAGCCAAACAAAATAAAAATACAAAATATTATTTTGCCAAATAATATATATCAAAACCGATTAAGCATGCACATGCTGCTTAAAAAAAAAACCTGGACACAATTAGTAATAAACGATAGTTTTTGATTTCCTTTACAACAAATTTCTATTAACGAATTTACATAAAATTAAACTCAAACACAAGGAAACAAGCGTCTGAATAGAATTGCGCGAATTAACGGTTTGCCAGATAAGCGAAGGCAAAAACAGCAATAGCCGGTTGATAGAAGCGCCAAACATAGAAATGCAAAAGAAGTAATGCGAGTTAATCTTACAGCGAGATAAGCGCAAGACGAAATGACAATTTGCCATATGAGTTCTGCGAAATAAAAGAAATATATTTAGACAGCCGCGAGATAACAGTTTGCGAAATGAAAACAGCGAATTGTCGGTTACCCGATTTTGGCATTGAAGTCCCTGAGTATGATTTTGACATCATACTCCGGACAGGTTCCGTAGGCTCCGTCCAGGAGGTCACATTCCCGTATGTCAAATCCGAAATGCGTCCCGAAGCACACGAGTAAAAAGGCAAAAGAGTGGTTTTGAGTCAAAGGTATTCGGGTTGTGGAGTTGCCATCACAGTACCTCAACCTAAATCCGATAGAAAACTTGTGGTGTGATGGCAAAAAATATGTTGCAGATGCCAAACCAGCAAACAATCAACTGCTTCAAAGAGGTTGCTGAGGAAGCCTGGTGTAAAATAGCTCGTCCTCGCTGTCAAACCCTTGTGAACTCTAAGCCACGATAGTGTGAGGCTGTCCTGAAGAATAAAGGATTAAGCTACCTAAATTTAAATTATGTAAAATATTTATGTTTCTTATGAACACTCACAAATTACAAACAATTTTGAAGAAAAATTATATTATATTCACAATTGTACTGGGTTAAGAGTGGAATTATATTTACACAGAGTGGTATAGCATTTCATAGGTAGCATAGCCCATGAAATATTTCAGATCAGCGTTTGTGCAATTTTAAACGGGAGTACGGAATACTTTCCTGCACGTTCTGCCTCCTCAAAGTCAAATAAAAAAGCTTTGGGAATAAGTGCATTGAGACTAACTTATTTCCGCATTAGAGTCCAATGCCGGTAGAAACAGCGCAACCGGAAACAGACTGACAAACTAATGCAAAACGGAAATAAAAGAGTCTGCCGGATGCATACAAAATTATAAGCACAGTCAGAGGTTCTAGTTACGCCCTAAGCTAAAGCGTTATTTGCAATTAAAATAGCAAATTTTAAAAAGAAAGGTCACCCTGTAGCCGCAGGAAAACAATAGTCCATAACAGCTGCACAACGTTTAAAATTCAAAACTGCTACAGGCTTTCTCTGCATTCAGTCTTTTACTCAAATTTCTACCTAAAACAACCCTCAAGACTAAACAACATTTTCCTTGCTGGGTCCAAATTAAGAGGGCTTAAAACAAAAAACAACGTCCATTGTAATCATTAGTCACTAAGCGGCCAGCAATTGTGTGCGCGACTTCAATGAAACACCTGCATTTGTCACAGACAACAACACGACAAAACACAGTTCTTATGTTACTTGGCTGGCTGGCCTGCCTCCCCTCACTCGGACCTATGTATTGCACAGACTATTTGCCGCGAAAACTTGTAAGCCATCTAGTCCCAACCTCAAGGCGTCAACACTTTGCGAAATATCGTCGATTTATGTAAAATAGTGCACGTGTTACAGTAACCCTTGTTTTTATTAAGTATTTTGGCAAGCATCGTGCCCACAATGCATCGCAAGTTTTAAGCGGCCGTCCTGCGCTGCGCCGGCCGCCGCCGGTGCAAGTAATTGACTGATTGACATCTGGGGAACAATAAACAAAGCGCGCGTGGAAAAAGGTTTAACCCGTCAAAGGAATGCGGTTTTTCTTTCAATAAAAGCGCCCGCAATTGTTACACTTCGTGTTGCAATATTTTGAACCTTAGGATAGGACCACCAACCAGAAGCCACAAAGAAGATAAAGCGGCACGACGACGACGCGACGGCCGGCGCAGGAGAGGAACACACATTGCGTGAGTGGTTTTGTGGTTTATCAATTTCGCGCAGTAGAACCATTGCGCAACACATCCTTCACAAGATTCAGATACTTTTGTGGTTTGCGCCCTCAATAAATCATTCAGCTCGAGATATTTCGCACACAGTGAAGAGATAGCCCCCATGAGACATGACATCGTGGTGCGCGTATCTGTAGTACAGAATTCAAGGTTCTGCCTGTCAGTAGCTAACCTTTCACTTGGCAACCTATACAAGTATCTACAAGCTGTAGACAAAGTAGCGCAAAGATAAATCGCCTACACATGCTCCCCGACTAAAGTTGCTTGTCAATCAAAGAATGCGCACTCGTGTAGTTGAGTGGGCAAAGGGTACGCGGCCCATGAGATAATCATTAAAATTAAATGAAAATACACATACTAGGTGTTTGTTTGTTGTTGTTTTGTATTTTTGTATTTTTTTGAACACAAGAAAAACCTTTTCGTCACCATCGAGTTTTATCATCGTCAGGCAGCTTTTAAATTTTTGTTTTGTTTGTCGGTGGCCTTCGATTGATTTAAGCAAATTTTTGCATCCATGCCGTACCGGTTCGATTGGATTGGATTCGGTATCAGATTGTTGTGTAAACAGGTTGACTGGTAATAACAATAACACAGCACAGCGAGATACGAGACTCGGGCAAATAAACAAAACTCAGCTGGCAGCGGGCTTTCGCCGTTTTAGGGTCGATTACGCGATTAATTATTTTTTTTTTTCGGTAAAAAATAAAATAAAACAATATTGAATTCAAGTTAATTGTTGGTTCAAGAAACAAGTGCAATATAAGGCAAGACGGCCGGCGGGTCCTTGACGAACGATTTGTTTCAACTTACCGGCGGATTTACTAAACTAAAAAAAAGGTGGGATTGTTTGGTTTATTTTAAGTCGAACTGTTTATTTTTCTTGCGTCCAGGAGCGGGTTTGAAATAAACACTGAAGACAATTAAAACTGTTTTCTTTAAATTTTTGCTTATGCTAGACTAGAGTATTAGTTTTGTTCGGAATATACATACATACGTAGAAAATGGATACTAAATTCAACGTCACAAATGTGGAAAATGTCCAAAAGTCATTCTAAGGCGATTGAGGTGAGCAAAATGACTTAAGGCGTGTTGGATAGGTTTTTGTATGTAAAAAATCCACTCCAGCAAAAACACTGATTACTCTACATGGAGTAAATAGGGCATGACTACATTCATTCGCTATTTTTGATAGATCACTGTAAAATGATGCTCATTTAAATTTATTACATAAAATTTAATGTGTTTTTGTTCGTACCATATGCGAGGGCGCATCGCTCATCCGATTATGATGAAACTTTGTAGAGTTGTTGGGCGCATACCAGGGAACATCATAGGATAGAAAAAAAAAAACACCCGCTAGGTGGCACTGGGGTCCAGTTATTAACAACTTCTATATTTATGGACCCCAATAACTCATATTCACAATGCATATAAGTATATATGTTGGTTTAGTGCCAAAAGAGAAAATTACAAAATCCGGATCCGATAGGTGGCGCTAAAGTAAAGTTATTAACAAATTCGTTATTTATTGACCAACATGACTCATATTCAAAATTTGATGATTTAGCATTGGCCCGTAAAATAATTCGTGATGTTTTTAGTAAATCCTGCCAATATGGGTATGTATGTATTATCAAAGGGTGTCCAAAAATTCACGCAAGATTCTACCGCCATTTGTGCGGTAAAGTGTTGCTTATTGCAAGGTATGGATGTGGACGACCTGTGATTTCAACAAGACTTTGCCGCATACTTTATGAATCAATAAAAAAAAAGAAGTGAAAACACAGGTAACTTCCGAGATTACTGATAACATTACTTTCTGCATGATTTTTGGGACACCCTTTATATGCTATAGAAATATATTGGGAGAAAATAATTTGTTTTCTTTCAAAAGTTGCAGGCGGGCGAAACAAGGCGAGCAAAATCGATACAATCGTTTTTTCAGGCAGGAAAATTCCACAAAAGATGAAGTTTGGTTAAGGAACTACCTTCTAGTTCTAGCCCCTATCGTTGTTTAAAGAGTAACGGGAATTCAGTAGTAGGTATTCCAGTCAAGATTCTTATTGAAAAGGAGGCATTTATATTCCCTACACAAGAGCCGCTCAAAGCTGTATCTCAACTTTGAAATTTGCACTTAATCCGGGAAACAACCAAAAAAAAATCTTCAGCCACATTGGTTCTCCATCTTCAGTCCTTACTGTGGACAGGTGTATTAGTTTTCTTTCGATATATAGACATAATGGGTCGTATTAATAAAAACAAGCAATTACTTCGAGTAAAATCTGTGAGCAAAGTTTAGCATTTGCTCGAAATTGGTATGAATAAAACTTGTTCGAAAATTCGAAGCGAGCATTTGCTTGACATTTGACAGCTTATTGCACAACTGACATTTTGCAAATTAGTCAGGAGCAGCGTTGCCGCTATGCGACTTTAGTCGCAATTTGACCCTTTTTTGACGCAAAGGGACTATGACCCGACTTTTTAAAAAACATCTCTTTTTGACCCTTTTCAGTTTTTCTGGAGACTTTTTGAGACTTTTTCGTACAAAAAATATGTCAGCAATCAATCAGCACTAGTTTCAGTATACATATTACACAAAAACTCACTAATTTATTTTTTCCAATGTGTTCCTTTTGTACAGATTTAGTTTAAAATATTTTTTTTTATGCGTGAACATCTTAGCACTCAACAAATGTATGCCAGTAAAAAGTGAACTATCTCAACTCAGCTGTTTCATTTGTTTTTAATTATTTGTATTTTTTTATTTTAATGCAAAAAGTAAAATACCATGGAAAGAAAAGGAACATAGATTAAAGTTGATTGTTCTGAATATTGAAATTTGCATATCGCAATATATTGGATCTGGGATAAGTATCATGAAGGGTGGACTCTGTTGTAAATCCAAAATTGTACATGTATGTTGCAACACCATTTTGTTTACGTCTATTTCACATACATACGTGAATGACAATTCGTTTATTGCAACTTTTGTGGTTAAACGCGTTCCTTTACTTTTCGTAATTTTACCCCCACTCCATGAAATTTAATACCTTACTATTTTTGGAGCAGACGTAAGCGAACAGACCTATTATTTGTTTTTGTTGCGACTTTTTTTGCTCCATGACCCTTTTTTTGCGACTTTTTCGAATTTTTCAGCGGCAACCCTGGTCAGGAGATACAAAAAATGGTTCCTACAGAAATAAGTTGAATCAAAAGTCAACAAAACCTTTAGTTTAGGAACATTTTTATTTAATTCATTTTAAATATGAGTATTTAATAGATTTTCAAAAATTAGGTGTGCTGTATTGAAACCTAAATTTTGACAAAATGTCAGTTGTACGGTGTTCTCAAATACATAATGATATAGGATGTCAACAAATCACTTATCTCGTATGAAACGAAATGGAATCAGAAAATGATACCGATGAATTGAACAAAATTGACAAGGGCCATAGTTTGCATGAAGCAACAGTGCAATATCTCGACGGTAACCTTTTGCCTTTGTCACAGTTGTTATTTATCGTATTCCATTTCTTCACCATCGCAATGGAATTTTATCCATTCTGCTGCCTTTTAGTCATTTTTTTAACAAAATAGCACGGCAAGTCGATTTATGGCTCAAAAATACGGAGCAAACGCTCGGAGTCTTGGAGCAGACTTGGAATTCTCCTAGCAAATGCTTCGATTTATGCCTTTTATTCATACGAATCTAAGCAAACGCCATTTGCTAAATGCTCAAGTCAGTGCTCTCGCATACGAATCTAAGCAAATGCTCAAAATTTAAGCAATTGCTACGCATTTTAGTAGAGTCATGTTTTATTGTAGGTCTGTTTGGTGTGCTTTTCGTGATCCAAATGGGACATCAGTCAGATAGTAAATAATTTGAAAAGTGGGGGAAATCCTCTCAGAAACTTCTAATTACACAAACAAAAATGAAGATTGACATTTCACGAACTGTCAGATGTCTGTTTGATAGATGTCCCGGGACTACTACATGGATAGGTGTGTTTGTTATCTTTTATTAACACAAATGGCACATCTGTCAAATAGTAAAAGTGGGGGAAAATCCTCTCTTCTTCTTTTTTAACTATTGAATATTTTCACGAAAAACTAATTTTCTTTTATTTTGTTAACAAGAAGTGATTGACATTTCACAAATTGTCAGATTGCTGTTTGAAGGATGTGCCTCAGTGACTCCATGAAAAAGATATAGCACGATTTCGCCAGAGGTTGAAATTTTTTGACACTGTCATTTGGCTCTCTCTTCTCTTGATTTTTGACAGTTGGATGTAAATTTTCATAAATTAACAGGTTACCAAACACACCTGATGTGGTGTAGCACGATTTCGTAGAAGGGGAAATTTTTTGACACTCTCAGTTGGCTCTCTATTCTCTTGATTTTTGACAGGTTCAGTAAATTGACGTAAATTTACTGCACACCAAACAGACCTTGCATTCGCCGCCTTTTTTGTATAATCGTTCAACTCGTACTTGCAACTGCTGCTCCATCTGTCGTCAACGCAGATAAATCGCCATAAATAAAAAGAAGTTTTTCTTTTATTTACTTGTTCACATTTTGCAAGGTCAAAGTCTGTTTCCAGGAATCACCGAATAATTATATTTTTCGCTTACATTTAAATACCCTGTGCGTACAACCGGATACAACGATAAAACTCTCAAGGCCCTTCGGCATCGTTATAACCGATTTCGGCTGTGTTATAGGTCCATACAGACACCAGCTCACATGAAAACAATTACAATTTGTATATAGTCAATTTAATTTAATCAATCAAGTCCATCTTTATTTACACAACCGTCGAAACCGGTTCCCTTCACGATCGAACGTTTCGATCGATGACAGATTCGAGAACTTCATTTCTTCACCCAAAAACAAAAACAAAAACAAAAAACCTTTATTGACACAAATGAAACGTCAAAAATATGATTGCAAAACAATTTTCCGTCTCATTTCCGCTTGAAAGAATAATATCCAAGTTAAAAGAACGAGGCTCTAAAATTTGACAGAGAACAAAAAATAAATTCCCCAACACCTGCGAAACATAACCGAAATCAAAAAAAAAAAAAAAATGAACGAATAAAACCGTACTCGTATCTATGAGATGAGATGGGTTCGGTAGACAATTTCGCAATTTAGAAGCCAACAACATGTGTTTGCCCGGTTGGATGGATTTTGTGGGAGGCATAATTATGCAGAGGTCTCACTGTCTTCGATGGAAGGTTAACCCTCTTGTAGTTGTTTTGCAGAAAAAAAAGTTAAAAGAAAAACACAAAGATGATGGTGATACGATAGAGAAATCTGAAAGGTGCTGATTTTTGATTAGGCACCGAAGATGTTGGTGAAGCAATGGTTTTTATTTATATTTTGAGGTGTGTGTGTCTGTGTACTCAGCATTGTGTTGTGGGAATTATTTTTAATCGATGTTTTTTTCTTCTTTTTAATTTGATGTTATCTGAGATTGAAAACACAATTAACTTTTAGGAATATATTATTATTTAGATAATGTATAAAAATTAATTCTAAAGAAATCTTTATACATGTTTTTTTGTTTTTAGCTTAGAACAAAATAAATAAGTAGGTATGCCACGTGTAGGTAGGAACTGCGATTTAAGAGACAGACAGGCGATGGCAGTAAATAATTTTGAGAAAAGGTGGAAGGACCGGTATAAGCAATTCCGACAAATGACGAATGGCGACATAAACGGAAACTTCATCATCGATCAGTTTGTTAAATGATTTTAAATGCGATCGAAAGAACTGAAACCAGTTGTAGGTGCACTCGGCTAAAGTTACGAATTATTTTAAATATTTATTTAAATACATATGCGATGAATTTACATTCTCGGAATTTGAATTTTTATTTGTTTATTTATTTTCATTAAAAAAACATACAAAATATGAGTTTTGGCGGGTGGCTACTTTATCAAGCCAAACGCAGATTTTCGAGCAGGCGAACTGTTTCTCTCAGTATTCGAGTAGATGAAGAAAATGTTTGGTTGCTGTACTCTGGTCTGTTGGTACCTATAGGAGAATGAGCGGTACGAGTATCTTAAAAGCGATAAGCCAATTTCATGAATGCGGATTTGCGAAGCTTGCCGATACTGGATATGAAATGACTGTGACGTCCAGAAATTACCTTTTCTATAGTATTTGGATTTGGTTAGCATGTTCGAAGGAGTAGTACCAGAAGCTGGGTTCATTCTGTGAAACGGCTTAAATATATATTTGAAGGCTTATAAGTTCTTCCCACGGCAAGATAATCTGTAGAACTTCATTTAACGAGTGTATTTGGATGCATCTCTAACGATGTGAAGTAGAGTATGATGTTCGAGACAGACCTTATAAATGTACATATGATCCTCCTGTTATTAATTAACTCCGGCAAATGAATTAGAAAAAGTGTCAGTGATCCCTTAGGCAGAGGTTCCCATTATTTTTGACCATGGAACCCTGATTGATCATACTTTGTTTTGGCGGATCCCCATTTTGATAATAACAAAACGGATTGTACCTTGTAGGTTGAATATTTTCATGTTTGACATGAAAAGAAAGAAAAAATAATTATTATAAAATACTAGTGGTTATCCGGTGCGCTTCGCTACACCCATTGATAACAGTGTTTATATCATAAAATGTTCTGAGATTTTTTCGAGTAACTTTTGGTGCATCGAACGATGTCATCTGGAAGCACGAATTGTATTTGCAAATGTTTTTCAAGAAGTGCTTGGAATTGAATACATATTTACATATTGCACGTAAATATAATTCTGAATCAATTTTCATCGTGCATTGCTGTAGTAATAATTTTGAGATTTTAGTTTTCAGCGCCCTCTATAGGAAAACTTGCAAAACATTTGATTTACAAACATTTCTCACTTCATAACAAATATATTCTGTAAGTTTCAGCTCAATCAGATGGTTTTGAAATTTTGGTGTTTCAGCGCCATCTATCGGAAAACTTGAAAACTTTTGATGTACGAACATTTCACACTTTATTACAAATATATTGTGCAAGTTTCAGCTTAATCGTACCGTGAATATAAAATTTTTTGAGTTCCAACGCCATCTAGCGGAAAACTTTAAATTTTTTGATGTACGAACACTTCAAACATCAGAAAAAGTATATAGTGTAAGTATTAGCTCAATCGGATGGTTAGTTTATGAGTTCTGAGGTGTCAAACGAACAGCTCATTTTTAAATATAAAGATTTATTGTACAAAAAAAAAAAAATAAAAAATACAACGTAACTATTTAATGTGAAGAGCGGCATTTTTGCACATATTTACTTATAATAGCACTAAAACTAGGCTGGATATCTGACAATTGAACGCGAATATCTTGAGCTGCATCCAGTCTGTTTCTGTACTTGTTTTTGGCGTAAGCGTAAACTGAAAAACCAGTCTCGCACGGGACATATAGATCCTAGTACATGTTCAAAAGTACGTAACTCTAAAACTAAACATCAGAATCAGAAAGGTAGGGTACTCCCAATAATACAACACAAATAAAATATTCAAGATTCAAGATTTTTATTTTACTATAGCGGCTTTTCAGATCGAAAGGGTTAAGTCCAATCCAAAAGTAATTCAAATTAGAATCTTTCGGCTCGAATTTTTGTTTTAGAAGGGATGAACACTTAATGTCGATCAAATTTTTATACCCTGCCACAGTTAGCATCGATGGTTTGGTATGATTTGCGAATGATTTAGTTGATTCTCCGATGAAACTCGGAACGCTTTTGACCCTCCACGGAACCACCTTTTGGGAAACGCTGCCCTAAGGGACTAATTTTATTTTGTTTTATGCTGTTTTGAAAACAATAAAAGGAAAAAGAGAATGAAGAATGAAGATCCTTATTTTTCTAAATCAAATTGTCTCGGTCTATTTTCGATCAATGAAACATCAAACTTGGGATCTCCAATAAGTAGTTCTGATCGGTCAATTGTTTTCCGCAAGTGGTGATTTTAACTTTTTTGTCAGCTCTGTACCGATTCAGGTTCATCTCGTCTTATTAAATCGAAAAGTTATGACACAAAACACATAAATCATTTATATATACAAAACTATTCCATTAACTTAATAAAAATGTTTTATTACTCCACATTAGAATAAACAAAATGTTACACCTGTCAAAACTACAAAAAACCCAAAAGGGAGCGCCATCAGTCAAAACCAAAATCCGCATATTGCTACAATCCAAATCAACATTTCCAAATCATCAACCCTGACCGTCGAGCTTTTTTGTCAACCATCTTAGGTAGTTCATTGTTCAAGTCCATTTAGTTTTTGACAGCTCATCACATGGCATGGTAGCTAATTAATTACCCGAATCAATAGAGATGTTTGGATCATAAAAAATAAATATAAAAAAAAACTAGATACCCACCTGACTAAAAATGGTGCGAAGACTCTTTTGCAGACACACCAGCTAAAAAACTGGTTGTTGTGAAACCTCCCATAAAAGACATGAAATCAAAATAACTAATGATGTCTTTAACCCTACAGACGAAAATTTATGTAAGATGACACCATCTCTAGGTTCAATACCCTTTTTTGCAAAAAATCAGATAAAATTTATAAAAATTACTCCTTTTACGACTTGAGTTATGGCCAAATCAGCAGAAGCATACGAATTCGCTTTCGGGCTATTATCCATCAGGCGGTTATCACCAGGTGACAATAAATCTCTATTTGAATAGACGGATGATGCCACACATCATCTGGAGGAAAAAGCCCACTAAGTGTTTTGTGTATCTTTTCAAAATTACAATGAAGTACATTCTCCTATTTCTGTTGGACTTATGCTGGCGGTTATTGTTTGCTTCTAAACGGTTTGGTTTTTTTTTATCGAACTTATAATTCCAGCTCTTTGGAGGGATGAAGATGTCGCAATCGTTTCACTTTCAAAAAAAAGTTTCCACTCCATCTAATGACAGTCAATCTGGTTGTCTTTTCGAGTATATCGGCTTATAGTCTCTAAACGTGGGCGACAGCTAAGCAACATACCAAAAGAGCAATTGTTTGAGTTTGTTTAGCAAAAAAAAAGTAAAAGTATCTCACAGTGAATGTGCCGCCGCCAATTCGGTTCGGTGCGAGATCATCGGTATTTCTATAGAAATATGTTTTATTTCCTATTACCAAAATATATTTGTGCAGATTTGTGGTTGGCTTGTTAACATCTCATCATGGTGCTTTGAATTTAAATCTGTCACACACTCCACGACCAGTAGAGGCTCGTGTTATTAATCATGTTTCCGTACAAAATAATAAAATTTATTTTAGAACGTACTGCAGAGAAGAAAAAACAAATTCAGTTTCAATGGTCAATTTAAATGTATCTCACAGCCGATTCTTAAGACATCAATCGTGGGAAATGAATAATTCAAAACTCGTGATACGGATAAGGTGGCATGGACACAACAAAGAAGTGATATACAATTCTACGGATAGTCGATATTTGAATAAAAAAAAAAAAAAACGATGCAAAAACAATATATATTTGTTTAATGATTTCGTTTGCCAGGAATGCAATATTTTGAGGGTAGGCAACGTGAAGAGGATCCAACAACGGGACATCTGCGAGGACATGCTTCTCAAGTTGCAGTGTGCGAAAAATATAACACGCAGCGATGAATGGTTGGGAGAAGTTAGACTTTGGTTCCTTATACCTTCAGTAAAGTATAAGCCATTTCAAATACTACTGACGAACAAATTTTTAATGTGAAGTCAGCACTTCTCTATCACAGAATCACAGCCGTAGCTATCATCGTTTAGAATTAGAGTCGACTCTCGAAAATCGCGTCTACTGCGGCAAAATAACTAAGTTCAAAACTCCTTAAGCAAATGATTGTGTGATGTAAGTCAAGCTTCCTTGCTTAATGACTGATTCACATGGTCTACAACGTCAATCTTTGCCCAGCCCATTCTTTTACGCTTCACTACCCTTAAGCTCTGTTACCATCACATCCCGATTGAAGGCTTTGGGGCATACATTTTCATCTGGTCCTAGTTAGTCTTAAAGCGAATTACCAATTATAGCCATCACTGCGCCGGGACTGAAGTTTAAACCTGCCCGCAGGCGGATATTTTTAACAGCCTCCATGAGATAATGGCTCCACATAAGTTTATACACAAATAAAACATAATGACCATCATGAGATCTATAAATTATCTCGTTACTGGGTAATTATTTCCTCATTTTTAAGTTCTAAGCAAAACATGCAATAAACTTGTTTTCGATTCTTCATTCTGGCCAAAATCCATTTTAAATTAAGGCTATCCTAGGGTAAGTGCTAAAAAAGAAGAGATAAGTCCAGCACCAGTTCTAAAGCTCTCAAGCATCCATTCAATTGTTCTTTTTCTACTTAAAGTCACAATAAAATATTATAATTTTGATACACACTCACACAACTCACATTTGAGAATGAGGTGTTTCCTGATTTATTACATTACTCTAATGACGTCCGTGATACTAATTGAAGTTTTTAATTAACACCTACTGCGGTACACACTTAAATCTGCAGACGTCAGCGGTTATTTAGCGGACCAATGAAGCAAACAGAATCTTCAAGCTACTCCCGGAGTCTATTGACCTTAATTTTCACAGTTCATATCAAGGAACATTCAGTGGTTTTGGGGAGGCGAGAACGGAAATATAATCATTATTACTATACCGCTATCGCATCACGCAATTTTTTTTCTTTTTTTTTTTTTGAAAATAATTTGTTGCTCGCGAGTTGACGAAATGACATTGAGGCTGGGATAAGAATAAAAAAAAAAACAATCCGGTGAAGATATGATGGAATTCCCCCCCCCCCACGCTTCAGAACATTTTTGTTTTTTTTTTTGTATTGCCATTTAAGCATGATGTAGGCATGGTTTAACCCAGAGAAAAATGCAAAGATACGCACACGAAGTTGCCGCTTGTTCATGCTTGTCAACGCGTAGATACAACCGTCATACCCAAAGAACCAACAGAATAACAATCTTGACGGTTAGCGGTTTATACTCTTACGTTGCGGTGTGCGGTGGATTGTGATTTACTTACAAAACAAAAAGTATAAAAAAAAAAACGAATGGAAGGTCACACTTGAGTACCGAAATATATCTCAGAATGGAACAGCGGCGTGGAAACATTAAAAAATTAAAAGGATCAGATATGATTTCAATTAAAAATGATGCATGATATGACCGATAAAAAGTGTCAAGTTTTACAGTTATTTCAATTAAAAAGATTCAGCTTTAAGCAAAGTTATTCTTATCTTAGTGGTGAACTATAACTTTTGAAAGGAACCAAAAAACTTGACGGTGGCAATTAAAAAATCTGGATGAGGAATTCTAGCAGATCTTTCGTCAGCGATCGTTTGGAAATTATGTCAAATCTTAACTCCGTTATGTGTCACTTAAGAACAGTGCTGTAAATATGACTCGTACGGATATCGCCCGAGTGAGTGGTGGAGATGAGTTATTGGCCATTCAACTTGAGCAAGATACTCCCATAATTCAAAATACGACATTTATTGGAATTTTTTTAAATATTTATTTATTTATGGTCGATAAATTGAAGCAATTAAAGTCAATTCCATTTTCAAATTTTATCACCTCTTAGGAGGAAACCGTCATCCGCCGCTGACAAAGCTGACACTCTCATTATATCTCACCCTAAGCCCTATTTAATTCCACAGTATCACAAGTTACTTAACACAGCCCTTTTGTCAATCGCCCATATACAAATTCGCCTTCAAGCCTCCCCGCATGACAGCGAATTGTTCAACTCAATTGCTATGCATCATCCATTGGGTTATTCACAGTTATAGAGACGTGTGGCGTCGTCTCTTGCATCACTTTGCGTAATCTCTAATTAGGAATAACAAAAGAGCCTTCCACAGAGTGGAGACTCCTCCCAAAATAATTACCCACCATCGATTACTACAAAGCAATTTACAAAATCCTTGCGTCACTCCCAGTGTTATTTTGCTTGTAATTTGAGAACCTCCGGCCACACAATGGGGAGACAGACAGACGGAATTCAATTCAATCAGTCAATCATATCCGAGAGATATCGAATCTTCTAAATGCTGTGCTGTAGTTGGGTGCACTATGCAATAGTGCATCGTAGTTGACTCTCCCCGCTGCGCTGCTGCAGTAATGGAAAATATAAATATAATAATAAGCGCATAAAGTGTACAGTCGAGTTAATTGTCGTCGACTGACAGTGATGTATGAATGCATTCGAACACATATATTTCGTTTGTATTCTTATCACAACAGCTATGACATGAAAGAACGGAATACAAAGGCGACACCAATCGATGATGACGAAGATTGAGTGAATCTTATGGCGTTCTAGTAGTTGTGTAATAGTTTTGGAAAACAAAAGCGAAAAGTCGACATGTGGGAAGACACGAGCGGATACAAACATTCTTATGCAGATGCCCCATCTGATTGATGTTTTGCCAGTATGTATACAATTTGGCATGAGAATGTTAACAATCGAACTGTCATTAAAATTGACAAAGTAAACAGCTACTTAAGTCTAAATGAAAAATGCAACGAAGATGGCCGATTGACAGATCGCAATCGATGTCATTTAAATTAATGAGACTTTATGGTTTTCGAATGCTACGAGTATGAGTTGAAGTTTAAGAATCAAATTGCGGATATTTGAACGACGAACGAGGGAGTTGCATTTACTCGTAATTGACAAGATCTTAAATGATGTTAAAATGACTTTTGAATACAAACAAAGTAAACAATGTTTTGCCTTTGTCAGTGCTAAATCTTAAAAAAAAAACTCGGCAGTTTTACTAACAAATCACTGTCAATTTGTTTTAACTTCAATTACGTTGAGTGGAATTGGTAGAAAAGGTACGAGTGGGTTTAAAGTTTGTAAAATGTATTGTCCTGTTATTTTACAGTCTAAGCGAAAAGCTCGACCTCCCATAAAGTATCACACGATAAAACGAAAGATTAAAAGATTCACATTACAGAACAGTTGGAGCCAAAAAACAATTAAAGCCCCATTTAGATGATCAGTTCAGTTTCAGTTTCAGTTGAGCTATCACTTGAGCTTTCAGTTAAACTGATGTATAAATGCAAAAACTGAAACATTTAACTGAAACTGAAACTGAGACTGAAGCTTATAGAATTCCCAAATAAAAGCTCAACTGAATACCGAACTGAAGTCTAAATGCGCTATCTTTTTTAACTGAAATGTCAACTGAACTGATAACTGAAACTTAAACTGATCATCTAATTGGGGCTCTACAGTGTTGCACATATCTTAATTAAATTCCATTCCGAAGCAAATTGTTGCTATTCTTCAAGAACTGTCCTGAATTCACATATAGTCAGCTGTACTTTGTAAATTAGAATCAATAGTGAAGGTTTTGAACTAAATAAAACTCCTTGCTTAGTATGTGCATCTGCTACATGTGATACCTTGATGACCAGGAACTCAACACAAGCGGATTATAATGCTTCTGCTGAGTTCCTGTGAAGCATAGCTTTTTAGAAATGTTTTCAATTTTATGACATACCACTTGCTTCAATAGCAAATACAGTGTACTCTCTCCTTGCGGACACCTCTCATATAACCGGACAGATTTGAAAAAACGGAAATAAATACACGACTTTTTATACAAAAAAATCTCCCATAGCCGGACTCTCTCATAGCCGGACACGGACACCAAATTTCGTAACCGCAATAAAATATCGCTGTCTTAAATGGACAAAACACATCTATGTATGTATGTATGGCAAACTTTTTACATACTTAATTTTGTTTTTTTTTTGTTTTCCTCTTCTTTACTCTTTGCAAAGAAACGAAATATTTAGAAATGTTAACTGCGGAGTGTACCTTTTCGTTATTATCACGTTCGCGGAGACATGATTTTGGGTGGGAAACGCTTAAATGACACACGTATATTTTCGGCATTTTGAGAGATATTTTATATTATTTTGACCGCTCGAGGTGAACCTGGGGCTGCTTCTCGCAACCATTTGCGTGTGCATGTTATATTTTTGCACAAATGAAAGGGACCTACAGTTATTTTGGCGACTCCGAACGGCGAGTTGAGAGGCTCAATCGTGACAAATGATACTCTTCGATGCTTGTCACACATTCGAAAGAGGTGGCACCATGAAAAAACTCTTTTAGGTGTTAGACCCTTCCAGGAATTGAACCCGGGCAGCATTGCGTGGTAGTCCAACGCACTAACCACCACGTCCACGGCGACCACAAGCGGATTATAATTTGATTTGGTAGGAAATTTGTCTCTGGTAGGACAAGTAATACCGGAATATGGAAGTATACTGTATTTATCGTCGGGGTATACCGTCTTGTCCTAATATACATAAAATTCTTTGACGGCATATGCCGTCATTATACGCTTGTTTCCTCAACCATTGACGACATATGCTATCTTGTCCGACAACTTTGTGCATTTATAATTCCCGTTGCATTTTTTTAAATAGATTTGTATGTTAAGAAATTAGTATTTTTTGGTAATTAGTGTTTATCACAAAAATGAATTCCTTTGTAAATTTTCTTTTTTAAATGATGTCAATTTATTTTTTAACCGAACACCTCTCATAACCGGACAAATTTCTCGGTGTCCGGTTATGAGAGAGTTCAGTGTATATCAACCAAAATGAGTGAACTTTTAAAACAACAAACACTTCCCATATGATTTCCATATAGCCAATATATCAACCATAACGAATTCATTGTCATCAGTTGACAGATGGAAATAATACGGGAAGTTGGGAGCTTTGGGAGTTTTGGGTAGAATATTAGTTTTGATCAGTTTTTTGATTTGTTAAAATTTATAAAGTGAAAGTGCAGTTCGTCACTGCTCCAGGAAATTGTCTTTCTTTTGACACCTCATTTGTTAAGATTAGTTAAGTGTGAGAGCCGTAAATGGTACCTATACTACAGAAATAATATATGTATGTACATATATGATGAGGATGAAAATAGAAATTTGATTGTTAATTAAAAAAAAAAACATAAAATTGAATTGTTCTTTATAGTATTTTCAACATTCATCTTCTTTTAAATAAAAACAAGCATACAATACCTTTTGAACTCGTCAGACTGTGTCCAATGTTATTCCAAAAATTCAATCGACATCCGAAGACTTTCATTTCCTTGACGCGTTCCTTCATGTTGCCCAGTACACTGGTCTCCGTTAAACTGACACAGGGAATCATTTAAAATGATTCTTCTTCCGATCGCAACACGCAATGGCAACACAACAATTATTATAAATTTTGCCAATGGAATAAATTTTACATAAAAATAACAATCACTTGTCTTACAACTTTTTTTTATTCAACCAACATGCCACACGTTGTTACCGACGCTGGAACAACCTTATCGAGTTTAACTAAGGCAACTCCTACGAAAAAAAAAAAATAAATAAAAAAATTATAAAAATAAAGTTCTTTCAAATTGCAAGTACAATTGCGTGTGTAAGAATTTTTCCTTCAATTAAAGTCAAATTGCAGTTTTCGAAATAAATTAGCTTTTCTCGCCTTCTATGGCGACTGTAGTGGTATTTAATTTTTTTTATGTTGATTGCACATCGAGTGGGGTGTAATTTATCTATAACTAACTAATGAGCGTTTTGCATTCATTGGAATCACGTTCTATTCCTTGTTTTGTCGATTTGTTTAATTCTTGTTTTCTTTTTATTTCGATGCGTATCTCTTAGATACTTGTGCTCGCATGTGGAAATGAATGAGAGTTGGTAATGGTTTTACACTTGCTAATTAAAATGTTGGGGTATAATTTGATTACGATTTCTCCCCCGTCCCTCCCTACTCCATGCAGTTAATAATTATTAGCCATTTGGGTTTTCAAGGCGGATTCGTGAGCACGTAATTAGCGGTAATATTTTATTTATGGTTTGTTTGGAAAAAGTGGTTATTTCTCAGTCTTCAATTCGAATAATTTGGTTTCCACAAAGCTGATTAGTGATCAAGAGTTTGGAATAAGTTATAAACATTCCCATTATACATACATATAAGGTATAAGTTTCAGGTACAGTATAAACGATGTTTCCTCATATGTGGGAAATGGAAGCTCGTTAAAACAAGAATTCAAAAATGTATGAAATATATTGTGTTCCTTTTTCTTGACACTTCTGAAAAAAAAAAACCAAAAATATCGCGCAGAAAAATCTGAATAAAATCAGAAACATTGAGAATAAAGTGTAGATTGAACCAAAATTATCAGGACTTCATTACGTTGTACAGTTTTTTATTTATTAATTTTTTTTAATTTCAACTACCCGACTGTTGTTCATATCCAGAAATGACGTAACCCTATCCCAATCAAATAAAAGAGAATACGTATAGGGAAATTCCTATGTGTGAGAGTAAAAATTTAAAAATTTAATCAAGCTTATACTTAAACCATTGATTTGAATCAACATAAAGGAATCTTGGTGGTGCCTCTCTTTTAACTACACTGTGAAAAATTGAATTTGTGTACAGACACAGAGAGAGAGAGAGACAAATTCTAAAATTCCAGGCAGTGCTCCCAGACTTTCTAAATGAGTTTCCCCTTTTTTTGTAGTATTTTGCCATTTTCCCCCCATTTTTCCCGCAATATTCCCCTTTTTTAAACAAAGGAAAAAGCACGTATTTTTGAAAAGCAATAAAAATATATAGTTATAAGAAAACATTTCTTTAATAAAAAAAAAATCAATTCAAGGCATTAACAAAAACAAGGAACAACAATTTTATTCAAAACATAAAATTATATATGTATGTTACGTAACATACAGGAAACTAATAACAAAACCGTCGCCCGCTAGACAGAAAATGTCTGACAGACTTCAATGTTGGGACCAAGATTAAAAAAAAAAAAAATATACGGCTTCTGCAGTACTATACAGAACCCAAGCCTATTTTCTCGCAACCACTTGTGTTATTTTTTCCACGAAATGGAAGGGACCTACAATTTTTTGCCGACTCCGAACGGCGAGTTGAGAAGCTTCTCATGACAAATGATACTCTTTGATTGCTTGCCAGACATTCGAAAGACGTGGCGACCGTGAAAAACTTTTTTAGGTGTTGGACCCGGGCTGGGATTGTACCCGAGCAGCATGCGTAGTAGTCCAACGCACTAACCACCACGGCCACCACGACCAAGATTACAAGATTCTTTTTTCCGTACGTTTCGTCATTCGTCTTTTTGACAGGTACGTACGGTACTGATCATATGGTTCCTGATATGACCATTTGTGATTCTGACGTTTATTGAAATTCACATTATATTTTGGAAGGGAATATGTCCCTTAATTTAGCTCCAAAATCAACTTTAAAAATCACCATTGAAATTCCCTGCTTTGATTTTGGTTGTCAAACGAGAAATACCAAAGATCAACCGGAAAAAATCTTAGAATTTTCACTACGCCCCTCATCCCTTCTGTGAAAAAGACAAGAGACGAAACGTACGAAAAAAGGAGTCGTGTAATCGACGACTTGGACAGATTTGTCGGAGCTATAAGTGTCAGAAAAATGAACATAACCAAGAACACACAAAAAGATTTACTGTCGCACGAGCTATTGGGTAGATTCAGAGCGTGATTATACTTTCTGACGCTGTTCGGTAAAACAGATTATTCGTTGACAACGAAGACTTATGCATGCGTTGGTGTTTTATTACCATAAGATTTTGTGATTTCGAAAATTGTATTTCAAATACGCGTTTTCCCCTTTTTGAGGCAGTTTCCCCTTTTCCCCTTTTTTGGCTCAAAAAGCGCCAAAAGTGGCGCTTCTCCCCGCAATCTGGGAACACTGATTCCAGGCATTTATTACAATTCAACGAATAACCAGACGAAGAATGAAATCTGATGCACATGCGTACATTTCTTGTATACTTTATTTATTGTTTTATGTTCTGCTTTAAATATTATTAAAATTAAATTTAACAAATTTAGTAGCAGTAGAGAAAGTAAAAATTTGCTTAAAAATCAAGTTACGTTGATCTGAGCTAATACTTTCAATCGTTTTTACTTTGATGTAAGTTCGCTTCCAAAAGCAGATCAAAATTGAGTAACAATTAATCACCCTTCCAAAATATCTTGAAAGAAGACAATACGCTTAACACTCCAGCCAAGTATACGAGTAAACGGCTTTAATTGTCTCGTCGTCAAAAACTCAATTTCGATTTAATTCGCCATTAAACCACGTTAACATCATTAGCACCAACCCTTCGTCTGTTTTTACTTGAATTTCTTAATTAGATTTCATGAAATGATAATCACTAACAGAAGCCATTCATTACCTTGTCGCTTCATTAATCATTCAAGCAATAAAGAAAAAAATATATTTTCACCATTTCCACCGATACTATCCCGTACACGAGTACTTTCTTCGTTGGCATTGTTTCCCTGTATCTATTGCCACCGGATTTATTGGCATTTTGTATCCAATTGCAGATTGCAATCGATCTCTGACGATTTGCTTTTAAGTAGCAGCGGTCTATTTTGTTTTCTATCTCTAACTACGAGTGGATAAAAGTAGGACGAGTTGCTAGATACTATTGTATCTATTGTTTGAATTTCGATTGATATTGAGCGCTTATGCTCAGGTTGTTGCATTCCCCTAGTCATCCCTCCCCAAGGGGGTATATAGAGTCTGTGAAAAATCACGACGAAACAATAAAAAATCGCAATGAAAAGTGCTGAACATTGGGGAATCAGCCGTGGTGGAGCTTGAGTAGTTCGATGATGATGATGATGATGATGGGAAGAAAATTAGATTGAACGAGTTTATTAATTGTTACAACAGCAAGAGAGGGAGGGCTTCCTTTGTAAGACTGAATGAATGAGGGTCACATTTAGGCGACAGAAAATATAAAATCGCTGTTGTTCTGTATAATCTTTTGTTACAACAGATTGGAAACCGTAAATTTATTTCTGTTTGTCTTCCAAAACAAAGGTTAGGATAGGTCAGTTGGCTAAATTGTAAGCAATTATGTATCTTCATAGAGCTAGTACACGTAATTCTACTTTAGAATTGATACATTGTGTAAGTAGTTGAGGCTAAGTAAATTATTTAAATGTGAAACGAAACTTGTAAGAAACAAAAGCAACAAGTGAAACTTAAGATCGAAAACTAAATTAGATCTTTTTGAAAAAAAAAAGAATTGAAAAGTTTCATAATGTCACATTTACACATTTACATTATATAGCGCAAAGGAGTACCGTGTAGTTGTCACTCTAGACGTTAAAAACGCATTTAACTTCGCATGCTGGTTGGCAATAGAAGATCACTCGCCAGGATGGAAACACCATACTACTACATGTGGTGGATTATTATAAACTACTTCAACAACAGGAAGCTGTGGTACAACACAAATGAAGGGGTGAAGTACTATGACATTGCCGGAGTTCTATAGGGATCGGTTCTTGGGCCCCTATTGTGAAATATAATGTACGACGGAGTTCTACGATTAGCGCTGCCGAACGGTGTATCGATAATTGGATTCGCTGATGACATTGCAGTTGCCAAACCGATCCGTGAAGTAGAATCAGCTTCAAACGAAGCAATCGCACAAATTAAAGACTGGCTAGCCAACCAAAAAACAGAAGCGGTACTAATAATCAGCCAAAAAACTGTAGAGTTTGCTATTTTTGAGACAGGCAACCAAACCATTAGATCAAAGGAAGCAATCAAATAACTTAATAAGTAATAATTGATAAAAAAAAACTGCAGTTCAAAGCGCATATAGATTATATCACAACTGATGTGAGAGCCTTCTCACATTCTACCAAACGTCGGTGGGCCTGGATACAGCACTAAAGCACTAAAGACGAAGGAGACAAAAAGGAGGATGTCGTCAATGTACAGACTCTGCGCCCTACGAACTACGCCTTTGTTATTGCTGGAATGGTCCCCATCAACGATGAGAATCTATAACAGGAGAGCCTTGGGCCAACATGACTCGAATGAAATCAAGATGATAAAACAAGAAGAAAAGGCAACGTCAGCAGGTATGTGGCAAATCCGGTTGGAAAACACACAAAAAGGCAGCTGATCCCGACTATCAAGGCTTGAATAAGTCGGTAACACTGGGACTGCAACTACCATCTTATGCAGTTCCTGTCTGGCCACGGCGGTTACCGAAAATACCTGCACAGATTCGGACACGACAGTTCACCATCCTATCCGGTAGAAGACACAGAGCATGCAATATTTTACTTCACACGCTTCGTAGTTTGGAGAACCACTCTGCCAAATCTGCCGTCGCTCCTCGACCATATGTTGCGTTCAGAAGAGAACTGGGCGGCCATCTGCCGCTAAATATACATATAACAGCTCTCCAACAGGAGCTGCGGATAATAGAAAAGCTTAGAT
Source organism: Brachyopa scutellaris (assembly GCA_949775065.1). NCBI lineage: Eukaryota > Metazoa > Arthropoda > Insecta > Diptera > Syrphidae > Brachyopa > Brachyopa scutellaris. The sequence continues at coordinate 190,937,747 of OX459112.1, forward strand.
AAGCAGCAGAAGCTGACTTATAGCATGATTCGCTAACCACCCCCGTGAAGTAGTACCTAACAGCAGTCTCGCGGGAAGAATGGTTGAAGTCTGTATGTGGAGGTGACGTTAAGAACGTAGGCGCATATCGTTTGACACTACCAGGTCAGATCATATGTGGATCGTACATGCCAGCCAGCACACGCACTATTGGTATCTTGAGAAGATCCCCACCTTCCGGCGCAACCAGAAAAAAAAATACAAATGTATTGATACAAAAATACATTCGATGCAAATGTACACTTCATGACTGTGAAACAACTGACTACAGTAGAACACGCTTATTTGAAACTCGGTTAATTGAAAGACCCGCTTATATGAAATTTTCATTCTGTACCCGTGTACTTTTTCATAAATTTCATATAAACTATTCCGCTATTCCGGTGAAAAAAAAAATCATTTAACATTTATAACTTTTCGTAGAAGTCTCCGATTAAATGAAAATGTATCAAAAACAAAGAAAAAAAGAAGTGAAGGGGTAGGCTTTGAATGCATTTTCTGTTTTCTTGATTTCAAACAATGGCTGGGTTTCAAAATTTAAAAAAAAAATGTTTCGATGCGGCAGCAAAACATTTTTTGGTACGCATCCGCAATGCAACCTTAATGATTTGCATAAATTTTACTTTGTAAAAGTTTAACGTTTCGGAACGCATTTTATACAGGGCCGATTGGAATTTTCACATGTCTAATAACGTTATATTTAAAAGAATTTTAAATCAGTGGTTTGAAAATGTTGACAAACCCATGAATGTATCCACCAACAGTAGAAATATATCTGCAATACGTATAAGGACTGACAGAAACAGACGTGATGGAGCATTATCCATTAAGTCTAAGGAATTCCGAAGTAAGATTCCTAAATCTATGAATTTTTTAAAACTATTGAAAGATATCCCAAGTGATGTTTATCATAGTAATTTCAGGATGGTACGAGATACATTCCAAGTACCTACCTAATATTTATAAAAAAAATGTTCATGCTGTTGTTGGTAGCAACATGAAATTTATTGAAATTCAAATAACAGCATCGAAAAAAATATCGATGCGCAGTTTGCTTAGTTTGTGCGCATCAAAAACGTTTAGGATGCGTTTTGAAACTTGCGACTTTATCATTTAATTTTATTTTTTCAGTTTCGAAACTTATGACTTTGTATCTACAAAGCATCTGATGCATTTTGGAACTCAGCCAATTTTATCTGCTACTCGACGTCAAAATATTTGTTTGCAATTCTACTTATTTTAAAATATGTCGGAGACTAATTTTGTTAACAGATTCTACTTGTTCGTATTTATTGACAAATTATTCTAGATTTGTTTAAATACAACATTTTTCTGTTATTCGAAGCCCGTTCTTTTATTGGAGTCCGCTTAAAAGAAAAACCCGGTTAATTGAAATAAAAACCAAGATTTTTCCTCATTTCATCTAAGCGGGTTCTTTATAAGCCTGTATAAGCCAATGATATACGAGCCATAATTTGGTTAACCTTTAAATCGACTCAGGACCTCGATTATTTAAGTGTTAACTTTTGATGATTGATAACGAGAATCGATGGTCATCCGCACTACATTTACATTAAAAACAACTCTTACACTGAGCAGAAAGTAATTTCTAAGACACCACGGACCCAATAGTTCTTAGTTAGTATGCAATTCAATTTAAAATTAATTAATATTTGTCCTACGAACTTCCTTATATCCCACTACCGCTATAGAGGAACCTTTGCAAAAAAAAAAAGGGGAAAAGCAAATCCCCACAGAATACATAACTAGAAAGCAAAGTACTTTCCTTTTGTGGATCCATTTCCATTCCCATTAAAAGATTCGTTTTGAATCGCTAACACAACGCCAGCGAGAACGGGAAAGATTTTGTGTGCATCCGTTGCTGACTTCTCATAATGCTCCAGTTATTCTACCGCTAGCTACCGTGTTTGCATTCAATCTGCGCTGCGGCCCAAACAGTTTCCGGTGACTTGAACACGCAAAAAAGGTCCTGTTTATCCACCCAACACCATTCTCGCCAACTTCATCGGATATCTTCTTGAATCCTTTTTATTTTTCTAGGTTAGTTAGTAAACGGAAGAACGACAAAAACTATTTTACTTGAATGTCTCCTTCATTTCCATGAGAGGAAAAACAAAAAGGAAATTGGGACACGGTTTTCGATTCCATTTCTCTTGATGATGATGATGATGATAATGATGAATCAAAAGTAAAATGCTCATTTTTGAATCATTTAAGTGACTTAAAAAAAAACACTTAAAGCCAATGTCACTCTGTCACACGCAGTTAAATAAAAAAAAAAGTAAAAAAAAAAATACCCAAAAGAAATAACGGGAAAAAATATAAAACAAACACCCACCAGAAGCGAAAGTAACAGTTGGTAAATATTGTAACGTCACATTGACGTAAATTGACGCCGAAACAGCTTTCAGTTTCGCCTTCTCCTGCTGCTTTGTTCCTGTAAAATGTGGGGCGGGAGATATGTACATTTTGTGGAACACACGTTATCTCTTATTTGGTTAAAATTTTTATTTTTTTTTGAAAGGAAATAACAGTATTCTTTGATATGTTTAATGTTGATGTTATTTTTTTTTTAAGTAGAATGCACGTGTTCACTGAGAACAAATGATTTTACTCTTCGATGGTGGAATAACAAAGAAAATGAAGCACAAGCCTTCTTGTTTGACATACTTTTGGACGCAGAACTACGTTGTTTTATCTTCGATAAATGGGCACGCAAATGCAAGACGACAGACGACTCAGACTTGACAGATGAGCGTGCCTTAGTTTGGCACTTATTAACTCGTATTCATGTTTGGTTGTTACATTGAAATGCAGAGTGAAGAGCCGAAAGTAATTACTTTCACATGTGATCATTACCATCAATTCATGGAATTTATTTAATTTCAGTTCCACAACAAGTTTTTATACTGGAACTGGGAGCTTACCACTTAAGAAATTAAGGGAATGGAAAAAAAAAACAGAAGGCCGTCACTTTTGACAGCCATAAATGAGAACAAGTTGTGATTTGGCAGGGAGGTTAAAAAAAAGTGAAAGACAATGAAGAAGTGATTATAATTTAAAAATGAAAATGAATGCAAGTTGGGCGGGACAGTCGTTATGTATAAGGAGCAACTGCCAAATGATTGCAATGAGGTTTGGCTTGGTAAAGGCCATTGCCAAAAATGCAGATTCTTACTGCAGTTCCTCACTGGCTGTACACAGCGATTGTAGGACCAATCCTTACCTACGGTTCAATAACATCAAATCTAACATCAAATCCTACCTTAGAAATCTGAATAAAGTACTAAAAATAGCCTGTCTAGGTATAACAGGTGCGCTCAAGTCCACACCCACACCACAACTTGGCCCCGAATTGCTTCTGCACCTTCACACATTGATCTCTCCATAAGAAATACGGCAGTCTAAGAAGTGGGCATCCAGTTCATCTGGACACACACAGATACTGGAAATTTTCAATCAAAAATGACACATGTCCTACACATATTACTAGGCAGATATATCTGGAACAACGCCGACAATGCCATCATCGGAACATCCATCTTTACAGATGGCTCAAAAACCGAGGAATTTACCGAAGCAAGCGTCTTCTCGGAAGAACTTTGCATAAAGCAGCCTTACCGACTAGCTGACTATTGCAGCGTCTTCCAATCAAAGATACTATATGCTATTAAGAAACCAGCACAACTTGTCCTAGCAATGAAATTACCCGCATCAGAAATAACAATTTGCGTGGACAGCCAAGCCGCACTTAAAGCACTGGACTCCACTTCCGTGAAGCGATAAAACAGTGCACAGTTCTACCGATATGGCCCAACGCTAGCGATAGTACCATAACCCGCAACCTGTGGCCCGCAGTCGACCAGAAAAGAACAATATCAATTCTTTCTATGAGAAGAAGCTAAATCCATGTACTCGTCGGCATTATAACCGGACACTGTACAACTTCTGTAGAATCTGCATGGATGAGGATGAAATAGAATATGTAACACACCTTCTATAACATTGCCCGGGTCTTCGAGATCGGCGCCTATCTTGTATGGGAGCACCGTTCTTCGACCGCCTGGAGCCAAGGCAATATCCAAGGAAACATTTCTACAAGAATACAGTTGGACGGCAGCTTTCTTGCCGCGCTGGAGCGCATACATTTTTTCAACTCAATTTTCGGTCAAGAACTAAACCTACCCTAGGCAGTTGGTTAAGATAGGTGCCATGTAATTTAGTATTTCGAAGGAATCTTGTGTTTCTTAGTGAATATCACTGTTGCTGGCCACTAACACCCTATACAGTATATTCTACTGAAAAGCTAAACCAATGTAAAGCAAAACAAATTGAATTCACTTCTATTAATAAATCGCTTACTGTGTTCGAGATCGCCCCTAATATTGGACAACTTGAACGTGTTGCACGTTTCTGTATTGTCACGTCTGTTAGATACCAACACGTTTCATCCATCCACTACTCATAGATTCGAATCGGAACATTTCTTTTCGAGTGGGTCACCACTTTAGTACTAAACAACACAAACAGCAACATACAATATGTACGTCATCTAGGGGTCTTGCGTATTTTAGGCCTACCCATCGCAATTAAAGCCCTCTGCGAGTGTGCACCAACAATGCAGTCTTGCGAAATTAAGTTTACATGACAGCTATCGCCAGCAAGGTGTGTAATTCTTAACCCAAAAAATAAGTAATAGCCGTCATGCATGCAAGAAATTGTTTGCGCATCTTATTAGCACCTCTAGCCTGCGCCGAAACCGCCTCGCCCGCTCGCCGCAATTCATCCGAAATTGACCTTGACTGCGTTTGTCTGTCAGTGCAAACAGAGAGCATTTTTCGTGAAATTATTCCTAAACTAATTTCTTTTAATTAATTAAAAGTCAGAGAGTGGAATTTATGTCGTACATATATGCAACTGCCATGCCCATTTTTTTTTAAAATTTACTACCCGCGTTTTAAGACTCTGGCATCCATGTGGTAATAAATATAAATAAAAATCGTATTTGTGCTGGACAAGGGGCAACTTGGGAACGGCCATTATCGTCTCCGTCAGTATCCACAGTAACGCTGTCTTCCTCAATTCTAACGGTACTAAGGCGCAAATTTACAAATTTATTTCCAATTCAAAGATGTGGCCTTTAACGTACAAATAAATATGTATGTATATGTACTATGTAGTGAAAAATATAAATAAATGAAAAAGAAAAGATAAAGGGCGGAGGCGGAGGAGATGAAAACAAGTAAACGTAGAATAAGTGCAGCCGTGCAGAAGTGTGCGCACATGCGTCCCTGAGGTTTAGCGTTCTCCTGTCTTCTGTGCTGTCAAACGAACAGGTTCTCGGTAGATATTCATATTCAGAGCTATGAGATTTTTTTTCTTTTTGCAGAAATACTTTTTTTTGCACACACGTATTGTAGATGGCAGATATACATTTTTTTTTACGAGGCGAAAAAGTGTGCCGTATGTGATCAGGAGCAATTCGATGGAGCAGACATAAGTCAAAGCTGTAGCTTTGGTTGTATTGGTGGATGATACTGAAATTGAAGAAGGTTAAACTGTGATGAGCAGTTTTGCTTTTAGGTTGGAAAATGCCAAATGATTGGGTATGAGTTCAAGGTCAAATATGTACGTAGATACTTTTGATAGTTGTTTGGATTTTCGGATAATTTTATAATGCAATAATGTGAATCTAGTTGTTTATCTCATAAGGAGGAGGAGGATAATGTTAATAAAAACATGTACAGTACAGTGGTGGACGTATAAATATTACACTTTCCTCGCATGCTGGAATAATCGAAAAAAAAACTATGTGCACACGTTTAGCCACAAATACAAGAAACAGTTCCGATTAATTTTTCCCGCTTTCGAGATAGCAATCAAAGATATCATCGATCACAGCGTGAAAAGACGTGTTTTTTCTGGCCACATAAATAGCACACACTCTTCGGGCACAGTTTAGCTAATACTTTGTTGTTATTTAATTATTATTAAATAATTCATTTCAAAGTAAGTAAGTAATTCGACTTAGGTAATATTGTTAAGTGTCGGGAAATATATTTAGAGATGGGAGAAGACTACATTGCTCAGATTCAAAATTTCAACTCATCTGCACTATCAGGACTAACGGTTTCAAACATTTCTGAAAAGCTTCAGAAAGGTTATCTTCAATGCCTTACGTCACGAGGAGGTGTTTGGGAATGTCACAAATATTGTAAGAGCTCCAAGGCCTAGGAAAACCACTTCAAAGGAGGACAACCGGATATAAAGAGCTAGTGCCACCAAACCATTTTTGAGCTCTTAAGCTGTACAGATAAATCTTTTGGACCAACATTCCATTAGTGCGCATGCCACAGAACCATTAGAAGGTAACTACAGAGAAAACATTCAAGAGGATGCATAGCAGAGAAATCCGCTCGTGACAAACAAAAGTTCAATGCATGAAAAACCTTTACAAAGATACATCTTCATAAACCGATGTTTTTTCTCTAGAGTGATTAATCCAAATTCTGCAGGTTCTGATGAGATGGGGAAAGGTACCTTTGTAGCCCAATTGACCAGTAACAGCATCTAAACTACATTATCAAAATAGTTGAAAACGGTGGAGAAAATGCGATGTGATAGGCTGCTTTTTCTTAGCGCGGGATGGGATCGATTGTAAAGATTGACACAAATATGCACAAACACCCTTATGAACGCCTTAATGATCAAAACATGAACATTTAAGGGTGGTCAGCGCAATATCCTGATCTGAACTCAATGGAGAACGAGGTCGAGCATCACAAAAAACTGTCAAGCCTCGAAGTGCACGAAATTCAGCAGAGTTGTGGGAACAAATACAAGTCGCCTGGGCATGCAACGGAACGGAACACGACAAGTACTTGTAGGACAAGTGAATTTCGACAACTTGTAAAAAATTGTGTAACACAAAAAGACAAGTCCGTGAGCTCTTCGACAACTGTCGCGAGGAAAGACGACAAATGGGAAATTATATAACAAGTACTTAAAGTATCAGTTCTTAAAATATATATTTTATACTTGTTGAACACTTGTCGACGAATACCGACAAGTCAAGGGAAATTAATTCTTTTGACAAGCGCAACGGTTTGAGTTCTGTCACAGAATTAATTTGTACTTGCGGGCAAGCATAGTTCGACAAGTGAATTTAGACTTGTCGACTTGTCATGTTCTGTTCCAAAAACATGACGTAAGGCTTTATTAGAGAATCTCGAAAAAATGTTCAGCTATGTGAAAATCCTCACATCTTTTGGCTCATTAGATTTATAAAGTTTGATAAATTCTATTACTTAGTAGAAAAGTAATTTGTTTCATTGCATGTTTTATAATTATTATCTTTATATTGGCAAAATTAAAAGTGTGTCATTTATATGGCCGACACTGTACCTACGATGTATGTATAGGTGGTTTTTTTATATAAAGTTACTTCATATCTTACCCCGGACTAAAATCTCTAAAAAATAAGTCCTGCACACATAAAACTGCCCTTTCACGTACTTTTATTTCATTTCATTCTTCTGTCAGAAGTACTTGAGGATACAGAAACTAGATAAAGCTACGTACATACATATATGTATACATATATGTACATATGTATGTAGATCTTCGCCAGCGTACAGGGTTCGCTTAAGATTTAGGTCCGCATGTGTGGCTTAACTCGACGACTACAAATCCTATGTACATAAGTATCTTGACCTTACGTTGTAACTAAAAGAAATATATGTACTTGTGTATACCTATGTATGTATTTTTCTACCACAGATTAAGATTTTTTTTTTTTGTACTAATTAGCGAGGCGAAAAATGGCTTTTCGATATTACTATCCGAAAGCATTTGAATTCATTTATCGAAGGTTTCAGTATGTCGAGGTCAAAGAAGTCTTTTCTTCTCAATATAGTTTCTCTCACACACACACACACACACTTAGTGACAGATGAGCTGTATGTAAAGATATTCGCGTGCCACAAAAGATACACATTATCTATGACAGGTTTGTTTTTTTTCTTTCTTTTTTTCAATAAAATGTGATTTCTACTTTCTTCTTCTTCTCGTAGCTAATGTATTTTCTTTAGGCTCAAGGGTATAGTGCATGGAGGAGCAAAGTAAAGGTGCGTGCTGTTATAGATTGACTTTTAATGGGTACCTTACAACGGTTCATTTTGGTGTGGTCAAACAAGAAAAACTTAGTGTTGAGGGTAGGAAAAAATGTTGAAAGCATTTTATGACTTCCTCTGTATACACTCGAATAGGGAATAGGTCAAACTTTCCATAGGAAAATGAAGGACTGAGAGAGAGGACTGTAAGAGTTTTAAATTTTAATTGCATCGTAAACTTTATGAATTAACCTAGAATCTATTTATTTGGAGATAGTAACTTTAAGTCAGGACAAAGGGTGGCATTCTATTTGAACAAATTAGTTCTGGTGGTGCCTCAAGGCTCTGTTTTATCTACAACACATTTCTCCTGCCATGTATAACATGAATTCTAATTCCAACATTAAGTGTTTAACTCATTACATTTCGGTCTTGACAGCGTGTATAAATTTGATAGAAGAAATAAAGTGGAATTTAATGTCTTCAAAACGTAACGTAAAGTTGGTTGGTTTGTGTAATAAAAACGACACTTGAACTTTCAGCTTTTCTCTATGAATGGCACTTGACTAGCTGACACCAAAGATTTCCAAAGGAAGTTTTTTAATTGCCATTGGAATGATGTTTGTTTGATATTTCAAGTAACCAAGAACTCTGTCCATATAATGTGCATTGTTGTATTATGTGTAACTGCTCATTTCTGGCTGATCAGTTTCGTGATCTAGTAATTAGTTGAATTAAAGAAACGAAAGAATCAGAGACAAACAATTGACAAAAACATATGAACATAGTCTATATGTATGCATGTATGTACAGTAAAACTTGTATATAGTGGAATCTGCTAATAAAAGAATCTTGCGAAACCTGGATAGTGGACATTTTTGGTTGCCAATTTTGATTTTCTTCATACATATTCACTCTTTTATTTTTTTAGTTTTTATAATTTACACACGATAAAGGGGATATGAATACCCTTATAATGTTACAGTAAAACCCGGATAAGTGCATAAGCAAAATTGTCCGATATCGTGAGTTAGGTATACGAGATATGTAGTTACGAAAACCTACTTAGCTGCCCAGAGGTACTTATCCACGAACAAAACAATCCCCTAAAGGGGATATGAATACCCTTATAATGTTTACACACTGCGCGAGCACATGAAGAACAAGAACGAAAGACAGACAGATCGACGTAGTGATATGAAACTCAGATGTGAGGTTTCAACGAACTCTATGGGTGGTATCCAGGATAACTGGAGAGTTGTGTATTATTGAAAGCTATGCCATTGCTTATGATTCACAGAAGTTTTTCCAGATGTTTCCTTCTATAGTTTGTGCGATCAATTTCTTCAGCCATACTATCCTACTGCCAGTGTTATGCCTTCGCAGTTGGTTTTGATATTAGCTTCTGAAACTGATCAACTTGTTTTTATTTCGTGAGAAATAAATGTTACGGCGACATCTGGATTTGAACCGTGAACATTCACCGTGACAAGCGACGATGACTACCACTACGCCACAGCCACGCCACCGCGAAAAGGCGAAAGATTTTCGATATAGCCAAGAGAAAACGTCAAAGTCTTTCTAGAGTACAAGAACTCACCACATTATGTACTAGATTAAGTTTATTACTTTTTGTTTTGTTTCGATTCTAGTCCTTTATTAAAAAGGGTACTTAAGGGGAATATTTCATGTTAATTATGACGAAAGAAAGAGAAACAATGAGTAGTTAAACGGGGAATGTAATTAAGGGAAATGCACTTAAAAGGGGATTTTAACGAGAGAATCGCTTTGGTTTCTAAAAACTGAGGCTGCTATGCGGGTTTCGCACTTAAGAGGGTGGGTCTTAACCGGGTTTCGCTATATTTGAAACTTGCGAGATCTGAATAATGGAACATTTTTCAATTGAATTTGGATGTTTTCCATGCAAATTCACTCTTCAATAGTAAAATCGAGAAATGAATGCGCCAAAAAGTCATTAACGTTCTGTCGGCTTCGTTTCCTTTTCCTAGTATTTTTTTTCTTTTCGTGTGTGTCTCATTCTGCTAGCAGCTACATTCAACAAGAACACATTCTGAGCTCCAATATAAAAGTTGATCGAAAAGTAATAAAAGAAATTAGGTTGCAGATTGTCGAAAAAGTTTCGAATAGCAGAAATGTTGTGAGTAGTAAAAAAAAAGTGCACCGAAGCATTCGACTATTCACAAGTTTCACTGTATATGTACTCTCTTAAGGTAGAAATACGACCTAAACTTAGGTGTTGTCCCCAAGTCCCCATCGATACAATACACACTCAATTTTTATTCAGAAAGACAATAGTCAATCAATCTAAATTCTCATAAATACATATGTATGTGTTTCGGATGATTACGATTTTTGTAGAGATATCCGCATTTAATTGTTTTTAAAGTCCTTGCATTCGAGACAGCGTTACCACATTGCTACTTTTTTAGCAAAAGTGCTACATTTTTTTTCAGTTTTTTTCAAATTCCTACTTTTATTTTAAAATTTGCCTCATTTAATTTTTGAAGTTACATTGACCTTTTTTCAAAGTTTCCTGCAAAATATTTTGTGTGCGTTTGGTTATGCTATTTGTTTCTTTCAATCTCAACAATAGGTTCAATAAAGCTGTGCTGGACAGAAAAGAACAAAAAAGTACCAGGTTTTTCCGTTTAATGAACAAAGTTTCTGTCCGAGACTGATCTGCGTTGTGTTCAACGACTCTGTTCTAGACAATTTTTCTGCACCTATAGATTTGTGAGAAATGTTAAAATCAGCTGTGTTGCACATTTGATTGTTTTATTTGAAGTAAAAAGTGTTTTGACGAGATTTAAGTATACCAAACGGGTAAAATCGAAGTTCAATCGCAAAAAGGGCAATCAGTTATTGTAAAATGCTATAAATAATTTGGAAAATATTAAGTGAAATAATCATCAATGCAGTTCACATTTTTGACAGCAAACATATGGCTCTAATTTTCTGTGCTGACTTGATCTGAGATTTTTTAAAAATCTGTGCTCTTCTGATCTGCCTTATTTATTCTGTCAGAATTCAAAAACTGGTAAACTGCCAACTGTGTTGACTGAAACAAACAGGAAAATTGTTCAATGCATTTCTTCTGTTTAGTTTAAGCTGGATCATAAAGATGATCATTTGAGCTTATTCATTGATCATTGCTTTAGATCGCTCAACAACTTTATGTAATTGTTACAGATTCATAATAAGACAGCGAAAAGAAAAGAAGGAGGAAAATAAAAATAAACATATAAAAAAATTTAGATAGTATGGGAGCTTGCCTGGTCATGTTTTGCAACGTAAATCATATTCCGCTGTCCAACATGGATTCTCTTCCAAAAGTAGTGTTAGGGAAGTGTTTTCCTGGCCCCAAGGTAGCACAATATATAACTTGCGCTAGAACGAAAACGGCAAGTATTATAAACCATCAGTTTTTATAAAATAAATTGATTTCTCTTATAAACGCTCCTCTTTTGTTTTTCGCTACCTTAGGCTACTTTTGGTACTTTTCACAGTTTTTTCTGCTACATTTATCCAAAGTCAAGCGGCAACGCTGCGATTCGACCCAGTGATTTCTGGAATTTTTCTTGGTTAACGTTAAATGTACACTTTCTGTACTGCAGTCTTAAAGTGTCCGTCAAAATGGAATACAACTCTATCTAATCCATAGTTATTAACCTCGTTCCATACCGCTAGGTCAAATTTATTGTCAAAAGCGAAATTATGTAGGTACTCTTCAAGACGACAATAAACGCAATACAACATGCTTTATTGGTGTCGAACATGACACGAAATTACCAAAAAGAAAAACCCTCATGTATATTTCATGTCTTGTTAGCACCAAATATTCATACAAAAAAAAATATTAAGTAAAACTGAAAGAAAAAAAAAACATAAATTTGCACAAATTAATATTCCCATCCGGTCCGGCGCGGGTCTGTGACCCTCCTCACTCCATCTCTCAACTACAATGAGGTTATATTTTTATTTTTATTATTTTTTATTGCTTACAAAATTCAAATGAAATTACAATAAAACGCGAGTAAATAACATGATAATCAACCAAGAAAAACAAGTCATACCCTATGCATTTCGGTGCTACCGCCGCACCGTGCGTCGTCGCCGTTTCCATTTATAACACTCATAGAGTTTTGTTTGTTGACAACTTGCTTTCGAGAAACCAGCAACGAAAGAATTCCCCGACTTCTCTAGATTTTTGATAAGAATCTCAGGGAGTTGGGTCTCTGAACTGGACTAAGCGCACACATAATGCCAAACATAAACGTAGATTTTCTTTGAATCGTACCACAAAACCAGTGGAACTGAGCTGACGAAATAATCACATTTTAATATTCTTGTAATGTCCAAGGCCTCTTGCCACCAGGACAGCGCACATATAGACGCATGTAGGTGATGAAGAAGAACCTTCAAAAATATTAATTCGTTTTGTATTACATTCCGGGTGTGGTACGAGTACACCTTTTTTTTTTCGTTGATCATAAAAGAAAACATAACAATTCAGGTAGACTCTCGAATCCGAAAAAAAAAGAACAACAGAACCTATTAGAAGGAAAAAAAAGTTGAAGAAACAGGTTGCTAGCTCTGTGTCCCGCATCCGTCGAATCATCCTCTGTAGGAGTGAACATTGCTTTGCCTCTATACCGACGACGACGACGACAAACAGTCAACTTCATCCCGTACACATAAGTCTTCCAGGTAGTAGAGGATATGACCTGCTGAGACCAACACCGGGCACACCAGAAGCAATATCGCATCAATGGGAAATGCAAAGCAATGCCAAGAACAATCCTTGCAGGAAAAACGTCTGAAAATTGAAAACTTACTTCAGTTTTGCATGTGATTAATGATTGGGAGTAGCCCTACGGAAGGGGGCAATTATTTCAGGCGAAGGCATTGAAAAGTGAGTTGGTTTTTTTTTCTCATCCCCTGCCTGATTGTGGATGGCATGAGATATGTTGTTTGGATATTGGCTTGGTTGTGTGCTCTGTGTGATTAAGTGTGTGTTGTGTGTACAATTTGAAGCTAATTTATAATGAAAGGGTTTGGGTAGGTAGTTTTGGATAGACTCAGGGTACTGCGTGGCATTTAGCCCTGACATAGAGTACGATATTACTTAAGATATCGTTTTTTTTTTCTGTTTTGCATGACTTAACATGCATGACAGATAGCATGCATAACTTAGTTAAATTGCCGTCCGAGGCAAGTTGAGAATAGTTTTTTTTTAGTATATTGTTTTGTCTTTTTTCACAAGACACCCACTTCCTTCTGTTTCTAAGCGACGACGACCTTATGCAAGTCTGCTTCTTCTGTGCAGAGTCACACAGTTATATTTAGATCAACAATTGGTCTGTCTGAATCACTGGATGTTCCTCCATTCGAAATTGCAACAGAGATTTTCTTCCATAACTTCGCGCACTGAAATCCTACATCATTTGAATCTTTTATTAAGTTTCCTTCAAACATCTAAAACTATTTGAAATCAGTATTCAAACAGTCCTGCGACTGTTGCCTAGGTTTAAACATTTCTTGGCTAAATCCATAGGCAGAAAGACCAAAGGCACCTGTTCTTCTTGAGGCCTTTAACAGATTTAATGGCATGAAATCTCATAAAAGTTCAGGCTTAATGGTCCTGCTCGCACTCGAAGCCATATATGTATGCTGAACTGACTGCAGAAACGTCGTGGCCGTTGTGGTTAGTGCGTTGGACTACCACGCATGCTGCTCGGGTTCAATCCCACCCCGGGTCCAACACCTAAAAAAAAAAAACAAAAAAGTTTTTCACGGTTGCCACCTCTTTGGAATGTCTGACATGCAATCAAAGAGTATCATTTGTCAGTGAGCTTCTCAAATCGCCGTTCGGAGTCGGCAGAAAACTGTAGGTCCCTTCCATTCGTGCAAAAATAACACGCACACACAAATGGTTGCGAGAAGCAGGTCCAGGTTCACCCCGAGCTGTAGCGCCACCTTAATAAGACTGAAGAAACACACACAAAGTTTTAAGCCAACCCGAATAATAAGACTTTGTCATGTCGCATAGGTACCCCGAGGTACATGAAATCCTAACTAGGTGTCGATAATTGCGTTTTGCTAACCGTATTTGTCTTATTTAGAAAATGACAACCGTACGATTTTCATTCGATTCCAACAATTCGAGCCAGTATTGCTAGAAGTACAGCAAAACCTCCCTTATGCGGACAGTGACAACATTTGTGTCCGCCTAAGGGAGTTGTCCGTTCAAGGGATAAACACAATTTTTTATCTTTATTTATCCTCGCAAATGACTTCTGTCGCAGCTGCATGGATGAGAAGGAAGAATAATCCTTCTATAACCTCTTGTGCAGCTGACCGGTACTCTCCTCCTAAAGAAAATAAATGTTTGGTAGAATATTTCTTAATAGACTTTCAAGATATCTCCTCACGAATATTAATAAAATATGGAAATTGATCCAACTTTTAAAATGATTCCAAGAGCACGTGGTACGATGGATAACCACCTAACCTAACCTAACTACGCACGCTGTATTCACGATATAATATTTCTATTTTCTGCAACGTGCTTTTCTGTATTTGGTATTTGTTTTTGTCTACAAAAAAACAACAGCAGAGCTGTAGAAAATACGTCATACACCTCATACACAGGTAGTTTTAGTACACATATGTTATTTACCGCCACGAGCCGCCTAGAGCCAGAATTTACCGCACTGTACGAAATGTGTGCGTTATTTCTGTCATATTTTGTATTTTCGTTTGCATCTGTTGCGACTGTCAGCAGGTATGTTTCTTTCAAATTCAAATTAAAATATAACAAAAGCTACGGAGGATTTTTTTTGTACGTCTAATGGAATTAAATTAAATACTTTCTGACAGATATGCGTGTCCGCGACCGATGATCAAATGAGTGTCCGCTTAAGGGAACGTAAAATGCATGCAATCTGAAACATAAAAGCTTGGAAAGGAAAATTTGTCCATCTATTAAAGATCGGTCCGTCTAAGGGAGCTGTCTGTAATGGGAGATTTCACTGTAATTATTTTTTCGCTAATCTAGTGATAAAACGAGCAAATCTTTGGCTTCTAGTTACTAGGATAAAATAAACGTGTAGAATGAAATTCTCCTCTCCCTCCCTTTATGCTGATGATACCAACGTCATTTCTTCACCACATGACTCTAATCTCCTTCAACAAGACCTCGATAGTTTTTCTATTTGGTGTCTAACAAATTGCTTAGAGCTCAACATCGCTTAGTACCAATCTATAACCTTATCACGTAAGTATAACCAGTCTTCTCATCGACTTATCCAAGGTCAACCGTCGTTCAATCTCTTCGCGACCTTGGAATATTGTACAACAAGGAGTTAAATCTCCGTTTGCATATTGATGCGATAATCTTAAAAGCCAACTCATCACTCGGTTTCGTCATTTACATCCCTATCTAGACCACTTTAAACTCATTAACTTGAATACCCTCGAGGAACGCAGAAATGTAGCAGATTTTCTCTGTATTCATCGACTCCTCTTAGGTTTGATCGACTGCGCATCTCTTTACAATTCTATCATATATATTATATCTTTAGTATAGGTACCATTTGCGGCTCTGACAGTCAACCAATCATAACAAATGAAGTGTCAAAAGAAAGAGAATTTCCTGGAGCAGTGACGAATTTAACATAATAGATTGAAAAATCCATGAAAAACAAATATACTCCCAAGAAAAAGAAAACATTTTCCGTATGATTTCAATGGGATTTCCATCAGTTGACAGATGGAAATCATATTGGAAGTTTGGATTTTGGGGGTTGAATTTTCTCTCGCGTGAGTTCTCGCACGGGCACACTAGTTTACTTTAATACTAACCCTCGTAATGTACGACGTCCTCGTTTCTTCTATCTACCCACCCACCGCACCTCATACGGCTCCAATGAACCAATCTCCCGTATGCTGCGGAATGTGAATTCAAACTATACTGTTTTCGCCTTCAACCGTAGCTCTTCCTACCTTGAACTTTAAATTTTTATTTAAATCTTAGTTCTTCTTAAGTTTTAGTTTTTAAGTAATGTTTAGCTTGTAATAAGTCGAATAATTGGTGGCTCTCGCCCCACTTAAATTAAATTAAATTAAAAATAAATAAATCATTCGGATTCAAGTCTTATTCCGGGCCAACAGTGTCGACTTCTTTGTCCAACGCTAGGAGGTACTTTTCGTATATTACACTCCTTTGTCGTTTCTTATTTGTCTTTTGAGAAACATAAAGAAAGTCTTGAGTATCACACAAATCCATTAATATCACATTAAAACCACGATAAACCTAATCCCATCCGATATCAACTACAACAGATCACAGCACGGCACTCCATCAGCGACACACATGGACCTCTACCTCCCTGGGGCAATAAAAAAAGTTTAAATTATAACAAAATACTTTCTCGCATTCAAATTAAAGGAACAACAAAAGAAAACAAAGAATTCAATAAAAACAAATTAGGTTTGGTTTTAGTTGTTTTGTCACTCCCCCCCTCTCTGTGCGTTCTCTACTACACATCATTAGGCGTTGAAATGCAGCACGCTGCGATAAGATATTCAAATCGACATCAACCTCATGGATGTGAATAAAAAACAACAGACCATTTAGTTAGCTCAAAACAGATGGCCAAAGTTCGAGAGATGACGGGACTGCTGTAACCATCAGTATAACCCGAAGGCCCACTTATGTACACTCACTCAAAAGGTAATCGGCATCATCTCTGAAGCTAAATCTCTCACGTATGCGATCATAAGTCAAAATGTTTTTTTTTTCTGTGCTACAAGCAAAAAAGTTGAACAATATAATTTCAACTATGTATTTGTTTTCCAATTTTTTTTAACCGTTTTTTTGCTGTGCACATCTGACGACTGTCATTTTTGTGGACCGTACCGTAAAATGCCGCGAGCTACGTGCAATATTGCATAACCGAAAAAAAAGCTAAATAGTTTCGTTAATTTTGTTGGTAGGCGAAGTTAAGCCGATGCGATCGTTTGACGCAATTAAATAGTTGGAATAAATGCGTTTCGCTGCTACATAGAAAAAAGTATCTACAAGAAGATATGTGTTACCCTATTTTATCTTTCTAGATATAAGTAACATCTGACGTATGAAAAAAGGACACAATGTATTCTATGCCTGCAAAAATACATTCGGGAAGAAATGGGGGGCTACAATCGCACATAGTACACTGACTGTACACAGCGATTGTAAGACCTATCCTTACCTACGGGTCAATAATTTGGTGGAGTGTGACTAACATCAACTCCTACCTTAGGAATCTGAATACAAAGAACAGCCTGTCTAAGTATAACAGGTGCGTTCAAGTCCACACCGCAACTTGGCCTAGAAAAGCTTCTGCGCCTTTCACACATTGATCTCTCCATAAGAAACACGGCAGCCAAAGGAGTTCGCAGATATGGCAACTGGAGGCCCCTTTCATCTTCTTATTGGACATTTTCAATCAAAAAGGACTCATGCCCTGCACTGATTACGAGAAATCCCAGATTGACTTTACCAGATACTTCAAGGTCTCCATACCAGGAAGACAGATCAGGAACAACTCCGACAATGCAATCATCGGACTACCCATCTCTACAGATGGCTCAAAACAGAGGAAGGTACAGGAGCAGGCGTCTTCTCGGAAGAAGTTTGCATAATTCAGTCTTACCGACTAGCCGACTATTGCAGCGTCTTCCAATCAGAGATACTATATACATACTATTAAGAAAGCAGCACAAATTGTCCTAAAAAGGAAATAACCCGCAACGGAAACCATCATCTGCGTAGACAGTCAAGCACTCGACTCCACTTCCGTGAACTCAAAATGCGTAAAGGAGTTCCTCAGGGCACTTAGAGCGATAAAACACCATACAGTTTTACTCTGCTGGGTACCCGGACATTCGGGAAAAGAAGGGAACGAAACAGCGTACGGACTGGCCAGGAAAGGCTCTTATATGGATATAACTGGCTAACATCGACTTTCAACACAGCTAAAAATCTAATAGACCAGATCACCACTAATTTAGCCGAGGACCAATGGCAGAACGCTGGCGATTGTACCATAACCCGCCACCTGTGGCCCGCAGTCGACCGGGAAAGAACAATATCCCTACATTCTATGAGAAAAAGCCAAATCTATGTACTCGTCGGTGTTATAACCGGACACTGTATAATAGGAAACATGGCCAGAAGATACGGCATCCTTACAAATGACTTCTGTAGAAGCTGCATGGCTGAGGATGAAATAGAATCTGTAGCACACCTTCTATGCCACTGCCCGGGTCTTCCAGAACGGCGCTTATCCTGCACGGTTCTTCGACGGCCTGGATGACCTGGCTAAGATACCGGTTACAGAGCTAAAGAGATTTATTAGAAGAATGAAATTGTTTTGTTAAATGCATGTTTCTACATGCACAACTAGGGTATTCACAATGGACCTTTACGGCCTCTGGGTGAAATTGAATTTACTGTAAACGACCCTAACATCGACGCTATGAGAAAAGCCTGTCATTCTGAACTCGGAAACTGCGTAGGCTTTAGTTACTTTTTAGGAGCAAACAATTTAAATTCTTAAGGCGACAACCTCTGTTTGAAACTTGGAAAGCAAAATAATACGGTTTCAAGGTGAAATTACCATTCGCCGACCAAAAGGCAACTAACAGCAAAAGCATTACACCCTGAAAACCAATTCGTGACTTAACACCGACTGACTGACCTCAAAGCAGGTTGACTTGCATTACAACCTCACTCGAACCACCACTGTTAGTGATCAGAGTGTCGCCCGCACGATTACAACTTACAAGCCCATCGTGCTGAATGACAGTGACACCACCACACTTAATCATGCGATGGAAAACCACTGTGTGGTGGTTTGTAGAATTCTGTCACTTCCAACATCTTGTCACTAAAATTGGTTGCCTGTCAACTAATAAGCGAATTTAAACTACTTCAAAACAAAGACGCATTCGAACTTTTGACAAACACATACATATGTACATACACCTCCTTTCGATTGAGTTTGAATATTTAACACTTAACCTAGTTAAAGGAATTTCATTTGTCTCAAAAATGAATAGTGGTTCCGGACATTATCCGTAAATTAAGACCATTACGGAATTCCTTGTTCCTCGTTAAACTAAAATATGTTTCCCGATTCAATTTCGCTCGTAGAAAAATTCCTAAGATATCGTCCACTCCCTTAGAGCAACCATCCCCACTCCCATCTTTGTGACCAAATTAACTTAGCTTTACTAAAATTAATTAAAGAACGTTCCAACTCCAATTTACACATTTATTCCCGAAAAGAAAAACGTAATTCAATGAAACCCCATTCCGATGGGAAATGAATTTAATCCAAATCCATCAACGTGTCGAACAGAGCAAACCATGCGTCCCCACTTATCGCATTTAACGCATTTGGTTCTGATTTCGATTCCGTATAGTATATGGTGTGTTGGTGACTCTACAGATCAATATCTAATCCAAAAATAAAAACTAAAAATAGTTTCTTCGAGTAAATAGAGGAGGGAGATTGTGCCCTAAAATGGACCGAAAGGGAGTCCTCTCTACATCAGATATACACACATGCATCTATCTGCCGACGCGCGGCGCGACGGGGGGAAAACAATGAAATATTTACTTTTTAATTAGAATAATTTACATGATTTATTTACCACAAGAATAGTATTTTCTTGATCCTTTTAATGAATCATGGGAAACAGGATTAAACTCGCATGGTTTTTGTGGATAAGCTCTGATGTCTGTAACTGTCACGGTGAGCGTAGTGGAAATATACTCGTGTGTATCTTGTGCATATGAATCAAAAGTCGAAAGATAACAATCTAAGTGTTGAATCTTTATATAGATTTAGATTAATTTTATGTGAGAACGGGGCACAAATTGATGTTTTTTGTGTCTACTTGATTCCATGGGGGAAAAACCACAGGGATTCCACGCGGAGGGGCCCATCGTGAGATCCCAGCTCATAATTATAAAAGATAATCGAAGAAAATCTATAATCAAATACCTTTTAAATTAAGTTATGTATTTACAAGCTGACAAATCAAATTGAGATGCATTCGATAGATTCCAAGCGTAGGAGTCTAGGCATTGATATTTGAGACTTTTTTGACAGCTTGAGTGAATGGAAATCGATGATCTAAGACTAAGTGACAATGTGCTGTTCTTTTGAACTGCTGATGGATATTGAGGGGCATATACGAAGAAAGTAGAAGCCACCAGGGGGATATACCACAAAACAAAAAGCATTGTACAACAGGCGAATTTTAACAAAAAGTTAAGAGTTTATGTACCACGAACCTATATGTTATCAGACTAGATAACAATTTGTTCTACTTAACTCAAACATTTGGGAAATTGGCAGAGTTGCCACATTCTGAACCACAAGGCAACAATTGTTGAAAAATAAATGTTTAATTGTTGTAAAAAAAAAATATCGTGCGAAATTAAATTTGTTAATTGTTAACAAATGTATTTTAAGGTAATTTTATAAATAATAGCTGATCCGCCCGACTTCGCCCATGAACGCAAACAGTCGCGTTACTCACATGACAGATAATTGCCAACGCAACCTGTGGGAAGTTTTTATGACTACACCAAACTATATTATTACATTTAAATTAAAAATTTTTTATATGAAAATTATATACGGAAAAAACTACATTTTCGTAAATATCTGCACTCCAGCTCCACCTCTCGGGTCGAAATTTTGCCAAAGACTTTCTTTTTATTTACATATTATGTATATGGTGTGAATTGGAGCCAGTTCGGTCCAGCGACCCCAACGCCACCTAGGGGGTTCTAACATAAACAAAAACTATCCGGAGCACCACTCGAGCATATGGTGTGAATATAAGGTGGATAACTTCAGTGGTACAGCCATGATAGTCGGACATACATATGTACATACGCATCAACGTTTTTATTTACATATTAAAATTTCATTATTTTTATTTATAAATTACATTTCTTGTTTCATGATGGATCGATACGTGTAAAAATCACTAAGATCCGACATTTAATTAGCAGCCATCGCTGGCTGGTTTGAAAAGCATCCAATTTTCAATTTTTTTGTATTTTCTTGGAGCGGAGCTTCATATATGATGAGATAAATTTATAGGATAATATAATTTATAATTTCACATATTAATGTAGTCACCTATTAAAAAGAGACCAAAACAAATTGTCTGATAAAAGTTCTTGTCAATCGTAGTTACTGTCTTGCGAATTTATAAACCTCGCCCAATAAATGGACTGTTGGCTGCAAGAAGCCTCTTCGTTGCCCTCATGTCCATCATGCCCTGGCACCTATATGAGTTTAACTATATGTTTTTCTTTGCCAGCAGGTTAAGATTTTAGTGGCATTCTAATGTGGTTTTTGATTTGTATAATAGTTGTGGCTTCTTAGTGCCTTTAGCACAGCTCGGCAGTCAGACATGATGTTTATTTAAGTTCTCTCCAGTGAAATTTGTGCGACTGTAGTGATAGCAGATTGTTCAGTTTTGAAAATGTTGGAATCTTTACATATGAACACTTTGGCGCCACTATTCCCGCTCCGACGCCATTCTCTGTTGTTAACCATTGTTGGGCTGGTCCACTTCGGGTTGTTATTCCATTCATCTCTGTTCGGGAAGAATGTTTCGTAGATTCTAACGAGGCTTGTTTTTAGGGACATGTGATCACTGGCACTCTAGTAATAAACTGGTAAGCTAAGTAATAAATTGAAATCATTGAAACTTCAAACTTTGGGCAATTTTTAAGAAATGCTCGTCCGACTATCAATTTTGTTTGCTTTTGTAAAATTATTGGTCAAAGCACAGAGAGAATATTTTGTACTATCACGATTTTTAATCAAAACGGTTTATTGATCTGCACGACACCTATGTATCGTGCAGGTGCAGCTGTGACACAATCACTTGCTAAACTGACTTAAAAAAAAAAAAAAATCGTTTTAAAAAATACAATCGATATTTTATATGGTACTGGAATAGACTTTATTTGTTAAATATACTTTTTGAACAATGTTTGTTACTTACTTAGTTGGCGCTACAGCTCGAGGGGAACCTGGGCCTGCTTCTCGCAACCATTTGTGTGTGCGTGTTATATTTTTTCACGAATGGAAGGGACCTACAGTTTTTTTTTGCCGACTCTGAACGGCGAGTTGAGAAGCTCTATCGTGACAAATGATACTCTTTGATGCTTGTCAGACATTCGAAAGAGATGGGCACACTATGAAAAACTTTTAGGTGTTTGCGGCGGGATTCGAACCCAAGACCGCTGGCTCAGTAGTCCGACGCACTAACCACTTGCGCTACGTGCCCAATGTTTGTTAGTGTGTTAAATTGTTGTTTCGTAGTATAGGCCACAGAATACATAACATTGCTATTCATCCTTCATAACTAGATTCTCTATTTGCTTAAGGCAGATGAGAGTTTGAGAAGTGAAGTTTTTGAAATGGTGAAGTAGCACGTAAGCTACCCCAAGCATCAATTCACAGAGATTGTCTATTTTTGCAGAAACTTATTTATCAATTAGACTGCAACCACTCTTGTTTATATAATTTGTAATTGTCAAAAAGAAAAACCCATCAATCAGCAGAAATATTCTCGAAAGACAGTTGTTTTCATTTTCGATTCGATGCCAAATTCAGTTTCACTTGTGTAAAGATAAACCATTTGAGCATACATTTTAGCCAAAAATTACTAAAAATAATAATATTTACACGAAATGTTTACATTTCACCTAGAAACGGAGCCAATAATATTTGCTAAGAAATAGATAAATGTTTTTTTTATCATCTTGTGCATTTTGAGTTTTAAAAACTAACTCAGAGCAAAGTTTTTTAACTTCACGTCTAGATCGAAAATCCTATTTCAAGTTTAGTTGAGGACACATACACTGCGGATCACTAGATTAGAAGCAGCCTATTTTGGGAAAAGAAAATGATCTTTCTTCCGATATATGGCAGTTCGAGAAAAAAAGAGGATGGTTAAAGAATGACTGGTTTGTGTTGAACGCAACGGTGAATTCCAAAATTTTAATAAAACAGGCTAGCGCTTTTACCTGTCAATCTTCTGCCACGATAAACACAAAAACTAATACACACAATGAAGTAAAACTTCGTATTCCTGTTCTTTAACATCCTGTGCTTATTAAGGGCCGATTTTTAAATTAATTTACGTGCAATATTATTTAAATTATGTAATTAAAAAAAAAAACATTAACGAATGCGATTTACTGGCGAAATGTCACTTATTCAAAACACAATCCACACTTCTTTTGTGGATTGTATTTGTTGGGCGGGACAGCTAGTTGGTTCATAAGATTAGAAGGAGTCAAATTGCTATCGTTGTTTGTGACGAGATTTATTTATTTTTTTCGTGTAAAAAGTAAATTTTGTCAATAAGAAAGGGTTTGCTTTATTTTTTCCTTCAAGCATGGTAAAAATATTGTTGGACATTTTCAGAGAGGGTGAAAGTTGTCGATTACCATTTGGAAGGCTTGTCTAAGCGCGCCGTCTTTGGCAAGATCAATCGGAGTGATAGGTAATGCTGCAGGTAAATGATCCAAACATTTACGAAAAAAAAATACAAAGGAAACGTTTCCACGGCCCATACAGCTGCGGAAAAACAAAAAATAGTCTGATTAGCCTCCACTTCAGAGGTTTCGCGAGCTAAGCTCGGAGATGCAGCTGGTGTTACCGTACGTAAATCTTATGTTCGTCGTGCGATTCATAGTGTCAAATACCTTAAGCGACTTGAGCTGAAGAAAAAAACCACCACTTAATGTGTTGCGAAAAATCCAAAGCTTACAATGACCACATGACCCTGGATGTGCAACAAGGAGCAAGTTCGAATAGCTGAAACAAAGAGGTCTGTTCTAACGAAACAAAATTAAATTAAGATGGACCGGATGGCTATAACTACTATTTCCACGATCTAAGAAATGAGAAGCTCCCTTTAAACCGCCATCATAGCACAGAAGGAGGCGTAATGGTCATGGGTACAGTATCGTACTATGGCACCATCGACTTGGTGGTTCAAAGCTCTAGAATGACAGTGGTGATGGAATCTGCTTTTCCGAAGATCCACGATCTCTTCGGACTAGTTTCATGGATATTTTAATATGACAACGCTCCTATACACACAACTCGCATTGTTAAATTGTTACCAGTAAAAATGTTGAACTTCTTCCATGGCCACAATATTCGCCAGACCTTAACATTATAGAAAATATCTGGATTTCATTCGACTATTTGGCCTCATTGTATAACTACCCCAAAGGTCGAATTTTTTGAAGAGAGGTGATTCTATTCATCATTAAAAATTGTACCTAAAAATTAAATTTTCATAAAAAGAAAACAAAAAACATTTTTTTTTTTCATTTATTTGTAAGGCCCCGTTCACACACGACGGTTGCATCCGCGCGGTTTGAACCGCTGAATATTATAATGTGCTCAGACAGCTGCGGTTTGCGTGCGGTTATGAACGAAGCATTCACCTCACTTCAATAATGGAAATTGGAGAGGCAATATGCTCCTAAAAAAGAAAAGAAAAATACAGTATTGGATACATCCAATACTACGTGATCGCTTGTCACATGGGCTATTTGTTACATTATATCCCAAACTTGAACCCAGTCTTTAATTATTATTTGAGAATGTCGATATCTTCAATGTGTGCAAATTTAAATCTGAGCAAAATCCATCATTTACGTATATATTTCAACGCCTCCTGCTCCATCCATTAGTATTAAAACTATATTCAAACATTATGTACAAACGAATCATAATATCATAACAATTTCAAATATCATCCAAAATATCATCCATATGCAATAGAACTACAACCGGATGGTTTCCGCGCGGTTCTATTTTCTGGCGGTTGAGTTGCGAGAATCGCGCGGTTTGTCAAACCGCCCGGTTGTGTGTGAACGAATATAAGGACGGCAATGTAAATATGAATGTTTAAAACCGCGCGGTTTCCGTCGTGTCTGAACGTGTCTGAACTAAGATGCTTTTAATCTTATGAACCGATTTAAATGCAATCGTTTCTGACTCATTGGGCAAAAAGGTTTTCAAGGTACAAGGTACCGCAATGTCGTTCTAAACATTTTTCAAACTTGATTATGAATTAAATACAAACTACTCTAACTTCCTTCATCAGTTTTATTTCCTAAAGATATGTGCTTTTAACATTTTCGGTACGGATTTTTGTATTACAAATACAAATTTTTTTCTGATGTGCATTGGTTGCTTATGGTCAAAGTAATGTGTCAAGACAAGGAAAATGTCCTTGCAACGCAAATGCAACCATTAATAATTGAAAAACTCAAACTAGATTGTGCACGAACACATAACGGGATCAAAGCATACGTAAATGATCGCATTGCCTCTAAAACACTGATGGGACAAAAATTAACAAAAATAGGTGTTCTCGTAAAATGCGAACTCCTAATGGGACATATGTGTCCCGTTAGTACCGAAAGGGTTAATCCAGTGAACCGCAGTGTAAATACAAGAAGGCAACAATTATTAGTCAATCTACAGTCAGTCATTTGGCAAACAAGATAAAGATGACAGATAATTTCAATCCATTAACCTTTTTCGACTTTCCGTCGGTAGATTAAAATGCCTGTTGTTGGGTATTAGTAGTGCATGGGCTGTTCTTTGAGCAGAAATACTAAGCGGAGACAGTTTTCCTTGCAATTAATTAATTTGACCCCTTTCCAGTCCTACGTCATATTTCTGATTTAAATTTCACAATAAATTTAGTTTTTATATCATCTAAGAAACCTATGTTAAAAATTTCCCTAGCTATGTAATGTAAATACAAATATGTATAAGGATGTATGTACACGTATTTAAAACCCCTTACAACTGCCACATTCAGTCTTGGAAATTTGATTTGCCTATTAATTGATTAAACGACCAAATACCGATTCCGTTATATGATCCATTATGAAATACCACGTATAGGTACTACATACATAAAAAAAATAACAGATAGTTTTTCGAACTCGACCACATTCGTCTGTCAAACGCTTTTCAATCCGCATCACTGAAGGTACGTATACATTTATACTCTACTCTACTTTAGTATCTCATGGATTTATCGATATTTTCACAATTCAGTTGAGTTGGGTATATAAACAAAACAAACAACATTTCTACTGGATAATTTCCATACTCTCGCAGCAGCCGCAACAACGGAGAGAAATGTCTGCAAAAAGCACACTTTTTTTTGTTTTAGCCTAAAACAGGTTATTCATCTAAGTATCTACAGATACAGACTACCACAGTAAGACGATGGTATAAAATATAACGGCGCGGTGCTTAAGCTTAAGCGAATTTAGATTTAGATACTTTCTTTAAATTGCACGAGTCTGTAATATTCTATAAAAAATTACTAATTTATACCACAAGTTGAAAAATGCAAATTTGACGATTTCGAAGGAAAAACAAAAACAAAACAAGATAATTTTAATTACTTTTTAGACTTTATCCGAAAAGTTGCTGCTTCGAGTTGTTCGCTCTGTCGTTATCCAAAGAAGTACTGATTATCGTCGGGTAAACAAGAATATTTTTTTTTCTATTTATTGATTTCGTAATCACATTGAAGAATTTTAATTTTTTATTTTTTCACATTTCAAGAGATTTTCTTCACGAACTTTTTGCACCACTGGACTGGGGATAGATCGGGATAAGAAAATTGGGAACCCACCGCGAGATCACTGCGATCCGAATATCTTTTACGCGAATAACATAGAAAAACTATACACAACACAGTCGAGATGCTGCCGTGATCAGTGAAAAAATCGACTCCGGTGTTGATCATCAAATGATATCTTTAAGATACAACAGCAGATAAGCCACCGCACATACAAATTTAGATCAATTTTATTACACGAAAAAATAGACACAAAACTTTGTATTTCAAAAAATTGGTGCAGAACCGCATTAATCGAGTATTTAGATACGATAAATAAAACGAACACATACACCGATCAGTCCGCCGTCTGTCTTACTCTAAGCACGTCTGGAATCAAACTGAAAAAGGTCGCTCTCCGTCGATGCAAAGAAAAACATTGTCGTCCATTCGTTTCGTTTGTTGTTCCACCAGCAGGCAGCAGTGAGCAGCTCCAGCACCAACCAAGTTCCCGACTCCCAGGTTGATTGTGCCCGCTTTGGTTGGTTTAGCTGGTTCTGTGTTTCATGGAGACAGTGGCTGCCTGGTCTGGCAGCCAACAGTCAGGCAGACTATCAGGCTAACACAAGCTGGCTGTTGGCGTAGTTTCCGATGCAGAAAGCAACGATCGACGGTGCATCTGTGGATTGTGGAATAAGTACGAGTAGATAGATAGATGTGTGTTAATAAAATTTTTCTTTTATTTTTCTTCCGTTTGGTGCTGGTGCTAGTACTGCTTTCGGGTCTTCTTCTTCGTTGTGTTTTGGGTCTCTTTGCTTTTCTAATTTGTTTGTTTTTTTTTGTTCATCTTGTTTTTATTTTATTTTTGTCTTCGTTGTAGGCTCCTTTTTTGTTGGTCATCTTCTAAATTTAATTCCAGTTTTGCTTGGCGAATGGTTTCGTTAGATAGAGGACCTTTTTTAGATGCGATTACAATACGTGTAGAATTTAGTTTATATTCAGTTGTAATTTAAAAAAAAAAAACCAAGATGATCTAGAATTGGTTTACTTGGTTTTATTTCAATCCAAACTAAGACTTAGGTTACATATGTATACGAGTAGTTTTGTAGTTTCGGATACAAATGCCACCGAATAAGAAGTCAAGGTCTGTCGTTTGAACAGTAGTATTTACAGCTGTGGCCATCTAATTAGAAACACCTAAGTTCGATTCGATTTATTAAAAAAATTAAATACGTTGGTTTTAAATTTCAAATGTCAGTCAATAATCGAACGAGTGTTTAGATTGTTAATTTTATTTAGATTTAGACGATTTTGCGATGCCTAAAACCAAAAGCTATGCGGAAGGCAATCATTGAAATGTGGAATCTCAAAATGTCATACCGAGCAATCTTATTGACGCATCCAGCATTTCAAGGTATTCGAAACCGCCAAAAATGTGCAAAGGAAAAATCGGCCGCGCAAAACATCCTCTGGCCCGGCTGGCTAAATTTGATCCAGAAATAAGTCCGTCCAGTGGAAATCCCGCGTCAAATTTTGGAAGAATCAAGTGCTCCAATCACCACACGCACCATTACAAGACGATTGGCGAAAGAAACCGCTCGTTACTTTTAAGCAAACAAACAATTGAGTTCGTGAAGTCTCACCTGAATTGGACACCAAAGCAGTGGAAATAGTAGTAGTATAGAGCGATGGAACTAAGGTCAGCAGAATGGGACAAGATGTCACTCGATATGTTCGACGACCAAAAGGCACAGCCCCAAGTATGTGTTACCAGTTATTAAACATGGTGGGGTATCAGCCAACGTTGGGGAATATTTTTTCTTGAATGGTATTGGTCCGTTACCCCGAATAGATGACATTTTAATGGCTTTAAAATATATCCAGATATTGGGAAACTACTGCGGATGTGAGTTCCAGTTGTTGGACAGAGATAGGTTTTGCATAAAAAATACGCTATGCGACCTAGTATCTAGAGTAGCTGAACAATGTAGACAAGACTGCATCCACCAGGCTACTTCGTCTGTCCATAGGTCAATATATAACCGACTTAGCCACAACCTATGTGAAAAAAACTACTTTCGCAGTGAGCACAGCCAAGAAGTAATAACAGCGATTTTCAAAATGAGAGGTGAACTAGTGAAATTAAATTACATACATAAATTACATGTGATTCATTTTCTTGGAAAATGTCTGATCTTGAGGAAAATAAGAAGAGATCTCCTAGGCAGTGACTTCAAATCTGAAGCCGAAGTATTGGCGCTCTTAAACTGTGAAGATGATATACCTCAACTTTTACGCTATTTCCAAATGGCAATATCTTATCGGAATAGGATTACAAACGAGGCTTTTTAAATCTATTATTTCTTATTAATGTACTAAACTTTTATGTTATTATTTTTATTTTATTTTTTCCTTTTCGATTTTACGAATTTTAAATAATTATGTAATTATGTAATTAATTATGTATTACTAAGAACAAATGTCAATCTGGCAGACGGCAAAGCCATGAGCTAACGATTTGTGTAAACTTTTGTAAGTTCTTAAGAGAAACAATAAATCAAAATCTATCTATATATCTATTGGGAAACAATATCTTGGGCAGACACACATTTGACAGTTATTTGAAATTCCAGTAGGACAATGACCCCAAACATATGGCTAAGGTCACGAAACAATTTTTCCAGGTCAATTCAATCGCCTTAAAAAAAATCAACATGATTAGACATTTTGGTAATAATATTGATGTTGCCTGGAAAGCCATTCCTGTGGAGCGCTGCAGACGACTCATTCAGTCTATGCAGAAAAGATGCCAGGAAGTTATTCGGCAGAAGGTGTTTACTGCGCAGTATTAACTTAAAATGGTGCCGTGACATAAGACCAAGTTGGCCTTATGTCGCTTTATGAAATTGACATAAAGCCAAATTTTATCATTTGGCATTATGTCACTTTCAAAAAGCGACATAGGACCAATTTTTAAAGTGACATAAAGCCAAAGATGATTTGGTCTTATGTCGCTTTCCTAAAGTGTCATAAAGCCAAATGGTACTGGGAGCAGACTTTACCTATTTCGCTTGAATAACGAAAAGTTTAAGCTGCGTTCTCACTGTTACTCTATTTTAGGCTCAAACCCCAAAGATTTCATATAATTTTTTGAGCATAAGATAAAATGTGTGAATTTTGGTCGTCTTATATCCCACCTAACATATAAG
Organism: Brachyopa scutellaris; assembly: GCA_949775065.1. Classification (NCBI taxonomy): domain Eukaryota; kingdom Metazoa; phylum Arthropoda; class Insecta; order Diptera; family Syrphidae; genus Brachyopa; species Brachyopa scutellaris. The sequence continues at coordinate 190,967,844 of OX459112.1, forward strand.
TTTTAGATTAGCTTAGACTAGAGAATTCAAATACACAGAAGAGTATGCAACAAGTAAGTCATACTAGTTAATTTTGGTTTTTGAGAATTTCAGAATTTGAGAAAATAAAACTAAAAAAATCGCGCGATTTTGTTAGTTTTATTTTCTCAAATTCTGAAATTCCCAAAAACTAAAATTTTATAAGTTTCTTTTGTCAATTTCTCCAATATTAAAATTTTATGTTTCTTTTTGAGAATCTCAGAATTTGAGAAAATAAAACTAAAAAAATCGCGCGATTTTGTTAGTTTTATTTTCTCAAATTCTGAAATTCCCAAAAACTAAAATTTTATAAGTTTCTTTTGTCAATTTCTCCAATATTAAAATTTTATGTTTCTTATTGAGAATCTCAGAAATCGCGCGATTCTGAAATTCCCAAAAACTAAAATTTTATAAGTTTCTTTTGTCAATTTCTCCAATATTAAAATTTTATGTTTCTTATTGAGAATCTCAGAAATCGCGCGATTCTGAAATTCCCAAAAACTAAAATTTTATAAGTTTCTTTTGTCAATTTCTCCCATATTAAAATTTTATGTTTCTTTTTGAGAATCACAGAATTTGAGAAAATAAAACTAAAAAAATCGCGCGATTTTGTTAGTTTTATTTTCTCAAATTCTGAGATTCTGAGATGTATGTCCCATACATAAGTAAAACCAGATATGCAATAGAAAATTGAAAAGTGATATTAAGCCAAATTGGCCTTATGTCCCTTTATGAAAGTGACATAATGCCAAATGCTCGAATACTTAAAACATACTTATTTCAAACTCTTAAGAAGTCATTTATGAATAAATACAGTAATATAAATTTTAATTGAGGTGTTTCTATTTAGTTGTCCACAGCTGTACACATAGTTTGATATGATAAGTTGAAGAAAACGTCCCGTAAGCTACCAAGTAACTTTTGCATTTTTTTACAAGAACGTTTCAGTATTTTCACAAACTACGGACTTAAAAGCGTTCGAACCATCTTCAACTGAAACGCATCTATTAAATTTTTATTGATGCCTTAATTTGCCACAAAATTTCTTTCATTCGTTGAAATATGTCAAAAAATATTCCTTGTTTGGGGACAACAATATGCTTCCAATCCGTAGGAAGATCATTGATCAAAGATATTTTACTTTCGCAGCAGGATCAAACCTAAAGATACACGTTTTATGCACTCAAGTCTTGATGGTTACTTCTGGGATAAGCAAATCGTATAAGTTACCTCCAGGAGCCATTAAAACCCAACCCATTGGTCATTTGATAAGAATCAAAGCCATCTTATTGTACAGAAATTTAAAATAAGTTTAAAAAATACTTAAGAAGCACATTTGTATGAATATAAAATAAATTAAAATATCTTATAGCTACGTGTTAGTACTTTACCACCAGAGAGGTCTAGAACTGTAGTGAAAAATCGGATACACATACCTGAAAAGAAAAGAAAAACATTTTGATTAGACACGACCAACACACATATATGTACACATAAATGCTTCACGATTTTAATAAAAATACAGTGGAAAAGAACCAGGAAGTAGTGCTTCACCCAACAAAGGACATTCTATGTCCAACTGAGGTTGTCCCCAGTCCGCAGTCTTAGAAGCAAAATTAAAAAAAAAAAACCGCAGTAATTAACGTGTTTGTACATTTATCTACCCTGGATTCGCACTTTGTCCCGGTCTGGGCACACTCGAAGAGGCTAACAAAAAAAATAAAAAAAAAAAAACCCAAGAAGCCCATCAATATCAGAAGACGCACTTTGTTCTTCTTTGGGGCACAACTATACAGCAACAGCAACAGCGCCGTCATCCTTACATCTCATCCTGGTCTGGTTGCTTGTGTTGCTGTTGCATATAATTCATTCCCTCGTTGAATGACCATTAAACTGCAAGTGCGGACCGAAAATGAAAACAAAGCTATAAACCTGGACAGAGGCAGAGACACACGGAGTAACCTAAGCGCAGGAAATACAGCTTCTTCGTATTCCTTATCCCATATTCTCGATTTTATTCTTTTTATCGAACTATGGGCAACAGGTAAAATAGATTTCGTCTATCTGGAAGACACCCACCTCCCCCTCCTTTGCTTTCAGGAACCCTACTCATTTGGTATCTATGGCCATTATATTTATTCTGTGATGTGAGTGGCAATAAAAGTGGCCCCAACAACAGTTACACACACAAAATAAGTTTTTTTTTTTGACATTTTCTTTTACGAAAAAAGGGATAGAGAAGGACAATAATAGAGTACGGAATACGCACATCACAAACGATAGGTGAGTTTGAATGTGTGGAGTGTACAGTGTACACCCGCAAAATGTTGTAATAAAGTCGTGGAGTACAAAAAGACAAAGACCATGACAATATAATGTGGCGAGTGAGATTATAGTACATTTATTTGCCATCTGGAGCAGTCGAAGGAGTCACTCTTTGTGTGGGTTTCCTTTAACTTGAATCTGACAAATAAGACGACGCTGGTAGATAGCTAAGTAATTCACAGCCGTGGCGAAGGAAGTGCAAGAGGAATCCTTAATCATTTTGCAGCTACAAATGATTTGGCATCTTGGTACTGTGTGATTAACTTCCTCCAATGTGGTTACAAAAAGTTGCTCAAGTTTAGATAAAGCTGTCAAGACAGGTGCTGTTACAAAATGCTCAAATGTCGCAACATTAAAAGGTTGCAGACAACTTTTTCTACCCAGGCTTTTGAGTTAGGTTAGGTTGAAAGAGGTCGTGTGGCTTAGCCATCATTAAACAGTAGGTACCAGAGTGGGCCCATCACCGTAAAATCCATCCCACAATGACTCTAATCCGCCAGATTTCCTCTAAGCATTTTATAACTCCGCAAAACTTTGGAATTAGTCTATGGTAGATTTGGCCTACCTCATCCAGGTTACCCAAGCTCTAAGGGAGCATGCAATGATTGCGCAAGCAAGAGAAATTTAATGGATACGTCCAACGCCGTATAAGAAAGTGAAGACATTTTCGGGTTTGAGTATCAAAAGACGAGCAGCATGTTAGAAGAATGTCATCTAGTAGATCTGAATCGTACTCGAGGATGTTACTGCCGAAATTCATTCGGCCTCACTAAAGGATTCTGAAATTAGAAATTTTCCTCGACGTTCTCTGATGTTTGAACTGCCAACCCATCGATTTTAACGCTGACATTATGACCGCAGTAACAAAAGACTTAAAAGAACGTTTAAGTGAAGAAGTGTGACTTGCTGGGATTAAACCCGGAATAGCACGCATCCAGCACACTAATTACTATGCCACAGTACCCACAGAGGCAGAGCAAGTGAATATAAAAAAAAATCAGACCATCCAATGACCTATCCAGCACAGAATAGCTTTTGCTGTCAAAGTGTTGACTTGTAACAAATCTGTTCAGCTACTGTTATTAACATTTCTTTAAAGTAAACTACCGCGGCATAGTGATTAGTGCTTTGGACTACTACGTATGCTGCCCGGGTTCAATCCCACCAAATACCCCCTGTGCCACCTCTTTCGAATGTCCGACAAACATTCAACGAGTAACATTTATCGAGATGAGCTTCTCAACTCGCCGTTCGGAGTCGGCAAAAAACTGCAGGACCCTTCCATCCATGCAAAAATATAATACGCACACACAAATGGTTGCGACAAGCAGGCCCTGGTTCACCCCGAACTGTTGCCCCACCTAAAGAAAGAAGAGAAGAAAGTAAAAGTCCGGCCAAAAACGAATACAGTCGAATCCCTCTGAGTTGAATCTCTCTCTAAGTCGAATTTTTCAACACTATTTTAGCATGCCCTTCAGTTATCCATAGAAAAGGTATCCTATAAGTCGAAATCTCTCTAAGAAAATTCCTCCAACTCGAACACATTCTTGCGTTCCTTCACCTCTTACGATTCCTCTAAGTCGATCTTTTGACAAGTCAGGTTAAAAAAAAGTACAGTTGCGACTAAACTCGCTCAACGGTTAGATAAAAAGCTAAACTTCGTAGTCATTGAGTTCACGGCCGATGTACATATGTATTCATTTCCACACCTATCACCGGACTCAAGTCCAAGCTTACTCCAAAAAATCAACCACAAGTTCGTTAATTTCCTCGCTAATTGCAGACACTTTTAACTTGTTTGTTGCTCAAACAGGTAAAAAAAAAAATAGTTCCTACAAATTACCGGGCCCTTTTCTGTACAAGTGCCTTACCAATTAAGCCAGCCTCTAATCCACTTCAATCGAACAATCGGCTAGCGTGCGCGCACAGACACACACGCAGCAACACACAACAGTGCTGCTCTTAATCAAACACTAATTTCTTCACCAAACCATCCGACAACTCCCACTTATCTCGGGCTCAAGATCACCTGGGGCCTCCTCGCCTTATGTTAATTGATTTTCAATTTCCATTTAGAAGCTTCCAAGTTTGCGACTTTCAGTATTCCCACGATAATAGGACAGAAAAAAAAAAACTTCAAGAATGTCATTAATCATTTTGAGCTCGTTACCAATCAGCACAAAATAGCTGCTTTGACTGAAGCTCTGAAGCTCTACTACCTCCGCCGCCTTGCCCGTTGCTAAAACCATTGTTAACCAGGTGCTGCAAAGAGAGGGGAACAACAGGGTCGACTTCGGGCACGACCCAATCGATACAATTACGATTATTATCGTAATCTGGGTCTCTCGCGCGTTTACCTGTGCTAGGCAGCTTCATGCTCGTGTGTTTCATGCCCCTCGCTGCTAACATGAATCGACATGAAATTATTGTTAATTTGTATTTGTTTCTTTTTCTATGCTTTTCACCTTCTTCCTTCGTTGTACCCTCATTCTTGAAAAAGTTCCTGGCTCGTCATCATATCGCCCCTTCTGCTGAACAAAAATGCACGCGTCATGCGAGCGAGAGGAGCGCACTGAACCCGAAAAAAATAAACGCGTACACCGTGCCACAACCTCACCAGAATAATAACTCATAACAATTACACATCCATCTACATAATCATGTTATGTTAATTTCTTATATCAACCGACGCGACGAAGGAACGAAACGTACGAAAAGTATCTACACAAAGTATCTAAGCACAAAAGCAAACCGAAATTTATTTAGATGGAGCAAGCGGCGCGGCGGCGCAGTGCGGTATAAAACCTCCAAAGACCCCAAAGCGATCACTTGTGTATGAGCCCCTAATAGATAGACGATCCAGCTAACGATCGGTCGGTTGTAGTCAGTTCAATGCACGTGTTCGACACACACAGTCCAACTCAGGGGTGGCGTTGGCAGAGGTGAAGTGTAGTGGATCACCCTGCCTAAAGGGTCGGTCGGTCGGTCGGTCGGGGCGAAGACGCATATGACGACGACGTGAGTTCGCTCTCGTGGTGTGTGGAGCTGAGTTTATGTCGCGCACACTTTCAGAGGCAGGCCTACACCGCACGGTTCGAGAGCCTTTAAGTGATGCACGTTTTATGTTGCCTTTCGTATGTATAGTATGTATTCGCTATGAGCGCGCGCACAAATGTTCACTCATACATCACCCGATACTCCAATTCTGGTTTTGGGTTTCAATTGTGTTTTTGTCTCCTTTTTGTAGCCCTCTTGGGAGTTTCTGTTCACCTAACTGGTTGCAGGTTTGTATGTAGTGATTCCTTGGCCAACTGGTTAAACTGTTTTCGACGATTCGAAGAAGTAGTGCATCTAATGTTATTAAGGTAATAAGTGCCAAACTGAGGTTTGTTTAACGTGAAGAAATGCGCTATAAAGTTAACATCTAGCAGGTATACGATTATGTGTCTATTGCGTAGCTACGTAGAGGTTTGGGTGTTACGTAAATGGATGATGACAACTAGAGCTTAATTCACATTCCATATTGATCTTGATCTTGACTATTGACTTTGATGCCAAGCGTCACACAAAGTTGTCACTAGTATCTGCCACTTTTATGGAGAAGGCGACATCAGTGTAGAACATTTTCTATGTTATGCCCGCCCCAACTAAGAACACAAAAACTTTCACTACAATCAGGCTAGACGGCGGGATTACTAACAGGGCATTGCCGTCTCGATATCACCTAAACAACTGGCGGGTCAGAACCTTTTAAAAAAAAAAATACCGAAACGCCATATATACTGATTGACTTCGCACTCGAAAATGCTATAAGTTATTGCTTTAGCCTTACTTTCCAGACTTAAGATCTTTAAATGTTACTAAAAGGATGTCCTCAATTGTGAACTTCAAGCTCAAGTCTGCAAGATGTTTTTAAAACTCCTTCAATGGTATGAATAAGGGGCTGATAGCGAAATGGGCCCACAACATCTTAAGGGGGTATTCTAGTCTAGAATTTTGAAAAAATCGTTTTTTTTTTATTTCATATTTTTAAAGATTAGACCTTCGAAAATGTATCCTCCAAATATTTCCTGAATTATTTTACAGAAAGTCTCTATGTGAAGGTCGTTGTAACGTATTTCTTTAAATGCGTTTTTCTCGAAACTACTTTTTCCAACACGTCTGACATGATTTCTTAAGTTCTAATGAACCGATTAACTTGAAAGTTGGCGTGGATTTTCTTTACATATCTCTCTATCGCAGGAACTAGAATTATGTAAAAATTTTGTTTTTTACTATTTTTAAAAAATTAAAAACTTTGAAAAAAAGGCCAAAAAATCAAACAGCCGCCATTTTGTGAAAAAAATTTGTTTTTTATTTCCGTAGTTCAGGCGATAGCGACATTCTTACCGATTAAGACACTTTTTTTTTTTTCGTATCACCAGAAGGGTTGGAAATCATGTCAACAAGGACGCACCCTTATTTTTCACCGCTCACTTTACAAGCCAGTTATTTTTTAAATTTTCAAAAAAGTAGTTTTTTTTAATTTTTTTTTTTGTACTGTTAAAATATTAGTTAATATCTAAGACTGACTAGTAAAAATATAATTGGTTTCTTTTTTATCGAATTTTAAAAAACACCCAAAATTCGTACCGCTAGATTAGAATACCCCATTAAGAAGCCAGCAGTGCAGTCTGTGTGTTCTACTACGGGTATAAAATTCATTGGCTAAGGACGCTGCTATGTTAAGTTACATATTTAGCAGAAACGAATGAGTAAGCTAATACCTAACGGAATACGTACACTCACGGACAAAAAAAAACCCTCCCAATCGAAATAATTTGTATTCCCGTCTTTCCGACGATAGCCAGTTTATGTATGGCGAAATTAATTATAAGCATATATATTTTTAATTATTTTCAATATTTTTACTATCTAAATATGTTTCAAGACTACAGGTACATAAGTGCTCGGTTTGTTTTTAATTCGGTAAAAAGTCACAAATGGTTCGTTTATTCCAAGATTTAAAATGGTTTTGACTATTAAAGAAAAAGCGTATTACGTTGGTTTGCGTAAGGACGATAAAGTGTCAAATCGCGATATTGCTCGTCCACTAGGGGATGGAGTGTGCAGAACCTCATGGAACAATTTTAACTAGAAAGCTGGAAGTGGAAGCCCAAAAAAGTCATCTCCTAGAGATCAGCGTCTGATTCAGCGAATTTGTTTAAAAAACCGATCATTCTAGGAGCAAACTGGGAAACAAAAAGTGATCAGACAATATCGAGGTTGCTAAATGGAATGGGAATTAATGAAAAAAACAAAGACTTGAATGGGCAAAAACTTATGAAAATTGGACTCAGGCTTCCCTCATTGATGAAATTGTGTGCCTAAATAAAATGTAAAATTCCTCTTTTTTCATACAAATGCAAAAATTTTGGAATTATGTGCTCAAATGTCGACCAATATCTATTTGTGTTATTCTAAGCTAACAAGTTGTTTCATATTACTTACTTACTTAGTTGGCGCTATAGCTCGAGGTGAACCTGGGCCTGCTTCTCGCAACCATTTGTGTGTGCGTGTTATATTTTTGCACGAATGGAAGCTCAATCGTGACAAATGATACTCTTTGATGCTTGCCAGACATTCGAAAGAGGTGGCCCTATGAAAAAACTCTTTTAGGTGTTAGACCCAGCCAGAAGTTGAACCCGGGCAGCATTGCGTGGTAGTCCAACGCACTAACCACCACGGCCACGACGACCACCGTCATATTTCATGAAAATTGAAGAAGAGTAATGGTGCAAGGGTTTTTTTTTTGTCCACGAGTGTATGTCTGTATTTCCAAGAAACAAAATTACACTTGCGACCTACATTCATATGTCTGTATGTATGTGCGTACGACAACTTTTCCAATTCAATTCCTTTGCCTTCATCAAAATCTGTAAGACTAATGAAATATTTACTTTCCAATTAAATTGGAAGCCACAATCAATTTAAACTGCTGGCACTGCATGTCATCTGACACCAGAAACCCCCAGCAAACGGTATGAAAAAACCCATCTTGAAGATGAGAACCACAGATGGAAACTTCACCCGCATCGTAGCAGTACGATTATCAATCATCCCTGCAACTGCATCGGCCAGCGCGTTCCTCCAAGCACAAATGCCACCCCGAGATACGAGAACACGCTCACGTAACGAAAACCAAAGCAAATAATTAATCGAACCGAATGACGGGCACATTTAATCAATTGTCTCTTGTAGCATTACCGCTATACGCAACGTGAAGTGGAACAGTCACTTTAAGGCGTCGGCGTCAGTTGGTCGCATCGCATCGCGTCACGTCGAGCCTTCCCTCCAGCATCTGTCACAAATGGCAGTGGAAAGTTTAAGTCTTGCATATCCTCCTCCTCCTCCTCCTGGTCATGGTGGGGTGTGTATTTATACCCTCCGCGGATTCAGTGAAATGCAAAACCCATGTCAACTGTCATATGTGCATAAATTTATAGCAGCGTTGTAATTTTATTTTGAACGCGATAAGGGTGCAACAACAACAACGGGAATGAGCAGCCTGGAAAAAAAAGCCGACGGCCGACGGAATCATATCTCCGAGGGAAGTAAGTCATACCAAGCCAGCGGCAAGTAATCAGACTGCAGACTTGCACCGCGATAGGATAGGAAGCATCGATGCTGATGCTGATGCAGTTGATGACGCTCGTGTGTAGACGTGTGGAGTGGATGCCATATTGCTGGTGGCGGTGGCTTGTAACGTTGCGAAGACGACTCAATCTCCACAGTGTTAGGCGTGGGATGATAAATTGAAAACGCACTCCATATGCACTGACTCTGATGATGGTGGTGCTTGGAGGCTGACAAAGAAGCCGGGGCATTGTGATTACGCGATGTAAAATAATTGTTATGCGAGCAGGGTGTACAATTAAAAGTGAAAAAGCGAGATAGAAGAAAGAAAAACGATAAAAGACAATTACATATATGTTGAAAATAGGAAAAATGAAAAACAAAAAAAGATTTGTAAACTAAAGGCGAATGGAATTTAATTTCGCAAGTGGCTAAATGTACATAATTAGCTGGAGTATTGGGGGACTCTCCGCGCTTATCTCTTTGTGTTTGGTACCGCTAGATAGAAAACGGTGACAAATGGATGTCACATCAGAGAGCAAGATGAAGCGAGTGAGATTCATGAGCCAAACCATATTAGAACGAGCAGTTGGAAAATGCTCCTTGTTCCTTTATTAGTGTCAGAGAGTGGAACTTGCTAGAGTTGATTGTAGAGATGTCACACTTAAATTGATACTTGCTTAGATTTGAATTACCTATTACTATAAGTGGTAATAGATGGCGTTGTGTTTAATATGTAATGGTGCTGGGCGCCAACTAAGAAATGCGTTTTGCCAGATCTTTACGTTGAAAAATTGGGAGCTTGTGAGTTCTTATTGCCACTTTTCTCTAAAACTCTAAAATAACACCTCAAAAAAAGCAGAAGTCAATCTGAAACCTACATACTGTGCCTTGAGGACACAGAAACACCCGAATATATCCTGTGCTGTCATTTCTTGTAAAATATTGAAACATATACTTTCACCAGCAAGAATCGCAAGACCGGGCACTTAACTAATTTTTCGTTACTTTAAGTACGTAGTAGAAAACTTTATTATAAAACATAATTTCAAATTTACAATTTTTGGACTTAAATTAAGTACGGATTAGCCAGAGGCCGTCTACCAGATTGACAATTCCTAAGCTTAAATTTTATAAATTTTATAAATAGGTTAGGTTAGGTTAGCGGGCTGATGAGAACTGTTACATCCCCATCACACCTAGGTCCTTGTGGACCCATTGTGATACCCATAAAGTGTTCCCACCCGTGGTTTTATACTATAAACCATCCCGTCGCCCTGGCAAACTGAAGCAGGTCAGATGGTGATCCATCTGATAATTCGTGGATGTCTTCAAAGAAGAATTTGCCCAGGGTTCTATTTCTGAGTTGACAGAGGTTAGGGCAGTGACAGAAGAAATGGGTTGTGTCCTCATGTACCTCCTTATCATCGCGTCCCCTGCAAATGTCGTCATAACTTAGTCGTAGTTTTTTCATGTGGTATCTGAGAGCGTTGTGCCCAGTTAGCACTCCTGTAAGAATTGAAAACGATTTCTTGTCTTTTTGTAGGAGTTTTCTTGTTCTTTTTTCGTTGTATTCTGGCCACAATCCTCTTGATACCTCACAGGTGGTTAGTGATTTTCACCTATTGTTCGCTTCAATTGCTGATCTTTGTTCGGTTCTGGCCCGAAGGTTACAGAGAGGAGATTTAACCGTCCCATCTGCTTGTTCTTTATCTAGGGCCGAGCCCTTTCTGGCCAGTTCATCTGCTGTTTGGTTGCCTGGTATCCCGCTGTGACCAGGGACCCAGCAGGGCTTTACATTGTGCTGCGTGCCGAGAACCTTTAGCTCTTCGCAGCAACACTTTACATTCTCGATGTTATTTGTGTAACAGCTATTGCTTTTATGGCCGCCTGGCTGTCAATGTAAATATTGATATCCTCTCGTGATATTGTCCAGATTGATACCAATTCGGCAGCCTTTGTTACTGCTAGAACCTCAGCTTGGAAAACGCTACTGTGATCTGGGAGTCGTATGGAGATGCTTATTCCTAGTTCTTTCGAGAAGCACCCCGCTATAAATACTGTTTTCATTTCTTTAAAAGTGTCCTTCGATAATACACTGCCTGTAACTTAATGCAGTTGTTGTATATTTATATAAGACTTACTAACCAAAATTGTCATTTAAAATGTTCAGAACTTTATTGGTTTCCATTCAAGTTATTCCAAAGTACTAAAGTCGAAACTCTTTTAAGACAAGAGGGACATCTCTGGCGATGAAATGGTATATACATATCCTCTCTCTCCTTGAGATTGCAGGTCGGCTCGGTGCGGAATGTAATTTGAGTTTATTATTCCACCTTCAACTTTAAATATTACATTTATCATGTTGAGCGAAAAGTGATTGTGGAAATACGACCTGTCGGAAGGTCAAAATTGACCTGGCTGTAGAGCATTCCATGTTGTAAAGACTCTGCTTTAAGTTTGCATCCTTCGTAAGTAGAGATGCTTGTTCTCTCTAATATTTCATTAAATACGTTTCTCAAATTTGCGCATATTTACACCCACCCAGTCCAGTCCCCAACTCCTCCCACCTTTTGACAAGGTTTACCCTAGAAGATATAATGTGCTTAAGCACTTGCTTGGACAGCCTTCCTTCTCATATCTCAATCACTTTCAGGACGTACTTTGTAGATCTCCTTTTCGTTGCTCGCATATCTACTGCCCCCCTTTCTGAAGACCATAATTTTAGACTTCTCTAAATTAACAGGCAGATGCCAATGTTTACAGTAGCTTTCAAGTCGGTTCATCACTCACTGCAGTCCTCCTACCGTGTCAGCCAGAAAAGCAATATCATCGGCAAAAATGACACTTGGTATTCGCATTATGTATTTCCGAAGTCGATTCCTTCTAAAATTGCCTCCGCGATATAATTAAAAAAAAAAATGAATAGTAAGGAGCTTAAGACACATCCTTGCTTTACTCCCATTTGCGTTTTAAACTCTTCCGAAACAACTCTCCATCCCACACATATGCAACGTTGTTTTCGTATATCGCTCTCAATATTACGACTATTTTGCTTGAGATTCCCTTGAAATAGCTTATAAAAAAGAGCATCACGTGCAATTGAATCACAAGCAGCACGAAAGCCAACGAAGAAATCGTAACTAAAACTTCATCAAATGCTTTTAACATCAAACATGTCTGATCCTCTTTCATGATTTCTTGCCTTTTGAATCTTAAAATAGTTCCAATTTTGTGTATTAGATTTATGTAAATGTCTAACCCTTTTTTGGACAATTTTCAAATATTTTCGCAACACCACCGTACACATGCAGCTAGAAGCCAACTCCAGGAATAATAAACATCTATTTTTAATCCTCTCTAAATACACACCACAAAAGTACTCTAGACAAAGAAGAAAGACCAAGAAGGAGGTGTTAACGAAATCAATAAATGGAACCGTCACGCACAAAGTCCCAGGTCTGCCTAAAACACTGCTTGACTGCTAACTGCAATCAGCACTGCTGCTGCAGCGCCGGAGGCAAGCAGCAAGAAAAATAAATCATATCTTGAAGCATGCAACGCGCTCTGCTCCGATGAAACATAACAAACGGGTGCTAAGAAGCTGAAGCGGTGGCACCACCACCAGTATCCATCTCCCACTAACAATATACTAAAAATATCCTCCAGTGGCAGGAACACCGGACTGACTCCAAATAGGTATAAATGGAAGGGATCGCTTTTGTTTAGCTGCGCTGCCAATTCATTGGGTGCTTCCCTTTCTTTTCGGAACGCTGCGCTGACTGCTTGTGTTATGGATGGATGAAGTGAACCTAAAGATGGATATTTCGCGTGTGCACACACTGTGTGTACAGAAACAATAAACTGCATCCGCAAATTATTTCTGCTGTGCGCAGCACTTTCTTCGTTTTTATTGTCGTTGATGATGATGACGATGACGATGACGACGAGGACGTGATGAGGAAGAAACGCAGGCACACACACACATCAGCCAGTCAATTGTCAGTTGACTTACTCGTACCATGGACGAGGATTAAAAAAAATGTTTTTACTACTTTAGTTTTATTGGAAACACCGTAGAAAAGTATTTTTAAGTGTTTGGCTTAGGTGACGACTGATGAGTGAGATTACTTGCGGAAAATGAGAAATAAAAGGAATTGGCAAAACACAAAGAAGTCGGAAGCTGATTATATTTTTTTCTTTCAAAAGGAATTGTTTAATAAGATTCTCTCTAACTCCGTGGAACTTTATTGGTTTTCTTTGTTTTCACAAGAGGGGACTGCTCTCTTTATGAGATATATCACGTAGTCGTGACAAAGTACTAATCTTTGAACGCTATATATACAGTACTTCTTCTATACACAGTATAAAAGGAAGTCCCCAAAATGTGTCTTTCTGTATGTACAGGCTAATCTCGAGAACCACTAAACGGATTTAGATACGGTTTTTAATTTACGGAATTTATGGGTGTACTCAGACTACTCCATTTCTTATAGCAGCTGAGAATTGGAGATCGAAGAGGCAGAAAATCAAATTTTCTGTCATTATACAGCCCTAACTCAACAATGGCTTATTGGATTTAAAACCAAAAAAAAATTGTTGTTGTAAATTCCTTTTAGATTCATTTGAGGTAAAAATCATTCTTCTGCGTTATCCTGGAGCTGAGCTATGCTCAAAACAATTCATGAAATCATTGCCAACAATTTTCCATCAGTGGAGACCGAAGCCAACAGCCATGCAGCAGTGGGTGACGTCATAGTGTGTGTATGTGACACATTTGAATTTCTACGTATTAACGCATTCTATGATGTTTTGTGCCCGGCCTAGTACGATAAATATTATTGTAAAAGCAAATTCAAATTTTAAAAAGTGCGGCCAACAGCTATACATTACATACCTATACTATAGAAATGTATTAGAAGAAAATAATAATTTGCTTTCCCTATCTATCTTACTTTCTTTACGCTGTAAAACGCACGTATCAAGCACCGGACCTAAATCCTATCGATCATTTGCGACAGAAAGTCAATACCCGGCTGAAAAATAGAAACTGTTCAAACAAGAATAAGTTAAAAAAAACAAGGGCAAGCAACCGTGGGAACAAACAAGTTAGTGGGGTCCGTGTTAGGGCACTTGCGAACAGTCATAAATGCAAAAGCGGGCATACTAAATATTAAAATAAAAATGTGTTTAGTTTGAAATATCGATAGATACTATTTCTGCTGAACTTCTAGTCCACATAACCTTAAAAAAGGGAAACCGAAACGAGGACTAAGATAAGTAACTAGAGATAGTCTGAGATAAATATTATCTTGCAGCATTCACAGTGTTGGGCTCACTGTGATGAACGGCTCTATTCTGTAAAATGAAACCTTACATAAATGTTTACTATCAAACTCAGGCGTCTATTGGAGGTCGATTTAGGGTTGCACACTATTTATCGATATATCCATACATAGAAAACATCGATGTTTGCTATTCGATGTATCGAAGTAATCTGATACATCTCTCCTCTTTTTGAATTAATGATCTTCATAAAAAACTAGAAACTGTACAGTTACTTGTAAAAAGCTATTTTCGACAAGCAAATATGTAAATAACATCAATAGCAGGTATTCCAAAATTTCCATGATAAATTGATTTCAATGAAATTTGAATGTTAATAAAACTCAATAGAAGGTTCTTAACTTTGGATAATGTGTAATTTTTATCGAAAACATCGATGTTTTTAATCGATGCATCGTTATATGCATATTGATGGAACGTTTCAATGTATGACATCGAATAAAACATCGATGAATTTTTTGTATGAACATCCCTAGGTTGATTCAATATTCGATCAGTAGCGTAAAGATTGTCCAATTTGGCAGTGATGCCAAAAGCTCTCAGGACTATTGCTTAACAATAGGTAGGACGTTACTTGATAACTCTACCGTAACCATACCTAAAAACAACCTCAAACGAGCTCGCGTTTGAATAAGTCGAATACTTATTGAATTACAATATAATATATATGACAGATTGAATAGAATCATAAATTATTTTCCATGACTGATCCAAAATGCACTTGAATTTCACAGTGCAAAATCAACAGTTTTATAATTTATTATTTCTTTTTTTTTTTGTAATAATCATCCAAACTGCTGACAAAAGCTGGAAGACTTCATTCACATCGCGTCGCGTCGCATTGCCCTACCTCATCAAGAGCGCGGTAACTCACACTAATGCTCGACTATCACATTACCAGACAGTGGTAGTGCAAGCGCACAAATCACTCAGAATTCAATTATCCGCCACCAATTAGCTTGTTACACTAAATGATTTTCATGTCAAGATAAATATTTGTTTATAACGTGTTGTGACTATCTTCATGTGAGACACTGAGTTTAGCCGACAAGAAAAAGGGTAGTGAACGACTCGTGATGGTAGTGTAGTATTGTTGTTGACTGTGAACAAGGAACACCCGGTTTTGCGCAGCACCACGGTGGTGTAGTGAAATTCCTCGGACCCATTCAGCGGTGGAATAAAAAAGTGCTAATCTTAGCAACAAATGGGAAAATTCGTTGCAATCTTGTTCCGAGCACACGGATTATAGGAGCTTGTTTTTTATTATTTTTTCAATTGCATAATTGTGCCCAGCTTGATAATTATTGTGACGGCAAATTTCATCATTGTTTCCAATGGATTTAGACTTTTACCAATAAAATTGGATTTGCAAAAATTAAGTAAATGCAATTGCATAAGACACGCGAAAATCCTATCCTATCCTACTAATATATCCTATCCTATCCTATCCTATCCTATCCTATCCTACTAATATATAAATGTGAAAGTTTGGATGTTTGGATGTTTGGATGTTTGGATGTTTGGATATTTGGATGTTTGGATGTTTGGATGTTTGGATGTTTGGATGTTTGGATGTTTGGATGTTTGGATGTTTGGATATTTGGATGTTTGGATGTTTGGATGTTTGGATGTTTGGATGTTTGTTGCTCAATAACACCTTAACGGTTTAACAGACTTGAATGAAACTTTCGGGAATAGATAGTCTACTTCCTGGATTAGAGATTAGGCTACTTTTTAAATAAAACATACAATTCCTTAATTCCATAATTCGAATTATTCCAATTTCCGCTTTTATTATTTGGGCATTATTTTTGGGTACACCATTGTCATTGATCATCAGTATGTTGGGAGAGGGTTGTTTTTGTAGATGTTATGCTCTTCTCTTCGCCACAAATCCATCGCTATCGCTTATTCTTTAATTTTGTTTCCACCCATACGTGCATTGAATGATGGGAAACCATTGCCATTGATCGTCATTCTGTTGAGAGAGGGTTGTTCGTGTTAATGCTTTGTGGGATTGTGGGACAAAGTAAAGGAGGGATGATTTTGCTGATATTTGCTACCGACTTAAGTTAGTTGTGGTTCTGCTTCATCAGCGTGCGGATCTAGATCTAGTTTTACCTTTTATTTCAATTCACAAATACATATATTGTAGTAGGGGTAGGCAGGCGATGTTCAGTCTTAAAATTAGTAAATAGTTGGTGATTTCAGACAAACCTTACCAGTTACTCCACGATCAATGCTTACATCAAAGCCTAATATTTTCGGCGTTTACATAATGTTACTTTAAATATGAACATTAAGTACAACTATTAGAGACAAGAAACCAGAAAGTACCATTATTTGATGCTCATAAAATACATATTATATGTGTAGACGTGTTTGTACACAGGTATATTACATTTCCATAAATTGTTTATGCAATCGTTTCATCTATAGGATCGGAAGAAAGTCGATTTTATGAATGTTAAATATAACGCTATTTTTCAATCTAGTTTTATAAAATAATAGTTGCAGCATCAAATCCAATAAAAAATTTCTAAAAGTTCCGTTATATTTAAGATTGAGAAAGAACTGAGAGAAAAGATAATGTGCGATTTTTGGCTAAAAACACGTTATGATTAAAATATTATTTGGTGTATAAAAATTAAATTTTTGAGAAAAACAAAATATGTGTGCTGTTAGTTATAAAACAAGTAATTAGTTACGTAGCAAGAATTATTCATATCAGTACACATTTCAGTGAGAGGCAGCCCTTAACATAGAGGTATTTTTTATCAATAACAAAGAGCTTTAATAGCTGTAAATATTTTGCGCCAGAAAGCGCCAAGCTGAAATGTAATACATTTGATGCATTGAACCTTCAGCTTCACAAACAAAAAGAAATTAGTTGCGGTAACTTGCGGTTCTTGTGTTGGCACGCAATTAACGTAAGCTATTACTAATTTTTTTTTAAATATCTTCTAATGAAGGTGGTAAGATGCTTCAGTGAATTGAACTGCTCAAAGTGGTATTTTCTATTACTTCAAGCTCCAAAGAAACCATAATGAACAACTAACCAGAATCTTTTCCGTGAATTCGGCGTTGGCGAATGAAAATGTCAAAAGGCATCAAATTTTTTTGATTTTTTACTTTTAATTGGGATGAAAAAATTAAAACACTTTGGTGCAAAATTCATCAAAATCGGTCCAGTACTTCAAGAGATATTGAATTATTTCCGCGCTTCCATACAACCTAAGCCACTGTGCGCCGGGCAGCCAACAGCTAGTAAATAATATTTTACCAAAGAATCCAACAAAGAAATTTACCTCATACAGTGGCAGGCAAAATAATAACAGTCCTTATTAGATTTCGGTATACAAACTTAGTTTTTACTTGATTTTTGAATTCAAATTATAGAAAAGTAAGTTTAAGGCTTCTTCATGTTTTTAATCAAATTGTAGTAAAACTTAGATCTTCGATCTTCCACCTTCCCATCTAGCGTTGGTTTTATTGACTGTGTCAAGTTTGAGTGCTAGCTTGTAAGTAGCGAGTGGCATACCTACAGTGAACCAAAAAAAAAGTTGAACGGCACCTGTAACTAATTTGGCCATTGAATATTTTCGCGGCCCCTTGAGCAATTGAAATGGAACAAAAGGCCAATAATAAAGAATTTATCAAATATTTTGATTCCTTTTTCAAATTTTATGAAACATTTGTTTTTTAGCCGAAAACTAGGGAAGAACTTTAATATTTGTTTTTATAGGGCCAAAAAAAAAACTTGAACACTTTTTAACACCTCCACTATTTGGAACCGTTACAGGAATTTCAAGATTTGTCTTGCATCCTTCATAATAGTTTTAGTTCAAAGTTTGCTTTCAACGTATTAAGAAGTAGTTTGAATAGTGAATACCTGGCGAAATGGAACGTAAACAAACTTCAACTGATATGAAGGAATTAATAATAAAATTAAGAAAAGAGGGAAAAAGTTTTCGCGAAATTGCAGAAATTCTGAAGAAGCCTTTATCCACAGTTCACTACGTAGTGAAAAGATGTAGCGAAAATGGGTTTTTGCAAAGGCCAAGTGGAAGTGGCAGCCCAAAAAAAATTTCTTCGAAGCAAACAGAACGACAGATCATACGAATTATAACGAAAGATCCCAAAATTTCCGCCGTTGGAATAGCAGAAGGCTTAGAGCGAAATAATATTGCAAAAGTGCACCCGCAAACGGTGAGAAATTTCTTGCATTCGAAGGAATTAAGGGCTTGCACACCGCGGAATAAACCACTTCTTTCTGCAAGAAATATAAAGAAACGTTTGGAATACGCAAAAGAATATATTGGAAAGCAATCAGATTTCTGGGACTCAGTAATTTTTACCGACGAGTCGAAATTCAATATTTTTGGATCAGACGGGCGGCGCGGCGTTTTGTTTGGAGAAGGCAAGGGACTGCACTTGATCCGCGAAATGTAAATCCAACGGTTAAACACGGAGGAGGTAGTGTAATGGTGTGGGTGCATTTGGATTAAATGGTGTTGGAAATTTGACTTTTGTAGAGGGAAATATGAATAAAATAGATTACCTAAATATTCTTAAACAAAACCTGCCACAAACGGCCGCAAAGTTAGGCCTCACTAACGGATTTCGATTCGTTCATGACTCTTTTATTGTAAGTGAATGGCTGCTTTATAACAGCTTAAAAGTTTTGCCCCATCCTCCGCAAAGCCCAGACTTGAATCCCATAGAACACCTGTGGGCTTACATGAAAAAAAAATTGCGAGAGCGATCAATTAACAATAAAAAAGATCTTAAAAGTGCCCTTCAAGGCGTTTGGGAAAATATACCTCTGGAAAAAACTCAAAATCTAGTTCTATCAACGAACAATCGACTGAAAGCTGTCTTAGAAGCTAAAGGTTATCATACAAAATACTAACTTGTTTTTTCTTTGTTTTTTTTTCTGATTTTCTATGTAAATAATGAAGTGTTCAAGTTTTTTTTTGGTTCTGAAATTCGTTCTATTTTTGTTTCTTGTTTGTTTTGAAGTAACATTTTTAATTTTATCAAATTCTAATAAAATTAACGAAATTGTTTAAAAATTGTCTATTATTTCCTTTTTGTTTTATATCAATTGGTTAACGGGTTGCGAAAATATACAACAGAGAAATTGACAACAGGTAGTGTTCAAGTTTTTTTTTGGTTCACTGTATGTTCTTCTTATCGGGTAGAATATGTATTGTTGTTCCTATTTTAGCAAGCTCGACAGCTTTGCAATTCCTTGGAATGTCTCTGTACCACGGCACCCAGCAAAGGTGAATGTCAAACTGCTTAGCCATCTCTCATAACACTCCATATTAATTTACTTAAATTCAGTTTTTTTCTTTTATTTTTTTGATCAAGTAAACTGATGACTGAACAGCAGTGCTATTTTTTTGCTCGGATTTTTGAAAAGTTCTTTTCAACAAAATGCGTTTATGTTAGCTTATTTTAATTAAATCAAAAACTAACAAATGCACATATTATAACCTAACTACCTTAAATTTTCGACTTATTTTGCGCTTTATTTTAAAAATCAAATCCGGTTGAATTTCCCTTTAATTTAGGGCGCAGCAGGTTTGTTTGTTCGTTAAATCCTTTCGCAAAAAGTGATCATATTTTATACCAATTCAAGCGCTTAGTATGCGATTACTTTACAATTAACAGAAATCCATTCACGTTTGTATTATAAAATGATCAAAGTAAACATGCATCCTTCTCATCTCCATTCAATTATACGAGACCACTTCTAGTCATGACGCCATTCAGGCCGAAACATTTATGTACAAAAAAAAAGGATGGGTAAAACGATATCCCCCTATGGTCCCTTTTGAATTAGTTTTTGTTGGCTGCACAAGAGTGCTGGAAAAAAAAACACATCATAGTCGGAGATGAAACTCTTCCAACCTCCTGTTTGTGGTTAAAAAGGACCTCGCCGCAAAAAGTCACACAAGAACTAAGTACTCGTACGTCGTCCTCAGTGTTGGGCAGGCAATACCATCTTCAAACACAGTGTTTTTCTTTCCGGTGACATCGTTTCATCCTCCTTTGGCAATTGAATTAAGAAGCTTACACTAAAGGCGGCTTTTCTTGGCCTCCTCTTCCTGAGACGATTTGTTTGAGTTTCCACCTTGTGACGGGGTAAATTTGCTGAAAAACTGCGCTGGTGGAAATGCGACATATTCAAATGTTGACGCTCCTTACGTGAATCGTACGATTTTACGAGTGGCAAGTGGAAAGTTACATCTTAAGACGGGTGCGGTAGCGACGCTGTTCCTTTCTTCTTCTGGTTAAAAAGTTTTTTTTCCGCTTGTTGGCTTCCTATGATACCGACGACACTATTTACCCGTGTGCGGTTGTTCACGTGAACGCGTGTTGAAAACAACTTTGTTTGATGTTTAATTTCTATAGGCTTGTGGGACGAGCGAGCGGTCACTTCATCATGTGGCAAAGATACTTCTAGGAAGTTCCCAGTTGTTCGGAACAAATAAATGGTAAATGTTTGTTTTATCCGAGTAACCGTGTGTTGTTGGTAGTGTAGAACGAGCGAACACTGTTTATGGCGGCATTCTTACAAAGGATGATCTCGTTGGGAGGGGATGCTAACATGATATTTGCCTGTTGGACGATAAGTAGTCACCACAAAAGGTACGAGTAGTACGAGTGATTCTTAAAATTTGAAAAAAAAATTCAAGGTTCCGTATCTGACAGAAAGGGGTCCCCTTAAAGAAAACTGATATTTCCACCGAATAATTAATAAAATAAATCGTTTTATGAGATCCCTATACCTCTCTCCGATGCACATCATTCTTTTAAATGTTAACTGTTGATATTTCAACCACAGAGTGGTTGCTATTGATTACTGCGTCATTGTCTGATAGGATTGTGTGTTAAAAATAACGACCCGAATGTCCTTAACTGGAAAAATAAGCCCAGAGTAATATAATATTGATTTTGGCAAATCCAAAAAAATGTACATGTACAGTGAACGTTGGAAAACGTGAACTAATTAAAATCGATGGTGTTTCTCGTCTAAGTCTAAGTCTAAGTCGTCTAAGGCGTCTAAGTACGTTTATGTCGCTTTGGTCAATATGCATACATACTGGGTACGCATTGTCAATATTATGGGATCCCCCGAAGTCTTGAAAATTAATTCAGTGCATTTTTACGTAGAAATGTTGAAAAAATGTCTGTTCACGTTTTAGAGCAGTCAATGTAAAAAATAAAGTGTTCACGTTTTGGTGTAGTTCACATTTTGGGGGGTTCACGTTATCCAATGTACACTGTATATTGTATATGTCATTCGCAAGTCATGTGGAATGTAACGGAAAGATTCTTAGATATTCTACAATTGGTATGGGATGGACCTGCGAATACAGAATCAGAAGAGAAGCGGCATCTTATAAAACGATGTTTTATTTTCAGAAACAGGGCGAGACAAGAATTCTTGAACTTTCACAAATTCCCAACAATTAATTTAACCCAAAAAAACTTGCGACAATTCATAATAAAGAGAGCCAAATGAGAGTGTCAAAAATGTCCCCTCAATTGAGAAACTTGCGAATTGTTACGAATTCTAACACAAACTATTTCTTCGGGAGAAGTGGATAAAACCTGTCAAAACAGTCATTTGTCAGTTTATAAGTAGAAAACAATAACAAATTGACGGTTAATTAATATCCACAAAATGTCCAAATGTGGTTCAACACGTTTGGTTACTTTCTTGCAAGTTTTTTACTCTTTGAGAGAATTGTCTCCGTCTTTTAAAATTATTTATTATTTAACAGGTTTTACCCATTCGACCACGAAAAGTTACTATTAAGTTGGATTGTTGAGCAGCATTGCCAATTGGATAAAACATGTTCAAAATGTGTACAATTTAAAGTCAGCCTCGATAATATGATATTTTGAACAATTTTTCACAAATGAAATCACAAAAAGTTTTATGGGCAAGCAAGTTTATGAAATAAATAAATTCGATGCAACTTTGCCAACAGACAATATTTTAGCTTACAACTGGCAATACTGTACTGATAATAGAGTTTAACAGGAAGATGGCAAATAGTCTTTTACTATACTATACTATACTATACTAATACTATTTTTGATATTTTTATATAAACACCATTGAAGTTTTAAGAAATGAGGCGACAAATCTCATTAACTCTAGTTTTATAGATATGCCGACCATTGCATTGGTTCACAAAACTGAGCTGCTATGTAGACGTGAGCCTCTAAATACGGAATTTGCTTAAATCTGTGACTCAATTGACAGCAGGTCACAAGTTGGTTTTTGTTTCATTTTTAAATTAACAGCGTTATCACATTCTATATGGAACCTTTTCGAAAAGCATTTCTTATAAACTTTACAACCTTAATTGTAATTATTCTTATAAAACGGAAACTTTAATTTAAACAATTCGTACAAATTTACATTTGTGTCACTTTTGAACACGGCCCTGTTTAACCATTTCCAATGATTTCTGCGCTGTTGTTAGAATCTTCCAAAATTCCAAATCTTCCACTTTCTAAAGTTAAGTTGAAGTGTTGGACATTTAGATAAATTTCAATATCATCATATACCCCGTTTATATAACAACTCAATGCGAATTGAATCGATACGCATTGGTTCAATCCGCTCATATAAACACCACTTCGAACCGAATTGAAATACTTAATCCTCATTCGTTCATTCCTGTTTATAAACCGCATTGAAAATTTGAAACCGAATTGAAATATCATATAAACACTTTCAATTCGCATTGAAACATTTTACTCTCTCGCGCTCTCATCATTCTCTTATCTGTCATCTAATGTCAGGCAATTCAATAGTGTAATTTTTAATTAATTAATTTTTATTTTATCAAACTGTCAGTTCAATCAGCTGTTTATTAAATTCTCTCAATTTTCTCACGTTTATTTTGGATTCGGTTTTGAATAATTTCATGTAAACACCAACATTTATATGCGGATTGAACCAATGCGCATCGATTCAATGCGCATTGAGTTATCAAATAAACGGGGTAACATACATATGTATATTATTTCTGTAGTATATATATATAGGTACCATTTGCGGCTCTTACACTTAACTGATCTTAACAAATGAGGTGTTTAAAGAAAGAGAATTTTCTGAAGCAGTGACGAATTACACTTTCACTTTATAAATTTTAACAAATTAAAAAAACGATCGAAACAAATACTCTACCCAAAATGAACTCCGAAAAGAATAACAACTTCCCGTATGCTTTCCATTGGATTTCCATCAGCGAGAGTTCTCACACAGACACACCATTTATTTCTATAGCAATTATTAAAATAAAGACGATTAACTTCAAATTAGTTTAAGGCACTTTTTTTTGATGGCTCGCTGTTTTAACATCAAAAAAGGATAGCGTCACTCTCGCTATCTAACAAAAGAGTCAATAACAAACTATGAACTGGAGATGGAGAGACAGAGCACTATAAATCTTTAAACAACATAGACGAATTAATAAGTTCGAGGGAAGTTTCTAGGTTTGCTCTAAAATTCGACCAACTTAGCTAAGCAAATAACAATTTAAAACTTAAAATGAGTTCCGCCTTTGTTTCACTTTTTCCAATCTCTCCAATTAAATCTCTTGCTCCGCTCCGCATAAATATTTTAATTGTTACTTGACCCTTGGGTGTAATTGGTTCTTTAAGTGTGCACAGCAAAATAAGATTACATAACATCTTCTTCTTCAAAGTGCCGTGTCAACCTTCGACACTCCCTTTTCCTGATACAAGGCAACAAATCAATAAGTCTACAACGTTTTATGTAGAAAAATAGAAACATCGTACCGCATCATATTTAATTTCACACTGAGTCTACATTAATTAACATGGCTCTCGAACAAAGCCCAAACGATTTTACAGCGAATCGAAATCATGTTGGACACACATCTCGCCTTTCAGAGGTTACAGAGGAGATTCATCTTCACGCTCACACAAAACGGAACTATGCCAGAAATTCATTTGTGTTGTTGTTTTTTTTCTAATTAACATTCTACTCACTTGGATTGTTGTTCGTTTCACGCCAATGAGTGGCTGCCTGACATCCAAACGTCGTTCGGCTGATTCCCTTACAGCAGGACCATTTCTTTCCTGACCACAAACCTGGATGGAAACGGTATGACTTCTGGGTGTTGGTGTCTTCACAAACTGAAATAAAAAAAAATAGAGAATTCCATATTAAGTAACCTCCAAGTTCATTCAAATCGGATAAATTCATCAATTCTTGAACACCGTTATGCACTTGGAACGAACTCCTTCACAAATGGCTCAATGAACCGCAGAGATACACGATGCCTCAGCGCAATCTGTGCATCCATTGTGCGTGTTGTGTTGAATTTTCGTTTTATTTTTCTAAAAACCACAACCGACTCTCTGGAATGACCTTGGGCCATTGTATTACGTTGCACGGATAGCACTACGGAACAACAGTCTCCCACTCTATTAAGTTTAATCGATTAGAGGTATGTACACTTTGGAGAAGAAAACCGCAAGTTGAGGTATTTCCCGTAGCCCATTTCGTATGGCTATTGATTCCGAGATAAAAACAGATTGAATCGACACCAGGCATCGTCATCATCATCGCCGTCATAGTACCTATAGAGGACCACAACGGACAGCTTAAGGATTTTCTTGATTAACAGTAAATCACCTGAGCAAATTTAATAAGTTTTGTGTTTTGTCTTCTCTCTTGAGGTTTAGAACACAAAAGGCTCAAATGGAACTAAAGATGCCACTGCTGCCAGGTGGCGGTGGAAGTGATGGTCAAACGAAGGGGGGTGGTGGTGAGAAGACATCGTCTTCGATGAGCATCGTCATCGTAAACATCGTATAACATGATCTCCATTGTATAACTGACCTTTCCTAATGACCCTGCGGTCGTAATAAAATTGTGCTATGGTCGGGAGAATAATTGCGCATGGTCAGTGCTTGTGTTTCGATGGTAATGGCGTGTAAGGTTTTTGGGTTAGGAATGTTACGAGAAGGCTATTTAGCATTAAATTGCGGGTACCTATATTGGGTATTTTATTGTGAACTTTTGTTTCATAATTGGGATGAAAGTCTTTTCTGATATTCCGACTATAATATACATATAATAAAACTGTAAGGAGCGTTCTCTGAAAATCGTCAAAGAAAGAACACGTAACAGATCTCATCTATTAAGTTTGAACTCCACTAAGTTATCCAAGTTTCAAACCGCTTGAAACCTCTATTGTGGTTTAGCTCACCAATTGTGATCAGTATTAAAACTAATGTCTTTCCAATATTAAAATAAGAAAAATAAAATTCATCACGATTTTAAAGCAAAGGAAGGAAGTTAGCTACGATATTAGTCTAGGTTTGGTTTGATTGAGAGGGGTGTAGGGGCTGATCCATCCCAAAACATCAGGGGCCGAGTTACCGCACTCATTAACGCTCTACTCGTTATCGAAATGTTACTCGAAAACAATTTTGCTGTCGAGTGCCTAAGAAAACAATTGTGAGTTGCACTTAGTTTCTTGAATTTCACTTAAATAAAATTAGTTTTAGCCATCAATCAATCGGAAAAACGTCAATTTATTTGAGTGTGCACATCACAATCCCCTAGAATCCATCCAAGGATGGCAGCTAAACCTCAGCCACAATTACCTCAAAGTATTTTATTACCCTGCAAAATTTTAGAACGAGTCTATGATTGATTCGGCCTTGCTCCTCCAGGTTACTAACGAAGTAGGAGCCTAAAATGTTTCTGCGACTGCGTGCTATACCCCAGCCCTGGCATTCGCACAGAATATGTGTAATATCCTCTGCTACACCTAGATCATTACAGTATATGTATATATCCGTGTCCTCTTGGTGTGTTTGCCCAAAAGGCAGTGCCCTGCTTAGTCTAGGGATTTCACTGGACTTTTTACGGTCCAACGCCGGCCAAAGTACTTTGTCCTACAATGTTAGACCATCTGTAGTCAGCCCTGCTAGTAGACATATCCTTTACCTTTGATTTAATGCAGCAAAGTGGTGGAGCTTCTTCCAAAGTCTCGGGTAGTAGCAGTTCCCCTCCTTTCCTTTAAAATTCATCGGCAGACCCGTTGCCTTCTATCCCGGAGTGACCAGGCACCCAAACCCAACATAGTCTTACCTGGTTCTGCGTACATAATACCCTGAGCATTATGCGGCAGCTCCTGACTAGTGCCGATTTAATAGTGATTCTAGCGCCTTAAACGCAGCCTGGGTGTCGATGTAAATATAAATATCATTACCGGATATTCGTCTCATTTTCAGAAGCTCTGCAGCTCTAAGTACGGCTAAAAATTCTGCCTGAGAAACGCTGCAGGTATTCGGGAGTCTTAAAGACACTTTTAAATCAGGTTCCACGCAGTAGATACCAGACCCCGATACTAGGACCATGTGAAAAATATTTTTAAAAATTACTGCTTTCAAATGACCTCCGCGCTCGGTGACGTATGTGCGACACCTTATTGAAAAGGTAAAAGTTGTTCATTGCTGCCTTGAGGGTGTCAGCGGGAATTGCTTCAATTTATTGCCGGCCAACGGAATGTGTTGAGTTCCTTTAAATCAGCTTATTTGATAATTTTCCCTGCAGTACTCTCATCAGAGGCCTGACTATATGTCAAGTTGAAGTCTTGCTTAAGTCACACAGCGTTGAAGGGGGAACTGGGAAGAAAAACTCGTTAAACAGCTTTAAATGTGCTGTCTGTCTCTCGTTCTCGTCCTTCATGTGCTCGCGCTGTGTGTAAACATTAAAAGGGTATTCATATCCTCTTTAGTGTGTGTAGATTATAAAAAAAAAAAAAAAAAATGTGTTCTATGGCAGCGACTAGAACAGGAATTGTATCCTGTGTCCTAACTGAAATATCTCGGTGATAAGGCCTTCTTGTGACGCACTATCCAAGTCCTAATCTAAATTCCAATGTGTAGAATAAAAAAAATGGAACCGATTGATTACTTACTTAGTTGGCGCTACAGCTCGAGGTGAACCTGGGCCTGCTTCTCGCAACCATTTGTGTGTGCGTGTTATATTTTTGCACGAATGGAAGGGACCTACAGTTTTTTGCCGACTCCGAACGGCGAGTTGAGAAGCTCAATCGTGACAAATGATACTCTTTGATGCTTGTCAGACATTCGAAAGAGGTGGGCACTGTGAAAAACTTTTAGGTGTTTGCGGCGGGATTCGAACCCAAGACCGCTTGCACAGTAGTCCGACGCACTAACCACTTGCGCTACGGTGCCCAACCGATTGATTACAAAGATAAAAAGTTATTACGTTTTTCTTTTGGTAGCATATTTCATCAGCCACCCTGTATATGAAAACTCTTTCACTATTAAAAATGTATCCGGCTATTATCCTGTTCTTCAAAAAAAAAAAATCCTGTAAAAGGCCGAATTTTCGCAGGTTTATCCTGTTTTTTCAACGAAAATGAGATACGAACTTTAGGTATGGTATAGGTACTACATAATGTATATCGACTGAAAACATGAACGGACGACAAAATGGCGTTCTGTGAAGCTTAAACAGAAGGAGCTTACGTCTTTCGGCTATGCAACACTGATTAAAAAATTGGGAAAATCAAAGCAATGTCAAGGTCAACCCTTATAAATAACTCTCTCTCTTCACCTATCAATGTTATTTCGGGTGTTCCACGAGGTAGCCATCTTGGACCTCTTTTTTTCTTGTTATTTATTAATGACATTCCCAACTTATTTTTAAATTGTAAGTGCCTTATGTATGCGGATGATTTAAAAGTATTTCGTTGTATAAAAACTGAACAGGATTGTTTGTTATTACAAGAAGATCTTGAGAGATTGTCAAATTGGTGTTTGATTAACTCCTTACACCTTAATATTGCAAAATGTCAAAGTTTAACGTTTTGTCGAAATCGTTCATCAATTAATTTCACTTATAAAATGAGCAATACATCTCTCTCAAAAGTAACGTTAAAAAAAGACCTTGGGGTCATTTTTGACCAAAAACTTGATTTCTTAAAGCAAATTGATTTTTTAGTAGCCAAAGGTAACGCAATGTTGGGGTTTATCTTGCGCAATTCAAAGGAGTTCTGGGATCCACATACTTTAATGTGTCTGTTTTTTGCGTTTGTTAGGTCTACTCTTGAATATTGTAATACTATTTGGAGCCCTTTGTATGAAGTTCACTCTTTTAGAATCGAGAAAATCCAAAAACCTTTTACTAGAGTATTAGTGAAAAGGCTTCACTGGGACATTGTTATGCCTCCCTATGTAATAAGGTGCAAATTATTTGGAATTTCGCCTCTTAACATTCGAAGAAAGATCTCTGAGGTTATGTTCATTCGTGATGTATTGGCAAATCATATTGATTGTTCCGAAATTTTAGCCTTAATTAATTTCAATGTTCCTGCGAGGATGCTTAGAAACCGATTGTTTTTTAAGATTCCATTCAACAGAACAAATTATGCTGCCAATGAACCATTGACTAGGTGCTTAAGCGAAACCAATTCCGTTTGCAATATGATTGATTTTAGTCTAAGTAGATTTTCATTTAAAACTAATTTGCTATTAATTTTAAGTAACATTAATGGTGGCAATGTTTAATATTCTTTCCTTTCCTTTTTGTATACTTATTTATTATTTATATATGTATTTATCAAGTAATCACTAAAGCATTGTAACTTTGTTTGATGAAATAAACTAAACTAAGCGCTGTAATGAATCCTATAACAAGTACGTAAAGTCCTTTTACTTTTCCTGTTAAATCCTCATTTACTGCGATATTATTTTCTCGATACTCATTAGCCTCCTCAGCAATCATACAAATCCCCACTTTATTCCTATCCTAAAAGGAGCTGATTCTCTGATTTCCCTTCAATCAATTCCTTTATTTAATCCCCAGCGCACGTATTGATCGCCCATAAGAAGTAACAAAGGTTATCTCATTCAATGACAATGCCCAAACGGAGTCTTGAAATCATCCACACTCACCTTGTCGAATAGCTTTTATCCATTCAGCTCGTTCCTTGTCACTGTTCGCAACCAAATACAAAGTGTACTGGGGCACTGACCTTGCTGCTGCCTGATCATCCAATTCACAATAGCCTACTTGAAATGGATATCCCTGTTGGGAGAAAGAAAAAGGTTACACAATCAGAAAAAAATAAAACCCCTTCTCACAAGCACACACGAGAAATCATTACCCAGTGTACTTTATACTCGTATGCGACAGGATTAGGGGATGAAACAGGATTTAAAGAATCTTAAAGAATGAAAAAGCAAAAGAATAAAGTGTTAAGCTGAAGGAAGACTTACATCTGGGGCAAAAGGATCACCGCCTTCCCCGTTGACTGTTGCCGTCTCCACTAAACGGACTCCTTTGACTGGTATTCGACCCCTCTCGCGGCGACGCTATAACAGGAAGAGAAAAGAAGCCAAAAAATAAAACATCAGAAAAAGTTTTTAAACATTTTTTTCGTGTTTTGAAATTAATACGTCTGAAGTTTTGGATACAAGTGGTTAAGTGGAAGCGGGGAAAACATGCATGAGGGGGAGATTTGTGTGTTTTCGGGGGTTGCTTGCGGTTTTCTCATTTAATTTAACCATCTGCCACCAACACTGTGGTTTGGGTGTAGTTTTGCTCTTATGCTGTCCTCATGTTTATTAGTGGATGATTTTTTAGTCCTATGGATCAACAGATGGATGTTAAGCTGTACAGGGTTTCTTGCCTTTTGTCTTACAAGAGAATGAAGTGTGCATTTAGAAGGTAAAAGGATACTCGACGGAGGGTTTTGATGTGCGACAAGAAGCAACATGTTAGGGGAAGGTCCTTTTTTCTTTTTCATAATTAATGGGATTTTAAATGCGAACTTAATTGGATTAATTGAACATATGGAGATGGGAACTGTTGAGTATGCAATCATTTAAAACCCATAAATCCAAAAATTAAAGTAACAGACGCATCTTTCGGTGGAAAATCGTGTTGTTGTGGTTAATTAAAAAGCCATGCAATTCCAACATCTGTCCTTGGTGGAAAATAAATAAACACCGTCATGGCTGTCTAATCACATGATGATATGCTGGGAGGACTTTAAAATAAGTCACGAGCAACAGAAAGTCCAGCGGCGTAACTAAAAACTTCAGTGTTCGACAAAGCTGTCATCTGTAATAAAAAGTGTTTTTAGACTTATTCCCACCGACAGCTACGGTATGGCAACAAAAAGTAATCCCTTATCGAATGTATCCCATTGGATTGTAAGAATTTCTAAGATTATCTTCTAAAATACCGAAAACCTAAGAAACAATGCCTCACTAAATCTTCCTATTGAAAGATGCTGTAATTTTTGCAAATGACGGCAACTGTCAGTTTTGTACGTTATACTCCTCAAGATCGCGGACTATTTTCCTACGAAATAATTCGTCAGTGATTTTGGCGCAATGTGAATTTCGGCGGAGATTTCCCGACTGTTCTACGCCAAAGTATTAAACACTAAAGACATTTAGTCGCTCGCCTCGAATAGACTGGAACATCACGAGATTGGAACAACATACCTCATAGACATAGTGCTAATTCCGAGGAGAATATCGCGACTGTGGCTGCAGATGTTGAAGATGTGACCCGTCAACGTCGACCAGACGACGTGCCACGCAATTGGCCATTACACGTTCGTCGCAGCGCATTTTGATATGGACTCCTTTTAAATTGCAGACAGCCCATCAGCTACCGTCAATCGCGTCTAAACTACGCTCATGCTCTCCTGAACCTCAACGACGAAGTGAACGTTTTTTGGTCGGAATTCATCATGGTATGAGAATCTACGTTTCATGCATGAAGAGTCATTAGCATTACACTCAAAATCGCTGCATGGTTCGCCATTTAGCCCGGAGGTGTCATCGGGCCTCATTTTTTCGAGGAGGCCGTGGATAACACGGTCACTGTGATTGTTGAGCGATACAGAACCATGATCAACGACTTTTTATTGGCGCAAAATAATGAATTAGGACTGGAGGACATGTGGTTCCAAAAAGACGATGGTGCAATCGAACACACAGATCTTGCGGCAATAGACATTTTAAATGATGCGTGTTTCCGGGTCGCCTAATGTCTCGTTTTGCCAATTTGCACTGGCCGGCAATTGCACTGGCCGGCAAGATCGCCCGATTTGACCGCTCCATACTTCTTTCTTTGAGGTTTTTTCTTAAGTCACGGGTCTATCAGAACAAATCACAGACTTTGGAAACTCTCAAAGAAAATATCCGACAAGACTGCAAGTACTTATCGCCCGAAGCTATCGCCAAAAAATTAAAAATGCAATAAAAAGAGCCCAAAAACTTTTAAACAATTTTTTTTAAATACATTTTCTTTATTTATCAAAACATAAAAAGAACACACTTCAACTTTATTCGAAACGATTAATAACACAAAAAACCGAAACAAAATAGAACAAGGATTGGGAGCCTCGTGTGGCAGGCACGTTTAGATACTGTATTTTATTATTAAAATCTTAAATCCAAGTTTCACTCACGTTTCTATTAGGAATTATTGCAACGTATAATTTTGATTTTATTATAATTCACATTAAGTTTCGTCCTGAGAACGAATAAAAGTCAGGACAATTTTTTAAAATAAAATCAGTTTAGTTCTAACCATCAAACTGTAAAGTGAAATAAAAATAATAACTGTGAATGTGAAATAAAAAATAATAAACAAAAATATAGAGTGAAGCAATTAAAGAAAGTGTTTTATTCTATAATTGGTGACCCCGATCAAGTATAATGGTGGACAATCAAAATTCCGAACCTAGTGCCAGTGCTAAAGTGAGACAGTGCATGGAAGAAGTACGACAAATAAAACTTCCGCTCTTCTGGCAAATAAATCCAGTGTTGTGGTTTGCATAGGTAGAGGCACAGTTCTACACATGCTAAATTCGTTCAGAAGATACGAAATATTACACACTGATAGCGGCATTAGATAGTGAAGTGATTCAAAAAGTATCCGATTTTATCACGGATCCTCCAGCCGAAGACAGATACCCAGGTTTGAAGGCAAAATTAATTGAGCGCTTCTCTGACTCACAAGAGAAACAATTGGGGATGCTGTTGACAGAAATGGAACTTGGTGACAAATCCCCCTCACAGTTACACCGTGAAATGAAAGCCTTGGCTAGTGGCAAAGTAAATGAAGAAGTGCTTCGAGCTCTATGGATACAACGAAACAGGACGATGACTTTCTACAAAATACAGCTTCCGATCAAGGGAGTCTCCGGTTAAGGAAACGTAAAATATATGCAATCGTTACCATAAAAGCTTGGTTAGGAAAATTCGTCCGTTCAACTCTAAAGGATCGTTCATTCCAAGGGAGCTGTCCGTAATGGGAGATTTCACTGTACATACATATACATACATATATAGTAAAACAACATCGGAGGAGTGTTTTTGCGCCACCCAGTACTCAGTTCGACTACTAGGGCTCCTCAACGGTTAAAATTGGGAATTTTCTCAGCTCGTCGCTTCAGCCACGGCAAAAAACATATCAGCAAAAAATATAAGATGCTACTGTTTAGGCATTCTATCGGCTGCTGGCTGGCTTACCACTAATATTATCCGTGGCCGTGGTGGTTAGTGCGTTGGACTACTACGCATGTTGCTCGGGTTCAATCCCAGCCCGGGTCCAACACCTAAAACATAAGTTGATCACGGTCGCCACCTCTTTCGAATGTCTGACAAGCAATCAAAGAGTATCATTCGTCATGAGAAGCTTCTCAACTCGCCGTTCGGAGTCGGCAAAAAACTGTAGGTCCCTTCCATTCGTGGAAAAAATAACACGCACACACAAATGGTTGCGAGAAGCTAGGCTTGGTTCTATATAGGACTGCTGACGCCGTACATTTATTTTTATTTTTTTAAAGAATTAACAGTGACCTTCAACATGCTTCAAATCGCGTTGGTATACGTACCTATTAAGCACACTCTCAACTTTTGTTAAATTAAGTATATTCAACTGTTCAGACGTTTATCTAGCACAGACTAGAGAACAAAAAACTCGTTGAACTATCCATGAGCAATCTTTAAGGGATTAAAAACAATAAAATTGAAGACAAACACTTTCCCTATCAGTATAGAGCCGAGTGTCTGCTCAATTACAACGTCTTATTTAATTCATAAATACCGTAATAAACAATGCGATAAGGGTCACCACCATTACTTAATCATCTTTCTAGTAGTCGTGTACTTAACAATTTTATTTAAACTGAAACACGTGCATGTATAATTCCCCTTTGACCCACAAAAGACGCCTTCCTCTTCCTGTCGAGCTGAGCGCATATCTTTAAACTACTGTTTTCTGGTGCCCATTTTCAAACAATCTAATTATTTAAGTAATTACCACGTTATTTCCATATCCCGGCCCGCACAGTGCAATACACTATCAACATTGGATTCAAACAACAAACAGTGAAGCCAATAAATAATAATAATTGTTTTATCAGCACACACACACACATACATACATTGTCGACTCTAGAAGTCAGGCAATTGATAGCCGGGTGACAAAACTATCAACCAGTACAACTCCCCGTTCTCTGTGTTCTTTGTTTCGAGAAAAGTTTGTCGTTTCGAAAAGTTTTAAAGCGCGCTTCTGGCACCGCACAACCTGAAAAGGGAACCATTCCCATTCTGGCAGCAACAACAAACAGCTCTCGGAAAAACACTGCAATTTCAAAGGCTGTTGTATTTTGTTTAATTGAATCAAAGTGTAGAGTGGTAGTTTGGATGGAATACTAAATGAATCCACTTGAATGGAAAAGTTGTCCCACACATGCATGGGCGGTGAAATCAGTTAACACCGTAAGCGACTTATGCAAGACACAATTACACATGAGTAATGATCCTTTAATTGACTTTCACCAGTTCGGCATCCCTGTCAGTCGGTCGGAGCTAATTGATGAAAAATGTTCGTTCTGTCAATTTGAAGGATGATACCCGTACGTACGTATTCTGTAAGCACGCATAAAACGTCATTAAACGCTGGATTAACTTTGCATTCAACTGTCATCGGCGGGGGAGTGCACGTGCAGTGCATCACAGCATCCTGCTGTCATAATGTTTTGCAAAACTTACATTCCAAAAGAAACTGATTGGTATGTTGTGGTGATTGAGGACACAAGTATCTGAAAGATACTAATGACCTACTTACATATAATACATTGTTACTTGCCGGATGCATCACCATCGTCACTCCATCGCAATGGAATTGAATGGAAAATATATTTTTATTTATATTCACGTATCCTCTTGTCAGATAGTTTGCTACTAAGTGAGTGACTGAACACTGAAAAGAAGAAGCGCTGACTCTGACGCTACGACGCTACGAGTGTGAACTGTGAAAACGCCCACAAGATGGAACAGCAGTGATCATGAATCGGAAATGGCTGGAGAATCTCTCTGCGTTGACAGTTATGTTGTTGTGTGTGTGTGTGTGGTGATATTAATATCATGATGGGAATTAGGGTCAATTTAATACTCTTTCTCATCGTCTGTATTTATATCAATTTTCCCAAGGTGGACATTTCATGGAAATTTTATTTTTGTTATCTATTTAGTTGTGACTTGTGAGTGCCCTAATGGAATGGTGCAGCCAAGGAAGTTCTTAATGTAGACCTAGAGTGGTAGCTGTCAAGGAGATGACTATGTGTGGGTGGAATAGAAAGAGAAGGATAATAATGATATAAATTTAACGACTAAAATAAATACAATATTGTAAATACATAATTGCATTGAGTGCCACAGGATTATCGAATAAGCGGATTAACGTGATGACTGATGAACTAAGCAAACATTGTGAACAATTCGAACTGTGTACAAACTTTATTTGAAACGATTAACAAAACAAGAAACCAAAACAAAGCAGAACAAAGATTGGGAAACCTCGCAAATAACTTCTGGCGCAGTTGCTTACAACGTCTGTGCAGCTGTCCGGTACTCTCCTTCTAAAGAAAAAAAGATTCTGGGAGAATATTTGTCAATAGACCTTCAAGATATTTCCTCAACGAATATCAATAAAATATGAAGATTTATCGAACTTTTAAAATGATTCCAAGCGCACTTGGCAATACAATGGATCAACTAAGTGAATTCTACCGAGTTTGGTGGATAGCCATTGTTTCTGTTTTCTGCAACGCGCGTTCTGTATTTGGTATTTGTTTTTTGTTTTTGCCTAACTATAAATCTACAGCAGAGCTGTGGAAGATACGTTTTGTGTGTCCGTCTAATAGAATTAAATTAAATAATTTCTGACAGATGTGCGTGTCCGCATCCGATCAAGGGAGTGTCCGGTTACGGAAACGTAAAATGTATGCAATCTAAAACATAAATGCTTGGTTAGGAAAAATTTCCGTAATGGGAGATTTCATTGTACATGCTTACGGGGTCCTGAAATCGTGCATTGTAAGAGTATCTAACGTGATGAAGCGAATAGATTTTTGCAGTTCTTCGAATATTGTTAGTGGTTGCTTTGGGACATCCTGGGTCAAGTTTTTTTTCGTTTGCATTGGGTTACTGTGTAACACAGAGAAAATAAAGCTAAGCTGCACAAAGCATCGCCGAAAAAGAATATATATACAGAAAATGTTGTCCTTAAGTATTCGAGATAGAGATCGGTTAGCACCCATACATTCAAAGGTCAGAAGAAAGCAATGTACAACCCAAAACATTTTGAAGTTCTCTGGTAACAATCGGTTGCGATTATCTCTCAGGAAAGCCTTGAATGAAATAAAGGATCTTTCAACATCGGCAGAGTCTAGTGGAGCCAAGATAAGAGATGCCACGTCGTTGACTTTAATATTCGAGTCCGATTTGGAGTTTGCAGCGTCATTTGCTGAAAAAAACGCGTACAATTTCATCACATCTTCAGCTACTGGCCCTTTAGCTTGTTGTACCTCTCCAAAAGGACTTCCGAAATATTACGCATTGCACTAAGCTCAAATGCTCAAATTAAAATGCATTCAACTACTAGGATTCACCTGTTATTTGTACTCTCTTAAATATGTGCTCTTTCGGTGGACCAACATTTATTTTCAATTTCACCACAAATTTTTGCAATTGGGGGAAATTGAATGCCTGAAATTGCACGTACGGCAGAAGAATGTTGAGTTGATACAAATGTATTTAGGGTTGTATTGGTTTGTAGGGATTTTTTTATGCGCGCTAGTGTAAACAATGGGTGCAGTTATGTATGTGCATGTTCATACGACAGAAAAACCTGCTCTTATACGTGTGGACACTGAAATTTCTTTCGTATAAGCAAGGATAAATCGTATCGTTAAAAAGAAAGTTCACAGTTACTTTGACAAATAGCACCAAAAAGACAAAAAAAAAAAGGCAAAGTCAACAAAATCCATTCCCTGGTGATAACAGTTGTCGTTAACCATCCACACAGAACTTTAAAAGCTCCTTGTGTTCTCGTCGTTTAGGTCATTGATGATATGAAGACTAAATAATGTCCTTTTCACAATTTTTAGAAGGATTAGTTACTTTGACAAGAATACAAACCGCTAAAAAAAAATCAAATATCCCTTAGCGCTTAGCATATGGTTTCAGCAATCAGGAACAATCACCGGCTGACAAACTGAGCGGAACCAATGAGGTACGAAACCCCTCATTCAATCAAAAGCAGAATCTCTTAATAAAACAACGTTCATTTACTGTAAATGAAAGTTTATTAAAAATCCTTCACCAAATCAAGTCCAAACATCATGAATGCTGGTCACGTTGCCCTTGGCTATGTGCATGTCTACCTGAACTTTAAAAAAACGACCCCAGAAAATAAATAATGAATAAGAAATCTGCATTGAAAAAATAACAACTCTCAAACCACTCACAACCGCACCTCTTTCAAAAACAGAAAAAAAAAAACAAATTCAAATGATGCCGGGAATGAAAAAGGATATCACATCCGTTCAGAGTCCCGACAATGACGATGATGAATCTTGATTGTACTGTGTACGTCATCGTCTACGTCTGAAAAGCCTACCACTTCACCAGCGTCATTCATTCTCGGATGTCTTGCTTTCTTCTCTTCCTCTTCCCAGTCATTCATTTCATATTCCAAGTTTGCCATTTCAGCCTCAGCGTTGAGTTCAGGAACACACTGTTGTTGCCCCTGTTAAAGAAATTACGGTAAAAAAAGAAGCATAGTTGATGACGGTATTTGTTTGTCAGTATCTTCTTCTCTTGGCAAGGATATGGCAGTGGTGTTGTGGATGAAAAAAAAGTCTGACAATGTTAAACGAAACAAAAAAAAAAAAAATGGCCGGCCAAAAAAGGTCACAAAACATTCACCCCAGAGGGATTTTATATCTGACTGATGACGAATGAGCGAGTGAAATTAAGTTATTTTTCCATTTTCTTAGTTTTTTTTTAATACCTTTTGAGCATCTTCACAGAAACCCATTGTTTGTGTCATAGAAAATCTTATTTCAAGTACGCTCTAGGTCTAGAGGACCTGAGCACTCAACACAAAAAAAAAATTAAAGGACATATTACGCAGGCAGAAGGGAAACTAATACGAGTATGTTGTCAACAATTTGTTGTGCACCTTGTTGCCGATGTTGATTTTGACCTCTCTACTTTCTCTACCTCCCGCACTCGACGAACAGGCACTAATCTTTCGATATTAGACGCTAAGAGGTCGACCAAGAGGAAATAATAAACAAGCAGATGAAAACAGACAGATAAATATTTTCGGGATAATAATCGTTCTTAATGAATAAAAAGTAGACTTGTTCGTTGGATGGGTACGGTTGCATTGATCGCTTCCTTCTAAGGGTGCTGAGTGGAAAATATGTTCGTTTATGGTTTTTGGGTGAATAAAAGGGATTCATGCAGGTGCCCAGATGAGTTCCAATTTATCCTACTCTCAAGGGTCAATGTCCGATTATATACGATCAGTAGAAATTTCATTTTAAAACGAGTGACAGGTAAACGTCAAATTCCATTGAATGGGTATTTTGTTTACAGCTAACCAAGGTGTTTGCGACTTAAAAATAAGAGGTATTAAGATTCGATGTTCGTTGACGTTAAACAATTCTTTTACGATGGCAGTTTAATAGGCAATGGACCCAAGAAAGTGGTTAGTGCGTCGGACTACCGAGCCAGCGGTCTTGGGTTCGAATCTCGCCGCAAAACACCTAAAAAGTTTTTCACAGTGCCTACCTCTTTCGAATGTCTGGCAAGCATCAAAGAGTATCATTTGTCACGATTGAGCTTCTCAACTCGCCGTTCGGAGTCGGCAAAAAACTGTAGGTCCCTTCCATTCGTGCAAAAATATAACACGCACACACAAATGGTTGCGAGAAGCAGGCCCAGGTTCACCTCGAGCTGTAGCGCCAACTAAGTAAGACCCAAGAAAGAGACGGCAACACTGAGATCAAATTAATGAATCTTAAAAATTGTCATAATTTGTTTCCTTGTTTTTTTTTAAAGGGATACTTGCGGAGGGCACCGCGACCTAGAAGATCTATTGCACCACAGAGTCAGTTTTAGGGAACCAGGATAGGCTCAATTCTTTAGATTGTTTCCTTGTTACAGTCGTTCAAAATTTGATTTTTTTGAAAAGGAAATATCGAGCAGTGATTAAGTTCTAGGAACTAAAAGTCTAAGAAAGAGCATCGCATCATTTGCTCGGTCCACAAGAAAAGAGGCCCCCTCAACTGTTCCAATTACAGATGCATCAGTCTCCGCAACATCGCCTACAAGATCCTATCTGCTATATTGTGTGAGCGCCTGAAGCCTTTCGTAAACAACCTGATTGGCCCCTATCAGTGCGGTTTCAGGCCAGGAAAGTCCACTACAGACCAAATTTTCACACTTAGGCAGATCCTGGTCCAAATCGATACCAGCAGACAAGGAACGATCTTACAAAAGTCCGTTCAACTACTTGCATACGCCGACGGAAAGCGGATGAAAATATCTTTGGTCGCTTCGAGAGAAAGATCCTGCTTAAAATTTTCGGTCCCGGTTGCGTTGCCGGGTATGGAGGAGAAAATTCAACCACGAACTATATGAGCTGTACAGCGACAATGACCTGGTCAAAAAAACTGCGCATTGGGCGTTTAAGATGACTAGGACATGTAGAGCGAATGGACATCAACGCTCCGGACCGCAGAGTATTCAAATCATACCCGGATGGTCAACGCAGCAGAGAACGACCTCGCCTAAGGTGGCGCGCACAAGTGGAAAACGACCTCAACCTCAACCAACTTGGAGTGCGCAACTGGAGGCAGTTAGCTAATGACCGGGCTAACTGGAAGGGGTTGTTGGTTGAGGCCTTGGTCGACCCCATACTGTAGCGCCACCTAAGTTCGTAAGTAAGTATTAATCCGACAGGTTGTAATAAAATTAAAGTCACCCGAACTTCATTTTAAATATTTACAATGTAGTTTTGATTTATGCCATCTCACTTTTATGTGTTTATGAGTAGGTATAACTTATTGAAACAATTGAAAAACGTCCTACACATACAGTAGCGAGCACGGAAAGTTCAACACTCATTTTTTACAGAATAATCCTTAATAACTTTTAGGTAGCAGTTTTTTTTAAATTATGTATCGTACATACATTCATTCTTTTTGGGTATATAAGTGTGCTACAAGTACCTAGTTTAGAGTCATTTTTGTTTTGAAGTTATCAGCGTTGGTGTAAAAATTAATAATTGTGAAAAATGACAAATAACGAGCAATTGACGGAGGACTAAAAAAAATCAAAAAATTACACGTTTTGATGTGTCGACTATCAGGAGATTATTTACAAAAAAAAAACACTTAGGAACAGAAGGGATTCGTAAGACATCTACCGCGGAAGTTCGAGTTATACACCGGATGTCATCGGGGAACCGTTTTCAAACAGTTATACAAATAAGAGCAGAGTTTGTGGAGTCAAATGCAATTGAAATTAGGGTGCATACAGTGCAAAGACTCAGAGAATTTGGCTCAATGACCGTCGACCCGAAAAAACCGATGTTTGCAGTTAAAATGAAGAAATTTCGGCCAATTTGGGCAGACAAATATGAAAAGTGGGGTGGAGACAAGTCATATTTTCCGACGAGAGCAAATTCAACATTTATGGATCAGATGGATTTCAGTACGTGCGCCGAAGAGCTTGAGAGCGCTTAGGGAATAATTGCCTTGAGAGAACAGTGAAACATCCAGAGCAGCGTTTCAAATGATATGGGAATGTTTTTCCTACTATGGAGTTGGAGATTTATGCTTCGTTAAAGGAAGTGTAAGCTCGGAAGTTTTCAAAAATATTTTAATCAATCACTTTTATCGTCAACTGAAAAGCATTTCTCAGAGGACATCCATGTGATTTTTCAAGACGACTGTGCTCCGTGCCATTGTTCCAAAATAGTAAGCTATTTTCTTTTTTTATTTCTATACTTATCTCTTAGTAATTATAAGCAACAAAAACAAATTGAGAACATTTATTTTGTTTACAGATTAAAGAATATATGATCGATAAGGGAATTTCCACACTCGACTGGCCAGGTAATTCACCGGACCTCAACCCCATCGAAAATCTCTGGGACGTTATGGCATTGAAAAAATAAAAATAAACAGTAAAATGCTTGAATTGATTGAAGAAGTCTGGGATAAGAAAATATCCACGGAACATCTTCAAATTTAGCGGATTCAATACCTAAACGAATTAAGGAGGCCATAAAAAATGAAAGAGGCGCTACAAAGTATTAATATGTCAGTAAATTTTGTATTCCTCAGAATTCCAAAAAGTACAAGAAAACACATTATTTTATTGATTTTTTTCATTGACAAAAAAGGAAGAAATGAAGGGAGATGTGGGTTTTTTCGTATTGCACTTTCTATGCTCATTATACTGTATGTACTAGATACGTTGTAAAGTAGAGATTACATACGCAGATAGCGGCAGGCCAAAAGTGCCTATTATTGAACAATAGCAAGAACAAGCTTTATACATACATAATTTTTGCTACAAGAAAATTATAGTTTCTTATCTAGGTTCTTTACATATCTACTCGTAATATTACTCCCTTGGAGGAATCCAATTCCGAGTTAGTTTGGGCCTAGTTCTAGTACTTAAAACTAAAAATCTTTAGCCTGAAATTAATATCGGGTTGCAGAAGGTTTTTCGTTTTTTCCTATACGACTCCTGTAAACATGTATGTACTATATATAAATATTTATACGTAGTATATGTAAAAGCAGAGTCAATTCGAACGAACAAGGAAAACCTGTCGACAATTTAACCCTTTTATTGCCAGCTGCCAACACTGACCTTCAACCGGGCACCTGAACAATAATCTACTGTTATAATGTTTAAATTCCACTGAATTCCGATTGCGAAAAAAATATCTTCGAATTTTAAAATACTCGTTCAAGTGGAATAACATAAAACATGTTTTAATTTTCTTCGAATTCCAGTCACACCTTCACAAAGTTAACCTTGTCCTCTCTCCCTCAAAAAAAAAACGGGGAAAAACAATTATTTGACAACAAATCAATAAATTTGCTTGTAAACCCCATCAAAACTGAGCCCGTCAGTGAATCACATGGCGCCCATATCTCACTCGCGCAAAGTTGACAAAACAAAACCAAACTTGCCGGAATGAAAATCACTGTACCTACGTATTAACCTTCCAAGGTTTATAAAGGAGAATGACAGCAAAATTAAAAAAAAAAAAAACATCGCATTTAATAAACCTGCCAACTGGAAAGCCCCTCATCTACATCTCTACCCACTTGGCCACATATTACGAATAGGGGTGGGGGAGACAGCAATAACAATGATTGGAATCGGAAAAAAATAAATAAACATCGCTTCGACATCGGCGACGCGGTGTCTATTTTTAGCTGGTCTGCCAGCGAACATCGTCTCATCTATGGAAGTTGGCCACTTTCCGTAACCAACTCAGTTGCCGGTACAATGGAGATACGAGTATGTTTAAGAATGAATGACTTTCATGTTAGGTTGCAACCCTCTGGCATTGGGGTAGCAGCCCGGATAGCTCAGTCGGTAGAGCATTGGACTTTTAATCCAAGGGTCCAGGGTTCAAGTCCCTGTTCGGGCGATTTAACTTTCTTTTTTTTTTTTAAGAAAAATAAAAATGAAGTACGAGTAGCAACTTAATTGAGTGAACGAAATCAGACTGTGTGTGAGATTCATTAGATAATCCGAACGATTTAGAATGAAGACTATCACATAATTTAGTAGACTGTTAGATATCGCGTGTATCGCAATGAAAATAGAGCAATTTCTTGTAAGACATTTATCAGGTCAAAGAGATAAAAGAGTACCTCAGGTCATCAAATAGGTGCGTTTTTTGCTAATATATACATACATGCATACATACAGTGGTGGCCAAAATAATAAGAGTGCACAGTCAGCTTTCAAATAAACATTTATTTCAACTTTTTAAAAACAATGTCAATGAATGCTACAAAATTATATTTGGGGCGATATTGAAGTGTTTATTCCCAAATCAATCATCCCCAAACAAAATTTTATATTTTTATTTTATTTTTCGAAGAACCGTTACGATTAAATAAAAGGGTCATAACTTTCAGTGGACAAAATAAGAGGGTCGAATAATTGCTTCTGAAATAGAATTTAAACCAAATTAACAGTAATCTCTTTTATA
Organism: Brachyopa scutellaris; assembly: GCA_949775065.1. Classification (NCBI taxonomy): domain Eukaryota; kingdom Metazoa; phylum Arthropoda; class Insecta; order Diptera; family Syrphidae; genus Brachyopa; species Brachyopa scutellaris. The sequence goes on from OX459112.1 coordinate 191,010,826, forward strand.
AGAAAAACATATTTTGATGTTACCACCGCCTTGGTCTTAGTTGTCTTTCTTGGATTAAGTTCTTGGTTTTTACTTCTTCTCACATAAATCCTGCCATCTGATCAAGATAAATTTATTTTAGTTTCATCGCTAAATAAGATGTTTTTCCAGTTACGTCGGAGTGGTGTTAGTTCATTCCTTTTAACAAACTCAATCCTATGCTTTATATTTTTGGAACTTAACCCTTTGTATCGCACTGCGTCAAAAATTAAAAAAGAAGTAAATTTTCAGCTTCCTTTGGTGCTAAAAACTATAATCTGATTTATAAAATTGCATTTAATTTGTTAATTTAAATTTTATTTATAAGAAAACACTTTCTTTGGTATATGTGAAAAACGACAGTTTTCCACTATGCTTAGAATATTTTTCCAAATGATTTTACAGAAATGTTACTCATTATATACCACCTATGTATACTCATTTCGTAAATAATCGACTTTAGTTTACACAAACACTAAAAACACAATTTTTTTATTTGATTTAAAAACTTCGATCATCACTGTAATTGCTGACTGAGTGAACAAAAATGAACAAGAGCAAAAAATCCCCATATAACGGTATCTACTGTAAGTCATAAGTATATTTTCCATTTCCATTGCAATATGATTCGTAGATATGCAAAAATTCGCAACAACGTCTCTTATTTGCTATCGTCTAATCTAAAATAGACTTTTGGGGTATGTTGCAGTTCTGCTACACGGTGATACAAAGGGTTAAAAAGGGACTGTCCTTGCTATGCGTCCATGCAAACCAGATTCTAAAGTTATTTTCCTAATAAACGTGCTCAGTTCGCGCTTTATCTGTGTCGAAGGAGTGAAATGGTTTTGTATCGCTTTCCTTATGATACGTTTATCAAGGACGGGGTTGTTTTTTTTTCGGCCGTCCTTTGGTTTCTTTGGTTTCTAACACTCGCAATATTATTTTAAAAATATTTATATTTTAAATCAATACTTATTTTTAGGAAAAAAGCACTTTGTGTGCCTTTAAGATTTTGTTTGGGAATGCAAACTTTAATATCGCTCCAATAAATTTTGTAGTAATTTATTAACCTAAGCATTTAAAAAATAGTTGAAATAAACGTTTATTTCAAAGTCAATTGTTCATTCCTATTATTTTGACCACCACTGTATGTAGGTATAGGTAGTCATTTAACTGAATATTTCTAAATGAAGCATATTCCATTCTCTTTGTAAATTGCTTTAATTTTTTCACGCAAACTTGACTATTTTTTATTTGTAATTTGTAATTTATTTACTTTATGAACATTTATACACGTAGATATACAATTATCTTTAAAAGTGAAACAGTGATTTAAGGTTATTCAAATTATTAACAGAAGATATTAACAATAAACATATAAAAATACATTTTGAATTTAATAGGCAAAAAGAATGAAAATTAAAGGTTTTACAATTAAATAAACTTTTTAAGATTTATTGCTTAGATATTATTAATGTATTGAGACAAATAATTAAAAAAAAAAAAAAAAAACAAAGTAACAGAATAAAACAAACCCTAAAACTCTTCAACAGAAAAACAAAATGCATTTTTAATTTTAACGTCATAATTTTAGTTTTTATGTGCATTAATGTAGTTTTAGTTTTCTTTGGAAGCCGCTAATGCCTATTGATCTTCTTATATTAACTGGCAGCGAGTTCCACAGTCTTATGGCGTATACAAAAAATTGCTTTTTTTGTAACGTTAAAATTGAACGTGGGTGCAATAAATGCACCACTTCTGACTGAGGATGCGAACTGTAATCTCTGAAAAAGATAATCTGGGGTCTTATTTACTTTAAGATTGAACAGGAAAGCCAATGTTTTGAAATCCAGACATTTTTGTAGGTCCATTCCGAAAAATTCCCTAACGTGGCCAGAAATACGATATCTTCGATTCAGATTGTAAGCAAACCTTACAGTACTATTAATTGCGACTTTAAACTTCCGCGAGCTGTTGCTATCTAGGTCACAGAACACTGGATGGGCATATAATAACCATGGAAGTAGCAGTGCCCTAACTAACATCGATTTTATTTTAAATGGGAGATAATTTCCAGCGTGATATAGGGCTCGTAGAGATCCATAGACTTTAGAGACTTTATTAATAACATGATCCTCCCAAGTGAGGCTTTGACTAAATATTACGCCTAGATTTCTAACGCTGGAGACATATGTAAGTGGCGACCCATCAATATAAAGTTGAGGGAGAGATAGATTTTCTATGGGTGATCGGCTGATAGCAATTGTTTGATTCTTGCTTGAATTTAACAATTAACTGTTATTTCGCGACCATAAAGCTATTGACTTCAAGTCCTCCGTAAATCGCTCAGTTGCATCCTCCACAAGTCCCAAGGATAGCTTGTATTGTATCAATTTTTATTGTATCAATTGAACGTCATCTGCATACATTTGAACCTTGCAGTATTTTAACACGGACGGAAGATCATTATTAAATATGATGAATAGGAGAGGGCCCATTATTGATCCTTGTGGGACGCCGGCTTTTGTTTCAAGGAAGTTAGATAGCTTTTCATTAGCATATACAGCTTGGGAACGATCACTTAAGTAGCTTTCTATTAATTTAAGTGCTGTTGCGTCGAAGGTGAAGTAATTTCCAACTTCGCATAAAAATTTCTTTGTACCTGACTCAATAGATAAGGCCGAATCTATCTGAAGATCGGTTCTCTACTTATAGTCATGAAGTAAGTTGCCCAATTCCAAGGTTTCATTACAAGAAATTAAACCACTTATTCCAAATGTTTCATAAGCAAACAAATTATGTGTCCGAGAAAAAAAACATAAATATTTAAAACATCCAATTATCGCTTGTTTCTACCTGGAAATTTCCAAGAATAGTCGTTCAGAGTTTGAAGAAACTTATACGTGTCTACGTCCACTTTTGGTTTTATTGCATTTCAATACTTTCTCAGCGAGAGTCACCTTTTGCCCTCTCTATCTTAATCTCATTAATTTCATGCCATCTCTCGATCGTTTAATCACTCCAAGTCCAACAGACTTACAGCAGCGGTAGGAAGATTCTTCCCAGAATCTCCGTTTTAATTTCCCTCCGCCACGACAGATAGCGATTCACACAGTGTGCCACATGTATGAGTATACTGTACACATATGTATGTAGCTTGATTGATCATGTGTGGCAGCAACAGTACATTAAGTGGATCCCATGCTACTACTATCTATCTCAATGAATACCCAAAAAAAAGTAACATGAATAATCGGCTATAAAAAATCACTTGGAACCCATAAAAGGGAAATTTTCGACAATAACCCCAGCATGCCAGCAGATAAGCAACAAACAAAAGAATGCGAAGGTAAGAGGTCTCCTTGAGGTACACCACCACAGCCCACGATTGCGATGGGTTGTTAATTCGTGACAAAAAAAAAAAAAACATTCTACTACTTCACAACGTGTGCGATAAAGGCTGGTTGTAGGGGAGGGGGAAATTATAAAATAAATTATGACAGTCCATCTGGCAGTCGACACGATGTGATCTCTCAAAAAGTCTTCTGATCGCTATCAGTCAACCAAGAAACAAGAGGAGGAGTGTAAGCCCTGTTGCAATTGAAATGCATTTCACGTGCGTAGGACGTTCGTTTGAAATTCCAATCTATAGAAGCAAATGGGAACCAAAAATAAAAGAATGCCACATAAATCATTGAACCCTAGACTGTTGGACAAACAAAGGTTCATCCGTATCTACTACTAATGTTTCCATAGACTGAGTAATAAGTGATCCCGAAAAATTAATTCTGTCTATATGTAAGGTTTTTGTGTCCATCCTTAGATGTTCTACGTGAGTGAATCACGTGGGTAAATACACATTTTCCCTAGACACACCCTTTTTAAAATGTTTCCATTCAAACTCGCCGTCGTTAGGGGTGGCGAACTGCAACACACTCCCAGATAAAAATTATAAAATTGGTCAGTCTTTTGAGAACTAATTATCAAGTTTTTATTCTTCTGTTTATTTTTTCCTTTGTAAATCTGCTCCATCCATCCATGAGTGGGTGGCTAGAGAACTAACTCCCAAGCAATCACAGAGTTCAGCTGATCTCATTTTGCAAATTGCTGACATTTGAGGAAAAATTCGCAAAACGACGAATGAAAAATGTGGCAAAATGCAGCCAACCCAAAAGGATACTTAACCCAGAGTTTTGCATTTACATTTGCATTGTTCGCATGTCTTTCGAAAAGAGATTGCGGGTTCCTTCTTTTTTTCCCCATTTAATTTGGAAGACTCAGCTATAAATTCTCCGATGATGGACGCATGGAGTTTGTGTCATTTGAACTTGTTGACTAGATGCAGATTACTTGAAAATGTGCAAATGGAATCACAATTTTATTCATTTATTTGGTTTGAAAGGGGCGAGGAACATCTCATATCTGATAATAATCATATTTTTATTCAAAATAAACTTCATTCTGCTGAAACGGAATATTAATTCGGTTTACAGTGACTTCATGGATTTTGAAAACGAGCCACGAAAACGTTGAACTAAGGAGAAACTTTAATCTTATAAATTAAGATAAAATTGTGTTAATTCGGAAACGTCACAAAATCACTGTTTTAGAGACGTCAAACTTTTGTGCAATTTTGATGAACTCTTTCGGGCAAAGGCGATGGTGCAGATGACGGGAATAATGTTGAGTTCTTAAATTTGCCAAACTATGCTGAACATGACAACTTAAATAATCACCGTTTGTATAAAATTGCATTTGTACAATGAATTACAAAATTAGCTCAATACAAAAGCAAGTTCCAGGACGCTTCGGCAGAGAGCTGTTGATGGTGGTCTTTCAGCATTCAGAGTTGTAAAGAAGGCATTTATTTTGGCCAAAAACAGAATAGAAAGATTGAGATTTGCAAGTGATCACCACATTATTGGACAGCATCCAAATGGAAAACGGTACTGAAGTTTAATCTCAAGGGATCGGGTGGATTTCGCCGTATCCGCCGGCCAATCAACGAAGCACCAAACCCTGGTATTCAAACGGCATTGTGAAGCATAGAGTATAGGCAACGTCATGATTTGGTGATGCTTTTCTGGGCCTAAAGTTGGCCTCATACATAAAATAGACGGAAGTATGGACCGGTTTATTTACAAGGACATTCTTGAAAACACTATGCTACCACATGGTGAGAAGAAGAGTATGTGAAGAAGGTGTAGAGTAGTTATCACAAACAAAGTTTTCGCTACCAAATATTGAGGCTAAGACAAATACAATGTCAATTTATAATGAATTTGCTTTAGTTTTGACCAGCTAAAAATCGACATGGTTGCAGTATTTTGTTTTCTTTTTTAACTTATCATCATTTGCGGTTCACACACTTAATCAATCTTAACAAATGAGGTGTCAACAGAAAGATATGTTTCCTGGGGCAGTGACGAATTGCACTTTCATTTATAGATTTTAGCAAATTAAAAAAACAAATCAAAACAAATATTCTACCCAGATTGAACTCCTAAAAGTATAAACGCTTCCGTATGATTTCCATCTGTCAACTGATGGGAATGAATTCATTTTGGTTGATATATTTGCTATTGATGCAAGTGGTAGTGGACAAATCCATATATCAACCAAAATGAAGTTTCAAAAAAACAAATACTTCCTATATGGTTTCCATGTGATACTGCCTTATCGACAAGCATGCAACCAGGCTTGGCATCATTTCAAATGACTTCTGTAGAAGTTGCAGAGACGAAGAAGCTCCAAATGGTTCTCATCAGTAACGGGGTTAAATATTCACAAGATCCTCGGTATCACAACGGGCCTCTATAGGCCTAAGTGGGCTAGTACTCGTTACTGGCAGCTACTGCTACCTAACCTTACCTAACCTATACCAAGTGGATGTGAATATGATAAGAAGATACAGGATGGCAAAGCTTACCCTGTACTGTATCTGTATGTACATAGCACATAGTGAAGTAAGTTAAAGTGTTATACGGAATAGATGAGGGACCTCCTTTAAACTAACTTCACACAATGTTTGCAGAAAATGGAGCCCATTAAGATAATTAAAGTCATCGCGATATATTTGTTTAGTAACGAAACTATTTTAAGCAGAGGTATATAGATCCAATTTACAGTCCTGTGTAAAAATTAAGACCAGTAGGATAATTGCTCACTTCTGTTCTTAGTTTTTTCCGATGAAGGTTTTGTACTCTAGTTGAAAACAGTCTTTAAATTAATGCAGCCAAATAATATAAGTTTGCAATCTAATGTTGAAAGTTAATTTTTTTAAAATGATCCTAATGGTCTTAATTTTTTACACAGAACTTTATTTGTATTAAAGTTCAGTATGATGAAAACAATATCAATTGGAAACTTAAATGAGAAGAACAAAAATAAAAGCGCACTGTAAAAACACATTTCCTCTTTGTTCTCTGTCTTCTTTAACCATCACTTTACCTAGATGTTTCCTTCAAAAGGCGGAGACGCATACCTTTCCATGTGTTCACTAAAATTTGCGATGAGTCACCGCCGAGATAAGATCAATTGCTGAATTTATCCGTCGAATTAAAATTTATTTAGACCTCTATCGGTGGTTGGTTTATTTTCCAAGAGAACATCTCGTAGTATTAAGCCTCTTAGAGGTCTGACAAACCGGATTTTGCCAAAAGAAATCAACAAAGAAAACGTATCTCACAACGAGTTGTGAATTTGGGCTCCGGAAATGCCACATATTTGACCAAGACGACGTTTCTGTGTATCTTTACCGCCGAATTCCTTGGTTAATTGAAACTACCCGCAACTTTCGTTTGGACCAAAGAAAGCATTCGTGACTCACTACCACTACGCGTGGCATTGTGTACTGACCTCTGTCACGGTGTCTAACCTGTGCAATAACGCAAAAGTAAGTCGCAAGCATGCTTTCTTTCCGCCCATGAATCACACACGCCAAAATGCATTACTCATGTGTCAACCAGCAGCCAGCAAACCAATTCCAGCTCCTTCTTGCTGCTCCGAAATTGATGTGAGCCGTAAAATGGATGCATCTCTTGGTTATATGTATATTATAGACTTTTCAATCATTACTCGTATTCACACGGCAATCTTGTGAGGATTAGGACTCTTGCTCGTTCGTCGTCGTCGCGTCGTACCCATAGTCGTCATCATCATCATCGTTGAGTAATGCCCTGAGGGCCATGGTGCTGCTGCTGCCACGTTCTTTGGTACGCGCATTTGTTTTATAGTTTTCGTTGCACCAATGAGCAATTTTAATGGAATCTTCAATTTCCGTTTCACAGAAACCAAAAAAAAAAAGAAAGGTTTACGGCCGAGAAGAGTGTTATTCTGTATTCTGTTTTTTTTTTCATCCAAACAGAAGAAACATATAATCAATCCGTCGCTAATTATAGAGCCTTTGGGGCGTGATTTGCCTGCCCGCCTCCTCCTCCTGCTATTCCCTTGGTTCGCGGATAATACTAAATGGTTGCATGCGTGAGATGGAGATTTTCTACATTCACCAAATGGAATTTCGGTTTTCTTGTATAATTTATTTTGGAATGAGGGTAGAGGAGGGTTTGGACTGGAATACAGCACACAGGACAGAGGACAGCGGACAGAGTGTTGTGTCACTTTTTTTTTGTTTTCTTGTGTGTGTAGGGAAACTTTTTCTGGGCACATTGCCAACATGAGAACCAATTTTCTGAAGTGCAGCCATGGTGGAGAAAAGAAACCACAATTTCGTTTTTCAATGTCATAATAGTGTCCTCGTCGACACTGCGATCCTGTGTAACGCGGGCCCTTAGCCGGGGGGATGCGAGTTCAATGTCTCCGGGACAAAGTGACAAGCAGGGTTGATAGCAAATAAGCATTTGCTGATTTTTTTTGGAATGTTAGCAAACTGTTGAAGAATTAAAAGGGTTTTGTTGCATGATTGTTTGTGTTAGCTGATTTCCTATGAAGGATTTGGAAAGTTGTTCGGGCTTGTAAGCTTTCGGGACGGTTTTAAAGTAGCTCACTAGAATTTGAGTGGTTACCTTTTCATTTTTCAAACCACAAAGCAGAACCTGTTACATACGAGTACAGATACAGTAGAAAATATCTTTCAAAAGCATCACCGCCTTATTCAGTTGCTATCAACGAGTTTTGAATGAACTTTTTAAAACCCATCTCCATGCGAAGCACAACACATGTGAGATTCACTGCGTAAAAATTAGAATATCATGGATATGTACAGTGAAACCTCCATTAGGCGCACAATGACGGTAAAAGCATATATGTCCGCCTAAGGGAGTTGTTCGTTCAAGGGATAAACACAATTTTTTGAAATAAACTATCTTTATTTATAAAAAAAAAACACAGCACCTTTATTTGAAATGATTAACAAAACAAAAATCGGAAACAAAACAGAAAGAAAATTGGGAGTCCTCACAAATGACTTCTGTCGCAGCTGCATGGATGAGGAGGAAGAAGAGTTCCTTTATCACCGCCTAGAGCCCGAATATGTGCGTTATTTCTATTGTATTTTGTCTTTTCGTTTGCATCTGTTGCGACTGTGAGTGAGCATGTTTCTTTCAAAATTCAAATCAAAATGAAAACACCAACTCGGTGTTAAGCAACGGAAAATGTTTTTGTTTTTGTCCGTCTAATAGAATTGAACTAAACAATTTCTGACAGAGATGCGTGTCCGCGTCCAGTCAAGGGAGTGTGTGGTTAAGGGAATCTAAAATGTATGCAATCTGAAACCTTAAACATTTGTTAGGAAAATTTGTACGACCAAAGGATTAGTTCGTCTAAGAGAACTGTCTGTAATGAGAGATTTCACTGCAGATACATTTACCTTTTCATTTCTCAAACAACTGTGAAACTACCTTGTTTCATAAGTGCAATATCAATCGAATTTGTAAAACGACAAAATATTTGTTAATATTTATTTTTTTGGTTTACATACTAGTATTTCCGAATTGCATGATGGAATCATCAATGATTTTGTTTTCAGATGACCCCATTCGATATTTCCAGGTTCCGAGTCTAGAATCACCATATTTGCCTTCTCCTCGATCCCACTCCAACTCTACCGGAACCTTATTTTGCACCGACCTAATTGTGCCTCATAATGAACTACATACATAATAACCAACATGAAGATACATATATGTATGTATATCCCACAATTTGCACCAGTCCTACTCCCATTAAATTGAAAACAACAAAAAAAACATTTTTTTAGGTCTCTTCCTTCGTTATGCAAATCCCAATGGAACTACTTACTGCCTCCGTGGGATCCAAAATAGTGCATAATCCCCATACACTATCCATCATGAAATGCTCTTCCATGTTTTGAAACTCTGAATAGCTGTGCAACTTTTTTTTTTTTATGAACTTTGCTCGAGCTCTGGTTAGAACAATGTTCGTTGGGATGGAGGAGAACTATTATTCTATTTACCATTCCCACAGTCGAAATTAACCAAAAAAAAAACTGACTAAAGAAGGATCCTCTTGGGTAGTTTCAGGAGATTTTATGCTGCAATTGAATAAAGGAGTCTGATGGCCCAGTTTTTTCCCCTCTCTTTGTTTATATAATTATTTTAGAAGATGCAGGGGTGGAATTAGTTCAACCCCCGACCCACGCGCACTACATATTTATGGGACAGGAAAATACTTGGACAAGTACATACACATAAAATATATTGTATGTACACACGTGTGAACAGCTTTGAAGTGGATATTGGAAGTGCAATGTTCAATGATGAAGTGGAGGCAGTCATGCGATTAAAAACTAAACAGGGTGCATGTAAAGTATGTGTGTGCCGCTGGAAGGGTGGGTGAAAAAGGCATTACCGGGTGAACGAACTTCGTCGGGGTGGAAAGAGAATATGTATAGTGTTGTTTGATAAGTTTTATGTTCGATTTTGTTTGTTCATTAAATGGAAATCTAAGGGATGGCGACAGATGATTGAATGGCATGCATGTTATATTTGAACATATGTTTTGTAGCCTGTCGCATGCTGCTGTCACGTACGCCCAGCCTTTCCATGCTTTTAATCTTCTTGAATTCTTTGAACCTCGCTCAATATTCCATGCAAGTCCAAGAAAATTTCGTAAGAATTCAACCATCAAATGGCCGATCTCAAGCATATAATATTCTATGAAGTATACACAACCACTTCACGCATTTTGAATCCCGATAGATTAATAACCATCCACAAGAGCCACACTAATTATCCCCAGATGCTCCAGCAGTGCCAGAGGCACACACAGTCTGTTTGTGCGCCGGCTTACTTAACTGCATTCGATTCCATGTAAATTCGATGTAATGGAAACCCATAAAAATAGCTGCCATTGCCATCCGAAGTTGAGTGTATGTACATATATTGTATACCCATCCTCTTGGGCATTTAAGATCCAATAAATTTTCATAAGAGAATCAGGAAAATGTAAATAAAACAAAAACCAACTGGGCACAGTCACACTTGGAAACGCTGTGTGAAATTACTTGGAAACCGATAAAAGTCCGCGCGCACACCGAAACTTTATGACCAATTGACGTGCGGACATTTATAATGCTTCTCTGAACGAACCAAGACGAGTAAGAGGACATACATACATACTCTATATAACTTAAGAAAACCCGATTAAGTCATATATAGACATTCGGAGGAGGTGGTACTCGTACTATGGCCTATTATTGCCGTGTGCAACAGCAGTGGCCGTTTGGGAAAATATGATCCTTGTGGATTGAGCGTATTTCTCACTCTTTATGAATTTCGGATTAGACGTAGATGCATCAGAGATGGAGAGGTATGCTATACCGCTACCTGCCGCTGCCAGCAACAGAGGTGATTTGAAATGACGTGTTTTTTGTAGTGAAACGCGTGTGAGAATATGTAAGGAATGTTTGTGGAAGCATTATGTAGCTAGGTGGGTGGCCGACCGCTGGCCGAAAGTGGATACAGGAATTCCATAATATTGAGTAATACTTTCGCGGAAGTTTGCAAAATGACAAAACAGGTTGTTGGTTAGATGATTTATCGATGAACTTAATTTAGATGACACTTCTAGCGGTGTCATCTATAGATTAGTTTGGACCTCTACTACATAGCTGGAACTGCAATTTGCAATGGAAACTCAAATGTCAAAGTGCAGCCCCAAGAATCACCGAGAACGGTTTTATTTGTCAACCGAGGACCTAATCGACGCTAATCGACAAAACATAACTTAAAAGATTATGGTGGATTTGTTTAGCTTAGATAAGGGCTAAAGCAGTGCTTTTTCCCGGAAAAGATATCTTATTGTATGTATTCCTAAGAAAAATTGGCATATTTACATACTTTTCAATTTTAAATATTAAAAAATTTTTGAATATTAAAGAAGAAAGATTCTGGTTGGAAGCAGGCTTCAGTTTTCGCTAACCGCTACCTTGCTCCATACATGTGGGTGCTGGTATTTTTGGACCAAACACTAAAATATCAATACCAATGGGACAAATATCCAATGTATTTCAAGCGAAAATTCATGCCATTCAAGTGTGCGCCAACGTCATCCTTAAATCGGGAATAAAATGTGTTCTCATCCATATACTCACTGATGATTGACTCCAAATCAGTCCTGAACTGCTTCAATACTCTCCAAGATCTCTCCCACAGAAACAAAGTCAAACTTTGGTGGGTGCCCGGACATGAGGGTATTGATGGAAACGAAAAAGCTGACGAACTGGCTAGGAAAGGTTTGGCTGAATCCTTTTTCGGCCCTGAGCCGTTTTGCAACATTCTAAATTCAGCTATTAACTTAAAAATCAAAAGTTGGGAAAACAACATGTGTATCTCTAATTGGGAAAATACCCAGGGTCTTCGTCAGGCTAAAAGAGCCATTCTACCCTTCCAAAATAAATCCAGTAACAACCTACTCCTCAGTAGAAATGATATCAGAAGATTAGTGGGCTTTCTATCAGGGCATTGCCATCTTCGATATCACCTAAACAAAATAGGTCTTATTCAGGAAACTGAATGTCGTCTTTGTATGGAAGATGACGAAACTGCAGAACATATTCTCTCCGGAGACAACATTTCCACAGCGAAATCCTAACTCCCACGGAACTTCTTACAGTCTCCACCAGTAAGATCCTCAACTTCATCAAAAGAATTGAGCCTCTCCTGGTTCTCTAAACTGACTCTGTGGTACAATAGATCTTTTAGGTCGCAATGCCCTCCGCAACTGGCGGGTCAGAATCCCTTAAAAAAAGAAAAACAATATTTATTTCCAAATCTCAGAACAATAGATAAAAATGGAGACGAGAAAGAGAAAAATTAGTGACGTAAGCTCGGTTGAAGTTCCACCGCGAACACAGGAAGAAATTCGTTTTGCCATTCTCTTCGGATTTCGACGTCAGCTCACGCCAGTCAAAATTCTGCACGAATGCCAAAACGCATACGCAATAGATGCACCATCTCTTGTTACTATTTCAAAGTGATTTCGAAGATTCCAGACTAGCCATTTTTCTGTGCAGGCCGAATCTCGTAAACGTCGTCGGCCCAAATCCTCGATCGACGATACAAATGTGGCCCTGGTGATAGCTAAAATTGACGAAGATGCCAGGATGACACAGCAGATGATAGCGGATGAACTGGGCTTGAATTCCCTGGCTGTGTCACGAATTTTAAATCATCACCTGAAATATTCGAAGAAGTCAGCCCGATGGGTTCCAAAAATATTGAATAGAGAGCAAAAAGAGGCTCGTGTTCGTTTTGCTCAATATTTCCTGAAGAAGTTCGAAAAGGGAGAGTCAAGCTGCTTCAATAAGATCGTCACAGGTGATGAATCTTGGTTTTACAAGTACGACCCGAAAACCAAACAGTCCATGATATGGAGCCCAAAAGGTGCAAATCCACCAGTAAAGGCCAAACAACAAAAGTCAGCCCAAAGGTTGTGAGGTCGATGTACTTCACCAGTGCGAAAATGGTCGCCGTCATCACGCTCAAAACTGGCCAGACAGTCACTGCTAATTGGTATACTGAAACTTGCTTACCACAAGTTTTCCAAAATTTACTAGAATACCGGAAAAAAGAGGAGCTGTGCCGCTTCTTTTTGCACAACGACATTGCGCCTGCGCACACTGCTGAAGAAACCAAAAACTTTGTTTTACTCTAAATGGGAATTATGTGAAGAAAATAAAAAATGATGAAGATTAAATATTTAAAGTTAACATTTTTTTTGTGTTTTATTATTCAATCAACTAAGCAAACTTTTCTTAGTCCCTATATATTTTCCATTTTGTTCGAAGACCTTCTTCCATCTCTCTGGCAACTTCATGATTCCGTGCTCATAGACCTTCTGGCCATTATTAGTACAAAACTGGACCGAATGAGATTGCAGGTCTTGCAAGTTTTACCATTCAAAGAATTTTGCAAACTTCGAAACAAATGAAAATCTGATGGTGCAGCCCCGATGCTGTAGGGTAGATGTGACATCACTTCCCAACCAAGGTTCAATAAGTTTTCACGAGTTACCCAAGATGTGCGTGGTCTAGCATTGTCATGGCGGAACACGATTCCCTTACAATTTGCCAATTCTGGCCGTTTTTCTTTGGTTGCTCCCTCCAGTTTCATTAGTTATAGACAGTAAACATCCGAATTGATCGTTTGGTTCCTTGAAAGCAGCTCGAAATACACAACACCTTTATAATCCCACCAAATTAAGTTCGATTTGCTTCTAAACTAAGCTTAAATTGACAGCTGTCAAAAGAAAAAAAAAACATAACATTGACAATACCGAGAATCAACAAAAATAAGGCCTTCTTCTTGTAAAAACCGAAATTACTTTTTTGCCAATACCTACATTTATCGCTTTCTTTCTCTTTCTCAAACTTACTTACTTAGTTGGCGCTACAGCTCGAGGTGAACCGGGGCCTGCTTCTCGCAACCATTTGTGTGTGCGTGTTATATTTTTGCACGAATGGAAGGGACCTACAGATTTTTGCCGACTCCGAATGGAGAGTTGAGAAGCTCAATCGTGACAAATGATACTCTTTGATGCTTGTCAGACATTCGAAAGAGGTGGCACCGTGAAAAAACTCTTTTTAGGTGTTAGACCCGGGCAGGAGTTGAACCCGGGCAGCACTGCGTGGTAGTCCAACGCACTAACCACCACGGCCACGCCGACTACTGCTGCACTCAAACTGAAAGACTGTAAACTTGAGCATAGATTCGTGATAAGGTGTGTTCGCGTACTTTTTTCACCAAATATGTGTTTTCTGTCAAATGCTCTCAAAAATACGAAACTTTGCGTGGTTTTTGAAACGCACGCGAACGAACCTTTTGTTAGATTTTTTGTCAAATTATTTCATCACTTTAAAGAAAAAAAGAGATGGGTAAATGACAAACTCCAACCAATATAATCGAGAGTTCAATGTTGTTGCACTTTCTCTTGCAAGATTAATACAAATGAAACTTTTATACTCTCGATGTACGTAAATGTTTATTAAATAATAAGTTTAGGCCACAAAGACATTTTTCAAACAATAGTTTTATCCATTTAACTTAAACGATGAACGATTCCATTAAATCGCCCAGCAAGAGTTTAATTGAATTTTAATCAGGACAACCTACCGAAGGTAAATTGAGTAATAATTTCGGTGGTGGTGCTTACAAACATCAGTTTATATGAAAGACAGATGATTGGATGTCATGACAGCGGTGTTTTCGGTGTAGAAAGGTGTCATTGTCAGAGTTGAGAGATGCGGGCGACTAACCGACTCAATTCGAAGCAGGTGCTCCTTATAACAATTGAAAATTGACAGAGTTCCTCAAAAGAGCCTCAGGTGCAATATAAAATGAAATTAAAACTAACATGCATTTTGATGACACAGTATATTATTGATGGGATTAAGGTATCATAACAAGGTGATTGCTAAATTTATCTGAGCTACACACTCTTGCATAAAGTAATCGTTGTTTTATAACAACTTTATTATGATCGATACAATCTTGTAAAGGAAAGAAGATTAGAACACATTGTTTGGTTTTAATTTTAAAGTATTATAGTAGTTGTAAAGCCCAAAAAGGTGTTTTGGCTCATAAACTTTGGTTAGTGTGGTTCTTATACTTATACAATTTACTACCTACTACTACTGCTGCACTATGAATGCGAAATGAAAATTATACCTACCCAATAGAATTTTATTATTTATATGGAAAAATGGTGAATATTGATAACAACATCACAGAGATCACAAATTCACAACAGAGGACAAATTTACCTCTTGGCGATACTACAATTCATTCCACTCGTCAGAGAATAGACAAGTTATGGAAACGATAAATAGAAACGTCACCTGATATAAATATTTACGTACGTACATATGTTACATTTTTATCTATATAGGTATGTGATCTAATGCATACGTTTGAAAAGAATCAGAATTGTGTATCACACAAACTGGATCACCAATCAAGAGGTTAAGAACAGAAAATAGTCATAACATCCTCTGCAAAACTTCTGTGAGGAACTAAGTATAGATAGGGATCTTTAATAGCTATGTCCGAACTTCGACAGCTTATTGCTCTGACGTTTCAAGTGGCAACCAGCATTGCCACAAAACTACTTTTGTAGCAAAAGTGCTACATTCTTTTCAGTTCTTTCAATTTTCTACTTTGCAACTTTGATTTTAAAATCTGAACCACTTGGCTACATTTTATGTTTTGAAGTTACGTTGACCATTTTTCGAAGTTCCTTGCAAAATATTTTGTTCATGTTTGGTAATGCTTTCTGTTGCTTTTAATCCAAACAATGCATTTGAGGTTGAGAGCTGAATTTGCTGTTTTGTGCAACAAATACATGCGATGCCTTCCGTCGTTTATTTATTCTGTCAGAATTCAAAAACTGATGAACTGCCAACTGTCTTGACTGAAGCAAACAGGAAAATTGTTTAATGTTTTTCTTCTGCCTAAGCGTAAAATGGATCGGTAAGATGATAAATTGTACTATGCATTGCTAAAGATCGCTCCACTTACTTTATGTAATTGTTGCAGATACGTTATAAAAGAGCGAAAAGAAAAGGAGAAGGAAAATAAAAATTAACAAATAGGAAATATGGATAATATTAGAGGTTTTACAGAGCATTTCTGACGTAAACATATTCCGCTGTCCATCATGGATTCTCTTAAGTTTTAAGGAAGTGTTTTTCCAATACCAAGGTAGTAGACAAGTATTATAAACAATACTTTTTTGTAAAATAAATTGATTCCTCTAACAAACGTTCTTGGTTTCATTTTTGCTTCCTTAGGCTCCTTTTCAGAATGAGCGATTTTACTGCTTTTGCTATTTTTCCCAGTTTTTTGGGCTACACTTACCCACATCCACAGTCAAGCGGCAACGCTGTGATTTTTTGACGTTTGTGTTCTGTCATGATCACCATTTTACCATGGAGCGCTACAACATTCAGCAACGCGTCGAAATTGTTAAAATGTATTATAAAAATTCGTATTCTGTTTGCCAAACTTTTCGCGAGCTACGAAATATTTATGATGAAGCACTTGTTTAGTTGAACGGCTTCGTGAGCAACGGCTGGTAGAATCCAGAGTCTCCATTGCATCCGGAGAAATATACTTTTTACTGTGGATTTAAGTCAGTCGTCGCCATTGCTGCCATACATCTTCCGAAACAAGAATGGCCAGATGGTGACTGTCAATGGGCACATTCCGATTTTAAGTGACTAAAAATTTAGTCAATTCTAACAAACGGAATGCAAAACTTGACTAACCATTTAGTTGACACTGACAGTTCATATGTCACAAACGTGATTGTTTGGTTTGAGAATATTGATTGCAAGATACGTATCTAGACAACAAAGTTATTTTTAAAGAAAAGAAGGACTAAAATAAGTATTATTAGTTACACATGTGTTTGGAATACAGATTATTATTTATTTTATAGGTTAAGTTTGATTATTAGCTGTGAACGATCTGCTGAGTTTATCGATTGTTCTACAGTCTTGACTAAAAATCCAGTCCACGACCTCAAAAAAGTTGACTAAATGGTTAGTTTAGTCAATTTGAGGTCTCTCGACCATTCAAAAGCGGTTGACTAAAAAACGGAACGAACCATGATAACTGACTTTTTGAGGCCTCATACAAAATTGGACCTGTAAACGAAGCCGCAGAGGCCATTTGAATGATATCATTTCTAAAGCATAATGATTCTGAATGTACTTTGATCCGTAATATAGATTTCTGTAATATAAATCACACACACTGAAAAGATAAGACAAGGCGTAGTTTTCTGCTGTAATAGTGACATACCGGGTAGTGGTAATCTTTAATAACGCATTTTTAATTCTTTTGCTCCCGCCCGATTAGTCGTTGTGTTTTAGACTCCTTGCAGATTTTTATATTTTTACACTTGCAGAGTCAACGCATCTGTGTATTTAGTAGAGTGCACAAAAGGAATAAGAGACCAAATGTTACGTTGGAGACGGGAAGAAATTAAGTACCTAATAACAGAGTTGACTTTATGAAAATTAAATATTTTGTTGACACATCTAACAATCAACTAATTTCAGCAACATTCAACTTCGCACTTCAAAGCAGGCTCTAAATCTAAACAACAACTGATGACTTATCGAGGCTATTTAAAGAAAATTCTAGTTACTCGTAATCAAAGAGCAACACCCTCAACCAAGACCATGCACATTGTCCATATCAGAGACAAAACGGATAAGAAAACTACCATCAATACAAATATACAACAATAAAAAGTAAGGAAACGCCTTATGTTGTCAGGCGCTGCAGTTACATAATCTCTCACCCTCTTCGTCACTACCAAATAAATATATTCAAAAGGATGTATGTAATTCAAATTAAAACCATTATTCTACTTCTTCGTTTCTCTCCCTCTTGTCATTCGTTATATTGTTATTCTACGATTGAATACATCAAAAGTTTCCATAACCAAAATGGATATACATATATGTATGTACATACTCATATGTTTATAAATTGGATACTTATTAGCTTTTATATCCTATTCTCTCGCCCAAGTTCAATAAAAATGTCATTACTTCCCTTTGCGTACATACTTATGAGTTATAACAAACGACCAAAGGAAGACATAAACATAAGAAACTTATGACGATGCATTGTATTTCATGATCAATCGATCTTCGTTAACCAACCATCGGTACATACCTCTGAAACTCAATTAGTGATCAATCTGTAGAGCCGCAGTTTAACAACAAAAATTAATCCTTTTTTGCTTCTTTCGCCCTACGATATTGTTTGTGTTAAGCACATACACACACAGAGCCACTTCGCACTTTGTTGGTTGTTTCACAATATCAAATTAACACCCACTTTGCTGCACTGCTGTGGCCTTTCTATAAGGATAAGCTTCTCATTTTCAGCTCACTCCCTGCAATATCCTTCTACAAGCTTTACTACCTTTTTTGTTTAAAAAGAAAAATTGCAACTCGTTTTTTTCATTTCCACTTTTCTGCAAAAAAGAAAATTGCACAGGACACGTTGAGAAAAGGAAGAAAACCTTTTATATACGAGCATCGACTAGAGGTTATAAAGTTTGCCGCATCTAGGTATGGCACTCGATTAATTGGAATGGGTGGGGCGTTTCTTTTCTTTATTTCTTTCTTACTTTTCTTGGATGAGATTTCTTCTTTCCTTTCTTTAAAATAACTGGATATTTCCTTTTCTTTTCTTTTTCAGAAATTATTTGTTAAAAAATTAAAAAAATATTCACTAAAAAACAATATTAAATCTTTTCTTGGGGTTGGCAGCACTTTTTCATTTAATTTGTTTTAGCTGTCCCGCCCGGCTTATTTTAACTATTTTTATTTTAATTATTTAAACAAATTACGCAGCAGCTTGCAACTACACTACAGAGAGAGAAAAAAAACCGCTCGCGGACGCAGAAACAGCAAAATGCAGCCACTACCGTGTGTATACACCGTAAAACCAAAGCAAACTCAATGATGTCGGCGCCGGGACAGTGAACCCTTCTTCTGTGTTTGCCCTTTTGGGGTGGTTTTTTCCCCGTGATTTTGTCTATTTTTCCCGGCATTTGCACAAGTGGAATACTCTGGCAATTCAGCACGAGAGAGCGCTTTCTACCATTTTCATTGCGAGCGAAATGAAGATAAATGGTCCTTCGGAGGCTTTCTTTCGTTTTGTTTGGGTTTTTTATGTACAAGTGACGGTGTGTGTATGCGTACACTAACAAGGGTTGTGTTGGCGTTATTCCGTTTTTCGCCGTGTAATATTTTCAGCCAAATTATAATAACAAAACAAATGAATCTCGTTCACCAGACAGTAGAGGGGGAGAGTTAGTCACCTTCTTTTGGGGGGTGAATTTATAGTGTGCGTAGCCGGTTTTTGCGACTTTTCGTTCTGCTGCGGGGTGGATTCGGATGGCATATTTTCTGTGCTTGCTGTTGGTTTGCTGGTTGATCGATGATCGGCCTAGAAAAAAATGCGTCGTCGAATCTGCAGTCACACACTTAAAATGAACCAGACTAAGAGGGGAGTTTTTGCCTATGTATTGCTTGCGCCTGAGTGGGTGGAGTATCAGGATTTTTAATTACATGCTGTAGGAGTAGATTCATGTTGTGTATTCATGAACAAGTGGAAGGACTCAATATGACGACTTGTGGCTTGACTGGTCAAATAATGTTGGGCTTTAAGTAGACACCTAATGAAGCGTGCCTTTGGTATACATACATATGTATGAATACGTTCTTATCCATAATAAATCATGAAAGGCATCCACTATGGAACTTTGAATGTAAGATATGCAGAAGCATGTGTACTACCTATGCATTAGAGATTTGGGTACATATGTACTGTAGGTACATACATACATATGTCCATATGTATACATATTTAAATAGCTACCTCAAAAGATTTAAAATGTAAAGCCAACATCAAGAAGTTAGATATTTTTCATTCCCAACATATTTTATAATACATAGTATACTTATTACTTTAGCAAATTTTAACAGCGGTATTATAATAATACGAAGGATAACCAAGTTAGTTAATTCCTTTCCTGCGCTTTAGTAAATTAGTGGTCGAACTATGGAGGGGTTGTTTTTTTTTAGGACATGCGCATTCGCAGGGTTGGTTCATTTTGGGAGAGGACGAGATTTTGTTGCTGAATACAGGGTTGATATTGTGTATTACAATCAAATCGAAAAATCAAAATGGAAAATATTCCTGAGGGTAGAAATATTCAATGCTGCATGTTTCAATTCATGATTTAAAACCATGTAAGGGGTGTCAAACTCAAACTCTTTAAGTGTCAATTTTTTGTCCCGAGTATAAGAGGGGGCCATATTAAAAATAAAATACAAATGTAATAAAATACCAAGTATAGTTAAAATGTACCTCTGGAATCTCGTCTAAAACGCATCTTTTCAACTTAACATTCCATTTCAGGAACAAAGAGAAGTCGCACGGTGCCAAATCAGGTATAAATACGGCGAATGATTTAACACACACTTTCGAGCCAAAAATTGACGAACAATGAGTGCTGTGTGACTCGGTGCATTATCGTGCAACAGAGACCAACTTTCTGGATCGCGATATTTGGGTCGAATACGATTAGATTCTGGCCATCAAGCGCTTCAAAACTTCAAGACGTTTGAGCTGCAACGAATTCCTTGTGGATAATTCCTTTGCTATTGAAGAATGGAACTTTTCGTGTTTCCTCCAGCGTCTCTCTGCCGGCCAAAAAACGTTTATGCCACCCGAAAACAAGTGTTCTACTAAAAAAAATCATCACGGTACATATTTGTTGCATCAATCGGAATGTTTCTGATTCATTTTTACCAATTGTTGTTTGGAATTTAATGACCGCTTTAAACATCAAATGAAAAGGTGTTCTGAACAAATAATTTTTATAATTGTTAAATGTCAACCAAATTTCATGAAATGTCATGACAGATAGTAGAGAAATATTCAAGATTTAAAACGCATGTTTATTTGACACACTGTTTAAGTCGTGGTCGCCGTGGCCATGGTTGGTGGCGTTGGACTACTACGCACGCTGCCCGGGTTCAATCCCAGCAAAAACACCTAAACTTTTTTTTACGGTGCCACCTCTTTCGAATGTCTGACAAGCAATCAAAGAGTATCATTTGTCAAGCTTCTAAACTCGCCGTTCGGAGTCGGCAAAAAACTGTAGGTCCCTTCCATTTAGTAGAAAAACTAATACGCACACACAAATGGTTGCGAGAAGCTAGGCTTGGTTCTGTATAGGACTGCTGACGCCGTATATTTAAAGTCGTTCGTATTGATTTCGCGAAAACCTGCAAATTGCATATCATATTCAGCAATAAGATCAGGCAAACGCTAATTTATCTGCATTGAGCATGCCGATCAAACGAATGATGGGAAATGGCCAAATGTCACTCCAACAACCTTAGTTTCATCTCAAATGCTTGCACAATTGAGTATAGCTGCTTAGCGATTAAATTTTTTGCTTCAAGTTTAACGTTCCAATTTCTACAACTGTTTGTACTAAGAACATAAAGTCAAACCATCGCATCGGTTTGCCTTTTTGAGCCATAAACGTAACAATATGTTTGAGCCACGACTGAGCCGCCGCCTTCTGTAAAGTAGGAAATATCTAAATATTGCTCAAGATTTTTTTAAAAATTGTGTGAATTATCGTTTATACTATACATATAGTTTAATGACGTCGCGGGCTACAATTAATTGTCTCGGCGGTCAGTCACGGCCCGCGGGCCTTATCTTTGACATGTCTGATGATGATCATCAGCCGATATCAATCGATATACATATGTAGGTATCAATTGGAAGTGGATTTTGATTGCATTTTACAGAAAATTGTATATCTGTATATTACTACATTCTATGAAGGTTGTTGAATTCTGCAAAATACTATTAAAAATGAAAGGGGATCCAGCAAGCCTCTATCTTTCTATCAATCTTATTGCTGAGTTAGGAACAAGAGACATCTTATGTCCTATGTTTACCTTAACTATGTATTTTCAAAAATCTTGGCTCATGAAGTAAAACTTTTCAAGACTTAAGTGTATCTTCATCGAGCACCAATTTCTTTATATCGACATAATTGTTATTTTAAACAGTTTTCCAAAAGTGTTAGTACAAGTTAGAGATAACAAAAATGATTTAATTAGTCATGTTAGTTTACAAGATGTGCACCATCACCATATACGATATGTATGTACATATGCAAACTTACCTCAACATTTTCAACATCAAAGTACGATAGTGTTCGCTTTGTTAGCTCAAACCATCTTTGCTTATAATTAACTGGTGTAAACCGTTTCTTATTTTGTGCACGTTTTACCATCATACCGCTTTTTACAATATCATACAAACGTTCGGAAATCTTATCCATTTTGTTTAGCTTAAGATTTCTAGAAGATTTTTTATTCATTTTTTTTGTTATGTTTAATACGTGTGGATGCAAAAGTACATTTGTATATTTTTTTTATTTGTGTGGGTGTGCTTTTTGTTACAGTTTTTGTCTATTGTGGTTCTTTTCGAAGGAAATTGCATACAAACTGTATACCTATTAATTCGAGAAAAAATCCAATCACTGTGCTAAAAAACAACTGATTCAATTTGTTATTATTAAGAGAGCAAGAGGAAAAAGTAGAACGAATAGATGGTAGAAAAACTAAGCAAGTTATGTTAAATTGTATTAATAGGCCAAGAAATTGCAAAAAATAACCCGTTCCTCTCTTCATATAATTCAATATGGGGTTTCTTTTTAATTTAATTTAAAATATTATTCTGGTTGGCACATTCTCATCCAGAGAGACCAGTTCCCAAGGACGTTTAATACCAACCATAGTAATAAATTAAATTTTTACTCGAGCGCGCTCGTTGTTGGGTTGACGATAGACATAGCTTATATACATTGCTTTGCAACACCTCCTACGAATACAGAGTAGCCGGTGGTACTATCAGCAGATACACACTAGTGTGGCAACTTCTTCGCGTTAACTAGTATAAATTGTGATTCATCCGGTTGGCTGACTCTTCTGGCCGAGGCAATCACAATTTAAGAGTAGCACATGATTTGGTTAGCACAATTTTTACTTTAATTTAATTCGCTGTGTTTGATGAAAAAAAAACATGCAAACGATTAGCCTATGGAAGATGAGAGACGCAGAGACACAGAGACATGACAAACTGACCAAAAGGGTGAGAACCAAAATATGATAGAAAATGACCGCCAAGTGTTGTCAAATTAGGTATTTTTACAGTTTATTCACGAATTGCTGCGGTTTTACGTGGGATGGCTTATACGGTTCGCCTTAATGCTGGGAATGTTTGCGATAAAGCATATAGACATTTTCGCCATGTCAGACGAGTCATGCAAGAGATACTTTAGCATACGTGGTTCCCAAATTAGAAAGAGTAGATAAACAGCTTTAAATATGTGGATGAACAATTAGCGCGGTAAAACATTTAAAAAAGGAAGTAACGGTTTAAGCTACACTTATGTATGTATTTGCTAATAAAGAAATCTGATAATCAAACATGGAAAAGACTTGATAGCGTATGTATTTAAAAAAAAATAGAAACAGCAAAAGGAACAGTGACTTAGACATAACGATAACCAATTTTCCAAAACATAGATGACCTTATTAAGTGGATATCTAAATTGAATTGAACTCAAATCGTTCCATTAATCCAAATATAATGTAGGTACATACTACATAATATGTATGAATGTATATAAAAAAAAAAGTTGAAGATTACGGAATCTAGAACTACGAGCTAATAACTAGGCTAACAACTTTATTCCGTTAATATTTCAAATGCAGTAAAGAATATTTGCACAACTTATTCTCGTTGCGAATGCAACTGTCAGTAATTTAAGCGCCAAAAGTACCGTTCCATCTTATTGTTTAACGAAGTGCTACCCGTCTCCATTATATTTGTATTGTACAGCAGAAGGCACTGATAAACTGAAGCGTGATAACGAACCATGGAATATTGTACGTATTTATGTTGTTCGTTTCGTTCTTTATTTAGAACAAATAGAAATCAGATTTCATGCCACCGACACAGCTACCAATTGGCTTCAAAACAAACAAAGAACGAAGCAATGAATTCTTCGGGTCAAATATTTAAATAAGTTCGCTGATAAAGGCGTACCCTACCCAATCCAAGACTGCATCTTGATGGCTGAAACTTCCGATAAGACATATGTAATGTATAAATATTTTTTTAAAAAAGAATTCAACGCATACTCGCACTTTGTGTAAGCAACAACAAAAACCATGGAGACTTCTGTTTACAGTGCCTTTCTCCAGCTGCGCCATCGAAACCTTCTTGTACACTAAAAAAAGCTACAAAATCAGAATATACATAGTGAGACAACAATATCAATATATACAATATGAAAATGTAAACCAAATAAAAAGAAACCAGAAACAAGAATTATGCTTGATTTAATATATTTAATATAAATGCAAATGAGTGCAAATCAAATTGGTTGTACAGCAACAGCAGACTACGATAAAAAAAAAACAAAACCAACGAGCACACCAAAAAGCATACAAAGTGCAGAGTAAATATGAAGATAAATGCCAGAAAACAATACCCGAATAGATTTGAAACTGAGAGTAGACTTGAAGGCCTAGCAATAGAGATTTCAACAGATCGAGATGGAGACAATTCCCAGTTTTTACTTTTCTTTTTCATGGACGGAATTTCTCTCTGGACACTGAAGTCTTCACTTTAGCCACCCATGTAAGGCATTATTTTGCACAAACCACGATGTTATTTACTGAATCTAACTATGCGACGCACTCGAGATTGTTGTTTCAATCTGTTTTTCTACAAAATACCGGATAAATGAATTTAAACACACGAGAAAAACGTTAAAATTCGACAAAATTAAACCGCACCAACGAACACAACACACACTCGCTCACCGTCAGCCATTCCTGTTTAAAAAAAAAAATAACCATCACTGAAGTGAAGTTGGATGTGATTTGTTATTTGTTTTTGGTATGAGAACTTGTTTTGTTGTTTTGCGAGGGTGTTTATTTTTGTTTGGAAGCCATTTGACGTTTACTTGGAATTGTGGGAAAGGTAAGATACTCGTGAATCAGATTGGAAATGGACAGTGCAAGTGTACAGTCACAGTGGCTGCAAATTGTATGGGATAAGTAGAAATTATATAATTTTTTCGAAACCAATTTTTATATAGCACATATTTATGATGAAAAGAGACGTCAGCACAGAAGCAGATTAAAATTAAAAATTTTGGAGTCCGGGACTAGTTTGGCTAGCCGACTCCCGCAAGGAGGTTGTTTGTACAAGAAAAAAAAGCATAAAAGTACACCCACAACATTTTTAATTACTGACACCAAGCAAGACAAATTAGTTCGGACTTCTAATAAATTCATTCATTAGAACTAGTCTACGTAAAGAATAAATAAAGAATCCATTAATTCGAAAAGCTTTGCGACGACTTAAGAAAAACGTTATCAAAATCATTTTATAATCTGTAAACTTTTTATTTCAGCTTTTAGTTATCTTTATAACTTAATATCAACATTACAGGCTATGGGATGAGACTCAGTTTAAGCACTAAGTTTTAAAAGATACCGTTTTCGATAGTTAATGCAATTATTCTTAATATGTATATAGAATATTTTCTCAATAAAATTATTTTTATTTAATTCTGGCAGTACCCAGGCATTTTCCACTCTACCCTAATCACTGAAAATGTATAACCAGGCCAGCACCACCCACTCGCCGCGGTTTTCCCACCACACGGCGAAAAATTTTCCATATCCATTCATACAATTTCAGCTAGTTTTCCACGGTCCGTCATTAATGAAAAATATTTTCTAATTTCTCCCCCTTCAACCGATTGTGTGAAAAATCGATTTTATTTTTGGAAAGAAAACGGTCACATGAAAAATGTGTTTTTATGGTTGAAATTGTGTTTGTTAAGATTTCTTGAATAATTTTAAGATTCTACGTGGAAAAATAGAAAGTTTTAATTAAAATGTTGTCCAATTGTACGTTATTTTTGCTTTTCCTTATCGGGGCTACTATGGCTATTGAGCAGGCTTCTGTTGGCGAACTATATACTTTTAAAATAGAACCACACATGTTCAATTGGACACATCAAGGGCTTAGTGATCAGTATCGATATCGGCCCTCTATTGAGGGTTATCCAGACCTACCCGTTTGGCTTAGGTACATGTACAGCAATGAGTATCACTCGGGCTTCCTCTACGGCACCCCACCAGATCGTCTGGCAGGAAAAAAAATTGTGTTGGATATTATAGTGCTAAATAGGCAAAACTATGAGACAAGGAAGACGGTTCTATCAATTTACATCAATCATAAGTTCCCGGCACCGAATGTCATTCAAATGAAGATTGACAATCTTAATTGGGTACATTTGATGGACCCCGGTAGAGTGGAGAACTTACGCAACATTTTTCGAAAGGATTTATGGCCAGAGAGTGAAAATGATTTGAGTTTGGTTTTCATGGAGTCTGCAGTAAATATGGGTGGAAGATTACCATTGCGACCTCAACAAAGAGAGGGGTGAGTTTTAAATGCACAACATAAATCGATATCTTCTGACGTCATGTTTCATTTAGGGTTATTGTCCATCTTGGGAGTTTCGCCCAGTTTTCCGAGCGCTTAAAGGAACTCCAGGAAGAAGTTCGCCCTTTGTATAAACTCCCTTCATGTACTTACAAGCGGACATCTGTGCAAAAAATTTTCGAAAACGCAGGTTTCAAGTTAGATTGGTGTGCATTTAAAATGGTGGGTACAGAGATATCTCCAGAGATTTTATTCCATAATCATGGAATGAAAGGCTATCATGGATCAGAGTTAAGCACTCTAAGGCGAACAGACCGTTGGCATGGTATATCTAAGGAAGATGCACCCCAACGGAATTATATTGATGAGTTTGCTTTTGCGTTTGCCATACCTGGAATGA
Source organism: Brachyopa scutellaris (assembly GCA_949775065.1). NCBI lineage: Eukaryota > Metazoa > Arthropoda > Insecta > Diptera > Syrphidae > Brachyopa > Brachyopa scutellaris. The sequence continues at coordinate 191,037,814 of OX459112.1, forward strand.
TTTTTGCGGTCTTATTAGGAATTTTGTCGGCTGTACTGTGCTTCCAGCATGAGAAATTGTGAGTAAAATAGTTGTAAAACACGGTTGTCTATAGGTCGATTTATATTTTTTTAAGTTCTTTTTTTTCCTAAGATACGATCCCCATTCTGAATATTTCTTTGCGAATATATTTCATCTTTGCGAAGATAATGAAGCCAGGTAACAAGAGGCTTAATCTAAAGACGGTTTTGTTTTATTTGTTTGGATTTATTTGAATAAACTGACCTGAAATATGCTATAACCTTTCGCTTGAGATTATGGTTAAATACTAATCAGTAGGATTTATGATTTTGATTCACCAACCTTTTTAAGTTAATTTCTATCCTAAAAGTTGTATTAAATACTTTCCTTCACATTTTCAGCGAAAAAGAGACTCATTCCGTTTCAACAGTCCAAATGGTGCAATGTTCTGATACAAATAATCAACCAACTACCACATTACGAAGCTTGAAAGATCCAAACTTGCTTCTGGACAACGCTAGCTTACGTTCTCAAAGGTTTTATTTTTTGTTAAATATTTGTCTACATTCTACTCTTAATAAAACAACGTTTTTTTTTCTTGTATTAACAGCCCAAACAATAGCATCTATCCAAACGAGAGCCCATCGAATACATATTTACGCCCTAAGCCACCACCGTATAAGGCATCAAGTGTCGGAAAGAGTGGAGTGGATATTTGACAATCATCCACCAGAATTTTATACTGCTAAAGGGTTCTGACTGATGAGCCCAAAATGCGAATATTATAAGGAAACGTACATAATAGGTCTGTTTGGTATCTTTTCTGTGTAAAACTTTAGTCGCTGTCAAATAATAAATAATTTGAGAAGTGGGGATAAATCCTCTCAGCAGGGGAAAATTGTTTTTGTTTTCCATTAAAATGTGGTTTGACACTCGTCGTTCAATTTACGCGAAGAAAAAGACTGTGTAAGATGGTGTAGAGGGGAATTTTTTTGAACTGTCATTTGTCTCTCTCGCGTACGTTTAACGACAACTGTCAATTCTCATTTTAATGGAAAACAAAAACAATTTTCCACTGCTGAGAGGATATATCCCCACTTCCCAAATTATTTATTATTTGACAGCGACTAAAGTTTTACACAGAAAAGATACCAAACAGACCTAATAATGTAATCGAATAATATCTGTAATATGCATATTCATTGAACTTATACTTAGATTATTGATAGTTTTTGGGCTAATTTGCAAAAAAATGATTAAAAAAATGGAAATTATGTTACATTAAAAAAACGGGATCGTGTTCTGTAATAAATTTGTTAAAAGATTTCATTCAACTCTAATTTAAGTCTTCGGCTTGTGCTAGTCTCAAGTCTACGACGGATAAGTATTTATAGGTATTGAAATCTAGTATTAAACAGTACATATTTATAAAAATAATTAGTAGTTTTGTTGAAAGCAATAAATTGAAGAGCATTAAACATTTTGCAATAAGTTTTGTTTTAGAAGTAAATGTAAAACCTCATTGAAATGTTGTCTTTTATTTAAGTGAAACATACATGAATACTCGGAATCAATTTTACTTAATCAATTCAGTGTTTTTTTTAATATTTAAAAACTACAGAGAAAGCTGTAGTTGAAGTCAATTCTTCTATGTGCTTTACAGCACAGTGTCTAAAATACTAACCGAACGCATCTAACAAAACGTTGTTTACTGAGACGAAGCTATACGAGTTACGGTTTTTTTTTCTTACTGGCTACATAAAGTACCTTTACACACAAAGTGTGTCTATATAGACTTCACACGCCTATTATAATAAACGAAAACAAATTAATGCTTCACAAAAGCGATTCTAATTCTTCCAAAATTAAAATTTGGAACAGGGAACACAAATATCAGCTAAACTAAGCGACATTTAAATCTTTTTAGTACCGTAAACTTGGCAAACATTGACCGAATCTCAGATTCGAATGCATGTGAAATCTGTATATATTATGTTTAACCGATTTAAAGAATTCAATGCTAGGGACTTTATTTAGCACGATAGTATTCATAAATTTATTTAAACCAAAATTGATATTTAGAACTTCACTTCCCTTAGTCTAACATTGACCATACCTTGTATTTTGAAATCAAATATTATGTTTCTACTATAAGTTAATTCATTTTATTAAAAATTAAATTAAATTAAAATTAGTTATTTTGAAATAAAAAGATTTTATTAAGAGTTTTGAAAATTGAAAATTTGAAATTATCGGTTTTATCGGCAGGAGAAAAGTGTGGTCAGTGTTAGAAAATAGGTAGGGACATTATGGCTAACATTGACCAGGCCGGTCAATGTTTCACATCCGCCAGTGAAAGTTAGCCGTTGAATACAAAAATTATTCGCCTTTTTTTAATTGTTCTTAAAAACAGTAAAAAGCGCAAAATACTTAATTAAAAAAAGACTAGTCCTAAAGAAAATAAATTGAACTACCTCTCTAAAGCCCCTTATTCCTAGAATAAAAATCGTTGCGAGAAAAATAATCGTAGCGTAAAACGTCAAAATTCTCGCACCTTCACTGCGAGAAACCATTCTTTCTCGCAACGAGAAAATGAATGGTCCGGACCATGAATCAAATAAAAAGATTATGACATCCTGCGTTCAATTTTGTTTTCTTCTGCGCGTCATATGCGCGTAGGGCATTTGACGTTTATTTAGAAACATTTGATTTTGGTGGAGAAATATTATGAATATGTATGTTTTATGAATAAAATTATTATATGATGGAATACATTAGAAACATTTGATTTTGGTGGAGAAATATTATGAATATGTATGTTTTATGAATAAAATTATTATATGATGGAATACATTAGAAATTATTGTGTATAATTAACTATCAATATGTACATTTTAGGTTGTAAAAACATTTTGGTGTGCGCCGTTGGGTAGTGGTTAGTGCTTTGGACATGCTGCACCGGGTTAAATCCTAGCAAACACCCAAACGTTTTTACCCAGTGCCACCTCTTTCGAATGTCAAGATGAGCTTCTCAACTCGCCATTCAGAGTCGGCAAAAAACTTTAGGTCCCTTCCATTCGTACACACGCGAGAAACAGGTCCTGGTTGAAAAGTAGCGCCACCCAAAGAAAAAGAAAGAAATAAACAATAACATTTTGAAGGCTTCCAAATCACCTCATTGCATCTTGGTACATACCTATTGGCTTGATAGTGTTTCTACCTTAGAACTTGCTGGATGCATTGTGGGTACAACACCAAGCAAATAGCCAAAAGATTGTACATCTGTTCAGCTTATGCTTGTTAATGTTTGCTTTATGCGTTGAATGAAGAAAATCTCGGAGAAAGTGCAAATATCATCAGCTTAACGACGCACCTTATGTACACGCAAAGCCAACATAGTAAAATGTGGAAATTTGACACGCTGGTGCTGTAAGGTGCGAATATTGGGACTTCTTGTGAATCTCAATAGGTTTAAACACTTTAATTGCTCGGTAGTAGTCTTCAAGGAGTGAATGAACGTGGAAAAGTCCCACAGCAAGAAATAACTCAACATCTTGTAGAAGGAATGTTCTCCAAATACTCCAGCCACCGCGCCGCTTGGGGATCACTGCGGAATAGCTAGTAATTGGGGATGACAACCAAATGAATTGTGAACATTCAAAATACACAAAATGCCTCAGACATTATTATGTACAGTTGTTGGATTTCCTCCTGACTTTTATCTGTAAGACGTGCTCTGTAACCAAGAGTTTTAATATTATAAATGCTGCATTATCTTATGATATCTATTTACCTGTATTGTGCAAAGTTTTGGAATTGGTAAACGAATTCATCAACTAGCTCCCATATCCACATTTCGGGCAATGAGTTGATCAAATTAAAGAAGTAGCAATAAATGAAGAACGAATTATACGTTTCTCTCATTTTGGTCCACCGAAGTCTCGCGTGAATTTGCCGGTAATACAGAATAGGAAGTAATAATATTTAATGCCACTTTTATTACACTCAAAAACTGCACAAACACCAATTTTATTTATAATTTCATTCCACCAAATCTTTCACTTTGTAAGAGTACTACAGTTTTCCCATTTGAATTCGAATTTATTTATTTCATTACGCGCAAATGACGTCACAAAACTGACAGAAATCGTTTTCAACATGGTGGACATGCGCAATGCGTAATCTGTATTATTTGATTCATGGGTCCGGACCATTCTTTCTCGCAAAGATTTATTTCTCGCAACGATTTTTTACATTGTTTTCAATGAAAGAGGAAACAATTGTATTAATTTTGAGTAGCATAAAGGAAAACTACACATTTTCGTGCCTTCAAACGTCATTTCCTCTTTTAAAAAATTTAAATTTGTTGTTCAAAATACTCTTATTTCAATATGAGTGATAAGAGGAGGAAAATAATACAAAAAATAAAGTTCTCAAATGACGAAGAAAAATGTCAAAACTTGCACGTCAAAAATCTCGTTGCGAAATTTGAAATTCTAGGAATTCACCCTCAAAATCTCGCACCACAAGCTACGATTTTTTTTCTCGCAACGATTTTTGCTCTGCGAATAAGGGGCTTAAAAGTAATTTTGAATATTCTTGAAAGAGGTCGGAAGAATCAATTTTAAGAATTTGTTGACTTTTGATCAAAGTTATACCCCCGGTCAAAGTAAGGCCAGTTTACAGTTCCTGCTACGGATTTTTTATATATCCGCGTCAATAATGCCAAAACAACGATATTTGATTTTCATCTGATCGTTAAAGGAATACAAATTTGGTAGCACTAAAATCTACTGTCTTCTGAAATTCTTTCCTGCATGTATGTATTTTGTTTTGTGTATTCGCTGCATGCGGCGAAGTAAACATTCAAATCTTTTCCAGTGACATGACAGTTCATTCCCATCTATTGTGATTTGTGTCAATAGTGGAAATATTTTGCATTTAACACAAACGACAACATATTCCACTTGTCAGTTCTTATTTGTCAACCCCACAATCAGACTAATTGCATACTTGTACCGTGTATTGTAGGTACTTGCTTCTCGCCAGCTGAGCTGATACCCGGTACGCCGTGTTTTTTTTTTGACTAAAGTTAAGATTTTCATTAAATTGAGTGCGAATTGCACTACGTGGCATATTCAATAAAAATTTCACATAATAGCTTGTCTCCGTAGTCCGAAAATATAGGATAAAATGCCGCTGACTGATTTTTTTCAATTAATTCTCTTTATTGGATCGGCATTTTTCGTGTCACTGGTTCTGGCGGTAAAACATTTTATTTTTTACTTATTTTTGTCAATAGATCTTTAAATGTTTTTAATTTCCCAGCTTGTGATCATTCAAAAATCCATAACCACCCCATTTCCAATCATAAAACGCCATAAAGAGGAGAAGTACTTTGTTGATCCGATTGCAATTAAAAAAGTTGACTTTCCATCTATAGACGATGAACCGAGTGTCGAACTGACTGTTGTTATACCCGCCTATGACGAGGAGAATAGACGTGTGATTCCAATATGACCATATAAATGAATTGACTTAGAATATTTGGCTTTTTTCAGTGCCAGTGATGCTGGACGAATGTATGGAGTATTTAGAAAACAAAGCCAAATCGAGCGACTTTTCCTATGAAGTGATTGTTGTTAGTGACGGTAGCCGTGATGGAACGGTGTCACTTGCATTGAAATATTCTAAAAAGTTCACAGCTGACAAGTTGAGGGTTCTTGAGCTGATTGAGAATCGCGGTAAAGGTGGAGCTGTTCGTATTGTAAGTAAATTAGTTCTAATTGTGCAAGAATGTAGTTAAGCAATGAAAATCATTCTAGGGAATGTTAAGCAGTCGCGGAAAGTTCTTGCTTTTTGCCGACGCTGATGGTGCCACAAAGTTCGCTGACTATACAAAGCTAGAGGAAAGCTTAAAATCGATTACCACAGATTGGCAGACTGATGCTGTCGTTGTTGGCTCACGAGCGCATATGGAAGAGGAGGCAATTGCAACAAGAACTGTATTTAGGTGAGAGCTATTAAACAACAGTCATTGTTTGCGGTGTTATAAATAAGTCATGTCTTATAGAACTTTCCTAATGCATGGCTTTCATTTATTGGTTTGGTTATTTGCGGTAAAATCAATTCGTGACACCCAATGCGGGTTCAAGCTTCTCACTCGATCAGCAGCAAGAAAACTCTTTAAAATTATGCATGTGGAGAGATGGTAAGTGGGTGAAATTGATTCTAAAATTTTAATTTTTATTCCTTCTCTATTGTTTTTCAGGGCCTTTGATGTGGAACTCCTTTACCTCGCTGAAAAGCTTAAAATACCAATCGAAGAAGTCGCCGTAAAATGGACGGAAATTGAAGGCTCAAAGCTCTCACCATTCTGGTCGTGGCTGCAAATGGGAACTGATTTGTTCCTCATTTGGTTCCGGTATTTAGTAGGAGCGTGGAAAATTCAAGAGGCAAAACCACATACTTCGTAGAACTGTTCAGCAAAAACCAATCACCGATCTTTCCATTTTGTATTCTTTCTTTTATTCAAAATTATCTATTTTCTGCATATAGCCCATAAGATTACAGTGCATTTCTGTATGCTTACGCATAAAATAAATAATGAAACGAATATGATTAATAACTTAATAAACTGTGTCTTTATTAATAATAATAGAAAACGTTGATATGATAATAGGGCTGTTTTTGAAGTATAAAAATAGTGTGCAAATGCACGGCTAATCTAGTGTTTTGAATAACACATACATCGCATGGCATTTACTCATAATAAAATCGGTAAAAAAAAATAAAATAACACAAAATAACTTTGGAGGGGCTATTTTGTTATTGAAGTCCTAAATTAAGTATCACCAATCCGATCACCGCTGTAGTCTTTATTTCTCTGCGCTTGCAACATCCCGTGGAACATAGAGCTCCTATTATCTGCCAGTTCACGTGGTATTCCTTGTTCAACAATCTCTCCGTGATCGAGAACAATAATACGATCCATATTCTGTAGCCCTGTCAGGCGATGTGCAATGAAGATAATAGTTGAACTCTTGAAAGAATTTCGTAGAGCAATTTGAATTGCCGCTTCGGAGTCCGAATCCAAGTTTGAGGTTCCTTCGTCAATGCAAACAACCTGAAAAACAAACACGTCATCATTAGTTATTGTGTAGCTGGTTTCCAACAACTCTACCTTAGCATTCTTCAGCAGTGCCCTTGTGAGGCATAATAGCTGTCTTTGTCCAGCTGATAGATTTGTTCCACCCTTCTCGAGCCGTCCTTGCAGTCCTCCCAATGACTGAACTAAAGGTGTCGCCAAGCAGTTGGTAATTGCATTCCAAATTTCCGAATCGATAAATCTCTTTCGCGGATCTAAATTCTCTCTAACAGTTCCCTCAAATAAGAACGGTTCCTGTGGGATAATTCCAACTCTGTCCCTCAGGACTCTCAACGACAGTGTCTTTAAATTGACACAATCTAATGAAATTTCACCGGAATTTAATGGCGCCACCCGCAACAAAGCAGCAATAATAGAACTTTTTCCTGCTCCAGTCCGTCCAACAATCGCAATTCTCTCAAAAGCGGCTGTTTGAAAACTTAAATTAAGCAACGCCGGCGATAAATGTTCACGATACTTCAAATGGACTCCACTGAACGTCAACACACCTTGACTAGGCCAACCGAAGGGAGGATCTGCACTACCGTCGGCATTACTCTCTTCCTCCAGTTGCAGATATTGATCGATGCGCTCTACAGCGATCATTTCTTGCTCAGTCTCGGCGAGAGCATTCAAAACACCACCTAGTAGGCCAGTAATGGAGAGCGCGTATGAGATGGCCAGACCTACAAGTCCTGGATTTGTAGTATGCGCCGAAGTCATGGCAGCTATTATACCAGCACCACCCACCAATACTGCCCCTAACATCTGCAAACGGATTCCCAACCACTGTTGAGCAGCAGCAGAGGTTAGTTGCGCTTTAATACTTTCTTCGAGTTTCACATGGAAATCACGTTGGAATCTGTGGCTGGCACGCATTGTTCGGATTGTTGTTATCCCCTCAAGAGTTTCGGTAAAGTGAGTGTAGATCGGCGAGAGGGCATTACTTGAAAGGCGCTTAATATCCCTGGATGCATGACGATATCGATGTTGGAGGTTAAGGTAGATAGGAATCATTGGAATGACTACCAACCCTAGCCAAGGCATAGCATAGAGACTGATGCAGAGTGCTCCTGTGGATAGGAAAATCTACTCGTATTTGTGCATTTAAAATCATTAAGGTATCTTACCCGCTAGTCCCACCACCTGGGCAAGCAGGATATTTAAAATAAATGGAAGCGAATCATCGATTGTATATGTATCCGATGAGAATCTATTTAAGATGCGCCCTACCGAGGTAATGTCAAAGAATTGAAATTTCGTCTGCGAATTCAGAATTTTGTAGTAGGAAACGTTGGTATCATTTTTCAACTTACATAAAGTACCCTATTCAGCAGATTGTCATGGATAAACTTTGCTGCCTGAATACCTGCGTAGGCAAATAGAAAAGCTCTAATCATTGTCAACACTGAATTCGCTAACGCCAACGATGCAAATATTCCCAAATAGTAACTCAGGCCATGACTTGGGGATGTGCCGTTTCCCGATATTACATCTGAAACATTTGTTTGGTTTGTAGTAGTGGTATCAGTAACCCAATGAGCAAGCCAAGCATCCGACATATTTCTCGACAGTTGCATTAGAACTACAAATATGAGAACCGCTGAACCCAGGGGACTCGTAACAGCTTTCCAGTAGCAGGCAATAACGTTCATCGATACATTTCCGTACTCACGAGATTCCTTAACAAAAATAAACGCAAATACAAAAACTATTATCTTTTTCATAATATCCTCTTACCTCCATCATAACACTGTCCAAGCTCTTTCTATCGTCCTTGTCATCGTTCAAGAGGTCAATGTGTGACATACGCCGCGAGTAGTCTACAGGTACATTAATGTCGTCTTCCTCAAGGCTAAGGTCAAGACTTTCGGACATAAAATCGCTAATGGTGACGGTTCCATTATCTACATGAAGAATCTGGAAGTGGAATGAAATAAGCTTCCAAAGCAACCGGCTTAGTTTTTGTAAAAAAAAAACCTGATTTGCGTTGAAGAATAAAGTTTTATTATTTGTCACAATAATTCTGGTTTTCTCCTTCAACAGCCCCAGTAAGCAGTATTTTACAACATGATTGGCTACATGGGCGTCCAGAGATGAAAGAACATCGTCCAATAGATAAACTAAGGGAAATAAGTCAATAGCTATGAAAACGAAAATTGGTAACAACTACTTACTCTTCTTGTCCTGGTAGACAGCTCTGGCTAAAGCAACCCTTGCACGCTGGCCACCCGAAAGAGTTCTTCCATTTTCACCCACACCAATTAGATCTCCTCCTAGTGCTTCCAAGTCCTCACTTAGACCACATGCGAATAAGACATTTCTATACCACTGCTCATCAAATACCGCACCCCAGAGGATGTTCTCACGTAGTGTACCTCTCTGCAGCCAAGTTGTTTGTGGAATATAACCGAATCCTATAAATTATAAAATAACAACACTATCGGTTTTAACATCTAAAACACCTACCAGCGGTTAAATCATGCACGCAAACACAGCCGTCAATGCAATCAGTTGCAGCTACGATGGCTGAGACGAAAGTACTCTTCCCACCACCCACCGGTCCTTCTATGCAGATTAAGTCACCCTAAAAGGAAAAACTTTAACACTTCATTGTTTTACCTGATTTGCCTCATACCTTTTTCACATCGAGATTAACTTTTTTCAATTGGAACACAAAACTATTCTCTTGCTGAATAGAGCTGTGTTCATGTACAAATGACGCATCTTTCAATTGTAAAACCGTCGGCTTTTCGTCAACTTTCTGTGGAGCCGACCCTTTAATCACGGGCTGGTAGTAAGAAGAGAAGTCCAAGTTGGAAAGCTGAAAATCGGAAAATTGTAGTAAAACAAACATTATAATAGTGGCTAAATCTTACATCAAAAAGCTCCTGTACACGTTTTATTGACACCCAGGCTTCTATTAATCCATTCAATACCCAAGGGAACGCATTCAAGGGCCCAATCAGCATATTCAGCAGAGCAACACTTGTATATGTCGTGGCGGCAGTAAGACGATTTCCAACAAGAACAGAAACTCCAAAAGTGAGAAGACACATGAGCACCGGCGTTGTAGCCCAGAAATATACACATAGAGCATCGAGATATTTTCTCCTTGAAAGGTACCTAATTTCTTCCTTACGTAAGTCTGGAGGATTAATCATTATTTTAGTGATCCAACGTTCTATGTATAATGTTTGCCACCTCTTGTTTTCTGAATGAAGACGTCCTCCCAAGCATGAAGCTTAATTTGCTTTGCTCCGCTGATAGTTTCACTGGTAGCTGCCAGACGTAAATCTTTTGCTGTCATCAGCGATCTAGAGAAGTTTCCGATCTTTCCTGCTAGCCAGCGATTGATTGGAATCAAAGTTGCAGCAAATATCACGCCTGCTATAAAAGCTGCACCAAGTTGAGTATAAAGTAGGTACAGAGTTGTAAAGAGCTGTAAAGAGTGCCATTGTAATCTAATCATACGTTCTCTTCTACTGTGAAACTCTCACCTGAAATGGAATACTCCAAACCGAATGAAAACTGATACAAGAATTGACAATACGATCTGTGTCCGTTGACATCAGATTCAGAATCTCCGGACGGGAATCCTTTAATCCCCTAGCTTCTAACGCTTTTCGATAGATGGCGCTCACGACTCCGATTCGCATTTTCATGCCAATGATTGCCATACGCCAGTTAAAATGAGTCGAACACAATGCAGCTGGAAATAAAATAAAGCATCACATTGAAATACAAGTGGAACTTTGCAGCAAAATATTTACATAACAAAGTGGATCCAAAGAGTCCCAGCGCATACCAATATGGTTTAGCATCTGTTTCGGTGATACCGGAGCCCTCCTGACTAAGTAACCCACCAAGTAATAGTGGCCCGGCAAAGCCCGAAGTATCAGCAACGAATCTCAGCAAGCCAATGAAGTAGAATTCCTTGCCGAAGGTCTTATGAAGAGCCCAGAACATAGATTTAGTCCTAGAGACCTGCATATGCAGCTTCTCACTGATTCTAGCGATATTCAAACAATCTGGCAAATCAAAGAGATCTTCGATTATTTTAAGGTTTCCTGCTACGCCTTTGGTAATCAGTGGTTCTACCCACGAGAAGATAAACTTAGAGAGAAAGTTAGCCTCGTCTTGCGCGTGGCCAAGGTGAAATTCATTGAGATTGAAATGAAAGTAGACATATCGATTGGACAAGAGAGCTTGTTGCTCCTAAAAAAAAAATAAAAAAAATATTAATCAATTGTCTGATGTTGTTTTAGAATTATTATTTCCTTACATCGTCTTGGGCAAAATTCATCGGAGAGTTCACTGCACTTCCTTTTGGAAACAAACTCAACGCATACATTACATCCATTAGTACAGTAGCCAAGCTCCAAGGCCAGTAGCTGCTGCTTAGGCTAGACCTGAGCCAAACTGCATCTAAAACAACAACTGAGCACCACATCACTATAAGGAAAAGTGTTCCGCGGTGGCTTAGGTCGCCGAATCTTCTCGATGACAGGAGGTATCCTACAAAAAAGATTTTCTTTTATTATTTCATATTGAATACTTCTTGTTTATTTGCTACCGCAATGTACAATCCACATAACACATTCTGTACACACAACTAGCACATCTACAGGGCTGATGGTCAAATCCACTGAGTGAAAATAGAAAATTTTTGTTACTGGTAGTGCTGCCAGGAAGAGTGTGATTATTATCCGAAAATATATTGAACGGATTTGCGTCGGATTCCTCACAACAGGGCGATTGTAGGAGCCAAAGTTATATGCAGAGACAGCTGCAAATATGGTGTAGATGGGCATTTGTAAGCAGATCTCTTGGAAACATGGTAAAAGGTCATTGGAATCAGCTGCGAATGGTTTTATTCCTGTTGGACAGAAGTCTGTCCAATGCCATTTGAAATGGCCGTACGCCGACATGGTATGTTCTGCTAATAAGTTATCTGAAATGAGAAGTTTATATAAATGTATGTATTTAGTCTGAAGAGAGTATGTACTTATCAACAATAAAAATGCAGTGACGTTTTAACTTAATAAAAATAACTATACTTAAACGTAGTATCTACTAACAAATGTATTGCATATATGGTTGTAGGTACTTTTTTTTTATCAGTAACAGATATTGTTACATGCATGATTCATATCCAATTCTCTTAGTGGTTCCCCGGCACAAATCATGTTTTATGCTGCAATGGAAATTTGCACAAAATCACGTAATTAAACTTCGATGCAAAAACATAATTCAAAGTACGTAGTCTGTATACATACTTTTGCGAAGGCAAATTAATCGGAAGCATAGGAAGGGGTTAAAAAATTGGTAAAGCACACTCACATTATATATTTCCAATTGCACATATGGCAGACATCTACCTTTTATCAAACACGAACGAAAACTTTTGTTTATCCTGCCAATTAAGGTTAATTAATGAATTATATCAATCCAAATACATTGTGCAAACTGAATGACTAACAAAAGATATTACAAAACTATGCGGCTTTTGTTTATGGTTTTTTTTTGTTATCTTTCGTAGTCCACCCCTGAAATCAAAACCCACATGTCATTTGTGACATTTCGCGCAGACAACGGCGAATTCACTTGTCAATCGTAACAAATTTAAAACACTCGCTACGCTGTCTATTCGAAGCAAATAGCATTTATTTGCGTTTTCATGCGTAATTCGGTTAAATGTTGGCAAACAATTTCGAACAAACCTTGAAGGAAACACAGGTGATTATTTTACGCGATTGATTTTCTGTTTGCCATAGTGGGAAGTAGTCAAACTTGCAATAGAAAATGTTCACTTCTATTTTCTGCAAACCGTAAAGGTCTGACAGTGGATTTATTTTTAGTAAAAATGACAAATGGAGAGCCAGATTTGGCCACCGAGAATGGCAACAGCGCTATAGTCAACAGAGTGAAGTCGGACATTACGCTTGAGGAGATTTTTGAATTTTTAAGTAAAAAGGAAATAGTTTTTAGAAGTCAACAAATCGATGATCCGGAACTGACGATTAGTGAGAAGATGACTATAGCGAGGAAAGTGTTTGAGAAGAATCCGAAAACCTTTCTAATGAGATTTGGACCGTATTTAGATGTGGAACATGTTGAATTCTTTGAGGATGTTACCTTGTCCGAAGGCGATCAATATGAATTTGATTTTTTGGTTGAAGATTTGTATGTTAAATTAGAAAATAAGAAAAGTAACGTTAAGAACCGTCGTTATACTGCTATGCAGAGTATGCATGAATACTTCAGTGAAACAGAGATGATGAAGCGTGAACCTCATTTATACCATGAACTGGTTGGCCAATATCTTTCTGAGGAAGAAAGAACTCAGAGGGACATCTACGATGTTAAGAATACATCATTTTCGGGAATTCTTTTGAACAAAATGGATCGAGATATTGCTGAAGAAGTTCTCCAAAAACAACAGGAACAGGATGATGATTCTGCTTCATCTAGAGACAATAGTAGTGATGAGGAGGCAGAGTTCGTTGTGGAAGCTCCACAGTCTTATCGCCAACAGTGGGGGAATTTTGATGATGAAAATATTCCATGTACCAGTTCCAAAGTGATCAAAAAACAAAAAAAGGCGAAGAATAGAGTGAGGCAGCAGAAATTCATAACAGCTGGAGAAAGAGAAATGTTGCGGCAGGAGTTTGTTGGGATAATGCGCACAAAATTTTTGGATGGAGAAGACAAAGAGTTTGATTATAGTCAGGTGGATGAGAATTCTGAGCTTGACGATCTCAAGCAATTAAATCAAGATAAAGAGGACGAGTACTTTAGAGAGAGTTCCGACGAAGAGGTTATCGAACAAATGGAAGAATCCGACGAATCCGATGATGATTTAGATGTTTATATGTCGCATTTGAGCCAACATTATAGTTTACAGACTAGTTTGAATAATATTTAATATTAAAACCACTGGAATTTCTACTTGTTACAAATAAAGGAGAAAAAATGAACTGTTTACAACCTTTTGTTTTTTCTATTCTTTCACCGGGTCGGTTCTAAAATATTTCCTTTCATGTTTACCTTTTTATTATTTACTTTTTGGTATCAACATTTGAAACGGAACTCTTATGGCTTTACTCCGGTGTCCACCTGGCGCAAGTTCTCAGAGCTAAACGCTACAAACTAGAGACTTGAAATATGAGTTAGTTAAATGTTTTAGTCCAATCCTGTAATTTGGATATATATATATGTAGATACTTATGTTATAATTCGGATAACATGAGATATTCAAAAAGGTTATGAACAATACACTCATCAAGTAATGAAAGTTAGTGACGAGTGCAAATCAAAAAAATAAAATAAAACAAATCTCACTAGCGCTAACTGTATTTAAAATAGAAATAGTTTTTTGTATACCATAGTCACATTGATTTACCGTCAATTCTATAAAGTTTTCGGTTGAAAACTATCTAGGTCGACCACGACCACGAGGAAATCCTCTCCCCCGGCCCCGGATCACTTTACTATTAGCCGGTGGACTCTTCGGTCGCAATGATTCAATTCTACTGGTGCAACCTGTTGCTGCACCTTCGGCGAAATACGATTGATACAACTCGGAAATAAAGTTAGAGTTAGTCAGTTCGGGACCAACGGTTAACCAACCAGGACGGATACTAGAATCTCTTCCAAACAAATGCATTCGGCGTCGACCCAAGCAGAAATGCTCAATGATATGAAAGATTTCGATGGGTTTTTCAAAGCTTCCAAACTCCTCCTCCTCTGAGATGATAAGATCGATATCGACGTTAGCGTGTATAAAGTCGCCATCTGTGGAACGCCGAACTGTGCCTTTGATCCCCATTAGGCAGTGTTCCTTTGTACGCTGGAATACCGCTTTCGGTTCAAGAATTTTAGAGTGTCCTGGTTTATTGATATTCGTTCTTATCCAACAAATATCCTCACACCGACGGAAACCCCATTTTTTAAGGCAATTTCTTCCCATATCAAGACCTTCTGAACTGCCACACCAGAGGAACACGAAACTGCGATGAGCAGCGACTTCGCCGACATCTAAATCTGGAAAAGTTTTATAAGAAAGGATTTGAAAAGGCTTTTGTTATTATTACTCAAAATCTCATCCCAATTCCAGTAAGCCCTTGGAGCACCACCTACTGTAGCAACAGTGGCAGCGCCTCGAGCGTACTCCTCCAGCGGCGGCTCAATTAGGATAACGTCAAATTTAGTACCAAGTGTTTTCAGATCTAAAGTTTTGATATCTGCCTTAAGATACATGGGCGCTGTGGCAGTTTCCGAGATCAGTTCATCCTTTAAACGGATAAGTTCCCTGAGCTTGGGATACTCTTCGAAACGATCGGCTAATCCAACATCACGAATAAAATTCTGCGGACGCTGTCCGGTGTCAACAAAATGCTGACAGTAGTCATTGTGTGGGTTTGAAGATTGAGTGCCCTATGTATTAAAAAATTATAAAAATATGATGAATCCTAGCAGTCTTTTCACCATCACCTTCAAAAAAGTTGAAGAATCTCGATAGATAATCTCGGCTTGAGGTTTCTTTGAAGATGGTCCAGGACTTTCGTTGTCGTCATCACGATTGGAACGTTGGCTACCAGCTTCTTCGGCTGTACCAAGAACAATTTTAAGTTCATCGACACTGGATAATCCAAGCTTGAAGAAAACGGTGACATTTAAGGCATATGTAAGTATTTGGGACTTACTGTTTGAGCAAGAAGCTGTTTTCTTTTTCGTGAACGTTCTTGTGAACTCTTAAGGATATCACTCATTTTGTGTAAGCAAAAAAAATATTTAGTTTATTACTACTTTTACTATCTTAAGTCGGCGTCTACCAGTTTAACTTTCCTAATCAACTAATAGAAAATATGACATTTTAATTATAATTTTGACAGGTCACTAAAGTGCGGCAAATTCCCGACAATAACGGGCTGGTTACATTGCTAAGTTCTTCGCCGTAGTTTACAAATCTACCTACCTACATGCATCGAAACTTAACGATTTTTTTTCCAGATGGGTACGTACACAAAATTGACAAATAAAATAAAAATAGCATGTTTTTTTATTGATCATTGATTGATGTTTAAAAACAATAAACAAACTACAATTTGAACCAATTTTTTAACAAATTTGAATGTTACATTTTTTTGTGTTTTAAAAACCTGGCATTTTTCCATTGTAATGAGTTACTTAATTTATCAACTTCAGCAAGCAGACGACTAAAAACAAACGAAATGCCAAGTATTAGAAAGATTGCTGTAATCAAAACCTTTCACCAAATGAACAGACCCTTCCGTCGAACCTAGCAAACTTCCGAGAATAGCCCAAATTCTTGGAAATATTTGAATTCAAAACACAGCTTTTGTTATTTAAACGATTCTTGGTTAGCTCATTCAATTTTTCCAAATCACGTGCTGTTTTATTTTTCCGCATAACGCACACCCGCACGCAAGTACACATACATTTTGTTTTTAAATAAACAATAAAATTCATTCACAAGCCCACAATTGATTTTACAAAAAATATGTTAAAACTATCAGTTTACACAGTTGTGCGGATGTAAACTTCTTAAATTTTAATAAAAGCCTTTAAAAAAATCGGACAAATCTACTCGCACGCATACAGTAAACACATAACAAGTTGCAAAACACAAAAAATATTCTCGAAGAACAAAGTGCGGGAAATACAAATATTAAAGCTTATTCGGTATCCAGTAAGATCTTTTGAAAGTAAATTAAAATTTAAGGATCAGAAAAGATAAAATAAGGAAAAAACTGTAGTGTTGGCAACATCCTATTTGCCACTGTTATAAAGGATTTCGTTGGGTTTTCCTTTGATGTGTTCAAATTCGTAGTTTTCGAATGGTTCCTCGGCAAGGATCTTCTCAACATCGGATTCGAAGGAGATGATTGCCTTCTCTAACTCGGGATGAGGATTTTTCTAAAAAAAACATAAAAATAAAATTGTTAACGATAAATATGTAAGGCAACCTTACCTTTAAATAAATCTTTGCTTGATAAATGATAACTTTGATGTCATGCACAACTTCAAAGATGTGTCCATATCCGCCGGTTTGGCACTTCAAAATTATTGCACGAAGATCAACGAACTCTGGAGTCTTCGATATAAAATCTGGAAACTAGGGGGAAAAGAGCATTAAGAAATGATACGATAAACAATTATTATTACATAATTCCGGCAGAATTGGATCTTGAAAAATAAATCAGCGCTCTTCACGTCCATCAGACGGTTCATAAAGACGTTTAGTTTGTTGACGAGGTCCTTACCAAGCGGTTTTGGGAGATTTGGATCGTATGCTGACGAAAATTTGGATAGTTTGTTCTCCAAGACACGAATGTCGCAATTGAGCTTGGATTCACCAAGAGTCATCAACGATGGGCAGAGATCATAGGTAGAACAGATGTTCGGCATGGATTTGGCAAAGTTTTCATCAAAAAACTGTTCTAAACCCGTGGAACCCTCATCTGATGACTCTCGTTTAATGAAATTGTAAGTACCAGTTTTAAAATACGTCCCATTGAGTGTATTTTGACGTTGTGTTACATCCGAATCCTCAACCATGGTGTACATATAGTTCTTATTCATTGATGTGTCCTTGGACATGCCGCTTTCCATCGAAGAATTCAAGAAATCAATTGATTCATCACTGCCACACTTCATTGGAGTCGTATTTACCACCTTCTGGTAGACATTTTTCTGTGCTTGCACTAGGTTGTCAAGATTGACAAACGACTTCATGAGGTTCTCAACGAAATCCACTGTCGAGTCTTGCCATTCGGCGAAACTTCGTACAAAGTCGGGACTCAAAGCTGATCGTACCTTATTTAAGCCCTCTGGAGTGTTGTATACATAACCTTTGATTATGATCCAGGCGTTGATCACACGAGTAAAGACAAAAATGAAATCTTTTACAGCCCATGCAATGCCTTGTGAGTTGATGTTCGGTAAAACTCCATCGGGACGGATTAGATCTTGCTTCATGCGAGCGCATAGGCTGTCGATCTTCTTAAAACACGGACGATTACGGTGGGTTTCGGCGAGTTTTCCCGCGATTTCACTACCTGTTAGGGCGAGAGTTTTGAGCTCTTCAAATTTAGATTGACTCAGGATGATATGTGAAGGATCGCCAGCTCCTAAAGCGGAACAGCTGTTGTTGTTGAAATCACTACGAAGAGATACACGATTGAAGCACATGATATAGATTTAAGAATGGTGTCATACCTTATGTCCTTATCTTTGCTACCCGATGAAACTGGAGTGCTGCGCAATGATGAGGAGTCTTCTAAAAGACAGGTTCATATTAAAATTATGCAGAATAGTATTTTTCAACTTACCTTTTTTTCCTGATTCGGGCTGATCAAAGTGGAGATTCAACTTGCCAATGGATGTAGCCATGTCATTCATGGAATTAATGTTCACTGGATTGTTCTGATTCACACACTGCAATCCAATTTGAATCAACATCTTACTGGGCTCACGACAGTTCGAATTCTGCTGTGTCTGCTGCTGTTGGCTGGTGCTACCACCAGATGTAGCTGCTCCGTTAGCGACAGTAGGATATAGGGGCACAGCAGCATATGGCATGTTTGGGGTCAACGCATATGGTAGTGCTAAGTTCGGTGCAGGCATTACTGGCGACAGAAACGTTCCATATGGCCAAATCGAGTGCATTTCTAGATGGAAACAGTGATAACTGAGCTGATATTTTTTTTTTCTTTATAAAACCCACCTTGACTCATAATGTTAGCGAACCGCATGCGATCCATCGACGTGGTGACTGTAGAACCTTGCGGGAAGCAGTTCTCCAGGCTATCTATATTGTGCAAGTTAGATTGGCTGCTCGGTGAGAGTTGACTGTTCATTCCAAGTATTTTTCGAGCTATAAAGTAGCGGAAAAGTGAATAAAATTTCGTGAATGTGCCTTAAAAATCAGTGCTACTAGGATTTCCTGGTGAGATACAGTGGCTTTGAGTGAAAAGCTTGGCAACTTACGAGTGCGCTTTAGTTCGTAGGGATCGGTCATGTTGGTAAACGATGTGCAGAAATGGAACCACGCTATTATTTTGATAGTATTTACGTGCTAATTTAGCAAACACGTGGTGCATTTGCTTGAATGCGTCTGGAAATTCCGGCACGGCCTACTTAATTTTCTAAGAATTTCGAAGGGGAAATTAGGCTTAAATCAAAAAATTGTCAACGGTAGGAAAAGGAAGACGAGGGAAAAACGTTATGGCTGACTTTGAGCGGCGATAGCGGGCCATTGTAAATAAAAGGAGTGCTGACACTTTTTGTGACTTTTCCATGGTTAATCATTTTTCCCAGAATTGCGTTAAAGGTACTGATACCGTCGATATTTTGTATTAAAATCTTTAGTTTTTTTTCTATATATACTTATGTATATTGAAGTCAATGTATTGAAACACGTGAAATCTATAAATAATCAATTTGAATTTAATCAAATAATGCTTATATTTTGACAACAGCTATCATTTTGGTCAATTATAATTATATATGTACATATGTGTACCTTGCTATGCAGCCGCTTGTAGTTGCTCTTAAATTCGGTTAACGCATCGAAAAGTTTTGATATGAAGCGAAAAAACTGCAAAATATGTATTACCTACGCTTCAGAAATTCCCCCAAGTCTGAAGTCGAAACCGAAATCGCGATGGAATTGAGTTAAGGAGTTCACACACCAGAGTGGTACGCGGAAGTGGTAGCGGTACAACGGTACGTAGTCCCATCATATTTCCCTGTTTTTATAATATGGATGAGTCAAATCAAATAAAATTGGATTTATTTTCAACATTTCAATTAATTTTTCACAACACATTTTGACACGCGGTACAGTCTGTATACCTATATTTATCACAATAGGATTACCTACCGTTGTGCCATACCGCTCACCGCTCCGGTGCGTAAGCTCCTTTAAACGAGATAATTTTATGTATTGGTAGGTACCTATTATTACTTTTATCACGTTTTCTCACAAACCTTTTAGAGTGATACTGGCAGCACTGCAACGGCTGATTTTTAGTTGTTGACATTTCACATTCACAGCTAATCGTCGACCACTCTTCGCTTGTATGCATGGTCAACAAAAAGTTATTTATTTTTTTTCTCTACTCCATTTACAGTGTTTTATTTTTAAATTAAACTTTGTACTAGTTAAATTAATATAGAAAAATGACAGAGACAAATTACGAAGGTGAAATATTTAATGGCAAAAATAAAAACTGTGTGCGATGTCAGTTTTGTAACTCGTTAATGCTTTCCAAACAACACGGTGACTACTTAAAACGAGAAGAGGAGGTTAATATATTCTATGATTTCTTTCAATGATACACATTTTAATCAGTCTTGTACATATTCCCCAAGATCCACCTTCCACACATCCACGCAAAGAATACCAAAGACCCGTCTTCAGTTGAAACCGAACCAGTGACAGATTTCTGGACAGTCGGTGATATGTTTCAGTTCGAGAACATTGGCTTTTCCAACACCGTAGACAATCGTAAATATCTTACCTGTGCTGACTGTGATATGGGCCCCGTGGGATACCATGAGGTGGGCACACATAAAAGTTGCTATATCGCTTTGAGCCGTGTCAAACATGAAAATTGATTATGGCAGAACCTAGGAATAGAAGCCATCAGTGAATGTGTTACATACTTATAATATGAGGACGTTTTTTCTATCAATTTTTCATATGTGTCGATTTGTATTAAACGTTGAATAAAAAACGATTAAATATAGCATTTGCCTGCTTTTAACTCAAATGTTTTGCTTATCGAACGTGTTTACAATTTGTATACAACTTTCGTCTTGTTGCTGCACGTCTCCTAGACTGTTTCACAATTCCTGCTAAATATAGGGAGCTTGAAAGTTGTAAAAAAAAACATTGTTTGGGGTGCTTAAAGATTTATTTAATTGTAAAATGAGAATGAATAACCAACATCTTAGTAAAGATGGCTCAAATCAGATGTTTTCATTTTATTAAAACAAAGAAACATTGTAAAAGCAACAAACCTGATAAAATGGAGATTCATGTTTCACCAACGTACTAGCTGCCACAAAAAAAAAATTGCAATTGATTTCTTAGTTTAAAAAAGGAAATGACGCCCATATTCGCACCTCTTGCAAGTAAAATGTTGACCAGCCCCATATCCGTGACTCAATTCAGGCTGATGGCCGCTTTCGAGCGAAATCATAGGATGTATAATACCGAGTCCGAAATCGTACCGTCCTTGGGTGGTGCAGACGGTTTTTTTTTCTTGTACAACGTTGGAATAAAAATAAACCGAAATGTCTATTTAAATAAAACTGTACAACGTACGGAACTGCTGTACCAAGTTGGTTGATTTAAATTCTAACGTTGTCCGTTGTGCAAATGTAGTTTAAAAATCTGCCTTTTAAATCTTCTTTCTTTAGATGGCGCTGTGGTACCGTGATTATTTCCAAATAAAGTAATTGGTGCACCCTTTACATAGTTAGGATTCATTCTAATTGGTTATCTTATGGGACAATTGATACAATGTCGGCTTCGCATTTGGATATTGTCTTATTCTTTACAGTAATACTTATGATCTACATTATCTTAATCAACTAGTCTTAATGCATACAGTGTTAAATTGAAATTAGGATACCTTGCGTTATTATCTAAAGGCTTTGAAAGCTAGCAGAAGAAAGGAAGTGTACTCTTAGCTGGAATAATATTTTCTCCAAGATCTCGTCGTTGACTATGCATGCCTCGCATATCTGATAATATAATGCCTGTTGGGCTGGCTCTAATTTTTAAAGCAACTGTTTTAATCATGCCCTCGGATTCGTCTAAGGTTTTTAGAAAACAACCTTTACAGGTTGGTAACCTTTTCCCTTCAATTTCAAGGCAATAAGCGTAGGTTTTCATTCTAAACTTTTCCTTATCCGCCTCATAAGTTCGTGGGCGAAATGATTTTTTATTCGCAACTGTTATCATAGACGAAACGAATGCAGCTCGTTTATCATAGCTTCCTAGATTCCAGTAATCATTGAAAATAGCTTGTTGCATTTCGAGTGAGAATCTGGTGTTACACTTTGCACGACATTCTAACAGTGGGGTAACCTTTTTCTCCGGCTTGCATTTTCCAGAACTGGTAATGTAGGCCTTACCACTATTGCGGCAGTCCTTCCTCATCTGTTTTGAGCTTCGCGTCTTGTCAGGACAGCTGCCATTGCTGTTGGTTGTATTCGGTCCAGGAATTGCATTTAATTCTCCTTCAATTTCGTCATTAATATCCTCGTTTGGATCTTGTTTGGGTTCGTTTCCTGGTGTGATCATAAATTTCATCTACGAATATCTTTATTTTTTATATGAAAATATTGTTATTAATAAAATTTGAACTTGCCTTTCGAAGTGCTAGCTCCTGATGATTTTTTTGGTGCCGTTTTCTTTTTTTGCTGTAATTCAATGAAAACGGTTTTTTTATTCTTTAACAACAATAAATTTACTTTACTTCTTTTTGTATAAACAATTCTCTCTCCCAGTTGTTCAACTTTTGACAGTGAGCGACAGTGACAGCCAAATATCAACTTTGGAAGTAGGTATTCGCTCTTTTTGCTTACACACGCGCTGAATAAAACTAAATATCTCAGTGAATGTGTGGTTTTCATTATTGAAGTCACAGGGTGTAAATTAAAATGAAGGACTCTAATACCTTTATACATAATTATAATCGCCAACTCAGGAAGTTCTACTTGCCGAGCAAGTTATTTTATTTATATTAGAAAAAAAAAAAACATGGATCCATATGGACGAAGAATGCAAAAGGACTAGATTTAGTAGATGGCTAGCAGAGTTGTAAAAGAATGCAATCATTTTGGATTGCATTCACTGAAGTCACAAGAAAAACTTCTACGTATTGACTTCAATCATATGAATTCGTATCGTACTTCAACTTCAAAAATATGAAATCACCATTCATTTTGAAGTCATTGATTGGGAATTCATTTAAGTGAAGTCAAAGATTGCATTCAGTTGAATGCAATCCTCTATGATTTCAGTGAAGTCATTGAAGTAATTTTGAAGTCATTGAAGTCATTTTGAAGTCACTAAATTATTGAAGTCATTTTGAAGTCATTTTGAAGTCATTGCGTTGAATAAAATAAATACTATCTATCTATTATCTGTATATATAAAAATCAATTGCCGTGCTCGAGAACGGGTAGACCGATTGTAGAAGAATGTATAAGAACACGATTCCATTTTCACTATATAATTTCATGAAGAATATATTAACAATAAATACATTGTTAATAATAATGGAAACAGAAATAGTTTTTTTAATTTTAAATGACTTTTATTTCAGCGTAAATGTAATATGTATGTATGCACATACAAAAAAGTAATCTCTACGTCTAATAAGGTTTGGTCTATGCCCGTCTACTCTACCAGAATCAGAAATACATATGTTTGAAAAGTAATCCGGTATGCCCATCCCTATATACATACATCAATGAATGCTCATTGTTGAAATATAATTCTCATTAGTGGTCATAAGTACATTCCCATACAAAATTCTCATACAAAACGCAAATTTAGTTTTTTTTCGATTATCCGACTTTCGTTTGGGTTTTCTCAAATTTTCCTTTTTCCCAAACAACCCCTGCACTAAGACGAACAGAACAAAAAAAGAATCATCCAATCGGTCTACCCGTTCTCGAGCACGGCAATTGATTTTTATATATACAGATAATAGATAGATAGTATTTATTTTATTCAACGCAATGACTTCAAAATGACTTTGTGGTGAATATACATTTTTAATGGATTAACATATACTAATATTCGTTCATTTTCATTTTAATATTTTTGTTTGGCAATACCATGAAGTATACAATACGTTTAAAATTCATTTTTTGATTCATCTCTCTCAATTGTCATCCTTCTGATGAAATAGCGACGCCTTTTAACTTTTCAACTATTAAAACCTAAAAACAACTGTGTATCTTTATTTAATAAAAACATAATTTAAGTAATACTTTTAGTGTTGTGTTTTATTGGTGTTACGAAACACTAAATTGGTGACCCCGACAAACGAACACCAGTAGTTTTAAGGTAATTATTGCACCGAATCTGCAATGATTGAAACGCAGAACAACGAAAATAAAGACTCTACGTCCACGGGCTCTGGCGCCACAGCCATGAACATCGGCCCAATTGTGAACCGTGTAGCTGTTAAGGTTCCACCTTTTTGGCCTGATCATGCGGAAATTTGGCTAGCACAAGTCGAGGCACAGTTTAATGTTGCCGGAATAACAAGCGATGCATCCAAATTCAACACCGTAGTTGCTGCAATAGAATCGAATGTTCTGGTCCAAATATCTGACGCAATCCTTAATCCGCCTGAAAAAGATAAGTACGTCAATTTAAAGAAGTGTATTGTAGAACGTTTCTGTGAGAGCGAATTAAAAAAAACACAGAAATTACTATCTGACATCGATTTGGGTGACAAACGACCAACACAATTGTTAAATGAGTTGAGCGCTCTTGGTAAGAACAAAATAACCAAGGATTTTTTAAAGTCATTATGGCTGCAACGATTGCCAATACAAGTGCGAGCCATATTACAAGCATCTGACGCTGATCTATCCGAACTAGCAAAATTGGCAGACAAAATTATGGAAGTTGGTGAGTTTCACAATTTAGCTGTCGTTTCGAATGTGCAACCATCAATCTCAGGTAACACTGAAATAGACAAGCGTCTAGGGCGTATTGAACAACAAATAAACAGCTTAATAAAAAACAATAGCAACTTCAAACGCTTATCCCGTTCAGTTTCTTCTAGACGTCAAAAATCCCGTGATCACTCCAACGTGTCAATACATGCCGACGAAGAACTCTGCTGGTATCATCAAAAATTCGGACAAAACGCTCGCAAGTGTCGTGATCCGTGTGCTTATCGAAAAAATACGCCAAAAAAACTAACTACGTCCTCCGATCAAGCGGGCGGATCTGAAGACAATTATCGGATAGCCCGCCTAGTTATTAACGATAGCATTTCAAGACAACGATATTTGATAGATACTGGTGCGGATCTTTCCGTGCTACCAGCCCATAACACCATTAAGCGAAGAACAACAAAATCAACTCAGCTGTTCGCAGCCAACGGCACTCCGATACAAACATACGGCGAAAAGCGAATAACACTCTCGTTGGGATTAAGACGAAATTTCACCTGGACGTTCCTACTGGCTGACGTCAGCTGTGCTATTATTGGATCCGATTTTTTAAAACATTTCGATCTGTTAGTCGACATCAAGGAAGGCCAACTTATCGACCGAATGACAATGCTCAAATCAAAAGGAAAAAACACCTTATGTAATGTTGTACAAATAGTGGCATACGATACGCACGAACGTTACGCACAATTACTACATGAGTTCAAAGACCTCGCTACAATTAACGCCAACAAGAAACCGACCGACTCTAAAGTAACGCATCATATTACTACAAAGGGGCCTCCGACATATGCACGTGCTCGTCGCCTTCCCACCGATAAACTACAAGCGGCAAAAAAAGAGTTTGAATATCTGTTGGAAAAAGGCATCTGCAGACCCTCGAAAAGCAACTGGGCCAGTCCGTTGCATTTAGTAAGAAAAACGAACGGAGAGTGGCGGGCATGTGGTGATTACCGTGCGTTGAATGATATCACAGTACCCGACAGATATCCGATACCATATTTACACGACGTCACCAGTATCTTATATCGCAAAAAAGTTTTTTCCACGATCGATTTACAGCGAGCATACCACCAAATTCCGATGGAACCGTGCGACATTCACAAATCAGCTATTATCACTCCATTTGGCTTATTTGAATTTCTCTATATGACATTTGGTTTGAGAAATGCGGCTCAAACGTTCCAGCGTCATATAAATGAAGTATTGAAAGGTCTCGATTTTATCTTCGTTTATATTGATGATATCCTCATCGCATCGGAATCGGTAGAAGAGCATGTAAAACACATCCGCATCGTATGTTGTCGTCTTCGTCAAGCACACCTGGCTATCAATTTTAATAAATGTCAATTCGGAAAACGAGAACTAACTTTTTTGGGCCACACAATCAGTTCAGATGGATTAAAACCGCCAGAAGATAAAGTAAAAACAATACGAAATTTTCCACAACCGAAAGTCGCAAAAAATTTAAGGAAATTTCTAGGAATGCTGAATTTTTATCGTCCGTTTATTCCGCATGCCACGAAAAATCAACATATATTACAACGATTGGTCAATGGCAACAAAAAGAATGACAACAGTGTTGTAAATTGGACACCCGAGGCTGAGATCGCTTTCGTTGCTTGCAAGGACGATCTCGCAAATGCAACGCTATTGAACTATATGGCACCAGAAGCACAAATAACACTCACGACTGATGCTTCGGACGATGCTGTAGGCGCTGTTCTTCACCAGATCATCAAGGACCAAATTCAACCACTCGGATTCTACTCAAA
Organism: Brachyopa scutellaris; assembly: GCA_949775065.1. Classification (NCBI taxonomy): domain Eukaryota; kingdom Metazoa; phylum Arthropoda; class Insecta; order Diptera; family Syrphidae; genus Brachyopa; species Brachyopa scutellaris. Next base: position 191,064,478 of record OX459112.1, read on the forward strand.
AAAGTTTACACCTGCGCAGAAAAATTACAGCGCGTATGATCGAGAATTAACAGCCGTATACCAGGCAATTCAACATTTTAAATACGCACTCGAGGGCAGAGAGTTTATGGTTTTCACAGACCATAAACCACTCATTTTCGCGTTTAAGCAGAAAAGTGAGAAAGCATCGCCACGAAGAGCTCGACAACTTGATTTAATAAGTCAGTATACAACCGACATTCGTCATTTACCAGGATCAGACAACGACATTGCAGACTTACTCTCACGCATTAATACTGTACAAAAAGAAATAATTAGTTTCGATGAGATGGCCACACAACAACAAACAGATCCAGAACTGCAGACTCTTTTAAGCGAAGGTAACGATAAATCGATAAAGTTATCAAAACTATCCATTCCAGATTCGACGTATGAGATTTTCTGCCACGTTCTGCGAGACAAAATAAGACCATACGTACCGAAGTGTTTTCGTCAAACAGTGATTCATAAACTTCACTCTTTATCACACCCCGGTATCAGAGCAACAAAACAACTGGTAGCTGATCACTATGTCTGGCCTTCGATGTCCACAGATGTAGCTGCATTTGTCCGTTCATGTATTCCGTGTCAGAAAGCAAAAATACATCGACACACGAAATCACCTTTAAGCGACTATGCGTCCATCGATGTCCGTTTCGAGCACATAAATATCGACATTGTCGGACCGCTGCCAACTTCAAATGGATTTCGGTACTGTCTGACATGCATTGACCGATATACAAGATGGCCAGTGGCGATTCCGCTAATAGACATAACAGCGCAAAGTGTGGCAAGTGCACTAATCAGCGGTTGGATATCTACGTTTGGTATCCCCTTACGAATTACTACGGATTTGGGTCGTCAATTCGAATCGGCTATTTTTCAAGAATTAACGCAAATACTCGGCATCAAACATTTACGCACAACACCGTACCACCCACAGTCTAATGGGATTATAGAACGTTGGCATCGAACATTAAAGGCCGCCATCAAGTGTTCGGAGACGAATTGTTGGAGTTCAGCGCTTCCACTAGTGCTCTTGGGAATGCGATCAACCATTAAGAGCGACATCGGTTTAAGTCCGGCAGAGATGGTGTACGGAGCGCCGCTACGAATCCCTGGTGAGTTCCTTATGCCGCGAAAAAGCAAAACCAGCCAAACCGAGTTCGTGGAATTACTTCGAAAATCAATGCTCGAGTTACCAATGACGAAACCAGTACGACACGGGATGGAACGATATTGTGTGCAGCCAGCATTAAGAGACGCCAAATACGTGTTTATCAGGACCGATCGTGTAAAAACGCCTTTGGAATTCAACTACGAAGGTCCGTTTGAAGTAATATCCAAATCTGAAAAATACTTCGTTTTAAAAATAAATCAGCGAGTGACAAAAATATCGATCGATCGTTTAAAGGCCGCATACATATTCGACGATACAACAACACCAACAGCAATACCTCAACAGGAAACCAGTAAAGAACAAAAGAACGACATCGCTTCGAAAAATATTACTACATCAAATGATGCAAAACAAAAACAATCGAAAACCGACAACGAGCCACAAACAAAGAAGACATCATCTGGAAGACATGTTAGATTTCCTCTTAAATATCGTTAGTCGATAACTAGGTGGGGGATATTGTGGTGAATATACATTTTTAATGGATTAACATATACTAATATTCGTTCATTTTCATTTTAATATTTTTGTTTGGCAATACCATGAAGTATACAATACGTTTAAAATTCATTTTTTGATTCATCTCTCTCAATTGTCATCCTTCTGATGAAATAGCGACGCCTTTTAACTTTTCAACTATTAAAACCTAAAAACAACTGTGTATCTTTATTTAATAAAAACATAATTTAAGTAATACTTTTAGTGTTGTGTTTTATTGGTGTTACGAAACACTAAAACTTCAATGACTTCAAAATGACTTCAATAATTTAGTGACTTCAAAATGACTTCAATGACTTCAAAATGACTTCAATGACTTCACTGAAATCATAGAGGATTGCATTCAACTGAATGCAATCTTTGACTTCACTTAAATGAATTCCCAATCAATGACTTCAAAATGAATGGTGATTTCGTATTTTTGAAGTTGAAGTCTCTAAGTGAATTCATGAGTTAAAATTTTTTGGAGATAAATCATATGAATGATCTTCCAAAATGATTTAATTCCTTTACAACTCTGATGGCTAGTAAATTTCCATTGATGAGTTATCAATACAGTCGAGACCCCGACCCATAGAATCTGTCGATTCGTTGCTCCTTTTTTTAACTGACAGCTCGATAGAATGCACATATTAGCCATGCTTTTTTGAAACGTAGCTAGCCAATCGTTGATTAACAGCAAACCCGAAACTGAGAAAAATTTAGCCCCAACTGTGGCAAAAAAAAAATTTTTGTTTTATGTATGAAAACTCATTTAGTGTATTCATTTAAAAATAACAAAAAGTAAAAAAAAAAATGATTTTAATTCATTTTGATTGAAAAAAAATACAAAAAACAGGTGGTCGTATTACGAACCACCGTCGCTGCTGCGTCCGGCAAGGTGGTACTCTTGGAAACAGGATTTTGTTTTTTCCAAGCAAATCCAGTCAGTGCGTGCCTGGCTTTTTGCTGAGCTACATAGAGCGCACCTTCTGCGAGTACTGCGTACCGGCTGATGAGAAGAACTCGTAGTTCTTTAACACTTAACCCATTAACGCTCAGCGTCCTATTTATAGGACAGCTGAGGAGGAAAAATTCTAGTGACTAAGAAAATAATTAAAAGAAAAGATCTGCATTTCTAACGTTAAGTTTAATCAATTATCTATGCAATTGAAGGGTAAAATAAAAAAAAATATTATTTAAAAATATTTATTTTTAATTTTAAAAATAATTAGTTTTTGGATAAATAATACACTTTTTGGAGAAAAAAACTTTAAAAATATAAGGTTTCAATATAAATGGATAAAACTTCAGATTTAAATAAGTAATTGATTATATATTAAAATGGGTAGTCAGATTAAAAAAAAATAAAAATCAGGACGAAGCTAAAAAGGATTGCAATCAGGTGTCCTAAAAATATGACGCTGGGCAGATATGATAGCTTTACAAAAAAAAAAAAAAATTGTTGTAAGTTGAATGTTAATTTTGATACGTTTTTTTAAGTTTCGTTGCATTATAATTGTAAAATATTCGCTAAACTAACTATATAGCGTACATTATATTCCATTTTAAAGTCTGAGGGTAAATTTTCTGTGACGTAATATAGCATTAGACACATATGAAATACATACAAAGCCATTGAGATTTACAACCCTTCCATTTGGCTATGCCATAATCAGGTAAAAAGAATACTATTTAGCTGTAGCAATCAGAAGGTGATGCGGAGGACTCTGAACTGAATAGTTAAGTTTAATGGAGTAGTTCTTACTTTTTCCTTTATTGATTCATTTTGCAATTCACATCCCCCATCTTTAAAAAATAATCGTTAGTCCGACTGTTGACCAAATTGCCAATATTCTCGAGCTACTTCAACGTAATTCAAAAGTCGAAGATGCAAGTGTTGCAGTTTTACCTCCGCCTTTAGACTATGTAACTGATGAGAATTCCAGGTTTAGAAGAGAACTAATTTGCTCTCTAGCTTCTATATATTTTACCTATATACATATGGAAACGATAACGGAAAATCTCTAGGGCTAAGATCCTGTCCAATTATTATGAATAGCTGAAATTAAGAAAACGATCGTGGTTTCTTTGACCGCATGTTTGACGTTGCAAAGGAGATTTTCATAGTTCAATTAGTGATTAATCACAACTCCTTCAAATTTTGATCATATTGAACCTGCAAGCCACTGCTCGCACTACTCACAAAAAGAAAATAAACGAATTGAATTAATTGCCTCAGCATCAGTTGGTAAAGCAGTACAACCCTTACAAGTGTGAAGTTGATAAATATGTATGACTTGCCTCCAAATAAAATACTGCAATAAGCGGGGAAAAATGGTACTGGTGCACTTCACGTGAGCTTAGGATATGGCTATGGTGAATGTTTGGGTTATACACAAGTTTTTGGTACCAGACAAATAGAAATAATCATCACTGCTGCGTTAGAACGAAGAAGTTTTGTCTCTTATACTCAATTCCGATTTATATTTGTTCACTGTGTTTTTATTTAATTACATTTTAACCTTATTATCAATTAATTAATTCTTCGCCTGGCATTTATTTCGTGGCTTGTGGTCTGTTTGCAAGACGAATCTCCTTCCAAAAAGCATTTTATGAAACTTAGTGACTGCGTACACTAGTGCTGATGCCTCTTTTTCTATCTGGCTATATCCACGTTCGGCTGGATGAAGAGAACGGGATGCGTGACTGATGGTTTTTACGGAGCCATCAAGGAATCTATGCATTATGCAGGCACCTAACCCATAGTTTCAAGCGTCAGCTGCGTCTATAATCTCCTGTGATGGATCATAATGGGTTAATAGCAAATCTGAGCTTAGGACGTTTTTAAGAGACTGGAATGCATGTTGATGTTTAGCCTCCCACTTCCATGAATTTCCCTTTTTTAGCAATTCATCTAAAGGTCCCCTTAACTGTCTCATTTTTGCCACATACTGACTGTAAAATGTGATTCCTCCCAGAAAAGATCTTAGAGTAGTTTCATCTTTTGGAACAGGTAAGTTTTCTATTGCTTCAATACGTTCTGGAGTGGGTTTGATTCCTTTACCATTTACAATATGACCAAGATATTTTATTTCCGTCATAAAAAATTTACATTTCTCGAACTGTAGAGTGAATCCAAATCCTTTAATACGCTGTAGTGTCTTTATCAAGTTGTCATAGTGTTGCTGTTGATTTGCACCATAAACAATGATATCGTCGATGTACGAAGCAACTCCATCTAATCCTGCAAGCATAGTATCCATGACTTGTTGAAAATCATTGGGTGCAGGCTTTGCTCCTGGTGACAAATGAAAACGAATAATTAACCAACCGAAACCCTCCTCGAGCTCAACGCAGAAATCGAGTAGGGTTTACAAATGTAAATTCATAAATACACTACTAAAACCCTCCTCGATGTAAACACAATGGGTACGCTGAGTCGTAGTAGCAATTCATAATACGCGGAGGAGGAGGTCGATTCCGCACTCTCCCAGATCAGTGCGATACTTTTGTAACATCCTAGTTCTAAGTTAGGTTAGTTATGTAGGTTAATGTTAACTAGGGGGTCTTCGTGGAGTAGCCGGGCCCGCTATTGCGAGGCAATGTCTCCGAGACGTGACCGACGCAACGGCCTCGCTCAGGTCTCGGTGTCGCGAGGGGGCATCGTAATGGCGATGGCCAAGCGCCCGAAAACGCAATCAGGATGGTGACCACTCGGGGCACTAGGCAACGAGTGCTTACCACCCTGATTACAATTAGTTTAGGTTAAGTAGCTTAGGGTAGTTAAGGTAGCTTAAGTTTTTATAGTTTTAAGAATAATAAAAAAAAAACCGATAGAATATTCAAGTTTCTAAACATTTCTTGGAGTTAAATATAAGTGTTAGATTAGCTTAGTCGTAGTATAGTTAGTCTAAGGCCGAAAGGCAATAGTTTGTAATAATAGAGTTAAGCCTAGAGCGACCCCAGTAAGCTAAATTAAGTAATTTTTGTTAGTTTTTAAATTAGATTTAAGCATTTTTGTCTGGAATGTAAGTTATTATTGAAAATGAATAATAAAAATGTTTTGAATGGTCAAAGTTAGACGTAGGGTAGTGAAACATTACCTTGTATTTTGAAATTAAACATCATTTTTCTACTGTAAATTAATTTATTTAATTATATTTAATTTTTTTTTAAAGTAAGTTAATTAAGATAAAAAAAATGATATTAAAAATTTTGAAAATTTAAAATTTGAAATTATCGGTTCTACATATAAAACGGCTGGAAAAAGTGTGGAAAATACATATGTCTAACTAGGTGTGTTTGTTATCTTTTATTAACACAAATGGCACATCTGTCAAATAGTAAAAGTGGGGGAAAATCCTCTCTTCTTCTTTTTTAACTATTGAATATTTTCACGAAAAACTAATTTTCTTTTATTTTGTTAACAAGAAGTGATTGACATTTCACAAATTGTCAGATTGCTGTTTGAAGGATGTGCCAAAAGTCATTTTAAATAATTAGAGTCGGCTATAAATTTCTCATGTAATATTTTGACGTTTGGGTTTGTTCGTTCAAACCACTTTACAAAAACACACCAAAGTCGATACTAACTGTGTATTACACAGGCAAAAATGTGTTTTTGAATAACGAAAAGTTATAGCCGGCTGTAACTATTCATGGACTGACTATGAATTTTCGCCATTGCACAGTGGTCCCGCCGTAGGCCATAACTCAAAAAATCAATAATAAAAACTTGAGACATTATTGATGGTTTTGTGACAACAAATGTCCAAATTAAAAAGTATGATAAAAATTAACTGTGTAACCCTAACGGTGCTTTTGTTTTTGTTAACGAAAGTGAACGCATCAACTTGCTTGCTGAGCTGATTTGCCAATACGACCCAATTAGTTATGCGAGTTTGCCGAACGCGTACGCTTCTGTGTAAAGTTTTAATTGTGTTAAGTTATGGAGTTCAAAGAACAGGGTATGTGCTTTCTTTTAACACAAACATTTTAATAATAACTTTACTATTAAAATATATTTGACGGAAATTAGAAACTTCTTTTTATATATAGTATAGTACATAAAATTGTTTTCGATTTACGATAAGACTTTTAACGACTTCGCCGGCCTCTGCCGATGATATATTTAGAGTCAAAAGAAAGCTGAGAATCTGAAGTTTGAAGTTGAAAATTATAAATTAGCTGCGTCGAGCTGCACTTTAAGTTTCGTAGACTACCTCTTCAATTAATCCTTTAATGCATACTGTTGCATATCTGCATTATACTTTTACACATATATGACAGAATATAAACCGTTTTCTATTTGACCATATAGCCCTCGTCCGCTTGAGTAAAAAAAATTGATCTGCAAACTTTTATGCCTGATTTTTTTAGTTGCCTGGCATTTAGTCTGATGAAGGACACGGCATACAAGGTAACGCCCGTTTTTGAATGATTCTTGCGCTTCAATTAACTTTAAACCAGGAAAACTGTAAGTCGCAGGCAAAAACTTTGTATGGTGAATTTGTAAGCGACATTATGGCGCACGAATATAATACTAACAAAAAAATTATAAGCACATTTTCCCGAGATAACTGCGATTTTCACAAAAATTGGTTAAGAAAAGATTAAAAAAATCTGTGTTAGAAAACCAATATCTCGAAAACTAAAGCACGCATGGTTATATTATTTAACTGTGATAGGCACTAATCAATTATCTACGAAACGAGCCTACTTTGGATGCTCTAAGTTTAATACGCTCAAAGTTATAATGGAATAACAGTTGGCACCTACTTCTTTGAAGGAACTTTTTTAAACACCCTGTAGCTCAGTGGGTGTTCAAGATAGATTCCCCCTCCCGTACGATTTTTTTCATATCATGAGCCAATGAATCAGATCCCAAAATAGCTGTATCCCAAACCGGACCACCCTGTATACCGTACCGTACCGTACCGCACCGTACGGCTATCTCGAAAACGTGACTTGATAGAGCAAAACGGATTGCAGATTCGGAATCAGCTCCACCAAATTACTCCAACATGAATTCATTTTGATTATTTTTCAATGAGCAAGTAATTATGACCGCCTTTGTTCGAGAGTGGGCCCACTGTGCATTGTAGGTATGGTGAATTGGTAGGTAGCATTATGGCGCACCAAAATAATAATAAAAAAATAATAATACAATTTTTTTTGAAAATGAATGTACGGATGGTAATACAGTGAAACCTGTCTAGTTGGCGACCCTTATAAGTTGGCCATCTGACAATAAAGAGATGATTTTAATTCTTTTTCTGCAGTTTGTTTTTAACTTCAAGGGTTAAAGTATTTTCTTGTAGTGGAAAACAAGCGAAAATAAGCAGTGTTCTAAGGATTAAGCTGTGCTAGAGAAACATATGTAAGTTGGCCCCTGTGTAAATTGTTCAAAAATTCTTGCATCGCAGGTGGTCAACTTACCAAGGTTTCACTGTAGTAGCTAAATGTGTCGTTTATGAAGCCTCGACGATCGCTAGTAGCTCCGCCTAAAAGACGCCAGCGAAATTCGGTAGGCGATAGAATTTCGATATGCCGAGTTTTCCGAGAAAATGCCCGCGCGTACCCGCAGTCCATTTTCTAACCATCGGTGAATACCGTTGTATAGAAATCTGTTACCACTCTCTCGTCGCTTCCATTCCCCTCAACTTGGAACGCTAGCAGCGAAGAGCTTCTTAAAGTTGAGTTGGGGGATATTGTCATCAGTTGTAGACATAATCAGACATTTGGTATGGTGTCCAGGATTTATTTCTGTCTTTATGGCTTGGTAGTCCTTTACCCAGATTCCTGTATTTCTTGCTTAGGCGAGCCACCATACTGTATGTGTATCCGTAGGTGAGAATTGGAAGCGATACAGCTAAATACATCCTTAGCATTTTTACTCAAGGTTTTGTTGCAGGCGTAAAATGCATGTTTTCTTGACCGAAGTCCAGCTAAGTTTCGAATCGAGGACAATGCCCAGATACTTAAACTGGAGGATAAAGCTAGAACCACACTTGTCTCGTGTGGTGTATCGCTGTGTGTTGTGACGCTATGACTTTCATGTATTTCTTATGGGTAGATACATACTTTCCTCATGTGGTGTGTCGCTGTGTTGTGTGTCGTGACGCCATCACTCTATGGCGCTATGGCGCGTCACAACACACGAGACAAGCGTGTCGCGTCATAGTAGTTTCAAAAAAAATTCAGAACAGATATTGAACTAAATGGGTTCGCAAAATTACGGATTTTGTTAAATAAATGATTCAACGCCAGCGTCGTAGCTAGGGGCTGGCCAGGGGGGCGGCTGCCAGGGCGCAGCCCTCAGGGGGGCGCACTTTACAGAGTCATAAGCACACAAAATTAAAACATTATGCTTTGGCTAATGCATACATACACTTGTCTCGTGTGGTGTATCGCTGTGTGTTGTGACGCTATGACTTTCATGTATTTCTTATGGGTAGATACATACTTTCCTCATGTGGTGTGTCGCTGTGTTGTGTGTCGTGACGCCATCACTCTATGGCGCTATGGCGCGTCACAACACACGAGACAAGCGTGTCGCGTCATAGTAGTTTCAAAAAAAATTCAGAACAGATATTGAACTAAATGGGTTCGCAAAATTACGGATTTTGTTAAATAAATGATTCAACGCCAGCGTCGTAGCTAGGGGCTGGCCAGGGGGGCGGCTGCCAGGGCGCAGCCCTCAGGGGGGCGCACTTTACAGAGTCATAAGCACACAAAATTAAAACATTATGCTTTGGCTAATGCATACATAAAAAAAAACTGGAACTTGATTAGAATAGGCGCCCCCACAGATTAGGATCGGCGCCCCTTACTTAAAGGGTTACATGGGTTTCCTCGGGTAAAAATCGGCTTATTTTTAACAATTTTTTTTTATATAAGAAATAAAATATTTCAATCAATCTTTTTTTGGCCTTAAATATACACATTTGACAAAGAATTTCTGAAATGTTTGCAGAAAAATATTTAAAGCCGGTGACCCCTCGGAAAAAAGGCGCTTGCGCGTTGACAGCAGAACTCATGACAGGATCAACTGAAGTAAAAAACAAGATACGTATTTTAGTTAATACCTTAAACTTGAACTTGGACGAAGGAAAAAACAAAAAAAGTAAAAATTGGATTCAATCGACTTTGAAAATATAGTTTCGAGAAAAACGCGTTTTAAATTTTGAGTGACAATAAAACTGAGCCCAACTTGCATTGAGTGCGCAACTTCCCAAGGCTCTATCGCTGAAACTATTACTCCGATCGACTTGAAAATTTAGGACAATATTCTAGAGTTGTAGACATAAGACATAAAATTACATTTCTTGGGCTAAAATTTGCAGCATGTGGAAATATCTTACTCTCCTATTAGATCTCTCTTCTGTAACGAACTACGAAAAATCTTCGTATGGGAACAGGGTTTGACTGATTTCGGTAGAATTTTGTAGTTTTAACAGTTTTGTATAGGTATGAGAACAGGCCTCATCATCACTTGCCTTGTGGATTTTTTGAATGATTTCAGAAAAAATAAAATAGAGCTGTGTATTGATTTAGCAAGAAATCGTATAAACGAGCTGTCGATAGAACCGTAGTTTTTTGCAAAGCGTAAACGAAATGTTAAAAAATGTTCGACGAAAGGGCTAAGGACCTCAAAAGTTTAAAATTCAGCTTTACTAGACCAGAGGTTCAGAATTTTTGATTTTCTTCCACAAAGCCATTTAAAAGAGTAAAACTTTTCTAACTTTTAAGATCAACGCATTCGATCCAAAAGCCAAGTTTTTAAGTGCGGATATTTTATCTCACTGTAAACCTGGTTATGGAAAATAGCGGCCAAATAAGCCAATTTCATTAACCATTACTCATCATGCAATAGTTCAACAAGCGTACTAACGGTTGCAGAAGTGGGCTGTTCGGCGAATATTATCTTAAGTTCTTTGCACAATTCAAATAACCTGGATAAAACTTTTCCTCTGGAATGCTATCTCACTTCCGTGTGTAGAAGACTTATTACTGTTTTCGACGAACGTTCTAGTTAATTTTCGACTGGAACTTGGAACCCTTTTGACCCGTCCTCGGAACCTCAGGGTTCCGCGGACCACATTTTGGGAAAGGCTGCACTAGACATAGACACACTTATTCAGCAAATGGGACGGAGATTGCAAAATGTATCTGCCGTAGCTTCTGATTTTGGTTTCCTAATAGGACTTTCGTTACACGAAACCTTAAGCTCCACTGAAGACGCTGCTGGTCTAGCATTAAAATAGAAAGATGATTTGGAAGCCGACTACATATGTATGTATATGTATAGTTGTGTTTAGCGATTGAAAGACCATATTATTGACAAATTGGCCTCAAGCCTGAAAAGTAAGCTTTACGAGATTTTGTAATGCATAAATGAATGAACTCGTAATGTATTGTTTCCCTTCCTACATAGTAGTAAGTAGGATAATTGTATGCTTAAATGTATACATAATTTAAATTACACTTTCATAGTTATTGTGTTGTTTCTCTTGCTAAAAAATAAGTCTTAGGGGCGTAAAATTCAAATCTTGCCAGGGGCGCTCATGAACCTAGCTACGACACTGTTCAACACTACTAGTAGAATCAAAAATTCACCTACTGTAGAAATCAGCCCATACATTATATATGACCACGGGCACTTTTTTAGGTGTTTTCAAATATCAACTACAGGAAAGAAAAAACAACACAACACACCACACGAGATAGGTGTGCACAGCTAGTATCACGACACACCACACGAGACAAGTGTGGTTCTTACTCAATGAGAGTGTTTATTCTTTGAATTTGGGAAGATCAAAGGTTTGTACTTTGGTACAATGTTCGTCTTCGGTGTCCAAGTTGCCAAACTCCATTTCTGGCTGACAGCGCTTTTTGCGCTGTGAACCGTTTGCATATCCTCGACGCTGTTGCATATTGTTTTTGTGATAATTGTAGAAACCTAATTTCGATAAAAGGCTGGAACATGTTTTCAATTACCAAAAGTTGAAGATACACTCAATCTCTCATGTTGGCCAAGCAGCCCTACGAACGTAATTCGTAATTCACAAACAACTGCGAGCAAAAAATTAGATCCAGCCTAAGAATAACTATTAAAACACATGATAATTATCGAATAAAACAACAAAATTCTTTATTGCTCTACCCCAAGAGTAAAATTTGTTCATTTTCTCTCAATCCTACTAACACAATAATAGCAATAAATATTTTAATTCATTTTCTTTACTTTGATTTCGTCAATTATTTTATTTTATTTAACTTTAATATTCTATGTGTGGTTCCATTAATGCAAGTATGATTTAACACTGGCAGTTATTTTCAAGAAAAAAGTCATGTTTTGTTTTTTGTTATGCAGCTCCTGTCACTTTGGTTCTTTCTGCAGTAGGGTTTTTTTTTTAAATTTTTTTTAGTGAAAATTGTAAATTACTATTCGGTTTATACTTATACAATAGTAGTGGTAACTAGAATATGCGTTACCGAAAAAAGCATTTATCCCCTTATTCTCCAAAAATGAAAGAGATATTTAAAACTAAAAACCATAGAAAGGCGGTCCTAAAGTTCAGACCGTTTGGTTATAATTTTTTTTTGCTATTAACTATAATTAATTTTTGGTATTAGCTGCGTCTGAAAATTGTTCATTTTTCTATAAATATCTATACTTTTTTTTTGTTTTTAGTAGGTAACTAACTTTATAATTTAAATTTAACAATTGCTTTAATTTTTATGTATTTAGTTCTTAAGTTTTTGTTGTATTTCTTTTAAAATCTACATGTAAACAATTTGTTTATGTTCTTTTTTTGTCTGTATTTATTATGTATTGTACAAAAGGTTTGCAGACTTTTTAGTAGTTCTAGTCAGTTCTGATTTTAGATTGTTGGTTGTAGCCAAAGTTTCACTCAACCCTTAGGTGGTGAATAAGTTGTTCAAATACGGTGGATGTTTTATTGGATTTGAGTCACCGGCAATCATCTTGAAGATTTAGCTGCAAAGAACTACTTAAAAGTTCCATACCTCATTGCAAAAGTAGAAAATAAAACACAATTCCATAACCTATAGAAATAGAATTTGCTTAAATTATTTAACTATTACTTTTTTTTATATACAAATGTTGTTTTGTAATATGTATATTTGATTTTGAGATTTTGTGACTGACTTTAAAATTTTTTTATGGAATCTTTGGCTCAGCTGTTTTTTTATTTAATATTTCGTAGTTTTTTTTCATTTATAATATGTGTTAGGTATGTCCTATTTTTAATATTTCTGTATTTTAAAATGTGTATTCTACATTTTAAAAACAAAATGTTTTCTTTTTTCTTTTCTAAAGAATAAAGTAAAACACAGTGAAACGAACTATAACACTTTTTTTTAAAGATCTGTTGTTTTATCGATTTTTTTCTTCTTTTGTTTGTTTTCTTTTTCGAGAATTAAAACTATTGTAAAACTTACAGTTAAAACCAAACAGAAAAAAAACAACAACGGAAAAACCCAACAAATTGGAAATTTTTTTTAAAAAAGTTGAATTTAAAAAAAAAATTAAACGCGTTTAGTAAACATTAGTAAAAGCCCGCATAAAATCGCTGCGGTAAATGTTAAGAAAGACACGTTTAAAGCACCACTTCCGTTGCAGCGATCCATGTCACAGGAGCAGACAATCTGACGACCGCCAAATCCAGCACGCGAATAGCAATAGTTGTAGTTAGTTTGGTTTAAGAAACCACATGTTCGAATAATACGGGTATCTGGTGGTACTGAAAATGTAAAAGAAATAAATAAGTGATGAGTGCAATAGATAGGTATGTGTATGTACATAAATCTATTTAAAAATAAATGTATAAATCTACCAGGTGCTTGCTATACTGGTGATTTTTATAAAAAAAAAAAACTAGCTGTTCCCCCGTACACTAAAACAGTCGCGTTACTTCTTACAGTGCGATAGAACAAATGTTTATGAACAAATGTACTAAAAACCAGATATTCACGGATTTCCAATTTTCCGGGATATTCCTCCATAGTGTCTTTCCTTGGTCCAATACGAGTCCATCAAACCCAAAATCGTGAAAATCGAACGATCCGTTCTGGAGTTATGAGTGCACACACGGACGGCAGTCTATTTTATATATAAAGAAATATATATACAGCTCTCGAAAAGAACCGGTTTTGAGAATCTCTATTTATTTTCTATTCATAATTTTTAGACACAAAGAAAATAGCACTACTGGTTTTGCTGTCCGGGTCGACGTCTCTAGGCACGATAGGAAATCCCAGATTCTTCCTATCCTAGATTTATATGAAATTCAGCTTTTCTAAATGCAACTGTGTAAATAAAGTAAAGAGAGTAAATAAATGTTTGGTGCCACCAGTCGCCATTATCCACATTTTCGCAAGAAGTTACACGGCCTCTTTCCTTAGTCAGCCTAACATCGCTAAAAATATCTAAATATTTGGCTAAAATTTGGATACTAATTTGTTTTCAAGCAACCGTTCAATTCAATAGTACCCGGTAGATATGAACATCTTTAAAAAACAAACTTAATATTGTTAAATATTATTCTTACATCCGTTCACTGAAAACTCAATCACTTGACTAATTTTCCTGCAGTAGGTAGATAGACCTTGTTGTCGAGATGAAAACTCCTCGCGGCAGTCCTTAATAAGGTTCTCTGGTGGGATGTCTAAGTTGCAGTTTGCATCCTTGTGACTGTTACATACGAAACATTTAATAGCAGATCCTGAAATAGATTAAAAAACAAAAAAAATTATTTGAAATTTTTAAAAAAAATGTCGTGTTTTTTTTTTTGCACTTTTGCAAATTTGCACGTAAAATACAATACAAATAATAAGAAAGTATCCCCGTTTAGCTAAGCGGATATAAAACAAGTGATGCCAAATTTTATTCTTCAAAATAATATTTGTTTCCAGTTTGTCATCAACTGACAGCTCAAGGGTCATTATCTGTCATAAATATGTCTGTGCTGCCAATTTCTTGTGATAGATTCGTTAAGCGCGATAGCCGTTTTTTTGTGTACATACATCCATACATACATACATACATACATACATACATACATACATCCATACATGTTCGGGCTATGGCCAGACCAGTATCTGTATTTTAACAAACATATAGATGCTGCTCTGACCAGAGCCAGAGGCGCTTTTGCTGTTACAAAGAGACTGTTTTATAGCAGCCCACTCGATGCGAGGGTAAAGGTTATCTGCTACACGGCCCTTATACGGCCAATGATAGCATATGGTTGTCCCGTGTGGTTCAACGTGGGACCAAGTTCGATGAAAAGGATTCGGGTGTTCGAGAGGGCCTGTCTTCGGGCTTGCCTTCATTTATACAGAACACCAGAGTCCGAGTACAAAAAATTCTATTCCAATGAGGTCCTATACAACAGCGCTAACTTAATAAGAGTGGATAATTTCCTGATCAAGATGACTCGAAGGCACATTGCAAGAGCAATGAGTTCGATGAATAGCCTGATCTTCGGGGCTTATTACCCCAATTTCACGTACCACGAAAGAGTGCGCCTTAACGGCTTCGTTCCACCAGAAGCGTTCCTCTATTTTGACCAACAGGGTCTGATCCAGGATAGATCAGCGGTACCGCTAATCTTCCATGTTGCTCGCAAGACTGTGGATAGGCGGCTCAACTACGACAGAGACGTCGCACAGAGCCAAACGGAGCGCCTCCGGCTTAGTAGGTCGGTTTCGGTGCGCGATGGGCATGATGTTGAACAGCAACATCCGAAATTCTGGTGGCTGTTAGAAAGAGATGGAATTCCCTCGTCGATTCCGTTTGATCCGGGGTAGACCCCAAGGCATAGTTGGCCGCCTTTTATGTTTATTATGTAGACATGCCGTGGCCGGCTTACATAGGTTTAGGTAGTGTAGGTATTTATAAGTTTTATAAAAAAATAAAAAATAAAAAAAAAAATATAAAAATAAATAAAAACGCACAGCACTTTGCAAAAAAAAAAAATATAAAAACAAATAAAAAGCCACAAAAAAATTATAAAATAACACAGCACAAAAAACAAAAAAAAATTACGTATTTAATTACGTAGCTAGAGTTAAGATAGGTTAAGTAGTTGTAAGTTTTGTTTAAGGTAGTTTTAAGCAAAAAACAAAATGTTCTTTTTGCTAAGTTTTTTTTTTAAAACAAAAATTTTTCTTAGCTTTTAAATTGTAAGTTTAATTAAAATTCCATACTTTAAGTTAGGTTACGTCGAACGACATAGTATAAGCATTAAGTTTAGCTTAGAGTGCCCGTGTGGGGCCAGTAAGTTAGAGTAAGATAGTTAAATAAGTTAAGCTAGTTTTAAGCACCTTTTGTCTAGCATGTAAGAAATACTTGAATTTAAAAATAAAAAATGCATTAAAAATGAAAAATGACATCCATACATGCATACATACATACATATGTACATATGTACATTAGTGGTGGCCGTGGCCGTGGTGGTTAGTGCGTTGGACTACCACGCAATGCTGCCCGGGTTCAACTCCTGGCCGGGTCTAACACCTTAAAGAGTTTTTTCACGGTACCACCTCTTTCGAATGCCTGACAAGCATCAAAGAGTATCATTTGTCATGATTGAGCTTCTCAACTCGCCGTTCGGAGTCGGCAAAAAACTGTAGGTCCCTTCCATTCGTGCAAAAAATATAACACGCACACACAAATGGTTGCGAGAAGCAGGCCCA
Source organism: Brachyopa scutellaris (assembly GCA_949775065.1). Classification (NCBI taxonomy): domain Eukaryota; kingdom Metazoa; phylum Arthropoda; class Insecta; order Diptera; family Syrphidae; genus Brachyopa; species Brachyopa scutellaris. The sequence goes on from OX459112.1 coordinate 191,080,880, forward strand.
GGTTCACCTCGAGCTGTAGCGCCAACTAAGTAAGTAAGTACATTATGCATACATACATGGGTATGTGTGTAACCTGATCCCGACAGTCAAGGATTGGATAAGTCCGAAATACGGGGACTGCAACTACCACCTTACGCAGTTCCTCTCTGGCCACGGCGGTTACCGGAAATACCTGCAGCAGAAGCTGAAACATGACGTACAGCCCCGCGAGGTAGTACCCAAAGGCAATCCCGCGGGGAGAACGGTTGAAGTTTGTGTATGGGCGTGAGGTTTAGTACGTAGGTGCATATCGGCTGACTTCCTAGGTCAGGATCAGGCATGTGAATCGAGCATGCCAGCAGCGCGGGCTATTGGTATCTTGACAAGATTCCCACCTCCCTGGCGCAACCAGAAAAAAAAGTGTGTCTGTTCAAACATGCACACAGTATCTACTAAAATTCAATGGAGCAGATGTACGGCTTATCGCACCACTATAGATAAGCAGCTATTAAGTACATAATTAAGATTAAGAAAATGTATATAAACAAGAAAGAATACCAAATAAGGATCAGATTCTTACAAACCCTCAACCTCGTAATACATTAAATTACACTGTAATTTCTAGCTCCTAATACCATGTCACCAATGAAATTCGAATCTTTCTACTCATGGTCAGGTCAAGTCGCCATTAGTTCTGCAAAGATATCTTTGACGAATCAACTGGGTAAACAGGTTTCCATTGCAACTCCATTGTTTTGCATCTTGTACTTGGTTCTCGACCATTTGCAGTACCACCATCCACCGCACAGAGTGTTGATCGATTGAGTTCTCCTTGAAAGCTGAAACCGCGCCAACTGAAATCCATCTTACTCTCTTGAATACAAAGAGTCTGACCTTGAAAAGTAGTCGCTGGTTATACGAGTACACATGTAAGTTTCCATCTGACACATGAATTGCGCAAGTTGCTCCATTTCGTTGTACGGCAATTCTAGCATTGCTATGTAAAACCACATGCGTACCATAATCACCACACGAATCAACTCGCTTACAGTAATTACAGCGTCAAAGGTATTTCAAATTAACGTCACATGGAAGCTCTATTTAGCAGCTGCACTTCACTTAAGAAGTAGACCCCCCCTCCAAATTAGCGTTCTCATACGAGTATCTCCCTCGATTGGTATCGTGCAAGCTGTGAGTGTAACATCGACCTTCGACCATTTCACTGACAGCGAAGTGTGAGAATCGGAATTGTCCAATTGGCGGACTCATTCGAAAAAAGGACCTCTGTACAAAAATCATGAATTCAATTAGTGCCCAACAGATACGAGTAATTCAGATAGAGGTCTATGTGTCGAGACCGAGACTGACATAATCGCCCACTTCTGTTCAGAATCTAAGTATGCGCACGTATCTCATTGCGCATTGCTGCTGCCCCATGGAACAGATTTAATAATTATTTGTTCAGTAGACTGTTGTGTTAGCCATGTCCTATTGTACAATTGAATGATGTTTCTGCCGCTGATGCGGAGGAGGTACAAAGTAGAGTACACAGCAGCAGTGTGGGTTTTTCTCTTGTTTGTTGGATAATTGAAAAATAAACGGAAACCTAAGACGCGTTATTTTTGATTTACTGCGGTGGTTTTACTCTCGAGATTGCAGCATGAACAAACAGCAATGATCCGATGTCACATTTTGCAATTGAAGCTGCGTATCTTTTGGAAACGAACAATTTGGCTTATTATTTACAGTCTTTGGAATTTCTTTGCCTCATGGGTATTGATAGGAATGTATGAATATGAATTTAGATTGCAGACTTTCCCTGACCGTTTTGAGGTGGATATTTTGAGAATTCAAAAAAGCCACGTTCTAAATATGTAGCAACCATGAATGTTTTTAAATTGATGTCAATTAGATAATAATCATTAATTGCTGATTCTGTTATATGTATGTATGTACTTTGCATACATATACATAAGTAAATCACTGAGTCGGATGAGATTTCATTGACCTGGACAATTAAGCTTTATGACTAAGGTGAAACTTTGAAACCATTAATTTTTTTTTTTTTTTTTATTTTATTTCTTTTCTATTTGGTTTATATAGCAAGCAACGAAACGAAGGACAAGGAAGCGAATCTAGGTGTAAAGCACTACCACTGCCTTCATAACTTGTCGGCGAATTTCCTTGAATCCTCTTGAATGCTTGTCAGACATTCGAAAGAGGTGGCACCGTGAAAAAACATTGGGGTGTTTGCCGGGGTTGAACCCGAACGTCTTTGCATAGTAGACCAACGCAATAATCAACAGTTCACCACTCTCAAATTGCCCTTATTCGGAAGTCCTTTTAGCTATGTACTTTTAAAACAAAAAAAAATTACAGCAAAAACCCCTTCAAGTTGTCATTCGTCCCTTTGTAATTCTGAATAGCTACCCCATTAACCACCCACAGTAAAGAACTTTACTTCATATGTTAGGTACTCCATTCATTTTCATCAGTAAACTGTTAATCCCCAGTGCCACGAGTGCCTTTAATTGTGTCTCAAGGACACCATCGATTGAAGTAGAGATTTGAAGCACATTCCACCTGAAAAAATTAGAGAACCCCATAGGGGATCCGTTCAGAGGATAGAGGTAAAACCGTATAATCCATTTAAGGTATGGTTTTATTGCCCGTTTTTTTATACTTATATGTATGTATGTGTCGTTTCCATAACGGCGACATTGTACTATAAAGCCATCCTATCCTACATTCGAGTGCATTGAGTTGCACAAATGAGGTTGCGGTTTAATAAGCGCACATTTATGTAACCGTGGCATAGTTTATTTATACCAGGTTAACGGAAAATAACGACAAAGAAAGAGAGTACATAATTAAAAGCAAGCAGAGGAAGCTCAAAGGCTCCCAAGGAAGAGAAGGCGTATTCTATCCCCGCGAGTGAGATAGGCTCCTTTTTATAGTGGAATTGAATTTCCCTGCTGTTGGTGCTGTGCATACTATGCTAAGTGGTTTTATTTTCGATGTGCAATTTATTTATGTGACGTATGAGTGATAAAGTGGTGAGCGAAATTTAATTGAGTGCTGCGATTTAATTTCACGGAATGCACGGAGGAGCTCTGCTCGATGAACGTAATTTTCCAATATAGAAAGAAAATGATTTCGTTATCTGAGTTGTTTCTGGTTTGGTTTTTCATTTAATAAGAATGCATTTAAGTTTCTTTTCGGTTACTTTGTAGGAACAAATTAATATAACATACATATTTCAATTGAGAAATACCATAAAAATAATATCAAGTAACTAAAGCAATGTTCGACGGAAAGTTATAACTATAATGGACGAAAACTAATTTCGGCAAGTCGTGTCTTTCCGGTCAAAAACCGTAAACCATTTAATTTTTATATTTTTATATTGGAATTTGGTGTAGGTAATGTCATTTTACAACAAAAAACCATAAAAATAAATATTTTTGTTTCTTGTGAAGAATAATTTCGACCAAAATCGAAAAACCACAAATAAAAAACTACAGAAAACCGAATACGAAAATTAGATGGGACACTGCATTACAATCTTCTTTGCTATTTTTTTTTTTTAAATAAGTCCAAATTTAGAACCGGAATTTAGAATCGGGTTTGACCGGTAACATATATAACACAAAGATGGCATACGTAAGACTGCGCATAACTCGAGAACGGATCGTCCAATTTGAGCTGTATTTAGTTGTGTTCGTTTCCGCTCCAGGAAACTTTTTACGGCCAGATAATTCGGAAAACCCGATTTTCCATGCATTTTGTATGTGGAATTTCCTTTTTTTTTTTGATTTTAATCATAATATTACAGTTCAAACGGTTGCCAAAATAAACGTAAATTCGACGTAATACTCGTAGCTAATACAGTAAAAATAATTGCCAGAGCTCCAAATTTGGAAAATATTAAATCGGAAAAGCCCTGTTCCCACACATTCAAATGCAACAACATTGCCCACACACATGCAATGATTTTTTGTTTGCTGGATCAATAAGAGATAGCGCTGTTAGTCCATTTGACATTGCGCAATTTGACAGGTGTACTTTTTGCTTCGTCATTTCACCAAAGATTAACTACACTAGACGAAAGCGGCAACTCATAAGCGCACTAGATGTAGGTACATAGAATTTTGTAAAATTTTCTGTATAAATAGGCTGGACGGAAAATCATTCACTAAATCAGTTAAAATCAAAACGTTCAACCGAGAAAAATAATAGCTCAAGAATATTTAAATATGTAACTCAAAAATTATTATCATATGTTCAAATTGTGGCAAAATCATTCGTGAACGATTACTTCACCTCAATCAAGGGAAGTAAAGATAGCCTACTATGAGACTTATCTCAAAAGGCACACATTTGTATAAAATATATAAAAAAAAATAAGTTCAGCGTGATTTTGATAATTGTTCAGTCTTCAGTTCATGCTTTGTGTTTTTACCGGTAATTGGAGTGGACGTTATATTGATTCCGGTGAGTTTATCGAATAAGTTCAACGTTTCTAATGTTTCCAGTGCATTTGCAAAGTCTGTCCACTTAGGCGGCTATCATTTCTATCTTAAACCAGACTACCAGATCAATTATTTGCCATGTGAGTAAGCCGACTGTTTGCATACACCGACGAAGCCGGCGGATCAGCTAGAACATAAAATTAACCCGCTTTTAGATCACGTTTTCCCATGCTAGAGTTCAATTTGTTTAAAGTGTAGTGTAGTGTTTGTAGTGTTTATATTTACTTTTATTATTATAATTTAAATAAATTATTTTAATAACGTGGTGACTCTTATCCCAACAAAAATTTCAGGTGTTGGGATCAAACGCTAGTTGATCGCCTTAACGTCATTCAAAACTTTATATAATGGTCAACAGGAAAGCGTTTTTTCATCGAACGCAGTTTCAGGTCATTTATAAACAAAATGATAGTAGTGTTGGGGAAATGTATTATACATAAACATAGAAGGTGATTAGAGTGTTCATCCTAATCCAATCATATGCTTTAATTAAAAAAAAAAAAATATTTGGCTTCAGCAGTCCTAGGTAGAACCAAGCCTAACTTCCCGCACCAATTTGTGTGTGCGCTTTATATGTTTACACGGATGGAAGAGACCTACAGTTTTCTGCCGTCTCCTTATCACAAATGATACTCTTGAATGCTTGTCAGGAATTCGGAAGAGGTGGGCACTGTGAAAAACTTTTTAGGTGTTTCCGGCGGGATTCGAACCCAAGACCGCTGGCTCAGTAGTTCGACGCACTAACCACTTGCGCTACGGTGCCCACTTTAATTACCATGCTTTAATTACGTCAACAAAAATTAAAAGAATTCTAACTAATAGATAGTTAAAGACTAATCCTAATACATATAAATATATCTAAGTATTAAGAAAAAACATTTATATGCCGGTTCTACAGTTTGGTTCACTTTACACAGTTTGAATCACTCAAACTCCCAATTATCATTGCATTGCAGTGCTAGGTTCCCTTTTGAACTTTATATGTATCAACATGTCGATTAATCTGGTTATTTACAGTAAAGTCGAATTATGAAACACACTTGCTATTTATTTCTTATCAGAAGTTGTTTTTCTTTCGACAGTTGAAGTAATCAGTTAGATGTTTTTTTTTAAGAAGATCGTTGATCTAGAAAAATCAAATTTAGTACACGTCGCTTTTATTTTGTCAAGCAAAATTTACAAAATTATTTTATTTTACAAAAAGTGCTCAAGACCACCTTTAATACGAATACTAGTGTACCGGTGCGAGGAAAAAAAGAGCTTCTTTGATGTTTTAACTTAATTTTTTTAATTCTGTTTATTTTATTTATGTATCTTCTAACAAACAGTATCGAAAAAATGGTACATTTTGAAAACAATATCAAAAAACAACAGGAAAAACAAAAACTACACAAAAATTAGTCTGTCAAGAAAGTGTTTTTTCAAAGTGAAGGTCAAGAAACAAAATAAGGTAATTAATATTTTGTATGGCCACCATTAGTGTTTATCAAGGCCTATAGTATTCTTTTCAGTGAACAAATGAAATTCTGCACATCATAATCGTCTGGAATTTTACTCCACTCCTCTTGTATTGCAGTTTTCAGCTCTGCTCGGCTTTTTGGGTGTCTTCTGGTAACTTTTTTTTTCAAATAGCCCCACAAATATTAAGGCTGTACTCTGGGCAGGCGTATCAAATACTTTGCTGCAATTAAAAAGAAGCCACATCCTCACCATATGCGCCTTATGTTTAGGATCATTATCGTGGTAAAATCTGAATTTCGGTTTATTATCACCATTGAACCCCAATTTATTTGCGCTATTCAACAAATGACTCCTTAAAATATCTAGATATTGTTGCGCATCGATGGTGTTCTCTATGAAGGCCAAATCTCCAACTCCTTTACTAGAAATGCACCCCCACACCATGACTGATTACTTACCGAATTTGACAGTTGGAATAATGTTACGATTTTCAAATGCTTTTAACGGCTGGCACCACACTCTATTGGGTCCATCGTTGTAGTACAACATAATTTTAGTTTCATCGTAAAATATGACGTCATCACAGTAGTTATCAGGATTGGCAATGTGTGTCGTAGCGAAAGATAATCGCTTTTCAATATGTAGTGCTGAAAGCAATGGCCTTTTGCGAGCAACTCTTGATTGGTACTTGTTTTTTTTTTCATGACTTGCCTTATTGTTTCGTGGCAAGCCGCAACACCAAGCCCTTCTTTTAGTTCATCCGCAAGCCTCCTCGTCAAATACGGTGAGTTTTTTACTACTTTCCGCAGTAAAATGCGTTCTGTTCGCTTCGATATTTTGCGCGGACGACCGCTCGATGTTTTTAACTCCAGTCTATTTTCTTTCTTTGCACGATTTAAACTGTTGTAGATTATTTGTCTGGTCAAAGAAAAGATCTGGGACAACTCTTGGACACTTTTCCGATGCGGTGATTATAATAGACCAAGACCAACAGAGCCACTTCAAATGATGTTCTATTGCCAGGCATCTTGAATTAGGAATAAATTAACCACAACTGTTGTATTTGATGACCAAATGACAAATGGAATGCAATTTTGGTTGATTTGCGACAGAAATGAACACGTTCGTGCAAAAACATCAAAATCATAACGGTAAATTCATTCTACAGCCCGAAAAAGAAATTTTAAAAACATTTTCTTGACAGACTAATGTTTGTGTAGTTTTTGTTTTTCTTGTTGTTTTTTCTTATTGTTTTCAAAATGTACTATTTTTTCGATACTGTTTGTTAGAAGATACATAAATAAAATAAACGGAAAAACACTTTCTTGACATACTGTATATATACCCGTACGTATAGGTAATAACGTTTACTCGTAATAACTTTACTCATGTGGACTTTTTTAAAATTGTTTATATTGATGAACAAACTTAAATTGGTAAGCTTTCAATTAGTGTAAGAATCATTGAAATCGGTGCAGGAAAAAACTCTCCGGAGGAATCACAAGCTCTTGCGTTAGCGATTTAAGTATCATGATGATGATGATATTATTATATATAACACAACCTTTATTTAAGGACCATTTTCAAAGACTGTTTGTACATGTATAGTTGTATAGAACAAAACGAAGCCTACGAAACGAAAAGAGCCTACTCTCATTACGTAGAATAATGTCTGCTTTTTTAGACTCTATTTACCCAGGGCTCTTTTTGTTTGTCTTTTCAGAATGGCAACATTTCACTGCCAGTAATATCATCACGGTGCAGGGAAATAACTTCACGGGCAATAACTTCACATGGGAAATAACTTCACCTCGAGTGGGAAATAAATGCAAATTTTTGTTATGAAGTTATTTCTCACTGAAGGTGGGCAATAATTTAACCAAATTTTTGTTGTGAAGCTATTTCTCACTGAAGGTGGGCAATAATTTAACCAGAAATTTCGTGAAATTATATCCCACTTATGATTTTTTCGAAAAAAAGGGGTACCGTGGAATAAAGCCGAGCGGAATAAGGCCGAATTTGGCATCTCTATTTTTAAGTGGAAATAAGGCCAAATGAAGAACAATTTGGCATTTGGCTTTATCTACTTATAAAATTTGCTCGAATTTTTCACAATTACTCTATCTTATTAGATATTTAATTTTTTAGCTTGCATGGCCAAGACAAATTTTAAATTTAAATATCTAATTCTTAAATGGAATCTTTAATTTTTGGGCATAAGATAGAGTAATAGTAAAAATTTCGCGCGAATTTTTAAATCATCATTAAATGTGAAGTTATTGCCCACCTTCAGTGAGAAATAATTTCACATTTTAAGAGAATTTATTTCTAACAAAAAAAAACCTTCAGTGAGAAATAACTTCACATCAAAAATGTGCATTTATTTCCCACTAGAGGTGAAGTTATTGCCCGTGAAGTTATTTCCCTGCACCTATCATCACCTATATATTATTTCTGTAGTATAGGTACCATTTGCGGCTCTCGCACTTAACCAATCTTAACAAATGAGGTGCCAATAGAAAGAGAATGTTCTGGAGCAGTGGCAAATCGCACTTTCACTTTATAAATTTTAACAAATAAAAAAACCGATCGAAACAAATATTCTATCCAAAATTAACTCCCAAAAGAATAAACACTTCCCGTATAATTTCCATAGGATTTCCATCAGTTGACAGATAGAAATCATATGGGAATTGTTTGGTTTAAAGAGTTCATTCCTTTTGTTTGATATATTTGCTATTTACGCAAATGATGTTTAAAAAAAAAACAAACACTTCCTATGTATATGGTTTCCATGTGATTTTCATGAGTTGACAGATGGAAATCATATGGAAAATTTGGATGTTGGATAGGAATTGGGAAGTTTGGATTTTGGAGGTTGAATTTTCTCTTGCGAGAGTTCTCGCGCTGGCACATAAGTATGGTTTTATACGACCTGTTAGGAGTATTCGCGCACCGAAAACTGATACGGTCCTCTTCTCAAGCCCAAGTTTTTATTTATCTGAGTAAAGTAACAAAAAATCTATCAAACGGATTCTGAAAAACCGATGGCAAAAAGAGTATTAAGCTAATAATTAGCTCACTTTCATCCAATTGATTTGTTCACTACATTGATCAATTAAAATGTTGCTCCATTCAGAAAAATAAAATCAAAATAAAAACAAAACGAATTAGATCCGTGTTAAATATTGAATCTAAAACAAAATTCATAAATTACCACGATAATCAGTGTCATGATGCGTTCTATTATCAGTTGGCTTGAATTAATTCGAGTGGCTATCTGCGGAGGCATTTCAATCAATTTAGACCCCGCGTTTCATGGTATTACCGTTAAAAATGATCTTCACTATGTACATACGAGTTCATACACCATAATACACTTCAACTAACCATAAGCTACAACCGACGAGCTCTCAAAGTTGGTGTACATTCTAAATTATTCATATGTGGATACAGATTATTTTAAGTAGAGGTCAGAATTATTTTTCAATTTGCAGATACATTTTGAGTGTGACATAAATGTGTATACATGCACACATACATATGTAGATAGAGCTGGAGTAGACAATGCATTCACTCGTAGAATTTTCGATTACAAATTCAGTATATACTATGTACAGATGCATGTACGAGTAAGTATGTATCGTACTTCGAAACTGGAGTGTACACAGGAAAGTGGAGTAATTTTGGACCATTTCATTTTTTCCCACTCCCTAATTTTATCAAACCCCAATTTCTTAAATCATTTTTGGAAATTTTTATTCTTCAGGCAAATCCTTACTACCTTTTTGCAGAAATGAAGGCAAGTATTAGCTTGAAGCTTGCGCATGTCTGCGTTGCGGAAGGATAACAGTATGACAGCAGTGTTAAGTGGTAAAAGGAAACGAAGAATTGAAGACAGAACTGTATACCAATTTTTATACACATGCACATAAACTCCATGTCTATGTGCGGTGTCCTGGAGGAAATTTAATCGATATGTGGAGTAGGAAAGAGGAAAATTTCGCCCATTTCTTTCCAAAAAGAATTTTGTTCTTTCTTTTTTTTTCTCATCACATAGCGAATTCTTTTGTTTGGCATTTTGGTTTCGAAACGACAATCACCGCCCAATCCGCACTATTACGTCAGAAGAGGAGTAACACACTTAACCAATCTCCTACAAAATATTATGTAACACACTCCACTGGGTATCATTGTTATCCTTGGAAAAACCACTTGAACACAAAATTATTCCTCACCTTGCTGGACTGTGAACATTAGCAGGAATGCACTTGCTACTATTAACGATTGCATTGTTGCGGTTGCGGGTCTAGTCCTGTAGCAGATTAATGTATCCTTTAAACAAGCTTATAACCGAGGTGGGTACACATAAACGATTGACCCGGCACTTAAGAAATCGAATTATTTTATTGGACCCGAGTAATACCTATAATTCGGCGAATAACAAACCAAGGACACCAGCCCGATGAGAGAAGAAAGAAAATTGAAAAATATATTTAATTTTTTATTTTTTTTTTTCAATTTTAACTAGACTACCGCGAGTAACGACTGCGTGCGGATGCGGAACGTCTTTTTCTCCGAAATTCGCGACCGATGATGATGATGATTACGGATTGGAACGCGACAACCTTTGGTTAGATGAAAAACTACAATCGAATCTTGTGCTGTGGCTGTGTGGCTGATAACTATTCTGCTGGGGAGGGGATGGAGAATTCAAAGCTTGCTGCTGAAAGCTTTCTCTCAACTGAGAAACGACTAGGAGTGTGTGTGAGTGAGTTGTTTGGAAAATTGAAGGAAATTGGTTAAATCGTTTGATTAAAATCTGTTCGAAAGAGAAGCACAAAAAACTATGTGAGACGACGACGGAGGAGGAAAAGCTTCATTTGTAGTAATTGAGCGAATTAAAAAAAAAAACTATTAAGGTATCTTTCTACGTCTACGTAGCTCGATATCGCGTGATGGAGAACATCGAAGCAGCGATGCCATATTGTTACGATCGTACTTATAATTAATTAAATTTAGCTTCTTCTTTCTTCTTTAGGTGGCGCTATAGTTCGGGTGAACCAGAACATGCTTCTCGCTTCTTCTGTGCATGTTATATTTTTGCAGGAATAATGGAAGCGACCCACAGTTTTTTGCTGACTCCGAACAGCGAGTTGAAAAGATTATCGTGACAAATGAATGATATCGTCGAATGCTTGTCAGACATTCGGAAGAGGTGGCACCGTGACAAAATATTTGGGTGTTTTCTGTGATTGAGCCCGGGGCGGCATGCGTAGTAGTCCAAAGCACTAACCACTACGCCACGGTGATTAAAAAAAATGTTGCTTATATGTTTTTAATTTACAAACTGCGTACAGTCGACTCTCGATAAATAAAACTCTTGATAAAATTAATCTCTCATTAAATTGAAGTTTTTCTTTGGTCCCTTGAAAATCTCACGGTAAATTGAAGAAGTCCTATGAATTTATGTACAGTCGTTAATTTGAAGTGGGTGTGCTGACTGTTTCCCATACAACACGCTATAAATTTAAGTAGACAAGTAGACTTTTCGATCATTTGAACTAACTAATGTATCTACGTAAGCAAAACATCAGATGAATAAGTTGCTTGTTCGAACCTGTATACTTTTGTTGACAAATGATACATTAGTCGAGTTCCACTTACGAATCCCTCCGATATCTCCGAGCGATCCGTAAGTGGAACACGATTCCTCAACTGAGGAAAGGGAGATTTTTTTGCATTTGCTGAGACTATATTTTTTTGGATTCGTTTCCTCACTCTTTCTGTTGAAACCGAGCATGTGGTTATATTGGACATTTTATGAAAGGAATCCATAGTTCTAAGTGCTGTGAAGTGAGAAAATTGTCATGTTTTTCGTTTGCGCATATTTAATTCAAGTAAATGAACCTGAAAAACGAAGTTATTGAAGAAGAATACTTTTTTTAACAGATACATTTCTCCTCTGCGAAGAATGTTGTTCCACTTATTAGAAAAATCTCTGCTGAGGCAGCGGAGGAAAATCTCTGACGGATTCGTAAGTGGAACTCGACTATTATTTTCTCCACGTAATTCATTTTGCATTTGACTGTAATCTATGACGTATGTAGCTTGGCTCTACGTTTCATTGGTAAAAGGTTGTGGAAAAAAAATTAGTGGACATTATAGATATGCAATGGTATCTGAAAAAATGTGCATGCTTTCGATAATTTGATATGTTTCTTATTTTCTCTCGATAATTACAACTTTCGTTAAATTAAACTCTCAATAATTTGAACTTTTTGCCAGGTCCCCACAGATTCAATTTATCGATAGCCGACTGTATATTGTAATGATGGAAGCCATTTACAGAATAAACCAAACGGTTCTCTTAGACAGTTCGCGTGAGTACCGTTAATCTGGTGTTTCAGGGCTTGTTTACATTTGGATATTACGACTATGTACACGCATACATATGCATGTACATACATATTAACATTGTACATACCTTTTTCCTTATTTTTATTTTTTTTTGAAGAAGGGTAAAATGCACCTATTGTGATTGTGACCCCTACAGGTCCCAGAGAAAGGAACATTCCTCTCGTCAAAATTCCTATTATAGCTGGTTAGCGGGTACTTCGTTCACACCTAGTCCAGTCAGGATGCGGGGCTTCTTTTTGTCAAGGCTAATGTAAGCATTGAATTTCTTCAAGTTTGTTTAACTGTCTTTGACTTCTGAATTTCTGTCCAGGACTTAGTCCTGTTTGTATTCTCCAGTGGTCGGATCTCCTCTAATAAATAATTTGCCACCTCGGTTTCTGCTGCAAATGATCATCACATTGCTCAAGTTCACAATATCTGGGCGAGGTCAATTATAGCAAATTACGAACTCCACGAAATATCTCCGTGAAACTTTCATAATTTTTGTTGTGAATTTTCACAATTTGGATGCGCTGCTAGCACGTACATTGTTCCATTTTCTTTAACCGTATGGTTTTTTCTTGAGAGCTGTCAAATAAAATAAATATGTACTTTTATTGGAAGATCTTTTACACATATGCATGTGTGTGTGTATGTATTTCCAAAATATCACATTTTCTAATAAAGTTCCATAAATATTTTCAAAGCTTACTATCAGGTCATCAATTGCCGGCGTGTTTTTTCACTACTTAGGTTCGTCATTGTATCTCTAAATCTAAATTGCTTTAAATGAAAGATTTCCTGATCTTGTTTGATTACTTTATCTGGTGGTCAGTGGAAATATTCATCAGATTTGATTAGTCAGCCGATGCGTGCGACGGCCCATAGAATTTCAGTATCTTAACTAAATTCGCACTTAGATTTGTTGTGCTACTCCTTAAATTGGTTGCCATCTCGGAGATCTCTTATTGAGCTCTATATTTTCTATTTTTTATTTTCATGGGACGTGACAAGGGGATGGTATGAATTAATTAAATCTTCCGGTTCAAGAATATGTGTCATGATCATTTGAATTAAATTTTTTAGTGAAAAAAAGTTTTAATATAGTGTGATTAATAATTACTTACACAATTACTTTTGTAGTGTTTTATTAGGTACGTCTGTTTGTAACCTACATATGTACATATATAGTACGATAAAGCTTAGCTCATAATCCCCGATAACTATATGTACAGGGTAAACTAATTTAAATCGGTTTAGTTCTTTGTATTGTATTGAATTTGGCGGTATCATTATCGGCAAACGCAGAAGTAGATTCACCTAATTATGGCCCATTCCGTTGTCTAGGCCTTCAGGTTTTGGTTTTCAATTCTGTAGAGTCTAGACTCTAGAGTCTAACCATCTCAAGTTAGTAATATCAAGTTTTCGTCTGTTGTCTTACAAATTATAAAATAAACACCATCCTATACCTACTTATAAATATCTTTTAAAAACAGATTAAGTTTTTCCAGACAGCCTGATTCAAAAGATTTATTGTTTCTTGCTTTCCGTAACATGCTATTCTATGTTGGTTTTATATAGAACAGATACTTATTAAGTGGAAGCAGTATTCTTTGGCTTTTAGGTTACATAGTGCACAAAATTGGTTAAAATTATAATTGCTCGCATTCTGTTATAAATATAAAATTTCTTTGTAGCTTAGCGAATCAGGCCTGCGATATTTTAATCTTTTACTTTGAATGCAGTTGAAAACGGTAAAACTGTTCCTTTAAATCGTCGAAATTGCTTCTCTGCAATGAAATAATCCCTTGGTAGCCAGATGAGTGAAATCCCATGGCATCCTTTGCCTGATCTACAAGAAAGGAGATCCCCTCAACTGCTCCAATAACAGAGGCATCCGCCTACCACTACAAAAAGGCGATTGAGTATAAGCCCTCTCCCGATCAACTAAGGAGACTCTATACACTACACTTATCATCCCAGTCTTGCTATATGGAGCTGAAGTATGAACTTTATCGAAAGCGGATGAAAATATCCTTGATCGCTTCGAGAGAGAAATCCTTCGTAAGATATTCGGTCCCCTTTGCGTTGACGGGTTTTGGAGGAGAAGATTTAACCATGAGCTATACGAGGTGCACAGCGACATCGACCTGGTCAAAAGACTGCGTATTGGACGTTTAAGATTGCTAGGATATGTAGAGCGAAGGGACATCAACACTCCGGCTCGCAGAATATTCGATTCTTACCCGAGGGGTCAGCGCAACAGAGGACGACCTCGCTTAAAGAAGGTGGAGCGCACAAGTGGAAAAGGATTTTAACCAACCTGGAATGCGCAGCTAAGGACCGGGCTAACTGGAAAGGGTTGTTGGTTGCGGCCTTGGTACACCCCGGACAGTTACAAGTAAGTAAGTAAGTAAGCTACAAATTCGATAAGTGCAAACCTATGAGATCGACGTGGAAGCATTTTTATTATTTTTTATTATTTATTTATAAATTATAAATTTTTTTACGGGATACTACAAGGTGTTTTATCTTATAATTAAGTATCTAAAATAGTAACAAATATCAGTACATATAAGAAAAATGTTAAAGAAATTAAAAAAGAGAAAGTAAAAAAGAAAAAGAGACAAAGCAAAAACACTATTTGTACAATATTTCCAATTTAAACTTACTATTAATTATTATTACATTATATTATTATTAAATATTATATTACAATTATTAGCTCTGATTCAAAAGTGTCAAAAATAGTTTTCTGCGAAATGTGGCTGGTGATGTGATGTTATGCAATTCCTGTGGAAAGTTATTACACAATCGAACTGCTTGGACAAATTAGGACCGCTCTCCAATAGTGTGTTCAAAACGCGGTATTATTAACTTTAACCCTCTGCGAGACTGAGCAAAAAGTAGCATTTCGCGTAAGTAGTTAGGACATTTACCATGGATAATGTTAAAAAGCTTTAAAATGTTTCTAAAATTATAGTATACATCTAGTTTTAAACCTAACGGGGACGCGTTTAGATGGGAAACACTTCTATACCTTGGAAGATTATAAATGAACCGAATACAGTCATTGCTACATTCATTTTACGCTTACAAACATAATCCAGATAAGGATACACAGAACAATTGTACGTGAATAAGGGGATTAACAAGCTCTTTGCTAAACGACATTTGATTGCTATAGGCAGTGAATACGATGAATATCTTGTTTTTTTTTTTTACAGTTATGTAAATGTTATAGTATCCAGCAACAAACAGTGTAATATCGATTCCGAATGGCGCCACCTTAGTTGTTCCGGACTAAAAGTTTTCATTACACAAATCGGTTTAAATATTACAACATAAACAATCAAAAATTAAAATATTACTTCTAAAAGTGGCGATGATTAAATTCTCCATTTTGTGGGAAATAGCTGATTTCAACAGCTCTACAGTAGGATTCCAAGCTACTAGAGGTGATAAATATGGTTTCAAATACACGAATCCAACAATTGCCCTATACATCCAACAAGCTTTTTTTACAGCAAATGTAGTCAGTTTTAGACGGGGGACCCAAAGAAATAGTCACGAATATTGTGACGCTTGACATGGGATGGATATGAGTAACTCGCTCTCTCTCCTTCTTTTCTTTCCATCAATATTTGGCTCTCGGTATGTGGGTTTCATTTTTTGAATGCGACGGAAATGTGTAACAGGAAGCTGCATCCTTAAAATGTGTTTTGTTTTATTACCGGATAAGCAACTAAAATTATATTTATTGCATACGCTTCGGTGTACACGGTTAGTAAATATTTTCGATGGTGGATGTCTTGGGATTATAGCGTGTTTTTGACATTCGGATAAACTTTTAACAGATATGTTAAACGTCTCGTTGACTGCATATCGTAAGATAATTTTTTTCTGTTCAAAAACAAAAAAAGTTTTCTTATCATAAATATCTACAAATTAAATATGGAATTGTTCTCTTCAAAAAAGCTTTCAGCGTAAAAATAAAACTCGATAATTATCCAGGCTAAGGTTTTGTTGTATTTTACATAGGTAAACATGCTGCTGACACATGTTTAGCCTATACAGGTTACAAAAAAAAAAACACTCATTAGGTACTGTTTCTTTTGGAATTCAGCGCTTTAAATTCAGGAACGAATTAGAGCAAACTTACAAATTACAATTGTTATTTAATTTATCTTTTTTGTACTGCAGTTTTAACTTTGTGATTTTGTGATATTTTTTGCCATTGCCTAATTATTAGGCGCTTTTTTTCAAATCGACTTCGAAAAAGCTCTCCAAGAAAAATAAGACTGGATAATTATCCAGGCTAAAGAGGCGATCACATTAAGTGCAAAAAGTTGAAACTTGGAAAACTACTTCTTCTAATAAAACAAAACAATACAATCACATAAAAGCAGTTATGCACAAGGAGATTTTGTGTGTGTGAGTGCAAAAATTGAATAATTGCGTCTAGAACTATGCAAATTGTTATTAATGTGGGGTTTGTGTCGACGAACAATGGAAAAGCTTTGATAATGTTTTGAGAGTGTATTAGTAATTAAACAATAGGCGCGTTTTTTTCAAATCTATATAGATTTCGAAAAAGCTTTCCATACAAAAATAAGACTGGATAATTATCCAGGCTAAAGAGGCGATCACATTAAGTGCAAAAAGTTGAAACTTGGAAAACACTTCTTCTATAAAAACAAAACAATACAATCACATAAAAGCAGTTATGCACAAGGAGATTTTGTGTGTGTGAGTGCAAAAATTGAATAATTGCGCCTAGAACTATGCAAATTGTTATTAATGTGGGGTTTGTGTCGACGAACAATGGAAAAGCTTTGATAATGTTTTGAGAGTGTATTAGTAATTAAACAATAGGCGCGTTTTTTTCAAATCTATATAGATTTCGAAAAAGCTTTCCATACAAAAATAAGACTGGATAATTATCCAGGCTAAGGTCTTGTTGTATTTTACATTGAAAACATGTTGCGGAAAAAATGTTAAGCCTATATAGGTTTGAAAAAAAAAACGCCTATTATCAAATCGGATTTTCGGTGTGCTTTTGGTGAAATCAACCCTTCTCGTTTCAACTCACATAAAATATACCTGTCTCACTGAAAAGAATCGGTATAGAATTGATCGTGTAGCCAGGCACATAGCAAATACATTAAAAAATACAGTTATGTTCGTATACGACATTGAGAATTTGGGTGATTAGGTCACTTCCATTCGTGCAGAAATATAACACGAACAAACAAATGGTTGAGAGAGGTAGGCCCTGGTTTACCCCGAACTGTAGCGCCATCTAAAGAAAGAAGTTGAGGCCTCTTAATGCGCAGATAACCTCTCTTTATGGAATGAAAACAAAAGTCTACATTTGTTGTTTGTTCTTTATTTCTTACACTTATTAATAAGCAATACATACTAGTTTTAAGATCAAAATATGAATTACAGCACATTATATACAGAAATCACCAATATTATATTCAATCGGAAACCGTATTTGAACTCACATTTAATGCTAAATTCAGATATTCATATGTAAGTATGCGAATAGCATACCGATTACAACAGGCATTTTGTTTAGTTTTTATGAATGATAAGTTTTTTTAAGAGGCAATCTTTCATTCTACCTACATATATAATTTTTATTGCGCTAGAACTGCATATGCATACCTCGTCATACCCACGTACTACGAAATATTTTAAACAGAAAGGATAATGATGTGCGAAGGAAGATGAAGTTTTCACTTCCAAAACACTTTCGGTGTTAACTCTAGTGTTCGATGTTTGTTCTTTCATCATTTTCATGCCTGGGATCAAGGGTAAGCTCCACAAGATATTGATACATAACTAATAACAATAAGAGACCGATGCTTTCCAGAACAGACCGACAGATGAAAGAAATAATCGGTAGGCACTTGGAGTTGCAAGATATTTACAACTAAACAGAAAACAACACATCTCTTAGCAATAATCTTTAATTTACAAAGTAAAGTTTTACAGTTTACTGCAAAAAAGTGCTTGGGGTTAAACACTTTTGTTTTAATAATAATAATTTATATTCGTTTAGGTTTCTCTTAGCTATAGCAGTAGCCCTTTGCTCTTTAAGTGTTTTAATTTGTTCTATCAAAGCAGCATGCTTTAGGTCCTTTAATGACATACTCTCGTACATCATATTATCGACATCATCCTCCTGAAATTGAGTTTCATATTCAGAATCAGCTTCTTGAAAGTTAGTCGTAGGAGTCTCATTTGAAATTTGAGAACTGTTTTGTAACATGTAGTCCTCTGGTTCCACTTTCAAGGTTATATTAGCAAGCATAGTCTGTTCTGGCTGATTTATTATATTAACTGCCGAGTAAGGAATATTTAATTTATCTGAAAAAAAGACAAAAAATTAATATCAGTAATGTAAAAATGTCAGTGAATTCTCGCTAAAATGCAGAGCGGTTCAATGTTTTTCCGCTCAAAGGAGGTGGTGCAGTTTTTGCTTTTTCCCTACAATATTAGCAGTGTCAAATGGTGATTCGTTGGTTTGATAACTTACCGCCTGTATATTTTTCTTCTTTAAAACTCATAGTTGAGGTAGGTAGAGCACTATTGAAGAGACATGTCTCGTTGGCATGTAAAACGCCTTCAGCACTCTTGTTGTCTATTGGAAGACTATTTGCCAAACATTTTTCAACATTGCTTTTTAATGAAAACACATGGCGCTTCTGAAACTTTTGAAGCCAGCCTGTTGATGCTTTAAAATTTGCTATACCCAAATCCTCTGCGACTGATTTTGCCTTGTGTCTGATAAGTGTACCAGAAATTGAAACATTTTTATTTTGCTCCTCTTTTAACCACTGGACCATTTTTTGGTCAATTTGACACCCTTCTGTTTTAATAAAACGTCGTTTTATGTGAGTTGCGCTTGAATTTGATTGCCATTCTGTTAGTAACTTATCTTTTTGGTTTAAAATAGCAGCAGCTTGAGATTTCCCGATATTAAAGTCCTTTGCAATCTCACGGATAGATTTTTTATTTCTACTAGAATCAATTATCACGTCAATTTTCTCTTTCAACGTTAATGAATTTCGTTTTGGTGGCATTTTGTTAGTCGCAAACCAACTGACCAACAAAAACAAGATTATCGCATTCACATCTGTCCTGTACACAACTGAATAATAGACACAATTTATACATACACATGTATGTACATATGTGCATGCACTTGTTATATGCACATCTTTAAATTGTTTGGTGTATTTGTGCGAAGTGACATCTGCGTCCGTTTAAGGGAGTGTCCGCTATAAGAAGGCTGAATAAAAATGCGATTATGAAAAACTGAGCTGTGCCTTCGTTTTTACGATTTTGGAAATACATATTCGTAATTTTAAGACTTCTGTGCAAAACAATTTTTAGGAAGCATTCGTAAACATTTTTAGAATAATAATTAACTTTACAAAAAATGCATACTTGCACAGAAAAATGATAACATGGGCAAATATCCACTGTTCGTTGTACAATTAGTACGCGCTTGTATGACAGTTGCAGCGAACGCGGAGCCACGAAGTCGAGTGAGCGGCTAAACCCCACCAGAGTGGAGTTTATTAAACAAAACGTGGGAAACGCGTCACCTACCCAACTATTTACTTGCTAGTTGAAACTATGTTGTATTATGTATTTCACTTCATTTGCTCCGTGCTTTTGGACCACTTTTACTCGTTAAATTGCTAATTTTGATATTTTGAGTTTAGAATATCGTATATTAAAAGAAGTCAAATTTCATGTATTCTGCCTGCCAATGCTAGTGCCAGTGAAATGTCATTCTCTCATACATTCCTGCAAAAGAAACATGTTCCATTCCAAAACGCTCTTATCTTCCCGTATTCCGTTCTCAAAGCGGCAACGGCACGGCAACTAGAAGACTAGAACCAGGGTTGCCGCTAAAAAATTCGAAAAAGTCGCAGAAAAAGGGTCATGCAGCAGACAAAGTCGCAACAAAAACAAATAATGAAAACATGGTAACGACGTTAGATCTCAATATCCATTATTAGGCGTGTTTTTTTTCAAACCTACATATATAGGCTAAACATGTTTCTGCAACATGTTTTCAATGTAAAATACAACAAAACCTTAGCCTGGATAATTATCCAGTCTTATTTTTGTATGGAGAGCTTTTTCGAAATCTATATACATTTGAAAAAAAAACGCGCTTATTATTAGGTCCGTTTGGGAGCAGCTAATTTTAAGTAAGATTACCAAGAATCACTCAAATGGGTGTTTGGTAACCCAAAAAAATCACAAGAAATCAGAGAGCCAAATGAAAGTGTCCAAAAATGTCCCTCTAGTTATTTTCTGTGATATCTGGTTGCAAATTTTTCTTGTGGTGAGCGAGGGACATCTGTCAAACCCAGCCATCTGACAGTTTGTGAAATGTTATAACTTTCATTGTTAGTAGAAAACAAAAACAAATTGACAGGTTTGATCAAGTGTTACAAAAGCGTTTGGTTACTTTCTTGCAAGTATTGCACTCTCGGAGAGGATTTAATTGAAATCAAATCCCAATCTCCAATTACACGCGCCTCGCCTTCTTAATATAATTTTTATTTTCGTTAACAAATTTCTGACGTTTAACAGAGTTAAATACAACTTATACACATGTTCTGTCGTGATTAATTTTAGACTCGAGTTTTTCGTTTAGACATGGGTTTAAATTTTCTATGAATAACATAAACTCCGGATTAGCTTAGCAATAACATAATAAGAACTTATCAAACATCTATGAATATGCGCCATTGTCTGTGGCCATGGTATAGTTTCTATTCCCCTTCCCGGTGACGTAAAATAAGGCCAAACGAAATAAGACCAAATCTCAAATTTGGGCTTATTTCGCATTTGAAATGGAAATAATGCCAAATTGGCTGGGGGTTGCAGGGGGGCAGCATGCCCCCCTATACATATTTCACTGTTTATGCACAAAACATTGCAACCGATCTTACCTGATGAATATCTAATTTTTAAATGGAACATTTAGTTTTTGAGCATAAGATAAAGTAAAAGTATAAAATTCGACACAAAAAACGAACACAAAGACCGTGAAAACGAAATAAGGCCAAATTGGCTTTGTTTCCTTTTGAAAAAGGAAATAAAGCCAAATTGCGAAATTTGACTAATTTGGCTTTCTTACCATTTCAAAAACGAAATAACGGCAATTTTTTTGCAATTTGGTCTTATTTCGCTGGGCCTTATTTCACGTCACCATATTTGTCCCCTTTTACATGCAGAGATTCGAATTTTCTTTTAAAATTGCCTGTACCTTTTACACGTTGGAATTGCGATCGCGAGTACGAAACATTTAATGTCTGCTTTGATTTGACATTCCGTAAAACTGCCTAACTTTAAATTTCTATGCACAATCAAACGGTAGAACGCGGAAAATAAATATGAAGCAATAATATGAAAAATATACGAAAAGTGTAAAGAGAAATGTCAAAAAAATCGCCGCAGATGCGCAGGTGGTTTGGTGATAGTGGGGGTTGTATGGCAGCACCTGGGGTAGGGAATTTCGCCTTCATTGAAAGTACAATAAATAAGCAAGACTATCTGAACATCCTAAAGGATAACATGCCACCGAGTGGGGTCGAGTTAAGCACGACCAAGAAATGGATATTCTAGCAAGACAATTATCTTAAGCATACCTCGCGGGTCGTTAAGGTATGGTTTTATGGGACTCCAAAATAGCTCGATCGCCCTCTGCAATCACCGGACCAATAGAACATTTATGAGATCATTTGAACAGGAACATTCGTAAAAGGACTATTAAAAGCAAAAAGGACCTAAAACAGGCTTCAATTGAAAAATGGTCCCAATTAATCTCCGATTTTACAAATAAACTTGGTATATCAATGCCACGAAGACCTAGAGAAGTTATAAAGTCTGAACGCGGTCAAACAAAATATTAAGTTTTGTTTTTAAGATATTAAATTTATGAATTCCTTAAAGAAATTGATAATGTTGACTTACTTTTGACGCGTAAAAAATGGGGTATGGCTAGTTTTTATTAAAAAAAATTGATTAGTTTTATTTTAATTGATGTATTTTTTCCGCTGTTTTATTGTTATTGAATAAAGCTTTTATTTTGCATCATTGGTATCTAATTTTTGTTAATTTTTTTGTTTAAATTACATGTAACTCGAAAAATCATATGGGTGTTTACTCACTTTTGACGCACACAGTATTTTGGATGCAAGAGTCCGGGAATCCGAATTTGTAACAAACAGTATTTCCTAGTAACATGCGCTTTCGTGTTTGCTTTTGAATGTTGTTTTACCAGTTATATTTCTGTATGTATGAGAAGTAGGTAATATTGTAGTGCAGCAGGTTGTATTTCTGCATATTTTAGAGGTAGGTGTTATCTATTTTAATACTACGTTGTAGAGAAAGATCAAAGGACGTGGCACATACATTAGCCTTCATGTATGCGAAAGGTAAAAGAATTGTTTTGACCATTGAAAATAAACTTAAATTAACTTAAAGATATATTTTTATTAATTATTCGATTTTCCGTGTTTTTAAATTTTCAGGCAAGCCCTTGCCGGTGATTGTACCGGATAATCGAGGTTCTACTGTATTTTCTGCTTTTTATTTCCTTCTTGTTTTACCTACTTATATATTTGTGTATTCCGATTCCGAAATCGAGCTCAGCCCTCAGCAGCGTTGCCGCTATGCGACTTTAGTCGCAATTTGACCCTTTTTTGACGCAAAGAGACTATGACCCGACTTTTTAAAAAAAAACCCTCTTTTTGACCCTTTTCAGTTTTTTTTTGAGACTTATTGAGACTTTTCCATTTAGTTGCTCATCAGCAATCAATCAGCACTAATTTCAGTATACATATTACACAAAAACTCACTAATTTATTTTGAATGTTCTGAATATTGAAATTTGCATATCGCAATATATTGGATCTGGGATATCATGAAGGGTGGACTCTGTTGTAAAATCCAATATTGTACATGTATGTTGCAACACCATTTTGTTTAAGTCTTTTTCACATACATATGTGAATGACAATTCGTTTGTTGCAAATTTTGTGGTTAAACGCGTTCCTTTACTTTTTTGTAATTTTGCCTCTGTCTGAGAGAATTTTACCCCCACTCCAAAAAATTTAATTGCTTACTATTTTTGGAGCAAACGTACCTAAAGGAACAGACCTATTATTTGTTTTTGTTGCTCTATGACCCTTTTTTTGCGACATTTTCAAATTTTCGGCGGCAACCCTGGTCCTCAGTGTTGAATATTTCACTACTACTGTTCCACATACCTTAACACTTGCGTGGAAACGGGACAGATAATCGACACTGGACTGAAATATTTCTCTTGTCTGTGACTGAACTCGAAGCTGACTATACCAGAATTAAAACACGTAAACAGTGTTGCCACTTGAATTTTGAAAAAAGTGGTAGATTGGACAAAAAAATGTGGAAGATTTAAAAAGATGGTGGTAGATTTGATAACATTGAGATTAGTACATAAATATGTATGTACATTGCATCAAATGATGTGCGGATGAGGATTTTGGAACGGGTTTCCACACAAATGAATGAGAAATCAATTGAAAGTGAGTATTTTTTGAGTTTGCGAAACAGATTGGAAACATTTTTATACATATTTTCCGAGAGAAAATAGTTGAATTGGTTGGTACAATATGGGCTGGACAGAATTTGAAAACGTGGTAGAATTTTTCCGGTACGTGGTAGATTTGAAAAAACGCTCAAAATTGTGGTAGATTTACCACAATTGTGGCAAAGTGACAGCACTGCACGTAAATAGAAGAAAAAGAAAACATCAACACTGCGCTATGCGAAGAACGAAAGGAAAAGCGGTAGCGGTAGCGGTAGTGTAGTGATGGAGGTATCTGAATTCTGAGTGCCGACTGCCGACGTCGAGCCGATGGGCTGCAGCTAATATTAACGGAAACCAAACCACCCTCTCTCAACAGACTGACTATCAATAAAGATGAAAATTCGGATTAATGAATTACCCCCTTAGGGATGGAATTTCAAAAAAAAAAAACTCGCTTATTAGATGCCTATGCCATTAACTGTCCAAATTTCAGTCCTTCAGGTCCAGCGTTTTGGTCTGTGCGTTGGCTGTCTGTCAGTCAGTGAACTATTTACATACAGATAGATGTGGGGATAGTAATACTGATTCAAATTTCTATAGAATTAGGTATTTCATTTAGGTGTTTTCTGTTTTTAGTTATCTCATTTTCCGTGGTTGAATTTTAAATTTGATAGTGATGCGCATGTCGCATCTCGCATAGGGAATTCAGAGGTTAGACATGTGACGTATGTATGTGTTTCAATTAAACGTATCCTACCTAAGAGCTTATAAATCGAAATTTGTAAAGGGGAAAGTAATCGAATACTTCTTACCAGTATCATTTTCACCAGTTTTGGATGTGGTTGGCAGATCTTGTAAATTTGACACATTTATTACACTCGGTACATTTTGTAATGCTGCTTGCCGTGCACGAAAATCACGCGAACGTTCCGTTGAAGTTTTAGCACGCTTTTTCGTCTTATTTTCCGCGGCTTTTTTTCTCGCACGATAAAGTTTACCACGTTCTTTAGCACTTGTAGGCATTTTTACTCTAGGAAATTCCTAAAGAAAAATTACTAACACGACTCAGTACACAGGACAGAGCGGTATGATGCTATATTTTGCTCCATCTTCCTCGCTCTGTTTTGTTTACTTCCTCTCTCACTCTGCATCTCTTTCGGATGTCGTTTTTTCGTTGCACGATTTTCAGTTCACATCGCTCTAAGAAGTTTCACTTCAAAAACGAAATTAGCTTTAAATAAACGTTTGTTTTGCTCATTTAATTGATACGTATATTAATCGATCACATGTTTTTTTCAGTTTTGATTTATTTCGAACATTGTGGGGCGTTGAAACCGTTACATATAATTAAATTATTTTATGTTGCTACAGTTAGTCACAAAATAATTCAGCTACAGAGTACAAGTAATATTATGTACATACTATCAAATTGAATGTGATGTAAAGTTTGTTAAGGCACGGTCGGTGGTGTTAGCTTATTCGGGTGTTACAAATAAACCCTCCGAAAGTGTGTAGGGGAAGTGGGGGCAAAACCGCATATTTAGTGTTTGTCCGCCTTAAAAACGATTGAGAAAAGTTTTTTAAGGAAAATTAAGTCTTTATTCTGCAAGTTTGTTAATTTATGAAGGCACTATTATAAATAAAAAAATAACTAAAAAGTTTCATTACTTTAAAAAAAATACTTATAAAAAACGGTTTTGCCGCCCACTAAATTTTACTGCGGGAAAAACCATTTTAACTTCAAATTACAAGTTAGGTACAGAGGTCACACACATATGTGAGGTCCTCATTGATTCCAATTCCTCTTCCTAACAGGAAATTTAACTAAATCTTTTGGTAAAAATAAAATTTAAAAAGTTGATGTTGAATGAGTATCTGCTAATGCAGCCAGAGCATCAACAAATTAATTTTTCTTTGCCGATTTTCCATGCCTGTCGTTTTGTTTTGCGAATATAATTTCGCATAATTTGAGCTGAATTCATAAAAAACAAACAAGTAAATATATAAATTATTAAGAAAAAATAAATGATTTTGCCCCTATGCGGTTTTGCCCCAGTTATCAAATTGATGTTCCTGTCGACTTTTTAATAGTTTATATTAATTTTCAATATCGAGATTGCAATTGTAAAAAAGAAAACATTAACTTTTTTGGTTATTTTATTAGTTAAACCAGAACTTACTTTTTGCACGAACGATAACGCTTTAACAGTAAATCACAAAAATAACTGTAACTTTTTGACAACTTCAAAGAACTACATTATCTTGACAGACATGATGTGTCACTTCATTTGTCACGTAATTGCATTAAAAGTATTGCCATTGAATTTTATTTTTCATACAACAGCACGGAAACTGTTTTGCCCCCATGTGCGGTTTTGCCCACACTTCACCTATTAAATTTAATTTAGAATGCTTCAACTGGCCGTAACCAAAGATTAATAAGATACAAACCCGGTATCATAATAAAATAAAATTGGCCGCCAGTCTATATCGTAGCATACCTACAGGCGCCCGTATTTTTCGTTTCCTTTACGATTGCATTCGATACATTTTGAAAAGAAAAAGAAGGATAAAGGGAAGTGTGTATTGTGGTTGTGTACCTGCACTATGCATCTATTGTGGATCAGGATAAACAGAATAATAAGGTGTGGCAACTGAACACTCTCAATCTGCCATTTTCTTTGGATGCTGACATCACATTTTACCGAGATCTGAGAAGGAGAGTTTTTTTTTTTTTTGGGATATTAATTGTGATTTTTGTACAAATACTGTATAAATTTAGCTGTAAAAATGCCATAAGAAGATGTATGTCGCTGTATGCCCCTTGAGAAAATTGTATCAGCAAATGCCTTGGAGTGTTCTGATTTTATAAAGTCGTTAATGCCTGGTTCAACGTATTTAATTCAAAATGTCCGTACAGCGACTCAAGAGCAAGGGTCAAGGCGTTTGGATTGGCTCCAGAAGTACATCGCAATGAGTGAAATAATCCAGAATTTATGATCTCCTACTCGACTCCCTTTTCAAAATGGAATTCGGTTGTTAGAATATGTTAGATTTAAGTATAGTATAAGATAACGTACATTATATTAAAACAAATAGACTTAATCAAAACGACTTAGAACGGTTCTTCGGTGTGTTTAGATCTAAGGTAGATTACGTTCTTGTAAACTAGGTAAGATAATATATCCCACAGCAAGTTAATCATTTGAAACTCCACCAGAGGAAGAACAAGATGAAGATACATACATATATCATTGCTGGAGTTTGAGGAGTTAAAAGCAAAAACTATAACTATATCGACTCCTCTTTCAGTAGCTAGACTTGGGTTCATGAGCTATCCGAAAGTAGGCTTAAGAAACTAAACCAACAGTTTCTGGAAGAGATAGGTTAGGTTAGGTTAGTGGGCTGATGAGAATGGTTACATTCCCATCACACTTAGGTCCTTGTGGACCCAGATAAGAACACTTTTTATATTTCTGAATAAAGAATGTATATTTGCTCACAACAAATAACTATAGAAACGCAGTTTAAAGAAGCAGAATCAGAAGGTACCTCTATACATAAAAGCAAACAAGTATTTTTCAAATTAGAATGTATTTTAGAAGTAAGCATTCGAATAAGCCCTGTTTAATCCATACAAATGTTACAGACAGAATGTTAATTAAAACCATTTCATGAAATTAAAAAAGAAACTTTCTTCCATCCTTGAAATCGGTATATCGTGACGTCACATATCAAACGTCAAAAGTAAGTTGACATACCTTGTATATCTAGGTCTGTTCCTTTACTTGAAAATTGTTACTGATTCTTACTGGTTTTAGATAAATCGCGTTCCTTTACGCAAAAAAGTAGTAAAAGAGAGAGGCAACGAGAGAGTAAAAATTTCCTCTCACTAAAAAATCTTACTATTTCTTACTGCACAAATTTCTTCCAGTAGAAATTGAACTATCTGTCAAAGTCAGCTGTTTCACTTGTTTGAATTATTTGCATTTTTTTATTTTAATTCAAAAAGTAAAAAAATGGAGAGAAAAGGAACATAGATGAAAGTTGAACGTTCTGAATGTTAAAATTTGCATTTCGCAATATATTGCATACAGTATTGGTTCTGGGAAATCATCAGGGGTGGACTTTTCTGTAAAATCCAAAATCATACAACAACACTCTGTTTACTTTTGCTTCACATATGTTTATGACATTTCGTTTGTAGCAGCTTTTGTGGTTAATCGCGTTCCTTTACTTTTTGGTGATTTTGCCTTACTCTGAGAGACTTTTACCCCCACTCCTTAAAATTCAAAAATTTACTATTTTTGGAGCAAAAAGTAAAGGAACAGACCTTCTGTTTATCCTGTTGTGGAATGTGGATTATGGTGCGGCGTGTGCAAAGCGGAAGAAATTGTTTCGTTTCTTTTTGACACACATTTTCTATGATATTTGGTGGCTTTTGCTATGCCGCATCGTTGTTCTTGTGATACAATGCGGTCCACTTGTTTAGAAGCACCTAGTTTATTGCCATAAAGTATTTTTTTATGATTTGCATGAATAAGCAAATAATTAGAGTTTAGGAAAGAGATAAGTTAGTGCTGAGCAAAATGAAATTTAATTCATTCTTGGTGAGAGGTATTTAATGGTACATTTACTCAATTATGTCCCTAGATGGCCAATATCATTGTGCAATATTTGACATTTAATATGATTTTTAATACTGGATTGGGACACGATGTTAGTGCATCAGTACCGTAACTTAACATGGCCGTCGACACGGTGAGCGTAGTCAAGCTGCTCCAGTTTCTGTCGTCTGGACCTGAGCTTCGATTGACTTAGATTGAGGGCTTACTCTACGTGAACAGGACAACGTCTGACTTGTCGAAATTCTACACGGTAATAACAGCATAGGATGCAGACACACTCCGCTAAGTACCTATCTGATGTTGCAAAAAACCCCCCGGAATTAAGAAAACCTTCATTGCTCGATTCGGCAAATCAAAAAACAAACAACTGGTCAAGCTTTTGACTGTATTAGAGCTATCTAATAAAAGCCGTTGTCAAACTCCTGCGTCAGATGCGTGACTTAGCAGCTACAAATGTTTCGGAAGATGCTATGTCGACTTTAGTGGCAATCAAAGAGTATCATTTGTCATGAAAAGCTTCTCAACTCGCCATTCAGAGTCGGCAAAAAACTGTAGGTCCCTTCCATATCGTGGAAAAAATAACACGCACACACAAATGGTTGCGAGAAGTTAGGCTTGGTTCTGTATAGGACTGCTGACGCCGTATATTTTTTTTATGTCGACTTTATGGCTACAACGTATGCCTAGTAGCGTTAGATGTACTCATTCTGTTTGTATGTCTGAATGTTTAAATAACTTAGCGGAAATAGCAGATCGTGTTCTCGACACAAACGAGCGGTGCACTCGCAGCAGAAGCAGAGCACGAGGCAGAGACCAGTGAAGAAGTCAATCACGCAGTGCACAGAAAGTTTCTCGTCACAAACCACTAACTTTTGCTGCAGAAGTCGGTAAAAGCGTCACCCCGTTAGCCGCGAATTTTTAGCTATGGATCTGAGCTTACAACACAAATTTTTCATGTATCCGGATCTGATAACTCAGTTGTGGATGCCTTATCTAGAGTAAGCGCCAGTTTCCGTCACCTTAGAATAGATTCCAGATAGCCAGGTAGCAGACTCAAGGCCCCGACCCATAGAATCCGTCAATGCCGCTGCGTTTAACGTTGACGCTGACGTTGGCGCATGACGGAAAGATCCGTCCCATAGAATCCGTTGCATACCAGCTCTGAGAGGATGACAGCCGATGACATTTTGCTATTGCTGAAAGCAGAGCTGTCGTTTTGGTAATTTTTTGGGTGCTTAATTTTTGATAACATGGTGGTACTTTGGTACATATGAGAAAAATTATGAATGGTAAATTGTTTGGAATCAGAAACAAAATTATCTGAAGCTCACTAGTTTCGATTTTTTTCTTTTTTGAATTTTCCAGTATATGTTCCTATCGATTGCCGGCTGGTTTTTCAATCAAAACATAATTTTATCATGGCCTTTGGAGTTTTCTTACTAATGTCTTACCAATAGAGTTCTATTATTTGGTATAAGGACCTGACATTGCAATCACTTTTTTTTATCTCGAGCAGTTTTTATCGCTCCAGTACAATTATCATTTTCCAACCCATTAAAAAATAACTTTTTTTTTGCTCGAGATCAATTTTTGTGAATTTCGGATTCAACTCGAGACTTATACCTACTTGCACTAATACCAAAACATTTTATACGAAATTTAGACGTAGCACATCAAAATGCTATTAATTAACACAAATATTATCAGAAAAAACTAGAAAATACAAAGAAAAAAAGTGTATTTAAAATTGTATTTATTATTTTTCTTTTTTTATTTATTTCCTTTTATGAACAAAATGTCAAATGACACACTAATACAATTGCAGAAAAACAGATCAATCTCATTTGTTTTCTATTCAGCACGAAAAATCTGAGATCTGAGAGCAAACTCTGCAACATCCAAACAAAAACGACATAAATCAAGTGAAGTACGGACTGCAGATGGGTATACAAAACTAATATTGTAGTACCACCGACAACACTGGCTGAAAGTGTTTTCTTTTCAAGCTGATGTCAGCTGATTGTCAACATTGATGACAGTTTCTCTATATTTCTCTATGCTTCCACCAATTAAAATGCATACTCTCAATTTGTGAATGCGTGAACTATAATATGTGAAGGTGTGCACTTCAATGCATGAATGTGTGAACACCCAACGCACAGCGCAGAGAAAAAAGTAGCAAGTAAACCTACTTTCTGCGTCTGCGTTTTTATGTGCGTTGGTTATGGGCCACCTTCCATAAGAATGCGTGTATTCTATCGAGCTGTCCGTTAAAACGGATGAATAAACGCACAACGGATTCTATGGGTCGGGGCCTTCAGAATTAAAACAGCTAAGAAACAACTTGACATATCTACGGCCGCAAAACAGTCCGGTGTCCAGATTTATTATGACACGTCTTCTACGTTACAGATTCGCCTTCGAAGTACATAAGACAGTCGATGAAGAAAAATCTCACAGAATTTTGTGTTATGAGAGCAAAGGGAGGTCTTTATGACTACCCAACCGCCTTACGGAACAAGTATCGACTAAGAAGCTTGCGTTAATGTAAGGAAGATGAAAATTCTATACTTGAATCTGATAACATCTCATCACCTCTCAAACTTGACTGAAGACAACACCCATAACGTAAGTATCCCAGATGCTACTCAGGATGTAGCATGTAGCTGGATATATAATCGATAGATTAAAAATAAAAATATTCTGATATTTATCCTACTGGTTAATTTTCATGGATAAGTGTGGTTTCGGAAGGAGAGAGCTTCAGCAACCAAACCTGGAATTCATGCAAAAACTTTAGTACTACTTTAGTAGGGGAAATGCCCTCTACATCAGTGTTTCCCAAACTTTTACATCTATGTACCCCTTTTATAATGTTCATAACACTGCGTACCTCTCGTCAATAAATAAAATAAAAAATGTATATATTTGTAATCAAATGATTTAATTTAAGTTTAATAAAAAATTTCGAATTTTCGTCTAGCCTCTGGGGTTCTCAAGTATCCTTTGTATATATTCCACAAGAATCTTAAATTGAGACGTTTTCTTGTTTGCTCATTTTAGAAGATTACCTACCCACAAAATATATTTTAATAGTTCTATGCAATGTATAATAAAATATGAAAAGATTTGTCACCTACATTTTTGAAAATTTCGCAGTCCGACAGCTTGCTCGCAAACACATTTGCATTAGAACGATTTTGCGAATTCGAACGATTTTGAAATTTACTTTAGAATTAGGTAGTACCAAATTTCCGAAAACAAAAATATGAAGTTCGAGATTCGTTCGATTTTCAAATACTAGGGCTTGCTATAGAATTATAGAGTACGCATTTTGCGAATTCAAAAATGTTTATTGTAGAATCGAGTTACATAGTTGGGCCCCAGTTCTGGAAATAGTCATACAGGACCCGGCCAATTCTTAATGATTTCAGTCGATGTCCATATTTTTTTTTTTTTCAATCGCGCGCAGCGCGCCAGGCACCCAACTGCTTACATTATTTATTAATTGCATATGTATATTTCACCATATTTTCTCATAAAATGCCCACTTTCATTCATTAAAATGGTAATTTTAAGTATTTTGAGGTTAGATTTTTTTTTTCCTTTTTTGTTGTTTCCTCACATTAATTTTATTTTTTTCGTGTTTTAGGGGTCATTTGGAGCCTATAAAAAAATCAAAAAAAAACCCGGAGGTTGGCGTATTGGAAAGTCGCCCCTTTCAATCTACAAGCTGACGTCGAGAAACAAACAACGCGAATTCTCGCTTTAAAAGCAGTAAAATACTCTACGGAAATACCATTGAATGAAAATCTACCTACCAAACCAACTCAGCGCGACATGTTCACTCTACCGCAAAACCCACCGAATGAAAATCTACCTGCCAAACGGCCAAATGTCAGAGAAAAATCTGGATTTCAGTTTGCCGAGAAGACAAAACTAAAATGCTGACATCGCGGACACGAATTTTCCACTGCTGAGAGGATTTTCCCCCACTTTTCAAATTATTTTAATATTTGAGAGCGAGCTAAAAATTTCACAGAAAATATACCAAACAGATCTATTATTTCACTGATGTTTTTTCTGCTTTTATTTATCTCATTTTCCGTGGTTGAATTTGAAATTCTAATAGTCATGCGCATGTCGCATAGAGAATTCAGTTGTTTGACATGTGACGTATGTATGTGTGCTTCAGACATATCCCACCTACGAGCTTATATGTAAATCGAGATTTGTGCAGGGGAAAGTAATCGAATACTTACTTACCAGTATCATTTTCACCAGCCTGTGATGTGGTTGGCGGGTCAGGTAAATTTGACACATTCAATACACTCGGTACATTTTTTAATGCTGCTTGCCGTGCACGAAAAGCACGCATACGTTCAGCTGCAGTTTTAGCACGCTCCTTCGTCTTATTTTCCGCGGCGTTTTTTTTTGCACGATAAAGTTTACAACGTTCTTTATTACTTTTGGCCATTTTTACTCTAGGAAATAATCAAAGCTAAAATACTAACGGACACTCTCTACACATATGCAACTGCTACTAGTACAAAGCAATGCCTGAAAAAAATTGCCCAATAAGTAAAAGCAGCTCAGAAGGATTGATTTCAACACTTACCTGCGATTGCATATAATGAAAAGAGTCGGCAATACTTTTCAGCAGCACCACCACATGCGGCTACCTACGTAAGATGAATTGTGTGTGGTTTTCCCATAATGCCTTTTTAAACGCGTCCCGAGCAGTGTTGTCACTTTACCACAATTGTGGTAGATCTACCACAATTTTGAGCGTTTTTCAAAACTACATCTACCACGGACTGATAAGAAACACGTGGAGAGTTTCCGTACTCATTATTAGATATACTCTGGTATCAGTACACACGACAGAGTGCTATGCTATGATGCTATATTTTGCTCCATCTTCCTCGCTCTGCTTTGATTTCTTTTTCTCTATCTCTCTCTCTTGCTCTCTCACTCTGCATCTCTTTTTAATGTCGCTTTTTCGTTGCAGGATTTTCAGTTCACATCGCATATTATAATAAAACTACATTGGCGGCCACAATCTTACCACAATGGCCGCCAGACGATATCGTAGCATACCTTAAGGCGCCCATTTTTTTTATTTTCTTTACGATTGCATTCGATTATTCGATACCATTTTGAAAAGAAAAAGGAGGTGAAGGAGAAAGGGAAGTATGTATTGTGATGTGATTGGGATTGTGGATTGTGTACCTGTACCTGCACTATGCATCTATTGTGGTGCGGTGTGTGCAAAGAGGAAGAAATTGTTTCGTTTCTTTTTGACACACATTGTTTAATTTAGTAGGCTTTGCTATGCCGCATCAATGTCTTGTGATACAGTGCGCCTCACTTGTTGCGCCTCACCTAATTTATTGCCATAAAGATATTTTTTTAATGATTTGGATGAATAAGCAAATAATTAGAAAGAGGAAAGAGATTAGAGATGAGATGAGAGGCACTTAATGGTACATTTGCTCTCTCTCTTCTTAATCATGTTTCATGTCAAATCAAAACCTAGTAGCAGGGTTGCCGCTGAAAAATTTGAAAAAGTCGCAAAAAAAGGGTCATGGAGCGAAAAAAGTCGCAACAAAAACAAATAATGTAAACATGGTAACGACGTTAGACTTCCATATCCACTATTATTAGGTATGTTTGGTAACTGTTAAGAAATTACGTAAAATTTCCAAGAATCACTCAGATCGGTGTTTTGTAACCCAACAAAGTTAGAAGAAATCAGAGAAGAGGGAGGCAAATGAGAATGTCAAAAAATGTTCCCCCTGGTTATTTTTTGTGATATCTGGTTACAAATTTTTATTAGAGTGAGCGAGGAACATCTGTTAAACCCAGCCATCTGACAGTTTGTGAAATGTCACAATCTTCATTGTTAGTGAAACAAAAACAAATTGACAGGTTTGACCAAGTGTTTCAAAAGCGTTTGGTTACTTTCTTGCAAGTATTGCACTCTCTGAAAGGATTTTCATCCACTTTTCAAATTATTTACTATTTGACAGATGTCCCATTTTGATCACAATAAAGTAACCAAACAGATCTATTATTAAAAAAAAAAAACACGGACGCATTAGATTACAAAAAAAGGCGTGTGTACCAGCTACTCATGAAATTTGATGTGTAAACATATACAGAGAACGTTGACGTTACTATGTCTGCTTTTACACTTAGACTGGTGAGTCTAGAC
Source organism: Brachyopa scutellaris (assembly GCA_949775065.1). Classification (NCBI taxonomy): domain Eukaryota; kingdom Metazoa; phylum Arthropoda; class Insecta; order Diptera; family Syrphidae; genus Brachyopa; species Brachyopa scutellaris. Next base: position 191,115,707 of record OX459112.1, read on the forward strand.
TCACATGGGTGCAAAAGAGTAAGAAAGTTCGAAAAGATGAGAAGGAAAATATTTTGCCCTGTGAGTCGAGGGTAAAGTTTTTGGCGACTCTTTCTGACGTTTTCCTTTTCTCTTCTTCGTTTTATCATTGTGTTGCTTCCCACCTATTCATCTGCAGAATACAAGAACTGCGAAATAAAAGAGGAATGTCAAATTTGAGTCAAGGAAAAAAGTCTGAAGTGTAAAAGCGCAAGACTCACGGATGTAAATAACAAAGAGAAATTCGAAAAAAGTCTAGACTCACAAGTCTTAAGTGTAAAAGCAGACTATGCTATTACTATGCTATTACTCTGTGTGAAGGAGAAATGAACAAAGAGAATCATAAACAGAGTTTGGCTACGCGTAACGGTGAGAAACTCGTCAGGCTCATACCGAGAGCTAAGATGTTTACACACAAAAAAAAAACTAGATTAAACTAAATCAACACATTGGAAAAAATAAATTGGTGAGTTTTTGTGTAATATACTGAAATTAATTAATTTTTTTTTTGTTATGAGGGATTGCTGATGAGCAATTGTTATGATTCAATATAATTCAGTTTTATTATATTATTCCAATACTTCAATAACAATTTTATAATAGGTACTAAACTTAACAAATTCAAAATTACTAAACTAGTTGAAGGACTGGTCAAGTCGGCGGCCAAAGTAGAAGTGGGAGATTTAATTTTGTTCCTGTCAGTGTGACAATAGAGGTGGTGATGAATTGACACATGATGCGGACAGTACAGGGTGTTTCAGCAATCAAATAGATTTTTTTTGGAAATATATTTTTTGTACGAAAAAATTTCAAAAAGTCTCCAAAAAAAAAACTGAAAAGGGTCAAAAAGAGGTGTTTTTTTAAAAAGTCGGGTCATAGTTTCTTTGCGTCAAAAAAGGGTCAAATTGCGACTAAAGTCGCATAGCGGCAAAGCTGCGCTAGTAGTAATTTTGGATTCACTTGATAAGCGTTCCCTAGACGATCAATATTATTGTGCAATATTTGATATTTAATATGATATTTAATACTGGATTGGGATACGATGTTAGTGCATCAGTCGCAGGTCAGAAGAAGGACCTCATGGGTAACCGTAACATGGCCATTGCCACTGTGAGCGTACTCAAGTTGCCACAGTTTCTGTCATCTGACCCTGGGCTTTGGTTTACTCAGATTGATGGCTTAGTCCACGTAAACAGGATAATGTCTGACTTGTCAAAATTCTTCACGGTATAGTTCGAAGCACTCCCTCAACAAGGCATAGTTCGTGCATCGAGTAGCCCTCGATCCAGTCCAGTCAAACTTGTCAAGAAAAAAAAAAAAAAAAAAAAACAGGCGATTGGAGGCCATGCGGAAACTATCGGAAATTGAACGCACAGGCATGCCCAGATCGATATCCTGTACCACACTTTGATGAGATTGCCGAAAGACTTCACAGCAAATATTTATTTTTCTAAAATAGACATTAGCAAAGCGTACTACAATTTCCAATGCATAAAGAGGATATTATGAAAACCAATGGGATCATTCGAGTTTGTGGTCATGCCGTTCAGGCTGAAAACTGCTACCCAAATATTTCAGCGCTACATGGACTCGATTTTCTGACATTTAGATTTCGTATTTTGCTACCTCGATGAACTTTTTTATGTTGCGATGGGATCCCATTTAGATCAGCATATGCAGGGTAACTGGAAGCGTCAACCCGTCAGCTGCGAATTCTTAACTATACATCTGAGTTTACAACACAAATATTTCATGTATCCGGATCTGATAACTCAGTTGCAGATGCCTTATCTAGTGTAAGTGCAATAGACATGTGTTCGTCACCTTAGAAGAGATTCAAGACAGCCAGGTAGCGGACTCCGAGTTCATCTCTACGGCATTGTATTGCGACACGTCTACATCACAGATTCGCCTTTATGTTCCATAATCTCTTCGACTCAGTTCGAGTCGGCGTTATTCAAATCGCTATCAGCCCTCGATTCGAACTTCACCATACCACCCGGCCTCGAACGAAATGATCGATTGTTGGCATCGCTCTCTCAAGACAGCCTTGATGTGCAGTCCCCAAATACCATGGACCGAACTACTGCTGACAGCCATGTTTGGGTTAAGAACGTGTTTTAAAGAAGACTTAGGACCATCTGTAGCCGAAATCTTGTATGGAGTAGATCTTCGTTTGTCTGGAGAATTTTTCACAGATATCCACACGCCGAGAGACCGGAAAGATTTCATCTCTAAGTTTCGTAAACACAATCGACGAATACGCCCAACTCCTGCGTCTCATCATATCAATAAGTTGGTGCACAAAAATCTAAATTCATGCACACACATTTTGCTCAGGTCGGATCATGTAAAGAAACCATTGGAGGCTTCTTATATAGATCCGTTCACAAATTATTGACTGATTGATTATTGGACCCAAATGATAAGCAGCCAGAACTAAGAACCTACATAAGAAGGAAAAATGTTCATTTCGCAGACGGCAACTAAAACCAACATCATTCGTGACCAAGTCACTAAGGAGGGAATAGCTGTGGCAGTCCATTACGCTGAAAGTCAAACAATACATTAATTTAACACATCTTCAGAAGTTCCCTTGTAAGAATATTTGTGTTGCCTTCTTTTTTTTTCTTATTTTTTGACAACCAAAACAGCTGTGTATGAAGATTCAAATAATTTTGTAACTGGGGGCATTCAGAAACTTAGATGACGGTTAGTCAGCGGCCTCTGATTGTTCGAGTGCCCGAAAATTGACAGAACATCTAGTCTACTTTTCTGAGGCTGGGACTGGATTTTTAGTCAAGAAAATCTTGAGTAAACGTTAAAAACTGTTGTTTGCTTGTTACAAAAATGAAAATCCAAGTACCTGGGGACACTTGATCCCCCGTTTTTATTTTGTCAAATATCTCAAAAAGTAAAACTTAGGCATTTTTATTTTAACGATGTTATAAGCAATTAAATTGTTTGTCATATTATATACATATATACATTGTATATGTACAGTTTAATTAAGAAAGTATGTAAGATAAAATATATTTTTTGACGTTTTATTCAAATTATCCAAAATAACCAACTGTACCCAATTCAGGGAGACTTGATCCGGGCTTAGGGTAGACTTAATTATGGGAGGATACAGCATACGGTCCTGCCTATTTTTTATGTAGGAAGATGATAAAGGGCGGAAAATAGTTCCGTATTGCGCTTAGGTATAGCACAGCATACAGTTTCCAGTTCACCGCGCTAGCCTGATGTCATTTTGTTTACTTGTTTCTTCCCCCTGGAAGCAACCACTTTTTGGTTTATGGACTGCAGTTAGCCTAGTCTCGTCAATGTTCCATATGGATGCTGCCTCCATTAAACTTTTTCATCATAAAGGGAACAAGTCTTCCCTAAATTATATAGATCAAATCTACCCTGGGGTCATAATTTTCTATTGAACATTTTTCTAATAGGTACGTATCGATATATTTTTTTTAAAACAAACCTTCGAAGATTTACCTAAATGAACCCATTTTCGATTATTTTTAGGGATAACTCGTTTTAATTATCAATACCTATGTTAAAAAAAACAGTTAAAACATTTATGAAAAAACAATTTGACAACTAAAAAAGAAAACCACGTCACCACAATACTACTATTTACGCGCGAGTTGTAAATATTAATATTTGTGGTTTCCAACCTAGGGTAAATAGTGTGTTGCCAGTGAGCAGTAAAAAAAAAAATGATGCGTGAGCTCCACTTCATTAGAAAGAAAGTGAATTAGTATAACAAGTCTATGTTCGATAAAATTCAAGCCCATCGCATATATTATACTCATCGAATCCACTCCATTGCTCCTGAGAGTTTATTGCTGCACCGATTTCAATGATTCTAACACTTCATCAGTATAAATAATTTTGAAAAAAGCATATGAATAAATTTATTACGGAAAAACATTATTTCAACGTAACATTCACAAATGAGGTGTCTAAAGAAAATACCTAATGTCTTGGAGCAATGACGAAATGCACTCTGATTTTATAAATATAAACAATTTGTTTACACTTAATCTTAATATTTATCAGGATCTCTATCACGAAAAGTAGCTCTTATTTTTTGGAACAAGATGCCACTAGGACAATAGAGGCCAGTAGGTAGCCATTTTATTCGTAAATATGTTGTAGGTTTTCTACATGCGAGATTGTTAATAATATTTATAAATTAACAATCCGAATCACTGCTCTAGAAAATCTTCTTTCTTTTGACACCTCATTTGTTAAGATTGGTTGAGTGGGAGAGCCGCAAATGGTGATAATGATTGCAGAACATTGAAATGCAAAGCATTATGAATTATGATCATGTTAGAGCGCGCACATATACTCACACGCACACAATTGCAACGATACCCACTGCTGCCCGACTGCTGGCAATGGTCACCACTGAAAGAAAATTGTGAGCGATGCTTTGAACATTTCTTTTGACCATTGCTCAGCTTCAGGACAACGCAGGAGGATGTTTTATATCTCAAATGAATCAGGGACAAATTTACTATTTTCACCTATTTTTTTGTTTTTCAATCCGATAAGCCATTATTGAGTTAGGGCTGTATAACTATAATTTTCTCTCCCAATATGCAGTATTTTCACTATTTTCTGAAAATCATGCCATTTTCCGGGATAAAAAGTGTATGTATAAAAGTTGACCAAGAACATAAGCAATCACTATGTCCATATTTCATCGGGCTGCTATGAAATTTGAGTTCCCAATTTCGTAACCGTTCGGAATTCCGTCCCCGAAAACGCGGAATTACTCCACTAGAAATTTTTCTAACGAGCGCACAGTGTTCCGCGTAGTACATATTAAGTGGACAAAAATAATTTTTTTGACTATTTCATGTTATTCTTATGAGTTAAGTATATTGTAATAAAAAACTTATGTTTTAAGTGCTTTATTTACGTTTTTATACTAACTACTTTATAGGGTAAAAAAACAAAAAAATAAAAAAAAATTAAAATTTCTTTGATTTTTTTTTTTTATATTGTGTATATCATATTCATCATCACTGCTGCTATTATTGAGAGAGTCTTCAGAATCGAAGTCTTTATCTGACTTAATTGTTCGCTTCTGAGGTAATGGTGGAACAGCAGGGCCGACTAACAGAGCCATAACATGGGCTATTGGGGTGACCTACAAAAAAAAGGATTACTTTTTTTGCGCACGTTTGCGCACTCTGATTTTTTCACGGCCTATAACTAAGAAGTCGAGTTTTGTATCAAAATAAAAATTGACCCGGGGCAAGGTGGGGCTCATATTTAAAAGTCTATGCAAAAAAAATAAAAAATGCCTCAAAAAAACTTACATCTTATAATTAAAAAAATCTTTAAAAAATAGTTAAATAGACTTTCAAAATTTATTAGAATAATCTATTTACTTTGATAACTTGAATCCATACCAATTTGGTTTAATATTTCACACAAAAAAATTAAAAAATTAATTAAATGTTATGGTAACACACTCCATTTTGACTTGCTCTAAAATCATTTTCACGCTCTAAAATAAAGAGAAAATGTGATTTACTTATCTTTCAGTTATCCTTTATAAGAATTGCGTTAGCAAGTACTCTCAATTTTGTCATGAATTTTTTGAATTTTGTCCACTTATTGGTGTGAAATGGAACACTGTGGAGCGCTTAGATGTTTACACATCAAAAATCCCACATTGATATAATGGCCAGTGATCAAGTCTCCCAAGGGATCAAGTGTGCCTAGGTTCCCCTAAATTATGAAAGGGTATTTTAATTTTTTTATTTTTCATGAAATTCAATTCAGCAAATCGTCCATTAAAATTTGTAAGTTTGTCTTTGCTTTTCTTTTCTTTAAAAAAATTATTTGTTGTGCTGCAATCACAACTCTTCAAACAATTTCAGAGCGAAAATAGAAAGTAAATTATGTTTCTGACATTTGAACTGTCAACTAGATATCTTGTCAATTTTCCATCCAGATACTTAGATTTATTGCATATCTAGTCATCTTAGTTCCTGAATGCGCCCACTGTGTTCTACATCGTCTAAGTTTTTTGGATAACTTTATTAAGCTAAAATAAAACGTATAAATGAAAATAAAAGCTGGGATTTTTAATCAACAAATCTGATACAGGTATCGCCATCTATTGTTCGCTGAGTCGTTCAATAAACGAATCTAATATTAGGAGTGTTTCTTGTTAAACCTATTTTACATTGAAAACCTGATCCTGAAACATTTTTAGTCTACATACTCTCATATTATTTATCTATGTCTGAACCATGATGTTTATACTTCCGTTTCGGGTAAACTACCTTATCTGCACAATAATATAACGCTGTGTTATCCAATATGAATGAAACAGCAATACAATGGCAGCTGACAGGCCAATAGCAGATCCGTGAACTATACAGTAGAGTCTCGATAGTTCGAGTTGTTATAACATGTTCGCTTTTATGATGATGTTGCATCTGGATAAATCCTTCATACGCTTAATCACCGGAAAATCACAGTACACTGTGCCATAGGTCACATGACAAGCAAATGGCTAACTGGGTCCTACGATATCTGTAGAAGCTGCGGAGATGAGGAAGAAAGCGAATCGATCCAACATCTGCTCTGCCACTGTCCCGCCCTCCAAGAACGACACCTCCGTACTTTAGGTCCTAGATTCCTGAAAGACAACTCGGAAATGCTAGGATATCGGATCTTCTACGATTCATCAAGAGCACAAACTGGTTTATGAGTTGGTAAAAAGAGGATTTACTCCCAAACTATGAGGGGATTCACAATGGGCCGTCGGGTCTCCGTCTCTCCGAGAGGAAATGATTGCTCCTCAATCACACACCCCTCTCAACCTAACCTAATTTAAAGCGAGACAGTTTAAGAAAGCAGTATCCTGTTCGCAAGCTAAATTCTTAACTTTATGTGGATATGTATGTATGTACATACATACATATGTATGTAGGTGGGCCAAAAAAAGTCTCCACTATATTAGCTCGCGAAATAATTGTCTTCTACATTAAACCGGCGCAAGTTTTTTGTGCATACCATATCACAGTGGTCCCTCTCTCTTGAAGGCGGTCATAATTACTTGCTCATTGAAAAAGAACGAAAATGAATTCATGTTGGAGTAACTTGGGGGAGCTGATTCCGAATCTGCAATTTGTTTTGCTCTATCAAGTCACGTTTTCAAGATAACCGTACGGTGCGGTACGGTATACAGTCCGGTCCGGTTTGGGATACAGATATTTTTGAATCTGATTCATTGGTTCATGATATGAAAAATATCGTACGAGAGGGGGTTTATATCTTGAACACTCACTGAGCTACAGGGTGTTTAAGAAAGTTCCTTCAAAGAAGTAGGTGCCAACTGTTATTCCATTATAACTTTGAGCGTATCAAACTTAGAGCAACTAAGGTAGGCTATACATAATATATATAAAATAAAGAATATAACCATGCGTACATTAATTTTCGAGATATTGGTCTTTAAACACAGATTTTTTAAATCTTTTTTTAACAAATTTTTGTGAAAATCACAGTTCTCTCGGGAAAGTTTGCTTATTATTTTATTAGTATTATATTCGTGCGCCATAATTTCGCCTACAAACTCACCATACAAAGTTTTTACGTGGGACTTACAGTTTTCCTGGTATAAAGTTAATTAAAGCACAAGAATCATTCAAAAACGGGCGTTACCTTGTACGCCGTGTCCTTCATCAGACTAAATGCCAGTCTATTAGAAAAATCAGGCGAAACAGTTTGCATCAACTTTTTTCTACTCAAGCAGACGTCTGGCTGTATGATAGAATAGAAAACGGTTTATATTCTGTCACATATATATAAGAGTATGATGCAGATATGCAACAGTATGCATTAAAGAATTCATTGAAGAGGTAGTCTACGAAATGATCTGAAGACGTAAAGTGCAGCTCGACGCAGCTAATTTATAATTTTCAATAAACTTCAGATTCTCAGCTTTCTCTTGACTCTAAATACATCGTCGGCAGAGGCCGGCCAAGTTGTTAAAAGTCTTATCGTAAATCGAAAACAATTTTATTTCCTACACTTAAAAATAAGTTTTTAATTCCGTCAAATATATATTAAAAGTAAAGTTATTATTAAAATGTTTGTATTAAAAGAAAGCACATACCCTATTCTTAGAACTCCATAACTTAACACAACCAAAACTTTACACAGAAGCGTACGCGTTCGGCAAACTTGCATAACTAAGTGGGTCGTATTGGCAAATAAGTTCAGCAAGCAAGTTGATGCGTTCACTTTCGTTAACAAAAACAAAAGTACCGTTAGAGTGACACAGTTTATTCTTATCATTCTATTAAATTTGGACATTTGTTGTTACAGAACCATTAATAATGTCTCAAGTTTTTATTATTGATTTTGTGACGATTAAATTTGGTGACGATAAAACTGCTTGAGCGCGCAACTTTCTAAGGGCTCTATCTCCAAAACTATTACTCCGATCGACTTGAAAATTAAGGACAATATTCTAGAGATGTTATAGAATTTAAAAAGGCAATAAATTAGATTTTGTAAATCCGTGAAACCCATGTAACCCCAAGATACCCAGCTATAGCCAACACGAATGCATATTAAGTTTGCTGATCGTTAAATTCAGTGCTCACCGCCAGCCTTTAAACTCATACGCGGTTTCGTGTTCAATCACATTAGTCATTGTATTTAGCTTATTTTAAACACTTTGATCACTGTCAGGGTCAGGGAAACACAAGAAGTAAAACCAAACCAGTTTCCCAGTGGTTTATTTATTTACATTTAGTCTGAATCAAACTGACATTCAAATTTATATCTACATACGAGTATTATGACGTTGTACATAACATACATGTACATACATACAAACAAACAATACATTTATTTATTTATTTATTTTATCAATCAGAGATACATAGCTCTTACAGACTAAGATAATGAAAATAAATAAGGGAATGCAATTAATTATCTATTTACAATATAAAACAAAACAAAAATAGACTAGAAGGGAACAAATTTATACATAATGTAAAAAATAAAAAAATAAACTGATAAACTGAGATTTGCTCTTTAATAAAAAAAATCCGGTCAAGTGCAAGTTATACTTGCGCAATAAGTGTTCCGTAGTATGGATCAGTTATTTTAACTACATACATATGTATGTATGTATGTATGTATGTCATAGATTTATGTTGATAGATCTATGAACCCTATTTTTACGATACGATACCTACTAAAGATATGATGAAACTTTGTTCGATACTCACATATGGATGTACAAACATACCCAGTAGCGAATCGTTGGCGATTTCAGCAGACCTTGCCAAATCACCCCTTACTTCATCAATGAAAATCTTAAAAAATAGGAAGGCCTTCCCAAAAACATGCCTAGGAAGCGAGTTGGTAATGGTTTTTATTTTACAATTCCCACCACTTTTAAAACTTGAGCATTAATTGTATTACCACTTCGCTTCTAAGGGAATGAACGTTTTCAGGCCTGAGTTTAGACATTGCCAAGGAAGCGAGTTAGTAATGGAATCTGTCTTAAAACCTGTTTTAATGGCATTACCGCTCCGCTTCCTATATTTTCATTTTTTCAGGTCTTCTTTTCGAATAGAAATATGTACCTAGCAAGCAAGTCTGATCACGTTAAGTAAGTTTTTTTTCTTGCAAAATAAGCTGAGGGGAAAAATGAAAACTCAACGAATTTTAGTTAAAGTTTAATTTTTGGCGCATAAAACGTTCGGCGAAAAAAAGAAGTGATAAGTAAAATTTTAATAAAGTGCTGTAAAGTATTCAACGAAAAATTAAATTAAAAAGTGTTGTGAAAGTTAGTTATCTTTGTTTTTTATTTACAATATTTTTTTCTAAAGCTTATATAATATACATGTTTTTTATCATATGTAAATTCTATGTCTGAAATATACATACAAACACAACATATAAACACTTGGATTTATTTATTTGACTTTGTTTTGGAACTAAGGCTTCCCTGGAAGCAAAAAACAATTGGAGGGCCTGCTTTTACTCATAACTGGTAACTGATGAAATCAGTGCTTCTCTGGAAGGGCTATAGGAAGCCCTGCTGGAACAACTTCTTGGTAACCCCTGAAAGAAGGCTTGCAAAGGAATCGAGATGGGAAGTACTTGTACCCTATGACATCGCAATGTTAAAATCATGGCTGAAGTAATAGCAAAAGTAATCGATGCTAAGCTAAGGGAGGCCTGCAAGAATCACTGGGGTAGTGCCCAAATTCGCTACTGGGTATATATATATATGTATATATATACACATACGCACTTGTATATCTGCAGATAGGATTAACTACATGCATAGTTCTATGGTGCACAACTTATTTCAATACAAACAAAAAAATAAATTCAAATTTGTATCAGTACTAGTTCATAAATATCAGTCGAACCCGAATAATATCACATCGCTTTATATCACAAAATGTTGAAGGCAGATGTGTTGGAATTAAACCTCTTTATAGCATTTCGTTTAATATCACAACCCGCGTAGAGTCATTCAAAAATAAGCCTGACAAAATAATTTCTTAGTAAATTTTAATATCACACATTATTATAGAAAACGCAGTTGCAACACATATTGGCTTGGAAGTATAATTTTATGTGTATTCAAATCTAATACAAAGTTCGAAATGGAACGCTAATATAAAAAAACAGCAACAAATAATCTACTGTGTAAACCCAAAGCAATTACATTCCTGGGTTGTTGATTGGCACTACAAGACTACAATGACAGTAGGTCCGTTCGCGTACGTTCCCAAAACTACGAAAAACTACGAAAAGTTACGAAAGCCCGTTCCTTAACGCAAAAATTTCGTAGTTTTTCGTAAAAGAGAGTGTATGAAATCTCCCCAGGCTGCGAATTTAAGCACAAGGAATTTCTTGGGGCAGATTACATGAAAACTGTCAAAGCTGTCAAATCACATACATTTTGCATTTTTTGTTGTTCAACGCGTTCGTTTAATTTTTCGTAATTTTCCTATCTTTGAGAGAATTTCACAAAACACATATTTGGTGCAAAAAGTACGCGAACGGACCTAGTGACATTGACATTGACACGTCTTTGAAGTGCATTTCATTTTTTTCAAAATTTGAATAAAGTAAAGTTAACCGATGCTAATTTCCGTGATTTTAGTTTTACTTGAATATGTTCAGGTAAAAGATAAAGTATGAACAGGAAGAAATGGCTAGAGGAACCGCTTTTTAAAAATTGGCTCAGTGAAAATCCAGACAATTTTATGGAATCCAAAAGCGTTGTTTGCAACGCAACAAACATTTTTTCGACGAACCTGACAAAAGTGGACTATTATACGACATGCTGAAGGGAAACGACGTATCAATAAAATTGAGTCAGCCAGCGCAAAATCAAATATTGTAGTGTCAAACAACTTTTTCCTAATCAAATAGTCATTTAGGCCATGTCCATCCATTAGTATTAAAACACTATTCAAACATTGTGTACAAACGAATCATATCATAAAAATTTAAAAAATCATCCAAAACGCACGAAAACCGCACGGTTCCCGCTCTATCTGAACGGGGCCACTAAAAAAAACCTCGTAATTTAGATGTTTTTTGACGAAATTTTAAATCTCCTGTTACTTTGGTAAGTCCAACAGAAGATCTCCTGTTTTTTCACATTTTCTCAATGCCAACACTGGCTTTCATATCATGGGGAACTTTTGTCCGCATGCTATCTCTTTTCCACGCGCATGCTCTTTCTCTTCCAGTAAACCCTAGTGCGCAAAAAAAAGAAAACATCCGTTCAAAAGTCCACCGTGATTTGAAACGACTATACCTACTTGAGTTTCACTTTACATTCTCTGTGTATTTTTTTCTTAGGAATGTCCTTATTGGATTCTTGTTTTCAATATCAAATTCAAAAAGGTTTTGTTTTTGGTTTTGCTCTCTGAATAAAAAATGTTTAGATTCTAATCAGAAATCAACAGGATGAAATTATGTGCCTCATATACTGGTAAAAATTTAGTTATAATTCCTTTTCCGATAAGAGCACAACCCGCTTATAGTCACAAAGTTCGGCTGCCCGGTTGATGTGACTATATCCGGGTTCGACTGTATCTTCATAGCAAACGTAGAGACACCTACATTATAATGTATACGAAACTATCAAGATTCCTTTATGTGGTTTAAGTCTAAGCTCAATGGTTATACCGGAGGTGAATTTCTTGGAGGCAAATGTCGCAACCATTTAATTTTGTACTCTCACACATACAAATTTCCCTTCACGTATTCACTTTTATATGATTGTGATATGGTTACGTCACTTTAGGATATGTAAATGTTGGGAAGATGAAATTACAAAAAAATTAATTTAAAAAAAACTGTCGAACGTAATGCAGTTCTGATAATTGGGTTTCCATCTACACTTTTTTCTCGATGTTTTTGGTTTTATTCAGATTTTTCTGATCGATATTTTTGGAGATAGAGCCCCGGACAGCGATTTTTTAACGTTTTTTTGAAAAAGTGTTAAGAAAAATGTAGTACAAAAAAACATTTTATACATTTTTGAATTCGTGCTTTAAGTAGCTTTCATTTGACATCACACACGATGACCTCAACATTAAATTAAAAACATTTTTTTTTTTTTAACATTTCACTTATCCCCCCAAAGTCGAAATTCAGCTTTTTAAGTTCAGGTCAGTGTTTGGGCCACTAACTGCTACAACTGTTCCAAATTTCAATAGTCTACGTCAAATGGTCTCTGAGATAAAGGCCTGTGACAGACGGACAGACAGACTGACAGACAGACAGACAGACAGACAGACAGACAGACACCGAACTGATTCCATTAGTGTTCCGTTTTGGTACGGACGGAACCCTAAAAGTTAGTTTTCCGCACACCAGTTTTTCGAACAGCTTGGGAATGACTGTGATTTTGCAGATGGGTCTGTAATTGGTAATATCTTGCTTAGATCCCGACTTGAAAATAGGTGAAAGATATGAGATCTTCCATCTATTTAAAAATGTACCATTAGCAAGCGACTAATTAAATATATATGCTAACGGTTTAGCTAAAGTTGATGAACACTTCTGAAGCATTATTGGTGGAAAACTGTCCGGACCTTCCTTTTTGGTTGCATCAAGTTGCGGCCTCAACTTCAGAAATTTCAATTTTAATTGGCCGAATGTCTATATTGACAATTTCAGGCACATAAGGTAATGTTTGAGAAGAAAGAGTATCCGAGGAATAAACCGACTGGAAGTAGTTTGCAAACAAATTGCAAATTTAAGCAATAAAGGGGTTTATCGACTTCGAAATCGATTAATTGGAATAGTACGTTTTATCTAGATACAGTTAGATAAAACTCGAACAGGTGACGAAATTTACACCATGATTAAGAGTTATTAGGTATGTATGTAAGTATTGCTAAATTGAATAGAGCTATTTCTTTTAGCAGTATCTAGGCGTGAAATTGTCGATAATACAATTGATGTCATAGGCGGCTCTCAATTAAAGATAATAACTATGATTCTTTATCAAATTGGGTACGGATGTGTCTCATGAGTTAAACAGAGCAAAGCACAAAATCTCTGCACCTATGTATGTATGTATATATTCGTATGCTAATATTGTAAATTAATTGAAATTTATTTGTGCTATTTGTAGATATTTATTGCTAGTTTTTAGCATATTTATGAATATGCTCGTGTTTCTATAGCCACCCTGAATAAAAGAACGATCTAAAGCAGAATATCATCTAATGATCTTATGTATGTATTTACATAAGAAGATACCGCCATATACATACATAGATAAAGTATACGTATGTTGAAACACAAGGGAATGAACAAGTACATAATGTACATATCTACTTAAAAACAGGTGATGTAGGTACTTTCATGCAAAAACAATTGAGTATACACGCGTATTCTAATTGGCATGTAACTTTTTTTTGTGAAACATCGCATGATCAATTAAACAAACGAGTTGACTACATGCACCGCAAATTGTGTTGAATATAGATGTACTTATGTATACTATAGGTATACACAGGGCCAATCATAATTTTTTACATAATTCAAATACATACATATAATAACATAAGATCGGAGATTAAAGTCTAAGCGCTGCACCTGACCTGATAACTTCCCACCGAATCGTATTAAGATGTGCAAGTTAAGTCTGATATATCAAGAAGAATAATATCTAGTTAGATGTCGTAGAAGAATAAAGAATTAAATTATCCTTTTGTAGATTTTCAACTGTCAAAATGAGGTACATATCAGGTTTGTTCCCGTACCTGTCCAAAACTGTGAAAAATTACGAAATTTTACGAAAATCAGTCAAATCCTTTTCCCATTCCTATACGAAGAATTTTCGTAGTTTTCTATTAAAGAGAGAGCCAACAAGAGAGTAAGAAATTTCCCCATGCTGCGAATCTTAAGGCCCCGGCCCATAGAATCCGTCGACTTCGTTCCTTTGTACTTTGAAGTTGAAGTTGAAGTATTGGCGGATAGAGCAGTCCCATAGAATCCGTCAACCGTCACATATCTACGTATAAATGTCAAACGATTCTCTTCACTCTCTCTATGTTTCCACCAATGAAAATGCATAATCTCAATTTGTGAATGCGTGAACTTCAATATGTGAATGTGTGAACTTAAATGCGGGAATGTGAGTACTGACAAAGTATCGACGGATGCAAAACGTAGAAAATAGACATACTTTGTCCTTCGAAGTTCATGCATCCGTTGGTTATGGGCCATCTTGAAAATGAAGGAGCAACGGATTGACGGATTCTATGGGCCAGGACCTTTAGCCCAAGAAATTTCTTTTGGCAGCTTTATGAAAACTGTCAAAGCGATAACATTTGTGAAATCAGCGATCTGTCACTATTTGTTTGGGTATTTTGGTTTTTGAACAAAAATCGAAATGGGAATCTAATATTAAAAAAAAAAATAGCCGAAAAGCACATAGCAATAACATTCATGGTTGTTGATTGGCACTACAAGTCTACAATGACAGTGACATTGACATTGACACTTCCATGAAGTGCCTTGGCTATGTGAGCTCAATATACATAAGCACATACATATGTATGCATTTATTGTCTACGTACTTTTTATCCAATCCATTTTCAGGTCAAATTCAGGGAAAAAGTATGAACAAAAGTTTAGGAAGGTATGGCTAGAGGAACCTCTGTTTTTTGGCTCCGTGAAAATTCATACAATTTTATGGAATTTGCATTCGCGTTGTTTGCAATGTTACTTTTCGACAAACCTGACAGAAGTGGTCTTATATTATACGACATGCTGAAGGAAAACGACATATCTATAAAATAAAGTCAGTGCAATAGCAAAGTAGTGTACAAAAACATTTTCGCACTGCAGTAATTATTTTATTAAAAAACTTCGTAATTTAGTGATTATTGAACTAAATCTTAGATCTCCCGTTACTTTGTCGAAAAGAAGTTCTCCTGTTTTTTTTCACATTTTCGCGATGGCAATACTGGTTGGCCGTTACTGCTGCTGGAGAGAATGATGATAAAGGTAATGAAGATGATGATGTTACTCAGGATGATAGAGTGATGATGATGGAGTTGAATTATGTAAAATTCATGATAAATTGAATCCGAAAGAATTTTCCTTATCGTGGAGTAAGAAGCCCGAAAAATAAAATATTTTTAACGATTTTGTTCGCAAAATCAGGCTTGAAGGACCATATGTTTGATTGCCGAATGCGTTGCTCCTAAAAAAGGAAATTAGAAAAAATAATAAAAGATATGTTTTAGTTTCTTTAAGTTTACTAGCGTCTTTAGTTAGTCCAATTGGTCTTACCTCGTGGAGGGTTTGTAAAAGAAGAGAGCGTGGATAAAAAGGAAGTTGGATAGGTTGGATTCACATGACATTGATTTCGTCAAAATACTGTGTGTTCATTTAAAAACTATAGTAATATTAAAGAGCTTTACATATGCTTAACGAATCTTCTTGAACACTTAAACAGATGCATGTATGCCTTTATGCATGTATGTAGTTGTAAGTTTTTTAAAAATACCATGACGTTTTTTTAAAACACAACTTCTGTAGTTTGATTTGCATTTTCTCACTTCTTGGGACTTTTGCCTCTATATTCTAATACAGTTTCTGTCACTTTTTAAAATTTCACAGTTCACGAACTTTGGTAGAGTAAAAAAATGTTTCCAAAACTAGTTCGACCCCACTGTCTGCAGCAATCGCCAGATCAGCTAAGAATTGATTTTTTTGCGATATTGTTTTTACTCATGAATAGAACTGCCTAAATAAAATAATACATATACAATGAACATCTAAACCAGCTAACAGCGTGCAGCTTTGTGATTTGCTGGTTCAAATTCCCAGAATTTAGTAATTTAACGCCGCAAACCGGTCGAACAAAAATATCAACAACAATGACCTTAAGGAAATCAGCAGAGTTGGCATTGAAATTGACGCCGCGCAGATTTGTATTCAAATCAGATAGTAGGTGGACATTTTTGTGACGTAAAATATACGAGTATGAGTATCCATTAAAACAAAACGGAGTAAAGACCTGATGTACATATATATTTATATATGCATATCGAATATAAAACTCAGCCCCCCCTCTCAACCCTTAACTCATGGATTGAATGATAACGTAGCATAACAGCATATTATAAAGCTAAACTTTTACTCTCTCTCACCAGAGCCTGTGTTTTACTAACCGAATCCAGTTTTTGGTTGTATTCACCGATTTATGCAGCCATACTTGTGGGTAATCCCCAACTTGTACTTGAATTGAACTCCAAACAAGATCTTCAAAACTTTTCCGTTCAGCTGCCGTCAAATGCGTAATCCACTGGGAGGGTCAACAACCTTGGCCCTTAGCCTGCATACATACAAGTATGTGTGGATAAAGTGCGTTAGCTACAAATGCAAGCGAGTATGCATTGCCTGAGTAATCCTAATTTAATTAGTATTAACAATTTGTTTATTCTTTGCGAAAATGTAGTATTACGTCTGTTGATAAACAAATGTAGACGTTGTGTAACGCGTGGGTACGGTGCTTCACGCCCGCTATCAGTGGAATTATTCCAGATAAAAATCGATTTACGTATACTTACATCCATATACCATATGAACGTGTATGTACCTATGTATGTGTGTGTATTATTTTTCGAATTTGGTAAATAAAATGCGAAATGATTACTCCAATTTACAGAGATGAGATATACATAAGTCTGTTAACGCGATATAACAAGTAGAATAGCCGGTTCAGCTCAAATCTGTTATATCTCATTGATGAATCATGAATTTGAATTCGGCCAGGCTTTGCTAAAATATTTTGAAGACATGACTCTTGTGCCAATGAGAGTGTATGTATGTATATTAGATTTAAAGATGATTCACAGTCTAGAGTGCAAGTTTCTGCACAACTGGAATGCATCATTTAATTGAACTTCTCCTCCAAGTAGGAATAACTCACATATTCAATGAAATTCTTACTGCTGCCTTCTGCATACGCACCTGCACTTCACCACATTGTTGCTGGGTTATTTAAAGCAGCAATGTAGTACTTTTCCGTATCACCACAAAATACCGGTTACACCATCATTGTCATCTTCCACCGCAAGTAGATGGGAGTTTATTATTTCCACCAATTAACATGCAATTGCATATCAACGCCATTGGCTATTAGCATATTTTGCCGTACTGAGTTTGTTATAGCACTTATGCAGTGTACTTAGACATTATTTTTTATAAAGCAATGAGACAACATTTGCTGAATACTGGGTCAAACCTTACTTTACAAATAAAGCTATTCAAACGAGGTCAATACGACTTACATAAACAGGCTGTCTCAGTTTAGAGGTATAATCCGTTAACCGGAGATTCCTGAAGCTCTAGTGAACAAAAAAAATTGCATGGGAGGGGGGGGGGGGGGGTCTATTTTCACCCCCCCTCCAAGTTATAGTTGACAAGTTTTCATAAATTTGAGTTTAAGGAGCCATAACTTTTTTGTGGCTGCATAATATTACACAAAGTTTGCAACTTAATGTCTCTCCAAAATATATACAACTGATTTATTAGCTATAATGCCACCACCAAATCGGAGGGTGAAAATAGATTCGTCTGCCATACGATTTTTTGCTCACCGGAACTTCAGAAATCTCCAGTTAAAGGATTACTTATATACCTCTTGACTGGACCACTCTGTATGTACATAATTTCTAAACCTGTTAGCAAGTAAGCTAATGAGGCAGTGGCCACTTATGTAGATACAGTACGACCTCAATAAAAGCAATCCTCGATACACCAACTCCTTGATAAAAGCTACACCTAAAATATTACTATTGTTGTAGCAATTTTAAAAAAGTGCTTTGATAAACGCAACTTTTGTAACATGAATTCTTATTTTGCTCACTATTTGCATCTTTTCCTTCTTGTTTACTTTTGCTATTTGTGGGCAGTTATCTTGCAGTTATACAGTAGGTAGTCATGTTTGTTTATGATGCGTGAGTTTTGTATTGCAAGCGTATTTAGTTATCATTTTCTTTGTGATGGTTAGTGTTTGGATTGCATTGTTGTTTGTTAGTTGTGGCTATTCTGAAAAAAAATTATAAGCTTTCTATAAAGGAAAAAAGTCAAATTTTGGATAAATTACTTACTTAAGGTGGGGCTACAACTATAGCTCGGGGAGAACCTAGATTTTTTTTTGCCAACACTTTTCAACTTTTTAACACCTACTATTTTTTGACTGGATTATTGCAGTAACCTCACTGAACGTAACTCACCGAAATTCTATTAGTTGTTTTTATTGAGGTCGTACTGTATCACCAACATTTTTGAAAAAGAAGAAGCGACAAAGCACACCATCCATATAAGCGCCACTGTTCCAAGAGGAATGCCACTCAGAGCTCGGAAGAATGTGAGACCTTAAATCTTTGAAGGGTTTTGAAATTCATCCTACACCCAGAGAAAAACATGTGTAAAATTTACTTAAATCGTGTGCTAATTTGCCTTAGTCCTAAGGCTATTTTGACCCTACCTAGTTCTAAGGCAATTTGCCTTAAATTGCTAAGGTAAATCCAGTGTCACTTCGTCTGTGTAGAATTGCCTTAGAAATAGCCTGATTTGTGCTAAAACTAAGGTATTTTCTACCAATTTTTTAAGTTAATAACTGTGTTGAATTGCCTTAGTAAATAAGGTGATGAGAACATGTTTTTGCCTTAGGTGTAGGCTAATTAGTGCAGGATTACCTAAGGCAATTCTTGCAAGAAATAAGGTATTTCCTGCCAATTTTATTAATGAAAAAACAAATCTTTTTTTAAATAGAAAGGTACATATTTTTTATTAAATCTTTGAATTTGCAAAAATATATACACATATATATATTTTCTTTTTTAAATAAATAGATATAGCTAATACAAAGGTACATATTTTTTATTAAATCTTTGAATTTGCAAAAATATATACACATATATATATTTTCTTTTTTAAATAAATAGATATAGCTAATACAAATTTTTGTGTACAAAATTGTGCAAGCATTCTATTTTTGTTTGTTTTTCTTAAAAAATAGGTATATATAAAATATATATTTTTTAAAATAAATAGATATTTACATATTTTTTTTTTTTTTTTTTTATTAACAAATTTTTTATTTTGTTTCGCTTTTTTTAAACTAATACTCGTAGGTATATTTTTATACATGTATTTTATTTTATTTTTTTTTTATTTTCAGAATTTTTTTTCTTTTTTTTAAATAAATAGATACATATATAATACATATTTTTGTCTTCTTAAAAATTTTAGTTTTCTTTGTTTTTCTTAAAAAATAGGTTTTGACAATTATCCTTTTTTTGAATTTTAATTTACATATTTTGTTTTTTTTGTAATTCACTTTTCACAATTTTTTTAGTTTTGTTCGCCTTTTTTTAAATTAATAGGTATATTTTTACATATTTTACTTTTTTTTAATTTTCAGAAAATATTGTTTTTCTTGTTTTAAAAATAAATAGATCACATATTTTTGTCTTCCTTAAAATTTTATTTTTGTTTGTTTTTCTTAAAAAATACGTTTTGTCATTTATCTTTTTTCGAATTTTAAATATATATTTTGTTTTAAATAAAAAGATATTTACATATTTTTATTTTTTTAATTAACTTTTCACAATTTTTTTTATTTTTGTTCGCTTTTTTTTAATTAATAGGTATATTTTTACATATTTTATTTAATTTTTTTTTAATTTTCAGAAAATATTGTTTTTCTTACCTTTTTTTACTCACCTTAATATTAAAATCTGGAAATAAGTAGTTTGGTATAGTTTGGTTTGGTAGTTTGGTATATAATACTTTTTATTTAAAACGATTCACTATTAATTTAAAACACAACACTTAGCTTTCTGACGTACTTCACTTCACAGATATGAAACACAAACTGACTAATTTCAACGCGAATTCAACTATACACTCAGGAAAGTTACCCAATGCTTAGGCGAAATTGCCTTAGTCGTAAGGCAATTTTACACAGTTTAAGACAATTGGGGGGAATATCACCTTAGACTTAAGGCAAAGTTGCCTTACGCCTAAGGCAATTTAACACAGTTTAAGATAATTGGAGGGAATATAATCTTAGATTTAAGGCATATCACATAAGGCCTAAGGCAAATTATACAGTTTGCATTGTACAAAATGAAAACGGTTTTGGATGAAAAATCACCTTAGGTTGGAAGCAAAATGACCCTAGGCCTAAGGCAATTTTACTCTCTTTGGGACATTTGGAGGGAATATTACCCAAGACTTAAGGCAAAGTTGCCTTAGGCCTAAGGCAATTTAACACAGTTTAAGACAATTGGAAGGAATATCACCTTCGATTTAAGGTAAATTACATTAGGCCTAAGGCAAAGTTGCAATGCTCCTAGGTTAAAAAATATGTTATTTCTTGGTTAAAATACCTAAGCAGTTTAAGGCAATTTAGCCTATTTTTCGTTACCTATGCCGTGCATAAATTGTCCTAGTTCTAAGGAGAGTTATGCTGGTCTAATAACACCCATACAAAAATGTTTACCTTAGGCGGTTAAGGCAATTTTACACAGTACTTTTCTCTGGGTGTACTCCGACTTGAGGCATTTATGTACATACCAGTATATTGTATCTAAGCCAGCACAACCTTCTTCTGGTCGCGGTACATAACGCCTAGAATAAGGTATCATATCGAAAGACAAGAAAAAAGAAAAATTGTGGCTTGGTAAATGTTGACGGGAGCGCTACAGCTAATTTGACATATACACTCGGTAGAAAAAGTCTGCGTTCATCTGCAAGTTAGTTTAAAAATGCATTTATAAATCATAAACAAACGAATATTCTCATTTTGTTATTAATGTTTTTAATAAGTATATTCTTGAAGGACATTTTTTTTTAAAAAAATCATAGATTTTGCTTAGGTAGTATTTCTAATAACGGAAGTTTTGCAACAGAACATAGAATAAATGAGTAGAAAAAGTCTGCGTTCACTTAAAAAAAACGTAATTCTTTTCCAATTCTGTTAACATTGAAAGTAATTTAGTAACTGGTTGGATAACCTCTTCTCTTAAGAACTTATAGACTCGATAATCTCCAATTTTCACACGCCAGCACTCGCCATACACCCCAACACCATTATTCCACCACCACCGTGTTTTACCGTAGGCAGTACATTTTCTCTATATAGTGCTGTTCCTGGTTTTCTCCAAACTAATTTACGTCCTTTTATCACAAAAATACAGAACTTACTTTCGTCCGAAATTATAACAATTTTCATAACTTGATTGGCTTATTTACGAACTCATTGGCGATGGCAATTCGCTCCTGTCTATTGACCTGTAAAATGAATAGTTTTTTTTACAGTTAATCGTCTGTGGTATCCAACCTCTTTTAGAATTTTCCGAGCAGTATCGACACAGATTGTTTTGTTAAACATTTCTTTGATATTCGTAGATATTTGAAAAGCAGTTATTCTTGGATTTTTCTTCACTTGTGATACAATGCATCACTTTTCTCTGAAGGACAACTTGGATGGGCGACCGGATCGCGGTTTAGATGTATAAATTCCCGTCGATTTAAAGTCGTTTATCACTGTTTGGACAGACGAATATTGTCTTCCTAATGTTTTTGCAATATTCCAATAAGTTTTTTCATCTTTCCAAAGCTTTATTATTATTTTTCTTTCACTTACGCTAATTTCCGTCCGCTTTTCTAACATTGCAAGAAAAAAAACTTTATTTATAAAAGCAAGAACAACAAAACTTGAAAAAACTCACTGCCGCGATCAGTAATAGTAAAGATGATATCAGACATGTCCAAACTTGTGCGATTGTGTAACGGGAAATCGCAGTATAAGAAAGTGAACGCAGACTTTTTCTGCATCTTTATTTTCATATAGTAGGACGAAATAACGGTTTTCTCATAAACCTTGAAAGCAAAATCTGAAATTTTTTTTCAGGCGATCGTTCTTGGAGCAGTGAACAAACATTTGAAGCAAAATATGGGAATTTATATGTACCGCAAAGTCAGTTCAGGGAACCAGAAGAGGTTCCACTCTTTTGATGAAGCTGAGGATCTCACTGGTGGAGACTACGAAAGACATGCGAGTTAGGATTTCTCTGTGGAAATGTTGTCTCCTGAGGGCACAGAATGTCATGCAGTCACATAAAATATGTTCGGTAGTTTCGTCATCTTCCATGCAAAGACGACATTCAGTTTCCTCAATGATACCTATTTTGTTTAGGTGATATCGAAGATGGCAATGCCCTGTTAGATATCCCACTAATCTCTTGATATCGTTTCTACTGAGGAGTACGTTTTTTATGGATTTATTTTGGAAGGGTTTAATGGCTCTTATAGCCTGACGAAGACTCTGGGTATTTTCCCAATAGGAGACACATGTTGTTTTCCCACCTTTTGATTTTTAAGTTTATAGCTGAATTTGGAATGTTTCAAAATTGTTCAGGGCCGATAAAGGATTCAGCCGAACATTTCCTAGCCAGTTCGTCAGCTTTTTCGTTTCCATCAATACTCTCAAGTCCGGGCACCCACCAAAGTTTGACCTTTTTTCTAATGGGAGAGGTCTTGGAGAGTATTGAAGGAGTTCAGGACTGATTATTTGGAGTCAATCAGGTTTGAGCCTAGCGCTTTTATAACTGCTTGACTATCCGTGAGTATATGGATGAGGAGACCTTTTATTCCCGATTCGAGGATGGTAATAGCGCACACTTGAATGCCATGAATTTCAGCTTTAAATATACTGGGATTTTGTCCCATTGGTCTCGATGTCCATCTTCGATAGGTAGGATTTTTATAGTTCCATGCTTCACGGCTTGGGATCATTGTATCGAACACCCACCCGAAGCATAAAGTTTTAGGTAAGCGGTTATTCACCGCGCAGATCCTGACACTTGATCTGTGTACATATGTACATATATAGTTTATCTTTCCTGAATGCGATCAATAACACCCTATTAATGAACGACGGCATTCTATTGGTTGTAGGTAATTATTTTGCGAAATAATACAATTTTATCAATATTCCCTTATCCCTTGTCCTTCTGCCACGCGTCAATGACAAAAATTGACTGATAACATACTCAGATCAGACAGCGCGGGGGTGATTAACTGATGTGCTTTTCTTATCACGTTCCGTAGTCGAAACCTTCCGAGTTGAGTGGAAAATTCGATTTCAAAACTGAACGACATCTATCATGAAACACTTTCATTAAATGACAAAAACAAATCGTTGGATATATTTGGAAACGTAAATATTTACAATGACATGAACTACTTGTTTTATTGTATGTAAATATGTATTTAACAATTTTTACAACATCTCGTGGGGTCAGATAAGGTTTGAATGTGAAGCAGAAAAGCTACTAAAGTAATAAAATGTTCTGAATATCTTGCATTGTCTGATTGTTTATTTTGCGCTTGGATCTCAAATAAAGTACGGTATCATGATGTCAATAAAAAATTTATCATAAGTTGCCAACAAGAGACTAGATAAATAAAATTAAATGCTTCTGATAAATGTGAAAACAGAAATAACATGTAAACTGTTCACAAACATTTAGGGTAGATTATAGAGATGTTAGATTGCTGACAATTTCTATCAAATGCCACTTAACTATCAGTGGTCTGTGTCTAAATATATTCAGTACTAGCTGGCCTGTGCTCGCCTTGCTTCGCCCGTCTGCCATTTTTTCTACATTGCAAAACTTGACTTATTTCCTCAAAAACGTATTTAACCCTTTGTTGACCAAGCTATTAAAAAAAGTTATAATCTCCATTTTTTTTTAAGAATTTTTTAGTTTAGGAAATTTTAAGATGGAACACTAGTTTTTGAATTTTTCAATGACTCATAGGGACAGGTCAGTCTCCAAAGTACCGTTAGGCTTTAACTAAAGTTATAAAAAAACATTTTTTTTTAGTTTTTTTTATTTAACTATGATATTTTTTGCTTTCGAATACATAAGCATTTAATAAAATTAAAGATCGAAACTGTGTAAAAATACCAATCTAGTTTGTTAGTACCGAAATCGACTAAAATTACTTTCTTCAAAGTCAAAAATGCTCTTAGAAAAACCGTTATATCTGTGGCTAAAATAAGGTAAACATACATAAAAAACAAATTTCACTGAGGTTATAATGATACCTCAAAGTCTTGTTTGGTCTTAGTGTCTAATTATGTTCCTGTACGGATTTCATTTGAAGTTAAACATGCTGCTACTTATAAGTACCGTCGCGTCGGTCAACAAAAGGTGAAATGCATTTTTGGATAGTTGAAATGATTTTTTGAAGCTGAAGTGTTAAAAAACATGTTCTTTAGCTTGTTAGAAATCGGAGATTCTAATAGTACTGGTACTATCACAAATTATTCTACGGGCCCATGCTTAAGTATCCACAATAACAAACAATTTTAGTAAGAATAACTGCATTTTCAAAAAAAAAAAAATCTCTTTAAATCGATTTTTTTTTCAAAAATCCCTCTAACTCGCACTAATTTTGATACCCGTGTAAATTCGACTTGAAGGGACTCGACTGTATTGTCTTCACCGAGAGCAGATTCGAGATCATGATGAAAGCGTTTGCTTATGGGGAAAAGAAGAAAGAATGGGATTGCACTGTAATAGACCCCTTCCCCAAATGTACGATGAAAACTCTCCTAAAGGACACTCCTATTAGGCGGACACCCCTCTTGCGGGGACATTTTCTCTTAAACCATGTTTATTTCATATTTTTCGGAACAATTTTACCTCTCTTGGACGGACCCTCTTTTAACCAGACACGGACAACATATTTTTATGAATTTTGAAAAATGCCTCTTTTAGCCGGACGGAAACACCTTTGTAAAAGACGGGAAGCACAAAATAATGTCATAAATTGTACGTGTCGTAGAGAGCTTAAAGTTGGGGATTTCCTGAATAAAGTGTTTACGATTTTCGTTAATTCTGTCTGCATTGCCTTATTCAATTTGAAGTAAGTCTTATTCCGATTGTGAAGAATTTTTCGCAATGGACAATGATATGGCGGAATAATTTCCAGAGCATGACATTTATATTCATTGTATGAGTAGCGGAACAGTAGAATTAACAACAATAATACCGATATTGAACCTATATCTGAGGGTCGATTGCGAATTTAAAGCAGTTCTTAAGATACGATTGCATTACACAATTTAGAAAGCCGTTTTCATCTATGTAAGAAGTCTATACGGAAGAAATTGTTCCTCTCTTTTGAAATGTAATACAGAACTTGCAAATAATGTGTGTACATACATATTTGTTTCTGTGTGCATATTAATTATTTTCGTTTGGTAAATATAAAAACTTAATCAGTACATACATATGTAAAGATGTTATTTATTTACAAAGTGGATCTTCCTTACATGACTATTCATCAATTCATCAATTATAATAAAAAAAGGTATA
This sequence comes from Brachyopa scutellaris, assembly GCA_949775065.1. Lineage (NCBI taxonomy): Eukaryota > Metazoa > Arthropoda > Insecta > Diptera > Syrphidae > Brachyopa > Brachyopa scutellaris. The sequence continues at coordinate 191,141,689 of OX459112.1, forward strand.
AATCAGTCTACTACCTTTAGGCTGACACTCCTCTTGAGCGGACAAAAGTTTCCCGACGGTCGCTGTCCGACCAAGAGAGTTGTCACTGTATTAGGAACCTTCCCCGACGGGGCGTGGGCAGAACAACTCAGCACCATTTCATGGCATGGCTGTCGGATGATCGGTATAAATATACAGCATAGAGAAAACACACAACGTCGAAATCTATTCCCTGACTTGCATACAACAACAATTCTTTCACATCCACAAAGTTTCAGTGCAATCGGATAAACGATGCGCGAACGCATAACAGACGAACACACAAACATAACATTAAACAATGTATAAAGCCCCATTTAGATGATCCGTTCGGATTCAGTTGAGCTATCAGTTGAGCTTTCAGCTTAACTGCTGTGTGAATGCAAAAACCGAAGCGTTTAAGGCCCCATTTAGATGATCAGTTTCAGTTTCAGGGTCCAGTTTCAGTTTCAGGGTTCAGGATCCACAGGGATCTCGGAATTCCGACAATCGAAGCTGAAACTAAAAGCTTCACGCGAAAGCATAGAAACCGACTAATCGGGCATGTTAACAATATAGTCCTACTAATTTTGGATGAGAGCAATTTATTGCGCCGACTACAAAGGACAAAACCTTTTCACTTGGCGCGAAAAGGATTAACCGCATCTAAATTGCGGAACATGCAGGATCTTTCATTGGAAAGTAACCTGCCAAACGTTTATATTTCGTGATAGAAAAATTGCTTGATAAGTAGTTTAACTTAGTTGCAGTATCTAACAAATTTATATCGAATGGTGGTGTTTTTGGTCAGTAAGAATGAGCACGCGCTTGCTATTCTCATAGTGTCTATGGAAGATTTTCACCTACCCTCGGCAAAAAAAAAAAAAAAAAGTTTCAGTTATCCGTTCAGTTGACATTTCAGTTAAAAAAGGTAGTGTATTTAGACTTCAGTTCGATGTTCAGTTGAGCTTTTATTTAACTTCTAAGTAGTTTAACTGACAACTGAACTGAAAACTGACGGAGATTCCATAAGTTTCAGTCTCAGTTTCAGTTTCAGTTAAACGTTTCAGTTTTTGCATTTACACGTCAGTTTAACTGAAAGCTCAAGTGAAAGCTCAACTGAAACTGAAACTGAACTGATTTCCGATTACAATTGGTGGTGGATATTGCAGTACGAAATTCAAGGCTTTTTCCACTTTCCACTTGCTAGAAAGCTGAGATTTGCACAAAGACTTTCGTGAGGTGATATAGCTTCTCGCATATTGGTTTTTTTTTTTTTTTTTATAATTGACGTCACTAATTGCAGTAGCTCTAGCTCCAAGCATATACTTTCACTCATATTTAATTCTCGCATTAAATTTACGTGCGAAAGTGATCGTCGTTTTAAAGTAATCTTTGCTCCAGTTGCTTTTTTTTTTAGGCTTCTATAAAGACAAAACTATAGCTATTACACTTGAACTTTCTTCGTCCATCACCTACGTATGTCTTGCAACGTTTGATCAGTGGGCTAAAATGAAAGCTCAACTGAATACCGAACTGACGTTTAAATGCACTACTTTTTTTAACTGAAATGACAACTGAACGGACAACTGAAACTGAAACTGAAAATGATCATCTAAATGGGTCTTAACGCAAAAGGATGATTTAGATTTAGACCTTATATAAATCAGGGGAAAATTAAATAAATTCATCTACTTTTTTGATTTTCAATCCGATAAGCTATTGTTGAGCTAGGGCTGAACAATTATAACTTTCCTTACAGACTTGTAGTATTTTCACTATTTTGTAAAAATCGTTTTCCAGGATAAAAGGTATAATCACCCCTGTGATCAATTCCGACCGGATTGAAAACGCAAACCGATTTCAAAAACGGACGAAATGTAAAAGGGTGTGCTGAAATTCGCCCGAAATGAAACAAATTGGAAATAGGGGAAACCTATCGTCGTTGAACGGCTGCATATTTGCGTAGGCGGCATCCTTTCTATTCATCCACAGTAGCGAGTATTCATATCTTACAGTCAAATATATGCACGCACCAGAAAAGTTCCATGCGTATTGATACATAAAGTAGTAAAACTTAAAAAAAAAACAAACAAGCAATAAAACTCTGCGTGCTTGTCACAAAGTAAATTCCTGCAAAAGGGTGATAAACAGAATAAAAAGGGATCGTGGCATGACATCCTCGAGGAAAAGAAAATATTTGAATGGAAAAAAAATCCTGCCTTACAAACTAAAGAAAAAAAAATTAGATTTGTCCCACTCTAAAAAGTAAACAAAACATTTAAGATGTGCTAGGTGAAATTGTTCCCCTACGAATTTCAACCAGAATCTCTTATTCTGTTTCATCGACAAAAAAATTTGTCCATCATCATTGATTGATTGATTTTGGTTGACATTTGTATGTTTTCCCCTAAATTAGGTAGAAATAAATAATATTTTATGTATAAATCTTCTAAAACATACATTTTGAGTCTTCCGGACTCAATTTCACCAAAACAAAACCGAACGAATTGAAAACGTCAATTTCTTTGCGTTTTTCAATTCCGACCGATTCTCAGCACACCTCTAATTCGTTCGAATTCGAATCCGAAAATCATCACACCAAAACTGCGAAAACGTAACGGATTGGATTTCGACCGAAAATCATCACAGGGGTGAATGTTGACCAATAACATAAGCAATCACTATATCAATGTTTCTACAAAAGCCGTCCAGTAGTTCCCGCGTCATGCGGCTTCAAACAGTTTTTACTCTGCAGTCTTATGGTATGTATAAGTGATCTAGGGTTAAAAGACCCTATGTCATTCCCTTATATTCAAACATAAATATGTATCTGTGAATAAAGCAATAGACTCAGTCTGTCTATCCACTTCACTTGACATAGTTCTTAAATGTCGGTTTATACCAGTTTAAGTCTGCAATCCGCCATGGAATTTTTTACCGGTCAATGCTGCTTGTTGTCCTTTAATCTACCTTGTGATACGAACTCCAGTGAAAGTTTCTACTTCAATAACTCAGCATTTTTCCAAAGACATTGAGGCTGTACAAAAAAAAAAAAACATCGTACGTTTTTTCGTCAACAACATGGCAGACCTCCCAAAATTAAGTAAGCGATGGCGACATCAACAAAAATCCACAATTGAGTAGACAAATCAGCTTGAAAGCCTGTAACGAACCTTGTTTCATCCACAATTTTCCACTGTTATTTAAGCTTAAAGTGTAGCGTATGAGTGTATAACAAAGGAAGTGGTTCACACTCATACAGCGCTACCGAGATGATCTGAAAATAATCGGTCGTTGTGATTTTTCTACACTTTATTTTAAATTCTTCTCTCATGTCTGGAAATGACAGCCCAACACGGACTCAGTTGACTGCAATCTAATTTTGGTCAGCTTCAACTGGTTAAATGGATTTTCAAGTCAAATAGCATTCCGGTGACTAACCGGTAGGCATTAGAATCATCCCCATAGAAACGCGCTGGACCTTGGAGTCGGTGTTATCAATGCTTTCTGGTGACGGATGCGGATTTTGTGTGAAGAAAATAATTTCTCAATGAACATTAGATAGTTTCATAATCTTACTTTTTACTTTTCATAATCTAGGAGTGTATAAATATAAAGCTGAAATAAAGTCAATTTGTTAGGAAACAAAACATACAAAACAAAAGTGTCTTTGATTTTTGGGGCTGTCTATTTTAGAAACCGACCAAATTGCTGTTCATAAAGTTACTTCTATCTCTTCTTAACTTTTGATAGCATAACGCAGGGCTAAGTCTTCTTTACGACTCTTTTTCTAAATTTTATTAATGACCTTTCTCCTTATATACTTTGGTGCTGTCAGTTCAGTTCAGTTTAGAAAGAATGCAAATGAAATGATTGCCGGGGAACGGATTTAGTTGACTTTGCCTTTTTTTGCCTTTTTTTACTCATATTGCTTTTTTGCCTTTTATAATCAATACTGCATTTTTTTTTGCCTTTTTGGTGCTATCTGTGCACTTTCTTTTTAACTATACGATTTATCCTTGCTTACCCGGAAGAAGTTTTAGTGTCTACACGTATGAGCGCAGGTTTTTTTGTCGTATGAACATGCACATAACTGCACGCATTGTTTACACTAGCGCGAAAAAAAATCCCTACACACCAATACAACCCTTAAAACATTTGTATCAACTCAACATACATTCTTCTGCCGTACGTGCAATTTCAGGCAGTTTTATTTATCAGTTTTCATCTGACAAAAACTTTTAGACATCTGTGAAGTATTTTTTTTCGTAACTGTGTGCCTTTTCATCTAGATTCATATTCAGTGACATACTGGTCATACTTAGTGCTAGTCTGTTGAAAGTGTTGTCATTGAAAGTGAAAATCCCCCAATTGCAAACATTTGTGGTGACAATCAACATAGATTTCTAGTCCACCCGAAAGAGCACATATTTAAGAGTTTACAAATGACAGGTGACTCCTAGTAGTTGAATGTATTTTAATTTGAGCATTTAAGCTTAGTGCAATGCATTATATTTAGGAAGACCTCTTGAAGAGGTGTTAAAGACTTTGAATGGGATCGAGGAGAAATTACAACCAGCTAAAGGGCCAGAAGCTGATGATGAGATGAAATTAAACCCGTTTTTTCCAGCAAATGACGCTGAAAACTCCAAATTGGACTCGAATATTAAAGTCAACAACGTGGCATCCACTAGACTCTGCCCATGTTGAAAGATCCTTTATTTCATTCAAGACTTTCCTTTATTAGTAAATGCCTTTTTTTGCCCTTTTCTGAGGTATAATTTTGCCTTTTTCGTTTTTTTTTTTTTCGACAAAATCCGAACCCTGATGATTGCATTCAATGATTGCATTCATTTGAATGTTGGAAAAAAATGCAATCTTTTGAATGCTTAGTGAATGGTGATTGCATTAATTTTTAAAAGTCTAAAAATGAAGTCAATGAATGCAATCAAAAAATTGAATTCATTCAATGATTTTTAAACGATTTTCCAAAATGATTGCATTCTTTTACAACCCTGCCACATTATCATATGTATATACAAAAAAAGTAAAACCCGTTTATTAAATCCTTCGTTAAAATATGTTATGCAGTAGTCAAGATTGATGATTGACACTGGACAGTCACAAAATGCCACGGTTTCGAGATGAAGTGTGATCAGATGCTCGTTGAGAGAAATCAATTCCGAGAAGAGTCCTACAAAGAACAATAGATATACATAGGTATTTAGTTCTATACAACTAATTCTATTCATAGGGTTATAGGGTTATAAAACCAAAAGGAATATCTGGTATTTCATACTAGCTGAAAACATAAGTACAGTGAAATTTCTCATTAACGGAAACCCTGTTTAGCGAACTCGCTTTAACGGACACTTTTTTGGGAAACCAACTTCTAGTTCCCGATACAAAATACGTTCTTTTAAGGGGACAAAAAATTTCGGTCCCGTGGCTGTCCACTTTAGAGAGATTTCACTGTAATACTCCGGTAACGAACCGTCATATCACCAATCTCCAGAACCAACTACTAAGATATGCTTTCCGCTGTAAATTAACGCATTTTAGTGACTGGATCGATCTTGCAGCAGATTTGATGTTGAACTAAACCTAACTCTAGGAAATTTCAATGAATGGCAAAAAAAATTTGACCAGTGCATAGCGCAAATAGATGAACGTTTCTATGAAAACTGCCTTAACAGTGCGCAAACATCTGCATCTGGAAGCTTATATAGAACGTTTAATCATTCACTGACCACTCACTCATAACTATTTCTGTAATGAATTGACAACTTATGAAATTAGCACAATCTTCAAAATCAGAACAGAGACTTTGGGCCTAAATTGTATACCGCACAGACAGGATCTTCGAACAACTTGCAGCCTCTGCAACTTAAACGTGGCTGAAGGCGTTTTCCACTTCCTTGCAGAATGTCCAATACTTCTCAAAATTAGAACACTGTATTTCTCCAAGAGCTACATATCTCACACTTCAGGAATAAAAAGAGTTGTTGAACGGTTTGTCTGGTTGGAAACTGCTCTCGAAATATATTGTGCATGCCTATAAGTATCGCAATAGCTTTGTGAATTTGTAAAATTGTAAAAATTGTAATATATCAAATGCGGAAGTAACTTAAACAAGTATAATCAGAATTATTTTTTCTTGTTATCCATGAGTTGTATACCAAGTAAGCATAATGTTTTAATTATATCTTTATATGAAATGTCAAACTATCGGCAGACGGCAATATAAAGCCATTCTTTTTTCTCTTTACGTAATCTTAACTAGTATGTACGCCCATGTAATTTATCGCAATAAATAGATGAATGAGTGGTCGCCGTGGCCGTGGTGGTTAGTGCGTTGGACTACCACGCGCAATGCTGCCCGGGTTCAACTCCTGGCCGGGTCTAACACCTAAAAGTGTTTTTTCACGGTACCACCTCTTTCTAATGCCTGACAAGCATCAAAGAGTATCATTTGTCACGATTAAGCTTCTCAACTCGCCGTTCGGAGTCGGCAAAAAACTGTAGGTCCCTTCCATTCGTGCAAAAATATAACACGCACACACAAATGGTTGCGAGAAGCAGGCCCCGGTTCACCTCGAGCTGTAGCGCCAACTAAGTAAGTAAAGAGATGAATAATAATAATAATAATAAAAATAAATAATACTCTTCCTTTCCATGACCAAGAACCCAGATGAACGTCATAAAATTATTTTGCATAGTATTCTAATCATCCATATGCATTTGCATCTGCCAGTTAGTGCGCAATCGGGGTCTGGCCTAATGGATCAGTCACAGTGGCAATGATTTTGAGCCGTAAAATCGAAAAATAAACAACTGTGTCTGCGGACTCTCATTACTTTTTGGCATTAAAACAAACACTGGCACCAACTTCCGTTCTTTGTAAGGCAATAGTGGAAGCAATTAGCTTCGAGAGTTACAGCTTACGCTTCAATTCCATTGGCTTCAAATTTTGTCCTTCTGTATGTAGTACATACAGACATATGTATACACTTCACTCATGTATTTATATGCGCACGGAACTTCGTTATCGTAACAAACATACAAGTTAGAAATCGTAAAGCATTCCATAGACGTATGAGATATCCGCACGAAGGCACAAAGGCACTATCAACACTTTCTTATGGCGACGAAATATGAACGCTGGCTTACATAAATATGTACATCTACATACTATGTATGTATGTATGTATGTATCTCTATAAACGTTGTTCAACGAAAAGAAAAATCTGATGACTGTTATTATTATTTAATATTATTTAATTGTTTAACAAATGTCCATTAAGAGATAAAAATATGAATTTTTAGAGACTCATTGGTCATTAAAATCAGGAAGTTGTGATAGCAGAAACTCACGGAATAAATAAACAAATTTGTACGTCCTTCTCAAATATTGTAGTTGACTAGAGTTGTGTAACCGGATTTTTTTACACGAATTCTTTGGGAACGTATCCTTTGTAGTTGTAGTAGTACAGTAGTAGGTATAATACAATTCACTACCGTATGAGATAGACATAAAACTCGCAAGCGCAACCCAAAGGACTGTTGCATCGATCCAATTAAACCATTTTGAGTTGCATGGTCGTGCGAGTCAACCGTACTCCAGTGTGTTGTGTCTTTGGTATACAGACTAGAGGTGAGACTGTGACTGCTATAGCTGCTATTGATCACGCTGTTATTTTAAAAGAGCAGTGATAGCAATCACTGCTATTCAAAGTGACTGCTATGTTGCTCTTTTAATTATACAGTGCTTCCTTTATTCTCTGATCATTTCATTCGCTGTCCACAATCACATATAGAACAAAAAGTAGGTAGCACTAAATCCCAACTCGACCGCACTCACACACTATCCTTACAATAAAGGCGCATAGTGCGTATGTATACCACGAAATCTTGAAAACGCAGGTCAGAGTATGCACTGATGAGTGTATTTTTTACTTGTTTTTTTGTTTGTTTTCTCATTTACCCCTTTCAAGCACTATTTGGGTTGTCTTCCATCAAAACAACCACTTCTACCTCTTCTACCTACCTAACTACCTACCCCTTTCAAGAAAATGAAGAATCCAGTATGTGTATGATTAAGGCAAAAGCGCACGCTCTTTCTCTATACAAATGAAACAACGTTTGTGCTACTGTTTTCGGTATCGATACTAGGTATATTACACTCTTCTGTATGTGATTGCTCTTCTGTATGTGATTGCACTTCTGTATGTGATTGCTCTTCTGAATGTGATTGCTATTGTAAGTTGCTCTGTTTGCAAGGATTCAAGGAAATGTAATACGCAAAATAGCATGTTCGCATAGCATTCAGTGTGAGTAGTTTGTGGGAGTGCGTGAGTGGATGATTTATTGTTGTTTTTTTTTTTTGATTTCTTAAGTGGTTTGAAAGTAAAAATGGACAGGAAAAAAACGAGTGATATTTGGTTACATTTTAATGACCTTAAAGACAGAAAGGCACTTTGCAGTATATGCAAAAATATTTTATCTTACAAAACATCCACATCCAATTTAAAGCGACATTTGATTGTAAGACATCCAACGGTTCCAATGAGATCCTGCCGTGAAATATCTGCCAGCAATTCAACCCGAACTTTTATCTTACCAAGTGTTCCATCACGACAGGTGGTAGAGGATCAGCGTCAAAATAACGACGATCAACCAAGCCCACATTCTTCTACCTTTGTGCAACCAGGAAATAGTAGTAATTTAAATATACAAACCAAACTCATACAGCAAAGTATTACAGCCTTTATCCCCAAAAAAATATCCGTTACACAGAAAGACCGCACCAATAGACTCATAATGGATTTATTCATAAAAGATATCAGCCTTTTTCTATTGTTGAAGACGAAGGATTCAAAAACTTATTAAAATACTTGGCCCCAAATTACGAAACACCTAGTAGAAAGTATTTGTCGAATACTTTATTAAATAATTTATAGGAAAAGTGCCATAATGAGACAGTTGACAAATTTAATAAAGTAAAGAGTGTTTGCATTACTACAGACCATTGGACATCCCTTAAAAATGAAAGTTTCATTGGCATTACTGCTCATTTTATTGATGATAATTTTGTAATGAATCATCTGCTTTTAGAGTGTGCTAAATTTGAGGGCCATATAAATATCATCCTTAGAACAACAATGCTATTATTAAAGTACCAATGACCGATAATAATCAATAGGTATGTACACAGCACACACACATATACATTATTACAGAGCTAACAACAGCATTACAAATGAAAGCACTGAGCAGTTAGCCTAAGCAATACCCGAAAGCTAAGAACCACAGAGAGCAAACATGATTTTCCCTAAACTGTGATCTTAAGAGTGATTAAATCACTGCTATTCTTAGCTGCTATTTCCCTTAACTGCTCACTGTGATCACTGCTATTTGAAAATCACTCTTTAGCACATCTCTAATACAGACACACATTTTTTTTATATTCCACCCTTAATTTTGTATTTCCTCTCAATCGAACTTGTAAAGGAACATATACGAACGACTGACTGGTCTATTTCTGGATATAAACTATACCTTATGGATGAGTATGCGAAATGAGATGAACGTATATTGTGTCTGTGTACTGTGTAAGTGAGAGGTGAATGGTGAAGCTGAGTCTGAAGTAAAAGAACTACTGAGCTAAAAGAACTACTGAGCTAAATGAGTTACTGAACTACATTGGTGAACTAGTTCTTTTTAGTGAACGAGAGCTACTGAACTACTTCAGTGGAGTGAACTAGTTTGCCCAACTCTATAGTAGACTCTAGGCTACATACACACATACAGTGGTGGAAAACTAATTAGAAACAATGGGAACAATAATTTTAATTTTACCTGTATCGATCACTAAAATTCGCCCACGAGAGGTAAATTCAAAAATATAGTGCGTCGTTGAGATTTGTAGGTGAAATGTGCTGGAAAAAAATTAGAAACACTTGGCGAATATTGATATAATAGTGAAATATTACAGTAAATCTTAACAATTTCCATTATTTTCTATAAGCATTTATGTTACCTTCACTAGTAAGTATAAAAAAAAAAACAAAAAAAAAAAAAAACTAGACTGCACACCAGAGATGAGAAGGCTTACCGTGCAGTGGTACTGCCGGGAAAAACGATCAATGGATGCAACTGGAAAGGATCTTCTGTGCTCCAAAAAGATAGTCTACTCGTTACGTATACACTGAAACTGGCATCATAGGAAACCACAAAAACAACAACGGGCCGATTAAAGAGGACAGACGTTCCTGTCGGCAGATATAGGCCAATCCTCTTTGCAGTGTCAAGGACATTCACTCTGCCATGTCGACCCATTTAAGTGCAAACATTACACCAAAGACTAGAAGGAATCGACTTTTGGAAGCAGATTTGCGGGGGTACATTGCTCGCAAGAATCTACACGATTTAAAAAAAAAAAACTAAAATATCAGTTGCAATTTGCTGAGAAGCATCCACCAAAATATCTCGCATTTTGGAAAATAATCTTCTAAAAAGCTAATGAATCGTAGTTTAAAACGTTCTGATCCAATGACGAAAAATATGAGAGATGTGTAATTAATAAAAAAAAATCGATTATAAATACACCATCAAAACAATTCAACCAGGGGCCTGAAGCACAACACAACAAGCATTGTACAAAAGGCGAATCTTAAGGGGACCCCCCCATTCTCGATTTCAAATTTTGTCGATTTTCAATGGGCTGGTAAATGAACATAAATTATTTTTTAGGCTTGTAACGTTGCATACATTTATTTGAAGACTTAAAAAAGAAGAAAAAAAATGTACATAATTTTTTTTTTTTTTTTTTTTTGATTGTTGTGATCAAACAAAAGCCCTTCTTTTCGACAGCGCATGTGATTTCCGCTCACTGGAACATCTGAAACCAAAAATTCCAACGGGATTAGAAAGAGTACATGTTTGGCTCAAATAGAATAACGTATTAAAATTTGGAACCGATTGGATTCCCATTAACAAGTAACAAGATGTTCGTCGTACAGAAACTCTGGTTACTTGTAAAAATTCGCCTTTTGTACAATGCTTGTTGTTTTGTGGTACAGGCCCCTGGTTGTAGAAATGTCATGATCGCGGAAACCTTTTCGTGGTATGGCGTTGATCGTAGTGGGAAAATGTAGGACACACCGGAAAATACAATGGAGTCATAAGCTGTTGACCAGTTTCCAGTATCGTGTACATTGTTGCAGGAAAATGATCCTAAACACACCTCACGGCTAGTAAAGTGTTGGTTTGAAAAGCAACTGATAAGTGTTCTGGGGGGCGGGCGGTTGCAGTGCAAAGTTCCGTCCTAAATCCTATTGAGAACCTCTGAGCTGATATGAATAGAGGTTTAGGGCCAAAAAAGTTCACAAACTCTGTGGAACTTTTTAGAAATATTGTGAAAGTAGAGTAGAGTATTCTTGTATAAAGATGCCAGACTTGGTAGCTAGTTTACCGAAACGCTATTCAACTGTTTTGTTGATCGAAGGTCACGATTTCAAGTGCAGACTTTTCTTATAAAATGAAAAGATATAAAGAAACAAATTTAACTTTATCTTATGCGGTATTACATTTTTGTTTCTAATTATAATTCCACATCAAAACGTACTTAAATCTTCTTTGGTTTAAATTTGATTCTATTTACGGCATATGTCCTTGTTTTTTTTTTTAAACACAGAATGATGTTTACAAAAATTGTGTAAAAATACAAGTTAATTTCAGTTAATAAGAGTGCTGTTATCACCTTTTTTTGTAGCAAGGTGATTGTGTCTAATTAGTTTTCCATCACTGTTTTATATAGAAATGTATATTAGATTAGGAGTTTCGATTTTTTCAAAATTCCCTATTTCTACCAATGTAGCTCACTCACTGATGTACAATGTACATATATGTATGTATTTGTATAGTAAGAGAACAACTTCAACAGAATCTGGTTCCTTTAACAATTTTCCATTAAGTCTTCACGTATATTTTCACGAAGTGCCACCCACTTGATCCCACCAAGCTACTAAACTCATTAACACGTCCATCGCGGGCGCTAGACTTGTTAAAACCCTCTATTAAAAATGTTCGCTGGCTTCCTGGCACACAAAAATGAAATTCGTCAATCGTAAATACACTTCGCCCAAAATTGGTTTATCCACCAGTTGAATCTGCATTAACCCAGCGAACTATGAGGTAATGTGCTTATCTCTCGCTGGACATCGCACTACCTCCAGCATTTTGAATATTCTCGCTCGCGTCTAGTCTATTGCAATATGGACTTCCACCACCTAGGAGTAGACTGGTGATAAGCCTTCACCGCATTACTACATTCAACAGAAAAATCAACGTTCCACTTCAATACGTTTCGCTGTTGATCGCGATCGCGCTTCTACACTGGTTGCAACCGAAACTCAGCAGCTATGACAGAACAGATAGCAGCGGCGCGGCGTGGCGGCAAAGTGGTAGTCAAAGTACCTGATATAGACGCAACCTGTTTTTTGGCTGCTACAGATGCTTTTCTATTTCACTGCCAGATTCAGATACAGCTAAACTGGTCAGCTGAACGGTCGTTCTCTCATTCGTGATCGTTAAGTTTAGTAATGTTATTAACTTTTTTTTGCTAAGTTTTTCAAATTTATTTCACCGTTCTGTGTGTAATCGGAAAACAACAAATAAAAACACTTATTCTCGAATAAGTGGTGTGATCAAAGATTGAAAAAGCAATATCAGTTAAAAGTACGGACTTTTTTTTTAACATAAAATAAGCTTTTAAAGTTAAGTAAATTTGTAAAATTAAAAACAAAAAAAAAAAAAATGCATTCCATACGGAAATCATCAGTAACGATGCTAAGCTACTCTGTGATAATCGCATTGATGGGATGCTTTGTGTTATCAGGTAAAAAAAAAAATTGTTTAATCAAGTGTTTGCAATTAAATTTAAATCTAACTAGTATATAGTCTTATTTCCCTAATATCTGTCTGTGTTGACAATGCTTATGCGTAACAGAGTTAAATTATGGCTCGGTTGTAAAAATTTGTGGTAGATTGCTAAAAGTTACGTATGTATTCATCTAATCTTGGGCAATATAAGTAACTTTCTATTTCAAAACAATTATCAAATATGTTAGAATGTATAATTATATTATATTACAGTTGAAGGCTTATTTTGTTGATATAATGGGGTTGTATTCTTATTTACCTTAAACTTTGTGTTCTGTAGTGAAATGATTCGGAGATCGTATGGATTTTTGACACCCGAAATTCATACATATGCTCAGGGAATCATCTTACACTGGATTTTACAATAAGTACTTTTTATGAAATTAGTTAAAATTCAAAAATAACCCGCCTGCTAAAAAAAAAAATGTTCTTAAAGATTTTCTAAAACTTTTGGAATATTACTCATAATGGTTTCGAACAGGTTTTAGTTTCAATAATCACCCCCTTTAAATGGAATTTTCCAAGATTTTCTATAACTTTTTGAAGATTACTTATAACGGTTTCGAACAGTTTTCAGTTTCAATAATCACCCCCTGCTAAGAAAAGTATTGGCAACATTGGTTTTTAGTGTTTTAAACGGAGTTTTCCAGGATTTTCTATAAGTTTTTGATGATTATATATAATTATATAATAATCACCCGCCTGCTAAGGAAAATGTTGTCAACATTGGTTTTTAGTGTTTTAAACGGAGTTTTCCAAAGTGTTCTATAACTTTTTGAAGATTACTTATAACGGTTTCGAACAGTTTTTAGTTTCAATAATCACCCCCTTTAAATGGAATTTTCCAAGATTTTCTATAACTTTTTGAAGATTACTTATAACGGTTTCGAACAGTTTTCAGTTTCAATAATCACCCCCTGCTAAGAAAAGTATTGGCAACATTGGTTTTTAGTGTTTTAAACGGAGTTTTCCAGGATTTTCTATAAGTTTTTGATGATTATATATAATTATATAATAATCACCCGCCTGCTAAGGAAAATGTTGTCAACATTGGTTTTTAGTGTTTTAAACGGAGTTTTCCAAAGTGTTCTATAACTTTTTGAAGATTACTTATAACGGTTTCGAACAGTTTTTAGTTTCAATAATCACCCCCTTTAAATGGAATTTTCCAAGATTTTCTATAACTTTTTGAAGATTACTTATAACGGTTTCGAACAGTTTTTAGTTTCAATAATCACCTCCCCGCTAAGAAAAGTATTGGCAACATTGGTTTTTAGTACTTTAAACGGAGTGTTTCACAATTTGAAATGTTTTATAAACTTCAACTTTGAATAATTTTACAATACTTTAAATAAGGGTTGCCAGAAATATATTGAAACTAGTTAACGATCATCAAAATACCGGAATACCGGAACTAGAACCAAAACGTCTGTACTATTTATTACAAAAAGACACGTTGATGGCCGTACTTGAATATTAAATAGTACTCACTTTATATTTGGTTCGTGGGCTAGCTGGCATAGACCTTAGACTTAAAAAACCCCAAAGAAAAAAGTCCAACGGTGTTAAATCGCATGACCTGGGCGACCAATTCCGATCACCAAAACTGGAAATTACACTCCCAGTAAATGAATCATGCAGTAATTGCATTGTTTTTCGGGCTGTATGGCATATGGTACCATCTTGTTTAAAACACATGTCGTCCACATCCGTATCTTGCAATTTAGGCACACAAAACTGGATTATCATATCGCGATAGCGAGCACTATTAACTGTTATTTCCCGAGCAGCCGCATTTTCAAAGAGGATGGTTCGATGATGCCTCTAGCCCCAAATCTGCACCAAACAGTGACACGTTGTGGATGCATTTGCTTCCTAATAATCACTCGTGCATTTTCTGAACCCAATTTTGACGATGAACAAAACCATCAAGATAAAAATGAGCCTAATCGCTGAAGATGATTTTGTTTGCAAAGCAGCTGGCAAACCTTCATTATTTTTAATATATTGCTCAACAATAAAAATGCGTTGTTCTTTCGTATAGCACTCCATTTATAATAATCTCGAACTGTGATCAATTTGTGGTTTCCAAAGGCATGTGATTGTATACTAAACAGTCATGAATATGTTTCACCGTATACATTTTCGTATTAACTTGGCAACCCGTCTGGATAGCAGTTGTCAAGTATAACACTTCTCGCCTTTACACACCACAAATATTGAAACCTAATAAACTAAGGGGGACAATCCCTTTAGAACACTTGAAAATAACTCATTTTTTAACCGTGTGTTTAAAGGTGATAAAATAATTGAATCATTTTGAAGTTGTAACATCATTTTATTCGAACTATGAAAATATAAAAACAGATATTTTTATTATTTTTTTTATTCACAAAATGGCGGCTCAGTTCAATTTCCCTTCAGGTGTCTTTGACGCGAGGTCCAAAAGTGCTGCATCTGTCAGCCTTTCTCTATTTATCTTTTAACCAAAAAAATAATTACTTTTTATTTCTAACACATGCATGGGAAGGTTAGACCTATAAAATCATAAAAAAGTATAAAAATAAAAAATTATGTACGCTCTTTAATAAAATGTTCAACTTTTTTACTGTTTTTTTTCGACATTTTTCATCCTCAAAAAGTTGTTAGGTTTATCCTTCCGGTAATGGTATAGAGAAAAGCCTTACAAAATTTCAGCCAAATCGATCGATGACTTTTTAAGTTACAGCACGAGCAGTTTTTGAAAATACGGATTCGAGATAATCGCGTTTAAAGTTTCACTTTACCATATGCGGTGTACTATATGCGCTCGACTATATGTGCGATAACTCTGTAAATATTCAATATTTTAATTTTTCCTCGGGTCAATATATTCTCAACACACATGAAAGAAGAAACAAGAAACATGAAAGAAAAAAAATCGATTTTTTTTAATTTCTAAAGGGATTGCCCCCCCTTAAAATGAATCACTCTTTATGCATTTATGTTCGCTCAACGAAAAGAATTAAGCCGGGTTTTATAACCTTTTTCTCAATGTTTTCACAGATATTTTGTTTTTTTCTGGGCAATCGAAAAATTATTTTTCATCGCCTTATTATCTGTAAACTGGTAGCTCGACCTCTCGTTCAGACAGTTTGGCGGGAACATTCATTTTTGTCCATAAAATTTGTCCTATAAATCGAATGTATGAAATAAGTTATTTTTCAAAATCATTTTGCATATACATATGCTACATATATCAGTAAGTTCAATCGACAGAGAAAATACATTTTTTTGTTGCTGTGGGTTGAAATGTTGCCATATGGGCTGTGTTGGGTATTAACGGGAAAATTGTTCCTTTTTTTCATCATTAGCTTTTCTTGTACAAAACATAAATCTGCTTGTATGTCAATGTAAAATGTTTGGTATACAGATATTTTGTGTTAATCAACAGTTAAATGTAAGCAGTGTAGAGTTCGCAGTTTCATATATGTAATATTATTATTACTTAAAAGTTGGTTTTTATTTCAGCTAAACGCTTGCATTTAAAAAAAAGGACCAACGATTCTATAAAGGATTTCCGTTTTTTCTCCTCGTCCAAATTGTTTTAATTTTTTGCTTACGAAGTGATTCCGTCCTGTAGCACCACTTAGTTGACCTTCAGCTTCTATTTCTAAACAAGTTTTGATGGACACTAGAAGCTCATGCAACTGCACCCCTTTCCAAATTTGGAACTTTAAATTAAATTACTTTTTATTATCAAAGTTACACCTTTAAAATCGCGTTTCACAGTATCTCTGAATGGTCGCATTCAATCGGAATCACTGAAGTGTGTGAAATCTTTACACTTTTAGACTTTTTTTGTATGAATATTGTGTCATTTAACACGCACCAAAGTGACACACTGGAGTGTGCTTGTTGTTTGGAAACATATACTTCAATACCTGTGGTCAGTTCCCCACAATTGAGTAAATACAATTATTATTTGATTAACAAGCTGAGTGGCATTTAATTTTTTTAAATGATTTTTCCTCAGTAACTAGATGCTTAAGCTGCATGTGCAAACCAAATGCTCCTATTCTATTTTTGTTCCGAGGTATTAGTGAGTTAATAGAGTTTCTTATAAAAACGACGTACAAATCTATTTATCAATCACAATAATGAGACAAACTGAGAGTGTAACAAAAACAAAAAAAGATCTAATGAATGCAATGCAAAAACAAATCCATTATTCAAATCATATGTCTGAATTAATTAACTTCATTTGGATGCAGTAATGCAATGGGTGAGCAATAACTAATAAATACATTATTCATGTTATATGATAGAATGGAGTTTGTTGGACTAGATGAAGGGCAGATAATGTTTAATAGGTGCCCCTTCCCGCCTCCATTGTTGTATGTTTGAAGCTGTCATCTTTCATTGATGCAATGTTAAAATTATTAATCACATATCGTTAGAGTAACTCGTTAAGGTTAAGTACTTAATAAAGCGTTATACTTAATGATGTACATGTCTAGTAATTACAGGTGTTAAATGATTAATTAAAATCTGTTAACCGCAATCAAGTATACAACACTCTATTGTGAAATCAATCAACTGTGAATGATTTTCTTGTCACCTCAGAACTAGGAAGTCTTAAATTACTATCGAGCCAATCAAGTGTTCTTTACGATTCTATTTTTATTACAATTTTATTCAAAATTGAGTCAATTTAGTATACGTGAGATTTATCTGCATATTCATTGCAGTGAGAGCTGTTTTTGCGCCGATACATTGTAAGCATTTTCAGATATATGCGGTGGTGTGGTTAATACAAGCAACAACCAGAAGCAGAGACTTGCCAGGGCTATTTAGTGCTGGTGTTAGTGGTTAGGCAACACTACATTACATTACTACCACAAGACAAGCATTAAACAAACAAATAATAACAAAAATTATTAGTACATATTTATGTGCGAGGGACTACGTTACACAATTCATTTTTTAGTTTAATTTAAAAATAAAATAAATAAATATTTGGCTTCAGCAGTCCTAGGTAGAACCAAACCTAGCTTCCCGTAACCATTTGTGTGCGCGAATTAAGTAGATTCGTTTATTCCGTTACTAAAAAAAACTTTATTATAAAAATCACTTAAAATTACAAAGTTACAATAGTTTTAATATTACGAAGCGGAGTGACTTATGTTGAGTGGTGGTTCTTGGATGACTGATGAAATATTCATTTGAATATTTAAACGTTGATGCTGGACTTCTTGGGTGGTGTTGCTAAATGCATATGTTGCATTTCCTGCTTTGGTAATTCGATTCCTCGTGACCAATCGATGGGTAGGACAAAAGATGTGGATGCTGACGAGGATATTGTTTTGGATGCAATATCTTTTGTGGGTGCCGATTTCGATGTAACCTCTCCCTCCTTTAGATGATGACTCTCCTGAGACATATTGATGATTTTTATTCTTAATTTTTTATACCTTTTTAATAAAATGATTAATACAAATAATACAAGTAATACAATAATAATTCCTATGACAATATTGTATATTAAGTGACTCTGTTTTTCAAATTTTAATTCTTTAATTGTTTCTATGTTCTCGAACTGCTTAATTACAATATCATCAAAAGTTATATGGTTTACAGTTCCCTTTAGTTCTTGTGTTATTGGTATTACAAATTTTTGCTTAAATATTTCTTCTTTATTAATATATGTTTGGTTATTTATGTTAATAGTACAGTCGTTAAATGTTAACAAATAGTTCCCCTTTAATTTTATTATTCTTTCGTCACATGTACTTTTTAAAGTCTCATTAAAATAATTTCTTAATAATATTAGTCCTGATTCAATTACAATAGTTTCTTTTTTATTATTCTTTATCTTAATACATTTTTCATTATAAATACAAACTTTAGATTCTTTAAGATTTTTATAATCCGAAGATTTTTCATAATCATACACAATGTTTTCAATTTTCACAATTTGTTCATTATTAATCATAAGTTCTTCAAAATCTTTATTTGGAATTGCAACTAGTAATGATCTGTTAACAAGTATGATTTCGTTTGGAATTTTAAATGCAAATATTATTTTATTTTCTTTATATTTCGCAGTACCAGTTTTAATATTTTGTAATTTCTCAAAATCAATATTGTACTTTATTATTTCCTCATTATTTAAAATGTTATTACTCATTATTCCTATTCTTGTGGAAGCAATATTATTTTGTATGTGTTCTATGTTGTCTTTCAGAATTTTAATCATTATTAATGATTCTAAGTATATAATTTCTTTATATATCCTCTTACTATCGTCTTTATATGAATTAAGTTGTTCTAGTATTTTAATTGTGTTAGTCTCTATAGTCTTTTTTAATGTCATAAAAGTTCTGTTAAAATGGTCATTAATATGTACTTGTTTGTTTAGTGTCTCAATCGCGTTGTGGTTGTTTTCGTCTATTATTCTTAAATGTTCTTCTATATTTTGTCTATCGTCGTCGTCCATTGTACCATAGATCCATTTGAAACCTGTTCCTATTATATTGACTAAGCCTCGTCTATGTCTATGTGGAATAATTGTCTGTACTTTCAGTTTGAGTGAATCTAATTCGAAATTTAGTAACTCTGTTTTATCTTTGAATCCTATTGATCCTATATTATTGGTTAGTTTATTTATTAATTCATCTATTTCTTTTGGGTCAATAATGTGTATTATAGTGTCATATGATTTAACTATGTTCACGTTTTCTAGTTTAATTTCGGCAAATCCGTCTTCAGTCTCGATCTTCTCTATCATCAATGTTCCCTGAGTTGTTGTTGTCATTGTCATTGTCAACAGAAATATCATTAACGTCCATTTGATCTGCAAATTTGTTAGGTCTTTTAATGTTTATGGGATGTATTTCTTTTAATTTTAATTTTCTATATCTAGGCTCGTCTTTATGCCTGAGTGCTTTATAGTTCTTAACTAAACCCTCTTCTCTTTCTTCTAAATATTCTTCTCTATTTTTATTTAATTTGTTTATTACTTTCTCTTTCATATTTTGCATATTAAATTTAACCTTTTCTTTATCAACTTTTCCTTCTAATATATCTATGGGCTTATGTTTAGTCGTTGAGTGTATTGATTTATTGTACCACTCTACACATTTATATATTCTTTCCTTGGTTGTAAGTTTTGATTTTTCTGTTGTCAGAACTCGCATTTTTTCACTGATAGTATTGTGGAATCTTTCGATATCCGAATTTCCTGTATGGCTATTTGCTTTAGTAAAGTGCACGTCAACTTTTTCTTGTCTTAAAAAATCTTTAACATTAATATTCTTGAATTCATTGTCTAAAACTACTTTCTTTGGTTTTCCTTTTATGGAGAAGTACAGCCGTATCTTTTCTTTAATTGTAATACTGTTTCTGTCTTCTAAGGGAAATATTATGGCATGCTTTGAAAACTTATCAATAAAGGTGATAAAATAATGTTTAGCGTTAGTGTAAATATCTAAGTGTATAATTTCATTTGAGTTAGATGGGGTTTCTGTGATTTCAAACTTAGGTTTTATCGGCTTCCTATCATATTTTGCCTGGTTACAAATATCGCAATTGTTAATGTATTTCTGAACTAATTCTTTCAAGTTTTTGTAGTATATATATTTCTTTAAACCATCATAATTTTCATTGATACCTGCATGCCCCGTCTCATTCTTATGATATTTCGCTATTTGTTTTAATGTTTCGTCTTCGTCTTTCATATCTTTAGCATGATACATACACTTATAAAACTTTATTTGTTGGCAGGCGTTGAATAATTCAATAAGTTTAAGTTGAACTAGATTATATTCATGTTCACTTAACTCTGAATAAATGCCTATTCTTCCTTTCTTTATGAATCTTCTAAATATATCTGAAAGTCTTTCCTCTTCAATATCCTGGGAGTTTATATATATTTTTCGTCGGTTATTTATTATTTCGATTTCTTTTACTTTATTGTTGGATAATATTATCTGTGTATAAAATCTATTAATAATTGTATCTAATATTGTAAAATGGTCATTTTGTTCCTCTAATTGAGAGTGGATTGTATTTTCCATACTCATATTGTTGACTGCAAAGTTTAAAATGGGTGCTTTCTCTCCCTCCTTATTTGTGAGCGTCTCGATCACATTAATTTCGCCTGTTTCATTATTGATTCTACTCATAAAATCTGCTGCCTTGTTATCCTTTCCTTTAATATAATCTATATTTATATTATATTCTCCTAGTTTGAGCAACCATCTCTGTAATCTTGGATTTATATCTTTCCCTTTGTGTTTTGTTTGTAACCATTTAAGTGGTTGGTGATCCGTCATAAGATCAAAAGGTCTTCCATAAATATAGGGTCTGAAATAATTCACAGACCAAACTATCCCCAATAACTCTTTCTCGGTTACTGAGTAGTTCCGTTCGTGCTCATTTAAAGTCCGACTTGCATAACATATTGGATGTCCCTCTTGAGTAAGAACGGCTCCAATAGCGAATTCACTTGCGTCAGTAATAAGTTTAAATTTCTTATTAAAATCAGGATATTTTAATACTGGAGAATCAGTTAATATAATTTTTAATTTCTCAAAAGCGTCGATGTAATTTGGGTCTTTTAAATTTATTTTGGTATTCTTTTTGAGGTATTTAGTCATAGGCTGAGCTAGCTTTGCATAATCTCTTATAAATTTCCTATAATACCCAGTTATTCCTAAAAATGACTTAATTTGTTTAACTGTTTCTGGTAGCTTGAGTTTTTGAATTTTTTCTACTTTACTCATATTTGGTTTTACTCCTTCTGTAGTTAAAACATGCCCGAGGTATTCTGTTTCTTTAGAGAAAAATTTACATTTATCTCTCTGAATTTTTAAGTTATGTTTTCTCAATCTATTAAATATTTTTTCAATGCTGATAATATGTTCCTCTAATGTCGTACTGAAAATCAATATATCGTCCAGATATACTACGCATATATGGTTGATATATTCTCTTAGCACTGAATTTATCAGTCTCTGAAATGTTGCCGGAGCATTTTTGAGTCCGAATGGCATTCTTGTGAACTCATAATGACCTAATGGTGTCGAAAATGCCGTTTTCTTTCTATCTTCTTCTTTAACTAAAACCTGGTGGAAACCTTTCGCTAGGTCCAAGATTGTGAAGTATTGCGATCTACCTAATTTCTCTAATATATTATCAATATTAGGAATAGGAAATTTATCGTCAATTGTAACTTCGTTCAATCTCCTGTAATCTATTACAACTCTCCACTTCTTTATTCCAGAATTATCTATCTTTTTGGGTACAATCCAAAGTGGACTATTGTACGGTGAATTGCTTTCTTTTATTATGCCTTGAGCGAGCATCTCTTTTATCTGTTTGCTAATTTCCTTCTCATGTATTTGAGGATATCTATATAGTTTAGAGTATATCGACTTATCTGTCGTAGTTACTATTTCATGTTTTATTTCATGTGTACTACTTAACTGTTGTCCTTCATGAAAGAACAAATCTTTATTTTTTCTCAAGAGTCTTTCTAACAAATCTTTTTCTTCTATATTTAAATTTTCGTTAAGAAGACACTGTGGGACACCTTGATCCTCTTCAATGTCCTCCAACGTATGTATCTCTTCATATTTGTATGGACATGCATTTATGAATTTTATTCTATTCCCATGTATTTCGATATATTCATCTTCTAAATTAATTTTGGCTTGTAAGGGTTTAAGTATATTTTGTCCTATTAACCCGTCAAAATCTTTGTCACTAAATGTTGTTAATTTCCAACACATATGAGCTTTCTCAATAAATTCCATAGGAAGTTCTGTTATTATTTCTGTATTAATTATTGTATTTCCGCTTAAAGTACTAAATCTAAGATTTTGTTTTAAAAATATTCGTTCGTATTGTGTCAGTTTTGTATTGTCAAGTAAACTTGTTGTAGATCCTGTATCTATTAAACATCTAATTTTTTCTTTTCCTACAGTTAATTCAACTATCGGTAAATCCGACCTGGAGGCTGTGAATGAAAATTTACTTCTCCACTTTCTTGTTGTACATGTTCACAATCCATAGGTGTAACATTATGTGGTCTATTTTGTCCTGGGTTATAATTATTATTTTTATTATTATTATACCTAAATTGACCTGAACTCCTATTTTGATTAAAAGGGTTTCTATATTGTCCCGAATTGTAACGTTGGTTGTTTCTAACTTGACTTGAATTGTTATTGTTCTGATTTTTGTTATAATTGTTATATCTATATTGACCTGAATTGTTATTTTGATTGTATGAGTTATTTCTAGGTTTAAATTGATCGTTATTATTCTGTGGTCTATCGTTATTGTTATAATTTTTATTATGCACTTGTGAACGTAACTTATCGTTTTTATAGGTAACTCCACGAATAATTCCTGACTCTTCTAACATATAGTAAGCTTCCCTTAAATTTTTAGCTTCTCTACTAATAATAATGCTTGCACAATTTGGATCTAAGCCATTTATAAAAGTTCTAAGTATCATTTGTTCATTTGCTTCTGCCGAAAATTCTACTGGTTTTAAAGAATCAAATTCAAATTTGGTGTTTAATTTATCTAACACATTTTTTAGTTTTTCGAAATAATCACTCACATTATTATTATTTTTGATGTTGATCGCTTGGTGGTAAAGGTTGTGGTACGTCTCTCTTACGCCAAAGTTCCTGATGAGTTCCTCTTTTATGTTCTTCCAGCTGGGGTCTGATCCTAGTGTCCTGATCGCTTGGAGAGCCGGTCCTTGTATCTTGTTAATTATATTTCTATGTAGTATATAATTTTCCAATTGCGTTCCATCGAAGTAAGGCAGAAATAGTTCCACCTCTCGTATGAATGATGACAGCGCATATTCTGCTGATCCCCAATATTCTTTTATACGTGATGATTCCTTCATGAGATCATTCAAGGTAATTGCCACCTGAGGAGACGCCGGTGTAGTATTTGTTCCTTGGTTTGCCATTTTCACTTATCACTTTTTTTTTCACTATTCAACTTTGTAATTAAATTGGATTTATTTATTTATTTTTTTTTTTTTTAATTCACGTTCACGTGGATTAATCGATGATCGGATTTAATATTAATATATATTTTTTTTCCGGTGACCCAATACACTTGTGTCTACGAAACGTTGATTTTAAAATCGTTTCTTTGTTGCTATGTTTGGTAAGTCACTAAATCACTTGTTTTTTTCTTTTCACTGAATTTAACTTGTAAAGGTATCTCAATCTTTAGATTTGAGATCCTACCGACTGCGCCAATTAAGTAGATTCGTTTATTCCGTTACTAAAAAAAACTTTATTATAAAAATCACTTAAAATTACAAAGTTACAATAGTTTTAATATTACGAAGCGGAGTGACTTATGTTGAGTGGTGGTTCTTGGATGACTGATGAAATATTCATTTGAATATTTAAACGTTGATGCTGGACTTCTTGGGTGGTGTTGCTAAATGCATATGTTGCATTTCCTGCTTTGGTAATTCGATTCCTCGTGACCAATCGATGGGTAGGACAAAAGATGTGGATGCTGACGAGGATATTGTTTTGGATGCAATATCTTTTGTGGGTGCCGATTTCGATGTAACCCGCGCGCTATATTTTTGCACGAATGGAAGGGACCTACAGTTTTCTGCCGTCGCCGAACGGCGAGTTGGGAAGCTTTACATGACAAAATATACTCTTGAATGCTTGTCAGGCATTCGGAAGAGGTGGGAACTGTGAAAAACTACTTAGGTGTTTGCGGCGGGATTGGAACCCAAGATCGCTGGCTCAGCGCTCAGTAGTCCGACGCACTTCCACTTACGCTACGGTGTGTGTAATCTATTTAAGATTCAATTTAGGAAAGTTTACATTTAAATTACTCATGCGGACTAATATTCCCAGACGACAGGAAAGGGGAGGAAATATTTGTCTAAATGACAGATTTGCATTGGAGATCTACACGAATGGATCGAAGATAGGTGATAGTATAGGAGCAGGTGTCTTTTCGAGCCAGCTCAGCCTGAGCTTGTCCTTGAGAATTGAAGATCACTGCAGTGTCTTCCATGACAGCGCCTAAGCTCTTTTATAAATTGCCACACGACATAAGAGTAACAAATGTATGTAACATCTTTTTAAACAAATTAAAGAAATGGCTTTTCAAAATAGATAGCTCTGAAGTCAAAAACCTGCTTGTTAGTATTGTTTAGAAAAAAAATACAAACTATTGTTTTGTCTAATTTGTAAAATTGTTCATTTACATACATACATACACATACATAAAATTTTTCTTTTACAAAATGCATTTTTAGAACTTTGCAATTTATTGAAATTTTGTAATTATTTCGTAAAGAATAAAACATTAAAAAAAAAAAGGTGATGGCTATTCGTGAAGCCGCTGAGTGGCTTGCGATGAAATCGATGTACAATCGTGACATTTTCATTTACACCGATAGCCAAGCAGCTAATCAGCACTCGAATTACCAATTATAAGATCAAAATTTGGTTGGGCACGGCCGC
Source organism: Brachyopa scutellaris (assembly GCA_949775065.1). Taxonomy (NCBI): domain Eukaryota; kingdom Metazoa; phylum Arthropoda; class Insecta; order Diptera; family Syrphidae; genus Brachyopa; species Brachyopa scutellaris. The sequence goes on from OX459112.1 coordinate 191,167,143, forward strand.
GCATCTCTAAACGAGATATTGAGCTGATGCATGCTCACGCTGTGCTGGTTTCCTGGATCCTGGTCACAGTGATATACCATGTAACGAACTAGCCAGAAAAAGTAAAAAGACTTGGCCTCAGCGGGATCGACGTAAAACTTACAGCGCAGCCTGCTAGAAATTAGCAGAGCACATATTGGCATCCAAATTGGCATATTGACAGGTCTTTGTGGACTAGGCAACAGCAATACGCAGCAGGCTGGGAGTCCTCGCCAATGACTTCTGTCACAGCTGCATGGCTGATGAGGAGAAGGAACCCCCTATCACCTATTTTGCAGTTGCTCAGCAATCTCTGCCTTAAGAAAAAGGATTCTGGGAGAATACTTCTTTATATACCTTCAAGATATTTCCTCAACGGATATCAATAAAATATGGAAATTTATCCAACTCTCAAAATGGTTCCAAGAGTACCGATAAGAATCGGTTCTTGCGGCAGAACAATGGACTTTCATTGGTCTAACTTAGTGAATCCTACCGAATACGGGGAAAGCCACCTAACCTAACCTAACCTAAATCATGCGGTTGATTGGCTCATGCATATCTTAATTTATTCTATGATAAAGAACATGCAGTGACTCTTAACTACGCAGGTAAACAAATTTGATACTAAACAAGAAAATAAGTCAGGTACATACACCAATCAGACCTGAGATCAGTTGATGCATTAAAATTATACCCGTATCATTATTGACCCGTCTTTGAGCCAAAGGTTGGTATTTGCAACAGTTTTATCCGATGCAAATATGGGGGATGTTAAAAGGATCAACTTAAAAATGAATGAAGCTTACCTTTATTTAGTTACACCTTAAATGAAGTATAAAACTATAAAGCCCAATTCACAATGTCGCATTCGGGCGCTCTCGCGTTAATGGGCTTTTTATATCGACTTTAAAATAATTTCTGTCCAACGCACGAAACCCAAATTTGCAAAACTAAATACCGCTTCAAGCTTCAGGCGTTCATAGGTTAGGAATATGACAAATAATATGTTCTGTTTCCTCAATTCTCCCATTCACGAATTTATGATAGAAAGAAGATTTTAAATGTGTTTCTTTTTATTTATATTGTTTTATTAAGAAACACAAAATGTAAGAAATTACTTTGTAAACAAGATTGTGGGAATATGTATATATATATAATTTGTGTTGAAAAAATTAATTTAGCCATTTAAATCGTTTACACATATTAAATGTTAAAAAATTGTACTTTAATCGAACAGGCCATCGAATAGTACTCGTATAATGTCAACACAGCTGTGAGTTGTCACAACGAAAGTAGCTCTACTCGGTCGTTGCCCAGAACTTTACGATATCTACGATATAACCCCTGCGGTCGCATTTAAGAGCGCCACATATGTTTGCATTATTTCTACTTTATCTGTCAATCCGAGAGCGCCCGAACGCGACATTGTGAATTGGGCTTAAAGTACAAAACAAGAAGCATATTTCTTAACATCTATTCCCTAACTGCTGAGTCTGCTCCTTGAGTGACTTACGTAAAAATTTTGGACAGAAAAGCTTTGATTTACAATTTTTGGGTCTCTGGGCTTCATTGCATAATCTTTTCAACCTGGCAATTTGCCGTATACTGGCATTCAAATTCACAAGTATACATTGCACGTTAAAAAGTGAGTTTAAAAACTTTGCAAATTCACTGTATCTCCATATGACACTAATATGCCATTATTTCAATTTCAATTTCAATTTCAATTTCAATTTATTTTTATAATGGTATTTATTGCTTACAATATTAAGATAACAAGCATCTTTTTAATTATGAAAGCCTTGATTTAGGTTAAGAATAAAAAAAATAAAAAAACAAGAAAAAAAAAACGCTCATTAGTCCTTCTGCCCATCGCAATCACACTAAATCGGTCTTCTAATTAAAGATAAAATACAAGACGTGTCGTTCAATACGTCATAAAGCAAGCATAATAAACTTCACGATGAAATCGCGGAGATACTCAATCGATTTCAGCAGCCGTTTCTATCTTTCTTTGTACAATGCCAGCGATACCAGATTTGGAGAGATGATCACCATTAGGTATTCGCTGAGTCACGACTAACGTAAACTATCTTTTACAACCAAAATCATAAATCAAATCTTCCCTCGGAATAAGTTTGATGGCATTAAGAAGTAGACAGTAGTATCCTCTTCGTTAAAAAAAAATCAATAAAAAATAAAAATTCAATGTCACATCCCTGTGAGAGTCGTTTCACCATTTTAGCTACGTCTATGTTTCCAAAATGTGCAATTGATTACAATTTAATAAAAATCTCAACCGGCTTAATAATACGAGTGAACCTGCATCCTTTTGTTGTGACTGGCAACAGATAAGTATACTACAGGCGCATATCTCCTTCATTGTACCCTGATTATAGCTTCCTTGTATAGTTTTCTAAATCTACTGAAACGAAATAAAAGCCGGGCCAGGCATGTCGGCGTAATTGCACACATTCTTCCCGATGCAGCACTCACGTACGCTTGCAAATTATTTTACAATTCAATTTGAGATTCTTGCATTTGGCATGGCACGGCGCGGCGTGGCACAATCAAGGTCAGCGATGTTTACGAATTACTTAATGCAATTTCCCTGAAAATAACAAATAATAGTGTTATTAAAGTTTTTTTTTTTTTTTAAATTTTTTGCTTTTCAACTCTCGGTGTCTACGAGTAGGTATCGTATTTACTCTGCTTTATTTTTGGATCATTGTACTTTTGCAGTGGGGTAATATGAGCAGCCAGACACTTTGTCGCCCAACGGTGATTTGTTATTGTCAGTGGAACTGTGAGTAAAGACATACTCGTCTTTATAGGAGTACAAAAAACACACCTTTAAAAGTTCCATGAACTGTTTACAATCAGATTTGAAAACTTTTTTATTTTCTAGAAATACAGTAAAACTTGTGAATAGTGGAATCTGCGAATAAAAGGATCTTGCGAAACCTGGATAGTGGACATTTTTGGATGCTAATTTTGATTCTCTTCATATAGTGGAAACCTGCGAAATCTGAATACTGGAACATTTTTCAATGAATTTTGTTTTTTCCACGTGCAAATTCACTCTCCAATAGCAGAATCAAGATATGAATGCGCCAAAATTCATTAACATTTTGTCGGCTTCGTTTCCTTTTCCGAGAATTTTGACATTTCAATTGTTTCTTTTCGTGTGTGTCTCATTCTGCTAGCGGCTACATTCAGCAAGTACAAATTCTGAACTCCGATATAAAAATTTAACGAAAAATAATAAAAGAAATTAGGTTGCCGATTTTGGAAAAACCTGTGAATAGTAGAAATATTGCGAAAAGTCTTTTGTTTTTAATAGGGTGGATGATACAGATATAGTACAAAGTTTCATATCTGTAAAATCAAATGCAATAGGAGTAGATGAGATTCACCCAGTCTTTATTAAAGCAATCTTACCATCTGTCCTACCGTTTATTACGCACATCATAAATACCATTCTTATGACTGGTATTTTCCCGTATCAATGGAAATTGGCAAAAATAATTCCAATTCCTAAAAACCGATATCAATCCTACCCTTTCTTTCAAAAATATGTGAAAGGATTATGCATAAACAACTGAATGTATTTCTAACGCGTAATAATTTGTTGCTTCCAGTTCAGTCAGGATTCCGTGCTAAACATAGTTGTACAACAGCTTTACTGGATGTAGTTGAAGACATAAGAGAAAAACTGGATAATGACTATGTAACTTTTTTAGTATTATTAGACTTTTCTAAGGCTTTTGATATGGTAGATCTACTCTCTTCTAATCAATAAATTAACTCATTTCTTTTCCATTTCTTCTTCTGCTACTAAATTAATCTCCTCATATCTAAGTGGAAGGAAACAGGCTGTGTCACTAGAGGGGGTCCTATCTGACTTTCTTCCCTTGACTAAAGGTGTTCCTCAAGGATCGATCCTGAGGCCTCTGCTATTCTCAGTATATATAAATGAAATTTCTTCCGCTATATTAAGCTCATCGAAACACATTTATGCTGATGACATTCAGATTCACCAAAGTTGTCCTTTGGGGCTCATTGAGGATTGCGCTAGTAATTTAAATGAAGAACTTCAGCGAGTTTCCGATTGGTCGTCAAAATGTGGTTTAGTACTTAATCCAGGAAAGTGTAAATGTTTGGTCATATCTAAACCTAAACTAGACCTACCATATTTTCCGGTTATAATGCTCAACGGCTCAAGTATAAAATTTGTTGATTCTTCGAAAAATCTAGGTGTAGTCTTCAATAGAACACTAACGTGGAACAATCATGTAAACTCCACGGTGGAAAAGACGTATGGCGTTCTTCGAACACTATGGACTGCTCAAAAGTTTACACCATTGGAAACACGACTGATACTTGCTAAAGCCTTAGTTATCCCTTTGCTTATTTACGGGTGCGAAATTTTTTATGCATGTGACGCTGATAGTAAAAGGAAGCTACAAGTAGCATTTAACAGCAGCATTCGATATGTTTACTGTCTCAGAAGATATGATCACGTTTCACAATTTGCTAAAAACCTGGTGAACATGTCCTTTACAAATTATATTAAATTTCGAACGATCATTCTTCTTTTCGGTATCCTTAAAAGTAAGCAACCAACTTATCTGTACGAAAAAATCCAGTTTCCGGCACCCAATAGATCTGCTTGCTAATTGTTTCCGCGATTTACATGTTTGACTTCTGAGAGACAGTTTTTCATTGCTGCTATCCGTCTTTGGAATTCACTCCCACGTAACATTCGAGAACTAGATGACGCACGACGATTTAGAAGCGAACTTCAATATTTCTTTAGAAATCAGAGCAACTAACTTCTCCTTACCCTTCCACTTTTCCAGAAATTTCAATTCAAGTTTAGTTTAAAAGTAAAATAAAATAAAAATTGATAAAACTGTAATAGCATTAGAATTAAAATAAAATTACATACTCTAATTTAAATTAAATTAATATATTTAAGCTAAAACTTATTGTAAATTGAAATCAATACTGTTTATCTCTCACAGACTTATAAGTGCACTCTTACTGTGTTAGCATGTACAAGATAAATAAATAAATAAATAAATAAATAAATAAAAGTAAACAAAAAATGTGCACCGAAGCATTCCACTATTCACAAGTTTTACTGTATTATTATTATCTGCGGTATTTGCGAGTAAAGTTTAATACCAAGAAAACTTAATAAAATTATTATCAGAGATTGGCGGAATAGCGAAAGTATGAACTTTGTGCCCACTTTTCCATTTCCTCATACATAGGTACGTTGAACAAGGTTGGGCGATCAGAAGCTCAATCTTTGGTTACTCTATTGAGCATGATCGGTGTTTTAGTGACTAAATATTTAGTCAATTCTAAAAAAACGGATCGCGAAACTTGACTGAACATTTAGTTCTATTTTCACTTTGAATGGTTTGAGAATTGTGATTGCAAGATATGTATCCAGATAACAACAAAATTATTTTTAAAAAAAAAGAAGAGCTAAAACTACAACTGTCTTAAAGAACTTTCTATCATTCCTCGATGATATCCCTGTTTGCATGTACTTGACATTTAATATCATTCCATACCGCCAGCTTGTTCGTATCAAGTTCAAAGATAAATATAATAGTTCCTCTATGTAGATGGATCGATTATACAGCTCATGACTCATGAGTACATTTGCCAAGGAGCCCCAGGGTCATCATTATTGGCTCTAAAAAAATAAATCACTACATTAAATGCTAACGGAATAATCAGTGTAGTTGCATAAAAACCAGTTCAGATATTTTATCTTGCGCTATGCAAAATTGTTTGCGCAGCAATAGAATATCTATACTTATTAGCTACCCGGTTCAAGATGTGCTCTAGATGCATATGTATGTATGTATGTACAAATGCAATATAACCTCTATGAGTTGAGAAGGTTCTCGAAAACCAACCTTACAAGTGTATGTAATGGAGATGCGTGCGATTTTATAGTTTGATCGAGGTTATCAAGTCGAGAAATCCAATTGGATAATGTAAAGTATTGCCAGCATCAAAAATCCGCCTGAGTTTATAAAAATTCCTCATTTCTGCATTAGCACGTTAATTAATATTTACATATATCCATTTCTCATGTGAGATCTTTTTAAATATTTGTTTTGTTATTTAACAAATTTCAAAAACGTGTTTCACAATTTATCACCAATAAATTTATACAGCAATTAAATTAGTGCTCCCATTTTACACTGAAAAATGCACGAATTTATTTAATCATCCTATATCCGCGTTGCTCTACTGCAAACAATCCGTCAAAAATTTATTATTTCCAATTCAATAAACAGCGACATGATAACTATACGCGGACGATACTCGTTGCTAAATACAATCGTAGAGTTAGAGTGTAACTTGTTAATTATTACAAAATTGACAATAAAACATAAATAATTTGCATGTCAGCGCTAATTTGGTTGTCATTTTTAAAGTTTGTGGAGTTAAACTTGACGAGACATCGAAAAGATTTGCTATAAATTTATTAGAATTAGCTTCAGAAAATTCAGTACCCTATTCTAATAAGAGATGATCGATATACCATATTCGATTATTTTTTGTTTTCCGTGAAATGCAGTCACGAAAGGTCAAGAATAGGGTCGCTTGGTTTTCAAGGTCTTGCCTGTAATCTGCATTCAATTATCTTTTTTCTTTTTCAGTGTAAGAAATACAAGTAGCCTGTATGAAAGCCAATGTCAATGCAATTTCGATGTTTTTTTAGACAGCAGAAAACTAAATGCCATACGTCTGCCAAAAGCCCAAAGAAATCGGCATTTGAATGAACATATTGCGTGCTCCATGTTTGAAGCTAAATGATTGAATGCAGTTTTCATTGACTTCGTAATGAATTTGAATTTTTTAAGTTCAGAGTAAAGTTCAAGTTATACTTGAATATTTACATACATACATATGTACTTAGGGTGGAGCGCTGTTATAGGGGGGTGAAAAATTTGTGGAATATAAAAAACGTACACCCCGCAAAAGTTGCTTCCGTTTGTAAGATTAATTTTAATATTTATTTTAAGTTTTTTTTTTGACCGCTAGGGGTCGCGCATCGCTTTGCAAAAATATTTTTTTTTTCAGTTTTCGGCGCGAAGTAGCATTGTACAATAAAATGTTGAGAATAATACATCAAACTGCAATAGCTAACTTCAGCTGATAAAGTGGTTTACCATTCCTAAATAGGGTTTAAAATAAAGAAAAACAAAGTTATCAAAAATATCGTAGGTTTTTTGTAGTATTTTCTTACTTGTTTAAAGTCTATAGTTTTTCTTCGTTTCAACACGTGGAAGCTCTTTTCGAGAAATCAATGTTACCCTTATGAGTCCATCTCTATTTTACGGTCCGCAAACAGTTTGTGAAGCTTCAGTCACTAATTTGACTGCTCGTTCAACTGCTTGGCTGTGACATGGAAATTCTTTCAGCTCTGGAGACTTTGTGGTCTCCTTTTGATTAACTATATCCCAAAGGTCTTCTTCATTGAAATCCATAAGTAATGGAGGTTCTGTTAAACAGCACCTTTCGAACTGCCACCAATTAATCATTTCGAAGTATTCCACAGCATCGAACAGGAAGTTTGGAAGTTGGAATAGTCTGACAGCTTCACCCCTAGTATTAGTTGATGTTCTAGCTTTAAGTATGCGACGCAAAGCTAGCTCTCTTATATTTCGGCGATCATCGAACAACATTGCCAACAAAATATTTTCGCAATGTCCAAAAAAACCGTTTCGAGATATGACAGAATCAACTTTATTTCTTAAATCTCCGGATAAATACCTTGTTAACTTAATGGTCTCATGAAGATGTTTTGAACCATGTACAAACGATGGCTTGGATTTTATTTTGAACCACATTACGGCGTAAACTTTACAAATATATTCTACTATTTGCTTTAAAGGTTCTTCTGGACAAACTTTTGAAACGTAAACCCGAAGAATACGGTTAGCGGTCGTGAGCCATCTTGAATGCACCATGGTTCCAGGATTCTTTTGAAAGATTGCTCCTTCTTGGATACCACTGCTGATTGCCTTACAAATTTTGTAAAAATATTTCTGGTCAGAGCTTAAAATATCTAAAGGCATTTCAGGAAGAACTATTTCAACGGGAATATATTTGATAACGCGAAGATTCTGACAATTCTTGAGGTCTTTCCCAATTTCGCCAGAATATCCTTTTGGTCCAGAAGTCTTTCCATAAAGTTGTTCAAATAGGTGCCTTAGAGGCAATTCATTCGCATGTAACAAACAAATGGACCATTGCAAAGGACGCTGAATATGCAGCTCAATTTGGCGAATTATTCCACCTCTTACTCCTGTATTGACATTTGTTCCATCACAACCGATTAATTTTAAATTTCTTATTGAAATGCCATTTTGACCAAGATAATCAATAATTGGTTTTGTAACAGTCTCGGCTTTTCCATTTTCTGGGGTTATATGTCCTATGTACTGAGAATTGGGCTCTCCAATTAAAACGATATGTTCCTCAATAATACTTCCAGCCGAAGTTTTAGTTTTGTCCTTACGGCCGTCAAAGTGGAGCCCTGACAAAGTGATTTTGGAGACTGGGCTAGTACGTTTCCTTGCTTTCAATCTCTCCCTTCTTATTTTGCTTCGATCAGCAATATGTGTTTGATCGGCTCCACTTATAACACCATAGTCTTTTAAGACTGCTGTTACTATTGTAGCTGTAGCCCTATCAGATATCCTGAACCTATCCGCCACTTTCGCAACATTGGGAAGTGATTTTCGATTCAACCCACAAGCAGCGACATTGTCTGCCTGCTTTTTAGTCTTTGGGGATATTGAAACATGCGAGTCGGTGTCTGAAGATTCAATTTCCATAGACTCCTCGATGGGACGCTTTTCCAGCTTCCCAATCTTGCGTAAAGGGCTAGCAAAACGTCTTGCGAGACAATTTTGCTGTCTAATTGTTTCAGGAACATCAACTGAGCCAATGTACATTTTTCTGACAGACCTTCGGTCTTGCAAAAATGTTCGTTCTTTTATCGAAATTTTTCTTTCTTTTGGACAGGAGCAGCTATTAAAATCAACGCACTTACATGCAGCAATATTTAAAAGGTTTTGACCATTTTTTTTTAATGTATTTAATTGAAGTTCATACAGTGGGGTATTTCTCCTTGTTTTTGGTGTTTTAAGCAGATCAATTCTTCTCTGGTTGTATATTTTAATAAGTTTCTCCACACAAAACTTACCAACTGTTGGAATCGAAACAACTTCATATACTTCGATTGATTTTGCAGCTGTGAGAGTTATTCTTTTGTTCAATGATGGCTCTTCTTGCTCGAGAAATGTAAGGTGTCGGCAAATATCCTCGTAAGTCGGTAAGACACGCATCGACATAACTTTCCCTAGTCCAAATATTTGACAAACTTTGTTGTTTGAGTGTATCCATTTTAGGTTTGAAATTCTTAAATGAGTTAAATTCTCAAATCAGTTAAATTCTTGCAATAATATTTCTTTACGTACGTCTTTTCTTCTGATCAATAAGTTTCGGGCTGAACGGGATGTTCAAACACAGTCTAACAGTTCACAAAATTCACCAAAATTCACACTATTCGATCGGAATTATAAAATACGTTTTCGTAGATACTTCATAAACCACGAACAGAATCGAATAAACATTTTTGATTTTATTTTTAGTCGACAGAAAATGAAAGTCTACTGGCATTTATATTAACTTTTAAAATGTTTTCAGCAATGGATAAACCAATTATATAATTAGTGAAAATTTATTTCTGAATGCTATAAAAAGTATATAGTCTTACGCGTTATAAGATTTCAATTTTTAAATATTGTGATGTATGTAGTTTTTCCGAGACTATATTTTATTTTATTTTATAGAACCTCTAAATGACATCAGAAGTATAATTGACACAGATCAATAATATGCCTAACACATCCCTCTTTCATTTGCCTGTACATCATTTAACAGTATCATGCCTCCTACACTGAGAAAAAAAAAATCAAGGAAAAAATTCAAAAAAAAAAAAAAAACGATCTCAATGCGCGAGAGATCCTAGCGGTGAAAAAAAAAATTAAAAAAAGTTCTCAAAAATATTTTTATTAGCATATGCAACTTTTGCGGGGTGTATGTTTTTGATATTCAAAATTTAATTTTTTCACTCCGCCCTAAGTACATGGTACACTGGTAATAATTTTACTTGCAGTTGAATGTCAAAATGACAATATGAAATGATGAAGGGTGTAACTTGAATTTTCAATACAACACGAATGATTAATGTCGTTTTCGATTGGGCTTTTCAGATTTTGCTCTCAGATTTCAGATTTTTCGTGCTGGTTGGAAAACAAGCAAGATTGATCTGTTTTTCTGCAATTATATTATTGTGACATTTCACATCTTGTTCGTAAAAGAAAATAAATAAGAAAAAGAAAAATAATAAATACAATTTTTTAACACTTTCTTTATATTTTCTAAATATTCTACACAGTTTCTGATAAATATTTTTGTTGATTGATATTTATTTTGATGTACTGCGTTGACATTTCATATAAAATCTGCTGGCGTTAGTGCAAGTAGGTGTAAATCTCGAGCTGAATCCGAGATTCACATCAATTGATCCAGAGCAAAAAAAAGTGCTTTTTTGGTCGGTTGGAAAATGAAAATTGTACTAGAGCGATAAAAATTGCTCGAGATAAAAAAAAGAAGCTTTTTTTGCCCAATCGAAATCTGCTGTTTATAAGTATGATCCTGAGTTAACAAATTATTAATATCTATTTTAACTGTTATCGGAGAACAGAAGCCATTTTGTTATTCATGCAATGAGTTACACCAGGAAGATTGTAAAAACACGTTACATTATCGTTTCAAAAAAAATTTACATACAAGCATTTGAAATGTCATTTTCGTGGAAGTCTGACGTTTCAGTACTTGATTTTTGACAAAGTAATGTCAAATCAAATCGCGTACTTCTGCGCAAAGAAAGATGAAAACTGCGGTTCACTAGATGAGAAGCACATAACTTTGGGAGATAAGATTGATATTTCTCCAGTTATACTACGTGGGCTGAAAAGTCCCGGGATTTTTAATGAAAACAAGCGTTTTTTAGGCAAAGTTATATTTATTCGTCAACATAGTTGCCTTCGGGAGCAATACACTTGGTATACGGAGTTTCCAACATTTCAATGCGAACCGTCCAAGCCTTCGAAATACGCCTCGGTTTCCGAAATGACTTCCTCATTCGATCTGAATCTCTTTCCCTGGAGCGACCGCTTGAGGTTTGGGAACAGATAATAGTCGCTAGGAGCCAAGTCTGAAGAATACGGTGGGTGAGCAACCAATTCGAATCGCGATTGGTCCAATTTGGCCATCTCTTTCAAAGACGTGTGCGTTATCATGATGGTACAGAACTGTTTTCTTCGCCATATGAGGCCGTTTTTTTTATTTCGGCGTTCAGTTTGTCCAATAACGCTGCATAATACTCTCCTGTGACTGCTCTTGCCTTCTGCAGATAATAATCGATGAAGATTATGCCATGTGCATCCCAAAACAACGGAAGCAAAAACCTTCCCGGCCGTGCTTTGGTGTTTTGGTTTCGTGGGCTTGCAGCCACTCTGCAGACTGCCTATTAGACTCAGACGTATAGTAATCGTAATCTACGTTTCATGTATCGTCACAAAACGTCGAAAAGAGTAGTTGATTACGTTGCATCAACGCTAGACTGCTGCTGTTTTTGGTAGACGGGCAGCGCCAATAGCTTTTCCATCTTCAAGGCAGCGCGCAAAATGTATCCCGCCCATTCTTTGCAGATACCCACGGCCTCAGCTAACGCGCGCAACTTCACTTTTTGATCACTAAAAACAATTCGATGCACTTGCTTGACGATTTCCGCATTATTAGTAGCCATTTTTGACCTTCCAGAGCTAGGTACGTTTTCGGTGCTTATTAGACCCATTTTAAATTCACTAAACCACCGACAAACTGTTGTTCTCGAAGGAGTAGATGTCGGATAACATTTCCGCAACCACTGCCATGATTGTTCGGGAGTTTTTCACATAAAAAAACAATGTTTCATATAGATGCGATACTCCAGTTTATCCATTATTTTTACCCGACTACGAAGGGTTATGATTTTAACAGGCTAGGTTTGTTTGTTTGTATGTAAGGATGTCACCTCGTACAGCCTAAACTATGGAACCGATTTCAACAAATGAGGTGTCGTTGGATTCGTCTTGATCCGGAGAGTGTCCTAGGCTATGTGATGTCACAGAAACAATTCAATGTGGCGGGCGCACCAAGCAAAATGGCGGACGACCTCTTTTTTATTCTTTTTTACCCGACTAGTCTTAACAACCGCATTGATAGTGGTATTAAATAAAAGGGCTTGGCGAGTAGAATACAATACGATATGACGTAATTCTAAATTCAATACGGCGGACGCCCCCAAGATAGCGGATTTCTGTTATCTTTACTACCTCCTTAATATGGGTATCAAATGAAAGGGCTTGGCGAGTAGAATACAATTATACGATATGACGTCATTCTAGATTCAATATGGCGGCCGCCCCCCAAGATGGTGGATTTCCGTTATCTTTACTACATCCTTAATATCGGTATCAATTGAAAGGGTTTGAGAAGTACCTTGGAGAACTTTTTGCCCAATGAGCCAGAATACTTACTTACTTAGGTGGCTCTATAGTCCGGGGTGGACCAAGGCCTCAACCAACAACCCCTTCCAGTTAGCCTGGCCTTTAGCTAACTGCCTCCAGTTGCGCACTCCAAGGTTGGTTGAGGTTCTGTTCTACTTGGTACTAGGTGAGGTCGTTGTCTGCTGCGCTTACGCTGCGGGTTAGAATCGATTATTTTCCGAGCCAGACCGTTGCTGTACATACGCCTAGCTATGTTAAACGCCCAATGTGCAATTCTGACCAGGTCGATGTCGCTGTACAGCTCGTATAGTTCGTGGTTAAATTTTCTCCTCCAAAACCCGTCAACGCAAACGGGACCGAATATCTTACGAAGGACTTTTCGCTCGAAGTGACAAAGGATGTCTTCATCGGATTTCGATAAGGTCCATGTTTCAGCTCCATATAGCAGAACTGGGATGATTGGGGTCTTATATAGAGTCTCCTTAATTGAAGGATTTTACTACTCAATTGGCTTCTTAGCCCAAAGAAACAGCGATTGGCAAGAGGAATCCTTTATTTGATTTCCGATGAGATGTAATTTTTTGATGTTAGAGTGGAGCCGAGGTAAACAAAGTCTTTACTACTACCATGAGTCGTAATGGCTTGCATTTGAATAAAAAACTTTTTTTTGTGTTTTTCATACTCCAGCTCCAGGTATAGTTTTAAATAATGAGTAAAACCGCTTTTCTTCAAAATAACCTCAAAAGTTCGATCTTTGAGGGAGTTATACAATGAGGTCAAGTAGACGAGTGGGATTCTTAATCCAGGCATCCAGGCTTCGATCAGCGCTTCTTAATCATCGTTAAGCTTTCCACCTTCTTATACTTTTCGTTTATTTTTTCACCTTAATTTAAAACAGTTCTTCTTTCTCACCTAATGCGATTAATTTTCAATCTACCTCTGCTTAGCCCCATGATTCAAGCGGTGACATTATTTTTCAATAAAAGTTCCAGTTTTTATTGCTCTCATCACGCAATCGTGTCATGAATCACTGGATGTTATGCACTTAATTGTCAGTTAACAGGAAGTTTTGCAAAAGGATTAGCCCAATCCCCCCTCAATACTGCATGATCTCATAGACTGATAAGTCCTTCTTCCGTTGACCGTGACAAAACAACTATTTTCCCTACTAACAGATATGTATGCATGCCAAGAAATTTAATAGCTACTTTCCATGCCATAATCATCCAAATGAGGGTCGCGAGTGGGAATGAAACTGTTGTTTCGAGTGTAAATCAGCGCGCATCCTTGTGTGGCTCTGTCAATTTCCCTAATGGCTGCCCAATGCGTTGGCGGTGGTTTAGACATTAGAGGGTGGCCCATTTAATTAGTTCTTGAAATTAATGCATGAATAATAGCACTAATCTTCACCTTTTTCTGTTTGTTTACTTCTAGCTGACGCCATCAGATGCCACCAGTGCAATTCTCATTTGGATGAGGATTGCAACAGTTTGCGACTGAGCGCACCTCGGGGCGTACGCGATGAACAATATCTCAATGAATGTGAACAGAAGGAGACTAGTGAACAGGTGTTCTGCCGGAAAACAGTGACCATCATTGAAATAAGCGGCGAAAAACGCATTGTTCGTGGCTGCGGCTGGAACGTACAGGACTTGCGTGGACGCAACGACACCTGCCTCGAGGCGGATAATGAAGGTTTCTTTGAGGAGATCTGTGCGTGTTTCTCGGACGGATGTAACTCGGCTCCGAAGAGTGGACGGGCGGATATTGGTTTGGCGCTTGCATCGGGAGTCCTTATGTTGGTAGTGGCGGCGGTGAGGCGCGGTTGAAGGGGGTTTTATATTGGGTCCGTTTTAGTGCTCGCTTGAAAAGTCATTATTAGTAGTTGTATTAATGTTTAAAATAATTTCTTTTTTCATTCTCTACTTTATGCATTTTTACTTATTCTATGGGTATGTGCGCCTTCGAAAGATTTTTCATTACTTTTAATAATTAAATAATTTAAAAAAAGGAGTTTTTTTGTTTATACATAGATAATATCGTAGGGTCAAGTATATTTCATGGACGAACTTTGGAAATCGCAAGAACTCCATTATTCGGTGAAACCTCCATTAGACGAACAGTGACAACATTTTTGTCCGCCTAAGGGAGTTGTCCGTTCAAGGGACAGACACATTTTTTTTTAAATAAATTATATTTATTTATTTAATGAGAACATTTCATGGATAGATTTCAGTGTACATTGAAACAGTTCCATTTATATATGTATGTTTGTAACCCAGTTGCAAGGAACATTTAGTCAAAGTACGTAGGTACTTCTAACGTCAAAGACGTCAAAACGTAAAGCCTTAAATGTACTAATGCCCAAATCGATCAGCAAAATTCCGGTGAAAGTAGAATATTTGGAATAATTAAACACACAAAAAATCCCCAAAAAAACGTCATCGTTCGTCCCCATATCCTCCCGAATTCATTCATTATTTTCCACCTCTCACCGGTGATTTTCTCAATTCAAGGACCATTTTACTCCCTTCCCCGAGTAAGAAACATACACGAAAGGACACCATTTTTACTAAGGACAATATGATTTTCCGCCTCAAATTTATTATCCTTATAATTTTTCACTCGAAACAGCACTTTAAGTAAATAATAGTTTGTCATTGAACGAATTAATCAAAACAGAAAGAGAAAGAATAAAAATGCGAGGACAATTATTTTGGATTTTTTACCCGTAATATCCATCCTTAACGTGTTTTCCCGTTTGTATGGGTGGCACTGGTGTTGGTGTACGCGCTTTGTCTGTCTGCATATTAGTCCAATTGGCGTCAACAGGACTACAGATTTGCCACAGAGCGAGGATAATATCGGTCATGGTGGCGCCACAATCAAATCGATTTAGCATCCCTCTACAACACAATACTGACGAGGACGACGCCAACAACAGTAACGGGAGCAGAAAAAATACTCTAAATAAGAACAGTTGCCCAGTTATGAAGCCTGAAAATATTTACCAAGCGGAGGATGTATAGCAAAACTCCACCGACGACGAGAATAACAACAATGTGGGAATGTGAGGATGTTAATGTCCTTTTCGGAGAAAAATACGAAGAATTTGAAAAATGAAAATACGGGACGAGATTTACAATAAAATCTGAGATCTTGTGAAAGGATTCACATTCACGTAATGAAAATCGCACAAGTTGTTTGTACAAAGGGATACTACGCAGTAGTGTGTGGGACGTTAGAAAAATGATGCTAAACTGAAACACAGTGGGTGTTAAAAGTGAGGTGTCATTGCTTTCACAATGTGAGTTGTTTTCGACAATGAAGAAAAATAAACAGATCTTCCTCGTAAAAAGAATCTCAAAAGAAACTGGTAATTTGAATTAGAAGTCTAAGACTAGTCAAAAGCAGTCTTCTGTCGAGCTATTGAAGCTTAAAACTTTAGATACCTACATTGGCATCTGATTTATCCTTGCTGTGATGATTTTGATAAAATTTCTAAGCTGTGGTTTGAAAAGGTTTTTGCTTAAAAGTGTGGTAGGTGCATCATCCTTTCCTAAGCGCGTCCAATATTGCATTTGTGGATATTCTGCTTGTAAACGACTTTTATGTACCACCACTCATTGATCACTCCTCGATCACATGTTCCATCCACATTACCACATCCCACACTCATAGTATCTACTGTCAACCTATTTCCTAATTGCGTGCATCATCAAAACCGCAAATCCATTTCCTAATAGCAGACATCATCAATTCTTCTTCAATAATTTAACGAGTCGGCAACAAAGTCACTGATTTATTGTTTTAAACAATAATGCGACTTCAAGAAATGATACCCAATGCCAAAACGCGCCCTAATTGACGACCGATATTTGTTTACAAATAGAGATCGTAAATGCGACTTGAAGAGCGACCACGTCCAAAGTCAACGCGTGCTCTATTTGACCATCGATATAGTCAATCATCTCTATCCGATAAGCACTTCAACCGAATTTTGTGTATTCTCTATGCATGTATATATAAAAATGAATTGGTGTCTGTTTGTATAAGCATAACTCGGCTGAACATCATCCGATTTGCATGGGTTCGTATTGAACCAGGTAAAACCACAACGGAGCCGGAAATTTGAAAATTTTAAAGAAAAATTTAAAAATTCAGAAAAATCATTTTTTCATACATTTTCTTTTTTTTCGATGACGTTATAACTCGATAACCGCTGGGCTAATTTTTATGATTCTTTTTTTGTTTTGTTCGTATTGCTGTATGTCAGGTTTAAGCAGAAATCTAGGCCCGATAGGTGGCGCTGGAGTCGGGTTTAAGCAAAAGCCATATTAATTGACGAAAATGACTCATATTCACAATATATGCTGGTATTGTGCCAAAAGAGAAAATTACAAAAGCTGGACCCGATAGGTGGCGGGAATTTGGTGATTTTCCGGGAAAATGTTCCAAATGCATTACTATTTTGAGATTATATTCCTTCGAAATAACTGTCATTTATGTACGTTGGCAAATTTTCATTAAAGTATTTTGTTTTTGCAAATAAAAATCATTGAATTCAATTTAATTCCAAAAAAGTTTTATTTTCCCAACTTAAATCAATTTTATGTCAATGTTAATCAAGTCTACCATACATAAAGCAGATTACTAGATCAATTATCTGTCATGTAAGTAAAGCGAAGCGACTGTTTGCGTATACGGGCGAAGCCGGGCGGATCAGCTAATATTTCTATACATAAAGGTGAATCAGATAATAATAAAAGAGTTCCACCAACACCTCAGAACAAAGCGTTTGTTTTAGTTTGTTTCGAAAATCAAATGGGCAAAACCCCATAACTCGACTTCCACTTAAGAACATTTTTGAAAACTCTCAGCAACACACGTGCCGCAGCCTTATGCTTATGCATGAAGTCAGTAATGTTTTTGATATTCTTTTTTTTTTTTTTATAATCTACACACGCTAAAGGGGATATGAATACCCTTTTAATGTTTACACACAGCGCGAGCACATGAAGGACGAGAACGAGGGACAGACAGATCGACGTAGTGGTAGGAAACTCAGATGATAGGTTTCAATTTCAACTCTATGGGTGGTGTCCAGGATAACTGGAGAGTTGTGTATTATTTTTGTACTTGCTTATGATTCACAGGAGTTTTTTCCAGATGTTTCTTATTATTATAGTTTGTGCGATCAATGTCTTCAGCCATATTCAACATCCTACTGCCAGTGTTATGCCTTCGCAGTAGGTTTTGATATTAACTTCTGAAACTGATCAACTTATTTTTATTTCGTGAGAAATAAATGCTTCGAAGACATCTGGATTCGAACAGTGAACCTTTCGCATGACAAGCGACGACGACTACCACTACGCCACGGCCACCCACAAATTCATTTCAGAATGGCACGATATATGTACATTCCAAGTAATAATATAATTTTTTTTTCAAACCTGCGACCAGAGTTGGCCTCTTTTTTGTCTTTAGAAATTCGATAATCCCTTTGACTGCGATACTTTTGTAGGCTTGTTCATATACATATACATACATTATATGTATTTGCCTAGTGGTTTGGCTTTTCTTTTTCTTAGAGAAATGCACTCTGAGATCAGATGCTCCATAGTTTCTTTTGTTTTTTTTTACAAAGCATGAAGTCTCAAATGATCGAAAGCCGATCATTTTTACAGCAAGCGCCAGCTTAATTTGTTGATAGATATGTTCGACTTGACAAATGGCCCACTGCAATGTAATTTATATCATGTGTTAAGTACTGAAATTACGTGCTCTGAAACATGAAAATGTGTAGCGAAATGTTAAAATTTGAGTTGAATGTTCTAAATTAAGTTTTGCTAGATTGCTCCTGTGGAAAATTGGATTAGGCGTTAACAAATAGATAATCGGTACTTCTGCCGAACTGCAGGAATATAAATAGTAGTATTATTACTTGCTTTCACTGGATACGTTTCGTAACTCAGCTTAGGCAGGTGTACACCTGAAACTTCAGATTTTACTGCTGCAATCCTTCGGTCGCCGTGGCCGTGGTGGTTAGTGTGTTGGACTACCACGCAATGCTGCCCGGGTTCAACTCCTGGCCGGGTCTAACACCTAAAAGAGTTTTTTCACGGTACCACCTCTTTCGAATGCCTGACAAGCATCAAAGAGTCTCACTTGTCACGATTGAGCTTCTCAACTCACCGTTCGGAGTCGGCAAAAAACTGTAGGTCCCTTCCATTCGTGCAAAAAAAATATAACACGCACACACAAATGGTTGCGAGAAGCAGGCCCAGGTTCACCTCGAGCTGTAGCGCCAACTAAATAAGTAATCTTTCGGATTACACTAAACTAAAAGTGAAGGAGAGAAGTGAGTGAGTTAAACCAGCAATTTGCAACAAAAATAAAAAATGAAAGTTAATTGTCATAAAGTGATTAAATGTCTTCCGTTTCAAGAGTATAAAAAACCAATATCTTCAACATCTGTGACAATTCAAAAAATAAGCAAAACATAAACTAAAAAAAAACCCTTTCTTACCTGGTGTCCAATAACTTTCCCTGCAGACTGTAAAAATGACTACTTTGGTTTCCCATCCAGCGAGTAGGTGGGTGAACGCATTTAGTTTTAGGTCAATGCACTTTCTATTGCTCCTTTATGGAAGCGTTCTACTCGTATTGCACTAAATTTCCCGCATTTAACCCGATGATAAAAATCTAAAATTTGTGGTCAGTTTGTCCTTCGGTAAAAGTTCACTTCTTTCTCTTCCACCGAAACTTTATGAAGTTCAAATTAATGGACACCGTTCGTTGGTTGTCATCAAATGCAAATATCATGAAGTTGCTCCTTCTTCCAATAAATGACCATAGTTCTATCCAAACAATAGCTTCCGGCTTCGTGACAAACGTCTGGAGCCAATTGCAAAAGTTAACAACTGTTGAGTTGAAGGTTTCGCATGTAACCTTAGTGATACCACTTTGGTTGCGGTTACGTGTAAGAATGCAGGCACTAGCATATAATCCTTGACATTTAAGTAATACGAGTACCTATAGGAAGCGTGGAATGTGCGGATTGTTTCTATACTCGACGCTTCCTCTTGTCCGCACATCTAATGGACAAATGAATGGATTTCGGTGCCCTGCGATTGGTGCTGTATGCCAAACAGCAATTTTGCTTATCGGAGCTATTCTCGCTTACACCCGCCCACACGGTGGCATCTATAAATATCCGTAAATGGCATTAATCCTTAATGTTAGGTGGAACCTGATTCGAAGGAAAAGGACATTCGCAGACACGCGAAGTGAAATCGGATATTCAATTCAAAGAATTTTTGATAAAGCAAAAGGAAACAAATCAAATAAAGTAAAGTCCTGGCATGTTGACTGCTTTTTTTTTTGTATTCCTTAAAGGTGAGTTTTTTAAGTTTAATAAAAAGGGTTGTTGGAGACTGTAGTTATAGTTCGATGGTTGGAGCAAAACCAAGGGATCACCGCGATTGTTGCTTTCACCACTGACAACTCGAGCATGTTAAGCACGTTTGTAATATGAAACAGAGATATGAGTTGACTAATCTTTGTTCAAATTGATTGATAACTACAGAAAGCGAAGACAAGCGGTGACCGTGACAGGAACGAGCTCTGTTGGACACGATTGGGCACGGTGCGTATTGATCAATAACATGAGAAGCTGGTGTTTGAAGGCTGTACCGAAAGTAATAAAATATCTTAGCATTTTGTCAAACAATTTGACACAATTACCAAAAATATGCGATACAACCATATAAAGGGTCAATTACGGTGCCGGTTGTACTGTATTTGATGATGAAACCCTCTCACTTCCTTAAAGTTTAGGTATTATTTAGAAGTCTGTGTCCCGCATAGTAATGATTTGCAAAAAAGACTACCTACTCGTCGATGGAAACACAACACAATTAGGTACGTCGTTTATAAATAGTTTGCTTGTCTATTATTTATAACTCAACATAGCGTGACTACTACTGCCCACTACCGGTGAATTCATTTCCGGCAAAAGCGATTGTGATTGTTATTAAATTAAAATTTAATTTTTTTTTCGGGGAAATAAAATCGTGTTTTAATTATTACAAACAACCGTAGCTTTTGCGGCGCAAACCCTATATAAAAATAAAACTTGCGCCTGAAAGTATAATACATCATTTGATACCGGTTCCGGTTCTCGTTAATATTTGGAGACACGTAAAGGTATTTAAATCGAATCCTGAAAGTACGCCCACTGGGAAGTGATATAGAATGGAAAAATGTGCCCCTAAAACGCCTTTCCATTTTCATTTGGTGAACGTTAGTTTTCATTTGAATTTTATATTTCCTGATTTCGAATTGAATAAGAGGCTCTATCCACACGACCAAAATAATAAGATGATATCATTTAAAATGTCACAAAAATACGCGTAAATATGTATATTCAAACATATATTGTTTCTAGTGTTCTTCTAGTGGTTCTCTATTCATGGTGGGTACGCTACGTTCCTTCGTAGTAAAGAAACAAAAAAAAAAAAAAAAACGCTGATTTTACTTATTTTTAGAAAAGGAAGTTTCATGTTACGTTAGAAATGTATTTTTAGCTTTTGGTGAGACTTGAGGGAAATCCTTTCCAGTACCCCTGGACTATAATAGAAATATGTAAGTATGTATGTATATGAAAATACAATTCGCCTGGTTGTTTTTTTGTTTAATTTGTTTGCGCAGACCACACCCATGACATTACGATAATCTGGAGCGTGAAACCAATAACAGTAAGTTAGAATTGCTTGAGTTGTAAAACAAAATTATCACTTTCCGGTATACTGTAACCAAGCGGTACATACGAACATTACTGTTCATAAGTTTCAGACCAACAATAAGTTCTGTGAAAAGAAGGTGTTATTGAAAAGGTAAAATATTTTGGAACTTTATTTCTTTCTTTTCTTGCGTTGGGTGTCGCTACAGTTCGGGGTGAACCAGGGCCTACTTATCGCAACCATTTGTGTGTGCGTGTTATATTTTTGCACGAATGGAAGGTACCTACAGATTTTTTGCCGCCTTTGAACGGCGAGTTGAGAAGTTCATGACAAATGATACTCTTTGAATGCTTGTTGTTCGTTAAGAGGTGGTACAGTGAAAAAACTTTTAGGTGTTTGCTGGGATTGAACTCGGGTAGCATTGCGTATTAGTCCAACACACTTACTCATTTTTTGGATCTTACTATTTCAGTACACTATAGGTAGGATAGGTTAGGTTAGCGGGCTGATGGGAATACTTACATCCTCATCACATGTGAACACAGTGTGTTCCCACTCGTGGTGTTAAAGTCTGAGTTTCATCCATCCTGACGCCATTGCAAAATCCAGCAGGTCACACGGTGATTTTATTTGAGTAACAGCTATTGCTTTTATGGCCGCCTAGCTGTCAATGTAAATTGTGATATCCTCTCACGATATTGTCATCATTGACACCAATTGGGCGGCCTTTGTCACTGCTAGAACCTCCGCTTGGAAAACGCTGATGTGATCTGGGAGTGGTATTGCTTATTCTTATGCCTAGTTCCTTCGAGAAGCAACCCGCTTCTATACCTATGTCCATCTTTGACCCATCGGTGTGTAGCACGTCTGGAGATCATCTCTATCAATTTTGGCGTTATTTCGGTTGGAATGGGATGCGATTCCAGAATTTCATGGTGAAGAGTTAGGCATTTGGCCTTTCTGCCCAAGTGATCCTATAATGGGGTTCAATGCGTGCATATGCTGCGATTTCGCCCCAACTACAGGGTCTATAGTACGTAGGTAAGCCTTTCGCTTTGAAATTCCGAGAACTTTCATTGCCATTACCTTCATAGTCTACAAGTAGCTTCAGGGTCATAATATATGTATGTATAAAGTCTACAGACAGCTTCATTGTCGTGAGATATAACGATGGGTAGATCTGCTCCCAAGAGGTACATGCAGTTTGTCGTGTTATGTGGTAACTATTAGAATATTTTTAAGTACCTAGTTAGAATCGTAGGTATCGCTGCTAACTTTACTTTTAGAGGTTTTTCGATATTTAGATTGCTAGTAATAACTTAGCTCAGATACTTATATTTTTTACAATCTCAATGGCTTCTCCTCTGTCCGTCTCTCGTTACGGCCATATCTTCGACCAGCTGCACGAAATATCATCATTTTAGATTTGTCGATTTTGACTGTCAAGTTCCTGGTCTCCCAGCAGTCGTTTACTCTATTTATCACGAGCTGCATTGTTTGTGGTGATTCGGCTAGTATTTTCATGTCGTCAGCGTGTGTATGTATATGTAGCCACCTTGACCTCTATTTCCGCAATTCTTATTTCACCTCCAAGGTGTTCGGTTATATCATCTTATAGAAGATTTCAAAAAAAAGATGGGCTTAAATTACAGCAATATGCTCTTTTTTTGTCTCATATACAGGGACGTGGCGTGATGTCCTAAGCAGGGTGTTCTACTTTTTTTTTGTTGAATAATAACGTACATATGTATATTCTCAGTTTTCTCCAGGACCACGACGAGGATGTTAGTAAACAAGGCCAAAAAAATAATTTATTTAGAACAGGGCAACCACACAACCAAAATTTTCTTTCATAGTGAGGAATCTAAAAATGTAGAGTAAAAGCTTTACTAGGTAAACCTTACAAATCAAATCCGGAAGAGACGGTGTTGGCCTTCCAAAACTAATTATTTCCAGTCTTTCTTCCGAATTTAATTGAGAAAATGGTTTCTTCAATAAATTTTCAATAGCGCATCGACAGGTCATTTTTCTCTTTTACGATTTGGCTTAAAAGAACGACATGCATATCTAACTATTGCCAAAATGCGAATGATCAATGATGATGTAAGAATAAACATGTTTCCGCAACATGTTTTCAATGCAAATATTTGAAAAAAAAACACGCCTATTGTTGTGTTGCTTTTTGCTTTCGCTTCAGTCGATTATGTTCTACAAATATAGAGCACATCGAAATCGAACAAATAACTAATATCAGGAGAAGAGAATCGAGCAAAATTCAACCAAACAAACGTTAACATGCGAAATAAAACAAAATATGAAAACCAACAAAATACCCACAGGCCACAGCTAACATCTTCCTCGCTAAAGAAAAGGGTAGAAAATGTATTGTATCGAGCCTGCCTGCGTGCGCAGTTTGCTGGGGAACTCAAATTGATGCGAAACAAAACAGAATATGAGAAGCAACATAATACCCACAGCTAACATCTTCCTCGCTAAAGAAAAGGGTTGTATCGAGCCTCAGTGCGCAGTTTGCTGGAGAACTCAAGTTGATGTGAAATAAAACAGAATATGAGAACAACATAATACCCACAACTAACATCTTCATCGCTAAAGAAAATGTGTTGTATCGAGCCCGGGTGCGCAGTTTGCTGGAGAACCCAAATTCATGTTATTGTACAGACGATTTTTGGGACTTTGAATGTGGTAGAACGTTTTTTTTATATGGATATTTCCTTTGGGTTGGTGCGCTAGTAAGTGGAGACCAACCGGGCGAGTCGACGTCGAACTGAATTTAATAAAAAGTTGGTTTGGATAGGTTGCTGGATAGAGGTTTGAAAGGATGTATGTATGACGGCGCGCACCGTTCAATTTACTTACGAAAAGAGGAAAACATTTTGTTCAACGTCAATTTGTGTTGAATGGTTTATATACATTTTGGTATTGCGATTTTGACTGCGGTGTTTGGTTTGGTTGATTCGGCTATGGACGGTGCGGCATAACAGAGTGAACAAAAGTGGATGTTTAAGCATTATTTTTAATGAAGTATTTTTGAATTGTAACTCAATTAGATATTGTTAGCGCATGTAAAGGGTGATTTTTTAGCTGGTTTGGTTTTGGCAACACTGGTTTTGACAGCTGACGTGTGTTTAGTACCTTGTGTCACTGTCAAACAGCTTCAGTTTGGTTTGTAATTTAACCATGGATCGTCTTACAAATGAACAACGCTTGCAAATTATTGAATTTTACTATCAAAATTCGTGCTCGGTTCGAAATGTTCATCGCGCGCTGCTTCCATTTTATGATCGGCATTCTCGACCTTCTAAGCAGTCTATTCGGAAGATTGTGACCAAATTTCGCACCAAATTTACTTTGTTGGACATTAAACCACCAACACGTTTACGTACTGTGCGTAGTGAAGAAAATATTGCGGCCGTATCAGGTAGTGTGACAGAAGACCGCGAAATGTCGATTCGGCGCCGTTCCCAGCAGTTAGGCCTTTGTTACAGCACTACGTGCAAAATTTTGCGGAAGGATTTGGGCGTAAATCCAGTAAATACAGCTGGTGCAAGAACTAAAGCCAGCCGACCTACCACAACGCCGAATTTAATTTAATTAATTAATTTAACAGTTAATTTCACGTTTCGGGCCGGTCAATTGGCCGCCTAGATCGTGCGATTTGACACCATTAGATTATTTTTTGTGGGGGTATGTCAAGGCTAATGTCTATAGGGACAAGCCCGCTTCGATTGACGCACTGGAAGCCAACATCCATGCATTCATTCGTGAGATACCGGCCGATATGTGTGAAAGAGTATGCCAAAATTGGACTCAGCGGATGGGCTACCTGAGACGCAGCCGCGGTCAACATTTGCATGAAATTATCTTTAAACATTAAATTGCAAGGTTCAAACTATCGATTCAAATAAATATTTCATTCATTTTTTCGAATTTTTTGTGTTTTTTTTTTAAAAAAAGTTCTCAACCTCTTGAAAAATCACCCTTTATATAAACAAATAAATTTTTCATAAAGATGGATTTCGTTGGGGTGTGCGGAGAACACCTGCGCACCTTAGAGTAAACGTCACTGCTCATATATATAAGCAAGTCGTATATTGATGGGATCAAATAGGTTCCTGCCTATTGTTTGAATTGTATAGGTTAGGTTAGGTAAGGTTGAAAGGGGCCATCATAAAAACAACAGGCACCATAATGGGCCCATCGTGATCTCCTGGAACCATCGTAAGACGGTGCCTGAACTGAAACATTTTCGTCAAAGCATATAATTTCTCTGCAAAATTTTAAGATTTAATTGTGGCCAGTCCGACCACCCTCTTCCAGTGTATTAAAGAAGTAATTCCCTAAAAATGTCTTTCTTTCACGACGAATAGCCTGATAATCACAAACAGTGGCGAGGCGTCCTATTGTTCATTTCGTTCATGAACGCCTAACTTTCAGATTATTATTTATGATATTTTTACTCCTAGTTGGAAGTTTGAGTCAATTCCGCAGTATTTATTTTTCTCTCAAGCAACCCTTTCGTGCACTCAATTTAAATCAAAACAACAACAAAATACCTGCGACAACAATATTTCCCACTCATTCGACCGTCAACTCGTTCAAATGATTTGGAAACGAAATGTATCCCTACAAAGAGTACACACACACAAAAACAAAAGTCGCAGTTTTGTACCAACCGGTTCGTTCAAATCAGCTATGAACGAAATCAAGCAATAGTGAGTTTTGCTCACGTTTTTACACTCAAATTGTGTTTGAGTGGCGTTTCTTCGGATGTGGGGAAGGTATGTATGGTACGGTGGTGTTGGTTGTTGTTGTTTCTTGTATGTTGCCTTTGTTTTTTCCGTGCTAGAAGAATATGAACGAAATGGGAAAGAATGGATCTGTGGATTGAGCTTTTTTTGAGTGGAGGTATGAAAATGATTAATTATTTAATTAGATTCAAATTAAGCTTTCTGAATTCTCTTGCGAAGTAAACACTTTATACGTTAGCTTGAAAAAATAAATGTTGTTATTTATGAACAACAAGATATTTTCCAAATTTTAATGCTAAGCAATTTTTTGAAAAACTTCGGAGTGATGATCTGGTTTCAGTTTTTCCTCAATTACATACTACACATACTACACACAACATACATTTCCTTTAACAATATCATCTATTGAAAGAGCGTTTTCCATACTTAAAAGATTAAAGCCATATTACAGAACATTAATTGGGCAAAGAAGGTCAACAGACGTTTCAATTGAAAAAAAATCCTTTGGCGAGAAAAGCAGTTGTAATGAAATGAAGGTGTAATAAAAATATTTTTGAATAAATCAAGAAGATTTGACTAAGAATATGCACAAGTAATAGCTATGTACATTAAAATGTCAAATTGCAATATAGGAAAAAAAAAGAAAATAAATAAACTGAACGACTGCATTTTTTATTCACGCGCCGCCACTGATCACAAAGGATATATTCGATATCCTCCGATGTTCATATGACATTGCAGTATCTGCATTCGTCATCGTCCGTGTTTGAAAGACCCATACTTTTGGCATGTTTCCTCAAGAGGCAGTGCCCGGAGAGTATTCCTATTAGAGTTCTTAACTTTGCCATATTCAGTCCAAGGACTACCCTGGTTCTTTTACGATTTATGGCCGGCCAAAGAGCCTTGGATACCCTATGTCCCTCTATTCATGACCATCTGCGGTCGCCCTGATGGCGTGCTATGTTCATAACCGTCTCGGTTGTAGGCAATGCCCCCTTCTCCTTGCTCATCTGCATGTTAATTACTCTCTACGCCAGAGTGTCCAGACACCCAGCAAAGTTTTACCCTGTTTTGTCTTCTTAGTGATCTGAGCACAGAGCGACATCCTTCCGCTCCGCCACTTTCTTCACATTTAGGACCTCTGCCTGAAATACACTACAGTCATCTGGAAGTCTAGGACACATATTTAGCTCCGGTTCTCTAGAGTAGATACCGGAGCCCGTGCCATTTTCGGTTTTCGACTCATCGGTTTGTCGTGTAGGCGATGCATTCCCCCAAATTTCTCTCTCCAGGTACAGCGTTCCGTATGGTGTATCGAAGTCTAGAACTGGGAGTATGTCATCTATTCTATCGAGGTTGCCAATACTAAGTTCTCTCAGAAAAGCGCTATTACCTATGACCATAGCTTCTTTTTTAATAGTATAGATTCGCAATATTTTCGCAGCCTATTTTCCAACTTTTTTCGAGGTGATATGTAACAATATCCGTCTCAGTATCTATATCCAAGCTGATGCAAATATAGATCAAAGTAAGTATGAGTTAGAAGTCACAGCTCTTTGGCTATAGCAATCTACAGAAGAGACATATGTAGAGAACCAGAAAAGGAAATCAGTTTTTATCAAGAATACTTAAAGTTTATGATCCTTTTTTAACATGTTCTCCATTTAAAACGTGTTTTCCCCCACATGTGAGGTATAATTAGTCCACAGCACAGATGTTTGTAATTTACTAATTAACCAGGAAAACAAAATCTTATGATTAAAATCATCAACTATTCCACTTTTTTTTTAATGTTTTCTGGTTGATAACAAGTTTCAAAAGAAAAATAAGAAAAAAATGCAGAATCCATTAAAACAAAATCTCATTCTATTTGTTTCAGTCAAATGTTCCATCTTAAAAGAAAATAAAAACAAATATTGCAACAATAATAGCAATGCCATCCCATTGTGCAGTTGAAGTTTAAATTACGATCCATCCTCGAAATATGATGAGCTACCCACTCAAGTGTACCACCCACACTATTGCACCCCACTTCCCACCCTCTGCGAAGCAATTGACCCGTTCGCTCCTTTTAATTCATTCAAATTCCGAATTGAGCCACCATCACCCAAACCCACCCCATCGATATCTTTCAAAGATAAAAATGGGGGAAAAACACAAAAATAAAACTGCAACAATATTCATCATGAAAAACTTCTGCCAAGGAAAAGAAAATCTACTTTTCCTTCACGATTTGATTGTGTGTTTGTGTGTTCAAAATAATGACATCAAGGGGACGTTTTATTGCGCACTGGTTGTTGGTTGGGTCGGAAAGAGAAGGAAACAACCCCGTCATCGGTTGTCTCTGTGTGTTGGTGGCTCCAGTCTACGAAGGATTGGAAAAACTAACCAATTCACTAGAATACACTTTCCATCCGAACACGGCCAGGATAACATTCGAGTTTCGTTCCGTAGTTTAGTTGATTAAACGCAGTGAAACTATTCAATACGATTTACTGAATAGCGTTATACAGTAGTAACCTTAAGAAAGGATTTTAGTGGTAAAACTAAATAAAATAAAAAAATAAAAAATAGTTTGAACTAAACAAAACAAAAAAAAACCCAACTTGATCTGTTATTGAAAATGTCGTGGAAATTCCACACGCAAAAGTTACTCATTGCCCAAGCTGTGCTCGTCTCGATGATGGCGCTGATTAAATCCGGTTAGTGTTAGTGTTATTGTGTGTGCCTGATGTGTTTACTATAATTTAGAAAATTTATTAATTTCATTAATTTCATTTGATTGATCTTATGCAACATCAACAACATACTCGTGGATGCGATGGATAAATTAACACTCGTGGCTGACTTTCAACTCAACTCACGAAACAAAAGGATGCGCGCTTCAATGTTTTGTTTGCGACTCGAGTATCAATCCAGGATGTACAAATTTGAGATCAAACTCGAGCATCGTACCAGAGGTAAGTGTAGATCTAGGAGCATATGTATTATGATTGTGGGAAGCTAATTTTATGTAAATTATTCGAAAGGAATGTTTGAATTTGTTTTTCTGCTTAAGAAGGCACGTATCAGGGAAAACTCAGTTGAAAGACATTTTATACCTCAACACTTTGTTAAAAAGTGTGTATTTATGTATTTGAATAAACGGTAGGTATGTTTGCATTAAGACATTCTATTTGACCGTGCATAAACTATTTATTAACTACAGTACTGTTAAAATCATAAAGGGTCGTTATTGGCTTCCTTGAACTAAATTTGCTTTCATTTGGCTATGGGAACGAAGCCCTTTTTCCCATTTCCCAAGGTCATTGGAAAGACACTGAAGCAATTTTGTTGCAAAATCTGTCTATGGGTATACATATATAAAATTAAGTGGCAAAATGCGTATGTTTCCCTCTACCGCCCGTAATTTTTAACCAATTTAGTTGTGTTTTTTTTTAAATGTAGATAATTACGGTACAAAGATTATATGTTATATGTAGGATATAGGTTACAAAAACATTCAAAAACATTAAAAAAAAAAACGATACCGTTGTGGTACATACAGCTGAGTACAAAATAATACAACTACCCTTGAATATGCAGGCAAATGAAAATCCTATATGTAATACCACTAAAACATCCGGAAAGGCAAAAGTCTTGCAACAATGTGCGAAAATCATTTGGGAAGAATGTCCAAATGCCAACTTTAGACAAACTTTACCAGTCATTCCTAAATCTACTGCTGCCGATGAAATAAACACATGCTTGAAATCTTCGATTCTGTGGAGAAATGTAAGAACACTAATACTTAGTTGCAAAACGATCCATCAGCAGCTGAATTTTTAAAGCAATTGTTGAAACTGGGAGATGGTACAATGCTAGTCGATAAAGACACAGGAATGATAACACTACGAAACAATTTTTGCCGTTTTACTCAATCAAAAGAAGAACTGATTCATAGTGTGTTCCCAAACATACGAGTATCACAACAGTACAAAAACCATGCTTGATTAAATGCGCCAGCAATACTTGCCGGAAAGAAGAAAAATGCCGGTGCTCTTAACGATGCTATTTTAAAAGGAACACCAGGTCCATTATCCACATTCAAATCAAGGGACACCATCATGAATCAGGATGAGGTGGTGAATTATCGTACAGAATTTTTAAATTCACTTGAGTTGCGAGGAATATCACCACACATATTGCAGCTAAAAATTGGAGAGCCCATTATTATGCTTCGCAATATCAACCAACCAAAAATTTGCAATGGCACCAGGCCTGCCGTCGAAAGAATATTGGGAAATGTGATGGAAGCAATAATTTTGAATGGAAAACTCAAAGGCGAAGACGTTTTCATACCTCGATCCCAATGATTCCATCTGATATTCCATTTGAATTTAAGCGTCTTCAATTCCCTGTTCGTCTTGCATTCGGCATTACCATCAATAAGTCGCAAGGACAATCTTTAAAAATGTGCGGTATAAATTTGGAAAATCCAGTTTTCTCGGATGGCCAGGTCTGCGTTGCATGATCACGAGTCAGAAAACCATCTACACCAAAACATTCACTGTTTTTGTCAATGGCCTGAACAAACTGTTTCATAATACTGCGTTTGTTATGTAGTGGTTTTTGTTTATGTTTCCACACACGAATACCTTTAGAATGTTTACACACAGCGCGAACGCTTGACAAATAACAACGAGACATAGACAGATCGGCGTAGTGATAGTAAACTCGGATGTTAGGTTTCAACTTACAGTATGGATGGTGTCCAGGATAGCTGGAGAGTGGTGGCCATATAATGCGATCTCAATTAACTTAAAGCGACTAATGGTATTTTTCAAAGACATATTTCTTTCTAATATATAAATGTGAAAGTTTGGATGTTTGGATGTTTGGATGTTTGTTGCTCAATAACACCTTAACGGTTTAACATACTTGAATGAAACTTTCGGAAATAGATAGTCTACTACTGGATTAGAGATTAGGCTACTTTTTATATAAAACATACAATTTCTTTATTCCATAAATCGCATTATTCCAATTTCCGCTTTTATTATTTTGTCATTATTCTGTTGAGAGAGGGTTGTTCGTGTTAATAATTAATGCTTTGTGGGATTGTGGCACAAATTAGAGGAGGGATGATTTTGCTAATATGTGCTACCGACTTTAGTTAGTTGTGTTTCTGCTTCATCAGCGTGCGGATCTAGGTCGACGGAAAGGGGGAAAAACACGATTTTTTAACTTTCTTTTTTTTTTTTGTCACTTTACAGCGGTATTTGGTTACCATAAGGTTAAGTCATTAAGTTAGTGGATACCTAAGAATGAAGTTTCACCTTTTGTTTCAATTCACAAATACATATTATATTGTAATAGGGGTAGGTGGGCGTTGTTGAGTTTTAAAATCAGTAAATGGTTGGTGATTTCAGACAAACTTTGCCAGTTAATCCACGATTAATGCTTGCATCGAAGCCTAATATCTTCAGCGTTTACATAATGTTAGTTTAACTATGAACATTAAGTACAACTCCTATATATATAAGAAACCAGAAAGTATCATTATTTGATGCTCATAAAATACATACTTCGTACATATGTGCGTATATGTGTTTGTACACAAGTATACTACATTTCCATTAATTTTTTATGTAATCGTTTCATCTATAGGAATCACAAAGTTCAGATTATAATGTATTGACTTCAGAGTCTTTAAAATCTTAATTTAAATAATATCGCTTCCTACTACTTCCTTTCTATCATACTACAATCAGACAACGGGACTGATTTAAAGCACGGGCAATGCCGGGCAGGCAACAGCTAGTTATAAATATAACAAAAAACTGCGGGACAACATCTTCTTGATGCAGACATAACCATAGGAATGTAAGTGACTTCTGCCTGATACTACCTTAAAAATTAAAAAAATAAGAGCTGTTAGGAAAAAAATACCGTTGTATTTGCAGTCAGTGCACTAAAAGTAGCCAAAAACTGTAAAATAATCAGAGGAAAAAGTAAAAAATATTTTTTTTGTTGGCCAGTGATGCCACTATTTTACAACATCAACTCTATTTTCCAAAATAATGGTCGCAGTCTAGTGCTTTAGACCCGATCTAAATCACTTAAAGTGGTTTGTGTATAAAAATAAAATAAAATAAATATACGGCGTCAGCAGTCCTATACAGAACCAAGCCTAGCTTCTCGCATCCATTTGTGTGTGCGTGCTATTTTTGGCACGAAATTGGAAGGGACCTACAGTTCTTTGCCGACACCGAACGGCGAGTTCAAAAGCTCAATCGTGACAAATGATACTCTTTGATGCTTGTCAGACATTCGAAAGAGGTGAAAAACTTTTAGGTGTTTTTGCTGTGATTGAACACGGGCAGCGTGCGTAGTAGTCCAACGCACTAACCACCACGGCCACGGCGACCACATAGTGGTTTGTGTATAGAGTATTGAAAACTGCTAATCTTAATGTGACTTTTATTTACCTTCCTTTTTGTCGAATTTTTACTCAAATGTTAAAAAATATTTCATACATATAAAAATCAATAAAAAAATACTTCAAGACACCTCCAAACTTTGATAGTTCTCCATTCGCATAAACAAATGTTAGCCACTGAAATGGAAATGTTTTTAAATACACTTCTGCCAAAAACCCGATCTATTTCGTCGAAACATTTTCTTCGTCAGCGACTCCTTCAAACCAGAGACACATGTTAAATTCAGTCAACCACTTTGTCTCGTAATCAATTAGGTGAATCATCCTTTGTCATACGGTATCTTAGGAATCTGACATTATTCTAGAACCGAACTTGAAAAGTAATTTTTTATATGTGCACGCTTCTTCCCCCACTTGGGTTCGTATCAAAGTGAATTTATTTGGACACGTAATACCGGAAGCCACTACAAGTGTTTATTTACAAGCTATCTGTAAAGTTATCACTTGGTTAATGTATTTCTATTTTACAATGTTTGCAATGTAATGAAAACCTTTTTCATATCGGCAAAGTGTTTACCTAGTTTTCTTTTTGTTTTATAATTTTACCAGGTCAAAGTCGGATGGAGTTCCACCCAAGCCTGATAAGAATTGTAAAAATGTGTGTCATTTGATGGGCTTAGGTGCAACTTAAAATAAAGATACCAAACTAATTGCATTGTCCCGGGTATTCATGGATTTAGATAAAGTGAATGAATGAATTTTCTTATGGGGAATTAACTTTAAGAACAGATGCCATGCCAGAATGATAATGTTCTTGGCTTTGCTTCGAAAGATCTAATGGGAGGAATTACATTATATTTGTGGAGGATGATTGCCAATGGAGAACGGGTATCAGATTAGGCGCTTGTTTGCGTGTACTTGAATTATTTGATATGTGACTGACGGCGCGGCGGCTCAAATAATTACCGCGCCAAATATTGTATACATTCGCCTCACTCGATAAAAGAATTTCATAATTAAATACAACTTGCAACTTTCAAAAACGTGTTAATAATGTATTGAACAAGTGTTTAATTTTCATTCAGTGAAGAAGAAAATCAATATCATTCATGAGAGCACTTGAAGTCTACATGATAAACGTTAAAAATAGACACAAATGCATTTGAATCTACGAATATTGGCAGCATGAACGGTACCTATTTTTTTTTTTTAATTTCGATGACAGTATTTAAAAAGTTTTTTTTAACCATGTACGAACAATCATACATATATGCCGAACAAATTCACTCAAGAACAATACACTTTGTGAAAAGTGCCTGAAATTGATATAAAGTTCCAGTATTTTTTTTATTTGTAGCTGAAACAGAGCGAAGAGCACAAAATAGGTCCTGAATATAATTAGTAACGGTTACATTTTTTTTTTAACTAGCTGACCCGGCGAACTTCGTACCGCCTTAAAATTAATAAATATTGTGTCAACTTATAAGCTGAATTGAATTCAGTTTCTTATTACGGTAAAATAAATACTCAAAATGAATTAATTTTATAAATGTACAAAAATCAAAATGAAATGTCTGTCTGTATGTCTGTATGTCTGTTTGTCTATCTATCTGTCTGTCTGTCTATCTGTCTGTCCGTCTGTCTGTATGTCTTGCTGCCTGTCTATCCGTCTGTCTGTCTGTCTATCTATCTATCTACCTGCCTGTCTATCTGTCTGTCTGTCTGTATATCGTCTATCTGTCTATCTATATACCGGTCTGTCTATTTGTCTGTCAGTCTATCTGTCCGTTCACTAATCCAGTCGAGATTTTTATAATTTTGTGCAATGCCGGGGAACACTTTGGTAATAAGTTCCTCTTTCGACGATGTCAACTCGCAAAAATTTCCCGGGAACGATATCAATCCAGTCGAAACATCAACAGTAATTTGGCCATTGCCAAGCGCCAGCAGTTGTCTCGAGAATTCAGCAGCCGATGGGTTCTTCTGCAATGGGACTTTCATGTTCGTGGTCAATTTTAACGCCGCCACAAAGACGACGATTTCAGGCATGCATTAAGTTCATCGGCAGCAGTAGATTTTGGGGTGACGGAAAGCGTTTGACGAAAATCTCCGGAGAGCAATATCATAGCCACACCAAATCGTCTCGTGTACGTCGTCCAAGGTTTGATCATCTATCAGGAGGCATTAGTCAAACAAATAACTCTCCCTAAAAAACAACAAAGTCGTTTTTGACTAATCCTATTCAAAAGAAAATTTCACCTCACTTTTTACACGCAAATTTTCTGAAAAAATGATCGAATAAATATCGCATTGAATTTCAAATGATCGTAATGCTTGTACCATTTGCGGATGTGATGCGCGACATACGAGTATCCGGAATCAGTGCAATAATAAGCAAAACTCGAATCAATTGCAGTAAGAAAAATAAGACAAATTGCGCACAGCCTATGTCAACGTATAACTTCATCTATCGGGTTGTGGCATTGATCGCAGCACAGCGCCATCTATTATTTATCCCGTTAACTTCTCCACCCAAAATGCACGCAAAACGTCTTTTATCACGATGAATTTCACAATTATCCGAAATTTTCCAAGCTTCACAATGAATTTTCCACCTTTTAATCCAATCATGCGATAAAATGCAAAATTTCGTTGAAAAAAAAATTCAAACTGTTCGCGTTTTTCCGAGTTTTCCACTAAGAATTTTATATTTTCCCTTCGAAAAGCCATTCCGGAACAATTGCACACAAAATTCTGTACATTTCGATTTTTCCTATTTTCCGACTTTTTCGGAGGGTTTTCCCAAAATTTTCTTTCGTAAAAACCCTTTCCTGGCAATTACGAACAACTGACAAAAAAATGTGAGCCAAATCGGCCCAGCCGTTCTCAATTGATGAATTACTATACATTTTTTTACACCATTTTTAGCACGACTTTCTGGGCGAATAGCTAGGAAGAAGCCACTTTTAACTGAGCGGAATGGAAAAAACCGATTGGAGTTTGCCCATAAATATAGCCATTGGACTGTCGCACAGTGGAAAAATGTACTATTTACCGATGAAATTGAAATAAATAGAGTTTCATCCGACCGACGGTAAATCCTGTGTACGCCGGCCGATCTGAAGCACACGGCCGCTTATACCAAAAAATGGGTTGACGGTCATATGGTGACTTTACTAGACTGACCGTCGTGTAGTCCTGATCTCAATCCAATTGAGAATGTATGGCAAGCGCTTAAAAGGAAAATAAGTTACAAATAAATTGGTGATTTTGAAAAATTAAGTAGAATCTAAATCAATGCCACGGAGACTGCAGGCAGTTATTCAAAATAGTGGCTACGCCACTAAATATTAAGTGTCTGTGAATAAAAAAACATAAATTAACTTTTTTTCTCCAAAACTCATGCGTTGCTAATTATGTGCACGACCTATTTCGTGCTCTTCGCTCTGTTTCTGCTACAAATAAAAAAATAACGGAACTTTATAACAATTTCAGGCACTTTTCACAAAGTGTATTTATTATGAACAGTAAAAATGCAAATTAAGATTTCCTAAGGCTGAAAACGCATGAGCAATGAAAAAATCAAATCGACCGTCTTCAGCGTTGCTCATTTATGAGCGCGCCACTGTATATGCCGAGTAAATTCACTCAAGAACAATATGTATTATTATTAACAAATTAAAAAAAAAACGTGTGTATAAACTACGCGCGGCAGAAGGAAAAACGTTATCCCTTCATGCATATAAAGGGCTTTTCAATAAGGACATAACAATTTTTTATTTAAATAAAATACAAAATAATTGAAATATCGCATCGGGCTGAAATTTATTCCAGGTGTAGTATATAATATTAAATGTAAGTACGGAATTCAATCTCGTTCATATGACTACTGCGAGCGCGTTTGCAGTGATCGATTCTTTGGAGCCGATTTTGTACCACTCTTCCACATATACCGGCTGGAACGTTGGCGATTTCCACACCACATAGTCACTTTTTATGAAGTCTCTTAAAGCGTATGTCCAATTCCAATAGATCGACAGAAATAATTTGGAATAAAATTCATTCACCCTAACCTTAGAATAGGTACTGCTAGAAGCAGCTTGCATTTCAAACATAAAGGTAGCTACTGCATATGCATGTCACCGAAAAGTCCCGCGACCCGGTAATTACAATTTTCCTTTAAACTCACAGACAAATTCTAGTACCTACCTGACCCATTTGCTAAACTTGTAACGAAGTAGGGCACACCTCACCGAGCTATTTTCTTCCAGTTGGACGAAATAAATAAATAAATAAATAAATAAATAAATAAATAAATACATAAATAAATAAATAAATACATAAATAAATAAATACCTAAATACTTGAATACATAAATAAATAAAAAAAATAAATAAATAAATAAATAGCAAAAAAAAGTAAATAGCATAAATAAATAAATAAATAAATAAATAAATAAATCAAATATATAAATCTCAATGTGACGCTCTTACCTGTCAATCTTACGATTAGATAAACGCAAAAACTAATACACACAATGAAGTAAAACTCCGTATTCCAGTTCATTAACATCCTGTGCCTATTATTGGCCGATTTTCAAATTAATTTATTCCCAATATTATTTAAATTAATGCAAAAATAAAAACACTCTATTCAACTTATTCAAACTACAAATACTTACAATACACACTTGTGGATTGTATATGTATATTGGAAGATTGCAAACCTTGGGGTGCGTTCACACTGTCTTTGATTCTTCGAACTAAATGACAATGTATGTATTGTAAGTAACACTATATTTTTTAGACACGGGCGAAGCCGGGCGGGATAGCTAGTAAAGAAATAAATAGCATAAATGGCGCATCGACTCTATTGCTGCGAGAAGCTAGTCCTAGTATACAAACATAATACACCTCTACTCCATTCACGTTTCATTCTACCGAAGGTATGACATAATGAGTCGGATTTTCGCGTTTCACTTTAGTGTTACATAAAAATAAAAATTTGTTAAACGTGCGTATAGAAAAGTTTTACTTCAAAAAGACTCAATTATGTAGTTGGTAAAAATTAACTTGAATTGTATCCCCCCGGAAAGATTTTCCATGATAATAGCAAGTATTA
Organism: Brachyopa scutellaris; assembly: GCA_949775065.1. Taxonomy (NCBI): domain Eukaryota; kingdom Metazoa; phylum Arthropoda; class Insecta; order Diptera; family Syrphidae; genus Brachyopa; species Brachyopa scutellaris. Next base: position 191,204,884 of record OX459112.1, read on the forward strand.
ATATTTATATGATAGTCATTGTCTGCCATCGTTGACTTATTGACGTTTGTTTAGATCAAGTGCAAAACTGCAAATGTTATACTTTTCTCCAATGATTTTAAGTACTTTGTTCAATTGCGTGTCTCTCTTATTCTGATTTGATCAATATAAAGTCTGAAGTACTTTTTTTCGCAAGCAAGACATTCCGGAGGGCATGTGCTACTCGTATCTGCGTTGTCGTCGAAAACGACTCAGAGAAGTGTGTTTGAGTTCAGTAACTGGTTTACTAAAAAGGACGATAGTTTAACCTTTAAGTGACCCAGCTCGATTTATTTTTGACAGGTTATTCGTTCTGTTGAAAACGTTAGAAATAAAGCATATTCACCCCTGTGATGATTCTCGGTCGAAATCCAATCCGTTACGTTTTCGCAGTTTTGGTGTGATGATTTTTGGATTTCTTCGAATTCGAACGAATTAGGGGTGTGCTGAGAATCGGTCGGAATTGAAAAACGCAAAGAAATTGACGTTTTCAATTCGTTCGGTTTTGTGTTGGTGAAATTGAATCCGGAAGACTCAAAATGTATGTTTTAGAATATTTATACACAAAATATTAATTATTTCTACCTAATTAAGGGGAAAACATACAAATGTCAACCAAAATCAATCAATAAATGATTGACTTCATGGCAAATCCTGATTTGGCAAGTGGTTTTACCAAAACAGCGAGTCGGGCAATTTTTTTTGTCGGTGAAACAGAATAAGAGATTCTAGTTGAAATTCGTAGGGGAACAATTTCACCTGCACATCTTAAATGTTTTGTTTACTTTTTAGAGTAGGACAAATCTATTTTTTTTTCTTTAGTTTTTAAGGCACGATTTTTTTTCCATTCAAATATTTTCTTTTCCTCGAGGATGTCTTGCCACGATCCCTTTTTTTTTATCACCCTTTTGCAGGAATTTACTTTGTGACAAGCACGCAGAGTTTTATTGCTTGTTTTTTTTTTTTTTAAGTTTTACTACTTTATGTATCAATACGCATGGAAGTTTTCTGGTGCGTGCATATATTTGACTGTAAGATATGAATACTCGCTACTGTGTGTGAATAGAAAGGATGCCGCCGTCTCACTGACGATCGTTCTACGCAGCAATCCTACTGCAACTGAAATCCTTTTATTTGGTGCTGTCTGTTCAACCCTTGTTTTCGCTGCCTACGCAAATATGCAGCCGTTCAACGACGATAGGTTTCCTCTATTTCGAATTTGTTTCATTTCGGGCGAATCTCAGCACACCCTCTTTCATTTCGTCCGTTTTTGAAATCGGTTTGCGTTTTCAATCCGGCCGGTATTGATCACAGGGGTGATTATCATTATTTCTTTACAACAAAAAGAAAGATTTGTAACTAACTCCCAGAATGGTTAACTTGTTTGACACATGAAGACAAATAAATTCGTGGAAATTTCCTCGAGTGTTAATAATCGATAAACAACTTTAAAAAAAATTAAAAAGTAATATATTGTAATTACAAAAATAATAATAATTTGTCAACAACTTACAACGAATCTTAAATGAGAACCGGCCAAACAACACCCCTACCAAAACATTAATGACATTCTGTATTTTTACTTTTGACGGTTCGAACGTCGCGTCGTACTACAGTTAAGTCCTTGACCTTTCAGTCGAATTACTCTGTGCAAATGACCTAAAGTTTTACAATCTACGATAGTAGAGCTTAAAGGTCTTTCCTATTGTATTTTTTTTTCGTGTTGACGTGGATAACAAGTGTATGCTTTAGACTTCTATGGATTGTAGCGCCTTCTATGAAAACTTGTTGGAAAAATTAGTTTATTGCATTTGCAAATATTTCCTTCAGGTAGTAACAATTTGCGTCCGAACTGAAAACCGAGCAGGATCGCATTTACTTACATAAGTTCCTTAATACACTGGTCACTCGCTTTGCGCGGGGATTAGGGGAATGAAGAGTCTCGCGCAAAGCGAAGTATGAACCTCGTGTAATTAAGGGGGTTGCGATCCTGAAAAGTGAAATATAAGCATTTAAGACACCGTAGCTAGTAATAAGTTTTTCCAAAATACTTTATTTAAAAAAATAATAAAAATAAAAGAAATAACAAACTCAAAAATATTTCCGAAATGTTTCTTTTGGTGTGTACGCTGATGAAACATTTCTAAAATGTTTTTGAAATGTTTCTGAAATTTTTTTTTTTTCCCATTTGCAACGGAAAACAATTTTTGTTTCTTAGGCATAAAGTTTAGTTTTTTGCGAAGATAAAAATAAAAAAGTCAAAAAAGGCGTGTTTCTGAAATGTTTTTTAAATGTTTCTGAAATGTTTCGTTCGGTCTGGACACACCTTAACAGTAATTAAAACAAAACAATTACAAAATTCTTTTAGGAAAAATTAAGGATCTAAAAAATGTCTTATGTCACATTTGGTGGATGTTTAAAAAGATCTGTCACTACAGATTATATGACTTTTTTAGACTTTTCAATGTGCAAATACCGGTTAGGTATCAAGGCCGTTCTTACATTGCTTCAAAACGTGCTCGAGCGTTTGCACTGCTGTGCATTAGCAGATACATACTACACATATAAATGAAGCAAAAGAAAACGTAAAAAAATCTGCCTAGAGAAATAAGTACTTTACGAATCATTTCATTACACCGAGTCTCCACGAGACATATTTATTTCAGACATAATGTAAGACATCATTTCACAAATGTTTATTTTTTCTTTGGGTGGGCAAAGTCTGTCAGGACATTTCATTTGCAAGAACTAGAGAAAATTGAAAAATCCGGGAAAAAAAGAAGGCATCGTTTTTGGGTTAAACCATCTATATAAAAAAGACAGTTGCATGATTTGGAAACCACTTTGCTGCAATATATATATCCAAACGCCTTACAACAGAACTTGATGGAAAATGTCTAAATACTTGGCTTGCAGAAACGTTCATACAACTCGCCCCCCACAAGAATGTAACGGCTATAAATTTTCTTTTGGGATTCGTAACAACATAGGTATGAAGATATTGTATTACCGTTGGAGATGTTCCATATCAGTGGATAAAAATACAAAACCCCTCATTGCATTAAATTATAAATCTTTATTTATTCATCAAAAAAATTAAATACACATTATATACACGAGTATACACGATTAATTATTAATTAATTGATTAATTCAAGAGTTTTTATTTAAAAAAATTGCCAATCAGTCATGTTTCAATTAAATAAAACTCAAATTGGCAGTCCTTGTCAAATTTATTTCAGGATTTTAAGTCCATAAAGATTGCAAAAAATAAAAGTAGAAATTGATTCCATTAAATAAATTATTTCTAGAAATCTGCGGTCTCCATTGGAAATTTCAATTGCATGACATATTTCTTGTAATAAATTATTGCCAGTGGAGACCAAGGGTTAGTAAATTTATTATATTATATATTATATATTTAAATAAAATGACAGCCTTCATACGCAATGCATTGAAATAACAAAGTTATGCATGTCATTTTGGCCAATTGAAGACCATTCCACCTAAAGAGAACGATTTATGTCATCGTTGGTCCGTATCTCATGTGTTCTTATCTGTCGGTCAAGGTGTTGCCATATATGTCCAATAACGATCATATCAGACGATTGTGGCGGTGTTTGCAGCTGCTGTCGTGCATGATATAATAACCATTCTTTGCCTACATGGGAAATATGTGTATCAGTGTATGCGTATCAGAGTTGTAAAAGAATGCAATCATTTTGAAATGCATTCCTTAATGAGTTCAATTTTTTGATTGCATTCATTGTACCAAATTAATTAAAGTCAATCCAAAAGAATCGAAAAGAATGCAAAAGACTTCAACTGAATGCAAATGAATGCAAAAGAATGCAAGTATTCAATTGAAGTCACAAGTGATTGCATTCATGGATTGCATTCAATTGAATGGTACAAAAAAAGAATGCAATCTTTTGAATGCTCAATGAATGGTGATTGCATTCATTTTTTTCAAGTCTCGAATTGCAGTCAATGAATGCAATCAAAAAATTGAATTCCTGCAATGATTTTGAAAGAATGCATTCCAAAATGATTGCATTCGCTTACAACTCTGATGAGTATGTATGAAGGATTGAGCTCCGTATTTTTTTCGCTCCAAAGTTTTTCACGTCTGTCTGAACTACGATTGTTAAAATTGCTCTTGACAGAAAGTCAAGTCAACGGTGTTCCAGAAGTCTACTGCATAATATCTAGGGTGCCCTAGGGATGGGGACATCGAACAAAGCTAATTTTCATGGGCCGTTGCATATTGATGTCGCTTCTTCTGACTGTCTTGGCTAACTTACGGTTGCTTTCGGATGTTTCGCTGATAAATACTGGATTTACTAAGTACGCGACGAATAGTTTGGGGGTTGGGTAGACTTGGTGCACTAATTCTGGTATTATGCTATATTTTCCTGTTTATAACCCTATTCCCATGGGGTGTGAATTTGCGAGGGCATCCAGATCGGTGCTCATTTCCTATGCTGCTAGTGGTTTTATATTTTGTATTAATTTTATAAATAGTTGATGGGATTTTATCCAATTTCCTTCAAAGATTTTTTTTCAACGATGAACGATGAACAACACCGTGAGCCGAAGTTTACAGCGGAGAACTGCACCAGTGCCTAATCAATCCTTATGTAAATGGCGCAAGTGTTTGCTTACTTTTGCGATATGAAAACGCATATCATTGTATAAACTAGGGTCATCTGCAGATGCTGAACAATTGTAACCGTAACTGCTTCTTTTCAGACACTGTACATATGCTTAACATTATTTAGGATACACAGTGGTTGCAATATTCTGTACGCAATTCAAGATTTTTTCAAACAATACGCCGAACCGATGGGTGTTTACTTTGTGATTAACTGTACATATGTACAGAAGGAGCACAAACCAATCATCGCAAATATTTATTTGAGTATCTACACCTGAACTTGTTAATTTAATGGAAGATTTTGTTTTTATTTTTGTTTATTTCAAAAATTTCCTAAATAATTGTTGACGCACGATCTTCTGCCAATCTAACGTTGATTTGTTCCAAGTCAGTTGTGACTTTTTTCTTAAAAAGTGATAATAATTCTATATACCTATATGTATTAAAAACAGATGATTGTTTGTATTGGATAACAATTTTGTTTATTTGGCTTTTGTTTTATCTTTTCAGACGTGTACCCTTGAGAAAATGAAAACAATTAATACATGGCTCTTTGAATTAAATGAGATAGCGTACTTTAAAACAGAGCTACGGAATATTCCTCCAATGAATTGTCAAAAAGTCGTGGCAAAACAGAGTAAGTTCTACAATTAATTTTAATGAATCTAATTTTATTTATAAATCATTTTGTTACATTTCATATAAATTTATTTTGATATTTCAATTCGCTAAAAGGTGCGTTCGATTCGAAATCTGAAATTTAATGATTAACTGCCCGAAGACAATGAGGTAGTGGCACGCGTAGCACGTCGCGGTAGTAAGAGCTGTCAAAAATATATACGAACTCAATAGTGTGCCCGCAATGAGGTAACTGTAGTGTATCGCGGAGCTGTAGTGTAGTACGAGTTGGTTAGCTTTTAACTATCAAACTTCAAAATTTGACAACTCGCTAAATACCAACAATTTAAGGGGACGTAACTTCCTCTTCTTAAAATAATAATAGAATTTCATTCTTCTTGGAACAATTGCCGGAAAGTACCTATCCTTGGTGGATACCATGGATTGCGCTCTGTGAAACCTCCTGCTAGTGCGTTAGAGAGAAAATAAAATAAATATTAGTATTTTAAATACTTTATAAATAAAGTGTATTTTATTTATTTAATACATACATAATTAAATGTTTAATTCAAGAAAAATATTTTTCATAATATATTTTCTAAAACTAAATAATTAATTTTAATTTGACATAACGCGCTACACCATTGTGTGCGTGGGGTGTAGCGCCACACCATTTGCAAACGCGTACTAGTTGCTACTGCTACGCCACAGCTGCTTGCATTGTCTTCGGGCCGTGAACATGTTAATAGTAAATCTGAAGTACTCCCGGATTTATTTTTTTCAAAGAATGACGCTGATTACACGACTCTTATTTTCGTTCGTTTCGTCTTTCGTCTTTTTAACAGATAGGGGGAGGGGCATAGAAACGAGAGGCAGGAATAACAATACTGAGATTTTTTCCGGTTGATCTTGGACATTTCTCGTTTGACAACCAAAACAAAACAGAGAATTTTAATGGTGAATTTTAAAGTTGATTTTGGAGCTAAATTAAGGGACTCTTAACATTTAGTAAACAAGCAATTATTAGAAGTACATTTAGTGCGATTCCAACTGAAATTGTACCATTACCCTCCTAAATAAAATGTGAATTTCAATAAACGTCAGAATCACGTATCCACCAATTATTAGGAACCGTCTAATCACTATCGTACGTACCTGTCAAAAAAAAGAAAGACGAAATGAACGAAAAAAGAGTCGTGTAATCACCGTCAATATCTTCAATCATGTAGTAAACATTTATTTTAAATATTTAAATTTATATTTAGCTGCTGACAGCGAACCAATTACCGCAAGATTCTGTCAGCTTGACACCCGTGAAACGAATGCTTGTTCGATTTTGAAGGACAAACTTTTAACAGACGGTTCATCGAGACGAGATGAAGAGGATAACCTCATTCATTGTTCAATATGTTCGACGGATCGTTGTAATGGCAGCGAACGAATATCTCTGCTAGCTGGGTTAGAATACGTTTTCATTGCGAGTCTATTAAAGAACATTTTTGGATAATGAGAAATATATATAATACCCAAATGTAACACCCAAATGTTTGTAAATATTAAAAAATATATGTAGATACTCGGGCACTGTTAATTACACATGTAATCATTATAATAATGAGTTGATATTGACTTTTTAAACGCATTGCAATACTAAGTTATAAGTAAGACAAGACATTGATTTCAGTATATTAAATTTTACAATTCATGAGCGATCGATAGGTCATTAAAAATATTTTATTTGTTTTTCCGCTGAAATTAACGATATAAAGGTTTTCATGTTACATAACATTTTGTGCACTAAATCGCATATTATATTAACAGCATAAGTTTAATTGAATGTAGTTATTAAATGTACAGTTAAATGCTTTGTATTTCATAAAAAAATCCTTAAATAACCAATTGTGCATTAATAACATTCACACTGCATTGTAGATGTTATATAAAATAAAAAAAAAAAACTTTATATACATATATGAAAGCATTTAGATATTCACCAATTGCCTTTATTTGAGACACAAAAAAAAAAAAAAAATACAAAATATAGTAACGGTACTACATTGTACGAAAGAAAATCGAAAAGTTTTTAAGTACACTAATATTGTTCTACAATTAGGTGTAAAATATTTGCTTAGCAAAATTAAAATAAAAAAATAATGGTTTTTTTGGCAATAAACAATCAATCAATTAAAAACAAAATGTATGTATGCGTGTTTATAAAAAAAAGTATATACATATATAGAAGAATATATAAAAATAAATGTGTATGTATATGTGTAACTGTTAGGCATGGATACAAAAAAATAATTGAATAACCATGCCGATTAATCATTAATAAAACAAAAAAATAATAATATTCGATTATTAAATGTTGAAAATATAATAAATGTTAACAATTATAATTTATTACTTAAATTAATCATTATGTTAGAGAATTGTTTTTTGTAAATATTCTATTACCTATATTTTGTAATATATTGATATCTATCACACGATATTAATTCATCTTAATGTGACACGTAAATAAATAAATTATTTAACAAGTACAGGAATAGTTTACACTTTTTGACAAGCACGTGAATAACTAGCAGTCACAGGTTTTCGTCGGTGACTGTCATAAAACAGAGCCACGAGTAACATGTGCCCAAAACACTCAATCACATGAAATGCGGTTGATGAATGAGTGTCGTCTAAAAATTCAATTATGTAAAAGCGCTAATGAATTACTATTTTATTTTCTTCGTGTTTGTCGATGCTTCGGCCTTAAGGCTTAAGTCAATGATATTTCACAAGGTTTTGTTCTAAAAGTCTTACTATTTGACACGGTGCACCGTGCAGGGAAATAACATCATGGAATTTACTTCACATTGAGATTAGCTTCACCTCAAGTGAGAAATAAATTCACGGACATATTTATGACAGGTAATGACACTTGAGCTGTCAATTGTTTACAAAATTGGGAGGAAAAAAATATTTTGAAGAATAAAACTAGAGAGATGGAAAACTCAGTGAATGCACAAATATACAGTGTGTCCCAGTTTAGAGGTATAATCCGTTAACTAGAGATTTCTGAAGTCCTAGCGAACAAAAAGCGTATGCCAGTGGGGTTCTATTTTCATTCTCCTCCAAGTTATAACCCTTCGAAGTAAGGGACCTCCGATTTGGTGGTAAGACCACTTTAAATGATATAACATCTGAACTACTACAGCTATAAAAAAAAGTTTTATACATTTTGGAGAGGTAATCAGAAGCGCATAAAGAATGCTGAAAAATTCATGTAATTCTATGCAGCCACAAAAAGTTATGGCTCCTTAAACTCAAAATTTTGAAAATTCTTTGTTGCAATTTTTTACTTAAAATGTATTTTTTCAAAACTTTTACTAATTAAAAACTTTTTTTTATAAAACTTTAATCTTTGACCAATTCTCTAAAAATTGTGTTAAATAACTTTTTTACGTACGATTGACAGAAGTTGTAAAGCCATTTTTTGTCAGCCAAAAATTATAAAAAAAACTATGAATTATTACAGCCAAAGGTTGGGGCTAAGTCGACCAACCCACCGTTCGTTCAATAATTCTTTGTTGTGCATAGTTTTTTTTTTATAATTTTTGGCTGACAAATAATGGCTTTTATTACAACTTCTGATAATCGTACGCGAGTCTGAAGGATTGAAGGATGTTGCCAAAGGTCAGTGGGAAAGGATTTTTTTGGCCTTGGTAGACCCACGGTCAGCAAAGCTCTCTGCGAGATGTTAAACATTTTGGAATACAAGTTATGTTCAAAGTAGACTAAACTGCACTGTACGGATATAGAAGAAGAACGATGCTCTCTTTTGAAATATAAGGGATTCCGGGGATTATACTTAGATTGCTTGGATGGTACAAACATTCACTTTCACCGCTTACAAAAATATGTTTTATTTTGTTAGTAAAAATTGTTTACTACAATTTCTTATCTTTTCCAATCTAATCCTTGAACTTGCTCCACAAATTCTTAGTATACGCTTTGTCCTCTTTAACAAAACCCTTTCCAAAATCTTGACTTTCTTACATGTAATTCAAGAGAATACTCTCTTGCCTCTAATTTTTGGGAAACAAATTAATTATGTATTTTAATACACTAATGAAAAGTCTTATTTTTTAATCACATTTTTCAAAATGATTCTTATCGTAAAATTAATTAATTGATTCACTTTACAACGGTATGTGAATTCAGTTCACGTCAAGAAACGCAAGTGAATTCAATTCACAAAAAACCACGGATTTTCGGAATGCTGAACACGAATTTACTACTGTCATTTTGAGTGGAAAGCAGAACACTAAATATTCAATTTCGAACATACAATCCACAATTAATAGTTTCGTTCGGAATACAGAACACCTAATTTTACTTTTGGTAGTTGAATTCACTAAAAGTCGAATGCAAAGCTGTGCGGTTGGTATCACTATTTTTTTATCCCCTTAGCTAAGGCTCCGTCAAACAGAGAGCGTTTTTAACGCCGCGGTGAGATTATTTTTACGTGGCGTCCTTAAAGCCGCGGTTAAGAACGTCAAACAGAGAGCGGTCAAAAATAATTAAGATTTTAATTTCATTAAAATGTCAAGCAGCTCGGATGAAGAATTATTATTATTTGCCGTGTTACGTTCTCGAAAAAAGAAAAAGAATTTGGGTTCTCGACAGTAATAAAAAGAGAAATGAACTCAGAGAATACCACCAGTTGGTGGTTTCCCAGATCTCAACTTTGAAAATTATATTTTTATAATTCTCATCACCCATGTCGTATAGACATGGATATTTTCGCACAGATTCGATTAATTGTTCAATTATGATACAAAACTTCAACGCTTTTAACACTTTCCGTCCCGAATTCAGAAATTTATAAAAAAAATACGAAATTCCATATTACATACAACATTCAAATTCAACTGATAAGCATAGTAGGCGACGAAAAATGTGCCTATACGCCGTCAACACCGAATGATGAAAATAATCTGTAATTTGAATTTCACACAACGCAACGGCCAAAACGCGCTCTGTGTGACCGGGGCTATGTGTTGTCGTATATTAATTATTACAACGCGGCGGTGCGGTGGAACGCGGCGGTAAAACGCGACGTAAAAGCGCGCTCTGTTTGATGGGGCCTTAAGAGGGGTTACTATCGCCGCTTATTTTATTTTCATGGTATTTTACATGTCAATTTGCAAAATAAGCGTAGGTATATACGCGTGCACGGCTATTATACTATACTTCGATAACTCGAATATTTAATAACTCGAATGAAATTGGTTGGCAATAGCGCCAAAACTGAAATTTACATGTAATTTTTATTTGATAACTCGAACTTCTATTACTCGAATGTCTTTATAACTCGAAGAGATTATTTGGCGTCACTTTCAATAAGTCGAATTCTGAAGGGGATTTCCCATATTCTGCGTATTTTTACAAGTTCGTTTTATAATGCATCGCTTTTGGGGGCATTGTGTTTATATTTTTTTATGACCTAGTATACATACGTGTAGAAAATCGTGATTTCGTTACCTATGTATGAGCGAGAATTGTCAAATTTCTTGTTAGTAGGGGCCAGAAAACACATTACTAGGTTGGTATATTGGTCGATGCTGTTTTTATTTTTGAAAAAATGAGTAGGCGACTAAAAAAACCCAAAGAGGAAAAGCATACGTTAAAAACATTGTCTCTTGATGAAAAATGACATCTTTATACATATTTGTATCAATTTTGTATTATACTTAATAACTCGAAGTCTCGATAACTCGGATTTTTTTTTGTGGCAAGTGATGGTTCGAGTTATCGAAGTTCGACTGTATAACTATTTGTTCGTAAACCTGAAGTAAATTCAATTTGCACTGCCACTTTATTGCCTTCAGTTTATCACTTATTTCTGTCAAGAACTGGTCTTAGACTGAGTTTATTACAAGATCAAATAGTTATCTTGTAAAACAAAATCGTCACAGTAGCACATATTGCAAAAGTGAATAGCACCAGAAAAATATTTTGATAAGTGAAATTACTTCCCACCTTCATTGAGATCTAAATTCGCATTAGAAGTGAAACCAATTCCCACAAAAAGTGAAATAATTTCCCACTTTCAGCGAGAAATAACCTCACATCATAAAAGTGAATTCATTTCCCACTTGACATGAAGCTAATTTTCATGTGAAGTAAACTCCCGTGAAGTTATTTCACTGCACCATTTGACACTACCTTAGTACCTTGTAACATATTATAAGCTTCAAGTTGACTGGTACGTGTAATGCTATCAAAGGCTAAGCAATATCTGAGGGATCAATAAATTGCTTGATTAGTGATAAAAGAAAAAGAAGAGTCTAGTCTCTAGTGCTTTAAGACCGCTCTGTTAAGTACATATATGTACTATCAGTTGCAAACAAATGTGTATGCTGGTAAACAAACAGTTGCTTCAAAATAACTCGCTGTCCAGACCTTGAAATCGGGAAATATGTACTTATAAAAAAATTATCTGCGAATTGTTTGTTTTTCTTTTCGACAATCAACGTATTTACGTACCTAGTTAGTTTTATGGAATCTTTTTTTTAAATATCCGAATGCTGGGTTGTACACATATCCATACCTACATAATGTACGTATATTAAAAGGTCGGGGAATTTATTGGCTGTTGGCTAGTAAATCGGGCATGATGAGAATGTTTATTATTTTATTAAATTAGCGCAAATTCGGAGCTGTTATGAATCATAAATCTGTCCCATCCCAACTGGAGTCAACTTGTACGAAAGAATCCGTCATAGGAAGCAACGATGATGATTCACATTTGTCTCGAATGAATGGGAGTTTTTTTTTTATTGGCCTTTCTCGACCAGCGCAGTTTATAAGATTATTAAATTTTGTCCCAAGTGGATTTTTTTTATTACTGCAGGTAAAAAACCCCTGTGTGTTTTTTTGTTGTTGTTATTAGAATATTAACGATAAGTTCTTCCCAGAAATGAGGGGCAGTAGGATTGGGATGTGTGTGCACACGATTTTGAATCTACACTTATGTATGTATGGAGGAAAGTTCCATAACGCCTTAGTTAAGGAGATACATTGTTCGATACGTGTTATTGAGCTTCTTTAATTAAGTTTATAATATTTGATGCATCATGATTTTGTGTAAATTTATATGTATGATACGATTTACTGAAAATGTCTTTACGTCTGACGTTTTTTTTTCAATTACTTAGTAGCTTTATGATTATTCTTTGTAATGAGATGGTAGATCTATGTATGTAAATAAAACTTTATTGCAACAATGAGGCTTGATGGATAGCGCTAAACTTGACTTTCGCAAGCAATGATTATATCGATATTATTCATTCGCTGTCACTGGGACTCAAGACGGAACAACTTCGCTCCATTGTTTAGAGTCTATAATGCAATACCACGAATACTCTCATCCATGAAAGGATGTGAAAGTAAGAAAATTCAATTCAGAAGATCAAAGGGTACGCCAGAATTTCTTCCAATTTAAACTTCTGGATAGATAGATAGATAGATAGATACAAATTTTATTTCATGGAAATTGCAATACATACATACATTGTTTATGTTTTACATTATTTACTTATTATATATAAAACTAGTGAACTATTTTTAGTAGTTTATTCGAAAAAACATTTTTTAAGTAAAATAGATTCCTGAGAGAACAACGAAAATATTTTCTTAAAGACTCCGTGTGATTAGTAAAACTTAACCTAGAATCAATAGTGAGCACTAATTACTTAAATTCATCCATAGGTATATCGGAATTATATGCGCAACCAGCCGGTTTTTATCTTTGTCATTGCGGTGCGTGAAAATAAACTTCTAGATTGGTACCAACATGGGTGGATACTTTGAAATACATTATTTTAGTTCAAGTGCTCATACTCAAACGGTTTGTTCAGCAAACCAGATCCTTAATAAGTGAAGATTCCACTTGATATCAGATACCAAATTCAATGTACTCTCAGAGCCGTAGGAACAACCTACATCATCGGCGAAAGTAGTGAGAGTGCCTTTAAAATTAAGGTCAAACAGTGAATTGATATAGACGAGAAACAGAATTGGAACCTTGAGGTACTCCCAGATTGATTAACTGGATTTCCCTCCTTATATCACCAATCTTTACTCTTTGAGATCTATTTAAAAGGTAGGACCTAAACCAGTCGAGCATAAAGCCACGAAATCCAGCTTTTTCAATTTTCTTTTCAAGAAGATAACATGGTTGGGCATATCAAAAGCTTTAGTAATGTCAACAAATAAGTCTGAAGTGCACCTTTTGCGGTCAAAATTAAAGAACAATTGTGAGCAAAAACTTAGAAGTGCAACTGTACTAGAACTATGTACATCGGAACAAAAGTGCAAAAAAGTACAACAAAGTCAAAACGATGGTTTGTGCTCCTCTATCGCATGGCACATTTGTATAATTGCCTTTCAAATTATAAAAGTTTTTAGCTTTAGCTTCGGTGACTTTGTAAGAAAGCTTTCCTGTAGTACTTCCAACCACTTACTATAACGATTTTGTATGAATTCAAAAAGATTCGTATGCAATACTTCAAACATAAATGGCGCTTATTCACTTTTTTTCAATACCAGCTGATTCCCGATGAAATTAAGATATGATTTTAGACCTATATTCACGAAAGATTTCTACGTTTCAAACTAAGTACATATAAACTATAAACGAACAAATGTACATGATTGCGGAGAAATAAATTGGTCTAATCCCTTCAAAAAGTTTGATTTATTTAAAAAAAGATACAATCCTCTCTTTAACAATTTTATTCAAAGACCTTGCTAAACGTATGCCTACAAATACCTATAGTCATCTTCATTCGCCTTTCCTATCAATTTTCTCAAGAAGTTGTCTTGCCTTATCACTCTTTTTTTTTGCAATTAAGAACATCTTCTTACTACATTTAAAACACCCTAATTAACTTGTTAAGTTAAACTACAAATTATCCAAAATTTTCCTTCCAAAATATACATCGTAGATACATAAATATTTTTGTTGGTATGCACTCGTATATATTTTCTGAAATCTTATCTTAAGAAAGAAATTTAATATTTGGTCTCATTTAACGTTTGGTTGATATTTCGCAATACTGCCGAATCGCATTGATAACTCATCGATGTTTGACACTTGTTAAAAGCATTCTTCAGTTCTTCAATAAGATAATTTATCTTTTCTCTTCTACAGATAGAGATATGTGACAGTATACTCGTGAAATGATACTGTCACGCAGAGCAATTGTCCTAAATAGATCGTTCATCTAACTCAGTCTGGCTTGTGAAGTTTGATGTAAAATAAGTGGCGGCCGGAAGTGTTTTTATTTTTATTGTATAATTTTGAATTTTGTTTCTTGAATAAAATGAAAGGATATAACCTACTGTGGATTACTTTAATTCTGCTATCAGTCCAGCATCTAAGAAGAGCAGGTAACAAATTTCATAGTAATTAAATTGACTCAGCAGTGTCAAGTGAGTTATGTTCTACGTTGCATTTCGAGGAATATAAAACACTGATTAAGCGGTAAATAACTAAGTTATTAGTTTAAAGTGCAATGTAATTGATTAATTAAAAGGGTTTTATGTATTGCTCATTAAATTGATAACAGTTGACTGCTGGATATCTTCGATTGATTGACTTTAACAAATGCTACACGTACATCAACGCCACGTATTAAGATAGGAGCGCTTCTAGAAGCCATGAAATGCTTAGTTTTTCTCTAAGTTATACGAACGAATTTAAATATTGGATTTCTATAACAATCACTGATTTCATTATGAATAAAAGAAAACTAGATTATTTGTTTATCTTCTAAAAAATTGGATATTTTGTCGAACAGCCATTTATTTTATATCACATTTGCAATTCAATTCATACAAGATTATTTAGATTAGATTTTGAGATCTTACTTATAACTATTCAATTAACAAAGGTATACAGTGGACGTGCAGTTTAACGAATAACCCATTTAACGAATTTCCAATATAACGAATAAGATTATTTTCCATTGATGGCTATATACAGATAAACCTTTTATCCGGAACTCCAATAACCGGAAACCTCTATTAACCTCAATTTTTTTTACAGAATTTTTATTTTTAATTTGGACCTCTATTTTCCGCAAAACCTCTAATAATCGAAAATTGGTTCGTATATAGTGAGTTTAACTGTTATGCCTGGTCTGTGCACAAATATACATTTGCTTGTCTTGTTATTTTGCAAGTTGCGTCGTGTGTTCTTTTATTTTCTTAACCCTTACCGACCCATACAAAATTACACACTAAACAGCCTATAGGTGGTACCGAGGTACAACCATATATTTCGGTGCGTTTTACATAGAAATTATTCGATCATGTTTGTAGAAAGTGTGCGTGATAACGAAAATAACTAATTAGGAGAACGTCTAAGTACTTTCTCTCCTTCATTTTTCTAGTTATCAACGATCACAGGGTGAGAGTCAGTGTCAAATCTTTGTTTTGAATTGTCAATCGTCGATTGCAGTGTTGCGGCAAAAGATTTCTTAATTTCTTTCGTGTTTGTATTGTCTATAAGTCACGAAGGAACAAATTTGTGAATTGTACTAGAATGTCTTGGCCGGAATGTCACCACCGAGAACTCCTTCACATCTTTACCTATGCTAAATAATCTCAAGAGCAATGGATTGACATTGCTGAAGACGCTTCGGAAAAATGAAACGTATATCCCAATGGCGATGCAGACATCGAAAGACCGCGAAATCTATTGAACTTAGTTTGGTTTTAGATCTGCATCTGCATCTATGGAACCACAAATCATATTCGATTATAATTCGACTCACGGTAGAGTAAATCATAATGGAGTTATACGACTAAACGAACAACTAATCGGTGGCCTTTGGCGTTATTCTACAACGTAATTGATGTTGCTTGTTGAGAGCATGATCCAGCAAATGTCCGAAAAGATCTCCGAAAATTTTTCTTGAAATAACTGGCTCGAGACATATGCTTGCCATCGATTCAAGTTCGGAGCTTAGATCCGCTGACAACGCGATTATATTTATCAAAACAGCCATGTGAAGCATACTCGACTCAAAAATCTCAGGTATGCACTTCAATTTCGCTTCCACAACCTATCGAAGAC
Source organism: Brachyopa scutellaris (assembly GCA_949775065.1). NCBI lineage: Eukaryota > Metazoa > Arthropoda > Insecta > Diptera > Syrphidae > Brachyopa > Brachyopa scutellaris. Next base: position 191,221,314 of record OX459112.1, read on the forward strand.
CGAGATAGCCCCGGTAGTTTGAAGAAGCATAGTATTTGCAAGAAATGCTATAATGATATCCGAATCAAAGAAAGTTTCGGAAACGTTGCCAAAATTGTTGTAAAACTGTTTACAACCTGCATATTACACCTGCTCTGGTTATTTGCTTGGATTGGATTGGATCAAATAAACTTATAATATCTATTACCAAAAAAATTTTTCTTTACAAAATGTACTAGGTGGTACCCGTACTAGGTGGTCACTTCCGCCATTGGTTTGAAAAATGATAAAAAAAACACATGTTCTTTTCACTTTTTTCAACAAATTTTAGTTTTTATTGCGTAAATATTATTTTCTAGAGATGTCATGGAATCTCAAAAAAATCGGAACAGTGGAAAAAATAATATTTAGGTTTGAATGTCCAAAAAGTACCCGAGTACCACCTGTGGGTCGGTAGGGGTTAATGGTTGAATGCCGAACACTTTGACAGTTCAAACTTAAGGGGGTATTCTAGTCTAGAATTTTGAAAAAATCTTTTTTTTTTTTACATATTTTTAAAGATTAGACCTTCGAAAATGTATCCACCAAACGTTTCCTGAATTATCCTTCAGAAAGCCTCTTATGCACCATGAATTCTCAGAAAGTCTCTATGTGAAGGTCATTGTAACGTATTTCTTTAAATGCGTTTTTCTCGAAACTACTTTTTCCACTACGTCTGACGTGATTTCTCAAGTTCTAATGCACCGATTAACTTGAAATTTGGCGTCGAACTTGTTTATATATCCCTCTATCGTTGGAACTAGAATTATGTAAAAATTTTGTTATTTACAATTTTTAAAAAAATTAAAAACTTTGAAAAAAGGGGCAAAAAATCACTTTTTTTCAAACACCCGCCATTTTGTGATTTTTTTTATTTCCGTAATTCAGACGACATTCTTATTGATTAAGAATCTTTTTTTCTGATCACCAGAAGGGTTGGAATCATGTCAAGAAGGACTCAACCTTATTTTTTACCACCACTCCACTTTACCAGCCTGTAACTTTTTCAATTTTCAAAATTTTTTTGCTTTCAATTTTTTTTTGTATTGTAAAAATATCAATAAATATCTAAAAAAAAAAATGGCTAGTAAAAATATGCTTAGTTTTTTTTATCGAATTTCAAAGAACACCCGAAATTTGTGCCGCTGGACTAGAATACCACCTTAACAGCTGATTTCATATGACCGAAATCACACACACCAACTTGGAGGTACCGAAGTCAGCTGGGTTCGGTTGGCTGAGTATCGTTTTAATGAACGACTGGCTAGCTAAATTTCAAAAAAACACGGCTAATGTATTTTGAAAATTGCACGTACCCAAATTAAATTAAGATTCTCACATAATGGTCTAAGCTTATATAAGTATTTCAACATAGTGATATTGCTTTTGCATCATTTTGTGATGTGACATTTTCATCGTGTTTCATAAATTAATATCTAAATGCGAACAACAACGTTTGCTACCAGCTACCACGTTCTGCTTGTCTTAATCCTCGCTAATGGCTGTTAACTGGTGCAGCGGTATACTCTAATAAACTAGATTTTATATACCAATCGAATGTTGTTTCCATCAAAAATATTTGCAAATCGAACTCAAAAAAGTGACTGTTTTAGCTTTTCTTATTTTATTATTCATATGCGAAACCTTCACTGTTAAATCAAACGATTCGTAACTATCATTACGGGCTTGTGTTCACATATTATTTAATTGGTTTAAATACCTGCTAAACAATCTAGCCACCATTTTGGCCTCACTGTAACTGTTCGAATTTCTACAGTGACATCACGAAAAAATTTAAAGTTTATTGCCCGCATTAATGCCACTTTCTCCATTTTTGATTTTATTATTTCATAGTTTGAAAATAGTTTAATTAAATTATTGAAGAAATATACAAATCAATGAAAAAATAAATTAAAAAACATGATTATATGAAATGTCAAAATGCTTTATGGTGTCATCGTGAGCTAAGGTGCTTCACACTTAAATATACTGGTTGCTTCCGCCCCGCTAGATGATTCCTTGTTCCATATGCATAAAAACTGGTTGTCAGTAATTTATAAGCAAAATTTTAAACTCGTATTCCAGTTTGAAATTTGCACTATTTTTGTGTTGTTCTAGTTACAGGGATGGCCAACCTTTTCAATAGGCGGGCCAAATTTACGAAATATAATTTCCCGCCGGGACACGCACCTACGTTTTTTTTTTTTATTAAAGTAAAACTTAAAGCAGACATGTAAGCACATCGTCGCTTCCCAGTAGGTAAGATCTCGGTCAATAGCTTGTTTGTTTTAATGTAACAGAATACCTACATAATGTATTCATTTTGTTTTTGAAGAAAAATAAAACTGAGAGTCAAGTACAGTAGAAATCGGTTATAATAATACCTGATATAGCGATGAACCGGATATAACGATATATTTTCAAAGACCAGGCTAAACTCCGTTTAACTCAATGGAATTAGCAATTGGTTACAACGATTTTTTTTTTAAACAAATAGTGCTTGGAGATAGTTCTTAATATGATGACAATATAAACATAAATGAAAATCATTTTGCTTTGCCCAACAATATGATATTATTTCAAGAATTGAAAGTGGTGTAAGAATTTATTGCACCTGATATAACGATGAATCGGTTATAGCGATGAAATTCTGAGGTCCCATCGATACTGTTATAACTGATTTCAACTGTATATATTTATTAGATAATTAAAAATTAAGTTTTTAACGTCGATCTTAAAATCTCTATAGGCGCAGGGGCGATAATAGCACGAAACTACAGAATAACTCGGAACTTTGGCAAGCTGGACTGAAAGTATAGTTATATTTATACTTATAAGTAATGATACCAACTCTTGCTAGATGAAATCCAGTATATTTAGTATAAATCCTTTTTTTTTATTAAAACTATAAATTCAGTATATTCAGTTCAACTATTCTTTTTTTTATTACTTCATTAAAAAAAAGCACAACAACACTTTTTATTAATCTGAGTCTGTGCTCAATTCAGCGAACTGCATTCACATCAGACCAACATCAGCTGACTGCGGCTCTGTCTGTGATTGTTTAACTCTTACAGCGTAGCTGGTTCAAAATTTGAACCACAGTTTTTTTTTTCTAATTCGCGAGTGCGGTATAAATTCTGAACCACTTATTTTGTCCCAAGTACCGTTCATTCTGTAGGCAAAAATAACTATTCTTGTGAACAACATAGTTCTGTTAGTAAATTGCAGCTACATATGTTGGTGTGAAATAGCAAAACTTGTTGCCGCAAAAGGGTTTTCTAATGTTCAGGTTGCTGTAAGAGTTAAAAGCATACTTGTCCTGACACAAGTTTTTCACAACAAATCACTGGATCGAATTAAACCGCCATTGAACGTTGAACGAGAACAAAACTATGAAAAAAATGCAAATATTTACATTTGACATTCACATGTGAGTACAGTTTTATTTGACATCTTAGGTCTTTTTGGTAACATTGGAATTCGTATGAATTCTGAAAAAATTCTTTTCAGTAACCCAAAAGATCGTAACATTTCGTAAAAGAGAGAGCCAAATGAGAGTGTCAAAAATTTCCCCTCAACTAAGAGCCTTGCGAATGCTTACACCAACTTTTTTCTTTGGGTGAAGTGGGCTAACGCTATCAAACCAGCCATTTGGCAGTTTCTGCCAGTGAATTTCTGTCATAAATTCATTGTAAAGTGGAAAACAAAAATATGGTTCAACGCGATTGGTTACTTCCTTATGAATTCTCAACTCTCTGAGAGGATTTTTCCCCACTTTTAAATTATTTGACAGCGTTGGCCGACCCACTTGACCCAAACAAGTTACCAAATAGACCTCTTGTCTCTTGTTTCTTGATTTTTGAAAGAGCTTGTTTAATATTCGTAGTACGCACAAACTGATAAAATTTATGAAATTCCAGTGTAAAATCCAGTATGAAAATTCATTCAGTATCTGGACCTCGAATCCAGTATGGTACTGGAAAATCCAGTATAGTTGGTATCATTATAACTTAAAAGTATGACCCCGATAGCGTTGCGAGCTTTCCGAAGACGACGATTTTATTAACACCTAGCGTCTGACAAAAAACTATATGTTCATTAGACCTAGCTTCGTGGGCCGCATGCCCGGGAGGCACGGGCGCGTGTTGGTCACCCATATATTTAGAGCGAAAAAATATTTGACAGCTTCCATTTAATGTGTCAAATTACAAGTAGAAATTATTTATTTAGCTAAATTTACTAAACCGTTGTAGATTTTAGGACGAAAGTACGGCCCATCTGAGGGTATCTTTTTTTCATTTTTAAAGCCGCATACGATGAGGCAAGTATTTAAAGTACCTATCTAACTAAAACGAGGACACGTAGCTTGATTAAAGCTTCACTTATAGCAATATGTTTCGTTCCCATTAACATGATAATTATTTTCAATGGTGTTAACTTCGGGTGGTGTGTTGGACTTAACTTTATCGACCGTAGGTACTGCCAACGTATTCTGTCAAAGTTTCAATATTACAGACGATGCTGATGTAAATTATAAAGTGATAGCCTCCATTAATTTGCAGGTAATTTCTCAACAAAGCTTAGCTGAACCGCATATAAGGTCAAAAGTAAAAAAAAACCTTGGCGCATAAACTTTATTACTCGTATCCGATAAAAGGGAATATTCTCTACAGATTTTATATAAAATTTATTGATCCAATTAAGCTTCGGTATTTGACTAAATAATGTAGCACATTACTTACATGTCGTACCTCCATGACCGGTTTAGCTCAGGCTGTTGATAATCACCTCGTACATATGTATGCAATAAGTCAGAATTACGTATACCAAATAATCATGTGATCTTTATTTTAATTCAATCATTCAAATTGATCCCCGCCCTTCCAATCGGTCTTTGCGATGGTAAGTCAGTTAAATTTAAAAATAAAACCCCCAGGAATGTTAGTCATTCATCATGTTCGTATGGTTTGTCAATAAATTAATTAATTACAATCAACTTAAACATGAATTACCTTTACATTCCGAAGCAGAAAGCAAGAAATACATAGAAAAAAAAATTAGTGACTGCTTTTATCAGGCGTTCTTTATCGGGATGACCATTCAGTAATTTTATTGCGTTATCTATTTTTCGATTTTTAGATTCGTTTGAATGTTACGAGTGTGAGAATTGCCCTACCATTGGTGAGAATGAGAGGAAGTACCTTAAAGAGTGCGGTATACCACAAAATCCGGTCACACGAGATCCAAATCCTGCACCCACTACACTAGCTTCCGATGAGGATGAAGATGATGAGGATGAGGATGAGGAAGAAGTGACTTCATCTGAAGTTAAGGAGCTACCCGAAACATCTTCTTCATCCACCTCGACTTCGACCTCTACTTCGACTTCAACTTCTTCTTCGAGTTCGAGTTCGAGTTCGAGTTCGAGTTCCACTTCAACTGTCGCTTCCGATTCTACTTCACTGTCTTCCAATTCAACAACTGCGTCATCTACTTCAGAAGATTCAACTCAAGAAATAGAACCATTCGAACCGGGCAGTGAAGAGGTTTCAACGTCCCAAACCTCTGTCGAAAGCTCCACAAATGAAGAGAAGAAGAAAGGAGACATCTGGTCCTTGTTTCCACATTCAGTTGAAGAGGCTGATTTATTGAATTCAAACCCAGAAGAAAGCGATATAAGCCGAGAGGTACTTTCAAGGAAAGCCCGTCAGCTGCCTGGTACAAGACCAGTGTGTTACGTTCTGAAACTACAATGTAAGTCATTTTATTTTGGTTCGATATTGAAACAACATTCTTCAATTTGTTTTTCCTATTTCTAGATGACGGCTTCGAAGTCACTAATCGAGGATGTGGGCCAGCTGTGGACGATAGAAATCTTACGTGCAAAATGCTTAGCAAAGGTCAACGCTACGAAGAGTGTATTATATGTGAGGGGGATATGTGCAACAGTGCAACGAGATCACAATCTGTAGTCATAGGCACTTTGTTTGTTTTAGTTATGATTGCTATTAACTGGTAATAAACTTTTAAAAATAAAATATAATTAAAGAGTTTGTTACTCTCAGTTCACTTCAGCACTCTGGTATTCGCAACAAAAATAGAAGCTAGGGGCTTTAATTTTAGGGTAACAAGTTCAGCGATCATGTATCGCAAGAACTTTTTAAATAGCCAGTCGGAAACGACCATGAATTTGAATACTCCGCCGTGAACCTACCACACGATAGCATTGGTTCTTTTTGATGGCATTCCACTGCATTTCTCTGATAGAGTTCTAAAAAACTTAGATTGGACTAGGTTTTAGTCAGTGACAGATTTCGATACAACAGTGACTGATGGTTCGAAAGGTATTTTCTCGGAAAAGAAAAACGAAATATCAAGCTTCTATCAAACACAACATCGCATCGCTGCAATTAAAGCAATAAATTCGAGAAACTCAATCGCTTGTGCAATCAAACTGGAGTCCCTCTTCTCTGGGTTCTAGGATATAGTGCCATAGAAGGGACGAGAGAGTCGACGAACTAGTCGGGTGCGGACAAGCCCTTAACAGCTCATTAGCAGAAAACGTTTATGTCCCTATAGGTGCTGTTAAGGGCATTATACTCTCACACTTAAAAGTAGCTGGTCTCAGGTGGACCAGCGACAACAATTTCTGCTTGTTGTTGCAAGGATAAAAATAAAAAAAAGTAGCATTTCCTGTGCAAATGGCCGGCGAGAGCTAGGCAACGCGTACTGGCCAAACCTTTCTTCGACGACCTTAAAGAGATTTCTCAGAAGAGAATTGGAGAACTGATCTAAGGTGGATTTATGTTGTTTTCGATTGGGCTCCTCAGATCTTGCTCTCAGATTTCAAAATTTTTGGTGCTGAATGGAGAAGAAATGAGATTGATTTGTTTTTTTTTTGCAATTGTATCAGTGTAGAGATATCCGGGAAAAGAATCCGAGAAAAGATTTGGAGAGCTGATCCTCTTCCTAAATATAATATAGAGATATAAATATCTCAACATTACATCCGAATAAACGAGTTACCAGAGGTTGTAGTATCAAACCGGCGAACCTATGCGTTATTTGGGTTTTTCTTCCATCGAAGCCACTACTACTACCTACCTTCCTATGTATCTATGTAGGTCTAAGTGTGCTGGTACCCGCAATACCGGAACCACTGCTATCCAACCTTACCTAGTTATCTTTCTTCGATGTTCCGGCTTTGCTTGAAAGCGGGTTAATGGAATAAAAGGATTTCTGTGGTATTGCTAATGAAGTTATTCAAGACAGGATTATGTGAAGCTGTTTATTGAGTTCTAAATTTGTAAGAGTCTCTCGTAACATATACTATAGTTAAAAATCGAATGCAAATCTCTACCAGTCTCCAAGTTTGCAAATTGGTTCATTAAATTATTTCTTTAAAATACTAAAAACGTATACGTAGTCTTCGTTAAAAATTTGCAAAATCAAATATAATTTCGAAAATGTCAAAATAAAAACGAAAAGAACTAATAAAATCATCATCTGAGAATTTATAAATAAATTTTTAATTAATTTCAGCCAGCAGCGTTAAATTTGCCTTTATAATTAGTTAATTCTTGCAGTGACTTTGACTTAATTGATTTTATTTTGCACGTGATCTTCCTGAATGGTATTCAGATGAACTTTCAGATTACTCCAGATATGAATGTTGTTTTGTTTTTATTTAACTCCGATATTCATATGTGAATTGATAATCTTGAGAATAAAGAAGCTTGTTAATAAGTTTAAATAAACTTAGTCATAGAATCTAAAAACAAAAAAAAAAAATACCAAAATTGTATTAGTCAATCACGACTTTCAAAATTTCGCTATAATGTATTTACTAACGTTAAAGAATCGGGGATCAAGTGATAGGGTCTGTCATCTGGCTGTCAATAGTATATATTTATGCCACCAATAACTGTTTTAGATTGGCGAATTTCGATGGGCGACCATTTGATAAGCGAATGTGCCTGATCTTTAAAATAGTTAAATGACGTGCCATCACCATGAATGTCAAAAAAATATTTCTACGGAACGCAAGTAATAAATTAAAAAAATACTAAAAATTATTTACGCTGCCCTATTAATCGATTTTAAATCACTGTTTATAATTTTTATAAAAGCTGATTGGTCAAAGGTTGGACACAATTCTGACTATCGTCACTGTCACTATCATGAACAATGGCCAGAGGATCATCGGCTAAAAACGAAACTCGCGTATGCCACTTGTAATCGGAATTGTAAAAATTGTGGAGGAATTGGATTTATGATGGATGACAAATAATAAATCGCGGCAACTCTATAAAAAGAACTTTTTTCATTGTTTATAAATGATAAGGGGTCTTTTTTTTAGAGACTCGTTGATAGTCGTATTTAATCGTATGTCTTTGTAGGCCGTTGATTCGGCTGGGTTCAGACAGAGAGGCAGACAAGCATCTATGAGATGAAGTTTCACTGACTGTCCACAGATGAGTCATTCCGTCAAATGAATAAATTGTCGAATTACCATTTTGGGTAGGGTTTTGTATATTTGGAAATATATTTACAAGTAAAATCAATGAACTTGTCCCGTGAAGGGGCGTTGAACCGCACATTACTTTCGCTTTCTTTTTTTGATATCGAATCTTTTTACAGAAGAAAGAAATAATATTAAATTTATGGCACAGTTCTGAGTGGTGTGTTAAACCTTTTTTTGGTGTTTATCTCCACAATGGAGAGAAGCAGGTGTAATGACACTTGCTTTATATTTTAAATAAGTCTCTGAATGCCTATATGGGTAAGGGAAGTAATCCACAAGCTTGGCTTTAATTGTTAAGTCATAATAAGTAATAAAATCTGGTCGATTGAGTTTTAATTTTTGAATGCAGTCGAGGGAGACTGAACAGTTCAAAGTTTAACGAACCAGTTGTAGTATCATTTGCGCGTAGCATCGTTTGGTGACGAATGGGGAAGTTGCCAAACAAAGGTTCAATTAAAATGCCTAGACGGTGCTACCATAATTGTATTAATTTAATAAGTAAAGTACCTTGTTACCTGAATGTTGTTTACAGAATAGACGGACGTCTTTCTTATTTGGTATGATCTCAGACAGCAGCGGTTACCTTAGTTTGGAGTTGTAGAATGAACTAGCGTTGTAAGTTTTTTTAGCTAACATTTCATTTCAATGAAATGCAGTTAAAGGAGACGTAGACGGAGTGCTTATTGTGCATTGTGTTTAAAATGGTGGAGATCTTTGAGTTTTTCTAATTAGTTCTATATACTATTTTGGTTTGTATATGCATATGTATGTACCTAGTCTTGTCATAAGTTCTGTTACACAAAACTGTTTCTACGAATAGAACCGTTAACTTTTTTTTTTCAAAACACATGCATTGATTAGTACAGAATACAAGCCAATTTGATATCTGATTGCGAACTATTATCATAGAGTAGGGTGTTAAAGAGAATCAAGTCGCGGATATAGCGTTGCATAAGTGCGAAGAGAGGATTGGCCAAATTTTCGAGTTGTTAATATCACTCGGAATATCGAATATCGCTTCGGCCAATTGTTTGAAGTAATGGACGGACTAAGGTATGGTCCTCCGCACGTGCGTCGCTTGAACGAGTGCGGTAGTAAAAGCGGTGCGAGAACGAATTCGAAGAAATCTCTTCCGGAAGCAGAAAATCATGCCCAAGGAATTGGATATATCAAGCAGAACAATGTCTATGCTAATTCGGGATAATCTTCATATGACAGCTTATCGTCGGTAAACGAGACTCCCAACTTGAAAAAAATTAGGCTGGGAAAATGCAAGCGGATTTTGCACTGACACGCGGACAATGACCTTGGAAACTTTCTGTTTACGGATGAGAACATTTCTACTGTGGAAGAAGTTTTCAACAAGCAAAATAACCAAATTCATGCTACGTCATCTAAGTTAGCGAAAAGTTGTTCCAAGGGTTTAACATGGTCATCATCCCACTTCAATAATGGTTTGGTGTGACATCTCTCACTGAAGTGTCACATGTGTTGTGACGGGTTTTACCAATACTCTATCCAATAAAGAGAACTGGATCTTCCAACAGTACTCTGCTCCAGCGCTTAGAGCCAAAACCACACAGGAGTGACTCAGGGTCAATATTCCTGGCTTTATAGCAGCGGAAGATTGGCCGTCGGAAAGTCCAGATTTGTATCCACTAGGTTATTCTTTATGGTCAGAATTGGAGAGCATTGCGTGCAAGACTCCGCACAGAAGTTTGTGAAGCCTCAAAACAGCATTAACCGCAGCAGCATCAACGATGCCCATGGAAGTCGTGCGTGCCTCTATAGCCCAATGGCTACAACGTTTGAAAGCCCGTGTAAAAGCAAAAGGCGATTATTTCGAGTAAAACCCATTTTTTCTAATAACCAGTGCTGTGGTCTAATAAATGAAATAATACTGAATACAATATGTTTACGGTTTTGCATTTGTAACAAAACTACATGTCTTTGCGCGCAGCAACACCAAAGTTGTCCAGAACGTTAAATCTATCTGGACACAATCAAACAATTCGTTGACCACTTGGAATATACTGGAGAAACTGTCTATTAGCTGTGGATATTAAGGCAGCGTTGTCATTTTTTCTGCAGGCGTTCTTGCGGAGTTAAAGACTAACTTTAAACGGTAACGCTGGTTATGAAATCACTCCTAACTGAATAAGAAATAGGTAATAGAGATGTTTCTATTTCCCTGTCGTTACGTAAAGGCCGTGGTACGATGCTACGATGGTTTTTGCAAGGTAGCAAAATGTAGTTCAATTAATGCACGTAAGTTGATGTAATCATGAATGAGAGGTGCATTTAGCTCGTGATAGATCTGGTAGACGGCCTTTAGCCAAACCAAAACGACTAAGAAATTGCTTTAAGCACTATATGTATCTTTATTTATGTACATATATTTTTTTTATGAATGAATAAATAGTCTATCTACTCTACTACTACTACTAATTAAAAAACAACAAATGGGAAAAATCAGTTCGAAGTGCATATCTAATACATATTTTGTGCCTGTCAGGTCTAAATTTGATAACCCGTAAAATTTCTGAAAGATTTAATGTTGGTCAATAAACTGCGGCATGGAATTAAAAAAAAAAATTGAGACCGGGACTACCAGCAGAATAAAAGGCTCAGCGGGGCAAAAAAGACGAACCAAGTGGAAGATAATTTTTTTTGTGCTCCAAAGCCGTCGGCATCAGTTCAATACTTCAGTGGGTAAATGATCCATTTCGAGCTACTCAAAAAATAATTTCAGCAGGCTCAGTCAGAAAGGGCCCGTAAAAGGTTAACTTAGAGCACTCAAGCCCGTAATGAAGCCGGATTTTCTAATAAGAATCAGAGAAAAAGGATTAATTTGGGCTCAGAAACATCTTAATTGGATTCTAAACAAGTGGAACAATGTGATCTTTTCCGACGAATCCAAGTTTTAGCTGCATGTTGGAGATGTGAGGATTCTTGCGCGAAGAGAGCCAAAGGAAAGACTGAGCTCTGAATGCAAGATATAAATAATTGAATACAACTTTACATAAGAACGTTTTTCATTAATTCAATCCTTTACATAAATTCTCTTATACAAATTTCTTTATGAGAAACTAACTCTAGCTCGTTGTTCTAGCCACTACCTGTAACCATGTGAGAACAAAGAATGTCCACCCGCTTTATTGCTTACATGTATATCATCCGGCAGAGAAACCATAGCGTTGTTTGGTGCAGTACATAGTTGTCGTTGTTGTTGTTATGTTCGCTGCTGCTGCCCTGCTGTTTGATGCTGTTGCTATGCTGTTGCTATGCTGTCACTTTCAGCAATCGAATTAATGCGAGTTTCTGCTCTCGCTGATTATTGGGGATCGCCGTTTGATTGTTTTTTAGGGTGTGGTTGAAGTATTCCATAACTTGCATCTTACTAAAGGATCAGAATTGAAGGTGTGATGGTCTGGGGATGCTTCTCTGGAGATGGAGAAGGTAGAATGGCCTCTTTAGAATTGAAAGTCCCTGCAAAAGTTTATCTACGGGTCCTAGAATATGAATTAAAGCCCTCCACGCCAGAGCTTTTTGCTGACACTTGCAGATTCATTCTTTAACTCGACAATGATTCTTGCCATTCAGCCAAAATTGTAAATATGAACTTGTTTTTGTAAAAAAAATTAAAGTTTAATTTTAAGCTTTAAAATAAGCTACAATTTTTATGACTAAAAACTACATTTGTATTTTTTTTTATTTATTAAGCTAAAAAGTAATTCGATGAAAACAATGTTGATGTGCTAAGTTGGTCTCGCGACAGCCTAGACCTCAATCCAATTGAGAATATCTGGTCTACCATGAAACCTATAATTGCAAAGGACCGTCGTCCTCTGCTTAAAAATGAGAAGACAAAACTTCATAAAAAAAATACATATAAAGTTATTGCAACCATTTTGCCAAACTTCGAAAAAAATAGTTTGAGGACAAATTTTCAATCGGCACTGTATTGTTTGTAAGGAAGTCTGAGTTGATTTATGATCGCCTAACGAAAACGCTTAAAGACACATCTCTAGCCAAAATGCAAAGAGCCATCGTTAGTCAAAACGTACATATGTGTATTTAACGTCTTATAGCATTTATAGTTCATTTTGAGAAGCCGAGAAGACAGCTTCACTTCATGGGTATACTAGGATCACACGGCAACCGGTTTTGAACCATACATATGTACATATAAATCACTTTTACGCAGTTTCTAAATCTCTTGCATTTATCATCAAAAGAGGGATATACCGACACTGAATATACTTTTTAATGTCACAAATAATACACCGCAAACGGTCAAAGTGATGTCGTTAAAAAAAAAAAAAACACTGAAACGTTGCCCAAAATATACAAAATTTCATCCAATTTCAAGCGTTGAGTTACTGCTGCACGATTGTATCCACAATTTTTTGCTTTATTAAATACCTGCTTTCAATAAAATTCAAACCATATGACATTTTATTTTATTCACGATCATCTGCATAAACACTCAAAAAATTCTACAAAAACATTCAATTCTTTTTCTTTGCCATCCACAAATTCGTTAAAAAATACATATATACACATCGCGACGCAGGTAGGTACCAGTTGAAAGTCAAAATCAAAAAAAAAAAAAAAAAACTAACCGCTAAATGCAAACGCAAATGTATTGAACTCAAACCTGCCACTGTCCATTAACACCGCCCCGCTAATTGGCTCCCCAGTGAAAATAAAAATAACAAATGGAAAAAAGCACGATTTTTTATTATATTTTTTAAATTTTTGAGCTCTGCGCTCCCACCTCCTCCCCCCTAATGGCTAGCGACAAGACACAAGCCTTGCGTTCTAGTGGCAGCAGACTTTATCGCATAACTTCCCTAAGCCAAGTTACGCAAAACTCCAAACGTAGGTAATTACCTCATGTACCGCTATGACAAACCTTTTAGCTAATTTGTCATATCATACTCGTACCTATGACGAGGATAGTTGAGCGTGTTACCCTGATTTAAAATTCCCAACAAAAATAGTTAAAAAAAAAAAATATGAACACCTACGAGTAACTACTCCAACAAATGATTCGCAAAAATAAATCCACAAAATCCACTCGTACGTCAGCCAGTCAGCCAACACACAGATACACTGGTTGAACAGCTGACCAAACATGTATTGACCGCGACCAATATAAAATGTTAATGCTAAATCGCGGACCTTTTAGTTTAATTTTCGTGGCCGAAATCAGTAGTCAAGTTAACAAGTTCAGTTAGTGTCAGTAGTAGCCGCTGACAAGACGCGCAACAGATCTCGCCCCACGCTCTCACCGATTTTGCAGTGTTTTTTTGGATTCGGTTTTATTGGATTGTTTTTTTTTTTCTTAATTTTCATTGGATAATGGAGTTCAAATTTGGATTAACTATTGCAGTGCTGTTGGCTCTCGTGACAAAAGGTGATTAAACTGAAAGTAAAAACAAATGTGACTCAAAGTGATAGGAGGGGGTGCTCAAAAGTGCTTGTTCTTGCTCTTAATCTTGAGTGGATAAGCCATGTGATATGTGTACAATAACTTGTTGGGGGCACCGATAATTACAGTAAGATTGATAAGACAACGATAAGTCTCAAGATCACTGATTGTAAACGTTTTGAGGTTAAATTAAGTGGTATTGAGGTATGATGACACCAATTAGTGAGTGGTTTATTGATTAACTCTTTTGGCTTCTGAGGTGCTTGAAGAAGGATTAGTTTTTCTGACCGTATTTATTCGTCATCCGTCATAGCAGGTTTGAAGTGTTTAAAGATGTTGGGAGTGACTTTCAATTCGATCCCCGTCGAAAACGACGAACATTATTACAGAACTTAATCGGCAGAAATATTAGTTAAGAAAATAATTGTGTGAATTATATTTATCTACCAATGAAAGCCCAGTGTAGTTAGAGGGATACGCAAATACGTCCACCGTTAGCTGTGTATGACCCTCTTGTCACATTACATCTTATTGCTATTTCACTTTCAAGCCGTTATTATATAAGCAATAGATACCGATCGACTGAGAAATAGCTAATTTTAGAAAATCTGTTAAAAAGTAAAGTATCTACCGTTGTATAACTTTTAAGGCAAAAGTCCTGGTATGCCATCTGATAGCATGTGGATAAGCTAACCTATGTAAATATGAAATTTGAAAAAATTCGTTGGAACAGTTTTCAAGAAAATCTACTTTTTACAAAATCGACCGTTCCGATTTTGCCTCGGGGTATAGGCCCACAGACCGCAGATTTGAGGTTTCAAGCAAATCCGCCCAGCTTTTTAGGCTACAGTCCGAGATACAGACGGACGGACATAATTGCGAGATTTTGATTACAATGTTGAGTTCAAATTTTCACGATTACAGTCATATATGTACATATGTTCATATATTATTTCTGTAGTATAGGTACCATTTGCGGCTCTCACACTTAGCCGATATTAAGAAATAAGGTGTCAAAAGAAAGAGAATTTCCCTGAGCAGTGCCGAATTGTACTTTCACATTATAAATTTTAACAAATTAAATAAAAAAACGATCAAAACAAACATACTACCCAAAATGAACTCTCAAAAGATTGAACACTTCCCGTGTGATTTCTATCTGTCAACTGAAGGAAATGAATTCATTTTCGTTGATTTATTGGCTATATGTAAACCATGTGGGAAGTGTTTGTTGTTTTAAGAGTTAGTTCCTTTTGGTCGATATGTTTGTTTGTGATGCAAATGGTAGTGGACAAATACACGTATCAACCCAAATGAAGTTTCAAAAACAAACAATCACTTTCTATATGGTTTTCATGGGATTTTCATGAGTTCACAGTTCAAATGAGAAGTATGGATGTTGGATGAAAAGTTTGCATTGATTTGGGAGTTGGATTTTCTCTTGCGAGAGTTCTCGCACGGGCACACTAGTAAAAATAAAAAGCTGTAACAGTGTCCTGTCTACGAACAACATTTCAGCCATTTCAATCGCTTCCAATATCTTTTTGAACTTTTAATACCCACTGTGTGTGAAAAGGATACTCATACGTCATACATCATACTCAGTGCAGATGTTTACAATTTTTGATTTTGACATTGGGATTGGTCAAGTGAATAAAATAGGCAATTAGGCATGTTTTAAAATAGAAGAGTGATATTTATATGGGATACGTGAGCGGTTGGTGTTGGTCTCACTGTCAGTCTTGTGAGCGAAAGTTAAGACCGCTATTAAGTTGAACGAGTACCTGTTAACAGAATGAGCGTTACTGCTCTATTATACCTATAAAATTAATAATATTTGGCTTCAGTAGTCCTAGGTAGAATCAAGCCTAGCTTCCCGCAACCATTTGTGTGGGCGCGTTATATTTTTGCACGAATAGAAAGGACCTACAGCTTTCTACCGTCTCCGAACGACGAGTTGAGAAGCTTTACATGACAAATGATACTCTTGAATGCTTGTCAGGCATTCGGAAGAAGTGGGCACTGTGAAAAACGTTTTAGGTGTTTTTCGGCGGGATTCGAACCCTAGACCGCTGGCTCAGAAGTGCGATGTACTAACCACTTGCGCTACGGTGCCCACCAATAGAATGAGTAAATAGTATTTCTTAGCGCGGCTTGTAAAATTAATTTTATATCTAAGTATCTAAGCTACAGCATTTCTAAGGAGTTTCATAATTTATTCGGTTGTTATGTACATATACATTATATATACCTACTCGTATGTCCAATTCTGATTTTTCAACGATTTTTGATGTACAATAGATACGTTTATGGTCCTTTTATGGAAGGGATGGATTAATGCCAGTATTTTTAACATTTAAAATTGTTTACTCTCTCCCCACTGCTCAGAGGTTGGTTAACTACCTCAAGGTGATGCCCAAAAGCTTGCTACCGGATGTTTTTTTTTTCCATTTCCGCAAAGAATTTACTGTAACAACAACCTTTCGTCTAAATTGGAAACTGCAATGCACATTAAAACAATCGTGGGTCGTATAAACCAGTTGGAAAATATCGAAACACATTTGGAATAGGTGTTTTTTTTAGTCATAACGAGATTTCAGTCGTAAACTTGAATCTACGTATTCCACATTGCATTTGTGGCACAATCACCAATCAGCCTTGGTGGTGTTCTAAATGCATTGCAATATGAAATATTGTAATCAAGTTGCCTTCCATATGCGCACGTGATACTGGAACGTACGAGTAGATGCTATTTACCCTAACCGGATAGTTTTTAGTTTTACTCAACATACGAGTACTATGTGCAAGTAGATTTAATGTGGCGTTCAGAAAATACATTCGGTATATTTTGTTGGGTTTTTTTCTACCAAGCAACAGATTTAGTTATTTATTTGCATTTTTTTTTTAATTTGCTACGAGCTATAAAGTTTCAACGGGAGAACACATCCGCAGACAAATTGTTTTTGTCTTTTCTATAGTGGTAATATACTGCAGTAAAATATGGTCACGCGAAGTTGCGTCAAATAGCTGTTACATAAATACATACATACATACATTAGGTACATAGGTATGTATTTCAAGTGCCTGAACACAACTTATGCATAGCGGCCAATATTCGAGTTCGTCATGATAAGCACCACGCACAGTCGTCTGCTATAAGATGCTGAGCCCAGATTCTTAGCATCGTCATCTAAAAACAGCTATGTAAGATTAAATTGCAATATTAGTCAAAACCACAAAGTGCTTATCGAGAAATTAGCAATTTTTACCACAATTGCGTGATAATGCCTGACTCAATCACGTGTGGTTTTTCTTTCACTATATACATACATACATAGTCGTATGATAAGATTCATCTTATTCACCAAAAAATTTATTGAAGCTTTGTTAATTTCTCCCAAAAAACAAAAACTTCATAGCCAAGTCAATTTATTACAGTAAAATCACTCATTAGCGGACACCCTGCTTAGCGGACACCTTTTTGGGGAACCAATTTCTAATTTCCCATATAAAATGCATTCTTATAAACGAACAAAAATCTCCGGTCCCGTGGCTGTCCACTTAAGAGAGATTGCACTGTATTTCTTTATTAGCAAGACAATTTGAACATACGATCATAGGATTAGAAGCAATCAAAATTCTGATGAACAAACAAAATAAAAAAATCACAAAGTGTTAATAATATTTATAAACAAATCACTTCATTTGATAAAAAATATTTGTAAGATACACAGATACAGTCTGTGTCGCATTTAGATAATTATTTTTAGTTGGTTGGCCAAATGAGCAAAGTAATCCTCTGCTGTAAAACAAATAAATTTGACAAAATCAAATTACATAAATAATATCCAAGATCCAAGATCTTCTGTCAAAAAAAGCTTAGAGTTGTTAATTCACCTGACACAATGTGTCAATATTGCGACAGGCATAATCGTTGGAATTGACAACTGTGACTAGACGATCGACAAGAGAGTTAAATTTGGAAAAATAAAGCTTTATCAACCTTGTATGGATATCGTCGGTAGATCGGTGTTTTTGTGTACTTTCCACATTAGATTTAGGTTTAGATTTACATATATGTACAAATTATTTTTATGTGTATTCCGTATTCGTAATGCTGGCGGAAGGGCACAGCAATAAAACAAAAGACAAGTTTTACGGCACAAAGTGCGCGGAGACTTTATTAGTTTAAAGCTGAATTAAATCTAAATCTAAAAACCCAATTACTTAATTGCTAAGCCCTACCTAGTAGCGGCAGGAAATGCTGAGCTTGCGCCCCGCGCTCGTACTCCAATCCGGATGCAGCTGGTTGTCCCCCGTTGGCGACTGGGTCTATGACCGGTAAAATTGGATGTCAGCTTTCAGAGGGCAAATACCCAGCGGTGAATTATGCCAACCACGCGCATCCGGGTTCAATATGAGCGTTACAGGTTAACTTACATATGTATATATATTTTTATAAAAAATACAGTTTTTGCCACTTTTAGTAATTAATTTAACATGAATTATTTGAAATTGGGCGGGGTGACCCTTAAAAAGAAATCTCAAACAAAAAGTTAAAATAAAATTATATATACCAAAATTTAATTGAATTGAATGAAAGTCAAACTTTTCAAGAAAACATCAGGTAGAACCATTAACTAGGAACTCGACACTATTATTAGGTCTGTTTGGTATCTTTTCTGTGTAAGTCTTAACATCACTGTCAAATAATAAATAATTTGAAAAGTAGGGGAAAATCCTCTCAGCACTGGAAGAGTGACCAAACACGTTCTGCGTAAAACCTGTTAATTTGTTTTTGTTTTCCACTAACAGTGAAGATTATGATATTTCACAATTGTCAGATGGCTGGCTTGACAGAGTTGTTTAAACCTACGGGAAAAAAAACACTGTGTAAGATTGTGTACACTCTCAGTTGAGGGGAATTTTTTTAACTGTCATTTGGCTGTCTCTTTTACGAATATTTTGGGTAACCAAACACGAAATAATTCGTAAGGATCTTGCGAATGTGTACGAATTCGTGGGTTACCAAACAGACCTATTACCAAGCCTAAGGAGCCAGTATTTTACTTGTTTAATCATACTTCAAACTATTTAATAAATCAGTAAGGCTCATTCTGTTAGCACGTACTCGTTCCAATAATTAGCGCTCTTAACTTTCGCTCACAAGAAATCAAAGTCAACTACACTGGGACTGGGTTAGGGGCAGCGTTACCTTTGTGCGACTAAAGTCGCAATTTGGCACTTTTTTGACTCTCCTGAGACTTTGATACGACTTTCTTAAAAAACCCTAATTTGCGACTTTTCATAGAAATATGGAGACTTTTATTGTTTTTTGAGACTTTTATTGTCGAAATGCATTTATTTTTATATAAATATCCTGAACACATCTATTTTACAATTTTTTTTTTATGATCATACACTATTAGGCGCAAGATACTTCTGAATTTTTATCACGTAACCAAACACATGCAAACAAGTTAT
Organism: Brachyopa scutellaris; assembly: GCA_949775065.1. Taxonomy (NCBI): domain Eukaryota; kingdom Metazoa; phylum Arthropoda; class Insecta; order Diptera; family Syrphidae; genus Brachyopa; species Brachyopa scutellaris. The sequence continues at coordinate 191,240,780 of OX459112.1, forward strand.
AAACCAAATCAATGAATCCTTTGCATTCCATTGCGAAATATTTTTAACCACAGGGTGTCCCAGTTAAGAGGTATAATGCTCTAAGTAGATTTCTGAAGTTGCGGCGAACAAAACATCGTACGGCAGTGAGGGTCTATTTTCACCTCCTCCAAGTTATAACTCATCGAAGTGGGACACCTCCGATTTGAAAGGTACAACTACTTACTTTATGTTATAACTTATACTACAAAAGTAGTTTTGTACATATTGGAGAGAAAATCCAGTGGCATATAAAATTTTTAAACTCAAAATTATGAAAATTTGCTGTTCCAATTTTTTACTTAAAATGCATTTTTCTCAAAACTTTTACTTAAAGCAAATTTTTTTTTATTAAACTTTTATCTTTGACCAATTTCTTTATTAGTAAATTAACAATCAATTCCGAAACAAATATTTGTTTATTTATTCGTAATTTATGTGATCCTGAATAAGATCCCCTATCAGAAATATGTAAAATTTCATGTTGCGACTTTTTGTGAGCCTGTGAGACTTTTTTGCGACTTTTTGAAAATTCTCAGCGGTAACACTGGTTAGGGTATGACGTATGCGTATGAGCCAGCGAGAACTGCACTGAGTATGAGTATGAGCGAGCGACCAGATTTTTTTATGGCAAATCAGTAAAATTACTGTTAGGTTGTTGCAGGTCATACATCATACTATATAATCATACTTCATGTATAATGCATAGGTATCTATGTATATTGTATACTACAGTATATATAAAAAAAATTGTATATATAAAAAGTGGGTCTCGCAATTCTGTCCGTCTGTCTGTCTGACTCAAAAGCACGTGAAGGGATATATGAATAGCAAATTATTTTTCAACAGAGGTAGGCTTTCACTATATCTAACAACACTGAGATATAAAATAAGTAAATATAATTCACAAATTTACTTCGTTATTAAAATGTCTGTCCATTAAACTCTGTAAAAATGTCATCGTTTTCGACGAGGGCTACACAATGAAACACAATAACTCTGTTCAAAAAATTTCCACGTAAACTATAATTACCAATTATTATTCTAAAGTTTAGATAACCTGATCTTCTAAAGAACATTTTTTAAACTTTATAGCAACATGTATGGCACACGAAAGATTTTTCAAATTCGTAGACAGTGGAAAACTAGGGTAAAGCAAGGATTACCACATATTTTCTTCAGAACACTTTTTTGCATAACTAATAGAGACTGTATTTTGTTATAACTTATATGGCCGTGCCCACCCCAAACTTCCCATATGATTTCCATCCGTCAACTGATGGAAATCCCGTGGAAATCATACGGGAAGTGTTTATTCCCTTGAGGGTTCATTTTGGGTAGACTATTTGTTTTGATCGGTTATTAATTTGTTCAAATTTATAAAGCTAAAGTAAAAGTCGTCAGTGCTCCTGGAAATTCTCTTTCTTTTAACACCTCATTTGTTAATATTGGTTAAGTGTGAGAGTGGTGGATTCCGTGGTGGTTTTTTTTTTATTAGCTTTCTTAGCTCTAAGTATTAAGGACTCATAATTGGGCGACAAACAGTTGACTTGCTGGCAGTAGGTTAGGTTAGGTTAGGTTAGTGGGCCGATGAGAATGGTAACATTCCCATCACACTTAGGTCCCTGTGGACCCATTGTGATACCCATAGTGCGTTCCCACCCATGGTATTATCGTTTCAGTTACAGCCATCCCGAAGCCCTGGTGAATTTCAGCAGGTTAGATGGTAATCCATCTGATAGCTCGTCGATATCTTCGAAGAAAAATTTGCCCAGGGTTCTGTTTCTCAATTGACAGAGGTTAGGACAGTGACAGAGGAAATGGGTTGTGTCCTCATGTGCCTCTTCATCACCGCATCCTCTGCAGATGTCATCATCGTTCAGTCTCAATTTCTTCATGTGGTATCTTAGGGCGTTGTGTCCAGTTAGCACTCCTATGAGCAAGGACACCGACTTCCTGTCTTCTTGCAGGAGTTTTCTTGTTCTAGCTTTGTCGTATTTTGGCCACAATGTTCTCGATACCTCGCAGGTGGTTAGTGTTTTCCACCTGTTGTTTGCTTTAGTTTCTGATGTCTGTTTAATTTTGGCACGAAGGTTGCAGAGTGGAGGTTTGACCGTCCTTTCTGCCTGTTCTCTTTCTAGGGCTGAGCCCTTTCTAGCCAATTCATCCGCAGCTTCATTGCCTTGTATCCCTCTGTGCCCAGGGACCCAGCAGAGTTTTACATTGTGCTGCGTGCCGAGAACCTTTAGCTCTTCGCGGCAACACTTTACAAGCTTCGATGTTATTTGTGTAGCAGCTATTGCTTTTATGGCCGCCTGGCTATCAATGTAAATAGTGATATCGGCTCGCGATATTGTCATCATTGACACCAACTGGGCTGCCTTTGTCACTGCTAGAACCTCAGCCTGGAAAACGCTGCTATGGTCTGGGAGTCGTATGGAGCTATTTATTCCTAGTTCCTCCGAAAAGCAACCCGCTCCTATACCTATGTCCATCTTTGACCCATCTGTGTAGATGGACTTGCCATCTTGAGGTACCTCGTTTTTTCCCATTTCTCTCTGCTTGGAAAAGTCCAGGAGAAGGGTTTTTCGAAGTCCAAGTATGGGATTATATAGTCTGAGCTAATGTCCCCATTGAGGTAAGTGCCAAGTATCTGGGTATGCCCATATGCATAAGGTCTCCAGTAATTTGACTGACTTAACCTGAGAGTGCTCCTTGCTGCGGTCTCCTGCATATAGAGATCCAGAGGCAGCAGGTTAAGAATTGCTTCCAGTCCCGCTGTTGGTGTTGTTCTCATCGCGCTGGTAGTTCCAGTGCAAGCTATTCTATTCTATTCTATTTGCTGGCAGTAACCACAGCTAATGTCCTGATGTTGTTTGTAGAGTGAGCCTAATTGGATGCTGACATCTTAGTTTTCCGCTTGTCTTGAGGCGTTAACACTGTTTAAATTCTTTCTTTGTAATTGCTTTCTTTGGAATCGCGATTATTAATGTTATTTGAGTTATTTGTTCACTCCGCAATATTTAACGGGCTATTTCGCGGTTTGAAAGACCTTCCGAATGGTAAGCATCTATTTTTGCTCTTTTCTCCAAGGTTAACCGTTTTTTTTTGCCCATTTCTTTCTTAACCCTAGAAAGATAACCATATTTTGATGTATGAAATGATACTCATGTATAAAATTTACTCGCAGGGTTGTGAGTATTTCCAAATTGATGAGACTTAACTCAACGACACGTGAGTTTTCTGCTCTGGATACCTACTGGCTGGAAAGTCAGGAACGCCCATCCCGTGATCCATAATAATTAGCAAAAGAGCGGAATATTTCGTTCGCGAGTGAGTCATTTTGACGCAGATTATCTTTCCAGGGTTAAGTAAAAGACAAAAACTTACTTTAATCACAAATTAATATGTCACTGAAGTTTGCTCGATTACTCTTTGTCTATTAACTAAATTTTCCCGTGCATCTAATCAAGTGAACCAAAAAAATGCTGGAATTTTGACATAATTGAGGAAAAAGAGAGCAAAAGTACCGTTAGGTGTCTCTCACCAAAATTTTTTTATGTCATTTTACGAGAAATTGCTAACCTTTCTGCTGAATGCAATTGTTTGCTTATTGATCCAAATTAGGGGAAACAAATCAAGATTTAAGGAAACAAATTGTGTGCGTCTAATCAAGTGAATCGGACGTATATGTAGGTCTTATATAGCTATCTGTAACATAAGTGAAACCCACATCATCTGCAAAAACCTTTAAACGGCAATCTGAACAACGAATTGATGTAAGTAAAAAAAAGTATTGGTCTCAAAACCGAACCTTGTGGAACTCCCAAATCAATTGAACTTTTTTCACTCCTGATATCACTAAATTTATCTCTTTGGGTTCTAACTTTTAAATATGATCTGATCACATATAAAACCTCCAAACCCAGTACTTTCAAGTTTACCATTCAATATTTCGTGCTATATAAATGCCTTCGATATGTCAACAAATAATGCTGCTGTAGTCTTTTTTCTATCAAGGCTTAAAAAATATTTGAGAACAGAAATGTCCGATTTCTTGTCCAAATAAGGGAGTTCCTCAAGGATCAGTCATTGGTCCGTTTCTCTTCCTTATATATATTAACTCCATATTTAATCTTTCGCTTAACGGACATATTATCGCTTTTGCTGACGATCTCGTTTTGTCGTATGCCGATGTTTCATTTGAAAATGTAAAAGTTCAAATGAATTTTGACCTAACTAATCTAGAAAGTTGGTTTATGCATCACCAAATGGTCCTTAGCAGCAAATCTAAAGTTATGTGTTTCTCTCTTACAAACGAATTTTCTATCCAAGGAGTTGGTCTACATGATGCAAATTGTGACCACCATAATTGCAATGATTCCTGCATGCACCTTGAATCTGTTTCAGAATTCAAATATCTAGGAGTGACTCTAGATTGCAAACTCAATTGGAAAGCACATATTAAAAATGTAAAAAAATATACATATTTTGCTTGGAGTAAAATATTTCACTTACGTAAGCTAGTGCCACCAAATCTGCTTACCTCAATTTACTTTGCATTGGTCAATTCTCGTTTAGAATATGGAATTTCTTGCTGGGGCAGTGCTTACGTTAGCAATCTGCAGCCTCTTATTATAGCCCAAAAAAAGATAATCAGGGTAATACTGTTCAGACGAAGATGGGAGCCATCATTTCCACTATTCAAATTATTAAATATATTGCCGCTTAGGCATCTATATGTCTTTAAAGTCCTGAGAATTTTCTATTTGCGAAGCGGCTATAACAATCTAATTGGAAATAACATAGCTTATACACTTAGATCAACAAATAACGTTATAGTTCCAAGAGCTAGAACAGAACACTTTAGACGTTCAATTACTGTTATAGCACCGCATAAATATAACAAACTTCCTGCGAATATACACAATGATGTTGATTTTAAAAAGTTTATTAAAAATCTCAGATACTGGCTACTTTCCAGATCAGGTGTAGAGGATTTGATTTCCGTAGTAACTTAGTGAAGATATTGATACTTGATTAAGAAATTAGTAATGTCTTATAAACCTATTTTTAATTCATAAATTGCCTTCTAAATTCCGTCTCGAAATGTTATCTTTGTTTTAACTCATAATCTAACTTCTTATGATTGATTGACTTTTTGCTCTCTCCCCCCTTAACTTTGTTCTTTTTCTTGTTTTTGTTTTAATTGCTCTTTATTATACTTCTCAGCGCGGCTCTCTTTGGTAAATAAATCAATTTTATATTAGATAAATAATGCACTTGAAACTGGTATTCTTACCACAAAGTGTATACACCATTTCAACAATTAATTCATGGTTAATAGATGACAAATTAATTATTCCTTTTTCCTTTTTCTTTTGTTTAATAAAAAATTAATTAATTTAAACTAAACTTTTAATTAAAATGAAATATATAATTTATTATTTTAAAATGAAATATATAAAATATTATCTTAGAATAGGGAGAAACAACAGTGGTTATAAAACTTTATAGATATTGTTATTTAATATTGTAAGCTAAAATGAAATGAAATGAAATAAAAATACTAAATACTAAATACTAAAAATGTAACATGGTATCTTCGGTTGATTTATTAATTTAAAAATCAAACTGAACATCACTGAAAAAATTAGTTCTAGTTAAATAAATACACCATTCTCTTTTTACGGCTGTTTAAAAAATAAGATAGGCCAATAGTAACTAGTACACTAGTTGCGCCTTTCTTGAAAAGTGGTATCGTATCTAGCTTACTTGCTGAGTAACAAGTGAAACTCAGTGCAGTGGAACATGCCACTTAGTTTCTTTTGCGCAAACTCTCATGTCTTCATCATTGGCTGTCAAAAATATTACTCATCAGATTGGATTTCCTAAGAATATCATCCTATTTATAAATCTGCTTTAACTTATCAATGGAACGCGTTTCAAGAGTTCTATGTAATGTTCAGATATCAAATTGAAGTTCTATTTAACTCCTAACAAAACAAAAACATAATATTTCCACGCAAAGCGCAATAAAATCGATTTAATAAAACATCTCCGCCACAGTTTATTAAGGCCACTGACCACGATAAGCAAAAAAAAAGGCAGCTAGCTTACGACCTATCAGTCAACAATCGTATAAATATTTACACTTTATACACCTTATTATCCAGCACAGTGCAGAGTACACAAAATCAACCCGTTTTAATGCCCTTGACGATAAGATCCAACTAAACTCTTTACATGCAATTCCAGGGCACAGTCAACTGCAATGCTATGTCTGCGATAATTGTGCAAAAATCGATAAGAATACTCCCATCCAGACATGCAATGCTGATCCAGCTACCACAACTACTATCATGACTACATCCGAAACACCTACAATGACAACCGCCACCGTCATGTCAACAAGCGAGGAAACATCGTCAACAGGAGAACAAACGACACGCACCTCTGGTCAGCCAACGCCGCCAACAATTGGTCCGATTTCTTCAACGACTGGCCTACCAACTCCACCATCTGTTGGTACAGTGGCAGATGTCAATGCATTGGATATATCCATATACCCTACAGCATCTGTCAATTCCACATTAAATCTGACACTTGCTACACCACCTACACTGTTTGTGACACCAACCATTATCATATCGACCCTAGAAGACCAAACTACAATATCTCCATCGTCAAATATCACATTCAATGTGACAGGACCATCCGACCTTTTGGTGAGACAAAGGCGAAACATTCCTGAGAATGGTATGACATATCACTGTTACAAGGTTCAAAAGAAATGTAAGTCTTGACATCTAAAATGGTAAACATTTTTTTTCTGACGAATTCTCTTTTCATTTTCCAGATGACAGTATCTATGGTGTCCAACGTGGCTGCATGGGTGTTCTTACTCAACAATCAGTGTGTGCACAGTTGAAGGCTGCAAACAGCAATCAAACACAAAGATGCCAGCCATGCTCGACAAATAAGTGCAATGGCAGCTCAACAATTGGAGTCTCAATAGCAACTATGCTGGTAGCACTGGTTGCTTTAATTTATAAAGCTTAGGCATATCTCAAAAGACAAGTAGAGAACAAAATTCGAATTAACTTAAGTTAAATGAAACATAAAAACCTGGATAAGATGTACTCTGTAAATAGATTGTAATAATATGATAGGTAGAGTTAGAAAATAAATTTAACCAACAAATAAAGATCGTGTCATAAAACTGGTGGAACGAACGTTCTAGAAGTTTTCCCATTTCCATATTAATATAAGACTCTCGCAGCTAATTTGGACTGAAATGAAAAAAACTACTTGTAAATCGGTCACAAATATTTCAATTGTCATTACTTACTTACTTAGTTGGCGCTACAGCTCGAGGTGAACCTGGGCCTGCTTCTCGCAACCATTTGTGTGTGCGTGTTATATTTTTGCACGAATGGAAGGAAGGGACCTACAGTTTTTTGCCGACTCCGAACGGCGAGTTGAGAAGCTCAATCGTGACAAATGATACTCTTTGATGCTTGTCAGACATTCGAAAGAGGTGGGCACTGTGAAAAACTTTTAGGTGTTTGCGGCGGGATTCGAACCCAAGACCGCTGGCTCAGTAGTCCGACGCACTAACCACTTGCGCTACGGTGCCCACTACTCACTCAATTGTCATTGCTGTTCTCCAATCTTTTATCCAAACTGCTTTCAAAATGTTTGAAAACTAAGGTTCTATCGAAATATAACTTGGGTTTGTAGGTTAGCTGCATATCAAACAATCGAAAGTTCGGTTCTGAGGTTTGTTGAGAATGGGCAATGTTATTCTCAACAATCAATATTGCAGCAATTTGGAAAATTTCAGGAAATCCTAGGCAGAAAGTGAGCTTATTACATGCATATTTTTAAGTATTCATTGTTGCTGCAAATTCACCTAACATTATTATTTCCACCCTTAACTAAACCTCTAAACTTTGTATTGGTGTGATCTGCACAAGAATTTTGTCAGATAAATGTGCTCTTTTAAACGTTTCCATCATTGATCAATACTTAAGTCTAGCATTCTCAGTTTTACCCCTTCCAGATGTCGAAAGTGAGCACCGTTGTACAGTAGTAGGAGCGTTGGACTACGAAATGCTGCCCGGGTTCAAACCCAGCAAAACACCTAAACGTTTTTTCACGGTGCCACATCTTTTGAATGTCTGACAAGAAATCAAAGAGTATCATTTGTCACGATTGAGCTTCTCAACTCGCCGGCTGTTTAAAGTCGGCAAGAAACTGTAGGTCTCTTCCATTCGTGCAAAAGTATAACACGAACACACACAAATGGTTGCGAGAAGCAGGCCCTGGTTCACCAAAGCTTTAGCGCCCTAAAGTAAGTAATACATTTCTATAGTATTCCTATAGTTCCAAAATTCACACAAGAAGTTATTTTGATAGAAAGCACAGGTTTCTCATTTTTACAAGCTTTACCTATATCAAGTTAACTTTCTGTGAGGGCCAAATTTGGGAATCGATTTTACACTCAATTCTAGATATCCGATCATGTCATCAGGTATGTCCGGTGACAATATAATAAACATAGTATATTTAATGACGTAGTAAATCTAATATGGCGGACGCCCTTAGATTGTGGATTACCGTTATCTTCACGATCTCCTTAATATAGGTATCAAATGAAAGGGATTGACAATTAGATTGACTAAGTGACTTCATTCTAAATTCAATATGGTGGACGCCACAAGATGGCGGATTACTTTTTTCTTCATATCAATAATTCTGAGTAAACTTTCTCATATCAAGCCTACCCAAGCCAATGTACGGTACTTAGTGACGTTAATTTGTAAAAAAAATCAGATACTAAAAAGGAGAAAATAAATAATAGATTTTTTTTTTAAAACAAGCTTTAATGAACTAAAAAGTAAAACAAATTATTTTATATCCGAGTCACCAATATTGACTATTAATTAAAGTTTAGGGCGCTTAGGCACAAGACAACACATGCACAATATGCAACGAGGACGAAGAATTAGCAGAACACATTTTGTCTCACTGTAACGGTTTAATTAGAACACGTCATCGTCATTTAGACAAATTCTACCTTGACAAACGATATACATTATACATATCTGTCAGCTCGCACAGCAAAGATATATCTGGATTATCTGGTGTCATGAAGGAGCTACATACATATACATATATATGTATAAATGGACGAAATCACATGAGGCCGCAGTGATAGGGTTACCAGATTGAAAATGACGGAAAGGGGGACATCGCGAGACAAAAATATGTTTTTGAAAAATATAACACCTGCGTAAAAAAATTGGAGTAAAAAAGTTAAAGTAAATTAAACATGACACATATTCAGGACCTTCTTTGCTTTTTATTAACCACTCGAAACACCTTTCCCAGCACTGATTATGCGCACTTTCTTTTTTTATTCGCTTTTTCAGAAATTTTAGGTACTATTAAACGCAAACGAAAGTAATTTGTAAACAAAAACTGACAAAGGACAGATAGCAGCACAAATCATAAACTCACAGATGAAGGAAAACTTTTGCGCGTGAAGTGATACATATGTATTAGTTCATTGAGTGGATGGGCTCAGCTTTCTCCATTCGATATCGCGTTAAAAAGAGAAGTCTACTTCTGGTTCACCATAGTTCAAAAAAAGTTGTTCGGAAGAAGACATATCTGAAATGGGAGAATACCTATCTTTTTTCTCAGTTTGAGCAAATAAATTTTTTCCTTAACTTATGCCAGTATTTGGTTGGAGATTCGTGGTGTAGCAACAAACTGAATGAACGAAGTTATTAGACTGAAGAATCTTAAAAATATAAACGTTTATTTTTATTTTGCATGAGCCTCAACCTGAGGCAATTCTTTCATTTCGCGTACACAGCAATTCAAGGGGCAATATTTATGGAATTTTTGGACTTGTGGTCCGAGGACTACGAAACCTAACCGAGGTAAGCTGTCGAAACCGCAATTAATGCTTAAATTAGAACAAGACCCCTCTTAAGTAGGCTAGGTTTAAAATGGCTTTGAACAAAATCATTCTGGCTGTTCGAGTTGGAGTGGACTGTAAAAAATCATACTAATAACACTAGTCGACAAAATTTAATTTTTTTTTTTGTAACAAGAATGAGACACATCATTTCTGGTAGATTATCTGACGCTGAGTCTAAATCTGGCAACAGAATTGCTCTAGGAGGTCAGAATTTTGAGATATTCCAATCTCAAAGTGCTAAAAACACGGTTTTTGGCGATATTTGAATTAATTTTTTGAGAACAGCAAATTTTTATAATCACTTTTAACTAAAGCATCCTTTATTACTACCTTTAGTACTACTCTTTCAATTTCAACACCATTTTAGATTGTTTCGCTACGACGTTTTTTTCTCAAGATATACCATTTTATTTTTATAATGCAGCTCGTTAGTACCAAAATGCAAAATATAATATAGGTAATATCGAAGTACCGTAGCTAAAAATTAATATCTTGAGAAAAAAACCTCGTAGCGAAACAAACTAAAATGGTATTAAAAGGGAAGGAGTAGTACTAAAGGATGCTTTAGTTAAAAATGACTACAAAAATTTGTTGTTCTCAACAAATTACTTCAAATATCGCCAAAAAAACCTGTTTTTAGCACTTTGAGATTGGTATATCTCAAAATTCTGACCTCCTAGAGCAATTCTGTTGTCAGATTTAGATTCAGCGTCAAAAAATCTACAAGAAATGATGTGTCTTATCCTTGTTACAAAATATTGTTGACTAGTGTAATTAAAAATAAAAATCGATAGTTTCTATAAAAATTACTTTAATTTCTTTAATATTTTTATTCTTCGCACAAATTGGTCTGACCGATGCAGTTGTGACGAACGATATGAAGGAATAGGAAGGAATATGACGAAAAATGAAGAGGGGAGAGTGTCCCTCTACTTCGGCTAATATGTATAAAACGCAAATATTAATTGTACTAGAACATGCGAGACAATGGAGATAAGTAGAGGGCGCTTAAAATGATAAGTGCACGTATTAATATGGTGCTTAATTTAATTACAAAATGTTGGAAGACCATTTTCAAATAATTCAAGAGAAAATAATATATGTACATAATTATAAAGTTTCACTCATCCTAGGCCTAGTTTCTCAATGTTGTACAATGTACACGGTCCACCATAATATTCGGTTCAAACAGTGCGACTCTCAGTATGACCATAAAGTTGAGCTCTGTCAAATGTTCCACATAATGATGAATGAGACTGTGACAATCGCACACACGTTGTTGTAGTTGTTCCACGAGTATATGTATGAATATTTATCGCAAGCCATCTACCGATCCTACATTCAAAAAATATTAGCCGTGGAAAGCGAAGATAAATATTATTTCATTTAACAAGGAAATTAAATTAACAGCGATATCCGTTTCCGTTAACGTTTTATAGTCTCTTCTATTAAAATCGATAATGCTATTTGATAATACTCTTATCGAATAATTATTCCTTTTATTATATTTAATTGCTTTCGTTTGTCTTATCTACAGTACCAATTATTCCCATGAAAGTAATGTGCAATTTTGGACTTTGCCGCTGGGAAGCACTCACTAAAATAAGTAAGCCACTTTGACAACTCCTTAAAAATGCATATGGTGGATCTTGGGTAGAAGTCACGTGATGTATATAGGTATGTATATACAAAAATCTATCAGAAATTTCGTATTCGCTACTAAAAAATTCGCCACCAAATTTAGTGTCGGTGGCATCTTAAAACTAGACAGACGCCTCTATAAGTAAAGCTTAGCTTGGCGCTTGTTAGCTATTGGACGCAAAATCGGAATTACTTTTTAACCCTTTCTCTGCCAAACTCGATTTTTTTACCTTGGCAGCGAAAGGGTTAATATATGTATATGAATACATACTCAATATAAATTTGTGATTTTTATAGAACCTTTTTTACGCGATTTTATCGATTTGTTATACTCCCGTGCCGACAGACTTAGATATCAGATATTTCCTAGAAACTCTTTTCTCTTTCACCTTCAACTAAATCAGTTTACCCTATCTAATCTATACACGATTTACAAGCTATAGGTACTCGATCATAAAAAGATATATTTAGTAGTAGCAATTAAGTGAGTCAGACAACGGGTAAAAATATACGGCCATTGCAATTTTCTAATAAGTAAGAATGCTTTGGTTCCAATGCATCTGCTATCCTCCTTTTACCGGTAGCTACCACGCGTATCAATACAGAATGAAGTCGCGCTAAAGAATACCAACAGTAGCATGTAAACTGCAACTAAAGTACATGAAGATTTTCCTCAAAAAAACCCAGTGTGCCTCAATTCCTATTGGAGTTCAAAATCCAACAAGCGGTTAAATACCCTTTCATTGTACCGAAATGATTAATTGGTCTTTTTTTATAAAAAAAAAGAGTTTTTTATCTATCACCGGAGTTGATTCTAAGAATAGTTTACGATTCACAAAAGATAGCAAAAATAAATTCGCAGCGTTTCTCTGATATTTACTTTTAGATTAAAAAAAAAAAATTTCATTCAACTGCAAACAAAATGAGAGAGTTTGGTTTTATTACTTCCGGTTTTACTTTGTGACAAAGTGGTAATGCTGGTTTAGCTGTGCCATGAGTACCAAACATCATATTTTTTCGAGCTAGACACGCCTGATGATCGGTGTTAAGACCATTGATTAGGCTCGGATAAAGTAATTACGATCTAGTCATCTGCACTAATTAGCCCCACAAGACGTTGGGAGATGAATTCGTCCCGACGCTCGTTTTTGTCGTTCCGTTACACTCGTATATATTTTTTTAATGTTAAACGGCGTCTCCACGAGACATTATTCCTGTCGGACATATCTGGCAAGCACAAAAACAAGATGGCGGAACGAACGTCCTATTTTTTTTGGTGGCCATTTTACATCTCGCCATTTCATTCGAGTTCAGTTCACAGTGAAGAGATCTCGATGCCGCAAAATAAATATATTCAGTGCATTGCAGCACTTAAAATGTTAAAAGGGTTAAAAAAACATAAATTCTGTGCTATTTATTAGTCATCAACTTTCATTATAAAAAAGAAATGCCTTGCAACACTATCTCTTGAGAACAACCGCCTCTATCAAATTCTTCAATCAAATGAAAAATTTCAATGAAAATGACAGTTCATGTCCAGACATAGATGTCGGGCCGAAAATCCAGACAGAGATGGCAGGATAGCAGATATGTCTGACCGGTTGGGGTGTCCACTAGACATTCTCTATCCCGACATGAGCACCGACATGAATAATGTGGAGACGCCGCACAGTGGTTGAGGTTGTATGGAAGTATGAAATGAAATAACTGTTGCAGCTGAAAATGAGACAGTTGTTTAGGTATGACTCCAAAGAATATTTTAAGAGAAGAAACCAAACGCAGGGTTGTGGAGCCCGTTTGTTCTGCTCTGCTTAATTTTCGCAAATATTGATTTTTAGACCATTTATTACGATAACGTTTACGTTTTCTTTAGACATGCTGTTAAATGTATTTAAGATTTTAAAATTATTATCAACTTGTCGCGGAACAGATATTGACTAGAGTACAAGGCCCTTCGCTGTATGCACAAAAAATGGTTACATAATGGAACGACTTTAAAGCTGTCTCAACTGTTATGATAAGTGTAAATATGTATTTCTCCATTCCATCAAAATGTGTTATCCTTCTTTAAGAATGCAAAGCCACTTAGTGATTCAAACAATTTAAACATTTTGATTTTTTTCGCCTCTCAAACCACTGTGCGCCGCCATCTGACCCTGAAAAGTGCCGGGCAATCGCGAAGGACATGCTCGGCTGTCTCGACCTCCTCTAAACAGAGTCGACAATTGGTCTCGCTAGACAGACCTTACTTGTTTAGGTGGTATAGTAACTGGCAGAGGTTTCGAATACTTAATTTGGAAGTTAAGTCTTTTGTATAGCACGTACCAGTCCTTAAACGCGGGCAAAAAAAATACTCTGTGTTTTGCAAAAGGTTCCAATGAAACATGATTTCAAACTTTCATTCCATTTGATTGACTAAATTTGGTTTAATGACATTTCAATTTCATATCAAAGTAAAATTATACAACCGGAAGAAATTGAAAATAAAAACCGAAAATTGAATATCCGGGCTAACCAGTTGATAACTTATCAACCAATGGGTAACAAGTGGCTAATAGATTACGTTGTGTCGTACTAATTGGTGCAAATTTTTTTCGTCCAGCTGGTGAGTCACTATTATGTTCATCATGTAATAAATTTTTTATCTATGTAGATAAGATGGAATCAAACAAAGTGATAATCGATTATTTTGGATATGGTAATAGAACAAAAATTGATGTTGCGTACAGTGTATTTGTATGTATGTAAGCCAACGTCATCTAAAAAGCTTTCAGAGGTTTGGATTTTAGATTCCAATCCCATTAAAATGAACCATGTTTGAACCATGTGGTTTTTGTAAGAGTTTGGTTTATAATTTAATTTATTTATAAACTTAAGACTAGACATTGCGAATTTTGAATCAGTTGGATTTTGGGAAAAGCTGCTAGTAGCACACAATCTTATCGAAAAGCTATTTTGTAGCTTACAAAAATATCCAAAAATCGGGGATCAATTATATATGTAGCTCAAAAAAGGAACTGTTTGATGCAATAAAATATTTTAAAAAATTTGGTCCCGGTAATGCCTTTCCCAGAAAGGAATGACAAAAAGATGGTGAGGCTACCGAAAATTAACCAAGAAAAAATTGCAGGGGTTATCCAAGGGGAAATTTTGAATGAGATTGATCCACAAATGCCTGTTCGGACTGTCAGAAGACATATACCCGAAGCTGGACTTCATGGTCGAGTTACAAGGAATGGGCAAATGATCACTAAGATTCAACAAAACATAAAAAACGGCTTAAATTGATCAACAACTGCAGAGTGAAAATTCATCCGAAGTAGGGATAAGATGAAGTGAGCACCGTGGTAAGTACGTAGGACTGCTACGCAATGCTGACCGGATTCAATCCCAGCCCGGGCCCAACACCTAAAAGTTTATTCACGGTGCCACCTCTTTCGAATGTCTGACAAGCAGTCAAAGATCAAAGTAAAGGGATGAGATGAAACTTAAAAATATCGGTTCGGAAGGAAGACGATTTGTTCGTTGGTTAAATAGAAGCGAATTCGATTTAAAATACTCTTCACCTGTTGTCAAACACAGCGGTGGATCAATCAACGTCTGGGGATGCTTTTCATGAATGGTGTTGGACCAATCCATCTGATTGATGGCATCTTGACAAACGATATGTTGAGATATTGAAAAATGTGATGTTGCCTTGGGCAGAGCAAAATTTATCCGTTATATGGAAATTTTAACATGATACCGATCCAAAACATACGACAAAGCTCACGAACTTTTCTTTTAAAGAAAATTCCATCGATGATTCGGATTGGCACAAAATATCAACACAATTTTCGAAAGAAAAACTATAAACAAAATAAATATTGTACGTTCTACAAACGACAAATATTGTTGTTTTCTTTTATGTTTCTAATTATGTGCTCCTCCAGAATTATGATAATTTTCATAGTCAATGCCAACATTTATCCAAATAAAGGAAATTTCTAAAATGTGTAAATGTATTAGCTCTTAATATAAGTATTCATTAATGATAAGGAAAAAATAATTGTATATTTTCATGGATTAAAAAGTGTTATTTAGGTGAAAACTAAATACCTAATATGGATCTTTCATAATTGTTTCTAATTAGTTGTCCGTAGCTACATACATATATGTTCATTCATATATTACTTTCTTCGGGGGATTCACTTAACACTTAATCTACTAATAAAAGAAAATATAATTAAAGATATTTACAATACAAAAATAAATGCAATTTCAAAAAGGGTACGACCGAGTGTACACACACTTAAAGAGTCGAGATAGTATCAGTTAAAAGATTTTTTCTTTTTCTCTAGTCATCAGATACACACATACAAACATGTGTATGTGCACGCATTATAGATTACACCTGATAGATATCAGTAATGGCGCGTTTCAGAACGATTTTCAAAGATAAAATTGTAGAATAAAATCAAAAACAAAGAGCGGAAAAATGAAATAAAAAAGTGACTGGGCACAACCTCGTTACACTATCAGTGGGCATGACATATAAAAGCATTGCTAATGCCACCCACAGTGGTAGTTATCTTGCAAAAAGCCTAAGAACTGGTTCGGCACCTAACCAAAGCAGCAGTTTACCGTATCGCACAGGTTGCTAATTCACCATTAAAGCACATTGGCTATAGTCGTTCTAATTTCGTTTAAGACGACGGTTACAAAAAAAAAATTAGCAAAATGAAGTTCCTACCAATTTATGTCCTTTTAGTCGTGAGTTTAGTAGCGGAAGGTGAGATCAATTATAACAAAAAAAAAATTTATTCATGGATGGATTTTAGAGGATTATAAACTTGAAGTGCATTAAAAGTGAAAGTGGATATTTTAAAAGTTTTCAAGTTGATTCTCAAAAAAATATTCTGAAAGAAACTGCAAATTTAATTTAAATTAATTGTTTTAATTTTTTTTATCGGGACTGTGAATAACGTTATTGATTAATTATTTCTTGATTTAATTTTTTTTTAATTGTTTTTTATGTAATTAAAATAATATGTATATGAGCATAATATGTACGATTTAAAAGAAAAATACTATACAATACGTTCTCGATTAACGCAACTCCTCGATTCACGCAACTCCTCGCATTTTCGCAACAGCTGAGTTTCCATCATTGTTGACTTTTCAAATAATTTTGACTCGATAACTGCAACTTTTGTTTTTATATATCTTTATTTACTCTGGTTCTTGGCTATGTTTGTGCTTTGAGTTTTCCTTTTGTCTGGGCGGTTATTTTACCGCTACTTTTGAGTGCCTTTAACTGATGGTACGATGAAGTTGTAGGAATGTATGTATCTAATGAATGCAAGATTTTGTTGTTAGTTTAATGAATTTTGTTAAGTGATCAGTCGCTTGTGTGTTTCGAAAAATGGGTATAACAAAAAAAATTGTGAAACTATCGATTAGAAATAAAAGTGAAAACTGCGAGAAATGGCAATTTTCAAAAATCTAACAAACCAAAAAATCCAAACAAAAATGTAAAATTTTTTTAAAGAAAATAATAGCACATGTATAGAGAACTATACATATTTATGTACCAACATATGTATATCAAAATGAATTAACTTCCTTTTGTTTTATTGATACAAAAATTTGTTGCATTAAATACATATGTAAGTGTTGGTTTTCTGATTTTTGCTTTTCATTCCGAATTGAGCCTAAAAAAATATAACTCGGTTATTGCAACAACCTCGGTCATTGCAACCGCAACTAATTGTATTTTAATTAGTTGCGATAATCGAGAATGCACTGTATTTAAAAAAAAACATAAGTTTGCTAAGAATAAGCTTCCCTTAAAAGCAAGGCGTTTGCAAATCCAAAAGTTTGTTTCCATTGGAATTAAATTAAAGTTAAATTTATTTTTTTTAAACTTGCAAAAAATTGTTTTTCGTAGGCTATTCTGAGACAATCCGATGTTATACATGCGATGACTGTGATGTTTTGGATGACAGTCAGCTACAATCATGTCCTTTGGATGACACAACAGCGCCGACACCAGCATCTCCAGAAACCTCGTCACCAACGCCAGCTTCTCCGGAGACTTCATCGCCCACACCAGCATCTCCGGAAACCTCGTCACCGACGCCAGCTTCTCCCGAGTCTTCAACGGAGGCACCAGCTTCTCCGGAGTCTTCAACAGAGGCACCAGCTTCTCCGGAGTCTTCAACGGAGGCGCCAGCTTCTCCAGAGTCTTCAACAGAGGCACCAGCTTCTCCGGAGTCTTCAACAGAGGCGCCAGCTTCTCCGGAGTCTTCAACAGAGGCACCAGCTTCTCCGGAGTCTTCAACAGAGGCACCAGCTTCTCCGGAGTCTTCAACAGAGGCGCCAGCTTCTCCTGAGTCTTCAACAGAGTCACCAGCCTCTTCACAGTCTTCATCAGAGACGCCAGCTTCTCCGGAGTCTTCAACAGAGGCACCAGCCTCTTCATCAGAGGCACCAGTTTCTCCCGAGTCTTCATCAGAGGCGCCAGTGTCTCCAGAGTCTTCAACAGAGGCGCCGGTATCTCCGGAGTCTTCTTCTGGTATTGAAAATAGTATAATAAGTCAAATGCTTGAACAAAAGCTAATACATCGTAGTGCGCGGCAGGTTCCTTCCTACAGATCCCTTTTAAGGGCGGAAAAGAGCTACAGCTGTTACAGCGTAGACGTACTTGGTAAGAGCCTTGTGCCAACTTTTTTCCAAACTTTGTTTTAAGCTCTGATTAAATCTTTCCAGTTGGTGATACTCAAAAGAACAAAAGAGGCTGCATTGAAATTCCCGAGGATAAAGGTGGATGTGATGTCCTGGCAAGTTTGAACGGTGAATCGATTAAGAACTGCAAGCTTTGCACGACCGATAAATGCAATAGTAGTGCTGCTCTTAAGTATTCACTAGCAACATTTGTGATTGTAGCAGTGATAGGTTATTTTGTTAGATAGGTTATTTTGTTAATAAATGAACGACTTGAACAAATATAAAGATGAATCTTATTACTGTGTACACAGACAGACATGAAGTCTACAAGTCGAACAGGATGGGGTCCGAATTTTTACCCCAGCAAGCCAGGTATAGTCTACAGCTGAAGAGGCTATCCAGAGAGGATTGCAATGTGTAAGAAATATGTAATTAAATCCGATATTTTATCAGTCAGACAGAAATGTTCTTTTCGAGTTATTCCAAATGACAGATAGTTATGTCAGTCGACTTGCTGCAACCAATCTCTTTACTTATTTGGGTAATTGTCTACTTTGTCACTTCAAACAGTGCAATTGCTTATTTGATTTTTTGGTCCTCCGTCAATTGTTTGTAATTTGGCATTTTATAACAATTATTCATTTTTACACCAACGCTGATCACGTCAAAAACTAAAATGTCTCTGAACGACTTGTAGCACGCTTATATACCCAAAAAGGATGAACGTCATTAAAAAAAACTGCTACCTAAAGGTAATTAAGGATTACTCTGTGAAAAATGGGTGTTGCACTTTCCGTGCTCGCTACTGTACGTCGAAAAGAAATTGACAAAAACCAACGATAAATATTCCTGGATATTTTACTAACATGGTAAGTTATCCCCGGACATACATATATATGCAGTTGGATAACATATATTTTCTACTAATTATGTGTTCAGCCATGAATGATGCAAGCTAAGTTATTTATTACTTTCAGTGTCAGGATAGCCTAGAAGTATACTGCACAAAACAAAATTCAAAACTCTCTGTCATCCGTGTACGATTGCTCATGCATTTAAATAAAAATTACAATTCAATTCGATCATTTTCTTTAATACAATTTTAATGTACATATACATATGTATAAAAGTTTTTATCTGCAAAGCCGCATGGGCTTGTCGGTAGAAGACTGTTCTTAAAAAAGTTAAATGCATTTATTAAGTGAGTTCTAATTTATATAATTGTTTTTTTTCAGTAACTATTTATAAAGAATTCTCTAATTTTGCAAAAATGTACGTTAATTTGATCGTAGTACTTTTATTGGTATCTGGTTAAAGATGCTGGAAATTGCTACTTCGCATGCTCGCCGTCCATATTCGTTAGAATACCTTGGGATACTGTAACCAGTGTTGCCGCGAGCAAAATTCAAAAACGTCCAGAAAAGGGGGCCAGAAGTAAAAAAAGGGGTCCCACTTATTTTCGTACGAAAAAATGTAATACATATTTCGAAAAACTGTAAATAATATTGTAAAACAAAAACACTTCTGTTATTGGGAAAAAACAATTCCGAGGTAGGTATACATACTTACTTATGCATGTATGTTGGTGTGTGTTCGATTTGTGAAGACTTAGGTCGGCATTCACCGACCGCTCATAAATCGCTCTTAAAGTTAAGAGGCTCATAAGTTAAAATTTCTGGTTGGTATTCACCGACCACTAATAGGTTTTTGTCTATGCTGTCTATGCTACTTCGACTTTGAGAGATCTCAATTTTCGGATTTCCGAATGCTTTCTCTTTCGAACATTCCAAGTCAATGGCGCTCTTTTTCGAACATGTCAGTGACATTTGGCAGTGTAAATTATGGGGATGATGCAAAACAGCTGTAGATGGTGAAATTGATGTTGGTGGATTTATTTTTTTTTTTGCAAATTTATTAGGAATTAAATAGCGGAATAAGG
The DNA here is from genome assembly GCA_949775065.1 of Brachyopa scutellaris. Taxonomy (NCBI): domain Eukaryota; kingdom Metazoa; phylum Arthropoda; class Insecta; order Diptera; family Syrphidae; genus Brachyopa; species Brachyopa scutellaris. The sequence continues at coordinate 191,261,080 of OX459112.1, forward strand.
AATATGTTCACTAAATTCATTATAATGTTATTTTCCTCGCCGGATGAAGACACTTTTCTTTCTTTTCTACCCACTTTAAAAATCAACAGAAATAATTTAAAGTTGAAATGGCAGCTGATTTCGAACTATTTCGAAGTTATCTAAGACATTAGCAGTGACAATAATAATTGTCTCTGATATTATTGCTCGTAACTTAAGAGTGGTTGGGACCATTCATAAGTCTTATGAGCGCTCATAAATTCGCACTAATAGCGATTGGTGAATAGGTTTATGAGGCTCTTAACTTATGAGCTGTCGGTAATTGCCGGCCTTATAGTGCATCATGAAATTTTAAAATTAATATTGTTTTCAATATGTGCATGACTTTTATCTTTTTAGCAGTTATTATAAGTTCATTATCATGGCACTAGGCGTTAACTGCATTAAAGTCCTCTTACATGAGCTTTGTGTGTATTTTCAGACCCTTATATAATTAGTGCCGTTTCATCTGCGTACGAGTAGCCTAGACTATGTTTTAACACTGAAAAAAAATAGTTTGTGAACAGTATAAAGATCAGAGGGCCTAGTTTTGATCAGTTGGGGCTCCATACTCCATACTATAACTGGGCAATTATTTTACAGTTACTTCTCTCAGAATTAAATATACATGTTGTTTTTCTTTACTTTTACGACGAACATTATTCTTTTCTTTTTCATACTCTTTTGTGACTCGGTTATTGCAACAACCTCAATTAACGCAACTGCTCGAATTTTTATCAGTTGCTTTTACCGAGGGCGTACTGTAGTAAGATTTAGAATAAAGTTCCGCTAGAATGCGAAAATTTCACACTGCGCGGGGGTTAAATTGTAGATACGGGAAAATCGCTACTGCGTTGTGCGCTCTCTCATTCTCTCATTCAGTTAAAAGGAATGATTGCAAGTAAACAGTGTTTGACTAACGGCATCTAGAACGATTTGTTCATTAAGACTCGATACCAGGCGGACAGTATTTTTTTTTGCTGCGAAAATGTTTATTCTACGTAAGCCGCTGCAGAGTGCGCTCCATATGATGCACATACATATGTACCAATTGGAAAATCGTGTGTGGCCGGCACATTGAAAAACAAAAAATTGTTACTTACTGATTGAAGCACTGGCGCGAATGAGCTACAAAAAAACGGAGGTTTCATAGCAGCGGAGGTAAAATATGTACATATATACGTAGACAGATTAGTGGTGTGTCAAGCATCGCGAAAAACAAATCACTGTTTCTGGGCCGTACATTCAAAAGAAAGTCAGAGATTTTGCGGCAGATCATCATCCATTTATCTTTATATTTTCAGTCTTAAGCGGTCGCTCTCTTATGTGGACAAAAAACTCTGGTCCACCGGCTGTCCATTTAAGAGAGATTTCGCTGCACTTTTAAATGGACATGTATGCAATGTATACACACATACATACATACATACATACGATTATGCATATGTTAATGAAATTTAATTGAGGAACTTACTCAATGCAAATCCGATATGATTATATTAATTAAATTGTGTCGATACTGCTATACATACAGTGTTTTCCCAATCGCTATAGTTTTATTCTATAAGTTTGATTTTATCTTATCAGGATAATAATATCCAGCAATAAACTATAAAGTATTAAAGTTCGTCCGTAGGAAATGGCATTGCTAAAGATACAGCCAGTTACTGTTGCTTTGAATTCCTTGTTGTCCGTCATTATATGAACGTTCTTAACAACCCAAAAACCTCGTACTGCACGTCTCTTGCTACTTTTATGTACGTGCGTCGGCGCGGTGTCTTAATACCCTTGATTTTTTTTAACCTAATCTAATGATCCATGAAAAGGTCCATGATGCGGCCACTAGTAATAGCAATTTATGCGGTCGTTTGAATGATTTTATTTTTTATATTTTAGAAAATGGCTGTTCAATAAAATTGTTTTAATTGAAATGCATTTACCATGAATTCATTAGATACATATGTATGTATATCTACGCAGAGATTAGATTGTATTTAATATTTGTTATGGTAATTTTTATGATGATTTTCTAGCGATAAAAAGAGCTTAATTGGATACCAAACAAACAGAAGCTTAATTTACAGCGATGTATAAAAGCAACTGTCCTAGCAATCAAATGATCGGTACGGGTATTATAGTTACATCTGTATGCACGAATGAATTTCGAGTCGGTAACAATACGTGTTACAAATTATTAATAATCGAATTAAAATGAAATTTGTGCATATTATTGTATTTTTAATTCAATCCTTATTAGTGATAAGAAGTAAGAATAAAATAGTCTTTGGATTTCAAACGTAGTTTTATAAGTTCAACAAGTGAACAAAATTCTCGATAGCAAAATTAAATGAATAGTGTTCCTGCTCTTCAAACAAAGTGTAATTTTCGACACACAAATTCATTGCATGGTCGATTTATAAAATCCCAATATTAATGCAATTATTCTCCAATTCTTAAATGTCTTACCGAACCGAACACCAAAATGCTAATTTACTGTTTAAACTAACGAAACTTCCATATTCTTGCTTCACATGTGCTCGCGCTGTGTGTAAACATTTAGCGTGTGTAAATTATAAAATAAAAAATAAAATATTCTGAAACTCGGAATTTCAGAAAATTTTCTCATCTACATAGCTTCAGTTGAAAAGTTATTTGTGTACGTTCCTGCAGAAAGCTTATCGGAATAACGCTTTTTAATATCATGTTTTTTAAGGAATCCCGCCAAGAAACTTTTAAAACACCGTTTCTAAGATCCCGTTTTTTTAAAATACTGCGTCTTAAAATCCCGTGTACTAAGATCCCGTGTACTAAGATCCCGTTTAATTCCACTTTGCCCGTTTCGCAGAACCCCACTTGTGTTTGTATTTTCAACAAATTTATCGTTCAAAATTTAGTATTGCGAGAAATCCGTGAAGTCCATACCGAGAGATGTTTACACATCAAAGATATTGACAAATGTATCAAAAGATCATAATAAAGAATGAATAAGCCTCTAACTAAATTGTATGTGATAGCTAAAAATTGTGTGAATTACGGCATATTGTATCGGAATGTTTCTAAATATATATATACATATATACATATATTATGTATGTATGTTACCATGCGCAGGACCACTGAGCTAGGGTTACAGCTTGCAGGTTCCAGTCTCAGCTAAGTCACGTCTTTATTCTTTTCTTTAGTTCCGTACCCAAAAACGGAAAAAAAATGTTTTGTGTTACTTTTTTCTTAACACTTTTCACAAAACGTTAACAACTTGCTCTCCCATGATTTATCTCCGAAAATATCGCGCAGAAAAATCTGAATAAAGTCACAACCGGTTGAGAATAAAGTGTGGATGGTAACAAAATTATCAGAACTGCCCTACGTTCGACAGATTTTTTTTAATTAATTTTTTTTACTTTCATATACTCAACTGTTTACATAATCCTATCACAATCGCCTTAAAGCAGATAAAAAACTAAAGTAAAAAGGTAGTAAAAATTGAAGGATTGTAAGAGTAAACATTGAATGGTTGATCGTAGAAATATGCCCCAAAAATCAGCAGTGATTTTAATCAGAATAAAGGAATCTTGATGGTTTCCCATACTTATAATATAAGTGTCTGTCTGTTTTAGGGGCGGGTTTCCATTATGAACATTACGGTAAATTTTTTTTTTTCTTGTCTATTTAGGGTCTAAATAGCACAAATATAATAATTTTTTTGCGAGGAAACTAACTGTTTTTTCGAAATTCTAACGTGAAAATACTGAAAACTAACATTTTATTGAATGAAAGTGGTCATTTTATGAGGAAATATAGTGAAATATATTTTTGCAATTAATAAATAATGTAGTGGCGCGCTGCGCGCGATTAAAAAAAAACTATGGACAGGACATCGACTGAAATCATTAAGAAGTGGTCGGGTCCTGTATGGCTGGCTGTTGGCACATAGTGCCCATTTTTTTTCATAATGGAAACCTCAGCCCTTTTTTACTTTATTGGGAAAAATTTAGTTTATGTACAGCCACAGAAAGAGAGACAAATTCCAAAACTGCACGCATTTAATGATGCACTGCACATGCGTACATTTCTTGTATACTTTATTTGTTGTTTTGTGTGGTGGCATAAATATTCTTCTGAGCACTTGAGAAATGGCATCAGATAGATAATTTTATTAAGTCGCTTACATTTGTGTCCATAAATCTATCAGCATACTCGTTAGTCTGTTATGTATATGTATGTATGTAAAAATAACTGATAATACGGAACACTTATTGCGCAAGTATGACTTGCACTTGACCGGATTTTTTTTATCTTTTAGTGCAAATTTGGATAGCCTAACATATAATAGGAATTATTAATCGAATAGTGATATTTTCACTAAAATCGGTCCAGGAGTTTTCGAGTTTATTAGTCTGTTCATATTTATGGATATCTATTTCGATTTAACTTTTTAACTCTCAAATTCTATGTAACTTATGACCATCGCTATAGTTTTCGTTCAATATCTAGCTAAACATCTGCAAACCATAATTTTTTCATACTTTTAACTTAAGTAGTTTTAGTGAATTAGCTCGGAAGATCAAAATAAACAAATAAACAATGACAGCAATAACTCCCAAATTCCCTAACAGAAAAAATATTTTTGAAATCATGATATACTCGTACTTTTCCGATTTTTTTTTTCGAGTTTTCATTTCACCACCCTGAACAGTCGTTTCACAATATTTTTGTGTGATAAGTAGTCTTCAATATGTAGACCACCATAATGCATAATTATGCCAAAATTCAAGTTTCTTGGTAATACGGTCTTCGAGATTGCTACCGTGACAGGCATTTTAGAGTTGGATCGAACTTATAATGGTTCTGTATTCCCATATAACGATACGGAACCATAAAAATGTCTTCACTATTTCCAACACAAAAAAAGCAGAGAAGCTCATTCATACATTTTTTTTCTCCCTAGGTTGCTGCGGTGTTCTCGAGTGCTATGTTTGTGATGACTGTGATGTACTAGATGACTGTTTATTACAAACATGTCCATTGCAACCTATTGCTTCTACTACAAAAACAACGCCAACTACATCTGTTGGAACGCCTGCTACTACTTCAAAAAAAACTACAACTTTGGGAACAACTCCAAGGCCTTCTACTTCTTCAATAATAACTACAACTTTGGGAACAGCTCCAACTTTGGAAACAACTCCAACGGGTGTTACTTCTCCAGTTATAACAGCAAGTACAACAGAAGCAATACAGACAACAGATTTTGAATCAACAACAACAATAGAAGTAGAAACTACAGACGAAACAACAGAAGAAACTACACACAGCTCCACATCGATGTCCACGGAAGAAACAACAGAAGATTCAACTTCAACTGTAGCGGCCACTTCTGAAGCAGGGGCCCGACAGTATAGGTACGCGCGTCAGGATCAAGATATAGTCAGCTACCATTGTTATAGCATACAAATAGTTGGTAAGAAACTGTTTTAAAAAAAATACCCTTATCGAAATTTTAATGAAACCATTTCAGATGGTCAGAAGCGGAAAAATAAGCGAGGATGCTTAGCGGTTCCTGAAACAAAAAGCGGTTGTGCAGTTCTGAGAGCTGAATTCGGTTGCAATGCTACAAACTGTAAGGTGTGCTCTGTGGACGGATGCAACAGCAGTGGTGCTCTTAAGTATTCATTGGTAGCATTTGTAATCACCATAGTAATTGGTTTGTAAATGAAAATAAATGGAATATTAAAGAAAAGTATTTATTGGAGCTGTGTGTCGCTAGTTCTACTTGGGTCCCATAGGGTTGCCCATTGGGACCACTGCTTTATATTTATTTAATAATTAATGGTAAGATGAGCCTGAGATAGGCCCACACTTAAAAATAAGCATCAGAAAGCTCTCGGCCTTTCTGCGGATATCTGTTAAACAATTATATTTAAAAGGACATATATAGCAAGCAATACTGTGCTTAGTTGAATCATAACGCCGCTGTTGCATCTGTCTTGCGTGCAGATTCTACAATTCGCAATGTCGCCGTATTCCTCCGCAAGCATGTCACATGCACCACGATTTGTGGGTACGGCAATACATCCTCGGTTGACGGAGTCTGAAAGAAAGAATAGATTCAAATTAGAGGGCTTTCAAAGATAAGGCAATCTTCTGACCTTTTTTGTTGATCTTATAGCAGTGATATGTAAGTACATTGGCTTCGCGGGTTTTTCGCGACCGGAAGTTACCTAAAAGTTTCTTTATGGACTGATCTGTTAGCTGCTTAAAAACATCTGAAGTTGAATTTGTTGTAGTTGCTTCGCTAGCATCTGTCATCGGGCGTTCTGTTGTGGCATCTAAAGTAGGCGCTGGAGTAGTTGGCTCTGTAGTGGGTGCCTTTGTAGTGGGATTTGTTGTTGGTTCTGTTGTTGGTTCTGTTGTTGGCTCTGTATTTGGCTTTGTTGTGGGCACTGTTGTTGGATTCATCGCCGGTTCTGTCGTCGGACTTGTGATGGGCTCTCTTGTTGACTTTGTCGTTGGCTCTGTTGTTGACTCTGTGGTGGACCCTGTGGTTGGCTCAGTTGTTGATTTTGTGGTTGACTCTGCAGTAGGCTCTGTAGTGGACTCTGTCGTCGGCTCTGTAGTTGGCTTTATTGTTGGCTCTGTTGTTGGATTCATCGTCGGTTCTGTCGTCGGCACTGTGATGGGTTCTGTTGTTGACTCTGTAGTGGACCCTGTGGTTGGCTCAGTTGTTGATTTTGTGGTTGACTCTGCAGTAGGCTCTGTAGTGGACTCTGTCGTCGGCTCTGTAGTTGGCTTTATTGTTGGCTCTGTTGTTGGATTCATCGTCGGTTCTGTCGTCGGCACCGTGATGGGCTCTATTGTTGACTCTGTAGTGGACCCTGTTGTTGGCTCAATTGTTGATTCTGTGGTTGACTCTGTCGAAGACTCTGTTGATGGCTCTACTGTTGACCCTGTGGTTGGCTCATTTGTTGATTCTGTGGTTGGCTCTGTTGTCGGTTTTGTCGTTGGTTCTATCGTCGGGGTAGGGTTTGTGGGCGGCTCCGGTGAACACCATTGCAAGAGGTCGTCTTCTAATAGGTCGGTGCAGTCATCACAAACATAGCAAAATACCCCTTCTGGTTTTGCTGGTAGAAGAAAATTGAAAATATTTTAAAAAAAGTTTTTATTTTATGTGTATTAAATATGCTGTGCGAAGATGTGATTAAATCAAATCCACATTGAGCAAAATGTATCTATATAATAAACATATCCATAATAACAACTTGATTACTTAGACTTCACCGTGCTTTTTTTAACTAACAGATTTTCTGGTCCCGTGCGAATTCGCTATAGGGAAGTTTGATGCATCGCCAAAAAATTGTATTCCATCAAAAAAAAAATTTCTCTACTCCACTGCCAAGGCAGCATTTTCATTTAACAACTCATACTTGGAATTATTGGTAACAAATTTCAATCTCTCTTCTAGCGGATAATTCCGTTAGAATTTTTATGAAAACATTTTCGATAAAACAACGTATTTTAATCGTAAAACATTTAATCTAAATCAATCATCAATTATTGTGACGACTAGAAAACAACGTGAAATTTTTGGGGAAAATGTGCCATCAAAACCCACTTTTTATCGTTTAGGGAAAACATTTGACGAAAGAGGTTCTGTAGCAGATAAGCACAAGCTTGGGCCACAACGTGCGAGAAGATCAGCTGAAAGCTTTGCTGCTGTCCTAGAAAGTGTTCAAAAGAATCCATCAGCCCGAATTTGATATCGTGCTCAAGAAATTTTAGTTAAGGCTATGTTACAACCTATATTTGCATTAAGATCTGCATTTTTGAAGTGAAACTTCTTACTTGACTTCGGAAGGTTGCGTTAAACGGTCGCGTTAGATGGTCGCGTTATGGTTGCATTTAACATTTCACCACAGTAAATTTACATAGGCACCGCATGCAGAGTAAACAAAATGACCACGTTTTATATGACAAATATTAATCGCAACCGAATAATTGCTGCATCGATCCAATAGATTGCTTTCAAACCATTTTAAGTTATATAGTCGTGCGCGTCAACCGGCCTTCAGTGGGTTGTGACTTCGGTATACACAGCTTTTTTCGTATTTTCTTTTGCTGGAACTCGTCTCGTCCGATTCGATCACCATAATCAAGCAGCATCGAGCGGTTAGTGCTTGGTCGAGTAAGAAGCTTCTTTAGTTGTGGTCCCCTCTAACTAAAGAAGCTTCTTACTCGACTTCGGTTGGTTGCGTGGTATGTATGGATATCAGTGGTGTGGGGAATAGGTAACAAAGTGCTTAGTCGACTAAGAAGCTTCTTTAGTTGTGGTCCCACCAAACTAAAAAAGCTTCTTAGTTCTTACTCGACTTCGGTTGGTTGCGTGGTATGTATGGATATCACTGGTATGGGTAATAGGTAACAAAGTAGAAATAGCGAAAATTGATTGAGTGGAGAGTAGTATTAGGCGTGCGAGTAGTACTCCCACAGATCAGAGTTGTAATATTTTGCATTATTTTGCAATATTTTGTTTTATTTTGTTTTATTTAAATGTAGGTAAATTGAGTAAAATAAAACAATATAAGGCAAAATTATAATGAAAAAAAAATGCAAATTAATGCAAAGAATGCAAATGCATTTATTAATTATTGCACTCAATAAAATGGTACCTAGAAAAAAAAGAATGCGATCTTTTGAATGCTTAAGAATGATGATTGCATTCTTGTTATTGAAGTCTCGAAATGCAGTCGATGAATGCAATCACAAAATTGAATTCATTCGATCATTTTTAAAGAATGCATTCCCAAATATATTTGGACACCCACCCAATGAATAGGTACATAATATGTATTTATATATTAGTAGGATATAGTTGGTTAAATGGAAATCAAACACTTTTTCCTTAAGGAATTCATATTGTCAACAAGTGGTTCCGGACAAAATGGACACCCGAACATACATATATTCGAGAGTGGGGTTAAAAAGACACCCGAACAATTTGATACCCTTCAAAAGCTTAGAAAATTTCTGATGGAAAATATATAAACATTATGTGTCATATGGTATGCGTATAACCCATTTCTAAAGTTTTTTCAAGAATTTTTTGAGGAGAAAAAATGGAGAATATTCTTTGAATATCCAATAAATTCGAAAATTGTATGAATGTCTATTCCTTTTGTCTCAAATTCATTTTCCTTTGTCCACGATTATATGTAGCTAAGAAGTTTCACTTCGGTCGCGCGTACTTCTACACGTACCATTTTTTTTAAAAGTCAGTTAACACAAGCGCTTCCTCAACAAGACTATTTTAATTGCCGCCGTACATTTGCCAATAAGATGTTACAGCTTGTTCATGATAACATTAATTTTCATGAAGAAATCATTACGGCCCAAATTATTCATCTCACCCACTCATTGCACCCATTTAAAGTGACAGTATGTTGCGCCATGGAGGAATCATTGTCCCCTACTTTTTTCAATATGAACGTGGCGTTATGCTTATGGTACGGTTACTGGAGAACATTATCGTGACATGATTGATAAATTGTTGTCACTACAATTGGATGCTTAACTTAAGGTTTAGTTAACATGTCGTTCCAACTAGACTGTGCAATTTCATGTTAAATCGGCATTCCTTTTGTGGAATATCTAAGGAACCAGGTATTCGTACATATATGCCAACCAACCAAAAACACTTGACGAACTTAAATAAGTGTCACTTCGTGACGAAATTAATGAAATTCGAGTTGAAATGTGTATGAAATAGCTGACATTGTCTTCCATAGGTAATTCCCAGCATTCAATAAAACATTTTTTAGCACTTAACCGTTTTGGTTTCATTTTGCATAAAGTTATACAGAACTAAAGTAGTAAAGCTTCCCGGCGAACACCATGTATTTACTTTTTTTCTGATTGTATGCATTGTTACTCGTAAGTCAATTATAATATTGTACATGAAATATTGTTCCTCTTGAATATTCAAATACATCGGCTGTCTTTTCTTCTCTTTTCTTCACAATTCACTGAAACAGCACTAAAATCTCACCTTTAGCTACTATCACGGTCATTATCACAAAAATTACTGTAAATACCCGCATTTCGTAGAAACTTTTTTTCTGAAATAATTAAATATATGTATTTAACTTTTTCTTTACTGTACTAGCGATGAGTTGGGGCTACAAGCCTGTACTATCTGGCCAAGCAGACAATTTTAACCCATGATACCACATTTACTTTTCCAATGGGGCAAGCAGATAAGCAAACCGGTAGCTGCTGCTGTCACAAAATACAATGGTGTTTAAAGTACTCGTAGCCAGTGATGAATTTATTAGTTTAATCGTACCCTATCTACAGGCAGCCAGGATCTATAGATTTTACACAACACGTTGTTTTGCTTGAGTAAATAGCTGAATAGAGGGGGACTTTATAGGGTTGAGAACTCGAGATCTCAAGATCCTTAAAAGTTAATAAATGCTAGCTCTCCAATGTCTCCACAAATTTCGATAAAAATAATTAGGATCCTCAAGTGTGTATGTCGATAAGTGTACACAGTGTACCTGTATACGAGTTAATGTGTGCTTTTAATTGGGTATAAATATGTTTTGGCTTAAAATAGTGATATTATCTACTGACTAATTAGTTTAGACAAAATTTATCAAAACTTGACATTTTCTTAATTGATAAACTAACGCATTTTGGATAACAAATAAATGATAAGTTCGTAAGAGTGTAGGTCATACATACACCCCACGCAACAAAAAAAGGCGTGCATGGTAATTTTTAACAAAACGGAAGAAATCTAATAAATGATGGATAATCGCTGCCTAGTCACTTTGTATTTTTCATGTTAAACATTTAAGTTGACACATTCCCCAATTTGACAATACATTTCATAGCCTAATTGAAAAAAAGTAATGATCGTGTAGATAACACTACAAAATATCAGATTTCGCCCAAGTACTTTCGATATACATACATACATAAATTAAAAAAAAACCAAGAATGCGAAAAGCAAATTTCTTTTTTCATATTTTTACTACACTAAGAAACCTTTTAACATAATTTTAGACTTTTATGATACTAAAAAAATGATTCTAGTATTTCGTGGCACCACCCTTCGCCCTAACAACGTCATGAACCCTGTTTGGCATGGAGGCATAGAGATTACCGAAGTAATTGTTATCAATTTCATTGAACCACACTTCTTCAATGATGCTCTTTAGATGCTGCATGGTTTTTGGTTTTTATCTTCGATCTTCTTTCCCATAAGAGCCCAGACGTTTTCGATGGGGTTGAGATCTGGACTGTTTCCCGGCAAAATTAGGGATTCTAGTCCTAATTTTTCTTTCAAAGTTTTAATTTGCGGAGGAAATTTAAAAACTAAAACCAATAATATGAAAAAAAAAAAACTTCGAATAACTCACCATAACATAAGGAGAATGTTTTACAGTGTGAGCTATGCATTCGTCGCTGTAGCGTTCCCCTTTTCTAAGACGCACTATCTGCTTCCCATGCGGTCCGATTAGGTTAAACTTGAACTCATCAGAGAACACCACATTTGACCAATCTTGAACACTCCAGTTTTACCTTTCCTTAGCCCAGCTAAGGCGCGTTTTCTTCATTTTGCTGGTCAGTAGTGGTTTTTTCGCTGGTCTCCTTGCTAGCAAACCCATCTCGTTGAGACGATTCTTAATGGTTTTGACGCTAACTTCAGCCCCAGTAGCTTCCCGCAGGTCAGCTCTTAGATCCGATGCAGTTTTAAACCTGTTTCTCAAGCTTAGCCTCTTGAGTTGTCGGTCCTCCCGAATAGTAGTACATATCTGCAATCCTATGCCGATTTTCCTATCCAGATTGTGATCCCGACGATATTTGTTACAGAAGCTTCTTACAGAACTCTCATTGTATCCAATTTGTCGAGCAATTTCACGAAATGACTGATTATCCAATGATAAGGCAACGATAACTGCCTTATTGTTTTTACTCAATTGTACCCTTTTAGACATCGCGATATCAACTTTTCACTTTTATTTAAGAAAACAACTGCACGCACTGTTGAATACTGCCAGAATGAATTCCGATACATTTCAGAATGTGCATTACCTAACCCGGAAGCAATAAAATATAATTTGGTGAATACCTTAAAATTAATTAGCGCAAAAAAGTGGAAAATCCGTGACCGGCTTATTTTTGTTGCGCGGGGTGTATATGTACATGTTCACACCAGAGAAAAATCTGCTCTTATACGTGTGGACACTAAAATTTCTTTCATGTGAGCAAGGATAAATCGCATGCATATAGTTAAGAAGAAAGTGTACCACAACCACAATAAATAGCACCAAAAAGGCAGAGTAAAAATGCCAAAAAAGGCAAAGTCAACAAAATCCGTTCACTGTTTAGATTTTAGATTTAGATTTCATTGACTTCAAAAATAAATACAATTTACATTTTCTTAGCTTTAAGTTTGACTTAAGTCCTTATATGGTTTGGCTGAAGGCCGTTTACCAGACTGACATTTATATTATAATTTATACATAATAAGAAAAAACTATTTACATTTATTGTTTACTTCCTGCAAACACAATTATTTACAATTTTCTGAGAAAGATTCACTGTTTATAACATAAAGTTGAAGAGAATGCTAGTAACATAAATACTGTTTAATATGCAACTACGACATCCTATGCTACGCTCTTGGTCAACTTGTTTTGTTGAATTAATACTGTCCGTAATCTATGAGTAAGCCTGATATGAAATGATTACAATCATAGCGCTTAACTTTACCCTAGACATGCGGTTTTATGGGGCTTATCCAAAGTCGAGTGGGCTAAAAGTGCGGCACTGATTGCCAAATGCATACCATTCATTTTCTCTATCTTTAATTGGCAATAATCATTTAGATATGACGATAAGATTGCCTTAATGACATTTGAGTTTTGATTTTAATTGCTGACGTAGTCATATCTCTTAAAGATTTTCTTCTGATAACAAGGAAGCTCCTAACAAAATGTGTTTGCTTATATCGAAATATATTCGTTGATAACGGGGAAATCTCAAAGTTTTTTTTTAACAAAAGAACAAAGACACGGGTTACCTATGGAAAATATATAACCGAACAGACTATAGGGTCAGATATGAAATATTGTTATAAAACTCTGTCAGGGATTACATACAAAAGTATAAACGATTCAGAAAGCTTGGCTGTAGTATAGTTTTCATATCCACGTATCCTGATTTCATTTGATTTTGTTTAGATCTCAGCTATCGGCTAGAGCTTGCTTTAAAAATTCTAAGATCGAATAGCCCAGCAAAGGGGTAACCTTATTGTCACTCCTCTTTGTCAAACACGTAAATGACAGCTCTAATAAGAAGAAAGTGTCCAAGCGTCTCTTATCTTAGGTCGCAATCGACCTTTACGATTCAAGGATTCAAATAGTATAAGTCAATAAGAAAGTATAGTAAGCAATAAGAAAGTAAAGTTTATTGTTTTTATATTCAACCTACTGCCAGCTTGTAGTATACAGACATATGTATGAGTATGTTTAAATAAAAAAAAGAATGACGAAAAATAAAAAATTATAAACTGACGGCAACTCGAAAAGAACAAACTACTTTCGAGCTTTTAATAAACTAGTCTACTTAGGACTACTGTTAAGACGACTACAATAATGGATATTCGATCAGTACTGCTGCCATTGCACTTGTCATGAGTACATATTTTGCAATTCTCCATACTAGCACTGGGATCATTGAGCATATCACAGGCACTGCGTTCCTCAGGCACTGCAAGGCATCCGCGTTTAACAACCCGTTTTCCTGATATGTCTGAAAGAAAGGAAATGAGTGCGAAAATAATATAGGAAGGACGTTCAAAAAAGTGCGGTACCTTTTTGGACAGTTTTGTAGCAATGATAACTAACGCCACCTCCGACAGATCTTAGACTTGGCGATCGGTAGTTCCGTAACAATCTATTAACGGCTCGTATAGTACGTCGATGATGATCCACTTGAATAGGCTCATCTAAATCAGATGAAAGCATTTTACGCGCTCTATACGTTGCGAAATCAGATGCTTTATCAGCTGGCATCAATTCATCTTCGACAGCAGTCGAAACTTCTCTTTCAGTCGTCGGGGAGCCGAAAATGTTCACATCTCCTTCGGTTGTCAAATAATCTACTGTTGTAGTTCCTGAATTGGTTTTCAACGAATCAGCTGTGGTTGATGTATCTTGCGCTGTTGTCGATCTTCCTGCTTGTGTCGAAGATGTCCCTTCTTCGGTTGTCGAAGTTCCGGTTTCATTAGTGGATGAATCAGCTGTGGTTGATGTATCTTGCGCTGTTGTCGATGTTCCTGCTTCTGTCGAAGAAGTCCCTCCCTCGGTTGTCAAAGTTCCGGTTTCGTTGGTAGAGGAATCAGCTGTGGTCGATGTATCTTGCGCTGTTGTCGAAGTTCCAGTTTCGTTCGTCGAGGAATCGACAGTGGTTGAAGTGCCTTGCTCTGTTGTCGATGTTCCTGCTTCTGTCGAAGAAGTCCCTCCTTCGGTTGTGGAAGTTCCGGTTTCGTTGGTAGAGGATTCAGCTGCGGTCGATGTATCTTGCGCTGTTGTCGATGTATCTTGCGCTGCTGTCGATTTTCCTGCTTCTGTCGAAGAAGTCCCTCCTTTAGTTGTCGATGTTCCGCTTTCATTGGTAGAGGAATCGACAGTGGTTGATGTATCTTGCGCTGTTGTCGATGTTCCTGCTTCAGTCGAAGAAGTCCCTCCTTCGGTTGTCAAAGTTCCGGTTTCGTTGGTAAAGGAATCAGCTGTGGTTGATGTACCTTGCGCTGTTGTCGATGTTCTTGTTTCTGTCGAAGAAGTCCTTCCTTCGGTTGTCGATGTTCCGATTTCATTGGTAGAGGAATCAGCTGTGGTTGATGTATCTTGCGCTGTTGTCGATGTTCCAGTTTCTTTCGTCGAGGAATCGACAGTGGTTGATGTACCTTGCTCTGTTGTCGATGTTCCTGCTTCTGTTGTCGATGCTCCTGCGTCTGTCGGAGAAGTCCCTCCCTCGGTTGTGGAAGTTCCGGTTTCATTGGTAGAGGATTCAGCTGTGGTTGATGTATCTTGCGCTATTGTCGATGTTCCTGCTTCTGTCGAAGAAGTCCCTCCTTCGGTTGTCGAAGTTCCGCTTTCATTGGTGGAGGAATCAACTGTGGTTGATGTATCTTGCGCTGTTGTCGATGTTCCTGCTTCTGTCGAAGATGTCCCTCCTTCGGTTGTGGAAGTTCCGGTTTCATTGGTAGAGGATTCAGCTATGGTTGATGTATCTTGCGCTGTTGTCGATGTTCCTGGTTCTATCGAAGAAGCCCCTCTTTCAGTTGTGGAAGTTCCGGTTTCGTTGGTGGAGGATTCAGCTGTGGTTGATGTTGTTGATGTTCCTGCTTCTATCGAAGAAGTCCCTCCTACGGTTGTGGAAGTTCCGGTTTCATTGGTGGAGGATTCAGCTGTGGTTGATGTATCTTGCGCTATTGTCGATGTTCCTGCTTCTGTCGAAGAAGTCCCTCCTTCGGTTGTGGAAGTTCGGCTTTCATTGGTAGAGGAATCAACTGTGGTTGATGTATCTTGCGCTGTTGTCAATGTTCCTGCTTCTATCGAAGAAGCCCCTCTTTCAGTTGTGGAAGTTCCGGTTTCGTTGGTGGAGGATTCAGCTGTGGTTGATGTTGTTGATGTTCCTGCTTCTATCGAAGAAGTCCCTCCTACGGTTGTGGAAGTTCCGGTTTCATTGGTGGAGGATTCAGCTGTGGTTGATGTACCTTGCGCTGTTGTTGATGTTCCTGTTTCTGTCGAAGAAGTCAATCCTTCGGTTGTCGATGTTCTAGTTTCGTTAGTCGAGGAATCGACAGTGGTTGAAGTATCTTGCTCTGTTGTCGATGTTCCTGCTTCTGTTGTCGATGCTCCTGCGTCTGTCGGAGAAGTCCCTCCCTCGGTTGTGGAAGTTCCGGTTTCATTGGTAGAGGATTCAGCTGTGGTTGATGTATCTTGCGCTATTGTCGATGTTCCTGCTTCTGTCGAAGAAGTCCCTCCTTCGGTTGTCGAAGTTCCGCTTTCATTGGTGGAGGAATCAACTGTGGTTGATGTATCTTGCGCTGTTGTCGATGTTCCTGCTTCTGTCGAAGATGTCCCTCCTTCGGTTGTGGAAGTTCCGGTTTCATTGGTAGAGGATTCAGCTGTGGTTGATGTATCTTGCGCTGTTGTCGATGTTCCTGGTTCTGTCGAAGAAGTCCCTCCTTCGGTTGTGGAAGTTCCAATTTCATTGGTAGAGGTTTTAGCTGTGGTTGATATACCTTGCGCTGTTGTCGATGTTCCTGCTTCTATCGAAGAAGTCCCTCCTTCGGTTGTGGAAGTTCCGGTTTCGTTGGTAGAGGATTCAGCTGTAGTTGATGTATCTTGCGCTGTTGTCGATGTTCCTGTTTCTGTCGAAGAAGTCCCTCCTTCGGTTGTCAAAGTTCCGGTATCGTTGGTAGAGGAATCAGCAGTGGTCGATGTATCTTGCGCTGTTGTCGATGTTCCAGTTTCTTTCGTCGAGGAATCGACAGTGGTTGATGTACCTTTCGCTGTTGTCGATGTTTCTGCTTCTGTCGAAGAAGTCCCTCCTTCGGATGTGGAAGTTCCGGTTTCGTTGGTAGAGGATTCAGCTGTAGTTGATGTATCTTGCGCTGTTGTCGATGTTCCTGTTTCTGTCGAAGAAGTCCCTCCTTCGGTTGTCAAAGTTCCGGTATCGTTGGTAGAGGAATCAGCAGTGGTCGATGTATCTTGCGCTGTTGTCGATGTTCCAGTTTCGTTCGTTGAGGAATCGACAGTGGTTGAAGTATTTTGCTCTGTTGTCGATGTTCCTGCTTCTGTTGTCGATGCTCCTGCGTCTGTCGAAGAAGTCCCTCCCTCGGTTGTGGAAGTTCCGGTTTCGTTGGTAGAGGATTCAGCTGTGGTTGATGTATCTTGCGCTATTGTCGATGTTCCTGCTTCTGTCGAAGAAGTCCCTCCTTCGGTTGTGGAAGTTCGGCTTTCATTGGTAGAGGAATCAACTGTGGTTGATGTATCTTGCGCTGTTGTCAATGTTCCTGCTTCTATCGAAGAAGCCCCTCTTTCAGTTGTGGAAGTTCCGGTTTCGTTGGTGGAGGATTCAGCTGTGGTTGATGTTGTTGATGTTCCTGCTTCTATCGAAGAAGTCCCTCCTACGGTTGTGGAAGTTCCGGTTTCATTGGTGGAGGATTCAGCTGTGGTTGATGTACCTTGCGCTGTTGTTGATGTTCCTGTTTCTGTCGAAGAAGTCAATCCTTCGGTTGTCGATGTTCTAGTTTCGTTAGTCGAGGAATCGACAGTGGTTGAAGTATCTTGCTCTGTTGTCGATGTTCCTGCTTCTGTTGTCGATGCTCCTGCGTCTGTCGGAGAAGTCCCTCCCTCGGTTGTGGAAGTTCCGGTTTCATTGATAGAGGATTCAGCTGTGGTTGATGTATCTTGCGCTATTGTCGATGTTCCTGCTTCTGTCGAAGAAGTCCCTCCTTCGGTTGTCGAAGTTCCGCTTTCATTGGTGGAGGAATCAACTGTGGTTGATGTATCTTGCGCTGTTTTCGATGTTCCTGCTTCTGTCGAAGATGTCCCTCCTTCGGTTGTGGAAGTTCCGGTTTCGTTGGTAGAGGATTCAGCTGTGGTTGATGTATCTTGCGCTGTTGTCGATGTTCCTGCTTCTGTCGAAGAAGTCCCTCCTTCGGTTGTGGAAGTTCCAATTTCGTTGGTAGAGGTTTCAGCTGTGGTTGATGTACCTTGCGCTGTTGTCGATGTTCCTGCTTCTATCGAAGAAGTCCCTCCTTCGGTTGTGGAAGTTCCGGTTTCGTTGGTAGAGGATTCAGCTGTGGTTGATGTATCTTGCGCTGTTGTCGATGTTCCTGCTTCTGTCGAAGAAGTCCCTCCTTCGGTTGTGGAAGTTCCAATTTCGTTGGTAGAGGAATCAGCAGTGGTCGATGTATCTTGCGCTGTTGTCGATGTTCCAGTTTCGTTCGTTGAGGAATCGACAGTGGTTGAAGTATTTTGCTCTGTTGTCGATGTTCCTGCTTCTGTTGTCGATGCTCCTGCGTCTGTCGGAGAAGTCCCTCCTTCGGTTGTGGAAGTTCCGGTTTCATTGGTAGAGGATTCAGCTGTGGTTGATGTATTTTGCGCTATTGTCGATGTTCCTGCTTCTGTCGAAGATGTCCCTCCTTCGGTTGTGGAAGTTCCGGTTTCATTGGTAGAGGATTCAGCTGTGGTTGATGTATCTTGCGCTGTTGTCGATGTTCCTGGTTCTGTCGAAGAAGTCCCTCCTTCGGTTGTGGAAGTTCCAATTTCATTGGTAGAGGTTTTAGCTGTGGTTGATATACCTTGCGCTGTTGTCGATGTTCCTGCTTCTATCGAAGAAGTCCCTCCTTCGGTTGTGGAAGTTCCGGTTTCGTTGGTAGAGGATTCAGCTGTAGTTGATGTATCTTGCGCTGTTGTCGATGTTCCTGTTTCTGTCGAAGAAGTCCCTCCTTCGGTTGTCAAAGTTCCGGTATCGTTGGTAGAGGAATCAGCAGTGGTCGATGTATCTTGCGCTGTTGTCGATGTTCCAGTTTCTTTCGTCGAGGAATCGACAGTGGTTGATGTACCTTTCGCTGTTGTCGATGTTTCTGCTTCTGTCGAAGAAGTCCCTCCTTCGGATGTGGAAGTTCCGGTTTCGTTGGTAGAGGATTCAGCTGTAGTTGATGTATCTTGCGCTGTTGTCGATGTTCCTGTTTCTGTCGAAGAAGTCCCTCCTTCGGTTGTCAAAGTTCCGGTATCGTTGGTAGAGGAATCAGCAGTGGTCGATGTATCTTGCGCTGTTGTCGATGTTCCAGTTTCGTTCGTTGAGGAATCGACAGTGGTTGAAGTATTTTGCTCTGTTGTCGATGTTCCTGCTTCTGTTGTCGATGCTCCTGCGTCTGTCGAAGAAGTCCCTCCCTCGGTTGTGGAAGTTCCGGTTTCGTTGGTAGAGGATTCAGCTGTGGTTGATGTATCTTGCGCTATTGTCGATGTTCCTGCTTCTGTCGAAGAAGTCCCTCCTTCGGTTGTGGAAGTTCGGCTTTCATTGGTAGAGGAATCAACTGTGGTTGATGTATCTTGCGCTGTTGTCAATGTTCCTGCTTCTATCGAAGAAGCCCCTCTTTCAGTTGTGGAAGTTCCGGTTTCGTTGGTGGAGGATTCAGCTGTGGTTGATGTTGTTGATGTTCCTGCTTCTATCGAAGAAGTCCCTCCTACGGTTGTGGAAGTTCCGGTTTCATTGGTGGAGGATTCAGCTGTGGTTGATGTACCTTGCGCTGTTGTTGATGTTCCTGTTTCTGTCGAAGAAGTCAATCCTTCGGTTGTCGATGTTCTAGTTTCGTTAGTCGAGGAATCGACAGTGGTTGAAGTATCTTGCTCTGTTGTCGATGTTCCTGCTTCTGTTGTCGATGCTCCTGCGTCTGTCGGAGAAGTCCCTCCCTCGGTTGTGGAAGTTCCGGTTTCATTGGTAGAGGATTCAGCTGTGGTTGATGTATCTTGCGCTATTGTCGATGTTCCTGCTTCTGTCGAAGAAGTCCCTCCTTCGGTTGTCGAAGTTCCGCTTTCATTGGTTGAGGAATCAACTGTGGTTGATGTATCTTGCGCTGTTTTCGATGTTCCTGCTTCTGTCGAAGATGTCCCTCCTTCGGTTGTGGAAGTTCCGGTTTCGTTGGTAGAGGATTCAGCTGTGGTTGATGTATCTTGCGCTGTTGTCGATGTTCCTGCTTCTGTCGAAGAAGTCCCTCCTTCGGTTGTGGAAGTTCCAATTTCGTTGGTAGAGGTTTCAGCTGTGGTTGATGTACCTTGCGCTGTTGTCGATGTTCCTGCTTCTATCGAAGAAGTCCCTCCTTCGGTTGTGGAAGTTCCGGTTTCGTTGGTAGAGGATTCAGCTGTGGTTGATGTATCTTGCGCTGTTGTCGATGTTCCTGCTTCTGTCGAAGAAGTCCCTCCTTCGGTTGTGGAAGTTCCAATTTCGTTGGTAGAGGAATCAGCAGTGGTCGATGTATCTTGCGCTGTTGTCGATGTTCCAGTTTCGTTCGTTGAGGAATCGACAGTGGTTGAAGTATTTTGCTCTGTTGTCGATGTTCCTGCTTCTGTTGTCGATGCTCCTGCGTCTGTCGGAGAAGTCCCTCCTTCGGTTGTGGAAGTTCCGGTTTCATTGGTAGAGGATTCAGCTGTGGTTGATGTATTTTGCGCTATTGTCGATGTTCCTGCTTCTGTCGAAGAAGTCCCTCCTTCGGTTGTCGAAGTTCCGCTTTCATTGGTGGAGGAATCAACTGTGGTTGATGTATCTTGCGCTGTGGTCGATGTTCCTGCTTCTGTCGAAGATGTCCCTCCTTCGGTTGTGGAAGTTCCGGTTTCGTTGGTAGAGGATTCAGCTGTGGTTGATGTATCTTGCGCTGTTGTCGATGTTCCTGCTTCTGTCGAAGAAGTCCCTCCTTCGGTTGTGGAAGTTCCAATTTCGTTGGTAGAGGTTTCAGCTGTGGTTGATGTACCTTGCGCTGTTGTCGATGTTCCTGCTTCTATCGAAGAAGTCCCTCCTTCGGTTGTGGAAGTTCCGCTTTCATTGGTAGAGGAATCAACTGTGGTTGATGTATCTTGCGCTGTTGTCAATGTTCCTGCTTCTGTCGAAGAAGCCCCTCTTTCGGTTGTGGAAGTTCCGGTTTCGTTGGTGGAGGATTCAGCTGTGGTTGATGTTGTTGATGTTCCTGCTTCTGTTGTCGATGCTCCTGCGTCTGTCGAAGAAGTCCCTCCCTCGGTTGTGGAAGTTCCGGTTTCGTTGGTAGAGGATTCAGCTGTGGTTGATGTACCTTGCGCTGTTGTTGATGTTCCTGTTTCTGTCGAAGAAGTCAATCCTTCGGTTGTCGATGTTCCAGTTTCGTTAGTCGAGGAATCGACAGTGGTTGAAGTATCTTGCTCTGTTGTCGATGTTCCTGCTTCTGTTGTCGATGCTCCTGCGTCTGTCGGAGAAGTCCCTCCCTCGGTTGTGGAAGTTCCGGTTTCATTGGTAGAGGATTCAGCTGTGGTTGATGAATCTTGCGCTATTGTCGATGTTCCTGCTTCTGTCGAAGAAGTCCCTCCTTCGGTTGTCGAAGTTCCGCTTTCATTGGTGGAGGAATCAACTGTGGTTGATGTATCTTGCGCTGTTGTCGATGTTCCTGCTTCTGTCGAAGATGTCCCTCCTTCGGTTGTGGAAGTTCCGGTTTTATTGGTAGAGGATTCAGCTGTGGTTGATGTATCTTGCGCTGTTGTCGATGTTCCTGGTTCTGTCGAAGAAGTCCCTCCTTCGGTTGTGGAAGTTCCAATTTCATTGGTAGAGGTTTCAGCTGTGGTTGATATACCTTGCGCTGTTGTCGATGTTCCTGCTTCTATCGAAGAAGTCCCTCCTTCGGTTGTGGAAGTTCCGGTTTCGTTGGTAGAGGATTCAGCTGTAGTTGATGTATCTTGCGCTGTTGTCGATGTTCCTGTTTCTGTCGAAGAAGTCCCTCCTTCGGTTGTCAAAGTTCCGGTATCGTTGGTAGAGGAATCAGCAGTGGTCGATGTATCTTGCGCTGTTGTCGATGTTCCAGTTTCTTTCGTCGAGGAATCGACAGTGGTTGATGTACCTTGCGCTGTTGTCGATGTTTCTGCTTCTGTCGAAGAAGTCCCTCCTTCGGATGTGGAAGTTCCGGTTTCGTTGGTAGAGGATTCAGCTGTAGTTGATGTATCTTGCGCTGTTGTCGATGTTCCTGTTTCTGTCGAAGAAGTCCCTCCTTCGGTTGTCAAAGTTCCGGTATCGTTGGTAGAGGAATCAGCAGTGGTCGATGTATCTTGCGCTGTTGTCGATGTTCCAGTTTCGTTCGTTGAGGAATCGACAGTGGTTGAAGTATTTTGCTCTGTTGTCGATGTTCCTGCTTCTGTTGTCGATGCTCCTGCGTCTGTCGAAGAAGTCCCTCCCTCGGTTGTGGAAGTTCCGGTTTCGTTGGTAGAGGATTCAGCTGTGTTTGATGTATCTTGCGCTATTGTCGATGTTCCTGCTTCTGTCGAAGAAGTCCCTCCTTCGGTTGTCGAAGTTCCGCTTTCATTGGTAGAGGAATCAACTGTGGTTGATGTATCTTGCGCTGTTGTCAATGTTCCTGCTTCTGTCGAAGAAGCCCCTCTTTCGGTTGTGGAAGTTCCGGTTTCGTTGGTGGAGGATTCAGCTGTGGTTGATGTTGTTGATGTTCCTGCTTCTATCGAAGAAGTCCCTCCTACGGTTGTGGAAGTTCCGGTTTCATTGGTGGAGGATTCAGCTGTGGTTGATGTACCTTGCGCTGTTGTTGATGTTCCTGTTTCTGTCGAAGAAGTCAATCCTTCGGTTGTCGATGTTCCAGTTTCGTTAGTCGAGGAATCGACAGTGGTTGAAGTATCTTGCTCTGTTGTCGATGTTCCTGCTTCTGTTGTCGATGCTCCTGCGTCTGTCGGAGAAGTCCCTCCCTCGGTTGTGGAAGTTCCGGTTTCATTGGTAGAGGATTCAGCTGTGGTTGATGTATCTTGCGCTATTGTCGATGTTCCTGCTTCTGTCGAAGAAGTCCCTCCTTCGGTTGTCGAAGTTCCGCTTTCATTGGTGGAGGAATCAACTGTGGTTGATGTATCTTGCGCTGTTTTCGATGTTCCTGCTTCTGTCGAAGATGTCCCTCCTTCGGTTGTGGAAGTTCCGGTTTCGTTGGTAGAGGATTCAGCTGTGGTTGATGTATCTTGCGCTGTTGTCGATGTTCCTGCTTCTGTCGAAGAAGTCCCTCCTTCGGTTGTGGAAGTTCCAATTTCGTTGGTAGAGGTTTCAGCTGTGGTTGATGTACCTTGCGCTGTTGTCGATGTTCCTGCTTCTATCGAAGAAGTCCCTCCTTCGGTTGTGGAAGTTCCGGTTTCGTTGGTAGAGGATTCAGCTGTGGTTGATGTATCTTGCGCTGTTGTCGATGTTCCTGCTTCTGTCGAAGAAGTCCCTCCTTCGGTTGTGGAAGTTCCAATTTCGTTGGTAGAGGAATCAGCAGTGGTCGATGTATCTTGCGCTGTTGTCGATGTTCCAGTTTCGTTCGTTGAGGAATCGACAGTGGTTGAAGTATTTTGCTCTGTTGTCGATGTTCCTGCTTCTGTTGTCGATGCTCCTGCGTCTGTCGGAGAAGTCCCTCCTTCGGTTGTGGAAGTTCCGGTTTCATTGGTAGAGGATTCAGCTGTGGTTGATGTATTTTGCGCTATTGTCGATGTTCCTGCTTCTGTCGAAGAAGTCCCTCCTTCGGTTGTCGAAGTTCCGCTTTCATTGGTGGAGGAATCAACTGTGGTTGATGTATCTTGCGCTGTGGTCGATGTTCCTGCTTCTGTCGAAGATGTCCCTCCTTCGGTTGTGGAAGTTCCGGTTTCGTTGGTAGAGGATTCAGCTGTGGTTGATGTATCTTGCGCTGTTGTCGATGTTCCTGCTTCTGTCGAAGAAGTCCCTCCTTCGGTTGTGGAAGTTCCAATTTCGTTGGTAGAGGTTTCAGCTGTGGTTGATGTACCTTGCGCTGTTGTCGATGTTCCTGCTTCTATCGAAGAAGTCCCTCCTTCGGTTGTGGAAGTTCCGGTTTCGTTGGTAGAGGATTCAGCTGTGGTTGATGTACCTTGCGCTGTTGTCGATGTTCCTGCTTCTGTCGAAGAAGTCCCTCCTTCGGTTGTGGAAGTTCCTGTTTCGTTGGTAGAGGATTCAGCTGTGGTTGATGTACCTTGCGCTGTTGTCGATGTTCCTGCTTCTGTCGAAGAAGTCCCTCCTTCGGTTGTGGAAGTTCCGGTTTCGTTGGTAGATGATTCAGCTGTTGTTGATGTATCTTGCACTGTTGTCAGTGTTCCTGCTTCTGTAGTAGAAGTTCCTCCTTCGGTTGTCGAAGTTCCGGTTTCGTTGGTAGAGGCTTCAACAGTGGTTGAAGTATCTTGCTCTGTTGTCGATGTTCCTGCTTCTGTCGAAGAAGTCCCTCCTTCGGTTGTGGAAGTTCCAGTTTCGCTGGTAGAGGATTCAGCTGTTGTTGATGTATCTTGCGCTGTTGTCGATGTTCCTGCGTCTGTTGAAGAAGTCCCTCCTTCGGTTGTCGAAGTTCCGCTTTCATTGGTAGATGAATCAGCTGTGGTTGATGTATCTTGTGCTGTTGTCGATGTTCCAGTTTCGTTCGTCGAGGAATCGACAGTGGTTGAAGAATCTTGCGCTGTTGTCGATGTTCCTGCTTCTGTCGAAGAAGTCTCTCCTTCGGTTGTGGAAGTTCCGGTTTCGTTGGTAGAGGATTCAGCTGTGGTTGATGTATCTTGCGCTGTTGTGGATGTTCCTGCTCTTGTCGAAGAAGTCACTCCTTCGGTTGTCGAAGTTCCGCTTTCATTGGTAGATGAATCAGCTGTGGTTGATGTATCTTGTGCTGTTGTCGATGTTCCTGCTTCTGTGGAAGAAGTCCCTCCTTCGATTGAGGAAGTTCCGGTTTCGCTGGTATAGGATTCAGCTGTTGTTGATGTATCTTGCGCTGTTGGCGATGTTCCTGCTTCTGTCGAAGAAGTTCCTCCTTCGGTTGTAGAAGTTCCACATTCATTGGTAGAGGAATCAGCTGTGATCGATGTATCTTGCGCTGTTGTCGATGTTCCTGCTTCTGTCGAAGAAGTCCCCCCTTCGGTTGTGGAAGTTCCGGTTTCGTTGGTAGAGGATTCAGCTGTGGTTGATGTACCTTGCGCTGTTGTCGATGTTCCTGCTTCTGTCGAAGAAGTCCATCCTTCAGTTGTCGAAGTTCCGGTTTCGTTCGTGGATGAATCAGCATTGTTCGATGTATCTTGCGCTGTTGTCGATGTTCCTGTTTCGATCGTCGAGGAATCGATAGTGGTTGAAGTATGTTGCTCTGTTGTCGATGTTCCAGTTTCTGTCATAGAAGTCCCTCCTTCAGTTGTCGAAGTTCCGGTTTCGTTGGTAGAGGAATCAGCTGTGGTTGATGTATGTTGCGCTGTTTTCGATGTTCCTGCTTCTGTCGAAGATGTCCCTCCTTCGGTTGTGGAAGTTCCGGTTTCGTTGGTAGAGGATTCAGCTGTGGTTGATGTATCTTGCGCTGTTGTCGATGTTCCTGCTTCTGTCGAAGAAGTCCCTCCTTCGGTTGTGGAAGTTCCAATTTCGTTGGTAGAGGTTTCAGCTGTGGTTGATGTACCTTGCGCTGTTGTCGATGTTCCTGCTTCTATCGAAGAAGTCCCTCCTTCGGTTGTGGAAGTTCCGGTTTCGTTGGTAGAGGATTCAGCTGTGGTTGATGTATCTTGCGCTGTTGTCGATGTTCCTGCTTCTGTCGAAGAAGTCCCTCCTTCGGTTGTGGAAGTTCCAATTTCGTTGGTAGAGGAATCAGCAGTGGTCGATGTATCTTGCGCTGTTGTCGATGTTCCAGTTTCGTTCGTTGAGGAATCGACAGTGGTTGAAGTATTTTGCTCTGTTGTCGATGTTCCTGCTTCTGTTGTCGATGCTCCTGCGTCTGTCGGAGAAGTCCCTCCTTCGGTTGTGGAAGTTCCGGTTTCATTGGTAGAGGATTCAGCTGTGGTTGATGTATTTTGCGCTATTGTCGATGTTCCTGCTTCTGTCGAAGAAGTCCCTCCTTCGGTTGTCGAAGTTCCGCTTTCATTGGTGGAGGAATCAACTGTGGTTGATGTATCTTGCGCTGTGGTCGATGTTCCTGCTTCTGTCGAAGATGTCCCTCCTTCGGTTGTGGAAGTTCCGGTTTCGTTGGTAGAGGATTCAGCTGTGGTTGATGTATCTTGCGCTGTTGTCGATGTTCCTGCTTCTGTCGAAGAAGTCCCTCCTTCGGTTGTGGAAGTTCCAATTTCGTTGGTAGAGGTTTCAGCTGTGGTTGATGTACCTTGCGCTGTTGTCGATGTTCCTGCTTCTATCGAAGAAGTCCCTCCTTCGGTTGTGGAAGTTCCGGTTTCGTTGGTAGAGGATTCAGCTGTGGTTGATGTACCTTGCGCTGTTGTCGATGTTCCTGCTTCTGTCGAAGAAGTCCCTCCTTCGGTTGTGGAAGTTCCTGTTTCGTTGGTAGAGGATTCAGCTGTGGTTGATGTACCTTGTGCTGTTGTCGATGTTCCTGCTTCTGTCGAAGAAGTCCCTCCTTCGGTTGTGGAAGTTCCGGTTTCGTTGGTAGATGATTCAGCTGTTGTTGATGTATCTTGCACTGTTGTCAGTGTTCCTGCTTCTGTAGAAGAAGTTCCTCCTTCGGTTGTCGAAGTTCCGGTTTCGTTGGTAGAGGATTCAACAGTGGTTGAAGTATCTTGCTCTGTTGTCGATGTTCCTGCTTCTGTCGAAGAAGTCCCTCCTTCGGTTGTGGAAGTTCCAGTTTCGCTGGTAGAGGATTCAGCTGTTGTTGATGTATCTTGCGCTGTTGTCGATGTTCCTGCGTCTGTTGAAGAAGTCCCTCCTTCGGTTGTCGAAGTTCCGCTTTCATTGGTAGATGAATCAGCTGTGGTTGATGTATCTTGTGCTGTTGTCGATGTTCCAGTTTCGTTCGTCGAGGAATCGACAGCGGTTGAAGAATCTTGCGCTGTTGTCGATGTTCCTGCTTCTGTCGAAGAAGTCTCTCCTTCGGTTGTGGAAGTTCCGGTTTCGTTGGTAGAGGATTCAGCTGTGGTTGATGTATCTTGCGCTGTTGTCGATGTTCCTGCTCTTGTCGAAGAAGTCACTCCTTCGGTTGTCGAAGTTCCGCTTTCATTGGTAGATGAATCAGCTGTGGTTGATGTATCTTGTGCTGTTGTCGATGTTCCTGCTTCTGTGGAAGATGTCCCTCCTTCGGTTGTGGAAGTTCCGGTTTCGTTGGTAGAGGATTCAGCTGTGGTTGATGTATCTTGCGCTGTTGTCGATGTTCCTGCTTCTGTCGAAGAAGTCCCTCCTTCGGTTGTGGAAGTTCCAATTTCGTTGGTAGAGGTTTCAGCTGTGGTTGATGTACCTTGCGCTGTTGTCGATGTTCCTGCTTCTATCGAAGAAGTCCCTCCTTCGGTTGTGGAAGTTCCGGTTTCGTTGGTAGAGGATTCAGCTGTGGTTGATGTATCTTGCGCTGTTGTCGATGTTCCTGCTTCTGTCGAAGAAGTCCCTCCTTCGGTTGTGGAAGTTCCAATTTCGTTGGTAGAGGAATCAGCAGTGGTCGATGTATCTTGCGCTGTTGTCGATGTTCCAGTTTCGTTCGTTGAGGAATCGACAGTGGTTGAAGTATTTTGCTCTGTTGTCGATGTTCCTGCTTCTGTTGTCGATGCTCCTGCGTCTGTCGGAGAAGTCCCTCCTTCGGTTGTGGAAGTTCCGGTTTCATTGGTAGAGGATTCAGCTGTGGTTGATGTATTTTGCGCTATTGTCGATGTTCCTGCTTCTGTCGAAGAAGTCCCTCCTTCGGTTGTCGAAGTTCCGCTTTCATTGGTGGAGGAATCAACTGTGGTTGATGTATCTTGCGCTGTGGTCGATGTTCCTGCTTCTGTCGAAGATGTCCCTCCTTCGGTTGTGGAAGTTCCGGTTTCGTTGGTAGAGGATTCAGCTGTGGTTGATGTATCTTGCGCTGTTGTCGATGTTCCAGTTTCGTTCGTTGAGGAATCGACAGTGGTTGAAGTATTTTGCTCTGTTGTCGATGTTCCTGCTTCTGTTGTCGATGCTCCTGCGTCTGTCGGAGAAGTCCCTCCTTCGGTTGTGGAAGTTCCGGTTTCATTGGTAGAGGATTCAGCTGTGGTTGATGTATTTTGCGCTATTGTCGATGTTCCTGCTTCTGTCGAAGAAGTCCCTCCTTCGGTTGTCGAAGTTCCGCTTTCATTGGTGGAGGATTCAGCTGTGGTTGATGTACCTTGTGCTGTTGTCGATGTTCCTGCTTCTGTCGAAGAAGTCCCTCCTTCGGTTGTGGAAGTTCCGGTTTCGTTGGTAGATGATTCAGCTGTTGTTGATGTATCTTGCACTGTTGTCAGTGTTCCTGCTTCTGTAGAAGAAGTTCCTCCTTCGGTTGTCGAAGTTCCGGTTTCGTTGGTAGAGGATTCAACAGTGGTTGAAGTATCTTGCTCTGTTGTCGATGTTCCTGCTTCTGTCGAAGAAGTCCCTCCTTCGGTTGTGGAAGTTCCAGTTTCGCTGGTAGAGGATTCAGCTGTTGTTGATGTATCTTGCGCTGTTGTCGATGTTCCTGCGTCTGTTGAAGAAGTCCCTCCTTCGGTTGTCGAAGTTCCGCTTTCATTGGTAGATGAATCAGCTGTGGTTGATGTATCTTGTGCTGTTGTCGATGTTCCAGTTTCGTTCGTCGAGGAATCGACAGCGGTTGAAGAATCTTGCGCTGTTGTCGATGTTCCTGCTTCTGTCGAAGAAGTCTCTCCTTCGGTTGTGGAAGTTCCGGTTTCGTTGGTAGAGGATTCAGCTGTGGTTGATGTATCTTGCGCTGTTGTCGATGTTCCTGCTCTTGTCGAAGAAGTCACTCCTTCGGTTGTCGAAGTTCCGCTTTCATTGGTAGATGAATCAGCTGTGGTTGATGTATCTTGTGCTGTTGTCGATGTTCCTGCTTCTGTGGAAGAAGTCCCTCCTTCGATTGAGGAAGTTCCGGTTTCGCTGGTATAGGATTCAGCTGTTGTTGATGTATCTTGCGCTGTTGGCGATGTTCCTGCTTCTGTCGAAGAAGTCCCTCCTTCGGTTGTAGAAGTTCCACATTCATTGGTAGAGGAATCAGCTGTGATCGATGTATCTTGCGCTGTTGTCGATGTTCCTGCTTCTGTCGAAGAAGTCCCCCCTTCGGTTGTGGAAGTTCCGGTTTCGTTGGTAGAGGATTCAGCTGTGGTTGATGTACCTTGCGCTGTTGTCGATGTTCCTGCTTCTGTCGAAGAAGTCCATCCTTCAGTTGTCGAAGTTCCGGTTTCGTTCGTGGATGAATCAGCATTGTTCGATGTATCTTGCGCTGTTGTCGATGTTCCTGTTTCGATCGTCGAGGAATCGATAGTGGTTGAAGTATGTTGCTCTGTTGTCGATGTTCCAGTTTCTGTCATAGAAGTCCCTCCTTCAGTTGTCGAAGTTCCGGTTTCGTTGGTAGAGGAATCAGCTGTGGTTGATGTATGTTGCGCTGTTGTCGATGTTCCTGCTGCTGTTGTGGAAGTTTCTGCTTCTGTGGTAGAGGTGCCTATTTTGGTTGTCGGTGTTGTTGCATCGTTAGTGGAAGTTGTAACTGTTGTTGGAGTATCTTCCTTTGTTGAGGAAGTTTTTAACGTCGTTGTTGTCAGTATTTCTGTTGTTTTTTCAGATCCAGTAGTTGGTGATGTTACATCATTATTTGGAGTCTCTGTTATTGTGGGCTGCTGTGAAGTTGTAGTATCATCTGGGCCACACATTTCCAGCAAATCATCAGTAAGGTCATCGTCACAATCCTCGCAACGATAGCAGAGTATTCCCTCAGATTTTCCTGAATAAATAATTTTTAAAGTTAATAAAATGTGAAAAGAATTCGGGATTTTCCTGCATTTTAGTAGCAACTATGTTAATGTTTTTCTTAGAAACGTTGGTGATTTCATCGAATGTGGTTGGTGCTTGAGTGTGACTTTGTGTATAATACACGAGTGCTATACACGAGTACTTTTCAAGTGAATTAGCTGCAAGCAAATAGTAGAATTTTATCGATTGCGCACTGATAGAAAATCTATAGAGCGCAAAACTACTTCCTGTAGTAATGAAAATTATAAATTTTTTTTGGTAAGGAAGATTTGCTATGTTTTTTTTTTGTGAGAAGATAAAATACTGAGGAAAATATTTACATTTGTACTAAGTAATGGTGGTCTCAGAAATATTTACCTTTCACCGCAAGTAATGCTAAAATGAGTGCAAATAACGCACAAGCTTTCATTTCAAATCCGGAAATGAGCAATGCAATTTCACAAGGGTATAATGTCCTTATCCCAGGAAGTTCTTTCTTTGTTTTTCTTTTTCCCGAGTAAAATCTAACTACACTGTCGGTCTGTAGCCGATCTAACTATCTGACAATCTAAGCAAATGTGAGCTACGACAAGAACCTATCAATCGATTCTAGTTAACAATAGGCTTTGGTAAGCGGAAAACACTACTTCAATCGATTGTTATCGCTTTGTTGTCATAAATATACTATAACTATCTACATATGTATTTAGTAGGTAATGTATTTACAATCCAAATCCCACCTTCTAGAGCACTTATTCGATGGCGTAACAAAGATTTGATTGGCCTTAACTATGTGTTTTTAATCATTTCCCGTTGCATTTCATATCAATTTAACTAAAGGATTATTTGTTTCGTGGTTTAAGTCTAACTAACATGAACATTTTTTGAACTTACAGAATTGCATTCGGTGGGTTGTCTGACCCAACCCAAATACATGCAATATAAAAAAAATCCCCCGTATCGAAATAGCAAATCAGATTATCAAAAACTCTACCCTCTTGAGATTTGTGTTGCGCAATAAACTTTTTTTTTTTTTCAATGCTTGATAAGCACTTAGTGACTGTAAAGTTTAACCGCTTTTATATAATAAGTAATGATTTTCTATTTCCGATAGAAATTATAAACAAATTATGGGAAACCATTACAAACAAAAATGACACGTTTTACAACAACATATGTAACTAAGTGTAAGTAACTCTTTAAGAAAATATTTTAAACTATGTATCTAGATTTAGAGTAATGTTTTCGAAAATAGCATAAATCTGAACACTGAGATTTATAAGTACATATATCTCTGCAAAGTTGATTCCTGAGCTGTGGAGTAGAATTACCAAATCTATGTCATATTTCTTAGATTTCAAGGTAAATACTGGAATTCGCAAAGAAAGGCTGGGTTGGCTTCACAATCCCGAAAACCGAAAATCCCGAAACTCCGAAAAACCAAATCGGGAATCTGCCCGACTCCCTGGAAAAGTCTATGTTGTTTAAAGCCTACAGCCTGTTAAAGCAGCAATGACTTCTGGCCCATTTGCAGCGAATACGAATATTTATATAATATGAACTGCGATTGTCCGCATTTTTATTTAAACATTTAAATAACTTGGGGCTATGTCTACGTCGCAACAGCTTTCCCAATTAACTCTAAAAATCATTACCACTTATGCATTTGCACTCCGAGATAGGTGGCTATCCCCATAATTGGTTGGATTCACTTTGACACTTAGTAGGTCCATTGTGTTACCACATAAGTCGATTATTATCGGTACTCTTACTATTACTTCTAAATGCCAACAACACGCAGTGTTCCCGAGCGGACCCCCATCTAAGTACTAACCGCGCCCAACGCTACTTGATGGTGATCTAACGAGAACCGACGTGGTATAGTCGTTGGCTGAGATCCGAGATAACATGCTGACAATCCTCGTCGTTCATCTCTGACTAGTTTTTGGCAAAACTCAATAATCATTTTAAGAGGTATACTTTTAGGCAAGTTGTTATAATACTTTTAAACGATTTCAATTAGATGGCGCTTCTTGCCACCAAGAATCAGGTAAAGCACAGAAAAGAATGTAATGATTTTGTGAGAAAAAAAAAGGTTTTTCAAAGAATGTTTTTAAGGGATAAGTGTTTATTTTTGGGTGTTTACAGTTGATCAAGAGTTTTTCAACGACAACCTTTGTACTACTAAAAGGACTTGCATTCTAACTATCAAGATATGATTTTGTAGATATGCATAGAAAAAGATTTTGTTCAGTGGCAAGAGGCATCGGACCATAAAATTGTGGACACAACTTGGAGCTTAACTTGGAAAACATTTTGTTTCAACAGGACGATGCAAAATCCCACACAGCTCGTGAATAAATCTGCGCTAAAACTCGAATGGTGAAAGTGAAATTTCCAAATTTGGCGACGCCAATTGACCACCAAGATTGTCTGAATTAACAACGTTAAACTTCTTCCTCTGCGGTTATATAAAGAAAAGTGTCTATGTCTATGCCAACCATACATACGGTGTCGAGCATAAGTCCATCATTAGTTTTATAAAATGTTGAAAATTTGTTTAATGAAAGAAAATTTTTAGGAGTAAATGTTCTTTTCGAATCAACCCAGAACTTTTTGCCATTTTTTTTTAATACACTTTTCCACAACCTCTCACACGAAGAAACACTATCGGAGTGTTGAACAAATGGTTCTAGTTATAACATATAACATTTTAAGAAGCTTAACGAATACAATTTTGTAGAAATCTTTTAATCAACCGTTACTTTACAGCACAATACAGAACAATTCCGAACATTCATTTTGGTCGTAGTATTTGTTGGGACTGCTTTTCGGTTAATCGTAGCGTAGTAGTGGTTTGTGTTCCCATTTCTTATACGATGGTTAAATGATTTAAATGACATATCGGACTAGATCTTGGTAAAAAAATTCAATCTAGCTGGAGTACTGTGCGTATTTCTGATCATGTGGTAGCTAAATAAAATGTAAAATTTTCGTAAGGTCGATCTCACTACCCTACCCAGCCTATCTGCAATTTTATCGATTTCTTGAAATATAATACTATTGCAAATATGCGATCGTCAATAATTATCATACAGTTGGTTTTAAAATATTACCATTAGGTATATACCCAAAAATAAATTTCGTATCAGAAAATATGTAGTTCTCCAATTAAAAAGCATTAGATGGAACTCATTCGCTATGCATGTATTATGTCCAACGCTGAGCCACGTGCGGCGCCATTCAAGTTTATATTTACTTTTATGTTTACGCAATAATGTGCTACTTAATTACCGTTAAATATAACCGAATTGGTTATCTATCTTCTGCGATATCCAGATTTGTGTGACTAGATCAGGTAAGTAAAAAACAAGCCCCTGTTATCCTACGTAAATATGTATAAATACATTGATGTATGTATGTGAACGATTATTCCACCGCTCTCAGAAAAAAAAAGGTACCAAAAATGACGTCAGCCCACTATACGCATTATGACACCGTGAGTAAATAATTGGTATTTTTTTCATGATAAATGGCTAATCCGATTAAAAAAAAAAGTATGCTTGAAATGAAAGCAGTGAATATAATCTAAATTTCTAAGGGCGACATTCTTAAGTTCCCATAACTTCGCAATATACTCTTTTCAGCGGTATACTGTCTTTCGACTTGGCTTTTCGACGAACGCATTTATAGGTAACGATCATTAACGATTTGGACTCCTACAATCGCTTATGTATATTGTAGTGAATATTGATAGCGTTATTGTGTCACAACACCTTAACATTCATTCAAAGTAACTCGATACATCACTGATCCCTAATAATTCGACGGACTCTATAGTGCATTACTTCTTTTATTTCGGTTTATTTTATAACATACATACTAGAGTTGGGCTAAGTCGTGAATTTATATTCACAGGTATAACTGTAAACGTGATATTTTATTCACTGTGAATATAACCCGTGAATGTGAATTCACGACGATGCGACTATGAAACTACGTGAACTACTATAAAACTACATACCTACATACAATGAATTATTGACTATGTAATGTGTAAATATGCATGTACAGACGTTTGCATGTATTCTATCCTTATCAGTGCCGTTAAAAACACTTCGACGCAATAGTTCAAAAATATACCTACTTACTAATGATGTTAACGGATGCTTGGTTTCCATATGCATTTTCAAGTTGCACAAATTTCATTTTGCGAAACTTTCGTCTAATTCAAAGAATTTCCACAAAAAACAAATTTTTCTTCGCTTTGTTATTGGCGGCATCTCAAAAGTCTTTTTTTTTCTTGAATGCGTTGCGTAGTCCTAAACACCAAACAAACAAATGCGTGGACATTTCCTTATTATCCCATATTCGAATGCACAGAACTAAACTACCACACTCAAATTCTAAGAACCGCTACAAAATTCAACCTTCATCCCTTTTTTCAACGGAAATTCTCAATGCAACCCAGCGAACAATATACATAACACACTATACATACATGTTTGTGTGCGCAAGGCAAAATTCAAAAAATTCAAAATTCAACCTTCATCCCTTTTTTCAACGGAAATTCTCAATGCAACCCAGCGAACAATATACATAACACACTATATGTACATACATGTTTGTGTGCGCAAGGCAGCATTATTCAGTATAGTATACACAATATCGTTCACCGCGTTCTGCTTTGTTATACGTATCATTCACTGCCTCGCACCTCACGTTCATACTCACGACCGCGACTTTTGTTGTGACATCGTTATTTGGGAATTTCAAACTGTGCCGTGAAACTATTCACGTTTTAGCGATTCACTGTTTATTTCCAAGTCGTTAACAGACTGCGACCGTTATTTTTCATTCACGGTGAATAATTCACCGGTAGTAATTTTTTGCTCATCACTAATACATACCTACTTTATCAACAATCCAGATTTTTTTTTTGGTGGGTATTAATATGTATGTGAAAATGTTTGATATTTGACTGACAGCAAAAAATATTGTACCTATGTACATATGTATTTTTGAAAATTATAGTTTAATTTAAAAAAAAAACCAAAGCTGCATCGCCAAAAATACTTGATGACAATGAATAGATTATGTATGTTGTATGTATTATGATTTCCTTTTTATGTTTGGGTGTTTTTACCCTCCTTTCATAGATCTTGTCGTACTTACGGGCGCATTTCCTCTAATGGTTTGCGCCAAACTCGTGCCATATTTATAGGCGCTCTGTTTCCTCTACTACGGCCGCACAGTGGGGCAAATTGATTTTTTTGGATGCAAAAATTCTAGCTCCTAAACGAATGAAGATAATTTTTTTTTCTGTTTGAAGGAAATTTCCAAGGCTATGAAACACCCTGTAAATAATATTCACAGGGTGTTTCAGAAATTTCTGCTGAAATACAATTTTTTTCCCTTAGTAAATGGTCTTAATATTTTGCCTCAAAAATTGTCAAAAGTAGGTTACTGAAGTAAATACAGTTTGTGTAAGATTCAAACAAAGTCACAGTGGTGCATAAAAGTAAGCGAACAAGAATTTTTTAAAATATTTTTCCAGGTGTATCAAAAGCCTTTTCTTTACTTTTCTACACATTAAGAAGTCAAGAAAGTATGTTTAGTGGTTTAATGCTATAAAAATGATAAAATTTAGGAAAAATGCTGTACAGGATGCTCCAGAATTTCATGTTAGACAAAAATACCTCTATCCAAAGGGGTAAAAATAGTATTTTACCTAAAAATTAAACTCAAATATTTAGATTTGTAATAACTGCAGAGTATTGCATAACTTATTCAAGCGAAACAGTGGAGGAAAAAAATAACCACTAGCCAATTTTTTTTTGTGTTGCAAACATTTTTGTTATTAAGTGGCACATCAACAAAACAAACCATTTCAATAATATATTTCAAGTTTAACAGTGGAGAATAAATAAATAAATAAATAAACATTAATAATAAAAAAAAACTAGATTTCTTGGAAACTTTCGTCAAAGTCCGGAATAATTTCTAATAAACTAATAATTTCTAGAGAGTATCGTGCTTTGAGGTCTTCTGCAGTTCTAACATGCCATATTAAATAGGTCTTCATTCTGCCGATACCTTGAAACCTTGCACGCATTTTGTACCTATGTGTATTTTTTGTAGTCTTTATTTGTGGACTCCTGAGCTTCTTCTGAAAATTCCCCGATTGGTAACGACTGATACTCGATTATACTTTGGCCATGAGCCAACAATTTATGAATTGTAGGTGTAATTTGTTTGCTTTGCTTGGGATGCTTTTCTTTCAATAACTTTGTTGTTTCCTTTGCATAAACTCCAAACTTGGCACCGTCAACATTTTCTCTTCAATTTAGAATGTTAGGCATTACTTGAAGCCTTCTTATCACCTCCTTATTGACTCCCATTATAATTTTATGAAGAGGATTAACGACTGCCGAAAATAGGCCTGAAAACCGCAAAATCCTTACCACAATGAATTGGTATACATTTTTTTTACCTGTAAAGTATAAATTTACAAACTTATTTTCGCATTAAACAAAAAAAAAAATGTGAAAAACAAAATTGAAAAAAAAAAACACAAAAGAAAATCGACTTACACTAATCAAATCACTCTAACTCAAAGAATTGCGAATAATAGCAGCTGACCATCTAGAAGAATGTTCATTAATACATGTACTTTAAATTTTCGTTAAGCTCAACATAAAGTCAAAAAAATGTGCTAAAAATATGTTTTCAAAAAAACACTAAATTTCAAAAAAATAAAATTCCTAAAAATAGGTTGCATTTAAATTAAAAACAACCATATGCACCAAAACAGTAAAAAAAAACCATGTGTTTTCAACCACTATACCAAATTTGTACACCCAGAACTCAAACGAAAATATAAGAAAAAATCAATTTTTCGCTTACACTAAAAATAACCTAAATTTAATTGGCTGTACTTATCATACCAATTGTCCAAACTTAATAATTTTTTCGGTTTCTTGAGGTCCAAACAATCCTTAATCCAGAACATAAGCTTTTTTTGCATTATAGACACACGCGAAAATTGAATTTTGCAACGACTTTTGCAAAAATGCATGCCGGCGCAGAATTCACTTATGTATGTACTTAGATTTCTTCGTTCATTACTAACTATGTACATACTTTAACTTCATCATTGAAAGCCATTGAAAAAGAAAGTCCTTATGACATCTGTTTTAAGTTCCAACCCGTTGTTAAACTAGTGCATCAAACTATCCTGACCGCCCGGTCCCTTGTGTAGAGTTCATTGAGCATATACATATATAGTTATATGATTTGGATTAGAGTTGGGCAATCTAGTTCACTTCACTGAAGTAGTTCAGTAACTCTCGTTCACTAAAAAGAACTAGTTCACCAATGTAGTTCAGTAACTCATTTAGCTCAGTTGTTCTTTTAGCTCACTAGTTCTTTTCGTTCAGAATCAGCTTCACCGTTCACCTCTCACTTACCAGTTACCACCATCAGCTTAACTTATGAGTGAGCTGTGTCTGTGACTGTGACACAATATACATTCATCTCATCTCTCATACTCATCCATAAGGTATAGTTTATATCCAGAAATAGACCAGCCAAACGTTCGTATATGTTCGTTTACAAGTTCGATTGAGAGGAAATACGAGATTAAGGGTGGAATATGAAAAAAATGTGTGTATACCGAAGTCACAACACACTGGAGGACGGTTGACTCGCTCGACCATGGAACTTAAAATTGTTTGAATTGGATCGATGCAACAATCCTTCGGGTTGCGCTTGCGAGCTGCGTGCGATATCTATCTGCGGTTTTATCTCTCTCTCATATGGTAGTGAATGGTATACCTACTACTGTACTACTACAACTACAAAGGATACGTTCGCAAAGAATTCGTATAGAAAAAATCCGGTTTTGTATGGACATACTTATCATTCTTCTGGTTCTGAAGTGGTGAGCCGTAGACGTAGTGAACTACTGAGCCGTCACCGTCATCTGTATTGTGTTTGTGTTTCACAACTCACTAGTTCAGATACAGATCCAGATGAGAGGTGAGCCGTTAAACTACTGAACTAAAGATATCTGAACTAGTTCATTTAGTTCAGCAAGGTGAGCCGATCTTTTGAACGGCTCCTTCATGAGTTACACAACTCTAATTTGGATCGAGTGTAGTTTGGTTTTTGGAATCCATTACAAGGGATCTTCAAAAATGGGAAAACACATTTCAAGAGATATTCAAATGTAATGAATGTGTTGGGTTAATATTTAAGAGACTATTTCATTTCAATCGTACTTTATTCATTTTCCGAGAAGTCTTACAGCTTGTAATTGCAGAAACAGAAGAAAGTTTTTATGACAAGATCAAGCAGGAGCTTAGGAGAATTTGATTGGAGGTAAATTCTAAATAAGCATAAGATGCCTGTAAAATGTTTAAAAACAAAACGTGATCCAATTCTCAATGTAATCTTATGCGAGTATATATGAATGAACTGTTCGACAAGTTGATACCTTAACCCCCACCCAACATGTATTAATATTGATATGAAAATTCATTATAATTAGTTATTAGTAATAAGTTGTTTTCTATAAATGGACAAAATAAGTCCTATTCGTCTCTTTGGCTTATTTCGTATTGAAACAAATGCAATAGATTGCCATCAACTTTTTCGGTTATCTTATCAGGTGTGCTGTTGGTAATCTTATCTAAAAGAAATAAGATATGAGCACAATGAAAACAGTTAAATATTTAAGAGTACGGATTAGAGTTGTACAAGTGAGCACTTACGACAGTTTTAAATTGATAGAAAAAAACGTACATACTTGGAAAAATAAAAATACATCATACGTGAGTTATTGTTGAGAAATAAATACATCCGCAGTACATGGTGCGGAATTTTGGGCATTATCATTCTTCCTTGAAAATGCAGCTGGTCAGGGCGTCAGGCAGTACCTAACAGTTAATGGTGCACGCTATCGCGGCATTATAATCCCGTTTATATAGTATGCAATTGCAAGGTATGGATGTGAAAGACATGTGGTTTCAACAAGACGTTGCTACATGTCACACATATCGAGAAACAGGAGCCATTTCCTGGTCGTGTATTTTCCCGTTTTGGTGATCAGAATTGGCCGCCCAGACCATGCGGTCTAACGCCGTAGGACTTTTCTCTTTGGGGTTTTTTGAAGTCTAAGGCTTATGTATGCCAACAAGCCCACCCACGCCTTGAAGGAGTAAATTGCGCGCTGTATAAACAAAATTCAGACACATTTATGGTAAACAGTCGTCAAAAACATGATATTCTCTACATAACCTTATACCGTACTAAACTTTATAAATCCAGAAAAAAATTAAAAACCTGTGTTTTTTATCAACATGACTTCCTGCGTAAATTTTGGGACGCCCTTCGACCCTTTGTATACTATAGAAATTTATATTAGAAGAAAATAATTTGTTTTCTCTTAAAAGTTGCAGGCGTGCGAAGCAAGGCGAGCACGGGTCAGCTAGTCTATCATAAAAATTTGATTGGAAGTACATAATTTCTTATAATGAAACGTTTTAGAGATCATGTGACGATGCAATTTCAACATGGTTAACGACGAAAGTATATTTACTTACTTACTAAGGTGTCGCTACAGTTCGGGGGTGGACCAAGGCCTCAATCAAGAACCCCTTCCAGTTAGCCCGGTCCTTAGCTAACTGCCTTCAATTGTGCATTTCAAGTTGATTGAGCTCTTGTTCTTTTGCGCGCCACCTAAGGCGAGGTCGTCCTCTACTGCGCTGACCCTCCGGGTTAGAATCGAATATTCTCCGAGCCGGAGCGTTGATGTCCATACGCTCTACATGTCCTAACTATCTTAAGCACCCAATGCGCAGTTTTTTTTTCACTAGGTCGACGTCGCTATACAGCTCGTACAGTTCGTAGTTGAATCTTCTCCTCCAAAACCCGTCGACGCAAACGGGACGGAATATCTTACGGAGGATTTTTCTCTCGAAACGACGAGACTAAACATCACTCAAAAACATTAACCTTACATGTCTTTTACACGATAAATGCTGCAATCAAAGACATGCTTTAGATACTGTCAATATAATAAGGTAGATAGAGAAAACTGTAGCACATAGTATTTAGAAGGATACTATACATATCTGGGAATATGATATGGTTGAGGTCCGAGTCCAATACACTAACAGCTTTTTTTCGTTAACTTTAAGCACTTTTTTCTGTTCAAATGTGCTCAACCAGACGTTAGATATTTGCGATCGATTAAAAAATGTATTATTCGTCGTATTTTACCTGAACAGAGTAACTGAGAAATGCATTGCACGTTTATTTTCCAGTAAACTGTATACATCTGTTTAAACACGAACACACATCCGCTCAAAGAGGGTTAAT
Source organism: Brachyopa scutellaris (assembly GCA_949775065.1). Classification (NCBI taxonomy): domain Eukaryota; kingdom Metazoa; phylum Arthropoda; class Insecta; order Diptera; family Syrphidae; genus Brachyopa; species Brachyopa scutellaris. The sequence continues at coordinate 191,300,941 of OX459112.1, forward strand.
TAGAAAAAGTTTAAATTGTTGAAAATCCATTTCAAAAGGTGCTAATAATATGGCAATCGGGTGGAAGTTAATTTGCCTTGGCTTAGTTTTCAGCCTCGCAAGTGTCAGCGCAGCTGGTATAAAAATATTTAAAAAAAAAATAATGTTGTGAAGTCAAATTAAATTCTATCTCTATTATTTATATCTCCAGGAAAGTGCAAAGTCTGTGAAAGTACGGATGAAAAGTGTACAACTGATCCTGGAAGCATTGCGAGTACAAACTGTGCATCGGATTATTGCTTTACATCTGTTGGTAAGTTAAGAAATAAAAAAAAAAAAGTGGTGAAATAGAGTACATAGAATTATTATTTCATCAGGTGAGTGTTTGATGAATTGGGCATTTGACAGGTGTTCAAAGGTTTCACAGAATTCTAATCGGAATTTGTCAGATATGATTAGGGCAGAAAAATTTAAAATATTTTTCCTAGATCATCCAAGAAATTATTTATTTTATTATAATACGCTTACAATTTAAAAAAACAAATCGTGATTTCATCTAAATACGCCACAAACGTAACGTTATGATGTGATATTATGAATCTGGGCTGCGTCACAAATGTCCACTGGCACTCCGACCAGAGTTGGTCTTTCAATCCTAGAAACCGTATATGTAGCTAGCTATAAAATCCTTAGACATTTAATACTAACGTAGACAAGGAACCCATTTACTTCGAAAAGTTATCGAGAAATATACCTACGTAGGTAATGTATCTGCTTCTATTATCTATCGTTTCAAAGATAAGCTTTTATTGGTATTAATAAAAACAGAAAAGAGCCACTTAAGTGCGTTTGATTGAAAAACGGTGAAACAAAAAAGACTGTTCATGTGAAAAATATATAACTCCAATTTGTTGGAAATCGATAACATCAATTCGTTGATAACTTTCAAATATGTATATAGTAGTCGCTACCTGTTGGTATTTGAAACTATTTATTTCTCTTCCCACCTTACCCAAAATCTTCGTCTTTTTAATTTGTACTCTTAACGAGGTAAGACATGTTTTATGTAAATAATACAGACCAGAACTCGCAGCCTGTCCTCCACGAAGAAACTTCTTTACCAGCGAAGGGTCTACCCCAAAGTATTCGAACATAGACTATAGTCGGTTCCTAATCACGGTGGTTTTTTTTGCGCATGTTTTCTCTTTGCTAGCGCAGGATAAACAGAATATAAGGTATGCCAACTGAACACTCTCAATCAGCCATTTTCTTGAATGCTGACGTCACAATATACCGATCATCTGAAGAGGAGAGTTGTGTTTTTGTGTATTTTGTTTTTTTTTTTTTCGGATATAATTGTGCTTTTTGTGTAAATTCTGTATAAATTCAGATTTATAAATGCCATAAGAAAATGTATGTATGTTCCTTGGGAAAATTGTAGCAGACATTGCCTTAGAATAATATTTAATTCAAAATGTTCGTCCAGCGACCCAAGAGCAAGGGTCAAGGCGTTCGGATTGGCTCCAGAAGTACAACGCAACATAGTCGATTTAATGAGTGAAATAATGCAGAATTTGCGATCTCCTACTCGCCGTTTACTACTCCCTTTTCAAAAGGAATTCTGTTGAACAACGAATCATTGTCACAATTGCTAGAATATGCTAGATTTAAGAATAGTAATAGCAAATAGACTCAATCAAGACAACTTAGAACGTTTTTTCGGTGTAATTAGGTCTAAGGGAGGCCTATACGATCACCCGACACCACTAGAAATAAAATATAGATTACGTTCTTGTATAATAATGTATGCCACAGCAAGTAACTCATTTGAAATTCCACCAGAGGAGGAACAAGATGAAGATACATATATCATTGTTGGAGTTTGAGGAGTTAAAAGACGATTCTCTTCTTGCCGGATATATTTTAAAGAAGTGCAAAAACAATAACTACATAGGTTCCTCTAGACATTAAAGCAAAAATGTCATTTTTCAAACATAAAATGTATTTTAGAATTAAGCATTCGAATAAGCCCTGTTTAATCCATACAAATGTAAAAAAAAGAAACTTTTTCTTCCATCCCTGATATTGGTATATCGTGACGTCACATATCAAACGTCAAAGTTAGTTGGCATACCTTATATACAGTGTACTCTCTTCTTACGGACACCTCTCATAACCGGACACCTCTTATAACCGGACAGATTTCAAAGAACCGAAATAAATACACGATTTTTCATATAAAAAACTCTCTCATAACCGGACACGGACACCAATTTTCGTAACCGCAATAGAATGTCGCTCTCTCTTAAACGGACAAAACACATCTACGTATGTAAACTTTTAACAATTTTTTTTTTGATTTTTTTTCCTTTTCTTTACCCTTTGCACCCTTGTGGGCACCGTAGCGCAAGTGGTTAGGGCGTCGGACTACTGAGCCAGCGGTCTTGGGTTCGAATTCCGCCGCAAACACCTAAAAACAAAGTTTCTCACAGTGCCCACCTCTTCTCTTCCGAATGCCTGACAAGCATTCAAGAGTATCATTTGTCATGTAAAGCTTCCAAACTCGCCGTTCGGAGACGGCAGAAAACTGTAGGTCCCTGCCATTCGTGAAAAAATATAACGCGCGAATTATTTCACTTTCAAATTCGAAATAAAGAAGAAGTCGGCCTTATTACGCTTTGATTATACACACATTTAGGCAGAGGTGCATATTTTCATATTTGAACACTAGAACATTTACTTCTTCATCATCTTTTTTATTTTATGTACATATGTATTTAATAACGATTTGTATTGTTTTTTAGTTGATATCATAAATTCCTTTGATTTTATTAAATCTTCATCCAGCAGGCGATCAACAAACTTAAAAAAAATTCCCAAATTTCACCAACTTCCTGCTTAGTCGACTATTATAGCCCTCTATAGCGCTTGTTGTTCTCATGGGACACCTGAACACAGATACAGCTGAATGAGTTTCCTAAACGTATATGCATACATACATATGAGTTATCGTTCAATTCAGAAATATAGTTCGCGCGAATTTTAAACTATTATTTTCTCAAATTCTAAATGGAACGGCCGAAAAATAATAGTTTAAAATTCACTGTAACACACTTTTTTATATGTATGAATCGTTATATAAAATATTAATTTCTTACACTTTTCATCCACTACTTTCTCCCCATTTAAAATTTCAAATGCAGAGTGCATGTCATTTGGTTTTAAAAGTGGAAGAACTAAAAACTTGCCGGAAAGGCGTTTTACTTCCTTTTTTTTATTTATAGAAAAAAGGAATTTTTGCAGCTTAGATGATTTTCTTCTAACGGACTTGCTTTCTTAAAAATCTCGCAAATTTCATATGAAAGGATCGAATCACCCAAATTTGCCATTACTTAATCGACGTTTGTCGCTCAAAGTTCACGAACTATTCAATTCAATTCAATTTCAATTCAAAGATTAATTTATTGCAATTTATCAATACATTTACACTAGTTATTATGAATTATAAAGCATTGGCTTAGCCGTCAGCTCGACTGGTATGGTAACTTCGAAGTATTTAATATAATTCAACTAGTATATACAGTATAAATAGTAAAATAAATGATTTTATGTATATTTCTTTTACTTAGTTGGCGCTACAGCTCGAGGTGAACCTGGGCCTGCTTCTCGCAACCATTTTTGTGTGCGTGTTATATTTTTGCCCAATGGAAGGGACCTACAGTTTTTTTGCCGACTCCGAACGGCGAGTTGAGAAGCTCAATCGTGACAAATGATACTCTTTGATGCTTGTCAGACATTCGAAAGAGGTGGGCACTGTGAAAAAACTTTTAGGTGTTTGCGGCGGGATTCGAACCCAAGACCGCTGGCTCAGTAGTCCGACGCACTAACCACTTGCGCTACGGTATATTTGTTTTATGTAGGCCGTTAGAAGCATTCTGTAGCGGTAACTAACTCTGACAAAAATGACAAGTTTCGCCCAATCAGATTCATTTAAAATTGTAATTGTTTCCCGTATTGAAAGGGTTGGTTTACCAAGGTATACTCTTCTTTACTGCTTAGTAGTATAGATTTACCGATTCTGGGACACAGGGAGCAGGGAGCCAGGAAGTGACGTCATCAAGAATAATAAACAAAGGGTTAAAATCATAAAAAACACGTGTTCTTATCGGGAATATCAATAAAAAAAGAGTGTTTATCGCATGTGGACAGGAAGTGACGTCATCAAGAATAATAAACAAAATGTTGAAAATGTATGTTTGAGAATACATATAACAAAATTGTTGGTAGATCACAGATCAATTTACATACATATCGATGATAAAGCTGACGTAATCAATACTGAGAGGGGAGCGATGGTGAGGGGGTCTACTCATCCAGATGAGATTGTTTATTTTGACTGTTGGCTGAAATGGGGAAGCGGGGGCAAAACGGAGTTTAATGCTCATCCAGAATCCAAGGCCATTGTTATGTTATCTTATATATGTGTGTATGTATAATATGTCATTAGAATCCAAGGTCATCGAAGGTCCATGTTTGTTTATTTTGTTTGGCAACGTAACTGGTGGGGTAGCGGGGGCAAGCGGGGTTTATGATCAGATTGTTTATTTTGGCTGTTGGCTGAAATGGGTAGCGGGGCTAGAGGGGGTAATAGGTACTCATCCAGATCAGATTGTTTATTCTGGTTGCTGCTGAGAGGGGATGAACGTTTTCCAAGGTCTACTCATCCAGATCAGATAGTAGTGCTGACTACAATATTTCAAGGAAAATTATTTTGACGCAAAAATTGGTGAGGATATTCATGTTTCGACATGTTTAAAAGTCTTGTTCTCTTTATCTTTCGATCATATTTTTATGGAATTTGCTGACGGGTATGAATATGTTTATTTATCTTTCAACCATATTTTTTATGGAATTAGCTGACGGATACAAATATGTTGTTTATTTATCTTTTATTTTCTATGGAATATACCTACGTTATTGTTGTTGTTGTTGTCTTTGCTGTTGCTCTCGTTCACTGACTATGATATTTTTATACAAAAATTGGTGTAGGAATATTCATGTTTCGACATGTTTAAAAGTCTTGGTCTCTTTATCTTTCAACCATATTTTTTTATGGAATTTGCTGACGGATACAAATATGTTGTTTATTTATCTTTTATTTTCTATGGAATATACCGTTGTTGTTGTTGTTGTTGTCTTTGCTGTTGCTCTCTTTCACTGACTATGATATTTTTATACAAAAATTGGTGCAGGAATATTCATGTTTCGACATGTTTCGATATGTTTAAAAGTCTTGGTCTCTTTATCTTTCGACCATTTTTTTTTTATGAAACTTGCTGATGGAGACGAATATGTTGTTTGTTTATCTTTTATTTTCTATGGAATATGCCGTTGTTGTTGTTGTTGATGTTGTCTTTGCAGTTGCTCTCGGTCGCTGACTATAATGTTTTTATACAAAATTTGATATTATTATCAATACACTATAATATTTTTAACAGCCCTGTACACATACATGGGGATCGAGGTTGTGATAGAAAGAGCTTTTTGTGTTCGGTACTACTATATACTACGATACTATAGACAAATACTTAAATTCATACAAAAAATGTCACTCATTATATAATTCACAGTCACTTCTTGCACTCGATATCATAAGACTCAGGTATGATATGGGAAGTTTTCAGTACGAACTTATACGTTGCTCTGAGTAGTCTACTAATAAAATCCGTTGAATATAATCGCAAACATTTTGATTGTTCTATAAGAGCTTTATTGTTTGATTTATTGTGTGGTTTATTGTTTTTTTTTAGAAAATGAAGTGTTTTATATGTGAAAAGGAATTTTCCTTAAATAAGAATCTAAGGAGACATGTTTTAAATGTACACTCAAAGAAACTGCGATGTGATATTTGTTATAAAACATTAAACAGAAGTGATGCTCTATTATATCATAATATAAAATATCATAATGTTTTTTTTTTTTTTTTTAAACATGAATGAATATCGACCAATTAAAGGATCCCAATACATGGAACTTCCAAGTTTTTTGTTAACTAAAAAAGCATGTATTAACATACAAAATAATGATGAATATTGTTTTAAATGGGCGGTAATCTCAGCAATAATACCATCAAATATTCACGCAGAAAGAACCTCATCCTACAGTATAAATGACATCACAGAAAAAACAATATCACTTAAAAATGGAGTGACACTATCGTTTGAAGATCTAGAATTTCCTTTCAAATTAAGCGATGTCCGAAAATTCGAACAATTGAATCCGAATATAAGTGTTAATGTTTTCGGTTACGAGGAGGAACATAATATGATTGTCGGACCTTACTATAACACGCCTGAAGAAAAACCAGCTCATATAAATTTGTTATTATTACAAGACATGGAACGATTCCACTATGTTTGGGTTAAGAATATTTCAAGGTAAGAAAGTATAATTTATTTTCATATCTACTTTATTATAACTTTTTTTTGTTTTTTTTTTTTTTTTTTGCAGATTAATAAATACTCAAATAAGAACGTATGGACATAAGGTTTTTATCTGTAATAGCTGCCTTCAATATTTTGGTAACGAATATAATTTTAATAAACATAAGTTAGAATGTAAGAAAATTGTTACTAAGATGCCAGACCCTGAAAAGGCAATTGTAGAATATTATAATTATGAAAGACAGTTGGATGTACCATTTGTGGTATATGCAGATTTTGAATGTATCCTTAAAGCTGTAGATACTTGCATTCCAGAATCAAACATACCATCTACTACTATAGTTCAAGAACATGTTCCTTGTGCCTTTAGCTATTTTATAAATTGTTCATTTAACAGTTCATTGAATAGGTTTCGACTTTATAAGGGCTTAGATGCATCACGAAAGTTTATTGAGGTTTTAGTACAAGATGTGCAAGATATCAATGAAAAATATTTATCTATAAACAAACCGATGAATCCTCTTACAAAAGATGAAATCATATTCCATAATGAAAGTAAATGTTGTCATATTTGTAAACAAACTTTACATGGTGGTCGTGTAGCAGATCACTGTCATCTGACAGGTAAATACAGAGGACCAGCTCATAACAAATGTAATTTAAGATTTCAGATTGCAAAGTTTATTCCAGTATTTTTTCATAATTTCTCAGGCTATGACAGTCATTTGTTCATTAAAGAATTTTCAAATATTCCAGGCAATATAAATGTGATTGCAGTAAATAAGGAAAGGTATATATCATTAAGAAAGACTATCCCACTTGAATTTTATAATTCAATTGAGATTCGATTCCTAGACTCTTTTAAATTTATGGCATCTAGTTTAGATGCCTTGGCTAAGAATTTGTCAAGAGAAGATTTTAAAATTGTTAGATCGATCTTCAAGTCTGATGAAGAATTCAACTTAATGACTAAAAAGGGAGTTTTTCCCTATGAATACATAAATTCGTGGGAGAGATTAAGTGAAAAAAGTCTCCCACCGCTTGATAAATTCTTTAGTTCAATTAGCAATTCTAGTTGTACTGCAGAACAACATGATTTTGCAAAGACGGTATGGCAAACATTTAAATGTGAAAGTCTATTAGATTATTTAGAGTTATATCTAAAAACAGATGTCTTATTACTAGCCGATATATTTGAGAATTTTAGAAAAGTTTGCAGAAATATCTATGGGCTGGATCCCTGTCAATATTATACAGCACCTGGTTTATCATGGGATGCTATGTTAAAAGTAACAAAGATTAGACTTGAATTACTTACTGATATAAATATGTTTACGTTTGTACAAAGAGGTATTAGGGGTGGTCTTGTGCAATGCTGTTGCAGACACTCCAAAGCTAATAATAAATATATGAGTGACTTTAAAAGTGAAGTACCTTCTGAATACTTGACGTATTTGGATGCAAATAATTTATATGGTTGGGCAATGTCTCAAAGTCTACCGTATGGTAAATTCGAATGGATAGAAACTGATAATTTCAATGTATTCAATGTATCACCAAACTCTCCATCTGGCTACATTTTAGAAGTTGACTTGGAATATCCAGAACATCTTCATGATGAGCATAGTGATTTCCCATTTTGTGCAGAAAATAAAAAAAGCCCAAACGCGAAATTTAGTAAGCTCATAGCAGACTTGAACCATAAAACAAAGTATATCATACATTATAAAGGGTGATTTTTTAGCTGGTTTGGTTTTGGCAACACTGGTTTTGACAGCTGACGTGTGTTTAGTACCTTGTGTCACTGTCAAACAGCTTCAGTTTGGTTTGCAATTTAACCATGGATCGTCTTACAAATGAACAACGCTTGCAAATTATTGAATTTTACTATCAAAATTCGTGCTCGGTTCGAAATGTTCATCGCGCGCTGCTTCCATTTTATGATCGGCATTCTCGACCTTCTGAGCAGTCTATTCGGAAGATTGTGACCAAATTTCGCACCAAATTTACTTTGTTGGACATTAAACCACCAACACGTTTACGTACTGTGCGTAGTGAAGAAAATATTGCGGCCGTATCAGCTAGTGTGACAGAAGACCGCGAAATGTCGATTCGGCGCCGTTCCCAGATGATAACAAACTTTTTTTTGCCCGAAATGGAAGTTCTTGACTTGCATGATATGTGGTTTCAACAAAACGGTGCCACATGCCACACAGCACGCGAAACAATGGCGCAATTGCGAGGCGAGTTTGGTGAACAGTTAATTTCACGTTTCGGGCCGGTCAATTGGCCGCCTAGATCGTGCGATTTGACACCATTAGATTATTTTTTGTGGGGGTATGTCAAGGCTAATGTCTATAGGGACAAGCCCGCTTCGATTGACGCACTGGAAGCCAACATCCATGCATTCATTCGTGAGATACCGGCCGATATGTGTGAAAGAGTATGCCAAAATTGGACTCAGCGGATGGGCTATCTGAGACGCAGCCGCGGTCAACATTTGCATGAAATTATCTTTAAACATTAAATTGCAAGGTTCAAACTATCGATTCAAATAAATATTTCATTAATTTTTTCGAATTTTTTGTGTTTTTTTTTTTAAAAAAAGTTCTCAACCTCTTAAAAAATCACCCTTTAGAAACCTTCAACAGTGTGTTAAGCACGGAATGAAAATTTTAAAAATACATAGAATTTTAAGTTTCAAGCAATCATGTTGGTTAAAACAATACATCGATTTAAATACACATCACCGTAAATTGGCTAAAAATGAATTTGAAAAGAATTTCTTTAAATTATTAAATAATGCTGTTTATGGTAAAACGATGGAAAATGTTGATAAACGAAAAGATATAAAGATAGTAACAAATTGGGAAAGTTGTGGAAAACATTTAGGTGCTCGAGCTTGGATAGCAAAACCAAACTTTCATAGTTCTACTCAATTTACAGACAATATGGTTGCAATTCAAATGAGTCGCGTTCATGTAACTTACAACAAACCGATTTATTTAGGTTTTACTGTACTCGATTTATCAAAATGGAAGATGTATGATTTTCATTATGAATACATGAAACCAAAGTATGGTGACAATTTAACTTTAAATTATATGGATACTGATTCTTTTATATATTCTATCAAAACTGAAGATTTCTATAAAGATATACTGGATGATATTGATATGAAATTTGATACATCAGATTATCCCACTGATAATCGATATAATATTCCAAATAAAAATAAAAAGATAATCGGGATGATGAAAGATGAGATGAATGGTGAAATTATTAGAGAATTCGTTGGGCTTCGATCTAAAATGTATTCCATAGATATCGAAAAAAGAAAACAAATTAAAAAAGCTAAAGGTGTTAAGAAAACAGTACTAGATGGTATGAATATTGATGATTATAGAGATTGTTTATATAAAAAGAAACTTTTCTATGGAAATATGTTTATAATTAGGTCAAAGATTCATAACATATATACACAATGTATTAATAAACTAGCACTAAGTTATATAGATGATAAGAGATATATAATGGAAAATGGTGTTAATACACTTGCCTGGGGTCATAATATTATAAAAGAATAGTGTTATTATATAGGTTAGTTCAAAGATAAATACGTATAATATAGTTATAAAATAAAAAAATTAAATGTAAATTAAATATTCCAAGTTTTCAATGTCCTAGTACCGCTCTTTATAAATGATAAAAAAAAAAATGTTTATAAAATAAATACTAAACAGAAGACTGTATGTTTTTATTTTCAGTCCATTTCGCTTTTGTTGTTGCTGTTCTTTTTTTCAGATATTTTTACCATACCATTCGTCTTTTATTATGAACTGCATGTTTACTGAACGAATAAAGAAATGTAATATTTCATCATCAAGATGGATTTACGAATGGAAGATCTACTTCAACGAATCTGGTACATTTTTAAAACTATGTCGTGAATCATTTCAAACTTGATAGGCAAACTGATGTAATTTTTACTGCAAAAGTCTTCGATAAAGTTAGTCATCGTACCCTTACTCAGAAACTATCGAATATAGGATTCCATTCTACCCTGCTTAGTTGGTTTAAGCTTTGAGTGATACATACTCGTAGTTGGTAGGGTTCAATATGTTAAAATTGATGATTATCTTTCGGCTCCTTTTAGAGTTACATCTGGTATTCCTTAAGGGAGTCACCTTGCGTCATGACCAGATATACTCGATATTCTATCGTTTTATAGCACTTTCTTGTTACGGCTGCAGTCTCTGCACCAACCGAAATATAAATATCTACGGCAACTTGTAAAATCCATTCATGGAATACAATGAATTTTCAAATTATTGTGAAATTATTGCACCTTCCGAAGCAAAACGAAACTCAGTGTTTATATTTGATGATGTAGCTTGTGATAAACAAAACAACATTCGAGAATATGTTTGTATGGGATGACACAACGATGTGGATAGTTTCTACTTATGTCAATTTTATACACGCATACCAAAACATTTGTTTCGAGACAACGCAAACTACATAGTTATTTTCAAGCAAGACGAGCTAAATCTGAATCTGATCATATAAATTCCGATACGACATTCAATCAGTTTAAAGAACCGTGCACAAACTGTTGGAAAGATGCATTATTTCTGATGGTCATCAACGACCTCCCACTAGTCTTCAAATATTCTGAGTGTCTTCTTTTTGCCGATACTCTTAAATTATTTCGCTCCATTAAATCTGAATATGATTACGATTTATTATATCAAGATGTCGCCGCGGTCAATGATTGATGTGAACGGAATCACCTCCTTCTAAACGTTTCTTATTATCCTGCTTACTGCAATCCGCTATCCGCTAACTGCTATCTGTAACCGACCGGTTAGCAACCGCCCTGTTTGAAACCGACCTGTTTGGAACCGACCTGTTTGGAACCGATCTGTTTGAAACCGACCTGTTTGGAACCGACCTGTTTGGAACCACCCTGTTTGGAACCGACCTGTTTGGAACCGCCCTGTTTGGACGCGCATGCCACATATTCGTATGTATGTCTGTACATATGTATATCGGTGTTTTTGTTTTGTTTATTGGATGAAGGAAGTAAAACGGGGTGTGAGTAATTAGTTGTGGCGCCATATGAGTGAGAGCGAGAGGAAAGATGTGCGAGTGGTTTATATTTGTTGGTGGAGAGGGAAACAATGGTGAGAGGGGGGTGAATGATTTCCTGGGTCTGGTTTCCTGGGTATACTCATTCAGATCAGATTGTTTATTTTGGCTGTTGGCTGAAACGTGTACTCATCCAGATCAGATAGTTTATTCTGAGTGGGATATTCATGATCAATAAGTTATTGTTTTGGCTGATAATGGTCAAGCGTATGATCATCAGGTATTCAAGACCATTGTTTATATATTTCTAATATCAAAATTTAATCCAATGGCCCATAAATTCTTATTCTATATTTAGTCCAAATCAATAACTCTTCTTTATTGTTGGGCAAGCGAGCAAGATATCGCATGTTGTTCTTTGGACAGTACACTCTAAGCATTTCTCTATTTCCATGATACTTTTTCTGATGACTGTATACTGTAAGTAATATTCATTCAGATCAGCTTGTTTATTTTGGTTGTAGACTGAAATAGACCCAGGAAACCAGACCCAGGAAATCATTCACCCCCCTCTCACCATTGTTTCCCTCTCCACCAACAAATATAAACCACTCGCACATCTTTCCTCTCGCTCTCACTCATATGGCGCCACAACTAATTACTCACACCCCGTTTTACTTCCTTCATCCAATAAACAAAACAAAAACACCGATATACATATGTACAGACATACATACGAATATGTGGCATGCGCGTCCAAACAGGGCGGTTCCAAACAGGTCGGTTCCAAACAGGGTGGTTCCAAACAGGTCGGTTCCAAACAGGTCGGTTTCAAACAGATCGGTTCCAAACAGGTCGGTTCCAAACAGGTCGGTTTCAAACAGGGCGGTTGCTAACCGGTCGGTTACAGATAGCAGTTAGCGGATAGCGGATTGCAGTAAGCAGGATAATAAGAAACGTTTAGAAGGAGGTGATTCCGTTCACATCAATCATTGACCGCGGCGACATCTTGATATAATAAATCGTAATCATATTCAGATTTAATGGAGCGAAATAATTTAAGAGTATCGGCAAAAAGAAGACACTCAGAATATTTGAAGACTAGTGGGAGGTCGTTGATGACCATCAGAAATAATGCATCTTTCCAACAGTTTGTGCACGGTTCTTTAAACTGATTGAATGTCGTATCGGAATTTATATGATCAGATTCAGATTTAGCTCGTCTTGCTTGAAAATAACTATGTAGTTTGCGTTGTCTCGAAACAAATGTTTTGGTATGCGTGTATAAAATTGACATAAGTAGAAACTATCCACATCGTTGTGTCATCCCATACAAACATATTCTCGAATGTTGTTTTGTTTATCACAAGCTACATCATCAAATATAAACACTGAGTTTCGTTTTGCTTCGGAAGGTGCAATAATTTCACAATAATTTGAAAATTCATTGTATTCCATGAATGGATTTTACAAGTTGCCGTAGATATTTATATTTCGGTTGGTGCAGAGACTGCAGCCGTAACAAGAAAGTGCTATAAAACGATAGAATATCGAGTATATCTGGTCATGACGCAAGGTGACTCCCTTAAGGAATACCAGATGTAACTCTAAAAGGAGCCGAAAGATAATCATCAATTTTAACATATTGAACCCTACCAACTACGAGTATGTATCACTCAAAGCTTAAACCAACTAAGCAGGGTAGAATGGAATCCTATATTCGATAGTTTCTGAGTAAGGGTACGATGACTAACTTTATCGAAGACTTTTGCAGTAAAAATTACATCAGTTTGCCTATCAAGTTTGAAATGATTCACGACATAGTTTTAAAAAAGTACCAGATTCGTTGAAGTAGATCTTCCATTCGTAAATCCATCTTGATGATCAAATATTACATTTCTTTATTCGTTCAGTAAACATGCAGTTCATAATAAAAGACGAATGGTATGGTAAAAATATCTGAAAAAAAGAACAGCAACAACAAAAGCGAAATGGACTGAAAATAAAAACATACAGTCTTCTGTTTAGTATTTATTTTATAAACATTTTTTTTTTTATCATTTATAAAGAGCGGTACTAGGACATTGAAAACTTGGAATATTTAATTTACATTTAATTTTTTTATTTTATAACTATATTATACGTATTTATCTTTGAACTAACCTATATAATAACACTATTCTTTTATAATATTATGACCCCAGGCAAGTGTATTAACACCATTTTCCATTATATATCTCTTATCATCTATATAACTTAGTGCTAGTTTATTAATACATTGTGTATATATGTTATGAATCTTTGACCTAATTATAAACATATTTCCATAGAAAAGTTTCTTTTTATATAAACAATCTCTATAATCATCAATATTCATACCATCTAGTACTGTTTTCTTAACACCTTTAGCTTTTTTAATTTGTTTTCTTTTTTCGATATCTATGGAATACATTTTAGATCGAAGCCCAACGAATTCTCTAATAATTTCACCATTCATCTCATCTTTCATCATCCCGATTATCTTTTTATTTTTATTTGGAATATTATATCGATTATCAGTGGGATAATCTGATGTATCAAATTTCATATCAATATCATCCAGTATATCTTTATAGAAATCTTCAGTTTTGATAGAATATATAAAAGAATCAGTATCCATATAATTTAAAGTTAAATTGTCACCATACTTTGGTTTCATGTATTCATAATGAAAATCATACATCTTCCATTTTGATAAATCGAGTACAGTAAAACCTAAATAAATCGGTTTGTTGTAAGTTACATGAACGCGACTCATTTGAATTGCAACCATATTGTCTGTAAATTGAGTAGAACTATGAAAGTTTGGTTTTGCTATCCAAGCTCGAGCACCTAAATGTTTTCCACAACTTTCCCAATTTGTTACTATCTTTATATCTTTTCGTTTATCAACATTTTCCATCGTTTTACCATAAACAACATTATTTAATAATTTAAAGAAATTCTTTTCAAATTCATTTTTAGCCAATTTACGGTGATGTGTATTTAAATCGATGTATTGTTTTAACCAACATGATTGCTTGAAACTTAAAATTCTATGTATTTTTAAAATTTTCATTCCGTGCTTAACACACTGTTGAAGGTTTCTATAATGTATGATATACTTTGTTTTATGGTTCAAGTCTGCTATGAGCTTACTAAATTTCGCGTTTGGGCTTTTTTTATTTTCTGCACAAAATGGGAAATCACTATGCTCATCATGAAGATGTTCTGGATATTCCAAGTCAACTTCTAAAATGTAGCCAGATGGAGAGTTTGGTGATACATTGAATACATTGAAATTATCAGTTTCTATCCATTCGAATTTACCATACGGTAGACTTTGAGACATTGCCCAACCATATAAATTATTTGCATCCAAATACGTCAAGTATTCAGAAGGTACTTCACTTTTAAAGTCACTCATATATTTATTATTAGCTTTGGAGTGTCTGCAACAGCATTGCACAAGACCACCCCTAATACCTCTTTGTACAAACGTAAACATATTTATATCAGTAAGTAATTCAAGTCTAATCTTTGTTACTTTTAACATAGCATCCCATGATAAACCAGGTGCTGTATAATATTGACAGGGATCCAGCCCATAGATATTTCTGCAAACTTTTCTAAAATTCTCAAATATATCGGCTAGTAATAAGACATCTGTTTTTAGATATAACTCTAAATAATCTAATAGACTTTCACATTTAAATGTTTGCCATACCGTCTTTGCAAAATCATGTTGTTCTGCAGTACAACTAGAATTGCTAATTGAACTAAAGAATTTATCAAGCGGTGGGAGACTTTTTTCACTTAATCTCTCCCACGAATTTATGTATTCATAGGGAAAAACTCCCTTTTTAGTCATTAAGTTGAATTCTTCATCAGACTTGAAGATCGATCTAACAATTTTAAAATCTTCTCTTGACAAATTCTTAGCCAAGGCATCTAAACTAGATGCCATAAATTTAAAAGAGTCTAGGAATCGAATCTCAATTGAATTATAAAATTCAAGTGGGATAGTCTTTCTTAATGATATATACCTTTCCTTATTTACTGCAATCACATTTATATTGCCTGGAATATTTGAAAATTCTTTAATGAACAAATGACTGTCATAGCCTGAGAAATTATGAAAAAATACTGGAATAAACTTTGCAATCTGAAATCTTAAATTACATTTGTTATGAGCTGGTCCTCTGTATTTACCTGTCAGATGACAGTGATCTGCTACACGACCACCATGTAAAGTTTGTTTACAAATATGACAACATTTACTTTCATTATGGAATATGATTTCATCTTTTGTAAGAGGATTCATCGGTTTGTTTATAGATAAATATTTTTCATTGATATCTTGCACATCTTGTACTAAAACCTCAATAAACTTTCGTGATGCATCTAAGCCCTTATAAAGTCGAAACCTATTCAATGAACTGTTAAATGAACAATTTATAAAATAGCTAAAGGCACAAGGAACATGTTCTTGAACTATAGTAGTAGATGGTATGTTTGATTCTGGAATGCAAGTATCTACAGCTTTAAGGATACATTCAAAATCTGCATATACCACAAATGGTACATCCAACTGTCTTTCATAATTATAATATTCTACAATTGCCTTTTCAGGGTCTGGCATCTTAGTAACAATTTTCTTACATTCTAACTTATGTTTATTAAAATTATATTCGTTACCAAAATATTGAAGGCAGCTATTACAGATAAAAACCTTATGTCCATACGTTCTTATTTGAGTATTTATTAATCTGCAAAAAAAAAAAAAAAAAACAAAAAAAAGTTATAATAAAGTAGATATGAAAATAAATTATACTTTCTTACCTTGAAATATTCTTAACCCAAACATAGTGGAATCGTTCCATGTCTTGTAATAATAACAAATTTATATGAGCTGGTTTTTCTTCAGGCGTGTTATAGTAAGGTCCGACAATCATATTATGTTCCTCCTCGTAACCGAAAACATTAACACTTATATTCGGATTCAATTGTTCGAATTTTCGGACATCGCTTAATTTGAAAGGAAATTCTAGATCTTCAAACGATAGTGTCACTCCATTTTTAAGTGATATTGTTTTTTCTGTGATGTCATTTATACTGTAGGATGAGGTTCTTTCTGCGTGAATATTTGATGGTATTATTGCTGAGATTACCGCCCATTTAAAACAATATTCATCATTATTTTGTATGTTAATACATGCTTTTTTAGTTAACAAAAAACTTGGAAGTTCCATGTATTGGGATCCTTTAATTGGTCGATATTCATTCATGTTTATCTCTATATGGATGATTCTTATTAATGCCCATCCACTATCATTTTCCTGAAATTCTTCCATTTTTCCAACAATGTTCGAACACATTTTATCGTACAACATATTTAACTCTTCCTCATTCTGTACGAGACACATCTTTGATTGGAATGATTTTATTGACACTTGCATATCATCATCATTTTTATTTATTTTCATGTATTCACCAAACAATTCCATATTAAATTTAAAAGAGGAATGTTTATTTAAAAGATGTTTTAAATTTTCACAAATAACACTTTCAGAATCCTTTAAAAATGCTTTGGGTTCTATTATTTCTTCTTTTTTGTTCACGTATATTAATGTCTGAATCCGGTCATTAAATGTGCTTTTGACCACTTGCAATTCTTCGCATGTTTCACATGGTTTTGCACTATTATGTTTATGCAAATTCGTTCTAATGTGTGAAGACCACTTATCTTTTGGAACATCTATTTCACAATCTGTACATATTTTCGTATTGATACTCTTTGAGGAATACACTGAAGAAGTAGTTGGTTTATCTTCAGATGATATTTTTTTAGAGCCATTTAAATTTAAAGTTGTAATGTTTTCATTTGAGTGAACATTATGATATTTTATATTATGATATAATAGAGCATCACTTCTGTTTAATGTTTTATAACAAATATCACATCGCAGTTTCTTTGAGTGTACATTTAAAACATGTCTCCTTAGATTCTTATTTAAGGAAAATTCCTTTTCACATATGTCACATATAAAACACTTCATTTTCTAAAAAAAAACAATAAACCACACAATAAATCAAACAATAAAGCTCTTATAGAACAATCAAAATGTTTGCGATTATATTCAACGGATTTTATTAGTAGACTACTCAGAGCAACGTATAAGTTCGTACTGAAAACTTCCCATATCATACCTGAGTCTTATGATATCGAGTGCAAGAAGTGACTGTGAATTATATAATGAGTGACATTTTTTGTATGAATTTAAGTATTTGTCTATAGTATCGTAGTATATAGTAGTACCGAACACAAAAAGCTCTTTCTATCACAACCTCGATCCCCATGTATGTGTACAGGGCTGTTAAAAATATTATAGTGTATTGATAATAATATCAAATTTTGTATAAAAACATTATAGTCAGCGACCGAGAGCAACTGCAAAGACAACATCAACAACAACAACAACGGCATATTCCATAGAAAATAAAAGATAAACAAACAACATATTCGTCTCCATCAGCAAGTTTCATAAAAAAAAAATGGTCGAAAGATAAAGAGACCAAGACTTTTAAACATATCGAAACATGTCGAAACATGAATATTCCTGCACCAATTTTTGTATAAAAATATCATAGTCAGTGAAAGAGAGCAACAGCAAAGACAACAACAACAACAACAACGGTATATTCCATAGAAAATAAAAGATAAATAAACAACATATTTGTATCCGTCAGCAAATTCCATAAAAAAATATGGTTGAAAGATAAAGAGACCAAGACTTTTAAACATGTCGAAACATGAATATTCCTACACCAATTTTTGTATAAAAATATCATAGTCAGTGAACGAGAGCAACAGCAAAGACAACAACAACAACAATAACGTAGGTATATTCCATAGAAAATAAAAGATAAATAAACAACATATTTGTATCCGTCAGCTAATTCCATAAAAAATATGGTTGAAAGATAAATAAACATATTCATACCCGTCAGCAAATTCCATAAAAATATGATCGAAAGATAAAGAGAACAAGACTTTTAAACATGTCGAAACATGAATATCCTCACCAATTTTTGCGTCAAAATAATTTTCCTTGAAATATTGTAGTCAGCACTACTATCTGATCTGGATGAGTAGACCTTGGAAAACGTTCATCCCCTCTCAGCAGCAACCAGAATAAACAATCTGATCTGGATGAGTACCTATTACCCCCTCTAGCCCCGCTACCCATTTCAGCCAACAGCCAAAATAAACAATCTGATCATAAACCCCGCTTGCCCCCGCTACCCCACCAGTTACGTTGCCAAACAAAATAAACAAACATGGACCTTCGATGACCTTGGATTCTAATGACATATTATACATACACACATATATAAGATAACATAACAATGGCCTTGGATTCTGGATGAGCATTAAACTCCGTTTTGCCCCCGCTTCCCCATTTCAGCCAACAGTCAAAATAAACAATCTCATCTGGATGAGTAGACCCCCTCACCATCGCTCCCCTCTCAGTATTGATTACGTCAGCTTTATCATCGATATGTATGTAAATTGATCTGTGATCTACCAACAATTTTGTTATATGTATTCTCAAACATACATTTTCAACATTTTGTTTATTATTCTTGATGACGTCACTTCCTGTCCACATGCGATAAACACTCTTTTTTTATTGATATTCCCGATATGAACACGTGTTTTTTATGATTTTAACCCTTTGTTTATTATTCTTGATGACGTCACTTCCTGGCTCCCTGCTCCCTGTGTCCCAGAATCGGTAAATCTATACTACTCTGCTTAACTTATTTACTTATGGTAAATGCTAATTTTCTGGCAATCTCTAAAAATTCGGTTTTATTTCGTAAATAATGTTTGGCTTTATTTGGCATTTCAAAGCGAATTAAGGCCGGAGCTCAAAATTCGGCGCTATTTCGCTTTCATAATGGGAAATAAAGCCGAATTTTGAAATTCCGGCAAAGACCGGCAATACGGCTTCCGTAGCAAAAGATCCACTGGTGATCTGATGGCATATCTCACCGAAAAGTGGAACAAATCCCTTCATCACTCTGGTGAGTGTAAGATTGTTGCACTTGATATTTCAAAAGCATTTGACAGAGTTTGGCATCAAGCTCTTTTGTCGAAAATGCGTGCATATGGCTTCGATGAACATTTTCTTCAATGGATTAGAAACTACCTTTCGGGCCGTTCAATACAAGTTGTTTTGGACGGTTTCAAGTCTGCAATTCACCCTATAAAGGCTGGTGTCCTCCGGGGCTCAGTTTTGTCTCCGACACTCTTTCTTATTTTCATAAATGATCTCTTGTCTGCCACATCTAATCCAATACATTCCTTCGCTTTCCATTCTCGGTATGTGTTAATGCCAACCTACGTTGGAACGACCACATATTCGAAGTCGCCAAATATGCCGCGAAATGCCTAGGTTTCCTCCAACGATGTTGTAAGAAATTCTTCACCCCTTCTGATCTAGCTACAATTTACAAGACGTATATTCGCCCCAAGCTCGAGTACAATGCTCATATCTGGTCGGGTGCTCCAAAAACATCACTGCACCTGATCGATAGAATACAAAAGCGCGCGATAAAGCTAATAGGGGATAGGAACATCACTGAGTCAATTGACTCTCTTGAACACCGTCGTAATGTTTCCTGTCTTTCCCTGTTTTATCGCTTTTTCCACAAACAGTGCTCCAGCGAAATAGCCAGCTGCATTCCTCCCCTTCAACAAATTTCCCGCAACACACGTCCCGCAAGGAATGCCCATCAGTTTACCCTTAAGCCCAACTTCGGACGTACAGTAAAATATAGAGATACTTTTTTTAACCGTTCAACACGAATGTGGAATGCTTTACCAAACACGAGTTTTCCCTCCCGTTACTATCTACAAGCATTTAAGACCAATTCGCATCGGTATCTTCTCTTTCATCCTCCCTAAATTTCCCTTGGCCCGCGCTGTGCAAGACATTTTAAGGGTATTCATAACCCCTTTAGCGCGTGAATTATATAAAAAAAAAAAAAAAAAAAACATGAGTAGTTGAACGATTTTACGAATAACAAACAAAAAATTAGTAGTGCATCGAATTAACGGAGATGCGCTGAATGCCTTCTTATTTTTAATTCTTGGCCAAGCCCCTCTGACTGACATTGCGTCTTTTTGAGCTCAAATAGTTTCTTTATTCATACGGCTTTAAGGTGTACTATATCTGTATCAATCAACTGACTAAACCAATAAGCCTACGAAATAAACTTAATTTCATTTTAATTTCCAGGAAATAATGGAAAAGTCCAGAGAGGATGCGTCGACGAAACAAACACGTGCGACACCATCAATTGTGCCAAATGCACCATCACCGCAGAAGAGGGCTGCAATAAGGACATTCCATTTACTTGTAGAAATTGTGATTCATCCGTGAATGCAAACTGTTCCAAAGTACCGGATATAGATACGATTGTTAACCAAATCTGTGGTAGTGGGATAAAAAAATGTTTTACACAAATCAAGGATGACAAACACACCGAACGGCGATGTGCTACTAAAACTGATGAAGCATGTGCGACCGGTAAAAAATGCACTACTTGCGAGACAACTGGTTGCAACAAGGACATCTATCCGGCGGATCGTCGACGATGCTACCAATGCGAATCGAGTTCTAAATGCGCCAATCCGTCGACAAATACAGCTGAGATTCTCTCTCTTCCATGCACTCTCTACGATGAGGCGGCTGACAAGTGTTTTTTCTATGGAGCATCTGACACCGATATGACACGAGGATGTGTCTCGAATACCACGGAATTCGCCAAGTGCAAAGACAATTGCATTCAATGTGACACTGACAATTGCAACAATGCTGCATTTAAACGAACACAGTCCTTAAAGTGCATACAATGCAAGTCAGATGATGCCAATTGTGCCTGGGGTCATGCAGATTCCGAGGCTAAGGACTGTGTGAATCAAATTGAGTACTGGCAATCCGAAAGCTGTTATACGAACAAAGTTGAAGCTATGAAAGTGGATCGGGGATGTCTACATGATGCCGCACAGGATTTCGATTGCTCCAAACTAGATACTTGCACGTCATGTAATACCACCAGTGCATGCAATAAGGTTGATGCGATGGAATATAGCTGCTACAAGTGTCGAAGTGATGAAAACTCAAAATGTGCCTTAGCCTGGATTGAGGGCAGTTATACGTCGGATAAGTGTAGGAATCCTGTGACTCAGGCGGATCAGGGATGTTATACCGATAAATGGAGTAAGTTGGCTTTCATTGCATTTACTATACCTCTGGATAACTCTTTATAACGCTTTCTGTTCAATCCACTATAGATGACATTATCATAAGGAGCTGCTTAGTAGACGCTGATGTGAAGACGAGAAAACTTTGTTTAGATGACAACTACAAGTTGTGCGATAGTTGTTTAACAGCCAATTGCAATATGGCTCCACCGCCTAGTTCTGCACATGCTATCGCTTTGGGAAGTGGTCTCTTGGCTTTGTCCATATTCATGTCAAGAATATTTTAAGATTAAGATATACATACAAACATACATTATGTACATCTTAAGTTTATTATGTAGCTATATACAAATGATTGTTTTACATTTTCAAAAGAGTAATTAAATAAAAAAGTCCACTTTGACAACATAAACAAATTTTAAAGCACTTTTAAAGGTAGCGTTAGACTCCGATACAAGGACGACTTTGTATGTATATATATTATCTCATATCAGGTGTCAGGAAACTTCAAGAAACAATAAAACCAAAGTATATCTGCTGTTAGACACTTAATAGTTTATACAGGAACAGGATATTATAGTACAGTATTATTTAGATAGTATAGTAATTTTCTAAACGGTTATTAAAATTGCTCCAATGAAAATACTCGTAAGCAAGGATATCTGCGTGACTTTCCGGGCTATGGAAGGAGCTAATAGATTATTGCAACCATCCTCCATACAGAGTTCACAATGAGCTTTTCCTTCCGTCTTGCAGAACTTCAAGTCATCTTCTGTGAGTCCCGCTATACAATCTCTGATTGTTACATTTCCTTAAAAAAGACAAGGTTTGGTAAGTATAAGTATAAAGATAAAT
Source organism: Brachyopa scutellaris (assembly GCA_949775065.1). Classification (NCBI taxonomy): domain Eukaryota; kingdom Metazoa; phylum Arthropoda; class Insecta; order Diptera; family Syrphidae; genus Brachyopa; species Brachyopa scutellaris. The sequence goes on from OX459112.1 coordinate 191,323,603, forward strand.
GAGGTACAAACAAACCCTTATTCATTGTAAAACATCCTTTCGTCTGATATATTTGGGTCTCCTGTGGACATTTGGTCGAAGGTATACCCTCCGCTTGGGAACTGCACCTAATCTGCTCTGGATTCTTGCTGCTACACTGAATACATTGCTGGATTTTTAGACCACCACGATTGCATCCATCACCATTGCATGTTTGGCAATTACTATCCTCTGGAGTACAGACGCCATAATCGAATGAACAATCACGCACTGCCTCCATTGTCCCAGGATCAAATTCCATCATACATGTTTCTTGGAGGTAGTAGAGAACCTTATTTTGACACTTGGCAACAGCGGTCAACGGCTGAGCCCAAGCACAGTCTGGATTATCCTTTGAATTGCATTTGCTGCATGAAAGTGTGGCATCCTTCATCAGTGGCATACTGTTGCAGCCGTCTGTATCTCCACATGTGATGCATTTCGGTTCGTTCATGTGACATTTCTGCATATCCATGGTTTTGGACACACAACCTCGTATCATCTTACTCTTTCCGGTGACGTATAGAAAGCACTGTTCGTGGGGATCATAGCGAGGACATGGCAGTGCATTGTTAGGATTCTGCGCATCTTCACACTCTTGGCACTGTATGCATCGACGGCGGTTTTCAGGGAATACTCCAATATTGCACAAAGGCGTATCACATATGGAGCACAATTCATCCTGCGAACATTTAAAATCTGCACGCGAGCATTCACGTACTGTGTCGCCATCTGTTGTTATACGAATCATGCAGTTATCGTTGTGATTGGGACAAATCTCCGTAGGAACAGCCTCGGCATTCAACCAGAGGGCACAGTTGGGATCATCTTTGGAGTTGCACTGATAACATTGTTTCCAAGGAGTTGTATTGCACTTCGAGGTTGGGCAACATATACAGCTCGTGTTGCCTGGCTTATTGCAGAACATAACATCTTCTGGTTTAACAGATGAAGCGCAATCTCTTTTAAGAACACCATCTACAAAGATAGGTAGGTGCTGTTATAGTATAAATCATAATAATTATTTAAATAGTTACCTATATAAATAGAAATACATCCGCTTGGTTTGGGACACTCGGTAGTCTTCAGTTGGTCGGCTTTAGTCAAACAAGCTTCGTCAGATGAACTTGTACCCACGAAACACGTGATAGTCTCAGACGAGGGTGAGGCAAGGTTTTCTACTGTTTCAAGGACTGGATCTGAGCGAAATGTAATCTCCGTAGGCTGGTCATCCTGGTAATCTATAACATCCGTTGCCATAGTGGGCCCCATAAGTGTCATTATCTTAGGGTGTTCATAGCTCTCAGTTGTCGTTCTGAACATAGACATCGTAGGCTCTGTACTGATGGGAGTTGATAATGCTCCAGAATCATACCTAAGCAAACAGACTTGTTTATGGGTAATCTTCTCCATGGTATCATTATCGAAGCTCTGAAACGATTCATCTAGTGGGGGAAGACATTGTTAAAAAAAAGGTTTGGAAACCCGGTCGTTGTAGTTACTTTACCTATTCCCAAAGTACAGCCGAGTTTGGTGAGCTCACAGTTCACTGTTAGATTGATATGGCTCACATCTGTCAAATTGCAATCCAGAAGGTCCTCGGTGTGGCAGAAGGCGCATATTTCCATGGATTCTAAAAATGTAGAAATTTTAAGGGAGCATAGATATACTGACACCTTCATCAGTAAAAATTTGTTGTAAACTTTGAACTTAAACTAAGTGGTGGAGGTCAATATAGGCATAATTTTAAAAATCAATTTATCTAGGCGAGGGCTATGCTAAGGTTTTTTTTTCAGGTCGTGATTTCTGCGCTGTTAAGGAATTGGGACTTTATTTAAGAGTGCTTCCAGTTGCATTAGTCGAATATAAGCCGATTGACACTTTAGAAGATAATTAAGAAGCAACTTAGTTGCCAACTTTATTTTTTATTTCACGTTGAAAATTTTGTTATTTTTACAAGCTTTATATTAACTTCACTTTCTGTGAGGGCGGAATCTGGGAATCGATTTTACACCTACTTCCAGATATCCGATCATCCTGCACACGTATATAGTTCCGGAGACAATACAATATGTGCTATTTGATGACGTTGTAAATCCAATATGGCGGACGCTTTTTTAACTTTTCCATTTATGTGAGGGCGGAATCTGGGAGTCGATTTTACACCCACTTCCAGATATCCGATTATGCTGAAATTTTGTATATCCGGTGACAACTGAATATAGTATATTTCATGATCTTGTAAATCTAATATGGCGGACACCCCAACATGGTGGATTACCGTTAACTTCCCGACCTCCTAAATATGGGTATCAAATGAAAGGGAATACAATACGCTATAACGTCATTAAAAATTCAATATGGCGGACGCTCACAAGGTGGCTGATGACCGTTATCTTTACTACCCATCTTAATAAAGGGTTTGACAAGTAGGATACGATAAGCTAAGTTATGTGATTCTAAATTCAATATGGTGGAGGCCATAAGATGGCCGATTACTTTTTTCTTCACAACCACCATGGCATGGGTATAAAATGAAAGGGCGACTAGAATCTCAAATATATTGAGTAAACTTTCTCATTCAACCCGCTCAGGGCGCTCAGGCTCGAGGTAAAATTTGGCTAAATGACGATGACGAAGTCTAACTAAACAGTAACAGTGACACAAAATGTGTTCTGCCAATGACCCAAACGTCATTTAAAATAATTAGAGCCGGCTATAAATTTCTCTTATAATATTTTGACGTTTGGGTTTGTTCGTTCAAATCACGATACAAAAACATACCAAAGTCGGTACTAACTAATACACAGGCAAAAATGTGTTTATGTATAACGAAAAGTTATAGCCGCCTTTTTTATTTATAGCCGGCTGTAACTATAGTCGGCTATAGGCACTATTCATGGGCTGCCATTTTGCGCCATTTTTTTTATCTTTATATTTTTCATTTATTTCATTTAACAAAAGAGTTTAACAAAATACTTCTAGATGTTAAAATCGAATGATAAGTATCAAGATAATATTTACAAAGTTCATATTAAGAATTAAAGGTTAAAGATAAAGAAAAAGAAAAAAAAAAACAAGAATAAAGAAGAAAAGATAAGCAAATGGCAAATAAAAAAAAAACAATGATAATTAGACTTATTATAAAGGAATATGTTAGATATTATGTGGCTTCAATTAGTGTTTGATAAGTGGGAAAATAACATCTTCCGAAATTCGACAAATGAGCTCAATCGGAAGTCTATTCCACAGTCGAAATGTTACAAAGAAAGATCGCTCATCAGTAGTCTGTGCGAATTGGGGCAAGATAAGGTGTCCCCTACCGGATTAGGCAAATCGTAGCATTTCGTTCAGATACACAGGACAATTTTTATGGATAGTTGCATGGTTTCAACAAGTTACGGAAGTCATAGAATGAGCATTTAGGCAGATACCTAAAAGAGAAGTTTTGAAATATGAGACACTGGTATGTCTTGGAATGCTATAAATAAATCTGAGACAGTCATTGAATGCTACATTCATTTTGCGTTGGCATTCGTAGTCTAATGTGGCATATTCAGATCAGTTAAATAAAAAAATTAGCCATAATAAGGGTTTTAACTGGACGCAGTTTCATGTTCGGTGGAAGGAGACAGGCAGAGCATCTCAAGCTGCGCAATCCAGAGTATATTCTCCCAATTGTTGTTCAAATGGCGTCGTACCAGCTTAAATTATTGTTTAACGTAAAACCCAAATTTTTTTACTTTATCCACACCACGTATGGAATAGTTTTACCATTAAAAACAGAGTAGGACAATTCTGAAGCCTCCACTTCTCTCCTTGAGCATAACATTGCAAGAGTCTTAGGGGGATTAAGTTTAAGTTTGTTGAGATCAGACCAGAGTTGAATTCTTGCCAGATCTTCATTTACTCCTGCTACTACATCCTCCATTAGCCCTACGGAATGACAAAGGTAAATCAGGACGTCGCGTCGCCTGCATACATTTGTATATATTGCAGGACTTTACAGAATCCGGGAGATCATTAATATACAATGAAAATAGTAGTACTGAGCCCTGTGGGACCCCCTATGTTTATAATAACTGGTATCAGTATTAATTTCTTGAACCCTGATTTCGAGGTAGTTATATTATATCAAACAAAGAGCAGTGCCAGAGAAATTGAATTTATTCCTTAAACTTTAAGATGGCTCATTTACAAACTCATTATTTGGGTAATGAGGAAGACTCAACTGGTCGCTAATTAGTTAGATGAGATTTCCGAGTATACAGTGTAAGACTCATTAAGGAATTCTTAGTCGTAAAGACTTTTGAAACGCTTTAATCAACGGCATGCGCATGCAGTACGAAAAATGCAATGTCTCTTGTACCTTAAAACGACCGTCCCTTCGGGTAGCAACAATAACAACCATAAGGTGGTTTCCATTAACCTCCTCGAAAGGAATATAATAAAACTATCACTATCAATACTTTAAATATTTAAATAATCTTAAAACCAATATATGTGCAGTTTAAAAAACTACTAAATCATAAATAAAGTAAAGTGGACAAAAAAAATTATTTATAAATATTTACCTCCATCCAATTGTCCCACGGTTCCACTCGTTAAAAGAAAAACGCAAGCGACAAGCATCCTTAACATTTTCAAGTAATCCATATGTTTCATCTTAACTCACAGGACGGGTTCACTTATTAACATAGAAATGCACTCACTGCACTAAAGTCGACTACACGTTAACTTTGCAGGAAATTTGTGGAAATTTTTAATTTATGCAACCGTTATGCAAACAGGACAACTATGACAGACAGATAAGAGCCACCTTCCACTTGAAAATCGTAATTGTCCTCTTATCAAAGCAAATCAATACGGAAGCGTGTATGCAGTGCGTCCTGGGCATTTATTGAAAAATTCAAATGTGACTATGCTGCCGTTTTTAGAGGTTTACCCTGCATTGCTGGTTATAATCCTCCCCTCTGCCAGGCAATGTAATCGATATGAGCTATTATACTGGTAACATTCGTCATTTAAGTTTTAATTTTTAATCATGTGAAGAAGGACACATTTTCTCTCTTAAGTTGGTTTAGTTTTATTGCTGCTGTCATAAAAGCGAGGTGCTTGAGACTTGAAAGTTCAATGTCTGTTGAATGAGAAGTGTGCAGGAACTAGGGGACTAGGCCAATGTACTTAATTGGCTGGCTTCAGGTGGAAGTAAGAATTCAGATTGTAGGCCATTCAGGGCCTATCTATCTATCTTTCTATCTATTTGTGTCTAACAAGATAACAGTATTTGTATCGTATATTAGGAAACTGGTTAAGAAGTGGTTTCAGGTTTCATTTGCATTAGCGATCTTTTTTTATTACGTCGAAAACTAATCAGTGTCTAAAGCCAATAAATGGCGTCCACTTAGCCAATTTCTGAACTGGAATTATATTATGGTATTTATCCATAAAAATTAATGTTTTCTTTCGGAACAAGGAAGTAGTTTTTGGATTTGCTTGATAAGAGCGAGTCTCTCTGCTCGGAGCTTGGCTCATTTTAGGCCCACGAGAACTGCATTATCTCTTTATGTTTTTTGTTTTAAAAACAAATACTCCTTCCGAACATGAATTTCAGTAGCTGCACACAGCGCAAGTTTAAGCCATTATTACATAAGTGGGTGCAGTTGTTCTTCTTTGCAGACATCAGTACATAACCATCATTACCTCAATAGGAAGACCAAGCCAATAGTCTTCGCCATTAATTTTTTCATTACCGACAGCCAATCCCTGCATGATCCAGTTCATCTATGCGGTTACAGCATTCGGGTTCGAAGTAAAGACTGTGTGAGTAGGAGCTAAAACTTATACGTGATGCATCAAAAGCAACCGACAGTGGTTCGATCTTGATTGAGGCGATCTTGAAGGCATTGGGATCGTTAGATGCTACGTTGACGAAACCAGAGATCTTTGCGACCAAAGGAATGCTATCAACGTGGAATAATCCATCCTGAATACCTCCGACCTTTATCATCCACTGGTAGGTGTGGAAATCTTCACCACCAATTGTTGCCGAATTCCCAGGATCAGTCTATAAGATCTTATTCTGATAAACTCACCAAGTTGCCACTGTTGTTTAGGAAATATGCAACTTTTACAGCACCGACAGTACCGAAAGACCAGCATGATCCACAAACCGATTGATCTTTAAAGGTGGCATTTCTTGCATACTATTTGGGTAGAATTAAAAATCGATCAATATACAAAAACAGTCATCAGCTGTTTCCGTTTTCCCGACAACCCGATGCTTATCGTGCCAAATGGCCGTTAAATTTGTAGGAAGTTGTTTGGATTATACAGGAAGTGAGTATGTACATTGTTCACCCAGATTAATACTCTGGCATACATATGTAGTTTTTCCCCACCCTACAGGTGGAAGTTCATCGGAACCAAGCCAGTGGTATTCTTGCCGCACTAAAAACAACTGCGAATCATAACTAATCTTTGCAAGATCGGCAAACGATTTTAAATTCAAATCGTAGTGGGGGGAGTTTAAAGTTATAATATATACTTTCCCATAGTTTTTGGATCATTAGCTCGTGAGACTTTGTTCTTCTCAATCTCCGAATATATGTCTCTTACATTGAAGACAGTCTCCAATCAATCTCGGAGTTAATGTGATTTTCAAGACGCCGGCCGGTTGTGTGAAAGAGCGTGCTTTCTATCCACTTCTGAGACCATGTCTATTTGTAGGTCACGATGCAAGCCGCTATTTCTTATGTATCAAGGGGCATTTATTATTCGACGAAGGACTTTGTTTTGGAATTTTTTCTGTATTTGTTTTCTTTATACAGCCCCATAATTGGATGCCATACGTCCATACAGGCTTCAGTATACTTGATTATATAGCATTGTTTTGTTCTGTATAGAGCCCCATTTAGATGATCCGTTTCAGTTGCAGTTGTCAGTTCAGTTGTGGCGTAAGGTACAACTTGATTGTTAATGAATATTGTAACATTGTTTCATTTTATTTATAAAGTTTATATGAGTTGATTTTGACTCACTGAATTTGATACGCCATTGCTGCGTCCAAAGTCTAATTTTGTTGACTGAATTTGAAGGACTTCTGTGGTCCTAACAATGCATTTATTAGGCACCAATATTGCAGTGTCATCTGCAAAGTTAGCCATAAAATCATTATCATCTACCGGAATATCGCTGGTGTATAACAAATATAGGGTAGGTCCTAAGACACTTCCTTGTGGAATACCTTTGATTTTCTTCAGTTCCAAATATTCTTGTTCGTATCGTACTCTAAAGACTCTGAAAAGTATAATTTCAAGATTTCGTTGTTCTGTCTTACTTACTTACTTACTTAGGTGGCGCTACAGTCCGGGGTGGACCAAGGCCTCAACCAACAACCTCTTCCAGTTACCCCGGTCCTTAGCTAACTGCCTCCAGTTGCGCAGGTCAAGTTGGTTGAGGTCTTGTTCTACTTGTGCGCGCCACCTTAGGCGAGGTCGTCCTCTGCTATGCTGACCTTCCGGGTAAGAGTCGAATAGTCTCCGAGCCGGCGTTGATGTCCATACGCTCTACATGTCCTAGCCATCTTAAACGCCCAATGTGCAGTTTTTTGACCAGGTTAATGTCGCTGTACAGCTCGTACAGTTCGTGGTTGAATCTTCTCCTCCAGAACCTGTCAACGCAAACGGGACCGAATATCTTACGAAGGATTTTTCTCTCGAAGCGACCAAGGATATCTTCATCCGCTTTCGATAAAGTCCATGCTTCAGCTCCATATAGCAAGACTGGGATGATAAGGGTCTTGTATAGAGTCTCCTTAGTCGATCGAGAAAGGACTTTACTATTCAATTGCCTTCTTAGCCCAAAGAAACAGCGGTTGGCAAGAGTATTTCTTCGTTTGATTTCCGACGAGATGTCATTTTGTGATGACACTCATTTGTCAGATACATATCATTACGAAGTTTAAGAATTATATTGTCTTGGCCTAACCTTGGCAAAACCGTTAGTTAAAGTAATACAAATTGAGTATAAGAATGTCGAATTGATCGATTAACGTTTATTTATAGGGGAGCTGTTGTAGATTAGACGCATTTATTCTTATCTCCTACAATTTCAGAATAAAGGCTAATAAAAGCCTCAGCAAAAGTTCGATATCAATTGCAAGTCTAACACTCGTGATAATGCAATCAATGCACCAGTCGATAGCCATTTACGACACTATCTTTCGTGCTATCTTATGGAGAGTTATCGAGAATCTCACCTGACGATAATGGCCAGATAAGGCGAAATAAAAACCAATTTACTACCAATAATTTAGTAATTTATAACCACAACCAAAATACGAACTATGTTACCCCCCCGCTTAACACGTTGGCAAATTTTGGCAGTCGTACTTGTGACGTTTAATAGTAAGTATAGCGGTAAAACAAAAATATTTGTTTGACAATTTTTTGTTTAGTAGAAAGATGCTTTGCGATACTCTGCTATAAATGCGACTCAGTGACGCTAGCTGATTGCACAGTCAGTTTGGACAGTAATTCGCTGCCAATTGAAGAGTGCAAAAATGCATTTGCATGTGCTATGACAATTGGTGAGTTGACTTTTGACGTTTTGCCTGTGAGTACATCACTGATGAAGATTAAAATCTTCCAGTTGACTCTGTGACCTACAGAGGTTGTAGCACCAATACTCCTCGAGGACCGGACTACTACAAGACTTGCGCGGAAAATCTTTGCAATAAGGGAGTCTACCCACCTGGTAGGCTCAAGTGTCATCAATGCAGTGGAGAGAGCTGTGTGGTAGCTCCAACGAGTAAGCCAACGCCATGCCTTTACTTCTATGAAACCGACTATTGCTATACTGACGTAATTGATGAAGTTGACACATATCGAGGATGTAATTCTGACACGCATCGACTTCCCAATATACTGGCAGAGTACTGTGAAGTGAACGGCTGCAACAACTTACCGGGTGTGACATCATTGGAATGCTCAAAGTGTGACTCTACTGATGGTAGGGGTTGTAAAATGGACCTGTTTGAGATAAACAACACAGCTTGCAATATAACTAACGGAACCAGTTGTAGCGTTCAGGCACTGCTGGGTCATGAAACACAGACTTGCTTCTTGTACCATAATTTAGACCATGTCGTGCGGGGGTGTACTTTTGATAGTGGAACACTGTCATTGGATGGCGAACATTTCACGACTTGTGAAACGGAACTGTGTAATAAAAAATGCCTGCTGCAACAGAAGTGTATCGTTTGTGAGTCAGAGAAGGACGAACGCTGCAAAACTGATCCAGCTTCGTTAACAGCTGCAACCTGCCAGAGCGCTGAAGCATCTTCTTGTCATGCATGCGAATTGGCCAATGGTACGGTACAGAGAGGCTGTGGTGTTCCGCTTGTGGGGACAGGGACGCGCTGCAATCAGTGTCAAGGCGAAGGGTGTAATAAGCTTGCGTTCACAAAGTGCTTCAAATGTACATCAGATGAAAGCCCAAACTGTTCTCAGTGGGCAAATCCTAGCATCATTGCCGTGGAAAACTGTGATATAGCTGGCGCTGACTGTGTTAGTGCTGTTTTTGCGAACGGCAAAACCATCCGAGGATGCGAGAGTCCACAACTGAAGTGCAATGGTACCCAGTCGAGCTGTTTGGCATGTTCCGGAAGCATGTGTAACGATGGAGTATTTCCGGCTATGAGATTACAGTGTCATAACTGTGACGGCCGGAAGGATTGCAGCGAAGTGATTGATGAAAGAAATATGCTGCCGTGCTTACACTATGAGGAAGACGATGCCTGCTTCGAGTTTGTGAGCCCAAAAGGAACCATGGTGCGCGGATGTAAGTCAGACCAAGCGTTGTTCTATGAGTGCCTATTGGCTGGGACCAAGTGCAGGCTATGTTCAGGTCCTGGCTGCAACATGATGTCAGTTAGTCAGCCGGCAGAGCTACGTTGTCATAAGTGTTCTGAGAATGATAAAGCTTGTGCTTGGCAACAAAACAGTACTTCTCTGCAGAAATGTCAGAATGAGGTGAAGTTTTTGTCTATGGAAAACTGTTATACTAGACGTTATTTTGATGGATCAACTAGTCGTGGATGTGGCTTGGATGAATACATAGAAAGGGCGGAAGATGATTTCTTATTGCAAACTTGTATGGAGGAAGGATGTAATCATAAGTCTACTGTTATCCAAACCTGCATACAATGTCAAGGGAATAAAACAGAGAACAATTTTTGTACGGCGGGGATTTATAATACCGTCGGTACATTGTGCGGAAATGGATTAGTGGAATATGAGCAGAGCGGGTGTTATACGAGGATTATTGGTGAGTTTTATTGTTGCTGGGTTTCGAAATTTTACATCAAAACACATCTGTTTTCGGTTATGTCACGTTATTCTGTTTTTTTTTATTTCAGGAGATCTAATCGTACGTGGATGTGCTGCAGACTTTCGAGACAGTGAGCTTGAAAAATGCCAATATGACGATAACTGTAATTTCTGTCATGGAGTGGACTGCAATACTGCAACCATGGAGCATGGAGTATGGAGGAATACAGGAAGTCAAGTAGGGCAAACATTGAAAGGACTTTTGTTGTCAATTTGCTTCATGTTAATAAAATAAATCGGAAGATAATTTTTATTTATCTTATCTACAGCATAAATAGAAATAGAATTGGAAAATGGATGATAGGGTTTTAACTTCTTTCCAGTTTTGCTGAGAGCTAGGCATTATTTTCATGAAAGTGGCCGAAACCATTTTTTATTCGCGAATTACAACAATATTCCGTATATTCTATTTTATTACCTATCTATCTAATAATAGGTGTGTTTGGTAACCTGTTAATTTATGAAAATTTACATCCAACTGTCAAAAATCAAGAGAAGAGAGAGCCAAATGAAAGTGTCAAAAAAAGTCCGCTCTGGCGAAATCGTGCTATATCTTTTTCATGGAGTCACCGAGGCACATCCTTTAAACAGCAATCTGACAATTTGTGAAATGTCAATCACTTCTTGTTAACAAAATAAAAGAAAATTAGTTTTTCGTGAAAATATTCAATAGTTAAGAAAGAAGAAGAGAAGATTTTCCCCCACTTTTACTCTTTGACAGATGTAGATGTCCCATTTGTGTTAATAAAAGTTAACAAACACACATAATATCGAAAAGATTTACAGCAATGTGCTTGCGCCATTAAACTCTTTATTTTTTCACAATTTCGCGCAGTCAATACCCGAACCACATGTAATCAGAACAATGACATTTCTGTCAAAAGACCGAATGACATATCACAATTTACAAAACCAATTTACTTTTATTTCGGTTCACCCCGATTTCTAAGTTGATTTGAGCTCCCAGATTGGATTTTCATTATTTCCAAAATGTCTTTTAAACTTGTGAATAAAATGTTCCTTTTGGGTGGCTTCGCTTCATTGGCACACGCTGCGTTCTCTGCTGCTCATCGTAAGCTAACTTGATTTTTGGCAAAATTAAATGGTCACCATGTTTGTGTTTCAGATCGCACCTATCTTCGTGTCACGGAACAGGATTGGAATCAGCTGCCTCTCGATGTAAGAGCTTTTATTTGCTATTTAGAATGGAATTTGTAAACCCATTTTCATTAACAGATTATAATCCAAACAGTCATCAGCCTAGTTGTGGTGATTTACAATATTATCCAAGTCGTGGCTGATTTCAAGGAAATTCGCGCTGCAGTAGACTTACAGGGAAAGTCTTGGGACACGTTGGGTAATCTTTCGTCCTTTTACTCGTTTAATCATCGTGGTAAGGCTTTGCATCCTTCCTACGAACCACCAATGGGCGGAAAGAGTGATTTGATGTTAAATGACTAAACGGAGTAGTTAGGGAATTAGTTTTATTTACGATAATGTATTGGATTATAGCATTTTTGTTTGTTTTAGTTGGAAGTATGAACCCCAATAAATGTGACTTTTGAGTGAAAATAAAATGTGTTTTTCACTTACGGAAGCCAAAGGATAGGGTGGTCTATACTAGAGTACTTTTATGTGTTCTTTCAAGATCATCCTTCATCTTACAGAAGCGATAAATATCACGAAAATGGTTTTATCATCCTTTCTGTTGGAACAGCTTTTTACTTAAAAATACTGGATGCGCCGGCATGACAAAATACCATTAAATAAGAAAGGACGACAACTGTTGGCTTGTTATTTCATTACTGGAGATATTCAAGCAGCGATTATTTGAACTGGTCATAGCCCATGGGTATTGTACAAAAAGTGGAGAAGTCAGTGTCTCATAAACATTTTTACATACCGATTACGTGTAGATAAATCGAGAAATCGATTGAAAGAAGTAGGTGAAGGTACGTCTAAGTTTTCATACGAGAATCTTGGAGTTGTCCATTCGTCTCTTGTCCCTGTTGCAGTTCATCTTGAAAATACATTTTTTGTATGTGTGTATCCATAAATTTGTGTCGTTATCTGGATTGAAAGATCTCATGTTTAAGAATATTTAAATTTCAAAAAAAAAAAAAAAAAACGGCACCACTGTTAAATAAATAAAACTTACCAACTAATTAATCACTCCCACCCTGTACCGTGTTGATTGGAAAATGGATGGACATTTCTTTAATAACCAACCCCTCATCAAAATGAGCATGCTCCGTTTTGCGTCTATCCCTCTCTGTCCTTCAAAATTCCACTCAATCGACGACTACAACCAGTCTCAAAATTCGGAAACCTACTCGTTGTGCTTTTTCGTCAGTCAGTCAATTCGAGTACTTCGTGACGAGAATAGAAACGAATCTCATATCATTTTAGGAAGCTAGTGAAAATATCCATCGCATTTGGTCCATGTAAGTTTAATTAAATAATAAATAAACATATCACGCCTCAACTACTCAGTATTTGTACCTTGATGTCGCCCCAAATTGTACATTCAATCGATAACGCTGAGTGCACGAACCGTTTACACAAATTTCGCGCATGAACATGAGTGCCTTCACTCCTCATCGTGAGAAAACGTTCGCTGAGATTTTTCCTTCCATCCAATCCCCAGCGAGATCCAACTATAGCAACAGCAACTAAAGTGTCAAAAAAGCGAACGGAAAACATTCACAGAGGATTGCTCGGAAGAAAAAACGTAATTCCCTGCAGACTCACGGATATATTTGCATACTAAAAGGATTTAGATTGTTCCTTACATCGGGGCTGCAACGGATATTACAAAGTCAATTGATTGTCATCAATTGGGTAAGAGAAATACGTCTTTAACGTAGTCGCCAGCGCCACTTGGGCATGGGCATGTCATGTGACAACTTCTGGGTTAAATCAATTGAGTGAGGTCGTTTGTCTTTTGTAAAGAAAATCATCTTACTCGTTCTTGCAGCAGGGATGAATATGGGCCAGTCTTTTCACAAACTAATAATTCCTTCCAATTGCAGATAAAAATTCACATCTTAAATCATGTCCAACCTGAAGAGATTCGATGATGAGGAGAGCGAGAGCCAGTACGGACGTGTCTACGCCGTCTCGGGTCCTGGTTTGTTCAACTTGCACTTGCAATTAAAATTTTCGTTTTATTGATTTTGCAATTTTTTGGCAGTCGTCACGGCTGAGCTAATGTCTGGATCCGCTATGTACGAATTGGTGCGTGTTGGCTACTATGAGTTGGTGGGAGAGATTATTCGCCTCGAGGGAGACATGGCCACCATCCAGGTGTACGAAGAAACCTCTGGAGTCACTGTCGGCGATCCTGTTTTGCGTACTGGCAAGCCCCTGTCGGTAGAATTAGGTCCTGGTATTATGAGCAGCATTTTTGATGGTATCCAGCGTCCACTGAAAGACATCAATGAGCTGACAAGCTCTATTTATATCCCAAAAGGAGTTAATGTGCCATCACTTTCACGTACGCAGTCGTGGGATTTCAATCCACTTAATGTGCGAGTTGGATCTCACATCACCGGTGGAGACCTTTATGGAATGGTCCACGAAAACTCCCTTGTGAAGCACAAAATAATTGTTGCACCTCGTGGTAAGGGTACAGTGCGTTACATTGCTCCAGCTGGCAATTATGCAGTCGAAGATGTCGTCCTGGAGACCGAGTTCGATGGTGAGATCACCAAACACAGTATGTTGCAAGTGTGGCCAGTGCGTCAACCGCGCCCTGTTACTGAGAAACTGCCTGCCAATCATCCACTCTTGACCGGACAGCGGGTCCTTGATTCCCTGTTTCCCTGTGTCCAAGGAGGTACCACCGCCATCCCTGGAGCTTTCGGGTGTGGCAAGACTGTCATCTCACAGGCTTTGTCGAAGTACTCCAACTCTGATGTAATCATTTATGTCGGTTGCGGTGAACGTGGTAACGAGATGTCTGAAGTACTGCGAGACTTCCCAGAACTATCCGTCGAGATTGAAGGAGTCACCGAATCCATTATGAAGCGTACCGCCCTAGTGGCCAACACTTCCAACATGCCTGTCGCTGCTCGTGAAGCTTCCATCTACACCGGCATCACCCTCTCCGAATACTTCCGTGATATGGGTTATAACGTGTCCATGATGGCTGATTCCACCTCCCGTTGGGCTGAGGCTCTTCGTGAAATTTCAGGTCGTCTCGCTGAAATGCCTGCCGATTCTGGTTATCCAGCTTACTTGGGTGCCCGTTTGGCCTCCTTCTACGAACGGGCTGGTCGTGTCAAGTGTTTGGGCAATCCAGAACGTGAGGGTTCTGTCTCGATTGTCGGTGCTGTATCACCTCCTGGTGGTGATTTCTCTGATCCCGTCACATCCGCTACCCTGGGTATCGTACAAGTGTTCTGGGGCTTGGACAAGAAACTCGCACAACGTAAACATTTTCCTTCCATTAATTGGCTCATCTCGTACAGTAAATACACACGCGCCTTGGATGACTTCTACGATAAGAATTTCGCTGAATTTGTGCCATTAAGAACCAAAGTTAAGGAGATCCTTCAGGAGGAAGAAGACCTTTCAGAAATTGTGCAGCTAGTCGGTAAAGCATCATTAGCTGAAACCGATAAAATAACACTTGAGGTAGCTAAACTGTTGAAGGACGATTTCTTGCAGCAGAACTCTTACTCGTCCTACGATCGTTTCTGTCCCTTCTACAAGACAGTTGGTATGCTGAGAAACATGATTGCATTCTATGATATGGCTCGTCATTCGGTTGAATCAACCGCTCAGTCGGAGAATAAGATCACGTGGAACCTGATCAGGGAATCCATGGGTACCATCATGTACCAGCTTTCCTCAATGAAGTTCAAGGTGAGTGCCGGTGGCCCCTGGCTACCTAAATTGTTTGTTTGTTTGCTGTTCTATTGTTAGACTTTCCGGCGTGAGTTTTCTAATCTACGAGTTATCTGTTTACACAGTAGTTTTGTTATTTTTATCTTGTGATCATTTCATTTGTCCGCACGCAGTCCATTCAGTTAATTTATTTAAATTTTATTACCACCACGCTCTGCATTGACGGGTGTACCATTCATCAGTTCCCTTTAGTTATCGTGGTAGGCTACCAAATTTATTTGGTATTCTAATTGATTGCTATTGAATTATTATTAACCTAGCACTTTTATGGGCAAAGAAGTCATCAAGTCAAATTTAGTGCTAATAAATTATTATATAGTTTTTCAAAGTTGCATTGTTAAAAAATGGTTTCATGATTTATTGCTACAAATGAGGTCTCTATTTGTTTGATCTGTCTTCGTTATTTAGTTATTCGGTTTGTGTTTGTTTTCATACACATAATTCCTACGTAGAATTTGAGAACGTCCGTTAGGTTCATGGTGCGAATGTTTCGTATACTTTTATCTGGTTGCAACATTCGTCACCAATGAGGTCAGTTTTTTAATCCAATGTTTATTTTATCCCCTACACTCAGAAGTAAGCTTATGAAAATGTATTAAAGTTGAGAGAAGTCGGGTATCCCAGTTATTGCATTCCTGAGTTGAATAAGTAAATATCGATTTTTTATTTACGTGTCCCCACTTCCCTTTTTAAATCTGTAATCTGCATGTTTGTCGGTGATATCTAAATTTAGTGCGTGAGCGATTTTATCTCATTCCTTTGATGGTGTCTGATGGACACAAAGCCCGTGAATAATAAAACTGATACTGTACATATGTTAGTTCATGAGAAGCTACTAGTAAAAGTAAAATTAATATTGTAGTTTAATGTATTGAATACTAGTACCTACGTCTGATTTTTATTTTTGTAGAAAAAACCTACTACATAACATTACATATAAATTTGAGTCTCTGTCCCTTATATATTTCCTCTGTTTTATATTTTATCATTACAGGACCCCGTTAAAGACGGTGAAGCCAAAATCAGGGCGGACTTTGATCAACTGCACGAAGACTTGCAGCAGGCTTTCAGGAATTTGGAAGATTAAGCTCTAAGCTTTTCGCTCTCTACCATCCCAGTTTACGTTTATCGTTAATTAGTTATAATTATAATATAAAAAAACAAAGAATACTACTAATACGAAGTATATAATGATAATAATGGTTAAAATACAATGAACGAGCCCATAACTACCTACCTACTTAGGACAAACCTATACATACATATACTACTGTAATTATACTATTTTATGTGTAAATTTGAGTGTTTTACATTTTAAAGATGCGAATCCTTAGCATGATAAAAGACGCAGAAGAAAACGAAACAATAATAAAATAAAATAAAAAAAATAAAAGCGATGTGCACACGGTAATACATGCATACGATTGAGATCAATACAATTTTCGTGTTGTGTAGTTTGTTGTCGGTGCTTTGATCGAATTAGAAAGAAGAAAAAATAATTTTTTTTGTTGTAAAGTATTATTGTAAAAATAAATATATCTGTATGTATCTATTAAATATATTCATGATAATTATAATTGAAATGGTTTTTTGATTTTAAATTAAACAACTTAGCTCATTAAAATGTAGATGAGTAGCTGGCTTCGATTGTTGAACGAAATTCAAAGGCTTAGACGGGTACCTACAGATGTTTCGGTGAATGTAGGTTTCGGCTCGGTGTAAACGTACTATAACTGAGCCAATGATATAACAGCAGAATATTGTGTATTATTTTAAAATGTGAATTTCTGAATAACCAAATTCTAAGATTGTAGCTATAATTAGTTTTTAGTCTAAAATATAATTCCCTACTTTTTGCGAAAAAGAATCTGCACGGACTGTCCCGCATTTTTCAGTGTTTCGAATATTCAACTGAAGGTACCCAAGAAATTCAAATAATCGGGGTTTGAACGTAGCTACCTACTTTCCGTAAAAAAGAGCATTATAAAGTAATAAGGAAAGGTTTTACACATTACAATTACAATTATGAAAAACAGTCGAATCAACATTCATTAAAATATATACATAAATTTATATTCACTTTATTTACCAACATACATATTTATATGAACATATGTTTAAAAAATCGAGTCGAGTTGTATTTAGCACACACTATACATGCAACCGCAGGTTTTCGATTTAAAGCGTTCGACCGAGCGATATGTGCACAACCGTCGTAAGCTTGCTAGCACACTATAGAACCGTCGCATACGACTGCATGTTGGTCAAAACCGTTGTACAACGATTGTATCGTGTATTTGCAGTTTAAATAACTAAAATTAAAGTTCTATTTTTTATTTAGTTCCATTTTTTTCTTCTTGGTTAACAGAACGAACATACCTAAGCGAATTCGCAAACCTTCTTCCCAACTGTCATTTTCGTTTACGTGGATCATGGCGGCGAGTGTCAGTTTTTAAGTGAATTTTATTTTGATGTTTTGGTGGTGATTTTAGACCGACTTTCTGCTTATAATTTTCTTGGAAATATATTAAAATAAATGTAAATTAGCAAAGCAAACTTTTAGAAGTTTATTTTTCAATAAATAATCTGGATTAATTACTCAAAATCGTAAGTAATAAGATAAACAGAACACGTCAGTATTGAATGGAAACAAACTAAGTGTGTTAAATTATGAAATGTTGAGTTTTCTAGAGTGAATATGGCTTATAGTAATTAAATAATAAATTTACACAATGAAAGGATTGTATATAAACTAAATTTTATTACTACAGAAGCAGCATCTTATCGGATAAAAGCAAAATTTTCTTATTTGCTAACACAGAAATGGCATCGCCCTATGGAGCACCTCAAAATCAATGGGGTGGTGATCAATCCTATAATTTCGAAGTTCCCGAATTTGGACAGGAATTGTATGTAGATAGAGTGTAATCCCATAGGTCAGACATTTAATATTCTATTGTAGAAACTTCCAGACATTCGATAATACTCAAACCTCCGTTCCACCGAATTACAATGCGAGTTATGCGGATCCGAGCAGCGGCGTTAGTGGTTTCTACGATCCGAATGCCTATGCGGACAATTCCTATGGACAGGATAAGGCATTTAAACCACAAGGAGGTACAGAATTCGATGATGAACCACCACTATTAGAGGGTGAGTCAAAAAATGTATGCTGAGAGTTTATAAATGAAAATGGGATTTTTCTTTTACAGAGCTGGGGATAAATCCAAGTCACATATTTCAAAAGGTAAGTACCTACAAAGAAATCTCATCGAAAACAGCAATCATTGGCCACCAAAAGGTCCTCAGAAAAAATTAACATTTCGGCATTTACCAATCACTAATTACATAAACCCTGGGCATAGCGCACACGGTTTAAGATATTTCAATGAGCTAGGTATGGCTGGCTGAATGTCCTTCAAAAAGATAATCTTAAAATTAAATTTTAATTTCTGTACTTTTTTGCTCCTCGTGGCGGGTGGGAATATCGCTTCTTTTGTAAAGTGCATGGAAGAAAAAGTATCATTTTATTTCTTCTACTTTTTCGTTTCACTTTTGTTGGACATTAAAGACATAAGAAGAGCCCAAGTTTTTATAGAAGACAGATGACTATCACTTGTGTGGTGCAATTGCCTTTTATTGTTTTTTTTAAAGAAAAAAAAAAAAAAAAAAGAATCAACATCTGGGGAAGGAGAGTTAAGTACGTTTAATTTTCCGAAACATTATTAGCGATGCGTTGGACTACTACGCGATTCTGCCTGGGTTCGATCCCAGCAGACACCCAAAAGTTTATTCACGGTGCCACTTCTTTCGAATGTCTGACAAGCATTCAAGAGTATTTTCATGATGAGCTTCTCAACTCGCCGTTCGGAGTCGGCACAAAACGGTAGGTCCCTTCTATTCGTGCAGAAATATAACATGCACACACAAATGGTTGCAAGAAACAGGCCCTGGTTCACCCTGCACTGTAGCACCAATAGTGTTTCGAATCGCACCTTGTACAATATCAATCATAGTACCAGAAGTCTGCGACGCGATGTATTCTGATTTGAAAAGAAATTTCTTTGTTTGGAACGAAAAACCACGAGATAAGTCGATTTCGCTGCGAAATTGATCCAATTTAGACGCCTGTGGTTGACGCTCGAGTCGTCAACCACTAGTTTACACGATTGACGAAATCGAGTAAATTTTGGTTGACGGAATTTGGGGGCAATCTGGGGGTCAACCAAATTGGCGTAGATTGATATAAAAAATTGTGCTTTTACACGATTGATGTCGATTGGAGTTCAAAAAAGCGTAAATATTGACGAAAAGCGTCAATCGTGTAATCCTAATCTGTCGATTGTTTTTTATTGGGAATTTGTATCATGGAAAGTCTGTCGTTTCCGTTTTCGCGATTTTTGTAAATTCGCATTTTAATTATATTTGAATGCAAATAGGATGATAACACGTCAAAAACATTTCTGAATGTAACTGGCAGCGCTATGCATTCACAGTATCGTGTTCCAAAATATACGTCAGCAACGTGAGAAATATTTAATTTACTGCACATGAACAAACGATTGGATTGTTCTGTTTTGATGTAAACTCCTATGTAAGCAATAGTTATGTTGAAACACATAAAAAATTCAGTTTTTTTTTTCTGTTTTATTTCAACACTGGAATTGAGTTTGGATGACTGGGCGAAAGGATGTTTGCTTCATAATTGATTGCATGGGTGTATTCATTGATAAATTGTAAATCAACAGAATTGGACCGGCTAGAGGCGGAGCTCCCATGAAATGAATGAGCCGAATCCCTTTGTTACAATTTTTATCAAATTTTATTTATTTTATTTCAACCATTTATTTGTTATTTGTTTTTATTGGCAAGAAATTAAACGAATTCGATAACAATGTCCATGTGCATTCGTTAGATATTGCTGGTGGAGGTATCAGCAACGGTGTGGTGATGATGGATGTAAAGGAATTCCTTCCTTTCCAAAAAAAAAAATCAAATTAAATATTTAACAATGCTCTTTGAGGATGTTAATTTGTGCCAGCCAGCGTAAACAGAAAGTGCACATCTATGTAGAGATTCCACTTGTGTAGCGAAAAAATGGGCGATTTGTACCTTTAAATTTTGTATTTTCTGAAACAAAAATATCGTGAATGAGATTATTTCCACCGATAAAAGAAAAATAGGTTTTTCATCGAATATGTAGCAAAACGATTTTCTTAAATTTTTCGCTGCAAACTTTGTTTTAGATTTATAATTTTTAGAGTGAGAGTTTATTTGTTCGCTTCCTTGTATGAGTACATCGATCGTCTCAACGTGCTACTTTTTTTTAAATGGATTACGTAGTTCACTAAAGAACTAGTGTCCAATTCTTGTGTCTTATGTTGTGTGGACGTTGTTTGTGTTTCTGAAACATGGTTGATGGATAACTTAAATAATCAGATCTGTTCCCTCAGAGGCTATCATGTTTTTCGTTCTGATAGAAATCGTCAAGGACACAATTAAGAGTATGCTCAGGTGCTTCTCTGAAGTCAGTACGGAAATAATGATAAAATCCTTATTGGCCAAATATATAGGCGCATTAAAAATATAAAAATGTATCACCCCTTTTCGAACTACACATTACTTTAAAAACCAAGCGTAGATCCGATAATCCCTCTTGGCTTACCAACCAGATACGCCTTCTAATGGAAACGTTATCGTCTACCTGAATTCCATCTAGTGTACCAATCACACCCCAATAAAGTTGTCAAGGAAATTCGTGCAGCCAAAACCCGTTAGTTTTCAACCAAACTCAATACTTCCTTAAACGGCCGACAGCTGTGGAACAATTTGCGCAACATCGGGATCGGAAAGTCCAAAATAAATCGTATCGAGAATGTTGATGCCAACTCTCTGAATCTGAATTTCTCTTCCTTCACCGCCCGTATCTAGCTCCGAGTTTCCAACGAATTTCATGGCACAACAATCTGGACATCCCAGTTTTGGTTGTATAGGGGTCAGCTGTGTCGAAGTGGTTGATAGCATATGTACTTTAAGTCAAGTCAAATGCCATCGGGTTTGATGAAATGCACCCTTCCCTTTTAAAACTAACCCTGCCTGTTGTACTGCCTTACATCGTGACATTTTCAACACTAACGGGAGACTTTTCTGCCGAGTGGAAATTAGCAAAAGCCCTACCGATAACCAAAAATTCTAAATGTAATGAGCTTAGACCTATCTTTATTTTGCCATTTCTTACAAAATCTTCGAATTAATTAAAAAAAAAAAAAAAACAGATGAACTACTTTCTTAAGGCGTACAACCTTTTAACCCCTAGACAGAGTGTGTTCCGTGAAAAGCATAGCTGTGTAACCGCCTTGCTAAACGTCATCGAAGATCTTCGGCAAGCACTAGAAGAGGATAAAGTCAGCTTTTTAGTTCTACTCGATTTTTCCAAGGTTCACCACTGTGGTTCACTGTTGTCTTGCTGATAAGCTCCGTCGACTATATAACTTATCGCCTGAAGCTGTAAAGCTTATATTATCCTATCTGTCGAATAGAATGCAAGCTGTTCAAATCAATGGGAGTCAGTCGGAGTTTCTTCCGACAGTTAGCGGCGTTCCCCAAGTATGTAAACGAGATTCCCTCTATCGTTAAGAACTGTTCGTCCCATATGTATGCCGATGATGTACTACATATGAACTATAGTTGCAGTCTTGGACCCATAGAAAATAGTGCTTCCTGCATAAATGAGGAACTCGAGAAAGTAGCATATTGGACTCAATTTAGTCCAAGTGGCTGGTCATATCGAAAAACAACCTGGACTTAACGTACTTCCCTCAAATTATTTTAAATAATGCCGCTATCGAGTTCGTCGAAACCGTCAAGAATCTAGGAGTAACTTTCACTAGAAATCTCACTTGGGACAAGGATATTAACGCTCTTATCGGGAAAACATATGGAATGCTACAGGCACTTCGGGTGACTCAACTTTATACCGCTATAAAGACACGTCAAATGCTTGCGAAAAGCCTAATCTTACCCAACTTAGCCTACTTCTGTGAAATTTTTTCCATTTTTTCAACCACCCTGCCGATGCGAGAGGATCACAAGGTTTTCCTCGGTAAGGTATGATAAGCTGATTCACAACCACTTTACGCGTCTCTAACATCGCAGCGCCAATTCTTTATTAATGCTACCCGCCTGTGGAATTCCTTGATGTGTTTTGTCTAAATAAATAAATGAAATAAAATGAAAATGAATTATTTTTATGCCTTCATAATCCTTTTATCCTTCATTATTAAATCATCCTTACCGATAACAGTCCTAATTGCTTTTTTCCCCTGTAACAATGATCATGTCTCTGTTGGGTGTTAATCAGATATATTAGTCTTTAATGCACCTATCAACATTTTACCTCCGATGTTATGTATTTTTTAAGTAGAAAATCCCTTTAACATTTTGTCTACGTTTAATTTATTTTAGACATTGGCTGTGTTAAATCCCCTTCGTGGTGCGGATCAAACTATTCTTCAAGACACAGATATGGCTGGACCTCTTGCATTTTGTTTAGCACTCGGAGGCTTCCTGCTATTGGTAAGTATTTGTGTAATGAGAATTTCATTCTACCATGAGATTGATAGAAGAAAGGCATTCATTAATGTTTTGATTTTTTTTTTTCAATCCACAGAGTGGCAAAGTCTCATTCTCCTACATCTACGGTATCGGAGTGATGGGTTGTATTGCATTCTACTGTCTACTCTCGGTGATGGCCACCCAGTCTCAGGTTACATTTGGAGCCGTTGTATCTGTAC
Organism: Brachyopa scutellaris; assembly: GCA_949775065.1. NCBI lineage: Eukaryota > Metazoa > Arthropoda > Insecta > Diptera > Syrphidae > Brachyopa > Brachyopa scutellaris. The sequence goes on from OX459112.1 coordinate 191,346,716, forward strand.
TGGGCTATTGCCTGCTTCCAATGGTCGTATTGTCCGGCATTAACGTTTTAATCACCATTCAGTGAGTATGATTTTTTTCCTCTCTGACTGCTGTGTTCTGTTTTTATGCCCATTCTTGTATTTGTGTTTTTTGTATTGTTGTTGAATTGTTATTTTCATTTTTTTTTACCACCATCTCTACCAGTAGCAGCACTGTGCAAACAATGAATGCGTTGATTAAAAACAACAACGGGTGTTCCCGTAACCTGCAAACAAGAAGTTTTTTTTTATTCAGTTTGTTTGTATTTTTTGCTGTGGTTGCTTCCGTTTCGTCGGAGTACTTATAACGAGGAGCAACACCAGTCCACCACCTCCTAGTTCGATTTCAATTGAGTTTGTTTGAGTTGTATTTGTTTTTTTCTTTCTATTTACAAAACAACATATTTCATAGGGCAGGATTGGTTTGTTGTAATTACATTTGTGTAGTTGTATTTTTTTTTTCAGAAATCTTGAAGTGCAAGGTCTGCGTATCTGCATATTTATCCACTAACATTCTCTTTATATACCATTATGTTCTCAGTTATTACTGTAATATGGATTAACTACGATTGGCGTGTTTCACTTACTAAGAATTATTTAAAAGAACTCGCAATTCGAACTCGGTCTTAACGTATGCCACCATGAAGCAGCGCTTCTGAAAGCTTCGATGTATCTATTTTTCCATATTTATTCTACCCTTATTTCTTTATTTATGTTTTACCCTATTAAGTTTTTAATCATGAAAATCCAATCACGCTGCTCCGACGACTAACGAAGTCGCAAAAAAAGGAAAAATAAAAATAGTCGGGATCCAATTGAGGTTTTTTTCCATTTTTCTATTTTACTACTATCGTGTAATATGTGCAAAACATTCATATTTGTAAGGATGCGCGCTTTTATTGAACTAGTTCTTGAGTTTTGTTTATTTTTATTTGTTTCCTTTTGCGTTAGGATTTGTAATCCTCTCTACTGCTACTTAACACTTTGTTGTTGTTTATTTATGTAATTTAAACTTGGTATTTTGTTCTTATTCATTATAGAGGTCCTCTTGGTTTAATCGTTGCCGGGATCAGTATCATCTGGTGTGCAATTTCCGCATCGAAACTCTTCGTGACTGCATACTCGATGGACCATCAACAAGTGCTGATTGCATATCCCTGTGCAGTTCTTTATGGTGTATTCGCATTGATTACGATATTCTAAGGGTGGCTACTGGTACAAGGACAATAATGACCAGGAGAGTGGGGCGCAGTTGAAACCAATCAGTGGCTAATGAGTGCTAGAATTGAGTTTACTTAAGTTTTATTGTAAATTGTTTTTTCTTAGTTATTCTTAGCTTTGACTTCATTTTCCTTTAAAGAAATATTTTAATATACATACTTAAATGAATCTGTTTTTTTTTGTTTTTAAATAAGGTACTTAAGAAAAGTTAGCGCTGTTATTTTGAAAGAGATGTGAAGAAAAAATGTATTAAAAATAAGGTAGTTCATGTCAATGATTTCATCTCCAGATAATGGCGTGCGATTTAATGCATCAATTTCTGTGATTGTTGAGTTGAATACACACACATTGCATAAACATGCGTACCTACTTCGCTGGAAGGATGTAAAGCTACCATGTATACATGCAAATTGCATCTGTTCTTCTCTGTTGGACTATGGTATAATGTTAGCACAGACAATGAAAAAGCCCTTTGGAATGTAATCATATTCTCAATATGAACTTATTACCTCTTCTAGATAGGCACTCGTGTGGAATCAAATGGCATGAAACGATAAGTAAGTAACGTAAATGGAAGCTCTGATCGTGCAAACAAGTTAAATTGATTGCAGTTCATAAGTGGTGTAGATAGCAAGAAAATAATATCAAAGAGCGTTACCATAATTTGTGAATATCGAATGTTTCTTTCCAGAAAAATCTCTAAACTAGCGACAGTATATTCCGGAGTTGTTGTTTACAGTCCATTGCTTGACAAATCTATAACGAAAATCTACACAAAAGCATATCCATAAATTGCTATTCTTTCGTGTTTTAGTAGGTAAAAAAAGTCGACTAACAGTTGGGGCAGCAGTCCTTGCATAAACAAAATCCCTATATGCTTCATCACCGCAATAATCAGAGGCCATAGTGGCTAACCAGCAAATTGCAAACTTTGTCCAACGGTATCATCAGAAGCTGTGAAGACGAGGAAGAAAGTGAAGCAATCTAATATCTACTTTATGCTGCCCCTAAAAGCACGACGCCTCCGTACCATTACATGCCACAAATTACTGGAAAACATAGCAGAGCTAAGAAACTTAAGGATGTTGGATCTTCTGAGATTCACAAAGAATACGACGAGCTGGATCCCAAATTAATTCTCCGAGTAAAACCTAATCTTATTTAAACTGGCGCAGAGGTCAGAACTCTTTAGAAAGTGGATATATACATACTAACTCAGGCATATTTGTATTTGCTCAAATTCGACTTACTTGTCATACATATATCATGACAGAGAGAATTCTCCATACACCTGGTATGTATACACGGGGTATGTAGACCTTAAAAAACGTTGTTCTGCATTATCATGACTTGCAACCCTGGTTTCGTTAAACAAATTCGATAAACAGAGGTTACGTAACAGCACAATTGGTGTGTGGACTTATAGTTTAACAATAATATGGAATGGTAAGCCTGTTGAATTAAGAAAGTTAAAGAATACTTTATTTTCTGTATAGATAATGGTATTGATTGATTTGTAAACTCTAGTTTCGCAAATTAACTTTACCCGAACGATGTTTAAAAAAATTTAAAAACTTAAATTCCTCTTCAGGTGCGTTTCAAAAAGGCTTTTGTAATAGAATGTAGTAGTAGTAGTAGTAGTAGTATTATTCAATTTATTGGATCATTAATTGTTCCTCAGTCAGCCAAGCCAGATTGACAATTTCATGCGTGGATACATTTTGGCAGTTAATTCCTTATTTTAAATCACAATTGTTGAAATAAATTTTTAGCTTTAAGATGGCCATTTAAATGGTTTGCTAACATAAAAAAAGATTGTACGTTACTTAAAGCGATTTAAAGGATATAACAGCTAAGGGATTTTATTTTTATTTTTGCAGCGTTGACAATTTTAATGATTTGCAACATAAAGCTAAGGAAATCTATTTTTCCATAAACTGGTTCCTATACGCAAGGGCATTCGATACATAGTTGCAAAGAACGTTTCAGTTAGATCCGTTGAGAATCTGAATTACCTCCTCCATTGAGAGAACGGATTGGTTGTAATCTCGTCTCCTGAAGAATTGGGCATTTTCCTAGAATGTGATTATGTTTCTTCTTTTCACGCAATTTACTCAAAGTGCAAAGTGCTGGAAGATCTTCCCTGTACGGCCTGAAATTTAGAGGTAATTATTGGTCCTTGGTGAATTTGCTCATTTAGCTTCCGCGAAATGTCATCTAAGGCCACAGTCCAGCTGGCTCTATCTTCCAAGTTAAAGATAACTCAACTACAAGTTCCTCGCTCATTTGCTGCCACTTCCGGAAAAAGTTCGCTTTCCTGGTGATAAGATATCAGAGGCCCACTTTTGGAAGCCGATGATCAGGAAGCTTGGTCATTCTTAAAACAAACTTGAAATAAAGCCTACGGGTGAATAATCGTAGGAGAGGTAGGCCGGTTATAGAATTTAAATATCTGGGTACCTAATCTTCCAAAATGATTAGTTTTCATATTTTCTATTTAGTAGTTTCATGCATTTAATACAATAGGTACATAAGCCATTTTCATATGGCCTGTTTCTATCCCCGACGCGACATGAAGTAATTGTAGAGCAATTTTGTTATCATCTCCGCCGATGTGTGCTCGTATGTTTGTCCGCAAGTTCAACTTTTCGACAATAAGGATAATAAATTCGTTCTCTGGTTCATTTACTAGCACGAGTCAAGTTTACCAAAAGAAAAAACAAACGTATGTAGGTTTGTAGATTGCTAGATTCCATGATCTCTTAGAATTCTTTCTATGCCTCCGATATCCCACACTATGAACGTAGTTTTTAGTGTTCCATCCGTACCAAAACGGAACACTAATGGAATCAGTTCGGTGTCTGTCTGTCTGTCTGTCACAGGCATTTTTTTTCAATATACTTCATAGTTTTTTCTACAAATACGTACAAGTGCACTTAGATCCAACCAACTTCATCCAAGATAGAGTTGCACTTCTGAGTTTGTTTTCTCTAATTTTATGTCCATTTCTTCTATTTTCAATGATATTAAATATTAGTGGCTATCGATGGACACTTTGAACTTTCCTTTTAAGCACTCGATGTGTGAGTACTTCAAATATTACCGGCGCCTGCCTGGTGGATATCGAAAAAGCCTTCGACACGGTTTGGATCGACGGGTTAATTTATAAGCTAATACGATATGAATTTCCGCGTCATCTTATAAAGGTGATTACCTCAATGGTATATGAGAAGAAATTCGTTGTAACTGATAGAGAATACACAACAACTAAAGTTTTTAATATCACTAACGGATTACCACAGGGCACGGTCTCAGCACCAACATTATTCAATATTTATATTTCCGAAATGCTAGGGGCTATGAACGATTCGTTAGCATTTGCTGATGATGTCATCTTGTATGCTCACGGTCCAAAGATCGAAGGGATACAGAGGCAGCTCCAAGTCAAATTCGACAGACTGCAAACTTTTTGCCAAGAATGGAAACTAAAAATAAACCATTCCAAATGTGAAACCATATTGTTCCGCACCCCACTAAGACACGGTAATTCAGATTTGCGATGTAACTGGAAGAATTTGCAGGTAACAGATTTTAACGGACATCAAATCGAGGCAAAAACTATTGTGAAATATCTAGGCGTCCATCTAGATAAATTTCTTTACTATAATGACCACATAAATACACAGTTAAAGAAGGCAAGGGCGGCATTTATGTCTCTTAAACGTCTTTTCTACTCTAACCATCTAAATTCTGACGTAAAAATTATATGTTACCAAGCATTCGTCCGTCCAATCTTGACTTATGCGTGTCCAATATGGTGGAACATAAGCCCTTCATATATGGAAAAAGTTCGTATGTTTGAGAGAAAATGTCTTCGGGCCTGTATGCAGATGTACAGAAGCGCTCATTCCGACTTTCGGCATTACGTTTCTAACAAGAGACTACTGGATGCTTCCGGAGTATCTAGAATTGATAACTTTATTCTAGATCTTGTGAGGAATCATTTTGCGCGATCGGCAAATGTTACAGAAAACGAACTTATTTCGGGAATATTTTATCCTAACCCTAGGTATTTCGGAAATTCATTAGAAAGTGGACACATACCACCTGAGGCATTTTTGTATCTGGATGCACATGGCTATTTATCAGATTCGACGAACGTACCTATTATATATCATGTTGCTAGAAGGGCAACAGACAAGAGAATTCTGCATATACCTGTACAATCAGCGGATGGAAATGCTAATCTGAGATACTGCATTAGCATACCAGAAAAAGACATAAAAAATAAATGTAGACTAAATAGAGATAAATTTTGGTGGCTCGACTGGGCTGCTGCAAACATTTAGGTTAGCATAGAATGGGCCCCGGCATGTGGTTTTTAATTTGCCAACAACTTGGTTGAGTGATTGAACTCTCTCAGTCACTTGGCCTGTGAGTTGGCGGAATAAAGACCATGTGTCGGGGCCTACCATTCTCTTAGGTTTAGTTTGAATTTTAGTTCTAGTTTTATTTTTATGGTAGTAATTTTAGGATTAGCTTATATTAAGTTAGTTTTAGTTTTTATTTTTAGTGTAGTAATTTTAAGAAACAGAAAAAAGAGACACCCATTGTACAAGGTTTAGCCACATTTTCCCTTAACACAAAAACCGAGGAAATTGTTGAAAACAAAAAAAAATATACACAAAAAAATACACCGTAGACGTAAGTTAGCTTAAAATAAATAAAGTAAGTAATGAGAACCAATAAGGTCATTTACAAAAAAGCTTAGTATAATTATTGTTATTTTAAGTTTATTTAAACAAACAAAATCTGTTAGAGTTTAAGTGGAATAAAATAAACGTTTAAAAAAAAAAAAAAAAAAAAAAAAAAGTACTTCAAATATTGATGCCCATCAGAGTCACAGTCAATTAAGATGAGAAATTCATTAGAATTGTTCATTGTAAAGGTATCCCAGGATATCTCTTTAGTGGTAACCAAAATAAAAATAACACAAACGTGAAAAAAATCCTCGTTTGATGATGAATAAATTCATTAGTTCAAATCAAGACAAAGCTAAATAGAATCCGATATTTGCTTTTCTCCCTTGTTTCAGAGCCTAATTAAAGCCACGAGCTCATCAAATTAATATTCTCGCACAAATTCCTGGAAGAATTGCACCTCAGTGGAAATAAAAATTAATAAAAAAATTAAATAAGTCCGTATATCAAAAATATCCTTTTGGGCTTTAATTTAACCTACCTTCTGTGCTTTGACCATTGTGTTGCTACCGAATATGCGAATATATTCGTATACACATATGTAGGTATATGCAGTGCTGGCATAAGTCCCTTTGTGGCCATGTTGTCCGTTCATACTTGTATCTGGTCCGGTTCTGTAGACATGTGAATGAAAAATGAATGACAGAAGATTTTTTTCGTTTTGCTGCGGTAATCGAAATAATTATTCAATTTTGTGACCTCGCCTTCATTGTGGCGATGAATTAATTTTGTTAATTAATATTGTCATTTATTATTCAAATGCAGATTGTTCGCCCGGCGCGGCGTATAATTGAAGAGGGAAGCAGGAGAATACGGTTGCCATGGCGAGGATATGCTTTGCATCTCTGCGGCGCGTGTGGACGGAATGTTTTTTTTTTTATTAATGAATCTGTTGCCTGTTTTTTTTTTTGACTTGTTAATTAAAATTTAAACTTTATAGCTTTTCGTTTACAACTTAAAGTTTTTTTCAGTTGCATCCCAAATCGAATATGTAATGGCAAATTTTTTGCAGACCATTTTGCCAAAAACTGCTCTTCAGGTACTTTTTGGAAAAATAGGACTTTTTCTAACTATAAAAGTGGGTATTCTTCCGCCGCCAGTAAAGGCGCCTAGTGACAAACAACAGAAACAGGAACAGAAGCAGAATCCCATACATTTGCAACTGAAACAGAATTAGCAACAGAATAATTTTTTTTGTAGCAACAGAATTTAGCGACAGAAAAATGCCGTCTGGCGACAGAACAGAAACAAGTCAAGATGAGTTCTTTCTGTTTCTGCCAGCAACAGAAATGCCAATATTATCGTAGTAGCCATGATTTTTGCTTCTGAATTTGAATTTATTCCGCAATTCGCTATATGATTTCATTTTGCATTGACAAGAGGGAGAAATGTATAAAAAAAAGTATACAGTCGACGAAGAGGAAAACATTATAGATAAACTGAGGTAGCCATGTTTGCCTCGTCAGCCTGAAGATCTGTTCCAGGTTTTTGTAGATGAGCGAGCAACGCAAACAGAAACAGAATTTACAACAAAACGAAAGCACTTTCTGTTCTGTTTCTTTTTCTGTTCCTGTTTCTGTTGTAGTGTTGTTTGTCACTAGGCGCCTTAAGTCCTGAAACTTTAACGTTAGTCGATAAAGCGTACAAAAAAACCTCAAATGGGAAGATACAAGGAAAAAAGTGAAGTTGAGCGTTGTCGCATAATAACATTGCATGAAGAAGTGCATAAAGTGCGTGCTATTGCAAATAAGCATAAAATATTGAAGCATTTGGATTAGTTACCAACCGCGAAAAGTCGTTATTTTAAAGTGGACATTTTAAATTTTAGACAAAGAAGAAAAGTTTAGGTTCGGCCATTCGGCGGTCTGTTGAAGAAAATATGCTCCCTAGCGGTGTGGTTCCAATAGTATGTGGTTCTAAAATGGTCTGCAAATGTTTCTCTTCCACTAGTGTTGGAGACCTCGTCCGTATCGATGGAATCATGAATTGCATTAATGCAAGATAATGATCCAAAACATTTTTCAAAACTTTGCCGGGATACGTGGATCAATAAAAGCAAAAAGAAACACTGAAAAATATGAAATGGCCTCCGAATCACCCGACCTCAACGCATTACAGCTGCTTTGGGAAAAACTATTATTAAAATGAAAAAAATATAAAGATAAAAAAATGATTTTTTAAGAACAAGCTTTAATGAACTAAAATGTAAAAAAATAATTTTTTTCCGAGTCGCCAATGTGTGACTATAAATTAAAGCTTGGGGCGCTCAGGCACAAGACAACACATACACAATGTGCAACGAGGACGGAAGAAGAAACAGAAGCAGAACACATTTTGTGTCACTATTATGTTTAGTTAGACCTCGCCATCGTCATTTAGCCAAATTTTACCTCGAGCCTCAATGCCCCAATCTTTAATTTATAGTCACACATTGGCGACTCGGGAAAAAAATTATTTTTTTACTTTTTAGTTCTCTAAAGCTTGTTTTTAGAAAAATAATTTTTTTATCTTTATATTTATTTTCTACTTTTTAGTATCTGAATATTTCTTACAAATTTACATCTATATACGTATATTAGCTTGGGTGGATTTGATATTAGAAAGTTTACTCAGAATGTTTGAGATTCTACTCGCCCTTTCATTTGATACCCATCCATGGTGGTTGTAAAGAAAAAGGTAATTCGCCATCTTGGGGCACCCACCATATTGAATTTAGAATGACGTCACTTGGCTAGTATAATTCTGCTTTTCAATCTCTTTAAGTTGATACCCATATTAAGAAGGTCGTGAAGATAACGGTAATCCACCATCTTATGGCATCCGCCATATTGGATTTTCAACGTCATAAAATATACTATATCTATTCGTCAAACCCTTCTATTTGATACCCATGTCGTGCGGATTGTGAAGAAAAAAGTAATCCGCCATCTTGCGGCGTCCACCATTTTGAATTAACTTAGCTAATCTTATTCAACTTGTCAACCCCTTTCATTTGCTACTCATATTTAGAAGGTCGGGAAGATAACGGTAATTCACCACCTTGGGGCGTCCGCCATATTAGATTTACAAGATCATCAAATAGCCCATATTGTATAGTCTCCGGAACTATATACGTGTGCAAAATTTCAGGATGATCGGATATCTGGAAATGGGTGTAAAATCGATTCCCAGATTCCGCCCTCACAGAAAGTGAAGTTAATATAGAGCTTGTAAATACAAAGAGTTTTATATGAATTTGTCTGACAGAATGTTGAGCCCATGAACTTATGGACGACAGTATACCTTCCCTATACATTATGAAAATGAGTTGAGTCCAAAAAATATATCCCGGATATTAATCGTGTTTTAATTCAAAATTTAAACTCTACTGGATTGGATGTTTTGCTATGGAATACAGTCACATTTTATGCACCAGAGCGTTCTTAGCTGCCAGTTAATTTCCTGAAAATGTCTGCTTCTTCTGCCGATCTTGAACGGATGTTTTCCAAACAAATAACATTTTTTTTTTTATTAATGTAAACTACACAATTCTTTACGTGTAAACCGTAGCGTAAACTTTATGGCGTTATATACTTTGCCAACACTGGCCCCACACACTTAACTATGCCTATTGTATTTGCCCAAAGTGTCTATGCAAACCCAGATCGATAAGGTTCTTCTCAACATCGACTTCTGTGTAAAATGTTCAGACTACTTGGCAAAAGTTTTCGACTGTAACCTTTAAATGGAAAACAGTATCACACTCTGTTTGGCAAGGTATTAAAATCGTTTTTATATTCAAAGCAATCAGTCAGTGAACTACCCACACCGCAGAAACTTTGTCACCACAAAAACATCGATGAGAATAAACTTCTGTCATCCCCAGGAGGTGGTATGAGGTCATTAGACTAAAACTTGTCTAAGTCCCTCTGACTTGTAACTGAGAATGTACATTATGTAAATACTATGTACATACAAAATCGTATAAACTCTGCTGTATATGGCCAGTGGAATTTCCTTTCAAATATCGAAGAAATTCTTTGGTCTTTATATGATTCTTCAAAAGTGATATCCATGTTCGTTAGTAAGGGATCCTCTTTCTTTTTCGACCTTTTATCCCCTGAGGGTATTGGCAAAACAAAAGTTTTTCAAAGCAAAATAAAGAAAAGAAATTGCAAGACTATGAAAACAAACAGCAAGGAGGGATTATTTATATTTTTCCTTCTTTTTTTTTTGCTTTTTGTTGCCTATACATACGAATATCCTTTTAAGGACAACAAAACTTTAAGGATGAAAAGCTGAGATCCTGTTTTCTAACAAAGAAATCATACAGAAGGCAAAGGGATTCCTTAAAAAATTACCAGAAGTAAGATAGAAGATATCAAACGGATTTAGGGGGGCGGGATTAACATAATCCTTTGCATGTCACAGTGATACCCTGAAATACCAAAAGAAATCACTTTGAGTTTATAAATTTAAAGGTCATTTCTGGTAAGTGGTAAAATGTTTTTTAAAGATTAAAGTAAACATGTATGGGCAAAGGTTCAAACAACAAAATTTGGTGAACTTTAGAGCAGTTGTTGGATCGTGATAAGTTTTACACGGTTGATGTTGATGAAAGAAGTTTCGATATTGCTCAACATGGCCATAGTCGAAGTCTCGAACAGTTTGAACAAAATTACCGCTATTCGATTACTATCTTACTGAAAAGGTTTTAGGACAAGTTGAAACTGAAATTAAAATATGAGAACGTATGCTCTTGTGACAGACTCCAAAGACATTATTTAAAGAATTGACACTAAAATTGTCCCCGATATTGCGTCTTCATATTTTTGTCGGTTTGTGTCTGCTTGGGAACTATTTAACCAAGCGAGCGTCAGGACAGCTATACTACGTGGGCTGAAAAGTCCCGGGATTTTTAATGAAAAATATATGCGGCGTTAGCAGTTCTATACAGAACCAAGCCTAGCTTCTCGCAACCATTTGTGTGTGCGTATTATTTTTTGCACGAAATGGAAGGGACCTATTTTTTGCCGACTCCGAACGACGAGTTGAGAAGCTGCTCATGACAAATGATACTCTTTGATTGCTTGTGAGATATTCGAAAGAGGTGGCACCGTGAAAAAACTTTTTTTTTTTAGGTGTTTTTGCTGGGATTGAACTCGGGCAGCATGCGTAGTAGTCCAACGCACTAACCACCACGGCCACGGCGACCACTTTTTTTTTAATGAAAACAAGCATTTTTTAGGCAAAGTTATATTTATTCCTCAACATCTTTGCCTTCGAGCGCAATATACTTGGTATACCGAGTTTTCAACATTTCGATGCCCTTTCTGTAGTACGAAACGTTCAAGCCTTCGAAATACGCCTCGGTTTCCCCGATGACTTCCTCATTCGATCTGAATCGCTTTCCCTGGAGCCACCGCTTGAGGTTTGGGAACAGATAATAGTCACTGGGAGCTAAGTCTGGAGATTGCAGTGGGTGAGCAACCAATTCAAATCGTAATTGGTCCAATTTGGTCATGGCTTTCAAAGACGTGTGTGCCGGTGCGCTATCATGTTGGTACAGAACTTTTTTCTTCGCCATATGAGGCCGTTTTTTCTTTATTTCGTCGTTCAGTTTGTCCAATAACGCTCCTGTGACTTTTCTTTCCTTCTGCAGATAATCGATGAAGATTATGCCATGTGCATCCCAAAAAACAGAGGCCAAATCGTTCCCGGCCGAGCTTTGGTGTATTGGTCGCTTTGGCCGGCTTTCGTGGCTATTCAGCCACTCTGCAGACTGCCTATTGCACTCAGGCGTATGGTAATGGACCTATGTTTCATCCATCGTCACAAAATGTCGAAAAAAGTCCGCTCGATTACGCTGCAACAACGCAAAACGGACCGCATTTGTAGCCTCTTTTGGCCTTCCAGAGCGAGGTGCGTCTTCGGTGCTTTTACGATCCATTTTAAATTGACTAAACCATCGCACCGATAAACTGTTGTTCTCGAAGGAGCAGATGGTGGATACTATTTCTGCAACCATTGCAATGATTGATCGGAAGTCTTTCCCATCAAAAAACAATGTTTGATCAAGATGCGATACTCCCGTTTTTCCGTTATTTTTACTACGGCGAAAGTCGCGTCACTCAAACGACTGTAGCTTGGAAACGAATGGACTAAATGTCATGAAACTTCATAAATAGACTAGTAATGAGCCCGATGAGCCTCTCGCAATGATCATTTTCTAGTGGCGCCACATATTAAAAAATCACGGGAGTAGTATATATTAAGTATAATTGCTCTCTTGTTGTTCAATCACCCAACTGCTGATGATGCATCTATAAGATTTCCGGATTTCTAATCTAACAAGCTTTAGAGATGATTTAACCTAGTTTTGCCATTTAATTTAAAGACTAGTGGACCGGTGCGAGAAATCTCGCAATCGTTTACGGTTTACGAATGAAAAAACAGTGAATGTAGGCATAGGTAATAATGTTTTTTCGTAATAACTTTACCCATGTACACTTTTTCAAAATTGTTTATACTGATGAACAAAGCTCAGTTGATAAGCTTTCGATCAGTGTTAAAATCATTGAAATCGGTGTAAAAATAAACTATCAAGAGGAATCACCATCTCTTGGGCTAGCGATTTAATTATATAGATATTTTCCCGATTCCGAGAGTTATGAAAGGGAAACGCATTAATTCATGTCCGGTTTGTTAGAGTGCGCGTATATGTGTGCATCATATAAAATATATTTTTTGCAGGATAGTATTTGTGAAATTATGGTTACTTTGTTTGAAAGCAATTCTAACAGTTATAAGCGCCTACCCCTCCGCGCCATCATTATGATTTCATTTTCACTCTCCGAGGTGCGGGCTGATATTTGTTGTTGCTCATTTCCTGTGGCCAAATAATCCGGCTAATTAAAATTTAAAATATCAAAAAGCTGTGGTAATTAACACTTACATAATGAGCAAAAGGATTGCAAGGATATAATTCATGTAACAAAAAAATTTGTAAGAAGAATACAAAAAATACAATTAAAAAAAAATTTGCATAAAAGAAATGGATAAAAAGCGCAACCTTTCGCAAAGGGGCGGTTCTGTGTAGAGTATTCTCCTTATAATCACCAGTAGTGCAAGGATGAAGAATAATATAACGTTAATTGCTCTTACATTTTTGCAATTTCCTTTTAGTTGAGTTTAAACAAGAACGAATGAAACAAAAAGAGAAACAATAAACCAGCATTACGCTTAGTTTAATGGATGGCATTTTTTCAGCACCAGTGTGCACAGTGGTTCCACGGTAGCCCAAAAGTCGAAGAATTCGTTGTAAAAGTTTTCGGCGAAAACCATTTAAGCTAGCTGAGAACAACCCAAAGTTAATATAAGTGAAAAAAAAAATGATCCGTTTAATTAAAATCGTTGGATTTTCATCTCCAAAGTAATCGCATTGCAAGTCCATCGCATTTGAGTTGTAATGCTCTGCAAGTAAGCGTCACTCGATTTTCTTTTTTTTAATCTACTTTCGTCGATACAAATATTTTTTTTTAGAATGCGTCTATTAGCACAAGGTTAGACTTCCGTTCTGTATTTTTCTTTTGGTATGATATGTGTAACTGTACAAGTGGTGGCACTATGAAAGTGGGGGGGATAAAAATTCAAATAAAATTGCATTCTGTGTTTTGTGTTAAACTTTTAACTGTGTTCCCCCCACGACCCCCGACATGTTATGTATTACCAGAAAGGTTAATTACTGTACTTTTTAATGCAAGTTGAATCAGCTGCGGAAATTTGCGAATTCAGATTTAATTGAGCTATAAGTGACCATGCCCCTCATTATTTTTATTTTAGGTGCTATCACTAAATGTTTTTTTTACTAGAATGTTGTGTTTATTTAACCATACAGCCAGACGACTGTTGGAGTATAAAAAATCTGATCTGCCAACTTTTTCAACTGTTTTTTCTAATAGCTTGCATTTAGTTTGATGGAGGACACGACATTTAAGGTTATACTCGTTTTTGAATTATTCTTGTGGCTAAATTAACTTTATACCAGGAATACTGTAAGTACCAGGTAAAAACTTTGTATGGTGAATTTGTAGGTGACATTATGGTGCACGAAAAACATACTAACAAAAAAAATTATAAGCACACTTTCCAGAGATAAATGCGATTTTTCAAAAATTGGTAAAAATTAAAAAAATCTGTGTTTGAAGACCAATATCTTAAAAATTAAAACACGGATGATAATTTCTCTTCACCTGTGATAGGCACTAATCAATTGTATATGAAACAAGCCTACCTCGGTTACTCTAAGTTTAATACGCTCGAAGTTATAGTTGAATAACTGTTGGTACCTTTTTCCCTGAAGGATATTTTTTATACACCCTGTAGCTCAGTGGGTGTTTAAGATAGACCCCCACTTCCGTACGACTTTTTTCATATCATTAAGCAATCACCCCAATTCCCAATGTCGTACTTCGACCCGTATTCATAGTCGTATTAAGAGTCGTATCGCATCCGAGTTGCTATTCCCAAAGTCAAATGCGATGTACACGACAACCCATCGCATAGAATGCAGTCCAACGCACATTAGAAATGTCAAATACCAAGTGTCAGATATGAAAATAAAGAACATTTCGTGTAAAGTGTTTGCTTTTTGTTTTATATTTTAATCAATTAAAAAATGTATTCAGTGGATCTTTTTTTTTGACGACGACGAAGAGGACACTGTGGAAAATTATTCGTGATAGTTGTTCCAATCCATTAGAACTACTGAATTCCTGGTGCATATGTTTTAAAAGTGCAAGTGTTGTGGCAAGTTTTTTTTTTAATTTTTAAGGTTTAAAAATACATTTTCGGCTTTCCACAATTAAATTCATTGTGGATGAATTAAGTCCAAAATGCGGAGACGTTGTATTTTGGCAAGACATCATGGGTCTTGGCATGATTCGTTCAATGGACGAATTGTCACAAAAAGCCATTCCCTGAGCAACGATTTGTGGGGGGAGAAACAAATACCTGGATATTAGGTAAGATTCATGTCAAAGCAAATAAATTAATTAATCATTCAATGTGTACATTTCAGGCGATTCAAGATACATTCTCCATTTGGCTACGATTCGTGACCTTCCAAAATATATATAATGGAATAGTCAAATAACTTTAATCCATGTTTAATAATTCGAAAAAAATTTAAAAGACACATTTTCCAATGTAAAATTATTAACTTGTTTACTTACATTTATTTTTTTCCATTTTTTTAATAAAAATAGCAACCACTCGTAGACAAATGAGCTCTCGGCTATAATTCGCCACAAATACGAACAAAATTCGAGATTGGGAATACCAAGAGTCGAATGCGATGCTTTCCTTTTGACAGAAGGCAATTAGACATATGAGTATGGTCGTATGGTACGGCTTTCGGAATAAGAATATTCGACTGAAGTCGAATATGAGTAGGAAATACGACATTGGGAATTGGGGTGAATGATTCAGATCCCAAAACATATGTATCCTAAACCGGACCACCCTGTATACCGTACCGTACCGAACCGCAACGTTGTCTCGAAAACGTGACTTGATAGAGCAAAACGGATTGCAGATTCGGAATCAGCTTCCCCAAATAACTCTAAAATGAATTGATTTTGCTTATTTTTCAATGAGCAAGTACTTATGACCGCCTTTGTTCGAGAGTGGAACCACTGTGCAGTGTGTTCTATTTAACCCTTTATGATAATGTATGTGTATGTCGCGTCGCTGATAAAACTATTCACACTGGGATATATCCCGAAACTCTGGACGAAAGTAAGGGTCATTTTCATACCAAAATATGGAATCAAACTACATACCTGATCATGCAAAATCATAAAGACTAATCAGTCTATCATTCTTTTTATTAAAAATGGAAAAATGATGGAAAAGCTGGTGGAAGACTATCTGAGAGATCAAAAGATATATATGGACATAGAGGGAGTATTCGACAACGCCAACTTCAATTCAGTGATAAAAGCACTTAACAAACTAGAAGCCATGCCCTGCGTTATCAGGTGGATACAGAGTATGGTTGAGCACAGAACCATCGAAGGCAAACGAGGTCACATAACAATCAACATCAAAGCCATCAAAGGATGCCCACCCTACTATGGTCAATCCTATTGGACGAGTTGCTAGCTTGCTAGGTACTCTCAATAGGAAAGGCTATAAAACGATAGGTTATACAGACGACATCTCAGTCATTATAAGAGGAAAGCATGATGGTATCATTGGAGACCTCATGCAAGCCGCACTTAAGTTAAATTGGGAATGGTATGACACATTTAATATCAAAGGCAATACAATCACTACAAAAACAAACACAAAATACCTAGGAGTGACCCTAGATAGCAAATTAACATGGGGACAACACATATATTCCATCTATAAGAAAACAATAGAGGCACTATGGTGCACGAAGTAACTACTAGGAAAATCCTGGGGACTCAACCCCAAGATGGCCCTGTGAATCTACACACAAATGGTTATACCCAGTATACTGTACCATGGGGAATAAGGACCAGAGGCAGAGGTGGTTTCAGTTTGGGTTGAAGTCCCGCACTAAGGCTTTCGATGCCTTTCACCTTCTTAAAAAAAAGTTTGGTGGAATAAAACTAACCAGAAAACTGCCATTAGCAGGCTAAACAAGATCCAGAGACTAGCATGTTTGAGCGTAACATGATCAATGAGAACCACACCAACTGCAGGTCTGGAAGCGCAATTGAACATCACCCCACTTCATCTAGAAATTCAGGAAGAAGCAGCTAAACAAGCTCTTGTTCTTTATAGGATCTATAAATTCAAAGACGGTAACCTAAAGAGACATCTGAGTATACTGAACAAGGTCTATCTAGCTAAAGAAAAGACCAGTCCCTTCAAATAAGCCTTGTAAAAAACTACGAAACATTCTTCCCGAACAGAGACGAATGGAATAGCAACCCAGAGTGGACCAAGAGCGATGCCCAACAATGGTACACATATGGGTCAAAAACAAAGAATGGTGTCGGGGCGGGAATAGTGGGGCAAAAATATCACACACACACATATCCTTCCATAGAGATATGTCACAATTTTCCAAGCGGAACTATTTACCATCAATACAGTCGCACAAATCCTACTGGAGAGAAAATTAAACAAAACAAAGATACACATAATGTCTGACAGCCAAGCTGTACTAAAGGCACTAAGAAGCCACAACTACAAATCAAAAGCCACATCCGAATGCCACTCAAACCTAAACCTGCTGGCAGAGAAAAACATAGAGGAACTGATATGGGTGCCAGGGCATGAATGACACAAGGGCAAAAGTTCCTCAATCGCAACAACAACAAAAGAACAATAATGAAACCGTAAGACTAAACAGAAGAAATTTAAAAATTCTTTGCGCAGGTCTGACGGGACATTCAATCTACAACAGCCACCTCTACAAAACGAAAATCAGCAACACAGACACCTGCAGATTCTGTTAACAAACAAAAGCAACAACGGAGCACCTGATCTCAGAGTGCCCTTCTCTAGCAGAAAGAAGAGCCAATACACTAGGAAAATACATATTAACGGAAGAAGATAACAAATGTGTTCCAGTCGAAGTATACCGTACGCCAGATTCATCATAATCATAATGTGTACGTCAAGAAGGATTTACTATTTATTTCTTGAAAAAAAGTCCAGAATGTACCTGTTTTAGTCGTTTATACTCTCGTTTAGCAAAAGCTATGTGACTCAAGACAAAAAACCTCTTACGGCTTGAACATGGCCAAGAGCTACCACCTCACAGATAAAGATGAGATAGTTCAAGTTTCAAACAGTTCAATGCACAAGATTTGATATTGCTTAAAACACAAGACCCATTGAGACAAAGTCAAATTGCTGCAACGTCTTATGTCCCTCATCTATAACACTTCACAGAGAATTGAATTTTGTTCAAAAAAAAAAAAAGAAAAGAAAAATCTTTGATTTCTAACATCTGCATTCTGTCAATTTTCCAAGGACTTCCTAATATTAGACTGAGGAGGATGGCATTTCCTTCGCAGATATACATACGAGTATTAAAGTGCAAAACTCGCCCAGTAGAAACAGAGAAAAAAAAACTCCCTAAAACAAGGATCCACATGCAAAAAATCGAATACCGAAAAGTTCAAAATCACAGAAAGGATACCAGTGCAAGCGGCAGCAGCAGCACTTACATACATATCTAAAGTCCTTGGTATTTGTATTCCCATCGTTTTGGCAATATCGCCAAGGAAGCGCTCTTAAGCTCAATCAGGCGTTTTATTCGTATATTTGCAGACACATTAAATGTGCATAGCAAATCGGTAAACATTAGCTTTACTTATGCTCGAAGGCGAAAAGGATTTGCTTGCGATATAGTCGCTCCCCCCACACACCCCACTCAGAGCTCACACGTTGCTGACTGCATGCTCTTTGTTTACGATATCCTCTCCTCACGATATGCACATACTTGAGTGTACATTCTATTTTTGGGAAGAAATTTCGGATAGGATTCCTTTGCTGGAGAAGGATATAACCAACCATGCATCCATTTACTTGTATGCAGGATAAACGTGTTTATATGCGCCAAACACGAACAAAGAACCTCCTGCATACACACATACCCCAGTACCATCCTCCGCATCACAATCACTGCATCTCCATAAAGGATTATAAATATCCTGCAGAAATAGATTTAAAATATCGATGCCAATGCTCCTGCCTGGGTTTGTTGGTTTTCACTTTCTGTATGTCAATTGGACGCCCTAACCCCGAGGTATACCGTTTCGAAATGTAATCGTGCATATAGTCATGTGTCATATGTGGATCATCAAAGAATAGTTTGCGTTCGAATAGCATATCCAAGTAATTTCAATAATTCAGATCACATGCACTCGTTTGAAAGTTGGAAATCTCTCGAACCAAATAAATTGTTGCTGGCATCTGCAGTTGAGTCGAAACTCATAGAATCCACACAAATACAACAACGGATTGCTGGGGGTTTAATTAGAACTTAGAAAGGCAAAAAATATAGTAGGGGTGTATCGTTGTATTTCTGGCACCTAGTCCTAAGCTGCTGACATGATGTTCTGATTGCTGATGGAGTGATTGGTATCCAACCCCCTAAAGATACCTATGCGAATATTCATGTGTATGAATGTATGTTACGTTCTTCAAAAAAGGGTGCTAGAGAAACCTTCATTTAACATGACTCAAGAGACCGGATACCGTCGTATTGTAAGGACCAAATTGTTTTGATAATGCAATAGTGTTGGCCGTCTATACGATTGCAACTTCAGAACGCAAATATCCCATATCAGGGTGTAAATTGAACAATTTTATTCATTTGATTCGAGACGTAAGATTATTATGAAGTTGAATTCAATTTGGGAATTGTGATTGAATCGTGTTTTATTACGAATGACAAATCGAATGACATTTTGGAATGAGAAACCTGTTCAGGTGTGTGATTTCACAGTATATTTGATTCTATGTACATACTCGGATGTGTATGTTATTTTGGATTGTTCTAATACAGAGAGTAATAATACCCATCCTGAGGAATTAATTACTACATACGGAGAAGTCGGCCTTCATTTTATTTCAAAAGCTAGCAAGAATATGAATATCTGTCCAAACAAAATGTCTGACTTCTTTGAAATACAAAATTGCAAGAAGCTACATATGTACATATGCACATCCAAGTTTTTAAAACATTTGAACAAAGTTGGCCTACGGGTGGAAGGCAGCTATTAGGGAGATTAGCAGCAGTTCAGAGAACAGCCGGTGTTGCCATAACGGGAGCCCTGCGCACAACACCCACGGCCGCACTGGATACTTTTCTGCATCTCATGCCTCTCGATCTGCATACAATGCAACTGGCAAGTAGAAGTGCGATTAGACTTACTAACTTAGGCTACTACAGAAATAGAAGCTATTCTGAGAGAACTTAGAATTGGCAACCTCGATAGAACGGATGACATTCTCCCAGTTCTGGACTTCGCTACACCATACGAAATGCTGTACCTGGAGAGAGAAGTCTACTTGGCAAACACACATTGCGGTCTATACGAATGGGTCGAAAACTGACAATGGCACGAGCTCTGGTATCTACTCAAGAGAACCGGAGCTAAATATGTGTCTTAGACTTCCAGAGTGCGCGGAGCTGTTGGTGGCGAACCTAATAACGGATAAGGTTATCATCATTTGCATCGTAAGTCAGGCCGCGCTCAGAGCACTAGAATCATGTATCGTTAAATCGGCAATCGTAGAAGGATGTCGCTCTGTGCTCAGATCACTAAGCAGACAACATGATCGAACTTTGCTGGGTGCCTGGACACTCTGGCGTAGAGGGAAATGAACTTGCAGAAGAGCTAGCAAGGAAAGGGGGGGGGGGGGCACTGCCTATTACCGAGACGGTTATGAACATAGCACCGTCCTCATGCGGCATTAGGGCAAAACTTAACAACACGATCATAAGTTTGGCGGACCACAGATGGTTAAGAATAGAGATACGTAGGGTATTCAAGGCTCTTTGGCCGGTCATAGACCGTAAAATAACCAGAGTAATCCTTGGACAGAATAGGGTAAAGCTAAGAACTCTAATAGGAATACTTTCTGGACACTGTCTCTTGAGGAAACATGTCAAAAGAATGGGTCTTTCAAACATGGACGAATGCAGATACTGCAATGACATAGGAACGTAGGAGGATATCGAACATATCCTTTTGTGATTGTCAGGCTATAGCCAGTTTTGAGAGAAAAAAATGTAGGGACTTACTTCTCTAACACACTGAAAGAGGGTGGCCAAACTGGCCACAATAAAATTCTAAAATTTTGCAGGGAAAATTAAATGTCTTGTAACCTAACCTAACCTGGCCTACAGTGTGTATTTATGAATTAGATATAAGTATAAGCGGCTAAAAAAGCAACTTCTTGATAAAAGGACATCTCTGTAACTTCTTGTAACTTTCCAGAAGGCTTTTTATGATGATAGACGAGGACTGTGTTCACCACTACACGCACCGAGATGAAACCGCAATCAGAACAGTGGAGTGAAGATCAAAGATAATGGCATCAGTTCATAAGGACTCTCAGCGAATCCTCGTGCCTTAATAAATTATTTTACCACTGCAGTCTGTTACATCGGTTGCAGGGGAAAACAAAGAAAAGCCATCAAAGAATGTTGAAAGGCACACGTCGTCATGTGAAACCATAGCTCGAATCCATATTTAAGGTTTTGTACTTTGTACTACCTTTTGCCTGATCTCGTCTGGTGTGGCTTGCATTCTCTTACACAACTTAAAAACTACATTCCTGGAGATAAAGATTTCAAACACATGTGGAGTTCAAACATTTTTCAAAACTAGCGTAATAGTTTTTGAGGTAAGACGATAGTTTATTGACTATTACCCAATTATTTGTAAAAGTTCCGAGTTTGTTTCCTTAGCCAGGCCACGAGCTTTTCAATCCACCATCAGCGTGATAGTCTTCCTTATTATACCCCTAAATTCGTATATCAGTATTTTTTTCGCCTAAAGGTTGAATAGCTCTTTGAGTCCATCTAGATTTAAAAGATGGCTCTGGTTGAGAAGATTCTCGACTTGGGAGTTTCCCACTTCTTATAACAAGACCAAAACCTTTTTTCTTTATTAACAAACTTACAAAACGCATTCACTTAGTAGATCCACAAAACCTATCGAACCTAATCGTATATTTGCAACTTTAAGTCAGCTTTCAGAACTTGCTCTCTACATATCTGATGTTTTTTTTTTTTAAATCAATAAAAACCAATATCTAATTTGATTAGCTTGCTGAAATGCGTTCATCAACAAGACTCAGTAGACCAACTCGGACTTACTCAATTCGTTTTGTAATAAAACTTTTGGAAATTCATAATGACTACAATCCAGCCACTGAGTTATGTACTTTAGAAAATTAGATTCCATAAAGAAACAAGTGATTTTATGAAATAGTTTTCTTCAACAATATAAGGCATGAGCATGATGATGATGATGATGGTGCATCTATTAGTTAAACAATTACAAAAGTCAAACTATTGTCGTGAAAATTTCATTCTAACAAAAGCTACTTCAGTTGAAAATTTAAATTCCTACCCCCTTACCGAACATCATATGTACTCGTAGGTATTATACAATGCAAAACCTAAGAGCCCAACAAACAAGCTAAAAAGCAAATTAACAATGAAAACTTTATTTGTAAGGGAAAAACTTTCATTTAGTACTTCATTCGATTTCATTCCGCTTCGTTGGGTTTTTTTCCCGTTAGAAAATGGAAATGTGAATCCTAACACTCACACACTTTGTTTTTCCTACTCATCACATAGTCATAGTACATATTATCGCTCTCATCTCGTCATGTTTTTCCTACTTTTTGCCTTTTCTACTGTCTGAATTGAGGGGTTAAATACGTTAAAATTTCCAGGAGCTGTCCTTGGTATTTTTGTAGGGCCGTTGAATATTTAATGGAGGGATAAGTATTATGTAAGGTCAGCAGTAATTGACGATAATTGTGTAAATATGCGAATATTCGGTTTTAAGGCTAATAGGGTCAACGTGTGTAGTTGTAAACAAATTCATGTTTTTTGAAAAATATTGTCTTCAAATTTTTGTATTTTTTTTTATTAGAAAACCCAGCGAACATTTTTTTTTATTATTTTCTAAATCCTGAGGTAAAAGTAAACAATGATTTCAGTAGATAGATAGATTATTTTTATTTCAGTTAAATATGCTGCTTACAAAAAAATTTACAATATTACTTAGCAGTGTCTTTTTGCCGTCAGCCAGGTATACACACAATGATTTCAGTATATGTACATATGCCCAGATTCACCAGTAAGCCTACTTAGGGAAACTTCCTTTGTTCCTATTGCCCCCAGTTTGTTGGATCGCTACAAAACTCTTTTCATCAGCAAAATACGAAGTTGAAACTGCGTTACAACTTTCTTCAACTTATGTATAGAAAAAATAATTTCAGATTTTCTATAATAGCATCTTTTCGGCTGTTGAGTTTATCAACAAAAAATTAAACTGCAATAAGCGCCAGCAACCAACATCAGCAAAACAATGCAATACACAACAAGTTGACAAAGTAATTTGCGCATAATAAGCAATCACGACCTACACCAAACATATGACCCACATCGACGGAAACCGGAACAGCAGAAACAATTAATGAGCCACAAAGATGAATCGGCATAATCCAAACTAAACTATATGGAAGGGTTTACCACGATATCTCGAAATATAAAATATCGAAAAAAAAAAATCTCGAAAAAAAAAAAACTCGAAAACGAAAATCTCGAAACCAAAATCTCTAAAAAAAAAATTTCGAATTGCAAAAATTTCGAATTGATATTAATTTTTGAGATAAAGGTAACAATCTGCGCGCGCGAATTTTTACAATTTTCTTAAAAATTTATATCAATTCAAGATTTATTTATATAGAAAAGTTTTTGATTCGTAATTCAGTCAATACAAGTCTTCCAAAATCTGATCAACGTGGACATGGTTTTACAAAAAAATTATATAAACCACTAAATTTGCCTTCCTGAACTGAACAACACAAATGTGAGTCTTGGCATAGACGCTAAAAGTTTTGAGGGGAAGTCCACACATTAATTTATACAATATCCAAAAGAAAAAAATATTTTAAAAATCATGGACGAAAAAGAGGAAAAAAGTTGTATGGGATATTTAAGGGATATATTGCCTACAACTTGAGTTTCAAATATTTATACATATAATACCAATGCATTTATAATGTATGTACTTACATATTTTAAGTAAATAAATGAGTTAACAAATTTTTTTTTGTTGTAAAAAGATTGTTGAATTCTTATTATTTTCAAAAAAGTTACAGAATTTTCATTTTGGACCCGTTTTAATTACTTTTGCAGTGAAATGAAGAGATTTTAAAAAAAAATGTCGGGATTTTTTTTTCCAGATAAAGTCTTTCGAGATATTTGTACTTTCTAGATTTGTCCATTTGAGATTTTTGTTTTCGAGATTTATCAAATAAATTTAGATTTTTTTCATTCGAGATAACGTGGTGATCCCTATATGGAATTATTGATCGTAGGTTAAGTAGTAGTGAGCTAAATTAATGTATAAATAGTCATTTAGGTAAAGCAAATGAATATAGATCGATTTTAACCACGAATTTAAGTGTTCGGGCTTTCAATTACTGATTATCCTCCACCAGTGGTAAGTTTGGTGTTCAATTTACTAAAATCTAACAAGCAGTGGATTTTAAATGGTCCTTCGAGCCAGATCAACCGGAGTAGTATAGTGAGTATTGGTACTGGACCAATACTGCCATTAAAAAAAAACATTTAACCAATTAATGTCGATTTCGATTGAGCAAAAAAACACTTTTTTTTATCTCGAGCAGTTTTTATCGCACTAGTACAATTTTCATTTTCCAATGGGCAAATAAAAGCACTTTTTTTTTTGCTCGAGATCAATTTTTCTGAATCTCGGATTCAACTCGAGATTTACACCAACTTGCACTAACTCCAAAACATTTTATACGAAATTTGAACGCAGCACATCAAAATGCTATCAATCAACACAAATATTATCAGAAACAATTAGAGAACATAAAGAAAGTGTATTTAAAATTGTATTTATTATTTTTCTTGTTTTTATTTATTTCCTATTACGAATGACACACTAAGGGGCTTATTGCGAGAATCTATTCCCAATAGAATTAAAGTCAAATAGAAATAAAATCTATTGACGGTATTGCGGAATTCGATTCGTAATAGAATTAATTTCCAATAGAAATAAAATCTATTACCGGCGTATTGCGAGTCTCTATTGCAATGGATATTTTTCTATTTGAAAGAAATAACAATTCTATCAGAAAACTACGGTCGAATTTTATTTGAAATTTCTTTGTTCGGTGAAATGGAAAACAACAAAAATAAGTAAGTAATAGATATTAAATTGAATTTGATATTAAAATCGGTTTTAATATGCAAATTAATTAATTTTTATACAAAATAGGAAACAATTTACAAACAAGCGCCAGATGGAGAAATTAGTGTGCCCTCTTATTTTAACATGCGCTCCGTCGATGCAAATGCCAGGAAATCCAGTTTTCTCGTAAAACGAAAATTTAGGTTCCTCTTCTTCCTCCTGTGAGTAGTGAAACTTAATCCACTTAAGACAAACATGTTCTTCAACTTTATCTATGAGCTCGCCTCGCACAATTGAAACTGTTGACTGACCAAGTGCGAGGTTGTACTCATTACCAACACAGTCAATATAAAGTTCCTTCTAAACCTACATAAAACAACTATAAAAAATTACTTTTTTTTAGGGGAAATGTATTTCCTTACATATTTTCATCCATGTCCAGCAGATTAGAATGCACTTGTAAATTTTTTCTGTTTCGAAGAGTTGAAAAAACTGCAGCACGATCAGCCTCGCCTAATTCGTCCTCAAAAATATCAAACCAAATAAAACTCATTTTTGAATAAAACCAACAATTCTTTGCAAACAATAAACAAAACTGAATTTAATTTGACATTTGAGTTGAAAGTTCACCGATAGCTTTACCGATAGCTTTTCATTTTCTATTTCGAAATTCGGTTCTATTTAATCAATTCTATTGCGTTACGCGATACAACGAATTTGTTTAATAGAATCGAATAAAGTCGAATAGACTTTTTGCGAATAGATAAGCCCCTAATGCTATTGCAGAAAAACAGATCAATCTCGATTGTTTTCCATTCAGCAAGGAAAATCGGAAATCTGAGAGCAAAATCTGAAAACCCCAATCAAAACGACATAAGTGTTCGGTCTTTCAATTACTGACACCTATCCCCCCACAAGTGGTAAGGTTGCCGTTCAGTTTAATAAAATCTAACAATCAGTAGATTTCACATGGTCCTTCGAGCCGGATAAGCCGGCTAGTTACTGAAAGCTTTCCCCCCATCAGTGGTAGGGTTGCTGCTCAGTTTAATAAAATCTAACGAGCAGTAGAAGCTCTGGTTTCTAATGGGGTAGTATGGGATGTCTTTCCATAAAGTTTCGGTACCATTCTGCACCAGGCGAAGAGGTTTGGAACGGAGTCTTCAAGTTATTATTGACCAAGAATTGGGCTACCAAATCTTGCAATTTTTCTTTATCGCAAGAATAACCACTTTTCTTTTACATCTTGCACTGCTTAGACAACATCATTTACTGAGTATGACGGCAGCGATCATGGAAATCAGGGAACACAAAAACTTTCAAATATATAAAATTCCTCCCAAACCTTCCTTTTGTCAGCAAATTAGAAAAACTGTAAGCTACAAATTACCTGGGAAACTATTGTAATTTCGCTCGCTTACAAATAATACAAAAACTTTTGTAGAGCGCCCCATTACGAAGTATGTCCACTTTTACCCTACCTTCAGTTAGGTCCTGTCCTATACATTCGCCTCATATCTTTTTGTTTCTAACCCTTAATACAGAATTCGATTACGACTCTTTGAAATGTGAAGAGGTTCGAATATCAGATAGTGCTTTGGGGAGAGTGTTGGCACAAAAAAATAAAATAAAACAGAAAATGCAAGGACAACCAGCACCCCATTCCAATATTTTAAAGGATCAACTGAAGAGGTGATACATTTTTGTACAAAAGTTTAATGGAAATCGAAAATATTTGCCTCCCATTATACCGATCCGCACTAATCCGATAATTGAGAGATTAAGCAAACACTTACTCGTACAGAATACCGACACATACAGGCAGCTACTCATCGTCGTATCCTTGGAGAGGATAATGAAATTGACTATTCGACTCGTATCAGTTTGAAAATCTGAGTTTTGCAGTAACTGTATACGGGAGAAAAACTTTTCAGTTTTCAGGAAGCAGTGTTGTTGATTCAAATGATAATGCTGGCATGAAATACACATACATTCACGGACCCTTCTTCCCAAGGACACACATTATAATTTCTATACTCTGCATGATAGATATCTGCTGGTGTTCATATACGAGTAGTCGTAATTTTTTTTATCAATGGAGAAGAACATCACGATGAGAACTTTAATTGGATCTGAAATCGCTTTTGGAATGGTCGTTTGAATGAAAGGATTTAGATAGATGAGAGGAGCTGGAAGGATTTTTGATTTTTCGGTGATACAATGATCCTTGACTCTTACTCGTAACCCGTTGCCTATTAAATTGATTATAGTTGACAACATAAAATGCAAAACAGACTCATCTTAATGACATATATGAGTACGTATGATAAGAATGGGATAACTGGTGTACATGTGTGACCTATTCACAATCGTTTGATGAGTATAAAGGATATATCATAATTTTGAAGGACATTTTAATGAGAACATTGTAAAACATTGACATTCCGACAATACCTATTCATCAGTTCTCTGACTGGCAATCGTAAGAATGAAAAGTGCTTGTTTTAAGATC
This sequence comes from Brachyopa scutellaris, assembly GCA_949775065.1. Classification (NCBI taxonomy): domain Eukaryota; kingdom Metazoa; phylum Arthropoda; class Insecta; order Diptera; family Syrphidae; genus Brachyopa; species Brachyopa scutellaris. The sequence goes on from OX459112.1 coordinate 191,374,162, forward strand.
CTGTCCGGGACATTCTACCATCAAAGTGCACTAAATCTCCAGCATCTCCAAACATTTCAACATCTTGAGCTCCCTCTTAATAACAACTTTCAATCAATATCCAACTTGAATATCGTAATTAAATCTTCAAAATTAAATACAAACTAGTCACATACAACGACGACCCACATGCAGGCACACGTATCCACACACAGTTCGACCGAACATCAAGGAGAATCCGATTATCCTTTGCTCATAAAACTTTTTTAATTTCGTCGACTAATCAAATGCTCTGTCAATGAGTTCGGGGCGGTTGGTTTCTTCTTTCGTTATGTTTCTCTTTCTTTGCCTTACGTGATACGTACGTAAGTACATATACCATTTGTATGAAAAAGGATGTTGAGACATATTTTACCTCGCTTTTGTCAGTTTGTGAAACATGTTTTATTAAATATTTGTAAAAAGGACCAAAAAAACATGTCAACAACAAAGTTAGCCGATAAAGATCTGGAGGCGAAAACCTCTGTCAGAGGGATTCGAAAGTCGTAACTCGATGACACAACAAACAGTTGGACAAGAAACTCATTACTTCTTCAGAAGTTCGAAAAACATTTTCTTTTAAAACTCCCATACACACACACACACATACGTTGTGTAGATGTTCATGTCCCTCAGTTAGACGTCATGTTGATGATGATTTACTCTTCAAGATATCAGCAGTTTGGGGGGCGGCAAAACGATTTCGATGGTGGTGCTGCTGCAATAGCTCACTATCAGGATTAGCTTTGATCCTTTTCTTTGGTTTCTAATTGAATCCAAAGTCGGTCGGTATGTATGTGTGTGTGGGTGGTCGACTAAAGGAACGTAAAAATTAATAGGACTTTCTGACTAATGGTTAAGTGTCGATTAGCAATTAGAGGGAATTAAAGGATTATAGTTTAAGTCTCTAAGTTGTTGGAGACTCTGAGCCAAGGATCGAGGAAGAAAGGGAAGACCAAAATCACCAGACTTTAGTGCAATTGTTTGGATATCTTGGATTTTCGCGCTGATGAGGATTCACATCACTTTGGCTATTATTTTGGCTTTTAAAACAACTTGTTGCTGCTGGTTCAGTAATTAGTTTGAGATAAGAAGAGAATTGTATTGACGAGTTCTTTCCATTTGGTGACATATTGCAACCTTTGTCAAAGTGAAAGCCTTCTGTCATCAGATGCAACACAAGATACTCGTCCATGAACACAGGCTAAACACATGTCACAAAACATTCACACCAAGCGTGTAACCGCAGGAAAAAAGGATACTTCCCATCAACTCAACATACTCGTACTCACGACTGTCTGCACATTGTCTGTTCTGTCTGGTGTCTGACCACCCCGTTTAACATGCCATTACAAGCGGTGAAGGAACATCAAGTGCCACCACCAACTGGCATTGCAGTAGCCTCATGGTAAAGGATTCATTTTTTGTTTCAAGTGTCCTGTTGAGTTACACGCCGTGGTGGTTTGGCAATTGGCTGGAACAATAATGCAAGGCTGTTATGATACAGCACGGCAGCATTCATTGAGACAACTCTGCTGCCACTGCCTGCCAACTTCACAGAGAAGGCAAGGAAATAACAGAAAAAAGGGACTAACTCTTCAGTTATATCCTTCCGCAGTAGTCGGCAATTTGTGGGGTGCGCGTTTTTTGTTTTGTTTTATTTCAGCCATTGTACGATGTCCTTTCTGTCCATCAACTTGTTGGTTAGTATTTTTGTTTCATTAAACGTTCCCTTTTCTTTTTTCGAGGACTTTTCACCGGCGCGCTAGCGTATTATATAAATGTTCACGCTTTTTAGATTTACTTTATGAACGTCACCATTAGGACTGCTGTGCCATATGGTCACAGTCAGACTCAATTAACTGTTCCGGACCGGTACTGCCAGCAACGTTTAACTAACATTCTGTGCATTTTTTTTTTGATGTGCACTTCTGTCAAAGTTGGCTTCAAATTTAATTTGCTTAACTTTTCTCTCAGTATGCGAATTTTTTTTGGTACGTACTCGTATCGAAGGCATTCATATGTGCATACAGTGCATTTATGAAGTTTTGCGGAGTTTTTTTTTTGGATTACCAATGACTTCATTATTATTTAATTTTATGCATGTTTAATGTGAACAACGCCATATGGACAGAGAAGCTACAAAAAAAGGATGCAAGAATTAATTAAAAATTAAATACGTGGATTGTTTTAAATGGCGTAGGTGAGGACAGGAAGGAAGGATATTGTTCTGGACTTCTGTTCTGGGAAAGTTAGTCATCAAAATGCGGAAGAAGAACAAAACTGGAATAGTTCTGCCAAAGCTGTCAGATTGTGAGATAACTGAATCTGGTTATCTTGAACACAGTGGTGAAAAATGGTTGACAACTGTATGCTCTTATGGTCGACAAATTATTAGGTAATTTAAGCGCATAGAGAGAAATAATAGGCGTAACATAGAGTTGAGTTTTTTTTTAGTTACGACCATAAGTCTAAGATAAACTCTCTTATAAAGCCATAACCTTTTTATAACTTACATGATTTCTTGTCAATATCCCCTTGTTTGTAATTGTGACATGGGAAGTATTTAATGATGTCCCGTATTCCGAACTCAAAATCTCTAATTCTGTGATTAGGATGCCACAGGGTGTTCACTTCTTTCGCTCTTTCGTCGCATCAATCTTTAATATGTAATATTTGATATTTAAATACTGAAAATATTTTCCCTATTCGAATAGAATGTACATACAGTGGTGTGCAAAATAATAGGTGTGCGACTTAAAAACCTTTGAATCGTTCGCTAAAGTTGCAATTATTAACCCAGAATCTTCATTTTAATTTTGTGTATTAAATTTCTTAAGCTCTTTTTCAATAAAATAAAATAAAAATAAATATACGGCGTCAGCAGTCCTATACAGAACCAAGCCTAGCCTCAGCAGTCCTATACAGAACCAAGCCTAGCTTCTTGCAACCCTTTGTGCGTGCATGTTATTTTTTCCACGAAATGGAAGGGACCTACAGTTTTTTTACCGACTCCAAACGGCGAGATGAGAAGCTCCTTATGACAAATGATACTCTTTGATTGATTGTCAGACATTCCAAAGAGGTGGTACTGTAAAAAAACTTTTAGATGTTTTGCTAGAATTGAACCCGGGCAAGCATGCGTAGTAGTCGAACGCACTAACCACCACGGCCACGGCTCTTTTTCAATACAGAACAAAAACTTTGATAAAATTTAAACTAAATTAATAAACAATGAAGGCTAAAGGTGCATTATCGTGATCCCTAAAAAATATTTAGAAATGTTTCGTTTTACATTATGTATTTAATTAAGAATAAGAGTTTGGTCCCAAATCTTTTATTTTTAAAGACATCTTGCCAATTTTTTTAGCATGGAGTCTACCAATCGTTGGCGCCTTTGAATGGCTATAGATTCTTCCTTTTTTCTTTATTTGGAGTAGCCAAGTGCCCTCTTGATATCATTCCAAAGAGTTTCAATGGGGTTAAGATCGGAAGACAGGGCTGACCAGACCAGTCTGTCTCTCGTTCTTGTCCTTCGTGTGCCCCCTCTGTGTGTAAGCATTATAGGAGTATTCATATCCCCTTTAGCGTGTGTAAATTATAAAAAAAAGCAAACATTTTGATGCATAAAACATATTTTCGCGACTATGGAACTGTGTTTCGGGTCGTTATCTTGCTGATACGTTCTTCGGAGTGGCATTTCTTCATCGGCAAATGTTAACAGCAAATTTTCAAAGATATTAATGCAGCCTACGGTATTCATTGTCCCCTTGATCCAGTATATGGGACCTACTCCATACCCCAAAACATCGCACTTTCACCATCATGCTTAATGGTCTTTAATGTGTAACTCGATGAAAATTCTGTACCCTTAGGTATTCTTAAGTATTGCTGCTATCTAATCCAAATAAATTGATCTTGGACTCGTCAGACCACAAAATATTTCTTAATTTTTCGTTAGGCCAGTTAGCTTTCACCTTTGTCGGTGTTCTATAGTTAGCAATGGGTATTTCTCGGACTTCTAGCAGTTAAATTGCTATCCAGGAGTCTTCTTTTTATGGTCGGGGTACAAACTATGTAGGTTTAGTCCAAGTTCTTTTTAGTGTTCCGTCCGTACCAAAACGGAACACTAATGGAATCAGTTCGGTGTCTGTCTGTCTGTCTGTCTGTCTGTCTGTCTGTCACAGGCCTTTTTCTCAGAGACTACTTAACCTAGACTATTGAAATTTGGAACGGTTGTAGCAATTAGTGGCCTAAACACAGACCAGAACTTAAAAGGCTGAATTTCGACTTTGGGGGGGTAGTTTCTTAACAAATTTTCACAAAACGTTACAACTTGCTGTCCCGAGCTTTTTCTCCGAAAATATCGCTCAGAAAAATCTGAATAAAATCACAAACATTGAGAATAAAGTGTAGATGGAAACATAATTCTCACGAATGCCCTACTTCAACCGTTTTTTTTTAATTAATTTTTTAATTTCAACTACCCTACTGTTTACATATCCAGAAAAATATCACAACGCCTAAAAGTAGATACGAGAGTAAAAATTGAATAATTGATGGCAAAAGTGTTATACCCGCAGCGAATTTTCTTGGCATATTTCTACCGGATAACTATTGACCTAAGACTTAAACCAATGATACATAATATAACACATAAAGGAAGCTTGATGGTTTCCTATTATAATGTAGGTGTCTCTACTTTTACTATATTGGAAAAAATTTAATTTGTGTATATACAGCCACAGAGAGGGAGACAAATTGCAAAATACGCAGTTAATGCAATTGAACGAATAACGAGACGAAAAATTAAATCTGATGCACAAGCGTACATTTCTTGTAAATACATATACATATGAACATATTATGTAGGTATATATGTATGTATGTATATACATGCTTTATTTGTTGTTTTTTTTTTTTTTTACTTTGTGTGTGTGTATAAATATTCTTCTGAGCAGATGAGAACGGACATCAGTGACATATGTACATACATACATGCATATGTAGGCAATTTGTTCAACTTACTTGTTGGTATACATTTATGTAGGTACAAATTTGAATTTATTTTTCGCAAATTGTGCTCAATTTATTTGTATTGAAATGTGCTGTGCACCATAAAACTATGTATATAGGTACACATGTACTTTCTTGTGTCTGCAGATATACAAGTGCATATGTACATATATGTACCTATATATGTTTTTATGTTTGTACATATATGTGAGTATCGAACAAAGTATCATTGTATCTTTAGTAGAAATCGTATCGTAAAGAAAGGGTTCATATAGATCTATCAACATAAATCTATGACATACATATGTATGTAGTTAAAATAACTGATACAGTACGGAACACTTATTGCGCAAGTATAACTTGCACTTGACCGGATTTTTTTATTTTGGTAGGAGTAGCAAACGGATCATTTTCAACTATTCTGACAATCTGGCGTACGGTTGTCTAGAGTGGCCTGCCTCGATTTTCATTGGTTTTTGGCCATTCTAGAGCATTGGTGAACATTTTCTGTTGTTGTTATTGACCAAAAACACGAAATAAAGCATATTTGTTGTAACGCACCAATTTTATTGCACACCGGAAATGGTTACTACCGTACAATAAATCAAGAAAACGAACAAAAGTCTTTCCAAATTATATGAAAAGACCAATAATGAACAGTTAGGTACGTGATTTTAATATATAAATTTTTATATTTCTTTTATAGTTCTTTACAAAAACTTACTTTTGTTACAATAAAATGCTTCACAGCTATTATTTTGCACACCACTGTACATACATATTTATATTCTATTGCTCTTCACGTCAACATCACTAAAGATGCGAGATCAAAATAAAATTATCAAATATGTAGTTCATTGCCACGTTTACGTGACCACTTTAGAAATGTCTGCGAAACGGAAACTTAAATTGAATACATACCCCAACTCAGTAATCAATTTGAATTGATGCTTTCCATTTAGCGTATCCTCTCTCACGGTAACTCTTGGGACATTGCACTGTATTGCTCTGTTCTTCAGGGTTAATGGCATATGTAAAGCATTGCTCGCGTCTTGCATTAATCAACTGTGGGGCGGTTCAATGGTTCCCTGAATCCTTTCAATAAAACTCCACTGGAATGAACCTTGATAAAAAGGACCACCAAATCGAATACGTTCGATAAAAAAAAGAAATATATGCATGTGTACACAAATTTCACTACACTATCAGTCACTGTGTTGTGCACCCATACATATCCATATGTATGTGAGTGCTTAACATTGCGTCGATTTATTTTCCTGTGAAAGGACTCAATGTTGTTTCAATGCGTCGCGTCCCCTGAAATCCAGCACTCTACCAACTGACAATTTTATTACGTCTCGCTGACGATTTCTTTTTTGAATCCTTTCAACTCCTTTTTCATTCCCACATTTTTTTAGCTTTTATTATTTTTATGAATTCATTTTAACAGGAAAGAAAATTGTTAGTGATTGGGTGATGGTGGAGGTGTTGGTGTTACGGGTCCTTGTTGCAACTCAGCACCCGTTATCTGCAAACTTCTGAAATAATTTTCGAACACTGTGAGTGCGAGCATGGGTGTTTTGGGATCCTTTTTTATTTTTCACAGAGATATGGGTGGAAAATTGCTTTGGTGTTTTTTTTGTTTCTGCTTTCGTCCTCATATGCATGTTGCAGTTTACAGTTATTTAAGGACTTGTGGAGAATTTATTTTCAGTGCATTTGGGTATAAAAACGAGAGCATAAAACGGTAAAGTTTTTGGATATTTCGGGTTTTGCCGCATAGTGGTAGTGGGTGTATGGTTTGGTCCTAGTAGAGGAAAGAAATTATGAGCTTGGAAGTGATAATTTTGCTTATTTATTTTTATGTAGTGAAACAAAATGTTCGTGCCCGCAAAAAGTGCAGGTATCACTAGAGTGATGCCAAAATTGGCGGTGGAATTTTATATTTCGACGAATCAAATAAATTGGTTCCAGTTGCGGATACGATTTCTCCTTTTATGTTCGTACAAGTATGAGTACATGAAGTTCAATCGGATGGTGCACCCTTTTATTTTATACAAATCTATGGCGTATACGCAACGTTTGCTTGTTAAATGTAATAGGAAGTGATTTTTAATTGTTTTCTTTAATTTACCGGTTTAAACATTAAGTAAATGAATTATTCTACGAGTATGTACTTACCTACATATGTGTGTACATACATACGTCCACCTCAAAAGAACTTGAATTTTGCACCCAATTCTGATCCCATATCCGATCATGCTGAAACTTTGCACGCGTGTCTGGTGACAATATAATATAGTTACTGTATTTGATGACGTTGTAAATCTAATATGGTGGACGCCCTTAGATGGTGGATTACCGTTATCTTAACGGTATCAAATGAAAGCGTTTGACGAGTAGAATCTCAATACATAAGTAAACTTTCTTATATCAAACCCACCCAAGCTAATATAGGGTGATGGCATGTAATGTCGGCCCCCTCTAGTAGTCGGCCGCCGCGTCATATATTGAAGCGTAATTGTAAATGCATTTGTGGATCACACACGCAGAAATTTTTTTCCAATAGCCTAACGTTTCTTCTGTCTGTGTGCAAAGGATAGGTGCAATACAACAAACGGTTTCTGTGCAATAATTGTCACTTTGATTCAAGCTCTTACGAGTGGTAATTTTCGTGAATTTTACTAAGAAAAAAATAGTGGAAGTGAACTGCGAAAACTGTAACAATCAGTAAAGTATTGAGGGTAAAGTACATAATTTGATTTATTTTGGGTTATTTATGGTTTATTGTTCTTGTTCTTTGCACAAAAATATAGTTTAAAACTTTTTTTAATAAATACAGAGGGCGCCGACATTAGGAGACATTTTTTGTATGATTCTCTAAGCTCGGCCTCCCGGCCGACTACTCCATTTCGAGTTTTTATCTCGAATTTTCAGTAGTCGGTCTCATGAATGTATGGTGTCCGACTAAGGAGACTGGTGTTTTTTGTGTCGGCCTTTTATGTTGTAGATAAAAAAAGGATAGTAGATACCTATAACGGATCTAACGGCTCCTAAGGGCTGGAAATACATCTAGGATCAGTCCTGGAAACGACAAGGAGACGACGACCATTTCGTTAGTGTTCAGTGGCCAACGTAAAACGACATCTCCATTAGTCTTTCTTCCATATGTGCCCTTGCGTTAAGCTGTGGTCAAAATCACCCCAGATAAATGGATTTTAGAAATACCAAAGAGTGGCTGGATGCGTTTCAAGACGTTTTTTGAGTACGTGGGCAAACGTTCCAATGACTAGCTAACTGAAAATAACATCAAATGGCCAGTATTGTTTCTGGTCGATGGTCATATGTAAGTCGCATCTAATTATGGAACTGAGCGACTTTTTCAGAAATAATGATATAGTTTTATCTGAACTTTTGATAAATACGACTCACATCACCCAACCAGCTGATGTTGGTGTTATTTAAGAGGCCCAAAACAGAATAGAGGAACACCATACATTCATGTTAACGCAGATTAGGCTGTTACGAAGATAAATATAATATAGATCATATACGTACTATGTTGAAACACATAGGGAGATATTGAAGTGGCTTTGTTTTCTTTCGTTATTTTTGAGTTATTTTGTTGTTTCATTAACTAGGGAGTAAGTACCTACTTTATATTGTATTTAAATCATTTTTAATATTATTCGTAATGGTTTTTATTAATTATTAGATATCGAAAAGATTCTTTACTTTGATCAATATAACGAAAACATAGGACTAAAAATAAGGAGCCGACTACTGAATACTCAAGTGGCCGACTTCTGGAGCTGAGGGGGCCGACAACCAAAGAAACAGACTTTGATTTGAATTTTTTTAAATAGTTCTTTTTTGTGTAGGAAATCCACTAAAAATGTTTGGTATTCTCCAATCTACACATTCCAAATATTCAGATAAACCAAATACTCAATTCATTATTTGAATAACGGAATTTTAAAGACCAGTCAAACGTAAAAAAAAGTGAAACGGCTGACTACTAGTGCCATCACCCTACGGTGCGTATGTACCTACATATGTACATAAATTTGTAAAAAAAAATCAGATACTACAAAGGAGAAAATAAATACATATGTTTATAGGTAGATTCATTTTTTTTTTAAAAATAAGATAACTAAAAAAAAAAAATATGTGACTATTATTTAAAGCTTGGAGTGCTCAGGCATAAGACAATACATGTACGATATGCAAAGAGGACGAAGAATTAGCAGAACACATTTTGTGTCACTGTACCTATTTAATCAGAGCACGTCATAGTCATTTGGACAAATTCTACCTCGAGCCAGACAATATATTTGTCAGCTCGCTCATCAAAGACATTTCTGGTTTGCCTAGTCTCTAGTATCATGACGGACCTACATACATAAATACATACAGACATACATACATATGTATGTATAAATGGAGGAAATCACATTAGGGCGCAGTAATATAGTGACACGGTCCCACCTCTACCAACAATCTACAAAGATGTAAAAAAAAAACAAAAATTACTTTTAAGTTCATTAAACCTTGTTTTTATTTTTTTTTATCTACACATACATTTTTTTCATTAAACTTATTTATTTTTCCATTCGTTTCACGTGATTTTTCATATAAATTACACTAATTACACAAAAATGTTTTAATATAAATTAATGACACAAAAAAAAACCAAGTTTTACCAAAGCTTTCGTTAAACCTCACTTTGTTTCCACCTTAATTCACTGATCGCAACTCGACGAACCTCCAAGCTTTACTTAGACCCCAAAGCTCATATGCACATACACACGATCAATCAAATAGAGGCCCCCAAAATGAAAAGCACGTTAAACTGGAAATGCCTCACATACATGCATATGAACCTACTTGTAGGTACTGGAATCCACTGGAATTCATATCGGTCCCCACCGCCCATTATCTCCCATCGCACTTAGTAGGTATTATTCTGTTGGTGAAACGCAACGTTTATCGTTTCAAGTGCATAGAATCAGTTAATTCTCAACATAAACCTGGTTAGCAAATATTTTAATTTTGCCAATTCACTAACAAAACTAGCAAAAAGAAAAACGGTAATTGTGTAAAAAGAAATTATTAAAACATAAAAAATGGAATTTCGTGGTTTCAAGTTAAGTGTTTGATCTCCGTTCTGTAGGAATTATTTCAAGTAGCGCTTATTCTAGGCGACAAGTGCATTCATTGGGGTAACCCAGAATTCTTGGCGAAGATAATTTCGTTGGATTTTAATGCATTGCGAAAAGAATTTTGTAAAAATATTGAAAATGGAAAAATTTTTATATTTTGTGTCAGCTGACCTATTGAGGTCTTATGATTTGAAAGCTCCTCCATTTTTTTCGAAGTGAATGAGCTTTTGAACATTCTGCTGTGAGAGATAAAAAAAGCAAAACTCCGCTGTCATGTGCTGTTTGACGTTTTGCGATCTCATGATAAATCGGAATATTTGGCTTAAGAGCTAAAAAAGGGTTTAATGTTTAGCTGAAGGTTTGAATAATATTTTTTTTTGGTACACTGATTGTGAATTATTTTTGAGTACACATACGAAAGAAGTTCGATCAGTTGTTGGAGTCAGCTGATGTGACAGGTCTTGTGATTGTGATGACATTTCATGTGTTCGTCTGTGCATGCTCATGATCGTTTTTAATTCTGTTTCTTAGACGTTTCTAAAATGGTGGGCGTTAGGGCTTAAGTCGTTACGGTAAGCTTTCGGGTGTCGTTGAATTTTATTTTCGCGCTTGCAATTCTGGTTGACAGCTTTCATTTTAATATTTATTCGATGTACGCAAATAGAATTCAAGAAGGCGAATTTTTTCAAAACATTGTTAGGGTCTGAGGATTAACTTCTTTTATTTGCTTTAATTTTATCGTGATTAGCGTTTAATTTAAGTTACGCAACAGGTATTTTCACCTTTTTTTTCGCATAACTCGTGACTCAGATTTGTTGTCAGGTTTAATGTTGATTTTTTTTTCCAAGCCATTGAAAATAGTCAAATAAGTGACACCAAGATTTGGAGAATGTGTTGTCGGCTAGCTCTGCGCACACTATTGGGTATTGAGCTTAGGATATCTTAATTTTAAGATATCTACCTATTTGGTAGATTAAAGATTTTACGTTAACATGTGTCAAGCATGCGCGAAAGCTCTAATAGTAACAAAGTAGCGAGTGTCAAGAAAACTGCGATTCAGAAATTAAAGATATGAGTAGGTATTTCATGCAACTCTGCTCATTTTAGAAGCATGATAAGCCTTGTATGTGGGTTCAAGTTATTGCATAGAATTCTTATGAGCTGAGTGCTTTTGCTGTCAAATTTCGAAGATTAGCTTCTGCGAGTGCGCATCATGTAACTTGCAAATCTACGTCTTAGATGACGTAGTCCTTTGTGAGAACACACTTACTGAAATAAAATTTAAAGTTACTTACTTAGGCGGCGCTACAGTTCGGGGTGGACCAAGGCCTTAAGCAATAACCCCTTCCAGTTAGCCCGGTACTTAGCTACTGCCTCCAGTTGCGGACTCCAAGTTGGTTGAGGTCTTGTTCTATTTCATCAATCTTAAATAGCCAATGCGCAGTTTTTTAACCAGTTCAATGTCGTTGTTCGGCTCGTATGTGTAGTTGTGGTTGAATCTGCTCATCCAAAACCCGTCAACGCAAACGGGACTGAATATCTTCGGAAGGTTTTTTCTCCCAAAGCGACCAAGGATATCTTCATCCGCTTTCGATAAAGTCCATGCTTTAGCTCCATATAGCAAGACTGGGATGACAAGGGTCTTATATAGAGTCTCCTTAGTCGATCGGGAAAGAGCTTTACTACTCAATCGCCTTCTTAGGCTAAAGAAACACCGATTGGCAAAAGTAATCCTTCGTTTGATTTCCGACGAGATGTAATGCAGATGTTATGCAGAGACGTGGTAGACAAAGTCCCTTACAACCTCTAATTTGCAGTTAAGTTACTTAATAACTTTAAGGTTGGGGTGATTGTTTAAAAGACCAGTTAAACACTAAACTTAAAACCACTGACTGACAAAGCATATTGATTTAAGTTTTTGCTTGGTAAGGCCTTCGCGGTCATTTTGATTAGAAGGTTGTCATAAATAAATTTCGTCATACTACCATCCACGATTTAAACTCATTAAAAAATAACTTTAAATTTTAGCTAAACAAATACCACAATGTCCAGCTTAAAGCGTTTCGATGATGAGGAATCGGAGTCCATGTACGGACGCGTCTTCGCTGTCTCCGGTCCCGGTAAGTTTGACTTGCATTCCATATTAGGATATCAATTTAATTTATATCTTTCCTTGTTAATCAGTCGTAACAGCAGAATGCATGTCTGGAGCAGCTATGTACGAGTTGGTGCGTGTCGGTTACTTCGAGTTGGTGGGTGAGATCATTCGTCTTGAAGGTGACATGGCCACCATTCAGGTGTACGAAGAAACATCAGGTGTCACTGTTGGAGATCCCGTGTTGCGTACTGGAAAACCACTCTCAGTCGAGCTGGGACCCGGTATTATGGGAAGCATTTTCGACGGTATCCAACGTCCATTAAAGGACATCAATGAGCTGACCAATTCCATCTACATCCCAAAAGGTGTGAACGTACCTGCTTTGTCCCGTACCGTAGCATGGGAATTCAATCCACTTAATGTGAAAGTTGGATCACACGTCACCGGAGGTGATTTATACGGTTTGGTGCATGAGAATACCCTTGTCAAGCACAAGATGATTGTTGGACCTCGTGCAAAGGGTACAGTACGTTATATTGCCCCAGCCGGTAACTACAATGTAGAAGATGTCGTCCTGGAGACCGAGTTCGATGGTGAGGTCACCAAACACAGTATGTTACAGGTGTGGCCCGTACGTCAGCCACGTCCAGTCACTGAGAAGCTGCCTGCCAATCATCCACTGTTGACCGGTCAACGAGTATTGGATTCACTGTTCCCCTGTGTCCAGGGAGGCACCACCGCCATTCCCGGAGCTTTCGGTTGTGGCAAGACTGTCATCTCACAGGCTTTGTCCAAGTACTCCAACTCTGATGTTATCGTCTATGTCGGTTGCGGAGAACGTGGTAACGAGATGTCTGAAGTACTTCGTGATTTCCCCGAGTTATCTGTTGAGATCGATGGTGTCACCGAGTCCATCATGAAACGTACCGCTTTGGTTGCCAATACTTCCAACATGCCTGTCGCTGCTCGTGAAGCCTCTATCTACACCGGTATTACCCTCTCCGAATACTTCCGTGATATGGGTTACAACGTATCCATGATGGCTGATTCCACCTCCCGTTGGGCTGAGGCTCTTCGTGAAATTTCAGGTCGTCTCGCTGAAATGCCTGCCGATTCCGGCTACCCAGCTTACTTGGGAGCCCGTTTGGCCTCCTTCTACGAACGTGCCGGTCGTGTCAAGTGTTTGGGTAATCCTGAGCGTGAGGGTTCTGTCTCGATTGTCGGTGCTGTATCACCTCCTGGTGGTGATTTCTCTGATCCCGTCACATCCGCTACCCTGGGTATTGTACAAGTGTTCTGGGGTTTGGACAAGAAACTTGCTCAGCGTAAACATTTCCCCTCCATCAACTGGCTCATCTCGTACAGTAAATACATGCGTGCACTGGATGACTTCTACGATAAGAATTTCGCTGAATTCGTGCCATTAAGGACTAAGGTCAAGGAGATCTTGCAAGAGGAAGAAGATCTTTCTGAAATCGTACAACTTGTTGGTAAGGCTTCACTGGCTGAGACCGATAAGATCACCCTTGAAGTTGCCAAACTGCTTAAAGACGATTTCCTGCAACAGAACTCCTACTCATCGTACGATCGTTTCTGTCCCTTCTACAAGACAGTCGGTATGCTGAGGAACATCATTGCCTTCTACGATATGGCCCGTCACTCGATTGAATCAACCGCTCAATCAGAGAACAAGATCACGTGGAACGTGATCAGGGAAGCCATGGGTAACATCATGTACCAACTATCTTCCATGAAATTCAAGGTTTGTTTTTTCTTTTTTGTTTCTCCCGTTTGAATTGGAGTAAATGTGTGTGTTTGTGATTTTCTTAAAGGACCCCGTTAAGGATGGCGAAGCCAAGATTAAAGCCGATTTCGATCAACTGTACGAGGACTTGCAACAAGCCTTCAGGAACTTGGAAGATTAAGCCACCTCGTTGTTAATTGTAACTTGTTAAATAGTAGTTAAACTAAAAACAAAAATGCCTAAGTCTTAAAAAAATTACTGTCCAAAATGTCCAGTTTGTTGCCTTCCCCTATATTCACACGAAGTAGCAACAACATTTTTTGTGTTTTAAATCCATTTGTCCGTCACAAAATGTCCTTCCAAAGGAAGAAAAATTTAAATATGTTGCTCAGTATTAAACGCACAGAGAAATGTAAAATGAATTGTTTAAATACACGTGTATGCATATTATACTTATTATACTTGTACTTGAAAATACGGTGAGAATAACTTAATTAATATATGTCTTCGAAATGAATGTTGTTAATTTTTATTAAACTTGTCTTAAGACCAAAGCTATCATCGATGAACTATGCGTCGGGTAGGAGTTCGAGTGTCTTCAGAAACAAACGAAATATGTACATACAGTGCTCTTGTGTGTTCCCAATGCATGCTTGTACAGTGTAATCGATTTCCCAATAACTTCTAAGCTAGTTGGCGAGTCTTTTCTTCTATATTTCTTTGTTTAACAATGAAATACAAATAAAATTGCTTACACATTTAATAAGCCCGCACTAGCTACCGACATAGAACAATGGAAGCAATTGAAAACGAAATCCTTTTACCTTACAGCTAGTTAACAGAAGTATTTATTACTTCTGTTGACAACAACTACACTACTGCTACAACTACAGTCTGGAACTCAATAGAAGTTACGGCCAACTTTATAATTTTGAATGCCTGTCTAGCCAATAAAGGTAATCGCGATGAGAAGCTTGGTAGTTAATTGGAGCTGTCTACATCGGTCCCGGACATACCAAGGAGATTTTTTTCTCTACTGACTGTCAATGATATTTTCACTACATCGTTGGCTAAGTTCTTAAAAACGACAGAGGGTAACAAAATGCATCCTTGTGCTACTTCACAAATGACATTGTATTTGGCACTTTCATGTTGTCTTTTTAACTATCACAATCTTGGAATACTTCTTGTGTGCCCGAAATTACAAGGTGTTTTACAAACTTTGCGATATCAAAGTTTTCGATTGCGCTTATGTTAATCTAGGAAATGTACAAAGTACCGAATTACAAAATCCCGAAATAACAAAATACCGAAAAAAATCACGCATTTCTAAAAATCCCGAAAAATGAACTTTAGACAATTTTCAATTCGCGGTGGTTTTTTTTTCCAGAAAAATCGAATCTTTCATAGCTCTTAATAATTTTTTTCCAAAGTTAGGCAATAACGCCCAACGAAATAACGCCCAAATCGATTTGGAAATAACGCCCAAAAAAATCTCGAACAATTTATTGTTGTATTTTTTTTTGTCATTTTGGGTGCTATTTCCTAGTCAGGGTTCATTTTATAATAGACAATAAAACCTAAAATAACAAGTGGAAATATTTGAAAAGGAAATGATGCCCGAAAAAGGAAATATCACCTTAAATAAATAAGAGAAAAAGAAATAACACCCAAATTTCCACATTCTTAAAATAATGTTTTTCGCCCACCACCCCTCAATATCACCAAGAGAAAAAACCAAGAAACTTACCAAAACACACTATGAATTTGCTAGCAAAATCGTTTGGTTAAGTGCATGTGATGAGAATCGAAAATCGCTGTTCTTTGTGATTCTCATTCGGTGCACTTAACAAAACGATTTCTGGTTCATAGTGCACGTTTTGGTAAGTTCCTCGGTTTTTTGGTTCAGGTAAGGCTGCTGAGTGAGTGACCTGGTGAGTTGGTTCTGTCACTGGTAAAAAACATTCATTCAGTCAAAAAGAACAGCGCTTTTTGATGTTAAAAACAGACATCATCCTGTATTATACTCGCAGTTTGTGAACATAGTGGTGATGGTGAAATGCTAATATCAATTTTGTTCCTGCGTCGCGGTTCGATAGATTAAAAAGAAAACATAAACCGAACGGCAATTTTAGATCGTAATTAACTTGAGATATAACGCCCTAGTGGAACTTGTCCGGAGCAGGGTTGCCGCGAGCAAATTTCAAAAAACCGTCCAGAAGTAAAAAAGGGGTACCACTTATATTTGTATGAAAAAATGCAATTTTTCGAAAACTGTATCTTATTGCTGAACTTAAAATAAAATAAATATTGGAAAAAAAATAACAAAGATAAAAAAAAGCATGTATGTAGAACGAGTTTTTGGAAGGGAATTCTGACTAAAGCCCCTTATTCCCAGAGCAAAAATCGTTGCGAGAAAAAAAATCGTTGCGAAACAAAAATCGTAGCTTGTGGTGCGAGATTTTGATGGTAAATTCCTAGAATTTCAAATTTCGCAACGAGATTTTTGACGTACAAGTTTTGACATTTTTCTTCGTCATTTGAGAACTTTATTTTTTGTGTTATTTTCCTCCTCTTATCACTCATATTGAATTAAGAGTATTTTGAACAACAAATTTAATTTTTTTATAAGAGGAAATGACGGCGCGAAAATGTGTAGTTTCCCTTTATGCTACTCAAAATTAATACAATTGTTTCCTCTTTCATTGAAAACAATGTCAAAAAATCGTTGCGAGAAAGAATGGTCCGGGCCATTCATTTTCTCGTTGCGAGAAAGAATGGTTTCTCGCAGTGAAGGTGCGAGAATTTTGACGTTTTACGCTACGATTATTTATCTCGCAACGATTTTTGTTCTAGGAATAAGGGGATTAACAAAAGTACTTTGTTGATTTCATCACAAACACCTTAAAGTTTTTCACAGTGCCCACCTCTTTCGAATGTCTGACAAGCATCAAAGATGCAAATGACAAGAAATCATATAGACCCATTTCACTTCTGCCAATAATATCTAAGGTCTTCGAGAAACTTCTGCTGAAACGATTGCAACCAGTAATTGAAGAAAGACACTTGATCCCGGATCATCAATTCGGCTTTCGGGTCAAACATTCCACAATCGATCAGGTGTATCGAATAACGAACGAAATTGAAAAAGCTTTAGAAGGGAAAAAAGTATGCTCTAGCGCTTTTCTCGACGTATCGCAAGCCTTCGACAAGGTATGGCACGAAGGCCTAAAGTATAAGCTAAGGGTAATCTTACCGGAAAAGTTGTATAGACTATTGGAATCTTATCTTGATAACAGACTTTTCCGTGTTAGACACGGAAGTGAATATTCGGATTTCAAAGAAATCTACGCCGGTGTTCCACAAGGAAGTGTTCTCGGCCCAATTCTGTTCCTGCTCTACACAAGAGATATACCACAAGATGAAGGGACCGTTGTAGCAACGTTCGCAGATGACACGGCTATCCTCGTAACGGATGAGTCAGTCGAATCATCAACGGGAAAACTCCAACGAGCTTTGAACAAAGTATTCGAATGGACAAAAACCTGGCGAATAGTCCTCAATGAGACAAAATCAACGCATGTAAATTTCACGCTAAGAAAGATAAACAACTTACCTATATACATTAACTCGGTGCAAATACCGTACGCAAACGAGGCAAAATATCTAGGAATGACCCTAGACGCAAAACTTAAGTGGAAACCACACGTTAAAAAGAAGCGCGAAGAGCTCGAAATCAGATTTAGAGAAATGTATTGGTTACTCGGGAAATACTCGAAGCTAAGCACATATAACAAACTGCTTCTGTATAAGCAAGTGCTAAAACCGTCTTGGACATATGGTATACAACTTTGGGGTTGTACCAAACCAAGCAATATGGCTCTACTGCAAGCATTTCAAAACAAAATACTAAGAGCAATCGTGAATGCTCCTTGGTATATAAGGAATAGTGATATTCACAGAGATCTAGGAATTGCTACCGTGAGGGACGAAGTAACAAACTTTGCTCGCAAACTTCGTACCCGTCTTCATGTTCACTGCAATAATGAAATAATCCGTACTATGGACGTGACAATTCTTGAGCGCCGACTACAAAGAACAAGACCTTTCGACCTAGCGCCGTAAGGAAAACCGCATTTAATGACGGTATTAGTAGGTGCTTTCACTGGAAAGCTACCTACCTAACGCGATTAACACTACAGAAGCGTAAACTACTTGTTAAGGCAACTTAGTCGTAGTCATCACAAAAAATGAAGAAATGAGAGGGACGAATTTCCTACTACTATGAGTACGCGCAGCCGGTTCTCATAGTGCCTCTCTGGGGGGGGTGAGGTTTAGCCCGTAGGCATATACTGACTAGCACTGATGGCATTGTCAGATATATGAATCGGGCATAACCAATGGTACGGACCATTGGTATCTTTTGAAGATTCCTGCACCTCCAGGCGCAACCAAAAAAAAAAAAAATCAAAGAGTATCATTTGTCACGATTGAGCTTCTCAACTCGCCGTTCGGAGTCGGCAAAAAACTGTAGGTCCCTTCCATTCGTGCAAAAATATAACACGCACACACAAATGGTTGCAAGAAGCAGGCCCAGGTTCACCTCGAGCTGTAGCGCCAACTAAGTAAGTAAGTAAGTAAGACTTCATCACTGGTTGAACAAAATGGGTGTGTTGTAAGAGAAAAGTACCATATTTTACAAGTAAAAGAATAATAATAAATTGAAAAAAGGGTAGTATATTTTCAAAATGCGTCAAAATCGGAGTTTTATTGAAAAGTGGGGTCCCGGGTCCCATCGCCAAAAAGGCGTCAAATGACGCAGAAGCGTCCCAAACGGCAACGCTGCTCCGGAGTCTTTTTTGATAACCGAATTTGATATTAAGGTAAGTGAGCAGAGAGTAAAGAGTAATGAGTAGAGCATGAGAGAGGATTTACTTTCGAGCAGTGTTGTCAGATCGTGGCATTTTGTCTATTTATTTGTTTGATTTTTTAAACTAATTACATATTTATACAGTAAAACTTGTGAATAGTGGAATCTGCGAATAAAAGAATCTTGCGAAATCTGGATAGTGGACATATTTGGATGCCAATTTTATTTTTTTTCATACAAATTCACTCTTATATAGTGGAAACCTGTGAAATCTGAGTAATGGAACATTTTTCAATGAATTTTGTTTTCTTCCCATGCAAATTCACTCTTCAATAGCGGAATCGAGAAATGAATGAGCCAAAAGTCATTAACATTTTGCCGGCTTCGTGTCCTTTTCAAGAATTTTGACATATCAATTGTTTCTTTTCATGTGTGCCTTATTCTGCTAGCGGCTAGATTCAACAAGTACACATACTGAACTCCGATATCAAAATTGATCGAACAATATTAAAATAAATAAGGTGGCCGATAGTGGAAAAAACTGCGAATAGTAGAAATGTTGCGAATAGTAGAAAAAAAAATTGCACCAAAGCATTCCACTATTCACAGGTTTTACTGTACATACAATATGAATTGATAAATTACGTCTAAGAAAATATGAATTTTGCTAGAACTCTCGCGAGAGAAAAGCCAACCCCAACATCCAAACTTCCCATATGATTTCCATCTGTCAACTGATGGGAATCATACAGAAAGTGTTTATTCATTCGGGAGTTCATTTTGGGTAAAATATTTTGTTTTGAAGTGCAATTCGTCAGTGCTCCAGGAAATTCACTTCCTCTTTATACCTTATTTGTTAAGGTTGGTTAAGTGCGAAAGCCGCAAATAGTACATATACTACAGAGATACTATATAATATATGATATTATAAAAGTAGGTAAATAAACATACTAGGTTGTATAGAAACATCTGTTTTAAGCCCGGATTACTTACCATATTTCGTAGTCCTTTATTAGTAGCATTCGTCTATCAGGCGACGGAATATTATTTTTTTGTTATTTCGAAATTATTTGGAGATTTTTTAGTGTTACAAGAACTTATTTATATAGCGTTATGAAAATGATATAAAAACAAACATAAAATCGGGTTTAATTCAGTCTTTTTTTTAAATTCAAAAGTGTGGTAAAATAACCGAAGTAGGTACAGATGATCTTAGTTTGTATGTGATCCGTGCACTCTTCCCGTCAACTGAGAAATGAGAATACAAAAAAATTAGGAACAAACAAAACACTGCATAAGAAGAAAAACGCAACAATGTGAAATAGCGTCGTCTGTCTGACGAAGGGTCAAATCCAGTGTTAAATCATTAGAATTTCTGGATCCTCAAGTAAAATAAAATATTTTCTAAAATGAGAACTAAGTTTACATGCTGCTGTTTGCGTACCTAATTAAAACTGTCTCTCAGTATGAAAAAATAAGTTCGGTCACAAATGCGAAATAATTAAAGTACGCTCCCATAAGAAACACATGGTTCACTGTTTTCTAAATAAAACGCTCTTATGTTTCACTGATTGTTTCGACCAACTGGCTGCTTTCTTCCCAGACACACTGTATACATGCCGTGTGTGAAGACTGACTAAAATAACTCGTATGATTCTTAAACTTTAACCATACATTATGGATGTTACTGCTAGCTTTTGTATTGATAATTTTAACTCGTCGACGAAAACCTTTGTACATATCAAACACCGATGAAATAAGAAACATAATTCTATTTGTTTATGCGTACAAAAAAAATAAAAAATTATTAACTTGCACTCAGTTAGATAATCAAAAAAATATGTAGGTACCGAAATAATAAGTTTCTCCTGGGATTTTATATCCTTTACCCACCCACCTACAATGCCAACAACGGAGTTGTTTTTATTCATCTCTGTTCACGATAAGCGGAACAACTCAAGTAAATGGGTAGCAAACATTTCTGGAGTTTTAGTCGATGACAGTTAATGCATTTTTTTTTTATTTTAAATTAGTTTTAACAAAATTATTTGCCTGCTATACAGAGAGTACCACATTAAGTTAAATATAATCCTTTTTTTTAATTTAAATTTTCATTTGCAATTTGTGTGTGCATGGGCATGTCCATTATTGATGACAAATTAATTATCGTGGATGCGGATTAAATTGTGTCACCGATTGGTGGAATTGGGTTGTTTTTTATGACTTAATGCGAGAATGAATGTTGGCATGTTTATCCCGTCGAATGAAGAGTTCAATTAACAATTTTACGAGTACAATGCAATATCTGAAAAAAGTAAATTTTTGCCGTTTTTACTACGATCCTGTGCGTGAATATATTCGCGTTCATTGAATTAAAAGAGTTGCCAACAATCGATTAAGTAAATAATTATTGCCCGTACGAATGTGGTTCAAGGCGTGTGAGGTGATGGTGACGGGGCTTGTTATTATGAGCTGGCGATTGACTGGCGGGCTTTTGAAATGCAAGACCGGAACATGAGTGTGGATTCATGATAGTTAAATGCTTTTAGTATGGTGACATTAATTGTATATGAAAAGTTGATTTTTTAAGCGATTTTTGTGCATAAAGCCGAAGTGCTTTTATGCTGTGAAGAGAGGGTACTTAATGATTCGATAGTCGAATGATGGATTAAAGTTCCTGTAATCAAAATTGACATATATAAATAGAATATCAAAGGAACGCTGGATAAAATGAATAGAATAAGAGAAAAGTATAGACTGGCGGTAAGTTAGGGATATCGTAGAATGCAAAAAAATGAGATCATTCGATGCTCACAACAAAAAAAGAGTTTAAGCTATCGAAGTTGTGTTATATTTTGAGACTAACGGTATCCATCCATATAAGGTGGAGCATAAAAAGCGATTGACTCCTACAGGAGCAGCTGAACTGATATTTTAACCCTCATTATCTTAAACAATGCCTAGCCTCTCCTCTATGAAATAAATCCCGTCTTTGGAAAAAGCCTGCTTCTAAAGATCTATAATCTCTTTTAGAGATGCAAAACCCAGTCTTAACCCTCTAATTTAAGAGCCGACAGCAAATTTTGGACGTGGAGCTATAACCAAAATATATGGGTATCTATGTAAAGCTGTCGTTATATCCAATTCAATCGTCTGGCATAGTTTTTTTTTCAGTCATGGCTAAATATAGAGGACCAAAAACGTTATTTTTCAGATTTTTTCCCGAGGGTATAACCACATAAATGATACACCAACAAATCAGAAAAAATCCCTTGATTCTGAAAATCTAGGTCCCAGATGTTTTACTTTCAGCCTACCCCTGCCAGACGCTCCGAAATACCTTTACATAGATACCCATATACCTATTTTGGTTATACCTCCACGTCCAAAATTTTCTATCGGCTCCTGGTCAATGACATATGGGTCTGGTCGGACCTTTTTTGATTCTAATTGTAATTAAAACATATTATTTCTGACTGAGCTTGCGACTTGGAATTTCATGTGGCTTCCTAAAATTTTATCGGCTATCAATCTGCACAAAAATCAGAACGAAAAAAAAAAAAAATCTATACGAGCATAATTAAAGGATATGCTCACGTACACATCCAATTCGTAACACGTGAGGCCAGGCCAGACCCACATAGATATGAAAAATTATATAATTTGACATTTTTAGCTTGCGTTTTATATTTTCGCTTTATCTTGGTCTCGCATTCGTTGGTATCGTTATATCCAATAAACGATGTCTTCCTGATGAATTGAAAAACCAACCTTCTCGTTCTGTCCTTTCATCTTTATTCGGATTACATGAAAATTTGGTTTCAATTTGCAGCCATGTTCCAAAAAAAGGCTGTTAACTTACTTTCCACCGTACACTATACTTACGAAAGTTTTTGAAGGAAATCTGAAGCGATTTTGTATTATAATACGAATAAAGCCGGTGTGCATCACCAAAGCAGCAATATTTCAATATAAATACAATAGAAATCGGTTATAACAAAACCTGATATAGCGATGAACCTGATATAACGATATACATATTTTCAAAATCCCGGTAAAACTCCGTTTAACTCAAAGTAATTTGCAATCGGTTACAATAATGTCGGATATAACGATGAAACCCATCGATATAGGAAATGTATCAAATTTAAGTCGAAAAACTGTTTGTAGCAATGGTGAGAAATCGTGTTCTTACAAATACAACTCGTTAATTTCATCCTGTTTCTTAAAATTTATCTTAATTATGTACTATATGTAGCGACTACAGTGACCGGTCTATGTATGTTCTTGTATGTCTTCATCTAGCATCGTGTGACCATAACCCTAACGACCCACAATTACACAATTGTGAGCTGCGCTTTCTAGGAGCACCGTACCTGCAATATTTTTATTTATTTTTTTTCATTGCTTTAATAAAATATTAAAAAGTAAGTAATTATTAAATTTCATCGTTATTGTACATGTTTTTATTTTTCTGGGCTTGAAATTGCTAGGGCTAAAGTAAATTTCATCACATGTCCTGTTTTAATGCCATATCTCGTTTCTGCAAAGTTCAGTAGGTGTTGATTTTTATTTGAAACAAATGGTTGAGATAGTTCTTAAGCTGATGACGATAAATAAATTAAAATCATTTTCCTGTTGGTTATTTGCTGATGATTTTAAAATGTTTACAAAAATATCGGGCCACAGTGACTGCCTCAAGTTTCAACATGAAATAAACTTGTTTTTGTCCTGGTGTGACGAAAATGACTTAGAACTAAGTCCCGCTAAATGCAAAGTTTTTTAAATTTCTCGTTCACCCTGCCCCTTCCATTACTCCTACTCAGGCAACAATGTAAAACTTAATCGTGCTTTTAAGGTTAAAGACCTCAAATCTTCGTTACACAGTTAAATCTTAGTTTGCACATTGACCGAATAGTGTCTAAAGCCTATTCGCTGCTGGCCTTTATTCAGAGGAACTCTGAAGATTTTTGTGACCTATATGTACTTAAGACGCTTTACTGCGCTTTAGTTCGGTCCAGATTAGAATAATGCTGCGTAATCTGGTACCCGTACTATGAAGTTCATTCATCCCGTATTGAACGGGTCCAGAAATCGTTTACCCGCTATGCACTTCGAAGATTCAGTAGAGCTTCTGAGCTTCCACCATATAAGTCACGATGTTTACTGCTTGGCCTAAGCACTCTCTCTGTCAAAAGGAAAATGCAGTCCTTAGTGTTTTTATATGACATAGTTTCAAATAGAATACAGTGTGCTGAACTGATTTTTTCCTTGCCGTTCTACGTGCCTTTAAGAGCCAATAACTCGATGCATTTGTTTATTTAATTCTGTTGCCGGTCACTTGGATGTAAGCTCAAGGCGTGATTGTTTTAAGCAAAATGCTGCTGTAATTTTAAGAGCTAAATTTATGTAATTCATTTATGTTAAGATCAGTTAAGGATATTTTGTACCTAGTAGATTAATAAATAAATAAATAAATAGATTTAACAGTTCCGATTTGTACTCACCGTCACTACCCAGATTTGTTTTATTTCTGAACAGTATGATCAGCCGAAACACACCATGCAGTGTTACCAGTGTTTTTGTATTTAATGTAATAGAATTTTTTTTTTAACATAAAACTCAAAATATTTTACTGAAACCTTTTCAAATATGAATTCTTGTATTGAATATACCTACATACCTATAATGGAATAAAATATGTACGGTCAAAGAAATGATGTAGTAGACTAACGACCTATAGTTTGGTAGTAGATATGCATTTATACCTTCTCAACATAAAGTCTAGACAGAACAGTTAATTTTTTGCTTGCAAACACGAAAAATACGAAGATAAAAACAGTGAATTGCTAATTTTTTCGCTGTAAAAACAATAAAATTAGCAGTACGAAAGTGCAAAGTTAATGTGTTTATTTCTGTATAAAAAATACATTTCAATACTTGCACTAAACTCATTGCGTGCAGGAATCGAGATACCATAGGTTTAACCTTACTTTAATTAATTCCCTCACTGCACGAACGAACAGTAATATTTACGTTTATCTTACATTACGTTCAATCGTTCAAATTCACGGTTGAAGCCTGTTACGTACACAAACCATGTTGCCATTTGCTAAACTGAGTATTAAACTATGCACTTGACAGATTGGAGTTTTGGCTGATAAAGAAGCAATCCATAAGGTCAACGGTGTTCAAGCTGAACCTCCACACTCGTTGCTTATCCCTGAAAACCTCGTAATATTCGTAATACCCAGAACGTGCAGGTTATTAGATTTGTGTCCGATCCTGGTGCTAATACGACAAATTAATTCGCACAAAACCGCTTACATCGTATATTATTTCGACACATACCGACGCAACTTCCGCGTTATGTGTTAACCGTTTCATAATCCTCCGAAGAGCACCTTAATTTGTTCACCTGTACCTAATCCCAAATGGAATTACACCGCTTATCAATTATTATTCTTCTGCGAAACAATTTATCATCCAAGTAGGAGGGTTCTCCGCAAAAGGTTAAATAACGTTGCGCACCAAGGTGCTGTTTTCAAACAAACGAACAGAACAGAAAAAAAAGATACAGGTGTCGTCTTTGCCAAAGCGTATGCCTGTAAGGTTTTAATTAACAGCAACAAGGACGAACCAACGCACACAAATAAACAGAACCAAGAAAAAAATCCCACATAAATATCGCACATGACATCCTATTAACGTTTTGGCAGCTTACGAGCGACGCACACCGATTCCCATCTCCAAGGCCTGCCGACGGGTAAAAGGATGTGACATGGGAAAAATCCCGACTAATAACCAAAAATTACAGTAATACGATCCAGGAATAAATGTAATTTTTCTGTCGTGTTTGCGAAAAGGATTCATCAACCACGCATACAGACACAAAGTGAACCTATTGCCGACGCTCCCGCAAAAATAACAAATGATGCGTCTCGTAAGTTTTCACTCGCTGTTGCTTGGTTCCTGGTTTATTATTTTTATTACCGTTATAACCACCCCCAAAATGTTTAGGAATTACCTTGCGCCTGTCTAAAAATCCTTGTGAGTAACTAATTGCCACTCAATTTATTCATGACGATAATTTGCGGTACGTCATTAGTAGGACGACATGTACAGTACAGCAACAGACGCATGGTTACTTTGAAGGTCGTCGCCTGATTAAGTGATAAATTCACTCGAGTTACGCACATTCTAGGAAAATAAGAACATTTTTGAGATCCCTCGTCTATAAGTGGAGAAGGGGCACACAAAAAACATCATCACAACCACCACCACTTAGTCTGAAACTGTAATCATGAATTATTGAAATGTGTCCTTGGGAGCAAAATTAATTAACGTTTAGTTCTGGCACTCACTCGTACAACATCGGCATTGTTTTTCATAAATTACACTTATGAGATGGCCGCCTTCTTGATGGGTGCCGTGATAATTGATGTGCACGGCCCCACCGAACGACACCGTGAGCGGTATCATTAATGATTCGTTATCGGTAGTTTGCCAAAGGATTTCTATTCCACTCATACTCGCATGTTGTATATTAAAGACAAGAGCGAGGTGGCACGGATATCGATAAGCAATTTGGTTTGGTTTGTGGTTTCAAGGCATTTGCTGGCGGAGTGGATAATCGGAAAATAATTACTAACCATTTTGATGTTAATTATTGTAATCTACTTATGATATTTTGACAATGAAACATTGTCACTTGGGTGGTGGGTAAGATAAATACACACCAGTGCCGCTCTAACGTTTTGGTAGCCCCTCTGAAGCAACATTTTTTTATGGGCCTCTAAGTTTTGTTTTACTGTATGCCGTATGAATTCATCACGCAGTCACTCTACTGAACGCAATCGTTGTTTAACACTAGTTGTTAACTGTTAGCGCATATTAGTCCATAACACTGCCTCTCGACGAGCCAGCATTCATGGCAAGCCAAAAAAAAATGGCGGAGCAAATTCGAAACTTCAACAAAATTCAAACATTTCCACCAAAGTGACAGTTCATGGCAAGACATCGATGGCAAACCGAAAATCCAGACACAGATGGATGGTAGAAGATATGTCTTACCGGTTGCGGTCTCCACTAGATATTTTCCAAGCATGGCATGAGCTCAGACATAGATAATGTCTGATTGAGAATTCGGGTAACGCAGCAACACAATTGGGAAGTTATTCTTTCTTTTTACATAACCAACAACAAATTAAAAAAAAAATCCTTGGTAGAAAAATATTCACATGCAGTGCAGAAAATGGCGACTGTTTTTGATTATATACATAATATACATAAGTTTTTAAGTACAGTAATGTCCGCTAATCCGAATTGATTATTGCAGTGGGGTATTCGGATTATCGAATTATACGGATTTGGGAGTACGTAGTATGTCATACGTTTGGAAAAAAAAACTTCTTTTTTTAACCCTGGAAGTACATGCTTCGTCGAATCGATGACGCATTTTCGCGTTTTGTAAAATATGCCAAATAACATGAAGCTTTAAAAATTAATTTTTTAAGTGAATATTATAAGAAAAAATGTCCATTGTTGCTTTTCTTTATGCTCAATGAACTAAATAACTAAATAAAATCGGTTTTCAAAATTTTTGTAGCATGTGTCATTTGTAAAACTACTTTGAATAATGCCGTCGTCGATTCGACGAAGCATATCCTTTACGTACAAAAAATAAGCATGTACTTCCAGGGTTAAAGAAAACAAATCATATTTATTATTTCTTTATATACAAAAATTAATTTAAATTAATTAATTAAATATTTGTTAGACATTTTTCCACAAAAACTAAAAGAACAATCTGTTGGAATAGAGACTCAGACGCAAATGTGTTTAACCAACGAGAAAAGATTGATATGTGCATGAGCATGTATTGTTCAGATGTATTTTGCATGTCCAGTATGCATATAGAAAGAGTAATGGGACAAAATAGCTGTAAAAGCCATCTGCATTCTTAGGTAATATTTGTAGAATTCGGATTATAGAATACAAAAAATGAGAAGTTTCGGACTGTAGAATACATAATGGGAAAAAAGTGTCATTCGGATTAGCGTGGTATTCGGATTAAAGGTGATTCGGATTAGCGAGACTTTACTGTATGTATTGTATATACATAAGTATACGAATATTTCATTAAATCAGCTTTTCGTTGGAAAAGAGCTACTGGAACGAGATCGTAAGCATGTGAGATAATGAAAGCAAAGTAAAGGCAACAAGATTCATTAAAAAAAACCTCTCGATTCGTTAATATTGATCAGCTAAACAGAGTTAACGTTCCATTACAGAAACCGATCATAATCCTTTCTTTTATAATTAAGCTGTACAAATCGTTAATTTTGTACCTTGAAAAGTTAAAACAAGAATAAAGTAGAAATTTCATTCCAAAATATTGAACATATTTTACTAAAAGGCAACATGGAAACACGATCCTGATCTATTTACATGTCACTAAAAAAATGTCCATAAGCCCCAAGATTCTTATTAAATCTAAATTCTATTACTTTAAATAAACCAAAAATGCATGTAGGTTAGGTAAGCTACTGCCGTCTTGGTCCTGTTTTTATGACCTTCCAAGTGTTGTCCTTCAGTTCTTTATCCTGCACATGCAGTTTTTAAACTTCCGAATAAAATTTCCTCAGAAAGAGGACCGACTGATTACTCCCATAAGCAACCACTTGCCATCCACCCTCCCAACCAGGGGCCCTACTCTGTATTTCGTTTCGAAAGTGAAATTTTCCGAAAACGAATATTTTGTACTCTCTATTTCGATAACGGAATGGAATCTACTACTTTCGGATTTACAATTCCGAAAGTGGAATTTCAGTACCTGGTAACTCGTTTCCTAATGTCAAAAGCATTGAAAAACGGAGAATTTCTTTCTACAACTAATTCGTTAACGGAAGGATTTAAAAGTACCTGCAAATGCAAATTTTAAAAGAAAATTTTAGTGATGATAACAATTTAAAAAAGCAAGCAACTCATGTGTGCCTTATTTTTTGTGTTTATTGATTAAATAAATTATTTTTGATTTGCTCCCGTATTCTCTTAGCAATGTTCGCCATGTTGCTGTTCAATGCTGATTGATGATGCATCCTCGGGTATTTTAAATTTAGAGGGACTCCAGTGGATCCCAAAGGAGAAGGAAGTTCATCTCGTATGCAATTCAAAACATACAAAAAAGCATCCTTCGAAAGGTGAAAGTTCTGAACAAAACTAAAATAAATGATAAGTAATGGTTATATGAATCCTTGGTACCAACCGAGTTTTACCTTTTATCACTCTTTTCAATAATATTTGATTTATCCCGTATAATTTTCTACTCAATCCGTTCTTAACTTGTTTCTCCGTCCATCCGAAGTGCAACAGAATACACTTTCCCTTTTTATTATATTAAATTCTTCCTTTAAAATTCATAACAATATTATTCCTCCTATTCTCGATTTATTTATTTGACATGTCTCATAAGAAATATATCGAGACTCGACAAAAAGAAATCCTTAAGTGGGGAAATCATCTAGTTGTATTTTTTAAATTCCGAAAGTGTTACAGAGTACCAATTCAAAAGCGAAACGAAAGGCAATTTCGAATAGGATTGACTTACGAAACGAAATAGAGAGTAGGGCCCCAGCTCCATCAAATTGAAGCTCACTATTCTCTGACTTTTATTCAAAGTCTTTCCACTGGTCTCGCTCGTTTATGACACCAACGAGGATTTCGTCTTTCGGGTCGCCGAGCGAGCGATGCGAAGGTGAGGTACTACCCCTCTTGCTCTGGGACTAAACCCTCTTTACCTCGGTATTTGCCTCTACCTGTAAAATATTAGTTTTAGTATAAATTGCCCTTATATTTACCTCACTGTTGAGCAGGATCTTGATTTTACCTTTTTAGACACAGTGGTCTTTTTCACCGACTTACTCGAGATCTCCGCTGCCTTTTGCTATTGTCTAACTGCCTTTTGATGGCTTCGTCGGCCAAGACTACCTTAGCCCGACTTAGCACCGGTTTTTCCCAGGCACTCAACTCCTCTGGCATGAGCAATGCCTTGCTAAGCCTTAGCCTCCTCTAGCTCACTATCCAAGGCGGAGGTGGAATACAGAGCGGGTGAGGTCAGTACATCATCCAGTTCCATCCCCGCTTGTGTAGGGAGCTCGTTATTCGTCGAAATGGAATTTTTAACCACAGGCGACTGCACTCGTTGCGGATTGAAGCCCTCGCCAGCAGCCGTGGCTTCTGCCGTCACTTCAGTGGATATCCCCGCTCGATTTGTTTCATCTATGGTTGTCCTTTCCATCTAGTTTTTAGTTTTGGTTTGTGTTTGGGTTTTCTAAGTTGTCGACCCGTTACTGGATTGCTGGGGGCCTACTTGAAACCCGAGAAGATGTAATTTAGCCAAATGATCTTAACAAAACTGAGCTAACTGACGAGTGCCAAGTTGCAAAGACTTACTTTTCTTCTGAATATTGATCACATAAGTCAATATAAGAGATACTTCTTGACGATGGAAATTTTACTCCTTTATCTTTTAGGAGTGGTATTTCTAAAATCGATGTGACTTTTATTCATCTGAAATAAGTTCAACGCTTAATCTGTTGAGGTTAATTTTCTTCTATTTTCCTTCATGGAAATTCAGCTCACAGCTGCGCTCCATATTCGAATTGTGTGCTATCCTAACCATCATCTGGAATCTACTTGAAATCCATAATTCAATCGATTTTCCATCTTCAAATAGAGGGGGAGACAATATACCCATAAGCTCGGTACTGCACGCGTTGCATATGTAAATTCCTCGCAATCCCCAATCATTCTGTTCACCCTGAACTAACATGCACTTCCCTTTTTCTCAGAGAAAATCCTTATGCAATATTGCTTCATCGTGCGAGTGGTGGGCTTGCATTTGCATGCGTTCCGCTAATAACATGCGCTGCTACAAATCCTTACTACACAAGCACTCTTATTTGACACACAACGAGGGGAAGAGAAAATTATTTCCCCATCCGAAGGATATTATTTCGACGGCTTTCTTCCTTATGAGAGTGATGCACTATTAAACCCATTTGAGAGTGGTTTTCACAGTCCCGCTATATAATTAAACTTAAACAGGATACTCATCTAAAAACACTTCCTTTTGGCAAATGAGACTCATTTTTTTTTGTTGTTTAAGTTTCTCCAGGACGATGTGACGCGATGCTGCGAATAGGAAAGGAATATTTCCCGCACCCGAAGACTATTTACAAAGGTTAAATAGAATTTCTAGTCCTAGCAAAGCCAGCAGGAGCGCAACAATCGTCGTTGTAGTCTCTCAACTAACACCGTAGACCCGCTGCCGTGTACGTGTTTCCCGAAGCCCGTAGGGATAAACCAGATGGCAGCGGTAGCATCGGTTTTCGTCGTACAGAACTTATCCGTTTGGATCGTAATTCGCGATGATCAAAAATGTTATCCCACATGGATGTAGGCGGTGGGAAGGAGAAAATAAAATAAAAATAATAATTCCCTGCGAAGATGCGGGAAAATATTCAGAAATTGAATGAAAATCTTTTGTTTGAGTTGGAATTTGCGCCGGGGGAATCCTTGCGAGGCGCGGGGCGCGTTCGAGGTCATGTGTGATGTCACGTACATATGTATGGATTCAATGCAACAGCACCTGGGGGATAGTAGCGAGTTCGTGAGCGAGGAGTTTTGATATTAAATCAGGTGAAATGAAATTATTGAGATTCACTACGTGGAGACAGATTTAACGACAAAGTTAACCGAGGAGACCCTTGGAGGGTGTGTTTGTATTTTTTCCTATGTTTGTCAGGCTGAATGCTTGGAATAATTTTCTGCGTGTTTTTGCCGTGATTATTAAGGTTGTAAATTTCAGTTTAGCACACATATTGGGTTGTGCAACATGAAATGTCCGATTTTATAGTAAACATTGAAAATTCAATATTATTTTTCCGTACATTTTTATTCAATGAAAATAGGATCCGTTGGCATCTATGAAAATCTTCCAACATGATACAAGGTCAAATATTACTTTTTCGTAGAGGTGCTGACTTTTTGAGGCAATGAAATAATCTTCAAAAGCTCTTATGACCTCTGCTCGGTTCCGAAAGACCTTCTGCCGGAAAAACTGAATCCAGATTGCGGAAAAGATGATAATCCATTGGGGAAATATCAGGAGAGTACGGGTGGATGCAGAAGAATTTCAAATCCCAACTGCAACAGTTCTTGCATTGTTACTTGTGTGGTATGGGGTCAAGCATTGCATAGTATCGGACCATGATTATTAACCAATGCAGGTTACTTCTTAGCCAATTTCGCATGCAATATGTCGATTTCCTCACAATATTTAGCTGCATTTATCGTTTTCCGTGGTTGAAGAAATGAAAAGTGGGTTGGTCCTTGCGATGTCCACCAAACTGTCACCATAACCCTGTCTGGGTAAAGACCTAGTTTGGGGGTGTATTTTGGTGTTCATCTGCATCTAACCACTGCCCAGAACTTTTACGATTATCATACAGTATTCACTTTTCATCACAGGTGACTATCTGATGTTCATTTTGGTGCCTTAAGCTCAGCGATGCTCAGATATCTAAGCGACGTAGTTTTGTGCCTCGTTCAATTCATGGGGCACTCACTTGTCGAGTTTTTTCACTGTTCCTATTAAAAATAGGTGTCGATTTATTGTCATGGCAGATACCCCCATGTTCTGTGCAATATCCCGTATTATTTTTGTTGGGTCTGATTCTACCGTTACTTTCAAAATATTGTCATAAATTGCCGAGTCTGGTTTTCCACATTGTTCATTTTCAAGGCTAAGATCTCCCGAACGGAACCTAGCAAACCAATGTCGAATGTTGCATTCGTTTACCGCTATGTCCATAAATTCATCATTAATGTTTTTCGCTGCCAGCGACGCATTATGTCCCAGATGAAATTCGTAAAGAAAGAGAGTCCAAATTTGAACGTCGACAGCAAGGTGAATAATTTCTAGAAAAAAAAATAATGGTACTTGTGACGAACCCTAAAATTCGCACTTTCACTTTATTTTATTTTTTTCCTGGCACAGATGTTCATTCGATAACTTCTGATTTCCGACTGAGCGAAAATCAGACATTTCATGTGGTACAACCCAATAGTACCGGCCGTCACATCGGTGAAAAGTTCCTTCAATATAGCATTCTTAACTTTGTCCAACAGTAAAGGGTTTGGACGAAGCATTACCTTGACCTAGATTCAGTCTTGGATTTTACCTAATGCTTAATCTTCCGAGGCATATGTTACTGACAGCTAGATAATTATTTTTAAAATCAATAAACCCTTCGCAAACCCCAAATGACGTTCTCGATGTCGAAAAGCATAATCAACTCAATCAGTCAGCTCAACGTCCCTCAAATCACAAACAATTTGTTCCCCAGTCCCATCCGAATGTCATGTCAACTGTCACCGTAGCCCATCAGTCGCTATCGGCAGGATATCACCATCGGTCTATCTCTATCTATATCCTAATTCATGCGTTCAGATGATGTCCGTCATCGTTGGCACACAAAAACACACATACTCATACATACTTCAAAATGGCAATGAATAAATTAACCGGAAACCAAAAATGATTTTGAATAAACAATTACTAGTCCTGTCCCAGGATCAAAATTATCAGTGCTTCAGAATTTACAAATGCACATGCATATGCCATGGCAATAAATCGCCTCTGCTCACAGAGGCCCCACGGGCCCATTGGTGGACTATGTATATCAGGACCAGTAGCAGCAACATCAACAGAGAAATTAAATTTTGTCCATGCTGGGTGGGTGGGTGAACGCTCCTGTGTAACAAACACAATCAATCACAGATTCTCGGTCTGAATAAATTCAATTGTGTTTACCGATCAATTAACATTTGAATCTATTATTAACCTCCAGACGCCCTGCTGAGAAAGGATTTGAAATCGATGATTAAAAGGAGACATTACATATCAATTGGCAAAAGAGTCCCCTGCAAACCGCTCCCATTCAGCGTAATGGATATAATAATCCACTTTGCCAACGAGCGGGAGGATACATTGCGGAACGAGTCCACGTACCAAATATAAAGTCTATTACAGCAATTGCTATCATAATGGGGTTAGATCCTGAAAAGAGGAGATAGTTTTTTATTCGTATAGTATTTATCTGGTCCTATTATCATCGGCGACTTTGTGAGTTGTTGTCCGACAAACATTTTCCCTTATGATGACAAAAGATTGCCTTCCCGTTCCCTGGGCCGCTGCACACAAATACAGAATTGGACCCGCCTTCAATTTTTATTTTGCTGAAAATTGTTATCCTTCCGTTTTGATGGCGGTAGCAGTCGCTATGTTTCTCTTTCCATCCGGAAAGGATATAATCCGTTTTAAGTTTGATATCGTATTTTATGTGAGTGCGGGTGAAGATCCCGACAAATCCCCTACTGTGCTTCGGTTGTTTGCTCTTGAATGCAGTGTGGGTGCAAGCGAGCTTAGCCATACACAAACTGACAATGTCTTTAAGATGGTCCATGGCAGTGGAGAGGATTTCATATGTATTGCAGAAAGTATTGTGCAGGATCTTTGAAAATTGTCCACCATTATTTTTTTTTATTTTTTATTTTTTTCATATCTTCGTCGCTCTCTATGAAAGGGATTACTGACGTTTTCCTAAACTGTTATTATCTGTACGGTGCCCTGATTCCGGCACGTTAAGCCAACGATGTTCATCCTTATGCTACGAAACAAGCAACTATAACAGCTATCGTGATACTAGACCATACAAAGAGGGATCGGGAACGGGATATACTCGTAAGCCCTTTTACGAACTACAACAGGCAACAAAAAAAAAAAAAAAAATGGATGAAAGTTCTCTCTCTCCAATTTGGCGGTGAAATAAATTGGAAAGAATGTTCAAATGAAGAGTGAAATCTCCTTTTGCATTGTTGGCCAAGAAATATATGTACATACGTCTGCATCGAGTGATAGTAGAGAATGTAACCACTATGTGGTGCTTTAACACGCAATTAGATAAAAGCAGAAAGGATTTTCTAAAAGGTCGTCTAGAAAATAAATGCCAGGATGTAGTGCTTAGATTTAAGAATGTGGGAACCAGCAACAACAAACATTTATTTGGCGTGGATTTTAACACGAACGGGACAGCTGACAATGATTATAATTCGTTAAATTCTTGAGAGTATACGAACATAAATTTGATATCTAACCAGTACTGTGCAAAACTGCAGTATACTTGGTTTCAGTTTTTCAATTTGACAGTTCGATTAAAATCGCACTCCTCTTCTTTTCTGTCGAATCTTTTCGTTTGACAGTTGTCAGCTAAACACATTTGTCGAACTTCGAAAGTGTGTTTAATAAAAATGGCAAAAAAGACATTTCGAATGGGACTCTGTTTTCATTCTGTCAAAAAAAAAATTATGCGACTGTATCCAACAGTCCCGAGCTATGTGTAAGCATCACGCGGATGGGGTGTGTAGCTCCACTTCATTGGAAAGAAAGTAAATTATAACTAGTCTGTGTTCAATAAAATTCAAGCCCATCGCATATATTATACTCATAGAATACACTCCATTGCTCCTGAGAGTTTATTTCTACACCAATTTTAATAATTCTAACACCGATTGAAGGCTTCATCAGTATAAATTATTTTGAAAAAAGCATATGAATGAAGTTATTATGGAAAAACATTATTTCAACGTAACTACATTCACAAATGAGGTGTCCAAAGAAAATAATGTCTTGGAGCAATGACGAAATTCACTCTGATTTTATAAATATAAACAATTTGTTTACACTTCATCTTAATATCTATCAGGATCTCTATCACGAAAAGTAGCTCTTATTTTTAAGAACAAGGTGCCACTAGGACACTAGAGGCCAGTAGGTAGCCATTTTATTCGTAAATAGTAAAGGGTTGTAGGTTTTCTACATGCGAGATTGTTAATAATATTTATAAACTAAAAATCCAAATCACTGCTCTAGAAAATCCTCTTTCTTAAGACACCTCATTTGTTAAGATTGGTTGAGTGCGAGAGCCGCAAATGGTGATAATGATTGCAGAACATTGAAATGTTAGAGCGCGCACATATATTCACACACACACTTTTGCAACGATACCCACTGCTGCCTGACTGCTGGCAGTGGTCACCACTGAAAGAAAATTGTGGGCGATGCTTTGAATAATTGTTTTGAACATTGCTCAGCTTGAGGACAACGCAGGAGGATGTTTTATATCTCAAATTAATCAGGGACAAATTTACTAATTTCACCTATTTTTTTGTTTTTCAATCCGATAAGCCATTATTGAGTTAGGGCTGTATAACTATAATTTTCCCTCCCAATATGTAGTATTTTCACTATTTTCTGAAAACCATGCCATTTTCCGGGATAAAAAGTAATGCACAAAAGTTGAGCAGGAACATAAGCAATCACTTTGTCCATATTTCATCGCGCTGCTATGAAATTTGAGTTCCAAATTTCGTAACCGTTCGGTATTCCGTCCCCGAAAACGCGGAATCACTTCCCGAAATCGCGAAATTACTCCACTAGAAATTTTGCTAACGCGCGCTTAGATGTTTACACATCAAAAACATTAGCTAACTGGATTCTTTTTTAACTTCGAACATTTTCTGTATTTATAAATAGGTCTGCTCCTGAACATGTCGAAAAACTACGAAAACCAGTCAAATCCTGTTCACGTACGAAGATTTTTCGTGGTTTTTCTCAGAAGATAGAGCTAGCAAGAGAGTAAGAAATTTCCCCATGCTGCAAATTTTAGCCTAAGAAATTTCTTAGGGCAGCTTTATGAAAACTGTCAAATTTGTCAAATGTCATACTCATACATATTTCTTACTAGCTGACCCGTACTCGCCTTGCTTCGTCCGCCGTCCGTCCGATTTTCAAAACTTGACCTATTTCCTCGTATTTAAATGCTTTTTTTGGTAGGTTCAAATGATTTTTCGAAGCTGAAGTGTTAACAAAATGTTCTTTAACTTTCTAACATACCAGGAAATCGGAAACTCTAATAGACCGGTACTTTTTATCACAAATTATTCTTTAATTAATTAATGTTCCTTAAAAGTTTTTCTTCTTTCTGTTTTTTGTTAACATCCACTATGAATAAATGGGTTTTCAAAAAAAAAAAAATAGGATTAATCGTTCTAGCTCGATTTTCTCAAAAATCCCTTTTGGCTGCGGTCTCCACTGATGGAAAATGGTTGTCGAACTATTTTGAGCATAGCTCAGCTCCAGGATAGCGCCGAAGGATGATTCATACCTCAAATGAATTAGTGGAGAATTTACTAAATTCACATATTTTTTTGTTTTTCAATCCGGTAAGCTACTATTGAGCTAGGGCTGAATAATTATAATTTTCCTTACAGATATGCAGTTTTTTTCAATATTTTGTAAGAACCATATCATTTTCGGGTATAAAAAGTATAAAAAATGTTGACCAAGAACATAAGCAATCACTATGTCAAGTTTCATCAAAATCCGTCCATTAGTTTCTGCGTGATGCGCGTTCAAACAGTATAGATATCCTCAATTCCTCGCCAGTTCAAAATAAAAAAAATCAACACAGCAGGGTCACAAGAAAAAAAAACCGGTTTTGGCGCACACACGAAATTATCTCCACTGGTCGTTGGTTAAATCCAACGATCTAAGCTTTTCTTGAATCGTATGTCATTTTTAATTGATCGTTAATTTTAATTTATTGTTTATTGTTCAAATTCTGTATAACGTACGAAGATGATTTATATCTTAAAATGTTTGTACAAAATTGAACTTTGTAATAAAATAAATTCCATTCCTATCGGCCAAGGCATTCTAAATCTAGGAGCTTGAAGGTATTCATAAAAATAATCTCTGGCCAGATATCAGCCTAGATTTCCGCTTCTGGATAGCAGATAACGAAAAAAAATATCCTATGCCTGTATTCCAGACATTTTGCAATCCAACTGTGAAAACCGGATTTAATTTCTTGCAGTAGTTTTTAAGACAAATGGGAACAAAGTCTTTGCAGTCGAAAAAAAGTTACATTTTTATTATAGTAAGGATAAGGATTCAACGCGTTTGGTTACTTTCGTGCGAATTTTCCACTCTCTGAGAGGATTTTCCCCCACTTTTCAGATTATTTATTATTTGACGGGGTTTACCCACTTGTCTCAAATAATTTACTAAGCAGACCTACATTTTTTTACACTTTTTCCTAACTCTGAGAGATCCTTACCCCCATTCCTCGAACGCTGAGAATCTGCGAATTTTGGTGCAGGAAGTACGGGAGCAGACCTAATCACCCCGATTACCGTTGTCGTCTCGTTTTTTCGACGACTCTCGTTTTCTCTGTCGTGTCGTTTTTCAAATGGCAGTCCATAACGACGAGACGTACCAGATTTTTAAACGATGAAAAAGTTAGTAAACAAATGAAATTGAAATAAACTCTAAATTTTATTTCTTTATTTCCGTTGAACTGCCTAGAATCAACTGATTTTGAAATTCCAGCTGGAATCTTACTAAAACAAGTTCTTTTTATATACATACGCCGATAGATCCATTGAAAAACCTGATTTGAATGCAACCAACAACACAAAGAAAAGGATAACAATGTTTTTTTGTTTTTGCGTTGCAACTTTTAAAAAATTGTGTCTTTGTACCAAGAATATGAATATGAAGAAACACGATGAGCTGACGATTATGGCACACGCGATATTTACCTACTTAGGATATTTAAGTGTGTAGGTACTAGATGGTTAAGCCAGAACTACATCGGAACAAAAGTGATAAAAAGTAGAAGTGTGCACACACTGAAAGCTCACTCAATTCCAACTGACCAACAGCGCCATTAACGGATGAAATTATTATTTGTTTGAAATTTGAAAGCTCCAGGAAATGTATTTCTCCGCAACCATGCACATTTATTCGTTAATAGTGGATGAATAATAAAAAGCAAAATTGGTTTCAAACCTAAAATTCTAAAAAATTGTACGGGAATAATAAAATCGGTATTTGCTTTCGTGAATATACGTCTTAAATCATATTTTAAATTCATCGGAAATCGGTATGCAAAAAAGTCAATAAGCGCCATCTATTGTCGAGGATTTTATACGAAATCCAATTATAACTACTTGAATTGGTTTTTGTATTTGGTTGGAAGAACTACTGGAAAGCTTTTGTGCAACATCACCGCGGCGAAAGCTAGGGTATGCTCTAGCTTTAGCCGCGGTGAGTTTTATTCATTTGAGAGGAAATGATACAGATGTGCCTGCGATGGAAGAGTACAACCTATTGTTTTGACTTCGTTGTACTTTTTATCATTTTTGTTCCGATGTAGTTCTGGCTTTAGGGAGAGTCCACTGTAATTCCATTACCATTCGCAATCCTATCCTATCCTATCCTATCCTATCCTATCCTACTAATATATAAATGTGAAAGTTTAGATGTTTGGATGTTTGGATGTTTGGATGTTTGGATGTTTGGATGTTTGGATGTTTGTTGCTCTATAACACCTTGACGGTTTAACAGACTTGAATGAAACTTTCGTGAATAGATGGTCTACTTCCTGGATTAGAGATTAGGCTACTTTTTAAACAAAACATACAATTCATTGATTCCATAATTTGAGTTATTCCAATTTCCGCTTTTATTATTTGGTCATTATTTTTGGGTACACCATTGTCATTGATCGTCAGTCTGTTGGGAGAGGGTTGTTTTTGTAGATGCTATGCTCTTCTCTTCGCCACAAATCCATCGCTATCGCTTATTTTTTATTTTCTTTCTACCCATACGCGCATTGAATGAGGGGTAAACCATTGCCATTGATCGTCATTCTGTTGAGAGAGGGTTGTTCGTGTTAATAATTAATGCTCCTTTTTGGGATTGTGACTCAAAGTAGAGGAGGGATGATTTTGCTGATATTTGCTACCGACTTTAGTTAGTTGTGTTTCTGCTTCATCAGCGTGCGGATCTAGATTTGCAGAAAGGGGGAAATGCACGATTTTTTTTACTTTCTTTTTTTGTGTCACTTTACAGCGGTATTTGGTTACCTTAATTCAATTCACAAATACATATGTATATTGTAGTAGGGGTAGGCAGGCGATGTTGAGTCTTAAAATTAGTAAATAGTTGGTGATTTCAGACAAACCTCACCAGTTACTCCACGATCAATGCTTACAACAAAGCCTAATATCTTTGGCGTTTACATAATGCTATTTAAATAAGAACATTAAGTACAACTATTAGAGACAAGAAACCAGAAAGTACCATTATTTGATGCTCATAAAATACATATTATGTACATATATGTGTAGACGTGTTTGTACACAGGTATATTACATTTCCATCAATTTTTTATGCAATCGTTTCATCTATAGGGAACAACCACTTAATCACTTAACCACTAATAACGTATTGGCTTCAGAATTCTTTAGAATGACGCGACTGATTTTTAGCACGGGCAACGCCGGGCAGGCGACAGCTAGTTTATATGATAAGTGTAGAAATGTTTTATGGCAGAAGTAGTGATAGTGACGAGCATGATGAAGGAGGAATGCGAAATTTTGAAACTGCACATTTGATTATAAAAAGGAAGCAGATAAGACAAAACTCAAATCTATTTGATTTACCTGATTCTAAAAGAGTTCATATATTTAATTCAATTGTAGCTACTAAATTAAACTTTTGTGCACTTTAACAGATTCAAGCAGTACTTTAGATTATCAAAGGAAGCATTTAAGTATGTGTGAGGAAATAACTGACAAAATAACGATTCGGCAACGTTCGTCATCGATTCCAATAGTGTTGAGGCTTGTAGTCACCCTAAGAATTTTAGCGGAGGGAAGTTACCAACATGGCCTGGCAAGGACTTAGATTTGGGATTAGCTCACCTAACAGTCAGTAAATTGTTTAAAGAAATAATTAATAATAGAAATGCCCTCTCGAAAAACCCCTAGCCAACTGCTCGTTCCACTCTATCAGCTCTACGAGCGTCTGGAATTGGTTTAGGTTTCTTATTTTCAACTGAAAGTGTTAACAAATGTTTTATTGTTTTATTAATAGCAAATAACACAAAAATAAATTCTATAAAACACATTTTCTAATATGGATATTTACTGTTTTGCGGCCTTCCATTTTTCTGGCGTAAGCGAATTTTCAAACGAGAGATACCGTAGTTTTGTTTCATACTCGTCGTTTCCTTTCGTCTTACGGAATGCAGAATGAAAACGTTCAACGACGCGACGTTTGACGTTTACACACGACAACAAAACGAGTGACTAAAATTGAAAATGACAAATGGAATGCAGATTAAGTCGCGTCGTATAATTTGCTAGCGTTTACGACATCGGTAATAGGGGTAAATGTGTCAAATAACGTTTTGGAAAAATGTAAACAGAAAGCAAAGGAACAGAGCTAATTGAACGTTCGAACTGGTGGTCCTTTTTTCTGTAAACACAATCTTTCATATGCATTAGATCCAAAAACTACTACTACTGCCAAAAGGATAATAATTGGCATTGTCATTGTGTATTGCCAAATCTCAGTTAAAATGAAAAAAAATAAAAATCACATCCCCCTGCTTTGCCATACTCAGATCAAATAAATTGAAAAATATGTCCTCAAAAGCAAACCCCGCCGCTCATAAGATACAAGATAACCCTTATTCTTGTCTTCCCCATAAACATATTAAAAACTCGCTTCTGCAAGCACTAACAAATTATCACAAGGACTATTTGTTTTGTTATATCCCTTTCCAACCTCACATGCATTGGGCCGCCTTATTCCGTTAAATAAATAAAAGAATAAACCTCTTTTTGAACCCCATTTTCTCCTCAAATGCACTTGCTTCTGGCTGTGAAAGTTTTGTAGCTTGTAAATGTGATGTTATGGGATCCTTTTCATCCTGTTTCGCTTGGTTCAATTTCTTCTTGTTTGGCTGACTTTTCTTTTTGTCGTCGTCGTCGTTGTCGTTTGTTCTTCCATCTGCTTTTATAGTAAATGGAGGACGACAATATCAAATGTTCCCAATTTTTATTTGTGGCCCAAGATGTCCTCTTTTTTTGTTCCATTTTGTTTTGTTTGTTCGTTTCTGAATGTGTTGTCGGTCGTATACTTTGCTCGTTTATGTTTTGCCGTTTTGTTTGGTTCGAAACTGTTTTTGATAGGATTGTGTGTCCTATAGTTTTTCATGCCAAATATGGGCGAAGTGTCCTTTGACTCCCACCGCACAAGCAAACAATTCATATTATTACCCTAGCTATTGACTTCATCTGGTGTGGTAGTGCCTTTTGCTCCACTCGAGTCTGTCCTTCACTAAAGAGGTATACCCTCGGTTGTCGTGGGGGTCTCCAAGGCAGAACTACAATGTTGTGTTAAATGTCCTTGCATGACTCTTGCATAAAGCGATAATATTGTGGGCATAGAATACTTATCGAGGAGGAAATAGTTTCTTTTTTTTTTTACTCATTCCATTTACAATTG
This sequence comes from Brachyopa scutellaris, assembly GCA_949775065.1. NCBI lineage: Eukaryota > Metazoa > Arthropoda > Insecta > Diptera > Syrphidae > Brachyopa > Brachyopa scutellaris. The sequence goes on from OX459112.1 coordinate 191,416,558, forward strand.
GCATTTGGTCCTTGGAAGTTATTTCACAGAGAATGTGGTTGACTTTGCATTCACTTATGAAGAAATCAGATTGCCAGAGCGTACATATGCGCGAAATATATAAAAATCGAAAATGAGTATTTTATACTTTGATGTTATAGTCCAAGGACTCTTGGTTACGAATTCGTGAGGATATGAAGACATTTTCCACTCTACAAGCGACTGACTGCTTTCAGTTGAGAGGAGTTTGCAACGCTCTTTTTGAAAGTTCAAAGGATTGGGAAGGATCCAGAAGACTGACAAAATACTGTCTTAAACTATTCATATAGGAATTGTCTTTACTGTGTTAGAGGCGTTACTGCATTTGCCATGAGTTTTTGAGAATTTTTGAGTGACTAAGTAACAAGATCGTCTAGATATCCTTCCAATTTTGAACTTGCTTAGCAGTGAATGCTACTTTGGCAGGTATTCGCATCTGTATCTTTTCTGACGCAACTGCAAAACAAGACTCTTTTATATAAGGCGCTGTAACGTTACTATATAATCTAATTCCATTGAATTTCTCACAACATTCCGAATATCTTCGAAGTAAAAACCACGCAATGCAAGAAACTCAATTACAACTTTCAAATGCGATGATTTATATCTTGTACCTCGTTCAAATTTTTCCTCTGCGATAATTTATTCGAAAAAAACTTTTGCATCCGTAAATTTCTTCACACATCCTTTGCAAGGACATTCCATATATAGTAACGATGGATGGTCCCTTTCCACACCGAACCGGCTAAGTCAATCCGCTATGTTGCCGTGTTGTACAACCAAACCACCATGCGGTGGTGGCGGTGTCAAGACATAACGATGTGTTACATTCGGATTCAAATATTTTTGTTCTCCTTTCTTCTTGTTTCGTATCCTTGTAGTGGTTGCCATCCTCCTCCGTGCGGCATGCATGGTAACATTTTTCTTTTGTCAATAATTTTACACATTCAAATTTATGCACTCCAGAGGGATAAACTTTCCCATGCGCATTTCCTTCGATCCGTAGCCAACTAACTGTGAGATACATTTGACTTTCATTAAATTGCGCTGCACGCGAAAGGCGAAACACAGGGTTAGGATAGTGAGCAAAAAAAAAAAAATAAAAAATGTTTATCTATGCATAAGGTTGGTGTTGGTATACTCATACATGCACATATTTAGAAAGCCAGTGAAAGTTTTTCCCATTTTTTTTAAAACTTTGGAAAAGAATCCATTGAAAATGTCACCGGAGAAAATGGGAAAAATGATAAACTTTTCGCGCTGTGGCAGTTACTTTAATTGGCATTTACTCCTGCACTGCGGATAAGAAAGATCCTGCTGCAGATGGAAAATGAATTGTTTGCGGGTCCTTATTTGTGGAAATGCTTTGAAAAATAGAAAATTGGGAATCTCAAGGAAGTGGCAATATTTACTTAATAATTTATTTAAACCTAATTAACGGTTAGTTTGAACAAACGGGTCGGGTCGCTTTAACTTACTTAAGGCAAAATTCCATGAATGCAACTTTGATTAGTAAAATTCCACTGTCTTGCCGGATCCCAGCTTGTGTATCTTTAATTATATTTCGTTCAGGAGTTGTTCAAAGTAATATCCGAAGCTCAAAACCGCGATGAGCGTTGGGTTCATGTGCAAAGAAGCACCCACGAAAATCCACCACCACGGAATAGTAACTCGAGATTGATATCATCTTTGTGTTTGCTTCATTTGGTTGAAAACTCCTTCCAAGCTTGAGTGCCCACTAAAAGTACTCCTCAGGGAACCATAACAACATCCACATCAAGAAAACACAAAAGAAACAACTTATTCGACATCCATCATACATGGAATAATCTACAGTTTTGACTATGCTGTTGTATGGTTCCAGGTACGAGTATATATCTCTTCTTCCAGTGAAAGCAATCTTCAAGTTGGGGTCGAAACTTCTTCCTCTCGGATTTTGTTTGGCTACTTAATTGTTCCAGAGATACCTTACCTCATCTCCGCAGCAATTAGCATTGCCAGGCAAGACATCCTTGTTAATCTAAGCAAAATAATCAGCATACGGAGTGAAAGAAAGAACATTTAATTACTCGAAACTTGCTTAGAACGTTAGAAGTTTGCGAAAAGTTTAATTCGAAAACCAACGAGACGAGTAGTGAAGCTCTTCTGTTGCACATTTCCCATCCCGTGTGAGATCTCATGAAACATGACCTCGTTGAAATTTATGTGAGTGAAACGATTTTATTCCCTCCGGAGGCGCATTGGAAAACATGGATGTTATCCTAGTTTTCGGACATATTGCTGTTATCTAATGCTCTACAAAAAACACAAAAAAAAAAGGAAAAAGATGATGTTCCTTTGTCTATTCCTCATAGAAGGACAACAGTAATGGTGGTGGTAAATTGAATTCCTTCTGGCATCTGTGCACGCAATCAAGTGCATAACCGGCGGTGGTTCCATAGTGTAGTGTCACCACGATTTTATGTGATCTTTCGCGGTTCCAAGGGAACCAGAAAAACCACAATGTGCTACCTATTCATTCGGTCCAATAGTGGCTTCATTTGGCTGTTGCAGTGAGCGAAAAGAGCTCACTGCTCCAATCGGCCCTCGGCTTAGTCTAGTTTCGCGGTTAAATTTCGGAAAATAACCAACGCGCGTTCGAACTAACGACGTGGGGGGTAGTCTGGTCAATATGTGCAGTGAAATTCTGAAATATGTTGGGATAATTACTGGCAGAAGCCCACTTGGTGCAAATTGCTTTAGCAGATGACCACATGCAGCGGGAACAAAGACTACGGGTGAATGCTGGCAAATTTGTTTGAAAATCGACACGATATGATTGAAAATCTGAAATCAATACAGGAGTGATGGTAAAACTCAGTGGTGAATATGTGTATGCCGATGGAACAATAGGATGGAGAGAAATTGTGTCCATTTTTTGAAGTGAAACTTCTTTAGCCGCGGTAGGGTAAATTTGCCTGAATCAGACGAAAAAGTGAAACGGTTCCCCTTCTCCAACTTCAACAGGTAGTAAAGTAACTGCAATATGTAATTAAATAAAAAAATACACATACATATCAAGCCACACAATATCAAAAGTACATGCAAGCGAAGAAAACAGCAACAAAACAAGCGAAGAAAATCAAATTCTTATTTTCAAACAACAACAAAACAAGCCATGCAAACATTGGGCCACCGCACAAGAGACGAAGGGACTGAGGTCTGCGGTAAGAAACGACTGAAAATCTTACACCGAGTTTGAGCTGTTGAATGATGTAAGAAACTAAACTATTATGGTCTGCATTTCCTGGCGAAATTTATGGGTGTACTCAGACTACCCTATTACATATAGGAGCTGAGAACTTGAGATCGAAGTGGCAGAAAATCAAATTTTCTGTCATTATCAGGGAACGGATTTTGTTGACTTTGCCTTTTTTTGCCTTTTTTTACTCATATTAACTTTTTTGCCTTGCTCACGCGAAAGAAATTTCAGTGTCCACACGTATGAGAGCAGGTTTTTCTCTTCTATGAACATGCACGCGTTGTTCACACTAGCGCGCATAAAAAAAATCTCGTCACACCAATACAACCCTTAATTTATTTGTATTTATTAACCCAATATATTAAGTACATGCGCTTCCCTTGCCGTAAGTGCAATCTCAGGCATTCGCCGCAGTTTCTTCTGAGAGAAACCTTTAGACATCTGCGCAGTACTTTTTTTTGTTACTGTGCGCCTTTTTATCTAGATTCTAGATTCATATTCTGTGGCATTATACTGGTCACTTAGTGCTGGTCTGTCATTGAAAGTAAAAATGCCCCAAGACAGAGTTCGTGGTGAAATTGGAAAAAGATTTTTAGTCTGGACCGCATAGGCATAGAAAAAATTGTACGTGCAAATTAACGAAATGGCGCTGCAAACTCTAAATTGGACTCAAATATTAAAGTCAAGGACGTGACATCTCTTATCTTGGCTACACTAGGCTCTGCCCATATTGTAAGGTCCTTTATTTCATTCAAGGCTTTCCTGAAAGATAATCGCAGGCGATTGTTACATACTTCAAAATGTTTTGGGTTACAATGTTTATTATTTTTGCCTTTATTATTAAATGCCTTTTTTTGCCTTTTTCTGCGGTATTATTTTGGCTTTTTTGGCTTTTTTTGGTCAACAAAATCCGAACTCTGGTCATTACACAGCCCTATCTCAAAAATGGCTTACTGGAGTTAGAACTAGTTTCACTTCTTACGCGCGAGAGTCTCACGCACCTTTTTTTACATTTCGACCATGCACTTCATACTTAACCCATATTCTGCGGAGTAACGAAATACTTATCCAAAAGTTAGGACATTCGCCATAGTATCTCTAAAGTCTAGCTCTAGATGGATCAACACGTATGAAATTTTGTCCAAGTTTTTCACAAGAAAGAAGAATACGTTGTTAGGGGGTGTCGTTATATGACGACACTAGGAGAATATGAGTACAAGTAATACAAGTAGTTCTAAAGATTAATTTTTATATTTAAAAAAAAAGGTTTTATAACAAAAGAAAATAGCTTAACATATTTCAAAATATTGAACCGTGGCACAGTGGATCGTTTCATACATGCTAGACGCAAAAAAAGTCAACTTCGATATGTTCTTTTTCGCAGTTCTAATCAATAACACCTATCCACTGACGTCAAAACTGCATTTAGACATTGACAACCCTTAGCTTGTTTCAATCGAGAGACATCAAAGTCAAATAACTAGTTGACTGCGAATGGAAGCTTGTTAATTTTACAAATCTAGTGCTTAACATTATTGTTTGCAGTTTCAAAAGTTAGTAAGCTGTTTAAAAAAAAATGCCGAATAACTTATAGTATATGTACTTCTTTATTTATGTAGTTTGGATGTCATATGTAGTCCCGTTACGAAAAAAGGGAAATAAAAAAATTGTGAAGCATTTTAGTGATCACAAAATATAGATTTTTTGTTTTTTTTTTTTGTTTTTCATTAGCTGTGGATATCATGTATTAGAAACTGTATTCATGGCATTTTTTTTAATTTTTTTTTAGGGACACAGTTTACACAGTCTTTCTCGTAACGAGTTTGGTGCTCAAAATCAAAATTTTGCCGGAATAAAAAACTTTTAGAATTTGTTATGAATAAAATAAGTGTGCCGCAAGTTAATGAGCGTTAAGTTGAGTTAATTAAATAAAAAATCTGGTCATCTTTCATCAGGAAAGAATTATTGATGAAAGCCGCCCAATTTGCGCGGAAGACTAAAAAAAATTTGATAATTGTGGCGAATACTCAAGAATGCCAAAGTTCGTGACCTTTTAGAATCGAGGTCTTCATCGAAGTTGCTGTCTGCTGCACAAATGGCTACGTGCGCTAGTAGTAGTCGCAAAATAGCAGATGTAGTGAAAGAAGTTGCTTAAACACCAGAAGCAGCTAAGAATTTGAAACAATTTGCGAAGTTAATCATACTGACCGTATTCATCTTCAAATCTATCAAACATACTTACTTACTTAACGGGCTCCCGACCCGTGGAGAGTCTCTGCCTGAGACACGGCAGCCTTCCACTCTTTTCGATCCCGGGCACGCTGCTTCCATTTGTCTAAACCAAGAGCACTAGCATCCGCGGTAGCTTGGTCCTTAAAACAGAGGTTCGGTCTTCCTTGTCGTCTCGAACCTGGGGGCTGTGATTCGAAGATCCTCTTCGCTGGAGCATTGTTGTCTATTCGTCTATGTGGCCAAGCCAGTGTATGCGACGTGTTTTGGCTTTTCGGAATACATCCACATCTTGGTACAGCTCATTGAGTTCGCATACTAAATTAAAAATATTGTTGCAAATACATTTTTTTATGCCATATCATAATTTGACAAAGAAATAATTATTTTGCAATTTTTTACACAGTACATACTAATGAGTATGACTACTATCTATGACCTTGTAAATGCTCAAAAAGAGTTAATTGTTTAAACAAAATCAAATCGTAAGAATTATTATGTCATAATATAACCGATAGAAGCTTCATTAGAATTTTCTACGTCTAGCATGTATGAAACGGTCCACTGTACGCCGTCATGTCTCCAACATCATTAGAACAGGTACGCGAAAATTGACAGGTGGAAGAGTTTTAGTCTCTACTATCAGACAGCATTTCGCTCAATTTTTTTGTTGACTTTCTTGCTTTTTTCCGCTTAGTGTTTTTTTTTATCAAAATTCGGTGAAACTTCCATTATCGCCATATTCAGACATACTGGTGCCAGCAGTTGATTCCGAGAGAGATAATCTACATTCAGGATCTGGTCCAATTTAACCGAATCTTCATCTCATCATATGGGGATGGACTTGGAGTGGCTCAATGAAAACAGCCTGAAATATATCATCACTTCCATCTATTATATCTAATATCTCTGCTTGAGACAAATTTCTGAAATAAATGAAAAATAACAAATGTACACAGGTTATTCTAGTGTCGTCACATGACGACGCTTTAATATACAGGGTGTTTCCAAGTTAAATGTCAAGACTTTGGCAACTGATTCTTGGGTTTATTCTTAGAAAAAAATCGTTCTACAGCAAGCATCTATCTCCAATTTGGACATCATTTATCGAGAATTTAAGAAAACACCTACTTTGGTGTACCTTGACCCATACTAACTCAAATATCTCCGCTAATACTTACTACAGAAACTTCTTTTAGGGCTTTAATTTTAGAAGAAATTGTTTACCTATTTTTTAACCACAGTTGGCAATTAGTGCGATTTTCTAACTAAATCATAATTTTGCAAATTGTTTTTTGAATAAAGTATGACTTTGCGAAGGTTTTAAAGTATGCTCATTTATTAGAATACCCGTCAAAGCCCTAATTTCTATACCATTTTCCACTTAACATCCCAGACTCAAACCTGACTGAGTATGTAGGCCTAGTTGGAAAATTTAATTAGGAAAAGTGGTTTAAATGATTAGAAAACACAATTCAATTTATCAGTTAAGGTTAGAATAAAGCTCACGGTACCTTTGTCGTGCTCTATTGGAACTTTCGTCACAAAGCCCATAAACGTAGATAATATCTGCGTATTCTTAGTTTGTAAAAGATGCCATTTCAAATACCGTTTCCAAACAACCGTTATGTAACCTTGGCTTCAAAAATTAAACTGATAAATTGAATTGTGTTTTCTAATCATTTAAACCACTTTTCCTAATTAAATTTTCCAACTAGGCCACATACTCAGTCAGGTTTGAGTCTGGGATGTTAAGTGGAAAATGGTTTAGAAATTAGGATTTTGACGGGTATTCTAATAAATGAGCATACTTTAAAACCTTCGCAAAGTCATACTTTATTCAAAAAACAATTTGCAAAATTATGATTTAGTTAGAAAATCGCACTAATTGCCAACTGTGGTTAAAAAATCCGGCCAAGTGCAAGTTATACTTGCGCAATAAGTGTTCCGTACTATGTATCAGTTATTTTAACTACATACTATATATGTATGTCATAGATTGATGTACAGTAGGGTAGTTGAAATTAAAAAATTAATTTAAAAAAAACGGTTAAAGTAGGGCAGTCGTAATAATTATTGTTCCATCTACACTTTATTCTCAATGTTTGTGATTTTATTCAGATTTTTCTGAGCGATATTTTCGGAGAAAAAGCTCGGGACAGCAAGTTGTAACGTTTTGTGAAAAATTGTTAAGAAACTACCCCCCCAAAGGCGAAATTCAGCTTTTTAAGTTCTGGTCTGTGTTTAGGCCACCAATTGCTACAACTGTTCCAAATTTCAATAGTCTAGCTTAAGTAGTCTCTGAGAAAAAGGCCTGTGACAGACAGACAGACAGACAGACAGACAGACAGACAGACAGACAGACACCGAACTGATTCCATTAGTGTTCCGTTTTGGTACGGACGGAACACTAAAAATAGGTAAAAAATAATTTTTTCGCTTTTTACCTGCTGCGGTTTTTTCCAAGTATCATAAAATCTGCTAGTTTTTCAAAATATTTACTACACATTTTTTTATTAACAACTGTTACGTTCATAAGAAAAAATAATAAAACGGTATGTTTATTACGCATTTTATGTAGAAAAGCGACCTGAAAGTCAAAAAAATGTATGGGCAAGATTTAGGATATTGACTTAAAAATAAAATATCTGGAAAGCAAAAAAAAGGTATCCAATTTATTTAAACGCAGTTAAAAAGGGTGTTATTTCTTCTAAAATTAAAGCTCTAAAAAAAGTTTTTGCAGTAAGTATTAGTGGAGATATTTGAGTTAGTATGGGTCAAGGTACACCAAAGTAGGTGTTTTCTTAAATTCTCGATAAATGATGTCCAAATTGGAGATAGATGCTTGCTGTAGAACGATTTGTTTCTTAGAATAAACCCAAGAATCAGTTGCCAAAGTCTTGACATTTAACTTGGAAACACCCTGTATATGCAATTACCAATCTCCAAAAGCGTACTACTATAATTTTATATTTGCATATCTACAACACTACTTTAGCTTTTTCAAAATATAAAACTCTCAAATATATTAAACGGTAATTATTGTTGTGTTTGGTCGCCGTGGCGGTGGTGGTTAGTGCATTGGACTACTACGCATGCTGCTCGGTTTCAATCCCAGCCCGGGTCTAACACCTAAAAAAGTTTTTCACGGTCGCCACCTCTTTCGAATGTCTGACAAGCAATCAAAGAGTATAATTTGTCATGAGAGGCTTCTCAATTCGCCGTTCGGACTTCGGAGTCGGTAAAAAACTGTAGGTCCCTTCCAGTTTTTTATTTTTTTTTTTGTATAAACTACGCACGCTAAAGGGGATATGAATACCCTTTTAATGCTTACACACATCGCGAGCGGTGGTAAAAGTAACACGCACACACAAATGGTTGCGAGAAGCTAGGCCTGGTTCTAAATAGGACTGCTGACGTCGTATATTTGTTAATTATGTTTTGTTAAAAATAAAAGAAAAAATATAATTTACGAGAGTCGAAAATCGATTACTTGAATGAAAAAAAAATGCCAAAAAATCGAAATTAGGTATAATCAAAAGAGATCAGTCCGCCAAATTCACTCTGCAGCATCTGAACAGCGCTCACACGTAATATGTACATATGTACTTCCCATAGCGCATCAGAGAAACAATTTTTTTGCATTCGTTGCATTTGGCTGATCAGTTGTTGGCGATAAGAAAATGCGGACAAATGTTGCATCGACCACGTTTACGTGATTTTTATTCAACTAAACTATAAATAACGCTTCGCAAAGCATGAAGTCGATGGTCATCAGCAACATTGATCATTGGCTGCACCGAATGAGCAAGTTTTCCACCTGCTGTTGTATTCCAAGCTAGATTTGGCCAAAACATCATTGGAATACAATGCTACTACATAGCTTCCATGAGTATACGTTTGTGAAGATATGTCCAACATATACGAAATTGCTGGCTCTGGGGTTTTGCCATCTTTATACAATACAATTGGATCAGCAGCAGAAGGCTCCAACAATTGTCTCGCCCAATTCATCTGCACTTTCTCCACTGCCACTCACGGTTGCCAGTTTGGTAATTTTTAACCAAACTTGGTAATTTTTGTTTGCACTTTTATATGTTTGCGAATTTGGTAATTTTGAACTCACTTTGGTAACTTATTTTTTCCATTTTTGTAGCAATTTTTTTTTTTTCAATTGGCAACTCAAATAATGATCTGCTTCAGCGTCAGCAATTTCTGCTGCTGTCGGCTCATATGAATCTTCGTCATCTTGGAAATTACTGCATTCAGATTCAGTGGATACATAAATCCTCCGCCTCTTCCATTTCATTTCAAATACTGGCCGACGTAAGTCGGTCCAGGTTTCGTCCAGGAGTCCGACCCCGTCCATCGGAGTCATCTACCGAAAGTGAAAATCGACATATTTCGACGATAAAATAAAAGTCAATAAAGCACGGGTCTAAAGCTCTGCGAGAAAAAAAGTTGTTCAACATTTTTTCACGAAATAGTATCAAAATTGATACCAGTTCTGTTAAGGGCTAAGTCCAGTAGATATCACTGATCTTGGAGCTTTCGTACTCCTACGTGTTGACTTTTCATTCAAATGGCAAACTCTACCGTAAGATGCTTTCTATGACACTCCGATACTTTCGAATGTAGACTTATGGATGTCAGATATCGCTTTCATCTGATGGTGTGCTAAAAAGTCAATCTGGTTACTTCTTAGCAGTTTAAACATTCTAGAACCCAGACATTTGCGAGTCACTTTAAGGCTTCAACAATTCTTCAAGGCCAACCGCCCGTTTTGCAGCCAAAAGTATACCATCCACCCTTTTCTATTTTTAATTCCACCACTAGAGTTGTGAGTGGAACTGATTAACATGGTTACAAGATGCTGGGCCTATTGTGGTTCTTTATCGTTTTTATGGGAACCAACCAACCAACCAACCAACCAACCAACCATTGGGAAAGACAATCATTTGGGGATGCAAATTCAAGAAAACCGCTTATTTATGTCAAATAAGACCCGAATATTAAATTTCATAGACGTTCGCTTTATTAAAAACATTAAGCCAATCCTAAAACCACCCCCCGATCGCCTATCTATCCCCTAAATACATATGATAAACGATTTATTCTGGTACAGACGTATAACAAAGCCCTTCCAGCAATATCAAGATTATTTACGAACTCCCAAAATCCCGTCCGGCCAAGGAAGGACACAAGCCGCACAGAACATGTCCTCTCTTAGAACGACGCCAACAAAAGAATATATGAAGTAGGAAAATAGAATTTGTACACAGCGGACATTTACTTCCTGGCCATTCCCAATATTAATATCCATGATGTCCCTTTTTATGTGAGCTCTTCTTGTGATACTCATCGCCACCCTTCTTGCCGTGCTCCTGTTCGTGGCCCCAGTGTTTTTTCTCCTCGTGCTCGGCCTTGTGTCCCTTGTGCCCGTGATGGTGGTGACCCTTCTTGCTGTGTCCCTTCTTGCTGTGGTCGTCTTCGTGATGCGATTTCTTCTGATGACCCTTTTTGTGGCTGCCACCCTTTTTGTGTTTTTTCTCCTCTTTATGGGCGCCGTGCTTCTCCTCTGAACCCTCGTCGTGGCCCTCGTCGTAGAACTTTTTCTCCTTCTTGTCCTCGTTCAGCTTGTGTATATGATGTTTGCCCTTAATGGAGTGACCCTTCTTGAAGGAGCCGTGCTCCTCGAATTCGTGTCCTTTTTCCGCCTTATCGCCCTTTTTGTGTTTCTTGTGGTGACCACCTTTGTTCTCGTGTTTCTTCTCGTACTTGTCCTCTTCCTCATGCTCGCCTTTTTTACCCTCCTTATCGTGGTGGCCCTTCTCGCCCTTGGCATAGTGTTCGGACTTTTTTTCGCCCTTTTTACCCTTCTCGCCTTTGTCGGAGTGATGCTCCTCGTGGGACTCCTTGCCATCGCCTTCCTCCCATTCTTCATCTTCGTGCTCGTGATGGTGCTTGGAAGCAGCCACGTCTAAATCATGTTCCGGCGAACCATCGACTGGGTCACAGGCCAGTGTGAACATGTACAAGACACAACACGATATGCAGATCCATGTTAATCGATTATGTGGCAGTCGCAGCGGTAGCATGTTCGTTGTGCTAATTCCGTTTGAGTACAGACGCCGAAGTGCGTGTCGGCGAAGGCTTTTAAAGTGAAACTAAAACTGAAGTTCTTAGGCGGAAGTCGGGTGGTGCTGTGCGGTTTAACTTCAGGAAAATTGCCTCAACCGCAGAGAGGTGTCATAATGTTGCTTTTTTTGCAACGATAAGAAGTGTTGGTCATCTAGAGGAGAAATATTGTTGAAGTTCCGTTCGTTGAGGCGTGAAAGAGTGACAAAAAAAAAAAAAAAAAAACAAGTAAGTGCACCTAGGCGAAGAAGTAAATGAATATTTTTCTGTACTCATGTAGTGTTGTAAATTTCATAGTTAGGTTAGGTAAGGTACGCGGGCATTACATTTAGGTTTATGTGAACCCATTGTGCTACCCATGGTATCAGTGTCTTGGTTCCAATCATCCGGACTTCCTGGCAAACTTAAGCAAACCTGATGGTGATCGGTCTGATAGTTCGTCGATATTTTAGAAGGTTCTGTTTCTAAGTTGGCAGAGGTTTGGGCAGTGACAGAGAAAATGGGCTGTGTCCTCTTCATCACCGCATACCCTGCACCTTGGCCTGGAGGTTACAGAGTGGAGGTATAACCATACATACCATCTGCTTGCTCTCTGTGTAGCGCTGGCCAATCCATTCGCGGCTTCATTGCCTGATATTCCAATGTGACTAGTGACCTAGCAGAGTTTTACGTTGTGCTGCGTGCCAAGAATCTTAAGTTCTTCGTGGCAACACTTCACGAGCTTAGATGTTATTTATTTATTTAGTCAGGGGTATTCTGTGAGTTGTTGGCCAGGCGTAACATTCTTGAGATTGGTTAGAAATGGCCGTAGTTGGTGCGATGGTGAGGAAGGCGAAAGAGCGGTACTGACCAAAGCTTACGTGGGTAGTAGTGCGGGGGAATCTATTGTACCTATTATTAGTTGGAGGACGAAGAGTATGTCTGCTACTTCGCGAGGTTTCGCAAGGGTTTGCAAGTGAATTAATTTTAGCCGATTTTCGTACGGCGGCCGGCGGTAAGATATACATAGATGTCGGCCCAAGAGAGACCATGTAATGCAAAACGGATAAACCTCCTGCGCCGCACAGTTCGAGTCTAAGAGAGTGGGTAATGTAAAATGGCGACCAAACTTGATAGGCGTATTCAAGGAGGGGTCTGACAAAGGTAATGTAAAGAGATTTTGTAATGTAAGTGTTCGAGAATTCATTGGACCGGCATTTTATGAAACCAAGAGAAGAATTGACCCTGTGTATTATTTGATCAATGTGAGAGCGGAAGTTAAGCTTCCAGTCACAAATAATACCAAGATCATGTATAGAGGAAACTGAGGGAACAACCTCGTTACGAAAGTAATAGGTTCTGCGGGGCGGGGAGATTCATTTACGGGAGAAGGTTATGGATTGACATTTAGCGACGTTAAGTTGTAAAAAGTTTTTGTCGCACCGTGTATAGAAGCACCGTGGTGTAGTGGTAAGTGCTGTTGGTCCATCATTCCTGCAGAAAATATAACACGCACACACAAATAGTTGCAAGAAACTGGCCCAGGGTCACCCCGAGGTGTAGCGCCACCTAAAGTAAAGAAATGTATAGTGAATCGGTAGGGGTAGATATCACCTTAATGATTTTCATGTCATCCGCGTTTATAGATAGATCGGAGTGTTTTTATGTAAAATGACCAACATCATTTTTTGTTAAAATAAAGATAAGTAGACTGAGATGACTGCCTTGAGGAACACCTGAAGCTAACACAGAGCATTTACACATTTTCTTAAAATTATGGCGTGTAGGCCATCGGGGCCTGGGGAGAAATCATTCTTGAGCCTATTTACCTTTTCGCCTACCATATCGGTCCTTGTATGTCAATTGAGACTAACGAGGTATGTAGGCAGTTATACAGGTATCTGAAAAAGTCAACGTCCGGTTCGTTAACGTGGTCACTATACGAAAATATAGTCACTGAAGAAGGTCGCAAAGAGGTTCGTGATTCCCTTAGGGTCCGAAGATGATGTATTAAAAAATTTTACAGTGGAAGGGAAGCCATCGGACTTTGTCTTGACATTGATAAATTGGTAGAAACGTCTACGATCTGTAATTAGACTTAAATGCATTTTATCGAGATATTCGAGATAGAGGGATTCGCAAAGGATGGAAAAGCGCGAGTAAGCTCGCTGGTAGTAAGCATAATCAGAGGCAGCTCTGGATCTCAGGTAAGTTCTCCATAGTTTTTTCTGACATTTCAGTACGCAGTTCATTATTATACCAGAAAGGGAAGACGAACAGCTTTTTCGAGGCACATAAGGGACGGATTTGAGAAAACAGTCAAAGATTGCTGTGTAGAATAATTCGAGAGCAAAGTCACTATAGTTGTACTATATCCTTGGATTCTTGTAGTTGAGAGTTAGGTTCTGAATTCCAAATTCCAACGTTTATAGAAATGTCAAGCTCAACAGAGACTTTCGCAGACCTTAGGTAGATGCATTATTGTGATCAATATTGTATAGATAGCCGGGGCTAACTCCGTAGCAACGAAGAAACTCTTTATCCAAATTAACTTTCAGACAGGGGCTGTTGCAAAAGATCCTGTAAAATGAAACTAAATTCAGCAAACACTAAAATACTTTTACCCTATAAGTCATTAAATTGAGGATCACCCACAATCACTTGCCTCGCCTTGCTATGCCAATAATATGTAGGTAAAAAATGAATGTGAGGTCAAACCTCGGTTTAACATCAAATAAAAAAGAGTTCACGTGGCTTTCACATCTCGAGTCGCTTGTAAATACAAACACACTCTAATCACATTTAATATTCCATATGCGCACCGCTCGGTAGGTAACGTATCTCACACGTCATACTATGATATTTATGTGTCAAACTTATGCAACTGTAACCTACTGATATGCCTTCCGGGTTTGTTCATTTTCCCCAAGTATTTTACAACCCCTCTCTCGGCAACTGTAATGACATTCCATGTTTTCATATGCGTACGACTGGTATTTTTAATCCCACTCCACCCGTTACCTGCATTTACTAGTCGTTATCGTACCTGGGCGCTGCAGGAGGAAGGTTCACTTTTATCGGGTTCGAGAGTGGAAACACTCACACTACTTACTCCTACGTGTGCACACGTTTGCCTTGTACGCCATTCATTAAAATCTCAAACATGGTAGATCCGACATGGAGAGGCATCCCCTCACCATCCCCCTTCGATAATAAATCTCAAATTGAATACGTTTCCATGCCATTCACTGATGGCATCACCCTCACCAGTCGTCATCCCACTATGCACAGGTTAGTCCTTGTTTCCAAGTAGCAGGAAGGAAGGAAGGATCCTTGTCGAATGCCATAAATTATCGAAAAAAAAGCTTAAGATTTTCGCTTTTGTGGCTTTCAATTGAATGTTTGGTATGTCCTTCCATGTTCCTTTTTCGATTCGATAAAGTAAGAGCGAAAGAGAAAGTAAGCAAGTCCTTAATGTAGCTCCTTATTTCGCATGGAGTTTCTACCGCAGTGAATAGCGCTACCTGCGCGTCGTTATCGTTATTCGTAGGGATTTTCAATACTGATTTAAAAAGTACCTTTTCAATTATTCTAATCGTTGATGTGGGAGGGCGGCTTCTTTTCGGGAATCATTTCCATTTCTCGAAAATGCAATTCCACTTCCTCTACTGCACAATCAACGGCGCAATCCCCGAAAGTTCGATTCGATAAAATACGGAGAAAAAATGGGAGCTCGGCGTTAATTGAATTAATGAGAATTTATATACATTCTTCTTGCTTCCTCTCCAGTTTCTCCAGCCGCAGCCGTCTTTTTAACCCTAAGAGCACTTACCATTGCCCTCTTTTTACAACAACGCCCTCCGAAATGCACTTCTGATTTCCAGAGGAGCAAGTTTTTACCAAATAAAATTTATTTGCCAAGCACTCAAGACTTCCTCCAGCAGCAGCAGCAGCAGCAGCAGCAGTAGCAGCTCATGGGGGACCGATTTCCACACGATCCTGTGATAACGTTCCGTATGTACCGACGACGTTAGGGAGCAGCAGCTCTAGTTCTGTGGAAAAGTTTTCACCACCACGAAGTTACTTGCTCATGGTGATGGTAATTGTATATGCGCGAGGCTTTTCCGATGCATCCTTGGAAAACGAGATGGAGCGAGACAAAGACATCTTTATTCCACACCCACCCCTTGGGGGTATTGGATTTTGCTGATGAATTTGGTTTTTGTGGTAATGATTTAACATGCATACAGTGTTATCTGAAGCAACGATGGGTGGAGCGGGCTGGGGCAACTTGAGGCTGCCACTCGGAGTTAGAGTAACAACCATTAATCTACAACAATTGCAATTTAACTCGGAAATGCCATTCATGCTCTGGATCTGAAGTGCAGTGGAGAGGGGGAAACTTTTCGGATGCATTTTAATTGACTTTTTTTGCGGCATTTAATTTGTGCCGGGGATTAGGCTGTGAGGAGACATTTTAATCGGAATCAATGGCAATTTTTTTTGACTTTATACCCCCGTTGTTTGGTTGAGAGTCTGAAGAGCCTTTTAACTTTTGGGATATGATATCGGGTTTCGAACTGTGTTTTCACTAAAAATAAATATTTTCTTCAATCTTGTACGACAGAATTATGGCTTGCATTGACAGCTCTAACTTCTAACCTCTGACTTCCAAGGTGAATTTAGAAAAAAATCATTGAACTTTTTACCAGAATTTTACTCTGACAAATATTGCAGACGAAGAAATTATGTGCGTTTTTCGTAGATTTCAAAGCTGCGTTTGATTCAACTGATAAAAAATCGCTATTTTTCAAACTCTTTGTCATGGGGATATCAATAAAAATGTTAAACATTTTAAGTCAATTATATAAGGACACCGTAGCGCAAGTGGTTAGTGCGTCGGACTACTGAGCCAGCGGTCTTGGGTTCGAATCCCGCCGCAAACACCTAAAAGTTTTTCACAGTGCCCACCTCTTTCGAATGTCTGACAAGCATCAAAGAGTATCATTTGTCACGATTGAGCTTCTCAGTTCGCCGTTCGGAGTCGGCAAAAAACTGTAGGTCCCTTCCATTCGTGCAAAAATATAACACGCACACACAAATGGTTGCGAGAAGCAGGCCCAGGTTCACCTCGAGCTGTAGCGCCAACTAAGTAAGTAATATAAGGACACAGAATCGGCAGTATGGAATGGTGAATTCTTATGGTTTGCAACAGCAATGGGTGTAAAGCAAGGGAGTACGGTTCTATTCATTTTGTTCCTGAATGACAATTGTTGCCCCTTAATCAGTACCTTATTAACCTTATTAACCCTCTTCCTCTTTGTACGGGCTTTCTGTCTAGAAAAACGAAGTTCTTACTTCCTGTCTTCCTTTTTATTGTTCCTTGTTGTTTTTTGAATATATTTCGTAAATTATTTTTTTGTGCACACTGGAAAACAGCAAGGAGAATCCTCCATCAGAATGATTTACATACATGGGCAAATGAAATCTGATGTGAACTGAACAAGGTTCCTCATAATTAATTGTTTGGGAATCATATTCAATCAGTACGCTTGTGCATTTTATTTTTGTGAAAATGTATTTTATGTAGGTACAGTATTTATAAATAACATATTATCATAAGACAAAAGGAGGTGTGGATGTGATGGACCAAATGCTTGGTCAATACACAACTAAGAGGAAAACAAACCACTTGCTCTATTTTACAGCATTGTAGACATTGCTGGATTAGGGGCATAGCATACATAATTTTCCGGTCCAACAACACAATCTCGTTCAAGACTGTCAAGTCGAGTCAACGCAGGAAGTTTCTTGAATAGTTGGGGAAGCATCTTTGTACGCCTATATGTGACAATAACTAGGAGAGCTCGAATTTCTCGAAATGTTTCAAATTTACACGTAAAAATCGCAGTTGTATGCATTTCGGGTGTACCAATTGATCAAATTGTACATGATACCCACCAGCCATTTTTGCCTGATGATGCTTCTCAGGAAGACACTCCAAGTGCTATCACCAAGAAAAATTAAAAGAGCAACACGAAAGAGTTGCATACAGTGAAATAAGCCAATTCGCCAGATTCATAGTTTGACAAAGACGAAGTGCGAAATTTTCCACATGTCTTCATAATAGAATATATTTTTTTACTAATCTATAAATAAATAGCTAGATATCTTTCTATCATCATCTATTTGTATGATCAAAGAGATATTGGAATGAAAAACAACAAATTATTTCGTTTCATTCACAAATATTTTGAAGATGTAGCTTACAGATATCACCCAACTGAAACTGCATGTGCAACATACTCATTATGCAATAAAATCCGTATATACATATGTATGAACATACGAGGGCGGTCCGATAAGTACTTAGTTTACAAAAGAAAAATAAACCTTTTGGAAAAGTGGCGATTTATTCCTCAACATAGTCTCCTTTTAGCCCGATACACTTGATCCAGCGATGCTCCAAATTCTTTAACCCATCCAAAAAATAGGTTTTCTCGAGGTCTGCAAAGTACCCCCTTATACTAAAATGACTTGCTCATACTAAAATTCGCAGACAAGCTGTCACGTGACACGTGGTCAAAATAAAACTACGAGTCCGATTCGGCTGAAATTTTGACAGTAGCCGTCTAATTAGAATTTACTAGACGATAGTAAATCTCTCTTGCGATACTGGCACCATCGGGCTGTGAGGCTAAGTACTTATCGGACCGGACCACTCACGTACATATCTATGTTTGTATATGTAGGGGAGAGTAGTGTACCTAGGACCGGTTTTCAGAAAATCAGCGTTTACCATATTCACGTCTATCACAGAATCCGTCGTATTCGGAATTTTGCTACGAACCCCGAAAGAACTACGAATTTCAAATTTCGTAGAAAGTGTTAAGTTGTTAAGTGCGCCAATGCACATTCAGATTCCACTACGACGGATTCTGTGATAGTTCTTTCGGGGTTCGTAGCAAAATTCCGAATACGACGGATTCTGTGATAGACGTGAATATCTCTTCATATAGTTGAAGACTCGAAACTATAACCAATTTATTACTCTTTCTAAAATATTTATTTAATGTTTCAAAAATGTTGTCAATTTATCCCAGGAGCTAAATAAGTGATCTTGGTTTTCTTAGTCCAAGGTACACTATGTAAATGTACCTTGGACTAGACCATAGTGTACCTCGGACCATACACACTAAATTGCAAATATTATCGACAACAGTAACATTAGGTTTAATTTTAATAGCTAAAAAAATATATAAATATATCTTAACTGACAACTTAATACAAAAAGCAAAGAAATTTTACATTAAATGTTGAAAAAGTTGAAAGCAAAGTTATTTGCCTTGGAAGTACATATGATAGTATGACTATTGGTCAAAACATCCTTTACAGTCTTCTCCAGTGAAGTTTTATCGACCTGAGGTCTTTTTATACCTGATATAGGTGACCTAGATTCAAATACCGAGAAATCCAAAAGGATTACAGATGAAGTATTAATCAATGTGTTAATTGGACCGGTCCATGGTACACCAAAAGTATTGGACCATGGTGTACATGTGCACTTTATTTATTTTAGTAAGTGTAACTTTTTTTTATTTTAGTAACTTAAATTAACCTGACTTCAACTGAATAGATGAGTCAGTAATTTGTTTATAAAAATTATCCGGAGCTTACTTTCACACCAAATTTTTCCACAACATACTTCACAAATATACATAAAATTTTACTTTTCGGGGTAAAAAACATTCCTAGCAAATTACTCACTAGGCTAACATGATACGAAGAAATACAGTGCCAGTTTCAAACTGAGTCAATGTGTTACAATATGGCACACAATTCGTAGAGGAACTTTTGTCAAAAGAACATAGATATACTAGAAAAATCCCGCTCGGACCGAGGTACACTTGGTCCAAGGTACACTACTCTCCCCTATATATATACAATTTTGAGAAAGTTAATATTAACCTGGGTTAATAAGGTACTGTCAAAATTTATTTTTTCTATAGTTTTCGAAATAAATCAAATATTTGGTCACTGAGTCTGAATGAAAATGTATTATTTAGTTCGAAAATATCCAAGGTATGATAAAATGAAAGTACCCATATTAACCCCGGTTAATAAAGAACGTGTGAGGGTTAAACGATATTCTTTGTGGAGGCTAGGCGTTTTATCGTGTGGAAGAAGAATCAGAGTTCTTATGTATGCAGATTTTATAGTCATGATATCTGACTTTGAAAAATATTGTACGAAATGGAATCTGACGGTGAACTTATGTAAGTCGAAGGATGTGATATTCAAGAAAGGTGGTGGTGAAATGACCGATGGTGCTTTGGTGGAGAGAAAATCGAAATAGTTAAAGAATACGACTATCCTTGTCTGAAAATAGCTTTTAATCTGAGCCTGAAGAGTCATTTCACAAGAAAATTAGAAGTAGCCAAGACTGCATTAAATTCAACGTGGAGAACCTGTATGAGCACAATAACTCTTCTCTTAGGTGCTAAATTTAGATTGTTCTTATCGACATCAAGATCTGTTATGTTATGTACTTCATGGCACAAATTTGGTGATGTGAAAAATCCGATGATGTCAAAAAACTACTTAGATTTTTCCTGAAAAGTGTATTTTTTCTCCCAGCTGTAGCTCCAAACCACATGCTGTTCTTGGAAACAAGTTTACTACCTTTGTTTACATTTACATAATAAAAGCAATGTCTCAGCCGACCAACCAATGAACCGACTAACGAGATCCACAGTAGCACATGCTGTACACTCTAAAGCTTAATTTTTTTAAAAAGTGGACTCTTTTGACACAGAAGTGCGGTATAGTGTTGAATGTAATGATGGACAATGTGGATGATTGAGGAAATATTTTATATAGCTTCCTGCAAAATTTAGATGTAATGATCAGAGAAGAATTCAGGGAGCTGCACTGCACAGACAAGTTCACAACAAGCTCAACTACGGTGGAGATGAAAGCAGTACATTGAGTATCTCAACAATTTTAAAACCAGAGGCGAACTACTGAACCTTAATTTCTAGCCGCATAGAGAAGATCTCCCTATAATATGCTATGTGCTTTTGTAACCTTGGGGTGCTAGAAAATGTTTTTCACTTCCTACCTGTGTGTCCAATTCTGACGGAGATAAGACAAGTTTAATTCGAGAGCACGGTTATGTCTTCAGAGAGAACTTTGATCATCCTGAAAGGTGGTGAAGGCTGGACCTCAGTCATCGTGTATTGCAAAAAATCATCGATCTACAGAGCTAAGATAATTGCCGTAGAATTTAAGTTATATTTAAAAATAAATAGTTATGAAATATTTGGTTTTTCGTTTATCCCTAGACTTTTATTTTTATTTTCCAAAAATTTAACTTTATTTTTATTTTTTATTTTATTTTTATAATCTGCGCACGCTGAAGGGAATTTCAATACCCTTATAATGTTTACACATAACACGAGCACATGAAGAACAAGAACGAGAGACAGACAGATCGACGTAGTGATAGGAAACTCAGATGTTAGGTTTTAACGAACTCTGTGGGTGGTGTCCAGGATAACTGGAGAGTTGTGTATTATTGAAAATTTTGTCTTTGCTTATGATTCACAGAACTTGTTACCAGATGTTTCCTATTACTGTTTTGTGAGATCAATTTCATAAGCCATATCAGCGTCCCATACTGCCATTGTTATGCCTTCGCAATAGGTTTTGACATTAACTTCTGAAACTGAACAACTTATTTTATTTCGTGAGAAATAAATGTTTCGGGAACATCTGAATTTGAACATAATACATAAATTTATTTACCATTTAAGTTGACGGCCAAAGCCAGATTTGCATGTAGACACAAATAAACACATTGCTCCAATTATTTTTAACTTTCATATTCATAGTTTCAAATTAAATACCTACGGGCAAAACTCTCTTTCTTTTCTCCAATGCCGTAACTGAGAAGTAAACACTTTACATGAAGGCATTCCCATATCGTTCTCGATCGTCCATTTTCTTTTGTGTACACAAGAGAAGATCGCTAACGAAGAAAAAACGTGCGCGTATTTGGAACAGCCTATAGTTCTCCCGTTGTCTAAATAGGAGCAGGAAGTCTGCCTCAAACCACTATTTCTGTGCGAGCGTTAAACAGTTCAGAATAAATTGTGTGATCCTTAGATTCGTATTAATGGAAACCATTTAAAAAGTAATCGTACAAAATATAATTAAAAAAAAAAACTTCATGTCACTCTGATTGACTCCCATTTGATTTCGTAAATCCTGCACATCCTTTATCGGGGCTAAACAGAACCAACAAATGTAAAAACTTTGCTTTTCGCCTTTAAATTGTAATTGAAATGTAACTTAGGGAAATTACCCAAAGAAAAAAAGATGGGATCAATCGTATTTGAACAAATGCCGTACAAAAGATTTAAGCAAATCACTTCTACCATACTACGAGTAGTATATCCTTAAAGTACGTTTAACCTCAAACTCCCACAGAAGACTTTTGATCTCTGACATCGTTTCTTGTTTTGAGTTTCACTCGGCTGGGGAGAGGGAATGAAAATTCAATTTCAATAAAGAGCCAACCTTCTCTCTAAACGCACATTCACATGTCAAAGAGGGTTAGAAGCCCCAGCACCGAAGAAACCTTTTCGATTCATAGGGGAGCGTAATCACACACAATAATCCTTTAAAAATGTAATCCTTTGGCTTGATTCTTTTCGTTTTATTTTGTTCTTCTTAGTTGGTTTTTTTTTTTTGGCGTTTTGCGTTTGCCGGAGCCGGAGCCGGAGCCGTTTGTGCGTTTCCTGCCCGAAAATTCAAATCGAATCCGCACAAAGTGCCACCCGTTTATTAAATGTCGCGTGTTTTATTCTCAATTTTAGACTTTTCACTGCTCCTTCTGGTAGTGGATAAAGAATTTCCAGCTAAAGCTGTCTTATACGCTTTCACAGTGATAAGGATTCATCATGGAGCCGAAGCTGGGGTTTGTTTTATATTTATTTTTATTCTTATTTTTGTTTGTTTGTGGGAGTTTGGCATTTTGCTTTTGTTATCGTCACCTCCCCACCTCATGAAAAATTTAATTTCAGCATTTCAACCGAATAGAGGCATTTGTTATTCTCTGCTCTTTTTTTTATCGAGAAGACTGGGATGGGCGTGGGCATATAAAATGCTAGAGGCGGAAGATTTTGTGAATAAAATATTCACGCATTAGGAGGATGAAAAGTGTGAGAGAGCATCATGCTTAGTGTGAGTTTTGAGGTGATGGTTGATGCGATACGACATTGATCTATTACTAAGGGAATCGTCCTGAAGGGATGGGACCTGTGCACGATTTAAGTAATTGCAAAGCATGCAGAGTCGATTTGAATAGGTTAAGCACAGTGAAATTGAATTGAATCTGTCGTAGAGTTCCTTAAAACATGATGTAAACTTTAACAGTAAATCATGAAGTTACAAGTAAACTGCCCAGCCCACGTCCCTTGTCTAGAGAGTCGTTTGTGAAAAAAAATGTTGATCGAATCACGTTCGTAGGCGACAGAAAAATTTTTGTCTGCCGGATGTGTTTTCTTTCAAAAATCAAATTTTAGCCCGTTTTCCAATATTGCTGTATCGTTTTTTCTTCAAATATTGCTCCAGCAAAATGGGTACGAGGGGTATCTCAAAAGTAAGTTATACTATTTTTAAAAAAAATAAATACATAAACATTGTACTTACTTCCTTAGGGGGCGCTACAGTCCAGGGTGGACCAAGGCCTCAACTAACAATCTGTTTCAGTTAGACCGGTCCATAGCTAACTGCCTCCCGTTGCGCACTCCAAGTTGGTTGGGGTCCTTTTCCACTTCTGCGTGCCACATTAGGCGAGGCCGTCTTCTGCTGCACTGACCATCCGGGCTGGAATCGAATACTCTGCAGCAAGCCGGAGCATTAATGTCCATTTGCTCTATATGCCCTAGCCATCTTTAACGCCCAATACGCAGTTTTTTGACCAGGCCGATGTCGCTGTACAGCTCTTATAGTCTTCTCCTCTCAAAATTCATTAACGCAAACGGGATCAAATATCTTTCTCGATGCGACCAAGGATATTTTCATCCACTTTCGATAAAGCCCATGCTTCAAGCACTTCAAGCAAGACTGGGATGATACAGTCTCCTCGATCTGGAAATATCTTTCCTACTTAATTATCTTCTTAGCCCAAAGAATCAGCGATTGGCAAGTGAAATCTTGCGTTTGATATTATGGCAGAGCCGAGACAAAGCTGTTTACTACCTCAATACATACCTATATGTATTAAACTTATTTTTCTACACAATCGCCTTGTTTTGCAATATGTTTTTGGTACCGTTGTAAAAGATTTTTCAATCCAGTGTCATACCATTCTGCCGGCATACTGGTAAGCCATCTTTCAACTTCTTGTTTCAAACTATCCACGTTTTTGAAGCGTCTTCCCCCAAGATATTGAATCAGCTGCAGAAACAGGTGGAAGTCACTTGGTAAAATGGTCAGGGGAGTAAGGGGGAACATCTTCGCGAACAGTCGAGGTGCGGGGTGATCGCCCCGATGTTCATCATGTAATACTGTTCTCCCTTCAATAAATGATTTCTTTTTAATTTTTCATGTGTTAATATCACTAAATAAGACTCTGAATATTTTGCATCGAGTGGAAATCCATTTCGATGCGATAAATGTGTAGCGCTAAGACGCCGCTCCTTACGTACTCCCGTATCGGGTGTACCTACGCATAACAATAACAGGGCGCGCGACAAAATGGGAGCGCGGAAAAAAACGTTCGTGTAGCATTGGCCTAAGGGTAATTAGGCGTTTTTCTTTTTGAGCTCAGAGCAGAGTGTGAATTTTTTAGAAAAAAAGTGTTTCTTTTTTAGCTCAGAGTGTGGAACGTGTGTTTCATTATTCGCTCAGAGCGCTCTCCATGCGCTCAGAATAAATTGATTGCGCATAATGATTAAAATATATAATGAATAAAATGATTAAATGCCACATATGACAGATAAGAAAAAATTAAAAACAATTGAAATGGCGGACGATGATTTTTTTTATGGCGTAGAAGTTAGTTAATACAATTTAATAATTGTATTAATAAATATTAATACATGATTGGTTTATTGGTTTAATTAGGCATAAACTTAATTAAAGATTATAAATGAATGAAAAACGTGGTTACAAAAATACGATTGATATGACAGCTCAAGTGTCTTTCAAAATTAAATCAGAGCGCTCAGTCTCAGACTGCGCTCAGAGCATGTTCCATTCACTCAGGCACTTTTCAGAGGTCTGCTCTGCGTGTTTTATTAAAAAGAAAATAATTAAGCTGACAAGATTGAAGTATCAAATAGTATTACTAAAACGCGAATGGGTTTGTTCAATTTAAGTAGCAGAAGTTTTCCAGAATATGGCGCATCGGATGAGCACTCAAAGTACATGTAGTATGTCAAAATTGACATTGTCGAAAACAGAGACAATTCTTTGACGGTGGCCACACTAGCATGGAAATAATAGGCTTTGAAATGTAACCCCTGGCTACACACAAAAAAGCGTCATTTAATGGGAGTAATTCCGACAGATGAGGAGTGTTGAAATCTAAAACATAAGTTATCGTTGAAGAAGTAGGTTGAGACGGATGCAATTTTTTGAAGTTAAGAGAAAGAAAAAAAAAATTATTGAAAGTGGAAACGACTTAAAGACAGCTATAATTTTAGCAACAGCCGATATGCTTTTTAATGCAGGTTTGTATTGTATTGTATAACCAACATTTAATCAATAAACTAAATTTAGAAATAAACATGCATGCATGTTCGATAGTCAGAAATGAAAATAACGCAATGGAATTTTTTTCATTTAATCTCCTTGATCATAAAATCACATGAATTAGTGTTTGTTAACCCAAAAAAAAAAAAAAAAAAATCACGACAAATCGGAAACAAGAGACCTAAATGAGAGTATCAAAAATTGCCCCTCGATTGACGGAGTTGCAATTTTATGCACCAGGTTTTTCTTTGGGTGGGCATGCAAACGCTGGCGCTGTCAAACCAGCCATCTGACAGTTTGTGAAATGTCATAAACTTCATTTGTTAGTGAAGTGTTTCAACTTGTTTGGTTAGTTTAGTGCAATTTGTCCACTCATTGAGAGGATTTCCCCCACTTTTTACATTACATATTTACTATTTGACAGATTTGACAGATTTGACCAATTGGACCACAAGAAAGTAACCAAACAGACCGAATGTGAGTGAATTTGTCAGAGTTGAGTATGACCGTCATATATGATTCGTTTGCTGCTTATCTATCACTGCCTGATGGCTTGTTTGACTTTTAGACAAAAACTCGTTCGACGTTGAATATTTTAGATTTTAATTGTTTGAAATGGTACTTTCTTAGTCAAATCTTTTCTCATTTTTAAACTTTTGACAATCGAAAAACTCTTTTAATTGTTCCCCTGCTTAGAAAAGTTTCCAAAACAAGTGCATTCCAGTCCGAGAGATCTCTTGAATTCCATTAAATAAACTAGCCAATCGCAACGGATTTGCCTCTGCTAACAAGAAAAGCGAATGCTCGAGGATAAAAAAATTACTTAATTCTTGAATATGAAATGCAAATGTCTTCTTCTGCTCCTTTCAACGGGACCGTATACAATTTTTCTTTTCTAGTCCTACCTTATCCGGGCTACACCACAACCCATGAGGAAAATAAATTTTTCTCTTATCACATCCACTAAACAAACCAACCAACCCAAAATGCATGCATATGGATGCTCGAATAAATTTCAAACATCTCATCTCCAGTTACACATCTCTCTCGTTTTTTTTTTCTCTGTGTGTTGTAACCTGCAACCGGGAATAGTAGCTGAAGCACTATTACAGGATTACATAAGGAAGAACTTGAAAATGCTAATGCAAATGTATGAAAAGGCAAAAAAACACACACACACCCATACAAAAATGGAGTCCTGCCATCGCACACTCAGATCTTTAGCGATTATTTCATTACCATTTATTCCCAGTATAAGAGGGGAGACTACAGTCAAAGTGGGGCGGTGGCAGAAGGACTTTTATGATGGCGTAATTAATTTATCTCGAGTGCCATGTAAAACTGGTGACAAATATCTGTAGCTAGATCCTCTAGTATCCTTGCGACAGGACAAACAAAAAAAATTAAACGCAAGCTTAAAAAGTGCAAGCTATGCAATCTGTGGGTGTGTGTGTTTGTTTATAGTATAAGCGATCTTTTAGAAGCGGATTTTGAGATAACGGATAACGGTTCCATCGTTTAGAACGAAATTAATTGCAATTGCTAAATCGAAGTGTGTGCTCAAAATTCAAACGGTAATTCCGAGGCGCAATAAAGTGCCTGAAGCAGTACCGAGTACCAGAGAAAAAGTTACTCAATTTGCATATACACGAGTCAATGGCTCCGTCAGATGCGAGGGCAGCCAACAACAGAACATTTTGTGTGCATATGTCAGTGAAGTCTGTTAAACGTTCCATAACGGGATGAATACGAGGAATACGAGTACATACATACATATATGCAAATTTGGAGTATGTAAAACTTTCGCGGACGGATACTGCAATCAAGCAACATTAGACCATTTGCAGTGCTGTCAAGTTAGGGTAACTGAAAAGAGACGTTGTCATGAACAGTGGCACCAAAAAGGAAAAACTGTGAAGGGTTATTCACTTGAGCATAAGATGAGTTGCAGCTCGAGGTATTTTGAAAGACCTATTAAGAAGTAGGTTCTTTGTTCTCAGACGGGAAGAATCCTGAAGATAATACTGTTTGAACTCCAGGAACTATTGGATGAATCTTCATTGGATAATAATTTTCATATTTTGTGGTCTTAGTACGACTATCCTTAAACTCAGTAACAAGAAAGACTGGAGCAATGAATCTAGAATCTACAGGCTGAGTCCTCATGCCATTAAATGGTATGCGGTTGATTCAAGAACCGAGAAGGGAACGGGGGCAGGAATGTTTGAGCCCGGAACTAAACTATTCGAACCCATGACCAGTAAAACCAGCATCTTCAAGCTGAAATCTGTGCTATTGCCAGATGTGCCCAACTCAATATGCTCAACAATAGACGCGACATAGCAATAATGTCAGATTGGCAAGCAGCTATTAAGGTAATCAGGGCTTAGACCATCAAATCTAGAATCGTCTGGGAATGCATGGATAAACTTAAGGGGGTATTCTAGTCTAGAATTTTGAAAAAATCGTTTTTTTTTTATTTCATATTTTTA
Organism: Brachyopa scutellaris; assembly: GCA_949775065.1. NCBI lineage: Eukaryota > Metazoa > Arthropoda > Insecta > Diptera > Syrphidae > Brachyopa > Brachyopa scutellaris. The sequence continues at coordinate 191,444,419 of OX459112.1, forward strand.
AAAATTAGACCTTAAAAATGTATTGTATCTTCCAAACGGTTCCTGAATTCTCAGAAAGTCGTTATAACGTATTTTTTTAATCGCGTTATTCTCGAAACTACTTTTTCCAACACGTCTGACATGATTTCTCAAGTTCTAATGAACCGATTAACTTGAAATTTGGCGTGGATTTTCTTCATATACCCCTCTATCGCGGGAACTAGAATTATGTAAAAATTTAGTTTTTTACTCTTTTTAAAAAATTAAAAACTGAATAAATTACTGTTAAAATATTAATAAATATCTAATAAAAGGCTGACTAGTAATATACTTAGTTTTTTTTTATCGAATTTTAAAAAACATCCAAAATTCGTACCGCTAGACTAGAATACCCTCTTAACAGGTTGGGCGATCGAAACTACGTCACTCTCCACTGGGTACAAGGACATCAGGGAATAAAAGAAAATGAAGAGGGGGACAAACTTGGCAAAAAATGAGCTGCCACACCCTGAGCCCTTCTGTGTCATAGGGGAAGACATCATAAAGGATGAGCTCCGACCTCTGGAAAAGATAAACAGAACTAAGTCCAGTAGAGACACTCAGGGCCTAAGACAGGCGAAGAAAATTTTGGGTAATTACATTTTGAAGAGATTCAAAGCTTGCATCAGCATTGACAAAAAACAAACTTCGCATACTGACTGCGTTCCTCACGGTATATTGTAAATTTAAGAGACATCTCAGGAAGCTAGGTCTATCAGATGAAGACTCATGCAGATTTTGCACTGGGTTCAGTGAAACTCCAGAGCACATACTGGTGGATTGTGGGGCACTAACCCAGAAAAGATTCAAGTGCTTGGGTAAATACCAAATTACAGCAGAGGATCTATCACTCATAGCACCCAATCTGCTAAAGTGATTTCTCAGGGAAATTGGACTAGATGAGGTTGATGTGAGCGAAACTCTCTCTAACCGATTCCAGTAGAAATAATGACGGGAGCCATGTTCCTTCATCTAGGAATTGTAGGGGGCACAATGGATCTTAAGGTCGCGGTGAATCTCACCCTTCAATAATAATAATAATAATAATACCCCTATTCTATTGAAACATTAAATATCAGAAATGTGTAGTGGACTTACCGTTGTAGAACAACTACAGTAGCAGTGAATTTAAAGAGGCTTCGATTAGTTTTTATGGTTTCAACGTTTTTCGTCCTCAAATTTGCCAGTAACGTCAAACTTCACTATCCTCCTCCACGTACAGTGGACGTCCAGTATTACGAATGCTCGATATAACGAATTTCAAGTATAACGAATGAATTTTTTTTCCCCATTAATGGTTTTATATAACGAATGGCTTAGAAATTGTACGCTCGATATAACGAATGACTTGCAAATTCCTGTAGGTGCAAGTTTGCTTTTGTCGGACATTGTCATATTTTGTATGTATCCTTACTTCTGCTTTGGCTAGTAACATCTGTTGAGTGTACACTGGTCACTCGCTTTGAAATTCATACTTCGCTTTGGGCGATTTCGCATTGCGCAAGACTTTTTATTCCCACAACCACCGCGCAAAGCGAGGGACCAGTGTATTTACTTTTTTTTTGTTAATTCCTGGTAATGATCCGTTATGATAACATGTACATATATATATGTAATTTTATAGGAAAATTAACTGTTTCAGTTTGTTGGGGTTTTTACGTTTTATTTTTACGCCTTTCTAGTGGCGCACTGATGAAAAAATTAAACATTCAGAAGCAATGAACTATTGCAATAAATGCATACAGTGGTCAGTTCAAAACAATATCGACTACTCAAAAACACTTTTATTAAGAGAAATGCTAGAGAAGGCGGTCCAAAAAAGCTTGGAGGGAACCAAAAGGCAAACTAATATTAAAGACTTCTTTTCCAATTCATAATTGTTTTGGTCGCCGTGGCCGTGGTGGTAAGTGCGTTGGACTACCACGCAATTCTGCCCGGGTTCAACTCCTGGCCGGGCCTAACACCTATAAGAGTTTTTTCACGGTGCCACCTCTTTCGAATGTCTGACAAGCAATCAAAGATTATCATTTGTTAATGAGCTTCTCAACTCGCCGTTCGGAGTCGGCAGAAAACTGTAGGTTCCTCCCATTCGTGCAAATTTTTTTTTTTTTTTTTTTTTTTTTTTTTTTTTTTTTAATTATTCATTTTTACAAAAAGCTAGTGGCTTAACAGGTTTTCAAAATACTAACATTTTTTTAAAATTAAGAATAAATGAATAAATGGACATCATTCTGTAGCACTTTGGTGACTAGAGGCGAATGACATTTCAAGTAAATTTAATAAATTAATTTTATGTTATGTGGGGTACATGTGGGGTACATCGAAATTTAGTTACAAATAAAAATCAATTCATTAATGACAAGTGATAATTGAAATTAATAGACAATATATAAAATACTATTATTAAAAACCAATGATTACAATTAAAAACAATGATAACAATTAAAAAACAAAGATAACAATTAAAAAACAAAGATTACAAATTATAAAGTTGTGCTCAAAAAAAAATTGACTGTCGAACTATCCATACTAAAAAGGAGTTTTCTAACTTCGCTTAAAAATAAAGTGGGTTGAACTATTGACCTTATCAGCAATGGCAATTTATTGAAAAGCCTAGGTGCTGCCGTAGTATAAAAGTTCGAGAAGTGCGTTTTTCTAGATAGAGGAATATTTACAAATGACATACCATTGGCTCTCAGTGCGTATGCATTTGAGCTCCTGAGAGTAGTGCTGTAACCGCTTCGCATGAAAAAAACTTTCAGAACTTTAAAGATATATAGGTGCTTTAATGGTAGGACACGTAGCTGGGAAAACAGAGGCCAACTACTTGCTAATCTAGAAACTTTGCAAATAATTCTTACAATATGTTTTTGAGCAATGTTTAGTGTTTCAATGGTAGTGTTGTAAGTTCCACCCCAACTTGCGATTCCATATTGTAACTTAGAATGTGCAAGTCCATAATAAATCATTAACAAAATTTTCTTTGAACAATGTGGTTTTAGAAGATACATTTTACGAGTAACAGATAACATATATTTTTTTAACTCATCCACGTGCGCTTTCCAATTTAAATTTTTATCGAGTAACACCCCAAGATACTTATAGTTTTCAACACCGCCTATTTTGAAACAATTTGAACTACACACTGAATCTTCACAAAAGTTTTTTTTGTCACAGGTATGAACACATAGAGACAATTTCGAACAAGAAGTGGCATGAAAAGAAACATCGCAGTCAAGTGGACAAGGACCTTTTAAGTTACAAATCATAATTTTTGTTTTCTCGCTTATAAGCAACTCATGCTTAGCGAACCATTGTCGTAGTATAAATAAATCCATATGCAGTTTTACTGTTGACTCAAACAAGTTGTTATCTGAATATGTAAAAGCTATATCGTCAGCAAAAGCTGTAATACGGCTGTTAAATTTTTGATTAAACACAGAGTTTATATATATTAAAAATAGAATTGGGCCTTAAACTGAACCTTGAGGTACACCAACGGTAATTTTTAACTCGTCGCTGAAGATTCCATCAAGTTTTACTTTTTGACTTCTATCTGACAAGTAAGAAGAAAACCAATCATACATCACCCCTCTCAGTCCAGCCTTGTACAATTTATCTAAAAGTATACCATGATTGACCATATCAAATGCTTTTGTCATATCTATGAAGAGCACCATACTTGCATTTTTATTATTAAAACTGTCACAAATCTCACTGCATAATTTAAGTATCGCATCTTCAGTAGATCTACCCTCTCGAAATCCAAATTGTTTGTTACTGAAAAAGTTGTTTTTATTCAAATGAACAGTGAAATTCGTTTTAAAAGACAGTTAGTAATATTATCGGAGGTACTGGAGTATTTATTGTCAAGAGACATTATACACTTGTGGATTTCATATGGTGTGAATGGATTAAAAACAAAACTGTTACTTTGAAATGCATCTTCAACCACATCAGCAAATAAATCACAATGACAGTTGTGTTTTGGAGGATATGGTTTGGATTTAGCTGCGACAGATACAAAGAATTTGTTAAAATGATTGGCAATGTCTATTGGGTCAGATAATATTGCACTTTCAATTTCAATTTTTTTGATTTTGTCTTTATCATTTGGCTTACTTAGGATATTGTTTACAACTCGCCATTCTTCTTTTCTGTTTCCTTTACAATTATTAAGTTTACTAGCGTAATATTTATCGCGACTAATTTGTACCAGGTTTCTCACGTCTTTATTTAGTTTTAAGTAGTATCTTTTTAGTCTTAGATTAGAAGGATGGCGTTTGCATTTTTTCCGGATTAAGTTTTTTTTAGCTATTTTAGTTAATAAATCTTTACTTATCCACGGCCTGAGACGTTTCAAGATTGAATTTATTTTTTTTACAATACCAGTACAATTTTTAATATGAGACTTTAAAATATTAATAAAAATATCATACGCCGTCGAGGGATTATTTTCTTCATAAACACGTTCCCAGAATTCAAACGTTAAGCACTCAACTAATTTATTCTGATCAATTTTCCAACTATCTCTGAAAGGCACATATTTATCAAAACCATTTGCATGAGTGTTTTCAATATTTAGATTAGTCATGATCAGTAATTTTGTAATCTAGGACCTCACCAGATAATTTATGAATGAAATTAGAATTTAATCTTACAAAAATATGATCAATGCATGTTTGTGATTTGTCCGTGATACGTGTTGGTTCCATAATAAATGGCTCCAACCCATATGATGACATTAAGACCAAATAGTTGTCCGTGTCTGTGTTATTTTTCAAAAGATCTATGTTTAAGTCCCCTACAACCAATAAATTCTTCGTTTTTACATCTTTTAGTAGAGAATTTAGTTGTTCTATGAAAACATTTTTATTTAAGTTATTTTCATGCAGGCGGTAGACACACAAAATGGTAAACTTTTCATTACAAATAAGGCAATTAATTTTTAAAATATCGGCACTAATCATACTAATTTTTATTACTTCGCATTCATAATCTTTTTTTATGTATACTACGACGCCACCTGAGCTATACGAATTATTGCAGTTAGCAAAGGGTTCATAACCAGGAATATTATAGCTGGATAGCTCATAGTCGTACAACCAAATTTCAGTTAAAACAATAAAATCTGCATCGAAATTATGAGCATTGATATGAGCTAAAAAGGAATTGAAATTTGTTCTCATACTGCGTATGTTTTGGTGAATAATTAGTGTAGAAATAGTCGGAGCAGCATAAGTTCTTGCGTAGTTTGAGTTATTTTGTTTCGTTTTAATACTATGCATTTTATTTTATAATTGATTGAGGTCCTCAAGGCACCTCACTTTTATTACAGAATCACCCTCATTCTTACGCAAAAATATTATGCTGTTCCGCATCCACATATATGTAAATTTCTTTTCTATTTTTATTTGTTTTGTTGCTTTAAATAATGCTCTCATGTGAGATGTTAGGCAGTCGTTGATAAATATTTGTGAACCATCCTCCTGATTGTCGTTAAGCAGCTTCCATGTAAGTTGTTGTTTTCTCTTTACCTTCATTCTCATAATGTTCTCCTTTATTACGTGACGAGTAAACTTGACAGATAATATATTGGTGCAGGCATTTCTCTTCGTTTTAATTTTTTTGATGTAAAGAGAATCGATGTCACTCTCAGTCAACTCGTAACCCACACCATCACGAATAATCTGCAACGCAGTTTGCAGTGAGTTTGAATTGTCAACGTTTGGCACATAAAAAATATCAATTGCATTGCTAAGATTGGATTGTTCCAAATAATTGATGCGGTCTTGCAATACACAAACTGCTGTTTTAAGTTCGGAGTTTTCATTTTTTAGCACTGTGATTTCAGATAAACAGTCTTGATTCACTTTTTTTAGATCATTGATCTCATTTTTTAGTTCATGAATTACATTAAAAACCATTTCAATTGTTATGTTGTCGTTTGTTTGTTTTTCATTTCGCGTTACCGTTGAACTCTTATGAGAAGCCATGAGAGGGGTATTATCGTCACAGAAAGAGTTTCTCCGCGACGAAGTGCATTGAGAGCACCTCCAGATTTTGCGGTTTTTTCTCATAAATTCGAGATCGGTGGCTAACACATTCACACACTTTGCATGGAAAAGTCTTTTGCAATCATCACACTCAACTTTGGCGTCATTTCGTTCGACTTTTTTAGCACAAAGCCAAATCATTTTGAATTGATTTAATGTTAATTGTAATGAGTTTTTATTTTTTCGCTTTATTTCAGATTTTATAAATTGCACTATTGTGTTTCTGAAGTTAGTTTATCTTTAAGAGAAATTAAAAATAAAGTCTTAGAAATTCCCGATACATGTGTACCCCACAACACACGTATAGCAACTGAAATATAACACACATACAGAAATGGTTGCGAGAAGCAGGCCCCGGTTCACCTCGAGCTGTAGTGCCAACTAAGTAATTGTTTTGTTTACCAAAACCTTATTAATTAATTTCTATTTTCTTATTAATAAATACATAAATTTCATTGCAAAAATCACTTGTTTTTTATATTCTAGTATTAATTAGCAAAAAGAAGACGTTCGATATAACGAATTTTTTGATATAACGAATGACTGTGCATTATATAATTCGTTATACTGGACGTCTATTGTATTTGCAAATGATGTCAAAACAACGAATGGTTTCACATACATAAATCAGGTTATTTTAGGTTAGGTTAAGTTAGAATGGTCGTTTCCAGTAAATGCAATTTCACCCCGAGGCCGTAAAGGTCCATTGTGAATATCATAGTTACGCATGTAGAAACATGCATTTAAAAAAACCATTTCGATCAACTAATAAATCTCTTTAGATCTGTAAGCGGTATTTTAGCCAGGTCATCCAGGCAGTCAAAAAGCCGTGCTCAAATACAAGAAAGGCGCCGTTCTTGAAGGGCCGGACAGTGGCATAGAAGGCGTGCTATAGATTCTATCTCATCTTCATTCATGCAACTGTGTCCGGTTATAACACCGACGAGTACATGGCTTCTTCTCATATAAAGTAGGAATATTGTTCTTTTCTGGTCGATTGCGGGCCACGTGTTGCGGGTTATGGCACAATCGCTGGTGGTGCTCAATCGGTCTTCGGCTAAATTGGTGGTGATGCGGTCTGTACGATTTTTAGCTGAGTTGAAAGCTGGTAAGTCCTGTCTGTTAGCTAGTGTTATATCTATGTTAGAGCCCTTCCTGGCTAGTCCGTCTGCCGTTTCGTTCCCTTCTATTCCCACATGTCCGGGTACCCAGCAGAGTAAGACTGTGTGACATAGGTATTTTTTTTTACTTTTAACATAATATGTTCATATGTACTATGTGGAATATTCTATTATAGATATTGTTCTCAAGTGAACTTTCCGAACCGTTTATAGTAGACGACCATAGGTATAGTTCCATTCATAATTTCATGCATAAAACTAGTGTTCTAAGAAAAAAAAACGATATTTTTTTCTACGCTATTTTTTATAGCTTCACATAAAATAAGTCTCTACTCATTCTACCACCCACCCTAGTTGACTTCCCTGTGCGTCATTTATTCTAAAATTCTTGATAAAAAAAATTAGAAAGAAAAAATAGACCACCGGTCACCTATAACTACAACCATGGTGTTCGGTTGGTTGCGTATACTTTGTACACATCCGGTTTGCATTTTGCAATCATTCCTTCAAACATATCCAATTAGACTAGCTGAACCATAAAAACGAATTCCATGTAATCCTTTCCCAACCCCATGCGCCATGCCATTGTTCCCTTGGACCATTCCGCTCTTACTAAATGAAGGAATACAAACACAACACCCTCTCTTTCACCCCAAAAATAAGCGCAAATATAAAAAGCAACAGAAACGACGAAAAAAAGAAAAGAAAAAAAAACCCTTCTGTATTTTTCCCGCAGGACATACAGGATGCAAAACGCACGCTGTGAAACACAGCATCCAAAATCCGGATGGATAGTTTGCACACAAAACGCTTCCCACTCACTGTCATGTGTTCATCCCCATGGGGGCATATGGTTCGTTGGTGCTAACTTTTAATCCACTGTACTAGCGCATCTGAATTGCACACACCCCGCATGTGTGTACACTAATTCGATAGCGGATATGCAAATAGAGAGATGAGCTAGCCTGCACCGCTCAGGCGAATGGGGTAGAGTAGTGGTGCGCGATAGATTGGCACACGAGATAGACTCCACACGTACGGGGTACACTCTGTCATGGTTATTGTGTTCTACAAATTGGTGTGCTTTTTAGACTGTCCTACCGAAATTGTTCAAAGGTATACAACATGCTGGGACGAGATACATAGATACTAGATACATTTTCTAGGAAAACTACGGTCAATTCGGAAATTTGTCATAATTATTGCAATTTCGTTCAGCGATTTGCATTTTCGCACGGACTGGCATTCAAATTTCGATAAGGATCAGCGGATAGTGAAAGCTTTTAGATTCAATCAATTAAAATGAAAATGGTGCCACGTTTTTAATTTTTTTGGTAAGTGAGTATTTTTGTTGGTCAAAAAATGGAAAATAACGGTTTTTCTAAAAAAAAAAAACGATAAAGTGACACAAAATCCAGACTATGAAATGTCGGGACACTATTTAACGTTGATCTGAACACACACAATATTACTGATGGTTAGGAGCTATCAGCCAGGTCCATTCTGTGATTATAGAAACGCCATATTTGACAGCTGTCATCTAGAGATATTTTTTTGAAATTTATTTATGTACTAGCATGATGCTTCAACTACCTTGGCACTTTTCAACCAGTGCTTTGCATGAAAGAGCCGAACCTCTTCCAGTTGCAAGGAAAATCGAAATATTAAATGTAAAATTCTTTAGAAAATGTACAGATATTGAAAATCCGCTGATCAATGAACTCGTATCCTAAAAATAAATGTTTTCCAGCTTAATTATTATTTTATTTCTGTTAATCGATTTATTAATAACTAGCTGACCCCCGTCGAAAACGACGACCATTTTTACAGAGCTTAATGAGCAAAAATATAAATGTTAGTTAAGAAAATAACTGTGTAAAGTATATTTACCAATTTACCAAGTGTAGTTAGAAGATTCAATGCCTACCTCTGAAGATAAATAATTCGCTATTCATATGTCTTCTTTTGTATATTCCTTTCGCGTGCTTTTAAGTGCCGCGTCGTATAAACTGAGTTTGAATTCATAAATAAGCTATCACGCAGAATTGAATTGGGAGAACTGAAAGAAAGAAAAAGACAACAACAGCACCATCATCCGTTAGGCCCACAACATTACCATGATAATTTTTTCGACATTTCCTTCTGGTGCAAATCATGCTTTCGTTGTATGCGCGGCAGATTTTGAATTTGAAAACAATAGAAATTTAATTCAATCAAAACTCAATCAATCTTATGTACCTACTTTCAGCCGCATTATTGGCTGTAGCTAAATAAATATTTCCGAAAATTTCGTTGAACTTTTGAATAATTTGTAGCTCAAATTTATTTATAGGATGGATTGTTTTTTTTTAACCTATCCTAATTCATACATTCATAAAAAAAAAAAAAAAAAAAAACATGTTGACTTTCTTTTCACATTACATCGAAGCTCTTATTGCTATTTCACTTTTAAACAGTTAATATATGAAAATCGACTGAGGAATTTCCGAAAGTATCCAATTTTAGAAAATCGGTTAAAAACTCAAGTACCGTTGTACAACTGTTTATGCAAAAACCTAGTAGGACATTTGATAGCATGTGTCTAAGCTAACTTAAATATGAAATTTTGACAAAATCGTTGGAGCCGTTTTCGAGAAAATCTGTTTTTTTTTTTATAAAATCGGTCCCAAGTGAAGTATAGGTACCTTATTTTTTGGAGCTAGAATGAAAACTACAATTTGACCTTGTGATATATGTACATAGTCCCACAGACCCCAGATATGAGTTTCAAGGAAATCCGCCCAGCCGTTTAAGCTCCAGTCCGAGATACAGCCGTGTTTACAGAATGAGCGTTACTGCTTTATTATATGTATGATTTATTTTTAAATTATTTACTTATCTATTTATTTATTTATTTATTTGTGTTATTTATTTATTTATTAAGTTATTTAGTTATTTATTTATTTATTTATTTATTTATTTATTATTTACCCACTGTTAATTAACTATTTACTATTTATTATTATTTATTATTTATTATTTGTTATCTGTTATTTGTTATTTATTAATTATTCAATATTAGTAACTATTTATTTATTTATTGATCTATTCTATATATATAAAATTATATAATTATCTGTGATATAAAATATGCATGTGGATATGTATAGGTAGGTATTTTTAATACATGGGTACATGCATTTCATGGAAGGTTTTTAGTCATAGTTTTTCCTTCCATAACTGTTCATTATAACTTTAAGAATATAAAAGGCCTTTTTGCCAATTTTTTTTTCTCACTAGTAAGACAACCTGTGCAATAATTTAAGCGAATTTGTAATGATGCGTTGTACTATGAATAAAATATTTATCTATCTATCTTTATGTACTAGCTGTCCCGTCCGTCTTCGCCCGTGTCAAAAAAAATATAGGTAGTGTTACTTACAATACCTACAATAATAATATTTGGCTTCAGCAGTCCTTGGTAGAACCAACCCTAGCTTCCCGCAACCATTTGTGTGTGCGCGTTATATTTTTGCACGAATGATAGGGACCTACAGTTTTCTGCCGACTCCGAACGGCGAGTTGGGAAGCTTTACGTGACAAATGATACTCTTGAATGCTTGTTAGGCATTCGGAAGGGGTGGGCACTGTGAAAAACTTTTTAGGTATTTGCGGCAATACCTAAATACATTATCATTACCCTAAGGTTGGAAAACTATCACCAAATATAATCCACAAAATAGGTGTGGATTGTATTCGTACTTTTGAATAAGTGTGAAGTAATTTCGTCAGAAAGTGCCATTAGTTAGGGTGTTTTTATTTCTGAATTAATTTAAATAATATTACGTATACATAAATTAATTTAAAAATTGACCTATAAGAACCCGCACAGGACATTAAAGAATAGAAATACGAAGTTTTACTTCATTTTGTGTATTAGGTTTTGTCTTTATCGTGGCGGAAGATTGACAGGTAAAAGCGTGGCATTGAGATTTATATATCTAAATAAATCTTAAACAATCTTAAGCTTAAACCTATTTTAAGGATTTTAAGTCTAAACTTAATATACTAGAAATAGGGCGTAGAGGAGGTGGTGTGGTAGTGTGGGGTATTACTGAGATTGGATCTGCTTAAATGGAAGTCAATTGCGTTTTGGAAGGAATTGGCGACGCGAAGCATTCGAAAAATTGATCCATAACAACCATAATCGGTGCGATGATAATAATTAAGCTGGAAGATGGGAATGGATCTTAGACTACGAGGGTACATGCTAATTCTGATCTTATGGAATAGTGCGGAGCAGTCGATGATCCCAGCTAATATCTGTTGAACAAAGAGTATATCGGCACTCTGTCGGCGGATTTCCAGAGACTGTACATTAATTAATTTTAGACGGTCAATACAGGATGGTAAATTTTATCTGTCTGGCGACGGAAGACCGCGTGGGGAATCATAGCAAGGTGGCCAGACTTGACTAACATATCTAAAGATTGGTCTTACAAAGGAAAAGTAAACTGACCAGCGTTTTACAAAGCCAAATGCGGAGTTTGCTGTGCTAATTGTGTTATATACATATATGGGAGCGAAAATTAAGTTCAAAGCGGCAACACGTTCATCACATACCAGCTTGACCAAAAAGTTCCGGAATAACCACCGTGTGGCGCTCCCATCGTTCCGATTTGAGTTCTGTTAAGTTGGTACATCTGTTGTTGATATTTCTAAATCTTAGCGTCATAGCTTGACATTTGCAAAAGTTACGTAGCCAAGAGTACATCTATCTCTGTGTGTGTTGGCGATTTTAACAATTTTAGAAAAGGATTTAAATTTGCAACAATGAACTTGTTTTAAATTTTGCGACAGGGGACAAAATAGATTTAGTTTTAGATGAATGAACTTGTATTTTTAATTTTCTGAACCAATCTCGGGAACTTTTTGATCAAGGGGTCTATAATAAGTTCTAGCAGGTGGTAGAAGGCGCTTGCGATGTCTTGACATTTGCTGATATTGAGCTCTAGGGAATGATGTTTACACCATATTGAAAACCTATTCAGTTCATCTTGGAGTGGGCGGGTTGAGCAGGAGATCTAATCTAATGTAATGTAAATGTAATGTATATAAAAATCTCATGTCACGGTGTTTGTAATCGAACTCCTCCGAAACGGCTCGACCGATTTTTATGAAATTTTTTGTGTGTATTTTATGCATGAGAGTTCTTTATTAAGTATATTTCATCCCGCTAGGTGGCGCTGGAGTAAAGTTATTAATAACTTCTATATTTATGGACCAAAAATGCTCATATTCAAAATATATGTTGATTCAGCGCAGAAAGAGAAAATTTTAAAATCTGGATCCGATAGGTGGCGCTGGAGTCAAGTTATTAACAACTTCTATATTTATGGACAAAAAATGCTCATATTCAAAATATATGTTGGTTCAGTGCCAAAAGAGAAAATTATAGAATCTGGACCCGACAGGTGGAGCTAGAGTCAAGTTATTCGATGTATATACCAGTCAAATTATTGTTTACATGTTTGCCTTTTATAGATTCGGAAACTACCCAACCGATTTTGGTTAAATTTTTAGCGTACGATTTTCTTAATATAGAAAACAACATAGCATCAGTGCGGTTACTCAACAACCGGTGGTTTCAGTACCTGTCATACAAAATTTAATTTAAGGTGAAATGTGAATAATTTTTGTCAATTAATATAGACAGACAGACAGACAGACAGACAGATAGATAGATAGATAGATAGACAGTGAGAAAGACAGACAGACAGACAGACAGACAGATAGACCGACAGAACAGACAGACAGACAGACAAACAGACAGACAGACAGACAGGCAGACAGGCAGATGGATAGACAGACAGGCAGACAGATGGACAGACAGACAGATAGTCAGACAGACAGACAGACAAACAGACAGCCAGATAGACAGAAAAACAGGACATGACAGAAAGATAGATAGATAGATAGATAGATAGATAGATAGATAGATAGATAGATAGATAGATAGATAGATAGATAGATAGATAGATAGATAGATAGATAGATAGATAGATAGATAGATAGATAGATAGATAGATAGATAGATAGATAGATAGATAGATAGATAGATAGATAGATAGATAGATAGATAGATAGATAGATAGACAGACAGACAGATAGAGAAAAAAAATGGAAATCGAAGTTGAAAATAGAGCAGCAGTGATTGCTTCCTACTATGTACTTCCTTTCCATCATACCCGAATAACTATGTGTACGGGCAAATTTTGAAAAGATAAGTGGAGCGAAGCGCACCGGGTTACAGCTAGTGTATTTTCATATCGTCAGCGTTAATAGAAAAATAAAAGTAATTTATAATGCACCTAACATCATTAATTGTAAGCAGAAATATCACGTTACCGAAGTGGCTACGTTGAGGAACTCCAGAGGTGGCTGTGAAGCAGTTAGACACAGAGCCATTCATTCCAGCTTCACCCTATTGCTAACGTTGTCTTAATAATCAAAGTGAACAGATGTCGAAGTTTCCCCATTAAATATCAGCAATACAGAATACAAAAACGCTTCTAATGTGCTGAAATCGTGCAAGAAAGTGGTCAAAAAACGCGACTTTTATAGCCTTTATATACTGTCAGCTAAGCTCGTCATATCTTAAAACATCTTATACCATAAACCAGAAATTTCTCTGCAAACATAAAATGGTCTAATTTTTGCAACCATTTGCAATAAAACACCGGCTACCTGGCGAACATACCCGTACTCGTATTCTTCGAAACAAAGACTTCTTCCGACCGCCATTGCAAACCACTTTCATTTATTTTTCACACTGCAGTGACTTTAAGCTCTTAATTTAAGCGAAAACTATGTGTACTGCATTTTCATTTCATCACAGCGAGCGAGAGTATTTCAAAGCAGCATCATTTTTATGGCCGATTTCACCAGAAAATGTTGCCTCAAAATTGCAACCATAAAATGGAAGTAGGAATCCTCCCCAATTCCTTCGCTTGCATCTTGTTTCTTCCATTCAACTGGAGATCTCTCCCCTATACAGTAAGAATCCACCCTTAAATCTATACATGTATACAAACTCGAAGTATTCATTAAGATTGCAATTTTATTCAAAGTTTCAGTCCAAAAATGTATTTGATGTAAAGTTACGAAGGTAACTTGCAAGGATTTGCTGCACCCTCTCGTCCGCTCTTTCCCAAGACTTTTATGTAGTTAAAGATGCACATTTTATGTACGAGTATCTGAAAGATACTCTTTCGGTGGAGTGCTGGAGTGGAAAGTAAATTCCGAAACGTGTGCAAGTGGATTATTTATGACAAGGAATCTCAGCCAATGGAATAAAAATATTGGACGAAGTACAACTATGTTTCATTTTATTTATTTTTAAAAAGGATAACTACCACGTTATTCCTCTCGCTGGTGGACAACAAGATTAATTAGCCATTAAAACTTGGGTACGTGCCTGGAGTGGCTGTCAATCATTTCCTTTGAAAGGACCCAGTCACCTTAGCTTCAATGGATATGATTTAATAATAATCGCCGGCGAGTGAAGGACTCGCCTCCATTACTTATATTTTAATTTATTCCCTTTAGATAGGGGACGGCATGAATCATGGGCCATGAAATGTTTCGCTGATCATTTTCCGGGCAGCGAAGTGAGAGGCTTCGTCGGCAAAGGTGAAATTTAAATTCAAGGAAATACTTTTGTATCGTTTCTCTCCTTAAAGTTATTTTAAATTCGTTTTCGATTCTCTATTTTTTTTTGTGTTGTGCAAAGGACATGATTTGCATAAGGACTAGGGTGGTTAAGATTCTAATTGCGATTCAAATTTCCAGAGAATAGGTCTCCAAATTCCAAATGACTGGGGGAGAAAGAAGTCCTTTGAAAGAGTTGTGGTTATCAATTACGAGCGGTCCTTTTCCTATTGAAATGAAGCTCTATTCATAAGGAATAGGAATTTCATATTTGCTTAGTCCTGCCAAGATGCTTGCTTTGGAAAACTAGAAGATAGACTGTTATGAAGATATTCTTCTAAGAATGCGGGAAATTTCCTCATTATTTACTGGAAAATGAATGTAGTGATCAACAAAGCAAATTAAATTTTTTGTTAGCTAAGCATTTTTAAAAATGACGACAGGATTAG
Organism: Brachyopa scutellaris; assembly: GCA_949775065.1. Classification (NCBI taxonomy): domain Eukaryota; kingdom Metazoa; phylum Arthropoda; class Insecta; order Diptera; family Syrphidae; genus Brachyopa; species Brachyopa scutellaris. The sequence goes on from OX459112.1 coordinate 191,459,752, forward strand.
TACATGGAATTTTATTTATTAGGAGGATGGCGGCTAGGTTAGGTGAGGTTAGCGGGCTGATGAGAATGGTTACATCATCATCACACTTAGGTCCATGGGGACCCATTGTGATATCCATAGTTTATTTCCACCCGTGGTGTTAATGTCTAGGTTTCAACTAGGTTAGGTAAGGTTGAGAGGTGTTGAGAAGCTTTGTCATTCCAAAACACTAAGCACCAGAGTGGGCCCCTCGCGATCCCCTAGGAGTCCATCCAAGCATGGCACCTAAACCGCCACGATTTCCTCAAAGCATTTTATTACCCTGCAAAATTTCAGAACGAGTCTATGGTTGATTCAGCCTACCTAACCTACTCCAGGTTACTAAAGAAGTAGGAGTCTAAAATGTTTCTGCGACCACGTGCCATGCCCTGACATTCGCATGTGTAATTTTCTCTGCTACACCTAGATTATTACAGTATCTGGAAATGTCTGAGCCTATGAGCCTGAGCCTTTTGGCGTGCGGCAGAAATTACATCTGGACCATGGATTAATATCTCATGTATTGTTGGATGCATGTAATACTAACGATAAATATTGAAAAGGTATTTGGCAGTAACGGGTGAGAATACTCTGTACTTTTCACTATTTATATTACAGCCACTTGAAATGGGGGTTGTTGGTCTATGCCTTGATCAACCCCGGACTGTAGCGCCACCTAAGTAAGTAATCAACTTTTTAGGAATACCATATGTGTGAAATAATAAACCACATAATGTTGTCGTTGGGAAAAACTGAATAAAAGAAAAAGGAGCACATGTGAGCACCAGTTTTCTTCTCCATTGCATACACAAGAAGTTAAGCTATATTGACAAATAAAAATCTCCGTGCGGACGCGTGCGGAAATCTACTTTTGCCTTAACAATTAAAAAAAGCACCTGAAATTTCCTCGAAAATTTAATGCATGTACAAAACTTTTTTTTTTTAAATTTGCTGTTAGAGTTTTGACTTAGAAACTTAGAAAGTTAGTACAAATTAAATTATTTTAACTTTATTTGGACTATGTCCGATTGGAATAAAACACAATATTTTCGAGTACTGTCGACACAAGACTGACTCTTTACTTTTCAAAAAGATTTTAATCAACTAAACATTTAAAACAGCCTAGACGCTGACGCTGCTGCTCGGATTACAATGCAAATGAAATTAAAAATGAACTGCGGCGGAATCGGGTATTCTATGGGAACGAAAATAATTATTTGAATGAATAATAGTTTTACAAAAGTAAGTGAAATTCAACGAGTTCAATAATGAAAAAAAATAAAGAATGTGTTTACTTACATACTTGAAGCTATCGATTCCATATTAATGTTAAGCTTTCACGTGATAAAAAAAATTACAGCTACACAAACAGTCGCCAATTGAACTACATACTTAGTAAGACATGCGTTGTAAGAAGAACTGAAGTGTTACTTTCTTTCAATGAGACCGTACGGAGTGACAAAGCAAGTAAAAAATACAAATTTTTTTCAAATGATGCATTGGAATGTATAATTACGGAAAAACAACTTTGTATATTCATATCTCTCAACTAATTTGTTCATATAAACTGCCCCAGTGTGCGACGCCGCCCTAGCAAATTCAAACAGGTCAGATGGTCATCCATCTGATAGCTCGTCGATGTGATCGAAGATGAATTTGCCCAGGGTTCTATTTCTCAGCCGACAGAGGTTATGGCAGTGACAGAGGAAATGGGCAAATGTCATCATCATTCAGTCGTTAGTTTTCATATGGTATTTTAGAGTATTGTGCCCAGTTAGCACTCATATTAGCATTGACAAGGACTTCATGTCTTTTTGTAGGAGTTTGATTGTTCTTGTTTTGTCGTAGTTTGACCACAATCTTCTTGATAGCTCGCAGGTGGTAAGTGATTTCTACCTGTTATTTACATTAATTACTGGCTTAACCATCCCATCTGCTTGTTTTCTATCTAGGGCTAAGCCCTTTCGGGCCAGTTCATCTGCGGCTTCTTTTTCTTCATCACGACTTAGTCTTGTTTTCAACCTCTTCTCAATTCGTCATCCTAAAAATAATTTATGCTTAAACCAATTCCAGTGTAGTTGGATCTAGACCTACGTTCCAAATACTCGGGCTAAAGATGAGAATAAAATTCGTTTAAGTCATTAATTTCATACATCTACATATGATTCTAAGGCATGTCAAAGATAAGGCCCGCGAGCCATGACTGGCACTCGAGACAATTAATTGCGGCCCGCGACATCATCTTTAAAGATTTCGATGAAAAATATTCAGATATTCCCTAGAAGTTCGGTGGCTCAGTCGTGAATCAATGCGTACGATGTACGTTAATGGCTCACAAAGGCAAACCTATCCAACACAGTGATGAATGGTGGCCTGACTTTGTGTTCTTAGTAGATATGACAGAACAGTTGTATAATTGGAACGTTAAACTGGATGAAAAATGTAATCATTACGCAGCTATACTCAAGTGTTCAAGCTTTGTAGATGAAAGAAAATCTGTAAGAACAAAAATTTGGCCATTTCCCTACCATTTGTTTGATAGTCATGTACAATGCAGATAAATTCGCAGATTTATTTAATGGTTTGCTTGATCTTATTGCTGAATCTGATATGCGTTTTGCTTATTCTCGCGAGCTCAATACGTAGGACTTTAGTTTTTTTTTAAGATAAATTTGCGTTCGATGTTGGTAACGCACCGACTTACCTTCAAATGGAACTAACAGATTTGCAATGTATACAGCTTTAAAAATATAAATTCAAAGAAGTCGACATTTCATACAAAGAACTTCAAAAATCAAAATAGCTATCCCTACTTAACCTTCATCTCATCCTTGTGTAGAAAACTACACAAAAACAACCTTTCATACAAAATTTCTTTTGCATTGAATCTTTTCGCAAGTGAACAATGTTCGAATATATATTGTGAATTCAATAGTAATAAAAAAGAACTATGTCGGGACCAAGATAATTGGAAATGGAAGCATGTTTGAATGAATGTGATGGTGATGATAGTGATATTTCTGGAGTCAGAGATGACGAATTTGTGCCAGAAGAAAATGTTTATGATAACGATGACTTACTATGTCTATATATATTCAGATGACAGAGATTCTAATGTTACAAAGGTAGCGCGTGAATCAAATGAAAAATACATCAGTTGTTGAAGGTGAAAATAAAAGAAATTTCGAAAGATGGAATTGTGTGGCAACCACAACCAGTTGGGCATAAAACTAGAAGATTCGGAAAGAAAATATGATATCTCTTCGTCCTGAATATCAAAGATGCTTCTTTATTTTTCTTCCCACCACACATTGAAAGTATAACTTTGAAAGATTCTAATGTGCATTCACCAGCTAAATACGGTAAGGTTTTCAAACTAATCGTGTCGAATATGTTGCAAGCACAACACTGACAACATAGCACTTGTTTCGTTCATTGGAAGGAAAAACAAATGTACTATATTGCAAAGTACAATGCATAACTCTATTGAAATTGGATCTGGTGAAAAATGAATAACAGAGTATTACAATAAAACAAAAGGATTGTCCATACACACTGCCTTTTCAAATTTCAAGTCAATATTTTTTTTCATTCGATTAACAATTAGGTATGTACACATCTAGGCGATGTAGCTATAGTTGCCAAAACGGTCCTTTGCTACAGCCGTAAAAGAAAAACAAATGGATGGCCAATGGCTGTATTTGCAAAATATGGTTGATATTTCTGATATGAATTCATTAATTATTTTGAAGGAAGTGAAACTGAATTGGCAATCAACACAAAAAAATAGTAATACGGAGGAAAGTGCACTTAGAATTCATTTGCAAAACCACATATGGCAGCTAGAAGAAGAAGACCGGCATTATCAGCATCTTTGCTTGCAAAAGTTTCAGGAGAAAGTTTACCAGTACAATCTTTAGAGTATACTTCCGCATCATCTTCATTAAATCCATCAAAACGATCACAACGCGTTTTAATATAAATAAAATGCAGTACAAGATTTCACGTTTACAATGAAGAAAATTCCACCAAAAATAATATATTAGCTATATGAGCCCGTAGCGCAAGTGGTTAGTGCGTCGGACTACTGAGCCAGCGGTCTTGGGTTCGAATCCCGCCGCAAACACCTAAAAGTTTTTCACAGTGCCCACCTCTTTCGAATGTCTGACAAGCATCAAAGAGTATCATTTGTCACGATTGAGCTTCTCAATTCGCCGTTCGGAGTCGGCAAAAAACTGTAGGTCCCTTCCATTCGTGCAAAAATATAACACGCACACACAAATGGTTGCGAGAAGCAGGCCCAGGTTCACCTCGAGCTGTTGCGCCAACTAAGTAAGTAAGTAAGTAAGCTATATGAGCCAATTTATTGTTTTTGCACAAAATTTGATTGTAAAAACCAACATAATCGAAATGTTTGTATAAAATGCATTCAAGAAAACTAATTTGAATTTATTTTCACTTGTTTCTTTAGAATAAAATTATAAAAACCAAAATAATCGAAATCTTTGTATAAAATGCATTCAAGAAAACTAATTTGAATTTATTTTCAATTGTTTCTTTAGAATAAAATTATAAAGACAATTTGTTTGGTTGATTTTAACCAAAAAAAAAATCAAATTCATGGAAAACACACTTAAATCCCATATGTGTAGAAAACTACACACAAGGGTAGACAACGTAATTTTTTTTAAGGATGAGATGAAGGTGAAAGAACCATGATGCCCACATTTTATGCCTGTTCGAAAGTTCATATGTGTGAGTACAGATGTTTTCAACTATGAAGATTAATAAATCTAAATACCGTGAAAGACTTATAGACAAACATCTTCAGTTCACTTTGGAAATTAATACAACTTCGTTGACACCAAACATCGAGGAGCAACCACTTATCTCGGGCCTAGGATTTGAGCATTGATCCTGAAAGTACTTACCAAATCTCTGCATAATTCGATTTACCCGATTGGCTTCCTAACGTATTTTATAGCCTCATGAATAATTTGGCTCAAACCTTATTTTGAGCAGTTTTTGGTTTTTTCTCATGGCTATAACTTGGTTAACGGGAAAGATTTTTTTTCTGTCTTCAGCCAAGTTATAGGTATTGATTAGGAGACGATGACCTGAAAAATGTCACACAGTGTAATTAAACGTAAAAGAAGTTTCTGGATCCCCAAAATAATATTCCGGTTCAATACGTCACTACTTAAAAAAAAATGATTATGATTATTTTCATACACATTTTAACCCGCCATTGATGACGCAAATTTGACTTTGATCAATGGTGACCCCGGTTTCACGCACCGGGGTTTTCAACAGAAGGTTTTTCGAAACGTGTTACTAATAGTTCATGTTGTTTTTTGATTATATGCTCTTTGACAGTAAAACAAAGATATTTATTCAACATTATGCTCTTTTATTTCAATATTAAAATTCACAAAATTTTTTAATTAGAGCATTAAGAATAACAATGTTTTTAGTAATACATTTTTTAAAATTAAGAAAAAAATAAAAAATCACATGTTCATAAAGGAAAATAACGTTTTTTAGTCCTTCGACATTAGGAACTTTCACACAATAAACAAAAGCTGGTATCCTTCCAAACAAAAAATAACAGAAAAAATCCATCTCAAAAACTAAATTTCTTCAGGTAAGTACGTGTTCAAGACACAAATATTGTTGACATTTATGGCAAGAGTACTTGGTTTTTTTGTTTTTGTTTTCCATTTATATATATATATATATATATATATACATATACATATGTATTTACAATAAAACAACAAAAAAAACTAGATGAAATACGCGAATAATAAAAAATTAATTCTTGATTATTTTCCTTACATACATGGTGATCGGTGACACACGGTCTCACGCACCGGGTTAGTAAAAAAAAAATACACAACGTGTGCTCCCTATGCAGTTTCATCGTGAACTGATGGTGGGGGACGTGCAATGCGGCAGCTACTCAAAATTGCAACAAAAAACAATAACGGAGAATAAAGTAATTCGAATTTTTTAACAGCCCCGGTCTCACAGACCAGTAGGTTACCATTCGCGGGTTAATGAGACTGGGTATTGTATTAAATTTCTGTTTTATTTTTAATCTGGCCCCCTCTCATATTCAAGACAAAAAAATGACACTTAAAGTGTTTGAGTCTGACACCCCTCAAGAGCATTTACTTCAAAGATATTTCTTAACGTTTCCAACGTCTCTTGTAGGATTGCTTGAATTCATTGAGCATGAGCAAATATTGTCCAAGAATACAATCCCTAAAGACTTTCGGTGTAAATTGTAAAGCATCCTTCTTGTTTACCTGTCAATTCTGACCCAGATTGAACTTATACATAGTTCTACGTTATAAGTATTTACATTCCTATTTATATTGCATTTCATTTAGAACTCAAAGACTTTTTACAAAAACAAAACAACTCGTGTGGGGCGTATACTCACCCCAATTACCCTTCTCTGTTATTATTACATTTCCTCCACCTACAAGTCCTTCGAAAGCAAAAAAAGAAATAAAAATAGCACGTTAACAATAACAATCGGAAATTGACCAAAACACCTCCCGACGGTTAACCCACCTCCTCCAATGGTCACATTCATGACAGGACGAAATCACTCGAAAATATGAAGCAGAATAAATAAGCACGGTTTGCCTTTTATTAAAAATTCAGTTCGCAAATGACACAGTCGTCGGTGCTTATGTTGTTTTCAAATATCAAATGTCCTTTTTGTCCTCCGGCAGTCCCACGCCATTGCAATGGCAATAATATTGCCGTTTAACGACATTTCGCGGTCACCACTTTGGCCACAGTAGCACGCGCACGTACCACACGAAATAGAGTCATTTCCGACCGCACCACACTCTGCATACACAAACACAGAACCCGACTATTCAAGTGAAGTATTTTTTGAAGCGAACTCAATTATTGTCGTGGCAATCGTCCTTCGGAGTCTTAAGTCCTGTCATTATAAACGACACAACAAAGCAAAAAATAAAAAAATAAATAAAAAATGGGTTAACCTGCGTCTATGAATGACGGTATACAACATATGCATGCGTTATGGTCTAATAAAGAAACCAAATTAATAAATTGCCTTGATTGGCTGGCCAGGATATGCGAGGATGTCATTTGTTTTCGAATTTAGACCGCGAGATTCCCACTGTGAACAGGAAACAAATGACAGCCGAACGAATCGATTAAAAATCAGAGCAAGAGACCAGGCGTTCACAGGAAATAATAATGAAAGTTGGAGCTATTTTTTTTGGGCAGGATAATACCTACTATCCTTCATATGTCATTAAGAGCGAAATATATCCTTTTGTACAGGATGTTGATGAAGTGAGAGAGGGAGAGAGTGAGAGCGACGTTGTTGTTTATTTGCCACAATGAATATTGCAAAACCGCACAAAAGATATTTTTAATCCCCCCCCCCCCACATTGGCCTTCGCGTACATTTTCAATATGAGTATCCTGAAGGCATATCCTGGTACTCGTACGTTGGTTAGCGATGCTAAGTAAAAATGAAAACCCAAAGCGCCAGTATGTTGCCAGTTCTATTTGAGTGTTTTTTTTTGTTGTTGTGTTAGGGTGGGTTGGTCGGAGGGTGGCCACTTAATCTCTGATGGAAAATCTCCAGTAATGATTGCTATTTTTCCGCTTTGCCTTTTGTAAACTACCACAGACATGCAGGCAGCGTATTGCACAGAATGGCGATGGTAAACAGCGCTACATTTGCTCAATATCGAACACAACTATCGGGCGACTAATGCATTACAATGTGCAGCATGGACGGGTGCAACAATAGCTAATGTATACTTTTCTCTCACGGTTCTTGTATATATACCGGAACGAGTATTTGTGATTTTCATTTTTCCTTCCGTTCAAGTTGTTTGTGCATTTCAGGGGACACATTATTAAAATGAACTGTCAGTATCGGGGGTCGTAGGCAAAGCACATTGAATGGCTTCCGTTTGCCTCAGGAACATTTAAAAGAAAGTATTTGCCGTAAGTCATTCCCAAAATTGGAGTTGCAGTGTGCAACAAAAACGATCTGCACAGATGAAGAGATTAAACGTGGAAAACCCAAACACACCCAATAAAGCTAAAAATTCTACGCAATCGAAGGACATGTCATGCTACAGATAGTCATGATCGAGGAAAAAAAACCATTTCACTTTAAAAAAAAACCGGTCAAGTGCAAGTCGCACTTGCGCAGTAAGTGTTCCGTACTATCAGTTATTTTTACAAACATATGTAACAGATTTATGAGTATGTTCATAGATTTATGTAAGCAACTTGATTAAATTACCCCTCTGATACCCTCTCTCATCTCATCCACACAAAACAACAAACAAAGTATACAAGGAATCTACGCACACGTGCATCAGATTTCATTCTTCGTCTTGTTATTCGTTGAATTGTATTAAATGCGTGAAATTTAGGAATTTGTCTCTCTCTCTCTCTGTGTCTGTACACGAATTCAATTTTCCCCAATGTAGTAAAAGGAGAGACATCTACACTACATATATTAAAATGTATAGGAAACCATTAAGATTCTTTTATGAGCATAAAATCAATGGTTTAAGTACAAGCTCAATCCTAGTTTTTGCGGCATATTTCTAGGATCAACCATTCAATTTCAACTTTCACACATACATATAATATACTTATGTTTCCGCTTTTATGTAATTATGGTAGGGTTACGTCACTTCTAGATTTGTAATTGTAAGCAATTGTGTAGTTGAAATTAATAAATAAAAAAACTGTACAACGTAATACATTCCTGATAATTTTGATTTAATCTATACTCTATCCTCAATGTTTTCTGATTTTGTTCAGATTTTTCTGAGCCATATTTTTGGAGATAAGGTAGCAGGACAGCAATTTTTTTAAGTCTTTTCGAAAAAGTTTTACGAAAAAAGTAACACAAAAAATATTTCATACATTTTTGAACTTGTGCTTTAACGGCTTTCATTTGACACACGATCACCTCGAATTTTTTATTTTTTTAAGTTGCCATTTAACCCCACAAAACTAGCCTCCCAAAGTCGAAGGACTGTATTTGGGCCACTAATTGCTACAACTGTTCCAAATTTCAATAGTCTACGTCAATAGAAAAACGCATGTGACAGACAAACAGCCACCGAATTGATTTCATTAGTGTTAGTGTAGACAAAAATGGTTCAAACGAACTGATATTCTAAAGAGTAGTCCAATTCGAGCTTCCTATGTTGGTAGTACTGTAAATCAAGCCACCGTCAATATATTAAGCAAAGTTTGGGTCAATTTATTCGGCCTACTAAGCGGAGCAATTCGCGACTAGGGAGAAAATTGAAGTGATTGAAAGCATTGCATTGCACCATCGCATCATACATTCACCCAAAAATATTGCTGCTGTAAGTTTAAGTGTAGCCAAGGATCAGGGATTGTTGATTCGTCGTCGTAGCCAGGCTTATCTTATGTCTCCCAGTAACATATTCTGACCCAGGACTTGCACCAACATGCGTATAAAATTCTATTCTTAAGCAACGAAGAGACCATAAACAGCGAATAATAAACGTAAATTAGGTGTTAGAGCTGATTTTTCCACGAAAATGTTCTTCCCCTATTAGACACATCTCCACTTCTCTGTGTGGAAATTATCAAATCGGGAAAATCATCATATTGTTGATGAGACACCATGTTTGTTTTAATAATTGGGCCTTACTCTTCTAAAGATGATGCGGATCGGCCAGAAGCAGTCAGTTTTGAGCAATATAGGCGTTTGATAACCGAGTATTTCTATGTCGTTCCAACATAAAGATACAAATTGCCACAGCTCGGATGCAACGCTGAATACTCTGCGTGAAAAGTTCCCAGGTTCCCGCCTTTCATAACGACGATATCTTTTTGTGGCGCTACTCTTAAAATCGTGCCAACAAACCCGAAAAGCTTGACAAGGGGCATAAGACCGCGCGGTCTAATTTCATTTCACTATCGCGGTCTAAATTCATGTCGTCTGATGAATTTAGACCGCGCGGTTTAATTTCATTTTTTCATCGCGGTCTAAATTCATATCGTCTGATGAATTAGGTTTGAAAATGCCATTTTGCCATAGACAAATAAATAAATAAAAAGGCGTAAAACAATTAAAATAGCTTTTTAAGAATTTAAGTAAAGAAATTTATAAAATTGTAGTTTTTGAGGATCAGACTTTGAAAAAATAAAACTAAAAAAATCGCGTCTGATCCTCAAAAACTACAATTTTATAAATTTCTTTACTCAAATTTTCAAACCTCGATATCTCCTAACCTAAGCGATAAATCAATATTTTTTACTTGATATTTTGTGCTTATTTCACCGAGATCTACAAAATGGCATTTTCAAACCTTGGCGCCCCGATTATCGTAATACACCGCACAACCTAATTTAATTTTTTGATCGCGGCTTAAATTCATGTCGTCTGATGAATTTAGACTGCGCGGTCTAATTTCAGTTTTTGATCGCGGCCTAAATTTATGTCGTCTAATGAATCTAGACCGCACAGCCCAATTTCATTTTTTGATCGCGGCCTATATTCATGTCGTCTTATGAATTTAGACCGCGCGGTCTAATTTCATTTTTTGATCGCGGCCTAAATTCACGCGGCCTTATTTCACGGAGCCGTTTGACAACCGTCAAACTACAGCCCATATACCAAAAATTCTCCGAAAATACATCGAAATCATCGACTACTGTGGAAGTCCATATGCCTTCATTTTATGGATATTATTTTTCATGAAATATGAATTAAAAAAAAAATCCCATGATTTCCCTAAATTTGCATTTTTTCCAACAAAGTTCGAAAGCTCGAAGTTTCATTGCATTCAATCATAGATAATATGGAATGACTTCAAGCAGATCAGAAGAAACAGACTTAAGTATTTAGGTCAAGTATTAATAACGAAATACTATAAATAGGTTCCTTAGCTGCTTCCCCATCTATTGCATCATAATTAAATCAGAGCTCTAAAAGCACAGCAGTTGCATGGATGGAGATCACCCGCTGACATTTTAGTTGGTGCATCGCTATTGTTATTAACAACATTCCTTCCGCGAGAAACTTCAATCAAGTGTTTCCTTTTATCAAAACTCATCCACTCATCGCACTGAAGCAAAACTCAATGAATTTCTCCCCCTCTATTTTTGCAAACCTTCATTATAGTAATATCCTTTAAAACTTTGTTTCCATTAGCATCCTTGAGAGCATTCCTCGCCTCTCTTCTGATGATATCAATGTATTCGCCCACCGCACCGCATCAACTGTTCACCGCAACAACAAAGTGTAAAATTGTCACATGCAATTAAAATTCCCCGAAAAACCAAGAAAAGAGTACACATAGGAAGGATACAGCCCGATCTATGTACGTTAGATCTCGTGTCCTAGATATTCTACGAAACAAACATATTCTCGGGGCAATAAAATTATTTCAAACTTTAACCATTCCGTTGGCATACATACACATATTTTAATGTTGCTCCTTTACTAATGATTACTATTTGTGCACTCATATCGCTCCATTTGTTCACAATGTTGTCGCACCCACACATACACAGCGAGGCTAGTATCTCCTTTTAACTGAACACTAATCATTGTTCCACCCACGTTCGTTACACCATGGCAAAGTAAGAGCAGCACTCAAATTCATTTTTGGAAAATGTATGTGACACCACCACCATCCAAAAATACAAAAAACACACACACACACACACACACATCGATGCAAAGTGAAGCGCGACGGACGATAGGGATATCATGGCCATAATGTTCTTTAATGTGAAAACTTTTGAATATCAGCACATATTTGACAACTGTGCGAATAGCAGTGGAATTCCGTTACTACTCCTTTTCAAGAAATCGCAAAACATTTTAAATACGAGTCGTTTCTTTACAACGCAACGGAGTGAAGTGGGGGGTGGTTGGTTTTTGGGTGCGTGCTGGTGTATTGAGGAGAGATTTGAAAGTTTTCAGCATAAAAGCTGTCTGTGTATATGTATGTTCTCCTGAATCCTTACATTTTTTTTTCTTACCACCCAGCCCCTGATGTGGTAGAGGGAAGGCAGTTGTTCGGGTTTTGGTGGCTAGCTTCAGTGTTTTTATTAAGCGCCCAAGGATATAATTTATTACACCCCAGTGAATAATCAAATAAGTTTTACGCAAAGAAACACAAACTGTTTATCCTTCTTCTCCTTGTTGTTGTTGTTATATTGGTACTGCTGATGGTTCTGTTGGCGATAGTGAGATGGCAGCATACAGTGGCATCATGGTTTCGCTGTGCGGTTGTGAAACTGGCTGGCGATAAGAAGTTCCTTGCTGGAAGTTTTTTACGTCTTACGTGCGAATGTGTATGCGGGTGTAATTACATACAAGTTCCAAAAAAAAAGGACAGTAAGGCGAGTTCGTCTTTTCACCACGCAGAAATGCTGTTCACTGTGCGTGATATTGCAGTCTTTAAAGAATTCACACTGTGAGTTGGCAATGTCCTCCTCGACATTGTTCCTTTTATATTTGGCAACGTATGTGGGGGTTTTTGGGTAGGAGTATCCTTAAACCGTATTTAAATTGAAATTACTCGTATTTTTCCACGGATTTGGTTCGTATCTCTGTTGGTTTGAGGACATTTAATCAGATTTTATCAGTGGAATCCTTTAATGCCACACACCCTGTCAGTGGAGGGAGAGGCTGTCTTCGAAATGCGATTTTAATGGTATAATTGCGTTTTACTGGTTGGTAAGCGAACTGAGATTGAATCCTGTTGTTGTTTTTTTTTCCTGATCCAGGTACACACAGGATTCTGTTGTTGTCGTCCTTTTTTTGGCCTAAACAAATGGGTTATTTATTATCCTGAAAAGTCAATCTTTTTGCGATTTCTTCACACTTTTCTGTTCCCCAGTGTTTGAGAGTGGCCTTAGCCCTGGTATGAATTTATTACGTTTTAATGATCGTAGCATCGAGAGAATGAACATGTGGGAGTAGATTTGCACGAGTATATGTATGTGTGCAGGTGGGATGTATTGGCATATGGAAATATACGAAGAGGTAAAGTGGCAGACACAAGAGATTTGCATAAGAAAATGTCTGCAATTTAACAATTTAGAAAGTATAATCACATAAAGACCCTACAGACAAGGATTAAGCTCTCGTAAAGGCAATTTTTATTTATTTTTGCAAAGGTTTTACCTTGAAATTGGAAAAATATTTTATTCACCGGAATTGTTGGCTTTCTTTGACTTTTAAAGAAGTTGCCGGGTGTTTTTGTTTTGTCCTTTTTTTTTTTTTAATGTGAGCTTAGTCCTTTGTTTATAAGTGAATGTTATTTTCTTGAAAAAGTACATAAGATACAGGTAGGCTTTTGAAACTCTCGAGACAGGGAGAGCAAAAGCCTGGTGACTGAAAAGTTTTATTTTTCCACGAAGGATGAATCAAGAGGATGGTGGGTAAAAAGTATCTGGTCCTACATTAAATTGAATAATGAATAGGTATCGGGTCAACAGACGAATTGAAAGAAGAACAGATCAGAGGGAAAGGGATATCTAATAGGATTTCTGATAGCGATGTCTGAGCCACCTGCATGTGGGTAACCTGATGTCCACTTAGATATGTCTAGAGCAGTCTATACACGCTTAAGGGGATATGAATACCCTTATAATGTTTACACCCCTCCTTATGGATATGTAGGTTTTTATTCCTTTTTATTTTTCAACCGCTTATGTCAGGTGTTAGCACAAGAAACACGGCGGAACAGTTGGCAGATTATTCAGGTCCGTCGACTTAAAAAAAAACTTCAACTTTTAAGACTTTAGTCAGTGAAGGACTAAGCCGATATGTGTGTAGTTGAAAATAGAAGTCAAACGATAGAACTCTATTCTTTGACCTTTTAGCATAATCCCCTCTCATTATCATCACTCACACGCACGACAATCCGTTAAGCTTCACATACCCCTGCCATCCTCTGAATCATCACGTAGCCACTCGTCGTAACATAAACAACCCCAGTTGTCCAAAGATCATAGTCATTGCTCAACGTGACCCACAAGAGTACCATCTCTCGCATTAAGCATCACCGCCATCATAGCCATCATCGTCATTATCGTGACCTTACTCACAGCGGGACATAATCGCCCACTTCACTAGTTTTAAATTGCAGTCGTCTCGTATCTCTATAGCCACAAACCCGTATATAACAACGCAGATAATACCCCCGCCCCCTCCCAACTCAGAATAAAGTAAATGTCCTCAAAGGACTGCATAAATAATTCAAATTGATCGTAAAATGAACGAAAAAAGACCCTAAAGAACAACTCATATTAGATTGTAACACAATGTCCTGTGTCCTGTGTCCCTAAACAAAAAAAAAAAACAAAAAATGAAGGATAGGGGAAAAAAGACCAAGAAAATGATTACATCTATGATGCGAAGTCGTATTACCGACCGGACGTTGTTCCATACTGTCGTTCCTCCCTATACGCATTCCATCACCAGAAATAAGCAAAACGGAGGGCGAACTCCAACGTGTACTGCATACAAATTGTGGCGTTATCCCGGTGTCTCCCTCCAAATGACCATCATCTGTATGCCCGCTTCCATTTTGATTTGATCTGCATTTCGTGCGGTTGTCATTCATTCGACATTAACAAGTCAGGATGATTATCCTGATAATTATGCCACCACCACCACCATCACCACCATCACCCCACCAAAATCACAGTCTCATTCTCATGGCATTATTGAGTGACAAAATTACACACACACTGTAATTTCATCACCACCATGTGAAAAGTGAAAACCAAACTGAAACTTGTTAGAGTCCTTTAATAAATTAAATACCTTGAAGTAACTACTCGTACTAAACTTGCGAAAGTTTTGCACTTGGCGTCGCGCAAGGGGTTGGCAAAATGGAAAAGTTCCCTCCGCACAGTTATGCTGGGAGTTGTGTTTCGTTCTGCAGAAACAGAAGAAATATTTCTATTTAATCACCAACGACTGAAATGGAATGCTTGCGAAAACTTTTCTCAAGGAAGAAAGCAAGAAAAAAATTCGTATCCTTAAACGGATTTAATTATGTAATTGGATCGCAAGCGCGATAATTTGGTGCTCTCCTTCGGGCTGTTTTAATTCTGAACAAGTTGAGACATCGAACGGATAAAATCACCGAACTGAGCTGTGTTAGTAAGCGGCTTTGGAATTCTACCGAAAGTGATCAAAAGGAAATCCAGGTTGCTTTTCTATAAACCCTAATAGAATTCCAGTTACTATTCAGGCTAGAGTGAGGGACAATAACTATGGAATGGATTACACATTTCATACACAGGCATCGCTCTGAGTGTTCGCCTCTATTTATACTCGTACCGAAATTGTTTATTGCGAAGATGAAAGGAGTATTTTGCGAGTTCTGAAATAGAATTCACGTATATTATGTAAGCGCAAATGTCAGCACACATTTTAATTCAAAGAGAAAATAGTCGAATTAGGATTTCTTAATTATAGAAAGAGAATTATGTGTCTATTCTTAGGTATCAGGTATCTGTTGCTATGCAGGCAAACTCTACATATTAACTGCATCCGTCATTTCTTACTGTGGATTGAGAAACCTGAAGAAAATTAGAAATTATTCTGACAGATAAGCTTGTTGTAGAATGTAAGAACTTAAGGGGTTAGGCCACCCTAGAATTTTCTAAATATTGATTTTTTTTTTAAATTATCTCCGAAGACCTCAAAAATGATGTCCCAAAAGATTATGGTCTGGAAAAATCCCTAAGTACTCGGTGCAGGCATCGCAGATTTAAGGTATTGCAAAAATTCCTAATGATTTTCTACTAATCAAAACTTCAAACGCGTGGATCTCAAAACTGAATTTTTTTAGTTTACCGGAAACACTATTCAAACAATTTTCAACTGATTTACTTGAAATTTTGAATATACAGGGGTGGCAAGCTAATTAGCACACCAATTGAAATTTTTCTTTCTGGCGACAAAATGCATTAAAAAAGTTCATTAACGCATTCCAAATACAAATATTTAGTTTTATTTGAACACATTATTATATTTTACGAAAAATAAAAAACAAAAATAGAAAATGTAACTATAATTTCGAGAAAAAAAGACAATGATCAAGATCAATGCTTTATGGACGTGTTATTATGTGAGGCACTGCTCTCTAAAATGATACTAAGAGAGTCTGAAAAATAGTGAGATCAACTTAAAAGTAATTTAAATGTGATTTTGGCTATTCAGATTTACTTAATATTTGATTGGGTATCCTTTCTGAACAATAACGGCAGCATATCTCCTGCTTAATGACGTCATTAGGTCAGCACAGACTTCAGGAGGAATTTCGTACCATTCTTCCCGAAAAGTGGTTCATAACGCGTTTTCCCTGGTTAGTTTTAATGCCATTACATGTCGTTTGAAGATGACCCATACATTTTCTATAGGTTTGATATCCGGGCTTTGTGGGGCCAAGTCAGAACGGTAATATCGTTTGCATCAAGCCACTCCTTAACTGTGCGGGACGTATGGCATGGGGCATTGTCTTGCTGAAACACAATTTGCCGATGTGTTGCAAGTGGAAAATCATCATAGAAATTTACAAAATTGTTGGCCAATGTGCTCTGGTACATAAGCCCATCCATTTTTCGTTTAACTTGGACTATGTGCCCAACGGGATTCGCGGTAAAGCAGCACCATAACATCACGCTGCCACCTTGATACTTAACCGACTTCGTAGTGTACTTTGGGTCCAAATCCTTGTTGTGAGGATATCGTACGTAGGTTCTGCCATCGGTTCCATACAGATTAAATTTGGATTCATCACTCCAGAAGACAGAAAAGTCAGAGAAACTGACTATTGAAGATATGGCATTTTCTGAAATCCAGCCGTTGTCTTCGATTAGACTATAAAACCTTCGGTTTTTTGAGACTCTGTCATCCGCGAAGATTATTTTGCAAAAGCCGAGCTCTAACAGTCCTAGCTGATATATTCACACAGCAATTTTGGTGCATTTGAACTCTCATTTCCATTGAAGAGGCAAAGGGGTACCTAAGGGTATGTCTGGCTATCGGACTATTCTCATGTTTTAAGGTCTTTTTTGACCTGAATTGTCTCTGATTTGCAAAAACCCCACGTTAATGGTAATGCCAATTAATCTTGCAATTTCAGATATGTTCTGCTCTTTTTGGTGCAAATTCGGAATCTGATTTCATTCTGCCTTCATTGAACTCTTTTTTTTCCCATATTTATTCTCAAATCTTAAAAAAACAATGAACAACTAGGAAGATTCGAAAAAAAATAGCTATGATCACAGAATTGGAATTTTTTTCAGTAAAAACTTACTTGAATGCTTGGGTGTGCTACTTAAAATGCCACAGTAAAACACAAACACTTACGGTAAATCTTATATAGCACGGAATTGTATTGCAAAACGATATATTTTTTTCTCGATTAAGTTTTGTCATTGATGTACGTATTAAACTCTTAAGCATTTGTTCGCTTATAAGTAAAAGAAATTGCAGAAAAAAACACAAGTTTGAATTTTCATTGGGGTGTGCTAATTAGCTTGCCAGCGCTGTACATATCTTGAAAAATACATTGTCTATGGAAGTACGTAGGATTTTTATATTGAATAGGTAATTTGTTATTAACAATTATCTGATGAATTTGTAGGCAAATTTATTACTTTTCACTTTGGAAGTGCGCCATTTGGCCAAAAATTAATATATCGAAATAATCCTACGTACTTCGATAGCAGTTATTATACAAAATTAGAAAAAATAAATTGGCTTATTGAAATTCAAAAAATACAGGAGCTGTGTATCCAGCCGTGGACCCTTAACAAAACGGAGACGTCATCGAAAAACGCTGCACAGCCGCCAATTTCAAATTAATCGCTTTTAAAATTTTTTTCAATACAGTCATTGATATGTGTAACAAATACTCTTTATTAGAATCCCAATTTCTTTTGTAGTATTTCCGAAAAAAAAAATCATAAAAAGCATATTTTTTCGACCTTTAGAGTGGCCTAACCCGAGTAACTGTCAGACGCTACGTCAAAAATTGGATTCAGTTTCTTGACCGTGTGGTCAATTCAATACCGATTCTTTTCAGTGAGACAGGTATATTTCATGTGAGTTGAAACGAGAAGGGTTGATTTCACCAAAAGCACACCGAAAATCCGATTTGATAATAATTCTCGGTGGAAGATGAATGTTATTTTCTCAAATCGTTTCATTTCTCATACATTTTTTCATTTTCTTCCGACCGTCGGAGGGTTCACATCACGGAAAACTCAAAAAAATAATTCTCTGTGCAGGACGGAGCACGGCGACTGTGTGTTCTGTTTTCAAAGTGTTTCCCTTGACACATTTTGCGTGTAGCCACGGGGAACTTTTAAATACCTAGTATGCCATTGACCGTGAAGCCAGGGCCTAGTATCAATCATATTCACGAGGCAATGTATAAAAATACCCGTATCTGCGCTGGCTTTGCGGTGCATTTAATCATGAATGTACAGTGAAGTTTTATCGGATAGTTCCCTTAGACGGACGGACACATTTATGTTTCGGATTGCATTCATTCTACGTTCCCTTAATCGGACCTATCAAAGGAGTTCGAACGCGGACATTATATCTGTTAAAAAAATTTTAATTTAACTCCATTAGACGGACAAAAATAACAAAAATCATCCGTAGTTTCACACCGAGTTTTTGTTTTAATTTAGATTTGAATTTGAAAGAAACATACTTGCTCACAGTTGCAACAGATGTGTAAATGAATGCATACCAATGTGTATGACGCGATGCATTTTCTACAGCACTGCTCTTCGTCCCATTAAATATTTGAGTAGATTTACAAAAACAAATACCAAATACAGAAGCACATTGCAGAAAACAGAAATATAATATCGTGAATACAGCCTGCGTAGTAAAGTTAGGTTAGGTGGCTATCCACCGAACTCGGTAGAATTCATATTCGTTGAGAAAATATCTTTAAGGTCTATTAAGAAATATTCTCCCAGAATCCTTTTTTTCATTAGGAGGAGAGTGCCTAGAAGCTGCACAGAAGGTGATAGGGAGATTCTTCTTCCTCCTCATCCATGCAGCTTCAACAGAAGTCATTTGTGAAGATTCCCAATCTTTGTTCTGCTTTGTTTTCATTTTTTGTTTTGGTAATCGGTTCAAATAAAGTTGCAGTGTTTTTTTTATGTTTTGATAAAAAAACAAAGATAACTTATTTAAAAAAAACATTTTAGTTATCCCTTGAACGGATAAATCCATCAGGTGGACAGAAATGTTGTCACTGTCACTGTCCGCCTAATGGAGGTTTCACTGTACAGCTTAAATACTCGTACAATTGATTGCCTCGTTCTGCCTCGTTTTGTCTTACTTTACTTTACAACTCGTGGTGAACCTGGGCCTGCTTCTCACAACCATTTGTGTATGCGTGTTATATTTTTGCACGAATGGAATGAACCTATAGTTTTCTGCCGACTCCGAACGGCGAGTTGAGAAGCTCATTGACAAATAATGCTCTTTGATTGCTTGTCAGACATTCGAAACATGTGGGACCGTAAAAAAACTTTTGGGTGTTGGACCCGGGCTGGAATTGAACCCAGGCAGCATTGCGTAGTAGTCTAACGCACTTACTACCACGGTGCTCATGATTTTGTCTAATAGTACAAATTCTTGAGAAGTATTAGTTACAATAGTGCAATATAGTCTATGTTCGGATATAGTCGGCTTCGGATATTCATATTCGTAAGTTACCATAAAAAAGAGTTTGGTAGCCAAAAAGGTAACCATCGATCTGTATGCTTAAAATTTGCATTCTTCAATAATCAGATTAAACAAATGTTCGTATTTGCCCGAGAATACCATGTCTTTCATTTGCTCCTGACTACGATACAATGATGCTTTTTTCTGACTACGAATCTTTGATTCAGACTACATGTAAACATGCCGAACTACACGAAGCGGCATGTATTTATGCATTATTTATTTCACAATAGTGCAATGCTTGAGATGTTTTTCCACATCTCACATAATACAAGCAGCAACCACAAGCGGAGATTTGTCAGGGCAAAGTATGCATCAACAGGCTTATCATTTAGTGTAAGTGATAGTAGTTAGTTAAGCCCGTATGAATAAACCGTGTATGAACACGCGGCTATACTCGGAGAAATACAGCAACTGAGGAGATGCAACCATGTAATTTCAACCGAAACTTCAGACTACATTATTCCTCACTATGACTTCAACTTGAATGTACCAATCTTATTTTCCAGTAGGGAAGACGGGCTGTCTAACAAGGTGATTGGAGACCAGAAAATTGCACTCTACACCGACGCGACGCGACGGCTCAAAATGTACTCAGGTACTGGAACATTGTTCTACTCCAGTACACTAAATAAAAGGGAATCTTTCAGACTACCGAGTACATGTAGTGTCTTCGAGGCGGAACTATTGGCGATTGAAAAGACCGCAATATTCATAAAAGGAAGAGATCTCCCTCCGTTGGAGATAGCTATTCTGGTGTATAGTCAGCTAGCTCTTCTAAAAGCAATAGAATCAACCACAATAAAATTAAAGGCAGTCAAAAAATATCGCACTGCACTAAATGCTATTCGGCACCATAAGGTTGGACTACGCCGTGTGCCCGGACAACGCATTATCGAAGGGAACGACATAGCAGACGACCTACATAGCTAGAGCTGGATCGGCCATGAGCAACAGCGATGCTAACACCTCTATACTGCCACCGATCAAAACACTGTTTAACACAATCGACTTTGTAACCGAAAAAGAGACCAGCGCTCTGTAGGACACACGAACCGACTGCGTTACATCTCGATCTTTGTGGCCGAAAATTGATCTTAATAGGACAAAGATAATGTGGATAAATTCAACATATGCTAAATCACCAGAATAATCACAGGACACTGTGCCATAGGTCATATGACAAGCAAATGGCTACTTGAGTCCAAAGATATCTATGGGAACTGCCGAGATGACGAAGAAAGCGAATCAAACCAACATCTACTCGGCTACTGCTCCGCCCTCCATGAACGAACGCCTCCGTACAGAATCTGGGAAGACATAACAGAGCTCGAAAATTTAATGAAATCGGATCTTCTAAGATTCATCAAGAGCACAAACTGGTTTATGGGTTGGTAAAAAGAGAATTTACACCCAAACTATGAGGGGATTCACAATGGACCATCGGGTCTCCGAGTGGAAATGATTGCTCGAACAATCACACACCATTCCTAATCTAACCTGTTTCACTGATCTTCATATCGCTAACAAATATAAGGATGTTGCTATGTTTTATGAATGATGGAGCAAGTAGCATGGTAGCAAGAATAAAAAAAAATTGGACCTAGGTGTCTCTCTTGGGGGACGCCGGATCCTGCTAAAAAGGAGTCTGAAGGAAAACCTCTAAATTTAACTTTGATATGACCTCTGGTTGAGGTAATCCAAAGCAGATACTAGCCCGAAATGTACTAGTCGTGTATTTGTAGAGGTCGTATGGAAGAAGAGATGGGATAGGTTTTTATATCTAGGAATATAATAACGTGTGTGTTTGGAATGACATATCAAAAAGCACCTGCTAGTCTTCTGAGAAATACCGCAACTTCAGGGTACAAACTTCATCCTATATATGCTCTCAGAAAAGTACAAAACCTGAGTGAGTATCAACTGTTTTCTTGGTATTCGCTCCTTCAATATTAAGGCTGCTGTCGCCCAAAAAAAAAAAAAACAAGGAGTATGCTCTGCAACAAAGTCCGCTTAAACTATAATTTTTATTTCAGTTCTTATAACAAAAAAAAAAAAAAAAAACCAGGAACTGACGTCCTCCGTCAAGCACGACCACGACTACGAGATGAGGAAAACTCAGAAAGCATGTTGCGTGATTTTTTGTACTTGGTGCGTTAGTATTGCGGTTGTGGTGGCGGCACTGGAGAAGCATGAAATCCTTTGAAGTTGTTATTATTTTTTTTTATATTTTTAATCTCGTCATGTGCTACAGCAATTACTATTTAGTTGGGAACACATAATAATTAACCCACTCGCTTGCGTTAAATACACCGGCGAGTGTTGATTTAGTGCTAAGCCAACCCCTGCGTTGTTTTATTTTTCTCTCTTATTTGTTTTTACTTTTTAACCGTTAAAGATTTTATTTCATTCATTAATGCACAAGCAACTTTGCTCGGGCAGAGTGAATGAGTGAAAATGTTTTTATTTTCCTCCAGTTTTTCCCTGGGAAGGACTCTTTCTGAGGTGGAACCATTGACTTTTGACTGGTAAACCGAAAAATGGATTACTCTTAACGACGCAATTTATATGCTTGGGGTGAGCGCGGAACTGTAAACTCCGCAAGTAGTTCATATGGAATTTTAGACACAACGGAACGCTGCTGCTGTTCTCGGAAAGGAAATGCTTTTGCGGAAATTAAGGACATTTAATGTGCTGTGACTTGAGAGGTTTCAAGTGCTTTTGTTTTTATATTTGGTAAAGAAGCAGGCAATAGTTTTTGGGGCAATTTAAAAGCTTATTTTTTTCCTGGTTTAAAAGTGAATAGTCCTAGAAATATTTTTTTGTTTGCTTACGTGGTAAATAAAGAAGAACAATAAAATGATATGTGCTTTGACTACTTGAAAAGTTTGCTCAGTTTTTTTTAAGGGCTTTGGAATAAGAAGTGGGACTGCCGTTGGCAGATATCGCCTGAGGCTCGTCATCGCTGCCGAACAAATCTACACCGCACCAAGGACGCTTTGTACACTTTTCTAAATTGACGTTTTTTTTCCAAATTCGAAAATTAAACCTAGTCTCTCAACTAGAAAAGCTTCCACCAAAATTGTAATCCATTTCAATCCGTTATATGCAACACTTAAGGCACTTAGAAGCTACGACTACAAATCAAAATCGTGGACACCGTAGCGCAAGTGGTTAGTGCGTCGGACTACTGAGCCAGCGGTCTTGAGTTCGAATCCCGCCGCAAACACCTAAAATGCTCGGCCAATAAAGGAACCAACAGTCTAGTTATTGGACCAGGCTCTCACTATGGCACTATGGACAACAAACTAACTCAAAAGTTACTGAAACAACGTAAAGCACTCAAAGAAGTTCCTTAATCACAACCACAAAAGAACAATAATGGAACCCTTAAATAAAATAGAAAACATTTAAAAAGTCTTTGCGCAGGACTGGCGGAGCGGTACATTCAATATGCAACAGCCACTGTACTTTTTTATTTTTAAAAACATTTTTATTATTCCATTTTCAATCTAAACTTATATACTAGACAAAAATGCTTAAAACTAATTTAACAACTAACAAAACTGACTTAATCTAGCTTACTGGCCCTTAGGGAGCACTCTAGGCTTAACTCAATTTTTACAAACTATTGCCTTTCGGCCTTAAACTAACTATACTACGACTAAGCTAATTTAACACATATTTTATTCCAAGAAAAGTTTGGAAAACTTGGATACTTTATCCGTTCTTATTATTCTTAAAACTATGAAAACTTAACCTACCTAAAATACCCTAAGCTATTTAACCTAAACTAATTGTAATCAGGGTGGTAAGCGCTCGTTGCCTAGTCCCTCGAGCGGCCACCATCCCGATTGCGTCCTTGGGCGCTTGGCCATCGCCATTACGACGCCCCCTCGCGGCACCGGGACCTGAGCGAGGCCGCAGGGTCGGTCAGCTCTCGGAGACGATGCATCGCAATAGCGGGCCCGGCTACTCCGCGAAGACCCCACAGCTGACCTCAACCTACATAACTAACCTAACTTAAAAACTAGGATGTTACAAAAGTAACGCGTCAGTGACCCTTTCCCCCTCAATAAGCCACCAAAATTCGGCGAATTCCTTTTCAGTATCCTCTTTATCCCGGTCCGCTATTGCAGTACTGAAACGGAGAAGCTCATGAGCATTAGCGTCGTACCCGCCGTGGATGAGCCGCTTATCTCGCGCACCGCGATACAATACAATACCGGAATACCATCCCTTTTTTGCACTAACCCCTTAGCATCAATATGGAGAAATACCTCTTGTGGGATAAAGTCCGATAGGAGCGTACTCTCATGGTACATTTCATTGGGGTAATAAGCCCCGAAGATCAGGCGATTATCGCTAGTTTTCGTTAGTAATATCCACTGTTTAGCTCAAAAGAACTCAGTCGAGTTCCGCTATAGCGGAAATAATGTTAGAAATAAAACACTAATACATTTTTTTTATAGTTGGGAAAAAGAGCACGGATCCCATAAAGAACCCAACTCTTTATTGCGCTGGCTAAAGACTATCTGAGTGACTTACTTAACTCACTATACAGAGGCCACTAGCATACGCGCAGTAGTATGACAGTGGTAGACAAAGCTATACGTATGCATCGCCGACGAAAACGCACGTTTTTCAACAGTTGTCCTACTGTAGACTTCTCAGTGATGTGTTGCTTGCTGCTGGCTCTAGGGATCTTCGGAATCGACTGACAAATACAGATCTTCTAAACGGGCTTGGTTATAAATAAAAAGTAAATAAATAATTAGCTGTCACACTCTCCCCATCGACCATTCTTCTTTTGATCAACACTAGCTGTCCCAATTTTAGGCCTTCTCTTTTCCTTCTGCACTTCTTTTTCTCTTACCACGTCACAAGGTATTCTCCTTGCCATCTCTTTCCGAAATGCACTAACCTTAGCTGTCTATGGCGATGGCAACACTATTGGCTGGCCGAACAAAAAACGGGCTAGCGTCAACGCTTGCAAGTTTTACAGGTCATCACTTTGTGAATGAATTGGCCGTGAATTTGAAGCACCCTCGATCCCGGTAAGCAGAGTCAAGAACTGCTCTTGCTATCCAACCATACTTTTTAGATGATGTTTCATATAATTTACCGCTGCTTCATATATGCCACCTTGATGTGGGGCTGCTGGCACCATAAACTTCCACTCTTTCCCGTTCCCTTTAAGATAATTGAATACACCATTCTCAACGCCATTTTGTCCATGCTTGTTTGATTTCTTTGGCCGCTCTACGATGGTCATGCCATTGTCACACTATACAGCCACCAATAGGGCCATGTCTGCGAACTTCGAAAACGCATTATGGTCTTGAGGTTATGCAATCCCGAAAAAAAAATACAATCTTGCAAGCTGAAATAACAGCTACGATATAACACAAACGTCATAGACCGACAGCACTGTCAGCTGTCACTTCAAACATAACCAAGATCGGTTGTCAAGTTCAAGTGGGGCTTTTGTACTTGACAACCCTAAGTTCGTAAATTGTTTTTCGCCTTTTTTATAACGGCACGTGATACACAAATTTCTTATCTATTGAAAGGCTTTAATCAACCTCCGCAATTTCCCACTTTTAGAAATGATCATCATGTGCCCTGAACCGGGCTATTTTCTATAGCACGGATGTTCGTCCCTCTTCAACGGTTTACATCCTTGATTTATTATTAACACAATAGCAAACCCGTGTCCACCATTCCCGAACCGCTCCAAATCGCTTTCCACATCATCGTGTCCAACCACAACTTAAAGCAAATTGCGACTTTCGATTGTTTTGATTAAAAATTCCCGATAAAGACGTAATTAAAAAACTTTTTTACTCATACCGCCACCGCATCAGTGACTTATCGCGTTACAAAGACGGTAAATAGGATCTACCCCAAAGGAAGCAAACTAAAAAACTTCAAAGTGTGCTTGTTGTTTGTCTCTGTCGAGCGATGGGGACCGGAAGCGAGAATCTCAAAAGTTTCCATTTTTTTTTTTCATTTTCTCATTTTGTTTTACATCCCTTACAGTCCTCGCAATCCTCGTAGTCCAGGAGTAGGAAAGGAGTTTATCATGCGATGCCGAATGGAGATTGAGTCGAAATGGCAAAATCAGAAAACGATAGCTCCTACCTACAGGAAAGTCCTTTAACAAGACACCTTCATCCTTTTACTGTTCATTTTGTTTTTCTGTGAATTTTTTCTCCTCCTCCCCGTGTGTGTTGTATTTGCTGTGTTTTTATCCGCAATCGAAGAAGAACTTAAAAGTAAACAAAAGTTTTGTGCGAGATGTGATACTTTGGGCCAATCCTCTTTAGCCCCTGTATGGGGTTTCGGTTTGGTTGCCTTTCGTTTCGTTTTATGGTCTCATAGGCTATATGTATTTGTTGGTGGAAAAGACTTCACCCCGGTATCGAGTAAGCCATCTGTAGGATCACTCAAAGTTTTCCCATTTAAGAAAAAGTTTGGTTTTTGTTTTTTTTTTCTTTTTTTTTTTGTCTGTTTGCATGCTCGGGAATCTATAGTAACCTGGTGTTGTTATCCAATTCTGTGAAAGGTATCACCCTGGAACATAGGTAACGAGGACCTCTGGTGCTCATTGTTATTTCATCTGCTGCACTAGAAGTTGAAAGTTTGCGCTGTGCATTGTGAAATGGAGGGGGAATTGTGGCATTTTGTTTAGTAAATTTCATGGAAGGTGAACGTTTTTTTTTCTCCTCAGAAAGGATTTAGGGCATCACGTAGATTGAAATTGTTTTAATACTAACACGGGGTAGAGTGTGTTGTTTTGAATGATGGGTTTTAGCAATGAGAATTAAATTGGAGGTTAATACTCCTCAAAGAATGTGTTTAAGTTCAAGGTTTGCGACGTTTTTTAACCTTTTACATTTTCTTATCTATTTTGCTCGGCGAAACCTATAAACAACGTTGGTTAATCGCATACAGGCTCTTTCTTATTACATATCTGAAAACTAGTAGAATATCCTTCGAAATATTTGATAGTTACATTTTTGGATACAGCAAGGATTCTGATTTCCTTCGGCAGATCTGCCAGAAAAAAAAAACAATTATAGGGTAGGACGAAATGCGTTAAAAATAAACTGTAGTCTTTCTGTTTGGTTTTTTGTTTCTAGTGGGTGTTACACGTATTAAGAAGTTGAGGATTTTTTTTTATTGTTAAACGGTGTGGTTTCAATGTGAAGTTTATGTGACAGGTCAATAATATGTTTTTGAACGCAAATTGAATTTTCAAAGTTTCAAGGGGGTAGTGCCAATGTACAGAGGTGGGAAAAAGGGATGTCGGTTGTGAAGTTGTTGAATAAGTTGATGCGTTCGCCATGGAGGCTTGCTTACATGAATATAGATACATTTTAAGACTTTATATGTACATATGCGTATAGCTTTATATTTAAACATGTTAAATAGTGATAACGATAAGTATTCTTCAAACTCTTTAATCTTTCTTAAAAGCTGAATAGTTATGCCCTTTTAATTATGGTTATTTATTATTTATTCATTATTTCTTATAAGCCATAACAATTGATTATAACACATTGATAATGCAATAAGCTTCATGGAGAAATAAAAGTGACATACATTTATAAACAATAGAGTTAATGTCACATCAAACTTCAAACTTAAATAATATAGTAAAATTGGGTGGGGTGACAAAAAAAAAAAAAAAAAAATGTAATCTAATATTTGAAAATAAATTCTGAAGTGCAGACGCCTTATAAATTACAACAATAGCATGAGGAAAACGAAGCACCTCACCAAAATATAAAAAACAGGAACATGTAGCAGAGTAGTATTGAGCTTTGAGGATCAACGGAAAAAAAAGCCAAATTTTTATTTGCTTATCAAATGCATGTTGATGTGGAATGTTCTGATTGAATAAACGTTATGAGAGAATAGTATAAAGCTACGATGATACCACCTTGATCAAAAAGTTCCCGGAATTTATTCAGAAAATTAAAAATATAAGTTTATTCATCTAAATCTATGTTGTCCCCTTCAAAGTAATCCCCATCGACTGCAACACACTCATGCCAGTGGCCCAGCGCTTGATCCAATCCTCGAAACATTTTTTATATTCGGTTTTCGGTATGTCTATCAGTGCTTCCTGCGATTTTTCCATTTAACAAAAAAAAAAAAAAAAACAGAACTCAATTCGGAGTGATGGGAACGCCACACGGTGGTCATTCCGGGAACTTTTTGATCAAGGTGGTATGTTCACTGAGCAAATGTGTGTGCATATTTGAGTAAAATTTTGTCCCAAATGTGATCATATCATGTGCACATCATATTTTTGCAAATTCTGATATACGAACACAGATATGAACCCGTTGTTTCATTTGAACACTTTGAAGTTTCAATTATGTTCATATGCCAAATGTATGCTGACTTTGCAGTAGATTTGTTGTTGTTTTTGTTGGCAATTTGATATTTAAAATTGCGTTGCCACAAAATCCTATTTGAATTCGTTAAAAGGTTGACATTTTTTTTTAATAAAAACAAACCTTGCTAATTAACTGCCTTGGTCGCTGCCTTCGAATACATAAGTGGCCAAAATGACGCAAACAAATTTTCTTCTGCGTCCATTTTAAATTTAATTTTTTTTAAAATTTTTATATCATGTATTTTATTTTATTTTTATTTTAATGAACAGAAACGAAGCACATGTTTCAAAATCATCAATTGAAAATCGAACAAATTGTTTGTTCATATGTTCATATTCGTGGACATATCTGCCATATAAACCAATTGATCATATCGTGTGAACACCAATCATATGCACAGAAAAAAAAAGGACACAACGCATTTGAACTCATATGAACACTCCCAAAAATTTGCAACTTTGGGACAAAGTGTTCATATTGTGTGCGGGCGTTATACTATTGCATAAGAGTTACGCTACAATACTTCCATTTGGCAAAGAAAAACGTTAATACAATATGAAAGAAGGGGTAAATATTTTTAATGTTATAAATGTATCGAAGGTTAAAGTAATGCAAACTATTTAATTAATATGAGTAGAAGAAAAATGCTGACGCTTATAAAATATGTTTCTATTAGATAACAACAGCTATTACAAACTCATTCAAAGTTAGTTCTGAAATTAGTTACATAATTGCTGAGCTAATGAGGATTAAATCGAACGTGCTTTATTGGAGTAGATGTTCGTAAAAATCACTATCAGTGGGCGTTATGATTATGATGCATATCCAGAATAGCCTGGCAGCTATGTATCTGAGGTTATCGAGGTGGTGTTATTACTGGTGTTGTTGTTGTCATCTGCTGTGCTATCTGCGGTAATGTTCATGGTAAACACGGGATTCAAGCGATCAATGGGCACAGTTGCTGACCATCCAGAAATGTTCCCAACAAAATATTTTTCATGTCGCGACACGACACGATATAGACCTTCATATGGTGGAGTGAAAGCATTGTTCGGATGCGTCAAGACGGACTAAGACGTGCGAGCAGGTGGCGAGCTTTTTGAAGATGAAAACTTTTCGTTGACCATGACGTGAGCCAGGAACAAGTGCAATGTTCGCAAACTGGTTCCTCAGACGTTCGACGATATCTTTGGGTGATAAATGGTTAGATCGAGATGGTACAAGAAACTCACCAGGTAATCGCAGCAGCTACCTAAAGACAATATCAGCTGGAGTGGCTTCCAAGTCATCCTTCCATGCTGTACGTATGCCGGACAACATTATCGGCAATGTGTCAATCCAGGAAGAGCTCTCATGGCACCAAATTACGGTCTTGAGTTGCCGGTGCAGGCGCTCTACCATGCCATTTGATTGCGGGTGAAATGTCGTCGTGTGGTTGTGTTTGCTGCCGAGTAGTTGACTGAGAGTTACCCGCAGTGGAACACCATACCGGCATATCCAACCGGCGAATAATTTGCGAACTACGCATTCAGCTCCGGTGTCCTCCAACGGAGAAGCTTCGGGGAAGCAATCGATGATTATTAGGCAGAAACGATATCCCCTTGATGATACATAAGGTCCGATGATGTCGACGAGTATGATTGGCGACACAACGTGGCGAGAAATTTTGTTGCGTTGGCAAGCCAGACAAGCACGAGACCAGCGACGACAATCTTTTCTTTTCTTCGTTCATATATGATTATACATGTATGTTACATATGTAATGCTGGGTCCTGGAACTTAGAAGGGGATCTAGAGCTGTCCCAATTGTAGCTCTTATAGCAAAAGCAAGACAAACAGTTCCGAGGAACTTTGTGTAAAGTTGAAGAAGTTGGTTGGATCATTTCATTTTCAATGAGTCATTTCCTTGAAGGATAATTCAACTTTAAAGACAGTGTTGCCTATCTGGGCAGTTAAAACGCTTACAGTGTAAGCAGTAGAGTTGGGCTAGGTCGTGAATTTATGTTCACTGGTGTAACTGTTCACTGTTCATTGTTCACTGTGAATATAACCAGTGAACGTGAATTCACGACGATGCGACTATGAAACTACAGCAAACTACTATAAAACTACATATAATTTACATACAATTAATTATTGACTATGTAATGTGTAAATATGCATGTACATACGTTTGCATGTATACTAGCCGTACTAGCCGTTAAAAGCATTTCGACGCAATAATTCAAAAATAAACTTACCCCAGAAACTAATGATATTAACGGATGCTTGATTTACATATGCCTTTTCAAATTGCACATATTACATTTTACGAAACTTTTGTCAATTCAAAGAAATTCTACAAAAAACAAGTTTTTCTTCGCTTTGTTATTGGCGGCATCTTAAAAGTATTTTTTTTTTGTAAATACGTAGTCCTAAACACCAACCAAACAAATGCATGTAAATTTCCTTAAAATCACATGTTCGCATGTACAGAACTAAACTAGCACACACGAATTCTTAGAACCGCTACGAAGTTCAACCTTCATCCCTTTTTTCAGCGGCAATTCTCCATGCAACCCAGCGAACAATATACATAACACACTATACATACATGTTTGTGTGCGCAAGGCAGCATTATTCAGTATAGTATACACAATATCGTTCACCGCGTTCTGCTTTGTTCTACGTATCATTCACTGCCTCGCACCTCACGTTCATACTCACGACCGCGACTTTTGTTGTGAAATCGTTATTTGCGAATTCCAAACTGTGACGTGAAACTATTCACTATTTAGCGATTCACTGTTTATTTCCAAGTCGTTAACAGACGTTAATAGTTATTTTTCGTTCACGGTGAATATTTCACTGGTAGTGATTTTATGCTCATCACTAGTAAGCAGGCGGATAAGAATATTAAGCCTTCCTTCGATATTTCCAGTTATAATATTCAACAAAACCTACCCAGTGAGCTGATTGAACCCTTTGGGTTGACTTAAAACCCACATCCTTTTCTATTTAAAGTCAAAGTCCATCCGTTAAATATTTGCTGGCCTTAAAACAGATGCACAAAACCCTTTTGTGATTCTAAAGACAATGAATAAACTGAATAGAGTTCCTGTCAGTATACAATGGTGAACTTTTCGTGGTACAACCGCGACCACTCGGGTACCATCTGTACAATGATCAAATAGCAACAATCAATTTCTCGCATTTGGCACTGTTTAATTAGTTTCGAACTATAGCGCACCACCAATATTCAAAAACCACTTCCTACCTCCCTCCCCCCACTTCCCGCCGAACTAAGCACAATTTGAGTGTCGACTTTGTGTAAATCTTTTTTAATTAAAACAAAATCTACACCTGTTGTCCTCGCCAATTCTAATATTAAACCAGCAGAAACAACAGCTCCACTGACTGCAAACACACACACACTCACACCGAGAGTATCATTCCCCCTCCTTGTTTTGTACCGGTGTTACACGTATAACTCCGTTTCGTCGTCGTCGTCCTTTCGCCATTTGCGATTGTTTTATTATCCTGTGCAAAAGTATCGAGAGCAAGCATTTATAAATCTCGTCTCTTGAAGTTGTGTGGTCTGGGAATTGGGGGGGACTCAGGACTACGACTCAACCCCTTCGTGTTGGAACCCTCAATTTCAATTCCATTCAAATAATGCGGGGGCAATTAAAGAAAATATATTAATGGCGCTGGTATAGTATAGAGTACCTATAGTGCCCCCGGATGGGGTTGAGGAGTGTGGTAAATCTACCGCCACGCTACCACTCAACAGAAACCGGAGGAAGATATTGCTTTCGAGTTATATGTCGTCCTTATTCTCGTCGTAGTTGTTGTTGTTGGTTTGTTATTTCGTTTTTGGATGGAGAGCATACGATGGAGATGTACACGCGGCGGACTAAGAACACGGATCCTAGCGACCGCCTGGGGCTTAATTGAAAATCTCAACAGGAAGCACCATGACACCAGCCACAAAAGTCCCGGCACTCCTGTGTTCCGTTCAGCTTGTTGTTGAAGTAATGAATTAACAGCAGATACTTGTGCATCCAGGCGGATTGTGGATGGAATACTCTTTGGGTTTTTTTTGCCTCTTTTTGGGGGTGGTTTAGGGGAATAAATTCAAATGGAGCGGTTGCGGTACCAGAGATACCCTCGTAATTTTCAAAATGAGAAGTCTAACTGACAGTTTGCGATTACTATTTGAGAGAAGTTTCTTCTTTTGTCCAGTTAAAGGTTTCGTGTTGGTATTTTTATTTGCAGGTTCGTTTTGTTAATTACACTTGCGCGTGTTTTTACTAAAAGGAAGCCAGCTTTTGCGTACCGTGCACAGGGGTACAGTATTTAGATATCATTTGTGGGAAACTGTTAATACAGTCATTTGCGTTGCTGGGGGGCACTATTTGTTTTCTATTGGCAAAGAACAGGGTTTTAGTTGAGCTAAATGTTGATGGCGTTCGGTACATTTATGCCATTGTCATAGAAATGCACGATAGAAATAAATGTGCGAATCGGATTGGTCGGTGTTGATACTATCGCCAGTATAAGTACCAAACCTAGGGGTTAGTATTTTTAGCCCCTCTCGGTGACTTAGTAAATATTAAAATATTAAAGTAACTAAGGCCGTGTGCCAATTGCGTTAAAATGTTATCCGCTGGCTAATTTTTGACGTTTGTAGAGAGGTAGATAAAATTTTAGCTTTTCGCTGTGTCGATTCGATTAAATGGGATTTTTTTGAACACTTTATTTCATTAATTTCCCACTAGAATTGACAAATTTCCCTTTCTGTACATATTAAATTACTAAACTGTTTTCCCAGCTCTACATAAAAAATAGCATAAAAAACAAACTAATAATTATTTTCTGTGTTCACGCTTTTGTTTGTAAATTATAACAGCCAAAGGTTGGGGGTAAATCGACCAACCCACCGTTCGTTCAGTAATTCTTGGAGGGGGGTGGAAATAGACCCCCCTGCTGTACGATTTTTTGTTTGCTAGAACTTAAGGAATCTCCAGTGAACGGATTATACCTCTTAATTGAGACACCATGTTTTTTTTATGATAGGTAATTCTCCCATCGTATGTAAACACTAGTGCACTACATTTGTCCACCGACAATCGATTGGAAAAACCGAAAGAAACACAAAAGCTCTCGTCGGCACTCTCATCCCTTCATGAGTATATAGAAATATCAAAAATTAGACACGGAATAATTTGTATGCAGCTCCAGAGCCGGCTAATTTTTGAAGTCTATATTCACCAAACTAGTGTCGAAAATTAGCCAGTGGATACAATTTTAACGCAATCGGCACATGTCCTAAATTCCTATGTCATATTAAATACTAAATAGAAACTCACTAGTTTGAAACCTCTGGCGAAAATGACGAAACCAGCTCTACATAGTACGATTAGTATTTTCAAACTTAGAAGGCCGATCAATTCGCGAATATTTTCATTCAACGCAAAATTTTCACCATCTGTTACGGTCAATATAACGGATATAAGGGCCACTCTTGGAATTTCCATTCGTTTCCCACTAATTGCTTTTCATCACTAGCCTCTTCGAGATCTTGAAAAGGTGGAGAGTAGCCATAGACCCAATTGCTTAGCATCTGGAATTGGCGTGCAGGGGAAATTTAAAAACTGATTGATTAAGTGAAGCGACGAACGATCCTTCTAAAGTTGATACCGAAGAAAAGAAACAAATAAAGGAGCGAAAAACCCAAGAAAACGAGTCAACATAAATACAGCGATATTAGAAGTACCAAAATATTTAACAAATTAAAAAGAAATGAAATGTATCCTTTTTATATAGAATGACATATTTTCGGGAGTATCTTCCCTCAAAAATTCACCGAAACTTTATCTCGAATATCACGAAATATGTTTAACTTACTTTTTTCCTGCTCCTAATGTAATTTATTTTTATTTGCTTCTCCAGGAATAATGTGCGGAAGTTTTACCAAAAGGTGA
The DNA here is from genome assembly GCA_949775065.1 of Brachyopa scutellaris. Taxonomy (NCBI): domain Eukaryota; kingdom Metazoa; phylum Arthropoda; class Insecta; order Diptera; family Syrphidae; genus Brachyopa; species Brachyopa scutellaris. Next base: position 191,493,942 of record OX459112.1, read on the forward strand.
AAAGAATGTGTCAGCAAAATAAGTCCGTACAGAAACCTGTAGAGTCGACGAAGGAAACCTTTGAAGTAGGAACACTGTCGATGCTGAGAATATGGAAAAACTACTTCGGCAGACTGTATAATGGTTATGAAGACCAATACTCCGTTGTCAGGAAGAATGAACCATTCAATTTCGATGTCAAAACTCCCATCCACCTGGTCAAATCGAAGTGAGGATAGCAATATCCAAGCTTAAGTCCAACAGAGCTGTTGGAACTGACGGTCTACTGGCAGAGCTGGAGATGACTTGGTACCGAGCACCAACTCAACTCTAAGATTTGGTCAGATGAAAGTATGCCAGATGAATGAAATCTCAGCATCATTTGCCCGATCCACAAGAAAGGAGACCCCTTCAACTGCTCCAATTACAGAGGCATCAGTCTCCTCAATATCGCCTACAAGATATTATTTGCCATTTTGTGTGAACGCCTGAAACCTTTCGCCAACAACCTAATTGGCCCCTATCAGGGGTTCAGGGAAGTTCACCATAGACCAAATTTTCACACTAAGGCAGATCCTGGAAAAAACATAAGAAGTCCAAATCGATACCTACCACTTGTTCATCGATTTCAAGGCCGCCTATGCCAGCATCTGTAGAGATGAACTGTATAGAGCCATGTCTAGTTTTGACATCCCTGCCAAACTCATCAGTTTGTGCAGGATGACGATGGAGACAGCCCGCTGCTCCATCAAGGTCGGTAATGACCTCACCGAGATGTCAAAAAAGGATTCACACAAGGTGACACGCTGTCATGCGAAAGAATTTTTCGAAATTCATAAGCCAACATACAAGGAACGTTATTTCAAAAGTCCGTTCAACTACTTGCATACACCGACGACATTGACATCACTGGTAGAACACAGCGAGCTATCACTGGTATGTTTGCGAGCATAGAATTGAAAGCGGGTAAAATGGGTATAACGGTAAACAAGAGCAAAACAAAGTACATTCTGTCAATGAAAAGGGGCACTCAACATCGACGAATTGGACATTGGACATCGCAATAGACAGCTACAACTTTGAGGTAGTAAAGGACTTTGCCTACCTCGGCTCTGCTATAACATCAAAAAATAACATCTCGTCGGAAATCAAACGAAGGATTACTCTTGCCAATCACAGTTTCTATGGGCTAAGAAGGCAATTGAGTAGTAAAGCCCTTTCTCGATCGACTAAGGAGTCTCTATATAAGACCCTTATTATCCCAGTCTTGCTACGACCGGGCTAACTGGAAGAAGTGGCTGGTTGAGGCCTAGGTTCACTCCGGACTAGAGCGCCACCTAAGTAAGTCAGTAAGTCAGTTGACAGCTACCACAGGTTACCATCTCGATGGACAGAACTTACCAGTTAGTACTCGACCCAATGACCCCAAGCTAAGCACAGTTAACAGTTAACAGGCCATTCAAGCGGCGAATTTATTTTTTGCTTTTTTCTTAGCTAAACAGGGTTGTTTTTTTTTTATCCATCGCCAAGGATATTTGCCAGTCCCATCATACAACAGACCAGTTGATTGGGCTTACCGGTTAATTGGACCCCGGTTAATCGGTACTACACTGTACATAAAAAAATGTCTAATAAGATTTGGTCTATGAGCGCAATCAGAATTAGCGATATGTTTGAAAGTAATTTGCAATGGCAATATATAGGTACATACATGAATGCTCATTGTCGAAATACAATTCTCATCCTCAATACAATTCAATGCACTAAGCATCCCATACCAAACGCGAATTTTGTTTTTTTTTCCGATTTTCCGGGTTTTCCTTTATTTTTTTCCGTATTTTCTTTCTGTCTGAATCTGAAATACAGCAATACGAACAAAACAAAAAAAGAATCATGAAAATCGGCTCAGAGGTTCCATACAAAATGTAAAATTTCGATTTTTCCGATTTTTCGGCTTTTCCTTCAAGTTTTCCGAATTTTCTTTTTTTCCATACCATCCAAATTGGACACTGACAACCGTTTTTAAATATCAAGCATCCGAACCGACCACGATCTATTTTTACTTATTTATTTTCGATATGAGCACTATGAAACCTACGCATCAACTGTGGGTCTGCTCAGACCCACATGTGTGCTTGATTCACGAAAGTCGATTAAAATGAAATTTGTCCACTATAAATATTTCGAAAACGTATTGTTTACCGTTCCATTGTAATCACCTCAGCATATTTGAAGAAGTCATGGCCTGCTGCTACTCAGAAATACCAAGAAAAAAACTTAAGCACGTTTGAAAATCGATTGGGTCTGGCCAGACCCACACGCTCATGGACAAAAACACATCTGCGTATGGCAAACTTTTAAAATCCTTTTTTTATTTTGTTTTCTTCTTTTTTACACTTTGCAAAGAAACGAAACAAAAATGTTAACTGTGGATTGTGCATTTGCCCAATTATCCAACAGCTATGTGCATTTATAAATCCCGTTGCATTTCTTAATTAGGTTTTTATGTTATATGTAGTGTATGTACATATGTGCAATTTTATGCTTGATTAGGGGGTACACACGATCCGACATATCTGACAGACTTGGTCTGGATCTGACAATGTGAACCCAAGAAACAGCGGTCGGTCGACAGACATGTTGGATGGTTTTAAATTTTTTTTTGCTTGATATTTTGGTGGTCTGACCGACATATCTGATATTGTGTATGCTTGTCTGTCCGACCTAGAATAAATTTCATCTCTGGAATGTATTTCAATGGGTGTGGTTGTTGTCGGAGAATTACGAATGGTTGTGTATGGTAATTTTGAATTTGGAGAAGAAAATTTGAGCATATTAAAAATTCTGATAATCACCTGAAGAATTTAATAATTGCAATTTTGTTAGCAAATTAACATAAGAAAACTATGGTCGCTTTTTCATCCATTCCTGTACCCGAAGGCGCTTTCTTTTTCTTTTTTTTCTTTCTTCTTCTTAAATTTAATCAATCATAAGTACTGTTCTCAGTTCGTCTGACATTTTTCAAATTCATTTGCAAAGTGAATTTGGACAACATGTTGGACAATAACAACATCGGTCTGTCAGACATCCATCCGACTAAGTCTGTCAGATATGTTGGATCGTGTGTACCCCCTTATTGCCGTAGACAGAAATTAGTATTTTTCGGTAATTTGCATAATTTATGTTTATCACATAAAAATGAATTCCTTTATAAAATAAAATATCATATGCCTATTGTGTTTATTTTTTAAAGGATGTCAATTTATTTATTTTTTTCCATAACCGAACAAATTTCTCGGTACCGTCAGTATCCGGTTATGAGAGAGTTCACTGTAATTATTATTAGTAGATGGAAAAGTGTAGCACATCCAACATTGGAATCGGGCTTACCGTTTATACCCAGCGATCAGGGCCAAAGCCAAGAAACACAGATATTTTATATATAAAAGTAAGTCAACACCTTCTGCCATACTTTCACACCTACTTCGATTAAGGTGTATTTTACTCACTTTGCTCTTATCTCGAAAAGCCACTTACGAGTTTCACCGTCTCAAAGCTCTCCAATACCTACACATAATCTTTCTTTAAATACATGATTTATTTAAATTTTATTTATTGCCAAAATTCCAATTCAAGCGATTACATCATCAACCAACTAAGCTAACAAAAGTGCTTCGATTCATGATTAAAAAAAAAAAAAATCAATCATCCGACTCTTATCATTGCTGCCAACAACTTCCCATTGCATGGCACAATTATTCCTTAAGACGCTGCCAAGTGATTCCCCATAAGGACCTCGAATACTAGTCTGTGAATAACTTGCGAAAATCACCAAAATTATAAGATGTCGACTCCAAGAATCCACATGATGCCAGTAAGGGGTTCAATATTTTCTTCTTCCTTTTCTTCGAATTTTCAAAATGATCCCATAATTTGCCACAGTTAAGCGGCTTACTTTGAATATTTATAGAAAAAAAAAAAAAACAACAACCGAAAGAAAATATTGAGAGTTGAATCCATTTGAACTTTTTCAACTGGGCGAATGGTTATTTGCTCCTTCAATAAATTCATAATATGAAATAATAATGGGCGGATATTCGAAGCAGGCAAATCGATTTTGGAAGAAAAGGAGAAATCAAAAAAAATTGCGTATCCGCCCGAGTAGCTGGAGGATTGTTGTTCAGTATAAATCAATAAATCAGTTTAAATTGATTCGAATTAATGTCCTTTGTTTTTCGTTTGTATTTGTAGCTCATTACTGCTACGGTATACTTATTTTCTTAACTACAATATACTCGTAAATCCCACTTGAGGCGATATTTGTATTTATTTTTTCAAAGGTCAGTGAACTTGAACCAATTTTTGAAGGTTAGAAAGAATGTGAAACATTTCGACGCCACTGTTAAAATACATCCCACCAGGATAACACCATTTCATACTGGATTGGAAGGCATTTTCCGTTCTCTGCTAGACCACTTTCGTGCTTCGTATGCCATGGGATATCCGCGGCGCTGAGCGACAGGACCACATCGTATTTATTTTATTTAATGCGTTTCCGTAACATTCTCTTTTTTTTATGACGAATATTATAAAAACCAGTGGCTATTATTTTGGAATTTTTTTTATTATATTTTTTAGCGTATTTAATGGAGTTTAATGGTTGTGCTACACGCTTTCATTGGCCGTATTAAAATCTTGCATTAAATATAAATTTTGCACACCCTAAAGAGTGGGGAGTGTGGGAAACCCCCCTTGCGTGGGAGTTATGGAACCCGCATAGTGGAAATTGTGAATCGAGTGGAAAATTATTTTTAATTTAATTTTAAATTTTCTCAGCATCAGCATTTAAATTGAATGGAGGCTTTATATCTGATGTTTTGCGGTTTATTTCCATGCAGGTATGGTTTTATGTGACTCAAGTTTTATTTTTGTGATTTTTCATATGGAAAGGTAGAGTCTCAAATTATTTTCTGTGTTCTCTATAACGGAATGGAGCTCGCTTGTTATGCTATAGGATTTTCGAAGATTAGAAGCACTTCATAAAAAAATGATTTATGGGCGAAAATATTAATCAAATTCAGATCACAAATCAGGCTAATCTGATGTATAAGCAACCTATTCGAAGCAGGAAGCAGGAGGGCTACAATCTACACCATCTCCATCCTGCAAACATAATGCAGCTTTCCATTCCATTTTCATTTAAACATCAAAAGCTTAACATCTTAGTACTTCCTTGTTGTTTGTAACGATGTTTTAACTGAGAAGCAGATCCTTAAAAAATTCTAAACAACCAACACTGCCGCTTTAAGCACGTATAATGAACAACCTCGTTATGCTTGCTTTCCAGTTCATTTAGGCTCGTGTTTGGTTCCCTTAGTTCAAACATTTGTTTGACATCTAATTTTGAACTTTCCTAAGGACTAAACAGGATTCTATAGTCTATGCGTTCCACTGTTGTTTGCCCCGCGCTCGACATCTTTAGTCCTTTTCAGCATAATTATTTCCTTGACTTGTCTCTGTGTATATGTACTCTCCTCAAGCCGGGTTGGGTACAAACGGCTTCCACAATTACTGTGCCAACCAAACCATAAGAAGAGCAGTGGCACTGCCACTTGTGGCAACAGCGAGGAGGGGAAGATTTTCATTAGAAAAGTTTTTGCATTAAGTTAAAATACCAAAAGTTGAAAGTGGAAGGTGTAGGAAGGCGAGGCAAAGAACAACGACAAAGACTATGACGGTGTATAAGTGAGTTATTTTCCATGTAATAAAATCAAGAGCGGCACAGAATCACACAGAGACTTATCAGGATTTTTACGACTGGCATCCTTTATTTCGCTCAACCAGATTTAAATGATATTACCACGTCGTCCTTTTGCCCAAGTAAAACTAAAGGGCCAATTCACCGGCGCATCCTTTATTATGGTAATTCCAAAAATTCACACAAAATGATGAATTACACTCTGTGAAGTTTTAAACCTGAAAGTGGGTTTGAGTGGGTTGGGTGCACCATAGATACACTAAAGTCTTCTAGCAATTTCATTGCTTCTCCGCCCCAATTTTCTATTTCGCCTGACAGAGTGAATTATGGTCGTTGAATGATGGTTGACCATCCTTTCTTTTCCATGCTGCATTATGGTGGAGCTTGATGAGTTTCTTATAGTTGCGTTGGCGTATTGTAAGACTCCTTTAGACAGTTTCCTTTTAGAAGCAACAAATTATTAGAAAAGAAGGTGTTGTATTCTATTTGTGGAGTACAAAGAAGAAATTTCTGGCTTACAGCCATTTCAATTAGCCATTTACCCATCAGGTGTTTTCCACTTCCATTAGGCACTCAACTAGTGAAAGGGTTTCTTTGTCTTTTTAGCAAAAGAGCTTCATAAGAAAACGCAGGGGCCTGTTTTTTAATTAAATAATTGCGCAGTCAAAGACTTAAGCTATGTTTAGACGATTGCTAGATCTGACAATGTTGTATTTGTATTTATTTATTTAGAAACTATGTTTACACGTAGATACAATTTAATCTTTTTATTGTGTAACATTTTTAAGAGGTTGAAATAAAAATAGACAATTATAATTATAACAGTAATAATAATTTCTTAAGAGCAATAAAAAAAAAAAAACAAACAAGAAATTAACAGCAAACATATGTCTATCGAACAAGCCCACTTTGGTTGCTCTTTGTCTAACACACAGAGTTATTATTGAACTAGCTGACCCTCGTCGAAAACGATGAACATTTTTACAGAGCTTAAGCGGCAAAAATATATGTGAAGAAAATAACTGCGTGAATCATATTTCCCAATAAAAGCTTAGTGTAGTTAGAAGATTCAATGCCTTCTCTGCAGATAAGTAATTCGCTATTCATAAGTACTCGTACATGCAAACACGTTGACGTTCTTTTCACTTCGGGTAGGGGTTAGAATATACCCGAGGTAGGCATGCCTGTCGTAAGAGGCGACTAAAATCCAATCTCCGTATACCGAGTATATAGTGTATACAAAAATGCAATGGACAAAACAAAACGATTAATTACCCCAGGTGGCAGTCCAGCTTTGCTGGAAAATCCACCCTCTTCGGAGGTCGGCTCTACGGATTCTGGGGAGAGCCATTTATTGCAATCCAATGACCCTTTCACAAGAAGTGCAAGGGTATCTCGATCTCCTCCATCAAGATCGAATAACTCCGGGAAAAAAAGTCCGCCGGGAGCGCCGCAGCGCGAAAATCAGGACTTAGCAAAATATAAAAGCTTTGAGGAAGAAAATAAAGTACTCCGAATAAAGCTTAACGAAATGGATCTACTCTATCAAGATCTTAAGAAAGAGATAGATCTATTAAAAGAAGAGAATAAGGTTCTAAAGAACACACACTCGCAGAAAGAGCGCGAATGTGCTCCAGCACTATTAGATAGTCGGGAGTACCACACCGATGAAGAAGAGCTAGCACGCGAAACGAATCGGGTCCCTAAGAAAAGACCTACTAAAAAGCGGAGAGCCGGTTCTTCGCCCGAAGTCGTGCCCTTAAACGAAGAAAAGCGTAAAGAACTGCAAGAAAATCAACGTAAAACGCAATTTCGTTTACCGCCACCAATAAACATCGTCGGGATAACGGAATATAATAAGTTGCATAGCCTCCTCAAAGGAACGATAACATCGAAATTTAAGGTCACATCTTTGAGGAATAATGCGTGGAAGATTAACGTCGATGACCATGACGACTATCGCGCACTGTCCCAGAAACTTAATATCGATAAGATTCAGTGGTATACTTTCGAAATCAAGTCAGAAAGGCCACATCGTGTTGTAGCAAGGGGACTTCACCCCTCGTGCACAAAAGAAGAGATTATGAGCGACCTTCAAGACAAGGGCTTTAAAATTCTTGATGCCGTTAATATCATCAAGAAGGAGAAGCAACAATCCGAAATAGATAAGGACATCTTGGTAAGGCGTGGACTCCCGCTTTTTATGCTAACATTCGATAAAGCTGATAGTATCGACGATATTTATCGAATTAAAACCATATTGAATATCGTGGTCAAAATCGAGCCCATGCGTAGAAATTTAAAAATAATTCCGCAGTGCAAACGTTGCCAAGGATTCAATCATACGCAAACGTATTGCAAAAAAGAACCACGGTGTGTGAAATGCGCCGGAAATCACCTCTCCGAAGACTGTCGAGTAAACAAGCAAGCCTCTGCAATCTGTGCTAATTGTAAGGGGAAGCACCCGGCAAATTATAGAGGCTGTGAAGTAGCCAAGGAGTTGCAAAAACGAAGAGATACACTCCATAAGCCTCAAAATAAAATAATAAAACCGCTAACTAAGGCAAATGGTAAGATCGGTCAGGAGAACGTAAACAAACAAAAACCACCGGGTACAGAGCGGAAGAAGGTGGTGATAGCAGAAAAGCCCTCGACTTCTGATCTTAAAATAAATGGTAATGAAAAGCCATTAGCAAAGACATCGGGTAATAGCCCTCGGACAGCAGGAGTGCAGACCTACGCCCAGGCTGCAGTATCCGAAAAATCAAAAAACCTCGAAATCCCGACGGACCCTGCTTCTCAAGTTTTCTCAATTATTCTCGCGAAACTTGAAGAGCAAAGCAAAATAAATAAAATTATTCTCGATAGGTTGGTTAAGCTCGAGAGTTATTCACGGAAAACGCGTACTTCACCTAGAATATGAATGAAAAAAGAATTTTAAAAATATGTACTTGGAATGCAAACGGACTTTTGCAAAAACTTGACGAATTGGAAATATTCATGCGAGAAAAAGATATTGACATTTGCTTGATTTCTGAAACTCACGTGAAAAAGGAATCGCATTTAAAAATAAAAGGCTATACTGATTACCACGCTTGTCACCCTTCGGGCAAAGCAAGAGGCGGATCTTCCTTGTTTATTAAAGACTGCATTGAACAATGCGAAGACCTAAAGATAGAGCTTGAAACTCTGCAAATGTGCACAATTCGAGTTAAAAATAGTCAGCGTACTATTAAAATCTCATCTATTTACTGTCCACCGCGTTCCGCGCTTGAAAAAAGTGATTTTACTAACTTATTTAAATCGCTGAAACCTAATTTCATTATTGGCGGCGATTTTAACGCGAAACATACGTTCTGGGGCTCTAGATACATCTCGCAAAAAGGTAGAATGCTCTATGGGGCAGGTATGGAGTACAATTGTGATTTCCATTCGACGGGCAAACCGACTTACTGGCCAGCTGATACTTTGAAAATACCTGACCTGATCGATTTCTTCGTGGTTAAAGGAATATCTAACAACCACATAAAAGTTGAAGAAAGCTTTGATCTGTCGTCTGATCATTCCCCAGTTATTTTGACATTGAGCGAAAAACTATTATTTAACCGAGAGCCAGCGAAATTAACCGGTAGAACAACTAACTGGGAAGGCTTTAGGAACGAAATTGAAGTAAATGTTGAACTGAGCGTACCACTTACGACACCCTATGAACTTGAGGTTGAAGTCGATCGCTTCGTTGAGATAGTACAGCTCGCCTCTTGGAATAATACGCCCAATCCAAGAAAAACGCCAGACGAATACGGTCTACGATATCCTTCTGAAATAAAGGAATTAATTAGGGAAAAAAGAAAAGCGCGTAAAAGATGGCAACAAAGTCGTGCTCCACAGCATAAAACACATCTAAATCGTCTCTGCAATTTGTTAAAGAATAGCATTAAGGATTTTAAAAATCGTGCGATAGGCTCTTACCTTGAAAGTTTAACAGCGAAAAAAGATTCCAATTATTCCCTTTGGAAAGCCGTAAAAGGCACCAAAAGGCCCAAAATCCCCGCGCCGCCACTTAAAATAAATCAAAATGAATGGGCAAGGGAAGATAAAGAAAAAGCGGATATTTTTGCCGCCCATTTGGAAGAAACCTTTAAACCGAACGATGGTCAAGTGGTTCATGACAACATCAACCTCACAAGGATGGTAGTTCCACCATCTGACGATTTAACGCGCAGATCTGCGACGCTTAGAGAACTCGAACGTGAGATCGCGAAACTAAAACCTAAGAAAGCTCCTGGTTATGATTTGATAACCGGAGAAATTCTCAAAGCCTTACCTAGAAGAGCATTTATTAAGCTTCTCCATATTATAAATGCTGCACTCAGATTAAAACACGTGCCGAGCCAATGGAAAGTTGCGGAAGTCATTATGGTTTTAAAACCAGGAAAACCGTCATATGAAGTAAAATCATACAGACCAATCTCGCTTCTTCCAGTCGTATCCAAAAATTTTCGAGAGGATATTACTAAGGCGTCTCCAACCGGTTATAGAAGAAAATAATCTAATCCCTGACCACCAGTTTGGGTTCAGAAGTAAGCATTCGACGATTGACCAGGTGCATAGAATTACTAACGTAATCGAAAAAGCACTAGAAGAAAAAAAGATATGCTCAGCCGTATTTCTTGACGTCTCGCAAGCCTTTGATAAGGTGTGGCACGATGGCTTGAAATGCAAATTACGACAAGTACTCCCCGTGTACCTATACGAGATTTTGGATTCATATCTCGGAAATAGACTCTTCCGTGTTAGAAATGGAAACGAATACTCAGAGCTCAAAGAAATTTCGGCCGGCGTACCGCAAGGAAGCGTTCTGGGGCCGCTTCTTTATCTGTTATATACTCGTGATATACCGAAAGAATATGGCACTATGCTTGCTACGTTTGCCGACGACACCGCTATCCTAGCAGTAGGTAAAACAATCGAGGAAACGACTGCCAAACTGCAAAACGCATTGAATGAAGTAAATGAATGGACGAGGGACTGGCGGATCGCCCTTAACGGAACTAAATCTGTTCACGTGAATTTCACTTATAGGAAAATTAATGACTTGCCAATTTTTATAAATTTGGCCCGAATTCCTATTGCAAATGAAGCCAAATACCTGGGAATGACACTTGACGCAAAGCTGAAGTGGAATTCGCACGTGAAAATGAAACGTAAAGAATTAGAAATCAAATATAGAGAAATGTACTGGTTGATCGGGAAACATTCCCACCTCAGTACCGAGAACAAACTGCTTTTATACAAGCAAGTGCTAAAGCCGGTGTGGACCTACGGTATACAACTTTGGGGTTGTACCAAGAAAACAAATGCCAATATTTTACAGACCTTTCAAAATAAAGTGCTTAGAGAAATTGTCCAAACACCGTGGTATGCTAGAAACGACGATATCCACAGGGATCTCGGAATTCCGACAATCGAAGCTGAAACTAGAAGCTTCGCGCGAAAACATAGAAACCGACTAATCGGACATGTTAATAATACAGTCCTACTTATTTTGGATGAGAGCAATTTATTGCGCCGACTACAAAGAACAAAACCTTTCGACTTGGCGAGATAAGGATTAACCGCGTCTAAATTGCGGAACATGCAGGATCTTTCATTGGAAAGTAACCTGCCAAACGTTTATATTTCGTGATAGAAAAATTGCTTGATAAGTAGTTTAACTTAGTTGCAGTATCTAACAAATTTATATCGAAGGGTGGTGTTTTTGGTCAGTAAGAATCTGACACTACTATGAGCACGCGCTTGCTATTCTCATAGTGTCTATGGAAGATTTTCACCTACCCTCGGAAAAAAAAAAAAAAAAAAAAAAAAAAAAAAAATAACAAATAATTTCACTTTTAAGCGGTTAGATACTATATCAAAATTGGTAATTTTTATAAAATCGGTCCCAAGTGAAGTATAGGTACCTTAATTTTTGGGGCTAGAATGAAAATTTCAAACTGACCTTGTGGTATAGTCCCACAGACCCCAGATATGAAGTTTCAAGCAAATCCGCCCAGCCGTTTAGGCTCCGGTCCGAGATACAGCCGTGTTTACAGAATGAGTGTTACTGCTTTATTATATAGTATATGAAGTATGATAATTGCTGGTACCTACCTCTCTGAAGGAACTGTTTTAAACACCCTGTATCTCTGTGGGTATTGAAGATGAAGGGGGCTCCCTCACTCCCATACGTCTTTTTTTTTCTTCATAATATGGATCAATGAATCCATTGTAACTTTTTTCAACACCCTGTAGCTTCCTATTAAGATTAAATGGAAAATGGATCCTTAAAATCAGCTAAATTGCTTTTAATAAATCCAAATATTTAATTAGCTTTAGCCGCAATATATTTAACATATTTAATAAAATTAAATTTAGGGTCAAACACGATACCGAGATCTTTTTTTATCAGTCTTAGAAGGTCCTGCTACAGTTTTTATAAATACATACACAACATTTTAGATTATCTGCAAACAGAAGCCGAAGAGAATTAAGGAGACTGTCGGGCATGTAATTGATAAAGATTAGGAAAATGAGCAGTCCAAGATGGTTTCCTTGGGGAACACCTTACTTGCTTACTTAGTTGGCGCTACAGCTCGAGGTGAACCTGGGCCTGCTTCTCGCAACCATTTGTGTATGCGTGTTATATTTTTGCACGAATGGAAGGGACCTACAGTTTTTTGCCGACTCCGAACGGCGAGTTGAGAAGCTCAATCGTGACAAATGATACTCTTTGATGCTTGTCAGACATTCGAAAGAGGTGGGCACTGTGAAAAACTTTTTTTAGGTGTTTGCGGCGGGATTCGAACCCAAGACCGCGGGCTCAGTAGTCCGACGCACTAACCACTTGCGCTACGGTGCCCACTTGGGGAACACCTACGACACAGTAATAGGACTTGAAAGAATATGGTCAATAGACACAAACTGCATACGTCCTAACAGGTAGAACACCAGCCATTTCTAAACACTTGAGTGAAACCTTTTTTTCTTAAGATTGTATGACTGACTCTATCAAAAGCCTTTCCGAAGTCGGTTTATATCACATCGAGTTGATATCATTCCTCGAGTTTATTAAGAACCAAATTAGAGAAAATAGAAAGGCTGATAGCTGCTGATCTATCCGTAACAAAGCCATGTTGGAAGGGATGAACGCTTACTTATCATCCACAATCTTCTGAAAGAGAAATCAGTCAATAGTTGGATATTACCTGCTTGGGACCAGATTTGTGAATTGTAATTGTAAAAGATTTTTTTCAATCGGAAAGAAATTCACCTACAAAAAGAGAGCGGTTAAAAATGTAAGAAAATTGTATACATTACATATATACATATGTATTTTATGGCATTGGTGTCCAAAATAGACTCCCTCTGCTGTAACGTATAGAAACCTACAACAATGGATAGACACGAACGTCTCTATAATAAGTCATATCGGTATTTCGTGATTCACTGCTATAATAAACACTTGCAGCTGCTAAATAACCATACCACGACATTACCTGTGAATTTCACTTACGAGTATTTGGGTGCAATTGAAACATGAACGTTCGGCATACCACATCAGTGCTGGTTGGCTCATGATTTTCGCCAAAGTGGTCATTAACAAGGAGTTAATTCGTTGATAGCAACAACAAATCAGCATTCGGCTGGTAGCATGTTAAAAAGGGATTTACGATCAAAGTGCACGCAGCTATACCATACATAGTTAAGCCTCGAAACTAGTTTGTAGTGCAAAGCGTTTAATTGCAGCGTCGGAACTTAAATATGTATAAATATTGAACCGTTTTTCAAAAAGCAAAAAATAAAATATAGACATGTAGCATGATGAATGTCAATCCAAAACTAAGGAGACTTGCACAACGCAGGTGTTTTCTTTTACTTGTAAAGTAAGGCTTAATTGGACGTTGGGTGGTTTCAGTTTCAGATCAAATTATGACGAGAATGTGCTTTTCCAATGTCAAAAAAGCGAACAGTTGTGGCAATGCCTAATAAATTGCCTTAGCTGCTTACATACCTACAGTTATGGCATACTTAGAATATCAAAGCCGAGATGGGTAGACATCATGGGCTTTGCAGATGATATAGCAGTACTCCTTGTCCGGAAACTGCAACCAAACAATCAGTAACATGAAGGCATGACTTCAGATCGAAGAGCGGAGAAGGCTACCACGTCTCAGGCAGTTGCTTTTTACAGATCGGGAAGCCTTTAAATAAGTAATTAAGTACCTACGATGTCCCAAGATAACTTTGAAAAAGATAATGAATGAAAATGGAGGTAGGAGAAATCACGAATCAAGTAAACGGGAATCGGGTGCAGTTCTTCATTGAGATAGTGCTGAAGATGAAAAGGAGATAGCATGGCATAATCCTGTTGCCATAGAAGACAAGAGTCCAATGGAGGCTGAGTAAAAGGGCACCATACTAAAGTAATCCAAGATGCAGTTCCAAGGTTAGATTACTTGAAGATAGAGAGGGTTTAGTAGGTTTGAACTCGGCACACTGAGGACACATGGTTAACATGGTGAGGTGCATGAGCATGAAGCATTCCCATGATTTTCAGATTTTATCCGCTACTTGTTATTATCAATCAAAAATACGTGACTTATGGCGATTTCTGTTCATTGCATAAAGTTACAAGTTTGATTTTTGACAATACTATGGGCCTGTTGACCTCAGCAACATTATATTAATTTTAACTAAATACCTCTAGCCATTCCTGAGAAAAATGGTCTTGTCGGACAAACAGACAAACAGACGGACAGACGGAAAATAATGTCCGTCAGGTGTACGGAACCTTAAAATTATAAATATAAATTTGACAAATGAAATCTATCTAAACTGTGGAAATAAAATGTATTTGGGCATCGTGGTGTAGTAGTTAGTGCGTTGGACTACTACGCAATGCTGCCCGGGTTCAATCCCAGTAAACACCTAAACGTTTTATCACGGTTCCACCTCTTTCGAGAGTCTGACAAGCAATCAAATAGTATCATTTGTCAAGATGAGCTTCTCAGTTTGCCGTTCGGAGTCAGCAAAAAACTGTAGGTCCCTTCCATTCGTGCAAAAATATAACACGCACACATAAATTGTTGCGAAAGGTAGGCCCTGGTTCACCCCGAACTGTCGCGCCACCTAAAGAAGAATGTATTTAAAACAAATTTACCAGTATTATTATTATTTATTATTTTATACGGACTTTTCCTTGAAAGAGATTTCAGACTTAAAGATCTTCAGTGTGATCGTTACGTTGGTCAACTTACTGACAAACAGCTTAAGACACAATCCTCAAAGGGTTTCTTTAGATATTTGTGAGACTCAGCCCACCATCCCATTCCATCGAATTAATCAGATGAAAAGCAATCGTCGAAAACAATATCCTTCCCAGTGAAATGCATCTGTTTTTAGTAAGTCAAGCACATGTATGTAAATATACACTCTAAGTCTCGAAATCATATTTACGGTATTGATACTTTCAGCTTCTAATGTCCCATATACACGCATTCACATGACTGGGACAAAGTACCGTTGCAATAGTTTAAACTTCGTTTGCCTGGCAACGAATTCGATTACACGGAACATTTTTCATTTTCCTTTCATCTCTCATGAGATGCATTTTCCGGAGCAGACACAATTTACATGCTACAGTGGTTCAATGCTAAAAACAAAACAAAAAAAGAAACTGTTAAAAGTGGAGCTGCCAAAGTGAATTTAAAAAGGATTTTCTGTGTGTGTGGATGTATGCATGTGGAACATATCTCAATTACATGTACTCGTAGGTACAAGGCCTCCTCTATTCACTATTTGTGAAAATAGAAGTAAAAAATTGGAGGAAAAAATATACATACATATATTGACAGTAATATGTATGTATACTTTACATTTTGTGAAGCTCTGTGCAAAGCTCAGTGTCGGTATACATACATATATATGTATGTGTTTATGAGAGTTGGCGTGTTACAACGTTAACTAACGATTTAGTTAGTTTAACATCATTATTGAGTGGTTGGCGGTTGTCCTCGTGTAGAAAAGGGAATGCTATGCTCTATTTCTATCAGTATGTGTATGTATCGAGCCGTCAACTTTGATGGGGCGCGAATACTGCTGCCAAACGCAGTCGTGTAGTGTTTTTTATGTGTTTAGCTCACACATGGATCAGTGGGTCTAACAAAACTAGGACATAAATCCAATGGTTTTGTTTTATAGCTCATATTACAATGATTTCGATAGAACCAACGGGGTACGGGGTAGAAGACCTGTATCCATTGACTTGCAAACAAATCACCATTAAAATTATGTCTCAGATGATTGGCGTTATTACTAACATATTTTTATATAAGTAAAAAAGTATAGATGACAATTTGAAGGCGCAACTCATTTCACGGATATGCCAAGTGTATCTTTTTACCGGAAGGCTTATTTTTGACAGTCATTAACAGATAACATCTTATGTACAGCTTTCGGCTGAGAATATTACTCCTATATTTTATATCCGTAGTATAGTCGTATAGTCCGTACTTCATGTAATTACTGTTATTTTCCACGATATCCAGAGACTCTGCCTTTGAAGATATGTTTGCTGTGATTTTCTAGACAGGAATGCCAAATGAAAACGTGTTGTAAAATGGCAATGGCACCAGCACAAAACTCTATTTATATTTCCATTATGGTGACGTGTAAGACTTAAACAATGGAATATAACTTACCCTTACCGGCCCAATCAATATATCAAATTTGATACATACCAGTAAAAATACTTTAAATTCGAAAAACATCATATTTTATTATAACTGGGCTATTGTATCATATTACAAGCCTCTTCAATATAAAAGTGCCTAAGATTATGCAATTTCATGTTAAAATTCAAATACAGTCGAACTCAAACGATAACTCTCGATAACTCAAACTATCACTTGCCACAAAAAAAATTCGAGTTATCAAGACTAGTTATTAAGTGAAACACAAAATTGATACAAATATGTATGTGTAAATTATGTAATTTTTCATCAAGGGATAAATGTTTTTAACGTAAGCTATTGCTCTTTGTTTTTTTTTAAGCGCCTACTATTTTTTTCTAAATAAAAACTAAGCTTTGACTTTGTATCGACTAATATACCAACCTAGTATTAGGTCTGTTTGGTAACTCACGAATTCGTACAAATTCGTAGGATTATTACGAATTTCCTGTTTGGTAACCCAAAAAAATCGTAAGATTTGTAAAAGAGAGGGCCAAATGAGAGAGTAAAAAAAAATCCCCTCAACTAAGAGCTTACGAATTCATACACCGTCTTTTTCTTTGGGTAAAGCTGACCAACGCAACGCTGTCAAACCAGCCATCTGTCTATTTGTGAAATGTCATAACCTTCATTGTGAGTGGAAAACAATAACAAATTTACAGGTTTTACTCCAAAGTGTTTGGTTACTTTCCTACGAATTTTCCTCCGTCTAAGAGGATTTTACCCCACTTTTCAAATTATTTATTTATTTTTTGACAGCGGTGTTAAACTTTATACAAAAAAGATACCAAACAGATCATGTGTGTTCTAACCCCTACATAGGGTAACTTCGGGCATTATGGCGCGGGGGGCATTATGGCGCACCTTGTAAATACCACATTCCCGGTTTACTTATAGAAAATAAAACGATGGCATCGTGGCGCACTCTGGCCCTTATGAAGTTCGCATGTAAAGCATGTAAAAAAAATTATACTAAGACTCTTGAGCGATGACGACAGGAAGCATGCTTAGGTGCTCCCACATGCCTAGGAGTAGAAAACGAGCAGAAAATTGTGGCTCGTGTAAGGAAACTACAGGCGTATGGATTCGCTCGTAACAGAAAAGAGCTGTTTTGAATGGGCTTTGAACAGACAGACAAATACAGTCCAAGTCATAATTAAAATTAGTCGTAGGTGGTCCCACGACTCATCTGCTTCATTCAAAAATACTTGTGATAGCTGTGAGAAATCAAACCGCGATTACAGCATCACGCCGTATTGCCCAAGAGGATGCGCCATATTGCCCTATGCATAGGCCATTATGGTTTTTTGTAAAACATTTTTTATTTAACTTTTTTCTTTGTTAAAATCATTGAATTATTATAATTTTTTAACATGTGTTTGTTTTGATTTTCTTATATTTTCTAACTGTTTTTGTTTTTTAACAAAAAGGCTTTTCATGTTGAAATTATTTGAGAAACAAAAAAAGTGCGCCATAATGCCCGAAGTTACCCTACAAGAAATTTGACAATTCTTACTCACACTTAATGAAATCACGATTTTCTACACGTATACATTAGGTCAGACAAACATATGTACAAAAACAGTGCCCCCGAAACAGATGCTTTGCAAAACGAACTTGTAAAAACACGCAGAATTTGGGAATTCCCCTTCAGAAATCGACTTATCGAAGGTGACGCCAAATAATCTCTTCGAGTTATCAAGACATTCGAGTAATAGAAGTTCGAGTTATAAAATAAAAATTACATGTAAATTTCAGTCTTGGCGCTATTGCCAACCAATTTTATTCGAGTTACCGAAGTTCGACTTATCGAAGTTTGACTGTAATATTAAAAATTTGACAGTTGGTCGTGTCATATAAGCAGATTCGACAAATGCCAGAAATTATTTTAAAATGTTATTTGCTAATAAATTTTATGAATTCGGTTTCAAAAATATTACACAATGTTTTCATTTTCAGAATAGTACTTCTTTCGTAATATACTTTATATCTCGCATTTAAGCTCAAAATATAGCACCACAGGTAAACAACGCAACGAATCACTTTAGATGCTGTTATCTACAAGTAATTTATTTCATTAAAAAATAAAAAAAATGGACCGTTAAGGGAAAAAATGTATAGTACTTAATAAACCTACGCTGTTGCTCCTTTTTTATTTCATTTGATCTCATCTATAAATATTTGCATGAAATTTGGTCTTAATTTGTGGATCCACTTTGACCTACTGCACGAGTGACAAAAGGAACATAGTTTCTATAAGCCAGAGTGCAGTTTTGACAGTTTACAAACCCTACTAACACAAATAATTTACTAGGTTTCAATTTCCATACATTAGGTTAGGTTAGATAGTAGTGGGTGCCGGCAATGAGTACTAACACACTTAGGTCACCTTAGGTCTACAAAGGCCCATTGTGATACCAATGATCTTGGGGATATTCTCCGAAAAAAGATTTCAATTATTCCCTTTGGAAAGCCGTAAAAGGCACCAAAAGGCCCAAAATCACTGCGCCGCCACCTAAAATAAATCAAAATGAATGGGCAAGGGAAGATAAAGAAAAAGCGGATATTTTTGCCGCCCATTTGGAAGAAACCTTTAAACCGAACGATGGTTAAGTGGTTCATGACAACATCAACCTCACAAGGATGGTAGTTCCACCATCTGACGATTTAACGCGCAGATCTGCGACGCTTAGAGAACTCGAACGTGAGATCGCGAAACTAAAACCTAAAATAGCTCCTAGTTATGATTTGATTACCGGAGAAATTCTCAAAGCCTTACCTAGAAAAGCATTAATTAAGCTTCTCCATATTATAAATGCTGCACTCAGATTAAAACACGTGCCGAGCCAATGGAAAGTTGCGGAAGTCATAATGGTTTTAAAACCAGGAAAACCGTCATATGAAGTAAAATCATACAGACAAATATCGCTTCTTCCAGTCATATCCAAAATTTTCGAGAGGATATTACTAAGGCGTCTCCAACCGGTTATAGACGAAAATAATCTAATCCCTGACCACCAGTTTGGGTTCAGAAGTAAGCATTCGACGATTGACCAGGTGCATAGAATTACTAACGTAATCGAAAAAGCACTAGAAGAAAAAAAGATATGCTCAGCCGTATTTCTTGACGTCTCGCAAGCCTTTGATAAGGTGTGGCACGATGGCTTAAAATGCAAATTACGACAAGTACTCCCCGTGTACCTATACGAGATTCTGGATTCATATCTCGGGAATCGACTCTTCCGTGTTAGAAATGGAAACGAATACTCAGAACTCAAAGATATTTCGGCCGGCGTACCGCAAGGAAGCGTTCTGGGGCCGCTTCTTTATCTGTTATTTACTCGTGATATACCGAAAAAAGATGGCACTATCCTTGCTACGTTTGCCGACGACACCGCTATCATAGCAGTAGGTAAAACAATCGAGGAAACGACTGCCAAACTGCAAAACGCATTGAATAAAGTAAATGAATGGACGAGGGACTGGCGGATCGCCCTTAACGGAACTAAATCTGTTCACGTGAATTTCACTTATAGAAAAATTAATGACTTGCCAATTTTTATAAATTTGGCCCGAATACCCTTTGCAAATGAAGCCAAATACCTGGGAATGACACTCGACGCAAGGCTGAAGCAGAACTCGCACGTGAAAATGAATTCCCACTTCAGTACGGAGAACAAACTGCTTTTATACAAGCAAGTGCTAAAGCCGGCGTGGACCTACGGTATACAACTTTGGGGTTGTACCAAGAAAACAAATGCCACGACGATATCCACAGGGATCTCGGAACTTCGACAATCGAAGCTGAAACTAGAAGCTTCGCGCTTAAACATAGAAACCGACTAATCGGACATGTTAATAATACAGTCCTACTTATTTTGGCTGAGAGCAATTTATTGCGCCGACTACAAAGGACAAAACCTTTCGACTTGGCGAGATAAGGATTAGCCGCATCTATATTGTGGAATATGCAGGATCTTTCATTGGAAAGTAACCTGCTAAACATTTATATTTCGTGATAGAAAAATTGCTTGAAAAGTAGTATAACTTAGTTGCAGTATTTAACAAATTTATATCGAAGGGTGGTGTTTTTGGTCAGTAAGAATCCGACGCTACTATGAGCACGCGCTTGCTATTCTCATAGTGTCTATGGAAGATTTTCACCTACCCTCGGAAAAAAAAATTCACCCCCGCTACTCATGAGAACCATTTGGAGCTTTGTACAGAAGTCAGTTTAAATGATGCCAAGCCTAGTTGCATGCTTGCCTACAAGGCAGTTCCCTATAATGACACCGATAGTCGTACTTAACTTGGATCTAGTCTGGTATAGATCTGTCTGGTGGCAAGGCAGGTAGTTCCGCCTTCCCATCTAGCATTGGTTTTTTTTGACATTGGCGAGGGGCATCTCTATCCTGCAAGGTGGTTTCGCTTTTTCCATTTGACAACATTAAAGGCCATGCCACATCTAGTGCTTCCATTCATTAACTTTGCACCGAAAGGCGTTCTTGAAGCCAAGCAGTGCACTCATTTCTATGCGTGTACCCCTTTAAAATAGTCAAAAAACAGTATTTCCATGTCAAGTGCTTTAATCCTACATAAGCCCCTCAAAACGAGGTAACTAGATAAAATACCCTACTCTCATCCTTAAGATGGAATAAAACAGTATTTTTTGTGGAAAATATTATTGAATAATTTAATTCTCCTATTAAAGTGCGCCACGGAGCGTGATGCCTCTAAAGAGCTTCCCATTGAAACGCACTCAGGGGAGTGGAATTCCCCCAACAAGGGAAAACAAAGAAAGCGAAAAAAAGATCACTACTCTAGCATCCTTCAGTCAAAATCGGTAAATCCATTTCAATCGTCCTGAAATTTAACCCATTTACAAGTAACTCAACCGAAAGTCAAAAGAACTTGTTTCAATCACCCCCCGGAGTCGTCGTCCTCCACAGCAGCCATTTGGACTGCTCAGCATAAATCTTAGCGAATGGATTCGAGGGCATGGTGGAATTTTATTTTCGATTTTTTTTTTGTAATAAAGTAACGAAAAAAAACTGCAAAAGCAAAATGGAGCAAAAAAGAAATAAAGAACTAACGGTTGGGAAATATCAAGAAATGGGAGTTGGGTGATGGGGTTTGCCACCCTTCCATCCAATTTTTCCAGCGTGAGAATCAAGCGAAATAATTTACTTTCGAATATAAATTTCCAATTGGTTGCCTGATTGATGGATTGACACATGGTTAGGTTTTTTCATGTTTTTTTTTGCGCGCCCATTGGCGAACTGTCGAACAAGGTGGAGACGTGCAGAACCTTTCATTTTAGTTAGTAGCCCAAAAATATTTCCTACATTTCAGCGATTTTTTATGATTTTTGTTATGTGAATGTGTTGGTGGTTGGGCGCACATGACGAGTTTGAAAGCAAACATTTTGCATGGTGAATTTAAATTGTAATAAAAGGGAAAAAATCGGCTTGCAGGTTTTATGTGACAGGTATGAGCCATGAAATGACAGCTTATTTTATGCGGATGATGGGTGGTATAGCGTTTTGATGTTTAGCACTGCAATGGAGTTGTAAAATCATTTTATATGTAAGTAGACTTTGAAATGATACGAGCACCTATATTTCGTTCAAATTTGACGAAGGAGTGATTGTCATTTGAGTAGAAATGACATTCAAGAGGTGATGGTTTTACAACACGTTTATGATTTTGAAAGCGATACTTGGAAATATACATACATACCTGAACTTGAGTTTCTTTGTATTAAGGGAGGTGACAGTGACACAATCACCATTAGAAAGAAACAGGAAATGTTTAACGGTGAATGCTGGGAAGGTTGGAGTTTTGAAATAAATGGGAACCTTTACGCACAGAAACGAGTAGTGTGAGCATTGAAAATCAATCCTAATCACCACAGGTAACTGTAGATGTTGATACAATTTGAACGTTATCGGCTATTAAAGAAAAAAAAATCCGATCGTACTTGCGCATCAAGTGTACCGTACTATCAGTTATTTTTACATATGTAATAGGTAGATTAATATTGAAAGAAAAAAATATGATACAAGTAGATATGCAAGAAATTTACGCATGTGCATTCGATTTTATTCTTCGTCTCGTTATTCGTAGAATTGTACTAAATGCGTGGAATTTTGGAATTGGTCTCTATGTGTCTATACACAAATTAATTTTTTTCCAATATAGTAAAAGTAGAGAAGCTCTTTTTGGGGCCTATTTCTAGGATCAACCATTTAATTTTTACTCTCACACATACAAATTCATCCGCTTTTATTTGATTGGGATAGGGTTACATAATTTCTGAATGTGTAAACCGTTGGGTAGTTGAAATTAAAAGAAAAATAATTAAAAAGAAAATTTAGAACGTAGGGCAGTCCTGATAATTTTGGTTCAATCCACACTCTATCGTCAATTTTTATGATTTAATTCAAATTTTTCTGCGCGATATTTTTAGAGAATAAGGTAGGGGGACAACATTTTTTTAAAGTTTTTTTTTGAAAAGTAACACAAAAAAATATTTCATACATTTTCGAATTCGTGCTTTAACGAGCTTCCATTTGACATCCCACATGATGACCTCAAAATTTAATTTTTTTCAACATCTCATTTATCTCCCCCAAAATAAGCCCCCAAGGTCAAAATTCAAC
This sequence comes from Brachyopa scutellaris, assembly GCA_949775065.1. Lineage (NCBI taxonomy): Eukaryota > Metazoa > Arthropoda > Insecta > Diptera > Syrphidae > Brachyopa > Brachyopa scutellaris. The sequence goes on from OX459112.1 coordinate 191,517,110, forward strand.
TTTTTAAGCTTAGGTCTGTGTTTGGACCACTAATTGCTACAACTGTTCTAAATTTCAATAGCCTACGTCAAATGGTCTGTGAGAAAAAGGCCTGTGACAGATAGACAGACAACGAACTGATCCCATTAGTGTTCCGTTTTTGGGTACGGAACACTAAAAATGTTAAATAGAATTAAATATCATTCTAGTGGAATGAAGCAGTGAATGACTTCTCCCAGTAGATGTACACTGCCATAGTACGCCCTATCCTAGTATGGAGCCTGCCGTAAGTAAAGCCTACAACATCTTTAAACTCAGCGGAGTCCAAAGAACGCCAGTAATGGGCGCCACTGGTACTATGTGGTCAAGCCACACTGAAGCATTGAACATGCTCCTACACATATTTCCTCTTGATGCAGATATTAAGTGTATTAAGTATATTTGGTGTGGTGCTGAGTAAAACTCTGAGAATCAGGGTACTGGTCCTCGACGCATTATGGTGATAGTAAGTCTTTCGATACTGACCACCACCGACTACCCCAATCCCAAATTCGACTTAAACAAATCCATCCAAGCCTGATTCCCAACCAGATTGGAATAGAAAAATAACCTCATTACATCAGAATGCCAAAAGACGATCTTCGCCAATGGAGCCAAGATGCGCTGTTGGATCGGGTATCTTTTCAGCAACACTAAGAATTGCTAAATTCCTTGGCCCCAGGCATACATACATATAGGACAACACTGAATAGTATTAAGCACACCATTACTTGCTTTGCTCTCTCTCTCTTTTTACAAAGAAGTGTGCTCCAGTGTCTTTCAGGTGGAAGTAATGGCTATCGAAGCTGCATGCAAGGAACTTAGTCTCAGCCGCAGCAACTACCCTGAAGGAGGTAGCAATTTTGGTGGTTAATCAGTCCGCCCTTCACTCAACCATTACTTGCTCTAAATTGCTAGAACGGTGCAAGAAAGAACTAACCCATGCAAGGAATTAGTTAAACATCACTCTTCTCTGGGTTCCTCGTTACAAGTTACAACATCATAGAGAGAAATAAAAGAGCCAACGAGCTGGCCAGACATTGTTCAGTTCTTAAGGATGTTTCAGAAATGTCTGCCATAAAATTCTGTAACCTTATTAAATTTCTAATCTTCACTGGATGTATTTGATCACTACCTCCTTACACAGATTATTTTGAGCTGTAGCATCAAAAAGGTGTACTAGTGCTTATTGTGTATAGTGAGACCTGTCATATAGCCACCATACCTACCGGCCTATAATACATAAAATGAACCAAAACATTGCCCTGCTAAAATTCTTTGCAAACCTTAAAGCCATCTTTTAGCGCAAATTCTTTAAGCTGTCTTCTAGCCATCTTTCACAACAATAAGGTACTCTCAGTGTGAAGCTTTTTGTCCCATATCGAGGCCTGGGTTGGTCATCATAGTTTACCCGAATAGCTTAGGTTGCCAATGAGTTCCATGGTACACGCAGGGTCATCCTAAGATATTCGGCGCCCGTGGGCTACTAAAAATAATGCTCCCCTCTTCGTAAGAAAATACACGGGATGGCTAGATATATTAATTTTCATAGCTTTTTCTTTTGCAAAATTTGGGCAGTTTTCCAGAAAAGCTTATTTATTTTAGTTATACAATAAAAAATTATTTTTAAAATTAATGCTACGAAGTAAAGATTGCTGTAGAATTTAAAAATGTAATAACCCGTTAAAACATTACAACGAAACTTACAAGTAGCGAACCAGAAGACTAGGTCCGCGTTCGCGTACTTTTTTCCACAAAATATTCGTATTCTGTCAAATTTCGAATAGTGGGGGTGAAATTCTCTTAAAGATATGAAAATTACGAAAAAGTAAACGACTGCATTGAACAAAAAAAAAAAAATTAAAAATGTATGTGATTTGACAGATTTGGCAGTTTTTATAAATATGCCCAGAGAAATTTCTTGTGCCAAAATTCGCAGCATAGGGAAATTAATTAATAATTAATTAAGAACAGCTTATTAATTAATTTTTGTTAGGAAAAGATTTTTAATAAAAATTACTTACCTTTAACTAAATAACAAACAAATATATAACACCGATACAAAATGCCGTCCCAAAGGGCTTGCGCCCCGGGACTACAGCCGAATTAGATATGAGGTTAGGGTGGTACTGGGTACACGATAGGTATTCAAAGTTCAACAGTAGTTGGAATCACTTGCCCTGTCTATGATTCGTGGAAATCCTGGAAAACTGCAAAGCGAACAATGAAAGTGTTCACCTTCAGCCTAATTTTCGTCCTTTATATTTACAATGGGTTTTCCCCTTTTCTGTTTATGAATGCTACCCACAGCGATACTTAAAATTGCTAATCACATTGATATTTAACTTACAAACGAAACGAACCGGAAATCATTTAACATCCATCATGTTGGCATTTTAATTGTCTCTTGAGTTTTTCGAAAGGAACACATTACATAAAAATAAGTGGGACGTACAAAAATACACATACACATATATTCCAACACAAGCACAAAGTTTTCGTGAAGAAAACCTCAAACCTGCATCATCTGCACCTTGAATCAAGTACCATCATTTGTAGTCTGCGCTCATACGTGAACATGACGAGGAGCGACGTGTATTCATGACGATTCTTAAAGAAACCACATGAATATGGTTGAACTTTGTAGAAGGTGTTTTCCCTGCCACTAACACCGAGCATCCGCCTCTGCATCAACATTTAAATCAGCGTTAATTACCGACTTGTTAAAATGGTACACATCTCCAGGGAGGGGTTATACTCGTGCATGCATACATATGTATGTACCTTCGATGCCAGTACATTCTTCCCTCTGGTTAAACCTATAGATACTCGCATTCCAAAATCGGATTAACCTCGGAATGTATGTTGCATCCATCCGTTTCGAAGTGAAATAACAGATTTTTGAATTCGCCGACTGGAAAACGAAGCTTACCAACTCCAGCCACATCACCACACCTCTGATTCCGTTGAAGATATTGAGCTCCCGATGGTATGTATTCGTACATTGCATCGTGCATAGGGTGTTGTATACTTTGTGCGCAGTTCTTTTGAAAATAAATATTAAATTAAAACATTCCGCACTTTTGAGCAAATTCCCATCTCGCCAACCAAACGGCACCGAAATGTATATCCTGTCAATATTTTAGAATGTTGTCACCCGGGAAAAACCTAAAAAGAGAAGATACATCTTGTGTCGACAAATTAATTGGTCACCATGGAGGTGATGATAATATTATACATTGAACTGTTTTAATTGCAGGATATAAATTGGGGCGCACTGCTGCTTCGGATCCTGAAATGAACATATAATGTGTCGCAAACCCTCACACACATACACAGGAGTGCTGCGAGAGTATTATTTTCCACCTGACTTCAGGTAGTGGCACTTAATTTTATAGGTCACTTCACAGAGCAAGGACATTAATTGACTCTTATTTGCTAGCCCATTTCATTGGAACCATCCAGATGCATGGGTTGTTACTATGAACGATCAATAAATACATATGTATGTAGAAATTTATTAAGATGAATACCGTACTTAATGCTATAGAAGCAAAGAAGAACACACTGCTGTCTATTAACTGTGTCGGGGGTGGAGTAACTTTTCGCTTCGATTCGATTTGCCCTTTTCTTGCTAATTGGTGCAGAGAGGATAATGTGAACTGCGGGGTTGAATTCAATTAATTAGGGGCGGCTTATAATTATTTATTTTATTGCTAATTATTGAGCTCACTTAGGATTATATATTCGGATGGTTATGCACATATGCTTTATTCGAAGTTGATATTCGAATCATCTTTGTCGTATGGTGTTAGTTTTAGAAAGGTTTTGGGTTTAGATCTCATTTGATTGTGAATTAAAGACCCAAAGAAGAAGTGACTCATGTTGCACCCCATCGGGACATACATACGTACACTTTTTATACGAAGATTATACATTCTGATATGTATAATACTTCAGAATCTGAGAAATTAAATTCTCAAATTCTCAAAAACTAAAATTTTATAATTTTCTTTTCTCAATTTCTCAAGTAATAAAATGCACGAGGTTATTCTGGAATACTCACCCCAATTATGCAAGTCATATCTCGTATCTCACTTCAAGTCGTACTCGCATCGTATTGTATTTTGTTTGTTATTATGCAAGTCGTATGCGTTGAGTACGACTCCCTATAAGTGTTAACAGCGCATTACGTCGCACTTCAAACTGAACTTTTTGCTGTCAGTACTGGTTTCCTTGCCGGCGAGGTCAAGGAGATGATTTATTACAGCTGCTCCCGAAAGATGTCACCACAAACTAAATAGATTTATTCTTTTGGGCACATAAAGGAATATCGTTAAAAGGAATTATATTCACAGATTGTTAAGAGATAGGTAGTTGAAACGCAATAACTGCCAAATTCATTGTTATGTGTATGTACATGTGTGTGTACATGTGAATTTATTTTTCGGATGTATTTTTCGAAATTTGAATAACAATTTTCTTAAACTAAATAAATAATTGACCATAGCAGTTTAATTAAACTGTTCTGTTGACAACCATTTGTCCATCTTTTAGATCAACGTGCTGTCCCTTGTGATGTCAACATTATTCTCTATAGCATATACCAAACCAAAGAATTGGTTGCTGTTTTTAAGTTTTCTAGAAAGTAAAAGTAATTTAAGTAGTAAAATAACTTCGAAGAACATTAAATCGTTTCCATTCAAGAGCTTACAATTGTTTATTTTCCATGTTTTTGCGAAAATCGTGTAGAGTCACTTAAGAAATCGCAGCCGATGAAAATACGCCTAAAAACGTTGAAAATACGACTTGCATATTAGCTGATATAGACTGAAAGTCGTATGCGATGGCATCCGATGCTTTTGACAGTTGAAAGTCATTAGCGTACGAGTATGTTCGTAGTGACACGACTTCCATAATAACAAAATACGACTATGTTCGTATGTGACTCTCAAATACGACTTGCATAATTGGGGTGACTATTTATTACTCCATTTAATGCTCAAAAAGTATATAACTAATTTTTAAATGGAATCTCTAGTTTTTGAGCATAAGATAAAGTACAGTGGTGGTCCAATATAACGAATGATATAATGTCCAGTTGCATTCGCTATAGCGAAAAGTTCGTAATATCGAACACATTGTACTTGTACGAAACATCGATATATGTATGTATATGTAGATTGAAGATATGCATTTATTCAATTCTCGCTTAGTACATTAAAAGAATGTAAAAATATTGTTTCTAGTTCATAACATTTCAATCCCTATCATATTTCATTGGGAACATTTTTTGAACAAGAGTCATTCACCCCAATTATGCAAGTCGTATTTGAGAGTCACATACGAACATAGTCGTATTTTGTTATTATGGAAGTCGTGTCACTACGAACATACTCGTACGCTAATGACTTTCAACTGTCAAAAGCATCGGATGCCATCGCATACGACTTTCAGTCTATATCAGCTAATATGCAAGTCGTATTAAGTCGTATTTTCAACGTTTTTAAGCGTATTTTCTTGGGCTGCGATTTCTTAAGTGACTCTACACGATTTTCGCAAAAACATGGAAAATAAACAATTGTAAGCTCTTGAATGGAAACGATTTAATGTTTATTAAAGTTATTTTACTACTTAAATTACTTTTACTTTCTAAAAAACTTAAAAACAGCAACCAATTCTTTGGTTTGGTATATGCTATCCTATCCTATCCTACTAATATATAAATGTGAAAGTTTGGATGTTTGGATGTTTGGATGTTTGGATGTTTGGATGTTTGGATGTTTGGATGTTTAGATGTTTGGATGTTTGGATGTTTGGATGTTTGGATGTTTGGATGTTTGGATGTTTGGATGTTTGGATGTTGGTTGCTCTATAACACCTTAACGGTTTAACAGACTTGAATGAAACTTTCGGGAATAGATAGTCTACTTTCTGGATTAGAGATTAGGCTACTTTTTAAACAAAACATACAATTCCTTGATTCCATAATTCGAGTTATTCCAATGTCCGCTTTTATTACTTGGTCATTATTTTTGGGTACACCATTGTCATTGATCGTCACTCTGTTGGGAGAGGGTTGTTTTTGTAGATGTTATGCTCTTCTCTTCGCCACAAATCCATCGCTATCGCTTATTCTTTAATTTTCTTTCTACCCATACGCGCATTGAATGAGGGGTAAACCATTGCCATTGATCGTCATTCTTTTGAGAGAGGGTTGTTCGTGTTAATAATTAATGCTCCTTTTTGGGATTGTGACACAAAGTAGAGGAGGGATGATTTTGCTGATATTTGCTACCGACTTTAGTTAGTTGTGTTTCTGCTTCATCAGCGTGCGGATCTAGATCCACAGAAAGGGGGAAATGCACGATTTTTTTTACTTTCTTTTTTTTTTATTCACTTTACAGCGGTATTTGGTTACCTTAAGGTTAAGTCGGTGGATACCTTAGAATAAAGTTTTTCCTTTCATTTCAATTCACAAATACATATTATATTGTAGTAGGGGTAGGCAGGCGATGTTGAGTCTTATTAGTTGGTGATTTCAGACAAACCTCACCAGTTACTCCACGATCAATGCTTACAACAAAGCCTAATATCTTCGGCGTTTACATAATGCTATTGTACTTTAAATATAAACATTAAGTACAACTATTAGAGACAAGAAACCAGAAAGTACCATTATTTGATGCTCATAAAATACATATTATGTACATATGTGTGTAGACATGTTTGTACACAGGAATATTACATTTCCATACATTTTTTATGCAATCGTTTCATCTATTATAGAGAACAACCACTTAGTTCAGATAATAATGTATTGGCTTCAGAATTCTTTAGAATCTTAATTTAAATAATATCGATTCCTACTACTTCCTTTCTATCATACTACAATCAAATGACGCGACTGATTTTTAGCACGGGCAACGCTGGGCAGGCAACAGCTAGTAGAGAATAATGTTGACATCACAAGGGACAGCACGTTGATCTAAAAGATGGACAAATGGTTGTCAACAGAACAGTTTTATTAAACTGCTATAGTCAATTATTTATTTAGTTTAAGAAAATTGTAATTCAAATTTCGAAAAATACATCCGAAAAATAAATTCACATGTACACACACATGTACATATACATTACAATAAATTTGGCAGTTATTGCGTTTCAACTATCTCTTAACAATCTGTGAATATAATTCCAGCACTGACAGCAAAAAGTTCAGTTTGAAGTGCGACGTAATGCGCTGTTAACACGCAGCAACTTATAGGGAGTCGTACTCAATGCATACGACTTGCATAATAACAAACGAAATACAATACGATGCGAGTACGACTTGAAGTGAGATACGAGATACGACTTGCATAATTGGGGTGATTGTTTTCGTAACTACGAACATCGCTTTTTTGCGTCGTAGAACTGAAAGATGTTCAAACTCTGTTTCGGGTCTAAGAGTTGACATGCTTTTCCAGCACTTGTTAAGCACAATCGCTGATATTTTTTGCCATGCCAATGCAATTAGGGAAACAGCTTCAAAAAGATTTAGTTCCTTTATACATTAGAGCATTTGTTATGCCTTTTCCTGAACTTACGATTTTGCTCAGCAAGCTATTTCTATAAAATAAAAAGCGAGTTGCATTTTTCTGGTCCATTAATTGGATTAAGGGTGTTACATTCGATGGCATATTGTAACAGCATTCGTCATGTCGAATATCGATTTGTTTTTTCGTTCGCTATATAGAGACACTAATGCATTTGAAAAAAGTATACGTTATATCGATCATTCGTTATATCTGCATTCGCTATACTGGAGCACCACTGTAATAGTATAAAACTCGATATAAAGAAACTTTGCTTACAGAGGACGTCCAGTATAACGAATACCCGATATAGCGAATTTTCGATATAACGAACGCTTTTCAGATTTACATTAGTATCTCTATATAGCGAACGGTGGCCACGATTTGCTATCTGATATAGCGTATAAAAAAAGTATAAAAAAATTTACTCAAAATCCCTCGAAGTTTTTATGCTGTACCTAATATGTATAACATACATATATACATACTAATTACGCATCTGTTCTTGTTTCCATACGATAGTGGTTTTCAGTTTTTTTTTTCTTTGAGTTTGCATGTCCACATGGAATTAACTCTCGAGTCTAATGCTTCAAAAATGTTGGAGAAATATTTTGAGTACTGACTCAGGAGGATGAAATTCCACTTTCATTATTACGCCAGAATGGCAAAGTTTTGGCAAAGCAGAGTACCTTTAGTCTTGTTAACCGTGTTTTCTCGTGTTTTCCCACTTCATTTATTTGAATCAGTTTCAAAATTTGATTTGCATCTTTTTCGCTCAGCACCGTGCTACCATCACATACCTAGAAACTGGGAAAAATACTGAAACCAGTTTACAAGAACAAGCATACGATGACACCGTTGAACTAAGCTCTGTAATCGAAGATGAGGTAGGTGACGGTATCAGTATTCTTGGAGCTCCAATAATGCATGATGAAGCAGCAAGTTGCTTAGCAACTGTGTTATATTCGAACAACAAGTCAATGTTGATATTGCTGACATGTTCACGTTGAGGCTTCAAGAAAAAGCTTTGCAGTTGTTGCAGTAAATCAATTTTCTTTTCTAGGTAATTCGCAAAATTTGTAAACTTAAATGGCAGGTCCATCATCTATTCAGTTTAACATTAAATAAAAACGTCTAAATAAACATATTTGTTTAATGGTTTCTTCTAAAAAAAAGTATAAAAAATCGATCGATATAACGAACGCGCTCGATATAGTGAATGGCCCCAAACATTATATCATTCGTTATACTGGACGTCCACTGTATATCCAAACTCGCATCTATTCCCAATCCAACAGTGACCACGCAGGGGGGTTGCGGGGAGGCAGCATGTTACCCCACACATATTTCACTGTTTATGCACAAAACTTTACAACCGATGTTACCCTGGTGGTAATTAAACCGATCGACATACTTACTTACTTAGTTGGCGCTACAGCTCGAGGTGAACCTGGGCCTGCTTCTCGCAACCATTTGTGTGTGCGTGTTATATTTTTGCACGAATGGAAGGGACCTACAGTTTTTTTGCCGACTCCGAACGGCGCGGCGAGTTGAGAAGCTCAATCGTGACAAATGATACTCTTTGATGCTTGTCAGACATTCGAAAGAGGTGGGCACTGTGAAAAACTTTTAGGTGTTTGCGGCGGGATTCGAACCCAAGACCGCTGGCTCAGTAGTCCGACGCACTAACCACTTGCGCTACGGTGCCCACCGATCGACATAGTTTGGTTTTATTTCCAACTTAGATTTGATGTTATTTCGTTTGGCCTCATTGCAAACTAAACGTCAGCCGATCGTGGTGTGACATTGGACTGATAATGTTTTAAGAAAAACTGTTATATTGGACTGGCTGTACTTCTGAGCACAAAATCATTTTATGGCATTAGTTCACATTCGAATGTTAAATTACACCATATAGCGTTAGTTCACATTCAAGTGGTGGCCTTAGTTCTCATTTGAAAGTGAATTAACGCCATAAATGGATTCCCTTATTTCCGTTAGAGGAGCACGGTTGGCACGGTTGTATCGCAGGGTTATGGATGCAAAAAAGCCAGGAGCATTCAGCTGGCACAACACCTTATGACTGGTAAAAAAGTTGTCGAATGTAACGTTATGATTTGCTGGAGTCTCCGGATGTAACAGCAACTGCAACACAACATTTTCACCAAGGCCATAATTGACATCTTTGTTTGTTGATGCGCCCTGGTATGGCAAAAATTGGTAGCATCCATCAGATGATGCCAAACACCAACACTTATAGCCAAATCTAATTCACGAAGAAATATACATTCTCATCCGCGAATCATATTTATAATGCACGTAGGTTAAAGCCGGTTGGGTATTTTAATACCCATATCATAACTCGATTATGCCATAACCTATAAATCTGAAATTTTACAGATCAACTTCTATGACTTATATAACTAGAAATTTTCAGAATTAATCCTACGACCGCTTCTATGGTCAGGCTTTAATGGGTTAATTGCAGTAGATGGTTGCATTTTTTTTTCCTAAATGATGCCTGCTTCCAAAAAGAGCCTCTCACTGTATACGCTCACTGTTGACGGACCACCAAGCCCAAGGATCACTATTCCGATCAAGTCGAACTGTTTTGAAATACAAGTTAAGCTCGTTGGCTGTGTCACTTTTCGCTGAAACTTCATTTTGTCCATTGTTTTCCGCCACCTCGTTAAAACACTCCAAAAATGTATTATGAGTTTCACCTTCACCTATTTTATTTTTTTTTTTGCTAAGTGCAAGGATTCGTTTTCTTCGCAACTCATTTTTAAACTTTCCAACAAAATTCTTTGGCGGGCACTTTCAGCTGGAATCCTTCCCAGGAAGTTCGCCTTGAACCTCGGATATAGAAGAGTTGCGATCAAGTAATTTGGATCTTCGTTAAGGTCGACGAAACGATTCTTGAATACAGTTTTTAATGAAGCTCTCGTGTCTAATAAGTTGGTTGTTTTTCCAGCAGTTTCGTCTTTTTCGAGGTATCTTATCAATGTGACAACATGTGGTATTACTTCTGAGATGCAAAAAATACCAGAACTGGTGATTTTAGTTATTTCTTCAAAAGGCTTGCGAAGTCTTTTATATACACTGTTCCAATAGATCCCAGTGATAAGCTGCCAAATTATTTACAATGTCGTAGTCGTAAGGAGAAATTTCCTCGTTTCTGTTCCAGCAATCGTTCCAGCAAATGTAGGTATGCGTCGCAGTACGCATTTCGTTCGGCCGGATATCCGTCCCTGTTACATGCCGAATATCCGATATCGGGTTTTCGACCAAATTACTATCCATTACACCTCTACATAGAATACATACCTGATAATTTTAGTTCTACCAGACTTAGACTCCAAAGGCTTCTGCTAATTTTACTTAAAGACCGAGCATCACGTTCATCTATATTTTTTTTATATTTTAATCGATTGCTTAAAAATTCCCAAACTTATTTTGATAGATATACTTCAATCTGTTACTGCTTTTGAGGCATCTTTTAAAATTTAAATGTTTCTGTCTTTAGCACTCAAGCACTGAGAAGAAATGCCTCATTGGGAATATTTCAAAGCCTCGCCATTTCTTTTTGAAGGCATCTTTCGACTTGTATGACCTCCGTCGATACAAATTATATCCTATGGAATGTAATCATCCTTGCAACTTTCGCACAAAGTCACTGACCTCCACAAAGAACAAATCACGGCCAGAATTTCTTGTTATAATAATGTCCACGGGCGTCAACAAGCATTTTAGCCATTGATTGCTCACGAATTTTTTGAAAACATTTGTCCAGCCCAACTCCAGAAATGTAGTTAAATTAGAAAAAAGTAGCACACGATATTGGCATGTACCGTTAAATACAAATTTATCATTTACTACAGCTATATAGTGTATGCCCTCGCACACTGCTACAAGGATGCGAAAATAAATTGCGTATACGCCCCGAAGCACCAATTTCACTTGACAATCACAGAAAATGTCAGTCCCCCATGGATATGCGTAAGTTCGAGGAGTCGACAAGACCGAGCACACCATCATATCAGCGACGGGAACATTCAACTGAATACCCAAGGACACATGAAGTGGTGCTTCCAATCGTACTTCTTCAGTTGATTTGACATTTCTTCATGAATAAACTTTAAATTAGAGTCGACACGACGACGACGAGAGTGTGTAGAGTTTAAACGGCAGCAGATTTTTTTTTTGTCTCTTTCAGTTTCTTACGAAAGAAGAGGGATGCATCGCAATGAAGATAAATCCCCCCGCTCCTTTTGGAGGAACCGTCTTAAAATGAAGCGATGTGATTTTATGATGATGCGATGTGATGAGATGGGATCCTCGTGCAAGGATTTAGTGGTACGAGGATATGTCTAAGCATAATGCTCTGCTGGTTTTTATCTATTTGTATGTATGTATGTATGTGTGTGCATCAATTTGTTGAAGTGATTTTTTCATTCAATTCTTCTTCTTCTCCCCATGTTCTCTCAGCAAATGAACAGCAATCGTGCATAGATTTGCCTTCATTAATCCTGATTGATGAAGTTTTCTCCTCTTCCTTTTTTTTCACTATGCCCGTGTCAAATGAACGCTTAAGGACGAAATGAAATTATTTGCATTATTTCCTTCTAACAATTATTGTCTGCGATCATTATTTAAGGACATTCGCTTGTTCGTTTCACTCACTTCGCCATATACACAAACACACATACGAGCAATCATATTTTATTATGATTTATAATCGCGCGGGCATATCCGTTCGATTAATGACAGCTTTTGGATTTATGGCGTTTTGCTGGGTTTTTGTTGTGTGTCGTTCGTTTGTTCGTTCCCCCCCTACCTAGTTCGAGTGATTTGTTTTCGTTTCTTTTCCTGTGGGACACTAATTCTTTGATTTGCAAGGATAACAGTAGAGTGTTGAAGGGGACAGCGTGTAGGTTCCCTTTGATTGATGAACAAATGGCTGCGTGGGTCGTTTGGCATATTCCTGTCATCGTGTGCGATGATTTTGTCATCGTTGTCGGTGCCTGTAATCGGTGACAGAATAGTAGTAAATTTTTTTATCAGCAGTTTTGCTGGAATGTTGGAAGACGAATGTGGTTTGCCTATTAATGGGGCCGGAGGCTATTGAACCAAGATCTAAAATAGGAGTCGGATAGTGGGAAAACTAAGGTGCGTCAGGATAATTGCGAAAGTTTTTCGATCAATAGGCATTAATAGACTTCAATATTAATCACTGAATTATGACAGGTGTAAAATGACACCTGATTAGTAGGTCCAACGCGCGTAGCTTTATATATGTGTTGCAGAATCTCTGGTTATGGGTAGTCTATGGAACATCTTTCATCTTTGACGCAGTGCGCTAATGAATTTGGGTAGCATAGCCTCAATGCCTTGAATAAAAAAAACCACTACTGTGAATGTCTGAGATTGTGTACTATTTTTGAGGAATTGAGTTCCCAAAATATACTCTTAAAGAACTTGCCTTATTTGTCGTTAGAAACAGCAATGCTACCATCAGTTATTACAGACATTCCTTTCATTATGGAGCTTCCTTTCATGTCTTGAAATAAAAGCGGTTCTTCTTGAAGCACCACCACTGTTCTCCTTTCTCGCTGAACTATAAATACTTTTTTTTACTGACGCACTGACAGCTGCCGTCAAAGCATAAGAAAAAAAATAATGTCAATGACTTGACAGACTGCACCTCTCTAGTGTTCTTTTGCCAGTAGAATCCTTTCAATCAAATGACAGCGTACCTCATTATATCTGTGAGCTCATTACCAGACGTTTTGGAGTATCATATTTCTGAGTAGCGTGTTTGCTGCATGCTATGAGTGCTTTACGATGAAGTATCATCCGTTAACATCTCTGATTGTATTTAAAACTAGTTGAACCCGTGCTCGCCTTGCTTCGCATTCTATTCAAAAGGCTTTCGCATTCATACAAATATGCAATTTCAGTGGGATCGAAGAAACATCCAAGTATTTGTCTAAGTCTACAAAAGTGTTTAATAAATTTTGTTGATTAACTGCGTTTTATCAAAAACGTTTCAATATGTAACTTTCAGGCCCTAAATGCAGATTTCATAGTTCTCAAAAACCGCACCGCACCGTAGCCCGTCAACACTTCCGCCTCTACCAGATGTCGTTGCAGAATTGTAACTCTAGGTCGGTTGCCGTTACATAATTTAGGCGGGCTCAAGTTTCTTAGCAGAATAGTAGGTACACAGTTTTAATTTATGTGATGGAATTCCTGGATGGAGCAGATAGAGAATTTAAAAATTTGACCAGATAGCTGGTTGTTACTTCTTGATCTACAACCCGGTTGATTGAAATAATTACATTCTGCACTTTTACCATCAACACGTGAAAATATCTCGCTATCAATTTGCTGGAGCTTGATCATTCCGAGGCAACAAAATAGCATGCTCACAAAGCTAAGAATTCTCACGGTTTGTTAATTGTGATATATAACCGTAAAAGGATAAATTAATAACAAATTAGAAAATGTTGTGCGTTTGGATTGCCGCCTGTTCGTGTCCGCATATTGACGGTCATTTATTGAGTAACATTGGACCCCAGAGACTTGACTTTTTCAGACAGGCATTTACTTTATCAGCTTTTGTGCCTCATTGTACTACTAATAACGTGTGCCTTAAGTTTATCCTGTTAGGTTCTGTTAACGATTTCCACTGCCTTACGGTGCGTGCATTCGTCCCACACAATTAGACAACAGTCACGGATAACTCGAGCTTTATCACTATTCCGGGGAATAACGTTGCTGCTAACTCTGACGACGCGACATGCAAGGGCAATATCTCTTTCTTTTGACACCTCATTTGTTAAGATTGCTTGAGTGTGAGTACCGCAAATGGTTGTAGAGCACATTGAAGTGCAAGCCATATGATCACGTTAGAGCGCGCACATATATTCACACACACACTATTGCAACGACACCCACTGCTGACTGAAGGAAAATTGTGGGCGATGCTTTGAATAATTTTTTTGAAAACTGCTCAGCTTCAGGGCAACCCAGAAGGATGTTTTATATCTCAAATGATTGAGGGGCAAATCTACTAATTTCACCTATTTTTTTGTTTTTCAATCCGATAAGCCATTATTGAGTTAGGGCTGTATAATCATAATACTCCTCACCGATATACAGTTATTTTGACTATAATGTACAAACCAGTAGACTGACCAAAAAATTACATAGCTTGTGATCATCTCGGGTACTTAAGAAGCATTTCAAAAAGAATTTTCATCGAAATCTGTCCAGCGGCTTTCACGCTATTAGGTAACCAACCAAAAAACCTCTACAGTTTTATACTATTTATAGATAAAGGAAAGCCGAAGTCCTTTTGTCAGAACCGCACAACACAAAATGGATTTGCTGTCACCCAATCTAATATAACGGACATATGCAGTAATAAATTCAACTTCTCAATGGTTATCTACCCCCAAAAGATGGCTGCGCTGAACCTTTTCGGGATTGATAAATTAAATCCAATTGCACTCGACAGTGCTATCAACGTGCACGTCAGCATCAATGCGATTGCTACCCGTACTGCTACACTGTTGGCGATTAACCATCCACGACATCGATGGATGGAATTAAGAGATCCAGCGAAACTGGTCCCCTACGAAAATGGGCAACGTTCCGTGATCCTGTTACCGACGACAGCGAACAAGGATAACCTACTAAATTACGAAAAGTCCGCCAATGTAAATTGTTGCGAACAATTTCGCAATTCCAATCGGTCGCTCTTATATCAGTGTATCCTGCATCAGGAGGACATTTTTTTTTTGCATTGGTTATCCACTTTGCATTTGGACGTATATATGTCGACTGCAGGATGCCAATGGCAGGATTTTAATAAAAATCCACTTTCCTTTACGGTGGCTCCCGTTGTCGGCCCGTTCCTCGTCATGGACGGAAAGACTGATTGAATTAAGCGTGCTTTTTGTTCCTTTATTTTCAGTAAGTGGATGTATGTTTCATATGCGTGTGGTGGGAGAATTTATAACCCACACCACCGTGGAACGATATCAAACAAAGTAATTTCGAATCCCTTTTACTCACTTTTGTTAACAGTTTTCAATTTTACCCAAATGCGATGTGTCTTTTTGCCGTGCCGCCATGCTACCACTCCGACGACTCCTACAAGGACACACCAACTAAGACGCTATTCCCCAAAAGCAATTTGCATAATTCAATTGGTGTGACATCAAAAGGACCCGAGTGGTTGAGGCGCGCGCACGCCTTTGCCGAGCGCCACTCTGCGGCAGAGTTTAAGTGGCTGAAATCTAATTTCGCCGCCGTTTTAGGCATTATTCGAGGGAGAAGGAATCGAGTTTATATTTTTCCTTCCAAAGACGCCAGTAATGGCAGCAACATCAGATCCTGAAATAATTTCGGGCAAATTTCCTGCCACCAACAATGATGATTACAACGGGTATGAGGTTCCTGTTGCGCCCCCCATTGATGATGTATCTATTCACGGAACAAACGGGCACACCGCCGCGCCCGCTCATCCATTATCCTTTGATTTTGTTTCACTTGGGCGCTCACTTTTGTGAGCGAAAATCGTTTTCAATTGAAACTAATGAAATTTTGTTTCCACACAGAAAAAGGACGATTATGGATAAAATGAAAAGGTGCAATGGTGAGTTTATTTTGTACATTTTCTGTGATGTACGGATAGTTGCCAACAACCCTTTCTATGGGTGGCTTTCAATTTCAATGAATGGAAGTTAAATTTTCATTTGATTTTCATCTGCGAACGAAATTTGAATAGAACGCCAGGATAATGCAAATATGTACTTCAAAAAAAAAAAAAAAAAAAAAAAAACGAGCAAAGAAGGTCGACAATCTATTTTTGGAAAAAAGAGTGAGTGAGTGCTGTGCGCATTTAAGATACAAAATTTCGTGTTATTTTGTCGTAATTTGGACCTGTGTATAAAAACTCTTACAGTTACGTGTTGCTTAGGGGGTGAAAGGGTCATTTTATAATCAATGTATCCATGAGTGTAATTGTGCACGTTGCACTTATATTTGCAGAGAATTAATCGAAAATTGCAATCATGCCTTCGTACGTGCATTTAAGGTTATTTTTTGCCGTTAAATTCATAAGTAAACAAGCAGCACATTTCAGGAAAAAGTGCTGTCATATGAAAACTCATACGAGGAGTATCGATAGAGCTTTGTTTTTGTTTTGCCGGGCCGTGTACTCAGACCGATCTTTTTTCGGAGTATCCAATTTAAATATACAGTGAAGTCTCACATATATGTACTGATTGTTGGGCCAGTTTATAGAACTGAAATACGAAATAAATTTTTTTTTTTGAAACTGCTGAAAAATGAAATTAAAGTACAATATTTATTTTCTTCTGGTAATGTATGAAAAACTTTAAAAATAATTCATCTTAAATTGTTTAAGTTAATATCGGTTGCAAGAGTTGGATATTTTTGTTTGGAGAGTTTTCTTAAATCCAAAACCGAATGCTCTTTCACGCTTTTTTCGCAGCATCAGCAGTTCTTCGTTAGGAAAATTATTTTCTGAAGCCCAATCCATTCGAAAACGAACTGACTTGCACAAGCAGCACGACATAAACGTAAATAAATCTGTCTCGACAAAGCAGATAACTGTTTTCACTTCTACAAAATGTTCAAGGGAAATTTACCAATATATGCGCGTAGTACATTTATTCGAGTATTAGTTCATATAACTGAATTCCAGTACACAAATTCGGCGGTTCATACGAGTACATTGTAATCTATATCTGTGTCTATTAGAATCAAACGTATTGTATTCCACCTTTACTACTTCCGAGATATTTAATAAAAACGTTTTCTGAGCTGTTGTCTTAAAAATATTAGAAACTAGTTTGTTTTTATATCAAAACATAGATATTTGAACTTTAATTCAAGTAGTTTGTTATTGAAAGTAACGACGCCTTGGAAATATTTAACAATGCGTTTTGGAATAAGGTTATGTAGATAGTCAGTATCTGGAAAAGAGTAGGTTTTAAAAGTTCCACATTTGAAATAGATGCGTTTGAGATAGTGTATTCGGAATAGATTGCTTTTAAAAATAAAACGAAACCAAATATTTTTTGGTTTAAGTTTAATTTATTATTATTTTATTTGTTTCAATTATGTTTTACACTAACAAATAAATAAACTAAAACTAAAGACAACTAAGGGAATTCACAAATTATTGTAATAAAAAAAAAAAAACAAAACTAGAAAACAGCAGAAGTAGCAATCTCGAAAATTAAATTCTCATCAACACATCTGATTCATTTCATTTAATTTTTTCATTTCATGGCCGAAAAAAAAAAAAAAAATTCATGGCCGAAATTTGGAATATGTACATACATATATGCATTTTGATTCTAAAAAAATAAAAAAAAAGACTTTTGCATTGGAATACTGTTGCTTTTATTTTAACTTGGAAAAGAGTAGTTTTGATTCCAAACGGTTTAACGTTTGAGCAATACATCGGTTTTGCTTCAAACCTTGAAATTCAGCTTAAAATATCTCTGGAAATAGTAGGTTTTTGAAACTTTCAAATATGTACATGACCCATAGATAGCTTTCAGAAAAATGAATTCAAATTTACCCCTAGCTCAGTTTCTTTTAAAAAGTGGAATACATCACCTTTGATTCTAATTGACACATAACATATACATACATACATACATATATAAAAATTAGCTGTCCGTCTGATTCTTCGAAACCCAAACTAACCATCCGATCGAGCCAAAACTTACAATATATACTTTTTATGATGTTTGAAATGTTCATACTTCAAAAATGTATAAGTTTTCCGCTAGATGGCGCTGCAACTGCAACATTTCAAAACTAACCGCCTGATTAAGGTGAAACTTACAAAATATACTGTTATGAAATGAGAAATGTTCGCAAATGAAAAGTTTTCATATTTTACGATAGATCGCGCTGAAAACATTTTTTGAAATTCCATGCCTAAGGGGATAAATTGAGAAAAATATAGATATAATCCTTTAATTCAAACTTTCATAGGTAAACCATTGTCATTGATCGTGAGTCTGTTAAGAGAGGATTGTTTGTGTAAATATTCTGCGAAAAACCTAATTTAGCCTTCCAGATGACATCGTTCGGTGCACCAAGAGTCACTCGAAAAAACTGCATGCCCTTTTTGACAATAAACAATGTGTACATAAACAATGTATTGTAGCTGTTTTCGAGGTTCTAAGAAAGACAAGTAGGTGCTGCAATCGTATGAAGCTCGTGGAAAATATCTGGTTTGAAACCTAGTGACGTATACATGCAATTCATCTTTCTGTTAAAGGCTAGCATGTCCTTGGTTGACACATTTTTTAAATCGAATAGTCTGAGAAATTCTTTATGGAGGTTGAGCCGTCTGACCCTGAAAAGTACTGGGCCTTCACAAGGGACGTGCTGGACCATCTAGATCTCATCTTAACAGAGTTGACATTCGGTCTCACTAGACAGGCCTAACTTGTTTAGATGGTATCGTCATTGACAGTGACTTGAGACGAAGCATGTTAAATGCCTAACTAGTGTACTGGTGCGAGGAATCTCGCTTGTAGAAACCCTATACCCGTAAGTATAGGTAATAATGTTTTTTTTCGTAATTACTTTACTCGTATGGGTTTTTTGAAAAGTGTTTATATTGATGAACAAAGTTCAGGTGATGAGCTTTCGATCACTATATGAATCATTGAAATCGGTGCAGAAATAAACTCTCAGGAGGAATCACAAGCTCTTACGCTAGCGATTTAGTTATATAGATAGATAGATAGATATGTAGATAGATGATATCGCGCTTATTGTGCTTGAGAAGTTCCCTGCGATGGGTATAAGGCTTAAGTAACAGTTTTATTTGCTGAGCCCCAATAAGAGTAGAAGAATTTGTTCCCATTTGTTAATCAATGCTGAAATCGTTGACCAGTTTATGCCATAAAAGTGTTCCGGGCGTGAATATGGCAGTTGAACCTGAATGGCCCAGCTAATACACAATCTTATTTCCTTCAATTCCTTTGTGGCCAGGCACCCATCAGACTTTAATGTTGTTGTGAGTGACTAGGGATTGGAGAGCATTAAAGCAGCACTTTACTAGTTGTGAATCCAAAGAGTAGGAGCTCAACTCAGAGCTTTGAGTGCAGCTTGGCTGCCTGAGAGCACCCTTGATGCCTCTTTGTAGATTTATTAAGGCGCAGATCTCAATTGCATGGACCTCAGCTTAAAATACGCTGGGAAATGTTCCAAAGCCGCAGAGACTTAACAGCGAATACTTAGAAATGATGGTACTTCTTAAATGAATGTTAGTTAGGGTTTTCAAGCCGAAGTCATACATATTATATCATGCAATTGATCAGCAATGAAAGGACAAATAATGTCAATTACACAACAATTACTACAGAAAGTGAAGTGACAAACTCTTTTCATTACCTACTTTGTGACTGTCCTGATTCGCCGAACGAAGCCGTTTCAGGGCAAATGAACTTATGTTCAGGCAATGTGACCAGTTCTAAATCAGGGGTGTTCATACAAGTTTTCAGTCTATCACCTAGCTAACCTAGCCCGATTAGCAATCCACTCGCGAGTATATCCTTTTTTGACACCTTAACTACGCAATTATTTTGTATTCCACTCGAATGCAATTGAATTCGTTTGGTATAAACACCAAAATGAAAAATGATTAAAATATTTCATGTACATCCATAAAAGCACTTTAATAGCCTCCATCACTTTGCTAATACTATGCCATTAGAATTCCCATACCATTGGCTTCGTTTCATGTCCTACATACCTACCTGCACTTCCTGGGACGACTCGCGTTCGTTGTCCAATAAAATTCACCTAATTTCGCGTTCGGTCATAAAAATCTCCAAGACAACCGTACAACCCGTGCTTACAAATGAGAACACAGTCCCATAATAGTCGGCGTGCTTCTCCATTCACTTCTTTGATTCATAGCACCAGGTCCTGGTAAGCTCCGGGTCTCCAAGTTGTATACGTTCATCTGGGCACACGTTTGTGTGCCAACTGTGATGTGTTTTATGGCAAAGTACGAGTGGTAGCTCGCGAGCCCATAAAACTCAAGGAACTACAAGAATTTGTGATTGCATGTGTGTGTGTGTGTGTATATACCGCACATCCATCCACCGCACAGTCATCGCATATCCATAACATATCCATTCTGCCATCATCCATTTGTTCCATCTACTCGTATCTTTTTTCCATTACGGAGGCCGGTCTGGCCATTTGCGTGTTACCGATGCATAAAACCGCGTTAACCCCACCACCACCACCCCCTCTGGGGGTGGTAAAACCGAATACAAATGCGACCATAAATTCCGATCCTAAGTACAGTTTTAACGTGTTAATTTCCTGAACGATTAGACACAACATTCTTTGGCAAGGCTTAAGGTATGTTTACACTTCTTCGTCCTTCGTCCTTCGTCCTTGGGTGCTTGGCTGAAGCAACTCCAATTGCGAGACACAATGCCGGTGCTGGATTTGTGCAGAACAAACTGACACAATGACAGCACCGATAGACAGATACAAATGTAGGCGAAGACGATTTGCATTTCCTTTTTATGGCCACGATAGGGTGGTGCTGGCGGGCTAACCAAAGGATTTTGAAAAATATGAGTTTTCTTCTGATTTTATCATTGTATGGAGACACTGTTGGATATGAGACTCCATGTTGTTGTTTGAGCTAACACTACACCCAAACATATGTAAGCGGCATCTTCTGTGTGAACTTTGTCGTCTCCTTTGGCGATAGTCGACAGTACGTCGCGCCGGTCGGCGTGGTGTCTTCAGTGGGTGAAGAAGGAAAATTAGATGTCATAACAAGGAAACATAAACACGAGTAAGTTTCGTCGGACGGAAGGAATGCAAGACGACTTCAGCGTCTGGCATCAGCAGCCTTCTTCATCGTGCAGCTCCTGTCGTTTGCCTTCATTCTCTCCCGGTGATACCATTATCCTGGTGTGCTTCCTGCAAATTGGATTATGCAAGGAGGTGGCACTGCACTTTCATAAATCTACAGTTCAGCGGCTGTATTGGTTGGTGTGTGTGTTCGCAAAAGGTGGCTTCATGTTGTTGTCGTCGTCGAAATCGTCTCGGTCGAAGAAAATGGTTTTTTTTTTGTCGTATTCCAATGCAAAGGATTTAAAATGTAAAATGAAGTAATTACGTTGCACCAGGGCATAGCAACAACAAGACCCAAGCGTCAGCAAAGGATCGAAAGGTTGAAAGAGAAATCACAAGGTGTGGCATGGGTTTTGCCGGGAATCGAGGACTTCTTATTTTGCTTCCTGCCGCCGGATAAGGAGGATGTCTTTAGCAATTCATTTCATTCTTGCGTTTGAGTGGATTGAATTGATTTTTATGTATTGTGAGGCAGCATATCTGATGTTGTTGTTGTGTCAAATTGACCGATACACGCTGTGAGCTTATCAAGAGTGTCGATCCTTCGTAAGGTACTTAGGTAAACTGCTGAACGATATAGTGTACTCGTAAGTTTGGGCAACATTGAGTGCATTTGATCCTTGAAATAAGCTGAACGGAGCTAAGTGAGTTCAGAGCGATGTGGGTACCTACTTATGGTGTCACTTAACATATTTGCACTTTAAACTGGGTGCCAAACGAATTTAGTTTTTAATTTTTCAGGACAATAACAATCTGTTTTTTTTTTTTGACTTTATGTGGAGTCCTGTCTTTTGAAACACTGTAGTGGTTTGTGATCACCTTTACAGTGTCTTGATTTTGGCTCTATAGATGGTATTTAAGCATGACACGCTGAATTAATAGGCGTAATCGTCGCAACTTGAGGACTATTGAAACCTCATACAGTAACGCAGATGATATTTCAAATTAAGATCTCATTTTATTCTTCACATAGTGTTCCTTAAATACTATTAATGTTAACTGTTATGATTGTTTTTATCTTACTTCTACTTACATTACTTAGTTTATTTTAGTTTCTTATTGGTTACATTATTTTTGATAGGATCATAGATAATATAGTTAGAGTTACAATATTATCTGTGATAGGATCTAATTTCTATTGAGTGACGTACAGTGCAATAGAGTGTAAAAAGTTGTAACATGATTCATTCACTCGATTGCACTTCACACGTTTCCGTCACTCTATATTTTGTCTATGTATGTTATGTAGGCTTTCCAACTTTGATTGAAACAAACGGAGGACACTGATTTTAAGACGTAAAGCTAGCCATGTTTGCAGATGATACTGCTGTTTTCGCATCTGGAACTTTATTTCTTGACGTTTATCACATTCTGCAACCTGCTCTCACTAAATTAGAGGACTACTTTCACAGATGGAAAATCAAGCTTAATGCTCAAAAAACGCAAGCAATTTGGTTTTCACGGCGTATGACACCGTGTTTCCTACCTAATAACGTCAAATTAAGATTATGTTCTGTGGAAATAGACTGGTCAGATAGTTGCAAATATCTGGGATTAGTTCTAGATAACAAACTCACCTTTCAGAACCACGTATCAACCACCATCGATAAAATAAATAAATTGATAAGAGTCCTCTATCCCTTGATCTGCAGAAACTCAAATCTCAATGTTGACAATAAATTAATAATCTTCAAAACTATATTCCAAGCCATTCTTTTGTATGGAGCCCCTGTCTGGTACGATTGCGCAAAAACTCATAAATTGAAGTTAAAAAGATGTCAGAATAAATTATTAAAGATGATGCTCAACCTGCCATGGCACTATTCAACTAGAAAACTTCATGAAAAAGCCAATGTCAACTTACTACATTTCCTTATTACTAAATCTAAAATATGTTTCTTTGAAAAATGTTCTTTTTCTGAAAATGAGCTTGTAAGTCAACTTAGTTTATCTGAATTGAATTTATTATAATACATTTAATCTTGAAAGGTTAATCCTGGAAATCCACGGGATGACTGCAATACTAGGTTTAGGAGTCATATAAGGGTTTTTGCTTGTAGTTTTCCCTTTCTTATACTTTATATTTATTACTAATTTTGTTATATATTATCATATTATAGTTGTAGAGGATTAAAGAAAGTATCCTAGAACTATAAAATAAGAATGATGAGATATTGTAATGTTAAACTTTAGCTACTTGAAATAAACTATTCTATTCTAAAAATATACTTACGTATGAAAATTATTATTGGAAGTAATTCAGTTCTTTGCTTTTATTGTATTTTTCGATAATTTCATACCACAATCCAATGAAATGTACATAACATACGTACGATAAATTGTTCTTAATATTGTGGAAAATATGTGCAACCGAGGCAATAACTGCCTAATACTTCGGAAATATTTTCAGAAGCGTAAATTCAATTCAATTCTATTCAACTTTATTGAGATACTTTCAAAACATAATTACAATTCTTCCTTATTTTATAATTTTGCCCGACTTTTAAAGAGTAATTAAATTGCATATAATGGAAAATCGTTGATATGATTTAAATCTTAATTTATATTCTATAAAAGATGTGTATGCTTTCTTCAGACATACAACATCATCTAAGCTTCTATTGGGCTTTTCTAAAGATTTTAAAATAAACTTGAGTCTAAAAATGCAAACTAAATATGATTCAAAAGCTGGATAAGTAAATAAATATACAGGGCAGCCGCTTAATATAATCATGGTTAATGTTATCATTCGCTAAATATTATCACTTTCCCAAACAATTATATAGAACTAGCTGATGTACCTGCTTCGCTGCGCATACAAATATATTCCTTTTGTATGTAGATATGTGTATTTGTAATTAATTGTCCACTGGAAGGAGACTTTCAGCTGAATGCTACACTTGTTCTTGCCCCTTAAAAGTTGGCATAAATACTTGCTTCACAATTTGCTTAGCACCAAATGACTGAAAGAATTGCTTGGATAAAGGATTTTCCATAGACTATTGAAGAAAAATGTTATGCAGGTGGGTAAGCAATTTCTTCCAATCTAACTTTTCCGCTTTCTTAAATATTACAGCACGTTCTTACCGCCAAAACGTCATACATAATAGATACATATCTGCATCTGTTCCAAGCCCTGCCCTGCTCAAGGTTAAATTTGGCTAAATGACGATGACGAGGACTAACTAAACAGTAACAGTGACACAAAATGTGTCCTGCTAATTCTTCGTTCTCGTTGCATATCGTGATCGTATATGTGTTGTCTTGTGCCTCAGTGCCCCAAGCTTTAATTTATAGTCACACATTGGTGACTCGGAAAAAAATAATTTTTTTAATTTTTAGTTCTTAAAGCTCGTTTATAAAAAAATAAATGTAAGCATTTATGTTGTTAAAGCCGAATCGAATTTTGGTAGACAATCCATCTTGCGCAAAATTGAAACCGCGTAAAAAGAAGTCGCGCAAAGCGAGGGACCAGTGTATTGGGAAACGACGCAACGTATTTATGTATGTGCGCAAGTTTTAAGAAAAAGCGGTGATAAAAGTGTTTCCTTGCATTTCTGTTCTTTTGTTCAGTTTATTTCAAACACAGCAAATGGGAATTTGCACGGCGGCGGTATTGTTTCTGTATGCATGTATTAAAATCTTGATGAATGAATACATACCTACCTATAAAATACACTTTTTATGAGTTTATTTTTTAGTTACCCATTCCCTTCTACATTGGTTATTGTTATCAATTTAACCAGGTCCCAAAGTGATCACATTAAGCGGCGTGCACTGTATTATCAGTGATAAATATATTGGGTGAAATCATTTATTAAAATTTGCTTTACTATGAAAACATCCATATGTAAAACTTTGAAAATCCTTATTGAGTTATATAAGACTTATATTAGAAGCGTAAAGGCTCTTGACTTTTCAATATGTTGCTTTCATTCTTTGTGCTCAGTCACCGAATGGTATCCCTTTTTAGCAAGTGTTTTAACATTAATCAATTGTCTATCGTACGAGCCCACTTTGGTTGCTCTAGGTTTAATATGCAGGACGTTATAATTGAATAATTTTTAGTACCTGCTTTTTTGAAATAGCTTTTTTAAACACTCTGCAGCTCAGTGGGTATCTATATAGCCTACACGATTTTTTCATAACATGAGCCAACAAATCAGCACGCAAAATATTTTATTCCAAACCGGACCACCCTGAATACCTTCCTTTAACAAGAATTAGAAAACTTTGTTGCAAGTTTCTTTTGAGTTAAAAGTGACACTTGCTCGAAATATGGAAATGGCAGATAAATAACATGAATGATTACCGGTAAAGTGTGCAAAGGCGGGCGGGTGTGGCATAGCGGTAGTCGTCGTTGCTTGTCACACTGAAGGTTGATCAGTTTGGGTGAAAAAAACTGATCGCACAACATCTGGAAGAAACTTCTGTGAATCATAAGCAGGAACCAAAATTTCAATAATATACAGTTCTCCAGTTATCCTGGACTAAGTTTCCTATCACTACGCCGATTTGTCTGTGTCTCGTTCTTGTCCCTTATATACTCACGCCGTGTGTAAACATTATAAGGGTATTTATAACCCCCTTAGAGTGCGTAAAATTATAAAAAAAAAAAAACAGCCAAATCATCGAAAATGGGTGCGTGCAACAAAAATAATAGCAAGAAAAAGGTAAATAATTTTTAATCCCATTTTTGTTTTCTGGCTGTAAGAGGAAAACCGGCCAAGTGCGAGTCAGACTCGCGCTGAAAGGGTTCCGTAGTTTTAAGACTAGTTACAAACATATATTTTGTTTAAATAACTGTTTCGTTTCGTTAACACAAAAAACGAAAACGACCCACCTCTATATTCACTTTACAAACTTATTATCAGCAATATTATTCACTATGATAAATTGGATAAACATTAAGAACGCGGCTGAGTGTGTAGCTGAGTTCAGTGGTCTCAGGTTCGTTTCCTGGCAAAATCCGTATTTTTATTAATTTTTTTTATTTTTTTTGTATCGCAGCACAATTTTGGATAGCCATTAATTTTTCCAAAATTATTGTTAATCGACTAGTGATAATTTCAGTGAAATTGGTCCAGTAGTTTACGAGTTAATCGGTTGAGAAATTGAATTTTTCGACATAAAATTGAATTTTTCGACGTGAATTTCTCAAAAACTATACAACTTACGAGACTGGCTATATTTTTCTTTGAAAATATGGTTAATCACCTACAAACTATGATTTTTTCATATTTTTGACTTAAGTAGTTTCCGAGAAAAAGTTCTGATGCTTTTTGTATGATATTTTTCACACATTTTTGGCAATAACTCCCAAAGTTTCTAACAGAAAAAACTGAGCAAAATATTTTTGGAATCTTTGTTTCGAGCCCTTTCGAATGATATCCTACATGATATATTTTTCAGAATTTATTTTTTTTGAGCTCACATTTTACTCACCCTGTATAGTTGGTTTACAATATTTTTGAGTAATATTTTGTCCATATTGTCCACCATAATGTATAAGTGTACCAAATTTCAAGTTTCTAGGAAGAACGGTTCTTGATGTTTTCATCGTGACAGACATTTTTGAGTTAGAGCGAACTTATAATGGTTCCGTATTACCATATGGGTATGGAACCCTAAAAAGGAGGATACTTTTACTTAAAAGAGGACGGGAGGACAAGGCGCTGAAAAGGAGAACTGTCCTCCCAAAAGAAGGACGGTTTGGAGCCCTAGTGTACATATGTGTGTTTACAGTGGTGGCATGGTGGATACACCACAACACCTCTAACTATATTTACTTTTGTTGATTCCGAGTATGATACTTTGAGTTTACGACCAGGATTTGAGGAGTTGAAACACTTTTTAATTTCAACATCTTCTGGCAAAAAAGCACTGAAGCATAGCACTGAAAATAAAGTGACCGTAGTAGCATATCGCTTGGAGGCTCATATGTTTATATAAGTGAATAGATTTAGTTCAGATGGGATAAAACTCATTTCCACAATGATCTCCGTTGCTGATCCTTGTCATAAACCAAGAGGACACCCGTCTAGAGTCTTCCTTGCGACTTACATAAATAAGGTCTTGGTAAGAGAAAATGTCTAAGTTTACACTCACACACTTCACTTAGCAACGGATGTGCACAACAAAGAACGGAAGAAAAAAACCAAACAGTTATACAACAAAGTCATCTCACAAATTGAATAAAAGTTAGCAAACAGAAAATAAATTGCAAAAGTAATTGATATTTTCTCCGACGAGGATTATGTAGCTCCATCACTCTACCAACAGCCATTTTACTATCCAAACAATTTAACAATGAAATTTCGCATCTCAGAGCGGAGCGACACTAGCAATACACACTTCTCCACAGTTCCACTTCTTAAGGATAATTCCAAATAAAAATTTAATCTTCCTTATATTTACATCGCTAATGTGTCGCACAAATCATTAAGTCCTAAGGATGCGCGACTTTTATACGAATTTCTTTCTTTCGTTTGCTATCTCACTACCCAAGCTAACGATATAAACCCCGCCGCTATTATCTTATTATCTTTACAGTAAAATCCAATTCGTTTCTCTAGCTTTACTTTTCTTTGCTTGCCTGCGTTTACACAGGCACATTCATTTGCCCAAAATAGCAGACAAATGAAGAAAAAGAAAAGAGTAGGCAAACGGAACAAGGACGAGACGGGGAAAAAAAAATACATTCATGACTTTATAACGCGCACTTTTTCCACCTACCAGCCCTCCGAATCGAAAGGAATAAAATATAAGAAAAGGATACAAAAAAGAATGTGGAAAACCAGTGAAGACTACCCACAAGGATTTACATAGAAATGCCGCCCTTTGTCGCTTGTATGCTGGTGATGGTGGTGGTGGTGCTGCTACTACTACTCCATCCTTCGCGTCAAGAAAGGATAATTGACTTTCAAATCAGCTTCCGATAAACTTTTATCACTTTCGGGTGTCGTGCAATCAATTTCGATGAAGATTTTTCCATAGTGGTGGGGCAATACCGCTGTCGCCGCGGCTCACTGCCGAACGGATATGTGTGTGTGTGTGTGTGTGGTGGAAACGGAAGTATTTAGCTAAGCGGAAATAAGAACGAAGGTAATCAAAATGAAATAAAAATGTTAATGTAAGTTTCGCTTAACAGAAAGGTGAGAGACGTTGTTGTTGGTGGGTATAAGCTTTTCGCACTTGTTCCAGCTAACAGAATGTCCGCTTGTACTTTGGTCTCTATTTCGTTCGTTCTTAAGGTACTGTTAGAGTATTTATTTGAGGTTTGAAGTTTTGAAAGTCATGCGGATACGTACCGCTTAACGAAACTGAAGTCCAGGTGCATCATCGTGGTAAAAAAGCGGTACTTACTACTACTCCGGCTTCGGTTTTTCAACATTCTTCTTCTGGGCCTCTTTCCTTAGACTACTATAAAGGTGCTAGATCGTATTGACGAGTATGTTGGTATGATCCTATTTCCAAAAGTAGCTTGGCACTTCTCTTTTAAATGTTTCTAAGAATTGTTAGCAAAAACGAACAGGTGCCATTCTTAACTAGTCGTTCCGAATTTTTGAAACCTTTGGAGAGTTTTCTTACTAGAAATATTGTAGGCTATTATTTATTGTTATTATTGAAGAGTGAGATACACCGCGACCTTAAGGTCTATTGCGCCTCTTACACGTCCTAGACGAAGAAACATATCTCTCCTATTCCTATTGAAACTGGTTTGAGAGAGCTTAACTCACATACTGGATCTCGTCCAGCCCAATTAACCTCAGAGATGGCAGCAGGAAATCCCATCAATGACTAATAGATTCTCTGCTGTAAGTTGATATTTACCCAAGCACTTGAACCTTTTTTAGTTTAATGCCCCACATTCCCCCAGAGTGTGTTCTGAATTTTCGCTATATTCATTGCAAAATCGGCATGAGTCTACATCTTATAGGCTTCCTGAGATGATCCCTGAGCTTACGATGTCCCGCAAGGAACGCAGTCAGGATGCGGATTTTTTGTTGTCAAAGCGAATGCAAGCTTTGAATCCCTTCAGGTTGTAAGTACCCAGCAGTTTCTTCACCTGTCTTAGACCCTGAGTCCAGCGTTGCCAGGTTTTGGTGGAAGAAATTCCCTTTTTTTGCATGAAAAAAAAAATTTTTCCCCGATTTAACGTTTAATTTTCCCCGGATTTTTTCCCCGTTTTTCATTTACTTTTCGATTTCGTTAATTTGCTAATAAAACACTACTTTTTATACAGTCCTATTTTGTTTATTAATAGATCAATAGCACTTACAGTATATAAATAACTGAAAAAATCATGTTGTATATGTACATATGTACTTCATTCAATAATGGTTCTTTCTATGGTTGTAAGAGTAACAAAATATAAAACTAAAAATAAAAAACAGATAATTAAAAACTTAAGAGAAAGTTCATTAATCACATAATTTTAGTATTAAAATATTTTAAGGGAGCAAATACATTTTCTAAAATGAAACAGGAGCCAGCTCGAAATTTAAAATGAGCCAAACGTCACTTTAAATAATTAGAGTTGGCTATAAATTTCTCATATCGTATATTTTGATGTTTGGGTTGTTCGTTTAAATCACTTTACAAAAACATACCAAAGTCGATACTAGCAAATACACAGGCAAAAATGTGTTTACGAATAATGAACAGTTATAGCCGACTTTTTTATTTAGTGCCAGCTGTAACTATAGTCGCCTATTGGCACTATTCATGGGGTGACTATGAATTTGCGCCTATGTATTTTGTTTTTAACCAGAAATTGTAAAGCATCCATTAAACCGAGTGGACATTTTTTGCATCATTCGTAATATAGAACCATCAATGGGAACAAATCTGATTCGTTGTATTGGAAATTCGCTAAATCGGATGTTTGTTAAACTGCACGTCCACTGTATATAGAAAGGGTTGAAGTCAGTGCCGCATGCGCTGTGGCCAACCTTCAGCCAAATGCAAATGTGAGATTGTGTGTCTAAAATTATTTGCATTGACGTACTGTATTCCTGTGTTTATATATTTAATCTATTGCTTTACTAAATAGTATTTATTTATTGAAAATGTCAATGAATGGAAACATTTTTTAACGCAGTTCATTTTCCCCGTTTTGAAATCTTTTTCCCCGTTTCCCCTTTTGGGTCGAAAATCCCCGAAAACGGGGGAAAATCCCGCAACCTGGCAACGCTGCCTGAGTCTTTGTCTAGGATTTAGTCCTGTTTATCTTCTCCAGTTATCAGAGTTCCTCTTTGCTTATCTTTGTTTATCTAGGCATTCCCAGACAATCCTTGATTTGGTGCTCTGAGCCTCGGTAGCAGCTTGGCTATCTGATATTATTGCTATGAAGAGTACATCTGTACATCTGTCAATAGCGTAAATTTCGGCTTGAGGGATGCTTCAGTATTCTAAGTTATGAATGATTTAAGATTAACATCCATTTATCACATTGCCTGAATTTTCGTTTTTAGATCTTTGTACATTTTTGCCTACACATCACCACAGTCACATTTGTACGAAATTCGTCCTTCAGATAAAAATGCCCAGTCTGGAATCCTGAAAATGGCTTTACAGCAATTACTAGAAATGGTGTATCCTTTCATTATGAATTTTGACATTCGTTGAATATTTACCTCTTTCAAGCTGAGAAAGCGGTATCACTTTTTTTGGCTAGAAACATACCCATGTACCATTTTAAAGTGCTGTCCATAGAACGGAAATGAATTTCCGCAAATATCCGAACCCAACAAATTCCATTTCCGGTAAAAAGCACACAAATACAAATACAAGTTCATTCGCCTGCCGCAGAGATTCAAATTCACCTCATATGTTCTGCCATCTGTCACACCATGTCCTGCATACCGTTGAACACTGAATATCTGATATCGATGTCCGTAACTACCACCACCGCAAGAACCAAATTTGAATTCTATAAAACGCCAAACCGAACATCCCGTAGCCATCACTAGAGCATTCAGAGGACTAATTGGTTGACTGCTTCATTCGTATCGTCTGTCATCATCATCATCACTCTCACCGTCATTATCGACATCAGTAGAATTACAGCCGTATTTTTATGGTTTTCGCAAAGCTCACACAGTATCAGGAGTTACCACCATTTACTGAGGGAGTTGCACCTACTCGTATGTTAATCCTAGTGGAGACCCGGTCGATGGTAATGAAACAACCTCAAGCTCTAAAATTATCACGTGTATTGGCACCGAGAACTTATGTATGTTTTGGATAGGTTCGCATTGAAAAGAGCCCCATATCTGTTCACTGTAAAACTGGTGGCAAAGACAGCAATTTTCCGGTGATTTTACCCCGACATGTATCATTTTGTTCATTTCATCAGCATCGCTTCTAGCGAGTTAGCCTTTGGTTTGTCTTTATACGTTCAGGTGTATCAAAACACGTCAACTTACTTAAGGCAGCAAGATCTTCGAATCCAAAATTTGGAGAACATAAGAAAACCGAACGTTCGGTTGATTTGGAAAACTGGAAACTGCGTGTACGGGAACGTAAGAGATTGTAAAGGATTCAGAGTACGTTCACTGATGAGTCTACTTTTGTATTAGACAAGTGCAGGATATTATCTGAGAAGACTCTGGCTTCACCTGGCTCAACTGAAAAGGTCCAGATGTTTAAAATATTGTATTCGAGAGCGATTTCGTGTCTTTCATGAACTGGCATCTAGACACATAACTGTTGAAGCAGATAGTGAGAAGGGTAGACATGGAATTCACCTACCACTACTGCTGAGTTAGCGACAATCTCAGGAGGCTTTAACAGTCGACTGTTATTATTTGGTTAGAGAGTTCAAATGACACAAATTCTAACTAAGTGGAGTTAATCGCTTGGAATTATCTTGGAAGCTTTTTGGAATTACAGTATCACCTCAATAAAAGCAACTTATAGAAATTTGGGAAGTTACTTTTATTTAGGTTGTTGCAATAACTGGGTAAAAAAAAAAAATAGTGGAACAAAATGCAAATAAGGGGGGTTCTCCAACTGCACTTCGCCATCACTTTCGATTTCTCAGCTTCTAGTTTTCTGCAAATCTTTAATTGATATTTAATCCGATATTCAAAAACGTTATAATAATATCTAATTAATTGCAAATGAACAAAATAATACGAAAGGAAGCTAGGATGGTTGTTACTCAGGTGGCGGTCGAACAGCAAAAGAGAACGAATTCGCCAAAAAATAAAGCAAGTAGTGTACAAATAATTAGCGTTAGAAAAATTTAAAAGTAAGCATAAGAGCAATTGAGATTAAAAAGATTAATGACAAGAGTAAGTGCTGGCCGTTATGAGATTTAACAAAAAGGAAAATGTAATATAAATAGGGTATTATGTCTTATGTTATGTTGGTTGCAGCGCATTATACAACATTCAGCACCCCCTGGAAGACTTCAGTCTTTCAGCAACGGGAAGTAGAGAGAGCTTTACAATAGGTCGAATATAGTCACCATAGATTGTCCGAACCCTGACTACTCTGACGCGGTTATCCTTTCCCGGATGTAAATTTAGTTCCTTCAGAAGTACCACCCAGTGCGTCGGACTACTGTGCCAGCGGTCTTGGGTTCGAATCCCGCCGCAAACACCTTAAAGTTTTTCACAGTGCCCACCTCTTTCGAATGTCTGACAAGCATCAAAGAGTATCATTTGTCACGATTGAGCTTCTCAACTCGCCGTTCGGAGTCGGCAAAAAACTGTAGGTCCCTTCCATTCGTGCAAAAATATAACACGCACACACAAATGGTTGCGAGAAGCAGGCCCAGGTTCACCTCGAGCTGTAGCGCCAACTAAGTAAGAAGTACCACCTCATCTACTTGTAGATGATTTGGGTGAGGGTGCTGCCACTTCGGTTGATGTTGGAGGGAGGTAAGGTACTCCTGATGCCATCGTTTCCAAAAGCCGTGTAGAAGTGTCGAGGGTTTTCTGAATTCACAACCGATGTGGCAAATATCAGACGGTGAACCGAATGCTTTGACTCCATCGCATTTCATGATCGGGGAATCATATACTGCAATTATTTCATCTTGTCATAATGAGTGTTTGGATACATTAAATGGTACCAGGACTTTCGCATTGCGCTAGACTGAACCTTGACCCATGCAATAGGCAAGAGGCATATGGTATGCCTTAAATGAAATGCCTTAATTTTCCTTTCCAAACCTGACCCTTTGCTTCCAACCAAATGTGTTTGATTTATTGGCTGGAGAATTGCGGTGCAGTTTGTTAAATAAAAATAAGTGAACAAGAAAAACAAGATACATATAAGGAAATATGTAAAAATTTGTGAAATAAAAGTTTCGTTTATTGAGTCACATTTTTTTTTTGAACAGTTGCAATTACCGTAAAATGGGGTGACTAGCAGCTACGGGGTGACTAGCAACAATTCCCAGTAAAAAAACAAACAGTACTCTATGCTCTACATTATTCCACACTGGCACGAGTTTGTTGGTCAAGTCAAACAAAGAGACATTCTTTTTGCATATCGGCAACTCCAACACTAAGTATCAGACCTACTTTCGCGCCAAATTGGCTTTGAGTGTTGAATATATTTTGAAGTGATTTTTGTTAGTCTGAAAACTATTTAAATTTCGGTGTGAAACAGTGAAGATTTATTCTTTATTTTGTATTGGCGGCAGAGCCTATTTGATTATTAAGCAGATTATTTAAAAAAAGTAAGTAATTCACTGAAGAAAACATATTATTCAATCTAAAGTTTGAAACCATACGTTTTTTTGACAAAAACGGGGTGACAAGCGACGAGAAGGTGGTGACTAGAAACTACACTACGGTGAAGAACGCAATCATCATTTATTTAATTTGAATTATTTTTTTTGTTTTTATAACTATTCAAAACTATTAAAGTTGCACTTTTATGAACGAAAATATATTTGCTTTGCATTATTTGTATTACTTGTTGAATTTTTTTCAGATTGCAGCTTAAAGTGGATTTTAAAACTTTTAAACTTGAATTTTAATAAGTTTGTGGTTTTTTTCACTCCAGTGTAGTTGCTTGTCACCCCTTTACCGTCGCGAGTCACCCCCTTCGCGTCGCTATTCACCCCAACGGCCGGGTGTCTCGCAACAAGGCATATTTTGCCCAAAATTAAATAGAACGGCTTGTTGTACAGCATCGGGGTGACTGCCAATGAAAATAGAAGCCGTGACTCATGTTTTGGTATACTCACATTGAGAGTACGATAAAAACTTAAGAAAATACAGTCAAAATGAAAAAAAAAAATGTTGCTTGTCACCCCATTTTACGGTACTGAGTCAACAATGGTAAGATTTTAAATGTTGCTTTTATCGAGGAGTTGCGCGTATCGAGGGTTGCTTTTATTGCGGTCGTACTTTATCTAAATTCTCTTCGTTTTTTTTTATTTATACAGACAATTTTCTTTTCAGTTAGAAAAAGGTGAAAAGCCAAATTGCTAAAAATGCTCAAAATGTATCTTCACAGCTCTGGCATATCGCTTAATTCACTTTAATAGAATTTCAGCCGATGGCTAAAGTAAATCGCTTTGAATAATTTTCACACATTTGCACGCGTGGTAACAACTTGATGCACTTACGTACAAGCGTACATCAGCCACCTTTCACCGTATCCTGCATCCTCGTCAGTATCATCTCCACGCTAGCTACCCACATTACAGTACAGCATCCGCAGCATTTTAACTGTTTAAAGAGCCAGAAATATGCATCACGTTTAAATTAGTTTTCGCTGCAACTATTTTACTTTTTTTTTGGAATTTTATCTCAGCGAAATTCTGCCCTTGAAACCATATAACGTAGCTTTACGCAATCATCTGCAAAGTGCTCAAAGTTTATGCACACCCCACATATACTCATACAAATGCCACATAAGGATATTCCCTCATTTCGGGAAAATTATAAAAGGTAATAATTATTACACACGGGCGAGAAGGAGGAGAGTTGGCCGAGGTTGACTAACAAATTGAGCCAAATGAATTTCGCTGCGTGGAAAAGCGTGAACAAAAAATTAATATCACTTTAACGTTCAACCTCGGGGCAGTTGTTTAAATTGCATTACTTGCGAAATTTATGCGCGAATGTGCCTCATACTTTTTCCCCACATTTAACTCCCTTTTTCGTTTATTTGTATTAGTCCTGGTTGATATGGCATGCAAGCCGTACACGAAAAAGGACGAATCGCAGCATGGCGCTTACGTTAAACATGCTTTTAAATCAATGTTGTGGTACCTTGTTTTGATGTTCACTGACAGTTAAATGACAGCTGGTGTGTTTATAGAACGGGAAGTGCATTGTTTTATTTTTTTCTAAAAACATGTTTAGTTATTTTTTAACATTTATTTTTGTTTGTATACCTACGAGTATGTACGAGCATATGTATTTCCATTGAACCGAAATGCGAAATGTCAACACAAGTTCCGAATGCCATACCATTTCGGGAAATTTCAAAACACGGATTTACAGTGAAATGATTATGTTTGTCAAAAGTAACACATATTGGATACCTTGTGGGAATTTTTTGGGTGAAGGAAAACAACTTCATAAGACTTCATACTCTACTTCATATGGGAATTTATTCCATATATAGTGGCAAATAAGTCCACTTTCTTAATGCATTTCCCACTAGAAGTGGGAGTTAGTTTAATACAAAATTTGGTGCAGCTATTTCCCGCATTAGATTTGAAAAATACCCGTCAGTTTCCGGAGTTATAAAGGAAAAAGGGGGAAGGTATAAAAAACAGCATGTCCCCCTATACATACTGCACTGTGTAAACCTAAAACCCCAAAAACTATCGATAGGCGCCACTGGGCAACAGACTCCACAGTGTAAATTCTACGATAACCGAATTGAGCTGTAATTTTTTTCTACCGAACGCCTAATGTTGTTGGTGGTCCACGAGAAGCGTTACTATACGGATGGTGGTAAGAGGAGGTGGAACGCGGATATCGGGACTTTTTGGAGGTTGAGCGGTTGAACGGTGAGGTTGGCGAGTTAGTCTACTATTAAGATTATACAGAGAAAGAAAAAAATCGATTGAATTGATAAGGAACTTAAAAGTTAAGTAAAGTAAAGTAGGGTGGTTGGAGAAGACGCTGTGCTAGTCGCAGAATCTGGGTAGGTACTGGAGGGAGGTGCTCTGCCTATGCTAATACTAGGCGTGTTTTTTTTGTAACCCGTATAGGCTAAACATGTTTCAGCAGCATGTTTACCCATGTAAAATACAACGAAACCTTAGCCTGGATAAATATCGAGTCTTATTTTTGCACTGAAATCTTTTTGAAGTCTATATAGGTTACAAAAAAAAAAACACGCCTACTATTACTATAAGCTCTGACTGAGCGTTCCATTTGCTTTCAATAGTTTACCCACAAAAGCTTGCAGCTAATGTTACCCGATCGTAGTTAAATCGATCGACATTATTACTTTTTCCTTTCGTTTCTTAATTTTCTTATTAGTATTGGGGCATCATTTCATTGTTGAAAAAAAATACACAGTCCTTCCAATATGTTCAAGGACAAAAATGTTGTCCACAGTTGAGTTGTTCGACCTGAATCCAGCCTGGAATTCACTCAAAAGACTATTGTATTCCATCCAAGTCGTTATTAGAACTAAAACTGTGTTAAGGAATGAAACAGAAACAAACAAAATCGTTAGAGTGATTCGATAACGAACAGATTGGCCAGACTTAGCACGCAATTTTAGGCAAAAAAGTCGATGAAAAAATACCATCTGAATGAATCTTAAAGCAAGTGCTTCTCCTGTCGTTGCTCGGATAAAGTAGGTTTGTCTTTGTTTCATATAACCCAAAAAAAATAATATTAGCTTAGGCTTTCATCTCATTTCGTTAAAATTGAACAGAATGGGACCCAAATGGCAGCCCTGAGGTAAACCAAACGTCATTCTAAGAAAATATGATTAAGAATCATTGACTCGAATGAACATGAGTGGATTCCTTTAGTTTAGTCGTAAGTTCTTCTAAACCCACTTCACATATGTATGTATAATAGAGTACCGGTTCACCTCACAAATTATTCCGATCATTTTAACAAAAAACTGTTGCCTAATTACAAGCTGATGCAAATTGACACAAAACAGCAATCAAATTCGTGGATTTAAGTACCTGTCATTATCGTTGGCCTTGCGACCGCTAACTACACGTTCATTAGAGCTCTAAAAAAAATGCTCAAATGGGCGTGGAATATGGCATAACCCTACCCCAACATTTGATGATGGGAATGCATACATATATATGAACATACATATGTACATATGAACATATATCACTAATGGGCAAATGACAATGAAAATGTTTCCACCGAAAAGAGGACGAGCATCCTGTCACAAACATCGACAATTCCCTTACCATTCTATCTTCGTTAACCGCCCAGTCACAGGTCACGTACTCGAAAGGTTTACCATATATCACCAGTCTTCCTGACTTATTTCTGGATCCATCGTCGCTAAAGAGGACGCTGAATGGTAGCCACACTCATTCATTTCGTAATTTTTTGCTCTCCTCCTCCTTCCCTGTGGAAGGCAGTAAAAAAAGTTATATTGACAGGAGATGGGAATCCTGCTTTTGGTTTATAACTTGATTTCATTGAATATGACAGACGTCGTGCATGCAGTAGTCCCACCACACAGCCACAAGAGCTACAGAATCCCAAGCTTCCAGATTCCGGCCAACGGGGAACAAAAAAACAACCAAAGACAGCCCAAAAATGTATGTTGGCATTTTGTCAGGACCAATAAAAATGTTTAAGCGATCGTAAAATTCACTACGCGAGAGGGACCCGGTAACGCACACATACATACATCAGAATAACAAACCATTAAGGACTCTTAGGATATAGAATGACGGAAAAGAATGAAATAGCTCGCGTTGTCGACGACGGATGAGTATGTCGTTCAGAATTTGCTTTTGTTTGCTATTGTCCTCAGAACACCACCGTCATCTCGGTGAAGTTTTTTTTTGTGGGTTTCTTTCCACTAGGGCATTTAAAATGTCATAAAACTGTCATTTATCCTATCCGCCAACACACATGCAGACTAACATCCATCGGTACGTTATTTTTTTATGAGAATTCCGCTCTGTTCCACCATAATACTTACACGTGTTCTTGCGCCAGGAAAACAAGATTTTCTATAGTTTTGCAGATCTTTTCAACTGTCACAACAAGGCATTAATTACACTTGAAAGCGGTCCTAAAATTTTAAAGCTTCCACTTTCTCGTTTCCTTTAGGTATGTAATTAAATTAATCAGAAAATGTGGTAAGTAGCTAGTGGCAAAGCATTGATGGCGAATAAAATCAAGCATAATCAGCTGCAATTGGCTGGAAAGATACACATACTCTGCTTAATGAGATAAAATATAAATGTCAAGAAAAAGGAGACATCAGAGCCAGTTGACATCAGCATATGTCTGAAAATATAAACTTATTTGATTACTTTTGTGAAATAAAATGCAAAAATGCGCGTTTCCACGGAGCTGTAACTTAAACAACATTTTCTTTTTGATTTGGTTCACTTGCTGAAAATCCTTCAGTTTTGCAATACAAAAAATTGGTGCAGGAAATAACTACACGGGAATTTATTCCACATAAAATGTATAGTGGGAAATAAACACATTAAAAAAAAGCGAATACATTAAAAAGTGGGCTTATTTCCCACTTATTCTTTCTTTAGGTGGCGCTACAGTTCGGGGTGAACCAGGGCCTACTTCTCGCAACCATTTGTGTGTATGTGTCCGAAATGCGATTTGAGAAGCTCATCTTGACGAATGATACTCTTTGATTGCATGTCAGACATACTACTACACCACGGTGCTCACTAGAGGCGATAATTAGCGCCACTTCTTTATGGGAAATTACTCCACTTAATAAGTGTGAACTTTTTTTCGAACTTAAGGTGGGCAATGGTACCCTTCTTTGTGGGTCTTCTATTTATGTTATTTTAATGCAAGTAGAGTAACGGTAGTTACATAATATTGTTGACAAAGTGGTAAGAATCTATCTTGACAAGGGGAAAAAAGAATATGATTTCTTTGTCGATTTTCGAGCAGAATTTAACTCGGTAGATAGAAGAGCATTTTTCCTTAAGCTGAGCAATATAGGAATCTCGCCCAAAATACTTAGGGTTCAGGAAAGCATGTATACGAATAACCAGTTTGGGATGGAAATTCCTTGTCAGATTGATTTAGAACCACCTCAGGGATCGAGCGAGGTCCCACTTTTTTTCAGCCTATTTTTGGATGATATCCTATCATACTTACCCACAGCCGCAGGCATAGTTTTTAACGGTTAAAGACCTATTGTTTGCAGATGACATTGTACTTGTTAGCAGATTCACCAAACATGCTCCACCTCATGATGAACAGACTGGAAGAGTACTGTCTCCAATGGAATCTTTTTGTGAACACAAGCAAGTCAAAAGTTATGATTTTTCGTAACAGCTCTGGCAGATATTCAAGGGAAGAAAAGTGGAACCCAAGTGCGGTTCAATTAGAAGTAGTAAAAGAGTATCGCTACCTTGGTGTTATCCTTACACCTGGACTGTCGTTTAAACTACACCTCAAAAATAAACCAATGGAACCAAAGAAAGCTTTAAGCTGCTTATGGAAAAATGTTCTCATTCGGAAAGATGTGCCAGTCCATTCCAAGTACAAGCTTTTCGAAGCAACTACTAGATCCGTAATGTGTTACGCAGGTCAGATATGGGGACACGATGAGTGAAAAAGAAGCTGAAAAGATGCAAAGATTCTTCCTCACGCTCTTGTTTAGGGTTTCAACAAACACACCAACGCACATGCTCTATGTCGAAACCGGCCTGCCTCTACTATGACTATTCACTCTTAGGCTCCATTTCAAGTATGTTTTAAGAATCATCAAGCTTCCTGATCATCGGCTTCCAAAAGTGGTATTCCGATACCTTATCTCCAGGAGAGTGAACTTTTTCCGGAAGTGGCAACAAATGAGCGAGATACTAGAAGTTTAGTTGTCCCTAAGATGGGAAGACAAGACAGATCCAGGTGGACTGTGGCCCTTGATGACATTTTGCGGACGCTAATTAAGAAGATTCAACAATGATTTATGGATTTGGATGGAGTCGCTTAATCTACAAGCAACTAAACCATAGTTTGATGGATTTGAACTACTTTTACGAATCTATTAGAATAAATCAAATAAGCCTTATCTTCAAGACTCGAGGAGAATTGTTACCGGGAAGATCTTCCAGAACTCTACACTTTGTGTAACTTACTTTCTAGGAAAATGTCCAATTCTTCAAGAGACGAGAGGATACCATTCATTACAACCAATCCGTTTTCTCAATAGAGGAAGTCATTCAGATACTCAATGGATTTAACTGGAACGTTCTCTGCAACTATGTATCGGATGACCTTGCGTATAGGAACCAGTTTATAGAGGAATGGATTATTTTATCTTTATGTTGCAAATCATTAAAATTGCTATCCTAAAGTTAAAGTTAAAAAAGCTTACATCTATTTTCGTAGTTTTACAGTACAGCAAAAATAAGATTCAATAATTTTTTTTTTTTAAAAAAAGTATCAAAACTAGATAAATAGAATTTAGCATAAATAAATAATGTGTATGTCTATTTTTATTGGCGTTCGGTTTTTATATTAAAAAGTATCAACAAAGCCGCTAAAAATCTACTTTAGTAACTTATGTAAGTTACTTCAACAAAATATATCTTATATGAGAAAAATGGCTTAAGTAACGACTTTTGCCGCAGTAGAATTGGAAAAATGACTTAATGTTATTTTATGCTACCTCGCAAAATTGATTTTTGAACAATATGAATTTTTCAAAGTTGGAAGTCGACATAAGCTGCCAAAATTCCACTAATTTAATAGGCCTTATAATAGCTTTTCTGATAACTAAAGTGGTTTTAACAAATCGAATAGAAAACAAGACATAAGTTGTTTTAAAAAAATCAGTTTTTTTCCAAACGGCTTAAGCTGTTTTGTATTCTTGCTATATAACGGTTTTTTATTGGTGTAGATGCATGAGAACTAGACCAAAAAAAAGATAGTAAAATATACAACATTTTGGACCAAAAAACTCGATATTGGCTTATGTCGACATAAGTGACTCTAACTTATTGCCACAGCTATTTCAATTGTAATTTCAAATAATGAATTTAACTGCGAAAAAGTATCCGGCTAACGGCCGGAGTAAAAATAGTAATTCGGATAAATTCAATACTACTACTGGAAGTTTCTGTTGCCATCTAAAAAGAAATATTTTTTAAGGGGGTAATCACTTTAGAATTTAAAAAAAAACGATTTTTTTTTCCATATTTCGAAAATACAATGTTTTGAGATTATATTGAATATATTGAAAATATTGAATATTTATAGAGTTATCGCACATATAGTCGAGCGCATATAGTACACTGCATATGGTAAAGTGAAACTTTAAACGCGATTATTTGGAATCCGTATTTTCAAAAACTGCCCGTGCTGTAATTTAAAAAGTTATTGATCGATTTGGCTGAAATTTTGTGAGGCTTTTCTCTATATCATTACCGGAGGGATAAACCTAAAGTTTTAAAGATTTCATTTAAATAAACAACTTTTTGAGGATGAAAAATGTCGAGAAAACAGTAAAGAAATTTGAACATTTTATTAAAGAGCGTACATAATTTTTAATTTTATACTTTTTTATGATTTTATAGGTTTATCCTTCCCATACATGTGTTAGAAAAAGAAAGTAATTTTTTTGTGGTAAAAAGATAAATAAAGAAAGACTGACAGATGCAGCACTTTTGGGCCTGCGTCAAAGATACCCGAAGAGAAATTAAAGTGAGCCGCCATTTTGTGAATAAAAAAAAATAAAAATTCTGATTGTCCCCTTAAAGCAACAAACGAGCCCTATAAGGATTAACTTTAATCACTTTTTGAAAGCCAGATTTCGTTTCGGTTCCATCTGCATTTTGCCGATAACTTTTCAACGAGCTATTTCATTAGTTAGTTGAGATGGACAATCAGAGTCATGAATGTTTACACCTCGCTGAACATACTCAATTCTCAGGCATTCATAAAGCCATTCCTGGCTGGTTGTTCACTTCATTTGATGGTTTCCTCGTGACCGTACCCACTCACTTTTAATATCCATCCATCTATCTATCCTATTCCCAGTGAAGCCCGGTGATTTCACCTCATTTCCATTAATCAACCCTGATTACATTCATCTTTCAGAAAACTATGACACGATACCAAAACCGATCTCGTCCCACCCCTAACATATATACAATATACATGTATCCACCGTCTATACGAATATCTGTCCACAAGGAGAGGAATAAGATTTTTTTTTGCAAAATTGTTATTCATGTCATTCGGAGCGCATATTTCCGTCATAATCTCTTAAATAAATTCATTGTGCCTATCTTTGAAGTAATTTGAGGCTGACTGGGCTGGGCTGGAGGGCCCGTTGGCCTACATTCCTCGGCAAAAACCCCCTAGTCTCACACCGACTGTGTCTGTAGAATTATGACAGGCATACCTATTGAAATACAATCATAAATAATCGATAAGAATAAATTTTGACAATACGATGATCAAAAGGGCGGCCGTGGCATAGGGGTGTTACCACTAATACCTGTAAATATCTGGTGAGAGTGTGTGTATAGTCATTGCTTTTGGTAGGTGTACGAGTAGACTTGGATAGCAAAAATCTTATGCTCATTCTTTCAATATTCCGCACGATGAATTTGATGATTTTCTTTCTAATTCCCCATCCAGCAAATTTTCAAATTCTATCATCCTAGAAACTAAACTGAAGCGCATTCGACGAAAACGACAAAAATGACGACAAGGACGATAAAAACACCGACGCGGGCGCGCCCTCGACGATGGTGATCGAAGAAGAAGAACAAGAAGAGTACAGGAGCGACTATTGATAATGATGCGATGCTGATGATGGATTCCTTTTAGATTGGCCTGGCATTAGGTAGGTACACATACACACCACCCACACAGACACACACAAACAAATGAAAAATGGTTCTAAGAACGAATGAATTGAACATCCATCGTCTCGGGGATATTTGAGTGAGCGAAGATATTTGCGAATCATTGAACTGAATCGGCGATTTCTTTCTTCGAATTGGGTTGTTTTTTTTTTTTTGGAATCGGGATTGGGATACATGAAGAAGGCGACAAAATTCAGCAAGAGCAAACGCATGGATAACTTCTGGCTGAGACTATGGAACTAGGGTGTGGACAAATTGCATTAGTGATTTCTTTCTCCCTAGGGCAACGAATCTCCCAATAGGATTTGCACTTGTCTTTGATGGTGTTTGATGGATTAGATGGATGGAATTTAATTCGCTCCTATAGCAGATAGTGGAATGCAGATACATTTGAAATGGAGCTTTGAACCCGTGCATGCTGC
The DNA here is from genome assembly GCA_949775065.1 of Brachyopa scutellaris. Lineage (NCBI taxonomy): Eukaryota > Metazoa > Arthropoda > Insecta > Diptera > Syrphidae > Brachyopa > Brachyopa scutellaris. Next base: position 191,561,089 of record OX459112.1, read on the forward strand.
TATTGGCACGGTCAAAAGAAGCGTTTCTTTGGGAAACTATCAGGGAATGGACAAGGACAATTGTTCTAATTTTATCAGCGCACCTTTCCTTCTGTAAGGTGGAGTGTTATTCGATGATTGCTGTAAGCTCTTAATCTTTCGTTAATATTCTTAAAGTTGTTGGTCTGAAAAAAAACCATCAAGCAACAAATATTGAGATCCTCGATGGCTTATAGTGAAACAAAAGACTGAAAAGGAAATTCTCGTTTTTTAAATTTCCTTTTTTTAGTTTTTTTGAAAATACGTTAAAATAAAAAACTGTTATTTCAATCATTTTCAGGCTCAGTACTTAAGTTGTTTATATCTTTGACAGGTTATGGACTTCTTTATTTCAATCTTTGTACATGGTCATCTTCGTCAGAGCTCAAGTTCAGCCATTCTGTCGAAACTAGGTTGACTGATAACATCGATAGATCCTACAAGGTGTTACGCTTAATTTTAATGCCGTTTTATGACATCAGCGATATGCTTTCGCTGGATTCTTGGTAAAAGTCGTTAGAGTACAGTTTGTCCCAGAAATTTTCCTGTCTGATCTATAACGCAGTTGCCACGCTGCCGTAGAGGATTTCTCGTGGTAAATGGTATCCCAGTATTTCTTGCAAGGTGGTTATTTTTAAAACAATTTATACTATACCATAGACCGCGGGTGGCCAATCTTTCAGGCTATGTGTTCGACTTTTCACTGAAATTGATTACGCGTGCTACCTACCCATTATTTTTACTTGTAAGAAAATACATATAAATATGTACACACCATAAGAAGGTCAATAACGAGAATGGATACGCCAAAATACTTGCGAAAGATTATATCCAGCTACGTCACCAATATAAGGTTAAGATATGAAACCGAAGTAGGAGAACAGTACTATAAGGCATCCGCGAGATACAGTCAGCTATGAACGAAGCAATCAACCTCATCAAAGACTGGCTAACATCCGCCGGGTTAGAATTAGCAGATCACAAAACGGAAGTTGCCTTAATAATCAGCCGGAAAAATGTGGAATACGTGGACATAAGGGTAGGTTGTCAAAACTATCAGACCAGAAGACTCTGTAAAATACCTAGGAGACTTAGCTTATAAAATCACGTCGACTATTCGGGCGAGAAGTCGTAAACGCTTCAGGCAGCACTTTCTGGAACACTGTCAAACATCGGAGGACCTGAATATGTTAGAAGAAACCTAATATCGAAGGTAGTAAGCTCAGTCTTGTTATACGCCGCCCTAGTTTGTGCGGAGGCCCTAGCGACAAAGGAAATAAGGGGAAAGTTATCGTCAATATATCGACTTAACGCACTAAACTGCATTAAACAATTTTTCGTGCCTTGTGCTTTATATTGAAGGTTTATTTGGGCGAAGTAAATGTTCGGAGTGGAACCGTAAAGTGAATACGGAAACGAAAAGGGAGTATTTTTCGTTTTTTGTTTGCTAATATCTGGTTTCCGATAAATAGCATTTACACAACAAATTACTCGAAAAAATGCTCTCGACTATATTCTAAAATTTCATCAAAATCGAGGTGGAGTCCACTTTGTAAACAATTATCTTTATTTCACTCAACAAATTGTGTTGTTTTTAAATCAGCAGATGGTTACCCTACGGGTCTTGCTCTCCGATTTGTCATGCATACTATAGTAACCCAATGTGAGCTTAAAATAGGGACATGTTTATCCAAGATATTGCATCCAGACTGGGAGGCAAACATCATAATCTTCCCTGTACTGACAATTTTTGTGGAACAGAGTACAGATACTTGAGGTTTTTCCTTTATACTACTGAGCGGTGACTTTCTGACCGAGACACCCAAATGGTGATGAATTTTTGTCTAAATCTGAGTCTGCAATTCTTTTAAAAATAATAATAATGAATAAATGGAACACCTTGTTTTCCTTAAAGCCTTGCAGTACAAAATTATGCATTTTATAAAAATTAATTTTCACTTTAAATGCTTTGACGACATCACACTGGTCCTGCTGTATTATTCAGTTGGCCAAAGAAAAAGTGACGATATCAACTCTTTTATTGTGATTAAATATTAATTATTCATTCGACATTCCACACATGAACAGGTTAAACTTTCAACTTTTCAACATCGTGTCCGATTACCCACAACAGATCAAGTACTCACTGCCATCCCAGTACTGATACCCAGGGATGGCCTGGTAATTTTTGAACAATTTTAATTTCAAATACTACTCCGGTGGAAATAATCGCCAAGTCGCCAAGTGCGTACGAGTGAAATCAATAAACCCCAAGTATCAGACAGACAGATTTTTATTTATTTATTAATTTATTTCAAAAACATCATTCGAACACTTTGTGGAATGTAATAGTTCCCCAAAGAAGCTGACGCCAAGTGTCTTGTCTGTCATCTGCTTTTGCTTTGGCCAGTTCGCTTTATAAGGTACGAGGACGACGAGTATCTTCGGGTTGTAAAAACTAACGTTTATAGCTGACATCACTTTGGATGTTTATAGTTTTCCCCACACAGACACACAGAAACACAAACACAGATCTGTAATGTGAGGATGGCGATGGAGAGGAAAGTGAATGCGATATTCTAAGCAATCATACCCGTAAAGTTGAGTATCCTTAAACACAACTATCACTTTTATTACAATTGTCCGGAGAATGTGCGTAGGGGTTTCCTGGATATCTCCATTGTCTGTTTTTGTGTGTGTTTGTAACAGAGGCAGAGAGAGAGGTATTTATACGCCCCCCAATCTCTATCTGTACCGTGATTTCAATAAATTTGATGGGTTTCCTTTTACCGTTTTTGTTGATGCTGGAATTGTCCTTTTTTTCCTGCCGCTACCTTGGTATACGCAAACGGACATCCTTCTTGAAATTGAAATTGATTTTCTGTGGTTTGGGACGACTACAACGACAGCGAGCATGACGGAGAGGAGATTTCACCGATTACGAGGTGATTTTGGTGTGTGTGTGTGTCGGTTTTTTTTTTTTTTTTGCAATGGTTGGAAGTGGGTCCTTTCTTTGAGTAGTGTCCCTTATTTTTCCATGTGATGATTGAGATTTCAATAATATTTTCGATTTTTTCTTCAATTGCAATTCAATCGAGGACAAGAACGGGACGATTTTCTTAGAAGGAATGGAGGGGAGGGAGGCTGGTACCTATATAATGTTTCCGCTGCACGTGGGCATTAAATAAGGAGAATATTTATTGTTATAATTTTCACAACGATTATTCTTTCCATTTTACGTTTACGTCAACACCCTGTTGATTTAACATCCTTTTAACAGTTGAATTGAGTAAAGAAAAAATAAAATAAAATAAAAATCTAACGTTGTGAAATTGCAATTTGTATTTTAATTTAAAAAACACGCCCGGGGTGAGGACACAAAAAGAAAGAAAATCTGTGCAGGAGAATTGAATTACAGTCAAATTGAGTTTCGTACTCGTAATACGGTTCTTTGGTCAGCGTTTTCTTTGTGATCCTAATTTTAAATCTTAAATCTTTTCCAACAACATTGTACAAATACTAGATAAACAATTTTACAGAGTTGAAAGATGACACAAGGATTTCGATGTTTGACACACCAAAGGAGCTTCTCTGAAAACGGTTTGGAGTTTCATTTTCTGAAATAGAACCAACCGGTCTGGTATTTCACTTATTTTTGGTTCTAATCATAGCAAGTGTTTTTATGGAATAACGTTTTAACAGAGACGGATAACGATCTAACAAAATTTATTTATTTATTACTGTAATTTCGGAAAATTTACACTGTTAGATACAATATTTGAGAACTACAATCTAAACTTTATAAAAGTAAAATACTAACATTTTATTTTAAAGTAAACATTTATAAATGGTGTATAATTTGCTTTATTATTTGTGAAAAATAATTCAAAGTCGCTTCTTCATTTGATACATTGCACAGTGGTTCCACCGTAGGCCAAAAGTCGAAAGATTCATTGTAAAAGTTTTCACTCAAAACCATTTAAGCTAGCTGAGAACAACCCATTGATAATATTTATGAGAAGATCCGTCAAGTTAAAACCGTTTGATTTTCATCTCCAAAGTGATAGCATTGCAACTTGCAAGCCCATTGTATTTGGGTTTTAATGCTTTGAAAGTAAGCGTCACTGGATTTTCTTTTTTTCCATCTACTTTTACTAATGCAAACAATTTTTTTTAGAATGGGTCTATTAGAAGAAGGTAAGAATTCCGTTCTAAATTTTTTGTAGATATGATATGTGTAACTGTAGAAGTGGTGGCACTATGAAAGTGGGGGAGGAAATTCAAATAAAATTGCGTTTTATGTTTTGTGTTAAACTGTGTTCCCCCCGTGACCCCCCGACGTATTATATATTGCCAGAAAGGCTGATTTTTGTACTTTTTGATGCAAATTTGGAAATTTGCGGATTCAGATTAAATTTAGCTATGAGTGACCATACCTCTCATTATTTTACGTCAGCTGCTATTAGTAAAAGCTATTTTACTAGAATGTTATGTCATATAGCCAGACGTGTGTCTGATCTGCAAACTTTTTCACCTGATTTTTCTAATAGCCTGGCATTTAGTCTGCTGGGGGACATGGTATACAAGGTAATGCTCGTTTTTTGAATGATTCTTGTGCTACAATTAACTTTATACCAAGAAAACTGTAAGCCCAAGGTAAAAACTATTTGTAGATGACATTATTCCGCATGAAAATAATACTTATAAAAAAAATTATGAGCACACTTTCCTGAGCTAAATGTGATTTTCAGAAAAATTGGTTTAAAAAACTTCTGTGATCAATATCTCATAAATTGGTCGCTTTAAGTATAATACGCCCGAAGTTATAATTGAATAACTGTTGGTACTTACTTCTTTGAAAGAACTTTTTTAAACACCCTGTAGCTCAGTGGGTGTTCAAGATAGACCGTACCCCCCCTCCCGTACGATTTTTTTCATATAATGAATCAATGAATCAGATCCCAAAATATCTGAATCCCAAGCCACACCACCCTGTATACCTATCGTACCGTACCGCACCGTACCGTTGTCTGGAGAACGTGACTTGATATAGCAAATGGAATGCAGATTCGGAATCAGCTCCCCTAAATTACTCTGACTCGAATTAATTTTGGTTATTTTTCAATGAGCAAGTACTTATGACCGCCTTTATTCTAAAGTGGAACCACTGTGCATTGTGCCACAAGAATATCCTGAAACAGCTCGAGAAAATCGGTTTTCGTGGCGGCATTTTGTCCCGGCTTAAGAGCTATTTGAGAAACAGGCACTTCAAAGTTACGATCAAGGAGAAGTACAGCGAGGAAAGAGAAATTAAGTATGAGGTTCCAGAAGGGTCAAAACTCGGACCGCTCATCTTTATCATATATGTACATTTTGTTTTTGTTTTTTTTTTTAAACGTTTTTTCTAACGTTGCACAGTCTTGTATATTATGAGTTGAACGTTGTGCTTTCAGAAATCTGTCGTTCTGGTATTTCGAAGAAGAGGTAACTATATTTATAAATTAGTTTTGCATTGTTTTCCTTGCTTTCTTTTTTTCTTTTGTTTACACAACTTAATATACAATTGTTTTTTCTTCAAAATAAACAAATAAAATAAATAAAGAATTAATTAGTTTGTTATATATAGACCCAGTGTATAATATAATATACCCCCCTTTTCTCGGAAACCCCGCGCCCCACTTTTTTTAAGGTCGAAATTTACTCTCAGATAAGCCTTACGAGTGACCATAAGTAACATCATCAAACACACGGTCATTCTGGTTTTAGCTGGGGTCTCAGGAGGATACATCGAACCCGAATAATATCACATCGCTTAGAAGCACAAATCGCTTTATATCACAAAATGTTAAAGCCAGATGTCTTTTTTACATAATTTGTATTGGAATTAAACCTCTTTATAGCATTTCGTTTAATATCACAACCCGCATAGAGTCATTCAAAAATAAGCCTGACAAAATCATTACTTAGTAAATTTGTCCGCTTAATATCACACATTATTATGGCAAATGCAGTTGCCATATATACATATTGGCTTGGAAGTATAATTTTATGTGCTAGTGTATTCAAAGCTAATACATATTAGAGATGAAACTCGTTACTGCAACTACATCCTCATCTTTTGTGCTTATTGTAGTCTGTTTGAAAAAGTCCAATCTACTGTTTCCTGTTCCCGGACAATGTTTAGACCATTTCTTCTGTTAGTTTATTTTTTATTATTAAAAACAAAATTAGAAATGGAATGCTAATATAAAAAAAACAGCAACAAATAATCTACGGTGTAAACCCAAAGCAATAACATTCCTGGGTTGTTGATTGGCACTACAAATCTACCAATCTACGAAGAGAAAAGCTACGAAAACCCGTTCGCTTACGCAAACATTTCGTAGTTTTTCGTTAAAGAGAGTGTAAGAAATCTCCCCAGGCTGCGAATTTTAGTACAAGGAATTTCTTTGGGCAGATTACATGAACAGATATATTGGAACAGGAGTCACCAGAATCTTTCTCCTTCCGGAACATTTGTGAAAGGGAGCTATTTCAAGCGGTTTCTGCCATAAAGTCAAATGCTATCGGTACTGATGGATTGCCTATAAAATTTATTAAGCTAGTGTTTCCGGCTTTAGGCAGGCACATTCTTTTCCTTGTGAACTCCATCTTAACAAAATCTGTTTTTCCTATGGATTGGAAAGTTGCTAGAATCTGTCCGGTACCCAAGTCTAAAAATCCTCTTTTACCATCTGATTTTAGGCCTATAAGCATTCTCCCTGCACTATCTAAAGTGTGCGAAAGAATAATGAAAAGTCAAATAATTGCATGCTGCCAAGTAAACTCAAAGCTTTTCAAAAATCAGTCTGGTTTTCGGCAGGGATTTAGTACTACTACTTCTGTCATTAATATAACTGACCGCATTCGTGAGAATATGGATAAAAAAATGGTCTCTATTTTGCTACTATTAGATTTTAGTAAGGCATTTGACAGTGTGGATCATAATCATCTCTGTTTCAAACTTAAAAAACAATTTGACTTTTCTTCAACTGCATGCAATCTTGTATATTCTTTTCTTAATGGAAGGAGTCAGTTTGTTACCACTGCATTAGGAACGTCTGGTAAGCTGTCCCTTAGTAAGGGTGTTCCGCAAGGGTCAATATTGGGTCCCATCCTTTTCACTTTGTTTATAAATGATTTGCCTCTTGCTGTAAAATTCGGCTCCGTTCATATTTATGCTGACGATGTGCAATTACTTCATTCATCTAGCGTACGCCAACCCGATAAATGTGTCAACGAACTACAGCAGGATTTTGAAAGAGTACTAGCTTGGGCGAACAAAAATAGCTTGATATTAAACTCAAATAAGTCAAAGGCCATTGCTTTCTGTAGCTCTCCTAGACTTATGTCTATGAACAAACTAAGACTCAACGGCAATGACATCCCCTATGAAACCGCTGTTAAGGTGCTTGGATTTACGCTGGATGCAAAAATGACATGGGAAAGCCATATCGATAATACTATAAAAAAGATTTTTTTAACTCTACGCAAGCTATATTCCATAAATGACCATCTTCCTTTAAAGGTACGTTGGAAGCTATGCAAAGCTCTAGTGCAGCCCCTTTTACTGTACGGTTGTGAAATTTACAGTGGATGTAATCTAATGCTTTTGAATAAACTCAAACTATGCTTCAATTGTGTTATCAGGTATATATTTAAAATTAAAAGATACGATCATGTCAGTGCCTATGTCGTAAAATTTTTGCATTTACCTTTTATGGATTTCTTAAAGCTTCGTACTATACTTCTTTTGTTTAAAATTATTAAACAACGTGCACCACCTTATATATACGATAACATTAGTTTTAGCCGCCTTAGACTGCATCCAACTAATATATCTATTATACCTCATCGAACAAATATAATGTCGCGCTGTTTCCTAAATCGATCAGCTATGCTATGGAACGATCTACCAGACATCCTGCGCAACACCTCGAAGTCAGTGGCTTACTTTAAGAGAGTTATTACTCAGCACCTAACTTAGTTTGACAAGGCATGTATCATCGAAGTGAAATGGCAAACGTTATTAATGTATGTACATCATATTATTCTGATAGTTGATTGGCTGTTTAGACTGGCAAAAACAACCAAAGATAGTTTTTCTTTGCAAGCAAAGTGTGCTTAGCATTTTTGAATTATTAGTTTTTTTTTTTTCATATTTCCTTATTAAAATAAATTGTAAATTTGAACGAAACCTAATGTATCGCTTAGTGACCTATTTATTGATCTGTAAAGGTCCTAGGTTGCGAATTTGTTTAAAATAAAAATAAAAATAAAAAATAAAAACCGTCAAATCACATATATTTTGCGTTTTTTGTTGTTCAACGCGTTCGTTTAATTTTTCGTAATTTTCCTATCGTTGAGAAAATTTCACCCCGACTTTTCGATATTTGATAGAAAACACATATGTATTTGGTGCAAAAAGCCCGCGAACGGACCTAGTGACATTGACATTGACACTGCTTTGAAGTGCTTTTTATTTATATCACAATTTGAAAAAAGTAAAGTTAGCCGTTGCCAATTTCCGTGAATTTGGGTTTTCTTGGCTATGTAAGCTCAATATAAGCACATTATTATATCTTATGTATTTAAGGTTTACGTACTTTGTATCTAATCCCATTTCAAGTTGAATTCAGCGAAAAAGACAAAGTATGAACAGAAGTTTGCAACGCAACAAACATTTTTTCGACGAACCTGAGAAAGTGAACTTTATTATACGACATGCTGAAGCGAAACGACATATCAATAAAATTGAGTCAGCGCAACAGCAAATAATGTAGTGTCACAAAACTTTTTCCTAATGAAAAAACTAAAAAAAACCCCCTATTTTAGAGGTTTTAGGACGAAATTTTAAATCTCCTGTTACTTTGGTAAGTCCAACAGAAGATCTCCTGTTTTTTCACATTTTCGCGATGGCAACACTGACTTTTAAATCCTGGTGAACTTTTGTCCGCATATTAACTCTTTTCCACGCGCACGCTTTTTCTCTTCCAATAAACCCTAGTGCGCAAAAAGGGAAAACTTGCATACAAAAGTCCACCGTGATTTTATACGACTATACCTACTTGAGCTTCACTTTACATTCTCTGTGTACTTTTTTCTAAGGACTGTCACTTATTGCGTTCTTGATTTTAATTTCAAATTTAAAAAGGTTTTGTTGCCTCTGAATAAAAATTGTTTAGATTTAGCCTTATTCTAATCAGAAATCAGCAGGATGAATTTATGTGCCTCATATACTGTTAAACATTTAGCTATATTTTCTTTTCCCGATAAGAGCACAGCCCGTTTCTTACCACAAAGTTTGGCTGCCCGGTTCATGTGACTATATCCGGGTTCGACTGTATATTACTTCTGCAGTATGGGTACCATTTGTGGCTCTCCCACTTAACCAATCCTAACTAATGATACGTCAAAAGAAAGAGAATTTCCTGGAACACTGACGAATTGCACTTTCAGTTAATAAATTTTAACAAATGAAAAAACCGATCAAAATAAACACTCTACCCAAAATGAGCTCCCAAAATAATAAAACTTTCAACGGGATTTCCATCAGTTGACAGATGGAAATCATATAGGAAGTTTGGATTTTAGGGTTGGATTTTCTCTTGCGAGAGTGCTCGCTCTGGCACACTAGTATTACTTATTATAAGTCCGTAAAGTTAATAATACAGGTGGGTCGTTTTGGTTATTAAAAAAAAATACATAATTAGTTTTAAAACTATGTAACCCTTTGAGCTCGAGTCTGACTCGCACTTGGCCGGATTTTTTTATAGTTGGTTGGGAAAGGGTGGACGATAGTTTCTCACTTCGGTCTTGCATTATGTTCCCATAATAGAAGTTCTATTAGGACTGCACTTAGCATACCTACAACTTTGCATTGGAAAGGTTTCCATTTGGGCTTTGGAAAAACAACTTCGTATAGATACTTAGTTATGTGAAATACCTTGGAGGCACCACAACTCCTCTGAGATCAATTGAATTTCTTTATAATCACCTTTCTAAATTCCACACAAGTTCGCAGTCCAAATGTCGTTGTTCGTAAACTTAAAATTAACGACATTCCCTATTTCTATTCCGCTTTATTCTTTATTTCAACAACCTGTCACCAAATTATCACAATTACCCGAGAAAATCCGAAACTTTTTTCTGGGGAAAACAAACTTCCACATTTTAATATCCCGTCAACAGCATAGAAATACCAAGTCGAAGTAGAAAAGTGAAAAACAATTTGAATCCTGTGCCAGAATAAAAAAAAAAGCCCCAACTATGTATATCGCCCATTATGTAGGTCCTTCAACTTTGTCCATGCCTACCTATAACAGACAGCAAAGCCAAAGTCAGTTCCTAAAAACAAAACCTTCACAGGAGCAATAAGGAAGACAAAACAAGAAGAGTCTTTCGCTAATAAATGGCAGGCAACACCGGGAACATTGTCATATTTCGGCTGCTATTTACGAAAAGGATTGCCATTGCTAGTTCTATTCTCATTCCAACAGCGTTCTTTTTTTACATTTTCCGATCCTTGATGTCCTTCATGATATTAGCATAAAATCGGTGCAGTATGGCTGCCAATGAACGTGTATGCGTGTTTAGATATATTCAATATGACAACTGAGGGTTTGCAGCTGCTCCCCTCCACCACTTGATTATCGTTGGCATCCTGTTTATTTTCGCAACCGCACAGATGGACCCAAAATGAAGGAGCAAAAGAAAAATACTTCATCTATTAGCCCGGAAAAAAGTTTCCAATAATTTTTTTCTCCTTGCTTGTAGGTGTGAAGGATATTTGCATCCTTGAAAGGAATACAAAAAAAAAAAAAAAAAAAAATTCTTCCTTTTGCAGATGTGTATTTTTTTGCAGTTCCATTTCGATTTTCTGTTGTTATTCGAATACGGTCAGAAGAACAATAGAAAACAACAGATGGCGCAGATGGTCTCTATACAGCGCCATTATTATTCCGCCAGAGAATTGGTAATTTGCACAAAATTATTCACGCACACAGCGGCAGTAGCAGTGGCAAATAATTGGCCCACAGTGAGAGAAGAAGGGACATGCTATAGGACCAAGTTCCGAGTAGAAATGGCAAATGGGTTCTATAAGACGGAGCCAATATTTCACCTTATTATATACGTATGTATATATTTTTTTAATTGGGTGTATATTGCGGTCTTTAAAATGTCCTTAAATCAAATAAATACGAAATGATGTATTTAATGTGCTTAGAAGTCGATGGCCATCATCGTAAACATCCATTTATGGAATTTGGTGGACGTGAACGAGTACCTGGACGAAGTTTTAAGGACACGTGGGCAGAGTAGGGCATCTATTTCACCGCAGACAGGGACTTTTTTTTGAAGCTGACTATTACCTGTTTATGAGAATAATTAAATTTATAACATTTTTGGCAACCGATGTGGGATGAGATCGTTAAATTTTTTGACAAAATATTGTCGGTGAATTTATGCTCAAAAAATTTGCAATGTTTTGTCATCGTTTTTTAATGGCAAATTAATTTCACAGTTTTATTATCTTTAGGAAGAGCAGAGAATATAGCGGTTAAATGTGAGAGTCAATCCGATTTATATTTTTATTATAACCTTAGTACATCAACTTAATGGAGTTATTTAATCGCGTAAGCATGTTGTTTTAAAATATGGTCCTTCGAGCCGGATTACTTCTGTTCAGAATAGCCATAGATATTTTAAACTTACCAAAGGCATTTAAGTGGGAGATCCTTTTTAATATTCCTTTAAGACAGCAGCAGCGACTAAATGCTATTTCCGAACTTAACTAGTTTCGAATTTATACTACCACCTATGGAATTCTTATTTAGTCTTAGCCTTGCAAAGAAAATGTTGATGTTGCAGTATTTAATCCAACGACAGTCAAACAAACTCCATTATGAAGTATTTTAGAAAACATTAATCAATCCTTATCTACCCTAATCAGTATGCGTATCGAAATACGAGACTGTTCGCTTTTCTATGTCAAGCAAATGGATTCAAGCAATACTTGAAATTTGCATCTAGCCTAGAGGATACCTGCTGAAAAAATACGCCATCCCGGGAAAACGATTTATCGGGAAATATCCCGCCAGTCATATTTAAAATTTCCATTAACCGCAACTACATTTCAAATTAACCTCGTCTTCAGCTTCGTCTTGTTCATGCAACATCCATTTGAATATCATATGGATCTGTCTTGTTGTCAGAGTTAAGTTGATTATTAACCGCAGGATATCACAAGTTTCATCCAATTACTAATTCTCCTGCTGTCTTTTAGTCAGCTGTCACTGTCACCGCATACGGCCATAGCCAAACCTAAACGCACAATTGGCGCCAAAAACAATCTCGTATTCGCATATCGCATTACAATCGCGCTGTTGCTGGCGCTTGCAAATAGAAAATCGCAAATTGTTCCACACGGCAATTAGGACAATTTACATATCTAGAAGTAGGTATGTCCCTGTATTAGTATGCTGCAGGTTTTAAAATGAGAATTTCCTGACACGCTGTTGTTTTCTATGTATATCTACGGGAAACATGCACGCACGCAAGCAAGCAAACCATGGCTATCTTTGCGAACAGGACAAAAGTACAAGGACTCCACTGGTAGTTGAGCAGAAATTGTCCGAATTACTGTATTTGTCAGTGATGCACGATTGCGGATTCAGGACATCATTGCATATTAATTCGAATACTGACGACACAAAAAATGTGAAGAAGAGCCACTTACTCGACATGTCCTTGCGTGATTTCCTGTCATGTAAAATTGAAATGTCATCAAATACTTCAATTCCTGCCAAATCATAGCGAATGAATGTATGGCAACCGATAACAAGCAACTAGAGGAGCATAGTTAGACGACATAGTCACAAGGGAAGATGAGTATTCCGCCTGCCATGCATAATAAATTCCATTAAATCTATCCAGGACACATACACATGTCCTTTCGGCTTTCATTCTGCTCTCCACTTAACGACTCCATGATGAATCGTGATGGCTTAATACTACTAGGCAACTTGGGAATGGATTCTCTCTTGTTTATGAATTCAATCAAATTACTGTGTATTATGTATATGGAGCTGTCCCACTCGAAGGACATTCCCAGTAACATACATATAAAGCTTTGCACAGAAATAGGAGCAGTAGGTACTACTACAGAAAAAAAAAATAAAAACAAGCGGCAAAAAAAAAACCGTTAATTCTTATTTATGGACTCATGGATGACAGTGATGGTTGTGGGTCTTTACTACCGTTGGCCGCGTTGTCGTCGGAACGGATTAAGGATATGCGCGACAGTAATATCCCTTTTCACATTTAATTACACAACGAGGTAAATTATCGTCTGGGATTTTAATGGTAGAGCTTATAATGTAAGTGACAGTCTCGTTTTTTTTTTTTTGTTAAAGGATGAGAATGGAAGTTTTCGTCCTGCAGCTTGGGAATAATACAATATTGTGTCCTAGGGAAAAGGAGTTGCGAGATTTCTCGCTATTTGCGAAACGATAGAAGTGGGTATGGATAAGTTTTATAAAAGGAATACAAAGAAAGAAAACCCGGGTTATGGTTAAGAGAGCCAAACTCTTCTGTGGCGTTAGCCTACCACATTTGAAGGATATTATCACGAAGTACGTACCTAATAGTCTCTAATTAGAGAAGGCATATCTACTCTAACCTGAAAGCCTATAAGTGTACATTTAATAGAATCACATTTCTATTGGTTGTTCATACAGTGCTGTTCGAAAATTTAGCTCAAACCTTTTCTTACTCTTTCGGATGGCAGTTCTTGGAATTTATGAGAGTTACGATATTTTTTTGCACTACGTAGCAAAATGTCGTTCCATTAGTGCACAAAAGTCGATGTTATTATGAATGAAAGGTGCATTTAGCTCGTGATAGCCACCCAAGAAGAACCAAAGTAATTAAAAAACAAACAAAACAAAAAATGGGGAAAATCAGTTTGGAGTGCAAATCTAATATTTTGAGTCAATTCTAAATTCGACACACTGTACAATCTCTGAAAGATTTAATGTGGAATGGATTTTAAAAAAATATCGTGAGACCGGCACTGCAGCAGAAGGAAAGGCTCAGCGAGGCCAAAAAAGACGACCCCAGTGGAATATCGTTGTTTTGTGCCCTAAAACCGTCGGCAATGGTTCAAAGCTTCAGTTGATATCTAAAATTATCTTTTTCGAGCTACACAAAAAATAATTTAAGAATGCTCAGTGAGAAAAGGCTCGCAAAAGCTGGACTTAGAGCCCCCAGGCCAGTACTAAAGCCGGATTTTCAAATAAGAGTCAGAGTAAAACGATTATTTTGGACTGAGAAACATCTTAATTGGATTCAAGACCAATGTTATCTTTTCTGACGAATCCAAGTTTAAGCTGCTTGTTTGAGGTGGGAGGATTCTTGCGCGGAGACAACCAAAGGAAAGACTGAGTTCTGAATTCCTCTTGCAGATGTCCAAGTAGGGACTTTTTCCATCGTTGGTAGGTACTTTTCTTTTTTTTAGTTACCATCACTGTATCGATGTGCTACGCTGGCCTCTCTAGATGTGCAGCAGTTATAAAAGCAAGAGGAAGTCCAACAAATTACAAATTGAATGAATAGGGGAGAGGGGGGGCAGCTTTGAAATTTGCTAATAACAACCCTCATGAGGGGGTTCCCTCAGTCGTCATCTGCCAGAAGCGATGTGTGCAGCACACAATATCATTTTATAATTTTTTATTTTTTTTGTTAAGGTGTTAAAAATTTTTGGTGAGCAGGTTTGAACAAAACGGTCGGGGCTCTTTTGAACACGTTCTAAGGTGCATACCTTCTCATTTAAAAGTTGATCCTCTTTTTGTTAATTCATTTCTGATGGTATTGTAACATTCCAGCCCATTCGTGGGTTTTCTATCTCCTGTAGATAGAAATACGGGATTCGATTTGGATAAAACCTTATTCTGTATTCAATAACTAAACACAAGTCTTTTTCCAGCAATTTCACTCTTTATTCAATTATCGTTTCTTATTTCCATAAACTCATCACAATGTCCTCATTCTCTTTATCTTTTACAATCGCTTCTCACAATCTCTTGATTATCTCTTTAACAATCTCAAATACAATTACTTATCAATCACTTTTCCTTTACTATCGCACTATATCACTTTCCAAATAAACTCATAACTCTTGAGTCTCTGCTAACTGACTGACTGACCGCGCCTCCTGTTGGGGTGTATTTATACTTCAACCAAAATACTCGAACCTTCTGTAATGTTCTAGGACGAGAACCATCTAGATTCCAAATACTGGGATCGTAGAATCGGTTCCACATAGTGGAACTAAACGGTCTACGTCTATTCTCGGCTAGATGGCGCTATCTTCGATAAGTTCCTTTTGGGCTGGATACAACAGTATAATAATTTTTAGCAATTACAAAAAAAAAAAGAACTAACGATCTTAATGCAAATTACAACAGGACCACCATTTTAGCGGTTACTCAACACTCCAGGAACTGCTAGATGTTTAAGTTTGATTTTTATATAAAAAAACAAGTTTTTTATTTAAAATGATTTTTATTGAAATACAAATATTTGATACATTAAAAAATAGCGCGCAGCCTCTAATTTGCTGATATAAACCATTAAACCAGCTACAGTTCAAAAGTGCCCCAGGCCAGTTCAAAGCTGCCCTCGGTTGGGGCACATTTGAACGTTAGGACTTATTTTTTTAAAAAAATTAAATAAATTATAAGCCTTTATTGAATTTACACAAATGTTGGTTTTAATTGAAGGCTCATTTCACTTCTCAAACGGCACTGTACAATTTCGTCCATACTTTTGGGCATACTACATTCATCTTAGCTATGTCCCCATTCTTTTACGCATTAAGAAAACAAGATACAAAAAATTGTGGTGTCACAACGCTACCCTGTGGAAGGGCATTCGATAACGAAAATAAAATTTGTGGCGCTTGCATCAACTAAAACTACTCACTGCACATTTGTTGGATACACCATATTTATGCGCATGTGAGAACATAACATAAACGTTATAAGCTTTCTTATATTTTTTTTTTTACCTTAAACTACTCACCCAAGTTAATGTAATAACCTCCACCTGGCCTTCAAAACTTTGGCAACTCACGCAGTTTATGCACATCACCATAACTGGTACCTACACGTCGTAATGATAATGAAAAATTCAACGAATTACCCTGTCTGGAACACCAAGCTTTTACGGGCATTTTATTCTTCTTCTTCCCAAACGACCCGGGTTCACAACACGTCATCTTACCACCGCCATTGGTTGTAGATAAAAAAAATTAACTTGCCATACATTTTCGATTGAATGTAAAATTTTATGCTGAACTAAATGTATCCTACTGTATGTATGTACATATATGTATATGTATGTGAGCGAGTATATCCTGCAGGAGGAATAAAAAAAAAACAACATCCGCTTCGAATGGGGATGTTCGAATTACCATTTTATAACCACCAAACCGTGAAATTGAGTTAAGACGATATTAAAGAGCTCTAAGGCGATTATTACCAGATAAAAGGAGGAAGTAAAAGTTTAAAGGACGAAAGAATAATGACTTAGCAGTTAAGGTTTTGCACTTAAATGAAGGGAGGGATCTCGGCAAGATGCATACGAGTATGGACAAATGAAATATAATTATTTTAACGTTAGAAAGTACCTAACCCACATTTGCTCTGTATTAAAGTATTAGAGAATGAAGAGGGACTTGTAATCGGTTGAGAGAGATCTGACAGATGACAGTTGATTGACAGCTGACATTATTTTGTAGGTTCTTTCCATTTGTTAATTTTCGCTATCTGAATGGCTGTGGTTAGGTTTGGGTTTCCGTTACCAAATTGAATTTGTAAAATAGTTTTAAGTAGATTATAGCTTTAAGACTGAAGAGAGTTCACCAACGCATACCATATATTTTAAAAACCCCAAATCTTTAAATAAGTTTTTAAGTCTGTACGTTCCTTTAACTAGGTTAGAACTCAAAAATGGAATTTTCGAAATCAGATAGAAGAACGACCCCGTCTTGGTTGCCAATCCTAGTTATGCAAAAATCCGGACATAAATGGAATAGTTCGATAAGGTGTTATTTTCGGTAGTACAGTACTGCGTCAATAAGCCTTCACGTCAAAGAACCCATCTCGAAGAAACTGGAGCACGACCGGCTCAGTTGGTATTGTCGTGTTCAAAGGAGGGATCCTACGAACGGGTCATGGAAATTAGACCGCTTGAAATTAGGCCGCGCATGGTTTTGTATGGGCGGTCAAAATTAATTTTGAAAATGAAATATGGCCACGATAGTGAAATGAAATTAGACCGCGCGGTCTTATTTCATTTTTTGATTGCGGGCATATTTCATCTTCAAAATGAATTTAGGCCGCGCGGTCTAATTTCATTTTTTCATCGCGGTCTAAATTCATATCATACAATGAATTTAGACCGCGCGGTCGATATCTCCTAACCTAAGCGATAAATCAATATTTTTTACTTTATATTTTCTGCTTATTTCACCGAGATCTACAAAATGGCATTTTCAAAACTCGGCGCCCCGGTTATCGTAATACTCCCGCGCGGTCTAATCTCATTTTTTGATCGCGGCCTAAATTCATATCGTCTGAAGAATTAAGACCGCGCAGTCTAATTTCATTTTTTGATCGCGGCCTAAGTTAATTTCGTCTGATGAATTTAGACCGCGCGGTCTAATTTCATTTTTTGATCGCGGCCTAAGTTAATTTCGTCTGATGAATTTAGACCACGCGATCTAATTTCATTTTTTGATCGCGGCCTAAATTCACGTGGCCTTATTTCACGCAGCCCCTACGAACCCCGTCAAAAAGGCAATGGCAATCAACGTTCCCTTACAATCTCGTAATAGAGGCAAGTCTAATAACTCCTGGATCATACAAATGCAGAAACACCAGCATTTGATTGGCCTCAATGATGAAGTGATTCAAAATCGGGAGGCCTGCACATATTTTTTGAGGTCGAACCAGTGAACCACACAGGCGGACCAGTTTGGATGCAGTGAAGTGGGGGGGTTGTGATCCCTATAATTCTGATCATAACCTCGTCGTTTGAATGGAGAGAAGAAGAAGTACCGCCTCAGTAGTGTAAACCTTGAAAATGTGATAGGTATATTCAAAAAAGTGAACAAAGAAAATTTTGCATTACATCGCTTAAATGTGAACAAGAACTGAAACAGGGACGAGAAATGACCACTGTGCTTTTAAATTGTGACATGCTTCATTGATGCATTGTTGCTCTCTTCTATATTTAGTTTGTAGGAAGGGTTCAAATTCCCACAGGCTGTGTTTGTATGTTGGAATGTCCGCTCGTACAGCCTTAGCTACTCAACCGATTTCAACAAATAGAATGTCGTTGGATTCGTCTTGACCCGGAGAGGCTCTTAGGCTATATAACGTGACGAAAATTCAACATGGTCGCATGACATTATAATAACGTATTTATATACATTATGTAAATACGTTATTAATTTTAAAATCTTTTCACAAAGTGTATTTAATGTGTACAGTACAAATGGAAATTAAGATTTCATAAGGGTAAAAACACATGAGCTATGAAGAAATCAAATCGATCGTCTTCTGCGTTGCTAAGGCAAGGCAAGGCGGCATAAGGCCACGGCTATACTCTTAACATCATCGTTTCATTTCATCTGTCCCGTAAACAGATTTTAATTTTTTGATTTAATTTTTAGTTTTTCGTACCGAAAATGGGGACACTAATGGAATCAGTTCAGTGTCTGTCTGTCTGCCTGTCCCTCTATCACAAGCATTTTTCTCAGACCCTATTTGACGTAGACTATTGAAATTTGGAACAGTTGTAGCAATTAGCGGCCCAAACACAAACCCAAATAGAACTTAAAAAGCTGAACTTCGACTTTGGTGGCTAGT
This sequence comes from Brachyopa scutellaris, assembly GCA_949775065.1. Lineage (NCBI taxonomy): Eukaryota > Metazoa > Arthropoda > Insecta > Diptera > Syrphidae > Brachyopa > Brachyopa scutellaris. The sequence continues at coordinate 191,580,081 of OX459112.1, forward strand.
TTTGACCCCCCGAAATGGGAAGTAAAAAAATAATAATTAAGAGGTTATCGTGTGGGGTGTCAAATGAAAGCTCGTTAAAGCAGAAGTTCAAAAATGTATGAAATATTTACTTACGTTACTTTTTTCTTAACATATTTTCTTAAAAACCTTAAAAAATTGCTGTCCCTATACCGTTTCTCCAAAAATATCGCCCAGAAAAATCTGAGCAAAACCACAAACGTTGAGAATAAAGTCTAGATTCAACCGAAAGTATAATCAGGACTGCGTTACGCTCGACATTTTTTTTATTAATTTTTTCCTTCCCAAGTGTTTATATATCCTGAAGTGACCCTATCGTAACCCTATCAGAATCGTATAAAAGTGAATACGTGAAGAGAAATTCGTATGTGTGAGAGTAAAAATTTAATTGTTGCTCCTAGATATATGGCTCGAAAATTCGGTTCAGGCTTAGATTTATGATTTTATAGGAAAATTTGTTTGCGTGAGAGTAACCATTAAATGGTTGACACTAGAAATATGCCACAAAAATCAACATTGAGCTTATACTTAAGCCATTGATTTTATTCTCATAAAGGAGTCCTGATGGTTTTCTATACATTATAATATATGTAGGTGTCTCTACTTTTGCTACATTAAGAACAATTGAATTTGTTCCAGACCCGAGAGAGAGACAAATCGCAAAATTTCATGTATTTATTACAATTCAACGAATAACGAGACGAAAAATTAAATCTGATGCAAATGCATAAATATTTTGTATTCTTTCTTTAGGCGTGTTTTTTTTTTCAAAACTATGTATATAGGCTTAGAAAATAGTTTCCATGTTAATTACACTAACAACTAAGCCTATATAGGCTTACGAAAACTGGATAATTTTCCAGTCTTAGCTGCTTAGTCTGGATAGAAAAATGTGCTACCAAACTATTTTTCGTCGATAGTTATCGAAAATTTTATCGAAATGTCAAATATGACATGAAAGTGAGGAAGAAATATTAAGACCGGTAGCTATCAACCGAACTCTGCTGTCATTTCAAATTTAAATTATTTTTGTTGATTTCAAAATGGGTAGAAAAGAAAGATATACGAATTTATCCGACAAGGAAAAGAAAATTATAATGAACTGGGTGAACATGTTCCTTATTTTACTATTTAATTGAATTGAATTTGAAAAAAAAAAAATCTATCCGCCAAGTTCAATTTCACCATTTACAGCTGTGTTGCATCATCCCCAATATTTACATTGCCGTAGGGTAAAGGCACTAGTGGTCGGCCACTTAAACCCTTTTCCTCATGTAATATAAATACCGTTAGGAATTTTCTTAATGTGAAGATGCAGACACAAGCAGATACATGTCCTACACATCTATCCTCAAACTGGAATTTATAACGCAAATACTGCCGCTTGTAGATGCACATAAGTCCGTGCATATTTGCGAAAGTGTAAAAATGTGGTGATTGCTTGTTTTTTTTTAGTTGTGCGTATTTACAAAAGTCTTAATTTCTATTATAATTTATATGGAAGATAACATTTTAATGAATTTGTATTGTTCTTAAAAGCATAATGAATGTATTTAGTGGTGCAAAGATTACAAAATATTAATATCAGTGTAAATAATAGGGTGGCCGACCACTAGTATCCCATTTCAATGCGAATTTCAGTCCTCGGCCTGGTATGGCCGAGCACTAAAGAAATGCACTATATAGCTTAAATTTATCTTTTGCCGTACAATATTGAAAGTTTATTAATGAATTGCTCTGATTTCACCGCTAAGCAGACAAATGTTTGAGAAATGTTAGTGCTCGGCCAGGTACTAAAATTGTCGGAGCACTGCCGGCCGACTAATGAAATTACCAAGCTAGTGTTCGGCCACTGAATCCTATTTCGATTGGTATCGGCCTATGTATTTGTCTCATTTACTTATACATACACTGTTCAGAAGATAATTAAACACATTTAAGGGAAAACACCTTTCAAAGATTGCAGGTCTGGTTTTCTTTATTTTTAAAACGAAATCCTGTACTTGCTTCAAGGGAAGCTTAAGGAATAAGCGAAGCTATAAAAACGGTCTATGCAAACGTTTTTGAAGTTCCTTAACTATGTATTTCTTTTGTTATTTTGTTATTAAACCTTATTAATCTCTTAAGCTATTCAATAACTTTTTTTTAGATTAATAGCAATTACTTAACTTATTTCTAAATAAGCAAAAAGAAAAATAAGCATACGTAGTATGATTTGATACAACAAAACTGATTTCAACAAACTGTTGCCAACTTAGTGTTTTTTTGTTTATTCTATGCTATTAAAAATAATAAAATATTGTTTATTAAATGTTTTGCATTCAAATAAACCCTTAAATGATCATTGAATATGTTCTTTTCATTGATTTATTGGACCTGGCCGACCACTAGAACTTTTATGGCCGACCACTAAAATTTGGCGGCCGACCACTAGCGCAATATGACTTTTTTCATCAATTTGGTCATTTCTAGAGAACAGTGAGGGTTTAATTAAAAATTCTTATTTTTATCGATTAATATTTGTTTTGACATTCAATGAAATTCTGTTTAAACATTTTTCATCAAATACTTTAGTAACTGGAGAAGCGCAAAATGAAAAAAGATGTTAGGTGGCCGACCACTAGTGCCTTTATCCTATGTCACTGACATCCTCGAAAGAGCGCCAAAAATGTAAACTTAAAAGCGATTTATGATATGAACGCTTGATAACTACCGGCCTTACTTTGAATGAATACAATGCCGATGTGAAACTGTCAAACGTCAATTAGCATAGTCCTGCCAAGTCACTGTTCAGCATTTTTTTCTTATTTTCCGCTAAGCCTATACCTATAGATTTGAAAAAAAGCACCACTTTTGTTGTTTTGTGTGGATGTATAGTTATTCTTCTGAGGTCTGAGCAGATGAAAAAGGGCATCAGGTATCTAATTTTATCAAGTTGCTTACATTTGTGTTCATACATCCATCAACATACTCGTAAATCTGTTAAATTGTTATGTGTGTATGTAAAAATAACTGACAGTACGGAACACTTATTGCGCAAGTACGATTCGCACTTGACCAGATGATTTTTTTTCTTTAGTTCTCCGGTGAAACGACGTGAATGCATAAATTAACCAGTTTTTTTGTGAACTTATATTTATGCATCGTTATATAGCGAAGTTCTTGTTTCTTTAACTTTTCAAAAATCAAGTTACATACAGGTCATTTCAAAGAGCATGAAATTCAACGAACTTTTTCGTACCCAGAAATGTGAACCCTCTGCCTTGTTTAAGTTAGTTCATATTATCGAGGTAGTACTGTATTACCATCGGACTTGGATTTTTTGAGCAGTCACTTTGTGCCACGAGATAATCGACGTCTTTCGGTTAACTGAACCTTAGTCTAAGAACCATCGGGAAAGTTTTGGTTTTGCGGTGTTTTCTAACATCTCGGTTTTCTATTCTTTCAATCAATAGCAAAACTTCAATGAGATAAGTTAAGCTAATCCTTTTAAATCGCCTTCGCTGATACGATTCTAGAACTTTCAAACATACTATGTTTTGTTAAACATAGCCTTCTATATCTGCTCGTATTCAAAGGATTCAACGTAACAAAAAAAAAACTTTAGGAATCGAAATCTCTTTTTAATTGGCCTCGTCAAAGAATGAGCACCGGTTGTACGTACCTACATACCTATAGTTAGTTTACTCGTCCTTGTATGCGCTATCATATTGCATGTATCATAGAGTCCAATGTTTGCTGTGTGTCCCCTTTGTGTTTTGCATATGTGTCTTGTTAGCTCTATTCATCATCATGGAAGCAAAGAAGAGATTATCTGGATTCGGGAAATGCTACAAGGAAACACTGTACAAAAAAAAAAAAGAAACAACTCAACCGAATGACACAATTAAATGAAATCGACTGCTGCTGGTCTGGTACTGGATAGGATACCTCCTACTGCTCCCATAAGCCCCTCTCTGCAAAAAGGCAGAACAATGAAAAGAGTTCCGTTATATTTTGAGGTCTTACATATTCTGAAAATTCATTCATCTGACAACAAAGAGCCCGCTCTGGCTGATGTCTTTTCAATTAAAAAAGAATTACAAATACACACACACACACACACACACAGAGTATCCTTCTGTACCGGCTTAAAGCAAAGGCTCACGAATGGATGATTTTCCTTTATAAAAAAAAAGAGTAAGAGATTAATTTCCCCCTTATCAGATGTAACTGTCATCGTGTCCATGAGTTTAGCGCAACAGTGTCACGGATATAAGTTGGTACGTAGCTCGTATTTAAAGGATGTGCCAGCGCCAGTGCCACACCTAGAACCGGCAACCGACGGAAAATGCTTTGCTTTCCTGTCATGTTCTAAGCTTCCAAGATTAATTACACTCCATCTATCGACGGGTTAATGTGTTTTTCATATGCCCGTGGAGGCCGCTTATATTACACTTTTTAGCATGTCCTGACATTTGTCATTTTAACTCAGAGGTATACGTGCATACTCGAGCGAGTGTATAATTAAAGAAAGGAGCGTAATTTTTTTTTATTTTTTTTTTAAATGTGGAACATGCAAATAAATGTATCTACGAACGAACGAGGTTAACAGCAACAAAATGAAAAAACAAAATCTACTCTGAAGGAAGACGTTTCTAGTTTGCTTAACGGTAATGAGGTGAGTGTCAAGTTGTAAAAGTGTTATTGTTGCCGTTGAATGTTATTTTTAAACGCGTGTTCATTAGTCGGGTAATCATTTGGTAGAATGACTTGTGCCATAACTGCACTAAATATGTACAAACAAATTGTGAGTTCTAAGCATATTATTCTGAATGATCCTTTGAAGGTTATACTCCTTATTACACGCTTTCAAAAGGAACAACAATTCTTTGATGACGTTTAACTTGTTAAAGGTTAGAAATTAAAGATACTTAAATTGTGAGCCACAGCAATTCGATTATTCTAAGCCAGTCTTTTTTAAAGTAAGCGATAACGCCCCCTTGTGGTCGCTAGAGATCTACAAGGGGCGGTAAAATTTTGCTAAATATTATTAAAAAAGTTACGTTTGATTGCTTTCATAAGAACAGTCTCATTTAAAATGTAAGTTTGAACTCATAAACAAGATAAGACTCATATGTCATATGTCAAATAATATACAGTGAACCAAAAAAAAAGTTGGACAGAAAAAGGATGCAATTAGAAAATTGAATAAAACCGCAACCCGTAAAGCCATTAAATTCAATAAAATTGCAAATGAAACATAATTTTTTAAGCTTTCGAAATAGTTTTAATTCAGTTTTCTAAAATATGTTTTTTTATATTTTTTAAAACACACAAAAAGGAAAAAACAGTAGTTTTCAAAGCCAAAAAAAAAAAAAACTTGGACACTTAGGGAATTCGTTATAAGAACCCAATACATTAACAAAAATATATATTTTAATATTTAGTATGGTAGCATTTGGCTTCTAAAAGAGCTTGTAGCCTTCTATTCATAGACATAGACTAAATTGTTTGTTACATTGGGCGGTTAATTGGCCCATATATCCTGACGGGCGCTTTTCAAGACATTTTTGCTGCATGTTGGCCTTTCCCTCAATTTTTTCTCCATGTGCGCTCTCAGGTGCTCTATAGAGTTTAAAGCCCAATTCACATTGTCGCGTTCGGGCGCTCTCGCGTTAATGGGCTTTATATCGACTTTACGGTAACTTCTGTCCAACGCATGAAGTCGAAATTTGCAAAACTAAATACCGCTTCAGGCGTTCATAGGTTAGGAGTATTACAATTACTATGTTCTGTTTCCTCAAATCTCCCATTCAGGGAACAGGCCATCGAATAGTATAATGTCAACAACAGCTGTGAGTTGTCATAACGCACGTCCTAGTAGAAAGTAGTTCTACTCGGCCGTTGCCCAGAACTTTACGATATCTACGATATAACGCCTGAAGTCACCTTTAATAGCACTGCATATGTTCGCATTGTTTATACTTTATCTGTCAACGCGAGAGCGCCCGAACGCGACATTGTGAATTGGGCTTAAATCCGTGGATGCATCTCTACAATTGCATTTTCCTGTAGGTCTCCAGCAATGTCTACCGCAGAAATTTTGGGATCGTTAACGAATAATCGAACAATTTTTCGTTCTGTTTGAGGAGTCGGAATTTGTTTTTGTCGTCCACTACAAGAAGAAGAAGGTTTGCAAGAAACCATTTTTTCCAGCAATTGAATGATATAATGCACTGTAGATCTAGATTTTTTCGCAATTTCGGAAATTTCTCTCACACTTTTTTTTTCCCATAACTTTATTGGCAGTTCCTTCGTGTCAATGGATGTTTGCTTTTTATGAATTTTTTTTTAACAATCGGTACTGAAAATACGTCTTATTACTACAAACAGAAAGATTAAACAGTAGCTCTTAAAAGGTCGTATAAAAAACATGTTACAATAGGAAAATGCGTCAATTATTAGAATAAGGAAAAAAACTGTCTAAGTTTTTTTTTTTGGTTCTACAAAATTACATTTTTGGTTAATTATTTGTTTATAAATAACTTTGAATAATTTAAAAAAAGGATATACAATTATTTAGATAATTTAAAAAATTAAGCTTCATTTGCAGTTTATTTGACTTCAATATTCCTGCAAACTGCAAGAATATTCAAGTTACAATTGCAGTGTACCTGCTGTCCAACTTTTTTTTGGGTTCACTGTATGTTCTAGAGAACACTATTTCTGTTTATTTTTCGGTGTTATTATTCGATATAATTTTCCTCCCGATTCAATTCACTTTTTACAGCCACTCTGTAAAGATTCAAATGCCTGATCTAGCTCATTTTGCGGAATCGCCTCCAAAGCCCGCGTCGAAGCTGCTTGAATGGTAACAAAAAGCATTCTTTCAACTTCAATTTCAATTTCGGGAATAAAGAGAAGTCGCACGGCGCCATATCAGGTGAATACTTACTTACTAAGTTGGCACTACAGCTCGAGGTGAACCTGGGCCTGCTTCTCGCAACCCTTGGTGTGTGCGTGTTATATTTTTTGCACGAATGGAAGGGACCTACAGTTTTTTGCCGACTCCGAACGGCGAGTTGAGAAGCTCAATCGTGACAAATGATACTCTTTGATGCTTGTCAGACATTGCAAAGAGGTGGCACCGTGAAAAAACTTTTTTAGGTATTAGACCCGGCCAGGAGTTGAACCCGGGCAGCATTGCGTGGTAGTCCAACGCACTAACCACCACGGCCACGGCGACCAGGTGAATACGACGGATAATTTAGCACACGCACTTGATTTCTAATTAAAACTTGATGAACAATGAGTGCTGTGTGACTCGGTGCATTATCGTCATTTTAAATAATTAGAGTCGGCTATAAATTTCTCATATAATATTTTGACGTTTGGGTTTGTTCGTTCAAATCACTTTACAAAAACGTACCAAAGTCGATACTAACTAATACACAGACAAAAATGTGTTTATGAATAACGAAGTTATAGCCGGCTGTAACTATAGTCGGCTATAGGCACTATTCATGGGCTGACTATGAATTTGCGCCAATATCTTGATTTTTTAACAGAAGGGACTTTTCGTGTGCTTTTAGTTCGTGGTTAATTTTTTTAATTCCATTCCACGCTTTTACGCTTGGTTTCTGGATCGTATTGGAAGTTACATGTCACATCACCCGTAACATTTATTTTCATGAAGTTTGGCCGCAATGACGTCTTTGGAATGCCAGACTCTTATCAATTTTGGATCATCATCATGTGTGTGAACAAATTTTGCACAGACCTTTGTTGTGCTCAAATCCTCGTAAGAGGTTTATAATCTAATATATAAAGTAATAAATAAATAAATAAATAGATAAATAAATAAATAAATAAATAAAAAAGAATGGTTCCAATCATCCCTTTTTGCGGTTTTGTGCAACAAAATTACGTACTTTTTGGATCATTTCAGGTGTCCGAAATGTAAAAGGCCAAAATTGGCCTTCCTGTTTGTTTGTCATCTTCCAGCGACTCTCTGACGCCCAAAAAACGTTTATGCTACTCGAAAATAACTGCTCTACTCAAACAATCATCACGGTACACTTGTTGTATAGATCGGAATATTTCTGGTGCATTTTTACCAAATTTTGCGTGGAATTTGAAGACCGCTCTTTGTTCCATGTTAAAATTTCAATATCAAATGTAACAGCGCAGCGTTCTAAAAAAATAATTTTTATGATTGTTAAATTTCAACCAAATGTCATTAAATTGACAGATAGTAGAGAAAGAGTCGAGCTTTAAAATGCATGTTTGAACAAATAGATGGCGCTCTGGGTTGCTGCGATACCATATCTCGTCCGTATCGTGTATTTCTGTCGAACTGTATACATGGCACGCTATAATTAAACTAAAGTTAGTAAAGTAATGATTTCGATTGTGATTTTTAAGATGTGATAGAGTTAAACATTTAAGGGGGCGCGGTGCGTGCAATTTTGCCAATCTAGGCGAGCAAAATTATTGCGAGTGTAATATTAAAACTTTTGCTACTTTTTGAAGCTATAACTTTATACCAACATAATTTAAACACTTTGTTTTGTTAATGAAAAAAGTTTAAACAATTAAACAAAAAATACAAACGAGATGTACATACAAAGTACATATAAGCAAGAAAATATACGTATAAAACAGATGTACAGATAAATGAAGTACATAAGTAAGACTAGTAAGGAATATTAAGTACATATACTAAGTAAGGATAGATTAAAATTTTGTTTTGGCTGGTAGGCGCACGATTTTATATGGATGCGTTGAGAGATTAACATCAACTATTAAGGCAAGCTCCTGATCTGCAGATAATTCTGCTGACTGCCGGCGAAAAGACTCCTGGGCTCTTTTTAATTTCGTAGCTCTTTTAGGAGAAGAGACAGACAGTTCCTTTTAAATCGCAGCCGAAGCTTTTGTCCCCTAGATTCGTAGTTTTACTTCGGTGGCCAAAGCCTTCTTTTTTGTAAAATATTTCCCATTTCTTAGATCAATAATTATAAGTATCAAACTACTTTTGTGGCCTTCCAGTTTTATATTTTGAACTATTGTGAGAAGAACTAGGTAGTCACAATATTTGAACACTGAATATTTATCTGAAGCCAAGAAGAATTGTACTCCAAAAAGCGACGGATTTTACTTCAATTTCTTGATACACACCTCTAAATGTAATTTTAATGTTTTCTTTAATAGGTAGTGGTAACTTGCACAGAGCTCGCAAAACATTATAAATGATGGCATTGAATCTATTGGAGCTCGAGTTTGTACACCAAACGTCGAAAATGAACTGATACGAAATTTCAGAAGCTATTTACAATTACTTTCACTTCTTATTCTTTCGCAAATTTTCGCAAAATGTTTTATACTTTTCAGATAGCTAAAATATCCACCTATACTATGTGTATTCCCTGGTTTTTATATTCTGCTATATAATAAAGTAAAACTCTAGTGCCCGTTTTCACAGTGCGAGCTTAAGTGTCGATCCAACGTTAATCTCAGGATTAACACGAATTGCGTTTTCACAGTGCAGGCTTAACGCAATCCTGCACTTAAGTAGTGTCATAACTTAAGCCACCGACTTCCACGGCTTAAGTATCGATCCAGAGAGTAAATTGTTGCCGTAAGTGTACCAAAATAATATTAACCTCCAAATACAGTACAGAAAACCTACCTAAACAACGAAATGTTTTATCTGGTAATGCGGCTGGCATTGCGAGTGGATGGAGGTGCTGCTGCTGATATTGCTGCTCGCTGCGCTCGCGACTTCAGTTGTGTATCTGTTTCATCAGGATGCACATCGAAGGAAGGGAGGGGTTTGCAATTTTTTTTTCCTCAGCATACTGCTATTTCATAGTTTTTGAATTAAAAATGAATTAATTGAATTATTTTTCTATTTCCACATATGCAGCGGCTTCTTTGTCTTCTTTTCAATTAATTTTTATTCTATTTTTTCTAAAAAGCACTTGACAAGGAAGTGAAAACTAAATTTCGTTTTTCATTTTGTGTTAATTCACAATTACTTTTTTCCATTAATGGTTCACAATGACACTCAATCCATGACTTAAATATACCACACTTAAGTGTTGACTGTGAAAACGAAAACTTCTTAAGTTTTGGATATGTTCAATCCTACACTTAAATAATCCGACACTTAAGCTCGCACTGTGACAACGGGCATAGGCGAAATTTCGAAGCTATTATTTCTTTCGCTATAATTAACTCACATATTCAACAGGGTTATGCTGACTATTAAAATATTATTTAGAAGAAGTAAGACCCGTTACACAATGTAGATGAATTGAGCAAAATATTAAAACAAATTTACAACGCTAGATATCACAAATCAAATGCATTTGTCAAATGAAATGCAGCGACTGATTAGCACTCGTTGCTTGTGAATTTATGCATAGCATTTAACAGCAACTTCTAGATAGTATACCGTTGCTCCATAAAGGTCAGAACCCTGTAGTACACCATCATGAGTTGAAAAAAATTAATATTCCTCTATGGTACAGTGTTTAATAAGCCATTTTTAACTTAACATAATTAGGTCTAATATTAACTTACAAGTGCACCCAAAGGCTGGCCGTCAGAATTTGCGTTGACTTTTACGCCTCTAGATTTTTAAGGAGCTGTGTTACAGGTGTCACAAATGCCTCGTAAACTCTTCGCATAGATCTTTATTATAAAAAAAAAAAAAAAAATACAATGAGCTGATGGAAGCAGACACAGGATTTGGCATTCAAATTTCCACCTACCTACAATTTACCTGAATTTAAAACCAGACACACTTCAAGTGCCCATCAATGCAATCTGGAATGGAATCTTCACTTTACATCCTGGCAAGCATTTAAAGAGAATTTTATTTACGGCAAGAATGTCCATCATTTTCACTTTGCCTCCTCAAGTTGTAAGCACATTCCATTCACATGGGAGTTGTTTTTTTATTCTCCACTCCTGGAAGCCACTCATTCACAGTTCGTAATTCGTACTCGCATTCGTTTTCGTATAAAAAAGGAGCAACGATTCGAAGCCCGGCAGGAACTAATGGAGCAATAAGTATCCGAGAAAAAAAGCGTTTTCTTTTTTGCATTTCTCTGATCCTTTATTTGTTTTTCTCTACAGGCCTCCGCTGAAGGGAGGATGAGTACTCGTGCATCTCACAGCCAGACGTTCATCCGGGCAGTCGGTATGGTACTTTAGTTCTTCCTGACTATCTTGTTTGTTTGTTTTTTTCTGAATTCCATGCAAAGGCAAGGGAAGCGTATAAAGTTGTATATTTATATAGAATATAGAGTTTTTCGACTTCCGAAAGCCTGCCATGCCACCATGGTATACTGTTTGTACACATCCGACTGTTTTTCTCTCTCTGGCGTAAACTTTTCATTGTGGCCAACCTTCTGGCTGAGTGGTTTGTAGTGCATACAGAGTCCTGGTTTCTGGATGATTTAATATTATTCCTTTTTTCGCGCAGGATGGGACAATGAAATATGAAACCAGCGAGAGAGAGAGAGAAATCAATGGAATTTAAGACTGAACTTTTAAATTGTCCTCCACAGATGCGATGGCTGTAGCAGCTCCGCTGGTACAGCAAGGACCAACATTTAATTAGAATTAACCCCGTGATGCTTTAAAGCGCTTTCGTCAAATTGAAGCCCAATGAAGTGAAAAATGTCAATTTATTAAATCAACTTGAGCGTAAAATTAAACACAGAGTCCTAGTGTAAAGTCAAATGGTTAAAATTTTGGAGGGATCAATGTTACTCTGGTTTTGTTGGTATGCTTCGTGCCGAGCACATAGAGTCCTCGTCCTCACTGCGACAACTGTTTCCTGTTTGTGAAATCGAATTTGAGTAATTGCTTCTGTCAGTGGCAGTTTAAAAAGTTTTGCTCGCTATTTCTCGTCGAAAGGAAACAACTTTGGGCGAGAACGTTTTACTGCATCGATCTCGGGATGGGGTTATACGCCGCGCCGGTCATGTACTCGTACAAGACGACCGAAGACCGACGAAGAACCCTTTATCGTTGGTTGAAAGTGGTAGTAGTTTATGGCGGGGAAGAAATTTCGGAAAAGGATATTTCATTTTCTTTTTCTTAAAAATTGCGAAATGACGGATGGGACGGATTTCGTTTTAATTTTGTTTGTTCTATTGAAAAGCGGAACTATGCATTTGGCAGTCACGTGCGTTGGGGAGGTCATTTGTTCAACGGATATTTGTAGAGATTGATTTAGGAGATTTTTATTGTTTAAGTCTGAAATTGTATAACAAGCTGTCACTTTGGATTAATAATGGCTCGTCGAATTGTTCTGACAACTTTTTTGTTTGTGTTAATGTGGGGAAAGATTCGGATATTATGAAACGCACTATCTCAATACATTTTGTGGTTCTTTGTCAAGTAACTTAAGAGGTAAGTTTTGTTTCTACAAGATAGAGCTGTTAACTTTAGGTAATTTTTGAATACTCATACCTCGATTAGAATTCGAAGATCTAGACAGAGTTCAGTGTACATACTTTCGTTTCTCTCTTCATTTTGATACTTAACGTTTTTGTCTTTTTTTGCCATTGCAAAATCTTGCTCACCTTGCTCCTATTTATATCTCTCATTTATAAGTATATTAAGTTTAAGAAATTTAAGTTAAAAAAAACTGAATTATTGTTTGATAATCGTTTTAGAAGGCTTAGTTATTGAATCCACAGTCAGTTGACAACATTAACCCGAATCCTCCTGGCGTTGCCATATGGCAACCAAAAACGTTCATGCCTTTTCGCACCTCTCTAACGGTAACCAATACACACATGTGTGCATACTTTTTTTTCTTAAATTGTTGCCAGCGTGTCCATATGGCAACGCCAGAAGCGATAGGGTAGAGGTTAACATTATTGATGTTTCAGGCGGACGGCAAATTTTTTGCCATGCTAATGTTCTTTTAATTTTACCCAATGTAAAAATCACGAGTTTGTTTAAAATAAAGAATTCATAATAATAATAATAAAATATTGATGTTTTTTACTATAACGTGATTCTTTTTGCTGGAAAATATGTTTTCATGACATTTTTTTAAAATCATATGGTTTTCGAGAAAATTGACGCTGCAAGAAGATCTCGATTACTTAGGAGAGCTATGTTCAGATGATGAAAATGGTCTTTTAAGCAACCTCCACGCCTTGTATATTCAATCACCAGAGAATTACCGTAATTTTAGTGGAGAATACGGTGCTGATGAACAAGGCGATGTTTGCGTAGCGTACTTGAGATCAGGTTGTAAAATTGGGTTTGGAAACGGACAACGTATTGAAGACTTTGACGCGCCCGAGTTACATGTTGCAGCTACATATGTACATAGACAATTAGACATGTACCTACATACAGCACCAGCAGCAACATCAAAAACATGTGAAGCTTGTGTTGACGAAACTATCTGCACTTGGCTAGTGCTATGTCTAGCTGTTCTTTTTTGGTTGTTGACGACTTATGTAAAACTGTTAGTTCTTATTGTTTAAGATGTTATGTGTTTTTATCATTCAGTTGGTAATTAGTCCAGTCAGTTGTAACGTGTCGTGAATGGAGTCCGTCTCTTGAAAATTATCGATTTGTGTTCGTTCATTATAAATGTTATATTTACCTAAGTGTAGTGTTTAATTGTAAATAAAGAGATTCACAATAAAATGTATTGTCTATTTATTGATCAATCGTTCCCATCGTTCAAGATCGTAATTCCCGCAGAGAATTTTGATGAAGCTATCTTACTTAGTTGGCGCTACAGCTCGAGGTGAACCTGGGCCTGCTTCTCGCAACCATTTGTGTGTGCGTGTTATATTTTTGCACGAATGGAAGGGACCTACAGTTTTTTGCCGACTCCGAACGGCGAGTTGAGAAGCTCAATCGTGACAAATGATACTCTTTGATGCTTGTCAGGCATTCGAAAGAGGTGGGCACTGTGAAAAACTTTTAGGTGTTTGCGGCGGGATTCGAACCCAAGACCGCTGGCTCAGTAGTCCGACGCACTAACCACTTGCGCTACGGTGCCCACTACGGTGAAGCTATCGAATATAGTGTTTTACGGGATGTTCTGGATAATTCTTCTTGCAATTTATTTGGTTCACTAGCTGTAACTAAAGTTATTAGCGTATCTCATGAGCCACCTTCATTCCAGTTGCGTCGTGCTGAGCAATCTACCTTCAGATGTCTAGATGTCTTTTGCCTGCATCTAATAAGAATACTACGTTCACTTGGTCAGAAGATAAATCTTGCGCAATGATACCGATTTTCTCACAACCCAATTACGAGTACTGTCATAATTTGAAACCACACGAGCAACTCAAAAAAATTATAGATGGTAACTAGCTTAAGCACATTTGCGATTGTTCGGAAGTATGTACATATGCCACTAACCAAGAAAAAAAAAGAAGATTACTATTAACTGTTGATGGTAATGTCCTTTTCCCTCCATACTGCAGCTAAGCTAATATTTCGTTCCAGAGCTTCGCGATTTTAATTGTACTTTGCTTGTCAGTGGATACACTGGACAAAGCAATTACAGATCCATGTGGAGTAATTTGTCCGAACTTCTTGCTCAAAGTGTAATAAAAGTTTTTGCTTAAAATGTTTCCAGCCTTATCATACCTACTGAAGATTTACTTATAATTACATATTCTTACCAAACTTCTATCGCCAATTGGCCATGAAATCAATAAAATGTCAAAAAGATAACATCAATTCTATCCGCGTAAAGATTATTTATTACTGAAATTATGATGTGAAATTAAATTGAAATGCAACTTTTGTATTACTCGTAAGCATTTGTTTATTTACGAGTATGTATGTGTATGTACATATGTACATATGTATGTATGTACCATTTTCACACATGAGCTCATTTATATATAAGTATGTATGTGTACCAATTTAAAAAAGGTTTGTGAAGAAAAATATCCGCCGTTTTCTACTAACCAAACCCTTTTATTTCATACCCATATTAAAGAGGTCGTGAAGATAACGCTAATTTGCCATCTTTGGGCATCTGCCAGATATTCTGTGACATCATAAAAATACACTCTCAGGTACAAGACGAATCCAACGATACTATTTGTTACATCGGTTGAGTAGTTTAGCCCTACGAGTCCTTACATACATATGTATAAATTCAGTGTGTGAGATTCATAAAATAATAACCCTTCCTTTTGGCTTTGCCATAGTCGAGTACAAAGAGAGTTAAAGCAGGAAAATTCCACCGGATGTTTCGAAAGCTGGAGTCGCACGAAGACCGGTCTCTTTTTTATATTTCATGTCTCAAGATTGCTTCGAAAAACTACATTTCAAAACAAGTTTCAAACTCGAGGCAACCCATTTCAGCAAGAGAAAGACAACCAATTGGTTTAAGGTAAACAATATGTATCTACTCATATTAATTTTATCATTAAAATTCCAAAAATGATATTTTTACTATTTTTATCATACATTTTTTCCACATTTTCGTTTGAACGCCGCTTTAAAAATAAATAATCTGTAATTTTATACAACTCCGCTTTTCACCGCCGCGTTCGTAAATCAACGCTGAAATCAAAAGCGCTCTGTTTGACTGGGTTTGTGTATTTCAGTACGATACAAAAAATAATCTTAACGCGGCGTAAAATAATCGTTCAAAACGCATTCTGTTTGACGAGGACTTTATAGTTGGAAAAGAAAACAAAAAATAGTATTAACTTATAATTTGAAATTAAATACTTTTCTTTTACATTTTTGCAATCAATACTGAGTGGATTAATTACCTGAGAATAGAAAGGGTCCAAAAATCTTTTACAAGATTTGCTTTTAAAAAGGTCAAGTGCAACATCGCTACTCCTCCCTATTTAACCCGATGCCCACATTTTTTAGAGCGAATATAATTTTATTTCCCAGAAAAGAATCTGACCAGAGATTTCATCTTCGTGTACATTTCCACAGGACAAATTACGGCAGAAATTAATCTATTGAGCATTGCATTAGGGAAGTAAACTTAGTCACTGATAAATTAGACATTTTGGAACACTGCTCGAGAAACTCTTAAAAGAAAATTAATGTTATTTCTCTTTCATAATAAATAACGATTAAGATATTTTTGTATACCTAGTCCTATTATTAGAAAAAATAGTTTTCACTCAAAACGACTGCCTTCTGCTTTCACACAGGCTTTCAAACGTTGTAGCCATTGGGCTATACCGGCACGCACGACTTCTATGGATATCGTTGATGCTGCTGCGGTTATAGCTGCTTTGAGACTTCCCAAAATTCTGGGAGGAGTCTTACAGATAATGCTCTCCAATTCTAACTATTAAGAATAATTCAGTGGATACAATTCTGCTGCCATAAAGCTAGGAATATTGACCCTGAGTCACTCCTATGTGGTTTTGGCTCTAAGCGCTGGAGCAGAGTTCTGTTGGAAGATCCAGTTTTATCTTTTAAAAAGAGTATTGGTTAAGCCCTTCACAACACCCTCTAGCACATCTAGTTGTTAAACTTTTGCTCGCATTTTCACCCCTTTTCCGCAGAAATGGAGGGATATGACACCTTAGTGAGAGACGTCACTCCAAAGCATTATGTCAGTGTGATGATGGACTACTTAGTTCAACCCTTAAAAGAACTTTGTTCACTTCCTCAGGTGACGTAGTATAAATTCTACGGTAAAAATGTTCTCATCACAGAACGTTGTCTGTCCATTGTCCGCGAGTCACTGCAAAAGCCGCTTGCATCTTTCCAGCCTAATTTTTTTCAGGTTTGTAGTTAAAAGATGTCCCGTTTACCGATGATAGGCTGTCATGTGAAGATTATCCCGAATCAGCTTACACATGGTTCTGCTTGATATATCCAATTCGTTGGACATAATTTTCTGCTTCCGGAGGAGATTTCTGCGAACTCGTTCTCGCACCGCTTTTACTACCGCACTCGTTAGAGGCCTGTCCTGTACTTCAGACAATTGTCCGAAGCGACCAATAGCCCGATAAATTGACATTCTCGATATTCCGAGTGGTTTCAACAACTCCAAAATTTGGCCAGTACATAACATACTCTCTTTACACTTATACAACGAGATTCGATTTTTTAAGACCCCACTCTATGATAACAGATCGCAAGCTGAAATCAAATTGACATGTATTATTCTGTACTAATCAATGCATGTGTTTTGAAAAAAAAGTTTTAAGCAATGAGCGCTGAAAATTGTGTAACCGAACTTATGGCAGGACTAGGTCTAGGTACACACTACATCTATAGTTTTCAGTTGTCTAATGGAGCCTGTAACTCTAAATGACGAATAAATAAATTCATTAATAAAAATACACACATTCCTTGTTTTGGTGATCATTCAAAATTCCAGAAACCAATGAAGCACTTCCATGCCATTCAAATTTAGGTAACTTGAGTGACTATCAATCTGGAAATTAAGTGAATGACAAATCGATAATCTTGCTGTGTCGGTGATGGTGGTTTCTTGTGCCCTTTTATCGCAACCTCTGCATTTTAATGTCCTTATTCTTGCTGGCTTTTCTGAGACTCAATAAAAAATTGAAAAACTCCATATTGCTGGTTTCTTGTAGATTTTAGAGCCAATTTGACTTTGCTCTCCATTTAACTCAAAGTTAAAATAAAACTTGTCTTCAGCAAGTTATACCTTTAGCTTATAAACCAAAAAAAAAAAAAGAGAAATACAAACAACCATTGCCATGCAAATCAAAAACAACTCGAAATACCACATTTTCCCACATTACCCTGTATGTACAAATTTGGTGGCTGACACCATGTAATCAGAACACTTCACTGTGAACTTACCACGCTGTCCTTCCGCCCCAATCGAATCACACACACTTTCATTGCAGTTTAACAGTATCTGCGTATTGAGTTTAGGTTCCAACACGCCGCTACTATCATTGTTCAAAATTTTATTTAACCGAACTAATCTCGGCATCCTAGTTAACCGTCATCGATGGTACCTCCATCTACCGATCCTAAAAAGCCAAACAGTGTATTTTTAAGCAAATTTCACAGTTTATTTGTGTAAATAGCCCACACCGCCCGGCCCGGCCGGATCATAGAGCACCCAGAATGGTGGTGGGCGTGGAGTGCTAATTACTCGCGATGAACATGAAACCGCCATTGCAGCGAATGGTTTAAAGGGTTCCTGTCAGCGTTTGTTACCATCTGATAGCTGCTGCGGCCGGCGCAGGATACCAAGGATGCACACGGCACAGACAGAGTGCGTTTGGATGTTAGCTTGTTGGTTAGTAATTATGGATAGGATCGCTGGATGTGCGGAAAGGGAGACTTAAAAATGGTACATATGTCCATTGGATTTGGGTTTTGGTCATGGCAGTCCGCGCCGCCGGCTACAAAGATGTGTGCTATTTAACTTTGATTTCATACCAATTCTATTAATTAGGAAAATTACAGCGCGGCATTTGGTTCGGATTTTAATTGGATGCGAGTAGCAGCCTAATTGTTGATGTCCGTTGCTCTATATTGAAACAGGTGTTCCACATGTTTTAGTTCAAATGGTATTTTTTCGACACCTGCCATATCCTTTCCACTTGCCTAATATAAATAACCTTAGGGACACCTATTTCATTTCGTAGTCCTTGAGAATATATTTTACATATTCTCGTAAACGTACCTGCAACTAAAATGATACTAATGGACTTGGTGGCACATTAATGGCATTCCGAAGCGTACTTTTTGAGGTAAGCCATTTGCAGCACGGCACCTTAATTCTATTCCATGCTCATGCAAATGCCAAGGAGCCTTCCCGTGCAGACAAAGTAACATAAATTATGAGAGAATTCAGCAAAACCCCAGAAGTAGTGCGCTATGGTTCGTAATGTCTGTGGAAAGCACTTTTTTTTTTGGTCTCCTTTTGTTTTTTTCTCGTCCTTTACATGTGTGCTGGAATGCAGTTCATATACAGATCCTACTCATAAACTAGTCATAAAGTGCAGCGAATTTTTTTCCAGTTGCTCCTGAAATAGTGAATTGAAAAATGAGTGAAACCACTTCGGAAACACTTTATATCCAATTTACGTGGGGTGGTTGGTTTTTTGAAGGAGCTTGGAGGAGGTACTCGATATCTGGAACTGGACGTTTTATTCTACATATAAAATCGAATGTAATCAATAATCTCAACAGAAGGCCTTTTTCAGAAAGAACGAGATACGACCGCTAATTAATAAGTAGGTACGCCTCAAGGCCTGACAGAATTAGAGACTAAAAGCGTCCGCTATTAAGACTAGTACGGTGTAACTGAAATGTGATCTTATTTAAGCGATCCAATCTTAAAGGCGTGAGCACCGTGGTGTATAGTGGTAAGACCGTTGTACTCCTACACAATGCTGCCGGGTTCAATCCGAGGTCAGGTCCAACACCAAAAAAAAAAGTGTTTTTTCACTGTGCCACCTCTTTCGAATGCCTGACAAGCAATCAGAGAGTATCATTTGTCAATGAGCTTCTCAATTCGCCGTTTGAAGTCGGCAAAAAACTGTAAGTCCCTTCCATTCGTGCCAAAATATAACACGCACATACAAATGGTTGCGAGATGCAGGCCCTGGTTCACCCGAGCTGTAGCGCCAACCAAAGTCAAGTAAAGTAATCTTAGAGGCAAATTAACTTCGGACTTCCTTTAGCGATGATCCTTATACTGAGTTTTTAATTTCAGAATTTTCTACAGCGGGACGAAATTTGTAAAGTTGTGGGTATTGCTGATATGAAAATGGAAACCAATATATACCTAGGCATACAGTTTAAAATGTTCCCTAAATCTCATATTGAGATTTATCTAGTCCTACGGCAGATAAGAAAACGGCGCGATGCTGGTAAGATTCTCAGCAGTACAGAGAACAGCTGGTGATAGCATCACAGGTGCCCTTCGCACGACACCCACGGCTGACTGGACATGTTCCTATTCTATACCTTCTGCCTCTCGATCTGCACTAAAACTCGCTAACCTAGGTCTTTTCACTACTCTTACAGAAATCCAAATGGATAATCCAATAAGAACGGATGATACCTACCCTCTTCACACTTGAGTTTAACACACCGTACAGAGCTCGGTAGCCTGTACTCTGTGCGTGAAGAGTGGACAAAGAATATAGTAACGCGGCACATAGACACTGCAGTCTTCACGGACGGGTCTAAAACTGCAAGCGGGACGGGTCTGGTATCTACTGTGGAACCAGATTTAAAGGCGTCCTTAAGACTCCGGGATACCTGCAGCGTTTTGCAGGCAGAAGTTCTAGCCGTACTTAGAGCTGAAGAGCTCTGAACATAAAACGAATATTCGATAAGGATATTACTATTAACATGGATAGCCAGGCTGCGCTTAAGGTGCTAGAATCGTCCACTATTAAATCCGCTCTAGTCGGCAGTCAGTCCTAGGGATTGATGGTTGTGGTCTGAGCATAAATCCACCTATACGGAGGATCTAGTCATATTAACAAATAGAAAACTAATATCAAGTATCATATTTGTTTAGGTTTAAGATTAATACCCCTAGTACGGTTAGCGAATCGAACGTTCGACTCGAGACGAACTCCCAGGCATTACGGTTAGCGAACGTTTTCATTCGCTAAGAGAATTCAGGGCTGTCTGAGGAAAAACTTCAAATATTAGCTGTGAAATGTCAGAAAGCAGAATTGTTTTGATAGTTTGTGAAATAAACTGCAATTTAATTTGAGACAAAAGTTTAAATTGATTTCGGTAGTTAGAGAAGATAAATAAAATAATTATTTGTGATGATTTCTCCCAGCATTTCACCTCTCTATAAGAATGTTTAGTTACTTTCGCAGTTTCAGAGTTAATACACTGGCCGCGTCTCTGGTCGACACATCACCGGATTGTGTAAGGCAAAGCAAGAGCAAGTAGAAACAGCAATTATCCGAATCCTACAACGATGCCATGTTATCACTTATCAGAAGCACTTGGAAAACATTCTAAATTATTCGATCCAGAGAAACCAGTTACACCATCAGAACTATTGTACTAAATGTTAAGAATAGTGTTTAATTTAAAAATAAATACATTGCTCTATAATTGTTTAGTAATAACATATGTATGTCTGTTTATTCAATAACATCAGAAAGAATGGCTAGTTTAGCAAAATCTTCGGTTTCCATTGTTGGTTCTATCTTAGAAGACAATTCTCCAATGGACGACTCCTTTCCAGATGTTGATCACGTCTTTTAGTTCTTGCATCTTTCCTTGATGCTTTTGGTGGCTTTCAAGTATCTATTTTTTATTAACAATTTCCTGGCGAATGTCGATAGGTCCTTCTTTTCATTCTGGCAAGTGGATGTTGAATTTTCGCCCAGGTCAACACGACCGACTCCATCAACTCAAATAATTTTTCAAACTGGCGAGGATGGTTTTTTAAAGATTGAGATAGGTACATATTTATTGTTTATATTATATTTAAAAATAAATTTATTAATTTTCCATTTGTCTTCCACTCACTACACTGTTGCACTACGTAGTCACCAGAAAATTCCATTCGACTGATTTTGATAGAAGAAATTGATTTCTAGTCACAGTGAAGTCACATTTCGCCTAAGCTCTGACATTTGAGTCACATGAAATCTCGGCGAGTCGCTAACCGTAATACGAAATAGTCACATTCGCCATCTTTTTCGTTCGACTCGCTAACCGTAATAGGGATGTAAGATTAGGTTAGGTTGGGAAAGGTGTGTGATTGTATTTCCACTCGGAGACCAGAAGGTCCAATGTGAATCCCTTCATAGTTTGGGAGTTAAACTTGTAAACGAGTTTGTGTACTTGGTGAATCTTATACTATCCGATATCTTTTAATTTCCCAGTCTGCCAACGTATGGAGGATTAATCCAGATGTAAAACCATCTTTGCCCTACCAAGAACAAGTTTCGAACATAAAGAACGAGATGTGATGCAGCCACAGAGCGTTGGTCCTTTTTCGGTGATATGGTCGATTTTGTTAAACAGTGTTTTAATCGGTGACATTATGGAGGCACATATAAGCAGTGATGTTGCTCATAGGCGATCCAATTCTAGCCAGTTCGTCTGATATCTCGTTCCCTTCGATGTTACTATGTCCGGGTATGCAGCATTGTATAGTCTAACCTTGTGGTGCCTTATGGCATTAAGTGCATTGCAAAATGTTTCGACTACTACGACTATTGTATTTGATTCTATTAATTTAGTAGCTGGTGGACTTATCCACTAGGATGTCTATGTATCTCCGACGGACGACCTCCCTCCTTTTATATTTTTTTTAAATATTGCAGCCTTTTCAATCGCCAGTAGTTTTGGCTGGAATGTACTGTTTTCAAACTGAAGAGCACGAGTGCCAATTAGGTTCACCAATTCCCATTAAATTCTAGCGAACGTTACAAGTCACATGTGAATGTATTTGATTCCTTAGTTGGAATCACAAAAAGAATAGTGGTCACGGTATTCGTGTTCACATAACGATTAAAGCCCAATTAACCTACATATTTTTTAATCTGTATACTATGTACACAGGCTGACATAATTCATCGTACGACACATAAATGCTGTTGTTCGGTGCCTACGCAGTTCACTCAAAAAAGGACTAAGATTTAAGTATCAGAACATAAAAAAAAGATTATTAAGATATTGTAGCGGTTCACCAAATCCATCATATTTACTATCATACAATTAATATTTTTATTGAAAATTCAAACACTTAAATTCAAGACTCCATCTAGTACGTTAATATTTTCTTTGAATTGTTATTTGAATTAAAACGAACTTTTGTATTTTCTTTCGATTTTGTAATTTTATATAAAGTAGCTCATGAAGCTCCTTTATTTGAATTTTCATATGTTTACACGAATTCGATTTTGTATAAAAGGGAGATTGCAGTCCATACATTATTCATTCTTTCATTAGTTGTGGCACGGTAAGAAACTGGTTGTGGCCGGGTAAATTATAATCCTACATGAAAGTTAATTTTATCTCTGGGTTTGATTTGCTTTAGGGTCAAGGGGGGTAATTGTGAACAGGGGTAATTGTAAACGCACTTAATTCTCAAAAAAAAACGGTTTTCCATCGAGGCAGGTCATGTCATTATTTGAAAATACGACATATTCCCGTTATGCTGACACGTGGCAGACGTAATCTGTAAATGGGTTAGTTGCAGTTTGATCGTAGGCGTGATTTATTCATTTTTCTGTATTTTCAAGTTTTTTGGTGTTGAGTAAAATTGTTTTAAAATACAAAACAAGTGATCAAAGTAGGTAACTGTTTCATTTATAATTATGTTAAATATATGTAAGTGTTAATGCATGTGATGTGTTTTTTAATTTTTTGTTACAAATTATAAAAGTTATTGGCTGTTTACAATTACCCCATTTTTTTTTACATCATGGAATGTGAACACCGAAATGGGGCAAAAGTAAACACTTTGGGGTAATTGTAAACATGCGTTTTAAATGAACTGAGCCTTGATATAATATAATTTTAATTCAAAAAGATGCCACGTATTTGTAAATGAAAAACGACACCTCCATCTTATAAATCAGAAGATATCTTATATGCAGTGGAAGACGTCAACAACAATAATAAATACCGACAAGCCGAAGAAACATACGGGCTCCCAAAGTCAGTTATTTTTAATCGAATTGGTGGTAGAAAAAATACTTATTTTTAAAGAACTTGTCCAAAATATCTTCGGTCTACAAAATTCGTCTCCATCATCTATTTAGTTCGCTTTAACCCCAAATGTTGTTATTCTACAGCCTTAAGAAGTTCCTTGTTTTCAATTACCCCATTTTTCTATTTTTTCTACAAAAAGGCAGGGGTAAATGTAAACATCGATTTTTACAAAAACCAATAAACTTACACACTTACAGTTATTTTTTCTAAAAGATGAAAAAAATTAAATGTAAGTTCAACCAATACCAATTTCCAATATCGCATAGTTAAGCTGGTTCCATCCTATTTAGAACTATTTAGAAAAAAACGAAAATGCAAAATCGTTTACAATTACCCCCTTTGACCCTACTACAATTGGACAAGTCATCATTGCAATATTAGGGATTGTGGTGCATGCCGGGTCATACTGTATGGCAATGTTGAACTACCTTCTGTGAAAACCGAAGTTATAATTAATTGTTCAATTTTACAATAATAGAAAAATAATAAAGAACCTATACAAAAACAAAGAAGAGTCTACAATATTAGATGAAATTGAAATTCTTTTTTATTCTCTTATAATTTAAACAAAAAGGAATCATTCATTTCATTCAAACGAGAAAATTCATCGTACGGTAGGTTTCCACTTTAATATTTTGCTGTCAGTATTTTTTGGGCGTCCACCAGATTTAACTCTTGTACAGGGGCAAGGTAAATTTACAAGTTTTAAAGCCTGTGGTAAAATTTTACCACACGAATAAAAAAAAACCTAAGTACACGGTAAATGAGGGCTGGATGTGGCAAGATTATTCACATAAAATTAAGCGTAATTCTTTTATAGACCAAACAAGTATGATTTAGCACGAAATGGACTGATTTCAAGAAGCAGTTGTCAGCAAAAATGGCATAAAAAACAATGCCCAGGCAGATGAAAATAAAATAAATAAATGAAAATAGCTTGATAATAGGTTTGTATGATGTCGCCAGGCCCAGGGCGCACTGAATACTAGGTGTGTTTTTTTCTTCAAACCTATATAGACTAAACATGTTTCCGCAACATGTTTTCAATGTAAAATACAACAAAACCTTAGCGTGGATAGTTATCCAGTCTTATTGTTGTATGGAAAGCTTTTTCGAAATCTATATAGATTTGAAAAAAAACGCGACTATTGTCAGCGTATTTTCATGGTTGTCAAAAAACTCAGTGTAACCCCCATTTCATCGAACGCAAATAGCTTGCCCTGACCACTGTCATTCTAATATTTTCCATTTTCGAACTTAAATACAAATCTAAATCATGTTTATATTTAGATTTTAATTAATTTTATATATATTTACTTTTTTGAAAAAATTTCTTTTCTTCAATTCAAAAAAACCATAAAAAAAAGTTCGCGATATGAAAAAAATAAACGAATAAAATTTTTGACAGCCCTTTTTTCTGCACTGAAGAAATACCCAGGGCGAATTCAGGGTAGACCCAGTGTCGATATAAGACGCAGGGCAGAATTTTCAGTGCGTTTTCAGTGTAGCACTGACTGACATCGAACACACCAGTGCGTTTTCAGTGTGCCCCAGTGCGCCCTGGTGCTGACATCATACAAACCTAATAACTCGTGACTATTGAAAAAAGATATGGAAAAAATATATGGAGTACTCCCGTCGTTGGAAAAAATGGACTCAGGACAAAATTTGTAGTAGTAGCACAAAAATCCAGGTTTCAAAACTTGGCAGAAAAAATATTGTCCGATTTCAAAATAGCGTTGGGGTAACATTTTACCCCAGTCCCTGTACTAGGGTTAAGGACAGCTTGTAGTTGACGTGGTATAGAAGAATCAGATTTTTTGTAAAATCTTCGGGTACACGATCCCATTCTATTTGGAGAGCTGCCTTAAGAGACGCTTTGGGCGAAATGCGGTTTAAAATCTGCAGGTAGGGTAAAGGTTAACAGAGAATCAATTTTTACTTATTGCGCCATTGCATTTTTTTCACAGCTTTTTTCAATGTTTTGTCTTCATTTTAAGCCCAAAATCTCAAAGCTTTATTAATGTTTAGATAATGAAAAAATTATTTGAAATTACCCTTCCCATGTGATCGCACTGTGTATCATGGGTGTACACAGTGAATCAGGGATTTAAAATCAATTTATTCAGTAAAAACATAAGTTTTTTCCATAACATATATATAGGTATATTTATTAATTCGTTTTATTATTTAGGGATAGACAGAAGAATAAAAACGAAAATAAAAACTCTTCAAGTATTAATACAAAAATAAATAAAAAAACTTAACAGTTCTTGTTAAAATTTCACAAATCGTTACTTTTTTGTACGAAAATAAAAGAAAAATAAAACTGGTAATTCTTGCTCATAATTATTGCTAGCGAACATCCAGATTTCAAAAATTAACATGGATTGAAAATTTTGAATTCTGGAGCCTCGAACTGCTACCATGTTCATGGTTCACTGTGTACCACTTTCAACTGATTCACCGTATACAATGTTGTCATTTCACAAAGACATGTTAATAATTTATAAAATATTTCACCAAAGTAAACAAATCGACAAAAATTATTAAGTCTATATAAACAAAAGTACAAATATTAAACTCAAATGAAGTTATAATACGCACTTTTTTAATAAGATCAAAAATAAAAAAGAAAAAAAAATGACTTACCTATGCAGAAAACACAAACACACAAGGATAACCACCTTCGACAATCCGATCGCGCAGACTGTTAGTCTGTTGCGAGGGGAAGTAAGAATGTATTCTTTTCTCATTTCCAGTTTCATTTTAAAATAAAAAGTGACATTATGAGAGCTATTGAATTCACTGTGTACCCTGATTCACTGTTGACACCGTTACCCTACACGATCCCATTCTATTTAGAGAGCTCCCTTAAGAGACGCTTTGGGCGAAATGCTGTGTTTATGGAGCTGTTGTTCCAATTAGTCCCACAAATACTCTATGGGATTTAGGTCCGGGCTTTGTGGGTGAAAATTCCACTGTCTTGGAACATAAGGCGTGTTTTTTTTGTAACCTATATAGACTTCGAAAAAGCTTTCAGTACAAAAATAAGACTCGATAATTATCCAGGCTAAGGTTTTGTTGTATTTTACATGGGTAAACATGCTGCTGATACATGTTTAGCTTATACAGGTTACAAAAAAACAACACGCCTATAGTATAATAACGACTCCTTCACTTTTCGATGGGTGTGTTAAGGGTCGTTATCTTGCTGAAATATGTCGAGATACATGTACTGGTCCATGTTAGATTCAATAAACACCAACTTTCCCACGCCCGACCAAGCCTTGCTTCCCCCCACCATAACACTACCTACCGTGCTTCACTATTCTTCGAAGATTTTAAACTTCAATTTCGCCAAAATGACCCTTGGATCTCTTTCATTTAATTTGCGTGGACGACCCGTTCTTCGCACGTACTCAACGCTTCCTGTTTTCTTGTACGTCTCTATGATGTGTTGTGTAGTTGATTTGTTTTTTTTTTCACTGTGCGCGTTATTTCTACTTACGTTTTGCCTTCTTTGAAAAACAAATTTACTACCACTTGGTGAAAATCTTGGGTCGTTTCTTTTCTCCGTTGTTGAACTGGCATGATTACTTTTTTCGCAAAAGATGTAAACTCACTAAGCACTGAATACAGAATGACATAATTTTTGCTTAAATTGTAATTGCAATTGCAAACAGAAAAACTAACGGGATCAGTTAGTGTACGATGAATTGTGTCTGCCTGTGTAGATATGTATCTAGTCAATCAGAGAAAATGCATTTGCATACCGGACTCTGACTGTCAAATATTTATTACCTTTTAATTCCACAAAAAAATAATCCTCTGGTCAACCATTGTATTTACAACATAGCCTGGCATTTACAACGCTAAAATTCAGGAAAAAAAACCGCAACCACCACCGAGCACCGTTACATTGTCCAACCAAAAGTACATAATCCACATGTCCTACTTTAAGTCATTCCTCAGACACATTGCAATGCGTGTCTCCTTTCTTCGTGTCCTTGTAATACCGGTACCTCACAAAATGTCCCGTCTCGACTCGACCGAATTTTATTCAACTTGTATATGCTAACAGTTAAGGACAAAAGCCCGGAATCCTTTTCAACATACACATTGTAAAGCCGTCCCAATGGAACGCCAGGGTACCTACACGTTCATGTTCAACCGCGTTGCAAATTCTCTTTCAATGCTACCGCCACAAAAGTATGCGATTTGTAACTACGTGGCATATCTTTATCCTGAGTGGCAGCTTCTCCTCGTTTACGCCGCCGAGAGCCGCAGCTGCTGTTCTCATGCGACAATTTAAAATGTTGTTCACGTTCATGCAAAAAGTGATACGAATTTTGCTCGTTTCTATTCGTACAAACGGGAATAACGACAATGCCGTTACCGGGCACCGAAATCCTTCAGTCAAACGAACAACATTGTTACGAGTACAAAAGTACCAGATCATCGTTCTAACGCATTCCGCATGCAACGAATGATTTCACAGGACATACCTACTCGTGTGTACATATAAAAAGTGCAAATAAAAATATCCTTCGCTTTCTGCATAAGGACATAAGGGCTGTTGCAAGAAAAATAAGTTTTGTTTCTGTTTTTGTTTAGTTGATTTCTTCAAAATCAATAAACTAACGACACGGTTCCTTAGAAGATCCTTGTTTCAATGTGTCATTTACATGCAACTCCAATCGCGTGTGACAGGAGTTTGTTTAGAAAATTGCATGTGGGTAAAAAACACTCGTGGTCAGTTGCTGTAAGCCTGTAACGGTTCCCATGATGTGTGGTGGCAATTTTGTTTTATATTTTTGATATCCTTGCACTTGCGGTACCAACGTAAAGCGCAAAATGTTTCATTTTTAGCGTGGGGTTAGCCTCATATCCTTGTGGGGGTGGCAAACCGAATGCCAGACTTTGACTTCCAGGTTTCAATGTGCAAGTTTGTGGTAAACGAATTTCCATATACGAGTGCACACTGGAAAATGAATTTTATTTCGGTGCGGTGGCTAACCGAAGGTAAGTGGAGGCAAAATTTAATGAAAGCGCAGCAACGATTCTTTGAAGCGAGCGGCTGCGGCCAGCGTGGGTTGGTTTGAATAGTTTGCCTCACTTTAGGTGGTTTTCGAGGATGTGCTTTTTTTGCTCAGGTGAGTGTGTAAAGTGAGCCTGAAATTTATAAGATTCATTCTGGCGAAATGTTGAGGTTTTGCCTTCGGATGGACTTGTTATTTTGCGGCTGTCTAAACTAATTTTATTTATATATCGTCCTGAATGGTTAAAGAAGGAAAAACTGCCCGTGGCCCATAGAATTGGTGTAGTTTTAAGTATTTTTCAGCTTTATAATTTGCTGTAGATACCAGGCTCCAAAATGATGATGATTCTGACTTATCCAGGTAGTTGAATTTATAGCCCTTGGACTGCACAATACTTGGGCCTTTCTGGATGAATAAGAAGACTGATTTTAATCATGTGCCTAGATACAACATGGAATGTGGAATTTATTCAGAAGCAAGCCGTAAACTGTGGAGCTCAGGGGCCCTACTCTGTTTTTCGTTTCGAAAGTGAAATTTTCCGAAAACGAATATTTTGTACTCTCTATTTCGATAGCGGAATGAAATCTTCTACTTTCTGATTTACATTTCTGAAAGTGGAAATTTGGTACTCTGTAACTCGTTTCCTAATTTCAAAAGCAATTATTAAATCTAAATGAATTTGTGTCTTTATTTTTTGTGTTTATTGATTTATTAAATTATTTGTGATTTGCTCTCGTATTCTCTTAACAATGTTGGTGTAGGCATCATTATGTTCTCCATGTTTGATGATGCATCATCGGGTATTTTAAATTTACAGGAACTCCAGTGGATCCCAAAGGAGAAGGAAATTCATCTCGTATGCAATTCAAAACGTACAAGAAAGCATCCTTCGAAATGCGAAAGTTCTGAACAAAACTAAAATAACAAATGATAAGTAATGGTGATATGAATCATTGGTACCAACCGAGTTTTACCTTTTATCACCTTTTTCAATAATATTTGATTTGTCCCGTATAATTTTCCGCTCGATCCGTTCTTAATTTATTTCTTCGTCCATCCGAAGTGCAACAGAATACATTTTTCTTTCTTATTATATTAAATTCTTCATTTAAAAATCATAACAATATTTTCCTCCGATTCTCGGTTTATTTATTTGACATATCTCATAAGAAATACATCGAGACTCGACAAAAAAAAATTCTTAAGTGGAAAAAGCATCTAGTAGTATTTTTTACATTCCGAAAGTGTTACAGAGTACCAATTCAAAAGCGAAACGAAAAGCAATTTCGAATAGGATTGACTTTCGAAACGAAATACAGAGTAGGGCCCCAGATATTTGAATATCCCTTTAACTTTTCACTTTATTTTCTCAGCCTAAAGAAATACTTACTTACTTGGGTGGCGCTACAGTCCGAGGTGGACCAATGCCTTAACTAACAACCCCTTCCAGTTAACCCGGTTCTTTCCGAACTGCCTCCAGTTGGTTGAGGTACTTTTCCACTTGCGCTCGCCACCTTAGAAAAGACGGTCCTCTGCTGCGCTGACTATCCGGATTGTAATCATTCTGCGGGCCGGAGCGAACATGTCTATGTCTATTCGCTCTACATGTCCTAGCCATCTTAAATGCCCAATGCGCAGTTTTCTGCCAAGCCGATGTCGATGTACAGCTTGTATAGTTCGTGGTTGAATTTTCTTCTCCAAAACCCGTCAACGCAAACGGGACCGAATATTTTACGAAGGATTTTTCCCTCGAATCGATCAATGATATCTTCATCCGCTTTCGATAAAGTCCATATTTCAGCTCTATAAAGCAAGACTGGCATGAATCTCCTAAGTCGATCGGGAGGGGGTTTACTACACAATTGCCTTCATAGCCCAAAGAAACAGCGATTGGCAAGAGTAATCCTTTGTTTGATTTCCGACGAGATGTTTTTTTGTGATGTTATAGCAGAGCCGAGGTGGAGAAAGTCCTTTACTATCTCAAAGCCTAAAGATATAGTGAGTAATTTTTTCAGCTGATCACGACCTAGGTGGCAACTCAATTAAGGCTCATTTAAGATTCACAAACTTGGGCTATTCTAGATCTAGCACCGCACAGACAGTTGCTAACAGACAACGATTTTAGGTAAAACAGCTTCTAGCTTGCCCTTCGGCGAAGATGATTTAATCCTCTTTCGTTTCCCTATACAATCATTTCACTATCCCTTACACGCTAGCTTGCAGATGCTTCACCAGAATCAAGCTTTTCACGACTGTTTTTTTCCGGATGCGGTTGTATTTTTGACTCTACTTCTTACTCTAACAAAGGGTGTCCTGAAAGTCCCCCGCTAACCAGGTGTTTAGAACAAGCTAAATTAATCCTTCTTTGTGAGTTACAATAAAGGTTGTTGCCCGTTATATCCCTCCATCGTCCATAGATTAGAACTGTCTGTCCTGCACATGCTCCAATATCCATTATTGTTTCAATAAAAATGCAATATTCAGCAGTTTGCACTATCGAAATTAATACGATTTTATTGGGAAGGACCAACCTCATCCTGTCCAGCTGTCGAAATTCGAAACCAACGAACCCAACATGTAAATACGTTTAAAACATATTCATCTTAAATTATTGGATGGTAATAATTACGTGTACACACGTGCACATATGTACGAGTATATTGGCCCGCCCCGCCTAGCCTGTCCCTGATATATTGAGGTCCTATTTAATTGCGTTGAAAATGCTGTTGCGATTTATTTGCTCACACGAAATTAATCGGTGAATCTATGGCCTTTGTGTGCATTCACTCGTAAGGATAAACTTAAATGGGATATCTACGAGTGTGTGTATGTGTCGAGATATGAGGCAGGGTGCCCAACATGTTTGGGGTGGCTCCAGCGATAACGTATCACATACTAATGAAGTCTACTCAGTACGTGTGGGGGATTCCAATGAATGAAAACCTACAAATGGGTGTGTGTTCACAAGGACACAACGAACAGATTTCACTGTGCTCTGTCGAATGAAAAACAAACGTCAATTGTTCAGCCTTATAATTTATGATAAATGTTTTCGGTTTCGGTTTCATGCTGTTTTATTGAGAAATTGTTGCAATTTTTTTCCCGTTGATTTTTGCTTTTTTGTTAAAAGCCACGAACAATACAGAATGATACTTTAGCAGGAAGAGAACAATGGAGTGTTGGTGAAAACAAATCATCGTGGTGAATTGATGTTTTGATTTATTGACATAAAATGTGAGAGTTTTAGTTTTGCCGACATGTATGTATGTATGCACTATGCATGTGGTTTGAAAGTAAAATTTGAATACGGCCTTAAGTCTATAGATTTGTTATGTCTTTTATATCCTTAGATGGCGCAACAGTTGGGAGTGTGCTGCTCAGTTTTCTAAAAAAAAAGTACTACCTGCTGTATTCTTGACGAACCTTAATTTAGAAGGTCCAGGATTTCGAATTCTATGCATTTTGCAACCAAAAGCTCCCAGAAACTAATACAAGCAAAGACGAGATTAAGAACATTCCACGACAATCAGTGTCACGCCTTCTGTCACATTTCGGATGATAGGAATCTCGTGCACCGACTGCAGTTAAAAAAAAAATATATATACGGCGTCTGCAGTCCTATACAGAACCAAGCCTAGTTTCTCGCAACCATTTGTGTGTGTGTTATGTTTTCCACGAAATGGAAGGGACCTACATTTTTTTGCCGACTCCGAGCGGCGAGTTGAGAAGCTTTTCATGGCAAATGATACTCTTTGATTGCTTGTCAGACATTCGAAAATGGTGGCACCGTGAAAAGACGTTTAGGTGTTTTTGCTGGGATTGAAGCCGGGCAGCATGCGTAGTAGTCCAGCGCACTAGCCACCACGCCCATAGCGACCACCGACTGTAGTTACATCGTTGAACTTTTGAGCTTATGTTTTCATCTTTAATTTCAGGAGTAAAGCAAGGTTGTCTCCTAAGTCCACTTCTTTTTTCACCATTTCTATTTCAATGGCGTCAAGATTAAACTACTTATGTACGCTGACGACATTGTTTTGCTAACAGAGACACCAACCATGATGCAAATAATGATAAACAAGTTACAACAGTACACCACATGGAATTTACAATTAAACACCAACAAATCAAAAATAATAGTTTTCCGTATTGAGACAGGAAGGTATGTACCTACCCATGGGAAGAAAAGTGGACTTGGGGAAATTCAGACTTGGAAAAAGTGTCGAAGTACTAAAAGTGTCTTGTACTCATCAATACGCCGCGACTTTCGTTAAAGAAGCACCTACAGGCAAAGCGCAACGAGTCCAAAATAGAAATTAACACGCCTTGAAGAAGCTTTCTTTCAAAAAATGATGTTCCGTCCAGCGCTAAATTTAAAACTATTTGAAGCAGTGATTAGTTCAATAATGTGTAATACAGCCCAAGTTTGGGCATTTTCCAGTATGAAGAAGTTGAAAAGTTGATGAGATACTTTGTAAAGAAGATGTTCGTATTAGCGGAACATACGTCTACCTCTGAAAACTGGACTAGCAACGCTGTATATCTTCACATTAAAAATGCATTTCAGTTATATCACGAAAGTGATAATACTGCCAAGGCACCGGCTGCCAAATTTTGTTTTTTAGTGGCTAAGTAATGAACATAGCGTGCAGGTACTGGATGAAAATATTGCTAATAAGAAAAGTGCGAGGCAGAGGCTGCTGATCACGATTCAGGCATCCATATTTACAAAATTGAAAGAAGAGGGGCAACAAAGCGAATCAAGGAGCACTTATAGAATTCTTTAGCACGATATCGGGGTATAAAACTATTTTAACGACCGATATAGCATTTTCTAGATTATTTAACACATTTTTAACCCTTTCCTAACGGCGACTAGAAATAATAAGAAAATACAAATTTTTGCATTAATATCCCTTTTACGGGAACCTGTATTCCTCTTTGATTACTTATTATCCTTATTAATTCCGAAAAGAATCAATAAAAGAAGATCATTGCGCTGGCCAAGGAAAAATCAGTTGCGAAGTATAGCGAAGCAGAATCAGACGAGAGGATATCTAATAGGCCGGAGGAGGTTGCTTGAAGATTACTGGTTAAAGTTCACAACGGCGCATGATGCACTCTATGAGCTGGAGGAGAACGACCAGAACCTAGCTACGTTGATGGCGTTACGTTGTGAGAAACGGTTTGCATCTATAGAAGCTGCGTACTGCGAAGCGCTAGGTAAATTCAACGATTCCATCGACAATCTATCAGCTGGCGACTCCATGTCGCAGCTCAAGTCTAATCCAGTACTTGGTAGTCTCTCAAATGCACCGAAGTCGATTCTGCCTTCAATTGTTTTACCTCCATTCGATGGATCTTTTCAGGAGTGGTTAACATTCAAAGACATGTTTACCACCAGTGTTATTGCTGACTTATCACTGTCTAGCGTGCAGCGCTTACACTTTCTCAAAAGTAGCCTTCGAGGTGAGGCTGAGGACCTATTGCGGAATATGACTGTTTTCAAATCTAATTTTCAAATTGCGTGGGATATGCTTCAGAAGCGTTACGACAACAAACGCCGCGCCGTCTTGTCAAGTCGCATCCCTGAAATATATTGAATCTTCCAACAATGAGCATCAAATCGCTTACTTTGCTACGCAAAATCTTAGATGGAATAACGGAAGCTGTATGGGCACTCGAGCAATTGGATCACCCAACCGATCAATGGGATGACTGGTTGGTGTTTCTAATGACCGAAAAGTTTAATTCTGTTATGCTCAAGGACTGGGAGATGTCGCTTAGCTCTCCAAATGATATTCCAAAATACAAAGAACTATCAAAATTCTTAGAGAATCGTGTACAAGGCCTGGAGTTGCCGGACCTGTAAAGCCAAAGCAAAAGGAACATAATCTCAGATTTAATGAGCACGACTACGTTAATTCTTATTGTAAGAAAAGTCACTCTACAGGAAAATCAAGTGGAATATATTTTAAATGCAACAACTGGACTTAGCTATTTAGTTTAGTTTAGTTTAAAAGACTGTTTTATTTTCAATGAAATGCTTAACAATATTTTATACTTAGTCTATATGGTTTGGCTCATAGGCCGTCTACCAGATTGATTTTTATAAAAAAGTTACATATTTATAAAGTGCTAGTTCATTAGAAATTTTCTTCCAATATGCAGTTCCTGTAGCGAAGTGCGATTACTGCGTAGTTGTAGAGTAAGTCCCAACCTCTTTCACCATTCAAGATATCGATTGCTTCTTCCAACCCAAGTGTCTGGGCATTGAAGTGCAACACATCTTCTCGTTCGTTAAGACTGCAAAGACTGTACAAAACTGGAAGCTCTGGTTGGTGCGGTATAAAGTTGAGCTTAATAAGTTCGCCTCTCAACTTAAAGATAGTACTTATCTTGTCTACCGAGTAACTGCTCAAAAAGTACGTCCGTTCTCGTAAGCAATGGTTCATCTTGCTGTAGTAAGCTCTATATTCAGATGATTGGGCTTCTTTCACAAAGCTGTTATAGATTCTGTGACCAGTTTTCTTTAAAAATATGTTTACTTTTTGTTGTTGCTCATTTGGAGTAAAACTAAGGCTGTAACCGCATTCTAATCCTAGTGTTTCCCATTCTTGGAAACATCTTACCCTCTGATTTATCATTTGGGACAGTACTAACCGAGGTATTCTTTCCTGGCTCATCGCATTGACTTTTACAATATAGTCCAAGTGCAGTTTAAGAGTATCCATGAACAGGGGGGCCACTCCAGTCTCCAGGTGTAGCATATAATTGGGGGAACTACTCGGTAATTTAAAGAGCCGCTTTAGAAAATAGCGGAGGAACTTTTCCACGGGATCGAACGCGCAGTAACCCCAAACTTGTGTTCCATAGAGTAGAATAGAAAATGCTGTGGCACGAAATATTTTCTGCTTCGAGGTATGAGAAACTTGTTTGTTGTTTATTCAATTTCCCCAGACAATACAAATCACCCTTTTAGATTCTGCAGGCTTAACTTTAAGGTGTTTACTCATACTCAAGGTCGGCGTAATCACAACTCCAAGGTACTTGTATTGTGTAACTATCTCAATCTGCTCATATTGATAGTTCCATTTTTCGCTGCGAGAGCACCTACCTCCACCATCTCTAAATATCATCATCTTTGACTTTTCTAAGTTTACAGTTAAATTCCATGTTTTGCAATAGGTGTCTAGTCTGTTGATCATTAACTGCATGGTATCTATTGTATCAGCGAGAAAAATGATATCGTCTGCAAACATTAGTGCCGGAATATTGGTGCCACTGAGTTCAATTCCATCCCTAACGTCGTCCGTTATATCATTTATGTATGCAGAGCAAACAGTAGTGTGCTAAGTACGCAACCTTGTTTGACGCCCATTGAGGTTTCAAAATCCTCTGATAAATTATTACCCTCCCAGACACATGCTCTATTATTTTTGTACATGGCGCTTAAAGCATTAACCACCTGTGACGAAATTGCATACTTGTGTAGCTTATAAAAAAGCATTTCTCGAGGGATAGAGTCAAAGGCTGCACGAAAATCCACGAAGAAGGCATACAATTTTTTACGCTTTGTTTTATATATCTCTGCAATATTTACCAGCGAGAATATTTGGTCTGTTATAGAATAGTTTCTTCGAAAATCAGCTTGAAACTCCTTTCAGACTTTCTTATTTTGTTATTTAATTACCGAAACAATGCCTGAAAGTATCGACAGCAAATAATAAACGAAGCATTTTAATAAAGTTCAAATATTTATTTTAGTACCTACTATATAATAGAATATTTAATATAAAATTAACAGTAAAAATGAATTTAACAGTAACACAGAATTAAAAAAAACTTTCTCACCAGGCTGACGTCAAAAAAGCCATTGCTAAATAATATTGTGAATTTTTTTTGTAAGCAGTAAATTTAACTGAATAAAAATAAAATCTAATCAGAATATAAATGAAATGAATATGACAGGTATAAAGTCAATACTATTTTCGCCTATCGGCAGAAAGTTTTCCCAGCCAAATTTATAGTTTTCTTTTAACGTAAAAGCGTCAAATAGTCCATTGAATGTTAAGGCCACATTAGTATGTTGAGGGCTATAAGTTGTTACATTATCCTTAATTTACATCCCTCCTGCGTACATCAATTTATCCGAGTAAGCTGTTTCTGCCTTCACCACACTAAACTTTAGTTTTAAATTCGATTTGCAATATTTAGTCGTAAGCCCGCCCGTCCATACTATAAAAATACGGGTTTTCCAACTTTTCACATAACGAAACACGCTTCATCTTCGTCGAGACTATAAAAATGATTCACATCCGAGGTCGGTAATTAAAATTCTTGATTGATGTCATCAACTTGACAAACGCAAGATATTATCTACTTACATCCTGATCCCTCCTCATTTTAACGAGTAGTAACGTGTATATAGCGGTTTTATGGTTTTATTTTTTTAAACATCTTACGAATATTAGGTTGTCACAACTTTAACCTAGAAAGAACAGTTTTTGGCTTTGCAGTTTAAATTCGCCGCCCAATACCACATGCGTACACAATCGCACAATAAAATTAGTGGCATTGGCTTTTTAGTGTCAGGAGCCACATAAAATGCGTGTACGCCGCATTTCATCACATTCGCTACTTTCCTTTTTTTAACACATTTTCTGTAGGAAAAAAAAAACCGCGAGTCTAGATCCTTTTTTTTTATTTATGAGTCACTGGCGAATATTTATGACTTTGGCTACGGGATATACATTTCGTACATATTTAACGCAATTCTTACAATTTACGACCCACCATGATAAGGCACAAAGCCTCTTTCAAGACCCCACAATGAGGATGATGCCGAACCGCTACTAAAGTGTCGCCCTAAGCGCTAGCAGCAGCAGCAGCGGCAGCACTAAATGCGTGTACACGACGACGACATTCTCTACGTTAGTCACTCACAAAAATATGCTTTTAAAAATAAATGTTTCTAACAACATAAGCAAAAAAGAAAAAAAAAAGTCCTTAGACAGGAGGTGAGGACCCAAAAAAAAATATCAGAGAGAAAACAAACTCTAAAAACATTCTTTGTCGTTGTTGTCCTGAGAAT
The DNA here is from genome assembly GCA_949775065.1 of Brachyopa scutellaris. Lineage (NCBI taxonomy): Eukaryota > Metazoa > Arthropoda > Insecta > Diptera > Syrphidae > Brachyopa > Brachyopa scutellaris. The sequence goes on from OX459112.1 coordinate 191,617,899, forward strand.
GATGCATTGAACATGGGCATTTGTGTAGTTATACTGGCGAGTTAAGTGCCGATGTGAAATTACATCATTTGTCAGGATTACCGCCGTCACACCGCACCACTGACTGCCACCATGAGCCAAACTCTAAAGGACAAGAAACGAGAAACACATTGTCGAAACTTTTAATCGGTGGTGATACTCGTACTCGTACTCGTACAATTTGTGTTCAGGAATTTCCTCTTCTTCAGAAAAGCAACACACTGTATCCTGTTCTACTATAATTTGTGTGTGTGGGTGGATGAAAAGCGTGGTAAGTGGATTCTCTTCCTTTGCTCGCACTTCACGGTAATAATTATTTAGAAAAAGTTGTGGGCCTTGAAGAGAATAAGGTTGTCTGGGGCCTTAAAAGCATTTGACTAGTAATTGTGACTTATGACGCGCATAATTCTAAAATGGCCATTCAAATTTTTGACACTGGGGATGTTATTTTTTTTTGTATATTTCTGGATCATTTTAGATGAGGCCATTTATGAGCTTAACTCAAGATGGGCAAGCACTTCTTATATTGTCGTCTTTACCTAACAGTTCTTTTTCTTACATGTACTAGAGATTGGGTTCCTTTTTTCTATATATTTTATCTTTTGCTTTCGATAGGACGTGGTCGACAAATCAACGACTATATCCCCTGGTAAGCAGATATGAAAGGGAGTAAGAAATAACTAATGTGCCCGTGCGAGAACTCTCGCAATAAAAAATCAAAACCCCAAAATTCAAACTTCCCATCCAGTATCCAAACTTCTCATATGATTTCCATCTGCCAACAAAAATATTCCCCATATGATTACCAAATAGCAAATACATAGGTATGTATATCAACCAAAGGGAATTAACTCTTAAAACAACAAACACTTGGCATATGAATTCCATCTGTCAGCTGATGGAAATCCCATGGAAATACGGAAAGTGTTTATTCTTAAAAAAAAAAAAAAAATATATGCGGTGTCAGCAGTCCTATTTAGAACCAAGCCTAGCTTCTTGCAACCATTTGTGTGTGCGTGTTATTTTTTCCACGAAATGGAAGGAACCTACAGTTTTTTGCCGACTCCGAACGGCGAGTTGAGAAGCTTCTCATGACACATGATACTCTTTGATTGCTTGTCAACAGCGTTGCCGCTGGTAAAATTTAAAAAGTGTCCAAAAAGGTGTCCCGGATTAAAAAAAAGAGTCCACATGCATATTTCGAATAAGATAATTGTATTTATCAGAGGGAAAAAACACTTCTTTAAAATTTTTGAAAAATATTATTTTTTACTACATGCAAGGGTTGGTCAATAAGTCCCTGAAAATTAAAACAGATGGCACTGCCACCTCAAATCTAACAAATTTTTGCCTTTTTTCATAACCGTGGACGAAACGTGGCTTCTTCACGACACACCAGAGACCAAGGAACAGTCTAAACCGTGGACTTCTCCAGGCGAATCGAAGCCGAAGATTGCCAAGGTGGGTCTGTCGGCCAACAAGGACATCGATTACCTTGAATAGGGTAAAATGATCACTGATTTGAAGCAAAAATGACCGCATTTGGCGAGAAAAAAAGTTCTCTTCCGACAGGACAACGCACCGGCGCGGCGCACAGATCCGAAGTCGCTATGGCAAAATTTCATGAATTATGCTACGAATTGCTACCTCATACAGCATATTCTCCGGATTTAGCCCCGTGGACTATTTCCTGTTTCTAAACATAAAGAAATGGCTCGGCGGTAAGAGATTTGAGTCAATGAACTAAACGCCTATCTTGAGAGCCTCGAGAAATTGTATTATTTGGAGCGCATCAGCAAATAAGAAAAACGTTGGACGAAGTGCATAGAGCTAAAAGGAGATTTCTCGTATATTGAGAAATAAGATGTTTTTTTTTTTGCCGAAAAGAGTGTTCCTTATTTCAATTTTCAGGGACTTAATTGACCCACCCTCGTACATATAGAACACACATGTAAAAATTTCATAAAAGAAAGCGTTGAGAATTCATAAAAAAAAAATATACATATGTATGCTTTTATGTGTCATTTTCTGTTCTATAATTTAATGGTAGTATTCAGTGGTTGTAAATTATTGTTATCGATTGAAAATATTTAATTAACGCGGTTAAGTACAAAAAGTAATTTGATGGTTTTTATTGAAATAAATATTAGAAAAGCGTCCAAAAGTGTCCATGATTTTCAAAAAGCGTCCATTTTAACTAATAATCAAAAAATTGTGTCCAGGTGTCCCGATTGCTAAAAAGCGTACAAATGGAAACCTTGTTAAAATTTATAAAGTGAAAGTGCAATTCGCCAGTGATCCAGGAAATTATCTTTCTTTTGACATCTCATTTGTTAAGATTGGTTAAGTGTGAGAGCCGCAAACGGTACCTATACTACAGTTATAACAGCAGTTATTTAATGCTCTGGGAAAATTACTGATCAGTCGCTGTTCAGAAGTCCAAATTAAGAGACATTTTTACTCCCAGCAAACCTTTCTTCAGCGGACCTAGGCAATTTTTGTTTGTATCCATGCAAATTAAAAACAAAATGGTTTGCCTAAGTCCAACACTCTGCTAAATGCTTGATTAGTCCTTTCATTTATGGCTGATTTGCTAGTGACCATGAAGAAGGTCATGCTTCAGATTTCAGAAGGGCCTTATCGTCTCTTGGAGCAAGAATCAAAGATTTCTATGGACAATCACTGGGGAATTTTTAGGCAGATGCGTGAATTTGGAATACTATACATGTAGACAAACATCGACATCCAGACTGGAGTTGTGTGCAAGCCAAAATAAATTAACTTTTCAGAGTTTTTTTTTTTAATTTCTCAGTCCAATTAAATTTGGACTGCCCCCCTTTTGATGCGAGGTCTTCAAATGTGTATCGTTAAGGCGTATTGGCTTTTAGATATTTGTTTAGATATTAAAATTAAGATTTTGTTGGGTTGAAAGTCAAGCAATTACACAGCGACCAATGGTAGATTGCGGTTAGATCCTCGTTTAGCCTGCAGCAAGATCCTCAACTAGGACTATGGGTCTGGACAAATATATTTGTGCATCTTGTGCATAGAAATGAAGGCTAACATTAGATCAAACATTAGGAAGGTCATTAATAAATATGCAGAACAAAATAGGACCCAATATTGAGCCCTGAGGTATTCCTCACATGAGAGGTTTTATCACCAACCACGACGCTTTGACACCGTTCACTCAAGTAGTTACTAATGAATCACTTTCACAGAATCCGAAATACCTTCTAAGTTTATCAGGAAGAACTGAGTGATTGACTGTATCAAAAGCCTTGGAAAAGTCACGGAGGCAGAGTACTGTGATAAAGTCCAAGTCAAAGTTAATCCTTATGCCATCGAAAATTTTAACTATAGCAGTAGAACAACTGTAACCTGCTCGAAAACCAGACTAGACCGAAGCAAGCAAGTTATGTTGATCAAGATGACTGGAAATCTGCTTAGCGAGGACTTTTTCTAAGACTTTTGATAAGCACGGTAATATACTTGTGGGGCGAAAGCCCGCAGCCGAAGAAGGAAGAGATTTTTTCGGAACAGGAATTACTTCAGCCAGCTTCCAGCTGGGCGGAACAGACGAAGACGTTATACAGAAAATAATTACGTGGGTTATTACACTAATAATGTGGGTTAACACTAGAACCGCCGCTGTCCCAATTTTGTCCCACCGACACTTTCGATCACCTTTATTATTTACTAGCTGGCCCGTGTTCGCTTTGCTTCGCCTGTCTACCATATTTATGGGATGTAGGTGATGTGGTTTTAATTACTTTGTTGTCCTAATAGACCAAGAACCCGCAGTAATTTTTGGTTGCGAAAGGTAACCAAAAGACATACGTATTAATATGCAGCCTCGATGAAAGAGATCTTAAATCAAACCGTCTGACAGCTCAATATTGTGGCTGCTAAAGAGAGTAACAATACATCAACTCTTATCTCAATTCCTCCGATGAATCCAAAGATAAAGAGGAATATAGGGTGTCCCAGTTTAGAGGTAGATCTACTCCGTTAACTGCAGATTCCTGAAGTTCTAGCGAACAAAAAATCGTATGACAGGGGGGGGTTTATTTTCACCACCCTCCAAAAAATAGCCCATCTAAGTAAGGGACCTACGATTTGGTGGTAAGACCACTTTAACTCTTATAGCGCAGCTGGTTCAAAATTTGAACCACCGTTCTTTATTCTAATTCGCGAGGGTAGTACAAATTCTGAACCACCTAGATATTATTTTGTTCCTACTACCGTTCATTCTGTAGGCAAAAATAACTATTCTTGGGAACAACTTAGTTCTGTTAGTAAATTGCAGCTCCATATGCTCGTGTGAAATAACAAAAGTTGTTGCCAAAAAAGAGTTTTCTAATGTTCAGGTTGCTGTAAGGGTTAAATGATATTGCTCCTGAACTACTTCAGATACAAAAACAGTTTTGTACATTTTGGAGAGGCAATCAGAAGCGCATACAAAATTTTGAAAATTTTTGTACATTCATGTATGCAGTCAAAAAAAAAAGTATGGCTTCTTAAACTGAAAATTATGGAAATTTTTTGTTCCAATACTTTAAATGTATTTTTCTCAAAACTTTTACTTGAAAAAAAGTTTTTTTTTTACTAAACTATTATCTTTACCGCATTCTCTACAGATTATGTTGAACAAAGAAAATCCTGTCACTGTCCCTGTCATTGCTTTGGCTCCATCAGTCACAATAAAGAAACATTATAACAGTGATATAATCTGATTATAATCGCAAGAGATCAGAAACATTGTCCAGGACAGTGTAAGCTCAAGGACCTGCAGATTTTGAAATGATGGTGAGGAAACTCCAAATCATCTACTGACAAACTTCTAGGCATCTTTTGATCACATTAGTATCAAGGAGGAGTCGACCTCTCTTGAGCTACAACAGACCCTTTTCAAAAAGTTACCGGATTGGTGGAGATACACACTAAAGCAGAGAATACTTTGACTGCTCTCAAAGTGGACCACAATAGAGTTTACTTAAGTCGCAGTGCATGTTACCATTTTCCTTTATTCAAACCAGGAAAGACCTTAACTTACTGGAGTTCTTATGGGCCAGTCCTCCTTTCTGAAATACTTCAGTATTCCAGGATTAAATAAGACGCCTGTGAGTGACTATTGTGAAGAGGTTCTAAGTGCTCCAGCTTCTAAGGCCGATGTTTATTCTGGGGAATCGGGAGATAACTCGATTAAGAGTATTTTATACACCCTCATAGTTTATTTAAAGCTTAATTTTATTGTTATCAGACAGCATGTGAAAAACTTCCGTTGGGATAAACGACTCCAAAACCACCCCATCGATGATTGATTCATCGTCATCCCTCGTATCGCATTTGAAATTCAAAATTTCCAAATGCGCAATCGGTTGACTTTCCATTTCCGGTTACTGATGCAATTACAATGCCGGATGACAAAACTTGATTGACAGCATGGAGAGCGCCCCGAGTAGACCATTTCAATTGGTCATATATAATTTAATTGAAATGCGCTCCAAGGACATCGGTGCGGCCTATGGCGTAAGTATATACAAGTATGTGTAGTTACAAAAGCCGTTTCCGATGTCCATTGGAATCATTATTAAAATTTTATTGTCAAATCGTTATGCGAGAGAGGTTAATCGTTTCAGCAACGACTTCATAAATCTGCCACCCAATCCGACCAGTTATCAGATGGAGTACCAGTACACTCGTAAATCCTATGAATTGCAGTTTTTACTGCGAGGCGGGAGATGGACTGGCCTATAGTCGTACATATGTACTTTTATATAAGAGGGATCCAGGAGAACTCTCCAAGGGTGCTGCAATAATGAACGACAAGGGAACACAGGATATTCAATTTATTGCTAGAATACGAGTGGAACGAGAGAGAACCACATACACTAAATGCAAATATCCAATTGTCCTTTCGCCGTTATTATGATGACCATAATGTACGCACACAGGCGCTAGTGCTGTACAGACAAACACACAGTACTCGTACTCGTACTTGTACTCGTATCTAATAAGTGCACATAAATAAGGGTGACTTTATGTCTTTACGACGACATCCTAATTAAGGTTTAAGGTCCAACGCAATTTTCGAACCCGATGAGCATTCTCCTAACAATACATACATACGTAATACCAAGAGTGGACTGGGTGTGCGCTACGCTACCGGAGATCGGAGATTTATGGCATTCCAAATGTGTGTCCTGTTGGTTGGATGATAATTTTAATGAATGAAATCGGAGGAGCTCCAAGAGGGTGGTGGTGGTGGTAGTGGGGTCCTGGTCCTGGTTGAGATAGGTTAATAAATCGTGCTGTGGTGTATGACCAAAAATGACTTGTAACAAGGTTAATGAATATATTGTTTTTCTCTCGCTGTGCCTGGTTGGTTATGTGCTGTGCATGTTGTTAGGCTGGACACAACGATGTAGTTGTGAGTTATTGCCGTGATTCGGTTTGGAATAGGTTCCCATATACTCATCGGCCCAGGGAACATGTAAATCGAATTACTTTGGTCATTTGAACGATTAATTATGGAACAGGATGACAAGGCTTTGAACAAGAAACAGTAGCTTGAAGTCAAGAAATACTTCCGGTGTAATCATTACATATTTTAATAGATTTTAAGAAATGATATTTTATTCTGAATGCTTGGGTAGAATTTTTGATATTTTAGCATTTTCTCAATGAAAATAACCACATTAAGGGGAATTCGATGAGTTTACTGTTGGGTGCCACCCCTAGGGACACCTCAGGGAGGAGTACTCTCACTCCCACTGTGAGTCCTCGTCGTTGAAAAAATTCTCAAAGTTTTCTCAGAAAAAGGAACAAAAATTATAGCGTACGCGGAAGACTTAGTAATCATGATCTCAGGCAAATTTATGTCAATGATCCGCGAACATGGAATCTGCTCTGAAAGAACTTTTTGTATGGGCAAAGCAAAATGGTCTTAACGTGAATCTCCAAAAGATTGAGCTTGTCCTCTGCATCAGGAGAAACAAAATCACAGACTTTCCCTGCCACAACTCAAAGGAACCACAATCAACCTCTCAAAGGAGTTAATGCTTTTTTCACTTGTAAAAGGACCTTCGGGCAAGGATGGGGACTACAACCCTACATCATTAACTGGATATACACTGCAATCAGCAGTTCCATCATCACCTATGGATCCACTGTATGGTGGACTGCTACAAAAATAAAAAGCTATATAAACAAGTTCGCCAAAGTGCAAAGATAAGCGGCACTCAGTGTGACAGAAGCAATAAGAAGTACACCACAAGCGGGATTGGATATGAGTCTTCATTGCCTTTCCCTTGATATGTTCATCAATGGCCCTCACACTAAGAGAATCCACGTATGGACATGCGGGGATAGTCGGAGAAATATATCAATTGACGAGATGCAACATTGGAATCTTAACCAAGACTTCAGAGTTTATTACTAGTCATTATAACTTCAACTTAAACGTTGCCCAGTAGGGAAGACTGGCTGTCTAACAAGGTAATCAGAGACTCTTCATCGTCGGGTTCTACTGAAATACACTGAATAAACGGGATTCTTTCAGACTACCGGATACATGCAGTGTTTTCCAGGCGGAATTACTGGCGATTGAAAAGGCTGCAATATTCCCAAAAGGAAGCGACTTCCATCCGTCGTAGATAGCCATTCTGGTGGATAGTCAGCCAGCTCTAAAAGCAATATGATCAAACACAATAAAATCAAAGGAGTCCCAAAATGTCGCAATGCACTGAATGTCAAAAAGCACCCGGACATAGCAATATCGAATAGAACGAAATAGCAGACGAACTAGCTGGATCAGCCATGAGCAACAGTGATGCTGACACCTCAATCCTACCCCCAAAAACAAACACTATTCAGCATAATCGACCATATAACCGAAAAAGAGACCAATGCTCTGTGGCTCACAGAACCGACTGCGTTACATCTCGATCTTTGTAGCCGAAAATTTATCTTAATAGGACAAAGACTATGCTACATCTAGATAAATCTTCGATAAGCTTAATCACCGGACACTGTGCGTCTGTGCCATAGGTCACATGACAAGAACGACGCTTCCGTGCTTTAGGTTATAGATTCTTGGAAGACATAGCAGAGCTCGGAAATTTTAAGATATCGGATCTACTGAGATTCACCTAAGAGCACAAACTGGTTTACGAGTTGGTAACAAGAGGATTTACTCCCAAGCTATGAGGGTTTTTTTTTTTGTTAAAGTGGAACTACCCGCCAGTTGCGGAGTGCACTGCGACCTATTGTACCACAGCGTCAGTTTAGCGAACCAGAAGAGGCTCAATTATTTTGATGAATTCGAGGATCTCACTGGTGGAGATTGTACAAATTTCCGTGGGAGTTAGAATTTCTCTGTGGAACTGTTGCCATACTGCATGGCACTTTGTGCCCTCTGGAGACATACATTATGTTCGGCAGTTTCGTCGTCCTCCATGCAAAGACGACATTCAGTTTGCTGAATAACACCTATTTTGTTTAGGTGATATCGAAGATGGTAATGCCCTGTTAGAAATCCCACTAATTTTTTTATATCGTTTCTACTGAGGAGTAGATTTTTTATGGATTTTCTTTGGAAGGGTTTTATGGCTCTTTTAACTTGTCGAAGACCCTGGGTAATTTCGCAATAGGAGATACACATGTTGTTTTCCCAACTTTTGATGTTAAAGTTAATAGCTGAATTTGGAATGTTGCAAAACGGCTCAGGGCCGATAAAGGATTCAGCCGAACCTTTACTAGCCAGTTTGTAAGCTTTCTCGTTTCCATCAATACCCTCATGACCAGGCACCCACCAAAGTTTGACTTTGTTTCTATGGGAGAAGTCTTGGAGAGTATTGAAGCAGTTCAGGACTGATTTAACCCTCCGTTTAGCAGTGACCCAAAAGGCGGTAGGTCATACTTTGTGGTCTGACAGACCACATTATCCATTTTGCAGTTGTGGCTTATAAAATCGCGGTATGATCTATTCCATGTGTAAGATTAAGTGTAAAATCGGTGTATAGTAAAGTTTTTAAATTATGTATGTTTGTGTTGATAGATTCTTACCTTTATTGGATAGAAAGGAAGAACAACAAAGAAAGACGGGCTTAGTTTCATACTGGTAGAACTTACATTTACAGAGCTGTAAGAGGCAGACGGGACAAACAAAGGCCCATTATCGTTCAATAATTTCGGAGAATATGATGGCTGCAATGTCGATGAGGAATTGTATATGTTTAAGGGAGGGATAGTATTCATTTTGATACTCGCAGCTATGCCAAAAATGCTCATGGCATCTTTGGATGTTTTGGAATTGACTGCCCGTAACTCCATCTGAGGTTTTACCATTTGATTTTCTCTGTAAATAATCCGTCAACAAATTTTAATATTATGAAGCGAGTGCAGAAACATATACATAGCACGCTGGAAAAAAAGTCAGTGGCCAACGATTAGTAGCACATTCGCACGGGTAAAATGATACCATATGGTCCATCCATTGTGTCCACTCCCGCCTTTTATTTATTGTAGTCCAATATTTGACGATGTTTAACGTTACATGTTAAGTGTTCAGTTGAAATAAGAATAACAGACTAACTCTTTTTTGGCAAATAGGAACACAATGAGAATTTATTGTAATGGAAACAAACAAACCTGCTATTCTATGGGCAAGTAGAAATTTTTTGTTCTTACGAACTGTTTAAACTTAAGTATGGCTCATGGACATCAAGGCACTGGCTAAGTGGAGTGTGGAAAGGAAGTTGTCAGTGTATATTGTTCGTCCTGTACCAAAAAACGCTATAACAATATCCATTACCACCCATTTTCATGAGAGGTTTATCTGTGTAAATTTGACCATGCAATGGATAGCACGTATTAGAGTCATAAGCCCACCACACCTTGGCACCGTATAAACACACACTCCCACCCTCAATTTCAAGAAAAATCGTTTTTGATTATGTGGTCTGACAGACCACAACGCTAAACACCGTTGAAATTTTACTCCAACTATATTTTTATTCCACAAAATATCGCATTCGACTCGCTGCATCGAGTTTGACAAAGTCATGGCACCGTTTGCCGAAATATTTAAAGGAAAAAAAATTACAATACAATAAGTTTCAAAATGGTCTGACAGACCACAATGCTAAACGGAGGGTTAATCAGGTTTGAGCCTATGGCTGCTTGACTATCCGTGAGTATATGGATGAGGACACCTTTTATTCCCGATTTGAGGATGACGTTGGTGTACACTTGAATGGCATGAATTTTCGCTTGAAATACCATTGGTATTGATATTTTAGTGTTTGGTCCAAAAGTACCAGCACCCACGCCAGTGTCCATCTTTGAACCATCCGTATACCACCTGTTATCTTTAAGGTCTGATGTAGGATTTTTATGTTTCCGTGCTTAACGGCTTGGGATCACTGTATCAAACCTCCTGCTGAAGCATAAAGTTTTTGTTAAGCGGCCATTTACCGCGCAGATCATGTCAAACTCTGGGTTTTCGGAGAGAAAATTCACCTGATCTGTGTGATCTATGTGGTCTATCTCTCCCGTTTGTAGTAGTCTGACAGTGCTGCTAATTGCCAACCTTTTTATGAAAAGGTGGAGTGGCGTTAGGCCAATGAGTGCTTCTATAGCTGCTGTGGGGCATGTGCGCATAGCGCCTGTAATGCCGAGGCATGCCAATCTTTGTAGCTTTTGAAGCTTTGAAATGGTGGATTTTTCTTTTGTTTATGAGGGGGCTCACAATGGATCTTCGGGCCTCCGAGTGGAAATGATTGCTCGAACAATCATACACCCTTCCTAACCTAATTGTGTCACTATGAACTTTTTGATGTAATAATATCTAACAAAAAAAAAAAAACTATTTTCAAGATCGCCAATAAACGGGATTAAGACATTTATAGACTTCTTTTGTTCTATAAGTGCAAATAAGCCAACTTAAACCGTTGAAGTAACCTCCGATTGCATTCGCCCATTATTAACGAAATAACCCCTTATACTAGATACTATAGGGTGTAATATCGATTACAGTATAAGCTCCCCCCTAAGACTGGTGTGCTGTATTTATTCGCAAATACATGAGTGGAACTACACTTCCTATGTTCATAGCTAAATTTCCATAATCTGCCCTTAATTACCAAAGCACAATACCACGAGTAGGGAAGGCTGATACCACTTACCCCTACGTACGCGGTTTGTAATGAACGAAAACGGATCTAATGTCTCAATTTACATTTCGGTATCAAAATCTACATGGTGCCGCTTTTGTTACTCATACGCCGCGCCGCCCAAGGGAATTTCGCTGGATTTTGATGAGAATTTAAAATCCATACTCCGCCTCATTCGGTTTTTTGTTTTTTTGTTTTGTTTTATTTTCATCAACGGTGCGAGAGGAAGTGGCAACTGGCAATTGGCAACCCTTTAACATTTGTGTTGCGCGCACGTGTTTCTCTTTTGGAAGTGGGTACAGTAGGGATTGTGGAATTTTGTAAATTCTCCGGAAGAATGATATTTCTAATTGCCAAAGACTTTTTCACTTTTACTCTGAGCACAGTCAAACCTCAAAAGGATTCCAAAAATTATTCAACGCAAGCGGGTCGCATTTAATTGCGTATCGTTGATGCTTTCTTTGTAATCCTCGCCTAATTGCACAGAAAGCTTTGACAGGCTCGGTGTACTCAAAATTCAAGAGCGATGCAAAAGATGAAATATGCCACCCAAGGGTGCGTTTTATCTTATTAGTACGTGTCAAAGGGAGAACTTCTGTACCGCGACGACAAAAGGAAGAAGGAATTTTTTTTGCGTGCTCCTCGGTAGCTGGCTTTGACTCAAGTCACAAAACTCCTTACTTGCGTACTTATCCGCTGTTACTTTGGATGGTGTTCACTTTTGTTTAACAGCGAACAGTGGCATCCGAATTCCCATACCAGCTCCAACACTCGAGGGAAGAAATGGTTTCTAGCAGATATGTATGTGTGTGTTTCGTCGCTGTGGAAGAAAATATTTATTTGTACCTAATTACGCTCGAGAATCCGGTGCTAGACATGGCTGGCAAAAGGATTTCAAACGCGAAATTTCCTTGGAGTTGTTTCTTAAATAATTTTCACTTCCACCCTTCGTGTTCGGATTTCATTCATTTCAGTGCGCGGTGGCATGGGATTAATATTAAAGAGCAACCCACCGAGAGAACAACGAGCAATTTGAATTATGTAAAAAATACTCGTACTACTGGTGTATTCAACTCTCAGCGGGATTATAAATCGTTTTTATTATTAAACCCTATACCATAGGGTGTGTATTAGTTCCGCCGACTGTGGAAAAAACAGAGAAGTGAAATGGAATTCGTATTTATTTATCGGCTAGAAAAAGCTACCATTTGTATCTTTGTGCGAAACAAACTTTAAGAAAACTGATTGACCTTTACGTACAGACGAGAAAATACGTACGAGTTTGATTTTGAAAAAAAAAAACCTTGAAATTGAGAAACACAGCCTAAGATACGACCTTCGTGCTAAAATGCTTGCTAATTTTAGAAAATAACATTCATACTTATGTAAAATTAGTTTTCAAAACGATACTTTATACTGCGCAAATCGCCTTGTTGTCGCCGTCTTAAAAACAGCTCGTCCTTCCTTAAGTCATGAAGATAATGACAAAATCTGTCAGGTCCAACAAGGCAAAAGCGTTTCTCATCGGTGAAGATGACAGTTCTTTAATGTTTCTTCCATCTTAAATGATTTTTCGCAAAGGTCCAATGGGCGTTTCGATGACGTTATAGTAGAGCGGGTTTTCTTTTCAGACGCTTTCTTTGAAGATGTTTCTCTTCAGCTAACACACTCTGTCAAGTCCTTAGTTTTATATCCACATTCGAAATTCCTGCTGATATCGCGATTTCTCTAGTTATTGCCGTAGCATTTGACGCTTCACTGAGTAGGGACCGCCGCGCCGATTTGCTGGTGTCAAGCTATATTTTCATCCGAATACGTATCGTTTCCCGTAGTTTTCTGGATCCTTAAAAATTTAAATTTGGGCACCGTAGCGCAAGTGGTTAGTGCGTCGGACTACTGAGCCAGCGGTCTTGGGTTCGAATCCCGGCGCAAACACCTAAAAAGTTTTTCACAGTGCCCACCTCTTCCGAATGCCTGACAAGCATTCAAGAGTATCATTTGTCATGTAAAGCTTCCCAACTCGCCGTTCAGAGACGGCAGAAAACTGTAGGTCCCTTCCATTCGTGCAAAAATATAACGCGCACACACAAATGGTTGCGGGAAGCTAGACTTGGTTCTACCTAGGACTGCTAAAGCCAATTACATATTTATTTTATTTTTATTTTTTTTTTAATTTAAATAGTTTGAAACAACTGTACGACTGTGGCTCAGAAGTTCTGGCGCTTTTTTGAATGTTCTGGATCTTAGTTTGGTTTAAAATCTTTCCAGACCCCATTTAAACTTTTTTACATACTTTTTTTTGAATCATATTACTAAAACACACTGTGAATGGAACCGCGACTGCAATTCCAAAACATTTATTCCCTGTCTCAACCACTTGTCGCGGGTAATTAGTGAAAAGTTGCGAATTCCGAGAAAATCAAGGGAAAAAATGACTACGAGTGATTACAAATTGGCAATGATTACCTAAAAGCCATATTGGCAGCACATATGGAACAAAATGATCGAGAAGCACCTCAACCAGTTGCCGAGGAATGTATTCGTCGCCATCACTCGCTGGAAAATCTTACTCAGTATCACTGAGTTCTTCAAAACCAGGCCCAACATCTATGTACTTAATGTAGGTATATGTACATAAATGACTTCACAAGTATTTTCAAACTATAATGATTTAAAGACTTTGTTTTCTTACTTGAAGGACTATGTTCATAACTCATAAGACTGACGCGCAAGTGACTACAAAAAAAGCAATATACTATTATTAAAAAAATGCATTTATCTCCTTCATGTCCAAATCATTGTCTTTGATTTTTCTTCCTAAGTTGCAAAAAGGAGGTAAATGGAGTATTTAACTTCTTCATGCAAAAAATAAAAGTTGTTGGTTTTGCTTCTTCCTTCTTCCACTACATCTCTCACTTTTGTACTGCATTTACCACCTTTATACCACATTTCAAGGAAGGTAACTCGGAATCTAGAAAGCGTAGAGGGACGTAAATTGCACAGAATTTTAAATTGTCATATAACTTCTTTATTTGTGAAAAAACCCAAATTTCCAAAAATATCACTTAACCCCTTCTTCATCTGAACGCTTCAATTATAAGCAGAAAAACAAAATTTCGCCGCCATTTAACCATATTAAAAAATTATATAGATACATGTATTGCGTGACCGCCTGAAACCCTTCATGCCCTATTAGTGCGGTTTCAGCCCAGGAAAGTCCACCATAGACCAAATTTTCACACTTAGGCAGATCCTGAAAAAAACTCAAGAAGACCAAATCGATACTCACCACCTATTCATCGATTTCAAGCATCTAGAGGCATGAATGGTATAGAGCCATGTCTCGTTTCGACATCTCTGACAAACTCGTCCGTCTTTGCAGGATGACAATGGAGAGAGCTCGCTGCTCCATTAAGGTCGGTAATGACCTCGGACCGAGACCTTCGATGTCGAAAAAGGATTCAGACATAGTGATGCGCTATCATGCGACTTCTTCAATATCATACTTGAAAGAATAGTTCGAAACTCACAAGCCAACACACCAGGATCGATCTTTCAAAAGTCCGTTCAACTACCTGCGTACGCCGACGACATTGACATCATTGGTAGAACCAAGCGAGCTGTCATAGGTGCGTTTGCGAGTACAGAAATGGAAGATTTAGGGCAAAATAAAGTATATGTTCACACTCAACATCGACGAATTGGACAGAACGTCACAATAGACAGTTACAACTTTGAGGTAGTAAAGGACTTTGTCTACCTCGGCTCTGCTATAACAACAAAAAAGGACATCTATTTGGAAATCAAATGAAGGATTACACTTGCCAATCACTGTTTCTTTGGGCTAAGAAGGCAACTCAGTATTAAAGCGCTTTCCCGATCGACTAAGGAGACTCAATGTAAGACCCTTATTATCCCAGTCTTGCTATATGGAGATGAAGCATTGACCTTGTTGAAAGCGGATTAAGATATCCTTGGTCGTTTTGAGAGAAAAATCCTTCGTAAGATATTCGGTCCCATTTGGGTTGACGGGTTTTGTAGGAGAAGATTCAACCACGAACTGTACAACTATATCGACCATCGATCAAATGTGGAAGTTTGTTAAATATCCGACATGAAGTTATACTATAAAAGTTACGAAACGCGGTAGTATGAAAAGCAGGTATCGATACTTGATTTAAAGAATTTCCTCGCATACTATAATTGTCGGTTTGTCTGAAATTAAGATGTCCTGAGCGTAAAAAGAATATTTTGAGCATTTTATAGCAGTACAAGTGGCGGACTGGAAGAATCTTCAAATCGTTAAACAATGGAAATCTAGGATGTTAACGAGGCTTTCGGGAAATTTATTTCTAAAAGTGTTTTTGAAGTATCAAAAGAGGTTGAATTTTATTGAAGTAAGCTCCTCCCCAGCATGTTATCCCATATTGTTATCTTGAATAAAAAATTCCATAGTAGATTTTTAATAAAAGTTGGGAAGAGCAAATATTGCGCTAAAAATATACATTTTTAAAAGTGCCACGAAAATAATTTCTCCAAAAGCCAACCCAAAAACATTAACCACTGCACCTGAGCCAGCTATGAAAAGTGCACGAGGACAAAATTGTGCAGTAAGAGAGTTTGACAGTCAGTTGCATGAAAGTAGACCTCAAACATTATTTTGGTTTTTGAACTAATTACTAGTTTATGCCCCGCAAACCATTATCTTAATAGATAAAGATCCCACTTTATATCAGCGCTGAGATTTAAGACAGTGTCTGAGCCATAAGCGAAACCAATATCATCCGCAAAGGCTGTCTGTCGGTGACCCTCTAAACGGCAACCTAAACAGGGAATTGATATATCTGTGGCCACAAGCCATAACCGCTAAAGTCGACTTTAAACGAAATTGAGATTTTGATGCCATTAGATTCAGCGTACTCGAATCTATTTTGTAAATTTTGTTCAGCTTTTTATCTTTAAAAATCTGACCACAATTTCAAAAAAACATAACAGCTTTAGTTGAGATTGAGGAAAAACAGACAAACTCAACAAAAAAAAAAAAACTAATTTTACTGTCTAAAGTTGACTTAAGATCAAGATTTACAACAGGGAATAAAGACTTAACTTGGCTTAAGCTGTTTTTCCACATTAAATTTATACAATTATTAAATTTTTTGTCGATTTAAACTCAAGTTTAGCTATTTTTCCGTGTTAATATTTTTTTTTGCTCATTTTTTTTTATAGGAAGAATAGGTAAAAAGATTTTCCTATCTGCAGTTTAGCACTCTCCAGAGAGGATTTTTTATGATGAAAATCCTAAAAGGCCTAACGACTTAAGTACTACTTTTGTCAATAAAACCGTTTACAGTTAATTTTTAAAAAAAAAAAAAAAAAATTCAACTAAGAAAGAGTAAAATTATCTTTATTTGACTTTTTGTTTCAGCGCGATCGGAGTTTCCAATCCCAATAGAGCCCAATAGAGTCGTTTGTAATTTCACGCGTCAAAAACTTTAAACTACTCTTCTGAAAAATGAGTAAAATAGACTTTAGCGGTTTTTCCTTGTGACCACAGATATAAATAAAAACAGTATGGGTCCTAGAACAGAATGGCCATCAACGCTCCGGCTGGGAGAATATTCGATTCTAACCCAGAGGGTCAGCGCAGCAGATGACGAACTTGCCTAACGTGGTGCGCACAAGTGGAAAGGGACCTCAACCAACTTGGAGTGTGCAACTGGAAGCAGTTAGCTAAGGACCGAGCTAAGTGGAAGGGGTTGTTAGATGAGGCCTTGGTCTAACCCTGTCTGTAGCATCACCTAGGTACATAAGTAAATAATATATTTAATGTATTGCAACATCGCAACGCCTCAAGTTTGAATACAAAAGCTTTTCGGCATTTACGAATGCAACCATCACACAGCTTGAAGACTTACAGCTAAACGTCATGCTAAATGTCATTCTTTGACAAAGCTTAATTTTATGTGAATCATTTGTATCAACGAGATCCATATTCAAAGATCTATGTATGTAATCTGTCACTGGCGTACCGTATCACACGATCCATTTCCGCAGATTGTTAGTCCCGCTGTATATTTTTTCTGCGATTAACCCGTCCACCTCTTTGCGACTGTATCCGTATGTAGTTGCTTGTCATTGTTTAAGCCGATTCACTGCTCCTGTTTTACGACTGCACAAGTTGTAATAATTCATTTCATACTGACGCCAATATAAAATGTTAACTGTAATGTTATTTGGGATTACATATAACCGGAAATTATGGCGTCTAATTAATTGATTTGAGTGCTGGGAGCAACAACAACAACAAGTGCCAGTTGACTACACTGAACAAAAATGAGCTTCTGTGTGTGTATTACTTCCGGACTCGGGATTTGAGAGTATGTTTGCTTATTTTGCCATTTCAACAGGTAATTGTTGTTTTATATTGTTTTGTATTTTTGCATTGAATTGTGTTTTCCGTTGAACGGGTTTATTAATTTTGTTTTTGTTGATTTTTGTTTTATTGGCCAATGGGTGGTGGCAAACATAGGCAGGATGCAGCGATTAGGCTAGGGCGATTGGGGATGTTCAGTCTTTTTGGTGGTCAGGCGGTTTAGATTCTGTCACAATAGTGGTGCGAAATTATCGGTAAGCTTGACTTTGAGAGTAAAAGGAAAGTCCTTGTGGCATTTAACAGCACCGTTAGATATGTATACGGACTACGTCGTTACGAACGAGTATCCCACCTTGCCATGTCACTGCTTAACATGACATTTGAAAATTTACTTAACTTCCGCACTTTGACCTTGCTTTCGGATATACTCTAAACCCATCAACCTGTTGACCTCTTTAATGAAATTTATGACTATTCGTGTACATTTATGTACTATTTATGTATGTCAAAACGTTGGTGTATTCTGAAAATTGATGCATACACGAATTTCGTGCGTATACGTAAATGATTTTGAGAGTTCAGTTGAATATTCAATATCCCAGTATGGAATCTATGGCGATTTCATCATGAAAATCTTGAAGAATGCCTTTCCAAAATCATGCCTAGGAAGCGATGGCTCTTGTTTTAAAATTCAAACTTTTAACTTTTAAAACTTGAGATTCAATGCGTTAGCACTTCGCTTCTCAGGGAATAACTTTTTTAAGTGCTGTGTTTAAGCCTTGCCAAGGAAGCGAGTTCATAATGGCATCTGTTTTTAAATAATAAATTCAAACCATACTTTTGAATAACCTGGCAACGATGGCATTACCGTTCATGACATCGCCATGTTAAATGTTAAAATAATGCATGATATAATGCTTAAAGGAAGCGGTGATTAGCATGGGAAGGTCTTAAAGAATGACTGTGGCAATGTGTAAGTTCGCTTTTGGGATCTTGCAGTTCGCACGAGATTGCATCAAGCACTTTCGGAATAATGGTGGAGATAATATTCTGCGGAATGCCGAAAAGATACTGAAGCGAGCGGAAACAGTCGCCAGAGGCCAGAAAGCGTAGCGTCAAGACCAGCCGCACAGATGCCGGAATGCTGGCACGCATGACTGTATCGGCTTTCTGGATGTACGGCGTTACCAAAGCCAGCAAATTATCGAATTGAACGGCTGACATTCGGACAAAACTGCGTTGCAATTGCGGCTTTTCGGCACGCAATTCTTCGCGGTGGCTAAGGCAATTTTTTCTCCAACAAGTACGGCGTTTGCGTGGCAACTCGACAACGTTTTGTTGGCTTTCGTCTTCCTCTTCACTATCGAGTAAATATGCGGCTAAAATAATCGCGACATATTTTTTTTTCAACATTGCATTTCATTTTATTTTTTTAATATTATATACATACGTCAACACACGATTGAATTAAAACCAATCTTTGCAGAAATATGACCATAAATTCCATTTTTGCAGAAATACATAAATCGTCTGAACCCCCAAATCAGTGTATAGTCGTTCCGGGCAAGAGTGCGCATTTTGGATTTCAGGCTTAAATTCTGGAAAATTTACAATAGGTAACAAACAACAGAGCCTATTATTTGGTAGCTATATTTATAAAAAAATATTTTACGTTTTTTTTTTAATGTTTCATATGTTTTGGTCAAAAAACAAAAGGAAGTCAAGTTGCGCACTCTTGCCCCGAAGTCAGGGTAAGAGTGCGCAACCATTTTAAGTTACAGTTTTCGTAGGTTTAATGGTTTGAAACTGTGCTTTCACACAAACTAAATTCTTCGGCAGCCTTCCATGGGCTGCTTCCATTTTAAATCAGCTCCGTAGCCTCGCAGATTTGCTTTTGGGATATCAATTTCCTTTTAATTTGCCTTTAGTAGATACGATGCAATTTTTAGGACAACAACAGCAAGATAGAGCTACAGCTTACCACCTACGACTATGATGTGCTTGTTGCATCTTATGACAGAACGTAATAGCCCAAAAATTTGTATTATTATAAAAAGTTAAATACTGAGTAAGAAAACACTGCGCACTCTTACCCACAGAACGACTGCGCACTCTTTCCCTTGACGCTACTTTTCTTTCATTGTATTGGAAATTTAAGAACGAATAATATTATCCACTAAAATTTTATCCTAAATCAAACACACATATGCACTGTTTATGTCTACATACTACTTATGGGGTATTGAGTTGCCACGCTTTTCTGACACACTTTTAAAAATTTACTTTTTTTTTAACAAAATCCGGCTTTTATTTTCTTGTTGTTTTTCTTTGTACTGTGAATTGGAATATTTTCGTAAAAGGTGTTCTTCATTGGCAGTTAGTGAAGCACACATTTTCTCATTTAGCGATTTTTGCTAATTCTTTCACAGATGGAGAAAATGGCACTGCGTACTCTTACCAACTGCGCACTCTTACCCCCGAACGAATCTACACAAATTAATTTATGTAACCGTATTGGTGTATGGTGATAGGCAAATGAAATTTGTAACTTTGTGATAAAATATACAAATCGTCTGAACCACACATAGGTATTTCTGGCATACATAAATCATTTTTCTGTACGAATTTTTGTGGAATTTGTATATGCCATCTACACCATCGTCTCATATTAGCTTAAGAATAAAATGAAATGTAAGTATTTTACTTTTATAAACTTAAGAATGTAGTTCTCAAATATACCCCTAAATTAACTTTCACTATATTATAAGATATTGTATCTTACAGTGAAAGTTTTCCGAAACAGCAATTAATAAATATTTTCCAGGATTGGTTTTTTGATCTTCTTCTACACCTTCATCGGGAAAGCCTGTCACATCTGTACTCATTTGTCTTAAAAGTCTTAAATCACTTCCACCTTGGGAATGTTTTGCTTTCGAATGAATAGAAAGAATCTGGAAAACAAAAATTAAGAATTTCCTGATGACAAAAGTAAGCTTTCGGACATCTGACAGTTTTTTCACCTTGACCAATTCACAAAGTCCTTGAAAGCCAAAAAGTCTAAGAAGCCTAAGATGTCGTGGGCTTAGTGTTAATAACTTTTTGCAGAAGTACCTGCCAAGCAGTAAATAAAATAAATACAGTCATTCACTTTGGCGGAAACTTTTCAACATCTGTCATTCATTTAATTCTTGGAACCTCCAATCATCAATACAATTTCTCTTATGTAGCTCCGCGAACAACAGTGTATCTATTTCTTATTACAGAAAACGGACGAGTATCTGTAACATATAAGAATGAAGGAATTTCATATCTCATATCATAAGCATTCTCGAGCAAGGAGCCGTCAAAAAAAAGTACTCTTTTATAAAATTCACATAAATATCATTTCATCTTGCTTTGTATCCCCATGAGGATTCGCTTCTCAAAAAAAAAAGGACAAAGCGAAACTGAAAATGGAACGAGTAACGATTTACTCTGCCATTTTGCGAGTTTTTATCTGCCCTCTCTCTCACTCTCTTCTCCCTTTCGTTGTTTCATTATGCTGCCATCCGCCAAGCACATACGCTGAAGCATGAGATATTAAATTCTAAACGAGCTTGCAATAACAATATCCTCGTGTGCTATGAGCATCCTTCTATGTATGCACGATACCCAAGAAAAGGATAAGCGACGATTGAAAAATACATTCGACAATGGAACTCATGTTGCAACCAGTTTTCCCTCAAACACTCAGGCCATCGATACAAGTGCTACGAGCAATGCATGCGGATACGGGAAGTGGGAGGGTGGATTGGTGGGTGGCCATGACGGTGAGTAACATTTTTTTGTGTAACACATCCATGCTTTTCCAGAAGGACTCGTGTACTTAATTCTTACTTTACAGGGGGGGGTAGAAACTTTTCACATTTGAGCCAAAGCGAATAGAAAACTTTCGTCCTTTCACTTCTTGCCTTATGGATTTTAATTTCTATTTTTTTTTGGCACCAAATGTTCATGGCGGTGTAATAAATGAAATTTTACACGACAAAGACTCCGGCGAAAAAAAGGGACAACGAAGGAGCGGCGCACAACTCAAAAACTGAAAAGTAAGAAATAATTTGTAATAATTGCAGAATGTTTCCACCATTTATCGAGGTGGGGGCACAATGGGCCAAATGAAATAAACTGTGAATTTTGTTTACGCCCAATTTACAGGACATTAAAAAGCGGCACACACAAACGTACCTACACATGTATCTCACTCCCAATTTTCTCTCTCTCCCATCCACCCACAACATCATTAACTTTTGCGTTTTGCTTTTATGAACAGAATCTGTGTGGAAATATACTGTTCGACGAGCAACAAAATAAGGAAAAAACAAACGAAAGGGGGAGAAACAGAAGAAAAAAAAAGGAAAAAATTAAAACTTTGTCAACAAATCTTTTTAATATGATTTTGTGCCCTGCCTCATGCCTAACCTTTGAGGACTCCAGGACATAGTCCAGCAACTTATGTAGCATTCAGAGTAATGCCTATGCCAGCGCACGACAACGGGGAGAGCGGTCTGGTAGTGTTGGAATAAGTCTCTACAAATGAACTAAGAGTTGGAGTTTGAGTTGGGGTGGAGTTTTTTTTTTTCTTCTTCTTGTACCAAAGCCACCATCCACTTAAGAGTGAGTGCCTCTGTGTTCAGTCGATTCAAATATCCTCGGGATCTGTGAAATGGGGTATTCTATGGTAAGGGCTAAACAAATCACTGTATGAGAAAGTGGAAGGATATTGAAGGTGCAGATTGGAAAGTTTTTCCTTCTTTCAAGCAGGCGAAGCGAAGAAAGAAAAAAACTCAATTTTCTGTTTTGAAAATTGCTCCAATCAAAGTTTTCTAGCCTCATCAATATTTTCTTGTATTTTTCTATCGTCCTTTCTTGATCATACGCATGGTGTATGAGTGGGATATTGTATTTGGGGGAGGGGATATTTTATGAAACAGTGTGGCTCGGGAAGGGATAAGGTAAACACATGTGCTGCTGTTATTTACAGTTCTTTTCTGAAAATAAGTTCAACATAGGTTTCTAGGACTGTGCTATTTTTATCGTGTGTTTTGTGATTGCCCATTCTACCCATACAGTTTAAACTGAAATTTATCTTGATTTGGATTTTAATCCATACAAATAATAATCAGTCAGTCAATTCTCAATAAGTGATCGAATGCCGCAGGGTTCCGTATTCTGTACGAGACTTTTTCTCTTCGCAATCCACTCCTTTGCGAAAGGCAGTATTTTCAACGTCGCTTATTACACAGTGCAACCACTAATCTCGGGTCTAAGATTTGATGATCCTGAAAGTAGTAGAAACTCTGCATCATTCGTTTTGCCAGATTGGCTGCCTAACGTAATTTTATAGCGTCATGAATATTTTGGCTCAAACCTTATTTTGAGCACTTTTTGTTTTTCTTCTCATGGCTATATCTTGGTTATTCGTAGGGATTTTTTTTCTGTAATCAGCAAAGTTATAGGTATTGATTAGGAGAAAAAAGTGCAAAACAAACTCACACAAAAAAACTGCATCCAGGGCCACAAAATCGTAAAAATTCACATTTTTTTTTACCATTTTTTCACATTTTTGCCCATAACTCGTATGTATTTGCACTAACACCATCTATTGAAAAAAAAATCAGCCCAATCCTTTTCTTATATTTAGTTGACAAACACAAAAAATAAACACTGTAGCACGGTGGTTGCGGTAGAGCTGGGTAGGGTTGTCGATCGCTGAAATTTTCCACCAAAATAGTCCTGACACTCACCAGAGTGCAGAAAAACTCTTAGCTTCTTTGGGTTTTTTGTTGTTTTATTAAAAAAAATTACCTTAATCCTCTTAACAACGAATAATAATACAAGAAAATTAATGGAGGAGGAGAGCTGGATTTGCATTTGAAAAATTGTTTACCCACGAGTAAGCGATTCATAAACTGCTGTACCCGTTGAACAACTCCTTAAAGGTTACTGAAAAGGGCAATAGCCAAAGCAAATCAAAAAAAAAAAAGAATTCTACTTTAACGCGAGTGTGAATTAGTTCGCAAAATAGGAAAGTCACCCGTATCTTGTAAAACCAGTTCAAACTCCCGATTGATCAAGAGTACCCGTCATCTGATCGGGGCGGGTTATTTATACCAAAGAATATATAATAACCAAGAAGACGCATCTCATACAAATTTTTGTACTGAACATTTTTGTATGGCGGGTCCTAATATCAGGACCCGCTCTCTTAAATTACTTATTTCAGGAGCTTTTTTCGCTCATCCTACTCTTTCCGTTAAGAGCTTCTCTTATAACACACAGAATGAATTGACTGCGGAAATTTGTAAAGTAGAAACCGGTTTCTTCAATTTTGTGCCTACGAAAAGGGTCAGTATACACTTCATGATATTTCAATAAACTTTGATTTCATTTCAAATTGTTTTACCGTGATTTACGATTCCAGGTGGTCAGTCCAACGATTTGATGTAAATGAAACAGTGTTTGATATGCGTGGGCAGATTAATGCCGTTGCATCGTATGTAACAAGTTGAGAAAATGATCAGCAGGACTAGGTTGTACCAGCACGCTCTGTAGTGGACGGTCCCTTTAGGTTTTTTTGCATGGTTGGTTGAAAATAAGAATTTTATTTTCTTCGCTTGTTGTTTACTTTTGATATTTTGTGCCTCGATATGTATGTGTGCGAGTATGGAATAACTTGGTATTTTTGAATGTTTGCTAAGTCAGGATTTAGATGAAGCGAATTTTCCAGGCGACATTTTTTCAATTCTCTTTTGTTCTCGTATGGATTGTACATACGAGACGATTTATTCGGGACGACAAACAACAACAAACAGCCGTGTCTAGCTCAATTCGCATATGTTACTATGGTAACCACACAAGCAAATGTCAAAAACTGGAAAGAAAACAAAAGAGAACAGAGAAATCGCCTGGAATTCCAGCGACCCAAACGACATTTTCGTTCCCCGCTCTTTTTAACCCCTTCATCCACAAACAGAGGCGACAAACTGGAAAAATCGCTTCATCTAAATCCTGACTAATATGATTCGTACACTTAATAGGAATCGGCAATCGGCATTCATTGACCCAATGTAGACTATGTGTTGATTACGTCACTGAAAAGAGGTGCCTTTAGTTGTCGCTAAGGTTATTATGTGAAATTGCAATTATTAAATGGCATGCATCCATACAAAACCATTCAGGCGTTACGCTCTTGCAACTATCACTGTTTTTATTTTCCTGATTTCTGGCTGTGATGAGAAAATTAAGTCGAATGCTAAAATATGTTTTTTTGGATATCTCAAAGAACTCCTCCGATGGGGCATTCAAATAACCAAAATCAGTACTTCGGTTATAATTTTTCTGGAATATGAAAAACTGAAAAAATGAAATTAATTGGTTTGCTTTGCTTTCAATACATGTGACTATGCGCTGTATATGTATTGTGTGCTGTACCACGTGGTACATAACATATACTATGATGGCCGCCGAGCATACAAAATGTCAAGAGAAAAACTTTTTTGTCTTGCCTCTCAGTCTCAATCTCAATTGGATTGTTATTTTCTTTGGTTCTCTTACGTTGTGAAAGAGCTTTTTCATTATCGATAATTTTTTGGTGGCAGATAATACTTCTTGGTTATTATATATTCTTTGTTTATACTCATCAAGAAAAGCTTTCTAATGCAGAATAAAGCTTTACCTCGCTCCATATGTTTTAAACTAAACTTAACGAAAGCTTTCAAGCATGGCTTATTATATGAATATAGAGTACAGTACGGATTGAAATTTTATTCTTTACTTAATTTGAAAGAAAATTAATAAGCGTAAAAATTCATTGCAATTATTAATATGTATGTAATGTTATATGAAAATAAATAAAAATAAGAAATGAAAGCAGATAAATGTGAATGCAAGAAAACAAATGAAAATAAGAAAATGAGTGTAAATAAGAGTATAAATGAAATTCATTAAAAATAAGAAAATGTAAATAGGAACATAAATGAAATTCATATAAAAAATACTGTTGTGTGTTGTGTGTTGAATGTTGAGGTGTTACAATACTTATTTTCTATGTAAAATTAATTGAAATTTAAAACATAATCGTTACAATATATTTGTGGACAATGTGGCGTATACGTAATTTGTTTTCCTCCTTTTTCTTTTTTCGCTCTTTCTCTGAGCATTTTTACGATTTTGAGGCCCTGGCTGCAGTTTTTTTTTGAGTCGGTTTGTTCCGCACTTTTTTTCTCCTAATCAATACCTATAACTTTGCTGAAGACTGAAAAAAAATCCCTAATCCCAAAAAGTGCTAAATATAAGGTTTGAGCCAAAATATTCATGAGGCTATAAAATACGTTAGGCAGCCAATCTGGCAAAACTAATGATGCAGAAGCCCAAGACGATGACCTGAAAAATGTCACACAGTGTTATTTATTTTGCATACTATAAGGGCAAATTAGTGGAACTGCGCTGCACTCCCTAGTACGTACCATTGAAAAGACGCTACACTGCAAAGAATACACAATGGTCGTCTTTCTATACATAGAAGGTGCCTTCAATAACATCAAATCGGAAGCCATAGCGGACGCACTTTAAAAGCTCATGGTCGAGCACTCGCTTAGCAAATTGATAAAGTTGATCACAAGTCGAATTATCAACACTAAGCTGGGTGAGTTCTCTTCTAGGAGATTTGTCAGCCCCCAAGGTGGTGTCCTATCTCTCGTTCTTTGGAACTTTGCACTTAATAAACATTTGCTACTTCTGGAGGGTGGGGGATGAAAAAGTAATCGCTATAGCTATCGCTGCCAAGCATCTTCACACGGTTACTGAGCTCATGCAAAATGCGCTAAATAAGCTCTCGAAATGGACCGAAAAATGTGGACTAGGGGTCAACCCTCAGAAAACGGAACTAGTTCTTTTCACTAGGAAATACAAAATCCCTCCTTCTCTAAAAGGTACCAGACTAGCCTTTGTCGACAAAGCAAAGTATCTGGGTCTCATCCTGGATAAAAAAAAAAAAACTCAGCTGGGAACTTAATATCCAGGAAAGAGTAAAGAAAGCTATTATAGTCCTCCACTCTTGTAAGAAAGCCATTGGTAGCAAATGGGGACTTCAACCCCGTATAACACATTAGCTTTATGTGTCTGTAATCAGACCAATTCTGATGTATGGCGTAGTTGGCTGGTGGACCGCACTGAACAAAGCTATACATCGCAACAGCCTGGGGAGAGTACAAGGATTAGCCTGTCTGTGTAGCTGTCTGTGGAGCTCCGGAGCACTAAACATCCTGCTGTATCTCCCACCGCTTGAAATAACCGGTAAGCAAATGGCAGCCAGTGCTGCCATAAGACTCAAAACCATCTCACAGTGGTCAAGTATCTACACTGGTCACCTCACAATATTATATCAATCAACTCTCCCCGAAAACATGGACTATACTGTGCTGAAGCCCAATTTCGACAAACACTTCAATTTCACTATTCCTGGATAGGTCCTTTTGGGATGAATTAGGAGCTGCAACAGACAAGTCGATACACTTCTACACTGATGGCTCTAAAACCAATGAAGCTGTAGGAGGAGGTGTTATCTCAGACAGATTAAAACTAAATCTCTCCTTTCACCTCCCTTATCACTGTAGCGTGTTTTAGGTGGAGATTATGGCGATTTCGGAAGCACTGTCCTGGATCAAGAGGAATGTAATATCCACTAATATTAGCATTTTTTCGGATAGTCACCTGGCCTTGAAATCTGTGGAAACAGT
The DNA here is from genome assembly GCA_949775065.1 of Brachyopa scutellaris. NCBI lineage: Eukaryota > Metazoa > Arthropoda > Insecta > Diptera > Syrphidae > Brachyopa > Brachyopa scutellaris. The sequence continues at coordinate 191,645,243 of OX459112.1, forward strand.
TTCGTCGACTTAATAGACCACCTCCAACTGCCATTCATCTTTGATAGAGATGGCTAAGCAGTTTAGTATTCACTTTTACTGGGTGCCGGGACACAGGGAATTGCAAAGCTGACGAGCTCGCTAAACTAGGAACAACAATATCTTTTATACCCACTAAGAAGAATATAGGTATGCCCCTCGCTACTTATAAGCTAATACTCAAACTTGACACAGTCAAAAAAAACGAACGCTAGATGGAAAGGTGGAACTACCTGCCGCCAAACAGATCTGGCCTAGACTAGATCTAAACCGCTCTAAATACGTTTTGTCCCTTAATATGCTACATATAAATACGGTTGTCGGTGTCATTACAGGACACTGCCTTATAGATAGGCATGCACCTAGGCTTGAAATCATTTCAAATAACTTCTGTAGAAGTTGCAGAGACGAAGAAGAGAAGGAGAGCCCAACGAATCTCCTCTGTTCATATCCAGCTCTTTTCCGTAGTAGAAAACTACGAAAAAAAAATAAATATTTGGCTTCAGCAGTCCTAGGTGGAACCAAGCCTAGCTTTCCGCAACCATTTGTGTGTGCGCGTTATATTTTTGCACGAATGGAAGGGACCTACAGTTTTCTGCCGTCTCCGAACGGCGAATTGGGAAGCTTTTACATGACAGATGAATGCTTGTCAGGCATTCGAAAGATTCGAAAGAGGTGGGCACTGTGAAAAAACTTTTAGGTGTTTGCGTCGGGATTCGAACCCAAGACCACTGGCTCAGTAGTCCGACGCACTAACCACTTGCGCTACAGTGCCCACGTAGTAGAAAACTACACCCAGGAGAATACTTCTTCGACGATCCCAGTGACCTTGCACAAAAAGACGTGGGAAGCCTTTTTTGCTTTATTCGAAGCTCCAAATGGATCCCATGAGTAGCGGGGATAAATACCCCCAAGATCCTTGGTATCACAATGGGCCTCCATGGGCCTAAGTATGCTGGTACTCATTACCGGCAGCCACTGCTACCTAACCTAACCTATTGTATGATACTTAATATTTTGGTGGTATTTGGGGAATGAAATTTGGCTGCCGCTGACAAAGATCGAATTTGTACCCAAGCTCGGTATTACAATTAACCTGAACTCCAAAATCTCGCAGACATCTGCTCTATCTCTGACGGGTTTTCAGGAAACGAAATTATGACATTCCATTCCATGCTTTTTTTCTTGCACTTTCACTTTGTCAAAACCATAAACCGAAATTCAGTTTGTTTGTAAACTCGTGTCTTCCACGCAGACTAAGGGCATTTGTAACTCTGCATGCTTTCCAAGAATTTTCAGAAAGCGGTACAATTTACTCCTACCGTTACCTTGCATTTCACTCATGAACGTTGAGTTATGCTTTCACAGTCCATCCTCATGATGTGTAGAAAAAAAGGATAGTTTCTGGTCAACTACCAAAAAGACAACGGCTTACATACTCGTACAACATATCCATATCTTGGAGTATTTCATTCAGTTAGCATGCATCCTTTCCTATCTTCCATCCTGCCACCCCCCCACTCACCCAACTCAGGCATGACATATTGTGAGTGACAGATTAAAATGAAGTTGTGAGCATTTCTGCTTTTTCCCAGGAATTTTATTAACACCCACACGAGTACATATGTACGTATGAGGATAGATGCCAGTATTCAGTTGCTGTAGATAGAAGGACATTCTGCAAAGCGTTAGATGTGGCAGCAGTACAGCGTTGCATGTGGTTGGATTGGATGATGACTATGATGGAAATTAGTTGCGTGATTTATGTACACACAATCAGTGACGCAAATGGGTGGACTCAGTGGTGGTAGAGTCTTGTCTTACTCTTCTTTCTTCTCCTCTGTCAAAAAATACAAAAATACAACAAAGTGTGGTTAGGTGTTGCATGCCATGCCATGCAATGCAAATGCATACCGAAGAGCTGTCTCGTTAATGTCATCAAGGACACTTGCATGTGTATAATTTTGGAAAAATTGTATCCATAAAATGATTTTTGTCAAAATAAAATAAAATTGTTTATGACAAAATGGCAGGCAACGATAAAACCAAATAGGATATTATGTATCCTTAGAGAATGGAACCATGTCTGGAGTGTGAAGGTGTTTTTGCTAACAAATTTGACACGAAATTTGACAGAATTGGTGCAATTTCTTACGTCTACAGAATGAAGTGCCTGTCAAAGTTGACTTACACACACACACTCTCTCTCTCTCTAAGTTTTAAACTGTCAATTTAAACCTCCAACAAACTAGATGTTACACCGTGAATATTTTCCTAATTTCATACGATACAAAGAGAATAGAAAAAAGATATAGAATTTAAAAATTCGAACGTTTGCATTTGCAACTCAAGCAGAAATGTGGACACTCTGACACAATACAGATGTGCCAGTTACGATAGTGTCCTTCAATATCGAATTGAATAAATATTTTTAAAATTGTTTTTGAGCAAAAAACAATAGAAAACATTGGAATGCTTGTCTCGTTGCATTTTGAAGTGAATGAGTGTAGACAATGTGTCACGTAATGTAGTTTCAATTCGAGACGGATATACACATGTACTCGTATGTATTTACGTCCTTGCGTACATATGTGCATACATCAATAAACACGAGCGTGATCATCCGTGTTACAGAAATACAGATAGAAAAATGAAAATATTTGCAAACGAAAATAACCAGGACTTGTAAATTGAAAATTCCAAATTAAAAGTCCTGGGGGTCAATACGAAAATAAAATTGCTAAGTAAACATGTGGACATGTTTTTATATACGAAAGTTATAGTACCTAACCATTCCTACACTGATTACAAGTAGAACGGATCTGGATTCGGTTGATTTGGCTTGATTTTTTTTAAAGGTCCTGGCCAGCCATGCGAAGGGCACTGCGAACTTAAATATCCCTTATTCTGCAATGTCAGTTTAGGGGACTAGAAGAGGTTACATTTTTTTGATAAAATTGGGGATCTCACTGGCGGAGACTTAAAGAATTTCGCCGGGATCTGGGATTTCTCTGTGGAAATGTTGTCTCCTTAAGGAATATAGTACCATGCAGTCACATGGAATAACTTCCGCATCCGCAGTTTCCTCATCTTTTGTGCAGAGACGATATTCGGTTTCCTGAATGAGACCTATTTTGTCTAGGTGATGTCAAAGATGGCAATGCCCTGTTAAAAATTATTCTATCTTCTAAGGAGTAAGTGTTTTATGGATTTATTATTGAAGGATTTTATGGCCCTTTTAGCCTGAAAAAGACTTTGGGTACTTTCCAAATGGGGAATACACATTTTAGCTGAGTCCGGAATACTGCAAAACATTTCAGGGCGGTAATAGTTCATCGGCATTTTTGTTTCCATCGGTACTATCGTCCGATGGATTCAAAAGGTCAATAATGTTTGTGGCTAGTGGTTTTATAGCTGCTTGACTATCCGTGAGAATATGAAAGCGGACACCTTTCATTCCTAATTCGAGGATGACGTTGGCGAAAACTTAAATGGAATGAATTTCTGACCGAAAAACAATGAGACTTTTTCCCATTGCTGTAGAAATTTTTCTGTTTGCTCCGAGTATACCAGCACCCACCCCGGTGTCTATTTTTGATCCTTCTGAATACCACTTGTAACATTTTAGGTCTGAGGTTGGATTTTTATAGTTCCATTATTCATGTTTTTTTTTTCACAAGGTGTTACGAAATAATTTTTTTTTTAAATTGTTATAATGTTTTTTTTTACTGTCGATTTTGGCACCTGCGGAGGAAGATCTTACCATCTTTACACAAATAATAGGTTTGGCAATCCTTGAATATGGTTCCAGCAGGAACTCTAGGCAGACTGCCATCAGAGTGACGATAGAGCTTCTTTTCCGGTGGAACGATTCATCAACGATTCAAATCGGACTTTCATTAGCTTTTGCGCTCATATTTGAAGTCCGCTGTAATGTAGTGGCGGCGGCGTATTAAAATAAAATGTCTCAGAATAATTCAAACACTTTTCTTTAGTATTTATCAAAGGTAATATAAGTAGGTATTTATTGAAATGGTTTTGAAAGTTATAAATATTTTTTAAGGTTTAAATTTTATCTTGTCACTGGCTGTTTGTTGGCTGGTTGGCTGGCTGTCTGTTTCTTAATTGTATTGTTTTGGACGTCTGTCTCGTTCGGCATAAAGGTAAAAACTAACTTATGAACGTTGTCAAAGATTTGCAGATGCAGAAGTGCAAAATTGAATCTTGTCTTTGTCTCTCTCTAACATCCGCTAACAACGTTTAGTTCAGCTTTTTAAAAGGAGTAAAACTCAAAAATCATAGCAAAACTTTGGACCTGAAAGAAAAGCCTACGCCCGGAAGCCTTCATTCAGTGCAAATTGTGGAAAAGAAGAATTTTTAACTTTAAATCCTTACGCATAAAGCAGAACACCTCAACTCTGCCCAAGATTTTTTTTTTAAAGGTCAAGAAGATTCAATGGACTCATTCAGAAATGGTTCTTTCTCACCTTTTTTGATATTCTGTCTGGTAAATCAGATTGTTCCTTATTCACAAACACACATAAGTACATAAATAACATATATATACAGTGGTGGAAAACTAACTAGAAACAAATATATTTTCTACGAAAATGTGATAACAGCGCTCTTATTAACTACAATATATTTGTATTTTCAAACAATTTATGTGTAATTTGTATCTTAATATCTTTTTATTTAATGAGAAGAGCTAGCTTTTGGTGGGGTAGCCTTTATTCAACAAAATGACTGAAAAGCTACCAAGTCTGGCATCTGTAAAGAAGGATACTCTTCCATACTTTCTCAATATTTTTTAAAAGTTCCGCGGAGTTAGTGGACTTTTTTGTTCCCAAACCTTTATTCACACCAGCTTATAGGCTCTCAATAGGATTTGTATCGGAACTTTTCACGGGCCACTCCAAAACACTCATCTGTTACTTCTCAAACCAACACTTTGTTTAGGATAATTGTTCTGCTAAAATATAAACTATGCTGGTAATTGGTCAACAGCATATGGCTCCATTGTATTGTACAGTATGTCCTTGTATACATACTGATCCGTATTTTCACATTACGACCAACACCATACAAAGAAAAAAACGTTCCCGAAATCATGACATTTTTACCACCAGGTTCAATACTGGTGGATTGTATCACTGCAAATTGTTTTGATGATGTATTATTAGGATCGAGTTTTTTATTAATTCAGATCAGAACATTTTAAACTTAGATTCATCACTCTAGAGTCTAGAAGATTATTTTCTAATACGAGATGTTTTGGTGTATGCTCTAAGCAAATTGCAACTGACGTTTTTCTGTCTGTCCTCTTTAATCCGCCCGCTATTGTTTTTGGGGGTTTCCTCAGTCGCGGATTAACCTTCTCGGCGCCCTGAGGTACGCTCAGTGCTTACCGACCCCCTTATTTAAACTATCCAAGAATCGTAATTTGAATGGTCTAAAATCGAAGAGTGATGGGTAATCGGGTATAACCGCCACGGGAGTAAGAAATGGTTCAAAGGTATTATGGTCCAAACTATTATACACGATTTTCTTCCCACTTTTTTAACATGTGTTCTGTTAATACTCAATGGGATAGTGTGGAAAAGCATAACGAGTATTTCCAAGTTAAATAATAAGCTAGTTTTTAACTCAATGTTTGTGTTATACAAACTGGTTGGGTGGTTTTTTTTATGTATTTATTGCAGGTGGTAAGCTAATTTATACGAGTATGTTGTGTACATGTACTTGTTTATATGTTATTTGGGTTCTGAAGCTAGTGCTAGATATCTGTTGTGGGGACTTTTAAACGTTAATTTAATGTATCCGTTCGTACTCATTTGCTCATTTTTTTAGAATAAAAATAATTTTTTTTTTGGTTCATTTTCTTTGAGAATAAAAATAAAATAACACAAAATTTGCCGCCCTAGGCTCGAGCCTCACGAGCCTAGTGATTAATCCGCCAAAGGAAACCCTTTGATGTCAGTTTCAGTGTACACCATTACAACAGAGTAGACCATCTTTTTGGAGCACACCTTTTCAGTTCCATCCATTGATCCTTTTTCCCGGCAGTAACAATGCACGATAACTTATCGATAAGCCTTCTCATCTCGATAAGCCATCTCATCTCCGGTGTGTACCTCTTGGTTTTTCGTATTGTTTTTATACTTACTATTGAAGGTAACATAATGCTTACAGAAAATAATTGAAAATGATAAGGTCGTAATATTTCACTCTTATATCAATATTCGATCACTGTTTCTAATTATGTATTTCAAATCTCAACGAACTTCAGTAATCAATACAGGCGAAATAAACAGCGCAACGATATTTGGTACCAAAATGGTGTTTTATCAGTGCAGATATCTTGCAAATAAATATGAAAATAAGGTAGCGAAAATGAACAATACAGTGCACTCTCGATTTTTGCAAAACTCGTTGCTTGCAACTCATGTGGATTCACTTTGTTTCGATTTTTGCAATAAATCCAAAAAAATTCTCGGTTTTCGCAATTTTGAAATTGTACGACACAAAATATGAGCTTACCTATACGCTTACTATTCAGTGTTGCAGATAAAGCAAACTCTTGCTGCCATCATAAATCGTCTACTAGATGCAGTACAGGTATACAGTTATTAAATTAAACTAGTGGACCGGTGCGAGTAATCTCGCATGTAGAAACCCTACAACCGTTTACGGTTTGTCAATGAAAAAAAGAACGTAGGTACAGGTAATACAATTTTTAGTAACTTTACTCATATGCACTTTTTTAAAATTGTTTATACTGATGGACAAAGTTCAACTGATAAGATTCCGATCAGTGTAAGAATCATTGAAATCGGTTCAGAAATAAACTCTCAGGAGGAATCACAAGCTCTTGCGTTAGCGATTTAATTATGTACATATAAAGATTATCGATAATGCCCCTTGTCATCGAAAAGAATCAGTAATTGAAATTAGGGGTCTCAGCATTACTATAGGCGCGTTTCGTTTGCAAGCCTATATAGGATTAAAAAAAGCTTTCAATGTTTAATACAACAAAACCCTAGCCTAGATAATTATCAAGGGTTCCATTGAAGAGATGATGCAACTGCAAAAATTACGCGATCCAAGTGATTTTCTGCTAAACTATAATAGTACATGTTTATTCATGTACCTGTATTTCAATGTTTTATAAACATTACATGCATACATATTTACATACAGTGGAAGTCGCTTATAACGACGGTGAAGGACCGAGCAAATATGATCGTTATAACCGGCGGACGTTACATCCGACTTTCCTCCATAAGTATTCAGAGAAAACTTAAAAACATTTACAGAGAAAATTAATTCATTTTATTTTTAAATTATCAAGGACATTACAGAGTTCATGAATAAATAATATTTTTATTTTTTTTTTGAAGTTTAACAAAATAAATTACTCCAAACTCGTGTGCTATTACGCTATTTTTTCACCTGACTCCAAACGGAAGAAAATCGCTGCCTTTTCCTGTACAGAAAAGTTCCTACGTTTTCTAGAACTCATGGCTGCATAAGAAAATAAAATCAATAAACTCCTAACTAATATCCTACTACGTACTATAATCAGAATCACTATGTAAAATGCGTTAACTCAAATAAATACACAAAACTCTAGAACTAAGATCAGCTATCCTGGCGATAATAATAATATGCAACAGATAGACAGTTGCAAAATGTAGAACGAGTATCATCGGTGGCGCAAAAAAAAACACTAAACAATAATTGTGTAAAATCACTGGAATGAACAAGAAATATTCAGATTAACGTACACACATACATACATATGCATATACATACGTGAATGGGTATGTAATTTTTTCTACATTTTCTCTCACTTCGTCATTATAAAGGACGACATCGATTATTTTTTCTCGAAAATTGATCCTTATATCCGAACCGTCGTTATATACGACGACGTTATATCCGACGGTAGAATAGCTTAAAATATAAAGAAACCAACCAACTGAAAGGAAATTGGTCGTTATAAGCGACTGGTCGTAATAAGCTAGGTCGTTATAAGCAACTTCCACTGTATATGCAATTTTATTTTTACAACACAGAGCATATTGTGTAAGCATTTTTAAAGTGTTTTGATTTTCTGTTCGATTTGTGCAACTTTTCGGAATTTGCATAAGGTCGTGTTTTCATTAGTTGCAAAAATCGAGAGTGCACTGTATTTATTTTTCCCATTGTTTCTTATTAGTTTTCCAGCACTGTATATTTAATGTAGGTACCTATCAAATGTCAAGTCGACTTATAATTCCACCCATCTCATCGCCAGTACAACAATTTCGTTATAATCTTGCAAATTTACCGTAGCTCATAAATTTGCTTCAGGTCCCTTTCACGTTAGCGAGACTTATGTTTTCTTTGACAACAAAAAAAAAAAACAAAATAAAAAACCCACGCCAAATGAACGATTTCCCCCGTATAATCTTGTCATCATTCCCCTCATCTCTTCCTCATTTAATGTGCCTTCAAAAATAAATAAACAAATATAAATAAAAAAGTTCAAACGAAATTCTTTTTCATCCGATTTCAACAAATCGATTTTGATTGTAATCTCCTGCACAGCTACACACAACAATACCGAACTCGAACCCTCGACGACAAACATAAACAGGATGCTTAATCCTAGCAACGCAACGGTATAAAAGACTCCAAATTCTACTGTTAATTGTTCAAAATTGCTCTTGTATAGAGCAAAAGCCTAACAAAAAGCCTGAGCACTCCCATCGGGGCAGTAAAACTGTCTCCCAGGGGCAATGCAAAAAAGGTACTACATGTGTGTGTGGTGTTTCCAGTATCCACCCCAATCACTAACGAACAACAAAAATGTTTGTACAACAAATTTTTATTTAAGGACTTACCAAGGATAATTTTCAGCCAAACAACAACAACAACTGTAATTGACAATAAAACTAAAATCACTTGAATTTATTAATAGTGTGTGCGTTGGTCCTTATTGCGAATGTGCGAGTGCGTATCGATATAACATCATCCCTGACTTTGCAAATAAAGCCCTGATGCATACGATCATATGAAATTCAACTTATGTAGGCTATGCACACATACACAGAAACAGAGGGTGGAAAATCAATGACACAATAAGGAAGATGACGATAGACGACAACGATGAAGGAACGAATTAATTGTCCAACGTATCGAATTTCGTTTTGATATCCTTCGCCTTCGGATGATGGATATCTTTTGCTTCCTCATAGCTTCCCATCCCGTTCGATATGTGCACGAGTATTACCCAGGATGCAAAGAGTTTTTAGTATAGTCTTAGGCTGTTTGTTCCCATGATGACGAGGACGACGCCGATGGGTGAGACAAAGAGGAAACATATAGAACGTCCTTACGGTTTGTTATGGCTGCTGGTGTGGGTATGGATTCTCATCTTAGCAATTTGTTGTGGATGATGGGCAGGGAGTGGGTTGAAGGCCAGATAAGGGCCCTTCGGACTGCAATCATCCCACATGGGACGATGACGACGAGTGTTGGCGCGATAACACAGAAATCGAAGGATGTACTGTGCCCGAGGGCCAAACATCGGCGAGCGGATGGCAGTGCGGGCGGCAGAAAAGACATTAAGATGTGGTATCATGTTCCAAGTGTATGCGAAGGGCGACGGGATAATGATCGACTATGCCCTGGCGTACATAGTTTCAGGATATTTGAAACTGAGGAATATGTGGGAAACAGGCGGATGGAAACACGAGAAAAAAAAAGAGGAAAACAGGACTCTTTCACAACTTAGCCCAAAGAAATTCTTCTTTGTCATTGTTCTTGGCAGTTCTATCCCTCCCTACCATCACCACCACCATCACCACCACCACCACCACCACCACCACCACCACCACCATCGAGAAAAGGACGAAAAGTTTAGCTACTTTTGAACGAAAATTGCATTTTTCCTTTCCGATGTCAGCGTTCGTATAGTCTGTCCAATCCTTCGGAGTTAGGAGGAGAGTTCTCTCAAAAGTACACCGAGCTGTGTGTACTATAGTTGAAAGAGTCGCTTTCAAACTTCCGGAAGGACATCGTTCTCACCAAATATAATAAACGCTTCCAGGCGACATGGCCATCGGCAGCGGTAGTGGTGGTGGATAGTTGCTGCGGTCACGTTTCTCCATTATTTGTCTGTTCAGTTCACGTTGTTGGCTTATTCTTTCATAGTTGGTATGTGTGAGGGTTTTTTTTTACACCGTCCACTCGCTGACACTATAGCAGAGAGAGAGAAGCAATAGGAAGTTGCCGGGAGAGGTGAGTGCTGGAACTTGTGCACTTTGTTTGCAATTTCCTTGCAGGAATTTATTGGATTCTAATATTGCAACTGTTGTAGACTTTGGCCTCATTTTTCGCGACACTTTCGGTCCAGAGTAGATGTACTTTTGTATATAAGTAAGTACATATGTATGTATGTTTGTGTGGGTGCACAAGAAGGTGCAATGTTAAATGCCTGCGAGGCATTCACTTTTGTGAACACTGTAATTGGGCAACATTTTAAAGTTGTTGAAAGAGGCATATTCAGAAGTTTTTCGAAAGTATAGAATAACAGTTTTTTCTTTTCAAATAAGAAGTGGTTTTTGAGGAGAAGTTTAACTGAACGAGTAGAAGTAGATAAGTTGTAAGAATTTAATAATATTTTTGCATTTATGCACTTACTGCTGATTTTTGAAGTGGAATTCTATGAAGATATTCGATAGATGCTTAACCGGAAGGATACGAAAACTTTGAGTAACTTTAAACGACAAATTAGTCCACCAAATAAAGCTCCCGCATTTGGGTCATAAAAGATTTTCTGATTTCAAGTAGCCTTATTAGAAAAAGAATAAAATATAAGTTTATACGTTTTTAAAGAGCGCTGTTTGCGATGAATCTTCATTCAATTTACCACCGAAAACTATGCAAAGTAAACGCTGCGACTTTTTTCCTTTTTTTTTGTCCATGATTTTTTCGGGCAATTATAAACTGAAAAAGATGTTTCCTCTGTAAATATGATATTGGTCCAATCTCGCCAATCTGGATTTAAATTTTTCGTGGTCCAACTAAGCCTCTTTTCAGCGTGTTTCTGGGTCAATATCGGTTTAGGGTTGGCTTTGCACGTCTATTCTATTAGTTCCTTTTCTGGATAATTTTTCTTTTGACTTATTGTTGGATTTTTAACAACAAATTACTTGTTTGTCATTAGAGGAAGTGCCTCTTTTTGGCCCATCATCGACATTTCCACATTCATTGTACATACCACATACAAATGCCTCTGATATTTTTGGGTCCTTTGCTGCCGACTCAATATAGTGAAATCTCCCATTACGGATAACTCCCTTAGACGGACAGATCCTTTAAATTTTAGAATTTAGATGCATAGAATAAGCTATAACGCAGAATTGAATTGGGAGAACTGAAAGGAAGAAAAAGACAACGTTGTATGCGCGGCAGATTTTGAATTTGAAAACGATAGAAATTGAATTCAATCCAAAACTCAATCAATTTTATGTACCGACTTTTAGCCCCATTATTGGCTGTAGCTTATAAATATTTTTAAAAATTTCGTTGCACTTTTGAATAATTTGTTCCTCAAATTTATTTATAAGATGGATTGTTTTCTTTTTTAACCTAACCTAATTCATATGCATCCACTTTTATACCGAATTGTATTGCAAGAGGAGCAACACATGGGAGGGAGGGGTATAAGCAGGTACCTACATATGAATATGCAAACATGTTGACGCTCTTTTCACATTACATCGTAGTTTTTATTGCTATTCCACTTTTTAACAGTTACTATATGAAAATCGGTAATACCGATCGACTGAGCAATATCAGAAAAATACCCAATTTTAGAAAATCAGTTAAAAAGTCAAGTACCGTTATACAACTTTTTAGGCAAAACCCTGATATGACATTTTGTTAGCAAGTGTCTAAGCTAACCTAAATATGAAATTTTAACAAAATCGTTGGAGCTGTTTTCGAGAAAATCCGCTTTTTATAAAATCGATCCCAAATGAAGTATAGGTAGGTAGGGTAAAGGTGTTAACAGTGGATCAATTTTTACTTACTGCGCCGTTGAGCTCGCATTTATCATAGTTCATAGTATAGCCATGATATTTTTTTCACAGCTTTTTCAATATTTTGTCTTCATTTTAAGCCCAAAATCTCAAAGCTTTATTAATGTTGAGATAGTGAAAAAATTATTTAAAATTACCCTTCCCATGTGATCCACTGTGTACTATGGGTGTACACAGTGAATCAGTGCATGGTACACAGTGAAACAGGGATTTAAAATCAATTTATTTAGTAAAAACATAAGTTTTTTTCATAACATATATATATTTATTAATTCGTTTTATTATTTAGGGATAGACAAAAGAATAAAAACGAAAATAAAAACTCTTCAAGTATTAATGCAAAAATAAATAAAAAACCTTAACAGTTCTTGTAAAAATTTCACAAAACGTTATTTTTTGTATGAAAATAAAACTGGTAATTCTTGCTCATAATTATTGCTAGCATCCGAATTTGAAAAATTAACATGGATTGAAAATTTTGAATTCTGGAGCCTCGAACTGCTACCATGTTCATGATTCACTGTGTACCAATTTCAACTGATTCACTGTGTACAATGTTGTCATTTCACAAAAACATGTTAATAATTTATAAAATATTTCACCAAAGTAAACAAATCGACAAAAATTATTAAGTCATATAAACAAAAGTACGAATATTAAACTCAAATGAAGTTATAATACGCACTTTTTTAATAAGATCACAAATAAAAAAGAAAAAGAAAAATGACTTACCTATGCAGAAAACACAAACACACGAGGATAACCACCTTCGACAATCCAATCGCGCAGACCGTTAGTCTGTTGCTAGGGGAAGTAAAAATGTGTTCTTTTCTCATTTCCAGATTCATTTTAAAATAAAAAGATACATTATGAGAGCTATTAATTCACTGTGTACTCTGATTCACTGTTGACACCTTTACCCTACCTTAATTTTTGGGGCTAGGATGAAAATTCCAAACTGACCTTGTGGTATAGTCCCACAGATCCCAGATATGAAGTTTCAAGTAAATCCGCCCAGCCGTTTAGGCTCCAGTTCGATATACAGCCGTGTTTACAGAATGAGCGTTACTGCTTTATTATATAGTATGGTGTACATTTCTCATATAATATTTAGACGGGTTTGGGTTTATTCGTTTAAACCACTTCACAATAACACCCCAATGTCGGTACTAACTACACACAGGCAAAAATGTGTTAACGAGTAATGAAAAGTTAAAACCGGGTTTTTTATTTACTACCGGCTGTAACTAAAGTCAGCTCTAGGCACTATTCATGTGCTGCTATGAAATTGCGTCAACTTATTTAAAAAAAAGTTGTGTTTATCCTTTGAACGAACAACTCTCTTAGGGGGACATAAATGCTGTCATCGTCACTGTCCGCCTAAGGGAGGTTTCACTGTACTCATTTGTGACCCTTTTGGGTGAGTTACTTACGCGCTTTTTAAAAACCGCACTCATTTTGTAACGATCTTATTTCGCCAAAGTTTGAGAATAAACGGCATAGATGAAAACAATACCCGATCGGCAATGAAGTGCAAACAAAAAGTGATTTACCGCACGTTTCTGTGGAACATAGGTTAAGAATCTTCATGCTCTACGTTGCGAACTCAGTGCTTGTCAGTACTAAGAATCTTTTAAACTTACAAAGTTTTGAGCTCTTTCCCATTATTATCAGCCTGCAATTTGGACATGCTAATGATTTCAAAATAGCAAAAGAAACCAGTCTGGTCGTATGCCATCATGCGAAGTTTACTATTTATTCCAAACATTAGGGTATTACACAATTCAATCATGACCAACTGCAGTCATATTTCTATGTTTTTCTCCCTTTATTGTTTCGCGTCAATAAAAGTTTCTGTAATGTGGCGACCGAGAGGCATAAATAAGCAAAATAAAAGTAAATAACCAAAACCAACAGAAGGAAGGTGGCAGAACTTTTCTTGCTCTGATACCAATAACTCCTGGCAGCATTTTTCCTTATTTTCTTATTTTTTGTTCACAAAAATCATCGCCTAAGGAATAAAACATCGAGCAGTTCTCCCTCATCTGTGTGTATCTTGCGTGCATGGTAGCTATACCTACTATGTGTGTGAGTGTGAAGATTTGCAAATACTAAAAACAAAAAACAAAAAAAAGTACCTACTGAAATTTATTGATTTTATTACGCAAATTTTTGCACCACTGAGAAGGAAACTTTTTCGGGTGTTTGCCCTAAATTTTGCCACCAAAACGGAAAGTTGTTGCAACAAACGAACGAGAACGAAGCGAGCGGACGAGAACGCCCCAATCGACTTGTATCTCAGCCTACTCGTACAGATACACAGCCATCCGTGCACACTATGAAAATTCGTTTTTTGTAACACGACAAGTGAATGAAGCTCATACTCGTGTGAGGTGCGAGAGTGCGGCGAGCGGTATCTAGATACTTTTATATTCGCAATTAAGCGATGTTGGTTGTGTCCTTGCATTGTGGCACTTGCTGGAAATATGGAACAGTAACGATGGGTATAACAAAGTAGCGAATAGAAGGAGAAACAAAAAAATTGATTTACCAACTACAAAAGGATATTTTTGATTGCACATGGTGCGTGTTGAAGTTTGTTAGTGAGGTGCACTGGTATGGGGCTGCTGCCACCCAATAAATGTGAGCTAAAGGGGGGGTGAATAAATTTGGACGATGAAGTGTCAGAAATTCCATGGAGCAGAAAGGTAGATAGTCAATGCATTGCGGCATATGGCCTTGAAATTGTTCAAAAATACATACATATGTATGTATGTAAGTTCGTACATGTGGGGTTAAAGGTTAGGTTAGGTTAGATTAGTGGGCTGATGAGAATGGAACATCCTCATCACACTTAGTTAGTTTCATGTGGACCCGTTGTGGTACGGGTTGGGGTCATAATCTCGAAAACCAAAATCCCGAAAATCCAAAATCCCGAAAATCCAAAATACCGAAAAGCCAAAATCCCAAAAAAAATCCCGAAAAATTATTTAAAATGGAAAAGTTTTTATTTTCGGGATTTCGCTTTCGGGACAATTTTCTTAGAGGATAGTAGACAAATGTTTGTCCATTCCCGTAAGCATTAGTGATGTTATATTTTACAATTCGCAATGTGCATTCAGTTGTGTTGATCTCATTCAGTGTGATAGCTGATAGATTAGATTTTAGTTTCGTCTAATTGATTTTAGTTTCACACATTGGCGTATACTGATCGCTCTTTTAGATGAAGACCAAATCCGCGTGAAAACATCTACTTACATCGAAAATAATTTCCGGTGAAAACCAAAAAATAAGAAAACGTTCCGTTATTTAAGAAAACAAAATATAAAAAATTTACACGAAACGTAACGAGCGTTCTGAAATAAGTTTTTACTGGAAGTCGCGTTCGATATGAACTTGTATTAGATACTACTTTGTCATAGATCGTTTCTTGAATATTTTTTGTCAGTAAGGCTTGAACTGTTTTGTTTATTTATTTGAAGTTTGTTATTTTCTTTAATATGTTAAATAAATTTTTTCCTACAAACAATTCTTTGTTTTCACTTTCGGTATTTTGGCCTTTCGGGATTTTGGATTTTCAGGAACTCGGATTTTCGGGATTTTGGTTTTCGGGATTCTGTCCGACTCCCTTGTGGTTCCCATAGTGTATTCCCCTTCCCACCCATAGTGTTAGTGTCTGCGTTTCAACCACCTCAGCAAATTCAAGCAGGTCCGATGGTGATCTATCAGATAACTCGTCGATGTCCTCGGAGAAGAATTTGCCAAGGGCTCTATTTCTAAGTTGGCCGAGGTAAGGCCAGTGACAGAGTTAGAAAATGGGCTATGTCCTCATGAGCTTTTTCGTCACCGTATTCCCTGCAGATATCATCATAATTTAGTCGTAGGTTTTTCATGTGAGATCTTAACATGTTTTGGCCAGTTAGCACTTCTATCAGCAATAACAGCGATTTCTTGCTCTAGCTTTGTTATATTCTGGCCACAATCTTCTTGATACCTCGCAGGTGGTAAGTAATTTCCACCTGTTATTTGCTTTATTTACTAATCTTTTTTCAATTTTGGCCCGAAGGTTACAGAGTGGAGGTTTAACCATCCTATATACTTGTTCTCTATCTAAGGATGAGCCTTTTCTGGCCAGTTCTTTAGCGGCTTCGTTTTGGGGAGGTGCAAATGCAAACCTCAATAAATTCCAACAACTCACTGTCGCTCGCCTAGCCAATTTTATGAAAGAAGACTAAATACTTGTTTAAAGTCCTGAAAATATTTTTCATTAGAGTTGGCTATATGCAGCGACCATAATCTACGGGACCAGTGCCGTTGATTCTATTCTTTATTTTCACATTTCAAGCTTGGGGCAATCTTATTCGATTGCTTCTTGCAAGCTCTTAGTCTTCCTGAAAATATACAAATCGTTAGAATTGAAGTGAAACTGCACACTCGAGTTTGTTGTATTTAACGGGAGGTTTATTTTTCAGTTTTAAGTGTTCTGTATCACACTTATCATCTCACTCCGGTCTCTTTCTATAAGTCACAAGCTCCCAGAGCCCCACCCTACAAGCTAGAGACTTGAAATTTCGCATAGTTAGAGCTTACTTATTCAGGCAAGCTTTGTTCGTACAAAAATAGCAGCTTTCGTCACGAATTTCGACAGTAATATTCAAAGTCAAAATCTACGCATCAATTCAGTCGTTATTCATTTTCCTTTTCTCTAATCGTTCTGAAAGTACATTATTGGTGATGGATATTTACTTACCTATCGCGTGATTATACGTCCTAAAAGTAAGAATATTTATCATAAATCTGGGAATTTTTTATCGATACGTCGGGTACGTCGGGAATTTAAAAATGTAAAATGTCACGAATCTCTTGCCACAAAAATACCTTAACGATTTATTATTCTGTTTTTCCCTTGAACAAACATTTTTAGAGACATTTTTGAATAACTCTCACAATGGTTGCTTGACTACCGTCCCGTTGTCTATAGCATTGAGCTTAATGGGCAAAAATATATGTAGGTTAAGAAAATAACTGTGTGAATTATATTTCCCAATAGAAGCTCAGTGTAGTAAGAAGATTCAATGCCTACCTCGGACTATAAATAATTCCCTATTCTTTCGCGTAATTTTAAGCGGCGCGCCATATAAACTGAGTTCAAATTCATAGAATAAGCTATAAGGCAGAATTGAATTGGGAGAACTGAAAGGAAGAAAAAGACAATAATAGCACCATCATCCGTTAGGCCCACAACATCACCATGCTGTTTTTTTTCGACATTTCCTGCTGGTGCAAATCATGCTTTCGTTGTATGCGCGGCAGATTTTGAATTTGAAGACGATAGAAATTTTATTCAATCCAAACTCAATGAATCTTATGTACCCACTTTCCCAATAATTTGTTCCTCAGATTAATTTATAAGATATTATACATATGTACATATGTACACGCGAACACGTTGACGTACTTTTCACGTAGTTCTTATTGCAATTTCGCTTTTAAACGGTTACTATATGAAAATCGGTAATACCAATCGACTGAGCAATATCAGAAAAATACCCAATTTTAGAAAATCGGTTAAAAAGTCAAGTACCGTTGCACAACTTTTAAGGCAAAACCCTGATATGACATTTTGTTAGCATGTGTCTAAGCTAACCTAAATATGAAATTTTAACAAAACCGTTGGAGCCGTTTTGGAGAAAATACGCTTTTTATAAAATCGGTCCCAAATAAAGTATAGATACATTAATTTTTGGGGCTATAATGAAAATTCCAAATTGGCCTTGTGGTATAGTCCCACAGACCTTAGATATGAAGTTTCAAGCAAATCCCCCCAGCCGTTTAGGCTCCAGTCCGAGATACAGCCGTGTTTACAGAATGAGCGTTACTCCTTTATTATATAGTATGATGATTCAAAAATTAAGATTACCTGATCTTCTTAAGAAAATTGTTAAAACTTTATAGCAATACATGTGTTGTACTGAAATAATATTCAAATTCCTAAATAGTGGAAAACTAAGCTTACAAGCTAGGCTTACCACATATTTTCTTCGGAACACTCTTTTGCTAAACTTATAGAAGCTGAATTTTACTATAATATGCACATCCCAACAAGAAAATCCGTATTGTAATTTCGAATGAAAATGCCATAATAAATCCTAGTTGAGAAGTGCAAACTTTACGCAAAAAAAAAGAAAAGAAATTTCTTAGAGTACACCGGAAATACTCTCTGGTTATAAAAACTGATTCTAGAACCAATGATAAATCCCAAATATGTACTTGAATTCATTTACAATTTCAAACTTAAAATATTTATCATTGCAGTTAGTTGAATCAGTGAAAGTTAAAAAGTTAAAATTTTTGACCTTCAGTAGCATAGAAAAAAAACAAATTAAAAAATATTTTATTTATTTAATAAGGAATCCTTTATTATTTCTTGTCTTGTTGAAATATGACATCTTTGTCATCTGTTAGGGTTATTAAGGGAATAGGATGCACTTCCAGCACTTCTTGGTACTTTTTGCCGTCAATTCTTCCAGAAATAAAAACAATTTCTGTTTTCAGATTTCTAATGAAAGCATAATAATTCCTCCTCTTCCTTAAGGCCTGTGTGACATGAGTTTCCTTTCTTTCCTGAGATCATGCCAGCTAATAGTACTTGAAGCCATCGCGTCGGTGCCATCCAGGTTAAAGAAGATCACATGAGACCACATTTCACTGTGCTGGAGGTGTGTTTCAGCGAGTTCAATGCGTGCTTCCATATGTCGCAGTTTAAGTGGTGGTTCGAACAAGCACTTTCGATACTTCCAGTTGTTCGAGGCTGTTGCCCATTTTCTAATGAGGCTAAAATCGCATTCCATATTACAACGACGAACCATTTGGGACGAAGAAGTTCCTGTTTTGGACATTTCACATAGAACGGCTCATTGTACCGTCAGCGAACATTTTTTTATCTCTCAAATTGCTTAGATATTTGTTCCGTAATTTTCAATACCTGCTTGTAAGAATTTCTTCACTACACCTTGAGAGCGATTTATTTCATTGGCAATCTGTATTTGGGTCATTCCACTATTTTGTAAATTGATTATTCTTTGTTTTTCAATGTCCGTTAATTGTTTTCCACGTACCATATTGAGAACTTTAATAAATTCACTGCGTTAAGCAAAAATCTGTTTATTATCACTCCAGAGCGTCTGCACTGCTCAGTTTTATAACTAAGTCTGAGATCGAATAAAGGCCTGAGTTTATACTCTTTCACAGGCGGATTTTTTTTTTTTTTTTAGAAAATGAACTACCATACCTGGTAAAAAAGGGTTTTCCCCAAGTTGTTGTCACATTGTCACAAATCTAATCATAAAAGTTTATTTTACTCATTCCAAGCAAATTGAAAATGTACGTTTAAGTCTACATTTTTTCACATCACTGTGTATGCAGTACAGTGTACTCTCTCCTTACGGACACCTCTCATAATCAGACACCTCTTATAACCGGACAGATTTCAAAGAACCGAAATAAATACACAATTTTTTATATAAAAAACTCTCCCATAACCGGACTCTCTCATAACCGGATACGGACACCAATGTTCGTAACCGCAATAGAATGTCGCTCTCTCTTAAATGGACAAAACACATCTACGTATGCAAACTTTTAACATAATTTTTTCTTTTTATGATTTTGTTTCCCTCTTCTTTACACTTTGCAAAGAAACGAAACAAAAATGTAAGCTTTGGAGTGTCCCTCTGCGTCATTATCACCTTCGAGGACACATGATTTTCGGTGGGGGGAACGCTAGAATGACACACGCATATCTGCGGCATTTTCAGAGATATTTTATATTATTTTGTGCGAATTTTGTAAATATAAAGATAAAAATGATTCTGCTGGTCACAGTGAAGTGAAACTTTGTCTCTGATAGGATAAATAATGGCGGAATATGGAAGTTTACTGTTTTTCTCGTCAGGGTTCCTGTCTTGTCCTAACATATCCAAAATTGTCATGACCCGCTTATTTCCTCAACCATTGACGGCATATGCTGTCTTGTCCGCGAACGTGTTATCCAACAAATATGTGCATTTATAAATCCCATTGCATTTTTAAATAGGTTTGTATGTTAAGTGTATGTATGTATGTATGTGTCATCTTACGCTTGATTTTATAGACAGAAATTAGTATTTTTTGGTAATTTGTGTTTATGACATAAAAATGAATTCCTTTATAAAATAAAATGAATACCACATGTCTTTTGTATTTCTTTTTTAAAGAACGTCAATTTATTTTTCTCTCCCATAACCGGACACCTCTCATAACCGGACAAATTTCTCGGTACCGTCAGTGTCCGGTTGGGCACCGTAGCGCAAGTGGTTAGTGCGTCGGACTACTGAACCAGCGGTCTTGGGTTCGAATCCCGCCGCAAACACCTAAAATTTTTTCACAGTGCCCACCTCTTTCGAATGTCTGACAAGCATCAAAGAGTATCATTTGTAACGATTGAGCTTCTCAATTCGCCGTTCGGAGTCCATTCGTGCAAAAATATAACACGCACACACAAATGGTTGCGAGAAGCAGGCCGAGGTTCACCTCGAGCTGTAGCGCCAACTAAGTAAGTAAGTCCGTGTCCGGTTACGAGAGAGTTTACTGTATATACCTATACCTCAGTTTGAATATTTTTATCATTTTGGTTATTTTACTGTCTAAAACCTCATAAAGACGATCTGTTAACTGATAGTTAAGTTAAGTTCAACAGTGTTGTTTGGCCAGACAGAGTTGTTAAGTTCGACACTTTTTATGAAAACTGTCTACCACCGTTTGCCGTTTCTCATCCCTTGTACTTATACCATCCTCCACCATTCAATCATCCTCCAATAATACAGTTCCTAAGCTTGCTATTTTGTATTATCGAACTCTATAAACCAGTACCTATACCACAAGACAACCTCCAACAAGCGTAGACAGTAACTAAATATAACTAGGAAATTAACCCTCAAAAAAAAAAGAAAAAAAACTAAAGGAAAAGTCATGATTTAACAACAGTAACTCATAGGTACATATGTATGTATGTATGCATGTATATACATACGTATGTGCGTACCTACCTCATAAAGGAACTACCGAACAAACAAAATATATTGATATGCATCACGCATAAGACGACCTTGACACATGAAAATCCACATAAAACCAAAATGCCCCTAACGACTCATCAGCTCTGCCAACTAAAAAGGTAACATTGAACCCAGCAAGTATCCGTATCCAAGAAAAAACCAAATCAGACATAAAAAAATAATTTTTTTTTGTTTCTTTCTAAGACGCACCTCGATTTCGCGTCCTGCGGAATGATCATGGAGGTGGGATCCACTAGTCGAAACACAAAGAAGAAGAGATAGTCGTGCTTACTTACCTACCATTTAGGTCAAGGATTTTTATCCTTAACGTACTATTTGCTGTTATATGACGCGGAAAGAAATAGTAGAGGACTTTGGAGGTTGACAAATTATGTAATTTTATCAGAAAAATGGCGGTACAATGAATTAATGGAAGAAAATCGTCATGATTTTTTTTAAAACTATTCCTCTGTAAGGAAACATAAATCGGGGTCGCAATCAGCTGTGAAATAAAATTTACAATAACCTCGACTGTATCTATAGATTTTTACAATCTCCTAAGAGTATGCACTCAAATTCGAGTAAAAGCATTGAGTGGAAAATGATTTTCTACGAATTCGAAATCGAATTGCGAAATGAATCAAAGAGAATAACCATGCGCAGCAAAGAAGTTCGACGATGATTCTCATTTTTCTCACGAGTCTTTCGAACTTCGAAAGTATCTGTATCTGTAAAAGTGAAACTTCGAAAAGAATCTACGAAAACTTTCGTTCTCCTTCGATTCGAATATGCTGAAAGTCAGTAATGTTGCCAGACACAATGTTGACACAATCATACGACAAGTTCCACTGTGGATTCCATATTCCGCTCCTTAGATAAATCACAAAATACTCATTTTGACGCCTTTCCATTATCGTTATCCAGGCATCAGGCCTCCCTTTGGCCAAGCAATAAAAAGGACATATTTATACATGTAGCGCCATTATCCACTCCCATGCCCAAAAGGTCTTTCCATCGCATCTGTGTGACTGTGTGTGTGGATATGGATAACGAGACTTTGATTGTTCGTATTATTAGAACTCTCGCATCCCCGAATGAAATGTGCGTCCGTATCCGTGTGTCTTGTGTCTTCTTTCTCTTGATGATGACTGCGTCCTAATGTCAACCATATGTATCTACGTACAAAAAAGAATCGTACTGAGTTTGAATTCTCCTCTCGGCCCCTTTGGATAGAGCCCACTTTACTCAACCTATAGTTCCTTTCAAAATGATGGCAATGTGTACGGTGTACATGTCTTATACACTCGTCGCATTATCGCATTTTGACGAATATCCTGGCGATAGCATTACATCAAGTTCCGAGATGAACCATAGGAACAAAGCATCGAAACGTGACCAAATCAAATTTAATGTTTTGCTATTTTGCTACCGCCTCCTTAAAGCCTTTCTATTCACATTTATCCTTCAGCATCACCTGTTTACTCCACCCAAAGAAGGGTGTTTGTGTCCTTCCTGTGGGGAGAGAGCAGAAAAAAAACCAAATGAAGGATTCCTCGAAAATGGGGTGGTGATTTATGGTTTCGGTAGCAATTGGCGAAATGGTTGGGATTCCAATAAAATTAGATACAGCACCAAAGCGGAGCTCGAAGGAGGCGGGTGGTCGTCGTTACGTATTAGAAACACAGAATGTGGTACGTTAGTTGACTTCTCTCGGTTCAGGTCGACGACGGCATCGAGAAATGCGACTTATATTGGCGGTTATTCCAGGGATGTTTTTTAGTACTTTTAGAAATTAGATTTTTTCATTCTCTCCGATTTCCGATGTCGTAAGGCACACAAGTTGTCTTTCTTTTATTTTTATTTTTGCCTTCATCTGCGGGACATTTACACATGATTGAGTAAAGATTGTAGTATGTCGACAGGAAGTGTAACAGAAAATTTATTTATGAATTCGATATCCTGGCTCGAGTTCTCGAGTTGTAATCGTATTTTCTTACGAATGAAAAAAGAAACAAACTTTATGATTCCTTAAGAACTACAATGAACGACTGATGTCCTTTGATTTTTTTTTTAATATTTTGCTTGAACAACAGATATCT
The DNA here is from genome assembly GCA_949775065.1 of Brachyopa scutellaris. Lineage (NCBI taxonomy): Eukaryota > Metazoa > Arthropoda > Insecta > Diptera > Syrphidae > Brachyopa > Brachyopa scutellaris. The sequence continues at coordinate 191,668,547 of OX459112.1, forward strand.
TAAGTAAATTAAAACTAAAAAATAAAACTTTTACGAGGAAAGATCAAACGAAGGAACTTTTGCTTGACTGGGTGCAGGGTGTTGCTTGAAAAGTCACTCTGCACAAAACGACGCTCGATCTACGGTCTATAATGCGTTATTTTGTTTACCACATTGGATGCGCTTCTCGAGATGCGAATTCTTGAAATAATCTTAAATACGAGGTGAGATTAATGGTAGTCGTTTTATGTTCCCCCAAATTATGACAAGATGGTGTCAATTTTTATTAACCGTTCTACGAAATCCTACCAGGAGCTACTCTATTTTTCAGAATATTGTAGTATCTGAAGAAAGTATTCTGAAGGAATTAATCAAAATTAAATCTAATTTTGAACCTGGTCCTGACGGTTTACCTTCATTTTTTCTTTGTATAAAATGATATGCCACTTGTTTAATTTGTCATTAAAATCGGGTACATTTCCTTCTGTTTGGAAGAGTTAATTTATAGTGCCTATTTTTGAATCGGGTAGAAAATGCAAAGTTAAAAATTACAGAGGAATTTGTAAACAGTCATCTTTTCCCAAAATATTTGACTCACTTGTTACTGAACAGTTTAATTTTAATCTCTTATATCATTGACACATAATTACTAATGTGTAATAATGTGTCTATGCTTATACGCAATAACCAACATGGCTTTGTCAAGAAACGATCAACAGTAACAAATCTTTTTCAGTTCACTTACTTCATAATTTCTGAAGTTAGTTAAGGTTACCAGGTTGATGCTGTCTACACTGACTTCAGAAAAGCATTCCACCAAGTAGACCATAGAGTTCCAAAACTCTTTCTTATTGTGGCTTTCGTCCCATCTTCGCAAAAGAATTCTATGTGGTTCATTTTCGGTTCCAAATTTCAAAAATAAAAAGACAAAACCTCCGCTGCACGGAAGTGCATGAGGAACATTAATATGTCTTTGTAGTTATTTTTTTAAAATCATTTATTAAAATATGTAATCGTAAAAGATTTTGAGAAAAATTGAGAGCATCATCGTTTCATTTCATCTTGTGTCGTACTTTTCAGTTAGTTTTGGCCATAGTCGGCAGTTCCCCTACTTCCCTTGCCAACTCATCAGCAAACTCGTTGCTTTCTACAACACACTGACCAGGCACCCAACATTGTCTTAACTGGTTCTGTATAATGGCCTTAGCAATATTCGGCAGTTCCGGACTATTCGTTGCATTGTCAAGACCACTGGAGTCCTAAGTACGATTAGAACTTCTGCCTGAAAAGGCTGAAGGCATCCGGGTGTCTTAAGCATACTTTTAGCTCTGTGTTTATGCAAAATATACCAGTCCCCGTTTCTTTTACAGTTTTAGATCCGTCCGTGAAGACTGCAGGGTCTGCATGCCGAGTAACTGTATTATTCGCCCACTCTTCCCTACAGGGTTCTATTGGCTTTGCCATAGCCAGGTAAAAATGGAAAAGAAACAAAAAACAACAACAAAACCAAAGGAAACCACTTTCTGTTCTGTTATCACGATTGAAAAATCGAAAAGACACAAAAATCAGAACCGTTGCAAACTCAATTTAACAGTAAGTCCTATCCCCACGATTAAAAAATATTAAACCAAAGTAATAAATAGAAAGACACAAATAAAACCAAAGGAAACAACTTTCTTTTCTATCACGATTGGAAATAGAACAAAAAGAAACAAAAAAAAAAAAACAAAAACAAAAGCCAGGAAACGAACCGGGAGCCTATGAGATGAGAAGCCGACATACCATACACCGAGGTACTACCCATTTTAAAAAAATTAATATCCAATTTAGTATATATTTCTCTGGTAACACTTTTAAAGCGCACAGATCTCAGTACAAACATCAAGCGGTTAGGCATATTAATGTCAAAAAAAAAAAAATCAAAAAATCAATGTTACCTCTGGTGTTCCCCAAGGGAGCCATATAGGCTAAGTAAATGTAAAACATTTTAATGTTTGCTGACGATTTTAAGATACATAATATGTGCCAGGCAATGAAAAAAGTTGTTTCCAACGCTTAAATATGTATCTTACTTACTTACTTACTTAGTTGGCGCTACAGCTCGAGGTGAACCTGGGCCTGCTTCTCGCAACCATTTGTGTGTGCGTGTTATATTTTTGCACGAATGGAAGGGACCTGCAGTTTTTTGCCGACTCCGAACGGCGAGTTGAGAAGCTTAATCGTGACAAATGATACTCTTTGATGCTTGTCAGACATTCGAAAGAGGTGGCACCGTGAAAAAACGCTTTTAGGTGTTAGACCCGGCCAGAAGTTGAACCCGGGCAGCATTGCTTGGTAGTCCAACGCACTAACCACCACGGCCACGGCGACCACAAATATGTATCTCCAAAAATTTAATCTGTGGTATGTCCTTGAATGTTGGTAAATGCTCTGTCATAAGTTTTTCGCGTCTTAAACAGCCTCGCATACATATGCACACCTATTTTATAGATGGTAAAGTTTTTCCTCATGTCACTGCAATTAATGATGTTGGTGTCATTCTCGACACAAAATTATCATTCATAACCAACGTTGAATACATATCTAACAAAGCAAATATAGCCCGGGGAATGCTAAGGCCTGTGAATTCTCAGACCCTTACATTAACTCTTTATTTAACATTTGTAAGATCAATCCTTGAATAGGCATCTATTGTTTGGTGTCCCTATTACCAAATTCATACAGAGACAGGATTGAATCGATCCAAAAAAGGTTTCTTCGTTTTGTTGTTAGAGATCGCCCTTGATATGACCAACGAATCGTACCATCATATCATTCAAGGTTAAATCAAGTTAAATTAAGAGGTTTTCTTTCAGACTCATTTTTAGCAGGATGCGGCGTCCCTAAAAGGAGTCACCTAGGTCCACTTTTTTTATTCTTGCTATTAATGATGTTCCATAAAGCAACATTCTTATATTTGCTGATGATATGAAGATTAGTAGTACAATTTCAACCCATAAATGACTGCAGACTTCTGCAATCAGACATTGATAACTTCAGTACCTGGTGCTGCAAAAATGTTTTAGACCTTAACCCACTCAAATGTCAGTCCATGACATTCTCTAGGAAACGGGTACCGACTACATTCAACTACTTGATATCGAATTACTCTTCTGTCGGGTTTATAGTTGTAAGGACCTGGGTGTTTATTTTAGCTCTGAACTTGATTTCAAAGAGCATATAAACCACATTATGAATAAATCACTATTCTCAGTATTTAACAGTCTTGTCCGTCCTCACCTCGAATATGCTTCGCAAGTATGGACACCTCATCAGAAAAATCTCAATGCTCGAATTGAAACCGTCCAGCGAAGCTTTATTCATTTCGGATTGAAAGGTCTTCCCTGGGACGATCTTTTTAACCTCCCTCCATATTTGCATCGGATAAAACTGTTGCAAATGCAACCTTTGGCTCAAAGAAGGGTTAATTATGATATCATTTTTATGCATCAACTGATCTCAGGTCTGATTGATGCACCTGACTTATTGTCCTGTTTAGGATTAAACTTTCGTGGGGATCGCATTACCTGCGTAGTATAGAGTTACTGCATGCTCCTCATCATAGAACAAACTACGGGATGCATGAGCCTACTAATCGCATGAGTAAAATCTATAATTTAAATGTAAACTTTCTTGACTTTAATCTTAACAAGATTACACTAAAAAAATGTATTGCGTAGGTGATGTTCTTCGCACATAAATTCTAATAATGTATATTTGTTCTTATAATCTGTTTATTTATTGCTTGTTGTAGTGTTGTATGTAGCGTAGCCTAACCACTCTCACCACGCCAAAGATCTGATAGTGTAAAAAAAAAAATATAAAAAGGAAAATTACAAGTAAGGAAAATTATAACCAAAGTTGTCTTTGTCTTCTGAAAATTATAAGTTTTGTGCTCCTTTGATAAAACATCACCTTCTCATCCAAGCACTGCAATCAGAAACAACGTCCTGCTTCAATATTCGCCTTATCTTAGTAGGCTACTTCAATTTGCCCGCCCGATTAGGAAACTAATTATCCATTTCAGTCCTCCTCCTTAAAGCTTCGAATAAAAAAGGAGAAGTCCCAAAACCAATCGTACACCGAACGCACTGTCGCATGTCACATTAGACACAATTAAGCGCGTTCTTCCTAAATCCGCCACCAAATGGAGGATCCTCAATCCCCGTCCCCGCTCCAGCTGTTTGTTTTCCTCTACCAGCAGCAGGCGATGATGTGGCTCATACCCAATACATTATCCTGTCATTACCGGCACAGACCACCCATGCTAACGAACTAATTAGGACTTTCAGTAGCACCGGAGATTGTCTCCGTAGGAAACAAATTAAAAAAAAAAAAACGGCAACTATCAGGACACAATCGAATGGTGTCCTGCTGAGCGATTTTCTGCACCATATGCTCCGCAATGGAATTCGCAGTTGTTTTGTGTGGTAAACGACCAGAGCGAGCCACATTCTGCGAATATCCGCAAAAAGAAGAAAAGTGAGGAGAAAAAACTAAATACATCTTGCTGGATGCTGGCAAAGGGAAGAAAAAAGTAAGCCGCGCATTCATCATCTCACTTAAGCGGGACGGCCCAGGCAGAAAGGAATTTAAATGTGATGCTCCTACCTGAACTGCAACTGATCCTCTCGTCGTCGCCGGCAATTGAATAAATTTTCATTCATAATTATTCAGTTGGGTTTTGTTGTTTGAATGTAAGAATGACGGCAAAAAGAGGCCAGGTGAGGATCATTCTTGTTCGTATCCTTTTTTTTCCTTTTCTGCAAATCTTGCCCTAAGGCTAACTATATGTTCGTGTTGAGCTTTGTAATTGGGATTGTGTTGTAGACTTGTGGTCGTGGACAATGGAATGTGAGGGGATAAATAAATACAATGGAATAAAAAGGATCAATCGATAGGAGTTTTAAATTGCAAATGGGTGAACAATTTACCAACTCCTCTTTGTGTCTGACATAAGAAAAAGGTAACCGCTCGTACATACGGTCTTCCAGGAGCACAGGCGGCAGTTAATTCTTATTGAATTGGTGCTGCAAAATGTCTGTTATTACCACAGTCTTTGATTTTTATCAGCAGATGCCCTATAAAGGAACGTATGTGTGCGTGTACGGTGTAATAAGACCTCATGGCAGTTGATTGAAATTCGCATTGGACAAACGTAAGATATTTGCTTAGTTTTGTCCTAACGTTCTCAGATTCCCTCTTGATATAAATTCATATGTACATATTCGAATGAATACGTGCGTAGCTTGTAAATATTTCGGTTATTGTTAATGTTGTTTTTGTTTTGTGTGTTTTTGGCTCACACCCACTTTCTCGAATTACCTATTTTGGTCATCTTTGTTGTATTGCCATACACAGCAGTAACTTTTACCTTCTCTACTGAAACCCAAATTCAAAATATACTGGAATGTTGATTCACGTTTTCTTTCCAGTCACGATCAAAATACCCGTTTTAGACATATTTTTTGAATAAATATTCCACCGAATTGTATAATTTTCACGATTTTGTGAATGAACTGTATCGCTCAGGACCCTGGGTCTTTTTAAAGACGCCTACATGACACAGAGCTATCTGGAAGGTTAGGTTGAAAGGGGTTATGAGGCTGAGTCATTATAAAAACACTAGGCACCATAATGGGCCCATCGCGATCCCCTGGGACCATCGTATGATACCGAAACACTTCAATCAAAACAATTAATTTCCCTGCAAATTTTTAGAATTTTATTGTGGCCTGCTTGGCTAGCCTTCTCCATTATATTAAAGAAGTAATTCCCTAAAAATTTCTTACGAAAATGGGCAATAGCCTGTCAATTGCAGAGGATATGTTCAATATCCTCCGATGTTCCTATGTCATTGCAGTATCTGCATTCGTCCATATTTGAAAGGCCCATTCTTTAAGCATGTTTCCTTAAGAGACAAGCTATCTGGAAAGATGTTTCAGAATCCTCTGGACTTGTCAACAACCCAAGCGATCTCATAGAGAAATATGTAATACAAAACCGACTATGCAGTCAATCTTCACAGCCGCAAAAATTGGCAACAAGGCACAGCGATTGCCGAAGTAGGAGGCATAGTTGTATACACGAACATCCATCCATCTTCACAGATGGTTCAAAAACAGAGGAAGGAACCGGAGCAGGCGTCTTCTCGGAAGAACTTTGCATAAGCCAGTCTTACCGACTAGCGGACTATTGCAGCGTCTTCCAATCAGAGATATATGCAATTAAGAAAGCAGCACAAATTGTCCTAGCAATGGAACTACCCGCCACGGAAATCACCATATGCGTGGACAGCCAAGCCGCACTTAAAGCACTAGACTCCACATCGGTAAATTCAAAGTGCGTTAAGGAGTGCCTCGTGGCACTTAGAGTGATAAAACATGTGGGAATAGAAGGGAACGAAACAGCAGATGGACTGGCCAGGAAAGACTCTGATATAGATATAACACTAGCCGACAGACAGGTCTTACCGGCTTTCAACACAGCTAAAAATCTAATAGACCGCATCACTATCAATTCAGCCGAGGACCGTTGGCGCAATACTAGCGATTGTGTCATAGCCCGCAGTTTATGGCCCGCAGTCGACCAGGAAAGAACAATATCCCTACTCTCTATGAAAAGAAGCCAAATCCATATACTCACCGGTGTTATATCCGGCCACTGTATAATAGGAAACATGGCCAAAAGATATGTCATTTTCACAAATGACTTCTGTAGAAGTTGTATGGATGATGATGAAATAGAATCTGTAGCACACCTTCTATGCCACTGTCCGGCTCTTCAAGAACGGCGCCTATCTTGTATGGGAGCACGGTTCTTTGATTGCCTGGACGACCTGGCTAAGATACCGCTTACAGACCTAAAGAGATTCATTAATAGATCGAAATGGTTTTGTTAAACGCATGTTTCGACATGCACAGCTATGTATTCACAATGGACCTCTGGGTGAAATTGCATTCAATGTAAATGACCCTCCTAACATAACCTAACCTAACCTATATATACACGAAGGGATCAAACATACATATATTAACGGAGAATCGGGAGCTGGTGTACACTGTCCTTATACTTCAAAAAAATAAATCCATCCCTCGGTGACTGTTTTTCAGGCCGAAGTTTTTACAATTCTAAGCAGCGTAGACGAACTCGTTAATGACAAAATACCAGAGACTTGCATACACATCTGCTCTGATGATCAAGCCACACTTAAAGCACTTGCAAAACCAATAACTGACTCTAAGGTAGAGAAGGAATGCAATGTATAGCGGTACAAGCAGTGAAAACCACTTACAGTCAGTCAAAATTAGTTAGTTAAAAATTCTCTTTTTTATCGATTAATATTCGTTTCGACATTCAATGGAAAACTGTTTCTCATCAAATAATTTAGTAACTGGAGAAGAGCAATGTTAAAAAAAGTAAGGTGGCCGACCACTAGTGTCTTACCCTATATCTAGGAACGGCAGTGAATATCGTAAAACCTAGAATGGTGTTACACCGCATCTCCACGTGCTATTTCAGATAGCAGGATTTCATAGCAAGCTATGAAAAAGAGAACTGTCGAATTTGTGTGTGGGCAAATTATAGCTTGATATTTAATTTTTTTTTAGATCCAACCGCTTGCACTCAGCACTTCTATAATTTCACAAACATGGAAAGTGCCGAAAATTGTTTAGTACAATAATTTATTTATCTCTTCTTGTGACATCTTCCAGTCGGCTATAATTATCTTTTTCTTATTCAAACGCAACGAACGCAACCAATTTTCACTCAAATGTCAAAAATTAGCAAGATATCTTTAGCTTGCTAAATATCCTGCTATGGATAGCTTGCTATCTCAATTATATTGCTATTTGCCGTCTCCATTAGCTATTTTTATAGCATGCTAATTATCTTGCTATAAATTTTAGCTCGTGGAGACGGTCTGTAATGCAACTTGAGGGGTCTTCTTTGAATTCGCCTTTTTATATGGTGTCATCCGCGAGTCCAAAATTACTTATCTCTAATCCAATATTCCTCTTGTAAATTTATAACAGGACTATCGATCATATTTTATCACAGAGTTCCTTATACATTTGTAGGTACATATGGATTGGATGTCAACAAAGACAAATCATTGTAACAGACCATGTTATGCCAACCTTAATTCAGATCCTTATGAACACATGGGATTATGCCGGTGTCAAAAAATACCATCACCACCGTACCGGACCAGTGACAATTCCCTATGCAGCGCCTGTCGGTCCGTATTCATTTCGTGTTGTTTTTGTTTGTTTTTTTTTGTTTTTTTGTTGGGTTTGTTTGCCAAATCCTGTACAAAGGTCCTTTGCAGCAGAAGGTCCCCAATACACTACTCCAACTCCATCTAACATATATGTATATCTTAAATATGTAATTGGATTCAGTTGGAGATTGCTTAAATCCACACACGGAAATGTAGCACACGTGTATTGTTCTTAGCTACATATTTGCTCGTGGCTCGTCCTTTTGTCTGTTCTCATAATTTCCGTTCCATAATTAGTTTCTAGAGTTCCTGTTTTCTTTTCTCTCTTTTTCGATTCTTTTCGATTAATTTCGGATTTCGATATTCCGACAGGCATCATGGGAATCCATTTCGTGTGGCCGGCCAAGCGGCGACGACGACGCCAGAGGAGCACGAAATGAAAATGGAAAATTAACTTGGACCAATCTTATGGAAGATGATTGTGTTACAACACACACACGGTTGGAACTTGGAACGCGAAAGCTAATTTTTGAAATTGGGTTTTGGATTCTAATTTAATTATTATTCCGTAGACGATGATGATGATGATTATGAGGTATAGGTCCTCGCTTAAAGACTACATTGGTACAGTTAACCTAAAACACCACAGCCACAGCTAAAGGATGACCAGTGGGGAGAAAATTCTGGCGACTCGTATAAATTATGGCGAAAACCGCAGAAATGGAGAACGCATGCATAAGTGTTGTTAACGGCTTTGGCTGGCGGACCGCAGAGTTGGAAAGGCCAAATGTTGTCCACCGTCAATGTGTCCTGTCGCACTGTCGCAGAAGTAAATTACGACCGCAAAATATTTTACACACCTTTCGTCGGCTTTTTTATGTTTGTTTTTATTTTCGACTTTTGGTGAACATAATTTTTGGTTTTGAGAGGTAAACTGTTTAAATCTTGCAGAATGCTCGGAATGTGGAATGCATAAAAGGGACCACACTGTTGGTGCATAGTTTTCAAATAAATAATTGCGTTGAAAATGCTTGGAATTGAAAGCATCGCGTTGGTCTGGTCCATTGCCAAAGAGATTCGATAGTCTCTGCTTTTATTTAAACGGCTCTTTTAGCTGCAAAAAGACAAGTGGTGCATATGGCTCAATACATACAGAACCTTTGATTGTAGGTAGGATAATCAGAAAATAGCTTAAGCCAGCTGCGAGGTGTTCTGCAATGGAGAAAAATCATATCGGGTGAAACCTTTACTTGGTAATAGGTACCTCTACAGCAACTTAGACGGAGCTATAATTGGTATATATACCTTTCTATTTTGAATAGGAACTAACAGACGAACTGGCCCCAAAAGTTTAAGTTCCACAAAATAGAGACCAACAATTTTGGGATTGCTCTCAGGAAAGTACGAAATGTCCATCGACTACAACCACCAAAAATTAACTTGTATTCTATACCAGCGAGAAGCAACTCCCAAATAAGTGCCACATAGAACCAGGAGCAACGAACGCCAGTAAAAAGGCGAATAAGTGCCTGGCCACGCACTGAGCGGCTGAGCTGAAAAGAGAAGTTTGAATAAGAAGAAATGCGCTTGGGTTGAACACTTTCGTTTACAGGTCTTACCGCTATGCGAGTCGGAAAAATAATAGGAGGAAACCTTAGTTTAATCCAATAAGGTTAACTAGAAAAACAGGAAAATGGGAATTTCTTGGGATATTTTTGGGAGCTGACATGGAACGTTACCAGAGTGTCATCCATTATTTAAACTTTTCAACTTTCAATTCAACTTTATTGAGAAAATTTCAAAACAAATTTACAATTCTCCCTTATTTTATAATTTTGGCCGACTCTGAATGTATGTCTGTCTGGCTTAATAATTACATACATGGTAAATCGTTGATATGACTTAAATCTTATTTTATATTCTATAAAAGAATAAAATACAATTATTTTAAGGTGTATGCTTGCTCCCGATATACAACATCAACTTAGCTCCTATTGGGCTTTTCTAAATATTACATTTTAAATTGGTCGCCCTGGCCGTGTTGGTTAGTGCGTTGAATTACTACGCATGCTGCCCGGGTTCAATCCCAGCAAAAACACCTAACAGTTTTTTCACGGTGCCACCTCTTTCGAATGTCTGACAAGCAATCAAAGAGTATCATTTGTCACGAGAAGCTTCTCAACCCGCCGTTCGGAGTCGGCAAAAAACTGTAGGCCCGTTCCATTTCGTGGATAAAATAACACGCACACACAAATGGTTGCGAGAAGCTAGGCTTGGTTCTGTATAGGACTGCTGACGCCGTATATTTATTTTTTTATTTTAAATCAATAATGGCAAAAGTCTTTGAAAAACTATTACTCAAAAGGCTTAGCAAGATCATTGAAGAACGACGACTAATCCCGAATCATCAATTCGGGTTGAGGAACAAACATTCCACAATTGACCAAGTGCACCGTATAACGAATGTAGTGGAGAAAGCACTTGAAAAAAAAACAAGTTTGTTCGGCACTATTTTTAGATGTAGCTCAGGCCTTTGACAAGGTTTGGCATAAAGGTCTAGAGTTTAAATTACATAAGGACTTACCTAGTCAATACTATACAATTCTGAAGAGTTACATTTCGGATCGACTGTTCCGAGTTCGTTATGGACAAGACTTTTCAGAATTAATGAAAATTGAAGCAGGTGTTCCACAAGGAAGTGTTCCTGGACCAACCCTGTATCAGACAAATGCGTCGTGAAGGCTACAGAGAAGCTGCAGAATGCAGTTAATAGAGTTAAGGATTGGACGGAACAATGGCGTATAAAACTCAACGAGGAAAAATCAACTCATATAAACTTCACCAATAGAAAGATAAACAATCTTCCCATATTTATTAGCAACCAAATTATTCCATATGCTAATACAGCAAAGTACCTTGGAATGACCCTAGATGCTAAGTTGAAGTGGAAAAAACACATTAAAAAGAAAAAAGAAGAGTTGAACGTAAAATATAGAAAAATGTACTGGTTACTGGGATGCAGTTCAGAGCTGTCTACTGAGAACAAAATCTTGTTATATAAACAGATAATTAAGCCTGTTTGGACGTACGGCATCCATATATGGGGCTGTTTAAAAAAAACGAATATTCAAATTATTCAGGCATTCCAAAATAATGTCCTACGTGGAATAGTAAATGCCCCATGGTATATTCGAAACAACGACTTACACCGTGACCTGCAAATTGAAACGGTCACCAAAGTAGTTAAAAATCACGCTTTATCGCACAATCAAAGACTGCAATCACATGTAAACTCCGAGATAGAGGCCGTCTTAAATGTGCGCAACAACATTCGGAGACTAAGAAGAACGAAGCCTCATGAGCTGATGGATTAAATGTTATGGGAATTTATTTTGAATACAAAAACTTTCCCCAATGAGATCATTAACAAAGAAAGAAAAATCATTTGTCGATCTTAGATTGGTCCTGATAAGTGAGGTGTTTTTAGTGGTGTTCGAGTCCCACACTACTATGGTAATCGAATACCACCATAGTGTCTTTTGAGATGTTCACCTTCGTAACAAAAAAAAAATTTAAATTTTAAATTAAACTTAAGCCTTAAAATTAAAACTAAATCGGATCCAAAAAGTGGATAAGTAAATAAATATATTATCAGTAATCAATACTTCAATACATGGCTAGACTCATTTATTAAAATTTGCTTTATTTATTTATTTATTTATTATTTTTTATAACGTTGGTCTTTGTAAGGTTCAAAATCATTCTATCCTATTAGATTGGATGGCATCGCTTTATCGTAAAAAGGCACAACTAAGTTTCTATTTGTATCTGGTCTTAACTGAGAAGCAGACTCACTATGCAGACAATCTAACGGTGAAAGGTAATAGTTATCATGGATACTTTCGTTGCTATTTGAATAGAATAGAGAACTTACTAAAGGGTTAGGGTGCGAACCAAGACGTTCTAATATTCTTAACAAAAGATCGGTTTGGTAAATCAATAGCGGTGTAATTTTAATTCTATCGTACAACGTTTTGTTAGAGAACCATTTATTATTTCAAGTCAATATTATATTAGAATTGTAGAAAATAAAGTGCAGTGCGTATTGAAAGCTTACGAATTCGTTTGACTATGACATGAGCTATGAAACGGTCTAAATGCACGAACGTGTCACAAATATACGCACTCGCAGACGATAGATTACGCTTTTTTGCTCCATTTGAATGAAAAACATTCATTGTATTGGACCAATGAACAAATTTAGTCGATATTACCAAGGACTGAAGTACAAAGGTGAAACGCCAGGAATGTGCTATCCAAATGGAATTTTTTTCTTGCCGGCATTTAATCCGCTACCCCATTGCTATCTTTAATGTTAGGTGAATTGATTCAAAATGATTTTTATCAAACGAAAGAAATTTAAATTCATTCGAGTTACGCATCCGATCCCAAGCACTTATTGAGCAACAATCGCAAATATACATCCTAGCCTCTTTGCAGCGTAGGGTGACTCAAGTTGCAAAAAGGCTATCATGATAAAGGAGATAAGTAACCGATCCGCACTGAGGAAAACCGAAATAAGTTCGAACAAGCGAGAAATGACTGCAATGCTCATATTCGACGTGCGAATTTTTGTATTTCTTATATGAGCAAAAATTGAGGCAAAAAATACTAGTGTCTCAGGGGTAGTAAACACTGCTGGTCATTCGTAAAAAAAAACATCAAGAATTCTGCCTCGTCAGCAATTTCGACGCTCATTTGCTATGACTAGAGACCGGATATTGCATATTTGCATATGCATTTGCATATTTTGACCATTTTGACCGTTTGTTGCATATTTTTGCATATTATACTGAAAATCTAGTGATGATGCATATTTTCGCTACAAACCTACTTGGCGGCACTACGATTCACGCGGAAAAAGGTAGAGCAGACGTACATATAATCCAGTCTCTAGTTTGACAGTGTAAATAGACTCATTTCATCGACAAAAGTGTTTCTTAAGGCACCTGCTCGCATTAAAGCCTTTAAAGAAAAGTCGCCAAATGTGCCTTTACCTCCTGAACCAGAGATAACTCGATGGGAAACGTGGATTGAGGCTGTGCTGTTTTACAGTGAACATTTTGAGGACATAAAAGGCGTAATTACAGACTTCGATAGTACGGAGGCATTTGCACTCTTTCTTCCCAATACCTGTGAGTATTAAAAAGCTCGAAACTCAGGGTATGGCGTTGATGGAATTTGTTGAAGATAAACACAATACGCCAAATGAACTCCGCATTGCCAGATATATTCCCCGCTAAACTTAAGGAGAAATTTAAAAAAAAAATTTGAGCAATAAACCAGGCTTTGAATCTTTGTGCCAGGTAAATAGTTTTATCAATGAGACAGGTGAACTTTTGCTAGAAACGATAAGTGCTAACCTAGCACCCCAATTCAAATACTGCCCAGTTACCTCAGTGGATGTGGAACGGTCCTTTTTCACTTACAAAACTATTTTCAGTGATCGAAGGCATAATATTACCACCGAACATTTGAAGCAATACCTGATTGATTTACGTTTATAAAAATAAAAAATAAATTTAAGAACTGCTAATTACATTCGTTTTATAAACTATTAATTAGTATTTCTATTTCTATTTATTAAAACTGTGCTGAATTAGAAATAAAAATCTTAAAACTTTTTTTTTTTTTTTTAATGTTTTTAATGTTGCATATTTTGACACTTTTCATGCATATTTTAAGTATTTTTCATGCATATTTGCATGCATATTTCAGGGTTTTTATGTTGCATATAATCCGGTCTCTAGCTATGACATTTCAGCTGTAGACTCTTTGGGGAAGCTAATCTGCTCGCCGCGCATTTTGCAGCAGCTAGCTTAACGCTTCCAGATTGCGCTTGGCATCCGCCTGTACTCGTGAGCGTTAAATACTTTGTAATCGTTCCTGCATTTCCCATTCGCCCATCATTGGAACTATTTCGCGCAAAACAACAACTTATTATAAGGCCTATATCCGCCCCAAGCTCGAGTACATAATGTTCTCATACATCACTGCACCTACACCTGATCGATATAATAGAAAAACGCGCGATAAAACTAAAAGGGGATAGAAACATCACTAAGTCAGTTAACTCCATCGAACACCGTCGTAATGTTTCTTGTCTTTCCCTGTTTTATCGGTTTTACCACAAACTGTGCTCCAGTGAAATAGCCAGTTGCATTCCTCCCATTCAACCGTTTTTTCGCAATACGCGTCTCGCAAGGAATGCCCATCAGTTTACCCTTAGGCTTAAGTCCAACTTTGAACGTACAGTAAAATATAGAGATACTTTTTTTAACCGCGCAATACGAATGTGGAATGCTTTACCGAACACGATTTTTCCCTCCCATTACGATTTACCAAAATTTAAGACCAATGTGCATCGATATCTCCTTTGTCATCCTACGTTATTTTCCCTATGGCCTGCGCTGTGCAAAGCATTTTAATGGTATTCATAACCCTTTTAGCGCGCGTGAATCATAAAAAAATCGTTCAAGAATTGGCGCTCAATAAATGGCCACTTGCCGCTTAAGCTTGCCGCTCCGCTTTTGCCGCTCAGTGCGTGGCCAGGCACTAAGGTATAAACAATCGGTTACAGTTATTTCTTTTGTATTGAAAGGAATATCAGCTCCTTTATCTTATCGGCTTCTTTTGATTCTTCGAACCGCGTCCATATACATATCTATTGTACATAGATCTAGGTTTCTATAATCTCTTCTACGACTCTGGCTTCAGAAGCATCCCACTGATCTCTTGACGCATTGATGGTCTGCTGTTTTCACTGTGAATATCTAAAAATATATTCTCTCAGCATCCAAGCTCTAACTCACCTCTATCAAAGATAATTCGACCCATTCCAGTGCAGAGGATGTCGTCGTCGTTGTCATTTCCTCCTGCAACAAACAACATCTCCTAATTCCGATGGCCAAGCATTCTCACAACATAATGAGTTTCTTTTATGTTAACGACAGTGGCTGGGTATCAAATTTCCGCAGTACATACGTGAGAATGACAACCAAATCAAATGAAGCCCGCTTCAGACCCTCCAGCCACCCTTGCGGGACTGTCACATAGCACAGTATGTGGTTGTCCTCAGAGGAAAGTTGAAAAAGCGGCTGACAAAAAAAGGACATCGTCACACGAACGCACAACCAAATAAACCGAATCATCAAATTATTGAATTAAATCTGATTTCCGGTCCATTGGGGGAATCTCTCGCACTCCTGATTCCCGCTCCAAGTCGTAGTATTCTCTCTGGTACGATCCAGAACAGAGTGCGTGTAAGCGAAAAAATAACAGAAACCAGAAAAAGGACTTTCACAGAGGACTCCGAATATGATGATATTGGCCCATCCAATGAAGCAATCCCATTCCTTCCCTGACACACTGTCAATAACACAGCAGAAGCAACCAGCAACATAGCAGCACCACATAATGAAGTCAAAAGGAAATGATAATTCAGCATCAAACAGCAATGACAGAAGGGACGTTCTGTGGAAATCAAAAAAAGAAAGAAGAAGAATGAATACACAGAAAAAGGGACGCAGGATAAATACGCAAACATAAGAAATAAAATTCCCGTAAAGGATACATGCAGATAAAAAATTTAAATTCGATTCAACTCGGCCACACGTGAATCGACTGACTAACGAATACCAATGCCAAAGGCAAAGTCTAAGCGCACAGTGAAGCAAAGGGATAAACCATTCTGGAAAAAGAAGAGCGAATCCTTTGCGGCATAAAATTCCAAGGGTTCATGTTCAACTTTTTTATCCTGCTTTCGGATTGAATGTGAGAATGACCACGACATTAAAATAGTAAAAAAAAAAGAGAAAAGAATTCAAAGGCAGGACGATGAGGGGGAACAACAACAGGACTCGCACCCATACTGGACCTTATAATATTCACATTTCGCATTTGACTTTATTTGACCGGAAGGGGACTGAAACCGACAGACCGTCATCCTCATCATCATCATCATTGGCAACCCAAGTCGGTAATAGTAGATATTTCCATGCCGAAAGGATACGCAGCGAACGTTGACAGTCAAAATGCCCCGGATTTTTTTTATATGCAGTCTATACTCGTTGCGTTGCTATTAGCGGTAAGGAACCACTGAATCGTTGGTATTTTGAATGAATCTCTGTCTCTTTTGTGTCCACCATTTCATGGCATTTTGAGTGCGGTTCCGTCATCAGCAGTGGTTCAATATGGTAATATCTTACGCTATAATGGTCACAGATATGCTGCATTTCCTCTCTGACCAATGAGCGAGAGAAAGTAATCCGAAGAAAATTAATAAAAAAAAATAACAAAACAGATCCTTTTTGGATCATCTGTTAATAAATCGTCTTTGAGATCTCAATATAATAAAATTCTAGCGATGATTTCTCTTTTTATGGCAATCGTTGGTGAATCTTTTTAGCCACCCCACAGACCTCAGAAATGGCATTTCACCATCGCTTAGCTTGTGCTTAGATACCCAGAAGAGAGTTAAGGTGCATATACTCATATGCATGTATGCCACGAAGTCACTCCAGAAAACACGACTCCATCTCGACTTTGCCATCAATACTAGTGATTGCTGAAATAAAGCAACGAATTAAATGCACTTTGAAAGTGATAAAGCAACAGAATCTTGAAAAATACAGAACGTTGTTGCCAAGCATCCATAGACGTCCATAGCGTTAGAAAACTTCATAGTTGTGCATATGGGGTACCAGGGCACCCAACTTCAAAAAATAATTATATATATTTACAATTTTTAAAATAAAAGCCGTTATTTTCGTAGAATGCCATGCCATTCGTTAGTATTTCATGGGTTGGGTACGATATCCCGCTTTTTATAATCCCATTTTTTAAAATCCCGACTTTAGAATCCCGTTTTTTAATATCCCGCTTTTTTATAATCCTGGTTCTTATAATCCCGTTTTAATAATCTCGTTTTTGCAATCAGAACTATTTGTTTTATTTTTAAAAAAATGCCTTGCAATCAATTGCATGTTAAACCAAATTTTAAAAAAACGGGATTTTAAAAAGCGGGATTCCGATACGCTCCCGTATTTCATTTGTGAAATTTATTTTGCATTTTCTCTCTCCGTACTGAAGATATCGTGGTGTTAGTGTAATATTTTTTGTTGAAAGTGAAGTAAATACAAATTTGTTAATTTTTGGAGTCTTAAAAAGGGTAGTTAATGAACTATTTTGGAGCTGTATTACAAAACGTTCCCTTATTGCAAAAAAGCAAAGGTAATCGCATCTGCACAAGATGTCGCGAAATAAGGCCATTCATGATAAGGACGAGATAACGCAACTACTTTTAGATGTCCGTAGTGATATGGACGAAGAAGATGAAACATGCTTATATAAATATAGGACGATGCAATGTCCGTCAATGACTGTGAGGATGATGGAAATCTAGAAGAACGGCATCACTTAGGAGCGCTGTTAGGAAAAAACTATGCAACGGCTGCCTTTACTATATATATATGTGCAGCAAACAAGATTAAAACTACATATATATACCGGTAATACATACTTTATTTCGAAAATTAAAGCTTGTTATATATTGTAATGTTGCCTTACGTACCTTCTTTCAAAAACAAAAAACATTTTGCAATTGAATTCGAAAAGCTGTATTTTCTTGGTTTTTTGAAGCACCTTATGGTCGCACCACTTCAGTTCAACTTTATTTAATTTTTTCTCACTAATACGGCTGTAAATCAAATGACTTTTTTTTTTTAATTTAAATAATAAATATATTACTAATAAATTAAAAAAGGTAAAAGTCTAAAGATGCTGGTTTTTTCAACCCAAAGTTTTGGGGTGCTCAGAAACCCGTATGCATTCTATTGTTAAACTACTATACGAAAAATGGTTTACCAGAATTTACTTGTTGCATTTAAAGTTTGAAGGTTAAAAAGAGCTAACTTAACTCAGCAACCACTCTTTTATTACGAATATACCTACATCGAGGAAACTTTTTTTATGGAAAAACTTGACATGCCGAAGTTCGCAGGCAATTAATAAACGTCCCAACACCTTAACATAACATTGCTATTGTAATGGATAGCCGAACCGCAATTAAGGCCAAAAAAGAAACTCAATTGCTCGGGCAATCAAACTATAGTTACTTTACTCTGTGTTCCAGGACATAGTACCATAGAGGGAGTACCATAGCCAGGCGAGTGTCAGCCCTCATCAGCACCTATAGAAATTTGGATATTTTCCGCTAGTGAGAAAAGGGCATAAATATCTTAAATTACATCCGAACAAACGGGTCACTTGAGTTTGTGGTATCATTGCGCTAATCGGCTTCTCTTTTACCGAATTGACCACTTCACCGTATCTACCTACGCAATGGCTATGCCGTCTGTCGTAGATTGACATTTTTTTTATGCATACATTGAAAAAGTATGTACAGTGTAATGTCATAATGTGTATGTAAGGTGTAATTTATAACCTTCAAACCTTCAACCAATGATTAGGGTTGGTCGACGATAGACGAAATAGTTTTTCCAAGTAAGAGTTTTTTTTAACTTTATCACGTAATTGCAATCTGCATGCTTGTTCTCCATATCGATTGTATTACAGCTTCGAATTGAGATGTTCAGCCTTATTGCGAAGATCAACTATCAACCAATTGACGGTTGATAGAATTTATCAATTCAAATACAAATCGGTATTGTATGAATTAATAAAATATTGTGCTATTGTGAATGCCTTCAAAATATTTCTTTTATTGTGCATGGAAATGTGCGTCTGACAGATGTTTGTTTTTTTTTTTTTTTGAGGTGCGTAAAAATAATGAATAATTAAAACAAAATACAAAATGACTTCAACTGAACTATTTTTTGATAAAGATGAGGAGTTGAATGATCCTGCTATCCACGAAATGGTTAGAATGCGAAGAAGTTTGAGGGAAGCATCCAATCCTTTGGAATTGGAAAGCCAAATGTCTTCAGTTGACATACCATTTTCATTGGAGGTGGTAACATTTTTCAAACCAAATTCTCTTCCAGGTGGATTGACGCATGTATTCAGTCCTAACAAACTTACAACAGCCTCTTCTAAATCGCTGAAATTGTGAAGCCTTTTTGGGCCACCACCAGTGGCTGTTATCTCTATTTTGTTTTCTGTTTTCTTCTTTTTTATTTTGCATTTTAGATTTTAGATCTTAGATCGATCGATTCAGCTCTACGGCAATTATTTCCCACTTTGAATTTGCTACAGCTTTGGTACAAGATCCCTTGACGAGTTACACGTTCTCTTCCATCAACTGGACCAAAATGCATAGTTGTTTTTTGTTGCTTACTACTTTTTTAGACATTTGGAAATAAAACAATTCAGGATTTATCACTTATTTAATTCGAAACATTTTTTAGCTATTCTTTTAGCTAGCGGGAACTCATCGACTGCAAATTTACGATTGAAAGAAAAATTGACAGCTGACAAGAAAATCGATAAAAATTTTTGTTCATAATACCGATTTTTATCATTCACAATAGATTTAAAAAAAAATCAGAATGTATCAACAATATTGACAGTTGACAGCCACAATACCATTTAATAAAATTGATTGATAAATTTCAATTATTAATTGATAGTTGATCTTCGCAATAAGGGTCGTTTCCTGCACAGTAAATTTTTCCACTTATAATAATTTATGGTCGGTCGTCTTTGCTTCCACGAGGTTGAGCCGAAAGTGGCATTTCATAGATAGCTTGTGGCTTATGGTAACCCTCAGTTTAACTTAACCACTTCAAGGTCTGCGTAGGCACTTTATTGCACAGTATGCTTCTATTTTGTTGCAGTGAGTGAGTGATTCGGCAAGTATTACAATATCGTCTGCGTATAACAGTCCATGGTAACTGCCCGAACACAATGCATGCCGTTGCCGCGTAGTATGCCACGCTGTCAAAGTAGAAATATATAGAAACTCAGTAGTGCGCCCGCAATGATGCAGTTGCAGCGTACTATGCCGCGGCCGCGTAGTAGGTACAAGTTGGCCAACTTTTAACTTTTGCCGCGCTTCGTTTGACAGCTGTCTTAAAAATTAAAGAAATTGAAGGGGAAGACTTAGAAAAAGATTTTGAAAGTGTAAAAAAAGTGAAATATTATTTTATTTACTTACTTAGTTGGCGCTACAGCTCGAGGTGAACCTGGGCCTGCTTCTCGCAACCATTTGTGTGTGCGTGTTATATTTTTGCACGAATGGAAGGGACCTACAGTTTTTTGCCGACTCCGAACGGCGAGTTGAGAAGCTCAATCGTGACAAATGATACTCTTTGATGCTTGTCAGACATTCGAAAGAGGTGGGCACTGTGAAAAACTTTTTAGGTGTTTGCGGCGGGATTCGAACTCAAGACCGCTGGCTCAGTAGTCCGACGCACTAACCACTTGCGCTACGGTGCCCACAATTATTTTATTTTAGTTATAATTTTTACCAGAAAAATAGTTTTCTCAACATATTTTCGCAATCTAAACAACAAAATTCCAACCAGCTGAGTTTACCCTTCCAATAAAAACACTTTTAAAATATATATACACAGGGGTAGTAGAACACCCCAGCCAGGATTAAATTAAAAAAAAAAAAAATACTTTTAAGGATAACATACATTTTTTATTCAAACAAAATAATTCATAGACTTTAAGAAAAACAGAAAAAATTAAATTCATAAAAAAAATGTATTGACAGGAATAGAACGGCAGAAAGAGAAATGAAACCAAATCAAAATTATAGAAAATAAAATTGCCTGGAGTGTTGAAGCACCCCTGTTGTCATCGGAAGGTTAAAGTGGAATTCATTTGATACTAGCTGTCCCACCCGGCTTCGCCAGTGTCTAAAAAATACAGTGTTACTTACATACATACATAAATTGTCATTTTGTTCGAAGAATCAAAGACAGTGTGATCGCACCCCAAGGTTTGCAATCTACCAATATATGAAACCCACAAAAGTGTGGATTGTAAGTATTTGTAGTTTGAATAAGTGACATTTCGCAAGAAAGTGGCATTTGTTAGAGTGTTTTTATTTTTGCATTAATTTAAATAATATTGCAAATAAATTAATTTAAAAATCGGCCTATAATCGGCACAGGAAGTTAATGAAATGGAATATGAAGTTTTACTTCATTGTGTGTATTAGTTTTTGTGTTTATCAAATCGTAAGATTCACAGGTAAGAGCGTGACATTGAGATTTATTTATTGATAAGATGCCGCGCAGCACCATTATGGGCGAATTTTTATGCGATCATGGCGATAACATTTGACAGCGCGGTCTCTTTGCTACTGCTACGCGGCAGCGGCATGCATTGTGTTTGGGCAGTACAGCATCCTATGTATATGTCATCTAAAAGAAACAAAATAAGACCACCCTGTTTTACACCAATATCGGCTTCGAACAACTCAGACATATTTTTTCCGATTTATTCTTACTTTACTGGTGAATATAGTAATTTTGTAGAGTTAATAAAACAGTAATGGTACTTATGGTTACTCTATTTGAGAATATCAGCCTTACTACTAGTAATTAGGACAAAGAGCTACAAGCGGATCTACAAAGGAAAGTTGAAGCCAAGTTAAATATTTTTCATTAGTCGTTTCTTATCGGTAGTATTAAAGTGTAGCCGATTTAAACAACAGTTCAGCTAAGAATGTGTTTTATTATCTTTATTCTTTCTTCTTTATAATTTTGGTATGTATCTACATGGTAAAGTGTTAAACATAACATATGTATGGAAAGAGAAAACTTTAACGAGAGTGGAAACATTTGGGCAGATCACGCGATATCGCTTTTACATTAGTTATGTATGCCAAATCATTACATAAGTACTACCAATTACAATAGGGTCAAGAAAAGTTCGGACACATTTCAACAACATGCCTACAAAAAGTGATTTGCAACTCTTCTCTAAGTTTCAGATTCCTACCACGCATAATGTGAATTGCATTGTTAAATATTTATCCTATATCTTTCTGATATCCTCAACTAAAGACCATCAAAAAATAAAATCGGTGAAATAATACAACCTTGCGGAATCCCGTTTTAAATCTTAAATTTCTGGGCTAACCTAATTTCATGCGATACGTTAACCGACTGGCGCTATAATTACTCTCGTCATATTCACAGGATTGTAGATTGCAAAGCGGGCAACAAGAAAACCATGCAAATGGTCACAGTTTACCAAGCTTACTTCGACTTAAAGTTGTTAAAGTTTACTTTGTGCAGATTCTGAAAATAGGTCATTCCATTCTCTACCTACCGTAATTCGCCTTTAATCTGTTCAGGGTTATGTTACATGGCACATGCCATACATCACGTCCCGTAAACGTAAATCTCACACCCTCTGAAGACAATGCCAGATCCAAACTTATAATCAGTCAAACCTTCACCCTCGCAACGAAGAAGATCTTCACAGTTGCCTATGTGTATGTTTGAATAAGTTACCTGCAATTGCGAGATAATTCCACTCATCTGTCTATTGCCTGACCAAACTGAAAGCAGGTAAACATCATTTCCTCTAAGCCATACATACATACATATACACACATGCAAATCTCATTCGGTTAATTGTGGTGCTCATTCCGAAAATTGGACTGGACGATACATCCCCCCCCCCCCCCCCCCCTCTCTGCCCACAATAAGCTGAACGGTTCACTCAAATTAAATTCTAATCTACCAAAGCACAGGCAAACACTCACACACACGGAAATCATCTGTCATGTGTGTGCCTGTGTTTCTGTTGTGAAACGAAACTTATTAGAAAATATAAAATTTTCCAATTTCCTTTTGCACACTATGCCTGTTGATGGCAAATTATACTACACATACATACATGCATTCGTAGTCAGACAACACCATTAACTATTTAGTTCGTGCTAATCAACAGGATTCAGCTACAGTAATACTCTGTAAGAGGCAGTAAACCTAACGAACTAGGAGCAGAATCCAGGATACGAGTACAACACAAATGTATGCATGAAACTGTCTGGCATGTGGGTGAAGCGGAAAGGGACAGGGACAATATTATTAATCCTTTGGAGAATAACATCAGCGGTAGTAATTGAAACTGTACAATACATCCGGATCCGGGTGAAGAGACAACGTCGGCGGTTTGAGGTATTCCTCGGGGCTGCTTTTATTGAGGTTGCTACTTCGTCCTTCATGTCGTCTGTCGTACTGCAGCGGTGGCTTTCTCTTTCAGTTAATAAGAACAAGGAAATTATTTATGAATTCTAAGCTACTGGTACGAACCATTGCATATTAGTTCCTCATATCCTTGCTGCTATATCCACCAGCCAGGAGTTTCTTGTGTCTGTCTAAATAAAACAACGAAATTTATTTAAATTCAGCGGGGCAGGGGGAGTACATCTCAAAAGTTTTGTACACACACAGAAACACGCAAGGGGCACAATGCGACAGATAAGGATATGGAATTTCGAGTATCCACCCATCTTGTAACCCATCTCTCACCAGAACGACACCCTTCCTAGTCAGGGAAACAACTACCTAATTGCATGTGTGATACATAACCATAGCCATAGACTTTGGGGAGAACGAACGAACGTAACCGGAAATACGAGTAAGTCCTTGCTTTGCGTTTTGATGTTTTGTTGGAAGTCAAACTTCCTTGCACACTGAGCGGGATATAAATAAGTAACATAGCTGTACTCGTATGTCCTTTGCCATAATAATCAGACAAATACGACTTCCATGCACATTGCACAGGTGGATTGTATACTCGCATGCACACACTTGTATGGAAATTCCTCGCATGAGCTGAGAGCATATGTAATGAATGCCAGTCGGAGGCTCTCCTTCATGCGGGAGGGTAGTAGACCACAGGAGATAATGGGCTGGCTTGCGTTTGTGATAGGGATTTGGTTGTGTGTGTAAATTAGTAATTAAATTTTAATTACGTCGACTATAAAATTTATAAATGCCTGTGTGCATTGTTGGCAGCGAAGGCTTTATTAAACGTTTCGGATGCTCGCCGCGCGAATTACCGAACAGGAGTGGGATAAGTGAGGGAATGTTTTTTCCGACGCGGTGAGAATCCCTGCATTATTGCATCATGTTCCAGAGATTATCTTGGCCAATCAGATTATCGAATTGTGCTATATTTCACACAAAATTACCGACCACGCAATTTAGAATTCCAACTGGATGGAATACTTTTCGCTATGTCCGCTCATTGGCAATAGGAGAGAAAACCAATATGCCAGCAGCAGTTTTGAGAATTTTGTGTCAGCGAAGGACCGTAAGAATAAGTTGGAACAAGGTTTCTGTATCGCTTTAAGGCAATTCCCCTTTTCAATAAAGCCTTATACTCGTACCAAAACATATTAACAGCCAGCAACATATCTATTGCAGGATTATTAGGATCAACAGAGTCTTGCAGGTTATGCTCTGCTAGAAAAGATCCTAGAGCGTAAAACTTCGATCAGGTCCTTGGCAAAATTTAGGTTACGTTAGGTAGCAGTATCTGGAGGTAACGAGTACCAGCACACTTAGACCTAAAGAGGCCCATTGTGATATCCAGGATGTCGGGGGTATTTTAACCCCACTACTCATGAGAACCATTTGGAGATTTGAATAAAGCGAAAAAGGTGTATTTTTGTGCTGGGCATGAACAGAGGAGATGTGTTGCGCTATCTTCCTATTCTTCGTCTCTTCAACTTCTACAGAAGTCATTAGAAATGATGCCAAGCCTAGTTGCATGCTTACATATAAGGCAGTGACCTGTAATGACACCGATGGTCGTACTTATGTGTAGTCTTTGTGGGAACAAAAGATATCTGGAGCGGTTTAGATCTAGTCTAGGCTAGACCCTAGACCTGTTTGGTGGCAAGACAGGGCACTCATTCCGGAACTTTTAGGACGATAATCGTAAATACGATAGTAGCCGACGATGTCATCATCAATTTGCTTCACGTAACTCAATGACTGTCGTCTCGTCTATCGTTTATTTTGCTCAAAGTTTGAGAGCTTTCAGTGTCTTTCAGAATCTCTCAAATAGTAGGCGAAATAGAAGCGAAACGTCATCTAAACTGTTATGAATGACATTAGTGTTATACTTTGGATTGTTTTTTTTTTGTGTGTTTGAAGCTAATGATTCTATAAACGAATTGCAGAACGTAAGTAATTGATGTTTATTTATATTTATTTGAATAATTAAAAACTTCTTAAAATGTTATTAATAGGTCAACCACGCCGAAACAATTGTCAATTTTGATTAACTATATGGAGAAGCATCCGGACTTAGCCAATGGCTATAAACCAAATACTGATTTGGCTTAAATTTTAAATATCGATGGGCTGCCCATAAAAATGTACATTTGTTCATCTTGTCGTGGTCTCTGTAAAAAAAAACAAAATATGTACCGTCTATGCACCCAACAACTAAGTATAAAGGAAATAGCATTATAAAACCATTGTTTTATTTCAGCCTCGTCGGTATCGCTGGAAATTCCCCATTTTATCGATAAAGGACAAATTTTCAGCATTGTTGTAATTTGCACCGGGAAAATATTTAACCCGAAACTTTTTTGTTCGCCCGAATTTTTAAAAGCTATTGAGAGTTTCGCCCGAATAAAATTGTGAATACAAAGTTGAGATTTGAAAAATAAATTCATAAAATTTGTAATTTTTTTACAAGAAGGAAATTATTATAATATTATAAATATGCATAGTACAGCGCTGCGTTTCTTATCTGAATTTCTTCTATTCTTGCCTCAAAATAAACAAACTAATTAAATTTTCCGCCTTTTTGTTCTCTTTTTCGCCTACTCTAAATAAGTGAAAAATTTAGCTGTCAATTGCGTTTCATTCCGCCTGCATGAAGTTTCAGGCGAAACATACAAAAGGGGAAATGTGAAATGTGAATTTTTTCGGGCGGAATGCTGTTCGGGTGAAACTCAGAATAAGGCTGTTTGGCTTCTGTAATGCTGGTAATCTCAGCAAACATTTTTGATAGCGTTCCTTAGGCGATACCAACTCCAAAATTATAACCAGTCAACCACTGATAGCCTCCTCCACCCAGATCCTCCAGCGTACCTGCAAATCTTAGTATTGGAGGAATAGTATATGTTATCGGTCAACCATCTGGCATATTTATTGTTTCCAATACCAATATAAATGCTTCTTTTGATAGTCAAAATCGTTGAACAAACCTGCGATGAGTTAAATTATTTGTATAGCGGTAAAAGGAGTTCTTTATAAAGTATGTATATAACATAAAAATATGTACATATAACTTATATTTGGGTTGGAAGAAATAAAGGATCTGAATCATCTATTAATTGTCTTCATCTTCGTGTTGTTATTATATATTTGTTATTTTCATTTCTACTTTCTAAAACCAAAAAATTGAAGTGCCGAAACATTTTGTAAACTTCACGAAAACGAGACCACGCGCAAGAAACGCATACAAATCAATGTGAGACGAGACCTCCGTAGCTATCGCGCAAACGCTGTCGTCTTGACGATGTGGTTTTGTCGATTTTTGAGATAAGTGATGCAGATTATCGTTTTAATGATAATCGCTTCATCGATTACTGATTTACGTGATGCAAAACTATCGTCGGGGCGATAATCGACTTACGGAATGAGTACCCAGGTAGTTTCACCTTCCCATTTAGCGTTGGTTAAATTAACTGTGTCAAGTTGGCAACGTTTAGGACTTCACAATTTAGATTCGAGCAATCGGATGCACACCAGTTGTAGTGTAGCCGCTGGACTTCTAGAGCGCTATTGGGACATGAGGCCTAATAATTTTCTGGTACTCCGGTTATGCTTCTAGTATCTAGTCACTTCGCCACTGGGCAAAGGAAGTACAAGCGTTACCGGAACTAGATAAGACTCCTAGTCGATGCTGGAGCTTTCATATAAATGTTTTGGGATAGACATTTAACTTTGCCCAGTTACCTTCTTTCAAAGCACACACTGATAGTTCTTAGTACAATTCGGACGTGGGGTCGAATTAGACTGGACGTGGCTTAGTCTAAAACCGCATCCGAACAATCAACGTTGCCTAAACGACACTGCATTTATTATTTAGCGCAGGAGACTTATTTGCCAATACGGGCAAAATTTGTATCTACATATTTTACTCCCTCAGACAAATTCTCTTTTCAACTAAAACAACCAACGTTGACAGCTTGAGGACATGTTTCGAAATGGTCTTGCTTACCGAATTCAGTATTCCATCCCGTACTCCTTTTACCGGCAGAGATTTACCAATGCTCTGACTGTTTAATTTAAAATTCTGAACCAACATGTGTTGCATCGCAATCAAATTGAAGTCAATGTTAAGTCCTGAGGTAGCATCTCTCGTTTTAAATGAATTCAATAAAGGACCACCTAATCCACCTTACCTCGATTCCAGCATAAACTTCATCCTGTGCCCGTTCATCTCTATCCACAGGGCATTTTTCAAATTTCCGTAAACCATAAATTTTGGACTCACAATCTATAAACTCTCCTTCTCTCTCTCTCTCTCTGTTCCACCTTTCGAATAGAAACCAGCAACAGGGGAACAAGAAAAAAAAGAAGAAAATTCCGAAAGAAAAACATCTGCCTATTTGCACATAACTCAACCGAGATGTTTGTATTTTTGGTTTTTGTGGCTTAAAACGCCCGCGAATATGAAAAACTCTTGACAGTCCCCAGTTGTATACGGGAACGGGAACTACCAACCTGCAACCAAACCATCGAACCATAGTCCATCGACTATCGTTCGGCATGCATGAAGGAAGCCATATTCCACCCATCCACTCTGCCGGCTCTGTCCTGGTATTGTTTATTGCACAATTCTTGAAATTTACACACACGATGTACTGAACGGACCATTGTTGGTTGTTGGCAGTTACATACCAAACCGGAAACGTCGGCTTCTATGCCGAAAGTACACTGGAAACTAAGAATATAAATTGGAATTGCCGGCAGCGATTGCTTCTTGGTCGGTTGGGCAATTCTATCTCGCTACTTCATTTTTATAAGACCATGCGTCGGTCGGTCGGTGGGCCACCTGCAAATACACAGTTTCTCATTTCTCATCGGAGAAAGCCGATGAAAGTGCGGTGCTGCTGTGTCTAAAATTGAAATTGTAAATATGTACGGAGAAGGGGTCGTGGCAGGAGTGAAACACACATTGAGAATTTCAAGGAGTGTATATAGGGTAGGGTTTATGGTTACGGCCAAAAAGTGAACTCTGCATCTACAACGCCGCCCCATATCACTGACTTTCGAATTTGGTTGCCACACACGTGATTTGGGGGGGTAAACAGCTTATAATATGCTTACAGCGGCCATTTGTCCAGTGACGTCGAAAAGGGGCAGTGGGTAAAAAATAATAATATTATAGTATTGTAGTAATAGTTTTTTTTTTCAGTTATCTTTTGTCTCAAAGCCTTAGTCACCCAGTAATTAATTTTTTCTCATGTCTTCAGGGAGAGCAGACTAAGCAGAAAGGTGTGTAAGACCCTAATATATTATTTTTATATGGAATCTTTTTTTTTTATAATCTACACACGCTAAAGGGGATATGAATACCCTTATAATGTTTACACACAGCGCGAGCACATGAAGAAAAAGAACGAAAGACAGACAGATCGACGTAGTGATAGGCAACTCAGATGTTAGGTTTCAACGAACTCTATGGGTCGTGTCCAGGATAACTGGAGAGTTGTGTATTATTGAAAGCTATGCCATTGCTTATGATTCACAGAAATTTTTTCCAGATGTTTCTTATTATAGTTTGTGCGATCAATTTCTTCAGCCATACCACCATCCTAGTGCCAGTGTTATGCCTATTAGCATATTGGTATTTCTATTAGCTTCTGAAACTGATCAACTTGTTTTTATTTCGTGAGAAATAAATGTTTTATTGACATATGGATTTGAACCGTGAACATTCAGCGTTACAAGCGATGACGACTACCACCACGTCACGGCCACCCACATTATTACTGGGAAACTCTCAAGATGAGATAAACTTTAACAACGAAAATTCCTCTGAAGTATTCAAAATGTTTCCCGGGTCCTAATAAAAGGAACAAGACTTAGTACACACATACTAGTGTGCACATGCGAGAAATCACGTAAGAGAAAATCCAACCTTCAGAATCCAAACTTTCCATCCAACATAATATGATTTCCATCTGTCATCTTATGGAAATCCCATGGAAATCAGTGTTTGTTCTTTTGGGAGTTCATTTCGCGTAGAATATTTGTTTTGATCGGTTTCTTAATTTGTTAAGACTTATAAAGTGAATGTGCAATTCGTCACTGCTTCAGGAAATTCTCTTTCTTTTAGTACCTCATTTGTTAAGATTGGTTAAGGGCGAGAGCCGCAAATGGTACCTATACTACAGAAATAATATATAATGATGATTTAACCCATTAGCGCTCAGAGTAATATTTTGGTCCCGATTTTGTTAATTTTTTAGTATTTTGTTACTTACCGAAAAACAATTTAAGAAAAAATATTACAAAAAAAAATATTGCAACAGAAGTTCCAAAACTGTCTATCCTAAAAAATTGGACGCTGGGCAGATATGAGGTCTAAAATTTGATAACTTTGTAAATAATTTTCGGTTATTTTATTTTTTTTAATTTTTTATTTAAGAAATTTATAAATGCTCAAAAAGTGTATTATTTAACCAAAAACTAATTATTTTTAAAATTAAAAAAAAAATATTTTTAAAGAATATATTTCTTATTTTACCCTTCAATAACATAGACAATAGATTAAACTTAACGCCAGAAATGCAGATCTTGTCTTTTAAGTATTTTCTTAGTCACTATAATTTTTCGTCTTCAGGTGTCCTATAAATAGAACGCTGAGCGTTAATGGGATAATTAAAGAATGTAGCATCTTACAGGTTTTTTTCCTTTACGCGTTTTAACGGTAACGGAAGTCTAAGCATTCTGGTGCCATTTCAGCGACGGTTTTATCTTTTGTGACGTAAAGTTCCTTCCATCACTTTACCAATTGAATCCAAAAGTTCTGCAATCAAATTTTAAATTGACCCCTAATCGTCACCACTGTACGTACAATTGAATTTCATTTACTTTTTGTTCTGTTCTGAAGTACCGACATTGAACTGCCCATCCCTTGTAGAACGGATCCTGTACTAGTACCTTCACCTGTGAAAGCACACAGTTTTGGCAATGAGTTTTATGGTTAAATCAGAACAAATTTAGGGGAAAATTTTCTGCTCCTTTCTAGAGGGTGGTGGTGGCAGCTCTTCGATGAGGCGATAAATTCCTTTGCACATCGACGAATCGCAAATGCAACAAGGGTAGGATTTCTTCTTCCTTTATTTTTTATCTTCTTAGAATAACTATTCCAGTTGGATGATTTCTTAGGTGAAACAGGTGTTCATTGTTTTAAGGCGCAGCAATTACTTGATGCAATTTACGAGGAATGGGTACCAGCGTCCCTTGGGAGAGTCCTTAAGCTCGTTTTTGGAATTTTAAATGACCACGAGACCACACAATTCCATTGAAAGTCATCAATGTGCATTGTGTGTGGTCCTGTTATCCGCGAGATACGCGAAGGACTGCTCTTCGGATTTGTAGCATGTGTGTGGTCTGTGGCTTCTAATTGAATCAAGGGTATTTTCGCTGCGCCGCCAAAGCCACAGTTGCCAATTAAACGCGAATTGGAATTGGAATTAGCGATGCCACTCATCCCTTGAGAATATGGAGTGCGCGTCTCCCATGGCTGCTATAAGAACATTTGGCTTTTAGCGCGGTGATTTCGTTGTTTGTGGTGGTGAGCACCTTGGGTGGCTTATTGGTTCAACCATGTGCGCGGTTAACGTGGTACGGCGTAATTGTTATTCATCGTCAGGTGGGCGCTTTCATCACAATCATCATCGGCGTTGGTCATTGTTGGCATTTTTTACTAAGTGCGGTGCCTATACTCAAGTGAGGGGCCAATCGAGGACTGGACTGGCAACTTAACGTTTTTATCATTTACTTTTTACTCTCTCTCGAGAGTGGCATATTTTACTATTTTTATGCGTAAAGGAACGCGGTTGGTCTGGAATTCGTAGTAATTCGTAACAATATTCAGGTAAAGGAATAGACCTTATATCAATTGTCTCGAGTTAACCTTTTTTCTAGCGATGTACTTACATTTTTTTTTACTCACTTAGACAGGGGCCCAATTCCGCAAGCGTGAGTTTTTCGCCGTGTACACACTTATCAAAACTCACATTCACGGCCTGTGTACACCAATTCCAACTCACGCGGTTCCGCAACACGCTGTGAGTTTAAATGAGGTGAGTGAATAATTTTGCCTTGAGAGAGTGAGGTGAAATTAGTTTGACATATGTTTTTTTTTAATTTTCATTAAGAATTTTGCAAAAGAAAAATATATTACCAATACTTTCGTTTCTTACAGCTTCACTCCCACATTTGCGGAATCGGAATAAGGCAGTGTACCCATTTTTTAGTGTACACAGCAAAACTCACACTTGAGGACCCCAGAGTAAAACCAATACGAAAGATTAAAGTTCCCGGGAAACAAGCGTTTTTTGGGCAAAGTTAATGTCAAAGCTCAACGTAGTTGCCTTCGAGAGCAATACACTTGGTACACCGAGTTTTCAAACTTTCGATGACCTTACTGTAGTTGTAGTACAAAACGTCCAAGCCTTCAAAATACCCCTCGGTTTTCGCGATGACTTCCTCATTCAATCTGAATCTCTTTCCCTGTGGCCAACGCTTGAGGTTTGGGAACAGATAATACTCGCTGGGAGCCAAGTGTGGAGAATACGGTGGGCGAGCAACCAATTCGAATTGTAATTGGTCCAATTTGGCCATCGCTTTCAAAGACGTGTGTGCCGTTATTCAATTTATCCAATTACGCTGTATTATACTATCTTGTGACTGTTCTTCCCTTCTGCAAATAATCGATGAAGATTATGCCAGGTGCATCCCAAAAAATGGAGGCCGGCCGAGCATTGGTCGTCCTTCGTGGGTTTCCAGCCACTCTGCAGACTGCCTGCCTATTAGACTCAGGCATATGGTAATAGACCCACGTTTCATCCATCGTCACAAAACGTCGAAAAAAGTCCGTCCGATTACGCTGTAACAAGGCTAAACCGCCCGTTGAATCATCAACGCGCTGCTGTTTTTGGTCGAAGCGACGCACGGTCAGCAAATGCGGCACCCATCACGCCGATAGCTTTTCATCTCCAAAGCATCGTGCAAAATGTATCCCGCCCGCTCTTTTGAGATATACCCACGACCTCAGCTAACTCCCGCAACTTCACTTTTCGATCACTCCAAACGATTCGATGCACTGCTTGACGATTTCCACATTCGAAGCCTCTTTTGGCCTTCCAGAGCGAAGTACGTCTTCGTTGCTTGTACGACCCATTTTAAATTGACTAAACCACCGATAAACTGTTGTTCTCGAAGGAGCAGATGTGGGATAATATTTCTGCAACCATTGCAATGATTGTTCGGAAGTTTTACCCATCAAAAAACAATGGCGCAAATTCATAGTCAGCTCATGACTAATACGTATAGCCGACTTTAGTTACAGCCAGCACTAAATGAGAAAGCCGGCTATAACTTTTCGTTATTCATAAACACATTTTTGCCTGTGTATAAGTTAGTATCGACTTTGGTGTGTTTTTGTAAAGTGATTTGAACGAACAAAATCAAACGTCAAAATATTATATGAGACATTTAGAGCCGACTCTAATTATTTAAAGTGACGACGCTTGGCTCATTTTTAATCTCGAGTCGGCTTTAAATTTAAAGTTGACGATAAGGTGACTATGGACAGCAAAAATAACATTTTAGGTTATGTAGGTGAATAAATTCTTTTAATGTCGGCTTTATCTGAATATGAATTTGCGCCAAATTTTGATAATGATGCGATACTCCTGTTTTTCCAAGTATAGGTACGTTGAAATTCAATTTTCAGTGGCTTGAGCTGATAACTCCAAATAAGAAGGTCAAGTATCATCATGCTTCCATAGACTCGTTATTTAAGATTTAACGGCAATTGTTAAAGTTGAGAGTTATCCAAATAAACACAAGCGCTCGAAAAGCAAAGAAGCATCTGTTCGCAGTCTTCGAAAAGATTTCACTGATGTTGACAGCCGCTGTCACATCCTTAGCGTTCGCTATTCTTAAGTGTAAACTTAAAACTCCGACGCCGGCCGATGCGATAGACAGAATTAATACTCTTCAGATCACTAATTAAGACTAACTTGGGAACTAATGTAGGGCAATAAGTCTAAAGAAAAGAAAAGTGTAATGGCGTGAGTCATGGCAAGTTCATTTTTTGCTTAAGTTCAAGTTGGCAGAATCAACAGAAATTCAAAATTGATTCAAGTCATGTTTAGAATATTTTAAGGACTTCATTAGTTTCATTAAAACAGTAAACCCGCTCATTCGTCGATGCCCACTCACAGCCTTCATTAGCTACTTAAAAGTTCACCACTACGTATTCTTTAAGGAAGCCCTCCGTTTTCAATACCAAACAGTCATTCTATTTTAATTTGATCATACCCTATGCCACTTGTATCTGTTTAATACAAGCATACTCCTCTGCCTCTAAATATCAAATCGATTTCTCAATAAATCATTTCAGTCAGTTCAGGCGTCCTACACAGTTATAGTGAAATTGATTTCTCCTCATACCCTTCTCCACCACGCAATATACACATGACAATCGTGTGCTGCTCTTCTATTTCCTTCGAATATACAGCCGTGTATCCCCATTAACCTAATTGGCATAAATCTAAGGGTTCTCATGTTACCATCCGCCCACCTTGCTTGCTGCCTACCAGTACCTACCAGCCCTGCTATGACATCGCACAAAAACAAGGTCTCTGGGGCAAACAACTTCAAATTCCGACTAAACACAAAAAGGAGAAAGAGAAAAGACACAAGAAAAAAAAAACAGAAAAAATAATAAAATCCTTAAAACATTTAAGCATTATCCCTACAGTTTAACGTAACAAGCTTTTTGTGTAAACAAAACAACAGCAACACAGCGACAGGACAACAAGAAGGATGATATATATAAGTAAACAAATAAGCAGAGCGTTTGCTTTTTTGTTGTTGTCCTCAGTCTTCCACCTCCACAATGACATTCAGCTGGGAAAGGGGAAGTGGGTGGCTGGGGACACTAACAAGTGTGTGCTCTAAACATCCTCTGTGTGTAAATCAAGATCTAGGACATTTTTCTATGCGTTTTGTTTTTTTCGTTCGTAACACTCTGCTTCTGGGTCAAGCTGTTACGCGCGTATTTATGTACATACTGACACTTACAAGAAAAAAAAACACACACAAACACACACATAGTCTATTATCAGAGGGAATAAGTAACGAGAGTGATAGTGCTAAACATCTTCGTGTGACAGATTCCAGCCGTCACCGTTTTGCCAGGCAATTAGCATGTCCCTGACTTCCTATTTTAAGCTCATTCTCTTCGTGTCAGGTGGTTGTGGTGCTGGTAGTGGTGGTAGGTCCTGCTGCTATATCATTGTCACAACAAAAACAATTATCCCCGAAACCCCATGTGAGATGAAGCCAAAGAAAGGCACACACACACACACACACACACACACACACACACACACACACACACACACACACACAGAGAAGGACGACGATGACGATGACGACCCGAAACCATTCATCATTTGGTTCATAAAATTGTTTGTTTCGTCGACAAACTTTCCGACTATTGCGAATTGAATTAGGCCACCCCAAAACATCCCGAACTGCGGCAGGTTGTGCCAAAGGAGGCCTACGCAGGATTTTCCCCACAAAGATCCAAATTGAATTTCGTTGGACAGAATGGGTGGTACGGTACGTTGGGAAAAGAATGCGGTATCTATGCAGTGACTCGACGTGAAATTCCGTAGCCGGTGTTGTGGGATACATCCACATCTTTTGGGAGATTAAGTTGAATGAAATTAGGTACACAAACTGTGTTGTCCTTGGACGTATGTTGTTGTTGTTGGTTTTTTGATGATGTGTGTGCGAAGGAATTGGCGTCAATGTTAACTGGTAACCATGGAATCGGATGAAGAGACACGATGACTACAAATGTAATTTGCGTTGATTCGCTCAACCTTTTTGAGGCATTAAGGTGGTTGGGTGGGAGTGATGACCGAGGAGTAGGTTTACTAAATGAATGGAAGACGTTTGGTTGACGTTTGAAGAGAGTGAATGGAACGAATCAGTTCTAATCGGGTTTCGTGTGGTAAATGTTAGATTTGATTCGATTGGACTAAGCTATATCCTTGTGACATTTCGCTAACAAATGTGGTGGCTTTTTTAGGTATACGATGCAAGCGGAGATGTATCTAGACAGGTGGTTCATAGGGGTGAGTTCGCCGGTCATACTTAGTGTTCTGACTTGATGAAGGAGAGTCTGTTCAGACGTCATCGATCAATGCATCTTGTTCAGAGAGATGTATCAATAATAACGGCCCAGCAGCAAATATAGACTAACAAGCCTGAGTGACCCTCAGGCCCGACGCAGATCCCAGCGTTCTAGGGGAAGACCAGACTTACAGGAACGTTTAGACGTGACCTTGAAAAGGCCACCAAAGAGAGCAAAGCAAAATGTTTTAAAAAACTTTGCAACGAAGCAGACCTAGACCCCTGGGGGCTAGCTTACAGGATAGTGATGAAGAAGTTAAAGGGCAGCAGGTACCCACAAATATCCTGTCCAACAATGCTGAGAACAATAGTAGAACACCTAGTTCCCCATAAACCATCTACTCTGTACACCATCACGACGCAGATCAGCACCGATCAAATCCCGCTAATCACGACGGATGAACTGCACGAAGCATGCAAGAAGATAGGCGACAACAAAGCGCCGGGATCCGACGCCGTCAAAAGGAGACCTGATATTTTTATAGCAACGATGCAAATGTGCCTCGAGGATGGGATCTTCCCAGAAACATGAAATCTCCAGCATCTGGTGCTGCTTCCCAAAGGAAATAAGCCACCCGATGATGCTTCGGCGTACCGGACAATATGTCTGCTAGATACAACCGGAAAGATTCTAGAACGCATCATACACGCCAGATTAATCGCCGTGGCAGAGGAGAGAGGAGCTCTGTCTGACCACCAATTTGGCTTTAGAAAATCTCGTTCCACCGTCGATGCAATAAAAGAGGTGGTAGATACAGCAGCTGAAGCAATACGTGGGAAAAGATGGCGAGGGGGCACAAAGAAATACTGTGCAGTAGTAACGCTCGACGTTAAAAATGCCTTTAATTCTGCAAATTGGTCCTGCATTGGGAGATCTCTGACCAGAATGGATACTCCACCCTACCTCGTGAATATAATTTTTAACTACTCTACTAACAGGAAGCTGAGGTACCAGACGGACGACGGCCCTAAATACTACAACGTTACCGCGGGAGTCCCCAGGGGTCAGTCCTTGGACCCCTCCTGTGGAACATAATGTGTGACGGAGTTCTGCGATTAACGCTGCCACAAGGAGTTAAGGTCACCGGCTTTGCTGACGATATCGCCATAGTTACCGTAGCTAAACATATCCACGAGGTAGAGTTCGGTACCGGCGAAGCGATCGCTAGGATCAAAACTTGGCTAGAGTCTGCCGACCTAGAGTTAGCCGACCACAAGGGAGGCCGTCTTAATAACAAGCCGAAAGACTGTGGAATCAATCAGATCTAAAGAGGCGCTAAAATACCTGGGGGTACCGACTTAATTTCAAAACCCACGTCGAGTACTGCAGTAAAAATGAGTCAAATATGCAGGCAGCACCCTCCGGGATGCTGCCAAACATCGGTGGACCTGGATACGCGAGGAGGATCCTGCTTTCCAGAGTTGTAAGCTCAATACTGCTATATGCTGCTCCAGTCTGGGCGGGAGCTCTTACAACGAAGGAGACAAAAAGAAAGCTCTCGTCCGCATACAGGCTCTGCGCAATAAAAACAATATGCGGTTTCCGGACAATTTCGGACGAAGCAGCCTGTGTAGTAGCGGGTATGATCCCTATCGATATTCTCGCCAACGAGATGCAAAGGGTCTACCTCAGGCGTACGACAGACCAAGAAGAGACCAACGTTATCAGAAGCATAAAAACAGAAGAAAGGGCAACATCTACTGCGCTGTGGCAAACAAGATGGGACACCACAACAAAAGGCAGATGGACCCACAAGCTGATTCCGACAATCGAGGTCTGGACAAGAAGAGCACATGGGGATTGTAACTTCTACCTTACGCAATTCCTGTCCGGCCACGGCGGCTATCGAAAATATCTTCACAGATTTAGACACGATAGCTCGCCTCTCTGCCCGTGCCCAGAATGTCCAGAGGAGGAAGAAGACGCGGAGCACGCAATGTTCCACTGTAGTCGCTTCGCAGAAACAAGAATGGACCTACCGACTCCGGAGCTTCTAGTCAACCACATGATAAGGTCAGGGGACCACTGGTTGCAGATCTGCTCTTTCAGAACGAGCACACAGAACGCGCTAAGAAGACTCGAAAGATTAAGAAGAGCTGTAACGGCAGACACAGTGCACATAGCATAAGATGCTAACCAGCCCCGCGAAGTAATACCTAACGGCAGTTCCGCGGGGAGAATGGTTGAAGTGTGCTGGGTGTGGATTAGTACGTAGGCGTACTCCCGGCATCGAATATTTGGGTGTACGAATCGTGCATACTAATAGCCCGGGCTACTAGCATCTTTGGAAGGTTACCAGATTAAGAAAAAAAAAAAAAAGCCTGAGCGACTTTGTAGTCTATGGATAACAAGTTGCACTCCTAGCATGCATTTAAGTGTGTGAGCTTAGTCCAAAATCTCTACAAAACGTTACTATCAACAGAGGACACTATCGGGGAGATCTTACTTAGTTCGACATTAGAACACCGCTGCAGTATCGGTTTGGCAACTCCAAATGATCATGTGAAAAAGTTTTAAACGACAAAGATGACCGCATCATACTCAATGCTCAATGATGTCCAGCACCAACAGTGCCGGAGCCTCCTGGTTTGTAAATATATATAAAAACATGTGGTGACTACGTCTTTTGAAATTGGAAGCGGTTCCTATTTCGAGATTCGAAGTTCTCCCAAAGAATATTCCTTCTAATAGAAATAGGATTCTGAATTTTCACGAATTTCTTCCAGCTCACCTTTTTTCAGTGTCAGTCGCAAGGGTCTATTCTTGTATTCGACACTGTAGTTGGTTGCTTTGTTTTCTTATTCTTTATTAGACTCCTTTCAAAGCTGTCTAATAACACTCGACTCCAACACACGCTACACATCAATTACCAGACAAGACATCCTTTTTATAATAACAACAAATATGTACCTTTGAAAACTATACCAGGATAATTGCGAAGGGAAAATTAAACGATATATGTACATACTATGACACACACATTGGCCCGCACCATGATAATTGTTGAACGTGCTTCCATTCCAAGCATGAAGTTGTTTTCCGCCTGACATTTTTGGTTTAAGCATAAAGGAGTAGAGGAGCCACTGGAAAATGTTTGATCAATTTTCAATTTCCATTCAGGAGCAGGATTTTGTAGAAAAGCTGGGACTAGCCATGACAAAGAACTGTTTTAATATTTTGGCAGATTAATATTTCAGCCCGAACGGTTTTCGGTACTCTACCTTGGCTGCAAAAGGATAATAAGATTCCTGTTGGGCGAGAGTGC
Source organism: Brachyopa scutellaris (assembly GCA_949775065.1). Taxonomy (NCBI): domain Eukaryota; kingdom Metazoa; phylum Arthropoda; class Insecta; order Diptera; family Syrphidae; genus Brachyopa; species Brachyopa scutellaris. The sequence goes on from OX459112.1 coordinate 191,707,522, forward strand.
GGTCAGATTGAGAGGAGACCCAAATCCGAAAACGTCTCTACAACAAAATACGATTTAAGAGAGCCCTCTTTTGTTTGGGGTACGGATGCGGACACACAGGAGGCGATGACGAGCGGAATAAGGTATAAGGCTATTTTTTTTTTTATTAAAATTTTAAACGGTTTGGAAACTAGGTCAATGCTGACAGGTAAATTTTAAAGCATTGTTGTGTGGGATGTGGGATGATGTATACGGGCAGGGTGATTACCTCTACATGGAAAGATTTCATAAAAAATAAGAAGAAGAAAGCTTTATATTTACATATGTATACTAGCTGACCCGTGCTCGCATTGCTTCGCCCACCTTCAACTTGGGAAAACAAATTATTATTTTCTTCTAGTACATTTCTATAGTATAGGTATATAATGTTATATATAGCTGTTGCCCGCCCGACATACGGCATTGCCCGTGCACTTTTTTAAAATTTGAATTTGCTTTTACAATCATATTTATCGTAGTAGGCCGGCATAAAACATCATAGAATGCTATTTCAGTTAATACTCAGAAATTCAAATGTGCCACATACACACACACATAAAAATATTGTCCGGGGATGCTCGGACTCATAGGCACGGATATTTGCAGATACTTAATGATCTAGGTACAGCAGAAGATATCGCACATATTCTATGGGAATGTCAGGGCATAGCACGCAGTCGTAGGAACATTTTAAGCTACTACTTCTTTAGTAAACTGGAGCAGAGTGTTGGGCGTAATTACTAACTTGTTCAATCAATTGATTAGTCAACTAAAGATTTAGTCATGACTAATTAGTCATGATTGAAATAATCCTGATTGAAAAAATTAGTCTTAGTCTGGACTAAATGAAGTAATTATAAGTCATAAATATCAATCATGATTAGTATTTTAACTAAAATAATACCTATTGAAATAGTGGTAAAAAATGGATCCAAATGAAAACTCCAGTATTTTATTGTGAAGCACAATACACCTACGCCGTCACTTGGTCCTGTTGAAAGAATGTTCCCATTTGCAACTAACCAAGGTTAAGTTGGTAAGGTAGCTATCAACCATACTCGGTAGGATTTATTTAGACCAAGGTAGGTTGTGTTGCCACGTGAGCCGACTCTTATTGGTACTCTTGAACCGATTTTGGAAGTTGGATAAATTTCCATATTTTAATGAAATCCGTTGAGGAAATGTATTGTAGGTCTGTTAAGAAATCTTTTTTCGTAGGAGAGTGCTGGGCAGCTGAACAGGAGGTGATAGTTTACCCAAATTTAACAAAATATCCATTGACATGTTTGAAAAAAGGGTTATAATAAAAAGCAAGTTAAATTTCATTCAGAAGTTGGTAATTTTTGATCTTAAGACAGACAAGTATAAAATCATTTCTATATTTAATTTTAATTTCAAGAAATAGCGATACCTGTAGTTTGTACTTGAACATGGTTTAGTTTTCAGTTATCCATTATATTTCCGTGGCAAAAAGGAAAAACAGCATAGGACGACTTATGTGCAAAATTGAGTTATCGACACCATCGGACGCCATACCTGATTCTATTGTCTTTTTTTTTCGTTTCCAGTAAAAACAGCATTAGTAGTTTTCCCAAAAATATGAAAATGGAAAATCAGCGTAGGTAAAGATTTTCCGTGATCTTTTGACATATACTCTTATGGTCCAACGGTTGATGAAATACGTAATTGTATAAAAATCTTTCTTTGCAATCTTGCTGTGTCAACAACTTTCTTATACGATGGATAGTTTTTTTCTAAGCTCACGTCAAACCTTTCCACTGTGAACCTGAAAAATTGTAAAAAAACGACTTATGCTGTTTTTCCTTGTTGCACGGATTTATTTTGATCTAACTACATAAACACAAAAAGTTTGTCACTTTCCGACAGTTGTTTAATTGGTAATTTTATTGCAACGAGCATTTCAATGTCAACACTTAGTCATGCTAAATAACTAAGATTAAAACCAGTTCGCGTACTTCGTCCTAGGATTAATTATTTCTTTTCTATTCCTCAACATGGAACAAATTATGGTCGCAATGAACCAATCACAAATGCTTGCCTTCATTTTAATAAATATGCAAATATAATCGATCTTGATTTAAATCGAAATAATTTTAAAATTCAAATTATGGAAATAATTCAATAATTTCAAAATTATATTGTATCTGTTAAATTGTTAGTCTAAGAAAGTCAATATTGTTTGTTAACGCTATATATATATTGTACTTATAGATGAAATAAATAAATAAATAAATAAATAAATCAGTCATTCATGTGATTGAAACTTATTGTATTAGTTGTTTAGTCATGATTGCACATTTTAGTTATGTTTTCAATCATTAGTCAAACTAAATTTTGCCCAACTCTGGGAGGAGGTAGGCCGAATCAACCATAGACTCGTTCTTTAATTTTGCAGGGTAATAAAATGCTTTGAGAAAATTGTAGCGGTTTAGGTGCCATCATTGGCACTCTGGTGCCTAGTGTTTTGGGGTGGCTCAGCCTCTCAACTCCTCTCAACCTAACTTAACCTTACCTACTTAACTTAAAAAATGGTACTTCACTTATATAATCTTATTTAATTACAGTAAAACCTCCTAATTGGAACTCTCTCTAATCGGGGCACCCCCGAAATAAGCCGCCCTTCATGCATACACTCGGTTTTTTCATGTAAGCGAATCTCTGAAAACGGGGCACCTCTGAATTGGATCTGGGGCAACGAATTGCTTACGAGTTTCGTTAGAATTGCTTGCAAAGCAATCCCCAAATTGAGACAAGGAAAGAAATGGAGAAATTACAAATATCGGAGCTGATTGTGTGCACGTGTAACATACTTATATGTACGAACAGTATGTTCATGATGCATAGAAATAGGGGAATCCCCGGAATATCGGAAATGCGTTCGTATGATAAATTCCTTGCTCTTATTCTGTTGCCACAACACATTCCGCAAAGCACTTACTCATTTTCGTAGTGTTTCGAATGCAGGCAGCAGTATATTTGGGATGAAATGATATCTGGCCCAATTTGAAGGACCTCACAAATCGGGGCACCTCCAATTTGATTCGCATTTCCTTGGTTCCCTGGAGTGTCCAAATTAGGAGGTTTTACTGTATTTAAGAACTTTTCTTCTCGACTGCTGTGAAGCAAAGGAGTCGATCAGATCCGAAAATTCGATATCATTATTTGTCAGTCGTCAAGCTGAAGCGAAGGATATTTGCGGCCGCTACAATTCTGCCATCCTGAGCTATAGCTCATTTTGCTCATATTTAAATAGGCCCCTGGTCTTGGTTAACAAGTCTGCCCGCCAATTCTGATCTGTTTTGGAACTGGGGGTGTTTAGCCAAAACAAATTCGGTTGCTGTTAGGTATGTCACTCATACTGTAGTCTGTAGACTCACAACTTACTATTCTATGTTCTTTAGTAGTAGTAGTACTTTATTACTAGTTCCATAGGAACTATTTAAATTCATTGTTTACATTTTAACAAATACATTTAGAAATTAAGTCTAGCGAATTCTATACATTTTTTTCTAAAAGATACAAAATTTGCCTCGTTCTTTGTGTCATTTGGCAGTTCGTTAAATAGTTTAAAACCCTTATAAATAATTTAATTTTGTGTACACACACTTAACATATTAGGCAAACGCAAATCATTACAATTTCTTAGTGCATATGGTTGGACATCTCTTATATATTGCACATAATTAAGTAAATATTTTGGCATTAAATTATTTTTAACTTTATATAAAAAAAACTAGCACATTCATTACAATTCTTTGTTTTACTGACATCCACTTTAACAAGTTCAACATAACATTAATAGGTGTATATCTATTGCACTTCAAAATACAACGCATAGCTTTATTTTGTAATAGCTGGAGCCTTTTAATTACGTTATCACTACATAAAAACAAAACTGTGGAACAATACTCAAAATGTGGTTTGACAATTACGTTATAGATATTTATTGCACTTAATATAGAAACATTGCTTCGTATTCTCTTCAAAAAACCTATGTTTTTAGACACTTTTTTGCATATGTAGTCAATATGTTTTGTTAATCCTACGGTACTTTCAATAATTACGCCTAAATACTTAATTTCACCAACTTTCTCGATGGTTTCACCATCAATTTCCAGTTTTATGTCCTCGCCATCTCTCTCGTTCAGTATCATCCTTTGAGTCTTTTTTACATTTAGCTTTAGTCTATTTTGTTTTAACCATTTATCGACAGTTTTTAAATCATCTTGCATTTTTAGGTGGCACTCGGCAAAGTTATTTCCCGACGCGTAAATAACCGCATCGTCCGCAAACAGTGCAAGCTTACTATTTTTTATCGCGCTCTGCATATCATTTATATAAATAATGAACAACAATGTTCCGAGTACTGATCCTTGGGGTACACCAAATGGTACTTCCTTAGTTTCAGATAGCACTCCATTCACTTTAACCTTTTGTGTCCTGCCTTCGAGGTACGATCTAAACCACGACAGTTCACCATTCTTAACACCATATTTATCTAGTTTTTTTTAGCAGCAGCTCTTTGTCAATAGTTTCGAATGCTCGTTTTAAATCTAGGAAAACACAGTACACACGCTTTCTTTGGGCAATTTGTTCTTTCCATTCCGTAATAACTAGGTTAAGCGCACTTTCACAAGAATGGGACTTTCTGAAACCCGACTGCACGTCTATTATTAAATTGTTTTTTCAAAGTACTCATTTAATTGACGAAATACTATTTTTTCAAACACTTTCTCACACAACGGTAACGAATTGACTGGACGAAACTCTTCACATTTTTTAGTGTTTTTTACTTTTTCAATTGGTGTTACAATAGCTTGTTTCCACGATTTTGGGAAAACTGCCGTGTCTATGGACTTGTTAAGAGTGGTTAGCAGGGCTGGCCCAATGCAATTAAAATTATCACAGTAAGTTTTTGGACACATTTGCTCGAAGTCAGTTTTATTCTTTATTTGTTTTAAGGCTTGTAGTATGTCTTGCATTATTATTCTTTTAAATTTAAAAACAGTATTGGTTTCACTTACACAATTAACAAAAGGGACATATTGAATAGAGTTATTAATTTGGACAACACTGTCAACAAAAAAGTCATTAAATTTGTCTGCTATATTTTTGCTTTCATTGTAGATAACGTCACTAAATACTATGTCTGTTAACTCACCACCTTTTTCCTTTTTTAAAACATACTGTTTTAAGTTACGCCACATATCTTTTTGGTTTCTCGCACTTTCGATTTTTAGTTTGATAAATCTACTTTTGCACTTCTGTATTTCAGATTTGTAATTGTTTCTCATGCTTCTATACTGCAACCAATCACTCACGCAATTAGTAAAAACCGCTCTTTTAAAACAGGCAATCTTTTTTCTTTTTAGCTCACAGAGCGATCTACTAAACCACTCATTCATAGAAAGCCTCATAAATTTCACAGATGTAAATTGATCAACAACTTTGTTTAGTTCTTCACGAAACATTTCGCCCATTGTGTTAGCGTCCATACTATTGCCGATCAATTTTAAATTACTATTTATTAAAGCACTTTGAAAGGAACTACTTCTTGTACTGAGAACCTTAACACTTCCTTTCCTCTTTTATTTTTAGTATTTACACTTACAGTTATTGTTTGGTGGTCACTAATCGTTAACTCATTTTCTATTCTAATATTTTATTGGCAATTCAAAGAAATTGAGAAACGTCGAAAATTTTGCGATTCTTGTAGTGTGTCGTTTTTAAATTTGTCTATCTTAGCGAGTCTTTGTGCTCGAGTTTTTTTCTAGTATTTCATTTTTGTTATCACACTGCAGAATTTACAAGGGAGAAGGATTGTGCCGCTTCGTAGTCCTCTGGGTGATAGTCTTGTTGAAGAGGATCGCTGCTGTCATCGTGGCGATTCTGCGTTCCTTAGGGCCTTAGGTCCGCTGCGATCTTTTCCGACTGCGCCAATTTGTTGTATTATTTTTCCTGCTGGGCTGGAGTCCTCACGGCTCACGGTGTTCACGAGTTCATTCACCAACCTCTGTATACCATCGAAGTCAGACTCGGTTTCAAGTTCAAGGGTAAGGTAGTCTTTTATAGTATAAGGTTTTTGGATTAAGGCTTTTCAAGCTATTATCAGTTAATTACTGTTGCTTTATTAATCCTACTGGCTGCGCCAATGTGTTGTATTATTTTTAGTATTTTCGAATATGGAATCGCGAATATTTTGTGTTACGTATTTGAGATACTTTTCTCAAAATGCTATGAAAAGTCTGGGAACCGCGTGACCAAGTCTTTCACTAAGTCGTAGATTGTGCAACCTAGAATTGAATCAAGGTTTCTAATGTCACACCTTTTTTTAGTCTTGAGTCTCTATAGAGCTATAGCTCTGATCCCAAGACCTTGTTGGTAAGAGCGTGATTCTAAATTCAATCGAAAAATTTAAAATAATGTAAGGTCGTCTGGCCCGTCTGGCAGGCTATGGCTTATGCCTTGGTGGTCTACATAAAACGCAGGACTAAACATTCAACCCAGCTTAATATCTGTTCTAATTTTGTTTTAAGATATGATGATCATATAGGAAAGTAGATAGCAGAATCCTGTCAGCTGGAATCGATCTGGTATTCTCAAAATGCATTTGTCATATGTCAGAAATCTGACTGTCGACGTTCTTTTCTATGGGGTATAGGCAAATACTTTTTGGGCTACCATGAAGCTCGAGACTGGGAAATGCACATTAAAGGCGAAGTATTGCACTTCCAAATAATGCTCAAATAAAGCGAGTATACTATGAAGGACTAATTATTGCAAGATGCAGCGAATTTATAGTGTCATCTAAACCTTGTTTCTTAGAAATACTTGAACGCACACATTATCTGGAACCAAGTCATTCAAGGAAAAAGTTCTCCCAGGAACATTATGTAGTTATATAAGTTAAATCTGTTGGATTACTTAATGAATCGTTTAGTTAGCTCTCATTTTCCATTTGGATTATGGGAGAAACTAAATGACTTATTGCTTCTTACAGATGTTATCCTTAATACAGCTCGTTGTAACATCTGCCTTCATATAGTTAAAGCCATCAACACCCCCGAACTAAGTTTGTATTTATCTACCCTATGCATCATCAAACTACCATCATCATCACCTTCTTAGAGCTTCACACTTTCACCACCCTTCAGCAATTGACATTCGCAATTAGCATGCAATCAGTAAGCTGGCATCTGCAAACATGCGCCAATTTCAGCTCAATCAGGAGTTTCTTATGAAATGAACGCAAAACCATAAGATTGTGGGCGATGGTGCAAGTTAAGCCTATTTGCCTGTTTAATGTTTGCCTCCTCGCTCCTAGGCTGCTGCGGAAAATAGAATATGCCACATTGCGCAAAGATTTCAAGGAAAACACCACCACAACCAACGCGTTCTTATCTTGGTGCATCGTATCCTTAGAAAGTGGGTGGACTGCATTAAGCACGTGTACACAAACGTAATTCTGTTTACACGTCTTAACACGCGCCCGCCATCGTCGAGTTCACCGGAGACGTGTCAGCTGAAAAGCCAACGGCGAGCTGATAACCATCGCTGGATGAGACAGTTCCTACGAGTAAATCAGTCAAGAGGATATAATATTCTTGTTTGTCAGTGCATGTGTGCAGTAAGGATAATTGTGAAGTCAGTTCGCCATTATAAAGTGAATGTGGGTCTCTCTCACTCTCTCTCTCTCTCTCTCTCTCTCTCTCTCTCTCTCTCTCTCTCTCTTGCTATTGTGAAAGAAGGATATATGTACTCGTATTCCGTTTAAGTTGACATAGACATAGTAACTGTCAGTGTGTCGCAAAAGGATTTATTTTGCATGGAACTACTCCGTTTGCAATACACTTTTTCATCAATCATTGCGGGCATTGGTGCGTAAAGTGGGTGATGTGATGGCAAACATAGGCTCGTAGTTGGTTTTGATTGCAGGCGCTATTGTCACTGAATTGCAATGTAATGCTGACAGGTAAACGTTTGCTTCGCTTTTTAAACAAAAGAGTTTATTGTGCAAAGGTTTTTACTTTCACTAGCTTTACCTACATATATGTACATGGATGTATTCCAGAAAAAAAACGGGTGCACTGCGTTGCGTAACGAGAAGCAATGGAATTGTGCTATTCAGGCAAAGCGTTCACATGAAGGAATTGCTGACGAACGAGTATACAATGAAGAAATGAAAACGCTTAGAGCGGAGTACGCGTAGTTTAATTTTTTTTATTTAAAGAGAAAGCAGCGATTTACTCGTTAGAAACATAGCTTATTGGTTTCCAAGCTCTTCAAGATTGGTGCTTTCTTTTATGGTGGACAGTTTTCGATTCAAGGGCTACCCATGGCCACATAGAGTTCCTTTGTCGATAAAAATGCAAGAAATCATTACTGGTCGCCTTAGATGGTAATACTGCTCTAAAAAACGCAACAAGCGCCATCTAGTATTCAAACTACTGTACAGAAAATACAATTTTCTCTCTCATGCAATTGCATTTTCTTCTTCTTTCTTTAGGTGGTGCTTTAGTTCAGAGTGTTTCAGGACATGCTTTCCGCAAACCAGCTCATCATGACAAATGATATTCCAGCAATTCCAGAACTTGAATTTCGACTTTGGGGAGCTAGTTAAGGAGTAGTTATTTCATTTTTCTTAAAATTATATTAATCCTAAGTTATTTTCTTTTTAATTTTACATAGAAAAACTGAGAACCCCAACAGTTTGTGTTGAAAAAACTAGGTATATTTTTAATATTGTTTGTTGCACATGTAAAGGCAGCAGTTGCATACTTTTTTCCTGACAGAGCTCCTAAGTAATGCCGTTCTTCTGGATTGTCATCATCCTCACAGTCAACTGGTGGAAATTTCATCATCCTCTACAGAATCCATCTCTATGTCATCTAACGACATTTAAAATAAGTTGGGTTATCTCCTCCTTATCATAGATGGCCTTATTTTGACACATGTTGTGCAGATAATCGATTACTTTTGCATTAAGGGAACGTTTTGTTATGTAACTCTAAAATATGTAGTTCATTAACTAACCTTTTTAAAACTCTTAAAATTAACTAATTTTTATTTAGTTCACTTTCAAAAAAAGTCACACTAACACACTAGTCACCACGATATCTTCAATAGGTACGCAGAAAGGAAATCCACTAAACACCTTTCACAAATAAAATACAAACGAAAAAAACAAAAGTCTTTTACCTTAAGAATTATTGTAACAGTTTGTATTTTGAAGCGGGGTGCTCTGGCACCCCATATGCTTTCTAGGGTTAAATAGTGTAGGTATGTTCAAGACCCGTGAAGTTTGTGAACCATAACCATTCTGATGTTTACACAAAGATGAACAATGCAACTTTTTTTAAGCCTGCATTGAGGAAGAAGACTTTCGTTTTGTATATTTTCTTCAGAAAAGATTATAAAATTAATGGAGGAGAATATTCCACGGGCACGGGCAAACCGTAACTTCCTGGTGGATGGGACAAATTCTCTTGTGCCTATTGGATGCTTTAAAAAATATTAAACAATTCTGTCCCCCTACCTTATCTCCAAAAATATTGCTCAGAAAAATCTGAATAAAATCACAAACATTAAAAATAAAGTGTAGATCGAACTAAAATTAAAAGGACTGCATTACTTTCGACAGTTTTATTTATTATTTTTTTTTTTTTTTTTTGTAATTTCACCTTCCCAACTGTTTACATAGTAATGTAAGTTACTTCAGGATATTATGTAAGCCGTTATCACAATCATACTATATAATAAAGCAGTAACGCTCATTCTGTAAACACGGCTGTATCTCGGACTGGAGCCTAAACAGCCAGGCGGATTTGCTTGAGACTTCATATCTAAGATTTGTGGGACTATACCACAAGGCCAATTTGGAATTTTCACTCTAGGTCCAAAAATTAAGGTACCTATAATTCATTTGGGACCGATTTTATAAAAAGCGGATTTTCTCGAAAACGGCTCCAACGATTTTGTTAAAATTTCATATTAAGTTTAGCTTAGATACATGCTATCAAATGTCATACCAGGTTTTTGCCTAAAAAGTTGTACAACGGTACTTGACTTTTTAACTAATTTTCTAAAATTGGCTTTTTTCGGCTGTTGCTCAGTCCATCGGTATTACTGATTTTCATGTAGTAACTGTTTAAAAGTGAAATAGCAATAATGACTGCGATGTAATGTGAAAAGAACGTCAACTGTTTGCTCCCCTTGCAATACAATTCGGTATAAAAGTGGATGCATATGAATTAGGTTAGGTTAAAAAAGAAAACAATCCATCTTAAAAATAAATTTGAGGAACAAATTATTCAAAAGTGCAACGAAATTGTCAGAAATATTTATTTAGCTACAGCCAATAATGGGGCTGAAAGTGGGTACATAAGATTAATTGAGTTTGGATTGAATTAAATTCCTATCGTTTTGAAATTCAAAATCTGCCGCGCATACAACAAAAGCATGATTTGCACCAGAAGGAAATGTCGAAAAAATGAACATGGTAATGTTGTGGGCCTAACGGATGACCGTGCTGTTGCTGTCTTTTTCTTCCTTTCACTTCTCCCAATTCAATTCTGCGTTATAGCTTATTCTATGAATTCAAACTCAGTTTATACGACTTACTTACTTAGTTGGCGCTACAGCTCGAGGTGAACCTGGGCCTGCTTCTCGCAACCATTTGTGTGTGCGTGTTATATTTTGCACGAATGGAAGGGACCTACAGTTTTTTGCCGACTCCGAACGGCGAGTTGAGAAGCTCAATCGTGACAAATGATACTCTTTGATGCTTGTCAGACATTCGAAAGAGGTGGGCACTGTGAAAAACTTTTAGGTGTTTGCGGCGGGATTCGAACCCAAGACCGCTGGCTCAGTAGTCCGACGCACTAACCACTTGCGCTACGGTGCCCAGTTTATACGACGCGGCGCTTAAAAGCACGCGAAGGGAATATACGAGTACATATGAATAGCGAATTATTTATCTGCAGAGGTAGGCATTGAATCTTCTAACTACACTGAACTTTTATTGGTAAATATAATTCACACAGTTATTTTCTTAACTTACATACATTTTTGCCCCTTAAGATCTGTAAAAATGTTCGTCGTTTTCGACGGGGGTCAGCTAGTCATATAGAAGCGAATACTTGAAGTAGTGAAGTGAAGGGAAGTGCGAGAGTTAAAATTGAATGGTTGCTCCTAGAAATATGCCCCAATAATCAGCATTGAGCTTATATTTGAACCACTGATTTTAATCAACATACAGGAATCTTGGTGGTTTCCTGCACTGATAATATTATCACTGATTTTCTATTACCATTCAAACGCTTATTGCTAACAAAATTTCGATTGCATGCGCAATGGAAATGTCAGTACTAAGAGACCCGTAAGTACTTGCAAATTTATTTATTTGAAAAAAAATTCAAGACTTTGTTACTCGTTAGAAGTCGATATTTTATTGGAAACCGTATTTTTTTTTGCTGTCCAATAGTTGAAAGCCGTTTGTTTTTATCCTTAACCACTTATAAAGCTATTGCGTAAATATTTTTAAAAATTCAGCGTGAGTCCGATTAATGAAAATATGTAGCGTTTTAAAATTCTGTCATCAACGTCATCGTACTGCTTTTTGTTTTGTATTTGCTTGTTTATTATTACATGGACTCAAGTGAGCTTTACACGAATTTTATTTGGCCAAAGGGTGATGTGGTTTATAATGGTACCTACATATATGTATGTAGTCTGTCCTCCGCATGTTGTTAATTATTAAACAATAACGCGACAAAATTTCACAAAATCCAGTGAGCTGTTAACGCGGGACTGCTTTTCATTTATTTATAATAATTTCATCCTCATGTTGGGATATGTAACAAACGTGTTAAACGATGAATTTTTAATTTGCTGAGTGACAAATACATGTTAGTTTTAATTATATTACTTATGTTCTTATTTCTGTACGTAGTCCACCCTGTAAGCACACCAAAGTGTAGTCAAGCCCCATTCATTGTCGATAATGCAATCAGTCTAAGAGATCTTAATGAAGGTTACACGATCAACCCATGGCAAATATCTTATCCAAGCTCATCAGATAAAAGCTATTAAGTCGAACATTTTTATAGTCTTCAAAACCTTCATCAACAATCACTGATTTACCGGTCGTTAACGCCTCTATAATGCGCAGACTCATTAAATATTTCATGCAATATGCACTACGCCGATCGTCACCTATAATTGAGATTGGGATGATCTTTAGAGATGCGCTTGTAAGCCCGCGCCAGCATTCTACTTAATTGTCCATGACGATTTGTCACCATAACGAAGAAAATGGAAGAGGAAAACAAAGAAAGCCTCGGATTATCCGAGGCAGAAGCATGAAATTACGACAGAACCGTCACGGTATGGTGGACGCAACTTATTTACCGCTTCAATCGCAACATCTAGCATCTTTCTCCAGGCAGACGCGACGGCAAAGATGCCTAAGATAATTAGATCCCAAAAGGAAGACACAATCAACATCACCATCATCTTGCATCATTTATTTTGATGTTAAGAAAATGAAGGAAGAGACCATGGTGTACAGTGCAGGCTCGTTATCCAACAGATCGTAGGTTCATTTCACAATGTATCTGTGGGATGGCTGGCATCCAACCATACCCAAGTTGAGGTCTACATTTCCTCTCATGTTACTTTTTCATTCGTATTTTCGTTACGACTTACATAAACGAGTGCAATACGAGCAAGGTCCCGTAGGTGGCTTGACGGTACTGATCCAACGGAGATGTTTCACATCGTTGCGATCCAAACTATGCACTTATAACGGGCCCACATGCTGCCAGATCACTCACCTACGATGGAAGTCGAAAGAAAATAATGAAATTTTGAAAGAATGAAAATAAATGAAAGACATTTTCCCGCGGTCTCTCCAGGGGTCCGTAAATGGGTGCGGAAGAGTCGTTGCAATGCATGTTCCACTTATTAGATTGGCATAGGCTGGTGAACTTCTGGTACAATACTCGTGCATTCAGTCGCATTTATCGTATGTAGGCGAAACATGAATCGTATCTCTAAGCTTAGAGGGTATAGAGGAAAGGTTTGCCCAGTCTTTTTGAACTGCGGAAATGCGGATGGAAAACATTGGGTTCATTTCTATTTCGAACGATTCCAAGTTACGGCGAACTCAGATCCGATGCTTAGTAGGAAATAATTGCTGGTATTGTTCAATGCTTTTTAACTTCTCATCCTATTCTTCACATGAAATGTTTGCGGGTTAGTCAGAATAAAATTTCGAAGGCAAATATACACTCGTGGACAAAAAAAAACTCTACTTCAATTTTCATGGAAAAATTAAAGTTTTTCCTACGTTATAAAATAAAATTAAAACAGAAAAACTTGTTGGTTTAAAATAACACTAATACATACACTAATACATACTAAATAAGGGATTTTTTTTAAGGTTCTGACCCGCCAGTTGTGGACGGTACCGCGACGGCGCGACCTAAAAGATCGTACCGCAAAGTCAGCTTAGGGAACCAGACGAAGCTCAACTCTTTTGGGAGTCACGTTTTATCTAGAGCCCACATGTGGCCTCATTATCATTTTTAAGTTAAGAATTAAAGCTTATAAAAACTCTAGTATTTGAGTGCGATTTTTTGTGTCTTATTTTCCCAAATTTTCAAATACTATAATTTTTTATGTTTCTTTTATTATTATCTATATACTTTTTAAAAAATAAAAATTTGAAAAGAGACTTATACAATTATTTATTTAGACTAACTTATAAAATTACTTATTTTCTGAGATTCTCAAAAATTAAAATTTTATAAGTCTCTTTTCTCAAATTCTCAAATAAAATAATTTTTTATGTTTCTTTTATTATTAGCTATGCATTTCATGAAAAATAAAATTTAGAGTAAAGAGACTTATAAAAAAGAAAATGAAACTAACAATATTGCGCGATTTTTTTAGTTTTATTTTCTCAAATTCTCAAAAACTAAAATTTTATACATAAGTTTTTTTCTCAAATTCTCAAATAACATAATCTTTAATGTTTCTTTTATTATTAGCTATGCTCTATGCACATTATAAAAAATAAAAATTTGGGATAACATTTTAGTTTTTGTTAATTTTAGAAAATAAAACTTACAACATCGCGCGGTGTAGCTATTTGTATTTGTATTTGTATTTATTTATTTAGAAATTATGTTTACACGTAGATACAATATAATATTTTAATTGTGTAACATTATTAAAAGGTTGAAACAAAAATAGATAATTATTATAATATCAATAACAATTTCTTAAGATCAATAGAAAAACAACAATAAATTAACAGCAAACATATGTACATATTTATGAGTAAATTTTAAATTTTATTAGTCTTAAGTCTTTATTAGTCTACTAATTGAATTAAGAAAGAAAGAAATCCCTAAAAGAAAAACCCAAAATCAGTTATTGTCTATTTTATTTTATTTTATTAGGTCATTTATTATTATATTTTATTAAGTCATTATTTATTTATAATTATTATGTCATTAATTATTATTAGCTATGCTGAAAAGTGTTGCGTTAGTTGTCTCTGAAAGTCGCGTATGCCTGAAGATCTCCTGATATAAACCGGAAGCGAATTCCAAAGTCTTACGGCATATACGAAAAACTGTTTCTTTGTAACGTTATAGTTATAAATATATTGGTGGAATGAGACTTCTACTTCTAGTGGAAGATGCGAATTGTAATCTTTGGAAAAGATACTCTGGGGTCTGGCTTTCTTTAAGATTAAATAGGAAAGTCAGTATTTTGGCGTCAAGGTATTTCTGTAGGTCTAATCCCAGAAAATTCTTTACATGACCAGAGATGTGCTCCCTTCGACCTATGTTATAGACAAATCGCACTGTACTATTAACAGCTACCTTCAGCTTCCGCGAGCTGTAACTGTCTAAATCACAAAAGATCGGATGTGCGTAAAATAGAATCGGCAACAGCAGTGACTTAACTAGCATAGCTTTGATCCTTAATGGAAGACAGTTTCCTACTTGATACATAGCGCGCAGAGATCCGTAGACTTTAGACACTGTGTTCGTTATATGATTCTCCCAAGTAAGATTCCGGTTAAATATTACACCTAGATTTTTCACGGTACTGACGTAGGTAAGGGCTGATCCATCGATAAAAAGTTGGGGGAAGCTTTGGGTATCGGGACTTGATCGGCTGATTACAATTGCTTGACTTTTGTCGGAGTTGAGCATAAGCCTATTTTTCCGCGACCATGAAACTATAGATTTGAGGTCTTCATTGACTCGCTCAGTGGCATCCTCAACTAGAGCCAATGGATAGCTTAAGTACAACTGGACGTCATCGGCATACATCTGAACCTTGCAGTATTTTAAGGTAGAAGGAATGTCATTATTGAATAAGGTGAATAATAATGGACCCTTGTGGAACACCGGCTTTAGTAACAAGAAAGCTTGACAATCTCTTGTTTGCATGTACAGCTTGAGTACGACCCTTAAGGTAGCTATCCATCCATCAAATTGACAATAACTAAAAAAATATATGCTCATAATTAATTTCACCATGCATCAATTGGCTCCCGTCGAAAAGGAAGGAATACAAATTATTACGGTGACGAGGGTCTTTTTTTGTCCACGACTGTATTTCTGCTAATCGTGTTTCAATGATAATTTTAGGGCTATTAATTGGCTGGCTTTGGCTTTAGTTGAAAAGCTGAACTCCTTGAGTTTGTTTTTTTGGGTCCCAGAATACAAGGCACGAAGAGTTTCAAACCTATTGGCCAGTTCCGCTACGTAAAAAAGAAGAGTTTCAACTGCACAGCCTTCTAGTTTTTAGCCAATCTGTAGCTGGGATCTAAGCTGTCAAACAAGATACCTGAATACGATACGCAGTTTTTTTTTCTGTTTGCAAGGTCAAGAACTCATATTTTCTTTAAAATTGTTGGTTGTTGGAAAGCAAAGTGTCATACCAAGCTAATGTCCTTCGGATGGAATACGCTTTTTATCCACTGAATAACCTCAACAATTTTAATGCAAAATCAAAATTTCCAAAAAGGACAAACAAAAAACTACTCACAGCTGCAAATGTGTACACATCCTTCACTCCATTCATTTCAATGAATGTAAACTGTCAGCTGCAGCTCGGATAATTGCACACCTCGACATCAATGGTTCCATCCAAGAGTCTTAAAATTAAAATCAACACCGACCCGCGCTGTTGATACCGAATTTCGTTTGTATAATACAACATTCATATACGAGTATGTACACACGTCGTCGTTGTCGCTCACATGCGGATTATCCTTCGCATGCCCTGAAAATTACTTTCTTGAATAATTGATCCTGCGGTGATTAGGTGAGAATGAGTGCAGCAGCAGAGGTTCGAATAGCTTCAAGGTAAGCAACAGCTATAGAAAGGATGCTTGATTAAAGTCACATAAGACAGTGTGTGTATTGCAGAAAGGATCCCAGTGCAAATTGCCTTCCCACAACTTTAGCGATTTATTTTTTAATTTTTCTTCCTTTCATTCCACCTCCCTCCGGTTTTTTTTTTTGCTTAATCACTTGCAAAGAAATTCTAAATAAGCTTAATCCTTGAAGGATTTTCTTGATTCAAAAGGACAAATGCACACACTGGCGTGACTGAGGGAAAGAAAAAACTCAATTTCTTTTCTGGGTATGTATGGTGTATCCTGCCCTTGTGTTGATTTTCAATTTGACAAGGGTTTGACATTCGACAATCGCCTTTGGGGTTTCTCTACCCCCACCATTGCGTCAGCTTCAAGAAATTGGTAAATAGGCCTTGGTTTTTGTTTTTGGCAGATTTTATTCCCCATTTTTTTTTTTTTGGACTTCGTGTATCCTTTATTTTTTCTATGAAGATGGCTATTCAAATTAAAACGAAAGTCCTTTGAGGGTAAAGTGAAATGAGTATAAGAGGTTGACTGGCAGTCGAGCTGCGTAGTGTGATCATTTGGACGAAGTGGGAGAGCTGGTGTTGAATATGTTTTTGACATATTTTGACAGAAATAAGAACGCCTTCGATGACATTTGGGCAAGTTAAGTCTGGCTGAACCATTACGGTCGTAATGGGATCCTTTTAGAAATAGAGTTAGGCACGTACCGTGGTGTTGGTTGACGGCGATTTTTTTCCTGTCTGACATTTATTGTTTTATCTGCTGTCATTGGTGTAAGTGCGGTGGACAGCGTACTGCAGTGTCGAATGAGACTACAACAATTGTGATATCTATCTGGGATATCGAGGACTTTGGTATGCTTTCGAGCGTAATGGGTTACGTTAGGCTCAATTGAATTTCCACTTAATCACGATGTTTTGAGTATGGCATGCTTTCGAAGGATTCAAGGAGGCTTTTGAAATTTTTTTTTTGCAGTCGAGTGTGTATGTGTGTTGATGATATCAATTGGTAAATGGATTATGGGTTTCTATAATTGGTTTTAAAAACTCTTCAGGGCTGATGAAGTAGGCACTTACGGGTTGTTTTGTGGTTGATATGATGTAGAAGAGATCTTATTTGATTTTTATAGAATGCATTGTGGCTGTGTAGTTTATTGATTGCCGATTGCAAATGGAAGGCTTTTGTTTGCAGGTCAGTTGGAAATGGACTGGATGGAGAGCCTTTGAATGGATGAATCGAGTGGAATAAGTTTATTCGGTCGATTTACCCATTTGAGAGGCAGGAAGACGTGGGGTTTTCAAATTCAATTGGTTGGCTTTACCTTTGAATCATCTAAATGTCTTCTACAATACTCTATGTCAGAATCTTATCCTGTCTGAATACGATTATTTCCTTCCATAACCCAGGAGTGGAGAGAATGCAGCAGCAGTTCATTCTCCAGGTAAGTGCAGCCATTTTTCATTCAACGAAACTTTAGTTTGTTTACATTCAAAACTAACACATTTTTTCCTCCACATATTTGTCCGCTCTGCCATCGCTGCTGCTCCCCCTCCTCGTTTCGTTATTCTTTTCGCCAGTTATTGAGGTTATTGTTCGTGCTCCTCCCACACCTTCACCCGGCGACTGCATTGTTTCCTTCTTCAATCGGTTCAACGTGGCGAAAATATCCTTACTCTATGGTGGTACTCCAGCACCAATGTGTGTGTTATGCCATCAACTACATTAAAAGCATGCATGCAAAGGAATTGATGCAAGTAATCCAGTGGCAGTGTTGGGGAGGAAATTCCCTGTAAAAATGCGCCTATAAAGTGTATTCAAACGAGTTTTTATTTTCCCCACATTCTACAGGGGGGGGGAGGGTTTCCCTGCAGCTAGCAGGTGAGAAAAGCAATCGGAAAGTTTTCGAATTCAAAGGGAAGAGTAGCAAGATGCACACACAATGCAGTTATTGTATGGGTTTCATGTAAAAGTGTGAAATTTTTATAGAGGATATTTTGTTCTTTTTAGCAATAAAGGAAATTTTTAAATACTTTTAGAATATGAAGCAGATACTCGTACGATGTATTCAGGTGTTTCGGGTCCTTGAATCTTTTATGGAATTTTTTATTGAATCTGTCGATTTTAAGCGGATTTACTCGGATTTCAGACAACATTCAAATACAAGCTTGGCTAGACCGATATGTACTCACCAAACGCCATCTTTCTTTAGAATCTGCTGCAGTACCTAGTTTCCTGACTTTATGTTCGAAACACCTCTGCAGAATTTCTCAATATTCAAGCCTTTTACTTTTACAAATGCTACCTTTTGGAGATGGTATCTTTTAAGTCTTCTCAAGAACATAGCCATTTTCGTTGTTTCTTTGGCGTGTTGATGGAGGCAGCTCTCAAGAGGAACATATTAGGAAGATTAGCAGCGGTTCAGAGATTAGTCGGTGTTGCCATTACGGGAGCCCTGCGCACAACATCCACGGCGGCACTGGATACTCTTCCGTATTTTATGCCACTCGATCTGCATACAATGTACCTAGCAACCAAGAGTGCGATAAGGGTCACTAGCTTAGGCTACTTCAGAAGTAGAGACTATGTTCATAGCGCTATTCTGAGGGAACTTTAAACTTTTGGACTTCGGTACATCATACGAAACGCAGTACCCGGAGAGCGAAGTTTGGGGGAACACATTGCCTACACGGCAAACACACATCGTCGTCTATACGGATTGGTCGAAAACCGACAATGTCGCGGGCTCTGGTATCTACTCAAGAGAACGCGAGCTAAATACGTTTCCTAGACTTCCAGACGACTGTAGTGTATTTCACACAGAGTCCTATCTGTGCAGATGCAGGATGTCGCTCTGTGCTGAGATCACTAAGTAGACACTATGTTGGGTGCCTGGACACTCTGGCGTAGAGGGAAATCAACTTGCGAATGAGTAAGCTAAGATTGGGGGGGGGACATTGCCAATTATCGAGATAGTGAGCATAGCACTGCCATATTGCGGCATCAGGACAAAACTCAACAACACAATCATAAGCATGGCGGACCACAGATGATCAAGGATAGGGGGACAAAGGGTATCCAAGAGTCTTTGGCTGGCCATAGACGGCAAAAGGACCAAGGTCATCCTTGGACTGAATAGGGCAAAGTTAAGAACTGTAATAGGCGTACTCTCCGGGCATTGTCTCCTGAGGAAAGATGCCAAAAGAATGGGACTTTTAAGCACGGACGAATGCTGATACTGCAATGACATAGATAGGTACATATATCGGAGGGTATTGGGCACATTCTTTGCCGTCAGGCTATTGCTCGTTGTTGAAAATTTTTTTTTGGGAATTACTTCTTCAGCACACTGGAAGATCCTGACCAAGCTGGCCACAGTGAAATCTTAAAATTTCGCAGGGAAATTAAATGCTTTGACGGAAATGTTTCGGTTTAGGTACCAGATCTCAGGGGATCGCAATGGGCCCGTTATGGTGCCTAGTGTTTTGTGTTTTTACAACCTTACCTGGCCTATCCTCGGCGTATTTTTTTTTCGTTATCTTATAGATGCATTGAAGACCTTAGTAAATATTAGTATCTTTCGATTTTTTTTGTCATATTTTATCATTCCCTTCAATTTTCCATACACACACCATTCTCTTAGTCGAACTCCCTCTAAGTCGAAACTATCTCTAACTCGAACACATTCTCTCGATTATTAGGATGTTTTTTCACGCCTTTAGTCGAATTTTGTTTAGCACAAAACAAAATAAAAATACATTACCCCTTCGGAATTCGTATTTGAGTATAAACTACTAACCATTAAGTACCTACACACTTCAATACCCTAAATATGTATAGCATTGCGTGTGCCATCATCGTCACCTCGTCGTGTTTCTTCCTATTCATATTCTTGGTACCTCCATAAGAAGATACATACATACAGTTTTTCAAAAATTGCAACGCGCAAACAAAAAAAAATATTGTTATTCTTTTCTTTGTGTTGTTGGTTGTGTTCAAAGCAGGACTTCAATGCAGCGTTGCCAGATTTTGGTGGAAGAAATTCCCTTTTTTTGCGTGAACAAAAATTCTTTTCCCCGGTTTTTTCCCCGTTTTTCATTTACTTTCGATTTCGTTAATTTGCTAATAAAACACTACTTTTTAAACAGTCCTAATTTGTTTATTAACAACATGACAGAGCAATAGCACTTACAGTATATAAATAACTGAAAAAATCATATGTACATATTATGTATTCATTCGATAATGGTTCTTTCTATGGTTGTAAGAGTAAGAAAATATAAAACTAAAAATAAAAAACAGATAATTAAAAACTTAAGAGGAAGTTCATTAATCACTTGATTTTAGTATTAAAATATTTTAAGGGAGCAAATACATATTCTAAAATGAAACAGGATATCATTTGTCATATACAGTTGCGAAAATTCATAGTCAGATAAAGCCGACAATAAAAGAATTTATTTATCTACATAACCTAAAATATACTTTTTGCTATTCATAGTAACCTTATAGTTCTCTTTAAACTCTTAGCCAGCTCGCACAGGCAAAAATGTTTTTACGAATAACGAACAGTTATAGCCGGCTTTTTTATTTAGTACCGGCTGCAACTATAGTCGGCTATAGGCACTATTCATGGGCTGACTATGAATTTGCGCTTATGTATTTTGTTTTTAACCAGAAATTGTAAAGCATCCATTAAACCGAGTGGACATTTTTCGCATCATTCGTAATATAGAAACATCAATGGGAACAAATCTGATTCGTTGTATTGGAAATTCGCTAAGTCGGATGTTTGTTAAACTGCACGTCCACTGTATATAGAAAAGGTTGAAGTCAGTGCCGCATGCGCTGTGGCCAACCTTCAGCCAAATGCAAATGTGAGATTGTGTGTCTAAAATTGTTTGCATTGACGCACTGTATTCCTGGGTTTATATATTTAATCTATTGCTTTACTAAATAGTATTTATTTATTGAAAGTGTCAATGAATGGAAACATTTTTTAACGCAGTTCGTTTTCCCCGTTTTAAAATCTTTTTCCCCGTTTCCCCTTTTGGGTTGAAAATCCCCGGAAAAAAATCACCGGGAAAAATCCCGCAACCTGGCAACGCTGCTTCAATGGATCTATCTGCGTATGTACATAGTAAGATTTCAGCTGGAATTTCAAAATCAGTTGATTCTAGGCAGTTCAACAGAGTAGAGTTGCGCAAAACAGTTCCAACGGGGGAACGAACCTGGAACGAGTTCCCGGAATTAGTTCCTGGAACGATTAAGTTCCATAATTAAGTTCGCAACTATGGAAAGTTCTTGACCCAGAACCAGTAAGCAAAATTAAAAAACTTTAAGTATTATTTATTTGAAAAAATACCAGACAAATAATTATAAAAATAAGATAACAAAAAATACATTTCAATGTGGAGAAAAAAGCAGAAATAATTTTGTTTTGATCATGTAAAAACAAAACACGCAACTCAACTCAAAATCTATTTCAAATCAAAAAAACCAAACGCAAATGTAAAATTACCATTTAGGTATCAACAATCCAATTTTTACTTCCACTAGCCAACAGAAGAATACAAGACATTCAAATAAAAATACTCTTTCCTACGGAACTACAAAAAAAAAAGAACTATGGAGTATGGAACTAAATGAACTACGAATACGAACATAATACGCACGGAACTACGAAGAAAAGAACTGGAACTAACATGTCCATGGAACTACATATCATGTCCATGGAGCTAAAGGAACTATTAAGAAAAGAGACCGATTTATGTATACGGTAATCGTTCTCGTCTGTTCGTTCCTTCATGAGCTACCTATACTGTCTTACAAATCTTTTCGGACATTATTCGTCACCCCTTTTACTACATATCAGTGTGCATAAACTGGTTCTTGTTTATTATCGAGTGAGCTTTGCTATTGCTATGGTATGTATGTATGAGTTTGCTCACATATTTGAATTTTCTTTGAACACTGAGACATGTTCGCTTTCAGTATTGTTATTGAAGTTGGACCTGGAACTATGGACATGTTTAAGTTCACTTTGTGGAACGAAAGGAACTAGATCCGACAGAGGAACTAGTTCCTGGAACTATACATGTCCGGAACTCTACAACTCTACAACAGAGCTGATGCAGTCTTTATGTGCATGTTTGTAGCTAGATTTTTTTAACTGAGCAAGAACCTATTTCTTTTGTTAATTTTTTTGTAAGCCCATTAACCTTTTTTTTATTAAACAAACGTTTTAAAACAAAAATAAATGTTTCCCTCTATTACTCGAATTTTTCCAAAACTCTTTCTAACTCCAACAAATCTTGGTATCCCGTGAAAATTCGACTTAGTGAGAGTCGACTGTAGTATGACTGTCATTGCCGAAAGGTATATGTACCTTTTCTGTCCAATTTAAAACCAGATGTTTATTAATGCATTAGACTTTTGAGTACCATATTGTCACTTCTTTCTAAAAAATAGGTTATCTTAATATCCTATTTTCTTTGAAATGCCTCTTGAAACTTGTCACAGGTTTAGGTCTTCTCAAAAGCTAATATTTTAACTTTGCATCATCATCCTAAGCATTATAATAGTCGTTACCTTTTAACTACGTCCCGTTTGACGCGCCATCATTACCCACTCCACCACAGTTATCTTGCAAAAGTTAAACAAAATACCGTTACATCCGACGGCCAATAACTTAAAGTTAACACTAATGACAACTGTAATGGCCAACCGATTTCATTTCGCACTCAACTCATGTCCGCTCATTGGGCCTGGGCCTTCTCTCCCCCATTACCACTGAGTGGTATAATGAAAAAGTTTCTACCTTTTCTCGAATTTCTAGTCCTCGCACATCGCCCTGTCATAATTTTCGACTAATCACAACTTCTATAAGAGCGAACAATTAAGTGTCGGTCTTAAGTTTCACACAGGGGCGGGCGGTATGCAGACAGACAGCGTGGGTGGACAAATGACAACCAGATGACTGAGATGGTGTAGTCGAACATACACGTACTCGGTTGTATTGCGAGACAGAGAGAGTGTATTGCCCAAGGACAGCTGCCCCAAAAATTAACAACCGAACAGGAAATTACTTTTAAATAAGTAATTTTGCCGGATGCTGGAGCATGCAATGGCAACGGGAACGGCAGCAGTTAGCAGCAGGATGAAGTAGCACGAGCTGTCAGAGACTGACAGTATACGAGAAAGATTGATGATGGCAGATGGCGCACTATGTCTGCTCGTATGTATTCGTACAATGTTATAGGGAACACACATTGGTGCAAATCGTGCTGCTCTGGTTGCCGCCGGAGTTTAATGCATCTTTTGTTTAGATTGAGGACCTATTATCATTCCACGGGTACGTGATGGAATTAGATACGGAATTTGCTAATGTGACTATTACCCTCATCACCGTGTCGTCGTTATCATAATCATCATCGTCCTCATCATCAAGAAGTTGGGTGAAAGCTTCATTGTCATCGTCATAGTTGTCAGCAGGAGTGGTGGTAGATGGTTTTTTCGTTTTGAGTGTTGTATGAAATTTCATATGTGTATTGGTTCCGTGTAAACTTTTAGTTTGGATAGTTTTTTTTGTTTTTCTTACAACAAGGACAATTTTTTGATGGTTCTACCATGATGACCGATGGAATGTTTATTTATTACTCCACTGGATGGACAGGGAATATGAAAAGTTTTTCCTCTAGCGTTTTTTCACTGAAGGATGGATCCATGAGTTACTTTTTATTTCTTGGTAAATGGATTTATGTAAGTTAAAAGTGTATACATACAACATACATACATGTAGACAGCTATAAATGAAATGCTTTAGAATTATTTGCAAAATCTCATTCTAGTACACTTTTTAAGTATTTTATTTTAGGTATTTTATTTACCCTTTAATTTAATGAATTACTGTTGGGAAAGTAAGTACAGTGGACGTCCAATATATGCAGTTTTAAATTTAATGTACGGTCTTACACATACATATGAGCGTAAGATTCCGTTAGCAGTTAAAATTATTTTTTATTGTTTAGTATTAAAAAGTGCGTTTTAGTTTCGTCATGTTTACTTTAAGACGGCTTTAAAAAAAAAGCTGTATCTACATATGAAATCTCAACTTGAAGTGAGACAAAGTCGTATAAGTGATTTTTTTCTTCAAAATAATTTTAAAATGTGGGTAAAATAATGGCAGGACCATTCATTTTAATATTACCAATAAAAAAACGTAGGTATTCATAAATAATAATCAGCTATTTAATTTTTTAAAAAGAAAAGTCGATCGATATAACGAACGCTCTCGATATAGAGAATGACCTCGAACATTATATCATTCGTTATATTGGACGTCCACTGTATGTACCTGTTCGCAGGTAGTAAACATTTCCGGGTACAACATTTCCAACAGGTATAAAAAGTTAAAATCGGTTGAAGAATGTATGGCCTCATCCAAGTGATCGCCAGTGTATATATAGATTCCTCTTCTCTATAAATAAAAATTCATTGCCGCATGTATGACTGAACGACTCGTCAAATTTGGCTGATTTTTTTTGTTGTTGTTGTTCAAATTTTTGGAAAATCCACCGGAAAATTGTAAACTTCTGGAAAAGCTGAAAGTTTTTTTTTCCATCGGACGATTTGGCTCATTTCTTTTTTGTTTAATGTCCTCGCATGGTCAGTCGTATGTCGCCTGTTGCCGTATCGTAAACCATCAACGGCGATAGTATCCCCGCTTAACTAAGCGGATATAAAAACAGTGAAACTAAATGAAAATTTCTACTTTTGCGATTAATTCCTTTAATAAAATTCATTCTTTTGACAACCGGAGAAACCCGAACGTAAACATAGAACAATCGAAAACAATTCTTCCATCTTTTATTTACTATTTTGCAGAAGATTGGTTAAGGGATTACATGGGTTTCCTCGGGTAGAAACGACTTATTTTTAACAATTTTTTTTTGATATAAAAAATGAAATATTTCACTCAAACTTTTTACTGCCTTAAATATACACATTTGACAAAGAACTTCTGAAATTTCTGAAGAAAAATATTTAAAACTCTGCCATTGTGACGTCATTTTCGGAGCTTGCGCGTTGAAAGCAGAACTCATGACAGGATCAACTGAAGTAAAAAAAAACGTGTTTTAGTTAAAACCAAACTAGAACTTGGACGAAGAAAAAAAAATTGAATTTTTGGCAGACCTTTTTAAAAAATTACAAATTTCGGTAACATTTGCTCTACATTTTTTTTTAAAATAGTTGCATTAAACGTTGAAGAACGAATGAAGACCGAACACGTGTACGCAAAAAGTTCCAAGCTGTTTGGAATTTTCGGTGTACGCTTTTACCCAAACACTTCCACTGCCAATAATGTTATCCCCTTTGATACAAAGAGCGAAATGGATAAAAAAAAAACTTTATAATCTGAATGCTTCTTCGTTGTTCGTTGTTTGCTATACGTTAACCGAGCAATATACAATAAACAACGAATGATGAATAAAGAACGAAAGTATACTGCAAGCATCTGAACAGACAGAATTCGTTAAAATCTAAGACAAAAAGTGTAGGTGGCGCTACAGCTCTGGGTAAACCTGGGAACCTGGGTCTGCTTCTCGCAAACCATTTGTGCGTGCGTGTTATGTTTTTGCACGAATGGAAGGGACCTTCAGTTGTTTGCCGACTCCGAACGCGAATTGAGAAGCTCATTGACAAATGATACTCTTTGATTGCTTGTCAAACATTCGAAAGAGGTGGCAACTGGCAACCGTGAAAAACTTTTTAGGTGTTGGACCCGGGCTAAGATTGAACCCGAGCAGCAGGCGAAGTAGTCCAACGCACTTACCACCACGGCCACGGCGACCGCCGTATTTACTTGTACAAAAGTTTGTTCAGATTGAACGGTTGGATAGGCAAGGCAATATATTTCGTCCGAACACAAAAAGTGTCAGTCCCCAAGATTTAATGCTACTGAACGATGGTGACTAATTAAAATTACAAAGACACCAAATGCCCTTATGTTAATAAAGGAATCACTTCCAACTTACTTCTGACAATTTGGTAAATTCTTCATTCCCACGTTTTCCCGACCAGCTAACCAGAAAGTTTCGCTGACAAATATTCTCGAAACAAGATAAATCTGCCGTTCATGACACACACGGCCAGTGTTGGGCGCCCACTTTATCTTCCATAGACAGGCTTGATTATTCTTTATTGCCGCATCCTTCCTGCATAAATAATGCTCCAGCTACAAACTCGAAAACCGCCCTCACTTTGTGTATGCTAAGTGTAGAGCCAATCTATCTTCATTTCATCGTAATTGCGAGACAATCAAACAATCAAACTGTATCCAACTCCTACAACAATAATCCTTAACAATTCTGTCTAGCACATAAGAAAATCCCAAATCAGACGGCACTTACAACCACATCCTGTGCTAATCCGTACCAGATAGGGGCAAACTGATTTCCCATAACACCTCCACTCCACGGCCAACGATGCCATACTCACACCCACTTGCAGTTCACATGGGCGCTACACGGAGTTCAATGAAGATGAAGGGTTTCATTGCGTGGGCTAAAATTACAAAAAAAAACTTTGCAAAAGAGCTCACTCCCACTTCCACTCCCATGAACTTGACAATCCCCGGAGATGACTCAAAAAGCGTGGCCCAGCCCAACCGATGTCATCCAAATGAGAAAAAAAGAAAAAGGATTTGTCACAGAAAAACTCTCACAGTCTCTTAAAATCCCATCGCTCACTGCTCCGCTCCACTCCTACTCGTACTCGTAGTTGATAAGTTATCACGTCCAGAGAACCCAAAGCCAAGATGTTTCCGATCCTCTGGGACAGCAGACAGACATCCAGCATCCACAATGGAACTGCAGCGGCAACTGCACAGGTAAAATGATTTAAATCTGCACGAGAAGCAGAAGGCGATCCAAAGGAATGATTACGAGTACACAGCGCCTGCACAAAGCTTCACGACGAGATTAATGGCCAAGTGTTTGCGCGTGTTTTTGGTTAAATCCTTGACGTTGGACATTGTCATCGATGGCAACTGGGGAGAGTGGGAACAGCATCACCATCATCATCACCATCATCATCACTGACTGTGGGACGAAGTCTATTTAATAAATCGCCATCCATTGAATGGACAAGTTCCAACGAAACTCTAGCTCTCCGTAGGCGGAGAAGGAGGAGCAGCGGATCCGACTTCAAGAACATGCACCAAACTGAATGCTATCGAATAAATCCTTAATAGTGTCGTGTGGGCGATTCACTCTCCTTTGACTGGCAGTGGTCTTCCCCGTACGCTTTAATTGCCTTGTGTGTCATTGTCAAGTGGCGGACATTTGCCCCCAACAATTTACATTCAACAGTCTAATCGGGTAAAAGGATACGCAATCGATTCGATTTAATTAAGATTAAACGGTGAGAAACTAAGCAGGTGAACTGGAATTTAAATCCAAGTTCGTAACTCATCGCGCCTGCATCGGAGCACGGTATGAGAGACTCGTGTAAGACGGACGAACGATGGATATCTGCGTGTATGTTCTTAGTCATAAATTAAAATGCAACACAACATGGTACCAGTACCAGGTCAGTATCAGTATGCGTTGAGGTAAGCCAATTTGCATAATGCCTTCCATTCCAGCTTGGTGGCCACAGAAGAGGACTTTTGTCCATTGACGAAAGAGATACGATTATTGTCATTCGGAATGGTTGAGGATATTTGCGTTGAAAGGATTCGGCCGAATGCTTCAAACGTGCAAATCAGGTGAACTTATGCAAGATTGGAGACGGATTGGTGCTGAATTAATTTCCAGACCGAGAGATTATTGTTAAAAGGCAACAAATTTAGCTTTTATGCAAGTTTATAGCTAAGAATCAACTAAGTGGAGCTATGAGGAGATGGGTCTCAAACTTAAGGTAGTGCTAGATTAGACCATTCTTCACTTTTTAAGTTTGAAATTAAAATTGAGGGTTTGACAATTTTAAACTTACATAAATTATGTCTGCGTTGTGAATTTCTAATTATTTCCTACGTTTCTTTGACAAGTTTTGTCTTCAAAGTATACCTACTTACAGATCATAATTATATCACTCCTACATACATGTGTATGTAGGTATGTACAAAAACTTTTGTCATTTAAACTTTTAAGGTAACTGCGAAGTGAAAAGGAGTGGCGTTTGTACAAATAAATCGAATATTCTATCACTGTGGAGGAAGTTAAAAAAAAAAAACGTGGCGTTCAATATGCTTCAAGGGAACAAATATTATCGATCGGTAAGATATTGCTACATCTGGGGCACGTGTCCGCTACAAATTATAAAGGTGATAGCTTTGTTAATTCTGAGCATGCAACTTCTCTTTAATTGTCATGTGAAAAGTCAAGGCACCGTAGCGCATGTGGTTAGTGCGTCGGACTACTGAGCCAGCGGTCTTGGGTTCGAATCCCGCCGCAAACACCTAAAAGTTTTTCACAGTGCCCACCTCTTTCGAATGTCTGACAAGCATCAAAGAGTATCATTTATCACGATTGAGCTTCTCAACTCGCCGTTCGGAGTCGGCAAAAAACTGTAGTAAGATCTAAGCATTTCTGTCGTAAGTAAATATTGAAAATTGAAACTTTGCGTTTCGCAATAGCTTATTTTTTGCATTTTAATATTTAAGTATACCATGAACTGAGGTTTAAAAGAAATACTGTTATTCTTGTTCGGGGCGACATTGTCAGACCGTGACATCTTTTTCTCCTAAATGGCGCCCAATATGTGTTCTGACAGAATTCTGACTAAAATTATAAACGATCAGTTAAATAATTGTTC
Organism: Brachyopa scutellaris; assembly: GCA_949775065.1. Classification (NCBI taxonomy): domain Eukaryota; kingdom Metazoa; phylum Arthropoda; class Insecta; order Diptera; family Syrphidae; genus Brachyopa; species Brachyopa scutellaris. Next base: position 191,736,788 of record OX459112.1, read on the forward strand.
CTTGAACTTGGAACCTGACGATTGCCACTTTATTATTATTACTAAACAAAGATTTTATTGCATTTACCGAAAGAAGTTTTCTGAATCCGAAAAAAGAAAAACAAGCCGCATCAGTGCAACAGACGAAAACCTGTCGGTTTTTTCTTTTTGGTTTTGCTTCCCCAATAAATTAATTTCGATTTAGTTACACTGCGCGAAATAACTATGTCGGACAAGCAAAATACTTAAAAAAAAAACGTATTTATTTTATTATTATTTTAAGGACTTTATTTTTTTTTTAAATTAAAGGCATAAAACTAGGCAAAAATCCATAAAAAAAATTAAAGTTGTTCATGTATTAGAAAAACAGAACGTATATTTTGTATATTTTGAATCGAGTAAATTTTGTGGTGTGGACATGTCAATTTGTAGCCATTCTTTCTGGATAGCGGTGTTTAGCTGCAAAAGTGACTCGAACTGGCCTACAACTGAGTAAATCCGCTTCGACAGTATGGCCCATGACTTCTCTATGGGATTTAAGTCAGAACTTACTGTAAGCCAACAAAGAGTGGGAATGTTAAGCAACTTAAAGTAGTTGTTTGTATATGCCGATGCATGTATGGCAGCGTTATCGTGCTGGAACGTCCATTCTTGTCCCCACAAATTTGCACCAAAATCAATAAGAACATTGTCCAGCAATTCCACATATTTCTCCGAATTCATTTTATGGGAAACAAAACAAATTGGAGTCTTTCCTCTGTACCCAAAACCAGCCCATACTCCCAGCCACCCTTCGAAGTTCCTCGACTGCCGAGTTTCACGATCTCGGTGTATATCTCTCCAATACTTGTGTCCTTCGTCAGGACCATCCATATTAAATTGGTTTTCATCACTGAAGATGACAGATTGTCATTTGGTGATGCAAAACTGATGTTTCTTAGCAGAACATAACCTTGCCCCCTTATGCCGTAAGCGAAGCTTAGGTGTCAGTAAGCGCTATTGATATATGTACATATACTGAATTTATCCTCCTTTAAAAGTTATTCGACTCTTCTTGTTGGTACAAGAAGAGGCAACTGGAGCCTTATTTGGGAAGGACTGATTTGCTTATTAATGACAAAGCGTTTAATTTTTCCGCACCGCAAAACTAATAACACGAGAGAGAACAACCCGAAACAAGAATATAAGGACATTGATAGAGTTAAAAGTACGGCTATGTTTTACTTCAAACACTCCATTTTTCAACACAATGAAAAAAAATATGTGTTAAGAAATTGGAAATGGAAATGCCTGTCCCATATAGTTATTTCGCGCAGTGTAGTTGGATGTTGGGATTTTTTGAAATGTCCATTTGGCAATACCGATTGATCGCACATTCTTTGAATGCATACGAAAACCCACTTTATTTGTGTCTATTGCGATTATCTCCAAAAATAAAAATAAAATTTTTATAAGTAAAATATTCAAAGTTTTTAAAATATGCTGTACTCCCTCAAAGACATGGGCATATGAGAAATGACCTAATCCGTTCGAAAATACTTACCATTCCTCACCGTCGATTGCATTTCACACGATGATGATGGTAGACCAATTATTTTTCTCCCTACCCCTTGTACCGAGATTATTAATTTGCATTTTTCCCATGCAATATTTGATTACAAATTCCTCCTCAAAATTCCTACATCCAACTGGCCTTTAAAGACGCCAAACTTCATTAAGAACTTCCTATGCAAATGAATTGGCCGTTGCCCAAAGGCTTTTTAATTAATATCTCAGAAAGACAGTAACAAAGCGGCAGTTAAAAGTCATAAAAAACCGAGATCACTCCAATGAAGTGCGCATAACAATCAGTGTACGAGTATCTTGGAAAGAATCCTACTCTATGGCAGGAGGTAACTTCAACTTTAAGTCACCACCCAAACAAATAGTGGAAACGATAGCAACTCCTACAGTGCAGTCCAAGAGCTGCATACAGAGTACTGCTGATATCGAAACTAATTTCCTGTCAAATCGCACTTAGTTCGCCCACTCGGGCATGCAGAGTGTGCCCGCTCAGCTGAAGCATAAAATCCAAAAAAACGAACTTTTCATCGCGATTCACTTAGGTAAACGGGTTGCCTTTACCCTTCGTGACCATTGCTGTCATCCACCTTCGACGACGAGACGTGCCGAAAACACACCGCAGCATCAGCATCGAACAAGATATTCTCATTAAGAATGTAACTCCAAAACGTGGAAGAACCGAAATCACAACTCATCATCAATTTGAAACATCGGGTACGAGATACGATTCATTGCGGAGCCGAGACGTCCGGAGGGTCCCCCGTAACCTGCAGGTGCAATTTTTTTTATTCCCTTTCGTTTGTCGCTTTTGCATCTTTGGTAAAACGAAGACGAAAGAAATCTTTACATTTTGGAGGGTTAGTCAAGCGCAGTGTGTTTTTTTTTTTGGTTTTGGTGGCAGCGTAGATTGAAAAAGGATCTCCGCTTCATTGGAGACGAGCAGTGCTCCCCACATAGGGTATGCCCTGCAGAGAATCACTTTATTGGCGGATGCGGTCACCAACTAAGGTTTTGGATTTTATTTCGTTTGTCGTAACCGAGTTTTGTTTTGCTCCTTGGATCGTTTCCGTTGATGGAAAGAAGCCACGAAAGTTTAAAAATAAATGCATTGTTTATTTTTTATCTGTTGCGGATTATTTGGAGAAGATGTTCAGAAGCAGACATATGCAGTGAGGAATGCGGTTGCTTAAATTTCAGATTATTATTTTTTTTTTGAGAGAGATTCTGGGCAGATTGTATTGAAGGTGGCATCTGCTAGTGGTTTTTGGAAGTAGAACGACGGGTGTTGTGAGGTAGCTGTAAACAGAGGTATAGATAATTTTTTGATAGTTTTAAGATCCAAGTTAAATACCAATCATGAAAAGATATTAGATTAAAGGTTTAAAGGCGTGATTTGAAGGAACTAAGAATCTAGTGCCGGTCTTTCTTTTGCTTCTGATAGGTTAAAGAAAAAAGTGCTTTAGATTACTAGGTATAGTTATATAAATTGTTCATTAAAAAAAAAAAAAAAAAATATTTGGCTTCAGCAGTCCTAGGTAGAACCAAGCCTAGCTTCCCGCAACCATTTGTGTGTGCGCGTTATATTTTTTGCACGAATGGAAGCGACCTACAATTTTCTGGCGTCTCCGAACGGCGAGTTGGGAAGCTTTACATGACAAATGATACTCTTGAATGCTTGTCAGGCATTCGGAAGAGATGGGCACTGTGAAAAACTTTTTTAGGTGTTAGCGGTGGGATTCGAACCCAAGACCACTCGCACAGTAGTCCGACGCACTAACCACTTGCGCTACGGTGCCCATAATTTTTCATTTTTCTTCATTAAGAGTGTCTTAACTTTTAAATTGGACAAAAAGAGTTGCATGTGAGATATGATAGAAACCTTTATTGCCGATTAAGGGGAGCTTCTGGTCTAGCGCTCTTGAATTTGACGGGTTTTTACGATTTTTTTTTTTAATGAAAATAACGAGCAACAGTATTTAAACTTTGTAGATATATTTTATCACTTTAAGAATATACAAAAATATTTAAAAAAAAAACAATAATAATAATTTTAATTAAACAAAAATTAGTTTTAGAGCACACTACAGACTTTCTGTCGGCCGATAGTTTAGTCGGACTCTTAACCCTAAATTACTAACCTTCGTCGAATCGACTACGATTTTTACAATTTATCTTGTTTTTTATTTTGAGGTGCCTATTGAATTTCTCAAAAAAGTCTGAATTATACCCGATTTTATTTGTGTTTTTTTTATATTCTTCATATCACTAAATAAATAAGTTCTTATGACACAAAAAAAAAAATACTTGTATCTCTAAATAATTTCAAAAGAAATAAAAATTAATATTCCGTCATCTAATAATAAGGTACTATGAAATAAGATTAGTAATCTAGGGTTAATCACTATGAAAATATATGAGAGTGCGCACACTACAACGATTCGATGTAGGCCGATACATAAGTTTGATAGGCTACACGATTGCCTTCAAACTAAAGTATCGGCAAACTATCGGCCGACTACTCAATCAGTACGGCGCTCTTCTACGTGCGCACACTACAGACTATAAAATCGGCCGATTTTTTCGATAGCTCGGTTTGCTCTGAGCTTTAAATAAATATTCTTTAAGTTCTGGATATTTCTTCGTATTAAAATATGGAATTATGGACATATTTTGGCGTTTTATTAACTACCATTAAGCGACTATTCTCTGCAAAATGTGTTTAACGACTAGGAATAGCAAATCGTTCGAGAACTGTCGGCCGATTGTTTGTCTAGTGCGCGTACTCACTACCAACCCGACTATTTAATCGGCCCAGTGTGCGCACTAACCAGCCCAACCCGACCAAACTATCGGCCGATAGAAAGTCTGTAGTGTGCGAGGCTCTTACAGTTACCATCTTCAAAAAAAATGTATCTTGGTGGTGTGTCGTGTTTTGGCTCTTTCACTGATCAAAAACAAACAAAACAAAAAACATATTAATCAGTATGAATGTAGTTATCGCAGGAACCAGAATGAAAGAAAAAAAAATTAAAAATTGACAAAATGGCGCGTTGTTTAAATCTACGTTTCGAAAAAAAGACCATTTTTCATTACCTTTTGTATGTAAAAAGTAAGAAATATTCAACGTAAAACATTTTTTTTAGTTCCGACGATAAGCACTGGTTTACTGAATAACATACTAAAATTTGAGACGAATCGGTCGAGTAGTTTTTTTTTGTCTCACACCGTGCAGAAAAATATAGTTTCGAGATAAATGAGTTCAAATTTTACCTGCTCCTTTTACCTGCTTCTGCGCTGACTTGCTAAATATGCTGTAGAAGTCAAAATACTGGAAATATTAATGCGAACATTTTTGAAAAATCTAGACCAGAAGGTCCCCTTAAAGTACCTATACTAGTGTGCCCGTGCGAGAATTCTGGCAAGAGGTCATACAAACCCCCAAACCTCCCGTCCAAGATCCAAACTTCTCATATGATTTCCATCTGTCAACTCATGGAAATCCCATGGAAATCATACGGGAAGTGTTTATTATTTCAGGAGTTAATTTTGGGTAGAATATTTGTATTGATAGGTTTTTTAATTTGTCAAAATTTATAAAGTGAAAGTGTAATTCGTCACTGTTCTAGGACATTTTCTTTCTTTTGACATCTCATTTGCTAAGATTGGTTAAGTGTGAAAGCCGCAAATGGTACCTATACTATAGAAATAGTAGTACATAGTAGTGATTTAAAAATTATATGGGTATCATTCAAATGGTATCAGTTGCTTCGTTCACAGGACTCGATATGAGAGGTGCAATTTTGTATTTATAACTCTGTTACATAAGTCGGGTTCGATTGTTGTTGGTTTGTTGCCATAAAGAGAAAAAAGTCTAAAGGCGTTATATCGCACGATCTTGGTGGCCATTCCACATCGCCTCTTCTGGAAATAACGCGTTCTGAGAAATTTTCTTGCAACGACTCCAATGTAATGCCCGATGTATGGCACGAGGAACCACGTGTCGTCCCGATTCATGTCATGCGATTGAGGCCACAAAAAGTCAGGTATCATAGCCCGATAACGTTCGCCATTGACAGCTTAATCAAAATCCACACCAAAAGGTAAATTTCTTGGATGCAATGGAGACTCTTGGATTATTCTCTCCCTAAATGCGGCAATTTTGCTTGTTCACGAAGCCATTCAGCCAAAAATCATCTCGGCCGTAAATATTTCGTAGGTCGCGAGAAGTTAGGCGAACAGAACTAGAATTTTTGTAATAAATTTTAAGAATGTCGTTGCGTTGTTGAATGGCGTAGCGATCTATTGTAGAATGGTGACTATAACCGAACACAAACCTCAAAGAATGACAGCGTTGCCGCTTGAAACGTCAGAGTAATAAATAATCTGTCAAAGTTTGGACATGGCTATTGAAAAACCGTTCACTTACGCCATAGCGTCTGAGGAGGACTCAGGTGCGGCATTTTTGTTTCATTCTCAGAATTTGTAGTTAAAGTTTGAAAGCCCCTTTTTGAAAAATTCGATTAACCGCTTTTGGTTTCTTGTTAACTTTTATTTCAGATGCGTTGAATTCCAGCCTCCCATATTGGTACAATTTTTTACCTGCGACCTAGTTTTTAAGCTTACAAAGGTATCCCCTTATAGGTACCAAATCGTTAAGCAAAAAACTGTCACCATCTATGTACGTGAATGACTTGACGTAAAAGTGTAATCGTGATATCGTCCTTGAACCCTGGTTGAGTCCGATTGCAGTCAGAAGCGGAGATCTGCATCTACACAGATAAGATATACAAAATAAGTTCATGGACTCTTAGGCACCACAATTATAAGCGCTCTAGGTCAAAATAGCGGGCCATTTTCATATTAAAATGTGGACCTCAAAGAAACAAGAGAGCTCCTTATTGGATAAAGTGAATACAATCCACCCTTGTAATATTTTTCCGAAGGTCATTGGGTATGTAAACAACGATATTGGTGTTGTATCCTGTCTCAAAGGACGCGCGACATTCATTATTTCACCAGCAGGCAGTAAGTCTTCATTTTAGTCCACCCTGGCCTCTACACTAGTTGCTAATAATAATATTCCATGTACCATTGCGTACTTAACCTTCAAGTTCTCTTAAGTACACAAAAGCTATTTAAAGAAACGGAACTATGTACTTGTACTGTACCTGCCTGCCTGCCAGCCTACTCTCCCTCGTTGGGGCAATTTGTCATAAAACTCGCAACGAGCCATTCCGTAACAACTGCCACCCCAGCATAAGCAATTAAAACTTAGAAAAGCGCTGCTTTGTCATGCTCCTGCGTTTGACTTTCACTGGGAAACATTTTTAAAACTCACATATCCAGCATTTGTCTCAACGTACTTCAGCACACGACTTTGAATGACTTCCAACGATTAACTGGCTATAAACTGGATTGTCACATGTTGGTAATTACCCCTCTGACTTTGTCAACGTTTCAAGTTCTTTTTTTTTTGCTTTGTCCTTCATCCTGCTGCTTTTGGTTTCATGTTTCACAGTAAGTGATATCCTCGTCCTCGATACTACATATGTACGTTCGCGCGTACGCATACTACGCTACCACTGCCAATGCCACACATCTGTGACAAGCACGTGAGTAAAATTTGCTGACTATCATCCAATATTTCTCCATTCCAGTATTACCAAATGTTTCACTGGCAGTGACCAACAAGAAATGAATCTATGGGCATATAACTTACCAACTGTGTCCTAGCTCTACGCTCGTGTTAATAACTTTAAAACAGGAGGCAAAGAAAAACATCGAACTCTGGAGGTTCTGCATTTCTTTTTTTGCAGGACACCAAGCCTAACAAAAAAGAAAGAAATAAGAAATCTATGTCCCGTCGCACATGTTGCATTCCTGTCGGTTACGGGTTACGGCCAGTCCCATGAGGATCGTTTTATCTCACTTCTCTAGAACAGAAGGCGCCCGCCTCAAATCGAACACATCGTATGTCCATCAATTTCAGAACAAAATTGCCGTTTTTTTTTTTGCAAATGTGCGAGGACGAGTACCTACTCCTTTAACGAGTAGTAAAAGCAGATTTGATTCGATATCCTTCGAACAAGGACATGTGGAAACATTTTAATGATGAAAGCCATATACATCCGAATTCTCTCCCTCGCGTGTGACCGATGGAATAGCCCTACATCAGGATTTGAGTCTAGCTTTGTGGCAGTTCCTTTTTTTCGTGACAGTTTGTTTGTCACATTAGATCATTGTCGGCTTTCGAAATTAGGAAAACGAGAGACCCTGCGCCGTCGACAACGGATGGTCGCGCATAAAAATATACCGTCAATCGCAGTGTGTGCATACTGTTCTGAGAAAAAATGGGGCAAACGAGCAGACGAAGAAAAAAAGGGGACAGGACATGGTAAGTGTGTGAATTTGAAAGGATATCGGATTTCGAGCACGTTTCTATGCCATATTTTTTGTATGTGCTTCCACATCGTCCTTTGTCGTTTTGGGGCGAATTTTTATTTTATTTTTCTCTTTTACCCCTCAGTGCGTCCATATTCATTTGGTTTCCTTTGGTTGGAGAATTTCGGGTCATTTCTATTTTTCACTAACATCGCCTCTGCAAAAGGGGGAGACTTTATTTGTGTTTGTAGACGCCTAAGGAGCAACCCAAAAAAAATAAACTACAAACACAAAACTCACTAAATTGTGATTGCAAAGCGTTGAGCCTGGTCCGTTTTTTTTTCTGTCGAAGTTTGATTGATAAAGTCAATTTTTCTTGGAACTGTTTTAAGGTACATACATACATACATAGGTACTTACTTTTATATTTGAAGTTTCTGCTTGAACTTTGAGGATGAGAGTGGTTTTTGCTTAATTTATTGTTTTTAATTTTTTTCTCTCCTGAGGGAGATTTTCTAAAAAATAAAGCTGATTACTTAGAAGTCAAAGAAAGTGACAAAAAAATGAGACTTTGGGTTATCTGTCAATGAAGTGTCAATAGTTAGTCCGTTTACCTACAGATCCTTAAGTAGGTATATCAATCGACATCAAAAGGATAAATGTAGGTACATCCAAAAGAAATTAAGCTGATTTTGTAACTGTGCCACTGAAACAATAACACAATTAGGTACTAGAAGTACACGGCGGCTACCGGCAACACATAATGCGTAAGTCTTAGCTTTCCAATATGACGATGCACCGTTTTTGAAAAAAAAAATTGGCTTGATATTTCGCTAGAACATGAGTGTAACTGTACCAGTAGCAGTAGTAAATAGGACGATACACCACTACTATGACACGCACAGGCAGAAACGAGCTGACATCAGCAGAACTGATCTCCGAGAGAGTTGTTCGGTATCTTTTGTCGTGTTCGGTTGTTTCCTCCTGTTAGATTAACTAAGTTTAAGTTTACTTTTCTTTATGTTTATTATTTTCTTTATTTTCATTATTTCATGTGTTCAAATTCTACTTAATATTCATTAAAGTTCTATATTTATATTTTAAAAACAAGTGTGTCGGCTTTTAAATTGTATTCCTGACTCCTACAGTAGGTATACGCTTTTATGGTGTATTCGAGTATAAGAAGTGGTAATAGTAACAGTTACAGTTTTTCCTGCGCTATGTAGTCGATGGGAATCATTTTTGGGGTACATTCAATCTCCTCAGGTAGACTGTTGAGGTGAAAAGATTACTAAACTTGTCGTTTTCACATAGATGTCACTAACTTGATAATACGATTGTTCCGCGGAACCCACTTCGTATACTAAAACATTCTCCTGGCTTTAACACTCATCAGAGTAAGAAGTGTCTCAAAGGATAGGAATAAACTGTTAATCCTACCGAACTTAAACTTTCTCATTTTATTTCATCTCTATTACATATATCGGAGAGACAACGTGATCCTAATTTTGTAACCAGCAGGAGATAGATCCACACCCAACATTTGGTCCTTCGAGCCGGATTCTCCCTACATATATGTATGTATGCCCCAAAACTGCTTGTTTACAGATCACTAAAAAGAACACGTGTACTGCACTAATAACAAGAACTGCAACAATGCGAGTCATTTTGTAACCTTAAACCGTTAACACCGAAAAATTTCCAAATTCATACGATTTGCTTTGTAAATTTTCCCAGTAGGATTTTCAAATCAGTTTTAGGACGTATTTTCTAAATCGGGTCGAAAGGGTTAATACGATCATCTAATCGAATCCACGATCAGTGATCATAGCAAATAAACTTTACCACAATCAGTGATCACATCAACCAACTTCACCACGATCGTTCAATCGAATTCACGATCATAGAACACATCATATCAGCATCCCGATCATCTAATCAAATTCAAAATCATTGATTAGACCACATCATACATATACAAAAAAAAGCCCTAAATCTTATTCATCTTGCGACAAAAACAACAGCGGAGTCCGTTGCTCTCAACATCATCTATGGGCGTGTTTTTTTTTAAATCTACATATCTAGACTAAACATGTTTCCGCAACATGTTTTCAATGTAAAATAGCCGCTTTTTTTTTAAATCTACAGGCATGTTTTTTTTGTAACCTGTATAGGCTAAAAATGTGTCAGCAGCATGTTTACCCATGTAAAATACAACAAAGCCTTGCTTGGATAATTATCGAGGCTTATTTTTACTCTGAAAGCTTTTTCGAAGTCTATATAGGTAACAAAAAAACACGCCTTACATAGACTTCGAAAAAGCTCTTCATGTAAAAATAAAACAGTATAATTATCCAGCCTAAGGTTTTGTTGTATTTTACATGGGTAAACATGCTGCTGACACATTTTTAGCCTATACAGGTTACAAAAAAAACATGCCTATTGAAAACATGTTGCGGAAACATTTTTAGCCTATATAAGGCGTGTTTTTTTTTCAAACCTATATAGGCTAAACATGTTTCCGCAACATGTTTACCCATGTAAAATACAACAAAACCTTAGCCTGGATAACTATCCAGTCTTATTTTTACATGGAGAGATTTTTCGAAGTCTATATAAATAGATTTAAAAAAAAAACGCGCCACTAGATTTGAAAAAAAAAACACGCCTAATACAATAAAACCTTAGCCTGGATAATTATCCAGTCTTATTTTTTCTTGAAAAGCTTTTTCGAAGTCTGTATAGATTTGAAAAAGAAAAACACGCCTAATGTTCATCCAGAAACTCTAAGCTTTCCAACAACAACTCACGGCACAAGATCCCCAAATCTTGTCCCCCCACCAAAGAAGTTCACTACTTCTTGTCCGCTCAGCGCCAGCGTCCTAGTTGGATATGCATCACACACCAGTTTCACGCCGATCTCAACCCAACGCAGTACTCGCAGTCCGCATCAACATAGAACACAACATTAATCCATCCAAGAAGACTTTAACAAATCATCATACATAAGCATCTACATATCGTCTTAAGGTCACGTTTCTCAAGTCCAACTACCAGTATCGTTTCAAACTTATCCAAAGTTAGGTTGAAGTTTCTTACTTGTCGTTGACCCTTAACTTACCAAAGCCTTGAAATATTTGCTCAGTATATACCTAAATGGACTCCAGCTGGGCAACCGAATTATTGCATTAGTTTCACTACTGGAATAGTTTTCAGGCAATAGCATCTTCATACTGTAGCCCTTAGTTCTGAGATGACTTTTTAGACATTGCTCTAAATCGTTTTTTATTCTATTCCAGCTATGGTTTCAAGACATAGGAATGAATACAAAAAGGGCGTAAAGTATATAAGCTGCTGTACAGGAAGTTTTTTTTTTCTTGAAAAATAGGTACTTAGGTACACGAGGGGAGGAGATGGGAAATTTTGAAACGAAAGGGTTAAGGATCATACATTTTAGTTAATTGTTATTTAATCATTAGACTTCAGGCTCTTTAACCTTCTAAACGTATTCTATTTCCTTCCCCCGGACACTGTTTTTCAGTATTTTCTTGTTCGTGGAATTCGCATACTTTATTTAATAGACACACTCGTCCAGAATTACGGAATTTTAATATCAGAACTTCATTCACCTTCCTTCCACATTCAAAGTAAAAAGTAAAAAAAACACCAACGACCTTACACAGCGTCATAAAAATGCAGTCTTATCGTTTGATCCTAGCCTACCTAATTGTTAAGCTTATGCCATAAAAAAAACTTAAGGACATTTTAATCTTTTATCGGTGGGGAGCTGGATTTTCCCACCGAGTGATTCATTGGCGCCACGTGACCGTTTACAACTTTTCGCGTGTAACAGACTAATTTTTATGGCCACTCGACGCCCTATGTGACAGGCTATGTCATAAAATCATAAAATCTACAAAGCACCCACTAAAGTAAACCTTTTCACTTCAATTAAAGGTTATATCCTTTAAATATATATTTCAAAGCTTTGAAGTATCCCCACTCATTTACTCTAACCATAGGTATACTATCACCAACACTAACAAACACTAGTACCAGTAACACATCATTCTCGTCTATCCCCGGGATTTTTCTGCTATTATTCTCCAGGCTAGCAAAAATACGGTTCGCAAAACAACACCAAAAGAATGAAAGAAAAACGAGAAAAGCAAAATGAAATAACAAAAAAAAAAACAAAAAAAAACAGGAAAACTTCCCAAAGTTACTGTCTAAATAATCTCCCGCAGCTAAAACAGGTACAACAACTTAGGGATTAAAGAATTCAAGTGGGTAAATAAAGTTTATTCCATGATGTCCTTTCTAGGGACTTTTTTTTTTTTTTTTTGTTTTTTGGTTCTATATCCTTCTACTTGGGTACACACTAAAAAATAACCTCTGGGGGTTACTTCAAAAATCAAGTTCATTGTAGGCCAACACAGTAGGCGAATACCGTTAAGGAGGGGTAAATGCTGCTAGTTAAGTGTAGATCCTTTCCTCTGTACACCCAACAGAACTGCTTTTACATCCTTTTTTTGGTTAGGTTCTCTGCTGGTGCCTTCTTATGAAATGATTTGTGCTTTAGTAGTGTTCGACGAGGTCGGTCTCGGTCTTTGGAATGGCGGGAATAAAACCGTTTTTTTTTTATGGGAGAGAGATCTATAAAAACAGAATACATACCAGTACGATGCGTGTCCTTTTTGTTTAGGAGATATAAACAACATGTGTAAAGATGTCAAATCCTTTTGCTGAAAAATAAAAAATAACAAAAGTTATTCTTTGAAACAAGAAGCTTGTTGTTTTCGAAAAGTCTTTGATTCTTAAAATAAATGTCCTTTGGGTGTGGTTTATCAAAGAATTCGCAAAAAAAAAAAGAAATCATGACTATGAGAGCGATGAATACTTTGGATTGTTAAATGGAAAATAGAGATTTTCAACAAAAACGAAGATCTTGTGAGTTCAAATAAGACAGGACGCTTTTACAGCATTCATTAGAACGAAACACATAAATTGCGGTAAGGACACACTTTTATTTCTACAACAACTCCTTGTCAGGATAATGGAGTGCATTCCACTACACGTCTTCACATAGACAAGGAATCCTCTTTCTTAAATTTCTCTGCGAAATGCAACTACAGTGAACCAAAAAAAAAGTCGGACAATTATTGTAAAGGCGTGTTTTTTTTGTAACCTATATAGACTTCGAAAAAGCTTCGAGGCTAAAAATAAGACTGGATAATTATCCAGGCTAAGGTTTTGTTGTATTTTACATGGGTAAACATACTTCTGAAACATGAACGCCTAATGTTAACATGTTGCTGAAACATGTTTCTCCTATATAGGCTTAAAAACACGCCTATTAAAACAAATAGTGAGAACTTGGTCAGTTTTTTCCTTATTCTAATAATTGACGCTTTTCCTATTTTAATATATGTGTTTGTATGCTCTGTTAAGAGTCACTGTTTGTAGTAATAAGACGTATTTTCAGTACTGATTGTTTTTTTTTTTTAAATGCATAAAAACCAAGCATCCACTGAAACGAAGGAACTGTCAATTAAAGGCGTGTTTTTTTTCAAACCTATATGTGCTAAACATGTTTCCGCAACATGTTTTCAATGCAAAATACAACAAAACCTTAGCCTGGATAATTATCCAGTCTTATTTTTGTATGGAAAGCTTTTTCTAAATCTATATAGATTTGAAAAAAAGCGCCTTAAGTTGCGGAAAAAACAAAAAGTTTAACAAAAATTTCCTAAATTGTGAAAAAGCTTAGTTCAACAGTGCATTATCTCATCCAAGCGCTTAAAAAAGGTTTCTTGCAAAGACCTAGTGGTGGACGACCAGAAAAAATTTCGATTCCTCAAACAGAACGAACATTCGATTGAACATTCAATGGGTTTGAGAGCCTACAGCCCTACACCATATGCCCAAATATATGTGCGTCAACCCTTAGGGTTCTGAAACACGGTAATTTTCAGCGACGAGTCAATATTCAACATATTTGGGTCTGCTGGACGCCGATGGAGACATGGTACAGCCTTAACCATCAACTGTTGTCAAATTTTAAATAACTTTTCTGGTCGCAGAGCTTTAGAGCCGTGCCTTAGTGGCTTTTATTTTATCGTCAAAATACGTCATTTTTCACTTTCGGTTGATGGCTCCGATGGACGGGGTCGGAATCCTGGACCAAAAGTGTTTCTCTATTCAATAAAGGCCCAACGTATATTTTCAGCACTTAATGGACGCACGATGCTTAGCATAAGTCAAATGGATTTTTATATGTTTGTTTGAAATCAACCGTGCATTTATCACGTTAATTTAAAAAAAATATTGAAATTTAAATTCAGAAAAATTTGTTGTTGGAAAATGAGCCGTCGAAATGAACTTACGTCGACGAAAATATTAAATGACGTGGAAGCGGCGTTGGATTTATGAGTATCTACTGAATCTGAAATGCAGTAATTTCCAAGATGATGAAGGTTCATATGAGCTAACAGCTGCAGAAATTGCAGACGCCGACGCAGTAGGTATATTAGTTATCTGAGTGGTAGTAGAGAAAGTGTAGATGACTTAGACGAGACAATAGGCGCGTTTTTTTTTCAAATCTATATTGATTTCGAAAAAGCTTTCCATACAAAAATAAGACTGGATAATTATCCAGGCTCAGGTTTTGTTGTATTTTACATTGAAAACATGTTGCGGAATCATGTTTAGCCTATATAGGTTTAAAAAAAAACACGCCTAATGTTGGAGGATTTTGTTGCTGATCCAAGTGTATTGTGTAAATCGAAAAATGGCAAAGTCTAATATGCCTAAGAGCCAGTGGTTTTGTATAAGTTGGACATATCTGCACTGAAAGCGTGCATTATTTGTAACAAACGTATTCCATTACTGAATACGAAGAAGGTACATAGCATGAGAGCTATGTAGTAACAATGTATTCTAATGGTGATTCGACCACATCTAGTTTCGAATACAACAGCAGGTGGCAGGCAATTTTGGCCATTCGGTGCAGCAAATGACCAATGTTGCTGATGACCATCGCCTACATACTTTGCGGAGCGTTATGTGAGTTCAGTTGAATAGAAACTACGGAAACGTGGTCGATACCTATTCGAGAATTGTTAAGAATAACAGAGATACGAAGTTGTCTAAAAATATATATGTAGAAGGCTACAAGTTGTTTTCGAAGCCAACGGCCCCCCACCCTATACTTAATATTAATTTGTATATTTTGCTTCTCGCTTAATGTATTCGGTTTTTATAATGAATTCCCGAAGTATCCACGATTTTTTTGTTGGCTTTGAAACTACTGCTTTTTGGATGTCTTAAATATAAAAAGAAATTTTTTAGAAAATTGAATTAAAACTATTTGGAAAACCTTAAAAAATGATGTGTCATTTGCACTTGCAATGATTTGAATAGCTTTAAGGTTTGCGATTTTATTGAATTTTATAATTGCATCCTGTTCCCGTTTAACTTTTTTTTGGTTCACTGTATGTACTTTCCTCGCAATTAATTTAAGTGCACCTGCATTTTACTCTTCTTATTTTTAAAATCAACAATAACAAAGCTTATTACCTTCCAGAAAAACCCCCCTTTTGTAAAGTGTCGCCCTTTTGTGCGTCTGGGTTCCACAACATGACATCCTGCTCAAGACACGTGCATTCCATGATTTATCCGGTAAATGAAGAACCAACCTCTTCTGGAATAAAGGAAACAAAAATTAAAGTGAAGGGATATTCAGGTATTTATCCCGGCTGATGGTAGTCCACCGAATGGCGATGGCGAATACATCGAGCTGGAAGGTTATAACACTCGCATGTGTGCTCTTCCTACGGGAATAGGATAAGCGCGCGCTTTAAATTACTAATGGAACGGTAGGAAGTCGGATAAAGAGGGTGAAACGCGGCCATGACAAGTAATTATTTTGCTCAGGACAATGGATGATGACAAATTTAAGTCTGGCGTTCGCGGACAGGGACACATGTTTTTTTTATAATTTTCGGTCCGTGGCCATGTATTGTCTACAAAGACTTACCGTTGACATTGCCAGTGGTGCTATTAGCAATTTGTCAACATGTTCCCTTTTGTTTAAAAGGAGAATAGCTTTCAAAGTGAATTTTCCTAGGGATGGGTGCGCATTGGGAGCAATATTGTTAATTAAGGATTTCCCTAGGGTATAGGAGGGGAAAAGGATTGCTTTTAGATTTGATTGGATATTTTGGAAAGACTATTGAAAACAGGACATCGACCCAGCCACAATAATCCATTCCATTCGTAGGCAAACAGCTTCCTGTAAAATAAAATGTGTTTAAGATTTTCGAAATCCGTTCAAAGGATTTGTGCCCCAAAATCACTTTCCTGTGGAAATCGACTTGGCCAAGTTCTTCGTTCTCATTGCATTTCCATACACTTTTACGGGCGTCATCTTGGTAGCTGAGTGCCGAGCACAGAAATCTTCTTATTTGGTTGCCGCAGCGATTACTTTCACACACACACACACACACACATTTGGTTGTTATGTAACAGCCCTCCAATACATATAGAATAAGAGATTTTCATCTTCTTAGCTTTCTACAGGATAAAATGAGTTTCCACTCAATCACGAAGTGAAATAAATCGAACTTCAAAAGGATTTCGGGATTTTGCCATTTTTCCATTTTCCTGTTTTTTTCTGTGTCGAAGGAAAAATGCTTTATTTATTTTTCTGACTTCGTCCTTGCTACTGGTGTAGTGGGGGCACCTTTCCAAGTTACAGTGCAGCTCAGTCGATCCACATTCCAAAGCTATCCCGATGACTATAGTCATCATATCGAATTCGATCGATTTCAGATTTTTCCATCTTAAGGAATTAAGGATACCTTTTTTGAGAAACAAGCCCCGATATACTGAAGGGTGGCTGATAGTGGTGCCGATGGTATATATTTCACTGAATAAACAAATTTAAATCCTGGCTGTGATTTGGTTTCTTTAAGTATTCCGGGATGTCCTTTGATGTGCCTCGTATGGCTGGGTGTTTGTTTCTAATTTAAGGATCAAAGTATACTGCCCTCAAATACAAGGTATTAAATTGCCTTTTTTGATCTGTGCTATTGTTTTGACCAGTTCGGTCGGTCAAAACAATGCCATTCAAATTATTTTCCAATTACGCTGGAATGTGGGAGTAGCACTTTTTTTTTTTTTTTGTTTTTGATGGAAGCACATTCCATCCATCGATCCTGTTTTTTTTTAGCTTCGCTTCGGACAGAAAGAGGTTCTAATTATCGAAACAATTTGCAGAGAGAAAAAAAGACATTCCATGGAGCCAGCCACACGGTGCAACCAGATATCTCTGACGTTTGGATGCTGTCCGCTAAACTCAATTTTGGTTATGAGGCACGCTCGCATGTTTCAGATGAGGTAGAGCTGCTATTTGTTGCTCCAGGACGCCGGCGGCCAAGCACACATTCCTGCAATTAATATTTTGGCTGGGTGCCTCGTAGGATGCTGCACCACTATGAGATTGGATGCTCCATTTTGGTGGCCAATGAGCCGCGGCAATACTTTAATTTGGCCAAAGCAACCGTAGACGATGTGTTGTGCTGGGAGTCCCTACATAAAAGTATGTACATTTGTATGTATCCCTGTGGGTAGAGAGACGACGGTGATCATGCTGCTGCCGCCGCACATTGGATGATTTGTAGATGTGCGAGTGATGCAGAAATTTCCAATTAACCTGGATGCAACATCGAATTATATATAATTTTTTTTGGTTATTAATGTTCGGTTCGGTGGTTATTTTCATTTAAAAAAAGATGTATGATGGCGTTTAGTGTTTTGGAAAATAGCTTCAGTTATCGATTAAGAGGACGTGTGGTGAGGTTTTAGTCTGAAATTAGATTCCTGTCTCTTGAGCTAGGGGAAAACACTGGAACTGGTGTGATTGCATTGCTTGCTATTGACTTATGGCTTACTGGTTTTCCAAACTATCTATTTGACATGTCCGGTCGACTTCCTGTTTAATTCATCTGCACCTTGTTTTCAATAGGAATAGAAGAGTCAATCTTGATCTTTGAGTAAATTGTTGGTGCTTTGTAGCATTTCCTAGATTCCAGTTAATACTTCAGCAACAGGTAAGTGGGCGAATAATTTGAGTGAATAGATAAGCAAAGTTATTCATATCTACCTTTTTTGTCAATGAAAAAAATCAATAAAATCATAAGTGTTTTCCATAAATTGTCCACCAACTTGTTGGCAATAAAACAGCATATAGAACCATTTGTTACAGATACAGAATCCGAGCAAATTAGAATTTCCAAGAAAGTGTTGAAAAAACCATATATTTTCTTGCAGTAGGTGACAAGCCTTTTAAATGTTTATTTATTGTTTATGGTCATCCAAGTTGAAAATTTTGGAATTCTGAGGCAAGTGCATTAACATTTATAGAATTTAATGGAATATTAATACTTTGTAGCGCCTCCTTTATTTTTCATGGCCTCCTTACTTCTCTTAGGCATTGAATCCACTAAATTTGAAGATGTCCTAACGATATTTCCTTATCCCAAAATTCATCAATTACTTCATTGGGCATTTTCATGACGATAGGTATTTTGCTATTTATTTTCAATGCCATAATGTGACAGAGATTTTCGATGTGGCTGAGGTCCGGTGAATAACCTGGTCAGTCAAATGTGAAAATTCCCTTGTCAATCATAAATTCTTTTATCTGTGAAGAAAGTAGATATTATTAATTTTTTTTTTGTTTCGTAGAATTACTAAGGGATTAGAATAAAAATAAAAAAAGAAAATATCTTACCATTTTGGAACGATGGCACGGAGCAGAGCCGTCTTAAAAAATTACATCGATAGCCTCTGAAAAATGCTTTTCAATTGACGGTAAAAGTGATTGACTAAAATATTTTTGTAAAGTTCCGAGCTTACTTGAAGCACTTGAACCATTTGTGGATTTATGCCCCACATCCCACCAGCATGTGCTCTGGAGTTTGCAAAATCTGCATGTGCCACCTAGCTTCCTGGGATGTCCCTTGAGTTTACATTATCCCGTAAGGAATGCAGTCAGGATGCGGAGTTGGTTTTTGTCAAGGCTAATACAAGCTTTCTTCATGTTATATGTGCCAAAAAGTTTTTACACCCCGAGTTTTCGTCCAGGACATAGTCCTATAAGTCTTCTACAGCATTTGGAGCTCATTTTTTTAACTGTGTGACCCCCTATGCCACAGCAGGGTTTAGGTGAAGCAAACCCTTTGATGACAAGTTTATTCGCTTCTTCATTGCATTCTATTCCTAAGTATCCTGATCCTGATACCCAGTAGATGGTGACATAGTTTTCTTCGCCTAGTCTATTTAGTTTATCTAGGCAGAATATTATAGATCTGATCCCCTGAGCTCCGATTGCCTGTCACGAACCTTATAGCGTTCATCAAGATTCAGTAAGGTACATTGGCTTGAACGATACCGGTGTAGGTGTTCCCTCATCAGTCGTTAAACCATCCGTGTATACCATTTAATGGTATGAGCGCTCAGCGTATAGATTCTAGATTCTTTGATCCAGTCTTTCTTATTACTGAGTTTGATGTGGACGTTTTTTTGCCAGTTAAATTTCCTAATTCCGTCTTTTCTATGAAAGGTAAGGGGTAAGCGTAGGCTTTCCGTCCAGTTGGCATCTGAAAGACAGGGCTAGGATGAATTCCGTGCTTGAAGAAAAGCTAGCCGTCCAGGCGACCTAGAAAACAAGTTTGGCATTATAATAATAATACATTTATTTTTATCATAGAGAAATAGTTTACATTGGCTTTCGCGATGTTATTGCACAGTACAGAGATATGATAATTTACGATTTATCTTACTACTGAAAAATTCATTTTAATACAAAGTTTAGAGCAATAAATTTGAAACAATTTTTTTGAAGGAAAACTATGAACAAAAACCTCCATTTGATTATTTATATGTTTTCTTAACATTAATATCACAGAAATAGCTTACATTAACTAAATGAATAAATAAATAAATAAATAAGTAAATATTGTAAATATATAATTTGTATATGAAGTTAAATAAATAGGATAATAGATAAATGAATAAATAAATAATGAGTAAATGTGTTTGACAAATAATAAATAAATAATTACAAACATACATAAATAAGTAATAAATAAATATAAAAAAAAAAAAAAAATAAATAAATAGTTAAACAAATGAACAGTAAACAAAATAATGTAAAGAAATAAATAAATAAATAGAAATAAATAAATAAATAAGCAAATATAAATGAATAAATAAGTATAAATAAATAAATAAATAAATATAAAAATAAATAAATATAAATAAATATAAATAAATAAATAAATAAGTGGGTAAATAAATTAAATATCAAAATCAAGTAAATTATACATGTATTTTTACAGTAGCTCTTTTATCAAAGCATTTTCGCTATAATTACATTTTCTGAAAAAATTTTCATTGAGAATTTCAATTTTCCTTGCAATTGGAACAACACCGGCTTTGTTATGCAATTCTACCGTGGAAAAGAACCAAGGCAGTGCCAACATCATTTTAAGAATTTTATTTTGACGTATTTGTAACTGTTTTATATGAGTTTTTGCACATTTTCCCCATACTGGTGACCCATACGTAATAATTGCTTGAAAAACGACTTTAAACATAATGATTTTATTGGAAGTGTTAAGCAGTGATCTGCGATTAATAAGTGGGTAGAGTAGCTTGATGGCGACATTTGTTTTATCAACGGTCCTTTTTATATGTTCACCAAAGGTCAGTCTCTGGTCTAAGTAAACACCTAAGTACTTAACCGAGTTGACCCAAGGTATTTCAAGACCGTTGATGCGAATATCTCTGCTGGGTAAAAAGCATGACTTTCTCTTTCTTGTAAAAAAGATAGCCTGGCTCTTATCAGCATTAATTTTAATTTTCCAGTGCTTATAGTATTCGTATATTATGTTTAACCCTGATTGTAAGTGGCTCTCAACTAAGTTAGCATGTTCATCTGAGCAATAAATCGCGATATCGTCAGCATACATTGCTACATTGCAGTGCGGAATACTGGGGATATCAGCAGTAAAAATGTTGTAGAGAGTGGGTGCCAAGACTGAGCCTTGAGGAACACCAGCTGAGACCATTTTTGTTGACGAGTTAAAACCATTTAGCGCTACGAAAAAGCTCCTTTCAGAAATAAAACTCTGAATAATTTTTATGAGGTACGTAGGACACTCAAAACTAATAAGCTTGTAAATTAACCCATTATGCCAAACTGTGTCAAATGCTTTTTCAACGTCAAGCAGGACAAGTCCTGTGGATTTTCTGTTTTCAAAATTGTTCTTTATATGATTGGTGATTCTAGCTATTTGGTGTGATGTACTGTGACCCGTTCTAAAACCAAACTGTTCTGGAGGGAAAATATTTTTACTTTCAAGAAATAAGTTTAGTTTAATACGAATTACTTTTTCCAGAACTTTGCTTATACTACTGAGAAGGCTTATTGGTCTATAACTGGTTGGAAGGTTACGTGGTTTGCCCGACTTTAAAATTGGGATTACCTTCGCAATTCTCCATTTTCTTGGAAAATAATGGAGCTTAAGGCACGCATTTACCAAAAGCTTGAGAAATGAGATTCCGACATTTGGAAGCTCTTTAAGAATTTTGTTATTTATTTTGTCCATTCCAGGAGCCTTTTTGCTTTTTAAATCAATTAGGATAAACTCTATATCTTCTTGTGTGACCAGTTCACTTGATAAGCAAATCGATGATCTGCTATTGAACTCAGCAACAGTATTGTCAATTATTGCACTATTCGGAAGATTATTGCTTGGTGTGTTGTGGACGATCGCAAAAGTGTATGCTAGTAACTCGGCCTTGCTTTCGTTGGTAATAGACAAATTTCCCGATGACTCGAGAGGTGGAATTAGGGAATTTTTCTTTTTAATTATTTTAGAAATATTCCAAAAGGGCTTAGAGTTAGGGTCTAACGAGCTTAATTTCTGATTCCATTGAACATTTCTATAATTGGAAATCTCTTTACTAATGAGACGACTTAGAGCATTCATTTGTCTAAGGTCGTTCGGGAATCTGTGCCGCTGCCATCTTCTTCTCAGCATATTACGAAGTTTTATAAGGTCTAAAATATTGCGGGGAAGTGTGATTACTCTTGTAATAGGTGACACTTTAGGGACTGATACATTTACACTATCTAGGACCTTCGCTTCAAAGAACTCTACGATATCATCAATATGGTGAACATCACAGACATTTTCTACATTGAATGAACGATTACAAACAGCTGACGTGAAGTGAGAACGAAATAAGTTCCAATTGGCATTCTTAAAATCCAAATATTGAATATTGACTAGACTAGGGTTAAGTAAAATATCACAGAGTACAGGAAGATGGTCAGAGCTAAGAGCGTTTGCTGTAGTTGGTTGCCTGAAATAATTAGGAACGTTTGTAAGAAATAAGTCTAGCGTAGAGGGGGAAGACCTAACCGAAGCAGGGATATAAGTTGGAGTATTGGGATACATAACAGTTACTGGGAATCTCATTGTAAAATCTGAGAGTAAATTTCCCCAAGAGTTAGCTCTCAGACAACCCCAATCACGATGTCTGCAGTTAAAATCACCACCAATCAGAAATTGATTACCGCGTATTAACTTCCTTAAGTCATTTTTGAAGCAATATATTTTATATGGATCAGACGCTCCGCCAGGAAAGTATACAGAATATAATTGAAGTTTGGAGGAATTTTCCAGTACTAATTCTACTCCTATTGCTTCAATTAAGTTGGTATTTATATTAGGTAATACGGTGTGCTTTATACTCTTTTTGACTAAGATGGCAACACCACCGCCTCTTCTATTCAGCCGATCTAGTCTATGACAAATATAGTTACAATTAGAAAATGAGACGCTCGAATCGAGCCAAGTTTCACACACAAGACAAACATCAACATCCAAATTACAAAGAAAATTGAAAAATTCTGTACACTTATTACGAATACCTCTGGCATTCCAACATGTTAACTTCATACTATTTTGTGTATTACTTATCATTATGTGAGTAGAGATATTTGGTTGCTAACTGTGCAATAACATTGAATTGTTCGAACTTGGACTTGCATTGTCCTAGCTTAGTGACTAACTCCATCGTCAGAGAGGCGATTTCCTCTTGAGAGAAAAGTTCACTCTCTTTGGCTGCATTCGTTCCACTTGGCGAGTTCTCCCACGCTGGAATGGATTGTTTATGTTTGTGCTGCTGCTGCTGCTGAGGTTGGGGCTGACGTTTACTTTGCAGCGACGGAAAATCGTTGACACAAGCTATGTTAAATTGCTTACTTGTTGTTGCAAATGATTTGTTTTGAATGAGAGGAGATGTTCTCTTTATACTGGTGGAGCGTCCTCTCATTTCTAAATACTTCGCACGGCTGGCACAAGAGAGATCAGTGGACCGATGGTTGCCTTGGCAATTGGCACACTTGGAGATACCGGTAGCATCGCACTCAGATGTTTTATGGGAACCAGAGCAGTTGGAACAGTAGGTTTTAACATGACAAAAGCGCTCACCGTGGCCAAACATTTGGCAGTTGTGACACTGAGTAATTTTGTTTTTAAATTTACGCTGGAATTCCCATCTTACATGTGTGTGGAAAATTGTTTTAATGTTTTTGCGTAAATCCGCGAGCCGAATAGAACCATTTTCTAGGTACACAATATAAAATATTTCAGTGAATGTTTCACGTTTTTTAAATATCATTTTCACTTCCTTGCATTTTAAGCCAAGCGAGATCAGTTCGTTTTTAAGAGAATCAGTGTCAAGAGAATCCAGTCCAAATAAAACGACTTTGAATGACCTCTCACTACGTAGGCCATGGGAAAAGAATTGACAATTTTTAGAATTTAATTCATTAATAACTTTAGTGTAAGAATTCATTGACTCACAGAACACTTTGAGACCAATTGAGATTTTTTGTACCGAGTAGTCAGTAACATCAAGAGATTTTAATAGTGTATGCACAAATTCACTAGTTTTTTGTAATAGTTTAATTGGTGGAATGGTTTGCTTCGATTTTGATTGTTTTTCTTGAACATTGGGGTCACCTTCACCTTCATCGTCAGCGATACATTGGAGTGGACTCCAATAGTTAGCCGATGTTGAAGACATTTTTGGAGAATCGGATCTCCTTGTTTTATTAGCTGAGGATGGTATGTCCTCACTACTGGAAGATCGTCTTTTCGCGATTTTGGTTGTTTGAATAACCAATTAGTATTGAACTAAGAGAATTTAACTACACTGTGAGGACTGCTTTAGTCGGCATTATTTCATTCTCTTTAACATTTAATTCTGCATCATTTCCTATGCAGAACTGCCACCGAAACTCGACCCATAAAAAAAGGCAACCCACCTCCCCCTCTCGCTGACATTAAATTAAGCTCTTCTCGTTTACATGTATACTCTTCTGGCTCATATCTCCCTTTAAGTCACCTCATAGTCCACCTTATGCAATTACATGAAATCCAAAATGACCTTTTTAATGCCCGAACAAATTAAGTTTTACCGCAAGACGACTATTGGAGTAAAATTTACTATCACCACTACCACTACAACTACACCGAGCGGCAAAACAAAACCCAGAGCCAAATGAAACCTATTCCCATGTCGTCTGATCCCCACCGGAGTACCGTTACCTTGGTTGCGGCTGATACTCTCTGGCTGCGGCTACTAACATCCCCATACTTTGCAACCAACCGATGCACCAACAACAATGCCACCAAAAGCATACCCCTTTATAAAGGACGAGAAACAATGGCAAAAATAAACTTGCAGAAGTATTCGTATTCTTAGTCCCGACGGAAGAGCACAAGGATGCTATGGTACAAAAAAAAAAATTCAAATAAAAATAAATGAAAGTAGATGAAGAGTCCTTCCACTATCCGCTGGGGTTTTCTCGACTTTCCACAAGATTTAAGCTACATGCAGCAACGACACACCAACCAAACTTGAGCATCAGTATCCTTTTTTTGGTTTTTATTTTTATTTTGTTGCTTTCTGCCTTCCACAGCCAAAGCCAAGCCAGCATTTAAAAAAGAATCTCGTTGGAAGGACGATTCATGCTGCAACATCACCCCTCATTGTAGCATCAAATACTTTGCCTGTGTGTTAGTGTGTGTGCTTGCAATGTAAAACAAAAGGATGTAAATATTCACCGCAACATTGTGCCAACAATACAGTGTCCTGGAGGACACCTTTATGTGGTATTCATGGCCAATCTCGATACATACTTGCATAGTGTTCAAAAAAATAATCCTGAAATTTTCGATTCACACCGGGATAACCGACTAGAAAAATATACACCGGATCAGTACATAAAAAAAAATCACGATGACAAAAGCTAATGATCTGAGGGACACTCCATAAATTACTGGATACCGGAGAAGTCCTTTTTTTGTTGGTAAACACATCGCACTGTCTCCGCCGTGTATGTATTCAACTAACTGAGGAGTACTTACATAGCTTGTTAGTTCGAAACGATTGCACAAATTAAGTAAAAGTCCTTTTTTCAAAGCAAGTATGTGTGTGTGTGTGTGGGTGGCTTCACTTTTATTAAGTGGACAATCGGCTGATTAAAGGAAGTAATACCGTTTGTCGTTCTCCCTTTAACGTGAGATTATGTTCATTTATACTGCATGCTCTGATGGTGAGTTTGGAAAGAGGTGCTTCCGGAAGGGAGGTGGGTACTTCCCGAAACGACACTCGGCGCTTGTGGAAACCGTTTCAGTTTCAACTGTAAGAGTGAATTAATAAATTGGTGGAAGTGGATTAGGATTTTTTGGTTGTGAGTTTATGAGGATTTAAAGGGCAGTCCTACATGTAGAGGTACACTTCAGCTTTAGGTGAGAACTCGGACTTAGAAACTGTAAGACTATTCATCTTGGCTCGTATATCCTGGAGAGCCATGCGATCTTCTACTGTCTAAAGTCAGGAAACCCTCTTAACATAATGCTGACCTTATATTTTGTTACCCAACATGATATGGGATTTAATCCAGATTGAATGAATCCACTAATTTAGGGAGGTTTTCCATTCCTGAGCAATTTTGGAGTTGGATAATGTCTTAGCTCTTAGACCGCATATCTCCGCCAAGAAGCTCAGGCTGCATATGGAGTGTACTCCATCCCAAGGGTTTTCAACTCCGAATAATTCCGAAAGTATTGCCAGTATTTTGTAGCGAAATCAATGCTCTTTAAAGTGGTCTAATGACCAGAAGATCGAATTTTACTTAAAATGACATACAGTGCTGTGCAAAATATTTGCAACTAAAATAGGCACACAAAACTTTAAAAAATCTTAATATGTATTTTATTGCTGTGGGCATTGTAAAATATTGATATTTTGCTCAATAAGCCAGCATTTTACCAGCTTAGACACATGCTTGGGGTCATTGTCGTGCTGAAACCACCAATCATGCATCTCTCATCCCGCATAAGGAAACATGGCGGTTTTAAAAATTTGCTTGTAGTTTTTGGACACCATTATACCCTCCACCAGCCGAATCGGTTCGATATCTTACCCTGAGCAATACCACCAGACCATGACGCTGCCACCACCTTGTTTAATAGTCCCTTTGCACAGTGGTTCCACTCTCGAACAAAGGCGGTCATAATTACTTGCTCATGGAAAAATAACCAAAATGAATTCGAGTTAGAGTAGTTTGGGGGAGCTGACTCCGAATCTGCAATCCGTTTTGCTCTATCAAGTCACGTCTTCGAGATAAAGGTACGGTTCGGTTCAATATACAGGGTGGTCCGGCTTGGGATACAGATATTTTGGGGTCCGATTCATTGGTTCATGATATGAAAAAAATCGTATTAACATCACATATTAAGAGAAATTATTTCCTAAAAAAAAGTGAATTTATTCACTGAGAGATAACTTCACATCAAAAATGTGCATTTATGTATTTCCCACTTGAGGTGAAGTTATTTCCCATATGAAGTTATTGCCGTGAAGTTATTTCCCTGCATTCAATGGGGCACCGTAGCGCAAGTGGTTAGTGCGTCGGACTACTGAGCCAGCGGTCTTGGGTTCGAATCCCGCCGCAAACACCTAAAAGTTTTTCACAGTGCCCACCTCTTTCGAATGTCTGACAAGCATCAAAGAGTATCATTTGTCACGATTGAGCTTCTCAACTCGCCGTTCGGAGTCGGCAAAAAACTGTAGGTCCCTTCCATTCGTGCAAAAATATAGCACGCACACACAAATGGTTGCGAGAAGCAGGCCCAGGTTCACCTCGAGCTGTAGCGCCAACTAAGTAAGTATTCAATGGGCTATCAATGGGATCACTTTGGAGAAATGGTTTTGGGTGAAAACGTTTACAATTAATTTTTCTACTTTTGGCCTTCGGTGGAACCACTGTGCTTTGGTGAACTTTGGATTTAGTCGCCAATCAGATCCATGCAAATTGAACTAAGACTCATCAGGAAATAGGGTGGTTTTCAATTGCTATATGTAGACTGTAGTCCAATAGTCCAAGCTAAATTCTATAGTGGGCTTTGAGGTCCTTTTTTTAAAATAAATTTTTTTTCACGAGCTTATAACTTCATTGTCCGGCTTGTACAGTTCAACGTCCTATTGTTGATGAGTCAGCATCTAATTGCAGTTGCAGTTTTTTTTTCCTTAGAAGTGATTTGAGGATGTTTTCGTATAAATACATATTTCCATTTTTCGGTCATCTCAATCTGTTGTTTTAAGCGGTCTTCCTCCTTTATGGCACGAGCGCATGCTTCCGCTCTGGATTATCAAAATTCTTAGTTTTATTTCAGAACAATATTTATTATTTTTTCTATTTTATTTCAACCCATTTTGCTATATTATACATTAATCTGGCTTAAACTGACTGCAAATGTTTTGTACAGACAAATCCACAACTTTCTTTGAAACTAGACACATAGTGTTTTAAAAGACTGTATATGTATTTGTTCTTTTCTTGGACAATTAACTACAATATTATGTATACAGATTCTAAAATGATATGAGTCATGTGATTCTAATTGCAAATATTTTACGCAGCACTCTAGATCGCTACACCGCGTGCCTGGTTACCCAAGAAAATACGACGCTACGGTGGATCATCAAACATTACCCGAAGTCAGCAGTTTTACCGAATCTCCAAATTCCCCCCATCTAAATCGCGGGCCTTGAAGATGATCCGCAAAAAACAAAACGACATAAGCCATTAAAATGCAGAAACTCGTAAGAGGTAATCCAGCTCAAATCAATTAAATTTATTCTGCAAAAGACAAACCTCTCCATTTGGGTTAATTTAAATTGACAAGAAATCTCACCCTTTGTCCTTGGAAAGAGCTCTTAGTTAAAAATGTTAAATTACCGAACCCCTCCTGCTCCTGCCAAGCGAGATATGTAAATTTTAGCTAAAACCCCTTTTATTTCATCTTTTACCCATCACTTGCAATTAATCTCACTTTTTTTTTTTAAATCCCCTAACCCTACATCCAAACCATGTCCTTCCGCTAAACCGAGAAGAGAAATCTCATGGGCTTCCTCCTCCTTGGAAAAGTGTTAATGGCATCCATCCAGAAGTGTTAATTTAATTTGTGACCCTCAGCTGGCAAATGTCATTCAAAGTGTCGACTTCAATTCGATCAAACAATACAGCAGCTGTTGCTGTTGTCGTTGCCACTGTTTACCGTTTATATCGTACTCCTGGTGCCCTCGTCATCATCACCCCGTGAGTACACATAGTAGCTAAGTTCGACTTGAATTCGGGGCGAGGTTGCTGTTCTAATCTTTTTAATGAAAGAAATTTTGAATTTTATTACCCGAGGGTGAACGGTTTTTTTACTCGTTCGTGTCCACTAACAAGGATATCGGGACGATAAGTTTAAAAGAAAGAAAAAAACGGAATAACTACCCCATTCGGTTTACTGCAACTCCTTTTTCATTGTGTAAAATTACTCTTTTAATAGTGTTTTCGAAAGTAATGACTGTTTTTAACAGACTGTTCGGGCAATAGGGGGAACTCCTGGAATTTTGCATATTCACCTAATTAAGGAACATTGACTGCTCTGTGTAGCAACTTTGTGAGATTGTGAAGGGTGACAAGAAATCGGGAAAAATACTTTGCTTTCTTCTCCCTTTTTTTAAAATACGCAAATCCATTCGCAAGTTCAAAAAGGCAATAGTCCTTCTGCAGTCGTTTTGTGGGATATGGAATAGTCCTAATCACAATCAGAACTGATGTTATTTGTTTTTCTTCTTAGATCTTCAAGGAGCTTACGCTTAAACGCCATTAAGAACGGGTTTTCAGAGATGTACCATAGGACTTCCCAAGTTGCTTTTCTACGCGACTTGAGTGCATTTAGTTACATAGGCTATCCATCATTCGAAATCTGATCATGTCTAGAGATGAGGTTAGGTCAGAGCATGCTGAATATATCGCAAAACTTCTGTAGATGTCCTCTAACGATTTCGAAGAGTGTTGAGGAGGAACAGTCTTCTGACATGTCGTCTCAGTCAAACTTTCGAACGCAGTTTTCGCTTTGGCGGTTTTGGGCAATGAGAGGGGATATGTCGCCTGTTTTACAAATAACCGACAGAATTGTCTGCGCAGAGTAAAACTAGAAAATTAACAAACATTAGAGCCCACGTTAGCCTTATTAAACATTACCGGAACCCAAATTTGCTCGGACAGTAACAGTAAGCCCTTGCTTCACGAACAGGGAGCAAATCATCCAATTCATTGACTGCTTTACCTATCTTGAAATATAAGCTCCACAAGCCTTTTCTCCTGCGCAGGGCCGGTCAATATAGTTGCCATCGTCGAGTCGAGTCTAAAACAGCTAGATATATGTACTATTCAGACCGTGTTCTTGGAATAATGTGCCGTTGATTTTGTGTCCGACTTGATGATAAGTAGCCTCCGTGCGGACTTTAACTGAAATTTTACTGTTGTATTTAGAAATTATTAGCCCTCCTCCCATGACTCTAATCTCCTTCAATAGTTTTTCTATATGGGATATGGGATAATCTTAAAAGCCAACTTATCACTTGGTTTTGTCAAACGATGGTCCAAAGAATTCTTGAACCCTTACGTGACCTGATTGCTATACATTATTACTCTTCGCTCCCTCCTTGAGTATGCTAGTCAAGCCCGGTCTCCCTTACATCCAGTTCATGTGTTCCGAATCGAAAGCATTCAACGTCGTTTTCTTCGCTTTGCTTTTTGCGTTTTGCCTCCCTATTTTTAACTTGTAAATTTTTAACCAAATAAATGGATGCTTTCGACCCACCGGCACCAAAGGCTATGGCGTAAAAGGAAACCAAGAAGGGACAATTTTTGTGTGTTAAATCATAACAAAAACAAACGTTTGCTTGTATTACTCTATAGCACCTTTTTGTTAACTAAGACTTACTTACTATCCACAAGATTTTTATAAAAAAAACTTACTTAAGCCCGCTTCGCCAGGCATTAAAAAAAAATGTGTGAGCCTTATCCGCATAAGCTCACGGGGGAAGTGAATACTTTTGCAACCCAAACCAGTTGTGTATGTGTAATTTGTAAGAGAAGAAATTTGTCTAGTACAATCGATGGAAAATGTGTAATAAAATTTAGTAAATATGAATGTAAACTTGACTATATTTTTGTTATACAAATTATGAAAGGAACAGCTATTCAAAATTGCATTAAATATAGAATTTGTTAATAACTCGACTCCAGCGCCACCCATCGGGTCCAGTTTTTGTAGTCTTCTCTGTTGGTACTATACTAACATAAATTGTCAATATGAATCATTTTGTTCAGTTAATAAAGAAGTTGCTAATAACTTGACTCCAGCGCCCCCTAGCGAGCGGTTTTTCCAACTAAGTCCTTCCTCAGGTCCCAGACTATCCCTTTGCCAAATTACATTACAATTGGTTCAGCGGCTTAGGCCTGAAAAGGTTTAGTTAATATGTTGACTCCAGCGCCCCCTAGCGAGCAGTTTTTTCACCTAAATCTTTCCTTAGGTCCCAGACTATCTATCTGCCAAATAACATTATAATTGGTTAAGCGGTTTAGATGTTAAAAGGTAGACAGACAGACAGACGGACGGATGGACAGACAGACAGACGGCCAGACAGACGGCCAGACAGACGG
The DNA here is from genome assembly GCA_949775065.1 of Brachyopa scutellaris. Lineage (NCBI taxonomy): Eukaryota > Metazoa > Arthropoda > Insecta > Diptera > Syrphidae > Brachyopa > Brachyopa scutellaris. The sequence goes on from OX459112.1 coordinate 191,767,869, forward strand.
ACGGACAGACAGACAGACAGACAGACGGACGGACAGACAGACATACAGACAGCTGATGTTTTCTGTATACATATTTCCCCTGTATGGAATCATTTCCACGTTATCGAATTACAGTTATCGAAATCTATCGTGACGCAGTTATCGTCACTCGTTTTCAAAAACAAATACGTCGCTTAAGAAGTATTCACTTCAAAAATTGTAATTTTTTGCCTATCACCTTTGTGCCATAATTATCCTAAAACCTAAAACCCGACTACGAGACAAATTAACTACAAAGTACCAAACAAGATGAAATGAAACGATGATTCTCAGGGTATAGCCGTGGTTTCGAATATCTGAAAGAGTAATATTTGTCACGATAAACTTCTCAATTCGCAGTTCGGAGTCGGGCAAAGATGTAAGGTCCCTTCCATTCGTGCAAAAATATAACACGCAAACACAATGGTCGCGAAAGCAGGCCCAGGTTCACTCCGAGCTGTAGCTCCACCGTTAAGTAAAGCCTCTGAAACAAATATTTTTTAACAATCGACATAAAAAAACCTAAAATAATTTCCAATCACCGCAAAAACATTTATGCCAAATCAACTCGTTTAAAAGTATTATCTTTATTTAAGTACAGTAAAGCGTCCTAATTGGGACCCCTATAGTTGGGGTACCTCCTAAATGAACCGTACTTCATGCATACACTCGGGTTTTTCATATACAGTAGAAATCGGTTATAACAATGTCGAAGGGACCTCAGAATTTCATTGTTATAACCGGTTCATCGTTATATCCGGTACAATAAATTCTTACACCACTTTCAGTTCTTGAAATACTATCACATTGTAGGACAAAGGAAAATCACTTAATGAACGATATATGAAATTAAAACAGCACACATAATGTAGCTACATATTTAAAAACAGGATGAAAATAACGAGCAGTATTTGTAAGAACATGGTTTTTTGCCATTGCTATAAACAGTTTTTCGACTTAAATCTGATACATTTTCATCGTTATAAAAGGTTTCATCGTTATATCCGGCATCCCGGCATCGTTGTAACCGATTTCAAATTACATTGAGTTAAACGGAATTCAGCCTGGTCTTTGAAAAAATATCGTTATATCCGGTTCATCGCTATATCAGGTATTGTTCTAACCGATTTCTACTGTAATAGAACCTCTGTAAACGGGACACCTCTAAATTGGATCATGGGGCATGCGAATTGCATTAAAATTGCTTGAAAAATAATCAAATTGGGACGAAAAGTAAAGACGGAGAAATTACAAGTGTCAAATCTGATTGATATGTATGCATGTATTATACATACGTTCATATCTACATATGTATGTATGTGCATGGCATGATGCATAAATTTAGGGGATTCTCTCGGAATATCGGAGATGCGTTTGTAAAAAAAAAAAAATATGCCATTCAACGACCATAATTGGGACAAAATGAATTTCGGCCCAATCTGGATGTCCTCTCAAATCGGGGCACCTCCACTTTGGTTCGCATTTTCCTGGTAATAAAATAATCTAATCCCTGACCACCAGTTTGGGTTCAGAAGTAAGCATTCGACAATTGACCAGGTGCATAGAATTACTAACGTAATCGAAAAAGCACTAGAAGAAAAAAAGATATGCTCAGCCGTATTTCTTGACGTCTCGCAAGCCTTTGATAAGGTGGGGCACGATGGCTTGAAATGCAAATTACGACAAGTACTCCCCGTGTACCTATACGAGATTTTGGATTCATATCTCGGAAATAGACTCTTCCGTGTTAGAAATGGAAACGAATACTCAGAGCTCAAAAAAATTTCGGCCGGCGTACCGCAAGGAAGCGTTCTGGGGCCGCTTCTTTATCTGTTATATACTCGTGATATACCGAAAGAAGATGGCACTATGCTTGCTACGTTTGCCGACGACACCGCTATCCTAGCAGTAGGTAAAACAATCGAGGAAACATCTGCCAAACTGCAAAACGCATTGAATAAAGTAAATGAATGGACGAGGGACTGGCGGATCGCCCTTAACGGAACTAAATCTGTTCACGTGAATTTCACTTATAGAAAAATTAATGACTTGCCAATTTTTATAAATTTGGCCCGAATTCCTATTGCAAATGAAGCCAAATACCTGGGAATGACACTTGACGCAAAGCTGAAGTGGAATTCGCACGTGAAAATGAAACGTAAAGAATTAGAAATCAAATATAGAGAAATGTACTGGCTGATCGGGAAACATTCCCACCTCAGTACCGAGAACAAACTGCTTTTATACAAGCAAGTGCTAAAGCCGGTGTGGTCCTACGGTATACAACTTTGGGGTTGTACCAAGAAAACAAATGCCAATATTTTACAGACCTTTCAAAATAAAGTGCTTAGAGAAATTGTCCAAGCACCGTGGTATGCTAGACACGACGATATCCACAGGGATCTCGGAATTCCGACAATCGAAGCTGAAACTAGAAGCTTCGCGCGAAAACATAGAAACCGACTAATCGGACATGTTAATAATACAGTCCTACTTATTTTGGATGAGAGCAATTTATTGCGCCGACTACAAAGGACAAAACCTTTCGACTTGGCGAGACAAGGATTAACCGCATCTAAATTGCGGAATATGCAGGATCTCTCATTGGAAAGTAACCTGCCAAACGTTTATATTTCGTGATAGAAAAATTGCTTGATAAGTAGTATAACTTAGTTGCAGTATCTAACAAATTTATATCGAAGGGAGGTGTTTTTGGTCAGTAAGAATCTGACACTACTATGAGCACGCGCTTGCTATTCTCATAGTGTCTATGGAAGATTTTCATCTACCCTCGGGAAAAAAAAAAAAAAAAAAAAAAAAAAAAATTTCCTGGTCGGAGGTTCAACTGTACCTACATGCAACTACTACCTTATTATTTAGGTTACGTTATTGAAAAACATAAATTTTGCTTTGGTAGGTTTTTCTCTGGTTTGGTAGGTTTTATTGGAAAGTTCGGTATGAATTTTTTTTTGCGAGTTGCAACCGTGAGAACAAGTCGTCAAGAATGAGATGTAGAAAGTGTAGACATTTAAGTTGCAAGGACCACATGAAAAACTTTTGCACAGATTGTGACTTTGACTGAAATAATTTTTATGATTAAGTTTTATTTTTTTTTTTTTTTAATTATTTATAACTTTTTCTGTTTTTTGTTGTGTTTTATATTGTGTACCACCTTTGCTAATTTGTTTTTATTTGTAATGAGTTTTTAGTGAGTTTTGAGTTGGAATATAAAAGAAAAGAAGATAAATCGTGTTCAATAACTTTTACGTTTTTTAATGAATTTTCAGATTTTAAAGTTAATTTTTTGTAATTTCATTTGTTGTTTACTACAATATAAGCTATCATATTTTTTGCTAAATGTTACATAAAACTGTTTTTGTTATTATTAAAAAATCGGTTTAAATAAAAACCACACAAAATCGCAAAAATGGTCTACGAGTGTAGACCGCGTGCCTTTTCGTGTTATAAAATACTGGAGAGCTATCATTCCATTTGGGATATTCTGTTAGATCCTCTAAGTTCCGAAAAGCCACCTTGCCTCGACAATCCATATTTACTTTCTAACAAATGATTTTGCCACTTCTCTTTTTCAAACACTCGCCCATCTGCAAATGTCTTCTTTTATTCAACATCTTAACATTTGTTCGCACTCGCAATTCTTTTGTCCTTCCCACAATATTTCTATTTTCTTTTATGGTTTACATAGTTGCCTGGAAAGGTAATCCGTAGAAAGGACAATTTCCCACAATTGCATGCAGGTATGGTATTTACCACACACTCGACAATTGTTAGTCGTATCCTCGATTTCTGGGAAGGATTTCTTGAAATAAGATACATATACACCTTCGCTACAATCATAACAACAGAAAGTAGCCAGATTAGGTGCAACTGCAGCTGAATCCACTTTAATTTTTGTATTCATTCAAAGATTAGAAATGTTCCTGCTCAATGTCCAAGTCCGAGTCCAAACTGCATTTCCGACTGGATTCAGCATTATTATTTCCTTTTTCAAGAACCTGTGTGTGTGTGTGTCATGGAAGCAGTATTTCTATCATGTCATGTAGACTAACTCCCGGCTAAGTCCTTTTGTGTGTAAAACGTTCGCTTGTTTGTTGGAAAGAAGGATAAACGAAATAAATTCTCTTTTAATAGTGTTACCATTGTGTGCGAGTAGCAACTAACAGGTTCTAACAATGCAACCGATGACAAAAAAGGAATAAAAAAAACCGCTCATAATCGAGGACAATCTTCAACGAAAGGATCAAATGAAGTGAACACACATGCACACACAAATGGAGCTCAGTGCAACCGGTGAGAGAAGAGAAATATGAAGAAAAACGCAGAATTCGGTGCTTGCTAGCTACGGATATAATCTATTAGTGGAAGGTTTTAACACGTTTTGTTGAAGGATAAGTGAAAGATCCCTTTTACATTTCTTTTGTGTACTCCGTATGTTGTCTTCGTCTGTGGGATTTTCTTAATTTCCAATAAATAAAAAAATGCATGCACAATATAAAAGAAAAAGAAACCCTAATTCGAGGCCGGGATTGGTTTTCTAATCCTGATTGAAGTGACAACTGTTTTGAAGTGTCGAGACATCGAGTTAAACAAAAAAAGATTAAACCGACTGGAAGATGATGCATGTACGTCTTAGATGGTCTCGCAATCGAGTGTACATAGAAAGAACTATATTCAATAATTATTGATTATATTTATAATAATTTGCATACGAGCTACATTACACGCTTATTAAGATGGCTTCATATATCTGGGAAGCAATAAAAAAATAAAAAAAACTAATTACGATTTTCCATTCACTCTAAAAATGAGCCAAGTACCCAAAAAAACCCATTTTTCGGTCTAAGATCATTTTTCTCCCTTGACTGCAGGTTAAAAATTGTAACACTCTAAAAGTGTTGATACGTTTGAAAATACCTAATTAAACAAAACCTTATTAAAATACAGTAGACGCTCGATATAGTGAACATCGATATAGTGAACAATCCAATATAGTGAACACACAATATTTTATACAGGCTATTCCAAATAGAGAACAAAATAAATCTCGCTACAGTGAACCTATGTTTTTTTTATTTTCTTTGAACCTTTCAGCATGCAAGAACACGTCTAAAACTCATAAGTGCTATGCAGTCGGCAGTATCCATACAATCGTCCAAATTTACCGTTGGTTCTACTCATCGTGTTGTGCGAAAATCTTGCATGATTATGTATGTTTGTAGTGCAATTACAAAGTGCGTGTTGCTTATTTTGTTATTTTGTGAACGATCTTTTTTGTGACCATATCTCGTAAGAATTTGACTTTTACAGAAAAAAGTTATACCTACCTATTTTAAAGCAATTATCAGATGGCAAGTAATATAAGTTGTTATTATACCCTAATACTGTAAACAAAACAAAATTAAAGGTGTTGCGGTTACAGTTTTGGCCAAAAAATATGAAGTAGCTAAATCTACTGTCTGTAGTACTAACAAAAAAAGAGATGCAGTTACTGCAAAACTGAGCGACAACTTTAAGTTTTGAAGTACATGGAATGTATTATTTTTCTTGCGATTTACGTTTTTTTTACGCATGAGTTGTTCTTTTTGTTAAAAATAAAATATTCTTTCTTATAAATATTGGCTTGTTTTTTAGTAATTGCAATTGTAATTATATTCTATTTTCGATGAATTGAACGTAAAAACATGCACATTTTGATGAAATTTGCTTCAAGGAGTCCACGCTCGTTACAATGAACAATCTCGCTCCAGTGAATAGGCCTGATTTTTATTAGTTCACTATATCGAGCGTCTACTGTATATGTAGTTATTGCAACCAATTCGCCAAATTTCGAAAAAAAAAATAGTTTGAACAACATTTTTCGAACAGCACTGTATGAGGCATATAAATTAAGGGGTAATATTTCCCCTCTCGCAGATGGTTGAAATTTGATGAAAAATTCGCATGAAAGTAGTTATTTGCAACTAAGTAAATTGAAGTACAGTCTGATGCAGTGTCGTCACAAGTATCTTACAAGATTAAGCAACATTCCACATTACTTATGACACAATCAGTTCAGGTCAAGATATGTACTCTGGTCGAAAATATCTTCTGCTTTGATGACATTATCTATCTGAATACTTCTTGCGTTTTGACGCTGTATGTTTTGGTTGATTGGGCTAATTGATGGGAAAGCCTTTCACAAATAAGACATAAATGGTTGGAAAGTCAAAAAATTGTATTTTCTGATATAGCAAATATTACACCTATTCCGATACATCGTTGAATATTTCATCCTTCCTGTCGCGCATACATGTAAATGGAACACAGATAGTCGACGCCGAATTAAGCTCGCATACACATTAGCCACACTATGACGTCACCCACTGCTGCATGACTGTTGGCTGCAGTTTTCACTCCACTGATGGAAAATTGTTGGCGATGATTTCATGAATTGTTTTGATCATAGCTCAGCTTCAAGATAACGCAGAAGGATTAGTGGAAAATTTATAAAATCCATTCATTTAATTTTTTAAATTTTTTTCAATCCGATAAGCCATTGTTGACTTAAGTGGGAGACAGACTGCTGGTATTGATACTATGGTATAGCAATACTATGTTCTATACCACATGTCTGTCACTACAATACCACGTTAAAAGATAGTATACCATGAAACATACCTGGTATTGAAATTCGAAATTTTTTGTCTGTAAGCGCCTCGTTCTCTCTGTTGGTGATTCTTGATAGCTTCTTTTCCAATTCAAGAAAAAACAATTTGCATAGAAAATTGTAGCATTCAATACTCAGATACATACCTACAATGAATTCAAAAATAATTATTTTATCCGATAACAATACTTGCACCGATATTTTTTATTTTGTTGTGATTATTGTCATGAAAACGCAAACGTCAAAGTATACTACCTAATGCGAATCAGGGTGTACTATGAAATGCAGTCTGTCAGCGGTTGTGGTATTCACTATACCATGGTATTCATACCAGCAGTCTGTCTCCCACTTTAGAAGCTGTGTAATGACAAAAAAATTGTCTTTACCCCCTTGCTGCCACATGCTCAGCTCCAAGCACTCCGATTTTGACCAAACTCCATAGAAACACTCTCAGAAAAAGACGAAAGATTTCTTTAAGATTTGAGCTCAATCGGATTGGTGGTTTCGGAGTCCATAGCGTACATACAAGCAATGTATATAGATAAAGAAGAAGATAGATTTTAGCAATATATAAACCGAAAGGAATAGGACACTAATAAGAGCTTTGATGAAAGAAGACATACATATGTCATTCGCAGCACGAACAGACCCCCCATTGACCTATGTAGGTGTAAATTCGAATATAAGTACCTACCCTGGGCGTGGTGTTTGTCTTCGCATCAAATAAAGATACCGATGTTATTTTCCTGATCATTACTTATACCTTTAAAGAAGAATTCTCCAAAGTTGTCTGTATTTTAAATCCGATATGATCATAGCAAGTTTCATAGACATAAATACGAGTATAATGACTATGTGATACTTTCAAGCTCCAACTTGGAACGCAATTATAGAATAACCTCGTAACCTAAAAGACTGGGAAGTCTCAGTGGGAAAACCTAAGTGAAATCTGTTTACCTACAAATACCTACAAATGTTTTTCAAATTAATTTAATCCCATAAGCCACTCGAACGTTATAAGAAGATGAAAACATTACCGCTAGCTTCTTCAGCATTGTGCGGGTAACCTAAATCTTAAAACACAGTCATCGGTGAATTTAGGTGCCCACAAGTAACTGAAGACGAAGTAAACAACTTTCCAGTCATTTTCAAAATATCACGCCCAAAAATCTTACTGCGTCACAATGGCAATCTCCAAAACTGGGCCATTAAGAGTCATTCACAAAACAAACTTTTCCACAAAAGATTAAATCAAAGAAGGGAATGTAATCCCCGAATCGGCTGCATCTTAGAGTTCTAGCCGCGCTGAGTGATTTCCATGCTCCAATTAACATCACCATCTCCGAATGGTAGTCGAATCATGGGGGCACACTAAGGGGTGGCAATGGATCCGAGCGCAGACATTAAGACGTCACTGTTAAGCGAAATGAGAATCACAATCGCAGGCAGACCAAGCGATTCCTGGGGATTGACCCCATCACGGTAACTTGGAATTCTACTTCGGTTACATGCTGCACTGAGCAGCAATATAGCTTCTTAATCTCCTCTCGAACCCGTTTGTGTTCTCGCTCCGAAGTGACTTCTGCTGTCGACTGCTGCTCCGCTAAATGCATTGTCTCTGGGTAGCGAGGAGGCAAAACCAAATTGCTGGCCAAAGTTTGTTTGTGTTTTGCGTTTTTCTTCTTTTAGCTTCTAATTCCATTTGAATTGATTGAGTGCGCGAATCAACAAACAAAGCGTTCGCTGGCGGAATGACTCAATCGGGGAGGAAGGTCAGGAGATATCTTCACCAGACCATGGCCACGAACAGTGAAGAAAGTGAAATGTTTGGTGGTAGTAAACTGCAAGTACGAGTATAATTTGCAACGGTATAGTGAGACAGGCAGTTAGGACATACATATTCTGACCACGAACATTTGATGGTGTTTGCTTGTGCGTATGTGTGACTGTAGACGGCGAAAGCAATTAGCGAGTCTTTCGCAGTTCGTTGAGTTTAATCGGATTATGATTAATGGGTGGTGGGCATGTGACGCTATAGTTGCTTGGACATTGAACTGGACTCTCGGTCATAGAAAGTGAAAATAAAGTGTCACACTACGGTGAGTTTCTAAATATAGAATATAGCGGTGCCATTAAAAGTAGAAAGTAGGCAAACGTTATACGTAATATGACGTATGAATACTTGCCCCACTTCGCTTTAATATTCTTCGAATCCTTGATGATTTGTTCAATCAGTCTTATTTCCATATTATTTTGAAAATATTTAATTCTTAAAGTATGCAACGTATATTGTACATCCGTCCAGTATTAACTCTTTGCAACAAGATGGCGCTACAATAAATCCATCGGAAACGGGCAGTAATAATCGATCCAGTAATGTGCTCCATAAAAGATATAATATATGTATGACAGTTGGTGCTTACATGTTTGAACTAATTCATGAGCTTTTCTTAGACAGATTTTTGACAAATATTTTGCAGGTTCCTTAAGCTTAAGGGGTTACATGGGTTTCACGGATTTAAAAAATCGATTTTTTTTTTATTGTCTTATTAAACAACATATCTACACCATCTCTAAAATATTTTCCTAAATTTTCAAGTCGATCGGAGTAATAGTGTCGGAGATAGAGCCCTTGGGAAGTTGCGCGCTCAAAGTAGTTTTATTGTCACTTAAAACACGTTTTTCTCGAAACTGTATTTTCATGGTCGGTTGTCAAGTTTTCTCGAAAACTACCTAATCGATCTTGATGAAATTTTACATACGTCTTCGAGATATTATTGGCAAGGACTTGGACGTAGGATTTTTATTTTTTTTTAATGCAACTATTTTTAAAAAAGAAACGTAGAGCAAATTTTACCGAAATTTTTATATTTTTTTGTAAAAATGTTTGCCAAAAATCCAATTTTCACTTTTTTGTTTTTTTCCTTCGTCCAAGTTCTAGTTTAACCCTTATGTGCGTGAAGAAAAAAACACCTTAATCCGTGTGACAAGGTACCCAGGTACCTTCATATGAATTCAGTTCAATACTAACGATTTGTTTTATGTTTTGATGGCAATTAGATAAAACATTATTCACATACATAGCATATTTATGTTTTTGCATCATTTGTTTTTTATTTTTTTTATTTTTTTAACGGTTAATCTGTTTTGACTACACTACTATCCCCTTACTTGCAGACTTTGATTTCACAAAAAACCAAAATCATTTGAACATTTTGAAATTAAAAACAGCATAGTTTGCATTGAAAAACAAACATTTATATTTAATACGTCAGTTTTTGTTGACAGTCGTTACGTGTTGTTTCTTACCTCCCTGTTCTGCATTCCACTTTTAGTGAATTCAACCACCAAAAGTGGAATTGGGTTTTTTGCATTCCGAATGAAACTATGAATTGTGGATTGTATGTTCGAAAGTGAATATTTTGGTGTTCTGCATTCCACTCAAGATGACAACTGTAAATTCGTGTTCTGCATTCCGAAAATCCTGTGATTTTAGTGAATTCAATTCACTTGAGATTCTTGACGTGACTTGAATTCACATGCCGTTGTAAAGTGAAATAATTTATTAATTTGTTGATCAGAATCATTTTGAAAAATATGAGTAGAATAATAAGACTTTCCATTAGTGTATTAAAATAATTCCTTTGTTTAATATAGTACAACAAAAAAATTAGAGGCAAGAGAGTATTCTCTTGTATCACATGAAAGAAAATCAAGATTTTCCAAGATCAAGATTTCTCTGACTCCACTTCTCGCAGGATATCAACAAATATTTTCTTACTCACCCTAAAACTGTTTTCAAAAATGCAAAAATCATTAAATAAATTATTTTTCTTCAGTTGTCTAACTTCTGCTTACATACAATGCTTCGGGAAGATCCAGAATGTTAGATTTATCTCGGAAAATCTTCCTGCGAACTCTATCCATTCGGTTTTCACCAATCATTTAAGAATTTTGTGTTCCATTTTTTCCATTTTTTTAATAAAATATATTTTTTCTTAAATGTTTAATTCACTTGCACAAAACAAAAACCAAGAACTAAAAATCTCCAATGATTTTGAAATGATTTGACAGCTGTGTTTGACATTTTAAACAAATGAATTCGAAGTGGATTCCAAAAATTCGAAATCACTCGGAATGCAGACCACTGAATTCCATTCCGAGTGAATTTCAATTTCGGTTTCAATCCACTTTCACTCGAAATGCAGAACAGGGGGGTAATATTTTAGTAAATACGTTCTTCATATAAAAAGGTACCCAGGTACCTTGTCACACAGTTTAAGGTGTTTAATTTTTTTTTGATTCACAGTGATCTTCCCATTCGGCTTACTAACTTCCAATAAATCAAAATATGAACCAAACATAAAGTTAGGAGCTCTCATAAACTCACGTGCATATAGCTAGCCATTAAAGTAATATAATTGGGGTTTGAAAATTGAAAAGGTACCCGGGTACCTCGTCACACACATAAGGGTTAAGATATTAACTAAAACACGCATTTTTTGTTTAACTGCAGTTGATGAGTTATGAGTTCTGCTGTCAACGCGCAAGCACCTTTTTTCCGAGGGGTAACAGGAAATTACAATTTCTACAAAAATTTCAGAAATTCTTTGTCAAATGTGTGTATTTAAGGGGGGCAATTTAGAAATTTAAAAAATTCGATTTTTTTTCTTTCATATTTCGAAAATATAATGAATAGAGAGTATATTGACCCAAGAAAAAATTAAAATATTAAATATTAACAGAGTTATCGCACATATAGTCGAGTGCATATAGTGGGTAGGTATACTGCATTATGGTAAAGTGAAACTTTAAACGCCATTATCTCGAATCCGTATTTTCAAAAACTGCTCTTGCTGTAACTTAAAAAGAAATTGATCGATTTGGCTGAAATTTTGTAAGGCTTTTCTCTATATCATTACCGGAAGGATAAACCTAAAGTTTTAAAGATTTCATTTAAATAAACTATTTTTTGAGGATGAAAAATGTCGAAAAAACAGTATAAAATTTGAACATTTTTTTTTTTGGTAAAAATAGAGAAAGACTGACAAATGCAGCACTTTTGGACCTCGCGTCAAAAACACCTGAAGAGAAATTGAACTGAGCTGCCATATTGTGAACAAAAAAAATGTATATTTTCATAGTTCGAATAAAATGTTGTTACAACTTCAAAATGATTCAATTATTTTATCACCTTTTAAAACACTATTAAAATATGAGTTATTTTGAAGCGTTATAAGATTGCCCCCCCTAAGGCAGTAAAAAGTGTGATTAAAAAAAAAAATTGTCAAGAATAAGTCGTTTTTACCCGAGGAAACCCATGTAACCCTTTAAGATGTCGAATAGATATTGAATTATCCAACGCTCTGTCTGCTCATTCGTAATGATTTATTATTCCAAGATTTTTTTTGGTCGCGTGAATGTATGCAACGCTAGATGTTGAATATCTCTTTAATTACAAATTTTTAGAGCGAGATGGCGGGCGCTCTGAAACACTTCGGAAACGATGCCTGTAATCGTCAATAGAATTGTTTGATCGAATTTTGTTCAAAAAACATCTTATTCCTAGTACCGACTTCTGCGATTTTTTACACCAATCTACTCGACTCCCATAAGAAATGGAGATTTATTTATGATCGCACAGAAGACTTACCATTTCGCTTTAATTATGTAAACACTCGTCGTCTTCTGTCTCCTCAGATAATTTTTAAGGCCCTTTTACACACAAATAAAGCTTATGAGGTTGTAAATTTAACTCAGTTTGTTTGGTGTCACCTGTATAACCTTAGTTATACCATACAGAATTCCACAATTTCTCTTCATTTAAGATATGTCACCGCGTGTTCTTTGTACCCACTTTATTGCATTGATATCACACCTAATTTCTTCCACAATAAAGCGTCGGCTGCCAGTGCAGAGATAAGCTTCGCTTGTATAACTCGTCCTCCGCAAAGCAAACAAATCGAAACACATCCCAAGGTGAATCAAACGTTACAAAAATACATGAAGTACACGTACCTGAAGTACCGAGTCGTGACAAAGGATTCTCCCCCAATTCAGATAAAATATACTTATATACAAGGTGGGAGGTTAAGGAACGCTTTCCAACACATCTACTACATTGTCCCACAACGACTGGCAAAATGTGCTTAATTGAAATTTATTGTTGCGTTTTTCATAAAAGTTAATGGAAAATCCACAAAAATCGTTTGTACATGCATGCGGCTGTCTGTTTGTATGTGTATACGCGCCCTCAAGCGGCAACAATTTGTATTTCTGTTACGCTACCGCCGCAAAATATCTTCCACCTCCTTCCAAACCGTAGAGGCAAGCAGAGCAGCCACCTCAAGAATAAGGCAGAAACATCGTGCACTTATTATGTGCAAAACATTTTGCCTATGTTGTTCGTTACTGTACGATGCGATGCGGAGAATCCTTGCTGCCACCCGTCGCCGCGCCGTATAACGAGTAACTCCGTCCGCCAGGAGTGGGTGTTAAAATGCCTTTATCACCTTAAAAACTGTCAGACTTTCAGTGGCGTGTCGGCAAAGGTAATATGAAATGTTGTCGTCGTTCTTTTTGGTTTGGTCTTTTTTTTTATCAGTGCTCCTTCTCGTCCTTGTTTTGTGTATCGAAGCAATTTGGTTATGTTTTTGATTTCCCATTGGAAATTACAATCGCAGCCAATTTGGAGGGATTCGCAAAGGAGTCGAGGTGTTTTTTTTTTTATTTTTATTATTTTACGTTGTTATGTACGAGTGAATGTCAATGGGGGAGTACAGTGGCATTGGGTGGTATTTTTGAGTAAATGGTACTTTAAGTTAAAGATTTCTTCAAAACGATTACGTCAGTGGGTAAAGGAGGATTTATAAAGTGGTAATACCCCAACGGAGAGATAAGGAAATGATTTGTAAAATGTTTTTCGTTTTATGCGACCTTATTTAAAAAAATGTGCTTTAGACTTAAAATTTGATTAGCAATTTCAATTCTCTTTTGGGGAAAAATAAATCGATTCAGGTACTTGTTTGTCTTTTAGTGTGTTTTTATTGAGCAAAAATAATTAATTTAAGCGAAATGTCGAGATTCAGCCAAAATTTCGCCATCCATTTGCTTATGATCGAATTTGAAATTTAATACATTTTATTATTATGAATATTTTTTTTAAAAAGTAGTTGCTAAGTTTAGAAAGAAATGGCCTAGATGCTTAAAGAAATATATAGTCGACTCTTGATAAAGTGAATCTTTCATTAAATGGAAGTTTTTCTTGGGTCCCTTGAAAACGTCTCGGTAAATTAAACAAACCCCATGTTTTCATCTACACCCGTGGACAAAAAAACCCTCGCATTCGAAATTATTTGTATTCTTTCCTTTCCGATGGGAGCCAATTTATGTATGGTGAAATAATTTATAAGCTCATATTTTTTTAGTCATTGCCAATATTTTAACTATCTGAATATCCTTCAAGACTACTGGTAAGCGCTCTGTATTTTTTTTATTTGGTAATATATCATAATGGGTTTGTTTTTTCAAAGATTTGGAATGGTGTTAAATCTTAAAGAGAAAGCGTATGTTGTTGCTTTGCGTAAGGAAAAAGTGTCAAATCGTGAATTTGCTAGTCGACTAGGGTCTAATGAATGGAGTGTGCGAAACATTTTGAAAAATTTTCAACTCGAGAGCTCCATTGCTCGGAAAGCTGGAAGCGGAAGGCCCAGAAAGACATCTCATAGAGATCAGCGTCTGATCCAGCGAATTTGTTTGAAAAACCGGTTTGTAAATACTGGGGATATTAACTGGTCAATTCAGAAGCAAAATGGGAAACAATAAATGATCGGACAGTATCAAGGTTGCTAAATAGAATGGGAGCTAACCCACATACTCCGGGTAGTAATTTTTTTTCTATTTCTTAATATTGTCGCCATTTACTTGATCTACTCGGTGGATATCTTATTTTTTATTATATTTAGCAAACACTATCCTGAAAAGTGAAATTTTAAGATGTGACATTATGTCACAGTAGGAATATTGTGTGTTAATTTGACCAAAAAATTTTTTTTTTTCCATGACCAATTAAAGAAGTCAAAAAGATTTATTATAAATATTTTATATTTGAAAATAAACTATTCTTGTATATGAAATTTATAAAAGCAATAACAGTGCAATGCAACATCGCATTAATTGAATTTTGATGGTGCATTTCGATGGCGCACCCGGCATCTTTTCCGCATATCTTGCTTTATTATGATGTGATTCATTTGATCATAAAGAATCATTCACAGTAGAGTAGACTGCTTTCTTTGATATGAATCAACCCAAACTATATAGCCATTCACAGTCGCACATACCTTCCCGAAATTTGTATCCCCATCTTATACATATGTAGGTTTCTTCTGCATAAACTGTTTTGTGCTATAGCGACCAAAGTAAGGCTCAATGGCTTCGTCGACTCTATATGCAGCTTTTGGTGGGGCAACTTCAAGGAACTTATTGTTCAGTACATCAAATAAAGGTCTTACTTTGGCAAATTGATCACTGCATATTGATTTTGCAAACATGTACAAATGCTGACATGATAAAGTTGAATCGACCACGGGACAAAGATTTTGCAGCTCATTTGGAGTAAGTATCTTAAGCTTACTCCCAATACATTGATCGCCTGGAAGATCCATTGTAACTGCTAAGCAAAAGAATCTCAACAAAGCTCTTCATTTCCGCGGGAGTTACATTTCCAATTAAATTCTTCTGCGCAGCGTAAGTGTTGGTTTTTTTGTTTTTTTTTTTTTATAATTCACGTGCGCTAAAGGGGTTATGAATACCCTTAAAATATCTTGCACAGCGTGGGCCATAGGGAAATTTAGGGAGGATGAAAGAGGAGATACCGATGCGAATTGGTCTTAAATGCTTGTAGATCGTAACGGGAGGGAAAAATTGTGGCTGGTATGATGGCTTATCAAATGCCATTCTCGGTGTCAAAAGATTGCGAAATTTTTGGCCAAATCCACATCTACATCATGAATTCTTACTCCACTCTTCAAGTCCATTTGTGTATTCCATTTGTAAGTTTGCTTCTGATAGGGTTTCTGGATTCTTCAAAGAGACGCATCAGGAATAGCTAGGAGAATATTACCTTCTGATTCCCATTCACTTCATCTCTCATCTGCACAAATATCGCCGGGGCCTCACTATCTGCATCACCGGAGTCCTCATCAGTCGTGCTCATGTACTCATTTGCATTATTGATACATTGTGTCACAGTAATTTTTCAACCGCAATAATATAAGATATATTAACTGCATTGACAAAAATACTTTCAGAATTTAAAGCTGCATTTCTCGTGAATATAAATAATACAAGAAATGATCTGCTGATAATATATTACTTACTTTTTACTGCACATTGTCATCTTTTTTAAAAACTTAAAATTTCGATAGAAAAAACATACACTTACGATCTAAAACTTGCACGAAAAAGACTAAATTCTGGAAGATGGACAACAGAATCAAAGGACTGCAATTTGAAAAAATAAAATAATGCCTTCTATGGTCGTTTGCGATTTGATTTATTTTGCTGTTACATAATGTATCGGTAGGAGGATGTGGGTTAATGTAAGTCGTCCTGCAGAAAAAACCACTGTTAACATCGCGAATGAAAAAAAAAGGCTTGAATGGGCAAAAACTTATTCAAATTGGACTCAGGCCGAAAGGGCAAGAGTGATATTTTCGAATGAGACCAAATTCAATTTATTTGGCCCAGGCAGGAACGCGGTGGTTCACCGAAGAAAAGGTGAACGGTATTCAGATTATTGCATTTTACCCACCGTTAAGAATTCCCCTTATATTATGGTATGGGGGGCAATAACCAGATTTGGTGTTGGATAAATTGTAATCCTTAGAGGCTTAGTAAATGCCCACAATAAGAAAAAAATATAGAAAACGATGTTGTCCCTACTTTATAGCAACTTTACCGCAGTGTTAGTAGTGTGATTTTTCAGGACCATTCAGGTCTGGTATATAGAGGAAAATCGCTAAGCTTTTCTGCTGCATATGATCCGTAAACTAACATTTTTATAAACTTTTGTTACTTTTCTCTAATTTTGGGTACAAAACGACAAGGATTCTTTGGGGATTCTTTCTCTTCCATAGGCTGGTGGTAGCCGGGATCTTAACCCTAGAGAAAACTGTTGGCATTACATGGGCAAAAAAATTAGAGAGACAAGCCCAACATCTGTTACTCAACTGGAAAGTATAATGAAAGACATCTGGTATAAAGATTTAACAATTTCCCAAATCAAAAAAAAATTGTTTGATTCGATGCCAAACAGGATTGATGACGTCATCAAGACAAAAAGTGGAATAACCAAATATTGGGTTGATTGTACATTAAATGAATTCTTATTTTATGTTATCTTATTATTTCAAGGTTGTATTCAATATTTACTTAGGTTTTTTTTCAAAGTTGCACCTGTACGTAATGAAAATTTTGATAAAACAGTTTGCCTAAATAAAACGTAAAATTTCCTTTTATCATACAAAAGCAAATATATTTGAATTGTGTGGTCAAATTTCGACTAATGTATATGTTTGTTACTCTAAACTAACAAGTCTATCCATATTAAAGTAAAATATTAAAATTAATTTTATATCATAAGAACAACCTTGATTTTTTCATTAAAATTGAAGAAAAGTAATGGTGCGAGGGTTTTTTTTTATCCACGGGTGTACACAAGAATCGATTGTGCTGGCTGTTTTCCACACAAAACATGCTATAAATTGAAGTAGACGTGACGACCTTTCGATCATTTAAAGTTTAAACTGACTTATGTATATAGAGTCGTTTGGGGGTAAGAGTGCGCAGCGGGTAAGAGTACGCAGTGATATTTTCTCCATCTGTGAAAGAATTAGCAGCAATCGATAAATGAAAAAATGTGTGCTTCACTAACCGCCTATGATAAACAACTTCTACGAAAATTTTCCAATTAACAGTACAAAGAAAATCAAGGAAAAAAAAGCCAGATTTTTTTAAAAAAAAAAAATGTTAATTTTTAAAAGTGTGTCAGGAAAGCGTGCCAACTCGATACCCCATAAGTAGTATGTACGCATAAGCAGTGCATATGTGTCTTTGATTTAGGATATAATTTTAGTGGATAACACTATTCGGTCTTAGATTTTCAATACAATGAAAAAAAAGTAGCGTCTAGGGAAAGAGTGCGCAGTCGTTCTGTGGGTAAGAGTGCGCAGTGTTTTGTTACCCAGTATTTAACTTTTTATAATAATAATTTTTAGGCTATTACCTTCTATGGAAAGATGCAACAAGCACATCACAGTCGTAGCCGGTAGGTGGTAGCTCGTAGCTGAACTATTTTTCTGTTTTTGTTTTTCCAGAAAAATGCCTTGTATCTACCAAAAACAAACGGAAAGGAAATTGATAACCCAGAAGCAAATTTTCGAGGCTAGGGAGCTGATTTAAAATGGAAGCAGTCCATAAGAGGCTACCGAAGAACTTGGTTTGAGCGAAAGCACAGTTTCAAACAATTTAAACTACGAAAACTGTGACTCAAACTGGTTGCGCACTCTTACCCATACCTCTGCGCACTCTTACCCTGACTTCGGGGCAAGAGTGCGCAACTTGACTTACTGTGGTTTTTTGATCAAAACATATGAAATATAAAATATTTTTATATAATTTTGTTCTTAAAATATAGAGCTACCAAATAATAGGCTCTTTTGTTTGTTATCTGTTGTAAGTTTTTCAGAATTCAAACCCGAAGTCCAAAATGCGCACTCTTGCCCCAAACGACTATACGAACACAAAACACCGGATGAATAAGTTCCTACTTCGAACCTAATTTTGTTGATAGCTGAATAAGTTTTTTGACCGTGATCCAAGACGTGTGAATCTTAGGCTTACGTTGGATTGGTGTAAGAGTCGTGTAAGAAAAAACGAGTCGACATATACCTAAATATGTTCCGAACTGGTGTCGAAATTCGGAGCTAATTAAAGTCTGTTAAATTTGTTACTTTCACATACGTCAAGGAGAGGAAACTTGTTTGGCGATCGTTATAATTGGTTCTATTGTTCTCTTTTTGCGATCTATTAGTGAGTGTTCAATATGGTTTTGCATTAGAAAAATGTAATATTAGTTTTACTAGGATACAGCTGATTTATCTTCGGAGTCATTGACCCCCTTTACATTATCATTAGTGAACCATTTTCTTGTTTGGGGTGTGTGATGGTGATGGCACATATAGTTTACCTAAAGCAATTTCTTTCTCTCTCTTTCTCTCTCTTTATCTCTCTTCCTCTCTCTCTCTCCCTCTCTCTCTCTCTCTTAATAATAATCGGCCATCATTTATTTCTTTTCCTGCAAAGAGTTGACCATATTGGTTGGTTAATTAACTGGCCGTACCAGTTGTTAGACAGATAGGGCGATCGCCTCGCAGGATCGATACTCGACACGTGCAACATTAATATTTTTAAATGATTGTACATTATAATATGCCTGGGCTTGTCTGTTGTCCAAAATATCTTGCTATTGCAGCAACTAATCCACTGTACAACTCATTGTTTTCACCATCAAATGTGCCGAGTTAATCAATGTGTTTAACGTGTTTTAATGTGTTAAGTGCACAGAATTTGTTTATTTTACAAAATTAATTATAATACAAAATATGAAATGATTTAAAAAAATGTGTTTGAACTTTTTGCAAGGTCCTCACAGATTGAATTCATCGAGAGTCGACTGTATTTACATTCCTTTCGAAGAAATAAGGATTAGAGATAATTTAACTCATAAATACAGGTATATTCCGTTCTGTATGTGTATTATTGTTATAAAATTGTGTGAGAAAGAAAAAAAGGCAATTGGTTCTTCGGGATGATCTCCGTCAAATTTGCTCTTAACGCTAAGAAACATGACGTTCTCGGATAGCTTAAAATAAATAATTTGAAATTCATGGTCGAAGCTCGAGGACAGGATTCTTAATGGTATCCAAATAAACGAATTGCTTCTTTGATAAGTGAAGGTATTTTCTCACTCAGTTTGTTTTTCAAGGTGGGTAGGATAAGGTCGGGAGGATTTGACAGGCAGGAAGAATTGACACCAGCACTTTTCTGAAAAACTAAGACCTTGGAAACACTTTAAATGATGAGAAAACGAAGTTAGTAACGATTGGCTTGAGTGATAAATAAACAATTACTGTGGTCTAGGCGATAAGCGAAGTGGACGTCTTTTTTATTTTTGTACCCATTTCATCTATCTTTTATGGTAAGCAATCCAACTGTAATATTCTAATTATGTAGCTTTTGACATTGAAAGTGCAATGTAGTGCACCTTCATTCGTTTTACAATCATTATAAAACAATAGTTTATACTGAGCAACATTACAAAGGTTTTTTTTGTATTAGTCCCAGAAGTAATCAAAAAGGAGAATTTGATATTTTTGCTGGAGGAGGAATTGACAAGGTGTCAAATCCTTTTTTATGAGTCAAAATAAAAATTGTGTAGTAAAACAACTTCTTACTCTTTTTTAGAATGTAAAATTCCAAATATTTGCAAGTAAAAAACCACATCACCACCCAACATCATGAAACAATGCGATGCATGATGCGATAGTTGCGTGTGACTACATATCGATTTTGAAGAACTACGACATCGTGGTGTAGTGGTTTAGGTTAGGTTTGGTTGGGTGGCTATCCTTCGTAATCGGTAGGATTAACTTAGACCAAAGTAGGTCCATTGTGATACCACACGGAGCAGGTTATCGAAACTCCCCTACTCCTACTCCTATATCAACAACACGCATGTCAAAGTGTTCACCAATCTAAGAACTAACCGCGCCCGACGCTGCTTGATTTCGGTGATCTAACGAGAGCCGATGTTTTCAGCGTGGAGTGGTCGTTGACTTGGTGGTGTTGTGTTTAGTGCGTTGGACTACTATGCAATACTGCCTGCGTTCAATCCCAGCCCGGGTCCAACACCTAAAAGTTTTTTACGCCACCTCTTTCGAATGTCTGAAAAGCAAGCAAAGAGTATCATTAGACACGATTGAGCTTCTCAACTAGCCGTTCAGAGTCAGCAAAAAACTGTAGGTCCCTTCCATTCCATTCGTGCAAAAATATAACACGCACACACAAATGGTTGCGAGAAGCAGGCCCAGGTTTACCCCGAGCTGTAGCGCCACCTAAAGTAAGTTTGTCCGTTTCCGGGTCATCTAATAGATACACGAACTCTGTAACTGTAACAAAAATTGCAAACTTCAGCATTTAAAGAAGCACTCATCTAAAATTAATTCGCTTTAAATCGCTGGTATTTTAAATTGCCCCAGGCAGCCACCAGAGAATTCCAATTTGGTGATACTGATAACTATCCTCCGATTTGTCACTCCATCAACTCCTCATGGGTGCAATGGGCCAATAATATTCTGACACATGTGTGACACTGGCCATCTGTGTGATATTAGCCACAATTCATTGCATTAATTGTTTGTTGATTAATCCCCCATTTGGACTGGACGTGCGCCTTCAATGTGCATAATTAATTTTGAGACCAATTTACATAGTTCTAGCTTCTGGGGAAAATAATGATAATACTCATCGGGTCTTTGGTGGCTTGGGAAAAATGCATATGTACCTAAACACCTGGTTGACATGTCATCCCACAAGTCCTGTGGCCAATACACTTCAAGAATAATGCGAAGCGTATCCTTATCTTCCTCAGCAATGGCAGTTAATGGAAATTACAGTTGTTATTGGCCATTTGAAACGCT
This sequence comes from Brachyopa scutellaris, assembly GCA_949775065.1. NCBI lineage: Eukaryota > Metazoa > Arthropoda > Insecta > Diptera > Syrphidae > Brachyopa > Brachyopa scutellaris. The sequence goes on from OX459112.1 coordinate 191,789,316, forward strand.
ATATCCCAATCAATCAGTGACCTACAACAGAAGGGTGTGGTTCTCCCCCGAGAGAACTAATATCATTTAATGTGTTGCGTTATGTATTGGGACAGTGACACACTTACAACCAGAGTAGGTTCCACCTGTTAAATGAAGATTTATTGAAATCTGATGCTATCAGGGCGTGATGCGGCAATTGGACAAGACCTTCGCATACCGATACAACTTCCGGTGACCTCGACAAATCCCACATCAGAAAATGCGGGTTCGTCATTTAAGATATTTGCTTGCTTAGCAACTGCTGGCTTCTCCCGCGCCAATGTTTACCCACACTCAGCAAGATAAGCAATTCAAATTCAAAGCACAATCGAGCCATCCGCCTTTATCTGGAATGGAACTTCAGGAATCTCTGGGTAAACAACCAGCCGACAGTTTGTGTGAAACGATTTGTTTATATGAGAGCCCCATGCATGTCCGTTCGTGTTCTGCCGTGATCGACTGTGAAATTGTGAAATTCTAAGATCGGAAGTTACTGAACCATGGTTTTAGTACACAGATACACATGTACATGTATATTCGATGGATGACACCTACAGTGGCGGTCAATGAAATCGCAGCACCCTGATTTTCAATAACAAATATGGTTTTTGGTATTATTTTTTCGTTTTCAAAGTTATATTTTGTTGTGATTACTTTTCGCATATCATATTGTTTTCAAAAACAAGCACAATATGGTTTAAGTGCAGTATTAAAAATTGATAAGGACATTTCATTATAAAGAAACCTATTTTTATTAAAAAGAGATCATTTGCTTAAACATTAATAAGGACAACTGACATAAAAACAAACGAATTTATTTAAACAAATTAACTTATTTTGGAAAATATGTTGGGTAACAATAGTTTTAATTATTTATTTAATATTTTGTGGACGCCCCTTTAGCTGCTATGACCGCGGCAATCCTCCTTGGCATTGATTCAACCAAACTTTTGATTGTGTCGAATGAGATTTCTTCATACCAAATTTTTTCCAACAATATTTCTAGCTGTTTGGTAGAGGAAGGTTTGAGTTTTGATATTTTAACCCCCATTGAATTCCAAAGGTTTTCAATGGGGTTTAAATCAGGGCTATTACCGGGCCAGGTTAACGTTTTTACCCCTGCAGTTTCCAAAAAATCCTTTACCTGTGATTTAAATGAAGCATATTAGAAAAAGTAAAATAACTTTTATAACTGTAATAAATGTGTTATCCAAAAAAAATAATAACTAACAATTTTTGCACGGTGGCAGGGAGCGGAGTCGTCTTGGAAAATTACGTCATCAGCCTGCGCGAGATGGCTTTCTAGAGATGGCACTAAACTTTTTTGTAGTATGTCAATATATTTTTTGGCATTGACGGTTCCACTTATTATCTCTAAATGTCCAACTCCATAAAAAGAAAAGCATCCTCAAACCATTTTACCAGAGGGATGCTTAACCGTTTTCCTGGTACATTGGTCACTAAAGCGCTCTCCTTCCTTTCTTCGCACGTAAATCATACCGTCCGATCCGTGGAGGTTGAATTTACTCTCGTCAGAGAAGATGACGTTTTTCCAATCCTCCACAGTCCAACTTCGGTGATATTTTGCCCAATTTAACCGAGCCGCCTTCATTTTTTTGGTCAGCAACGGCTTTTTGGCTGGTCTCTTGGCAAACAAACCTCCTTCTCTCAGACGCCTACGTATGGTTTCAGCACTTACTTTTATATCAGCGTTTTCTTCGAGGTCCCTTCGAATCTCTGTAGCTGTTTTAAAACGGTCACGAAGGCTCATTCTCACAATATAACGGTCTTGTATGACCGACGTCTTCTTTTTTGAGCCGGAACCTTTCTTCCGCTCATAATTTCCAGGATTTTCCACATTTTTCTTTAAAACCTGGTCCACCGTCGTACTATGGCGTCCTATTCTCCTAGAAATTTCCATCGCCGATAATCCACCTTCGGAAAGCCCCACAATCCGCAATTTTTCTTCTGGCGTCAACTTTGACATTTTTATACTTTTTTTTTAAAATTCGTTTTTCACTGTCAATAACTTCCTTACACTTCAAAAGGTTGACACGAAATGAACAGAAAGTCCACATAGAAGCATAATTTACGTAAAATAAACCTAACGGTACCCCACAGAAGTAATGCGAAAGGGAAGAGTTAATTTTTGCTGGTGCTGCGATTTCATTGACCGCCACTGTAATTGCTGTCAGAATGAGATCGTGGGAAAGGCAATCGTTTCAGTTTCGGTTTGCCTGATCATTCACGTTTCTATATGGATGGTGACTAATTTATGAGGGGCAATTAATTTGAGTATCTTTATGTACTCATGGGCCGCTTCAGTTATTTGAATGCGAAAATATAGTAAAACATACAATCTACGCGTGTAAGAACCGAACACATCACAGAGATGCGGTTAATTGTTTGGAAAATAAAAATCAAATCGCTTGTGCATGACGTGTGTCAACGAGGAAATACAATATTATGGGGGAGAGTCGGAATTGTTTGCAAACAATTCAAAGAAAGTACGTAAGAGACATTTTAATGTGGCCTAAGACAATTAACGATCGCTTGAAAGAACACAAATTACATTCCACCATGACGGTGGTAGCGGTAAGTACGAGTAATATGCATTATGTGCGCGCATAGTGTAGCAATAGCAACAAAAATACCTACTGATTGGCAATCTTGGTATTGGTACCAACAGCCCGAGAGTTACATTTCGAAAGTTTTTTTTCGTCATTTAAACGAAATAATTTTCCATTTAGATAAACAAATATACACTAGAAAGTGTGGTTATAACACACAAGTCAAAAATAAAAATAATTGTTCAGGAAAGTGAAAGGGCTGTAATTATCTCCGAAAATAGAGAAATAGTAAAAGCCAGGACCACTTAATAACGTCCTGGAGATTTGATATGCGAGTAGGTACCTTATAAACTGATTGCCAAGAAAAGTGCTGCAAAAGTGTATCTATGGTATTCCTATGTACATCTACACTTATGGACAAAAAAATAAATACAGGCTGGAGTATTAACATTGTGTTCACTTATTCTGTCAATGACTGGATTTAGCCGCTGTTCTGTATATCCATTGACAATTAGTTACAGAAGTGTACTTTGTACCGTTAGTCAGATGGTTAAGTTCCCTGTACTTATTGTGAAATTCAACAAAGTGCCACGAGTAGTGTGTTTTCGTGTGGACAATAAAATAAATACATTTCCGTTTCCAATCCAACAGATATATTTATCGGCTTTTTCCAAATCGGATTTGAGTTAAAATTGGTGTAGTGATACATAGAGATCACTTTTGTTCCATATTCTAAATAAAGTTTCAGTTTTGGAATAAAAAGTGGGTTGCAAGAAGCATTGTAGGTACCTTTGAGGAGGGGAGGTTATAAGAAAACTTCAAAACTATGGCTTAAGTTACAGAATTTTCCCGCTGCAACTTTTGGCGGTTTCCTGGGTGAATTCCAAAGTGCAATTAAATCAAGAAAACTGAGGAGAATAGGGGAAGAACTCGAAAAATAACCAAACAAATGGACCGAAGGATTGTTTTTAAAGCCAGGAAAGATCCATTCGTATCGTCTGACGCCATTTTGAGAAAACCAAATCCAAAAGTTTCTTTAATGACAATAAGGAGAACGTTGGTAGAATGCAAGCTGTCAGTCAAATCGCCCAGGAAGGTACCACTTCTCAACAAGAGGTACTTCAGAAACAGGATAGATTTCGCTATTCACCACCGAAATTCGCTTAGCTTTGACGGCCAGAAAAAATATTTTGGACGGACGAATGCAATCTTATTTGTTTGGGTCTGATTATAGGCGTTTTGTAAGATGTCTTCCCATCTCTGGATATGATCCCCGCTACATAAAAAAGACGCTGAAACATGGTGGTGGGAGCATTTTGATTTCGGCAGAGTTTCTAGGTACAGAGTCGGTGTCGTTCATTTAACAGGGGTGGTAGCGTTGAAGGTAGATTACGTAAATATATTGGGTAACATTCTCCTCTCATATGCAAAAGAAAATCTTCCTATAATTTGGAATTGACAGGCAGATAACGATCCAAAACATACAGCTAAAGCGACAAAAACCTGGACTACTGCATAGGGAATAAAAGTTCTGCGTTGGCCGTCCCAGTCATCGGACCTTAATCCATTTAAAAACTTATGGAAACAAGTAAAGGATGTTGTAGCTAGAAGAAGACCCAGAAATAGAAACGAACTTTGGTAGGAGGTGAAGGCAGCGTGGGAGTATATTCCGTTGCCCATGTGCCAAAAGTTGGTTTACTCTATGACAAACAGATGTGCAGCAAAAAATAAAAAATAAATGTCACGCAACCAGGTACAAAGTGACTAACTACTTGTCATAAACTTCATTTAAAAAAAAAAAAAATTTCAATATATTTTGTTATGGAAATTAGTCCGTATTTATTTTACTATCCACACAAAAACACATTAGTTTCGACATTTTGTTGAATTTTACAAGAAGTGCAGTGAAATTCTCCATCTGACTAATGGCACAACGTACACTTCTATAACTACTTGCTAATAGGTATGCACAGCAGCGGCTCATTCCAATCATTCACAGAATAAGGGAGCACAATGTTATGACACCAGCCTGTATTTATTTTTTTGTCCATAAGTGTACATACATACTATATTTCTGTTGCATTACAATCTCCATTGGTGTACGACGATGAATCTTACACAACTTGAATACAGGGTGGTTGATGAAACGTGCTATCAAAAGAAAATGTATTTACTTTTTTCTCTGTGTGATCTATCGGTTCAGATTAAACAAAAATGGAATATTGGGACGATGGCACTAGGATTTCGATAGTGCTTTGGAGTCTGTGATTTTAGTCCAAAAAGAGCTTAGGCGGGCATTTAGTGGCATTCTTCCCAGCAGATGGACTGTAATAAGGCCAGTTAACTCTTTTGCCGAGCGTGGAACAGTCATAAGAGGGCCTTATTAACGAAATCCTTCAGTTTCACAAAGGATACGATTCTGCTGCAGCTGCTACCATACAAGCAACAAACTAATCCTAGCGTTTCGACCCAGAATTAATCTGTTAAAATGGGAACAAGCAGATGAACACTACAGACGATTCTGCACAAAGATTTGAGCTTATTTCTCTACAAAGAGACAAATTTAACCGATATGCTTGGAAATTTGCCGATATGCTTTCAAATTGTGGAACAGGACAAGAACATGTTAAACTTCATTTTTATGTCTGACAAGGCCAATTTTGATTTTTTTTTTGTAGAATTGTAGAATATGAAGTCGTACTAACCTGGAGATACTCCATGAGACGGAACTGGATCCAGCTCAAGTCACAGTCTGTTATGACGGAATCGCAGCGAAATTTCCCAAATAAACTGATTTTCAGGAACCCCACCTGATTTATTTTTATGGCATTGTTGTTAGCGACGTTCCGATACAAGTAAATATGAGTGTATACTCGATACTTTTGTTTCGATCCAAGAACTTTTTGTACTCGATACTTTGATTTGAGTAGATACTTGGTATCGGAGCCAGATTCCAAGTAACAAGTATTTCCAATTCTAAGTATAAATATTTTCATTTAAAAGGGATATGAATACTTGAATTCCGTTATGTTACAATACATATAATTTTAAAGTTTTTATAAACTTCTCTTTTCAACATACATACTCAAACCATATAAAAAACAAGGCAACAAAGAAAAAATAAAAGGACACCGAAAGTCTTCATTGCGCAAGCGTTTGCCACAAAAGCATCTAGTTCTATGTAACCACAAATGATTCGATACGAGTACATACTCGATACTTTTATACAAGTAAATGAGTAGTTTCGATACTTTGATTCGATACGAGTAATGAGTAAAAGTATTGATACCATGGCGGTATTGGAACGTCCCTAATTGTTGTAACTAGGAAGTCTACAAAACTAAACCAACAAATTTTAATGATTTAAAGCAATCCATTCAAATAATTATAACTGAACCAACTTCCACTGCAACTATACAAGCGGTAATGAACAAATTTTTACTTTCAACTAATATAATTTTGTGCGTCGGACTACTGAGCCAGCGGTCTTGGGTTCGAATACCGCCACAAGCACCTAAAAAGTTTTTCAAAGTGCCCACCTCTTCCGAATGCCTGACAAGCATTCAAGAGTAGGATCATTTGTCATGTAAAGCTTCCCGACTCGCCGTTCGGAGACGGCAGAAAACTGTAGGACCCTCCCATTCGTGCAAAAATATAACGCGCACACACAAATGGTTGCGGGAAGCCAGGCTTGGTTCTACCTAGGACTGCTAAAGCCAAATATTTATTTCTTTTTTTTTTTAATATAATTTAAATAAATAACATAGTAAAGATAAGTTATCTTTAAAATGATCTTAAAATTTATATTAATCGAAAAAAAGTTTCCAATTCCCTAATAGCAGTACGTAGGTAAATGATAAAAAAAAAGTTCTTTACGTTGTAATGGAGTGAAGGCTTAAGAATCGTTACCACATTGGAATTAATTGCTCTTAGTAAGAACTGCTTCTTTATAAGTATTTGAAATCACCATACATATGTGTTGATTTTAATTATGCGCCACCATTTATGATAGCTTCAGTCGGCAAACATAACCATATCAACATGGCATTTGCTTCTTCCTCTGATTCTCTAATGATTTACCCTTAGGTGGTACTGCAGTACCTACTTAAATGATACCAAAGTTCTATCTAAATTATTATATGCAGGGTGTCCCAGTTTAGAGGTTTAATCCGTTAACTGGAGATTTCTGAAGTTCTAGCGAACAAAAAATCGTGTGGTCTATTTTCACCCACCTCTAAGTTATAGCCCGTCGAAATAAGATGCTAAGACCACTCCAAATGGTATAACGTCTGAATTACTATAGCTACAAAAATCGTTTTGTAGATTTTGAGAGGAAATCAGAAGCGCTTAAAAAACGTTGAAGACTTCTTGTAATTATATCCAGCCACAAAAAGTTATGGCTCCTCAAACTCAAAATTATGAAAATTTGTTGATCCAATTTTTTACTTAAGATGCATTTTTCTCAAAACTTTCACTTAATAAAAAAAAATTTTTTTGACTAAACTTTTATTTCTGGCGAATTCTCTAAAATTTATGTTAAATAACTTTTTCACGTACAATTAACAGAAGCTGTAGTAAAAGCCATTTTTTGTTCGACAAAAATATCATGCAAAACAAGAACCCAACCTTTGGTTCTAATAATATAAAACAATAATCCCAAAAGGGGAGGCTTAAAAGAATATGCCATGAATTTAAATTATCTAATATTTGTAAAAAAAAAAATAATAAGCTAAATGAGAAACTTAATAAAACAAGTTTTGTATTTGTTTTTTTTTTTTCCTTTATTTATTTCTTTGATGCTATTTAATTAGTATAAAAAATGACTTAAAATATTTTTTTTTTTTTTATAATCTACACACGCTTAAGGGGATATGAATACCCTTATAATGTTTACACACAGCGCGAGCACATTAACAAGAACGAGAGACAGACAGATCGACGCAGTGATAGGAAACTCAGATGTTAGGTTTCAACGAACTCTATGGGTGGTGTCCAGGATAACTGGAGAGTTGTGTATTATTGAATTGCCATTGCTTATGATTCACAGAAGTTTTTTCCAGGTGCTTCCTATTATTGTTTGTGCTATCAATTTCTTCAGCCATACCAACATCCTACTGCCAGTGTTATGCCTTAGGTTAAGTAGCTTAGGGTATTTTAGGTAGGTTAAGTTTTTCATAGTTTTAAGAATAATAAAAACGGATAAAGTATCCAAGTTTTCCAAACTTTTCTTGGAATAAAATATGTGTTTAATTAGCTTAGTCGTAGTATAGTTAGTTTAAGGCCGAAAGGCAATAGTTTGTAAAAATAGAGTTAAGCCTAGAGTGCCCCCTAAGGGCCAGTAAGCTTGACTAAGTCAATTTGTTAAATTAGATTTAAGCATTTTTGTCTAGTATGTATGTTTAGATTGAAAATGAAATAATAAAAATGTTTTTAAAAGTAAAAAAAGTAAAGTCATGCCTTCGCAGTTGGTTTTGATATTAGCTTCTGAAACTGATCAACTAATTTTTATTTCTTAAGAAATTTGATTTCTTGTATGAAACTTCCTGTTCGCTTTATGAAATGATGTCCAGACGATTCCCGGACAGAAAGGTCAAAGATATTTACTAGTAAAAAAAAAATGTAATGAAAAATTGAGACTATGAAAAAATTTCACAACTCAAAAAGTTTACTTGTGACCACAAGATTGCTTGTCGAAAAGAAAATTTGATTCCACTTCAATTCTAAACCATAATTGAATGCAAACATGTGCATAATTGAATGCACTGACATAAAATTCATTTTACTAGCAAACGGATACATGTAGTTTTATTTTGCCCCCCTTAGACAACCGATTATAACCTCATCTCGCTGGCACATGGGAAAATTCGGTTTTTTTTTTTGTATCTACAACCTGGAGGTTTGAATTTGAAGATGCAATGTAGTTCTTGGATCTTTTTTTATCTTACCTTCGTCGAGATCTTGTACTTGTACATAGATTATGTACCTTCACATAGAGTTCGCAGTTTTATCTTTTCCTCCATTTGAACCGTTTGTTGTCAGTATTTTCTAAATACTCGTACAAGGCTTTTGAAATCGGGTATTTAAGCAACATTGTCTCGAATATTCTGCAAATTTTAATTAAGGCTTGAATTGAACCCAGCAATTTAGGCAACCAATCAATTTATTCAATACTCGAGATAATCAGCCCGTATTCTGAAATTCAAATACAATTCAATTGAAATCATGCAAACAGTACTTACATTGTATTTTCGTTTTGCATTTCGATTAAAATGGTTTTTCTTTTTATTTATTATTCGATATGTTGAAATTATAACGGTAATTGGATTTATTATGGGAATAAATGCGTTGTTTGGTGGTGTTCACTTAAAATTGACTTTAACGACGAAAATTCGACGTCCGATGGAGTTCGGGATTTTGAACGGACTAAAAGGTGGCGACAGTCTCTAAAACCAATGTGCCAGTTAAGTTCGAGATTTAAAAGGTAAAATTGTAGCAAATCATTAAATCCCGAAGCTATTGTACTTATATTTTATCCATCTGTGGAAGTAGACGTATCTATAAATATCATCAACTCCATTGAATGGGAAATATCACCTGCAAATTACCACAAATTGATTTAAGTACTACCTACACCTTGCCTCTACAAAAGTGAGAAGTAGAAAATCCCATAATACAAATCGTCAAACTACAACCAGGAGCCCTTCCAATGAAATATTCATTTCTAACACCCGAACTCCAATAAAACGCAAAGCGTTCCGCTCATAATTATTCGCCCATACAACGTGGCAATTCAGCCATAAACGAAAACAGCAAAAGAATCCCATTTCCAGCTGCAAATGGGCGATAGAATTCGTCCATCCGTGACAGTAACTTACACAGACACAACTAAAGGCAATCCTGACACTACCGTCTACCGCCCGACCGCCTGTAACACGGCAAGGAACAAGAAACAAGGACAGAAGGAGAAAAAAAAGTTAAAATTGATTCATAAATAAACAACCATCCCGCACCGAAATGTGCGTTAATTAAGGAATTCATAAATCTCCATTTTCTGCAACCCTCAAAACATAACTACTAGGTACAGCGGGGCGGAAGGTGGAAATGGAAGCTCGAGCATAACCTTGTAACACATAAAACAATGTACAGCTACACACGTTTCCGCATGGAAAGTTTTTTCCTATTTTTTTTTTTTTTTTTTTTTTTTTGTTGAAGGAAAATCCCCAACCCCCGAAAACTCCACTGGGAGACGTTTATCTATGAAAGTCAATTATATCGAATTGCAGGGGATGACAGCAGGAGCGGGCGGTGGAAAGAACTCAGTCTAAGGCAACAGAAAGCGGAACCGTGTGCGACGTTACTCACATTTAATGGCTCAGCAATTATTCTTTGCTCGGAATTGGAAAATTCAATTGAACACAGGATCATCTACGTACAATTTGAATCCGCCTACACGGACCGAAATAAGGATGCTAAATTGCGGACGATTTGCGGGTGCATCAATAAATTCCACTCGAGAGATGAAATTATGGCGGTTGGCTGTAAGCTAAAGAGCTGGATTAGGGCTCAGTTGCCTTCTCCTCCTGCGCTCACTGTCCAGGAGGCCGAGGCGCCTTCGAGTATCTTAATTTTTATTGCCGCAACCATTAAATCTTATCGACACATTTCTTAAGCAGCTCGAATTGAAGTCGTTAAATACGGTCCTGGCGTTCACTCTCTTTCAGGGCAGACCGTCAATGATGATTTTTGCCTTTTCGCTTCAAGGCTAAGATGGTGTCCGCCCGCCTTTTCTGCCCACAAAACGACTCACTCCATTCTAATCCGTCGACATCTCTCTTCGTCTGCACTGCTTTCTTTGGTTTATTGTACACCTTTAATTAAGCGGTTTCACTTCGGCTCGTAGGTGATGGTGGCCCGGGCGGCGCGCGGGACTCTGGATTGGATGAAAATCGCCTGAGGTTTCAATGTAGCATAAAAAGCGAATTAATTAACTAAATTACTCAATTAAGAGTTCTCTCCACTGGGGATGGGGTTGTGGAGATGAAGTACGAGTACGAGTTTCTTGCGCTAGGATATTCTCCTTCCTTTGCATCTGTGTTTAAGAAAGTGTAAAGGATTCTGTTAATTCGTGATTTTTTTTTGTTTCCTCTTCGGCTCATAATTTTTTTTTTTAAATTTCCCTTTTTAAGTGATGGGCGGCGTGGGATATCATTTTTGTTATGGTGGTGTGTTGATGAAAGCAATATGAAAGGAGAATTTGTGTAGGTGCACTTGAAAATTGAGTTATTAATGGTGGAAAACAATGGTACCTTGTAAGGAGTGGGATTTTCAAGCTATTTACTTTGAGATTTTTTTTATTATTTTCAGACAGACACAAGTAGCGATAAATAATGTTACATGTGGGTTATTGTATGCGTTATTGGACTTGAAATACGGTTCTTATAGGGGGGGTAATGGTTTTCACTAGGAGGTGGTTGCAAAAAATAGTGCTTTCCTAAATGGGCTTTCGTAAACAGATGCCTGAGCGCTCGCATGATTTATTTCATAATAATCCGAATACAGTACCAATTATCCTGCAATTTGTTAAACTTTTAGCCATGCTTCTTTTATGGAAATCAGAATTATTGAGTGTATTTTTTACATCATCTTCTAGTAGGTTTCCGAACAAAAACCCATCAATCGAAAAATATTTTTATTATTATCGGAATTTATGTGAGCACCGTGGTGTAGTGGTAAATGCGTTGGACTACCGGGTTCACTCCCAGCAAACATTTAAAAGTTTTTTTCACTTAAAAGATTCTTTCGAATGTCTGACAAGCCATTCAAAGAGTAGGTATCATTTGTCACGAGTAGCTTCTTAACTCACCATTCGGAGTCAGCAAAACAATGTCGGCCTCCTCCATTCGGACACAAATATTATACGCACATACAATTGGTTGCGAGAAGTAGGTCCTGGTTCATCCCGAACAGTAGCACCACCTAAAGAAACAAGAAAGATTGGAATTTATAGACAGACTCTCCCATATTCTGTCACACATAACGTTGCATTGGTTACCTCTTATTGCAAAAACAAAACAAAAAAAAAAATCTGTATGCTTATTTTAACTGATGAGGACTGCGGACGCGGAGTGCTGATGACGAATTGATATACAGTCAGACAGACAGACAGACATACAGACAGACAGATAGACAGACGGATAGACAGACAGACAGACAGATAAACTGTAACGTGCAGCTACATATGCAGAAAAATAAAGCGAACCTCAATTTCGAATCACATAAAATAATGAAAAGATAAAAGGCAAACGAAAGCGGAATTTCAGTACCACCCTGCACCTTAAAATGTGTTTAAAGACAAGCCTTTCGTCAAATGTTTCATGTGGTTTCATACCCAAATTGTAGGTGTCGCAATGGTGATCGTAGATCACACTCGATAACTTTCGCCACATAAGCTATTTCCGCTTTACCTTGCTCCCTTTTCTTTCTGAACTTCGAGCAAGCGTGATGTCTTTATAAGGTAAAACCAAAGATTTATTTTGTTTTACATTTTTACCATTCACTAATTGCAATTTTATTAAATGCTATTAGTCATTTGGATAATTCCTGCAAGTATATACACACTGTGAAACATAATACTACGGATCTTCAAGCCAGAAAAATTCGGCAACCCAGGTAATTTGGTTTTACTATGGTAAAAAAATCTGTTTGATCATGGCTGATCACGTACATTTTTTTTTTGCATTTGTTTCAGAAAACATTTTTACCTCACGAGCGGTTGCAATACATGGTATAAGGTAAATAAAGTTTCCGATCTCCTAACCTGATCTGGGTCGGAAATAAATACCCTTCCCCATAGCCCCGCTCAAGAGGTGACGATTGTCCCGCCAACTATTCCTGGTATACATACCAGTGAGCAGCACGCATGCTTCATAATTCTCTGGCTTATATTACTCTGGAATAAATCCGAGCAACCGTTCTCACGATGTGGGCACCGTAGCGCAAGTGGTTAGTGCGTCGGACTACTGAGCCAGCGGTCTTGGGTTCGAATCCCGCCTCAAACACCTAAAAGTTTTTCACAGTGCCCACCTCTTTCGAATGTCTGACAAGCATCAAAGAGTATCATTTGTCACGATTGAGCTTCTCAATTCGCCGTTCGGAGTCGGCAAAAAACTGTAGGTCCCTTCCATTCGTGCAAAAATATAACACGCACACACAAATGGTTGCGAGAAGCAGGCCCAGGTTCACCTCGAGCTGTAGCGCCAACTAAGTAAGTAACCGTTCTCACTACCCGATGTTACTTCCCTGCGCAGCCCCACTACCTACCGACAGTCAAGCCATACATAAAATCAATAATTGTGATCCTAGGAAGTTTATGTGCACATCAACATCGAGAGGAATTAGGAAATTTTGATAATCTTTGTTAGTTTCTAAGTGAAAGGGAATACTAATTTAAAGAAAGAATGGTATATAGAGTTCTTGAATTAGAATACGATTCGAATATGTATAAATGAACAGAATTAAATGATATTGCGTGTATCAATATGAAGTTAATATTTGGTTTATGCATTTTATTGTGGTTTACCGGATAAAGTTAATATGTGCTGAGTGAAGAAAATACCAAGGTGAGATCGGTGAAAATTAAATGAAGTGAAACGCGACTAAGAGCAAGGGGTCATCGACAAGTTATTGTGTACGTTGATTGGGAAGTTGATGACATGGTGTGACACTATTAGTGGTGTCATACAGGGAGGGTATCCCAAAGTGGTGGACTTAACATCGGTGCCATCACGACAATTGGATGTAGTGACCAGAACTTAGGTAATATTTTATTGTTTTTTAATCATCTATTGTGCGAATTCACCTAGCGCAGGAAATACCTAATTCTCCAGAAACGAAGCATACATAATACTTTACAGTTTTTGTTTTTGTTTGCATCCTTACTATACAATTTACTTTTACTGGCACGAAAAATGTTTTGCTTTGTGTGGGAGAGGTATGTAGCAAGATCCCCGACCAGTACGGCGAGCTAAGCCGAGCATACGCATGCGTGCCAACCAGCTACTAAATCCCCAGGACATACCATCACTATGCATGTGCGTAGTCTGTCCAGGCTCCCATTACAAGACAGATAAATAGAGAGACAGATAGACAGACAGACAGAGAGACAGATAGATAGATAGATAGATAGATACATAGATAGATAGATAGATACATAGATAGATAGATAGATGGATAGATAGATTGATAGACAGTCAGACAGATAGACAAACAAACAGACAGACAGGCAAACACAGACAGATAGACAGACAGACATACGGATGACGAACAGACAAACCGATAGATAGATAGGTAGACAGACGGACGAATGGACAGACAGACAAAAAGATTGACAGATAGACAGTTAGACAGACAGATTAATATATATATAGAGAAACAGATAGATATTGTTAACAGTTAATAGAATAGCTTATCAAAATTATGATTCATTTTTTTCCAGTTTGAAATCACTTTTATTTCAACGTAGATACTATACCATCCCTGAATAAAGATGAATAAAAGAAAAAAAAAATAATCATCCAAATCGTTCGAGCCTCTCTCTCTCTTAATTCAGTATTTGAATAACTTCTTTATTTTAAAATCAGTTGCATCTGATATAATCTTGATGAGTTATCAAAAATCACGCACTTTTATAAACTACTGTTAAAGAAATTATTTTTCTACAATCACAAAATCCAATGAAATTATCTACTTTTCCCGTCCTTCCATTGCGCCATTGCATATACTACATTATACATATGTATATATCCACATATAATATAAGAAAATTTGAATACTTGCTGTAGTACTATGAATTTCACTGGTACAGTTGCTATTCCCCTTCCCAAATGCCCCTTTACACTTGAATATCTCATGGGACAACGCATACGGGGTGATTTCTGCCGGCAGAAAAAATTGTTCATAAACCCCGTTTAACTGTGGTAGTAGTTTTTCCGACCAAAATATTTTGAAAGTTGTGTATCATTAGTTTCCTACCTCGTTCAACCACTCATACTCTTGCCTCAGATCTCAGTCCCTTCGCCCACAAAACCGGTTCTCGCCAGCGAAACCGGTTCTCATCTCGTGTGCGGTGGCCGAAAGAGCTTTATTTGTTACACCTATTCTGAAAGCTTTGTCGGCCACACATTGTCGGCTGGGCAAAAAAATGGAACAATTTTTTTTTTTGTGCTGGCTCAATAATCATAAGTTCATATCATAAAAATAACCTGTTGGTACATCTTCGTGCTCAGAGATTATTTTGTATTTAGAGAGCCTTTCGCAACGCAAGGCGATGGATTTATAGACATTAATCATATATTTGCATGGGTTTGGGTAACACTACGCCTATAAGTAGATTCAAGAAAAATTAATATGATAGATGTGTTCAAGAAATTTAAGTGAAAATAAAAGCATTTTGACAAAAAGTATTAAAAAACGATAAAAAGTCTCCATACATATTTCTATAAAAATTCGCAAATGTGGGGAATTTTTGAAAAAGTCGTTGCAAAGTCTCAGGAGAGTCAACAAAGTGGAAAAATGATACTTTAGTAGCACAGCGGCAACGCTGGGTCCAAGATATGTCATCAACGGATATCAATAAAGTATAGAAATTTATTCAACTTTCAAAATGGTTTCAAGAGTACCGATAGGAATCGGCTGACGCGGCAACACAATGGACCTACTTTCGTATAAGTGAATCCTCCTTAATGCGGTGGATAGCCACCTAACCTAACCTAGCCAGGTCCCCTTTCTTTATTCATCCGTAAAATGAGCCACCGGAAAACATTTCAGTAGCTTTTTAAAAATAGTTTTAATTAAATTCCACGTGAAAGAACACCCATGATTCTGCGCTCAGAAAATAAATAAGGAAAGAAAGCTCATAATTGATTAATCAATTAACTAATTAATATTACTTATTCTTCCCTGCTTGTCTGTGTTGTGGAGTTTTTTTTTTTCCAATTAAGCAATATGTCATTTTCTTTAATTTATAAAACGCGCGTAATTTTTTTTTGTATATTTGCAGTGGTAGACTTCGACTTATATAATATAATAAATCTCTGTTAGTCTCCTGCGGAGCACCGCATACTCTTCTATCCCCCAGCGCCCCTTCATATGTTCTCTCGTCACTATAACCTGATAAATTTAAATGAATGTGAGTTTGTAGGTGCACACAGCGGAATGACTTTTCTGCAGAGAAAGACGACAAACAGAAGTGGATGCCATCCATGGTCTGGTGATTTCATTTCATTTAAAGTTTTATTTATTTTTATACAAACCTTCGTTAATTGTATTATTTTATTTAGTTAATTTTTGAAAATTTTATTTCTGATTCTTCGCTCGCTGAACGCGTTTGGGACTTGGAAGTTAAATAACAGTGGCTATGCAAATTAGGAAACGGGATTTTCAGGGCTGCATAGCCTGGCCGATGATGAAAGGTGGAAAGGTCTCCAAAGGTTTAGCGTTTTCTTTTTTGAAAGCTTAAACATTTTAAATTATGCATAAAATATAGAGGTGCGGCTTTTGCTGTTATCAAATCCTTTTCAGGTAAAGGCTGTAAGAAGAATTTGAATTCTTATAGTGGGATGCGACAAGGCTGTATTTCTTTGCCAATACGTTTTTGTGGGTGGCTGTAGCGTACCGGTAGTTGTCTTCGCTTGTCAATTTCATAAGTTAATGTCGAAAACGTACTCTTGTTAAAAAAAACCTGATCACACAGTCAATAAAAAAGAAACATCTGGAAAAAAATACTGTGAATCATAAGCAACGACAAAATTTATAAAAAATTCTCTCCAGTTATCCTGGATGCCACCCATAGAGTTAATTTCAGCCTAACATCTGAGTTTCATATCCATATGTCAACCTGTCTGTCGCTATGTTTGTCTTTTCGTTCATGTGCTCACATTAAACGGGTGTATAGGTTCCTTAACGTGAGTGAGTTATATTAAAAAAAACCGGGCAAGTGCGAGTCAGACTGGCCCTCAAAGGGTTCCCTAGTGTTATTTTTTATGATGTTAACGAAAAGGTTAATAATATTGTAGTTCTGCTCTTGGCAATTGCATCAAAAGATCATAATAAAGAATGAAAAAACCTCTAACTAAATCGGAAACAAATTTGTTTGTGATAGCTGTTCACACCAAAACTATCACTTGTCAACAATGCATGGCACCCATGCCAACAATAGCTAAAAATCATGATGTTCCAAATATGTACATACAACATATATACATAATGTAGATATGTATGCAATATGTATAAGCATGCGCAGGACCACTGAGGTTGGAGGTTCGAGTCTCAGCAAAATCACAGTCATTTTTATTATTATTTTTTTAATTTTTTTGTATATTTTAGTGCAATTTTTTGGTAAATCTATAATATCTACTCCTAAAACAATTATTTAACAAAAGTTGTAATTTCATTAACCCTAGTACAGGAGCAAGGTCCATTTACAAGTTTTAAAGTCTGGGGTAAAATTTTGCCCCTCGAATAAAAAAACGTAAGTAAACGGTAAATGAGGGCAAGATTATTCACATAAAATTAAGTGTGATTCTTTTATAGACCAAACAAGTATGATTAAGCACGAAATTGACTGCTTTCAAGAAGCAGTTGTCAACAAAAATGGCATAAAAAACAATGCCCAGGCAGATAAATAATATAAATAAATGAAAATAGCTTGAAAATAACTCGTAGACTTTTGAAAAAAATATGGACAAAATGTATGGAGTGCTCCCAGATCGTAGAGAATGTTAAAAATAGGCTCAAGACAAAATTTGTAGTAGTAGCACAAAAATCCAGGTTTCCAATCTGGGCAAAAAAAAAATTTGTCCGATTTCAAAATAGCGTTGGGGTAGCATTTTACCCCAGTCCCTGTACTAGGGTTAAAATCGGTCCAGTAGTTTACGAGTTGATCGGTTAGGAAATGGAATTTTTCGACATGAATTTCTTAAAACCTGTACAACTTATGAGATTTGCCATAGTTTTCATTCAATATTTAGCTGCACATCTACACACCATGATTTTTCCATATTTTTGACTTCAGAAGTTTCGGAGATAAGGTGAGTGAATGGTTTTTTTTTTTCACACATTTTCGGCAATCACTCCCAAAGTCTGTAACAGAAAAAATTAAAAAAAATATTTTTGAAATCTTAGCTTCAAGCCCTTTCGAATGATGCCCCACATAAATTGATAAGTTATCTCAAATATGTGGACCACCGTAATGTATAAGTGTGCCAAATTTTTAGTTCCTAGCTAGAGCGGTTCTTGATGTTTTTATCTTGACAGACATTTTAGAGTAAGAGCGAACTTATAATGGTTCCGTATTACCATAAACATAATTAATTTGAAATTGAAATTGAAATTGAATTTAATTGCCTTCGAGTTTCTAATCACAAGACGAATTTGTAAAGCAAAATCTGCATTTGGAAGCTACGCTGAATCTGTCCTATCTATTTGCAATTAAAATGAAAATGTAACCAGGAGCTTATGATTATTAGTCTTTAGGTTAAAAGGGCTGATGAGAATGATAACATCCCCATCACACTTAAGTCCATGTGGACCCATTGTGATACCCATGTTGTTTTCCCGCCCGTGGTATTCATTTCTTGGTTTCAGCCATCCAGACGCCCTGGCAAATTCAAGTATGACCGATGGTGATCCATCCGATAGCTCGTCGGAGTCCTCGAAAAAGAATTTGCCCAAGGTTTTGTTTCTAAGTTGGCAGAGGCCAGGGCAGTGAAAGGGGAAATGGGCTGTGTCCTCATGAGCCTCTTCATCACCACATCCTCTGCAGATGTCATCATCAGTCAGGCGTAGTTTCTTCATGTGGTATCTTAGCAGATTGTGGCCAGTTAGTACACCTATCAGCATCGACAGCGATGTCCTATCTTTCTGTAGGAGTTTTCTTGTTCTTGTTTTGTTGTACTCCGGCCACAGTGTTCTTGATTATTATTCTTAAGACATTCTAGTCTAGAAAATGACATGATTTTATGTGTTGACTGCAATTCAATAGACTTTCTAGATCGCCATATTTGCCATCGGGTAAAATCTATGTCCTGGTGGATGTCCTTTTACCTTCCGGACATCTGAACAACCACATAATTGAACAATTCGCATGATAAAAAGAAGTGATAGTAAAAGAAGATGATGATGAGAAAAAGATGAGGAAGTTGTTTTTGAATAGTTTAGAAGAAATCTGCATTTGCATCCCAAAAGCATTGAGGGATCCCGAGTTCAAATAGGTATGTCTTTGAAGAGTTCTAGACATTGAATGCTGTTATAAGTGACTAAAAAATTGTTAAATAGATGATGATTTTTCACGATTATAACATCGAATACGCATAAATCGTTTGTTGAACACTGTCACAAAATTCCAAAATTGGCATCGTAACTTATTAAAAAAGACACCATACAGCTGCGTCATTAATAAAAATCGATTAACATCAAAAGTTTTCCAGAGCAGTAGTGGCACTTTAACTCGCTCCCATATAATCTCAATAAAAAAAATGCTGTACAAAATGTATTCTCATCAACTCGTCCAACAAAGGTCCTCCATTATCCCAGCCGCCTTTAAAATGCAGATTGTATGCCACCACAACACTGTCGCAACGACCGACCGCGTTCACGTAATCCCCGTCCCTTATCTTAATTCAAGAAAAAACCCATAAAATTAGCCATCAACTCATATTTTTCTGCCATTTACCCCGGTTTGTCACCCTCAATCCCATCATGACCGACACGCGCTTCCTGTCACCCGCAGACGAGCTATGCTGCAACTGTCACAAGTAACCAACCAGCCGTTCAGCAGTCACCCCGCACCCATACCAGGGACAAATCATTATCGCACTTGAAAATCATTTGCATTGCTATCGGGGGCAGTTAAAAAAAAGTAATGAAACTGCCACCCCTTGTTCGAAACTACACCAATTATTGCTCCCCCCATGGCACTTGGCTCGGCAGTAGTAAATATAGTGAATCATAAAAATTGCAATAAAAGCCAAAAATCATTTTTTATGGCCGCGTTTTGGAGAAAAAACAACGTCGATGGCGGGTGACATCAAAGTGACACTAAATCCGATGGATTCCCGGCGGGTAATTGAAGAATGCGCCACCGAGGAATCGGTACTCGTGCATGCACCATCAACATCATCTTCAAGAATGAATGAATCATGCTGCATGGGAGAAATGTAACGAGAATGGTAACAATGAGACGCTTGGCTGAATTGAATTAGAAGATTCATTCCATGGGAACAGGTAGCATTACCATCTGCTGATGCGAGATGACTCACTGGTTTCATAGACCTACTCGTACGTCGTACCTGTCTGCGCGTTTCCATATTTACCCAACACACTTCCTCCCCGGGGGCGCACCAGGTAAGGCGTTTGTTCCCTTTTTTTTTTTTTGTTGTATGCCTCGGCCTGTGTCGGTTTTTTTCTTAATCTCTTCCAATTACCACATCCTGGAGACGAACCAACGTCAGCGAAAAAAAATACTCACACTACCTTCCTCCTCATGGAATTTTATACGAAGAGGGACAAAGAAGAAACACCGAAGAACAACAAACATTGGTAAACCTATGCAAACCTCACGTCCGTTGTGCGTTGTGTTTTGTGTTTTGTGTTTGTTTTTTGAAGAACCCGTGTTGTTTACCTACGGGATGCGACGGGATGAATGTGTGTGCATGAGATACTGTAGATTGCCACTGAAGGTGTTGCCAGGAATCTGTTGGTAAACATCAGTCTTTGGCATTCTTACCTTAATTAGAACGTAATTGATGATGGTTATGAATTTTTGTCGCGGTGACCAATGGCGGTGGGAAACTCGGGGTTCTGTTGTATTTGAAGATGTCCCCACTCCCCGATGGTTGTGTAATAAAATATGCTGAGGTGTTAACAGAAATTTGTAATTTGATTTAATTGAAACAAAGCGAATGCGATGCAACATGAGAACTCAATGTTGCTCATTAAACGGTTTTAAGGTATCAAAAACGATCCGTCTATTTATGGCAATATTTTTGAACATTTTTGAGAATAAAAACTCGTTTGTGTAAAAGTACGTTAAACAGAAGGTTCTTATTAATGTTTAAAAAAAATGTTTAAGGTAAAGAAAGAAGTTGAAGACATAAAAGAAAAACTGGATAATGACTAGGTATGTTACGTATTATTACACTTTTCTAAGGCTTTTGATATGGTAGATCAGTCTATGTTTTTCAATAATCAAAGACATTTCTTTCACAAGAAAGGAGACCCTCACAACTGCTTTAATTACAGAGGCATTATTCTCCTCAACATCGCCTATAAGATCCTATCTGCCATAATGTATTAACGCCTGAAACCCTTCGTCAACAACCTGATTGGCCCCTATCTGTGCGGTTTCAGGCCAGGAAAGGCAGATCCTGGAAAAAATCCAAGAGGTCCAAATCCATACCCACCACCTGTTCATCGATTTTAAGCCCGCCCATAACAGCATCTGGATAGATGAGCTGTATAGAGTCATGTCTAGTTTTGACATCGCTGCCAAACTCATCCGTCTGTGCAGAGACCTCACTGCTTCATTTAGGTCGGTCATGACCTCATCGAGCCCTTCGATGTTAAAAAAATGATTCAGACAAGGTGACGCACTGTCATGTGACTTCTTCAATATCAGACATAAGAAAAATTGTTCGAAACTCACAAGCCAACACACGAGGACCGTTCTTTCAAAAGTCCGTTCAACTACTTGCATACGCCGACGATATTGACATCATTGGTAGAACACAGCGAGCTGTCACCAGTGCACTTGCGGGTATAGAAATGGAAGCGGCTAAGATATGTTTAGCGGTAAACGAGGGCAAAACAAAGTATATACTGTCAAAAAAAAGGGACACCTAACATCGACGAATTGGACAGAAGGTCACAATAGACAGATACAACTTTGAGGTAGTAAAGGACTTTGTTTACCTCGGCTCTGCTATAACATCAAAAAGTGACATCTCATCGGAAATCAAACGAAGGATTACTCTTGCCAACCGCTGTATCCAATCTGACTTTCTTCACTTGACTAAAGGTGTTCCTCAAGGATCAATCCTAGGGCCTCTGCTATTCTCAGTGTATATAAATTATGTTTCTTCAGCTATATTAAGCTCATCGAAGCACATTTATGCTGTTGTCATTCAGATTTATCAAAGTTGTCCCTTTGTCACATCGAGGATTGCGGCAGTAAAAAATCCAGTTTTCGGCGCCTAATAGACCTCCTTGCGTATTGCTTCCGCGATTTACATGTTTAACATCTGAGAAACAGTTTTTCATTGTTGCTATCCATCTTTGAAGTTCACTCCCACGTGACATTCGAGAACTAGATGGCGCACGACGATTTAGGAGCGAACTTCAATATTTCTTCAAAAATCAGAGCAACTACCTTTAACTTTTCCTTTTCAAGAAATTTCAATTTAAGTTAAGTAATTAAAGTAAAAGTAAAATTATTTATTAAAGTAAAATAAAATAAAAACTGATAAAACTCTATTAACATTAAAATTGAAAATAAAATTTCATACTCTAATTTAAAATAAATTAATCTCTTTAACTTAAAATTAATTGCAGATTTAACTCAATACTGTTTATCTCTCACAGACTTGAAGTGTACCCTTACTGTGTTAGCATGTACAAGATAAATTTAACCCTCTAACACCCAAGAGTGTCTCAAGACACTTATCATATTATTTGAATTAACGAAAAAAGTAATAAGTTTTATATCATTTGAATATGTTTTGGCTGTTACTAACTAACACACCAACATACATACAAAAGCTTTGAGAGTTATACGAAGCTTTTAGCGGAGTTTTTATTTTAAATTGCGGAAGCAACGTGTTTTGTGGCGCATAAAATTTGATTTGGTGCACGTCGTTATTTTGCCGCGTCAATAAAAGTGAAATTTAACAAATCAATCCAACTCATAATTTTTTTCGTCAAAGGTATGTTTATTTACTAATAAAATCAAGTGGCATATTTGTGAAAATATAAAAATTGTGCGTTGTAGCAGTGAAATAGTGATACAGTGCCTTGAGATATTTTCACAGATTACAGGTAAACGAAAGCTTCTACACCCTTTCTGAGTTCATTTTTGAATTCAGAGGCCCCAATTTACCTTAGAAAAAATTATCCGACTTATTTTCTTCCCTCATGTTAAAAGTAGTCTTAGAGGGTTAAATAAATAAATAAATAAAAAATACAAGAGGAACGAGAGTCAATTTAGATTGGTTGTTGGTTCTAAATAGGTACATAGCAAAGATTTCTCACTTCAAAGTGCTCAGCGACAGTCAACTGTCAATTTTGGAGTAGTGCCAGCGGTCATTAGAAATAACGAAGTGAACCTTTTTTCTGTCGCAAAAGACCGAAAGTCACTATGTCAGAAGATCTTTTTTTTTATTTCTTACAAAAAACTTTAACTTATAGTTAGAATTTTTTTTACACTCCAGATGATATATTTTCTTTGTCCGAACAAGAAAAGGGTGTTCCTCGAACCCAAGCTTTCGTGGAAATTAGCTGGCGAATCGAGACTTACGGGAAGATGTCCAAAATCAGATAAAAGGAACAGACAAGTAGATTACTATGACTGTGTAAACGATATTTACAAAAATATATTTTGTTTTAACCACGGGGAGTCCCCTATTTATCTTTGGGTACCTAAGGGGTACAGGTCTGAAAGTTTTAAAATCAAATTTGTATCCATTAAGCTCATTTAGCTCTCATAATGAGCATGAATCCCTTTTCCGCTGACTACCGAATTATGTAATTAAATTATATCTACGAGTATTCTTCTTCTTTTCACTTTCATTTAATGCGTTGGTAATTTGTCATTTTGATTGTCACTTGTATGGAATAAAGTTGATTTAAACAAAAATTAATTCCATACTTTACACGATGCCAATTACTCACTACAATGTGCGCAGTCTAGCTGACTCACTGTCCTCGGTCCTTTTCGTCAAATTAGCACCATTATTTTCGCACGCAATATAACTATCAATCCTTCGGTCAACATTAAATCACGAAATCATTACGCTGTACCGAGGAAATAAAATTCAGTCTCTTGAGGCTTTGTTGCGTTGTTTTGTGGCAATAAAACTACAAAATAATTGAAAATTGGAATCTTTAAAAGTTGCACACGTATGAAGTTCTAGATAGGTTAGTGTAAGATGGCAAAGATTTTTAGTCTTTGCACTTCAGGAGCATTTTGGAAGACATTCTGTTTTAAAACGGAAGTGTGTAGATCCAGGCTAAAGAATAGGAATTGATCCGTAAGTTTGTTAGGAATGCAGTAAAATTTGCAAAGGTGGCTTCTAGTCGACTAAAAGTGCCGAAGTACAAGAACAATAAGTTCAGTTACATGGAATTTAATCAGAGGCTTAACCCTTTAACAGGCAAAGTTAAAAAAAAAATTGCGGATGGTAAACCAGAATTCAGTTTTTATTTTTTATTTTTGTTACGAAGGTGAAAATCTCAAAAGACACTATGGTGGTATTCGATTACCATAGTAGTGTGGAACTCGAACGCCACTAAAAACACCTCACTTATCAGGACCAATCTAGGATTGACAAATGATTTTTCTTTCTGTGTTAATAATCTCGTTGGGGAAAGTTTTTATATTCAAAATAAATTCTCATAGCATTTAATCCATCAGCTCATGAGGCTTCGTTCTTCTTAGTCTCCGAATGTTGTTGCGCACATTTAAGACGGCCTCTATCTCGGAGTTTACATGTGATTGCAGTCTTTGATTGTGCGATAAAGCGTGATTTTTAACAAATTCGGTAACCGTTTCAATTTGCAGGTCACGGTGTAAGTCGTTGTTTCGTATATACCATGGGGCATTTACTATTCCACGTAGGACTTTATTTTGAAATGTCTGAATAATTTGAGTATTCGTTTTTTTTTTAACAGCCCCATAATTGGATGCCGTACGTCCAAATAGGCTTAATAATTATCTGTTAATATAGCAAGATTTTGTTCTCAGTAGACAGCTCTGAACTGCGTCCCAGTAACCAGTACATTTTTCTATATTTTATGTTCAACTCTTCTCTTTTCTTTTTAATCTGTTCTTTCCACTTCAACTTAGCATCTATGGTCATTCCAAGGTACTTAGCTGTATAAGCATATGGAATGATATGGTTGGTAATAAATATGGGATTATGGGATATGGGAAGATTGTTTATCTTTCTATTGGTGAAATTTATTTGAGTTGATTTGCCCTTGTTGAGTTTTATACGCCATTGTTCCGTCCAATCCTTAACTCTATTGACTGCGTTCTGCAACTTCTCTGTAGCCTTCACGACGCATTCGTCTGATACTAGAATGGAAGTTTCATCTGCGAAGGTAGCTATCATTGCCGTATTATCTACCGGAATATCTCTTGTATACAATAGATACAGGGTTGGTCCAAGAACACTTCCTTGTGGACATCTGCTTCAATTTTCGTTAATTCTGAATACTCTTGTCCATAACGAACTCGGAACAGTCGATCCGAAATGTAACTCTTCATAATTGTATAGTATTGACTAGGTAAGTCCTTATGTAATTTAAACTCTAGATCTTTATGCCAAACCTTGTCAAAAGCCTGAGCTATATCTAAAAATAGTACCGAACAAACTTTGTTTTCTTCAAGTGCTTTCTCCACTACATTCATTATACACTTGGTCAGTTGTGGACGAATTTAGTGAAAGTACTAGTAGTAGTAAAAAAATATTATAAATTTAGCCACCAGATAAACAAATAGGAGCGAAGAATCTTACTTCGATTTGATACTCAAAATCAACGTTCAAAAAACGACTTTAACGAGTTTTTCTTCGATTTCCTGTTCTGGAATTTTTCCATTGTTTTGATAGGCAAAGAAACTTTTTTTAACTTCTTAAGTTTGATAGAGGTATTTTACCATAAGCGGTGTTGCCAGAAGTAAAATTGAGGGAAATATTGAAGATAACGCTTCGTCTATGCGATTGTTGGTCCGATTAGATTAAGTGAATTATAATTTCGTCCAATGTGTCCGTTAGCTGCGCATCCAAATCATAGAAAACATGTGACTTCTACAGAGGTCTTCGTTTCATTTTTGGGTGATATTGAGCCAAAATAACAATAAATAAATAAACAAAAAAAAAAATAATAAAAATAAAGAAACCCGCTTATAAAATATACATAGATAGACAAAATTCTCAAATTGGATAGCTCAGTTTATATCTCAAAAGCGAATATGCTTTTCGATTCACTGATAATAATTTTAAATTAAATTCCAATCAATCACACACCTGGCAATACTTCGCAGGTCATTATCAAACACTTTTTTTTTGTTTTTAAGTAGCAGCTGAGGGCTTTGTTTTGTTCTGTCTCCAGTCACTCCCACCTTTTTTGTCTCAAAATTCATTCGATTGAAATAGCGCAGTCAACAGGCGAAGATAATACTCAGCCATTTGCCTCCTCCTAATCAACACTCATTATGTTATCTTGTGCGATAATTTGTTCGTTGACCGCTTTGGTCCGTTCAGAAGACGAGCTTAACGAATATTGAACCCAAGCAAAAAAAAAAAAACAAAAAAACAAAACGAAAACGGCAAACACTTTTCAATGATTTTTCATCACTCTTTTAAAAGGCGATGAAGAATGAGATTGGATTTTGTGAGTTCTTGCCCAGGTAGGTTAATCCTGCATCGTTCTACCTGTATACTATTCAATAGGACCGAGACGGGTTTCCTAGAATTTTGACTGCGTGTGTCTGTGTATTGTTTTGTCTTTCCAGCAGCGGTCTGTTTGTTTTCAGTGTCCCTGTGATTAATGATTTTTCTTCTTTACATCTAGGAGCCAATCAATGAAGTAGCTTCAGCAGCATCAGCACCTACGCTGGCCTACAAAGGAAGAGTGACGAGATTTCTCCATTAAGATAGGATTGCAGATTGTAGCGTCGGGCTATTTATTTGGGATACAAAAAATTCCCAATTGTTTGCCCAGACTTAACGGTAAGATGGAGATTTCAATTTGCCAATTGGGTAATTACTTACGCTAAGGATAAATTGACAGAGATTTCTGTTTTTGTAACCTTGATGTGTATCTTTTGCAGATGTAGGAATCTGTAGCAGATTAAAGAGTTAGAAGTAACTTAAGTAGGCATAAACCGGATGTATCAATGCGGATTAAGTAATTTGATTGATTTGGATCTGTTTTTTTTTTACACTTTGCTACTGCAGACTTGCAATTGAAATTGATTTTGGGTGGTCTGCATCTGCAGATGTTTCGGACAGGATGTAGAATTTCGGAGAGCGAATTGAGGATAAGTAGCAGATGCAAACGAAGTTTCTCTAGTATTTTCAAAGTTTGACGGCACCCTGACTATATAATGTATCTAAACTGATCTACAGCAAAATAATCGAAAGGCCACAAATATTATCGTTCTGTTGTTCTATGTGAATTTGAACACTTACGTGGAATGATTTAACAAAGAAGAAAACAACAAAACAAAGCTAAGAACTACGTACCCCGAAACAGATACATTGCTGTTACGTAAATCCATTGATAATCGAATGTTTATAGATAACTGTCTTTTGTACTTATAACATTCATTAGCAGATCAATTCAATTTGATCTTTTCATTTTTCATTAAACATTACCAACATCTAAGTCAACTTTAACCTTACTATCATGTTCTCTGAGTATTTTGACAGCCCGAAAAGCGTTTAAGTGATTATACTTTAACCTTTGAAAATCAATGGAAAAAGGAAATACGAACCCGATTATATATTTCATATCCGGATTGTATCTGTAGGTACACACATACATCTGTACGTTAGTCCTGAAACGAAACACACTCGTGTGTAGACAAAAAAAAAACTACCTTTGGAAAATTGTTACTGGTAGCTAAAGCGAGATATGGAAACGTATTTAGTTGAAAGATAATAGATTTCGAAATGACAGATCTCACATGTAATAGAAAAAAGCCGCTTTGTTCTGGGAGATCCGTTGTAAAGAAGTTTGACGTACTCAAGGAATTCCACACTAATTTTTTCTGTGCCCAGAGACTTGGGTTGGGTTAAAGATATGGTATGGAAGCAATCCATATCTTTAATGGTGGTAGAGGTTGGGAATTACTCTACCAGCACAAGTGACGGCGAACGTTCTGGTCACCTATTTGAGGTCACCACACTAGAAATGGTCGATAAAATCCACGAAATGATATTGGACGATCCGCGAGTGAAGGTGCGCGAACTTGAAGATGCTACAGGCTTATCGAATGGATCAGTGATTTCAATTTTGCATAAATATGTGGATAAGAAAAGGCTATCCGCAAGATGGGTGCCACGTTTGCTCACAATCGACAACAATCGCAATCGTTTGACAACTTCAAAGGAGTGTTTGGCGATATTCAATCGCAATCCGAACGAGTTTTTGCGACTCGTGGATTCATCACAACACACCAGAGACCAAGGAACAGTCCAAATAGTGGACTTCTCCAGGCGAATCGAAGCCGAAGAAGGGCAAGGTGGGTCTGTCGGCCATTAAGGTCATGGCGACAGCTCTTTGTGATGCTCGCGGTGTCATCCACATCGATTACCTTGAAAAGGGTAAAACGATCAACGGCGCATATTATGCAGAGCTTTTGGATTGATTCGATACCGATTTGAAGTGTAAACGACCGCATTTGGTGAAAACACCAGGTGAATTAGGTTAGGAATTGCTTTCTCGTCCAGCATACCAAATACTCCAGATTTAGCCCCCTTGAACTATTTCCTGTTTCCAAACTTGGTGGTCACCGTGGCCGTGGTGGTTAGTGCGTTGGACTACTACGCATGCTGCTCGGGTTCAATTCCACCCCGGGTCCAACACCTAAAATAGTTTTTCACGGTTACCACCTCTTTCGAATGTCTGACAAGCAATCAAAGAGTATCATTTGTCAATGAGCTTCTCAATTCGCCGTTCGGAGTTGGCAAAAAATTGTAGTTTCCTTCCATTCGTGCAAAAATATAACACGCACACACAAATAGTTGCGAGAAGCAGGCCCAGGTTGACCCCGAGCTATAGCGCCACCTAAAGTAAGATACACTAACACTGGTCCCTCGCCTTGCGCGACTTCTTTTTGCGCGGTTTCACTTTTGCGCGAAGTGCATTTCCCTACCAAAACTCGATTTTGGCGGCTTAGATAAATGCTTACATTTCGTTTTTCAGGAACGCAACACCCTAAATTACATGAAACGCATACTTCGATTTGCGCGAGACTTTTCATTCCCCTAACCCCCACACACAGCGAGGGACCAGTGTACTATATTTGGTTAAAAAAAATCCCAAAATGCGTATTGTATGAAAAAAACTAAACAAATTTTCTTTCAGAAATAAAAAAGGAGCAATTAAAGCAACCCCCTCATCGGGCATTTAAATGACTTCCCTCTATAATACTCGTACAACCACCTTGTCTATGTGTAGTTTCCACTCAACCAAACGAAATCCATCGAAGGTAGGTACCTAACCCAGTTGTTCCTTACCTCTGAGACAGGAAAAGAAAATACGGAAATCGACTACAGAAATACAACACATTTTGCACACACAGAAAGGCTGACTCAAATTCTAATTAGGAGAAACCTTAATCCCTGAATCGATTTCGATTACTCGCCAAAGTGTGTCAATTTGAAACTCAAAATTAAACTTGAATGAATCACAACATGTTGCGCTGGTCAGGAGAGGACAGAGGAACCCTAGAGAGACGATGAACCGAACGCGACTTAAAGAGAATGTTCGAATGAACTTCTATTAGAAATTTTGTTAAGAGAATTGAAAATATTGTAAGAGATTTAAAAATTCGATGAAACAAATGAACTATGTTGAGTGGGAAGTATCTGCAACATTTCGAATGTTGCTGGGTTCTAAGGAAAGTATCTAACGACTTTGAGTTGTATATTTGTTTATTGAATACAAAGTTTCCTGTGTTTAGACACATTTTTGGAAGCAAATTTGTTGTTTTTTTTTATGGTCCTTCGGCGGTGATTACCGATTACTCTAATCGCTTATCTACCAAGAAAGGAACTAACGATGAGAACCATTCGACACCCTCTCCTCGATAAACTATAACTACATAAATTCATTACCCGAACAGGCTTCCAAGTTCTTGACAACGTGTTGTCTTTTCAAAGTTTAAGTTAACAGGCGTTCTAAGGAGCGTTTGGGGGTTTTAAAGTCCAAAGAACGTAGCTTTGATTTGGACACCGGTAATAAAACAGGGATTTCTCTAGCCGCATTAGCACTTCTTAATTAGTGATTGTCATAGTGTTTTTTTTTTTTCAAGTTACCTATTTGTGTAATTTTATGAGGTTTTCAATGACGTCAAAGAAACTGGAACCATCAATTAACACGAACTAATGTTGCTGGACACAATTCGTGTGTTTCAGATAAAATTCTACTGCAACAGTTTTCTTCTTATCTGGTGTTTCCCAAATCAAGTGGCAGCCATCCAAATGCAATTCCACATTTTCGAAAAGTATCTACAAGACTTGCTTAGTCAGCTGGTGGAACTGCACATTTCTCTACCCAAAAATTATCTACACAATTTCGGTAGCGGCACCAACTTCTCTTTCGGATTCGTTTCGTACTCATTTCAACTTCATTCAAAAAACTCGAATCGAATCTCGAATGGGCTAATATCGAAACCATTCGGATTCGATATCGAAAAATCAAAATTCGTTTTCCTGTCTTCTGTTCTCGTGCTGGTAGGAAAAGGCAAAGAAAAAACAATATGAAAAAAAATGTATCTACTGCGCGCGATTCGCACTCAGATTTTTGAGTAGGTATACTCTGAAATTCATTTTCAGTCAATGTTGATTAACCATTCGGTACGGTTGCATGTAATCTGTACTCGTCTGTTCAATTTTTATTCCGGAGTCCAAGAAAAAAAAAAGAAACATTCTTAGTTATAGATATTCGTACATCTCCTTTTAAATTGTGAAAATAAAATATTTAATAAAAAAATATAACCTTTCGGTCGAACGGATAGAATAATATTCCTTCTAACTAATGACGGCGGCCAACGAATCCGTGTGCTACGCTGCTAAGTACCCATTGTGAATGTTTGTTGTGTGCGCAATACATTTAATAAATCGGTATTTCGCGTGAATATCGGCCGTTATCGTGTGAAAATATCCTTAAAATTCGCTCCAGTGGAATTTCTCAAGGAATAAATAATTTCTCGGTGCGCCGAGCGTGTATTTAGATGCCTAGTGCTGGCCAGCAAAATGCCAAGAAGTGAAAGTGATTTGTGAATGAAAAATTAAGTTCTAAAAAGAATCCTTTAAATAATAACCAACCCCTGCCAGAAAAAAAAAATAAGGATTACCAGTGAAAGGATAATGTGAAGAAAACAAATCTGTAAATTGCAAAAATATTATTGTTCATAAATACAATGGATTACCAGTGTAGATTGACGCAAGGATACGACATTTATAGAAACCGTGATTGAAAGGATATACTTTTTGAGTTTGTTCTTAGAGCATTATTTCTCGTTTTTTTGTTTTTGTTTTCTTTTCTGTTGAACTTTTTGGTTTCATTTGTGGTTTTGTAATGCACTAGAGCCACCGGAATACAGGACACTAAACCTTAACACCTACTTGAAAAGAAAGGATTCAGTATTTCGCCACCCACAATGCATCACAATAAAATCCGCTACAAGATCCTGCATAGTCACAGCAGTCGATCCTGCCTGAGGGTGCTGATCGTGATATCGTTGCTGACCACGTCCAGGTGGTCGTTGGTAAACGCGTCGCGATATAACCGTCAAAATCACGTCATGTACAGCGGGAGTAGTAGTAGCAGTAGTAATTACGATGATCGTAGCATTGGGCGTCACAGCCACAACAGCAATCGCAACAATAACCATAACGATGTATATAGTGTGAATGATGCAATGCTGTTGCCACCGATCATGAGCTCCAACGATGACAACCCGATGATTGTCAATCAGCAGCAGCTGAGCAGTTGTCAGACAGTTTGCGCCTGCAAGTGGAAGGGCGGCAAGCAAACCGTGGAGTGCATCGATCGTTCATTGATCCAGATCCCGGATAATATTGACCCGTCGACACAGGTGTTGGATATGTCTGGCAACAAACTACAAACGCTTTCGAATGAGCAGTTTATTCGAGCGAATTTGCTGAAC
This sequence comes from Brachyopa scutellaris, assembly GCA_949775065.1. Lineage (NCBI taxonomy): Eukaryota > Metazoa > Arthropoda > Insecta > Diptera > Syrphidae > Brachyopa > Brachyopa scutellaris. The sequence goes on from OX459112.1 coordinate 191,821,080, forward strand.
CTACAGAAAATGTATCTGCGCAACTGTAAGATCGGCGAGATCGAGCCAGAGACTTTTAAGGGTCTCACAAACTTGGTGGAGTTGGACCTGTCACATAATTTGTTGGTAGTGGTGCCTTCAAATGCTTTAAGTCACATCCCCTCACTGCGCGATCTGACATTGGCATCGAATCATATTCACAAGATCGAGGGGTTCTCCTTTGCCAGTACGCCCAGCCTGCACAAATTGGATTTGTCTCACTGCGATATACAGACAATAGCGCCACAGGCTTTTGAGGGCTTAGAAGGGCTGACACTTCTCAAATTGAATGGCAACAAGCTGGCAGAACTGCGACCTAAGACCATCGAGACTTTAAGTCGACTCCATGGCATTGAACTGCACGATAACCCATGGATGTGCGATTGTCGCTTAAGAGCAGCGAAGCTGTGGCTGCTAGAGAAGAATATTCCATATCCGGTGGCTCCTATTTGCTCTGGTGGACCTGAGCGAGTGCTGGATCGATCGTTTGCTGATCTGCAAGTCGATGACTTTGCCTGTCGCCCCGAAATGCTGCCAATCAATCACTACGTCGAAGCGACTATGGGAGAAAATGCATCTATAGTCTGCCGGTCTTCAGCAATTCCCGCAGCTACTATCAACTGGTACTGGACAGGCCGGCTACTAGCAAATGGAAGTGCATTCAGCGCCTATCAGAGGGTGTTTATCTTTGAAGACGGTCAGTTTGAGAAGCGAAGTCGCCTCATTTTAACGAACGCTCAAGAAACGGACTCAAGCGAGTTCTATTGCGTAGCCGAGAATAAAGCGGGCACAGCTGAAGCAAATTTCACTCTCCATGTCAGTATGCGGGCAGCTGGCATGGCTTCATTAGGCAGCGGACAAATTGTCGGACTCAGTGCGGCATTAGTGATCCTGATCCTCTTCATTTTGCTCATAATCATGTTCCTCCTTCTCCGGCTGAGACGCACGCCATTTATCGAGAGCAAGACACCAAACCATTTGGAAGTCATCACCACCATGAACCATCAGAACAGCATTACTAATAAGACCCAACCAGCAACAGGCAATGGGAGCATCGGGGGTGTGGTGATTGCAAATGGAGCGATCCCAAACTGTGCGACATTGGATCGTAAGGGTAGTGCCACCGATCGCTTGCATGCGGAGTCTAACGACTCAAAATTTACGAATCCAGTGCAGAAGCCACCTCGGTTGACTGATCTAGCATATACCACAAGTAACTATGACAATAATGGAAGTGTCCTATCGACGGCCACCTGTTTTATCTCGCCAACAGCTTCGGCTGGAAACAACCCAGACCTGATTAATGACACAAAACGGTTTGGAAGTGATGAGTTCACCGACCTGAAAATCCCAGCGATCCTCACAGCGAACTCCAGTGGCGAGTACAGTAGAGCGGGAGGCTGCGACTCCTTATACCCCTCTGGGCTCTGGGAGACTGCAACAACATCCTCGTCAGCAACTGACGATCTGTATCTGAAGCGGGCCACTAGCACAACTATCTCGGGCTACACCGGTTACTCAGACAAAACTGCAATCTTGGATACGAATCAACTGTATGACCTCCACGAGCGAACCACAGAGTATTTTAGTAAAACTTTTCCCCGCACCCATTTCAATAATGCCCCGTCGACCTCCTCCTCCATAGTGGGTGTAGGAGCACATTCAACGACATCAACCACAACAACAAATCTATCATCGGGAGGAAATTCAACCTGTGGCTATCCCCCGGACTATGGTCTCCCACTGGTGCCGGGCGCTGAAACACAAATTCACCATCAAATGCATCCTGTTTACAACAACAATAACGCATCAGCGATGACAGCAATCAGTTGTAATAACATCAATAACAACAACAACACAAGTAGTAGTAGTAGTAGTAGGAGCCTGACAGCAACACCACCAACGACGCAGCCATCAACAAACCTCAGCGGAACTCAACAACAGACCCAGTTACAACATCAGCTGATGGCGAACGGTGTACCTGTGAACGCAAAGACGATACGCGTCTGGCAGAAAGGTGGTGTGCCGGTATTGCCGCCAGTAACAGCCTTGAAACGTGCATTAATTAGCAGCAGTAGGAGTTCCCCAGACGAAGGCTATCAAGAGGGTTGCGGAACTGATGTTTAAGTTGGTTTTTATATTTTTATTTTTTTACTTATCCCAGTTTGTAGATAAATATTTTTTTAAATTTAATTTTAAGAATTTTTTATATAATTTCTAGAAAACAAAATTAAGCTAATTTCTTTTCCGGTTCAAAATTGCGATGAAAAAAAAGAAGAAAAGATTAAAAAAAATAAATGAAATAATAAATATATAAACAAATGTGATAGTGTTTGATAAAATTTAAAAAAAAAAAAAAAATGCATAAATGTAGGAGAGAGTTTGTTAAATTGGTTAAATTAATGTAAAAAATGAAAAATAAAACGCAAGTGGGAAATTATGAAGTGAATTAGTGAATTACAGTGAGAGTCGTGGAAGTTACACGTAAATACAAATAATTAACATTTTATTTAATTTAAATTCAAATTAACCAACATTTATTTTATTATTTAATTATCTCTTTAATTTTTTTCTGTCTATTGGTATTTTTTATATGTTAAACAGAAGCTTACTGATTCATAAACAAACAAAGAGTAATACAGGAGACTCTCGTTAACTTGAACACGTACGAAACCAGGGCCGTTCAAGTTATCAAGTTATCGTCCTTTCTTAAACATATTCGGTTTAATGTTGTTTTTATTAATAAATAATAATGCACACACTAGCTTTTAAGACAACTTTGAAAAAAGAATTGTTATTTTAAATTGATTGGTATTGCGTATATTTTGTAAAGCAAATTCTCGAAGACTCTGGACAACTATCAGTTTCGGTAATGTTCTTTCGCTTGGGTTAGCAAATTCGATGTCTTTATCGAACAATTCAACTGATTCCTTATAAATAACATTATTTTGTACGATACCGACATCAACAAGATCAGACTTTTTGATTCAAACACGCACTATCTTGTGAGAGTAAAAATCACTTTGAAAATGATTTAGAACTTTTAACTCAGATACAAAAGAAATTCTATGGGATTCCCCTTTATGAAAACCATTAATATTTGTAGCAACATAGGTGCAAAGCGAAGATTCAAATTTAAAACTATTTTGGTTGTCACATAAAATTTGTTCAAGTTAAAGAGGTTTTAATTTTTTAATTGTTCAACTTATAGAGTAGTACTTCATGGAAAAATTCAAGGTATCGAGTCTTAAAAACTGTCCGTTCAAGTTATAGAATACCTATGGGGAAAATGGCATGTACATGTTATAGGATTGTTCAAGTTATCGGATGTTCAAGTTACCGAGGGTCCACTGTATGTCCCTTTAAAAAAAACCATTAGTGCCATCAGATTGTCATGGTAAACCTATGGGCTTTTGATTACCTAACTTCTAAAAGGGTTTAACAGAGCACTCAGTGATTTGCCATATTTAGTAGATACCCGTACAAGTCGGAAGAATAGAGCAGGGACTAACCTATTGCAGTAATCATTGGCTTATATTACGCAACCTTACATTGCCAGGTACTACAATAATTATGCACTTAGGGCATTCCATCGGCTCTCTCGTTTGTAGTACATTGCTTCTGTACGTGAATCTCAAAATCAGAAGCAAATAATTCCTTTACACTTGGTCAACTAAGGCGGAAGAAAGAAGCCTACTTGACATTTGATGATCTTACCAGAAGTTCAGTCTTGGTGTCAACAAATTAATATTCGACTAACGACTAATCAGGATGCCTGAAAGTGGATTTAAATATTGCCAGTTTCACAGTGAGAGTTTGAACTCTCGTTTGAGTTTAATCTTCCACTTAAAAAATGTTCGGTTTCACAGTACTCGTTTAAACTCAAATTGGAGTTTAACTCGTCGTTTTAGTTAAACGCCTTCACTTTGCCGTTTAAACTTTCCTGAAACAGATATTTTGAAATATATTTTGACAGCTGCCAGAATAGCTAAAAATGATTTATTACTTTTTACATAAATCAGGCTATGTATCACAGAGTTTTAAAATCATCTGCAAGCAGAATGTGTAGATAGCATTGTCTCCCCTCACATTGCCCTCTTAAAAGAGAAATGCATAAAATTTTACATTTCAGAACAATAGACAACTTTTGTTCCAACATAGATCCAAAGCTGCGTTTAATTTATTGGAAGATTAGTTAAGACTATGTATCCGAACTAGTTAAACTCAAAGTTTATGCTCTCGTTCAGATTTAGTTCAGTTAAAACGTTCACTGTGAAACTGGGCAATATACTAAATTTTCTAAGGTTTGAAGTCCGCCTTGCATATTTTAGCCATAAATATTTTATGGGTATCCTAAAAGCATAGGAGCTTTTCCTTTAGAATTTGAAACCAAATGATAGGCCGTTTTCGAAAACGGCATCTGCATCAAGGCTCAGTCTTGGCACCTAGGTACTCTGTTCAACATTTTAACTGCTGATTTTCCGAGTATTCATTACTGCAATGTAGTAATTGGGCCAGGCCATCTTTTTTAAAAGAAAGAGAAAATCGTCCTTCTTACCTAGCAGAAATGTTTACATTAACGGTGGTGCCGTGAAATAACGCCAAGTGAAATAAGACTATTCACTTTGTGAAAGTGAAATAAGGCCAATTTGGCACTTTTCGTTGTTTTTAGTTTTGCTTAGCCAATGTAAATCAATTACCCCGTTAAGAAGTTTGAAATTATTACAACAAACACATTTTGACTCTATAGTTTTGATCCTTTCATTGTATAGAGCAATATTTGATGTATACATTGTACCTTCAAACATAAATAAATATGTTAGTATAATGCGTTAATATAAACTTTTAACAGAAAATTCGAGTGCAATTTATCTATCAGCCTTGATCAAATTTGAGAGAAGTCAAAATGTTCTTAAATGACAACGGAAAAGAACGTAAACCTTAAGTGCTGCAAATGTTGATCGTCGAATGGCGATGACTATCAAATGACGTTTTCGAAAACAGCCATATCCCCACTAGGCACGTGTATATGTGACATATTCCCGATATTTCTAAACGGGTTTGAATATAGTTAATTTTATATTTTCGAATATTTAGGTTTATACAAAACTACTAATAAGTACAGAATTCTATGAAGGTTGAAATGAGTTTGTGAAACTAATCACCTCCTCAAATCAATGCACGGTCATAACAGCTTTGTCAAAAATATAACTTGACTTGATTTTTCGAATTTTTGAACGCGAATTTTTTACTAAGTTGATTTGGGCAGATTCAGCTTATTGTACAATGGTAAAATGGTACACGGAGTGATCTCGTGAAAGGCCGGGTAAAACCGAAAGTTTCTAAAATCAGAGCTCATTTGAAATTTCATAAAGAGAAAAATTGTTTTCGAATTATCGTAGTTTTGCCCTATTGTGGGTGGCTGTGGCGTAGTAGTAGTCGTCGTTGCTTGTCACACTGACGGTCCACGGTTCAAACCCAGAGGCTTTCGAAACATTTACAGTAGATTCCGCTTTATTGGGACGGCGGATAATCGGTACAGCCGCTTAACTGGGACAAATGGTTAAGAACAGAACAGAACAGATTGGTTTTTTTCTTGATTGTCACATCGCATTATTGGGACAGCTACCTAATTGGGACAAAATCGGTCTGGACCGAAGTGTCCCAAATAAGCGGAATCCACTATATTTCAATTATTGATATGGCTGAAGCAAATGATCGCACTAACAATGAATAAAATAAGAAAAAGACTTCAAAGACACAACTCTCCAGTAATCCTGGATATTACCCATAGAGTTAGTTGAAATCTAAAATTCCTATCACTACGCGCTGTGTGTAAACAAGATAGATTTGTAAATTATAAAAAAAAAAAAATAAAAAATAAGCGTTTCAAATATAGGCAAATAGCCATACTTTGACCAGTTTTTTACGAAAAACCTTTCAAGTGTCTTTGTGTGTAGCAAGATCTTTCGGATTTAAGGCTTATCTTGTCGGGCGCTGAATTCTGTACAAAACTAAGACTTTAATTACCTGTTTGTACCACTGGGGGAGTTTTGATTGCTAAAAAACAACCTGGTCAAAGTTTAACTTTGAAATTTTTAACTTTGACTAGTGCAATATACTCTGTATTAAAAATAAAAAAGTAACCATCCGTGGTGAAAGTTAGGCAGTTTTACGGTATCAAAGTTAAGACTAGTCAAAGTTATACTCTCATTCAAAGTTAAAAATTGCTGGTCAAAGTTTTTCGAATTTATAACATTTCACAGAGGTATTTTTCTTATTTGTATAAAATTAATTGTATTACACCTATGACTATAAAAAAAATTACATTTAAAAGATAAAATGTAAGTCTATATACCTGTAATAAATTCGACGCAAATAAATAGCTTAAAACACAAAATATCGGAACCACCTTAAAATTGCACGACTATTTTTGACGATTACATTTTTTTTTAAATATTTTCACCTCATGAACTGAATACCGCAACTTAGTTGATAAACCAACCTTTCAACTCATGTATGTCGAAATTACCCAAATATAGTTGACTCTGTATTCAAAATAAAAATTTTCTGATTTTGGTCAAAGTAATCATCCCTGGTCAAAGTTAGGCAGTTTTACGGTAATGAAGAAAATTCAACTTAGAATCTTTGGTATTTGGTAAGGATGTACATATCTAAAAGATCTCAAAACTTTGGATTATAGAAGTAAATTCGAGTAACAGAGGTTATAGTCTTCAAAATTAAAAAATACATACATAGGTTAAATCCATAGTCTTCGTCGGTATATTACCACATTCTTCATTACAGTGATATGCCTTAGAACGTAAATAGGCCGCTCTTTGACCGGAAAATCATTAAAATTATACGAACCTTGAAGCCTATGATTGACAATGGTTTTGACTTCCGGGTTAATGTGTTGAGAACAAACCGTGTTTCATCATAATTGATTTTTGCTAATGAGAAACTTCACAAACTGTCAGATTTACTTTCGTCTCTTTCAACATAACCCCTCTTTGGCATCCCTTTATGTATGTATGTTTTTCTCTTTATTCCAATAATATCTACCGTTGATGGTCGTCTGCAAATTTAATTATCTTATTTTCGGAACGTGTTTCTATTTTAATTAAAGTTTTCCAACTCTGTTGAGTGTCTCATTGTTTGCGATGACAGTATGAGATGAGTGCTATCTGCGACTGCTAAAATATTCTAATTTCAGTTGTCAGTATTGGACCTAGTTACTATGGTTAGGTTAAAAGCATTTACCACAGAGTGTTTTATCTAAAACTCGGTTGTCGAGATTTTATTTTCCTGTAGGAAGACACCTATTTTCATTTTATATTGTGCATTCAATTAAAATGACATTGCAAAACGTTTTAATTCGTTTAACCCGAAGCATACTCGTGCATTCACTTATCTTGTGTAAAATAATAGTGAAGTGCTAGTCGCCTACATAAGTAAGTCTTAAGTAAGGAATTCTACAAAAAAATAACCTTGGCTTGGCAGGGTTTTTAATTTTACATAAGTTTTAAGAGCTAAGTAGGTTTCGGTATTGGTAGCCAGTAGGGCACCGTAGCGCAAGTGGTTAGTGCGGCGGACTACTGAGCCAGCGGTCTTGGGTTCGAATCCCGCCGCAAACACCTAAAAGTTTTTCACAGTGCCCACCTCTTTCGAATGTCTGACAAGCATCAAAGAGTATCATTTGTCACGATTGAGCTTCTCAACTCGCCGTTCGGAGTCGGCAAAAAACTGTAGGTCCCTTCCATTCGTGCAAAAATATAACACGCACACACAAATGGTTGCGAGAAGCAGGCCCAGGTTCACCTCGAGCTGTAGCGCCAACTAAGTAACCAGCCGCAGTGAACGTCAAGAACGTAGTAGAGGCCAATTCCTTTAGCATAATCGTTAAATCTTTTCAAGTTTGAAAGGAAATGATTAAGCTTTCAGACTGGAAGCCTACAGAGTCTTATTTTTAACATTCTTCAATTGGATGTCTCAGTTATGTGCCGATTGTAAAAAAGTGACCTTGCTTAAGAAATTTGACCTGACTTTGAAGCTTATGTCTGTCAAAATTCCATCTCCCCCCTTAGATTTTATAGGCTCGTATCAACCTGACTTATGAGGTCAGCTACCTATCCTTTCAAATGGAAATTAAATAATTATTTGATCGCCACTCTGTCCGCATTTATTGTGAACTCTGCAGTTCCAATTTAGGCCCTTTTTTTTAGTATTGTAGATCTATGATATGATTACGTTAATTTTTTTCGGCAATTTCCAAACGGTTTTGCGGACGTTAACATAATTTTTAAAAAAAAGGACAAAAGAAGTCATAATAACCTAGCTGTACCAGCTATTCAAAATCTTACAAATTTCGGTATAACTAAGCCATAGGTAGTGCAACGTAGATCTGCACAAATTAGAGTCTTGCTCAAAAGTTATGCGTCTTCTACGTATTTGGGCTTATGTACATACTTATGTTCGAGTACTTATTCTGACTGCTTTCAAATGCCGTGTCATAGATATGAATATGATCTTCAGTGTTATATTTTGAAATAGACCCTGTACCGTGCTACTATGGTGTGCAGGGTTTGGTTAATTTTAACGATTTAAATTCTAATATCAAGCGAAAGCTATAGAACTAAACTTCTTGCGTAGGGGAGACTGGGGCACCTTTGAAAACTTTTTCTTTGAAGGCTCCTTAACACCAATGTATTTGAAATATTGGTCTTTAAGTTATTCACACTTTGAAAAGTGATATTACACTTCAATTTAAGCCAACATTTGTGTAAATTCAATAAAGGCTTATAGTTGCTGCGCACTTGTTTTTAAATGAATCAAATATTTGTGTTTCAATAAAAACCATTTTAAATAAACAATATATATTTTTTTATTTATAAAATCAAACTTAAACATCTTGAAGCTCCTGGAGTGTTGAGTTACCGCTAGAATGGCGCTCTTGGTGTAATATGCGTTAAGATCGGTAGTTCTTTTTTTTATTTCAACAAAAAGAGGATCAACTTTTAAATGAGAAGGTATGCACCTTAAAACGTGTTCAAAAGTGCCCCCTCCATTTTGTTCAAACCTGCATAGCGAATTATGTATAAAATATTTAGCAACAAGCTTACCTTATTCTTATTCCGAATAAAACGTTGCCTCTAATAAATATTACTCACAAACAGAGACCCTCACCAAAAATGTTCAACACTCTTACAAAAAAAAAATTTTTTTAAAACGAAATTGTGTGCATAAATTGCAAACTCCCGGCTACTGGCAGACGACGACTGAGGAAACCCCAGAAAAATATTGACGACTAAAGATGATGGTATCGCCATGTGGAAATTTTGGTTAACGCTTTCAAATATTTTTTAATTGAGTTGTTATTAGCGATGTTCAAATGTGCCTCATGTTCAAAGGTGCCCCAGTCTCCCCTACATATATAAATTTATGTATCGCTTTCTATTTCGAAGACTTGCACATTAATTGCGAGTGTCAGAAAATAAACGATAAATGAAACTTATCAAACAATTTGAGTAGATTTTATTGCGATTGTCAATGAGAGATAAATGATTGACTATCGTCAATTTATAAGAAATTTCAATTGTGAATGGAGCCAAATTGCACCAAATATCCGAACCAATTTTACATTTTAATAAACAAAATGTATGATAAATTGTCAATGAAAAATTTCAAAGAATTGTTTTCCATTCACAGCAGTCAATTAAATTGACAATGATCAAAACCCTTATCAATTGAGCTACACAATACCGAAAATTTTATTGATTGATAATTTTATCAATTGTCTATTATCGTTGGTTAAATTTATAACAAAAATTTCTAAAGCTGTCAGGGGTCAAAACCTATGTATCTCTATGCCAAGCAATGATTTTAACTTAATCTTACAATCAACATAAAAAAAAACCTCCATGTATCTGATATTTTCCAGAGCATTAAAAACACATATAATAGAATAACGCGTATTTTTATATTTGTACATTGAATTCCGTTATTATGACAATACAACATGCCGAAAAATTAAATACAATTCAACCAATTTCTGCATTTTTAAAGATTTCATATAACAGAAGAGTTAACCCATAATATATTTCATCTTTACATATGTACATAGCTTAAATCTACGTATAGTTAAAAATTTACTAAGCGATATTACTATTTTGTTTCTTTTAAATCCACTTATTGCATTAAAAAAATATATAAATTACATTTCTTTCATTTCAACAATAATTGCCAAATATTTATCCCCAATTCTCATTTTTTCAATAAAGCTTAACGAAATTAATATAACATAAATTCTTCGACTCCAACTGCACATCACTATATTCTCGATTCAACATCAATAAAATTATGTTAATTATATAACCGACATGTAATTAAATTAATTTGATAAAAAAAAATATTTAATTTTTCATGCGAAATAAATGTATTTACGAATGTGTGAGAGGAGAGATAAACAAAAATAATTCTTATAAGTGTAAATGAGTGAAAAATAAAAAAATATTCAAAAACCACATAAAAGAATAAAGAGTTTCAAAATTGTGTATGTTGATCGGCTAAGAATGTGGGGGAATTTTGGAAATAAAAAAAATGTCAACCAATCTTCCGCATATTAAGCAGATACATAATTAAAAAATAAAAATAACAAAAAAAAAAATTGCTGTACCCAATGTATTATAATATATTTTAAACAAGAAAATACTGACTCAATGTAGCGTAAGGAGAGAAAGTAACAAAGAAACACATCTCCCAATGTAAGTTGATACAATAAAATAAATAAAAGATTAACATTTTTAGTTTTCTGTTCTTAATTTTATATTTTACAATTTTTTGTAGGTTATTTAATAAAACAAATAAATAAATAACTTGAAAACAAAACGCAAAAAAAAAAATGAATAATAATTGTGAATTTTTGATTCCTATACATTTTAAGCAAAAGAAAATCTAATTTTATTTTTGTATAATATATATTAAGTTTGTTATTTTATTTCAATTCTTGTAAAATACGATTTTTTTCTAGTGTAGTTAAAATCAATATAAAACAACACACATATTATACGTATTAATGGATATTAAAAAGAAAAAAAAATTAATAAGTAAATGCATATAAATAACTAATAATTTTTTTACAATATTATAAACGTAAGCTATATGAGTAAATATATATTGACAAAATATATAACTAGGTACATATATAAAAAAAACATAAAAAAATATAAAAATACAAAAAAATAATTACAAAAAAAAACAACCCGTTAGGATTACCTTTGTGTATAAAAAATAAAAAAATAAATATATTTAAGGAATAACCAGAAATGAACCGAATTGGTGTAGAAAAAAGACGAAGCGATGATTATATAAGGAAACCAAAGACTTTTTTTTTCTTTGAATAAAAAGGGAAAATAAAAAAATTATTGAAAACAAAAAAAAAAACAAAAATTATAAAAAAATTTAAAGCTACGCGTTTTTATTGCAAAATTGGTTTCTTGACATGGGAAGGCAGTTCGTTTTCTGTTTTTTTTTCAGCTTAGGAACGAAGGGAACGGTTTATCAGTGCAGCCGATATATTCTCTTTTATATCAAAGGCGCAGTGAGATGCTGGAAAGTGATGATGAGGACTGTGTAAATATTGAATACTATGCATATTCTAATTTTTTCAAACTAAAACAGAGATCACATTTTAAATTGAAAGAACAAATTAGATAGCTAATCACCTTCAATCTGTGAGCAGGTTCCTCTGTGTCTGAACTCATATACTGACATCAATTCAGCAGAGCTGATCTCTGACTCGGTTTTATATGCAAAAAATGGATCTTGAAATAATCTTGCAATCACCACTACGGTAGATGGAATAAACTTTGGCAGCAAAAATGACACCAAAAGAGTTGCTCTGAACACACTTTCTTGAATGAACTTAAAAAAAGGTAAATATTTCTGTAAGGAAAAACATCTCTCTATGCTTACCTTTTCATTTATTAAAACAGCGTTCAGCATCAATACTTGGTCTTTGAAATGGTTTCATGAACCAAAGAGAAGTCTAATTGCGAGGGTTCTTTTAAAGTAGGGTAAACTGCCCCATAGTGGTTCACGTCCCACTTCCCACAGTGAACCTTTTAAATTTACAGAATCTCTACTTGTAAGAGAAAAACGAAGTAAAGAGAAAATAAACCGCGTTTCGATCCTTCATGAATTTACCTGGCCGTTGAAGTAGTGCGCTCGTCAGTGTCGGTTGTGCTTAAGAAAAAGTGAATTTTACTGGTAAGTAAATTAGAAATCGTGCTTTTTATTTTTGTTCATTTAAAAAATTAATGTGCTTTGTGAGATTTGTGGGATACAGTTTAAAATGCTGATTATTATTATTAATTAAAATTAGTAAGTCAATGAAATTTGTGGAATAGTTTTTTTTATAAAAATATTTTTCTTCAAAAAGTCACTATGTCCAACAGTGAACCATGGTTCACAGGCTTTAGAATTCCGTATTTTCATTTAGCAACGACCTATCAGCATTTAACATTCGTTAATGGTTTTGTGTTTTTATTTTTATAATTTTTTTATTATTATTTTTCGTTAGTCATAAGTTTTGTGATATTATTGAAGTCACTGAAAGTACTTCTTGTTAATGTTTTGTTATTTTTCATTGTAGTTATTACTTTCTGTTGTTTTTATTACTTATGTTTTTGTATTGTTTACTTTTTTTAAATAACAATTGATTCTTATCAATTCCTTGTTTTTGTTCTTTATTTTTCTTATGAAATGATAAATAAACACTATAGGTTCACTGTGAACTACCCGGTCGGTGGTGTCCACCTCCTAGTATACAGTGAACCAATTGAGATGCGTTTTAAAAAACTCAAAATTTAATATTTTCTATGATCTTTATAAAGCTGCATACAAAGCGAATTAAGCAAAGAATAAGTACCTTCAAACCGTTTAAAGATTAAACCGATAGTTTAAGAACTACATCAAATCAAACGCAAATTGGGACATTTTACCCAGTGTATGTATGTAGGAATATGATCAATTCATTCGCATAGTTTGCGATTTTATCTTAAACTATTGACATTATTTTGATGTATATATTTGACTGATGTACACCAATGTATTTACCCACGCTCAGTGAAGTTCTTATTTTTCCTTCATTCGTCAAAGCACCGTCACATGTTTCCAGCGTCTCGTTCACTAAATCGATAAAACCGACGAAAATCTTCACCAACTGGACACACCTTTTATTTTTATAAAATCAACGTGTAACCAAATCTTACTGAAGTTCGGCAATCTGGACGGCTCAGGTAAACTGCGTAAAAAAATACACCATGCAACCGTTCTTCGTTTTGCAGCTCAAAGAAAGTACTGATTTATGTACATCAAAAAATGTTTTTCTTTTTTGCATAACGTATTAAAAAAGTTCTTAGAAAAATGAGTAAATAGCTTGAACTCATCTTTTCACATACGACCCAGTATACACAAACATATGTACGTAGGTAATGTATTCCATATTAGTATTTAGGTTAGGTTATGTTGGATTAAGGGGGTTATGAGGTTGAACTGTTATAAGACACTAGGCACCATAATGGACCCATCTTATGATGGTATACCCAAACATTTGTCTCTAAACATTTACTTTTAAGAATTTGATTATGGCCAGTCATACTACTAACAAGTATCTAAGTTTTGCCATATTTTGCATTTTATTTACCAAGCAAATCTTATTCAACAAAAAATAAAAATTATGTAGATTTTGTAAATTTTGTAAATTTATTTTGAAAAAAGTTAGAATATACATTATTCTAAGTTATTTTTCTTTTATTTATTTTATATTAAATGCAAGTACCTACATCAATAGCTCTGGTCAAAGTAAATTAAATGTTTAATTTAATATATTTTATGCGAAGTTCTTATAATAATGTTAAGTATGTTACATTAATTTAATACAAAATATAAATTGAAAATTCTAAATTGGCAGTTATAAAAAAACCTTTGAACTACACTTGAAAATAATTCGCTAATAAATCCATTTCTATTTTCCACATAGCACATGGAAATAAATAATGAAAATTACGCCAACTCAAAGTATTTGTTTTTATAAATAAACTTTAATATAAAACTCACAATAGAGTTAGCGGTGTCAACAACAATCGCGTTGTTCGTGGTATATCAATGCAACAATTTGATATCAAATTAAAATCTACAACAATTACCTACCTAGAATCCAATTAATTTCCAACTCAAGCACTTTAGATTTGCATTGATATTCTACATACATTTAGATACATACGAAAATTCTTTGGCCAATAGGAAATATAAAATCCGTCAGCATGATTGCAACACTAAAATTAATTTTCTATGCCTCAGTCAATATTGATTCATGTAAATATTTTAATAGATCCGATTTTTTTTTTTTTGTTAATTATAGCAATTATGTTGGGGCAATCAATGAGGTGAGCTTGCTAATACGATTGCGGTGAACCATAAAACCACAATTGTTTCATGTCCGTAAATATTTTATACAAATAGCTACCTATCACCTACATATACCGCTGTGAAGTGAAGGGTTCACTTCTTTCAGCTTATCTGTAGCATTAAACAAAAGTAAAATAAATAATTTAGAGTACGATGTTAAACAGCGAATAAATAAAGTCTATTAGAGAATAATAGAAAAGGAATCTACAGAATGTTCATAATTTCCAAACCGAAATTATTAATTCGTTTAAACCATGTACGCTGTTGAGTGAGTTAAGAAGTTAGGCCACTCTAAAGGCCGATCAAATAGGCTTTTTTAGGATTTTTTTTTTCAGAAATACTACAAAATAAATCGAGATTCCAATAAAGGATATTTATTATACATATCAGTGACAGTATACAAAACTTTTCTTAAGCGATTAATTTCAAAATGGCAGCTGCCGGACAAACTGCTCCTGTAATTAGTGTTCCGTCCGTACCAAAACGGAACACTAATGGAATCAGTTCGGTGTCTGTCTGTCTGTCTGTCTGTCTGTCTGTCTGTCTGTCACAGGCCTTTTTCTCAGAGACTACTTAACCTAGACTATTGAAATTTGGAACAGTTGTAGCAATTAGTGGCCTAAACACAGACCAGAACTTAAAAAGCTGAATTTCGACTTTGGGGGGGTAGTTTCTTAACAAATTTTCACAAAACCTTACAACTTGCTGTCCCGAGCATTTTCTCCGAAAATATCGCTCAGAAAAATCTGAATAAAATCACAAACATTGAGAATAAAGTGTAGATGGAAACATAATTCTCACGACTGCCCTACTTCAACCGTTTTTTTTAATTAATTTTTTAATTTCAACTACCCTACTGTTTACATACCCAGAAAAATATCACAACGCCTAAAAGTAGATACGAGAGTAAAAATTGGATAATTGATGGCAAAAGTGTTATACCCGCAGCGAATTTTCGTGGTATATTCCTACCGGATAACTATTGACGTAAGACTTAAACCAATGATACATAATATAACACATAAAGGAAGCTTGATGGTTTCCTATTATAATGTAGGTGTCTCTACTTTTACTATATTGGAAAAAATTGAATTTGTATATATACAGCCACAGAGAGGGAGACAAATCGCAAAATACGCAGTTAA
Source organism: Brachyopa scutellaris (assembly GCA_949775065.1). Classification (NCBI taxonomy): domain Eukaryota; kingdom Metazoa; phylum Arthropoda; class Insecta; order Diptera; family Syrphidae; genus Brachyopa; species Brachyopa scutellaris. The sequence continues at coordinate 191,836,712 of OX459112.1, forward strand.
TGCAATTGAACGAATAACGAGACGAAAAATTAAATCTGATGCACAAGTGTACATTTCTTGTAAATACATATCCATATGAACATATTATGTAGGTATATATGTATATACATGCTTTATTTGTTGTTTTTTTTTTTCTTTTACTTTGTGTGTGTGTATAACTATTCTTCTGAGCAGATGAGAAAGGACATCAGAGACATATGTACATACATACATGCATATGTAGGTAATTTGTTCAACTTACTTGTTGGTATACATTTATGTAGGTACAAATTTGAATTTATTTTTCGCAAATTGTGCTCAATTTATTTGTATTGAAATGTGCTGTGCATCATAAAACTATGTATGTAGGTACACATGTACTTTCTTGTGTCTGCAGATATACAAGTGCATATGTACATATATGTACCTATATATGTTTTTATGTTTGTACATATATGTGAGTATCGAACAAAGTATCATTGTATCTTTAGTAGAAATCGTATCGTAAAGAAAGGGTTCATATAGATCTATCAACATAAATCTATGACCTACATATGTATGTAGTTAAAATAACTGATACAGTACGGAACACTTATTGCGCAAGTATAACTTGCACTTGACCGGTTTTTTTTTTGAATTATAATTAGCAAATTTCTTTCTTTTGATTTTATACAATAACTGCTATAGAAGTACTTCGGATTATACAGTGGTGGTTCAATATAATGAATGATATAATGCCCAGTTGCATTCGCTATATGGAACAAAATCGTAATATCGAACACATTTTCCTTGTACAAAACATAGATATATGTACATATATGTAGATAGATAGATATGCATTTATTCAGTTCTCGCTTAGTACCTACATTAAATAAATATTGTTTCTAATTGATAACATTTGAATACATATTATATTTGATTGGGAATATTCTCTGAACATGAGTCATTGTTTTCGTAAATACCAACATCTCTTTTTTGTGTCGTAGAACTGAAAGATGTTCAAACTCTGTTTCGGGGCTTAAAGTTAGCATATTTTTCCCAGCACTTGTTAAGCACAATCGCTGATATTTTTTGCCATGCCAATGTAATTAGAGAAACAGCTTCAAACAGATTTAGCTCCTATAGAGCATTTGGTATGCCTATAAAATAAAAATCGAATGGCATTTTTCAGGTCCATTGATTGGATTAAGGGTGTTACATTCGATGGTATGTTTAGCACCCACATTTTTCAATGGACCGTTTCCTAAACATATAATATATGTTACATATGTATTTCTTAGGTAAACTTGTCTCATTTGATTTTTAAAGAATCTACACAGATATTGCGTAACAACATTCGTTATATCGAATATCGATTTTTTTTTCGTTCGCTATATGGAGACACGTGCGTTTGAAAAAAGTGTACGTTGTACCGATCATTCTTTATATCGGCGTTCGCTATACTGGACCACCACTGTATTAATTTTTTGGCCAAATGGCGTAGGTACTTCCAAAGTGGAAAGAGAAAAATTTGCCTAAAAAATCATCAGATAATTGTTAATAACAAATGAACTATGCAATATAAAAATAAAATCCTACGTACTTCCGTGGACAATGTATTTTTTAAGATATATTCAATATTTCAAGTATATCGGTTGCAAATTGTCTGAGTTATGTTTAAGACAAACTTAAAAAATGCAGTTTTGAGATACACGCGTTTGAAGTTTTGATTTGTAGAAAATCATGAGGAAATTTTGCAATACCTTAAATCTGCGATGCCTGCACCGAGTACTTAGAGATTTTTCCCGACCATAATCTTTTGGGACATCATTTTTGAGGTCTTAGGGGACCTAACCCCTTAACTTGTAGTAATAAATAGAATTGAATATCCAATAATATACAGGGTAGTTTGAAGTTAAATGTCATTACTTTGGGAACTGATTCTTGGGTATAATCTAAGAAAAAAATCGTTCTATCTACAGTAATCTACAGTTTGAACATTATTTATCGAGAATTTAAGACAAGACCTACTTTGTTGTACCTTGACCCATGCTAACACAAATATTTCCGCTAATATTCAATACAGAAACTTTATTTAGGGCTTTAATTTTAGAAGAAATAATACTCTTTTTAACTGCGTTTAAATAAAATAAAATAAAATATCTTTCGGCTTTCAAGATATTTTATTTTTAAGTCAGCTTCATTTATCTTGCTCATAAAACCCTATTCGGACTATTACGAACAGTTTTTTTTTTGAAACGAGCCATTTTCAAGTGTTGCGCTTACCAACGAACATCATTTAAGTTTTATTTACGTATATGTACATATATGTATGTTTATGTAGATTGTTTGGCAAACCATAATGGAAAGACCTACGCCTACAAATTGTGAAACAAAATTGTCACATTTGAAAGGTGACCCAAAGCTACCGACGCACCATGGAAAAGGCACTGTTTGGTATGGTTTATGGGCGGGCGGCATCGGGCCGTACTTCTTTAAAAATAAAGAAAATCAAAATCAACGATTTTTTGTTTACAAAGTGCGTGAACATAGTCTGCAGGGCATTTTGTTTCAACATAGGATGTTGCCACATGCCGTACTGCTGGCGAAACCGTCGAGCTATTGAAGGAAGTGTTCGATGACAAATTATATCCAGAAATGGACGTGTGGCCTGGCCTCCAAGATCGTGCGATTTAGCGCCGCTGGACTTTTTTTGGGGTGGTATTTGCAGTCGTTGGTACATTATGTGCTTACATACATATGTGCCATTCAAGTCTTGGAAGCCAACATCGAGCGCACCATTCGCAAGATACGGCCTCAAATGTCCTTATATAATATAATTAATTATAATTATTTTTCATAATTGATGCCATAAAATTACCTTTCGAATAAAAACAACTTTGACTGTGTGTTTTCTTTTATGTTTAAATCCTTCTGCTCTGAAAAAAAGTCATTAGAAGTTAAATGGAACAAACCTTCTCATAACAGTTCGAACGATTTTTTTTTTGTTGGCTTAAAATTAAAACATACATAAATGTATTAAGATTTAAATCTACAAAGCGATATAGTCATCATCTTGTGAGCCTCAACGCCATTAGTAGACAGCTGATACCTGCATGTGGCACCAAGCAGGTACTTAACCTGCAAGAGACATCAGTGTTTCAGTTCCAGTGTTCAATGTTTATAAAAATTAACACTAAATTACTTTAATATACGAAAGGCTGAGATTCTTTCAAATGCCATAATACATTTTTAATGCCCCAGCATCACTCAGTTTCACTTTAAAGTTCAGCTGAATGAATATCAGCCACATCTTTATAATTCAGCTTTTTCCTAACCTAATCGCAAAGGAGAAAAGAATCTCATTAAAAATTCATTCGTCAGCATTTTCTAGTTTACTAACTTCAAATTTTCAACCGGTCGACGGTTGCAGCACTCGAAAGTCTCGAAACTCCTTAAGTTTTTAAGAGGGGAAAAATAAAATCCAGACTTTCCCAAAAGAGAATGACAAATTGATTTCCTCGTTCGTCGACAAAAATAAATTCCATTTAATCATACCCACTCGTAGTAACCCTTCTCTGGCCCTACTACTTGCATCCATCAAAGTGAACTCCTGGCAAAGTATCTCCTTTGGATGGCCTCATTGTCTATAAATAGGACTAGCCAACACATCATCTATTCTCTTGTTCGTATACATAGAAAGTAGCTGCTTTGTATTCTCGGTTAGGATACACAGATAATAATCACATTCAACATGTTCGCTTCTATACAGGATGTGAAAATCCTTTGAGCGAAATAATCTTTTCATTTCCAAGGACTATCGATCTAGATATTGGCTAAAAAAAATATATAACACAAAATGTATCCAATCTCCATCAGTCGATATATTTTATGCGTGAATTATGCCTTCGAAGCGAAATTAATTTGTTGTGAGGCATGTGCTTATATTGGGGAAAATTAGTGCTACAACAGGAGCGGACCACTATCCACTAATCCGCTAATGATAGTAGGGAGGAATAGGGCAGAGATGCTCTTGGTGGAGATGAATAGTTTTGACCTTGGGTGTTTTATAGTTATTGAAATCAGTTTTTGCCAAAGTACGTACACGTACGTGTATTCAAGGAAGTACTGGAAGTGCAATTAATTAATTTTAATTATTAAATATGAAACACACTGGTAAGATGAAGTTTCTGAAAGTTGCAAATGCTGCTAAGATGTAAATGGCTGGGAAAATCTCGTTATTATTTAATGATGAAGACGGAAATTTCAGAAAGTGCACTAATAAGGAAATGCATTTAAGATTCTGCAGATACTCAGAGCACGAGGCAGATTAACATGATTTTTTAACTGTATCCAGTTGAATAGTTGGCGCATGCCTTGGTTTATTACTTCATCGAAATATCTGCACTGAAAAGATCAGGAAGGAACTAAACCCAAATGGAGAAGACAGAGCTGAGATATTATTCAGGCGGCGATCAACTTTTCGCTTTACGAAAATCTGTCAAAAGCAATCGTTTGTACGTCCAATCGATGCGACCCTACCTGATGCGTTCTCATCCATCCATATTTCGTAGCGGTGTTTGTGATTGAGAATCTGAGCCAGAAATTGACTAAGAATAAGCTGGGCTCTCCGGGGAACTTCTAGGCAAAATCTGCACTCAGTCTCGATAGACAAGTTTATTTATTTTGTAAGGTATCTTATGTAGTAGGTTTTAAGGTTTTAAGGACTTTTATTTGATTCTTAAAGAAGATGTACATTACATTGCAAAGCATTAACGGCATAATATCAGCACCTATTTATGTGACTTCTGGTGTACCTCAAGGCAGTCATCTTGGCCCTTTGCTTTTCCTTCTATTTATAAATGACATTCCTGACTTGTTCGTAAATTCTCAATGCCTAATGTTTGCCGATGACTTAAAAGTCTTCCGGCCTATAAACTGTGAGCAGGATTGTACTCTTTTGCAAGAAGATCTTGACAGGCTTTCGATTTGGTGCCTCAATGATGACCTCCATAATGACCTCTTCCAAAGATGGGCTTGTTTACGGTATGAAATATGACATTGCTTGTACCGAGGATTTCAAGGATTTCGACCAACACGATTTCTACATTCAATCCGTGGCCTAATAGAGTTTCAGTAACGGTCACAAGGAACAGCCGTCTTTGTTGGTTGTATTTTTCATTTCACTAAGGGTAAGCGTTGGTCCAAATAACATATGCAGCTATAAAACATACAGCTTACTTTATCGAGTATGTCTAATAGACACTGCTGTCCGTTTACGTCCCTAAAAAAGTTCTTATAACTTTTTCTTGTTGCTAATATAATACAATTTATTTTTTTTTTACTATAAATACATTCTATAAATACGGTCTTCTAAATAGAGGTTTACGGACTATAGAGGTTCGAATTATGGTGAGTTCACTGTACTTATTTACTAACTCATGCGAGATCGTTCTCTGTTGCGCTAACCCTCTGGGTTGGAGTCGAATACTCTGCACCGGGCATTGTTGTCCATTCGCTCTTCAGAGAACAACTCTGCCGTGTTAAGTTGAAACGACGTATCTACATTTTTGGTGTTTTTGAGTTAGGGCTACTTTTGACATCGTTGGACTGGTTATTATTTTATTTTTTAAGAATAAAAGCCCTATCTCGCCTGTGAGCGGCTAAAAACGCTTAAGAAATATGACGTATGTACATATTACCATGGTGTTTTTAAGAAATATTGACGTATCTTCACTTTTTAATAAAAAACGACGTAACTACCTACCATATTTGTAGATACGGCAAATAATCTTAACACAAAAAGGGAAAAAAGTAGATACGTCGTTTGAATTTAAAACCGCAGAATACTAATTCCATTTATTTATATTTTTCTGAAATCGTTTGTACTTATGTTTAAGTTGTTTCAGAAATATTTGAACATATTATTTTTGCTTTCTTTACTTATAATAAGAAAATTAAATTACATCATAAAAAATGTCCTTAAATGAAAATGCCGTAACTACACTAAGAGCTTAGGACAAAATGACGTATCTACTTAAACATAATTTAGTATTCAATATAAGTAAATAGATTTTTAGTCAAAAATAATAACTACTTTTCTTATCATATCCTCAAAATATGAAAGAAATTGGTCAAAGCTTAAAAAAGTTGCAGATAAAAACACAAAAACGCATTCATCTCAAAATGCCAAAAACGTAGATACGTCAATTCAACTTAACACGGCAGAACTGAAACTAATGAGTTTTTAAAAAATTAACAAAATTTCAATGCGTATTTTTAATTTTATAGGTATATTTTTTATTGCATATTTTTTACTGTAGTTTTTTGTTTTCATTAAATTTCAGTCTGTAGTAATTAAATTCCCATGCTTGCAGTGACTGGTATGAACATAAAAGTCGCTTACCAGATATTATACCGTTTCCCCCATAACCTCACAGAATTATTTTCCTATTAGTGGGTAGATGGCAAATATTTCTGCTTGCTTATAACAAAAATAATTGCGTAGAAAACACAATGTTTACTACAGATTAATTCCAAAAATGAAACAACAAACAATATAAGCATCCACTCGACAAGGCCTGGTTGCACATTTTCATTTTAATGAGCTCATTACCATTATCGAGGGTTCTCCCACCAAGTGATTCCTCACGATTGTCTAGTTTTGTCCACACACCACCACATTCATTCCATCGCACCGGCCGGCCTAAGGATTAATGAAATGCCACCTCGGCCAGAAACACACACAGTATCACCTGAACTTTTTTTTGTTGGCAGTGTTGGGCATCTTCATTTCCGCTGATATAGAGATACAGTATCTGTCAATTGTCGGTGGGGGTTTTGCCCTTCGAGTGACATCTTAAAGACTCGTAATTGATTCGAATCTCTTCTCGCACCGAAATATCATTGCCACGATAATTAATTGACCGGATATTAATTAAATGGGAATCAACGTCACATTGGTATTTGTGCCCTTAGTTCTTCTGGAGTGGTGATCGGTGGCTGGGGACGGTCACAGAAAATGGGGATCAGATCCTTGGTAAATTAGGTTTTTGTATACCATGCACAAGTAACGATAGCCTTAATAGAGTGAGAAGTCAGTCGAGTATTTTGGTTTGAAATACGGGTAGGTGTATGTCAACTTTTTCTCTTGATGTAATGTAGATTTCCCTTTTTCTTTTTCTGTATTATGAACTGTCGAAGTGCTATGTATTTGATTTTTTTTTCCTAAGTCCTAGGAAATTTCAGTTATACAAAATGGTCTTTATATCAGTAGCTTTGATGGTTAGGTAGTATTAACATTGATAAATTATTAATTGAATCAATTTTCAGGCCAAAAACAAAAAGAAGTGCGTAGTTATCATATAATAGGACTTGCTTCTACTCCTATTAACCTGTTATTATGACTCAAATTTGAATTTTCGTGATTAATTTGTATAAGTAAATAACATTTCCATAGTCAGACTCCCAAAAGCATTCCAGTTACCAAAAACTTTTATAATCATACGTCTGGAACCTCGTATATAGAGGGAGTAGGGGATGGTGTAAACAATTTTTGTGAAATTCATTCTAAAATATAATTATCTGTAAAATAAACATTAAAAAATGCTTATTATTGAAAGTAAAAATGCCCAAAGACGCTGGAAAAGATTCAAGCCAATTGCAAAATATTGTGGTGAAATTTGAAAAAGATTTTTGGTCGACCAAGAGCACATATTTAAAAGTTTACAAATAGCAGGTAAGTTCTAGTAGCTGTATTTTAATCTGAACATTTGATCTTAGTGCAATGCGTAATATTAAGGGAGCACCATTGAAGAGGTGTTATAGACTTTGAATAGAATCGAGTTGAAATTACAGCAAACGAAAGGGTTAGTAGCTGAAGATGTGATGAAAATATGGTGCGGGTTTTTCAGCAAATGAAGTCAACGACGTGACATATTTTATCTTGACCCCTCTAGTCTCCGCCCATGTTCAGAGATCCTTCAGTTCATTGAAGGCTTTCCTGGAAGATAATCGCAGGCGATTGTTACCAGAGAACCTCAAAATGTTCTTGGTTGTACTATTATAATGTTAATAATATTACATAAAAACTTTTACATATTATTAAATGGCCTTTTTTCCTTTTTTTGCGGTATAATTTGACCTTTTTTACATTTTTTTGGTCAACAAAATGATAATTAGCGTAACGACTACAATTATTGGCACCCTTAAGGAAAATTTTGACTTTGATTGGCCACAGCTTTACTGTTATTTGAGTTATGATAAACATTTTTATACTAGCGTATTATTTAAACAATTTTTTGTTGGTTAATATTATTAAATATTTAACGTGTAAATAAAAATATACTATAAAATTCAAATAAAAATATACTTACCAATAACTATAATTATTGGCACCCCGATATAACTATTGTCACCCAAAAAAAGTATAATTATTGGCAGTGCCAATAATTGTAGCTCAATACGATGTAACTATTGGCACCCCCTGCAAATAATTCAATCGTATTTTTTTTTTCGAACCAATTATTGGCACCCTTTTTATTAATGCTACATTGAATTAATCTACATAAACTGTTTAAAAACATCTTATTTCATACATTAGTATGTGAAATAAATACAGTTTTTATTTAAAAATAGTGATATAAATGGTCAAAAATAGCCTTCCAAATTATATGTCCTTAACCAAAACACTCGCAATTTCGGGAATTTTATTTTTTTTACGTGCACAAAGTTTCAATTATAAATTGCTACTATAGATTAATCGCTATCATTAAAATAATGACACAGAAGTGTGAGGAATAGATGTAGATCTTGAAAAAACCTTAAATGGACTTGTTCGGACTAAAGGATAATAAGAAAATCCCTGTTGAATGATGAGGTGCCAATAGTTGGGTTAAAAATTTGGGGTGCCAATAGTTGTAGTCGTTACGTTATATCACATATTTATAATTATTATTACATAATTATATCACATATTTACATTGTATATTACATAGAATACTTTTTGTCACAAAATATGTAAATACGAAATTAATGAAGTTTTGTGACGAATTAAGACTCATTAACCCTTAATTCACTAGGTGAATATCAGTCACGTAAATAGCTTTATGAGTCCCAGGGACTCACAATTGAAAAATCTTGTTTTTTTAATTGTTAGAAAAAACTTTTCAAAAAACCAGCCCTTGTTCATAAAGCTTTAACTATCCGCTGACTAAATAAAGCAATGACATTGATAAAAAAAGTAACAATATCTTTATTTTATTCAAGGAACTTTCAAAGTCTTCTAAATTATTCTTTTTGAGATCACATTTTCAAAAAGACAAAAATATATATGTTAAAAATAACGCTTATTTCTCTATGAACACAAAATATACATGTCGCCATATAAAAAAAGAGAACGCGCAGGGATTAAACTGCCCATCTGTATCCTATCCTTGAACAATCCAGACAAACTGGCTGCTTGCAAGTACAACAAGTGTAGGCAGTTTTAGTTCCTTTTTTATAGTAGCATACGTAGCAGTATTTTCGTTCATCTCTGAACAATTGTTTTTGTACAGCCCTTTGCACGGGCCCTATGTAAACTCTAACAGGCCGTCTCCACGAGCTAAAATTCATAGCAAGATAATTAGCGTGCTATGCGAATATCTAATGGAGATGGCAAATAGCAAGATAATTGAGATAGCAAGCTATCCATAGCAGGATATTTAGCAAGCTAAAGATATCTTGCTAATTTCTGACATTTGAGTGAAAATTGGTTGCATTCGATGCGTTTGAATAAGAAAAAAATAATTATGACCGACGGGAAGATGTCACAAGAAGAGATAATTTAATTAATAAGCAATTTTCGGCAGTTTTCATGTTTGTGGAATTATAGAAGTGCTGAGTACAAGCGGTTGGATATAAAAAAAAATAAATATCAAGCTATAATTTGCCCACACACAAGTTTGACAGTTCTTTTTTTAGCTTGCTATGAAATCCTGCTATTTGAAATAGCACGTGGAGACGCGGTGTAACTCAAATACCTACCTGAGTCCATGGGACTCACTGATCCTCTTAAAGTCACTCTTGCACTTCGTGAAAAAATACGCGCGACTATTATCACGTTTATCACAAGACTACATGAAGGTACTGTCGGACTGAGATATGTGTGTGTAGAAATGTAAGATCTGTGCGGTTAGAAAAGTGCAACGTGAATTGAGGGTTAAGATATTTTCTATATTTCCGGCTACAAATTCTCTCTCTCCCTCTTCAAGAATATTCGGCTTAACCTACTGAACCGCGCACATACCAGTAGACCAGAACCTTCAAATAGCTCCAAAAGAATATGTCATAGGCCGTCAACTCTAGTATAACTAGAACAGAACGAATAAAATAAATCAATGACTTTGACACATCATAAGTATCCATATTAAGACTTCTTTGGATTATCTGTAAACCATAAAAGAAAAACGTTCAGCCTTTGGTCTCTCATCTCTTTCCAGTGAAGGTGGGTTGTCGCATTATTTTTTTAACAACGTTTTGTCAGCATTTCTCTTTACATTCCACATCTTAAACTACTTTCTATCAAGTTCACCTCACCACATCTAACACCTCACATTCATTTACCGCATAACATACTCAATAACTTAGGAAAATTGGATTTCCTTTATAGCCTTACCCAACTGCGTGCCAATTCAAAAAGATTGATGAGTACTACAAAGATACCGAACGTGGTTTAGTAAACTATCAGCACTCCTAATCAAACTTCAATGACCTCCGGTAATTTCCATATTTGTATTCTAAGTGCTGTGCACCATTTCACTCCATATCGCCGTCGGTTGGTACTATCGAATAGAAAGACCTAACCAAATTGAATGTTGAGTTATAATACGAAATTTTCTATTTTCCAATAAAACACCCGCCCGCCCCAACTGCGCTGCATAGAATCTCAATATTCTAATAAAAATCCCTAGACTATCAAAAGAAAAAAAAAGGAAAGAAAAAACGAAGAACAAAATATCATATAAACTGCGGAAAAATTCAATTTGGAACCCTCTCACAACCTCAAATTGATTCATAGCACACAAAACAGAACAAAAGGAAACCACCATATAGTTGCAAGCTTATATGCTACACATGCCTTCTCCATCAGCTCCACTTCCACTGATCCCGACTAACAAATCGACACACACAAAAAGGAATAACATAACACCAATAGCTCCAAAAAAAAAAAAAGGAAACAAAACTAAAACCACTGCAACACTATCAAAAAATTGCCATCGATTTCCATCGATGTGTCCTTCAATATCACATTTGCATATAAATCACCAAACAAGCCAATATAGCGAAAAAAAAAAATAATCATAAAAAATATATCCAACTCCATGCCACCTCCAAAGTCTGCAGCCAGGATCCCCGACACACTAGGCCACCAACGTCGTCATAGCATAGCAACCTACACCACCACAATCTTCCATCTTCCATCCTCCACACATGTAGGCGACACATTCGAATGCTATGGAATTCGGTGTCGGAAAATTTGAATATTATCATCCTATATCCGTCACATTAGCATAAATCTTGATACACCACCACCGCCACCGCCACCCGCTTTTCGCTGCGCATTGTGTCTTTACGCTGTTGGACTCAAGGGGAAAAGATAGCGAGCGGCGGTACGTGAATCGCGTCCTGATTGTAAATAGACTCCTGTTTCTTTTAACTTCCTACTGTTGAGGAGAGGATGAGCCCCACTTCATCGATCGGATATAGAGATAGAACAGGAATTTAGAGTGAAAACGAAATTTATCTTCAACCAAAAACGCTAAATCGCTTCACACACTCGTACATACTTAAGAGTAGGTACTTGTACGGATAGCAACAACGGGAAAATAAAACCGCAATAAAGAGCAGAGATTTTTAAAAGGCCATAAAACCCACCAAAAAAAAAACAGAAATTCCCTACCCAGTACTCAGGTTTCTATTTATAGAGAAGATAATACGCGAAGGATATGTGAGTAATGTAAAACTAGCGACTCTGGAGCTAATTGTCTACAGATGACATTTGCACCAAGTCTGGCCGAGACATCTGTTACTCAAGTTAACTACTTTTTCTTATGTAAAAACTTGGATACCCATCATAAAGGGGTGTGTCATAATTTTAAGCGTGGCAGTAAAAATGTTGACCTTTATTATTGGGTAATCCTATGAAGCAGTTGTCATTGAGCTCATATTTTCAAAGTGTCAAATGTTAGTTTGCAAGGACGACTTGAAAAAATGAAAAAAATTTGCAGAGACTGGAAGCATTGCTGATAAGGTAAGATTCCGAATACCCAGAAGCTTGTGGGCTTGTCTTATGGCTCCCTTTGTACCCACACCTGTATTTGTATCTGGAAGGTCAACATCATCGTTACCCAAAAACGGAACACTATTGGAGTCAGTTCGGTGTCTGTCACAGGCTTCTTTCCCAGAGACTGTTTGACGTAGACTATTGAAATTTGGAACAGTTGTAGCAATTAGTGGCCCAAACACAGAGCTGAACTTAAAAAGTTGAATAACGGCTTTGGCGGGCTAGTTTTGGGGGGCTAACAGGGATGTTACAAATAAAATTGAGGTCATCGTGTGGGATGTCAAATGAAAGCTCGTTAAAGCACGAATTCAAAAATGTATGAAATTTTATTGGAGTTAATTTTTTGTTAACACTTTTTCAGAAAAACGTTAAAAAATTGCTGTCCCCCTACTTTATCTCCAAAAATATCGCTCAGAAAAATCTGAATAAAATCACAAACATTGAGAACAAAGTGTAGATTGAACCAAAATTCTCTGGATATTTTTTTTTCAACTACCCAACTATTTACATATCCGGAAGTGACGTAACCCTATCACAATATTACATACATAAAAGCGGATACGTGAAGGGAAATTTGTATGTGTGAGAGCAAACAATTAATGGTTGATCCTAGAGATATGCCTTGAAAACTAGCATTGAGCTTATACTTAAACCATGGATTTTATGCACATAAAGGAATCTTCATGGTTTCCTATACATTATAATACTTTCACTGTTGTTTTTTGTATCATAAATCTATTAAGTATCAACATAAATCTATTACATTATTATTATTGCATTATGTACATACTTACATATTACATTATGTATGTAAAAATCACACTTATTCCGCAAGTACGGCTTGCACTTTTGTAGAACAACTTAATTTCTGAATCTATGCAATCAGAATCTGTATCACGTTGATGTTATTTTTAAGGATTCTATGAAGGCATTTGACTCAGTCCATGTTACTCGAATAGATCTCATGTTATTTACATAAGAGAAAGCAGATTGTAAAAATTGATTTCACTCAATCTATAATCATCGAAGTTTTATCGGTCCGCTGCTTTTTAATATTTTCATTTAGAACATCCCAAAATTGCTTCTTCATTCCAATTGTCTAGTCCTAATGTATGCAAGTGATGTCGCACTTTGAATGTGACATAATGTAGACTATACCATTTTTTCGTTCACACTAAGTAAAAACTGACATTTGGTGTAATTTGTTGATCAAAAGCTTTCTTTTGCATCTCATATCTATTGGAATTCGGTTTTGGTGTAATTTTTTGGTTTTTCGGTTTTCTTCGGTTCTTTCACGTGTGACCTTCTGGGAATCGGCTTTAGATGGACTTCTTCTTTCGGTTCTGGTTCCAATGGACCACGTTTGCCCTTTGGCCATTGTTTTTCCTCCTCCCGTTTGAGTTCTTCCTTTGGCTTTGGTTCCCGGGTTACGACTGGTCTCTCGGGTTGTTCCTGTTCTGGAGCTTTTGCTTTTGGACGGGTGCCAGAACAACTGATTCCTCTTGTTGGGATTCAGGTTCGGGTTTTTGTCTTGGAATTGGATAGAGTTAAACTTCTTCGACTGCTTCTTCTTTCGGTTTTGGAATAGGACGCTTAACCGGCTTCATGGTGATCTATTCTAAGCGTTCCTCCTTTGGTGCTGGTCTTGGAATGGGTTTCAGAGATGCAACAAACAACTCGTCGCACTATAGAATCAGTTTATTACTTACCAAATTACCTGGCAAATTTATGAGTTATACTTTCTTTTTTGTTAATATTGAGGGGAAAGTATCTATTACCACATACTCATACACATTAACCACTCACAAAAACCCAGGGTCTTATAAACTCTTCCACAATAAATCCATAGATCTTCAACAGGAATGACATCAATAGATTTTGCAACTTAAAACTTTATTAGGCATAGTGCTGTATGTCACTAAACACCATACTGAACCTGTTACCAATAGACCTATTTGCTAAAAGTGTCGTTTTTAAAACAGTGCCAAGGCTTAAAGAGTCTAATGGTTTCAAGTTTAGAATATTTGGACATGGTAACGTAATCAATATTGCTAATATTGGGCACCGTAGCGCAAGTGGTTAGTGCGTCGGACTACTGAGCCAGCGGTCTTGGGTTCGAATCCCGCCGCAAACACCTAAAAGTTTTTCACAGTGCCCACCTCTTTCGAATGTCTGACAAGCATCAAAGAGTATCATTTGTCACGATTGAGCTTCTTAACTCGCCGTTCGGAGTCGGCAAAAAACGGTAGGTCCCTTCCATTCGTGCAAAAATATAACACGCACACACAAATGGTTGCGAGAATCAGGCCCAGGCTCACCTCGAGCTGTAGCGCCAACTAAGTAAGTAAGTATCTCAAGCCAATAACCCTGTTTGACCGAAACTTTTCCATAAAAATTCCCTCTAGAGAATATTGGATACAGCGTACAGCTGATCAATTCGACAGCATTAATATTTACACGGACGGATCGAAACAGGACGAAGGTGCTAGAGTCTTCAATCCAAAATCTAACTGCAAATAATGCTTCAAACTACCAGATTGTTGCAGCATCTTTCAGGCTGAACTTTTTGCAATTCAAAAAGCCGCAGAGCATCTAATGAGCTGCGAAGAAGGCTCCTACATCAACATTTATGTTGACAGCTAAGCTGCGCTTATATCAAATCGAAAACAGTTCTAAACTGCTACGCTTCAGTTCAGGAACTCAGCAAAAGCAACACAGTCTGCTTAAATTGGGTTCCTGGTCATCAAGGTATCAAATGCAATGAAAAAGCCTATGAACAGGCTAAACAGGGTGTTCAACTTAGTTCAGAACCCGAAATCATCGTAGCACCGATCCAGCACTACTTCTCGAAAATTGATGCTAAGTTACAAAGCATAGCTGACAATAAGTGGAATCGTTACTTCTTGCACAGTAACGAAAATATTCTGGCAGCACTGCAGTGGCCATAGAACTAAATACATCCTCTCGCTATCAAAAGTGGAATGCAATTTACTACTAGGCGTCATCACAGGGCATTGCCTTATAGGTTATCACGCTCGCAGGCTCAAACTAGTCTCATCGGACATATGCAGAAACTGCAATGAACCGGGGATTGTAGAAACATTAGAGCACCTCCTGTGCGCTTGTCCTGCACTGGCAAAAAAAAGGTACAGACTAATGGGAAAATTCTATTTCAACTCACTCGTAGAAGTGGCAGACATAAAACTTCACCTTCTCATTAAATTTGCTCAACAGACAAACTCATTTTGTCTAAACAAAGCAACAGGAATTAACTGATTACTCTGAGGAGTTTGTGGTATCACTATGGACCAACGCTGGTCTATGTGAGGCTAAGCCGCCACCCCATAACCTAACCTAACCTAACCATAGTACTGTATAAAAGACTTATGACTGTTGGGATGTTTAGTCAGAAGTAAGGCTACACTCCTACTTATGTGTTAATTTGTACAGAAACTGAAAACATTGAATTTATATTTCAAATCATAGAGACCTCAATTTCATAATTATTGTTTCAATAATTTAAGTTCAAAGAAATGTTCACAAACCACAAACTTTTTCAAATAAAATGAATTTCAGAAATATAAGGAAAAACCAAAAAAAAATTCCTTAATTTCAATTTTTTTGAAAACATGAAAAACTCCGACGATCGATAATACCATATAAAGACGTAACTACCTCCATCTCTGCCATTTTTCGGTCACAACAATATTTAGAAATAAAAGAAGCAACAAAAAAAGAAACCCTCAATTACTCTCGTTTCCCACACGAAGGCTATTCACTTCCCTCACGCTACACACACACCCTCATTCTTTTTTCCTATATTTCTTAAACACACATACATACCTTACCTCCTACAGTACCTACTACCTACACCCAACTTCTCATTTTCTTCCACAGTATTTTGTCATAATTCCAGGACACCTAAGGAACAACATGATATGACAAAAAAAAATCTATTATTACGCCCGTCCCGGTATGTTGAGTGAAAAAAAAAGGAAAACTTAAATAAAGAAGCTTCACAGCGACAGACGTGGAGAATTGCAAATGTGTTGGGCTCCAGGGGTATCCACGTGATCGCAGGTAAAACACGACTCAACTTTTGCTTATGTTTTCACCTGCAAAAATACAACTTACACCTGCATCAGATACACGGAATGAGGAAAAAAAATTAAGACAAACGACAACGGCAAGGAAAGGTAACACAACGCATCCCTCTTCCCAACCCACCGTCAACCATTCTAATGAAGGCCCAGCGGTTGGTGGGCGCGCAGCCATTGTTGGAGGAAATCATAACAAAAAAATAAAACAAAACAAAAATGTCAATGGAACACTACAAGGACATGCCGGTGATACGGGCGAAGGTTGAGAGATGAAATTTAAGTGCAAAAAATCAAAAAAACAATGCAAGCCCTTTACCTTTCAACTATCCATAAACATAGGAAATGGCGGAGCACATTTTCACTAAGAGTTTGTACTGCAAGTGAAACTATTTAGATGGATTTGCGCTCATGTCAGGATCTACGAGTACTAAATATAACTCAAGAATGTTCAAGTTCCTTACATTTTGAAGACTTTAAAAAAAAGTCGAATAGCACTACCTTTGGCAACATACGAGTACGTAACCTGCAAAAGGGGCAAAAGTAGACAGCACTCTTTCAAACTTCAACTCGAAATCAAATAAAAGGAAAGAGCAACTGCTCTGCAATTTTATAGGTCAAAAAACCAATTCACTTTAATTTTCGAATTATCGACAAGGACCTAGTTTTCCATCAGAAAAGAGAAGACCTTCCCCAATTTCCGCACAAAGAGAAAAGTAGGTAACGCGAATGAAAGCATTTTTTTTTTGTGCTTTTATTTTTTAAAATAACAGCAAAACTTCTGGGACCGATTCCGGAATAACGTTTAAAAAAAACGATGCACAAAAAAAAATCTCTTGCAAACCACTAACCACGTCCTGGCCGTGGCCGTTCTCAGGAGAGTAACTTTCCGAGCTGCATTGTGAAATGCAGAAGCGATACGTTTTTTTTGTTCTCTTTTGTTCTTTTGTCCTGCGATTTTTGTTATGTTTTTGTTGTTAGTGGTTTCCACTCAATTGGACCACTACTAGTCAAAGAAGGAGCACATAACTATTTCGGGCATCTAGCCGCTAGTTGGTGAGACTTTCTCTCTTCTCCCGCTTCCCGTTTATAAACCCAACGGTATATGGATAAGTTTTCCAGCTACACTTTTAAATAAACAACTTTCCTTGTTTTTCAACTTATGAGAGTTTACAGATATAGAACGCGCACGGAAATTGAATAAAAAATAAAAGCTGAAAAGAGTGAGGAGGGAAAATAGTCTTGAATTTTCATCCGAAAGCTTTTGAAAGAAATTTAGAAATACGATCATAGTTGGAAAAAAAGGAATCCAACAACGATGTTAAAAATAGAAGAACAAGAAAGGAAGGAAACGAGCTCCTGCACTGTGCTCCATTCATTTTATAGATTTTTAATTGAGTTATAAAAGTAGTTATTGGTGTATGTGTGCATGTGCGTTGTGCAATGGAAAAGTTTAAATTAAAAACAGTTTCTAGTTATTTTTTACGAAGCGCGTGAGATTTATCGCAATTCGTCGCTTTTCCTTCCCCGTCTGCTGAAGGAGCTGCTTCTGTTATCCAACGTTAAAAATCTCTTAGCACTTAGTTTTCATTATTTTGCTCATTTTCATTCTCTCCTTTTTTTTTAGAGAAATAATAGTAACAAAATTTAAGGATGAAATGAAGTTTGTTGTGTTGGGGGGGATAATAACTTATTTATTGTGCTTTTAAGGATTCGAAGTGAAGCATGCGAAAGTTGGAAGCCACCTGGAGTACAGGGTATGATAGTCGATTCTTGCTTAGCAAAGTCCAGGTGTCTTAATGATCTGGGACAGCTATTGTGAAGAATCTTTAAAGCCGGTGAACAGATGGAGATCTTTGAAAGATACTGAATTACCGGTCCAAACAACATGAGAACTAACTTACTACTACTAACTAACTTTCACTTACGATCCTTTTTTCTTGCGGACAGCCGCCAAACAGTTTTTATTTTATTACTTAACCCTTAAACCTTATTTCTAAAACTACGAAGCTTACGATGCGCCATTCAAGATGATCTCAAAAAATGTCAGTAGGCATCCAGTAATCAGTTATTCATATGTGCATGTGCGGGACAGTTGTTTTTATAACAACGTCCGGGTCCCCTGGACCACAGGGTAGGAATACTGTAGTATTTTCAACTTTTCGTATTTTCTTTTTTTTTTTAATTTATAATTTATTGGTAAGTTCATAAATTAAATACATTTTATTTGTTTAATAAGTGTTTAAAGATAATAACTAAAAATACTGTCCGCCGAAATCTAAATATCAAAAATTATTGTCGACTATGCACATAATGTGGTGTTGTTTTGATAGACCAAATCTGTCACAGGTATAGTGTATCCAGGCGGACCAAACTATGGCCGTTGGCTATGTTTTATGCTATTCTCAACAAAGTTGGTGTTAGCTCATATGTATGTACATATTCCTAAAAATGGCATCAAATCAACCAACCCCAAAAAATCGCTTTTTCCTTGCACTGGACTTCTTTAAGTTATTTTAATCATTAGACTAAGAAGTGTGTAATCTCAATAAAAAATAATTTAAGTTTAAATGTTTTTTAATTTTTGAAATAAGAAAATTAAATATGTTGGGGTCCTCTGGACCCCAGGGTTGTAAGAGTGGTTCTCCACGGATGGGTAGGGTTTACGGGTTAAGCACGATGAAACCAGCCTTAGGTGACCCTACTTACAGGTTCATGCACTCGTGCATCCTCTTCCAGTTCCAGTTCAAGAAGTTTGACGTTCTTTCTTGTACCAAGAGCAATGGAACATGCATGTTGAACAGTAGGTGTTGTCATCTTATCCAAACTTTATGAAAATAGATCAATGGCTTTTTAGCATTTAAGTCAGGTAAGTATTTAGCTCCTATGCTTCCTGTTGATCGATTCATCGATGTAAGATATTATATCCTCCTGAGACCCCCGGTATCATATATGGCTAATTCAATTGTTTTCGGTATCCAATCCAATATTATGAAGAAAGCTCAAGGTAACATTTATACAGAGATATGTCCTGATTAGTAGGAATTTTTATTTTTATTTTAAACGTTGCACAGTCTTGTATATTATTAGATGAATGTTGTGCTTTCAGAAATCTGTCATTTTGGTATTTCAAAGAAGAGGTAACTATATTTATAAATTAGTTTAGCATCGTTTTTCTTGCTTTCTTTCTTTGCTTTGTTTACACAACTTAATATACAAATGTTTTTTCTTCAAAATAAACAAATAAAATAAACAAAAAATTAATTAGTTTGTTAGATATAGACCCAATGTATAATATATTATACCCCCTTTTCTCGGAAACCCCCACCCCACTTTTTTTAAGGTCGAAATATACTCTCAGATAAGCCTTATGAGTGACCATAAGTAACATCAAACACATGGTCATTCTGGTTCTAGCTTGGGTATCAGGAGTCATAAACATTCGTTTAAACGCACTCGCAGATTTTTCCCAAATTCCAAAATATTTTTGTAGAATTAAGTAAACTCAATTATTTTTTTTCCTAAATATCTTCTTCTAAGAATACCATAGTTTGTACTTTCAACGGAAATTGATTTGTGTGTGTGTTTTGGGTATTCTACGTTATGTCACATTTGCGCATTCTGTACCCATCGAGCCTTGGAAGTGAACAGTTCGTTTACCCATTTCTTGCCTATGTCAGGTGCATTTTTGCACCAATGATTTTTATCGTCTTCTGAGGTAGAAAATTGTAACCTAAAATATCCATTAACTGCCAACGGTGCATTTTTGCACCATTATTTTCTTATAAATATCGGATGATGGAAAAAAATAAAAATGCCCAATAAACCTTCCCTGGGGCCTGAACAGAGAGTTTATTTAGTAACATCAAATATTTTAATTGATTTGAGTGGTGGCAAGAAATGGGTTAGTTAAACGCAACAATGATTTTGAATGAATTGACGATTTTTATCTTTTTTTAATTTTTTAATGCGGTAAGTAATAATATAAGTTGCATCATTCTTGTTGGTTTATGAACATTAAACTGATTTTTTAACAGTAATGGGAAAAGGAAAGACATACCGTTGAAGAAATGAAGGAAATAAAATGTTTGAGGTATCAAACACACATCCAGCTTTTGAATCGGGAAATTGCAAGGAAAATAGGAAGATCAGAGATAGTAATACTAAGCTTACGCTTCGACAAAAAGGTCAAATTATTGAGGAGGCCACCGGTTAAATTGTGGGCAAATCAAAGACAAACTAGCTTTGCCGACGACACAACAGCATATTTCTAGAAATTTAAGACAGTCCAAAAAGGTTAAATGGAATAAAATTATGAAAAAACCAAAGCTGACCACGGTGCGCTAGCGCCAGTGCGGGGTACTTTTCCTTTACAGTAATGTCAATTTCAGTCATTATAAACGCAAAATCTTAGAAGCAAGCCGAATCATTGATTTTGTAAACTGTCTTCTGATCTCTTTCAATGCCATGGCACTGCCCCATATTTGTCGAACCAATTTCGTAAGGTCAAGCTTTACCTTGTCGCGCCATCTTTTTTTTTGTAAGAAAGGTGGCAAGCATTGAAAGCCTGTGTTCGGGCCTTAAACCACTAAAACCTTTGTCCCTACGGTACTACTGTAAGTATTTAATAATGAGAGGGGGGCTTCAGCCGTAGCTTTTCCTCATCCTCACACGTCTTTGTCGATGTGTCTGAAAATGGCCTGAAGGGTGTTGCTCGCTTATGTCTCTGTCAGTACGTTGTGGCGATATCTAAATAAGTAAGTATGTACTCATGTTATTTGTAAGTATAAGGTAACACCGATTGTCTGGAATTTTTTCATATAGTGATCTTCGGATAAACCTTTAAACTGATCCATTATTTCATTTCAGACGGGTGGATCTACATACATATGTATGTATGTAGAATCTTGAAGTTGAACCTGCTTTCTCGCATCTATGGCCTAGACAACTATCGCATCATTATCCTCACTATAATAAAAATGTAATTTTTTTTCGACTGCAAAGACTTTGTTCCCATTTGTCTTAAAAACTACTGCAAGAAATTAAATTCGGTTTTCACAGTTGGATTGCAAAATGTCTGGAATACAGGCATATGATATTTTTTTTCGTTATCTACTATCCAGAAGCGGAAATCTAAGCTGATATCTGGGCAGAGATTATGTTTATGAATACCTTCAAGCTCCTAGCTTTAGAATGCCTTGGCCGATGAGAATGGACAATAAGCATAAAATTAAAATTAACGATCAATTAAAAATGACATACGATTCAAGAAAAGCTCAGATCGTTGGATTTTACCAACGACCAGTGGAGATAATTTCGTGTGTGCGCAGGTTTTTTTTTTTATTTTGGAACTGTTTGAACGCGCATCACGCAGAAACTAATGGACGGATTTTGATGAAACTTGACATAATGATTGCTTATGTTCTTGGTCAAGATTTTTTATACTTTTCATCCCCCAAAATGATCTGGTTTTAGCAAAATATTGAAAAACACTGCATATGTGTAACGAAAATTATAATTATTCAGCCCTAGCTCAATAGTAGCTTATCGGATTGAAAAACAAAAAAATATGTGAATTTATTAAACTTTCCACTGATTCATTTGAGGTATAAATCATCCTTCTGCGTCATACTGGAGCTGAGCTATGCTCAAAATAGTTCATAAAATATTCGCCAATAATTTTCCATCAGTGGAGACCGCAGACAACAGCCGTACAGCTGCGGGTGACGTCAACAAGTATGTACCTATATAGGTATGTCGTATGTATATTAAAAGTAATGTTTGTGTGTTCGACTTCTATGCGTTCGCGCATTGCTCATCCGTTTGCGTTAAAACTTGGGGGATGTGCAAAAAACATTGTTGTTGTGCGCACCCAGCGGAAGGTTCCTTCTGCACTTGGTGGAGACAGTAATATTATGTACAGTCGCATCCCTTTATGTCGAATTTTCACGGGCGATTAACATTGGATTTTTGATAAAATTCGAGCTAGAACGATTATCCCTTTTTGTTGAAAACGCATTTATTCATAGATCATAGTGGAAGTTAACAAAAAAAAAAAAACAGAAAGAAAAAAACTTTTAAATTAACATTAATTAATAACAGAATAATTTGTGATACAAAGTAGTTACCAGTCAGTTTCCGATTTCCTGGTATGATTTGGACTTACCACAAAAAGCATTTAAATACGAGGAAATATGTAGGCCAAGTTTTGAAAATCAGAAAAAACATGGGAGGCGGGCGAAGCAAGGCGAGTACGGGTCAGCTAGTACAGATATAAAATCACATCTTCCACTACCAAACTAGATCGATGTTCCTAATATTAGCTTTCAAAGCAACAAGGTCTCCAAAAATGTGCATGTAACCACTCGTAACCCCCCGGGCTAAATGAGATTCCATTCAAAAATAGTTTTACTTAACAATGCACTCCACTCACACACACACACTCTATTGCTCACAAACACACAAAGGTTCATCCTCCATTATAACTAAAGAGCGAGTCCCTAAAATGGGGTAATAAAGGTAACCCTACAAGTAAGATGTCGACAACCGGTAACCAGGAACAAAAAAACAAAGGAGAACAGAAAACAAAGTCATGCAGGGGCCATCAGTCAGAAAACATGAAGCTCAGCTTCATTTCGCATTCAACGTCAACAATTTGCATGGAGAATTTTTAATGAAGGACTCACCAAATGGAGAACGAAGAAAGCCACCTGCGACCCTTCACCTGGCCTCAATCCTACTCCATACAATCACTGGTTTTTCATGTCCTCTCCGCTGGCTGGTTGTTCTGGTGTTTCCACTCAGCACATCTCTCTAGCCAGATGATGATGAAGATGATGAGCCATTTTCGACCGAGCAGCAGGGGATGATGAGTCCTTCCAGGTTTTGCCTCCGAGGACCAACACTAAAAAAAAAAACTTTAAACGAAAATGGAACGTTTTGTACAGCGTCACGTCCTGCATATGAAATGTCAATCCTCTTACTACCCTGTCGTGATTGTGGTTGCTCCCCTCACCGCAATCAACTCCTCAGCCTACATACAAGTTGATTGGCTGGTGCATGTGCAAATTCTGATGGGTTGACATACGCGTCATGTCATCCAAAGCGGATAAGACCTGTCCTTCTGCTTTAAGAGACGATGTGATGATTTTTGGCCTCACTTAAAAATCAAAGCAACCAAGGATACGGAAATGTGGCGTGCCTTCTAATTAATGAATTTGAATAAATCGCTTTTTTTCTTATCACGGAAATCGAAAGCAATTTGATGAAAATTCCCCCTAAATCGATCGTCCTTGAATTTTAGTATTATCTTAAACCACCGCCACCCCTATTTTTAAGGATCAATTTTAAAGCGCTCAAGACGATGGCGACCAAGGAAAATAAACACCGAAGTAATGAGGATAGAAATTAAATTCGCTGGTTGCCGTTTGTGTTATTTTATGCCGTTATTATGTTGTTATTGTCCTTTGTCGGTGTTTCATTGTGTTTCGAGTTCGTCTTCTTTTGTTTCCCCAAGGAATTATCGTGAAACCTTGAAAAAGAAAAGGATAATAATTTGCAATTTAAGGTTTTATTTTTGCTACGCGACTTTCCCGAGGGGAAGAGCAGCAGTAGCAGCAGCCTATCCTTGAGCAGAAATTACCAAGAAATAACTCAATTTTTACTACAAATGATGGTCCTGGTGGATGTACATACATAAACACAAAGGACAAACGACGATAGGGAGAAACTATGTTATTTTTGATATTTTAATTTCATTTTGCGAATGAGAAAGTTGAAGAGTTGTTTTCTTTGATTTAGAATAAAAAAAACAGTGGTTTGCGGTAGTAGGCATTTTTAGGAAAAGGATTATAACAAAACAAAAATTCCAAGGTGACCGAGAAACATTGTCAAGTATGTAGGTATACGTGTCCCCCAATTACATATTTCAAATGTAACGTGTTTACTTGCTCTTAGGGATGATTTATCCAGCTGGTACGTAGAGCAGAAGAGAGAGGATAACAACCCGAAGCTACATACATATCTTGTTACTTTTCAATTATATATGTATCTCAGTTCTTAGTAATGGTTTGGGCTGCTATTTAAGGATGAATAAATTTTATTTCACTTGTGTTTAGATGCGACCTTGTGGAAACTTCAAAGAGAAGTCGAAGGACTACAAACGTACTATTCTCCAAAAGAATAAAGTCACTCGTGCGACTTTCCGGTGAAGTTGAAGTTTATCCATTCCTCATCCCTTAGTCATTAGTGCTTAGGGACTACGTCTCTCACTGAGACATAGAAATCGTAGCCTTCCATCTTGTTTCCAGTTCTCCAGACTAGGCGCTCTGTCTCCCGCGAAGGTTTGATCTGTTTCCTTAAATCTAGACGGTAAGATTCAAGGATCAATTTTCCAATCGCTCAATATGTTTTGGCATTATGCCGTTCTCGCATAGAGGAGCAAATATTCGACAAAGAATCGTTTCCCCGAAAGAGTTCTATTTCTTACATCCTCAACTAGGCTCATTTAAGCGAGTGAATACGTGACGTCTCCTAAAATTATTCTTACGTCGGATTGTCTTATTTTCAACAGAAATGCGTTTCCGATTATGATGTTCGCACTTTAGAATGAGGTTGAAGATATTCAGCTGGGTTTCGCTTTCAATCGATTAAAAATTAAATTAGGTTTATTCTACATTGTGACATTTTCACTACTATCGATTTCGATTTAAAAAATTTTAAAATCGAAACAAAATGAAATTGTTTTGTTCCAGAATTCGATGCTGTCGATTTGAAAGTGATTCCAAATCGGTCTAGTTCATTCATGTTTTATTATCGCTAATGATCTATATCAGGGATTCCATACTGGTAGTCCGTCATAAGGGATTGCGGGCATCTCCTTTTAAAATTTAAAATGTTCATCAAAAATGAACGACGAAGAAGTTAGATGCTAGCTGCTGACGCTGGAAGTGTACGTACAGCCGTGGTTTTATTGTGCTCTCCCAATTTAGTGACTTTTTAAATAAACGCAATGTCCGAAAAGTGTGGTAAGTGCGATAAAATCGTAAGCGGAATCAATTCTAGCATGCCTTACCTATGCGTCGAAAAGCTGAGTGTTCCGGTAAATTTTCTGTCTTGCCTTCCCCTTTACAAAAGAATGTAGCTACGCAAACAACGTTTCAAAAAAACACGACTTATGTGCACTCAGTATTCTCAGCAATAAAGCGATGAAACCATCAAAATTGGAACGGGATTTGAAGAGTGCACATTTATGTGTTGCTGAAAGTAGCTGAGTATGACGTTATGACGACGCTAAGCAAACAATTTTGGAAATTTCTCTCGCAAATAACACTGTTGAAGAACAGCTTCTGGATAACGGCGCTCCAGAATTGGTTTGCCGTATACCAGGGTTGATATATTAAAAATTTTGTTAGTACCTAATTCGATAAAAAAATCGTACCTAAAATTATAAAATCGTACCTTTTATTTAAAATCAAAATCTCTTATATATTTTTTTAAAGTTTATTTATTTAAGAAAAGAAACATGTACTTAGATTCATTGTTTTGTTTGTTTAACCCTTTGTTGACCAAGCTATTATAATCTCCATTTTTTTGAAGAATTTTTTAGTTGAAGATGTTTTAAGATGGAAAACTAATTTTTGAATTTTTCAATGACTCATGGGGACGAAATATGAAAGTACCGCTAAGCTATAACTAAAGTTATATAAAAAGACAATTTTTTTTTAAGCTTTTTTTATTTAACTATGATATTTTTTGCTTTCGAATACATAGGCATTTAATAAAATTAAAGATCGAAACTGTGTACAAATACCAATTTAGTTTGTTAGTACCGAAATCGACTAAAATTACTTTCTTCAAAGTCTAATATGCTGTCAGAAAAACCGTTATATCTTTGGCTAAAATAATGTAAACATACAAAAAAAACAAATTTCATTGAGGTTATATGATACTTAGAAGTCTTGTTTGGTCTTAGTGTCTAAATATGTTCCTATAGGGATTTCATTTGAAGTTAAACATGCTGGTACTTATAAGTACCGTCGCGTCGGTCAACAACAGCTGAAAACAGCCGAAATCAGTAAAATCCTGTTTTCGTACGATGATTTTTCGTAGTTTTTGACAGAAGAGAGCGTACTTTTGCGTAGTTTTCGGCTGTTGTGGACAGTACAGGAACAGACCTTATACATATGTCACAATAAAAAATTCTGCCAAATTTTTCGCATTCTGTAGCATTGCCAATTTTAAAGTTTTTTCAATGCTTTCAATGCAATGTGAGATTTTAAGTTATAAAATACAAGTTGGTGTTTTATTTGAGTTGTACCTAATTTGAACAGATTGTACTTAATGTACTTTTCATTTAAAAAAGGCCCGAAAAAGGTACAAATGTACCTACAAAATCAACCCTGCCGTATACGCCATTTGCACTTTTTTGGGAAATCGCATTTTTAAGTTCACGGTTCAATAAAAACAAAACTAGTAGATAAGATTTTTTTATTTTTTTAACAAATATTATTCAGCTCAGTCTCTTTTAGTTTTTGAAAAATTCAAACTTTTCCTCAGAATCGCTTTGCTGTATACGCCACAAAAATCACTTATTTTTTGTACTCTCATACACGTACGTCAAAAAAAAAATGCACGTACATACGTCATTCCAATAATAAGCGAAGATTTGGATCGAATCGTATTTTAAAGTTCACGGTTATAAATAAAACAAGTCGATACATTTTTTTTTTATTTTTTTACTAATTATTGTTTAGACTTTAGAATATCTACTTTCAAATCAGAGTTAAAGAAAAGCTCAGTCTCTTTTAGTTTTTTAAAAATTAAAAGTTTTCCTCTGACTGAACCGACTTTTTCATTATATTTTCATTTCTCGCCCGTTAAAGCTCATATGCACTTACAGCAAACCAAAACTACTTATCTTTTTTTTTTGCCGATTGGTACGTGAATACGACTAAATACACTTAGTTTCTTAGTAATGTACATGTATGTACATGCACGTACGTTAAAACAATTCTGAATATAATTTTTAATTTTTATGACGTATGATTGAAGCCCATGGATATACGGCAAAACAATACTTAACAAAAAAATAATGTGAATTGTCTGGGAAATTTGACGTATATATATCCACAAAAATGGCTTTTACGTCAAACCAATACTACAAATTGCTTATTTTGGTGGCTATACGTCAAAAATGATACTCGATATCTTAGGATTGACTACAGATAGGACAAAATGGATGACATATTCGAAAAGAGCACACGGAAAAACATAAGACTGCATTCACAGCTAAAAAAGTGCATTTTGGCGTTTACGTCAAACCAATTCTAGGGCGACGATAAGTTGAAAGCATCTCCATTTTACTCCGGAACATTACTTTCCGGATTTTAGCCAAGCAGAGTCTGTAAAACTGAACTGCGAAAATGGCATGCGACTCGCATTGAGTTCAATTGAATCAAGAATTCAAAATCTTGTAGCAAAGCGCGCTCAAAAATCGTGATCAAAATAAAACATATATATGTAATTTGAAAAGCCCAATAAAACTTTTTTTTTAATAGGAATGATTTGAGGGAGGGGGAGGTGGCCATGGCAATTTTAGAAATCAGCTGAGTGAACCGCGAGCTTCACTGAGTTGGGCACCACTGATCTACATATATGGATCACGCAATAAAAATAAAACAGTCCAGATCAACGAAAAGGTTAAGTTCTGTGTTGTGGTTGGTGAACAAGCAAAGTTCCTTTTGACATTTAGCGCGGAGTTGCCATGCGAATGAATACTTTCTTTTAAATGAAAGTTTAATGCCCTTGTTTTTTTTTTGCCAAGATCAAAATACTTTTTCAATGTCCAAAATGGCAGATATGCATAAAATACCCATTATAGATTAAAGTATTCAACATTTTAATATTCGTGTAGGTATAAAGCGATAATCTTGTCTGCCAGAAGAATGAACAAATATTTAAAGGATTTCCACAATTAACTGCAATAAACGTTTGGTATTGTTGTTGCTTCGAAAATTTGAAAAGAACGACAGTTCCCAAACATCCTTCTTTTATTTTTCTTTCTTTGTCGACTCCGAATCCGCGCTGCAGAAGGTCATTGACAAATTATATTTTCTGAATGTTTGTCAGACATTCGAAAGAGGTGGCACCGTGAAATTTTTTTTAGGGGTTTGCTGATATTAAACCTGGGCAGCATTGCGTAGTATTCCAACGTGCTTACCACTACACCAACCACGGTGCTCACATCCTTCCTTCTTTTATACGAAAATAATTATAAGAGGCTTGAAGTTTTCTAGTCCTTGGCGAAGAACTATCCATTACAGGCTTCTTATACTGGATTCAGCAAAATGAGGTCGAATTTCAGAAATAACGCCGAATTTTAAGATGCCGAACATTGTTTGCGAAATAAAACCGAATTTCAGAGAATTCGAAGTTGATTGCTTGCTGCATGAAGATTTAATAAAATCAAAAGAATTTATAGTGTCAACTAAAAAAAAAGAATCATGAAGATTTAATAAAATCAAAAGAATTTATAGTGTCAATTAAAAAAAAAGAATCATAGAATAAAAAAGAACTTGCTGGATGTGTTTGAAGCATTTGTGAATACGTGCTCCCGGTAAAATTTCTGTGTGGAAATATGAAAACATGTACCTCTGCCTCTAGGCTTTATTTCGAATTTGAAAGTGAAATAATGCCGAATTCCAAAATTCGGCTTTATTCCCCATTCCGGAAGCGAAATAAAGCCGAATTTTGACATTCGGCCTTATTTCGCTCGGCGTTATTTCACGGCACCTTCTGTTGCGTAGTAATAGGCAATAAACCAACTTTTCAAAAAAAAAATTGGATCGCATCGGCAAATGGCAGAGTAAGTTATACCTGTTGCAGAGGAAATTGGACCATGAAGATAGAAGCGGATGTCGAAATGGAAGATTCAAATAAGCTTGTTCAGGTTGCTGAATGGTTGGAGCGGGAACTTGGCGAACTAAGCTTCCACGTCACCCAGTTTCGAACCGGAGATTGGTATTTCAATGCTAACGTCCATACCTTCTACCCTCATATGGCTAACTGCGGAACAACTTTGACTAACCAGGTTAGTTATCCTCCTTGCATAAGTAATTACGAAAACAGGCCTTGGCAAGTCATCGATAAAAATAAAACCAACAACAGACAGACGGCGCCAAATGTACGAAATAAAATAATATAGAGAGTTACACTGTCCACGTCAACCACAAACCAATTAACTCAAATCTAGTCACATTAGACTTCACATTTCAATTACTGCTCAAGGGAAAATGAACGCTTAAAGAGTTCGGGTGTATTCGACTTCCTGTTCATAAAAATTAACCCTCCCGAAGGGATTTCCTTACAAAACTACTCCAAATAAATTACCAATCAAATGCAAACAAATGTCTGTGTTTGGCCTAAAATAACAAACGGAAGGCTTCCCATTCGCAAACACAATCGAAAATCAAGCAATTTGCGTCCGACATTGTCAAATCGGGCACATTACACCGCAACTGCACGAAAGAACTCACTTACTATCGCGGACCTAAGCACGTGCATCGGAAGAAAGGATGTATGCGCCTATATACATACAAACCCCAATTTAACTAAAATTAGCCTCGCAATGCGGCATTTAAATTAATTGCCTAAACATTTCGATGGATAATTTCTTGAAAATAAAACCTATAATCTTGGATCAATACAGCTACAATACCCGTCCATCCAAGTGTATACGGATGGGGTGGTAAAGAAAGCCCTTCCCACCCCATCATCGAAGGAAAATTGGCCGGTGTCAGATTGAGGTGGATATTCGATTTGTTTTCTTTCCCCTGTCGTTTGTGTTCTTAGTTTGATTGGTGACTTACAGCGTATGGTAAGGGAGGCAGACAATTGGGTTTCCTTGGGGGGACACAATTCGAAGCAATCAATATCCGTAGTAACGGTCGAAGGTAAGAAGAGTTTCAATGGAATATTTCACCGAATTCAGTTGGAATGTGTCGCTTCCATGGGGATATCGGGCTTCACTGTGGATGGAGACAATTTCAAAACAATCAATCAGCGAAGGTAATCATTGCTTGAAGACCCCTGTCAATCCTGGGGCAGGAAGCCTCTGTCGCGATAAAATAATACTTCATTGTTTGTAATCCTGGCGAGATGTCCCCTGGGATGACACCGCTAGTAGTGATGATGATGATGATGTTTATGCGATAGCCACAAAGGATGGTGGCGTCTTCTTCTTCATCGTCGTCGTCGTCGTCGTCGTCGTCGTTAGAGAGAAAAATGGAAATTAGAGAGATAAATCCTTTTCGCTCAAGGGACATAAGTCGCGCAGGACGCGATACACCTTGAGTATCTCTTTTTTTCCTACTTCGCGTCTGTCGTTTCTACCAGATTAACTGCGAGGCTGTGCTTCAGGAAAAGGTGCTAGAAAAGGGGGAATTATAAATTTATACCCCACTAAGATGGGAAATTTATGCGCCAAAGTGATGGCGTCCGGTGGGCAACAATCGTTGTTTTCACTCTTCACCCACTCTGCTGTGAGTTCTGCTAGTCCTGGGGGTGCCTTTGGGGTCGTTCCCTTCCGCGATAAAGTGGCACATAGTGGGGGAGGGGATTCTTCGTTGTGCCCGCATGAAATATTTGGATTTCCTCACTCACACATTGTCGGTGGCAGCAGTAGCGGGAAAGAGGGTAAAATATTATAATAAATTCAAAGTGGCGGAATCCTTTTTTTTTCGTCCTTTCTGTTCATTCATTCATTCTATTTGCTATTTGCACAATAATTTTTTATTGTTTGCTTTGGCATTTGGCACTTGAATAGATTTTGTGTGGCTGAAAATTTATTTTCCTTTCCCCGGGACAAGGAGGAGGACGAAAATCGAGGGAAAGATTTGGCGATTTTTTATATTTTCTTTTCGTTTCTTAAGACGTTTTCCGCTAGGAATATTAATGGGAACTGGAATTTGTTTCATTCTTCACTAAAAGTGGTTGAAAAGGATTCAAGGACATTCGGATTTTCTTCAAAAAGCATTTTCGTGAAGACTTCCTCTATTGCATTTTTTTCATTTAGGATAATGTGCGGTTTCAAGTGCGGATGGAGATTTTTTTTCCACTTAGACAGGAGTGGACGAATTTTTCAAAAAATTATTTTATTTTGGCATTTTTGCTAATATTGTCAGTATTAGCAGCGGAAGCTGCTTAGTCATGTGAAACGGATATTGTAAGTTTTTAGCAAAAAAAAAAAACAAATAAACAGGTACCTGCCGCACAAAAG
Source organism: Brachyopa scutellaris (assembly GCA_949775065.1). Classification (NCBI taxonomy): domain Eukaryota; kingdom Metazoa; phylum Arthropoda; class Insecta; order Diptera; family Syrphidae; genus Brachyopa; species Brachyopa scutellaris. The sequence goes on from OX459112.1 coordinate 191,868,369, forward strand.
AAATAAAGGCGATTACCTCTCAGAGAAATGAGAATATGTAAGCCAGGTGGTTTTAAACTTTCGAGTAAATCATAACTTATAAATAAGACAGTAGGCTTCTCTTTTGAAATGCAAATGCACGTGTTTCCGAACTGAAAAGCGTTCAAAAGTAGTGCTGCTGTCGTTTTTTCATTAAGTCGAGTGCTGATTTTTATTGTTGTTGATTTTTACGGGGCTCTCTTCGTCGTCCTCAAATTCAAGAAAACCGTTTTAATTTTGGATTAAGTGCACTTCCACAAAAAAAAAAAATGCAATCATAGATACCAGTCGTTGTAGCAGTTTTGGATGCTCCAACAAACTGGCGGATAGAAAATATGAAACCACTAGGAGCGGAATGTCGGTATCGGGGAATGGGTTCACTGTAAATAATTAACAACAGTGGCAGACTTTTTCAATCCAAAACGATGACAAGAAAAGTCAGGCAGTCGTTAAGACTATTCTGGAGTTTAGAGAACGTGGCTTTAGTAAAAACCGGCAAGCGACACAAAGAACCAATGCGAGACAGCAGCAAGGAAAGGTAAGGCGTTCTCGTTTATTGGTTATCGCATTATTATGAAAGCCAATAGACGCTGAATAAACATGGTTGAATGTCGTCTCTGGCATTTGGCATCATGAGTCATAAATATTTTTGTGCATTTTATAAGCTCCAAGGGTTTTAACGTCACACCCACGATGGCACTGGACATGTGTCTCTACCTGCTACCTCTCGATCATAGTGCACTAAGAGTCACCAACCTAAGTCTTTCCAAGAATAGCGACAAAGAACATTGCACTATTTTTATAGAAAACCAAATTGATAATCCAATAAGAACGGATGATACCCTCTTCACACTTTGAATTCAACACACCGTACAGAACATTGTACCCTGTGTGTGAAAAGTGGAAAAACTCGGCATAAAGCTACTGCAGTATTCAAAGGCGGGTCGAAAACTGCAAGCAGCACAGGTACTGTGTGGAACCAGATTTGTATCCTTAAAACTCCTGGATACCTACAACATTTTTCAGACAGAAGTTATAACCGTACTTAGAGCTGCAGAGCTTCTGAACTTTAAACGAATACGATATTGATATTTGGATCGACAGCTAGGCTGCGCTTAAGGCGCTCAGGGCATTATGCATGCAGAACTGGGAAGGCTATGTTGGATACCTGGTCACTCTGGGATAGAAGGCAACGAGTTTGCCGATGAGTTGACAAGGAAAGGAGGGAGCTGCCACTACCCGAGGCAGAGGAAGTTGCTCCATTGCTATGTTGCATCAAATCAAAGGTAAAAGATACGACTATGAGAAGGGCTGATCAAAGATGGTCTTCATTGTAGGACATAGGGTTTCCAAGGCAGTTTGGCGGGTACTGGACCGTAAAAGGACTAGTGAAATTCTTAGACTTTGCAGGGTACAAATGAGAATAACTATAGGAATATTATCTGGGCATTACCTTCTGGGCAAACACGCCAAGAGGCTCGGACTCATAGGCACGGATATTTGTAGATATTGTAATGATATGAGTGTAGCAGAAAACAGAGGATATCGCACATGTTACACTGAAAAAATTATCGTACATAATATCAATGAACGGTATTCATACAGCAAAATTAATTCATTTGTAAGAAAAATTCATTGATTTTATGTACAAAATCATAAAAAAATAAAATGTTTTTATGAACGATTCATTGTTTGTATGAAATCGCGTTCATAAAAATATTTGTATTAGAAATTTGGGGAATGAACGCTGTTTCTTATTTTTAATGAAGTTTTTCGTAAGCGTATAAACTATTCATACAACTGTCCATCACGAGTTTTAAGAAAAAATACACTGAAGTAATGAAAATAATCTTTGAATTACAGAAAAAAAGAAAATTAATGTATAGATTCATACGCATTATGTATCTATTCTCAAAAAGTATGTATCAAGTCATAAGCAGTATACCGATTCATAAGGGGTATGTATTTTGTTCATAAACTGTAAGTATAGATACTCAGAGGTTTCGAATGTGTAAATAGTTATACACACAATGCATTCGTATTTATTTTATGGCTTTGGCGTAGTGGTAGTCGTCGTCGCTTGTCACGCAGAAGGTCCGCGGTTCAAATCCAGATGTATGTAAGTATTTATTTCTATCAAAAAAAAAATAAAAAAAAAGTTGAAGAGTTTCAGAAGTTAATAACAAAACCTACTACTACGAGAAGGCATAACACTGGCAGTAGGATAGTATGGCATGGCTGTAAGAGTTCATCACACAAAAACTATAATAAGAAGAAACATCTGGAAAAACTTCTGTGAAACATATGCAAGTACAAAAAAAACTCTCCAGTTATCCGGGACACCAACCCATAGAGCTAGTTGAAACCTTACAAATGAGTTGTCTGTCTCTCTTCTCCTTCATGTGCTCGCGCTAATTTATGAATGTCATTCATCGCTAATTTATGAATGTCATTCATTAATTTTATGCATAGATTCTTACTTTTTATGAACGATTCATAGCTGCATGAATATATTCATAAACGTATGAACGGGGATACATATTCTGTAAGAATTTGATGTTTAGCTCAATTTTAATGAACTTTTTCATTTAGAATATGAATTTTTTCATTTATATCATGTACCTTTTTGGTTCAGTGTATGTGTGCCCTATAGCACGCAGTCAAAGGAACATTGCAGGCTCCTACTTCTTTAGTAACTTGGAGGAGGTAGACCGAACCAACCATAGACTGGATCTAAAATTTAGCTGCGCAATAAAATGCTTTGAGGAAATTGTGGCGGTTTAGGTGCCATCACTGGATGGATGGTGCCGAGTGTTTTCGAGATGGCTCAGCCTTTCAACCTCTGAACCTCTCTCAACCTAACCTAACCTTTCCAGAATTTTCAAGGGACGAGGAGATAACTCGAATCTGATCATCACCAAGCAGAGCACTGACAGAGGAAAACAGACACTTAAGAGTTACTTATTCACGGAGTTGAAGTACTTAGGTAAAGTTGAGCTGAAGGACCTCTTGCGATTAGTTCTTTTCACAGTTTCGCAGGGTAACACATTGGATACTATAGATCGAATTGGTTTGTCTATGTGGACAGTAAATCTGGCTAGAGGGCAATCAGCTACCAATTTGGGCTTGATTCATAGTATAGAACTGAGCACGATCAGACCGTGAGTAGCGTTTTAGTGTGAATCAAGCTTTAAGATTACCTTATGTGCGTGAAGTTTTCACATTAAATTACAGTGGCTGTGACACTGCAACCTCAGACAAGGGGCCGCTGATAGCGAGTGACAAGGGTTTGAGGGTTGAATTCACTTATTTTTCATTGGTGGCCGAAGCTTTCTTTTACTTTGGATCTAAGTAGTAGGACCTTGATACTGTAGGCATACTCATTATTTATTTTTTAAAAACAAGTGAAGCGTGATGCTGTATGCTGTAGTTCGTCTGTTTTCATATCCACTGGCTGGATGGATGGTGGTACATCAACCTGCCGAAGGACACACGTTTAGTGTTTTTGGGAGCCACCTTTGTGTCGCAAGACATAAATTTGTTGCTCCTTCTTGATGTTTCAATAAAAAATTCGTTCTGAATCTATTAGTGGACAGCAAAGGTGAAAAGTTCTAAAAAGCCAACAAAAAAAAACAAGCCATTAGCTAACCTATGTACATACATCCCTGTATGTAGGTTGTAACTGGAGTCTAAATAAAGAAGGAAAAACGAACAATTGAATTAATTGAATCTGGAAACTGTTCCGTCAGTTCCGGTTTTCTGTTAGTCCCTCGACTTCGTCTCAATCACTCTCTGCGCAAAATAAATTACATTTTTCATCTCTTTGTCTACCACAGAAAAACTCTTTTTCACTAAAAAGAAAATAATTGTGCACCCGTCCAATTCTGGAGCAGAAAACTCTTCTTCAATTAATTAGCAAGACAATTTGTCCTCTTCTTTGTGGAAAAGTGAGTTTTTCTGCTTCTGTCACATTGGTCAAGATAAGAACAACAGTTGTCACGTTTCCTGAACAAAGCCAGTGACAACTACTCAAGACGAACTGGCTACTAGGATCACAGCATTATTTTTTATAAAATAATTCTACAACCCCCACCCAACAACTCTTACCAGAAAGAGTTGTACCCAAAATCTAATTGTCTCTGCTCAAAGAATGGAAAGTGACAAATACAGCTTCATGCAAATGGCAGTTATGTCCTCTCAGTCATTTTTCGCTTCAAGCTGAAGGGGGTTGGATGGCTCTCTACTGCCTCTCATCCTCAGGCTATAGATGAAGTGCAAAAAGATCCACCAAAGGCAACCCTCTGGCCATTCGGACGAAGCAAAAGCAACACAAGAACACAGCACTGACCTAGTCTCAATGTGAGTTTAATTAATTTATCCAAGTTATACGCAGCAGCGTGTTTAGAAGGGGGCTGGGGTGCACGCTTGGAGAGATATAATAACAACCCCTAAACACAACCGCCTCCCATCTCGACCCTCATTCAGTTTCCAGATAAATTAGGTAATCATTCGTATCGTTCGTATTTCCTTTCTGCTGTCTCTTGGTGCCATCTTATATTTTATTTCAGTTGTTTTCCACCAATTTATCCCGTTTAACGTTTGTCACTTCACCCAAAGTGTGTGTCCTGTGTGCCGTGCGCCGAGGGCCGAGAGTGTGAGTGTATCTAGAGAAATTGCAGTAATAAAATCGGAATAGATGGGTGTGGGAAATAACTGTGGCGGTGTTTGGAAAGGTAATAAATTTTTCAACTTAACAGAAGTAAATGGAAAAGAGCAATGAATCACTTACCTTTGGCAATGGACGAAGACCATCTAACCGAGGGACACTGTGAAGTGTTTACTTTTAATTTTAAATGATAAGACGTTCCGTAGGAGGGTGCTTGCTCTCCTACCTTGAATCCTGTGAAAAGGAAAATCAGATTACAGAGTACAGCTAGTCCATTGGAGAATATACGAAGGCACAAGTGGTAAATGGACGTTTGCGACATGAAGAAGAGGAATGAGAACGAGAGCAAAGGCAAAAGAATAAAGTTCCATACATTTGAGATAATCATTGGTACCGTAAAAGTTGTATCTGCTTGTACTCGAGGCAGGGCAGGTGGAACTTCTTGAAATTGTTTTGGATTTTAAATGGAGATGTAATTTAATTGACATAATGGAGGTGGACTGTTTTAGAGGTACTTCTGCCGAGGGTCACGTGCCCTATTAATGTTTAATTTATTCACAGGTGATAACAGACATTTTGTGACTCTTTTTTTCCCTCTGAATACTTAATGTGGTACTTGAGAGTTTAGATTGCACTTTTAATTAGCAACGAACAAATATATTTCAGTTGACAGGATGTTTGTAGGAAAAATAAACCCAAATTATGCGTAAATCATATTTTTATTTGACATCCTTAAAGGGTTTAGGAGCGTTTTCAGGTCACCTTTCATCAGAAGAAACCAAGACAAATGTTCGTATTCTTGAAGGTTTGAGTTTGCAGAGCAAGTTGAAACGTTGATGCTTCCTGATTAGTCCAGTGATTCCACTTATGTGTTTCACTAGTTTCGTTACTCTTGAGCGTCTTGATATAATTTTGACAGTTACCATAGAGGCATTACCCGCAAAATGATGGATCTTTCTTTGAATTGGTCCCCAGGAGTCTGTCTGCCATATTTTAGATCTTTCAGAACTTCGTGTCGGAATCTACGTCTAACTCAATCAACTAAAATATTCTATAAATCTCAGCAATTGCTTTACCAATCAACACTTCACGCACACACACACTATCCATAAAGTCCTTCATTCAAGCTAAGCACACATCCCCTGATTTATTCAGTAAATAAAACGCATCAAGTCAATTAGGCATTTTTATGAACAGATAAACGAGGCGAGCTTAAATCTCAGCACAACTAGCAGTATGTTGGAGTATGTTTTTCTGTAGAGATCCTTGCAGAGCTGAGCAGGAGAATGAAAGAAGCCAACGCCAGGATTTTGATTTTTTTTAAATTGTTGCCTGCCTTCAAATTGATTCCAATTGAAATCAAATGATAGAAACATCAGTACAGAGTAGAGAGGGAGCATCAACCTCCTGCCTCCTACTATGATGTTAGATAAGGACGACGACGAATGGATATACACCCTCTGGCTGAGGATATTCTCCTCTAAATGCTAAGGGTTGGTGTAATGTTTATCGAAGGCAAAAAAAAAAATATAGAAGAAGAAGAAAAACCCATCACAGAAGAGCAATCAATTTTGTTTGAACAGAAAATCTGTGCGATGAAGAAGGAAAAAACAAAAAAAAAATAAAACTACTTCGGCAGTATCTTCAGTTCTAGTTGCTAGCATTCAGTACTATTCCCGTTGATTCGAACGCAATGACGTACTTGTATACCTATACAGATATCTGTTTGTATGAAGGTTTTAATGAAGATTATATTTACAATATCGAGTCAATACCAATTTAGAGAGATACACAGCGAACGAACTACGGTATAAGTGTATTACTTTGCTTCATTGATCCTTAGAGCTCTTTACGTAAATATCAGATTTAAAAGTGGCACTGCAGGCATACACTGGCAGTATGGTTACTATTTGAAGTGCATATGGAAGTGAAGTGTGAACTATAAGACGTGACTATGTACTCTTATATCGGTTCTCTTCAAATATGTATATTACTTGCGAAGTCTTGAAACTAGTAAGACTGAGGTGTTATGTCAAAACTTCAATACCCTTTAGGTAAATAATGAAAAAGTCACTGGGCATGCGAATTCGAATTAACCCGAATAGTGCTGTAATTATTTTTTTCGAATGTCCCGTTATTGATCTCAACTGTATGGTTTTAACACATATGACATTCTTTTATGGTTTTTTGTGTGTGACCGTACGGTCACGCTGGCACAATTCGGGTTAAGGTATCTGCAATGTGTATCAATCATTTCCATGTAAGGTTAGGTATGGTTGTATGTGATTAACATGGCACATTAAAAAAATCAAAGAGCAAACATTTCATTTTTTAAAATTTGTATTACCTACGAGTAGTTTAAGAAACACTAGTACACCAGTGCGATAAATCTCGCAACCGTTTACGGTTTACGAATGAAAATAAAAAGGATGTACAGTGTATCAGTCTCTTATTCGAACACCTGACGTAGCAATATTTATTTAAGGAAAAATCAAACAAATTGGGTAGATACTGCAAAATTTTATTGATTTCAGTAAGAATACATAAGAATAGAAAAATCAACTTCAATTAATACAATTATTTCAAATAAAGTATTGAAAATTGTTCATAATAAACATAAAATTAAGAAAAATATGGTCAATTTCGTATTCGAACACTTTGATATTAAGTCAATTTGTTTACATTATAACTGAAAACTAATATTTTGCATCAAAATCTTTGTTATCTAAAACCTGTTTAAGATGGCTGGGCATGGATTTGACAATTTTTTCTGTAATTTCAGGGGTAATTTTTACCCACTTTTCAATAAGCCTTTCTTTGAGATCATTTTCGTTTCTTATACCAAATTTTCTTTCTCTGCGGTCCAAATCCTCCTACAAATTCTTTATGACATTAATATCGAGTGACTATGGAGGTGTTTCCAATACTTTTCGAGAGTGATAAAGAAGCCATATTCGAAATAAATAAGCTTTATGCTTGGGGTCGTTATCCTGGTAAATGGTAAAATTGTGCTCGAGCCCCTTTTGAACAGAATTTTCCTTCAGATTTGGCTTCGATATCTCATTGTATTGCTTATAGTTCATATTTATTCCTTAAATTAAATGCAATCGTCCCACTCCAGCTGCGGAAAAACACTGCCACACCATTACCGAACCGAACATGTTTGACTGTCCGCCTTGTTATGAGGAAGATATCTGGTAGTTCTTTTTCGCCAAACTATTTGTCTGCCATCCGACCCATGATCATATATTAAGTCGTCTGTAAATACATTTTTTGGTTTATTTTCGATATGGTTTTCATGTTTTAACCGATTAATGATTGTTTGGATGGTTGATCTTGGCCGACCTACCAAACTTGATATCCCACTTATAAGATTTTCCGTCTCCGTTATATTTGTTTCGTTCCCGCAATTCATTTGATATCTCACCTTGCATTCTACTCATTTTTTCAACAAATCTCGAGTAACCTTACAAAATAATTTTTTTTTCATTAGCTCTCTTTGAAAAATAATAATTCAATGCAAAAGACAACTTTGAAAAGCAACAAATTAGTAATTTTTATTTTTTTATGAATAAACGATCGGTGTACGAAAACGAAATTGAGCGCCTTTTTGGCCATTTTTTATTTTTTTCTATTTCCAAACCAAAGTGAATGTTAACTACTGTCAAAGCTAAATGGAGTGCAATTGCTCAATATCCAGTAAGAATACTTAACTATATTTAACTTAATATCTCAAGTCGTTTTTGATCAGGAATTCAATGTTTTTCTTAATAGCTGGTGTACGAATATGAGTTTGATACACTGTAGGTAATAGGTTACCATGTTTTTCTCTTAATAACTTTACTCATATGCACTTTTTCAAAATTGTTTATACTGATGAACAAAGTTGATAAGCTTTCGATCAGTGTAAGAATCATTGAAATCGGTGCAGAAATAAACTCTCAGGAGGAATCACAAGCTCTTCCGCTGGCGATTTAATTATATAGATGTACATTTTAGCACAAAAATGGTTCATTCAAGATAACTAGAAGAGGAAAAAAAATTATTTTAATTTTGTATATGAGCTACATATACATACATATGTCGTTGGAATAGAATAGTCTTATCTTGGACTTTGTGGGCCTCATCAGAGCTTGCACAGTCGAATTGGGTATCATTTTAGAAGCTTTCAAATATTTTATTTTAAATCATCAATATTTTCAGCTACTCGGGAATATTTCCCTGACTTCGTTTTAATTATTGCCCAATAGCCATTAATTCCGGGCAGTGTGGTTAATCGACATCATTCCCTACGACGTGTTTTATATTTTGCTGTCGGTAACACTCCCTAACAAGCGATGAGTAGTTGCCAAGTCAGGCCAAAATATTGTCGAGGTCGTATGTTTTCTAATAAAGCGGAGAAAGACTTTTTTCAAAAATTCTTTTAAGTAGGTAAATTTCCGAATTGATGGTCCCCGTTGTCACAAATGGAGTGCTGCATTTTCCACATTGGCAAATCGCAAATCGCCAAACCATAATTTTTTTTTTAAATGTTTCTCTCTTTATCGTCTTTAATCTTTCAGAAACTTTGACATTGTCAATGTACCGCGCAATGACCGGCAATCCATTTTGATGTAAGTGTAAGTCTCGTTATCTATTAAAATGCAAGAGTATTTCTTGTCCAACAAGTGTCGATATAATTTTCGACTTCGCTGTATAATGATTTCTTGTTGTTTATTTTCTCTTTTTGGTGCAAAAAAAAAAAGTCTTCTAGCGCCGAAGACATAGTTGAAACGGTAAGTTCTAATTTCATTTTTTTATGAGCAAACTTCAAAAAAAGCTAGACGAAATCGCAAGACAAGAGAAGAAGACTGAGAAGGAAAATTTGGGAAATTTTAATGTACCATGTCACCACACATTCAACATAAAACATTGGAGGGTATTTTGGGAAAACAATCATCATTCAGCTGCCAATATACATACATACATGGAACATAGGTATTGAGAACAATATCTTTATTCTATAAATGTGAGATACGTTTACAATTATTACAAAAATGACGGGTTCAGTTCAAGCCTTCATAACTAACCTATATGTCTGTACTTCTTAGGCGATTAAATACAATTTCTCCAAAGTTAGGTCTGTTATTGTATCCTTTTATAGCGAGAGGAAGTTTTTTTTTTGTTCAAGATCTAAAAATAATCTCAGAGTGAAACTATTTTTCAGCAACAAACTCTCCACATTATTTTATTTTATGTGTGAGTTTGTCCTTCAAACTTATTCACTACCATCAGAGTACTTAATCAATTTGACGAGAATACTAATTATAACACCAAACACGCACTATTCATAAACATACCGGATACACACGACATCTTTCACTTCAACTCTTTAACAAAAATAAGCTTTACTCTCACAGAGGCTTAAACGTAATTAAGGATATTCTATTAGAAAATTTCAAAATTGAAAACAAAACAGAAGGAGAAAAAAAATAATGTGAATGTCATTCTCTTGTTCTAAATTTTATGCCTAGAATACGGGTGAACGCTCAAACATGTCCGTGAACTTTTCAAATGAAAAACTAGATTAAAGGATTCCCACATCCAATTTAACCCTCGCCTCAATTCGGATCACAGGTTTTCTCTGTCACTTGCCTTGGTATGTATTTCCGCTTTGCCCGCCGGCCGGGACAGAAATGGATTTTTTACTATTTTTTTTTTTTAGTCAAGGATTAACTTTTGTTTTTTCTTTTAGAAAATTTGTATTCAAAAAGTGAAGCATTTTTCGGCTCCGTTGCCCATTAGTAGTGGTGGTGGTGTGCCATCATTAGGAGAGCCCGTTGAAATTTCTTTCTCCTTTCGCCTTTCACCTTACTACAGTGTTATATTTTTAGTTCAATCCGAAGGATTTTATTCCAGAGTGGCATACCAATGGGGACCTTGCCTACGAGATAGTCGTCGTCGGATACACATTTAGGGCAGTTGGCAGATGCCAGACGAAAGAGGAAGAGACGACCATTTAACGTTCGTATAGAAAATGACACGACGACGACGCTGATATAGACATGAATAGTTTGTCTCAAGTGCCACGCTAATTATGAAAAGAATTGTTGTTATAGTGAGATTTAGTTTTAGCGTGAATATAAAACTTTTTTTCTTCGTTTACTTTTGAAATTTAGATTTTGAACGACTTCGGAAAGGAGAAAGATTTTCAAACTTCATTTAGGTTATCATTGTCACAGTTTTAGGGGTAGTTCCTGACAAAATGCATTGAAAATGACAGGTGGATATACATATAGTGGTGGACATAAGAAATAGGACACTTAATATAATATATAAAAAAAAGATGTGTACCTACATACACATTCAGCCACAAACAACCAAAAAGAGTTACCTATAGTTAACTTTTCCTGCTATCGAGATAGCAATCAAACACATCATCGATCACAATGTGAAAAGACGTTTCTTTTCCTGGTCACATAAGTAGCACACAATCTTTGGGCGTAGTTTTGCTATTATTTCTTTAATATTTAATTATTATGAAATAATTCATTAGAAAGGAAGTATATTAAATGCTTAACTTAGGCAATATTAAGAACATATCAGGAAATGTCTTTAAATATGGGGAAAGGACCACATTGCTTAGACCTTAGATAGAAGAATCACGACAGCTCATCTTCAATTTTAAGATGGTTTCAAATATTTCTGAGCAGCTACAATGCTCCAAAAACTTTATCTACAATGGCTTATGTCACGTGGAGGTATTTTGGAATGTCAAATATGTTGTGAGAGCTCCAATGCCCATGAAAACTACTTCAAAACTACTCTACAGAGTTAGTGCAACCATCTCATTTTTGAGGTCTTTATCCTTCTGTCAATGACTAGGTCCGGCCAGACCTTTCGCACTTTCAAAACCACTTTTTTCTAATTAATCGGGTCGTATTAATAAAACCTGACTTCACTCAAATATATTGCTCAGATTCTGAGCATTTGCTCGAATTCGTATGCGAGAGAACTTACTTGAGCATTGGCTTGGTTCGAAAAGGGCGTTTGCTCAGATTCGTATGAATAAAAGGCATAAATCTGAGCATTTGCTAGGAGAATTCCAAGTCTGCAATTTAGCTGACTCAGAGCGTTTGCTCCGTATTTTTTTTATGAAGGTCCAGCCAGACCTATTCCATTGATTGGAAGGTGGCGAAACTTCCATTGACAAAAGGGTTAAGCTATTGAGGAAAATCTTATGAGTTAACATTCCATTAGTGTATCTGATAGAACCATTAGAAGGCGATTACAGGGAAAATAAACTTGAGAGGGTGCGAAGCACAGAGAAATCCGCTCATGGCATAAAAAAAAAATCCAAAAGCAAGAAAAACCTTTGCAAGGGAATTCCTCCAGAAACCGATGCTTTTGTTGGAAATATGTACTTTGGAGTAATGAATCCGACTAGTGCGGGTTCGGATTGAATGCATAAAGGTATATTTCTACTTAACCAAAAACAGAAATCCAAAATAGATCATCAAAGTGGTTAAAACGGTGGAGAAAATGTGATGATATAAACTGGTTTTCTTGGGACGGGGTGGGACCGATTCTGAAGATTACCACAAAAATGGACAATTACGTCTATAAACCATGATCATATTTGCTGAGGACAATATACCACTGCTATGGGGTTTTGTTTGCACTTCCCGCCTTGTATGGTTTTGTCTTGGTGATCGAAGTATAAACGTTTCAGGGTGGCCAGCACAATTTCCTGATTCGACCTCGATCGAGAACCTACGGAACGACGTCGGGCAATACAAAGATATAGTCAAACCATGAAATGCTGCGAATTGTGGAAACAAATACAAGTCGCCAGGAGGTCGTCTATCCTAAAAACACATTGTGAGGTTTAAGTGGAGAGTCTTCCGAGAGAATATGCAGCTGTGCTCAAAAATAAAAGTTTTCCGGCAAGATGCTAGCTTTAAGCCTTTGTTCATAAAGCAATTTACCTAAATTTCATATCTTTGGCGTAACGAAACATATGTGATCAGGTATGCTTTAACAAATATGTGTATATTTTTTTTAATTTTCAAGAAAACGATTTTTAGCTAGTGATAATCTTAAAGTGTGATTAATCCTATTAGTAGAAAAGGCATTTATTTTATTTCAAATTTTACAATTATGTTTATACTGAGAAAAAGTGTGCTATTTATATGTCCACTACCGCATTGCGAATACCCTATTCGTTCAGGTAGAAACATTCATTTAACAAAACCTTTTCGATCTTTTCATAAATCTCATGAGGTCTATAAGCGGTATCTTACCCAGGTCATCCAGGAAGTCGAAGAACCGTGCTTCCATACAAGACAGGTGCCATTCTTAAAGAGCCGGGCAGTGGCATAGAAGGTGTGCTACAAAATCTATTTCATCTTCATCCATTCAGCTTATACAGAAGTCATTTGTAAGGATGCCGTCTCTTCTGGTCATGTTTCCTATTATACAGTGTCCGGTTATAACACCGACTAGTACATGAATTTAGATTCTCTCATAGAAAGTAGGAATATTTTTCTTTACGGGGTCGATTGCGGGCCAAAGGTTACGGGTTTTGGCACATTCGCTAGCCTTGCGCCATCGGTCCTCAGCTAAATTAGTGGTGATGCGGTCTATTAGATTTTTAGCTGTATTGAAAGCTGGTAAGACCCGTCTGTCAGCTAGTGTTATATTCATATCAGAGTCTTTCCTGGCCAGTCCATCCTGCTGTTTCGTTTCCTTCTATTCCCGCATGTCCAGGTACTCAGCAGAGTAAAACTGCATGGTTCTTTATCGCTTTAAGTGCCGTGACTGTGAAACACTCCTTTATGCATTTTTGGTTCTCGGAAGTGGAGTCCAATCCCAGTGCCTTAATATTTCTTAACAATATATCTCTGATTGAAAGACAATAGTCGGCTTATCGATAAGACTGATTTAGGCTTGGTACACACATGCGATTGCAGTCGCACGACTATTCAGTCGCAAAAAATAGAACACATAGCTATCAATGTAAATGCGCGCACATGAAACCTATTAATCGCATCGTATCATGTGCGCGCACTTACATTGATAGCTATGTGTTCTATTTTTTGCGACTGAATAGTCGTGCGACTGCAATCGCATGTGTGTACCAGGCCTTATGCGAAGTTCTTCCGAGAAGACACCTGCTCTGGTACCTTTCTTTGTTTTTGAGCCATCTGTAAAGACGGATGATCCGATGATGGCATTGTCGGAGTTGTTCCAGATCCGTCGGTCTGGTATAGAGACCTTTAGGTATGTATCTGGTGAAGTCAAGCTGGGGTTTCTAGTAAACTGCGCAGCGCATGAGTCCTTTTTGATTGAAAATCTCAAATATGACCGTGTGTCCAGACAAACAGGGCCTCTAGTTGACACTCTCTCTTAAATTGAGAGCTCCTTTGGTTGCCGTGTTTCTTATGTAGAGATCAAGTTCCGGAGTGGACTTGAGCGCACTTGTTATATACCTATAGACAGGCTATTCTTTGTACCTTATTCAGTTTTCTAAGGTAAACTTTGATGTTAGTCGCACCCCACCAGATTATTAACTCGAAGGATTAGTCTTACAATCGCTGCCCCCATTACTTCGCGAGAGTATTTTTGCAGGCATAGAGTCCTTTTTTCATTCCTTCTTCTGTGTTCCGTTTCCAGTTTAATTCGGAATCCAATATGATGCCCAGATATTTAGCTACCGTGGAGATTTTGAGGCGCGTGTCTTTCAGTCTTTTTTTCTTTTTATCTTCCTGTGAACGGATATAGGAATATAAAAACGATTTTCATTGTACCAATGAGATGGCATAGAAATCCACTAATTTGCGCTATCAACTGCCAGATCGATAGACTTAATTCCGATGACCTTTCCCCTCTCGTTTAAAAATTCCCATTTTTCCTTCAGCAATTTACTCAAAACAAAGCCATAAGCTGCCGCCTATTTGTATATTTAAATTCACAGCGGCTTTTGGTTAATGCGGATGTTAAAATTATGAAAATGCCAAAAATAAATACGTACTCCATCCTTTGCTGACCTGCAAAGGTCATAAAGATTTTTTATAGTCAACCTACTGGCATTTACACTTTAACGCGCGTGTTGACCTGACCTATTACTTGGATTTTAAATACAACAACACAGTGTAGTAGTTTAACTTAAAACTCTCATAATCCTTCATGAGTCCTCAGTTACGGTAGACATACATATTATGTATGTATGTACATGTCCTCTTCAGATCATCTTCATTGTTACCATCAGCGCAGTGCCATCCATTGTCATCGCCGAGTAAACAACAGACTCAACATCAGTACATACTCGTGGATCTAAACACACACCGATGTGGGGGAAGAGAAAGCATTTTGTTGATTCATAAAGGTCAGCCCCGTTAAAATCGGTACCAGGTCTATATACCCAGTACAACAGTCATTATCGAGTGACATAAAGTTTGCCATTGAGATGGGGAAAACCAGTGAAAGTAGAAGAGTATAAAAAGTCCTGCAAAAGTTGTTCACATAATCATGAATCAGCAGGAAAAGATGTAGGCATGTACATATGCGGAACGATTCAACTAATATGCTCCATCACCCACCCCGCTGACTGTTGATAGGCGCATCACTTGCCGGTCATGACGATTCGATGGGGTTCGAATGGAAAGGACGATCAAATAAAATCTTGCCATCCGGGGTAAATGTTAGTACCCTACCCACTCCTTATGTCCTTGATTCTTTTGTGCCAGTTGGAAAACATAACTTTACATAATACGAGCACAAGTGTGTGCATGAGGCATCATCCCTTCCACTACTTGGTCTGGGGTCTGCCACCACCCTAGGTACTCGTAGTGTATAGTGCGTTGCGGGTGTGGTAAGGATTTGCCGGGTATTATCGCTAATCTGTGGAACGTGTGCAAAAGATATTTTCTACTCATTTATCTGACGTCCCTGTTTGTACGGACTCACATGCTAATGTTATAAACTAGAGAGTGTATAATCGGGGTATGTAAATACATATACTCGTACTCGTACACTCATGCGTTCAGCGTCTGTTAATATTGGTAGTTCGTCATGATAATGGCACTTCAGCCAAAGGCCCACTCTGACACAGGGCAAGGAGAAGGACATGAATACGAGGTACCGGTCGGGTTTAGTCTTCCACAAATACAAGTCGTTCACCATTGACCATCTTGAACAATGTAAAAAGGCCGTCGTCGGCACACATACCTACGCATATTTGCATCCATCAGGAACTACTTTCGAGCACATGATAAAAGGATTCGCCTTTCTGTGAGGCAACTGAAATATGATTTATGGTCGCTAGTTTATGTGAAGGTTATTGAATCGAAGAACTTAATGGGTTGTCCTTTTCGAAAAGAGCTGGGATTTTACTGGCTTATGGTTGGGATATTCTAATCGGCCGGCAGAGTATAAGCTTTTGTTACTTTTAATATTTAACGTAGTCTGAGATAAAAGCGAAACCAATCAAAATCACGATTGGACATCTTTCATCATCGGTAAATGTCAGCTAGTTGTGTACCTACCATACTACTGCCGTAATGGGAATTTTGTTTTTTTTTTCAATCTTATAGACTACTTCAAATAAACAATATTAAGTTAATCAGAAACCAACGAAAAAACGCGATTTCTAAATTCTGCTCGTAATAAGCAAAAATCAACTTCATTGCACAGCTCATTGTAAGTGCTTATGCATCTTGTAATAAGATCATTAGAACCATAATTGGTTCTATGCCTTTCTGGAAAAAACAAACTTCTTACCCGCAGAGACCTTTGGGGAGCATACATATTTAATAGAAAAACCAAGTTTGGTGAAATAATGAAAATTAATAATATCGCGAATAAACATGATGGACGTTGCATTGCGTCTGAAACTTAAGGATTGCAAATCAATTAATTGGCACCTTCTATCATAATTAGGAAGCACATCAAACATATTTAATTTACGAACCGCATATCTCGTGAAGTTTTTTTTGAACTCTTTCCAATCTGAGTTCGTGATTATGGTGAATTCCAAATGATGGATGAATATTCCAAATAAGGTCTGCCTAACGAGTAGTAGATAACTTTAAGGCTATGTAAATCTCGAAAGTATTTACTATTACGCTTAAAAAACCCCAACAAAGAGTTAGACTTGGCAATGGTATAATCATAATGCAAGACATATTTTATTTTATTATTAAACATGACCCCTAGATCCTTCACTTCATCCAATCGCTGAAGTCGAAGATCGTTTATACAATAATTATGAAAAAGTGGAATGGAAATTCGATAAGCCGAAACAATTTTACATTTTGAAATATTAAGTTCCAGGGTATTATGATTACACCATTCCGATAATCTTTTAACCCATTAATGACGAGAGTCCAAAATGTTCGATACAATACTGAAATTTTAAGGCGCGGCTTGTATTGTGTGCAGAAACCTAGATGAGATTTTTTTAAATTTTTTTTTAATAAGGTTTGGACACACTAGGCTGTTACATATATGTAACGTTAGTCCTGATACCACAAACATCGTATAAATAGTAAGACTGTATACATGCAAGCAAATCATGTATTTTATTTCAATATTACTTAACTTTAGGTGGCGCTACAGCTCAGGGTGAACCTGGGCCTGCTTCTCGCAAGCATTTGAGTGTGCGTATTATATTTTTGCACGAATGGAAGGGACCTACAGTTTTTTGCCGACTCCGAACGGCGAGTTGAGAAGCTCATCATGACAAATGATACTCTTTGAATGCTTGACAGATATTCGGAATAGGTGGTACCGTGAAAAAAATTTTTTAGGTGTTGGGCCCGGGCAGCATTGCGTAGTAGTCCAGCGCACTTACCACTACACCACGGTGCATTTTATTTCAGTATTATTTTTATTTATTTCATAAATTTAAAGATATTTAAAGATAATTTTTCTGGAAGCAAGCTACACATAAGCCTACATCGCACTTAGAACACATTGTAGTACCGTGTGATCTGCATAGCGAACCTGCACATCGTCATCTTTTTTTATTGGGGATCTTAATAATCAAATGGTCCACTCGATCGTAGCGAGCATTAGCATTTTCGGTTTCCATTTTATGTCTACGAAAACCATCAGGAGGTTTCGGGTCACCAAGAGTCCGCCAATAAAACCGTGCTATCGAATGCTTGAACTGAAGCCCGGGTAAATTGGAGCCAGCTTTTTTGTGGAGTAACCAATCGTTTTGATTTGAAACATCTATCAGTCAAAGCCAAGTTAAAATGGACGACCACAATTTCTTCCCTCTAACACCTATTCGGTAGTTGTTTACATTTCGGTCCATACGGTTCGTGCCACCCATGTTTGCATTATACCATGCAATTGCATAGGGTCGTGGAAGATCCATAGCTTATGGTCTTTCCGGAAATATGTGGACACTTTTGTAACTGGATTTTTTCCAAAAAGTATAGACGCAACACTCACAATGGAACTGTCAACCCATTTCAGCAGAATTACAATTCAATTGTACCACGATTTGCATTCTTCAATTCCTTTTTATTTCTTAAATGACAAGAAGCCGGAATGCAATTTTCGCCTCTTTGTTTTATCCTACCAAGACGAATAATACAAAAAGTAATCAGATACAAAGCCTGCTGCATACGGACTTATGTTACATAAATGTATTTTCCGTCACAAATTATGTTATGTTATATGCGGACTAACGTTACATATATGTAACAGCATCCAAAAACCTGAGCGATCAGGCAAACGGATTTCCAAAAAATATTTTTGTTTCAGGTATTTGCTTCTATACATATGATACAATAACACAACATTCATATTTTTTCTTACAATATACAGTAAGTTCACTGAAATAATTAACAAACAAATGCCTACCTTCCGCTCATCCCCATTTTGCTATCAACTCAAATTCAAATATGTAAAAAATCTTCTATTGTCAAAAAAATCACAACCAAAATGCAGTATTTTCATGTTATTCTCCTTAGAATCCTTTACACTTTACATTGCATAAACTTTAAACTCAGAAGTCGATGAAAAACAAATAGTAATTGTTTTAAACAAATAAGGTGGCCCAGTGTTACATTTATGTAACGTGAGGCTAAAATGGGTTAATGTCTGATTCCAAACGAATGCAATCAGTAACATTATTTACACGAGAAAATAGTTTTAAAACATCCGCGAATGTCAAAACCTTACAGAATTTAAATATTTCGTGAACATCATTGATAAATAAAATAAATAGCAACGGGCCCAGATGACTACCTTGTGGAACGCCCGACGTTATTTCAATTCCACGAGAAGTCCAACCATCGACCTTTACCATTTGCCTTCTATTAGTTAAGTAAAGAACCATTTCAGCATTGAGGAATGAAAACCCAACGATTCAAGTTTGGCTAAAAGTAAGGTTTTGGTGAAGTCTCTGTAGAGTATATCAACTTGTAAACGTTGCTCAAAACTGTTAAAAATATATAATTACATAATAAAGCTAAATTAGTGGTACATGATCTACCACGAACGAAGCCATGTTGATTATTTGAAATAATCTCTTTTGCCGCGAAAAAGAGTTTTTCCTTAACAATACTCTCAAATAATTTGGGTATTGCCGAAAGCTTGGATATAGGTCGATAATTTTCCACTTTTTGCCTTAGACCACCTTTGAAAATAGGAATTATAAAAGAATATTTCCAATCATTAGGGAAATCACCAGACACAAGTGACTGGTTGAAAATTATTTTAAAAGGATGAAAAACGGATAATAAACATATTTTTAATGGTGCAGTGCAATAACCCCCACGGAAATAAGGCCCGCGGCTCTTATTTCTCAAAAAAAAAGGAAATAACACCCGCGGGCCTTATTTCTCTTTTGAAGTGGCTATAAGGCCCACCACAAAAAAACATTAAGATTTTTCAAATCGAATCTTTAGTTTTTGTAGAGCGATAGTGAAGTGAAAAATTCGGCAAATAAGATTATACGTTTTTGAAATATATCGTGGATGCTCATCGTTTCGACGAATGCTTTAGAAGTGCCATGACATAAGGCCAAATTTTGAGCATGGTCCAGAAGTAAAGATTCAATTTAAAAATTAGATATTTAGTTTTCGAGCATATATAGAGCAATAGTAAAAAATTCGCGCGAATTTGCTCCATCTTATGCTCGAAAACTAAATATCTAATTTTTAAATTGAATCTTTACTTCTGGACCATGCTCAAAATTTGGCCTTATGTCATGGCACTTATAAAACTAGATTCAAAGCCAAGGATTCTTCGAAACAATAAGCATCCACCATATATGTTTCTCAAAAACGTGTGCCCGATGAAAGATGGCAATTCAAAAATATTATATTCACATTCCAGGAAAATTGTTACAAATTCAAGTAAAGTCTATGCTTAACTTTTGATTTCTACAATTTCATAAACTAAAAATATGCTATCGTTTGGATATTTTTTTTTTTTTTTTCTATAATATATGTATATTGAAAATATAAATATTGGGACTTATTTCCATACATAATTGCAACTAAGACCCACAAGTAAAAGGCATTAAAACCCACAGCTTTTGTTGCCACTTCAAAAGAGAATTAAGGCCCGCGGGTTTTATTTCCTTTTTTTTTGGAAAATAAGACCCGCGGGCCTTATTTCCGTGGGGGTTATTCCACTGCACCATTTTTAATATTACCGCGGGTATACCATCAGGGCCTGGGTTGCTATTAAAATGTAATTTTTTAAGCGCGATAATTACATCATCAACCGAGAATTGCAACATTTGTAGCAAGAAACTCGTTAACTCGGAGATAAGATCTGAAATTGATAGATACAAGGACATATTTTATGCAGGACAACAATAGGACTGACCTAGTGGCATAAAAGTTATGTTATGAGTAGAAACCTACATAAATGTATGTATGTAGCTTATGCAATTTCCCAAGCTTGTTTAGAATTGCAGAACAAGATTCTGGCGAATTTAGGCTAGAAAGTCGAATACAGTGAAATCTCCCATTACGAACAGCCCCATTAGAAGGACAGATCCTTAAGACGGACAAATTCTCACAACCAAGCTTTTATATTTCGGATTGCATACATTTTACGTGCCCTTAACCGGACACTCCCACAATCGGACGCGGACATGCATATCTGTTAGAAATTATTTACTTTAATTCCATTAGACGGACAAAACAAAAAATATCTGGCTTCACTCACACCGTATTTTTGTTTTTATTTTCCTTTGAATTTGAAAGAAACATACAGAATGTACTTGCTCACAGTCTCAACAGATTAAGACAAAATATGTACAATAAACAAAATGCACACATTTAGTATAGCTCTATTTTGTTTTTGTTTTCTGTTTTGTAAAATAACGTTTCAGTTTAGATAATTTATTTTAAAAAAATTGGACGGACAACTCCCCTCGGCAGCCAGAAATGCTGTCACTGTCCGCATAAGAGAAGTTTCACTGTATATGTATAATTAAATATAATGACTTCTGATCCCATTTCGTCATTAACTCTGACAGAAATAAGTTCAAAATTCTGACATATCATAGCGGCGTCATTCAAAAACACGAAGCCAACGCCTTTTACAAGAGAGCACATATTTGACTGGAGGTGTGATCAAAGCAGGACAACTCAAGAGGCAAACCTATAAGTCCATTAAGGAGGTATTCTATTCTAGAATTTTGAAAAAATCGTTTTTTTTTTTCATATTTTTAAAGATTAGACCTTCAAAAATATATCCTCCAAACTTTTCCTGAATTATCCTACAAAAAGTCTCTTGTACACCATGAATTCTCAGAATGTCATTATGTGATGAAACGTATTTCTTTAAACGCGTTTTTCTCGAAACTACTTTTTCCAACACGTCTGACGTGATTTCTCAAGTTCGTATGGACCGATTCACTTGACATTTTTATATAAATAATTTGTTTTTTACTATTTTTAAAAAAATAAAAACTTTGAAAAAAGGCCAAAAAATCCTTTTTTTTCAAATTTTGTATTTTATTTCCGTAGTTCAGCTAGGCTTGGTTCTACTTAGGACTGCTGAAGCCAAATATTTATTTTTTATTTATTTTTAGTTCAGACAATAACGACATTCTTACGGATTAAGAACCTTTTTTTCTTTTTTTTCTGATCACCAGAAGGACTGGAATAATGTCAAGAAGGATGCACCCTTATTTTTCACCACCCCACTTTACCAACCTGTAATTTTTTCAATTTTCCAAAACAATTTTTTTTGTATTGTTAAAATATTAATAAATATCTAATAAAAAAATGTTTTTTTTTTTATTGAATTTTAAAAAACAACAAAAATTCGTACCGCTAGACTAGAATACCCCCTTAAGGCAAATGCCACTGTGGTGTTTTCTTATTTCAGCAATGTAACTGGGAACGTAGTTTTTTTTAATTCTGAACTGGGCGGATACTGTGTGTCACGTACTTAAGCCTGTCTATAGAGCACCAATTGACTTTGCACCGGTATCTTACCTAGTAAGTAGGTACATGTTAGTTGTAGAAAAGGAGCCCCATTTAGGTATCAGTGGTATGAATAATGATTATGAACCCTGAAAATCATTGGATTTTCCTCAGTCAAACGTTTTGGTTCGAAGGACCCAATCTTCACACGAGTATCTGCAGAGAACAATTTTCTTTGAATATTTTCCCCCAGAACTTGCTGCCCACTCACAATCTCTTTATGCTACACTCTTCTTGATTGTTAATAATTTAATTAAGAAATTAATTGCAAGTTCCGCTCATTGAGAACCGTGACGGAGTTCATTACTTCCGTGAGTGCTGATGCTGATGCCTTTCAATTTTTTTTTTTTTGTTTAGCAATTCACTTACACTCAATTATCCTTTAAGTGGAACAACGATACGACAGTGACAAAATTATTTTAACATACGCCCCCTACCTCGACGATGTTAAGTTAAAAGTTGAAAGAGAAATTCCATAGCTTTTCGTAAGAACAGCCGCCACAGAGCGACTAAATAAAAAATTAAATCAATCTCCCGAAATACTAAGGCCAAAAAGGATTTCCATAGAAGTATTCCATTTTTTCTATACATGTATGTATACATATTACATACATACAAGTGTACAGTCTAGAGTCTTGCTGTTGGAAAATCCTTTTTTTGTTGCTACACATTCCAGAGTATTATGGATTAGTGCCAACTCATTTCAGTGTTACATCGGAGGAGTACCTACTTTCTTCAAAAAAGAAAAAAGGCTGAAAATGAAAATGGAGCAAAACACGGAAGTCTGTTCAATGGAATATACAATGTATGTACGAGTATGTGAATGTATGACACTTTAATGGATGTGTTCAATTAACATCTATCCACTTGCGCGATATAGTGACATACACGTAACGACGCTGGGGTAGTGACAGGGATTGCGAATTTTAAAGTTTCCTTATTTTTTTTGTAAAGCCTTTTTAGTTGCAAAAGTTGGAGTTGACTAACTAAAGAGGAGTTGAAGAAGAAAATTGGTTGCGCACTGCACTCTCTAAACGAGATATCGAGCAGATGCATGCTCACACCGTGCCGGGTTCCTGGTCATAGTGATATACCAGGTAACTGTGAAGCAGACGAACTTGCCAGAAAAGGTACAAAATTGGGGAATCTTACCACAGAAAAAAAACCCATGTACCAACTGAAATAATAAAACTTACAATCTCTACGCAAACACTGCAACAGGCTAATGAAAGATGGCTTAACCTTGATATGTGTAGCCACGCCAGGCGGGCTTGTCCTCATATGGATCGACGTAAAACGACGCGCATATCGGCATCCTAGTTGGCGTATTGACAGGTCATTGTGCGATAGGCAGACATGACAGCAGTCTCGGAATCCTCGCCAATGACTTCTGTCACAGCTGCATGGATAAGGAGGAGGATTAATCCCCCTATCACCTCCTATGTAGCTCCCCAGCACTCTCCTCCTTAAGAAAAAAAGTTTCAAGGCGAATACTTCTTTATATAGACGTTCAAGATATTTCCTCAACGGATATCAATCAAATATGGAAATTTATCCAACTCTCAAAATGGTTCCAAGAGTGCCGATAAGAATCGGCTCATGTTGCAACACAATGGATCTACTTTGGTCTGAGTGAATCCTATCGAATACGGGGATAGCCACCTAACCTACCCTAACTAAAGAAGCCAATGTCCTGTGCAGAATTAATCACATTTTGTTAAAATCTAAGAAAGGAGAATATTGTGTATTGAAATCGTCTACATAGAGGCTCTTGCTGACGGGCAGTATCCATTCTTGAATTATGAAAAACTTCAGTGGAGGTAAGTTAACAAAACACTTTTTGAAAATCCGGAAATGTCAATTTTTAAGGTTTGATTTGAATCTACTAAGTGATCAGCGGTGAGCACCGTGGTATAGTGGCAAGTGCGTTGAACTACTACGCAATGCTTGCTGCCCGAGTTCAATCCTTATCCCAAACCTAAAAGTTTTTTCACGGTGCCACCTCTTTCGAATGTCTGACAAGCAATCGAAGAGTATCATTTGCGAAAACGCTTCTCAACCCGCCGTTCGGAGTCGGCAAAAAACTGTAGGTCCCTTCCATTCGTCAAAAATATAACACGCACATACACGCACAATGGTTGCGAGAAGTAGGCCCTGGTTCACCCCTAACTGTAGCGCCACCTAAAGAAAGTGATCGGCGGCCTTTCCAAAAGACCTCTAGTTTTGGAAAGTTGCATAAAAAATAAAGATTTCCTGACAGCTCTTTAAAACCGAAGCGTTTTATTTTCCATTATAATACGTATACTTTTGACTCAAGAGAACCAGAGCCAAACGCATTCCTAAGACTAAGTGTCTTTTAGGCAGATGTTCTAGCACTGCAGTGAGCAGTGGAGCTGTCGGTAACGACGCTGAAATAAGATACGGATATCACAATCTACTTCGACAGTCAGGCCTCACTCAGAGCACTGGAATCGTGTATCGTTAAATCGGCAATTGTAGATGATTATCACTCTGTGCCCAAAACGCTAAGAAGATATAAAAGGGGTTAAACTATGTTGGCTACCAGGACACTCTGGTGCAGAGGGAAACGAGCTAACAGATGAGCTAGCAAGAAAGGGGGGAGCACTGCCTATAACCGAGATGATGCACTTAACACCAGACACCACCGGGTTGGGGTCACAATCCCAAAAACAGAAATCCCGAAAATCCAAAATCCAGAAAATCAAAAATCCCGAAAACCCGAAATCTTGAAAAACCAAAATCCCGAAAACTTGCGCAAATTTTTCATTTTATATAATTTTTCGGGATTTCGTTTTCGATTTTAGTTTTTATATCTTGATCTTGAATGTATACGGTAGACAAATATTTCTCCCTTACCGTTGGCGTTAGTGTTGTAATACTTTACAATTCGCAATGTGCAAGTGCATTCAGTTTTGTTGATCTCATTCAGTGTAATAGCTGATAAATTTCAGTTTCAAATAAGTGAAATTACCCACTGAATATCTTAATATCAAGTGAGTTGTAATTGCATAGGGGAACCTGGGGACACCTGATCCCCCCTTTTTAATTTGTCAAATATCTTAAAAAGTAAAACATTAATTGCCTTTTTATTTTAACGATATTATAAACAATTTAATTGTTTATCATATTGTACAGTTTAATTAAGAAAGTATGTAAGATAAAATATATTTTTGCCGTTTTTCTAAAACTATCCAAAATAACCAAGTGTCCCCCATTCAGGGAGACTTGATCCGGACTTAGGGCAGACTTAATTATGGGAGGATACAGCATACGGCCCTGCAAATTTTTATGTAGGAAGATCATAAAGGGGGAAGACAGTTCCCCATTGCGTTCAGGTATAGCACAGCATGCAGTTTCCAGTTCACCGCGCTCACCTGACGTCATTTTGTTTACTTGTTTTTTCCCCTTGGTAGCAACCACTCTTTGGTTTATGGACCGCAGTTAGCCTAGTCTCGTCAATGTTCCATATAGATTCTGCCCGCAAATTTAAACTTTTTCATCATAAGCGTATATTTTCGAAAAACTGCGAAATATTGTGCTTATTGAAGGGAACAAGTCTCCCCTACATTATAGGGATCAAATCTACACTGGGGTCATAATTTTCTTTTGAAAATGTTTCTAATACGTATCGATATTTTTTTTAAAAACAAACCTTCGAAGACCTATCTAAATGAACCCGTTTTCGATTATTTTCAGAGATAACTCGTATTAATTATCAACACCTATGTTAAAAAAACAGTAAAAATACTTATAAAAAAACAATTGGACAACTAAAATAGAAAAACACGTCACCACAATACTGCTATCTGCGCGCGAGTTGTAAATTAATATTTGTCGCTTCTAACCAACGGTAAATAGTGTGTTGCCAGTGAGCAGTAAAAACAAAAACATTCCCACATCGATATAATAGTCAAGTCTCCCAAGGGATCAAGTGTCCCCAGGTTCCCCTACATGTAAATATAATAATTAAAATCTTCAAACAGAATAGCGTAGAGACGTGGCACCGGTTAGCGCGGCGCCAAAATTCTCGCAAAGCGTTCACACATTTCCGTATTTATTCACTGATTGCTCTTTTAGGTAAAGGGCAAATCCGTATGAAAACATGTAAATCGAAAATAATTTTCGGTGAAAACCAAAAAATAAGAAAAATGTACGTGGAACGTAAGGAGCGTTCTGAAATAAGATTTTTAATGGGAACTGTGTTCGATCATTTCTTAAATGTTGTTTTTATTTTATCTGTAGGTATTTGAATTTTGTTATTTTCTTTGATATATTAAGGCGTGTCCAGACCGAACGAAACATTTCAGAAACATAGCTTAAAAAATTTTTTCCCGATTGTTTCCCTTTTGATTCAGAAACATTTCACAATCATTGCAAAAATACTTCTGAAATGTTTCTTTTGGTGTGTGCGCTGATAAAACTTTTCTAAAATGTTTCTGAAATGTTTTTTTGTCTCCCATTCATAATGGAAAATTATTTTTGTTTCTCGTGCAGAAAGTGTGGTTTTTTTTTGTGAAAATAAAAATCCAAACTTTCAGGATTTTGACCTTTCGGGATTTTCGGGATATTGAATTTTCGTGATTCTAGATTTTTGGAATTGTGGATTTTCGCGAATTTGAGTTTTCGAGTTTTGAGTTTTCGGGATTTTGGATTTTCGGTTTTTCTGATTTTTAGGATTTTTGGCTTTCGGGATTATGCTTTTCGGGATTCTGTCCGACTTATAATATAATACTATTTTAAGTATGGCGGGTAATAGATGGTTGAAAATGGTGGGATGCAGGGTGTCCAAGGCTCTTTGGCCGGGCTTAGACCACATAAGGACCAAAGTAATCCTTGGACTAAATAGGGCAAAGTTAAGAACTCTCATAGGAATACATTCCTAAAGATTGAGAATTTCAAACATGGACGAATCCAGATACTGCAATGACATGGGTTCAGCAGATGATGACAAACATATCGCTTGTGAATGGGGTTGCTTCTTAGATACAGTGGACACAACCAAATTTAAAAATTTTGGACGGAAATCAAACGTTTGGAGTTAAATGTTTCAGTCCCAGGGGATCAGGATGTGTCCTTTAACCTAACCTAACCTAACCTAAGCGATGTATTCTTTAAATCGACGTAAAATAAAATTTAATAAATTATTTATTTATTACAGAAATATCGCCTTCGATTGATGGGATTCTTAAGTGAGTCCAACAACATTTCATTGTCCAAAAAATATAGAAATAAGTTCAAGTTTAACGAAAAAAACTTGCGACGAACTTTTTCTTCGACTCAAGCCTCCGAATGTCATGACAAACTCGCTATTGTTCAACATTTAGAAACTTTCTACCTTATAACATAATAAACAATCTGACATACATGAGGGAACATTTCGATGTCCTGGTTAAGTTTTCCTCTTCCTCTAGTTCTTTCGGGGAACCTCCTGACCCACATATTTCTATAGAAATCCTGTCGAATGATACTGAAACTGAATGCGCAACAAGAAGGAAAAATCCTTTTTTTAGATTTATTTTCATTCTTCTGCTCAAAAGAACAGCGAAAAGGGATCTATGCATATGTATGTATATGTATCTACTATACAATACAGCATTTCTTCTTCTGTTTTTTTTTTTTTGTTTACCCAGTTTTTTTTTGCCTCTCTTCCTTTTCGTTTTTACATAAATAAAGTATAATGCCAGCCAAAAAGCAGGAAAAAGCCTAATGTTATTATTATTCACATATTCGGTCGCAGAAAATGGAAAATGGGTGAGAATACCCGTCATCGCCGGCACAGGCCCCAGCACACATCTCAGACAGCCATCTGCGAGGATGTGCATACGCTGCTAAGAAGCAGAGGGTGGTAAGGGTGACCCAAAAGTATCGAAATATTGTATATTCATACGTACAAACATATGTATATTTCTGGGGGAAAAACATGATGTATGCCGATATCAGGACATTTTACCCCTGCTTTCGCTTTTGTACACTGGTTTGCGTACGAGTGTGTTCTAACATGCGTGTATGCTCTTCCTTAAAGCCTTTCATCCCTTTGTTTGACAATTTGTTTAGCCTACAAATCCTGTTTTGGAGGATGTTGTACTACTCCGGTGCTTTGGTACTCAGAAAATAGAATGTTCTTTCCCATAATCATAAACGGGAACTGTGTGTGCGAATAGGAATGAATACAAGAAAAAAAAAAAAAATATTTTAAAATTTCGCAAAAAAAAGAAAAAAAGAAATGATTTTCCTTTTTTTTGCCATGAAATTCCGATCTTAAGGAAGTGATTTTAATTCAACGGGTGAAATTGGAAAGTGATGATGGGATATGGGAGCTGGAAAATCTGTTGAGCTGTGTCGTTGAATACGTAATTTTCCTCACGCATCATTAGGGAAAATTTTGTTTTTCTTCTTATCATTTTTCTTTATAAAAATGTAGGTACTCTTATATAAGGATGTGATTGATAAAATATTACTTAATAAGAAGTGATAAGAAGATGTTCTGATTTTGCATGTGTTTATGACTTGGGCTTAGAGGAATAAGTCGCTGAGTTGGAAAAGAGAATGAAAGCAAAGCATAGCGACGCCGACGCGACGTTGATGTCTTATTAAGGAATTGCGTCAATTTATTTATCGTGTTTGTGGTGGTTATTTAATGGAATATATCATATCAAGTTGACAGTCTCAAAGTTAAACTTATACTATTACTAAGGTCGAATATCAGCACGGCTTCTTTTCTTCTCTCAAAAACATTTTTAAATGGCTATTTGCTATTAGTCATGTTTTGTTTGCTATCCTGTATCCCATATATATAATAGGCTAAAAATGTTTCAGCAACATGTTTTCCATGTAAAATACAACAAAACCTTAGCTTGGATAATTGCCTACTTTAAGGTTCAAGTAAAAAGCTTAAGGTAAAGAAAGATATACAGCCCCTTTAAGCCGAGTTGATTTAAGTTTGCACTTAAGACATAGTGGAGTCAACTATCGGATAGGTCATAATTATTGCTCTGGCGCTCAACTCTGAAATCCATACTACTTTCTTCCATTATACCTATTTAGGAATTATTCTTAAATGACTAATAAGCTTCCTCTAGGGATGATGGCATCAGGAAATTTAACTGGTCAAGAACTTCGATATTACTTAGTAACAAGAAGGACTGCAGCAAAGAATCTAGAATTCACAGACTGAGTCCTCATACCATTAAATGGTATAAGGATGATTCAAGAAATGAGGAAGGAACGGGGGCAGGAGTGTTTGGACCCAGAACTAAACTATTCGAACCCATGGGTAGCTACATAAGTATTTTTCACTGAAATCTGTGCTTTCGACAGATGTGCCAAACTCAATTTTGATAAACGTTACAGCAAACACGTTACAGTGGGCACCGTAGCGCAAGTGGTTAGTGCGTCGGACTACTGAGCCAGCGGTCTTGGGTTCGAATCCCGCCGCAAAACACCTAAAAGTGCCCACCTCTTTCGAATGTCTGACAAGCATCAAAGAGTATCATTTGTCACGATTGAGCTTCTCAACTCACCGTTCGGAGTCGGCAAAAAACCGTAGGTCCCTTCCATTCGTGCAAAATATAACACGCACACACAAATGGTTGCGAGAAGCAGGCCCAGGTTCACCTCGAGCTGTAGCGCCAACTAAGTAAGTAAGTACAGCAAACGTAGCAAAAATGTCAGACAACCAATCAGCCATCAAAGCAATCGGGGCTTAGATCATCAAATCTAGAATGGCCTAGGAATCCCTAGATAAACTAAATATACTGGATACCAGGATACCTGAGGATGGAAGGTAGTGAAGAGGGGGACAAACTTGCGAGGAAATGGGCTGCCACACCCTTTGTAGGTCCTGAATCCTCATTGACATAAGGGAACGCATCATAAAAGGGGAGCTCTAATCACTGGCATAGACAAAGAGGCCTAAGTTCTGGGCAAAAACTCAGGGTCTAAGACAGACAAAGAAACTTATGGATAATTACAACTTGAAGAGATTCAAAGCTTGCATCAGCCTTGACAAAAATAAACTCCGCATCCTGACTGCGTTTCTAACGGGGCACTGTAAGCTCAAGGGACATCTCAGGAAGCTAGGCTTATAAGATGAAGACTAATGCAGATTTTCTAATGAGTCCAGTGTAACGGAGATTCTGACAGTGACAATAGCCACCCGTGAAACCGTAATGACATTTTTTTATTGACAGATAGGCAGCAATAAGGGCAAGTCCGCTTTAATTAAATCAAAGCATATGCATTCCTATCCTGAAGAGGTACAAACTCTTGGTACACAGCAGAAAGTAAGACTCTGCTGGGTTCTCAGCCACAAAGGTGTGTCGGGTGACGATAAAACTGACAGTTTCGCTAGAAAAAATTGAGCGTATGTCTTAGAACAGGCCAATCCTTCAATAATAATCTCATTATGCATGCTCAGATTAGAAATAGAAAAAAGATCGTTCCTAGAATCCAACCAAGGCTGCGCGAAAAAGTATAATCCTTGAGAATACACCCCACTGGCAATGCCCTCTACAACACTCGATTTACAAATATGGAAACGCATTTCTTCCAAGATTTTGATGATCTGTCTGAAATATAGTTAAAGAGCATCTGTGCCTTTATAAAGAACGGTGAGAATAGAGAGATGAACGGCATAGATGACGCGGATCAAGTGGATCTTCTCTCCGAAATCTCAGAGTTTCACATGATCTGCGCGGTAAATGGTCGCTTACCTAAAACGTTATGCTTCGGCAGGAGGTTCTTTACAGTGGTCCAAAGCCGTAAAGCATGGAACTATAAAAAATCTATGATACATGATCTTATCAACTTAAAATTTACTGCAGAAAGGAGGGCTCAAGATACAGTGGTCGATAGGAGGAGCAAAATATTTTTAGAAATGTGCGAGGAATTTGGGTTGATTATGCTGAATGGATGGCAACATTACGTTTATAGGAGGCACCAGTTGCTCATCCATTAATTTTTGTCTCATAAAAGGATCGTGGATAAAGTACATAGTTGACTTCAAAATTGATCTGCGAACTTACTCTGACCACATGCCCCTGATAACTTCCATAAACACATTGAGAAGCCCTCATCTAGTCGACACCATGAGCAAACCTCCAAAACTCAAATGGAAAGAATCCAAAAGTGGAATCTATCGGCGAAATCTTTGTGGCGAAGTTACTCGGATATTAACTGATAACCTAGTCCCGGAAAATTTTTCAAATGTTTGCGTTTCGGCGATAACGAATGCTGCCCAACCTTTACAGAGGAAGTCATTATTTACAGGTAAAGACACATGGTTTGATCTTGACTGTTTGAAAGCTAGAAAAAAATCATTCAAGTGTTTGAAGATGGCAAGAAGATGGAACACTGACCTGACTAAAAGGATCTATCATGAAAGCAATAACGCATACAAGGAGCTTTGCAGTCAAAAAAGGGTAAATTTTATTCACAAGTTAACCTGTGAACTTGCACATGTTAATGACTCGAAAACATATTGGAAGCTAATAAGATTCTTAAATGGAAGTAAAAATATAAAGGGTACAAATATAAATACAAACTCACTGGCAACACACTTCAAATCACTTTTGAATATAAACTATACGACAACCTCTTACTACTTCGGCTTTCCGTTAGTACACGATGAAGCATTAGATAGACCTATTTCAATTGACGAAGTACAATACGCAATAGATAAAAGCAAAAATAACAAGGCTCTAGGAGAAGACAGAAACCCTTTGAATTCTACAAAAATGTTCCCACCAGTTTTGTTCAAAAATTGGTTGAAGGTTCCAACAACATTTTCACTTTGGGGACAGTTCCAGAAAGCTTTCAAAAAAGTATAATTTTTCCATTATTTAAGAAAGGAGACGTAAATGACCTAGGAAATTACAGAGGCATATTATTCCTGAACACCCTTCTTAAACTATTTACAAGCGTACTTCTAGTTCGAATAACGACTTGGGTGGAACACAATGGTATTTTGAGTGAATTCCAGGCTGGATTCAGGTCGAACTTACAAATATTGGAAGAATTTATCTCGACAAGGGGAAAAAACTGTAGCTTAGAAGTAGTAAAAGAGTATCGCTACCTTGGTGTAATCCTTACGCCTAGACTGTCGTTCAATCTATACCTCCAAAACAAACTTAAGGAATCAAAGAAAGCTTTAAGCTGCTCATGCAAAAATGTTCTCAGTCGGAAAGATGTGCCAGTCCAATCAAAATACAAGCTATTCGAAGCAACTGCAAGATCCGTTATGTGTTACGCAAGCCAGATATGGGGACACGATGAGTACGAAGAAGTTGAAAAGCTGCAAAGATTCTTCCTCAAGCACTTGTTTAAGCTACCAACAAACACACCAACATACATGCTCTATGTCGAAACCGGCCTGCCTCTCCTACGACTATTCACCCTTAGGCTCCATATTTCAAATATGTTTTAAAAATCATCAAACTTCCTGACCATCGGCTTCCAAAAGTAGTCCTTCGATACCTTATCTCCAGGAGAGCGAACTTTTTCCGGAAGTGGAAACAAATGAGCGAGGAACTAGGAGTTGAGTTATCCTTGAGATGGGAAGATAGATCCAGCTGGAATCTGGCCCTTGATGACATTTTGCGGATGCTGAACGAGAAGATTCACCAAGAATTTATGGAGAAAGCAGCCTGTTCTTCGAGTCGCTTATTCTACAAGCAACTAAACCATAGTTTGATGGATTTGAACTACTTCCACGAATCTATTAGAATAAATCAAATAAGCCTTATCTTCAAGACTCGAGGAGAATTGCTACCTCTAAATTTCAGGCCATACAGGGAAGATCTTCCAGCACTCTGTTCTTTGGGTAACTTGCGCGAAAAAGAAGATACATATCACTTTCTAGGAAAATGCCCAATTCTTCAAGAGACGAGGAGATACCACTACAACCAATCCGCTCTCGCAATGAAGGAGGTAATTCAGATACTCAACGGATCTAACTGGAACGTTCTCTGCAACTACGTATCGGATGCCCTTGCGTATAGGAACCAGTTTATGGAGGAATAGATTTCCTTATCTTTATGTTGCAAATCATTAAAATTGTTAAAGTAAATCGCTGTAAAATCCGTATTTGCTTCTTTATGTGAGCAAATCATTAAAATTGCCATCCTGAAGATAAAAATATGTTTCAACAATTGTAATTAAAAATAATGAATTTAACTGCTAAAATGAAAATGAAATTGTCAATCTGGCTGACGGCTTTTGCCATTGCTAAATAGAATTAGTAAAAATTGTAATTGGTACAAACAATTAATGATGAAATAAATTCAATACTACTACTACTACTACTACTAAAAAATCTATGAGACCTTAGGCCTGAACCAGTAAATTTCTACTCATCTTCGATATCACCTAAACAAAATAGGTCTCATTCTGGAAACTGAATGTCGTCTCTGCGTGAAATACGACGAAACTGCGGAACATATTCTACGTGACTGCATGGCACTATATGCACTCAGGAGACAACATTTCCACAGAGAAATCCTAGCGCCCATGGAAATTCGTAAAGAATTGAGCCTCGTCTGGTTCCCTTAACTGTCTTTGGCAGTACAATAGATCTTTTAGGTCGCTGAGCCCTTCGCAACTGACACAAAGAGAGAAAGTCGACTAACATAAGGATCTCCTGCTGTTCCTTTTTTAAAGGTACGGAACCATATACCGGTCGTTAAAAAAGATCACACTTAATTTTCATTCACTTTAAGGGAAGACTCCATAGGGTTTTTTTTCTTGGTCAACTGAGTAGAAACTAGTTCTTCCAGTAAAGGCCCAACAATCCCTATTATATTAAAGATTTTAGATTTAATGTGAACAATATTGGATCCAATCGGATCGTCGATTTAAAGTAAATATCACACTTTCAAAAATGACACGCCCTCAAGAAATTCCATTCCATCATTTTTCATCCATCATCTTCCCAATAGAATGGCACTCCCGCCCCGTAGTCCATGTAACCCTTATATTTTCCTAACCTAAATTCTTCAGGCAATTTTCAAAGTTGATAAACCATCATCGTTGTGGTGTCCTCTGGAAAAATATCATTCATTCACATGGCTTCGCATAGAAAGGACATCTGCACATCAAATTGATAGCAAACTTAGTACATTTGTGCTTCAGAGTGAGTCAGTGGGCCTGGGCAGTGGGGTGACGATAGAAATCCTATATATCCTACAATTATACGTGACCTCATGTAACAGCAGTCATTAGGAGCAAAAATAAACTGCAAACGTTCAGTTTTATATTGTGCATATACTAGTACCTAGGGGAGCATCCATCACTTAGCTACTTCAGGATCTACTACCAGGATGTACTTGGGAATCTCTTACAGCAGAACATATACTAGTACATAATGTATGTGTGCATGAGTAAGTGTGTACAAAAGAAGAAAATGAAAGATGATCCCCACATGTGGTGTCCTTTAGTAATAGGCAGATGAAACGTAAGACAAACGCTTATGTTTGGACTGGACCAACAAGAAGGATAAGTAAACAGTATGTTTACACGTCGAGAAATAGTTTGACGTAGGTTGTCGGTAGGGTTTAGTATAAGTGAAACTTTTATTATTGCATTACATAGTTTTGTATGAACTCACATGTCCCTGGACGGGAGAACAAAACACACATTGTTCAATTGGTTTGCTGATTGTTTATATAGGAAACGCTAAAGGTAAGCTATAGAAGGTCTGGTTTAGAACGTGTGCCACTGCCCACTTACCAGTTTATCAAAGATGGACAGCTACACTTATCTTCGTAGAGGTCAATCAAGATTAACCTCAAGAAAAACTTTATAATCATAACAAGTCCTTCCAAATCCATGAAAATATCGAAATATTATTTCCAAAGTTTCGCAACAGCTACGAAATTAAAAAAACAACTCATAACAAAAGTCATTAGTTTTCTTATAACTTACAACAATCCCTCTTAATTGCTACTACTTTAAACTTTTATTTATTACTCTGTGTGTTTCAGTCCTCTTGAGCACCTTTAATTTAAAATTACTTCTCATAATTATAAAAACATAATTCCCGTCCTTATGCACACCTTAATGGACACTTTTCCCACGAAAGGAAGCAGAAGACACGAACAAGAAAAAAAAAACAAAACCTAATTAAAATCCCAAGATACCAAGGCAAGTGAATAGAAAATCAGACCAACAAATGGCCACTCTAGGACAATAACAGATTAAAAACTTTTCCTACCAAAATGCGGAACAAAGAAAACTCCAAGGAATACTTTTCGTCCTCTCGCAGGTTTATCAAATGCACATTTTCAACATAAGCACGGCCGGCCGCCGCACCAAGTTCTGCTGCTAGGTGAGTATCGCTCCCGGGAAGGATTGAATTAAAAAATAAAAAGATGAATAGAAAAAATCGCTAAGTAAAAAAAACATAGAAAATTATTTTTTCTCCTGTTTTCATTATCTTTACGCTTGCAGCATCACTTTGGAAAGAAACAGACATCATGGTTGTAGGAAGGTAATGGTCTTCTGCAAAGTTGAGAAATTATCAACATAAGATCCCGTAACAAAGTTATCCCAGCGCTCCCCGTCCAGGAGCAACAGTTATTTTTTTCCCGAAAGCTATTGTGTATTAGATTGAGAATAAATTGGAGAAAATGAGATTTTAAAAGCAGTAAAAAAATGTGAATCCAATAAGTAGCCTACGTAGGAGTAGACCTGCAGAGACCGGCCTTAATAGTATAATTAAGAAAATGCACATTCTTATAGTGAAAAGTTTTCGTTCGTTTCAATCTGAAGTTATTTAAAAACGATTTTGAAAACTATCATCTGCCGCTGACAGAAAAAAGTCAGTTCGACAATAAGCACGTTATATCCTTTATGCCCGGTTTCACAAAGCTTAAGCCGCAATTGGAACTTAAGCTACGATTTAACTCGTTTGGATGTTTCACAGTGGCGGCTTAAGAGGTAAACCCCACTTAAATATTGACAAAACTTTAGCCCCCGATTTTATTGGCTTGTATATTGGCTTATTTTCTTTTCTTATTTATGTTTTCTTCACAGGAATGGAAAAATGCATAAAATAACAATCTAACATGACTTTTTGCATTATTCTAGGTAAAGATTTCTCTTTTAAAAAATAAAACAATAAAGCTGCTTTTTAAACTCCCAAAGCGCTAAACGGTTTAATCTTAAGAAAAATTTATATTTCTATTCAAGTGGCGCTTAGTGTAGGTTCATACAACATGCTATAATATTCTATTCTATAGCTTCTTCTTTTCCCCTGATTCATTGTTTCGTTTGACATTTTGTGTTCATTCATAATCACTTTTTTCCATAAATTTATTCACAATGACGCTTAATATATGACTTAGCTGAGCCAAGCTGTCAATCCCAAAAAAACTTAGGCCGAAACTTAAGCTCTGCGTGTTACTTAGCTAAGCTACGACTTAAGCTCCGACTGTAAAACCGGGCATTAGTGTTTGGGTTTAAACGATTGAATTGTTCTTGTTATTGCACCGATATTGAGTTGAAGCGACAACGAACGAATATGTGCAATAGGTAACAATTTTGATTTATTCACATCTAAAGAATTCGATTATATGATACAAATGATATATTATTTTAACAAATGGATTTAAGTCTCTGGTACTTAGCTGAGCTGTGGATGTGGTGCCTGCGAAGGTCGATATCCAAGTGAACGAGAGCACGAAAAATCAAGTGGTGAAATCAATTGTCGACACAAGAAATGCAATTTTGGTTGCAAGCTTGAGGGTGAGTCCGTTATACAAAAAATAAAGAGACAACAATTGAAATATAAATTAATTAACTTAATCTCAAACACTTGTGGTGGTTAGTTTTTGAGAGATAAGAAAAAATAAATAAATTTGAACTAACTAAAACAGCAATGAATAATATTTATTTATTCATTTTTGCATACAGTAATATGATGTGAGAAAAAAAATATATCTATATAACTAATCTAATCACTGAAGCAGCTTAAAAATGTTTATTAAAAACAGGAAAAATCAAGTTCTTATAAATGAAAAAAAATATGCAATTGTATTTATAAATAGTTATATTGATATCAACATCGACAGCCAGGCGCCAGAATCATTCAATACCAAATCGGTCAGGATCTGCCGCACAATGCTCAGTGTATGATGTACGCAGAGCCAGGTGAGAATATGTTGGAAAGGAGGCGAGCTGCCACTACCCGACGCGACGCGGTGAAAGTTGCCCCACCATCACCACTATGCAGCATTAAATCAAAAGTTGGTCGAACATGGTAGGACATAGGGTATCTTAGGCAATTTTGCTGGCACTGAACCGTAAAAGAACTAGTGAAATCCATAGACTTAGCATTTCTCTTGGGCAACACTCCAACAGTCTCGAATTCACAGACACGGATATTTACAGATACTGCAATGTTATAGCTACATATAGCAGAAGATATCGCGCATATTCTATGCGAATGTCAGGGCTTAGCTGCAGCTAC
This sequence comes from Brachyopa scutellaris, assembly GCA_949775065.1. Classification (NCBI taxonomy): domain Eukaryota; kingdom Metazoa; phylum Arthropoda; class Insecta; order Diptera; family Syrphidae; genus Brachyopa; species Brachyopa scutellaris. Next base: position 191,905,981 of record OX459112.1, read on the forward strand.
TTTTTTAGTTATCTAGACGAGGGCCAAATCAACCATAGACTCGTTCTAAAATGTTGCAGGGTAATAAAATGCTTTGGCGGTTTGGATGACATCCCTTGATGGACTTTTCGGGTATCGCGATGGGTTCACTCAAGTGCCTGGTATTTTGTGATGACTTAGTCTAAGAACCCCTCTCAACTCAACCTTATCTAGTAGAACGTTTTATAAAAGTAAGTAAAAATTAGCAAGTTTTTGAGACGACCGACAGTGAGTGCAGATGCAGCTAAAATGTTTTGCACAAATTCTGACTGGGTTTTCTCGTCCTTCTTTGGCTTTGTTGATAACTGCGTTAAGTACATGCAAGCAAAGGCAAGACAAATTGGAGGAGGGGGTCGATGGCGGTCGGAGCGTCACCGTAACTTCGTAGTGCTGAGTTAAGAATTTCCAAAAAAATTCAAATACATAATTCATGGATTATAAAAATTATGTTAAGAAATAAATGTAATGACATTTTTTATTTATATACATATATAGAGCTCTTAAGGACTGAGGGAACTTATTAAATAGGCGGCACGATAAAAAAAAAGCTGCGAAGGGCGGTAGTGGGCAGCGTAGCGCAAGTGGTTAGTGCGTCGGACTACTGTGCTTAGCGGTCTTGGGTTCGAATCCCGCCGCAAACACCTAAAAGTTTTTCACAGTGCCCACCTCTTTCGAATGTCTGACAAGCATCAAAGAGTATCATTTATCACGATTGAGCTTCTCAACTCGCCGTTCGGAGTCGGCAAAAAACTGTAGGTCCCTTCCATTCGTGCAAAAATATAACACGCACACACAAATGGTTGCGAGAAGCAGGCCCAGGATCACCTCGAGCTGTAGCGCCAACTAAGTAAGAAGGGCGGTGGTGCGATTGATCGGGATAGGCACTAGGCTCGAAAAGTTTCCTCATTGATTATAGTCAGAACTCAGAAATTACTCTGTAGTGACGATCTCATAGTTTTTTCAACACTTTAAAACAATACAGATGACGGACAGGGAGAATTTTCAAATCACGAAATAGCGGATAACTAGGATGTCGACGGTGCTTTCGGCAAATAATTCTTTTTTGCAAAATTAAGAGTGGTTTAATTTTATTTAAATGAGTTCCACCCCTACACGAGATACCATATTGGAGCTTAGAATGAGAGATTCCATAATAGATAATTCTAAGCAGTTTGTTAGAACAAACTTTTTCAGATAATAGAAATGATGGAGAGTATAAAGAAAATATTTCGTCAGGGAATCTGTATGATTAGCAAAGTTCATCCTAGAATCAATAGTTAGTCCCAAATACTTAAACTGAGAGTACTACAATAAGTTGGACAGGATGGGGCAGAGGCACAGAGACAGTTCGCCAGTTTAAATCTTGGGCATTCCGATGCGTGAAAGTATACTTCAGCATTGGTCTGGGTAGATAGATTGTAGAACATAATTTCTCAATCTGTGTTCGAAGAACCGGACCCTTAATAAATGTCGATCCCAGTTGATATCCGATACCAAATTTAAAGCACTATTAGAACCATAAGAACAGTCTACAATCTACATCATCTGCGAAGGCAGTAAGTTTAAGTTTAAACTGAATAGAGAATTTATGTAAATAGGAAAGGATAGCCTGGAGGAACACCTAAATTGTAAAACTGGAATTCACTCCTGGTTTCGCTTATCTTTAATCATACTACGATAATCGAATCGAGTTGCCATTTTTTTTCTATCAAACGCCTGATGCTGTTGGTGGTCTAGGAGAAGCGGTGTTTCGGATGGTGATAAAAGGTGGAACGCAGATATCGGGAATTTTTGGATATTGAGCGGTTGAACGGTGAGGTTGGCGAATAAGACTATTGTTACGATTATAAATGAAGAAAAATAATAAAGTTGATTGAATTTGAAAAGGAATTTTTTATTTGTGAAGACGCTGGTCGCAGAATATGGGTTGGGTAGGTACAGAAAGGATTTGCTCTGCCTATACTGAATACAAGCTCTAAGTGTAAGCAAATACAGTTATAAAAGTAAAAGTTCTCATAAAATTCTCGATAGTATTTAACATCGTTATATCTCATTCTCATTATAAAATAACGTTCGTTTAAGTGCATTATTATTCGGGATACAAATATAAATAAAAATAATAAGGAATCTAATTGTATTGCATAGCTACTGTGTGCATTAAAATAAATTAGCCTGTGGTGTGTATTTCCTAGGTCCTTAAGATTTCGACATGAGAATGCAGTTCATCAAAGCCATGCTTGAACTTCAAGGCAAGATCCAATTCGAATTCAGCAAAAAAAAAATCATAACCAATTCAAAATCTAGTCCGCATCTGAAGAACATCTTGGATAACACTGATATTCGACAGGAAACCTATACTTCTTCCGTTATGTATGTCCAGCAGTTTGTTATCCTGAATACCCCCCAATATTTCAGTGGTCTTATCTGAGTCATTTGGTTCAAAAACTGAAATTTAATCCAGCTATTCCCTAAGTAGCACGATTACTACTCACTATCACCCTCGTCGCACGGCAGATGGGATAGGGTACGAAGCAATCCACCCTAAATATGTAGATTCTAGTTTCTTTGTACGTTTTCTGTGAAACGTTTTCCGAAACAGGATCGACTTCGCGTTGAACTATTCAACAGTGCCCTTTACGAATAAAACCACTGCAAAGGTTCGCAAATCCTTCTTCTATCTTCGTACACATACACACATACCCCTATCGAACAATTTACATTTGAATTTGAGTCCTTTACGCTCTGTCACGCATTTTTAAAGGCTCTCTTTTCTTCCTCTTCCTCTTTTCGACGTTTTTTCATATGTGTACATACCTACCCATATATCATGTACATACATATATGTATGTACATATTTCATATATCCTTTAAAGCCACATTCTTCTTCATTCGTTTCTAGTCATCGAACCAAAAGCTTAAATGGTTTCACTCCACCCACACCTCGATCTCTTTGTGTTTCACATTCTCTGTGTATTGAAACACATACAAAAAGAACGCATAATAGCGAGCTCGCCTGTTCCCAAGGATTAAACAGTCGACCGTACGCGGTTGAGGAGCGGGTGGCCTAGGTGTTTCTGTTTCGACATCGCCCTTTATGACAGCTTATGAATTCCTTTCGAGAAGCCATTTCTTTGTGGCCCGTTCGACTTATGCAGGCCGAAGAGAAAAAAACCCGTTCTTTTATCGCATTGCATGCTGCCGATTATAGGTCATAAGGTTAGAGGTGAGTGGTGTATCCTATTGCCGCTTGTTTGCGTTTTTGCGCTCGAAAATCTTAATCCGCAAAGTTTCAAATTGTTACATATGAGCGAAGCGCACAAAGCCAAACCATCGACCATGCCTCGGTTTCTAATTTCACAATTTGCGGTTTATGCCTGGAGAGCGGCGCACAGGCTTATCGTGTACATTTCAGGGATTCAACGCGATAAGATGTGTGGGGGTGAAATTATTAAAGGAAATGATTCTTCCTCAATCTGCTGCTAAATATTACATCATAGATCGAAATAATATGTGAAGCTAGGAGCTACGAGTATAAGTACGTGGTAAAGATGAAGATAATGTTCATTTAGAAAAGTGTTCTCGCGTGGAAGGAAAACATCCTCGAGGTAGAACAGGTTATTATAGTGTTAAAACAGCGCGTGTTTTGATTACTAGAGTGTGAAACAATATGTGGAGCATGTAACACAACATGTGTTTTAAAAACCATTTGCAGTCAAATCCTGATTTCTGACGGGGCGTGTGCAACGAGCTTCTTAACAGCAATTTTGCTGGACACATTCCTTGCAAGGTATTGCGCATATCACACAAGTTCGTCCTTTACAAAGAGTTCATCACCACCAGCTCTTAATTTACTCTTAATTTATAATCTATCACTACCAAGTAATACAATTAGTTCAACAACTCAACGTTTCTGACTACATTTAGCCCCGCGTTTCCACGTTTCCGTGTTTTGGTGCAAAATTTCTGCAAATCGTATCATAGGTCCATATTATATATTTTTTCAGGATAACAAAGGACGAGTCACAACCGTTATTGGTGACCGCTATCATCAAATGACCCTGAATTTTTGTCTTGCCCTGAGTAGGAGATGGTCCGGCAATTTGGTTTCAGCAGCCCACACTACTGAAGCAACAATAGAGCTTCTAAAAGAATAATTATTATACATCCACACAAAACAATAAATTAAGTACACCCATACCTCGCTATACGGCCGCTCGTTATACGGCATTTCGCTACAACGGCCCTTTTTTTTATTACTTTGTTTCGGTTCTACGGCCAATATTTTTCGGTATAACGGCCAAAAAAACGTAATTTCCTTAAATGTTCTTACAATGTTCTTGCTTTACGCTACGAATCGACAGTTGACACCAAGGAATTGGTATAAAGCATCAATTTTTGGTTATTCTTTTGAAGATTTTAAATCAATCTAATGGATTTTGTATGAAAACAAAAATTACTCGTTATACGGCATTTCACTTTACGGCCTGATATTCTGGAACGTATCTAGGCCGTTAACCGAGGTATGAGTGTATACAAGAATTTTACGAATGTGCATGAGATTTTATTCTTCGTCTTGTTATTTTTTGTTGAATTGTATTAACTGCGTGGAATTTTAAAATTTGTCTCTCTCTGTGTCTGTAGAAAAATTCTGTTTTCCCCAATGTAGGTAGAAAAAGAAATACACCTATAATATAAGTATAGGAAAACATCAAGATTCCTTTATGTTAATAAAATCAATGGTTTAAGTAAGTTCAATGCTGATTTTTAGGGCATATTTTCTACGAATCAACTATTCAATTTTTACTCGCATACATACACATTTCCCTATACGTATCCACTGTTATTTATTTATTTATTTATTTATAATAATTTCTTTTTTGTTATCCATATTATTAAATTTTTCTGTTTCTTCTTTATTGATTTAATTATTTATTTATTTATTTCTTTAATTAATTAATTATTTATTTATTTTTTTATTTATTATTATTATTATTATTATTATTATTATTATATTATTATTCATTTATTATAAATATTATTATTATATTATTTATTTTTTATTATTAATTTATTTAGTATTAATTTAATTATTTTCTGTTAATTTATTTATTGTTATGCCCAATTTATTAACTTAAGTATTATTCTTTGTTTGTTAATCAAATTACCTTTTTTCTGTGATATTTTTTTATTTTTATTAACATAATATTTATTTATTAATTTTTGTATTTTTTTTTTTTTATCAAATTGAGGGTTTTGTACGTTTTTTTGCCTCTGAGCAAAAAGACTGTGACAGACAAACAGACACCGAACTGATTCCATTAGTGATCCGTTTTTGGGTACGGAACATTAAAAAATAACTATACATACTTTACGGACACTTGGTAAATTGACTCGTATGTAGTAGCCGTCAATTTTTTCGATTTCGGTTTCGCTGCCTTAATCTATCCAAACCAGGCTTTCGTGTAACTGCAATAGCTAAAGTCCTTTAAATGGAAGTTCGGGTCTTCCATGTCATCTTGAACTTGGGGGCGGTGATTCGAAGAACTTTAACCATTTTCCAGATAATTTTCTATATTGCCGTGTTGTGGCTATTTGGAAATACACTGTATTCAGAGCAGCTATAGGGGCGAAAAGGGGGGGGAGAAAAGTTTCCATGCAATCGAAACAAACCACTTGTTTTTTAAGTTTAGCAACAGCTCTATCAGGACAGGAGTCTTTCTTCGTTACTAAGTCTGATCGCATTTTGACAATCCTCGCATTTAAACATAGTTTCGCTAAAAAAAAAAAGGATGATCAACGAGGTATTCTTCATTTAGCTTCCGTAATTAACTTCCTTCTTCTCGCACAAAAAGGCGATTAATCAGACCAAAATATGCACAATTCATACTAGTTGACTTCTTAACGGGAATGGAGTCGTTTCTCTAAAATCCAGGAATGATGTCCACCATCTGAGTTCTCTGCAGTATGAAGTTTGCATAGATTCATTAACAATTTTTTTTTTATTTTTTTTTTTTTTTATAAATTGGATTCTGCCCCAAGGCTGATACTGCGACCTGAAAGATCTATTGTAGCATAGGATTCTTATTAGTCCAAGAGGCAAACCACCTTCCTAATAAAGGCGAGTAAGTTGTTGGTTGATGCATTTTTTAATTCATAAGGTCTAAGCAGTTCTTTGTGTAGAGTACGTCGTCCGAAAAGTGCCCGGCAATCACAAAAGACGTGTTCGGTTGATTCGACCTCTTCCAAACAGAGTCGGCAATCGGTCTAACTTGTTCAGGTGGTATCGTAATTCACATTGACCGGAAAGGAAATTTGTTAGATACCTAGTATCCTTCTTATTGTAGTTTAGCAGTTCCCTGTGATGGGTATAAGGCTTAACAGTTTGGCTTGCCTGAGCCCCGGGACATTTTTCCAATGAGATAGTCGGAGATTCTGTTCCCAATTGTTAACTAAGGCTGAGATTGTTGCCCAGTTTATGCCACAAAAGGGTTCTGCACCTGAGAATTTAGCGGTAGAGCCTGAACGGGCCAGCTCATTCGCAATCTCATTTCCTTCAATGCCTCTGTGACCAGGCACCCACCAAAGTCTGACCTTATTGTGGGTAGCGAGGGATTTGAGAGCATTGAAGAAGCACTTTACCAGTCTTGAGTTTACGGAATAGGAGCTCAAAGCTTTGAGTGCGGCTTGGCTGTCCGAAAACACAGTTATGTTAGCTTCCTTGATGCCTCTTTGTAGGTTAATCAATGTGCAGATCTCAATGGCGTGGACCTTAGATTGAAACACGCTGGGGAATGATCCAAGAGGGCCGGAGATTCTACTGTTAGGCCCAAAAACCCCAGCGCCAACACCAAAGGCCATTTGCGATCCATCAGTCATCCACCATATTAGACTTTTTGTGTCTAGAGTGGGTCCTTCGTTTGACCACGTGGTACGTTCCCCAATATTAACTTCGAATTTTCTGCCAAAGCAGTATTCACTTATCATAAAGTCAGCGACGGTGCAAAGCATGTCCTGATTGGGAATGTTGTTGTTAAGGTTACCTGGTTTGTACTTACGAATAGCGCTTCTAGCGGCTGACTTCCTAATGAAGATCTGTAATGGTGAAATGCCAATTATAGCTTCTAGAGCTGCTGAAGGGCAGGTGCGCATGGCACCGGTTATACCATCCGTTGCATTAACTATATATGTATATCAATTTAATGACTTATACCATCGCTAGACGCAGGTTGATAAGTTCCGAGAATTTCGGGAAATATCTGAAAAAAACAAAAATAAATTTAACTTTTCAACTTTGATCCAAGGATAATTGGTTCTCAGGTTCACTTTTCGTTGTACCACAAGTTAAAGTCGCTGTCAATACGGGGAGCGTACCGAAGGGAAAATCTGAAAACGTTTCCAAATCTTCGTTTGTAATTTCCTTGAAATTTCCTTCCTTTTTCAAATGGAGTTCTCTTGTGGATCCTGGATGCGACAGTACTTTCGGTGTAAATCAATTCTTGGAATAAATCCCAATTATCTGTTAATCACATTTTGTATCGCCTTAATTAAGGGGAAATAATTGTATCCCAGTGTACACTAACTCAAAACCACTCCAGCCTCATGCACTCATGTGTGCTTCCTTCCTGACTTTCACCGCTTCCAGTCTGAACAGGAAACAGAAACGAAATACACGTGTATACACGCGTACGTATAGCAACTGAAATTAATGTTGAAACACAAATCAGCGTAAATAACGTAGGAGCAATTCAGTTTCAGATCCTCTTGTGATACAGAAGCAATCGAACTTCTTGTTCCGGAGGGGGGAATCCTTGAAAAAGAATTCAAGATTTATTCTCCGTGCTTCTCTGCATACCGCACCTCTTAATACCTCTCCATCGGCGTGTCGTCTTCCTGCATTGCTTAAAATTTCATATGATCATGGATTGAAAGAGAGGTATGTATTTATATAGAGGAGAGGCTGTGTATCCTTTTTCTATAGGTAATGTGATTTTAAAAGCAAACAGCCAATAACTGGTAGATAAGGCAAAAGGGATGTTGCTGTTGTTGCTTTTCCTGTGCCACATTCTACACGCCCACGTTGTATTGTCAGTTCACTTAAGCCAAATCGGTTCCCGTTTTTATCCACGACCATAGTGGATTCCAGTGAAATTTGTATCCTTTGAAGGATATTTCTTTTTCTTTTCTTTTTTTCTTTTCATTTCGCTTCGTTTCGCTTCCTTTCTTGCTTATTACATATTGTGTTCTCTTCAGCGTTGAATATCCTTGAATAAATTCACAACAACATGAATTCGAAATCTTCTTCACTGCGTAAGGATGTGCCGTTCGTTTTGTTGGCAAAACAGGCAAAAAAGAAGAAAAAAAGAATGGAAAACAAGGATGTCTCAAGGAAGGCAACGAACACGTTCCGGTATCTTCCCGCGTATTGATTTGATTTTTATTGTCATCGCCACATGCTGCATGTATAAGGACTTTAGCTAAGCTACATTCGTTGCAGTCGTGTGTTGTCTGATGTCACAGCAACGTTAATTTTATTATCCTTTTCCGCGGTGAAGTCGTTCTGCAGACACTGCAGCCACCAATAGTTTATGTATGCAATCGATGGCAGCGAAGACAACGTGTTTTTCAGATTTGTTTTCTCCATTTCTGAGGTAAGTATCCTTTGCGGTAGAATGGGACAAATTAAAGAAAGGATACAAATGCAAAACTTATGGCTTTCGGGTGCGGAAAGGTATTCGATGCTCCTGAATCAAACGAGTTTCATGTTCTTCCTCTTAAAAAATGGCGCACAACACAGGACCTCTGATTAAAGGACGTTGCTATGGATGGCGGCTCGGTTGGTGGTACTGTGATATGGGCGAACACAACGAGTCGAAGAAAAAGGAAAATGCGACATTGATTTAGTGGATGGTCTCGTTGACAAATCGAGTGTTAGTTATGTGAAATGAAAACGGGATGGAAATGGATGGATGAACGGATGAGTGAGTTTCTTCCTTTCGGTCGGTTGTGGGAACGGGAATTCTTAGTTAGTCCTAAGTATGAACCAAAAAAATTTGAACCACCCACCGCTACGTCTCATCGAAGAAAGCACTTTTAATGTGCCAAAACCGGAAACGAGAATGAGAAGCAGAGAAGGATACCAAAGAGGAAACACTCTTTCTCCTCCATCACTCCCCTCGCCGTCAGGAGGACTCAGCGGAGACGACTTCCTTGGTAAACGAACGATGCTTTTGGCTCTTAAGTAGACTATTTATATGATAATAAAAGTCTTGTGGATTGAGGATTGAAAGAAAGAGACGAAGAGAGAGTAACACAACGCTTTGAGGATTATCTGTTATTTTTTCCATCTATCTAGTTTTTTTTTCCTTCTACGATCCTTTATGCCTCCTCGCTGTGAGGTGGTTTCCTCAGTTTTCTTTTTTTTTTTCGTTTTCCGGCACTGGACGAGTGGCGCAGCAGATGCGATGTTGTTTCGATTCGTAATTGGTTTTTAGTGAAGTCGTTTCAATTCCTAGTAGTTGTCGTCGTAGTCGTTGTCATTTGCATCGTCAATGTCCTTGTCGTTGGCTTCGTCGTCGTCTTCTAGAAGTCCTTCGCTGAAAGCAAATTATATTGAAATTTGTTTGAATTGATTTTCGTTTTCCATTCTTATCCGTGGGTTTATCTCGTTCCTTTGCATGATTCTCTTGTATTTCCTGGCTGACAATTCTGTCGAGTAGAAGGACTTTCTTATGGTGAAAGTAACTTTTGAGATGGCAACGTGGAGGGTGGTTTCCATTGGCTTTGGCAATGGAGATGTTTAACATGGCATTGAGTTTTAGAATTGTTCTGTTTTCTTTGTTTCGTTTTTTTTTTTTTTTTTTTTTTTGTTGCCAACATTTTAAAACGGGGGAGCAGTAACAATTAGTACTTTGTTGAGTGGAATTAATTTTCATTCATGGAAAGCGGAGAGTTGAAGTGAACAGAGACTTGGAATTACATTTTATTTTATGGATTGAAGTTGTTGATGTGTTTGAATTCCAAAATCATAAGGGGAAGAGACTGTGGCTGTGGGTGGAACAGGCGGTTGTACTGATTTCTGGTTCTTGGACATAAGCACTTGCACATGTATTACAGAAATAAAACGATGATCTTGCTTAAGCGGCGCTACAGTTCGAGGTGAACCAGTGTCTTAACTTATAATCCTCTGTAGTAAGCCGGGTCATTAACAAATTGCTTCCAGTTGCGCACTCCAAGTTGGTTAATGTTCCCTTCTACTTGTGCGTACTACCTTAGATGAGGTCATTCTCTCCTGATAATCTGATAGGGAATCGAATACCATGGGTGCCGAAACTTGGAGCATTCATTTGCTCAACCGTTTATGATTATGCAGCTCGTATCTTTTTAATGACGCCACAGCCCCAGTACCAGACCAATCATATCGAACTCAACGTGTTTCAGTTCTCATGTTGGAAATAAATGCCTGAGCTTTGAACACATCAATTGGTTGGAAGTTGAATTGGGAAATCCAGTGAAGCGATTACTACTGATTATTTGGAGCACTATTGTAGAACATAAACATGCAAGTTTATTTGCGTTTCCTATGCGTTTTCGATTTGTGTGTGTATTTGTGATGTACCTAATTGTTTTTCCTTCCGCCTACGGTGGGCTACTCTTTCGTTTTAATTCCTCTGGAAACATTTACTTTTGGCATTTAATATTTTTAGTATTAAGGTATGCACTCTTCTCTGGGTTCCCGGACATAGCGCCATAGAAGGGAACGAGAGAGCCTACGAGCTTACCAGGCAATGGTCAGCCCTTAACAGCTCACTAATGCAAAACGTTCATCTTCCTTTAGGTGCTGTCCAGGGCAATATACTCCCACACTTCTTAAAACTAGCCGGTCTCAGGTGGACCAGTCTAACAAACTGTGTCATATCCAGAAATACATACATGGCCAAGTAACAAAAGGTCAAATACAAACGAGCTGCTACAAAGAACCCGCGTAGACATCATTATAGGGCTCTGGCCAATACGGGACCATGCAGCCAAACTAGCAATCACTCAAAACCGTTTTTGCCGTAGCTACAAAGATGAAAATGAAAAAGAGTCGCTTTTTCATTTTCTGTGGAAATGTCCAGCTCTAGCGAGAGCCAGGTAACGCATGATGGGCAAACTATTCTTCGACGTCCTTAAAGAGATATCTGGGAAAAGGATTGGAGAGTTGAACCTCTTCCGAAACTCCACAGGGTGGATTTTAATCGAAACCACCACTTCTACTTACCTACCTAGGTATGCACTGCAGATACGGTAAATTCTATAAGAATCACTTGCACTCCTTAAAAAGGGGGAACTATTTATATTCACAAATCTGCTGTCAGTAAAGCATTTTGGAAGTCAACTGGATCCTGGATCAGATCTCTGATGAGCTATCCTAGACACCACTTAAGGACCTAAGCCTACGTTGAGCCTACCAGCGTTCTAGGCCAGTGCTTAATTGATTGAAAATGTGGGAAATGGAAAACCTGAAAAGCATGTTTCAGGGAATATGACTTCGAAAATGTTCGCTTCCTTGGTCTATTTTAGAACTTCTCTTCTTTATTTAATAAGCGATCTCTGATTTATTTATAGCGCTACCCATTACATTATAATTAAAACAAAACCAAAACACAAACAAAACACTGTAAAGTCCTACATTTTATTTACCGAGAAACCTATTTACCCATAAATATTGAAGTATCTACTTCCTGTTAATTTCCAAAATTAAATTCTATCACCAGGAACACTGCTCACAGAAGGACTGCCTCAACCGCGCGTGAGGGCGGCTTCCAAACAAAACTTCATTACAACTCGCCAAAAAAAAAAAAAAAAACCGCCTTCGTCACTCTTGCCAAATTAAATTCATTGCTTTGCCCCAAAACAACCCTACACCCTGCTAATAAAGAAAAAAAGCGCAAAAGAAAAAAAACCAAAAAGTCGTTAACCCAGAAAGAAGAAAATGTTCATTTTGAAATAATTAATCAAAACAACATTGAATTGTTGGGTCATCGCCTTCAGCTAGCATGGCACGGGGAGCGGGCAGGAAAAAACTGGGAAAAGCAGCAAAAATCCGGAATTCGCACAACAACAACGGTAGCGAGCGGAATGTGCCTTTTTGTGTGCCCTAAAGAGGCAGGAGGCTCTCTACTTTGCTCCAGAATGTTACGTATACGTCACCCCTTCTCCTGGCGTTGTGCACATGTGTGACGGAAGAAGAAACAACATCTCGGGTACGGAGGAGTTCCTACTTGCAAACTCCATTTGCGCTGACATCAATTAATGACGGAAAGCTTTTAATGAGAACACATGTTTCGTTACTGCTTCTGGTATACACTTCCACTGTACGCGTGGGGAAGGGAAAGGATGTCTAGTGAATTTTCTAGAGAAGCAAGAAAATCAGAACTTTCAATTATCTGCCATTAAAATGTTCATCGTCCCAGAACGTGCGATCATAGATGGCTACGGATGGATGTGTTCAGATGTTCAGGTGTAATCTCCCCGTTAAGTGAGTTACTAAATATGAGGGAGTGGATGGGTGTAGACCAACAGGTACGACGAATAGTCGCGCGTTTTATCTTTGGCAAAAGGTTTGATGATAAAATCATTTCCCTAAGTGTAAACTTCTAAGTTTCTATAGTATATCTACGTTACGTACGCATCTCTTTGTTCCATAGTCTCGTAGTTGAAATCGTGTAAGTAATAGAGTTAATATCTACTCGTATGTATTTATGTGTGCACTTATCTTTCAGAGTAATAAATATTTTAAAATTTTTTGTTTAAATTAAATTTAAGCGCTGCACAACAGTCCCTGTACCATGGTTAGTTTGTATGCAAATTCATTAAAATTGCACTTAGCAATGACAGCGACAGTACAATCTGACAGTGATTTGATGGAATAATGGATGTGAATCCTTTTTGAACGAACACACGCATACATAGATGCACATATTCACATGGTGATGTATATTTTCGTGTTGCATGGCAATGACAACCGCTGCAACAGGAGAAACAAATTGATTACATTGTGAAGTGGTCTAGTTAAGTGGATGCATATTGCATATGGATGATTGTACGCGAGGAATTTTAATTAGAAAATTCAGCTGAAATGTGATAGCATAATGCGATTACAAATTAACAGCTGATTACAAGCAAGGTGTTGCAATTATTCCTTGTGTGCCGAAGTAAAAGAAATGGAACTTTACTTATTAACCCATTTCATCCCATTGGTGCATTAATGCACCAAAGAAGGCGCCTGTCGTTAGGCGCGCCTAAAAATTAGTTTTCGGCAAAAATTCATTAATTGTGTTCATAATAATATTCTAGGAACATTTAAGTAGAAGCTCTTTTAAAAGAAACGCGGGTGATTCTGTTTTTGAAAATTCTGTGTCTATGTTTAACTTTTCAAAATATTAAAAGGATATATATTATAGATGTAAAAAATGTAAATTACTGGTAAATTTGTTATTTTTTTATCCATTGTTGTGCAGATAAATAATTTATTTGTATAATAAGCTAAATTTAAAAGTGGTAAATAAATATTTGTGAAAAATAATTGTTTTTAATACTTTTGTTTAGTAGCAATGTAAGTGGTGCATTAATGCACCATTGGGGTTTTGGGCAGAATTATTTTTTTTTGTGAAAAGAAAGTTATCATTTGTAGAAATTTTGAGAGAACTTGAGAAAAAGTCACAGAATAGGGGTTTTCAACCAGCTTTTGGCCGATGCATTTGTCGGATTCTTTTATGATGAAGTTGGTGAAGGCGATGAACAAGACTTGGAACTTATGGATCGCGAATCATCTGTTCCTGCTTCTGTGTGTCAAGTTAGTTTGGAAGAGTCTTCCAAATTAACCCTTTGTAATTTGGGCACCTCCAAAATGAACCGAACTTCATGCATATCTTTACTCCGTTTATTCATATGTAAGCGATCCTCTGAAAACGGGATACCTCTGAATTGGAAGAATTACTTGCGAACTGCATAAGAGTTGCTTGAAAAACAACCTCAATAGAGACAAACAGCAAAGAGAGGGAAAAATAGCAAGTGTCTGAGCTGATTGTGTGTACGTTCATATGTATGTGCAATGTGCATGCCATCCATGATGTATAAAAATAGGGGATTCCCTCGGATTATCGGAAACATAATTATGTATGTACGTATACATATGAATGTACCTTCAAGAGCTGTTTAACGACCATTAGTGGGACAAAATTAATTTTAGCCCAATTTGAAGGTCCTCTCATATCGCGACACTTCCAATTTGGTTCCCATTTTCCTGATCCCATGAAGTGTACCAAATAGGAGGTTTTCTGTAGTTTCCAAATTTATGCGTTGAAACAAATTTGATCATATTTTTGCAATATTCATTTCGGCGATAATATACAGCAGACGAAATGGGAGAAGAAAGGCCATTTGTGGATCATTTGAATACAACATTTTAAAATTATAAATCATTCGAAATGAATATTTCTCTAGATGAAGCCATGATACCATATTTTGGCAGAAATACCTGCAAACAGTCTATCCGCAATAAGCCTTTGGTATTTGAATACAAAGCTTGGATTGCTGCTCATCCTCTAGGGTCTAGGGCTAGGCTATTGTCTGCAATTCGATATTTATGTACATATAATAAAAAACAATTTTATTACAGTGGAAGACCCGAGCAAATGTGGTCATTAGAGCGTTATATCCAACGGTAACATAGCTTAAAATATAAAGAAACCGACCAATTAAAGGGAAAATGGTCGTTATAAGCGATTGGTCGTAAAAAGCGAGGTCGTTATAAGCGACTTTCACTGTATAACTTAATTTCATATATGTGCATACATATGTATGTATATACACGTATGTAGTTGAATAAAATGTTGGTTATACAGGGTGTTTCCAAGTAAAATGTCAAGACTTTGGCAACTGATTCTTGAGTTTATTCTTAGAAAAAAATCGTTCTACAGCAAGGGTATATCTCCAATTTGGACATCATGTATCGAGAATTTAAGAAAACACCTACTTTGATGTACCTTGACCCATACTAACTCAAATATCTCCGCTAATACTTACTACAGAAACTTCTTTTAGGACTTTTATTTTAGAAGAAATAACACCCTTTTTAACGCGTTTAAATAAATTGGATACCTTTTTTTTTCTTTCCAGATATTTTATTTTTAAATCAATATCCTAAATCTTGCCCATACATTTTTTTGACTTTCAGGTCGCTTTTCAACAAAAAATGCATAATAAACATACCGTTTTATAATTTTTTCTTATGAACGTAACAATTATAAACAAAAAAATGTGTAGTAAGTATTCCGAAAAACTCACAGATTTTATGATACTTGGAAAAAACCACAGCAGGTAAAAAGCGAAAAAATGATTTTTTACCTATTTTTTTAATCACAGTTCGCAATTAGTGCGATTTTCTAACTAAATCATAAGTTTTCAATTCGATTTTTAAATAAAGTATGACTTTACGAAGGTCTTAAAGTATGCTCATTTATTTGAATACCCGTCAAAATCCTAATTTCCATACCATTTTCCCCTTAATATCCCAGACTCAAACCTAACTGAGTATGCAGGCCTAGTTGGAAAATTTTACTAGGAAAAGTGGTATAAATGTGGTCGGGGCGACAATTTTTCCTAAAACCTTGGGACAAGCTGATTGGGAGTTAAGGAGGCAACTAAACTACAGATCGCTCTTTAAAAATTAAAATGCAAAAATCGAACAGTACTGAAAATGCACGCATTAGTGGACTGCGTGAGCTCGACTTTAGCTTTTAGTTTCTTTATTTCGACAGAATAATTTTTTGGAAACTGATTTTGTTCATCCGACGTAGTAGAAGTGAAGGTTTAAAAACTAATTTTTTTCATATAGAGTGAAATCTCTCTTAAGCGGACAGCCACGTGATCGGAGGTTTTTGTCCGGTTAAACGAGTTGTCCGTTTATAAGAACGCGCTTTTTGTATAGGAAATTAGAATTTTGTTTCCCAAAATGCTGTTAATGCGAGTTATCCTCTAAACAGGGTGTCTTGCCCCGAAGTCAGGGTAAGAGTGCGCAACTTGACTCTCTTTTGTTTTTTGATCAAAACATTTTTATGAAACATTGAAAAAAATGTAAAATATTTTTGTATAAATTTGTTCCTAAAATATGGATCTACCAAGTAATAGGCTCTTTTGTTTGTTATCTGTTGTAAATTTTTCAGAATTTAAGCCTGAAGTCCAAAATTCGCACTCCTGCCCCGAACGACTATATTGGTCTTATATGTTTGTAGATCGTAATGAGAGGGAAAAGGCGTCTTTGGTAAAACATTCCACATTCGTGTTGCTACTTCACTGTATAATCAAAACTGGGCTTAAGGGAAAACTGACGGGCACTCCTAGCGAGACGAGTGGTTGAAGCGGACGAATACAACTGACTATTTTGCTGGTGCACTGTTTGTGGGGAAAGCGATAAAACAAGGAAAGACAAGAGACATTACGATGGAGTTTGAGGGATTCAATCGATTCAGTGATGATTCTATCCTTACTTACTTATGTGGCGCTACAGTCCGGGGTGGACCAGGGCCTCAACCAACAACCCCTTCAGCAAGCCCGGTCCGAACTAACTGCCTCCAGTTGCACACTCCAAGTTGGTTGAGGTCCTTTTCAACTTGTGCGCGCCACCTTAGGCGAGGTCGTCCTCCGCAATTGGGAATGAATTTCTTACGAAGGATTCCTCTCTCGAAACGACCAAGGAGTATCTTTAGTCGATCGGGAAAGGGCCTTACTACTCAATTTCCTTCTTAGCCCAAGGAAACAGCGATTGGCAAGAGTAATCCTTCGTTTGATTTCCGACGAGATATCATTTTTTGATGTAATATCACAGTCGAGGGAGACCCAGTTCTTTATGTAACTGTCTATTGTGATGTTCTGTCAAATTGGTCAATGTTGATGTCCATTTTCGTTGACAGCATATATCCTATGTTTTGCCCTTATCTACCGCCAAACCCGTTTTAGCCGATTCCATTTCTATACTTGCAAACGCACCTGGCTGGCTGTGTTCTACCAGTAATGGCAATGTCGTCGGCGTATGCAAGTAGTTGAACGGACTTTTGAAAGATCATTCCTCGTGTGTTAGCTTGTGAGTTGCGGACAATTTTTTCAAGTATGATGTTGAAAAAATTGCATGACAGCGCGTCACATTGTCTGAATCCTTTTTTGACATCGAAGGTCTCGATGAGGTCATTATCGACCTTGATGGAGCAGCTAGCCTTCATTCTGCACAGACGGATAAGTTTGGCATGGATGACAAAATTAGACATGGCTCTATATAGTTCAACTCTCCAGATGCTGTCATAGGCGGCCTTGAAATCGATGAACAGGTAGTGGGTATGTTTCTATCATCTATAAGTTTTCTTGCACGAGATGTTGCTTATGCTCATCCTCTTCAAACACCTTAATGAACTGGATTCACTTTGTCAATCTGAACAAAAAAAAATATTAAAAAAATTACATTTATGTATGCACCTAACATAGTCCTACAAAGAAACACATACTCAGCGAACGTCTTGCACCAGCAAAATCTAAAGCATTCCTGTGTTTGCACTTCCCTGCGCCTGTTATACGAAAAGCTTATTCCTGGTCGGCGGGTTTCACGATAATCTTCAAAGTAAACTAAAAGTGAAAGAATTATAAGGTGAGAAATAAAAAAAACCAGAAGAACTCTTCAAGGCGCACAGTGTTCCATTTCACACCAATAAGTGGACCAAATTCAAAAAATTCATGACAAAATTGAGAGTACTTGCTAACGCAATTCTTATAAAGGATAACTGAAAGATAAGTAAATCACATTTTCTCTTTATTTTAGAGCGTGGAAATGATTTTAGAGCAAGTAAAAGTGGAGTGTGTTACCATAACAGGTCGAGTGCACAATAAGTGTTCAATTTGTATTTAAATAATTTTTTAATTTTTTTGTGTGAAAAATTAAACCAAATTGGTATGGATTCAAGTAATCAAAGTGAATAGATTATTCTAATAAATTTTGAAAGTCTATTTAACTGTTTTTTAAAGATTTTTTAACTATAAGATGTAAGTTTTCTTGAGGCATTTTCTATTTTTTTTTGCATAGAATTTTAAATATGAGCCTCACCTTGCCCCGGGTCAATTTTTATTTTGATACAAAACTCGACTTCTTAGTTATAGGCCGTGAAAAAATCAGAGTGCGCAAACGTGCGCAAAAAAAGTAATCCTTTTTTTTTTTGTAGGGTCACCCCAATAGCGCAAGTTATGGCTCTGTTAGACGGCCCTGCTGTCCCACCATTACATCAGAAACGAAATATTGAATCAGATAAAGACTTCGATTCTGAAGACTGACTCAATAACAGCAGCAGTGATCATGAATATGATATATGTACACAATATAAAAAAAAAAAAATAAGAAAGAAATTTTAATTTTGTTTAATTTTTTTGTTTTTTAACCCTATAAAGTAGTTAGTATCAAAACGTAAATAAAGCACTTAGGACATAAGTTTTTTATTACAATACATATACTTAACTCATAAGAATAACGTGAAATAGTCAAAAATTATATACAGTGGAACTTCCGTAACTCGAACTTCCACAAGTCAAATTTCTCTATAACTCAAAATTTTTTTCGGAACTTTGCATTTTCAACCCTATTATCATGAATTTTTTCCTCTATAACTCGAACTTCTATAACTCGATTTTCTCAATATCTCGAATTTTTTTTGATTGCTTCAGAAGGCAAAAGATCTCTTTATCTCGAATTTTTGCTCTAAATTCACTATTCATTTTTTTTAATGTGCTGCTTTTTTAATGGGAAAATTTACTATGTTTATCCAGTTTATGGTTAACTAAACAAAAGTAACGGCCATTTTCAGTTTTTTTTAAAGTTTGGTAGTTGGTACCAACGCGACAACCATTTGAAATTTAACTTATTTTCGCAGTAATTTGAATATAGGCCAATAGATGGCCATAGTTTCTATATAAAATTTGCATGATGGCGGAGGAATTTTACTTGGTTATCCCTACAAAACACGTGGCGCTAGTTATGTTGGAACCGAATTTTCCGCAGATGTTGTATGAAAGTGATATTTAACAAGCAGTCCATATTCCAGTCCAGGTGAAGACTTAATTGTGCAGCCAAGTCAAGCTAACGTGTATGAAGCATTAGCAACAATACGTGGTGCTCTTCTTACTAAAAACAACACACCGGATAATGTAATTCACGAAATTAAAGCTTTTTGCAAAACAAAATGTAATAAAAAAAAAACTTAAAGTGTAATTACTGATTTTTTTTAATAGTTTGGTGATGAAATATATTTTTCTCTTCTTAAATAATCTTTAAAATAAAATAAAACCATAAATAATGTATAATTTTTGTTTTAATTTCTTTAAGTCGAAGTTTCTATAAGTTGAATTTTTTTTCTTTCATTTTGGGAGTTCGAGTTATGGAAGTTCCATTGTATTTATATATTATATTTTATATTTTTGTCCACTTAACCCTTATGTCAATACGACATACCTGGGTATGCATTTGCATTTTCAAATGCAAAAATCATGGTGATAATCATAATACACCGGGCTGAATTTTCCAGTGCCTTTCTGTGAAAACAATTATCAGTCTAGGAACCGAAACTTGTTTAGTTTATCGTTACCATGAGTACTGTTAACGTATTGAGAGCATTTACAGTTTATTGGCGATTTGCACACAAAAGAACTTCAACACCAGGAATGGAAAATAAGCAATGCTGCGTATTAGGGTTGAACTTCCTGCTCCCAGCCAAAAGTCTTCACAAGAGGAGCAAAAATAAAACTGGTCGCATAAGACAAATGCAACTTTACCATATGCTATGCTGAGTCAAAAAGACGTCCAACTGGGAATTAATGCAATGTTTGTAGTTTGTAACAAGCAAGTCCCTATTCAGCATAGTCGCGATGTTACTATATACATAATTATGTGGTATGTCAAAACTGTTTTTAATTACTGATTACGAACTCCAGCGAAAATTGGAAAAAAAATATGATGTGTATTATTCCATTGTATTTTAATGGTAGGTACATAATTATATTATCATAATATACTTTTCTTGTCTTAAATACAAGGAAAGCAACGGATCTGAGTTGCATACCTGGGTATGCACGCTGTTGACTAAGCGTTGTCCGACACTCGCATTGACACAAAGGTTAATAATATGTACTACGCGGAACACTGTGAGGCGGTGTAAGTCTGGGGTAAGCCAATAAACCTCTTGTGCATCTTTGTCTGTACCCATTGGCAATCAGCACAATTAGTGTCAAATTCGATGTACCGCGCTACTTAGGTAATCATTCAAAGCGATTGTAGTTTCAGTTATGATCTTGGTTTCGTTTCAGTTATGATCTTGGTTTGATCATTGAATGTATTCAATCTCCTCAATCAGAATGCATGCTAAATGATAATTCAAACTGGAAATGATTTAGATATTTAGACGACTCAAATCTGTTGTAGCAGAAAACATAATCTTCAAGTCTCCAATTCCAATGACATTTCGGACATCATACAGTTCACACACAAATGATCAGCAGACGACATCAAAAAGCGCTTTGTGACCACACCAACTCTCAATTACGAAGTTTACCTGAGCAGGAAATGAATTCAAGAAGACGATTAAAAAGACGCAAGCCCGTTGACCTACAAAATATTTAAAGTACTCGTATATTTATGTAAAAAAATAAAAAAAAGAAAAAAACATAATAATAACAATAGCTAAATAAATAGAAAATAAATAGAAAGTTGTGAAATTGCACATAACGTTAGAAATGTATCTATAGACAATGGTCTAAGTCTACAAATGTATCCCTTCAAAAACTTTAATAACAATTACTTAGTGTCATCATTAAGATAGATGTAATATTTTAATTTGGGAAATAAAAAAAAAAAAAAAAAAAAAAAAATACAGTTCACACAATGAATAAAAAATGAATCAAATCAACAAACTTATTTACTCGTCCATTTCTCTGTGGAATGTCACTTTATTCTGCATTCTGAATGAATATCTCGAATGATTCACACTGCACATATAATTGAGAACAAACCGCATTGTTGATGATAGCCTCAAGCCAGAAAATCCTTTCCCCAAAAGCTTTCAAATCGATTTCACATTACTTGCCATGGCACTGGCTTAAGACAAACTCATTTTTCAGAAAAGTCTGCAACCTTAGTTGTCAGGTGGTCTGGTCCACACACCGTGGCACAGCTAACCCACTCATCTATCCTGCTTTGCATACAGCCAGAACCACCCCAGATTTGTCGCCCCTTCAGCAAGGAATGTAAGTGACGGCAACATCAGAGTTCAGCGTTTTTTCCTGTTTCTTCGGTTTCTGTGGGTTGTTGCTGTTTTGAAGTCTGATCCGGATCTTTGGAAACTGCTCAGGAAAAAACACACACACAAACACCGAAAGCGACCAGAACAAGGAAAATCTGGATGCAAAATTTGTCCTGGGGTTACCAGTTTGACTCGAATTCTTAGTTTCCTGCCAAAAGCCATTTTGTTTCGGATTGACGCCCCAGCAAGCCGGTACGGTCGGAGAAGGAACAAGTTTTCGGAAAGCCACTTGCCGGGTTCTTTGGCGGTAATACCACCACTTCCAAACACATAGATACAAACTCAATACACACAGAGTGCCAGAATGTTGCAAAAGGAGAAACTGTTGCGGTTATGTCAATGTCATATGTTTCCTGAACAAACTAATGGCAGATTAAAATGAGGTTAAGGATTCTCATTCTCCGCCAGCGTGTTTCGGCAAGGATTCCCTTTTTATCACAGGATAACTCACAAACATACACACAGCATTTTTTTCGTTGGTTCTTTCTTTAAGACAATACCCACAAACAACATACATATATGAGTGGCGAAGTTGGAGAACTCGCCTGAAAGAAAGGAAGAATGTGACATGTGGAGAATTTTTCAGGATTGCGAAAGAAACTTTGATAATTAAAGTTGTGCTAAGGGAGATTTTCGGTATCCTTTGCGCTCGTTTATTTCATTCTTTTCTAAGTTTTTAGCTTAAGATTTGTTTTGCGTTGTTGGTTGGTTGTTTTTTCCGTTGCGTCGTTGCTCTCTCTTTCTCTCTCTCTCTCTCTCTCCTTCGCCGAAAGGATTATGGCATATGGCGTGCACTTAACAAAATACACAAACATAAGGCGGGGGGTTACTTTGGCGAATTTTCATTGTTTTTTGTCGGTTGGAACTTTGTGCCGCAGTAGCAGCACATGAAGGCGTATTTTTCTTTCATCTGCTCGAGAGAATAGAATGTGTATTTAATTCAGGAAAAGTCGCTTTCCCGAGGAAATTCCTTGGAAAAATTACACGCAAATATTTGGGACACAAGTGGATATGATTTTGGGATTAACTGGAAGTGGAGATACACGGCAAATAAATTTCAGAAAGATGGTTGCCAGTATTTTTGAACATTGTTCACAAGGCGTGTATATTTCCAAGGACACTTTATGTTAAGCGAAACGCGAAATAACATCGGCAAGGTGGTTTCTTTTGTATATAAGAAGATGCTTCGGATAGGAGCAGAAATACAATGAATTCCATCAACAAATTGGACATAGATAGAATAGTCTAGTCAACGACCACACCACGCTGAAATCATCGGTTCTCGTTAGATCACCAAAATCAAGCAGCGTCGGGCGCGGTTAGTACTTAGATGGGTAACCACTTTGAAACACCGCGTGTTGTTGACATAGGAGTAGGACTAGGGGAGTTTCGATAAACGGCTCCATGTGGTAACACAATGAACCTACTTTGGTCTAAGTGAATCCTACCGATTACGAAGGATAGCCACCCAACCTAACCTAACCTAACCTAACCTAGAATAGTCTAAGAGCCCGCAATAATTTTTGGATGGGAAAGATAACCAAGTGATGTGCATCTTAATTTGCAGCCTTGTTGAAAGAGATTTCAAATGTAACCGTCTGGCAGCAGCTAAAGAGAGTAACAGTGCATCAAAAATGCATCATTTCGATACACGGAATAATAAGGGTAACCACTTGACTATAGTCCTAAATCAGAGTTAGAACCCACTGAATAGGGCAGAGCAAATAGTTCTATATACTGTTTTATTGTCAACAAGTTGGTTAAGAATTTATAGAAAACACTTTTTACTTTATTGATTTTTATCATTGACAAAGGAAGAAATGAAGAGAGATGTGGGCTTTTTTCGTGTTGCACTTTCTATGCTCGCAACTGTAGATCCAAGACTTTTTCCTTGTCGCAATTTTCTTGTCAGACGCACGAATTTGAGTACAGGAATACCAATATTGTGTGACTCATGGTCGTGTTCAGAAATTCCATTTCATTACTGCCACACGAAATTGACGCTCACTCGTGTACAGAAATAGGCCCTCAGATTTACAGCTCTATTCAGAAAAGAAACCTTCCCCAGCGATACAATCGTCAATTTGGTCTTCAGGGTCTGTAGATACGCGATAATCTATGGATCCTTTAT
This sequence comes from Brachyopa scutellaris, assembly GCA_949775065.1. Classification (NCBI taxonomy): domain Eukaryota; kingdom Metazoa; phylum Arthropoda; class Insecta; order Diptera; family Syrphidae; genus Brachyopa; species Brachyopa scutellaris. The sequence continues at coordinate 191,929,501 of OX459112.1, forward strand.
ACTTTTGTTTTCATAATCGCGGATCGAATCACTACCATCACTTGATTCAGTAGCAATAGTAACTGAAGCAATCATTTCTTGGATCTCAATTTCGACAAATTGTAGGTACATACTTCAGTTGTAGCTCAGGCTAAGAATGGGCCACATTTTGCTTCTCTTTTGGCATTTTATGAGACTGAAAAACGCAAAGATACACTCATTTGTCTGATAAAACGTAGATACTGATCAAGCCACGAATCATAACATCAAAATCCATGTAAAGAAATAGATAGATAGAAAGATTTTATTTTCGTAATAAATATACATTGGAGTTGTCCGCACAATTTACACAGAGATTCGATATTGTTTTATCTTTCTACTGAAGTATTATCTAATAATTTAACAAGATTCATATAGTTGAATTTAATTAAATTTTTAAAAGGAAACTACGAAAAAACCTTCCATTTGAGAGAAAAAAAAAAGAAAAAAAAACAATTTCAACATTTAAATAAATATAGATACATACGTATGTATGTATAAAAATAAATTATAGACAGGTAATAAAATAAATAATATAAATATATTAACAAACAAATAAATAAATAAATAATATGCAAAACAATAAATAAATCATTTAATAATAAATAAGAAAAAATAAATAAATTAATTAATTGATAAATAAATAAATAATTAAATAAATAAATAAAAAAATATATATATATAATATGAATATATACATACACGTAAATAATTGGATAAATAATATGAAAACACAATAAATAAATTATGTAATACTAATAATAAATAAGGAAAAATAAATAAATAAATATATATGTACATATACATAAATAAATAAATAAATAAATACATATATTTATTTATTTATTTCATTTCATCAAATGAGTATACATCAACTGTTCTCTTTAGATTACTGGTACAGTTAAAATATAAACTTAGAGCTACTGACTAAACCACCGGAAATGGAGCTCTAAAACTAATTTATTCTTAAATGAACTCCTACTGAGATGAAAATCTAAAAGACTACAATAATTATTTGACTCTCGTAGGCATCTAGAAATTGGTTCATTGTAACCATAATTTGCTCTATGATAAGGTACATAAAATAAATAACGATTTCTAAGAGCTCTCGATGGAGCATATAATCCAATTAATGAAAGCAGAAAAGGGCAATCAATATGACCGGTAATCAAATCGCGAATAAACATAACAGAAAAATATTGCCTTCTTACGAAAAGAGGCAAAATTCCAAATAATTTGCACCTCGTTTCATAAGAAGGCATTTCGATATTCCAGCGTAATCTACGCAATGCAATCCTTGTTAAACGTTTCTGGATCCTCTCAATTCTGTTGGCATGTATGTTATAAAATGGATTCCAGATGGTACTACAGTACTCAAGATTTGATCTGACATATACAAATTAACTGTAACAGAAAATAAATAAATTAATATAATTATAAATAAATAATAAGCAAAATAAATAACAAATTAAAATAAATAAGTAAATACATTAAACATTAAACAAAGATATATAAATAAGAATACGACTATTAACGTTATTTTAGTAGAAAATAGAGAGACATTTTTAAACATTAAGCTGGTTGATAAGATGATTATCTGATGTTGCACAGTTTCTCAAAAATCGATCAGTCAATCTCGTAATTCTTTCGGAGATCAATTTAACATTAGCCTGCCAGTGCAGGTCGAGAGTGGAGTGGTAGGGAGGTAGGTTAAGCATCATTTTAAGTATTTTGTTTTGTGATACTTGAAGTTTTTTAGTGTGACATATTGCACAATCACCCCATACTTGACATCCATATAATAAGATCGATTGGAATATGACTTTAAAAATAATTATTTTATTTTCAATACTTAACAGGGACTTTCTACCATGTTACTGTCGGAATTTGTCGAATTCAAAACTGGAATTCGAAAGCTTCTCTTTGATTTTAACCTTCTAAATGATCAGATACATTGGAGAGTTTCCTTTTCAGTTAAAGAATACCTACCCGGGAATTACTCTGAAGGTTTTAGAATTCAGAATCGACTTTTCAATGAGAAACAAACTGCGCAGAAAACCAGCATAAACATAATTAAAAACGATTTAACTGTTTTGACCCCTTTTCATCGTCTGTTATACATAAATCAATCTGACAAATAGGCCAAATTTACATAGCAATCAGTGCATGAATAATTCGTTTATTTAAGAAGGACACTATCGTTGACGTAATATCAATGCTCCACTCGCTTTTGCGTTTAATGCTCACACTTCAGGCACTTGGTAAGCAATTTGAATACAAATATCCCCGTAAAACTGTGAACTATAAAAATCGATGAAATATAAAAAAAGAACACAAAAGAAAAATCAACATAGCAAATATGCTTACAACATAATCACAAAAAACTAACTAATTAACGCCCCACCAAATCACAGCCCTGAATCTCAACTCAATCGCAAGTTTCGAGGAAGTTTCCTTTCACCATCACGTGAAGGGGACACGCCAATAAATTGTTTACGTTCAGCATACAAAAATACGACAAATGTCTGCATGTGTGTGTGCGTACTCGGGTGTTGACAAATCCCCAAACTATATTTGTTTTGCGACGAAATTTTGTGGACACAACACTTTAACAATAAACGCAACTGCTACATTATCAATGTCGTATGAAAGGCTATGGGAGTAAATTAATTACTATCGAAAGGCAGTAAGGAGAACGTAGCTAGCAGTTAGTGTCCTTCCGCATGCCGAGTGCCGTATTCACATTTCCAATTTCTTTTTACGAGAGTGTTGGTTAAGTGTGTACAATAAGTGGAATTGCATGTGAAACTCGTCTAAATAATTAGGGAAACATTGATACGAGTACCGTTGTTACCTTGACCGTGTCGGAAGGATAACACAAAATCGATTATTGACCCATCTAGAGGAAGTGTAACCAATTAGAGGTGTGGGGCAATCTTGGCCACATCCGTATATCAGAACTTTTTGTATTTAGTTTCGATTATGGACTTTTCTCACGAAATACATACTATGATCGTCAAAAGTAAGTAAACACCCATATGATTTTTCGAGTTACATGTATTTTAGACAAAAAAATTAACAAAAATTGGATTCCAATGATACAAAATAAAAGCTTTATTCATTAGCAATAAAACAGCGAGAAAAAATAATTTCAAGTAAAACTAATAAACAATTTTTTTTAATAAAAATTAACCATACTCCATGTTTTACGCGTCAAAAGTAAGTAAACATTAGCAGTTTCTTTAAGGAATTCATAAATTTAATATCTTAAAAACAAAAGTCAATATTTTGTTTGACCGCCTTTAGACTTTATAACTTATTTAAGTCTACGTGGCATGGATATACCAAGTTTATTTGTAAAATTGGAGGTTAATTGGGACCGTTTTTCAATTAAAGCCTGTTTTAGGTCCTTTTTGCTTTTAATAGTCCTTTTACGAATGTTCCGGTCCAAATAATCCCATAAATGTTCTATTGGGATTAGGTCCAGTGATTGCAGAGGGAGATCGAGCTATTTTCGAGTCTTATAAAGCAACCATTCGTTAACGAGCCACGAGGTATGCTTAGGGACATTGTCTTGCTGAAAGATCCAATTTCTTTTCGTGCCTAGTTTGTCCACACTCGGTTGCATGTTATCATTAAGGATGTGAGAGTCTTGCTTAATCATTGTACTTTCAATTAAGATAAAATTCCCGATAGCAGATGCTGCCATACACCCACACCATCACCGAACCACCACTATGTTGTACTGTACTTCTAGCATTTTGTTCACTTAATTCTTTACTCTGTTCTCTCCAAAATTTTTTTATTTGCATTGCTTTTAAAAAATTTGAATTTGCTTTCGTCAGTAAATAAACATTTTTTCCGAACTGAAATGATATTATTTATGTATTTTTGTCCAAAATTTAGACGCTTTTTTTACTTTATATTTGGAGAGAACAGAGTAAAGCTCACAGTAGTTGCTTTACGGCTTGTGTTGCTTGTAATGACATCTTGCGGGAAATAAAACGGATTTAAAACGAAACAAATGCTATAAAGCTATCCACATGATGTTAGTTAAAACGGTTTTCTCTAAAAAATTAGTGTTTTCGAAGTTATTTGTTTTTTTTATAGAATCTGAGAATTTTGAGAGCTTGAAGTCAGATTAGGAAACAAATAAAATAATATGACACCCATAGGAATAAAAGGAGATTTAGCAGATTACTGTCTTTAGTTGTTAGGTACTTATGATTGTTCTTGCATGAGGTCGCTTTTTTAGCTTTACTTGCAGCCTTCATATACCCTCGTCAATATTCTGAAAGATCCTTTATTCAGGTTTTCTATTAACTTTCTGTGGCATATAGTATTTATCAAAATCCCTTCTAAGGATAATAGACCGCTGGAGTAACCCGAATATCTCCTGATCTTAGCAGTCGTCATGGCAAATCACTGTCCACCTACGATTCTATTCAATCAGCGGTTGTATGCTTATAATTCCCGCCTAAAGGATGCTATTCAGTCGGGATAAAGATATCTAGATTTCCTATGTCGAGATTAAATTGAATAAATTTGAATCTGTCCCTTTTGCCCATATAACTCTATTGAAAAGGACCACCACCATATCATACCTTCTTTGTCAGCGATGTGTACCTTTGAATCTAACCTATTCATGGAAGAGCCAATCACATCACAATCGAGTATCCCGAAATTCTCCATCTGCAAAGATTCAATAATGAATATTATCCTTCACCGATTTTAATAACTACATATCTCTTATCCGTGTGTTTGCCCAACCAACCAAAGACGGGCGTTGCCGAAAAATCCGCAAAAGACAAATTTCCGAGAAAGTGCAATCACAAGGAAACCGAAAGTTGGGATAAGCTGATAAAGACGATGTTATTCCCATCGAAGGAGAAGAAAATCATTGAATCATTTAATTAGTTCTCAACTTATCCTTCTTCACGTACTACTGCAAGAAATAAATGGTAACCGTAATGTTACAGGACTCCAAATTGAAATTCTCTCTCTAGAGGTAATGCCCTTTCCCTTACAGGACAATGAATTGGGTGGATAAGATTCAATCATAGAATTGGCATTCTTTTCCCCCTCTGACCTGCCGCCCCTCACCGCATATGTATGTTATGTATATGTACGTATTGAAAATGTAACTGTGTCCAAACAATTGGAGATGTCAAGACGGAGGGAGGAAGAGTGTGTAAGAAAATAAATAAATAGAAAAGCATTAGTGGATGGGAGGAAAACGCTGGACTTGACTGACAAGTGTCCCGGCACTGTCTGGGGATATTTGTGGGCTACGAAATCCAATTACAAGCAACAACTAATCTTCTAATGACCATTTTTCAGATAATTACAAGGGATTAGCTGGGATTACTTTTATTCGCATCATGTGCTGCGAGTGAACAAGAGCAAAACCGACCATTGACAGTGACCGCAGCAGATGCTGCCCAAAGGACTTTTGCCGGGGCGGATATCTGAGTATATCTCTTGGATTATCCAATGGTGTAGATCGTGACAAGACGTGAGATAGTGATTTCATATCAAAATATGTTGCAGAGTTCGGTGGTGCTGGCTAGCGTATACGAAGTGGTGGGGAACAATTTAATTGGATTTCAGTTTTAGGATGAAGGGCTCAACTTTCACTTTATGGAACACATCGGAACGCCTTTTTGAAAGGCTCTAAGAAGGATACATACTACATTGAAACGCTAGGCTAAAATTATCTACATTTTTCAGGTAAGTGAAGATCTATTGGTATAGGTTTGGAAAAAGGGATCTTTTCAGGTGAATATTCGCGTGCGTGCGAATATCCACAATATTAAAAAAATAAATAAATAAATAAAAGTTACAAATCTCTCAATTTCATGGACCCCACCAACAACTTTTTCCACTGATGATCAATGCAAAATGAAAGTAGACACGTCGCGTCGTTTGCTTTGGAAAAGACGAATATTTTTCTCTTTCACACGACTTTTAATTTTTAGGGGAACGCTTATTTTTTTAGCAGTTAAAACTAACCAATTTTTTATCTATTAGCATATGTAGGTACTTAGCTTCATTGTCGATAGTAATTTGTTTGTTGTTCAGGATAATAATTTGCTGTGTTGTAATTTTTTTTTGTAGGGTTACTGGGGCGAGAAAAGTAACCATGGTGTAGGGAGGGTAAGGAAAAATATTTCGCAGTGTAAGAACTAGAGATGTAACGGATAGTAGTTTGGCAGGATACCGGATACCGGGTATTCGGCATGTAATAGCCGGATATTCAGCGGCCGGATATCTGGCCGAACGAAACGCGTATTGCAATACATACATTCATGTTTGATCCCGCAAAAGTATCAAAATGATCAAAATAACTGATTAACAGGACGTGAGGTAGCTGACTGAAATGAAATGTGCAGTGAACAAATTTACTGGTAAAACGAAGTCGCGGAAATTTAGTGAACGTGATCGGAGTAGGAGATGCTCCACTTTGCAGAAAAATAAAATGGGTGAAGGTGATACTCATGGTCATGATACTTTTTGGGACTGTTTTCGAGGTGGCGGTCAAAATGCAGTTTCAAAGAAAAGTGGCACAGCAAACTAGCTGGACTTCTATTTTAAAACAGTTCGGCTTGATCGGAATAGTTATTACTGATCCTTGCACTTGGTGATCAGTTAATACCGAAGAATTCCCAATTTCGTCTAAATTTGCCAAGATTCATCTTTCAACTCCGTGAGACTATTTTCGGAGGCAGCCGCCGTTAATGAAAAGAAAAGAAATCGTTTATTGCCTTTCAATGTAAAAAAAAATTGGTGTCATCTACCATAATTTGCCATTAATAAACTTTCAGTACTAAATGGCTCTACTATATATAGATTTCGAAAAAGCTCTCCATACAAAAATAAGACTGGATAATTATCCAGGCTAAGGTTTTGTTGTATTTAAAATTGAAAACATGTTGCGGAAACATGTTTAGCCTATATAGGTTTGAAAAAAAACACGCCTATTAATAAACTACTTGTTTATTCAGAAAAATAAAACTTTGACACTATATTTTTGGAAGTTTTTTTTTTTCTTTTACTTAACTTTTGTACCTTGTATCGACTATCCGGCCACCAGCCGGATACCAAGAGACTATTCGGCGATGTGCCGGATACCGGATAGGAACCGGATATCCGTTACATCTCTAGTCAGAACGTCAGGACACAAATTAAGACTGGCATTATTTTTGCCTGTTGGCCAAAAGGGGTCAAGATCCCACGCCCTCCGGCAAGCTAAGAGAGGGGACTAGTATGCCAGCAAAGACCCCGCACTCGTACTGTTTTTTCCTCGTTTATCTTGTCTCGCTATTTGCGGAACCAATCAACTGTCCTGTCAAGTGTTATTCTGGCTTGATGTGTGGCTAGTTCTAAGCGTTTTTTTTTTTTCGAAGATGGGATTACTATGTCCTCTGCCAAAGTAGCTGTCATAGTGTTGCTTGGTTAAGGTATGTCTGCTATATATAACAGGTGAGAGGTAGAAGCAGCATCGCCAGGCGTCCCAATTTTTAGCCCAAAACTAAATGTCTCGCGCCGTACAGGCACAGTCCCGCTTTCAATACATTTATTTACTGTTCTCTTTCAAATATTTTCAAACTTCATTCAGCATTCATTCAATATATCACCTTCAGAATATATCGAAAAAAGAGTAGCGACACTCCGCATACATAAACATATGCACTATTCTATTCTAGCACAATGTCACATTGGCAAATAATAAAGCAACAGTTTCCAGAAAAATGTTTCCAAGAATATGTTTAAACTAGTTTTCCTTATATTAAGTGTCCCAACATTATACTGCGTCCCCGAGAGCGTTTTCTTCCAAATGAATTCAAAATGGTCGGATACCAGAAATAAATGTTCCGTAAATTTAATGAAAGCTGAATTACTTATCCAATTCAATCTGGAGCTATCCTGTGCAGAGTCCTTCAAATATATGTATTAAAAAAAAATTAAACTTTAAAAGAAGTTAGAAGAAGAAGAAATATAAAAAAGTAAGTATTCTCATTAAACAAGATTTCGATGTCTGTCGTAAGAGTCCTGACGTAAGAGTCCTGCTTTTTTAATCATAAGGTTTCAAAATCCCACTTTGCCTGAAAAAAAATCTGTCAACGCTGGGTAGAAGTGTATGTCATCCAGAGGAAATCCTGCAGCATGTTTTTTTAATGTGACACAAGACCTGGATGCTTAATATTATGATACAATTATACCAGAAGGGTTTGTTGAAATCTGCCAAATCTCAGAATGGACCCAAAAATTACAGTTGGATCTTGCTAAAGGATAACGATCCAAAATATTGGTGTCGCCTCTGTTTGCGTTAGAAAGAGCAAAATGTTAGAGAGACGTTAGATAGGCCATCTCAAAGCCTTGATGCGAATCGAACCGAAAATGTGTGCATCGTTCTTTTAAATGCACATTTTTGATGTTCAAACATTTATTTATTTATTTATTTATTTGATCTTTATTTCATTAAAATTCTAAGCTTAATATAATGTTAACAAAAAATAATGATTATGTATAATGGCTTCAGGAAATATTACTAAAAACAGAATTCGAGAATTTACTTTACAATTGATAAGCAAAGATTTTAATGAAATAGTTAGGTACATTCTGTTATTCAAGAGAATAAGTGGCGAATGAACCTCAGGTTAAATAAGACTTAAAACAATGAATGTGGGGATAATAATTCATAAATATTCTTACATAATCTGTGCAGATACCTATGTATATAAACAGAACACAATTTTTTAAAGGATCTACAAATTTAATCAAACTATTGAATTAACAATATTATTTATAAGTGAATGGTTTAAAGAAAAAAGCCACATTTTAATTTTACGTAAAAATTTTGATTCATTACGCTCACATCTTAAATCATTGGGTAATTTATTAAATAAGCGGGGCGAAATCACAGTATAAAAAAGACAAAAGTGTGACTTATTTATTCTAGGAACTGTTACCAAATTACAGTTGTTGGCTCTTAAATTATAATCCTCTTGTACCCTCGCAGAGTTATAACCAGCACTTTTAAAAAACAATTTTAAAATTTTATAATAGTACATATGTCTTACAGGTAAAATACCGAGATTAATAAACAATGGCAAACTGGGTGTACAACGGTTTACTTTAGAAATAATGCAAATTGAATGTTTTTGTCTAATAAGCAACTGTTCGATTTTATTGGAGTGAGTACCACCCCAGCAGCAAATACCATATTGAAGCTTTGATTGCATAAGGCCACTGTAAGCTAGTTTCAATATTGATTGCGGACAATAAAGACTAAGGTGGTAGATCTGCCTGACAACATTGTTAAGATAAAGTTTTAAATGAGATGTATGTTCTATCCAACTAAGCTTTTTATCTAAGGTAATACCCAGGTATTTAAATTTATCAACACATTCAATTTCAAAACAGCCATCACTGCAATGTAAATCAGACCTGAAAATTGGCGGGGAAAGCTGGAACTTAGAGCAATGAGGTGCATGATATAATAAGGATAAGCCTTCAGGAATCATTCCCAATAAATTAAAAAACATAAACTTAGTTTTGCTGCTTATAAATAGCTTGTGGAACCTGAACCAATGACGGAGAATTTCTAAGTCATGGTTCATGTTAGTAAAAGTTTCAAAATGGTTTCTATTGGAGTAAGAAAGAGCAGTGTCATCCGCAAAAGCAGTTATCTCGCCTTTAAATGGCTGAGAAAACAAAGAATTAACGAAAATCAAAAATAAGATTGGGCCCAAGACTGAACCTTGAGGAATACCCATCCTTAAGTAGCATTTAGCGCTTAGATCATTTTTAATCCTGGTTCTTTGATTACGATTTGTCAAGTAGGAGCAGAACCAATCATAAACAAAGCCTCTAAATCCAGCCTTAAAAAGTTTACTCAACAACAATTCATGGTCAACCATATCAAAAGCTTTTGTGATATCAATGAATAAAGCTGCTGGAATATGAGATTCATTAATTGAATTATAGATTTCACTACAGAATTTCAGTAACGCATCTTCTGTCGATTTTCCACTTCTAAAGCCAAATTGAAGATTACTGAAGAACTCAGTTCTATTTAGAAAAGTCATAATTCTTTTCTTCATACCCCTTTCAAATACCTTAGAAAACACAGACAGAAGAGATATAGGTCTGTAGTTATTTAAATCCCTAGCATCTCCTTTTTTGTGTAATGGTATAACTATAGCAGTTTTTAGAGAATCCGGAAACACGCCCTTTCTTACACTTAGGTTGAGAATGTAGCATAAGACATCAGCAATTAATAATGAAATATTTTTGATAGTATGACTTGAGATTAAGTCATGAGACATCGATCTCGTGGATTAAAGCGACATAATCAATTTGTGGATTTCAAAGGCAGAAAAATCAAAATAACAGAAACTACTCGGATTAAAGACATCGTGCCGAATGGCCTCGTCGTGAAAAGGCATAAGTAAATGCAACAGTTCGGCTGAAAAGTTCGTATCGTTTTAAGGATAAAAACAGTTTTTCTTTGAAAAATTCAATTTTAGTATTCAATACAGTGGCCATTGAGTGCGATATACCGATTATAGCGATCTTTCAACTTTTCGATACCATTTTTGTAGTACGATTTGTATTTTGCTTCAAAATAGGCATCAGTCTCAGCGATTAACTCTTCATCGGCGCTAAATTTCTTTCCAGCGAGCATTCTCTTAAGGGATGAGAACAGAAAAAAGTCACTGGGGGCCAGATCTGGAGAATACGGTTGATGCGGAAGCAATTCGAAGCCGAATTCATACAATTTTGCCATAATTTTCATTGATTTGTGACATGGTGTATTTCTTGATGAAACAGCATTTTCTTCTTCTTCAAATGGGGCCATTTTTCAGCGATTTCGTCCTTCTAACGCTCCAACAACGCTGTATAATTAAGATTAAAAAAAGTAAAAAATAAAAAATTCCACGCGCATCCCAAAATACAGACGCCATAGCTTTGCCAGCTGACTGTTGAGTCTTTCCACGCTTTGGCTTCGGTTCACCGCGTGCAGTCCACTCTAGTGATGTAAAAAGTCGTTACTTCTGAGTATTCATACTCACTCGTTACTTTCGCCTAAGTAATCACTCAAAAGTAACGAATACTTTGATACTTTTCGTCCCCAATCTATTTTTCACTAGGTCTCGGTTCGGTGTGAGTATTATATGATTTTTGTTCTTTTACTCTATGCAATGCTCTATACAGTTCTAGCACTTGTATGCCCTTTATTTTGTTAATGTTTCTTATCAACAGAAGACTGAATTACATTATGATTTGTTTTGAATTTATGTTGTTTTTTTTTTCTTTAACTGCTATTAATGGATTGTTTACTTTAATTGTTTCTGTTGCCCTTAATAAAAATAAATTAATTAACTTGAAGCACATACATACATATTTGCAACTTCATTTTGTTATTGTCATTTAGCGAAGGTAGTACCTGCTAGGTATGTACTTAAAATTATTGGACACCGCTCCCTCATAAATAAAAAAATAACAAAAAAAAGTGTGCATTCAATATCCATCTATTGCTATTCGTCTCAATAAACACTTTTGCCAAACATATTATATCTTGATGGTTGCCTGATGTTATAAAGAAACCGAATAAGAAATACATATCCATACTCGTACATAGGTTTACCGTATAGCGTATACCCCGTGGACATCAATTATCTCTTTCTGCTAAATACTGATGAATTTATCCTTTCCATTTGTCTCTTTCTTTTGCATTGTCGCGGTTATTTGTATTCGATGTGAGATTGAGTTATTCATTTACTTAAGACAGTTGAGATCGCACGAGTGAGTGAGTACATAGAAGGTAATCAGTCGCGCGGCACCCACTTTGCACAGAGCTTTCGCATACCCAAATATTCATGAAATTCACTTTACGGTCATCCGAAATCATTTTGTGGATTTTTTTTTTTGATATTTTCGTCCGTAACAGCCTCTTTTGGTCGTCCACTGAGTTCATCGTCTTCGGTGGTCATACACTTACGAATGGTTGCTTTGCCTGGCGCAGAGTCTGGATAACACTTGTGGTGAATATACATTTTTAATGTATTAACATATACTAATATTCGTTCATTTTCATTTTAATATTTTTGTTTGGCAATACCATGAAGTATACAATACGTTTAAAATTCATTTTTTGATTCATCTCTCTCAATTTTCATCCTTCTGATGAAATAGCGACGCCTTTTAACTTTTCAACTATTAAAACCTAAAAACAACTGTGTATCTTTATTTAATAAAAACATAATTTAAGTAATACTTTTAGTGTTGTGTTTTATTGGTGTTACGAAACACTAAACACTCATCAAGCCACTTTTTGGTATCAGCAGCATTTTTTTTTTTTTTCATAAAAAAACAGTGTTTCATTAACACGCGAAATTCCGTTTTATCCATTTTTTTTCAAAATAACAAAAGTTGCTTCACTCAAAATGCTATGTCTCGCAAACTAATAGTCCGACAGCTGTGAAATTTATACACGTATCTTTTGTAGGTTGGTACTTACTAAAAATAATATGGATTTAATTCTAGTGGCGCCCTCTCATGGGAACGATACGAACTTTTCAGTGCTTATTTTTTTCTAAAGTTTGGGAACAATTTCATGTCTGTGCTATTCTCAGTCTTGTCAGCCATTCTTAGATTTGAGTATACTGTGTAGATCTCGTACGCTGGTTTATATGTATATGCAAAAAAAAATCTAATCAACATTGCTTCAGCGTTCGCAAGACCATCATTCGGATTCATTTATTTTATTATCATATTCAAAATAATAATTCCAAAAATAACCATAATCCTTTTATTGAATTCTGATATTATAACGCGTTCTTCCTAATATCCTTGTGAAATCCCAAAATACCCTTACCACGTAATCGCATTATTGATTAATACATCCGCTACATGAGCGCCACAGTGCTACAGTCTCCATCCTACTATGAACTCTTATTTTTGCAGCCTCAATAGCAAGGAACGCAAAACGGATTTAATTTGCTATCATATAGCGTATACAGCTCCAACCACCATAACCATCGTCATAATCATCAGAGGCGAAGGCAGAGAGAGAAAGAGAGAGCGAAGGAAAAAAAGAGAAAATACTGTGGCAACTCTATTAACTCCCACACTGTTGTATCGTTAGGAAACATAATGAAATCCACAACGGTAAATTTACTTTACTTTTATTTAACGAAAAGTGTCAGCCACACACATTACAACTTGTCACTAGCGACGTACATATGAATAGACTAAACACCTACACCGAACTCTACACATATCCTGTTAGGAGGTGGCAATATTCTCTTTGTTTGTTGTACCGAGAACGGTTGAAAGTACCACTAAGCCTAGGTGAACTGTAACAGCATGCAGGAAGGACGACCTTTTTTTTTGTCCAGCAAAAGGATATAAATTTCCACCCAGTTGTCGCTTACAGCTCCTTGAGTTGCAAATAAATCCTTTCTTCTTCCTACCGAGAAATCTTGCAGGACATGGTACAAAGGTGGTGATGATTTTTCTCCTTTTTTTCCATCTTCCGACCAAAACGCGTTTCAGTAGCTTTAAATGTTTTGAGTAAGGCTGCCGAAAGGGCAAACGGTTTAAGGAAAATTTAAAAGTCAAGGACAGGAAATATTGGCAAAATAATCGATTTTATTTTTTTTTTTTAGGTTTTTGTGGAAACCAGAGAAAAACATATTCTCAAAAAAAAACAAATCATCTCTAACCTAAAATGGTCAAAACCTAAGCAGAATTTATTCCATCGCAGCGCATTTCGTCTGAATGCGCCTTCTGCTGTATATTATTCGTTGGACTCTTCCGGTTTAGTATCCTGTGTTACGATTCCTTGCCGTTCTTTTGCTGGCAGCTATTCACCACGCTGCTGTGCTGTGCCAATTTACATAACCATAATATTTGTTTAAGAGTCCGTTTCTGTGAGTGAATTATCCTTTTTGAGTTGCGGTTGAGTTGCAAATGCACTCACGGAGAAATCGCTGGCAAATAATGTCCTTTGAACTCGTTTATGTTGGCTTTTTTTGCTCCTCCCTGGTGGATGTCCTGTTTGGTAAATCTTTATTGACTGCGGATGGTTGTAAATTCTATGCTCGGCGTTTTTTTTTAAGGGATATGGTTATGCTTTACTATAGTCACAAATGTGCAAGGGATATTATGAATGAATGTCCTTCCGCAGCGCAAGTCAGTGTGCTTTTGAGGTTCCCTACGAGAATTAATGAGTGGGAGCGATCATTAATCAGGTCGAATCTAAAGTAACGCCGTGTTTATTTCGTTTCCTTTTATTCTGCAGGACTATTGGTAGGTAAGCTTCCTGTGTACTCAGTACATATGATTGAGGTGTGCACTGTGTACAATGCCAACTGAGGGTCTTTGGTCCTAACTTTGATACGAGTATGTGCAAAGGAGCATATGTACGTATGGAAATTTATGGACATGGATGATATGCAGCAGTAATGGGATGTAAATAGCTTCGGCCGGAGTGCATTGATTTAATGCAACTGCATTTGATGATTTAATGACTGCGATATGATAAATAATTGCTAATGGTGTTGCCTTCTTGTGGTGAGAGGACACATGTTAGTAGTGCGAGTTGAGAACGTGTAAGCTATGAGTATTTGGAGTTATTATCTGTTTGGCAGTTTGTTAGTCCTTAGTCCTGGGACTTAGCCGAGTCTTCTTCTTTCCAGGTGAACCAGAATAACCGTCACTAAGCGCTTTCCTTCGAAAATACCCAAGAAAAGGACATCGCTCCACGTGAGGTTTAATCAAATGTAATTTTGTCCGCATCGCATAACACTACTCCTCCCAACCACCACTCAAACTCACACACGTGCCTAATCAATAATTCTGAACTGCGTGATAGGTTTCGGCGGTAGTCTAAAAATAGTATAAAATCATAATAAAAATTAGCCTCCACCGACATGGTCATTAAATCCACGGAAATTGATTTCCCTCCAGATACAAGGAAGTTGAAAGGATTCCCTACTCTCTCTCTTTCTCTCTCCCTTCTACTACCCCATTCTCGTTACTTTGTAAAATTAAAAATATATCAAAGCCGAGTGACTATGTGACCGAAAGGCGATAGCATAAAGACCACTCCTACCTACTTATACAGCACGTCAAAGGAAGCTTATCCATGCTGTGCATAAAGATATGAAAAATATTCCTGCAAAAAGGTTGGAAAAAAATAAAAAATAAACTAGTCCTGGCCCTTTTCAACATTGGGCCATTGGCAGGCTTTCCATCATTTTTCATCGCGTTTCATATACAACCACATCGAGTGAGTCCTTTCATCGATTCAAAAGGACTATCTTCCAGCAACAACAAGCGAAGCAATTTTATTACGATTAGCGAGTATAGCAAACGTCTGATCTTGGCAACGCTGTGCTAGTACCCTAAAGATACTCGTACATTCTCGTATGAGCATATATCACGCTAATATCCTTTTCACACGCAAAGTAATAAATAAACTTCAAAATTCAAAACACCTGGACACGTCCATTGTTGAAAAGTGGGCCAGCCAGAAGTGTTGCGGGTTGAATCCAACTCATGTAATCTCTCTGCCGACCGCCTGCGGTGAGATTTGTTGAAAATTGCAAAACAACTTTTAAATTATCCTTTTTACATATATACATATACATATACATATTTTTTTTTGTGTGTTTGCACAAAACCCACACGGCAAAGTAATTTGTCAGCACTGTTGGCGGACCACCACTACCGTAGTTATTCATCGCATTGAAGTCGTTTAACTATTGAAAATGTTGTGAGCATATAGTAAATATAAAAATAAATATCTGAACACGAGGAAACTAAACACATTTTTATAACAATATTGGAGGGAGGAGTTATTAATTTTTTTTTTATTGAAATATCGATACTCGTGAAGTAGGGAAAGCTTGGAAAAATCGAATCAGATGCTAATAGGAGTGTACTGAGATTTTAAAGACTGTAACAGTTTTGTTCTATTATTTCGAAATTGCCGTAATGTAATGCATATGTAAGCGAATATGGGTTAAAAAGCTTGGAAAATATTGTATGGAATATAAAATATATGTATGCCTAAACATTTATGTACTACTATGTATAGGGTGATTTTTTAAGAGGTTGAGAACTTTTTTTAAAAAAAAAACACAAAAAATTCGAAAAAATGAATGAAATATTTATTTGAATCGATAGTTTGAACCTTGCAATTTAATGTTTAAAGATAATTTCATGCAAATGTTGACCGCGGCTGCGTCTCAGGTAGCCCATCCGCTGAGTCCAATTTTGGCATACTCTTTCACACATATCGGCCGGTATCTCACGAATGAATGCATGGATGTTGGCTTCCAGTGCGTCAATCGAAGCGGGCTTGTCCCTATAGACATTAGCCTTGACATACCCCCACAAAAAATAATCTAATGGTGTCAAATCGCACGACCTAGGCGGCCAATTGACCGGCCCGAAACGTGAAATTAACTGTTCACCAAACTCGCCTCGCAATTGCGCCATTGTTTCGCGTGCTGTGTGGCATGTGGCACCGTCTTGTTGAAACCACATATCATGCAAGTCAAGAACTTCCATTTCGGGCAAAAAAAAGTGCTGTAACAAAGGCCTAACTGCTGGGAACGGCGCCGAATCGACATTTCGCGGTCTTCTGTCACACTAGCTGATACGGCCGCAATATTTTCTTCACTACGCACAGTACGTAAACGTGTTGGTGGTTTAATGTCTAACAAAGTAAATTTGGTGCGAAATTTGGTCACAATCTTCCGAATAGACTGCTCAGAAGGTCGAGAATGCCGATCATAAAATGGAAGCAGCGCGCGATGAACATTTCGAACCGAGCACGAATTTTGATAGTAAAATTCAATAATTTGCAAGCGTTGTTCATTTGTAAGACGATCCATGGTTAAATTGCAAACCAAACTGAAGCTGTTTGACAGTGACACAAGGTACTAAACACACGTCAGCTGTCAAAACCAGTGTTGCCAAAACCAAACCAGCTAAAAAATCACCCTTTATATACAACAGTAAAACTAGTGAATATTGGAATGCTTCGGTGCATTTTTTTTTCTATTGCTCGCAACACTTCTACTAATCGCAATTTTTTCCACAATCGGCAACCTA
Organism: Brachyopa scutellaris; assembly: GCA_949775065.1. Taxonomy (NCBI): domain Eukaryota; kingdom Metazoa; phylum Arthropoda; class Insecta; order Diptera; family Syrphidae; genus Brachyopa; species Brachyopa scutellaris. The sequence goes on from OX459112.1 coordinate 191,946,652, forward strand.
ATTTCTTTTATTATTTTTCGATCAATTTTGATATTGGAATTCAGAAAGTGTACTTGTTGAATTGTTGAATGTAGCCGCTAGCAAAATGAGGCACACACGAAAAGAAACAATTAGGATAAAAGCCCCAGTAGCGAGCGCCCTTAAGGAAAGTTTTGAGTTCGTTGCTCTCTTAAAATTAATTGCTTAGATATATGAAAACAATTTTATCATTTAACCCTCACACGTTCTTTATTAACCGGGGTTTATATGAGCAGGTTCATTTTATCATATCTTGGATACTTTTGAACTAAATGTCTTTTCATTCAGACTCAGTGACTAAATATTTAATATATTTCGAAAAATATAGAAAAAAATAAATGTTGACAGTTTTTCGACAGATTTTTCGTCATATTGTAGCAAAGGTACCTTATTAACCCAGGTTAATAAATATTTTAGCTTTTGTATGAAAAAATTCAAAATTTGTCCTATAGTTCTTACTCTTTTTTAGGAAAACATACATATATGCATGCAAACGAGTTTGTATATATATAAACATATAGATATGTATGCACATATGTATACCCCCCTTCCGCTCCCTGTTGGATTTCCTCATTTTTTCATCCCAGTAACGCGCCCCCATCAAATTTGAATAAATAACTATTTTTACTTACTTTTTCTTTTGAAATTACATGGTGGCATGTGACGCTTTTTTGTTTGGTGTTCCGCAATTACCCAATGAAAATTTAAAATCAATTTTCAACCTTATTTGCACTACAATTGGTATCAAACCACCAACCATCCGTAATATTTCGTCCGAAACCCGGTACACACAATCCCGCTATCATGATCAAATTTAACTCTCCGTACGATAAAAACTATGTCTTAACATCAAACGCGATCTTTCGAAAAAACCACAATCAACAGCTATGCCTGAAGGATATTGGTTTTGATAGCGCGTCGAATTCGTCGCATTTTATTTATATACGGGAGAGCGTGTCACAACACAACCGATCTATTTTTCAACTCGCTTTGCACATGAAAAAATGTAAACAACTTTCATCGGTGTACACTGCAAGAGGAGCTGTATTTGTGAAACGTCAATCTAACCAATCAGCTGTATTAGTTGACTGCATCGAGAGCTTGCAAGAAGTTGCCAGATCAACAGATGAAACATAGACAGTATACCAGCGACTTTCAAACTTAAATAATTTTTTTTTTCATTATTTTTGCTTTTTTATGATTTTTCTTTTTCTTTTTCTTTGTAGTTTTCCTTTAAATTCTATCTGCTTGAATTTTTGAATTTTAAATTTTAAATTGATATACCTAATTTTTAATTGAATTTTTGCTATTATTATAAACTTAAATATATACATTTCTTTTTCTATTTACTATTTCTTAGTACACTCCTTTTAGGTTTTGTTGTTTTTCCACTTTTTTTTATCTCTTATGATGGTAAATAATCAACTGAGTGCAGATCGAACATTGCATTCTATGACTCGTGACTTAAGTAATTTGCAAACTGGCCTGCGAGTTTGCCATATAAATGCTCAAAGTTTGTTACCTAAGATCGATGAGTTTCTTGATTTGTTTGAGGGATCTAGTGTTGACGTTATCTGTGTCACAGAAACATGGTTGGCGAGTGGTTTAAAAGACACGAACTGTTGTCTAGAGGGGTATCGAGTCTTTCGCTTAGACAAGAAATCCCGTATTGGTGGTGGGGTGGCAATATATGTCCGAGACTCGATCAAGTGCAAGCCTAGGTGCTCATCAGCAGATGACAATGAGATAGAATATCTATTCGTTGATCTGGTTGGTAATGAGGGTAAAATTTTGATAGGTGCTGTATATAGGCCTAACCAATGCATTGACTTCGCTCCCCTCTTAACCCTTTTAGAGGATATTTCGTTGACATCCTCTAATATAATTATATGTGGAGATTTTAACAGTAACCTTTTAACCTCAAATTTATTGACTAACAGTATGGAAATGTTTAATTTAAGACCAGTAAATACGAGTACGCCTACACACTTCTCTGGCGGAACTCCGACACTTTTGGATTTATTTCTTGTAAATGACCTGAATAAAGTGCTTATATACGACCAACTCTCGGCACCTGCATTTTCAAAGCATGATCTGATCTTTTTAACTTTTAATTTCACCGTTAAATGTATCATTGAAACTATTGAGTATCGTGATTTTAGACACATAGACTATACTCTTTTGGAAGAGAATTGCATGAATATATGCTGGGATAGCATTTACTACATGCCGTCGTCGAGTGAGCAAGTCGATTTTTTAAGTGGAAATATATTAAGCCTCTACGACAGACATGTAGATATGAAAACGAAGGTCATTGATGACAGAATTAATCCGTGGTTTACCACTCATATACGATCCCTAATGCATCAGCGTGATAAAGCTTACAACTGTTGGAAGAGATATCGATTACCGGAATTTCGGCAAATGTACTGTTCACTTCGCAACAAAGTTGTAATGGAAATACGTTCCGCCAAATCGAAAATGTATGCCAGTAAGCTTACTACCTGTTTAAGTGGACGCCAATTGTGGAAAAACCTGCGCAGCATAGGTATTGGTAAAACAAAGTGTAACTCGGCTGATATTACAAATTACGTCGATTGTAATTCTTTAAACCGAAAGTTCTTGTCTCTGCCCTCGTCAATTTCTGTAGAGAGTACTGAGTTTTTATACAGTTCGTATGGTAACCATCCTAACAACTCTAGTTTTGGCTTTAGATCGGTAGACAGTGTGGACGTGGTTAAAAGTGTGCTCTCGATAAAGTCTAATGCTATTGGTCTAGACAAAATAAACCTCATATTTTTAAAATTACTTCTACCCATAATCCTGCCATACATAACCTTCATTTTTAATACGATTTTGACAAAAGGAGAGTAACCTACACTATGGAAGCGGGCCAAAATCATACCTATTCCCAAAAATGCTAGAGCTGATGAGTTTAGGCCAATTTCAATTCTCCCCTTTCTTTGAAACGAATCGTACAAAAACAGATGAGTACTTATATTAAAAATAATAACATTCTTACTCCAAAACAATCTGGTTTCCGCGAAAAACACAGCTGTATTACGGCCATTCTGAGTGTTACTGACGATATACGGCAGGCTTTAGACGAAGACAAAGTAACATTTTTGGTGCTTCTTGATTTTTCCAAGGCATTTGATATGGTTGATCATACTATTTTATGTAAAAAACTGTTTCGACAATATAACTTTTCATCTGGTGCAGTAAAGCTACTTTCATCCTACCTAACAAATAGAATGCAAGCGGTTCAGATAAATGACAATCTGTCTGATTTTCTCCCAACTGCTAGTGGCGTCCCTCAAGGTTCTATACTTGGTCCCCTATTATTCTCATTATATGTAAATGAACTTCCATCTATCATAAGAAGCTGTTCGACACACATGTATGCCGATGATGTCCAATTGTATATGAGTTGCTCTCTTGGTCTTATTGAGAACGGAGTCCATGATGTAAATGAAGTTCTAGAGGCTATTGCACGTTGGTCTGAACTAAACGGATTTTCTTTAAACGCGAAAAATCGAAATGCCTAGTCATATCAAAAAAACCTTTAGATCTTTCCTACTTCCCTTCTATTTTATTGAGGGGCTCTCCAATAGAATATGTTGAAACGGCTAAAAGCCCTGGGATTATTTTTAACCGCTATCTTACCTGGGATAATCATATCAATGCTGCCGTTGGAAACGTATATGGTGCACTGCGTAATTTGTGGGTAACACAGTCTTTCACCCCTATAAGGACGCGGTTTATGTTAGCTAAATCGTTGGTCATTCCTATTCTAATATATGGATGTGAAATCTTTTGCAGTTGTAATGCGGTCAGTAAAAGAAAGCTCAATGTTGCCTTTAATAGCACGATAAGATATGTTCTCGGCCTACGTAAATATGATAGGTTAAGTAGGTTTACTTCGCGTCTGCTCAACATGCCCTTTGAGAGCTATCTACAGTTTCGCACTTTGACACAGTTATTAAATATTCTGGTAACACGTGAACCACACTACTTATTCGAAAGGACTCGATTCACCTCTTCACAGCGGTCGGGGCAATTAATTCACACTCGTTACTCGTTTCTTACCTCAGAGCGTCAATTTTTCATTAATGCTGTTCGATTGTGGAATTCACTGCCTCGGAACTTAAGAATAATTCAAGGTACAAACATAACAAGACTTAAAAGAGAATTAAGAAATTATTTTTCTAGAAACAGATAAATATAAACTTCTATGAAATTTTTGTATATATTTAATTAAATAAATAACTTTGTTTTGTTAACTTTGTAACATATATTCAATTTGTATGATTTGAAATTTTCTTATTTCTTTTCTTGTAAAGATTGCATTTGGTATACTCGCTCATTTACTCTTAACTATTGTTCATAGCTAGCTTATCACTATCTTATAAGATATTGTATCTTAATGTGTATAAGCATATCGAAAATAAATAAACGACGTTCGTTTCTCGATTCTACTATAAAATAGTGAATTTGCATGATAAAAAAACAAAACTCCTTGAAAAATGTTCCATTAGGAAGGTTTCGCAGGTTTTCACTAAGAGCGAGTTTTTATGAAGAAAATCAAAATTGGCTACCAGATTCCTCTATACACAAGATTTACTGTATTTAATGAATTCTAAAAAAAATGTTATTGAACTAAAAACTTAAGTATATATACTTACTAGATGTAACCCGCCCGGTGTTACCCGGGCAGCTAAAAACCAGATCTTCCCGGATTTCCAATTTTCCTGGAAATTTCCCGTGATATTCCCCCATAGTGTCCTTCCTTGGGCCAATACGAATCCATTAAGCCAAATATATTGAAAATCGAACGATCCGTTCTCGAGTTATGAGTGCACACACGGACGGCAGTCTCTTTTATATAATACCCAGACGATTCAAGATTTGATGATCTGAGCCCCGATTGCTGCTTAGCTGTCTGACATTATTGCTATATATGTACATAGTGTGTGCTGTAGCATTAATCAAGATTGAGTTGGGCACATCTGTCTGATTTTAGCTTGAAAAATGCTGGTGTAGCGGCCCATGGGTTCGAATTGTTTAGTTCCGGGCCCAAATACACCTGCCCCCGTTCCTTCCTCAGTTCTTGAACCATCCGTGTACCATTGAATGGTATAAGCACTCAGCCCTTAGATTCTAGATTCGTTGCTCCAGTCTTCCTTATTACTGAGTTTATTTTAAGTTATTGTCATGACACGGAGAGTGTGCTCAACTCGTTGTTTTGAACAGAAAAATAAAGTAAGACAAAAAAAATATACAAACTCTAACTAAGTTTCAGGTTAAGAGAAGTATTTGATGACTTAAGCGCCGTCTTCGTTCTGCCCCGTTTTATTATTTGATTGCCATATTGAGCGGCGAGTTTTATCAGACTTGATACATCATTTAGATCAACTCTCAACCAATCGTTCTTGATAGGATATGACCTAAAGGGCAAATGCAATTTTTTTTAATTAGGACCCAAAAATCTATCACCAAATAAACATTGATATACCAATACTCGTAGGTCGGGTATAATTTTATATTACGAACTAGCAGATGTACCCGCTTCGCTGCTCATACAAAAATATTCTCTTTGTATGTAGATATGTGTATTTGTAATAAATTGTCTACTGGAAGGAGACTTCCAGCTAAATGCTACACTTGTCCCTGCACCTTAAAAGTTGGCATAAATCCGTGCTTCACAATTTCCTTAGCACCAAATGACTGAATGAATTGCTTGGATAAAGGATTTTCCATAGACTATTAAAGAAAAAAGTGACGCAGGTGGGTTAGCAATTTCTTCCAATCTTACTTTTCCGCTTCCTTAAATATTACAGCACGTTCTTACCACCAAAACGTCAAAACGTAATACAGTAAAACCTCCTAATTGGGACACTCCGTAATCGGGACGACCTCCCAATCGGGACAACCCATTTGCCAACCCTAAAAGTTTTCATACAATATACCCTCTGTAATCGGGACACCTCTTAATTGGGACACTCAATTTAACTTTTCTAGAACCTCCATAATTGAGCCAAACCTCCGAATTGGGAAATTTTATTAAAAAAGTCAGGAAATATTAAACACTAGACCAGCAAAAAAAAGCAATTGTGACTTCTCTTATCGGGACAGTAAAATTCCATTAACTTAATGTTCGCAGCTGCATCTCATTCTACAATTTTTCAAACCGTTATATTTTTACAGAAGAGTGACTATATCGGAGATATTGGTCCCGTGCAGTTGCAGTTGTTATTTTGTGGATACAATACATTTTTTAAACTTTTTCGTATGCATACGCGTTGAGTTTCGCGTAATGAGATACTACTACATACATTTTTATAACTTTTCATAAAATAAATGTCGTTTTATTTCAATAAGGTATGATTTTGTAAACGAGATAGGGCGTTCCATACTTGTTTTAATTGAAAATAGTAGTTTTTTCTAAAGTCGTTGTGGTTTTCTATATTTTTTATACAAACTTCTATAATTGGGACACCCCTTAATCGGGACAGGAAAGAGTCGGGCCCATCGTGCTTCATTAGGATTATTTTTATGAACTGAATTAATTTTTTTTTTTTTGAATTGGATTATTTTGAATTGAATTTTTATCGTTTTTTTTTTCCTTTTTATTTTCACTTTTCTGTTGAACTTATAAATGGTTAAAGTAAAGTAACTTTGAGAGTGAATTCTGGTATTTCTGCCCTTAATTTAGAAGTTGAACTAAGTGTAATTTTAAGAAGGGTGTTCAATTTAAGCTAACCCAACGTCATCTTTCCTTGTGCTGCCGGCAGAACGACGGGGGACTAGAAAAACAGTGAGTAATAGTTTTAAGACATTGAAATATATATACATATACCCTGAACTAAGAGCAGAACAGCCGATGAATTAAAATAGATATAAAGTAGATATTAAGAAATTGAATTACGATATCCTTGCTATCATAAAATTTAATATAGTATATTTAATTAAAGTAAGATTACAAGTGCTAAGAACAAATCAGTCTTGTGAATAAAAACTGGTAATGCCCATATTAAATTCATCTTGCGTTAAAATTTAATTGAATATGGAATAGATACTCCGCTTGTTTTGGTGTGTGGAGAAATGGCACAGGCCTTCCTTCGGTAGATCAACGATGCCTTGAACGGACGGAATACGAACGATGACGACATGAGGTGACGACTATACATCACGTCCACTACATGACAAGACTTAGATTGTGACTGGGGGGGTCGACAAAAGGGGGTACCTCTACGAATATCGGCCAAAGAGGTGGCCATGGTTGTCTTTTGATATTAAGGGTGGGTTGGCCAGACCTTTGCCAACAACATCAGGCATGTCTCGGGTTCTTGACGAACCTTTATCGTGGAGAGACAGAGGGAATGAAGAATCTCGACCTAGGGCTAGTAAAAGGTAGACTTAAGTTAGTATATGTTTAGTATAGGGTTTATCTATAAGGTTTCGGTTTAGGTTAGGTTAAGTTAGTCTAGCTAGGTTTCGCTTCGCGTGTCCTTCCCCCTCTTTCTCTGCGGTATTGGCATAGGTTCTTGGACTTTTTTTTCTCTTTCTCTTCTCTCTTCTATCCTATCTGTAGGGTCCGTCCGTAGTCTTATTAGCGTAGCTTTCTCTCTCTCCATTTTATTTTTGTAATGGCACGAGAATTTGTGTATGACCAGGTTGTGTATGGTGGTGTTGGCAAGAACTACCCCCGTCCGACGAGCTTTAGCCGAGCAACCGCGAGCGTGCCGCCGCCCTCCATACCTACACCTAAGCTGCCCCTGTGGCCTAATCCTGCCTCATAATAATGGCACACATCTGTATCTGTTCCAAGCACTAAAGAATCCAGTTATTGGATTAGAGTTGATCGAACAATTACTATACATATACGTAAGCACGAAGCAATCCCAATCGCTTATACTACACGCATGTATCGCATACACGCATACCCGCTGTCGCTGGTGTATTGACGGTGGCAATGGTCTCCACTGATCGTTGTCGCGAAAGCATACAAACAACATTCTTTATGTTATTACTTTTCTCACAGAAAATGTACAAAGAAGGTATATATCAAAATCTTTGTTGTGAAATAATCTAAACAAATATGTTTTATTTTAATACGTTATTTAAGAACTAAGATAGGGCGAGATAAATGCCGAAAAGTAAAATATGTATAAACTTTTCTTAAATTGATTTTTTTTTATCCATTTTATAGATTTAATCCAACCAGAACCGATTGCAAAAAACCGCATTCAAATCCCTACAGTAGTTTTTTTGTTTTTGCGGCACATACATATGTACATACTTTTTTTTAGACTTCATTTTATAGAAGAAGTAATGATTAACAAACTATCTTACTTACTTATTCTTGTCGCAATTTTATATCTGTTAAGCAGGTAAATCTCCCACGTAACCCTTCTCAATTGACAAACAACAATTCGCTTTACACTAATTGACTAAGTGTCACTTAAAATTAACTCCTTTTCTATATCGCAAAACTTTATGACGTCTTAATGTCACCTCAAGATAGTTTAGTAAATTTCACCGCCACATAAGGTGTTTAACGTTTAACACCTCACCTAACGTTTAACATTCACGACTCACATCAGCGCAACGGAAGCGAATGGAGGAGCAAATTCTGCTTCCATCAAGATTCCGTTGGAGAAAGCATTATAGGTCATAAAACTCAACCATGTGTCAAACTCTGTTGAGTCGAAAACTGTCTCGCTAACACCTCCATAACATCGCATTGGCAACATCTTTATGTCGTTACTCGATGCTTTGTAGTGTAATTAGCTTGAGCTTTGTCGTAACACTAGACGATAGCATCGATTGTGTGCTCACCTCCTTAGGCGAAACACTTTGACAGATGGAGAAGTTTATCTGTCACGAAGACATACCAACTCACCCCCGGGGGGGAGGGGGTTTAGGGGGGTGATATTCCGTTTCTATTATATTTCTAAAGCCAACTTTAAGTATGCAGCGATGTTAATTGTCAATCGACACAATGTCGCGTGGACATGCAATTATCTCTGTAACGTATACAATACTGACCCGCCCTCGAACTTCAACCACAGTGTTACCTCTAATTGATATGAAGTTAGGGATCGCTCGCTGTATGAGTATAAGTGTCCCTTAGGGGGTGACCCGGCGCGCAATGAATTTTATTGGAAAGTTGTTTACGGCGGAAACATTTAGGTTTTATAGTCGCTGCGAAATTAAATACCTGTGATAATTTATGGCGTAATTAAGAAATAATTTGAGGTAATGCTGGGGTTTTATTTCACCTTCATTATCCATGCAGCTGTGCTGACGGAATGCGATGCGGGAATAATTATGTAATCGGCTATAAGTGGGTTGTGGCATAAGGAGTGTGTTCTCTCCCACGCACTACACTGCACAGGGGGGAGGAAAATATCAGCCGCATATCCAGTGCACGTAATTATCGGTATTTATGCTTTGTTACTCATGGACTCAACGATGCAGACGTAGGGTGCTTAGCCTATGACGTGAAGTTTTCTCGTGGGTGGGTTAACGAAAATGCTTTCGAAAAGGATTTCTTGTAGTCGTGCAGTTTTATAAATCTCAAGATCTTAGGAAAAGTGGCTTCCAGCATGAGGCTTAAAATGAAATTGTGCATTGAACCTGTGAATTCGTTGGATCTTTGCATTCGCATCTTTGCTTCCGTTCTATAGACCGATTCTCTAATATGTTTTGTTATCGGATTTTGGTATCTGTGCCGGCTACATCATCTCAGGGCATTATGCACGCAGAACCGGGTTAGACTATGCTAGGTGACTGGTCACTCCGGGATAGAAGGCACCGAGTTTGCCGGTTGAGTTGGCAAGAAAAGTAGTTCCACCATTTTGCTGCATTAAATCAAAGGTACATGAAAACGAGTGGGGCTGGGTTTCCAAGGCATTTTGGCCGGCACTGGACCGTAAAAGGACCAATGAAATCCTTTGATTTAGCAGGGTACAGATGTGAATAACTATAGAAATAGTATCCACGGCATTCCCTTCTTGGCAAACATGCCAAGAGGTCGGACTCATAGACACGGATATTTGCAGATACTGTTATGTTATAGGTGTAGCAGAGGATATCGCACATATTCTGTGTGAATGTGAGGGCATAGCACGCAATCGCAGGGACATTTTAGCTAGTAGTTAGGCCGATTCAAGCATACACTCGTTCTAAAATTTTGCAGGGTAATAAAATGATTTGATGATATTGCGGCGGTTTGGGTGCCATCTTTGGATAGATTCTGGGAAATCGCGATGGGCCCACTTTGGAGCCTGGTTTTTTTGGGAAAGCTCAGCCTCACAACCCCTCTCTACATAACCTAACCTAACCTTTTTCCTGTTTGTATCTGCAATATCATAAAGACTAACTTTCTTTTTTGGAATCACCAATTGCAACTTGGTTTTTTTCTAAAGAAAATGAGAGATTCCGCATGGGTCTGTCATTGGCCACTTCTGTTTTACAGATAAATATGAACATCGGAGTTGCAAGCCATATTTTGAGTAGCCAATACCAATAAACATCCCATCCAGGTTAGTCATTAATATTAAACCAATCTGCCTTTCACTAAACTAAAGGCACCCACGTGGCTGCTTTACGGTGCTCCGATCACTTTATTGTAAATTATTTCATTTTTCTTCGTCGAACCTAAGCTCTCCGTTCGCTTTGAATTGCCGTATACATTTATGATGCAATCCAGTCAAGTCTTCATTTAATCAATTGCTCAATAAAACGATGAGCTCTAGCCTGATAAAACCATTTATATTCCACCCTGTGCCTCGCAGAGAGCCCCACCCCTAAAGGATTGCGCACTCCATCCGAGGCAAATGGGCAATTTCGCAGCCCCGTTTCCTTATGGTAAATCAAATTTTCTAGGCAATTTTCACCACTCTAACGGACCGCTACCGCCTCCCGATGTTGAAAATCAATTTCACGTTATCAATTTATGATTTCGCTTTTTTCTTGTTTTTCCTCCTCATTTTCTGTGGAACACGAGAAACGGGAATCATGAATTTTTCAAGGATCACAAAACACCCATTGAGAGTTAAGAGCCCTATGCCTTCTTCTGCTTCGGTTTTTTTGTGTTCGCTACATTTTTAGTAATCAACAGGCAAAAAGTCCTTGAACAACACACAGCTACATAGAATAACATTCAAACCCTTAACACGCACTTTAGATACTTTTTACTTCTCCTTGGCAAAGAGTGAAGTGTATCTAAGTATCTACGATGGCATGGAACATTTTATAAACGCGCATATTTTTCGCTTCCTTTTGTGATTAATGAACTGAAATATCTCTTATCCTTGGCCTGTCAAGTTTGTCGTCCTCCCGATGGCAGAGAAGACGACGAGAACATAAAATCTTCTTTACTGGAACTCAATCTTTAAGCAATCTTCTCTAATTCTAAGTATGTGCCAAGAAGTGACACGGGGTGTCATTGTGGGGGTACACCACGACAATGCTATCGTCACTTGGTATACTCTTACATTTGCAAATCCGCTCCCATTTCCGTTCATCTAATTTACGCGCTCCGTCATCCATCATCTGTGTATAAGTTGATTAAAACTCCTTTCCTGGCAGGCGGCGACATCGGGCGTCGCGCCGTGGACTAGCCTACATGAATGTATATCCGCGTTGATAAAGTTGATAAAGTTTGCCTTCTAATGTCTTTGTCGCACGATATTCCTCGGTAAAATGGTCTACAACGGAAAGATTCCTTGAAGGGAGAAAAAACACATATTAATTTACTCGTACTTTGACTAAAAAGCTGAACTTTTTGATGAAAAGTTACAAAATTGCCGCGTCTTTGTCATCTTTGTATGTGTGTGCCGATGGTACTTTTGCATTGCCATTTGCTACTTAATTGCCACAGTAATAGTTGGTTGTAATTATGTATATTCCAATGGAATAAGTGAAAAAACTAAAGTCGCAATAAGTAGGGAGGAAAAGTTATGTCCTTGCATCTTCCTTTCGAAATAAGTCTGTGTGGAAAAGTCCTGAAGGGTACAGTAGCGGTGTAAGTTTTAGTTTCTATTTGTGTTTGTATAAACAAATAGACTTGCCGAAGTTGTCCACCAGAAACCTAAGATAAATAAATGATTTGTTGGTTTTCGGTTTTCGGTTCCCTTTAGTCCATACTTTGAAGCATTCATTCGGTGATTATGACTGATAAACTACGCAACGTCTATTCCATGGACAGTAGTTCTAGGTGCTGCGGCATATTTTCGAGGATTTTTGCAACGTGATCGAGACTCATTCAAAGTGGAGTGGAATACCGCAGCCATACAAAGTCTGGACCAGAAATTGTGACAAAGTAGCTTTATGACCCAAGTGAAAAGATTCACAGCAAAGGTACATTTTCTTTTTTTAATTTTTCATCAGTAAGGTATTCAACTAACTGCGACTAGTTAATTAGTAAACAAACATTTGTTATTCTATAGCTTATTACGTATAAAAAATACATTTTTCATTTAATTTTATTTCATTAAAATGTTTGTACATTAAGATTAAGAACTTTTACATTAAGACATTTATTTTTTTGTGTGAGAATATACAGTTAATTGCATTGATATTATCTTGCAAGTAACAGTCAATTCAACCCGTAGCGTACACAAATATGTGGTGATAACTAGGAATGCCGTAGATGTAACGCACCGCGTCATCAAAGATACATAGCTTGTAATTTACGGTGAGATAACGAACTAAGACTGGTGCAGACTACCTTAGCGTATGTTATGAGGGGCAAGACTAAAGTCATACCTAACCAGCTTTCGGCATCTTTCCCGTGGAGAGAAATAACCACTGTGCCACAGTTTGCAGAGACACGCCCGATGATAATGTCAGTAGCGATCATAGCCAGAGAAATTACGACTTACAGTGTAGCCAAGACTCAAAAGCTTTAATTTTGTTGTTATTTAAGTCTAACTCAGGTAAAAGATTCAAATTAGTTATTTTTGGAAATGGGAATCACTTGTGATTTTGACGGATTTAATAGTAATCCATTAGCTAGTAGCTACTGACCAAGAGTATATTTGTTTCAACTCCTCCTTAATAAGAAGAGCGAGTTCATCGAGGTTGCTAAAAGGTTTCGCTAAATATGTACATCATCTACATATATGTAAGTGTACTGAAGCATATTCACAAACTGATGGAAGGTCATAAATGAACATACAGAAGAGAATCGGTCCTAAAATTGAGACCTGCATTCCTTGCCTGATTTATTTCAAGAAAAAAATAACCCTTTGCGATCTACCAGAAAGATAACTACTTATCAGTTTCACTGACCTTTCACCAAGTCCCAAATTGTTCATTAGCTTCCCACAAAGGATTCTATGATTAACTTTGTCAAAAGCCTTCGAGAAGTTGCGCAAACAAATCATAATATTGCCTTATTTTCTGGAGTAGTTCACCATAGCTGTGGAACAACTGTGGTCGGAGAAGTTGGGTTAGCTTTCTTTGCTATAGGCTCTTGCAGTTTTTCAAAACTGATTAAAAGTCGATGTTTTTATGCATCAGTTAATCACATGGGTGACTATATATGGTAATATATTATTATGTCTCATGTAACACGTCAATCAATGCGGGTGTACATCAAGGCTCTGTACTGGGCCCACTCTTATATAATGTGTACACTTTGGATTTTCCTCGACTTAATGACTGCCATACTGATATCTTCGCTGATGATACTTCAAATGCAATTGGTTTCAACATAAAAAATAATTTGCAATCTGCACTTAATACCATTGTGGAAATAATACCAATAGGAAAAGAAAACTCCGCTTCTTACCATGCAATAGACTTATTATGTATGGTATCTAGACTGACTGGCGATCAAGTGCTAAATACCTTGGGGTTCATGTAGACTAAACAAAACTTTAACCTTCGGTCTATACATTCAAAAAAACGATTGATAAAATGAATACTGTAATTAAAACACTTTATCCATTTATAAACCGGAAATCAAAACTTAGTAACTGCCCAAGCAACCCAATAAAATATACATTTTTCCTTTTCGTGCAATATTTGTTGTATATTTATTTTCTAATTTATTTAATTTGTATCTATTAATTTAATTATTGATTTTTTTTGGATTATTTATTTTTTTATTTATGTAGATATATATTTATTAATTGATTTACTAACTTATTTATATTTATTTATTTATTCATTTTTTAGTTTTATTTATTATTTATTTATTTATTGATTTATTTATTGACTTATTTATATATTTATTTATTTATCTATTTGTTCTATTTGTTTAATTATTTATTACATTGTGGTTGCGTTCCTGTAAAGTTATTTGAATCAAGTTTGTATTCGACGCCTCCCCGCCGCCGTTCTCAAAAGTTCATAGATTAATATCTAGCTACATATTTTTGTTTTTGTTAATTGTGTTTAGTGAAGGTTTTTACTTGTAGCTTTTCCTTCTAGATTATTTGTATTATACTTTTATTACAGTATTAATTTTTCAGTAGTTAGGTAATATATATGGTATTTATGTACCATATCTCTGTAAATTGTGGCTACGGATTTATAGGCCATCCTCACTTATGAAATTGGGCCTAATAGCTTAACTTTATACTAAGAAAAATAAACCGAATTGCGAGTTTCAAGAATCTCCCAATACTTCGATTGACGCAATGAACTCCTCAAATTCTAACAACAAGCAGCATATTGTTTGATTAAACATATTATGTTGATCTGAATTACTCAAAATATCCAACACTGACTAAGCTGACAGAAAAATAAAAACAAAATGGCAGCCAACTTTCGAGCTCTGTTGATATATTCGTAGCTTGGTTATGTCAAGCTCAATGACAGTCTGGCTGTCGGATTTACTGACGAGTCAATTAAAACAAACTGGCATATATTGTTTTGGCCTTTTTTCTTCTTTAAAATTGCTGGTGGCCCTTTACTACCTTACCGCACTCTGCCACCACTAGATGTCACTTAGTTAACTTTGTACAAAACTCGTTTTGTGTGAAAAGCACTCTCACGCCATCTTTATTGTCAAAATCAGAAAGTTTTCCTCTTTATGCATTCACTGCAGAAACAACACACTACAAAAAACAACGACTTCTTCCGTCAGTACAATTGTTGTTATCCCCCAACATTTCGAACAAATTGCAGTTGGCAAAGAAGTTTTCCTTTATTTTTCTTTTTTAAATGCTCGCTCCTACTTCGAGAATCCTCTCACAACTGCCATGAAAATTGCCCCCAAAAACTTGTTGTTGGTTGGGGGCAGAATAACAAAACAAAGCAAACGATAATACGCACGGAGTAACGGAGTGCTGTCGGGGTGTGTGGGGTTTAAGAAAACTGTACTCGTATAACCCAAAACAAAGGAACAAAAATGATCACTCTTTTTATGTCAGTATCAGTGTACCAGTTCCCTCAGTGCATCCATAGGATAATTACCGTTATTATAATTATGAGAAAATAATAATGCAACTTTTTTAATTGCTTTGGCTGTACTGGCTTCACTGCCATCCTGCAGCTACTGTGGAGCAATTTGCATTCTGGATTCGGATTTAGCTTTGGCTTTGGTCTTCTTTCTTTTGTCGCCCCATTTGCAATGCACCCGTTTGAGATTTTTCCAACTCAGCGGTTAGGGGATGGTTCATGGGTATAAGTGCTGAGGAGAAGTTTTTCTCTGGGTATAGTCTTTGATGGTGTACTTGTATGGTTCGCTCTGAATGAAATCATTTTTTCGTCGCAGCGAACAGTTGTTGTTGACTCCTTTAGCCCTCAGGGAGGGAAATCACTTTACACTACAGCGCATTGGCCCTCGCGCAAAGTGTCAGTTCATGTCATGCAAAAGAAAATAGTAACTATCACATGTAAAACAGCGTCAACCGAGTCAGGCTCTTGGCAATTTTATTTAATGCAAACCAACATATATTTAGATTTGTTTGTTTTAACAAATAAAATTGTTAGCAGTAGGTAGCCCCGCCCATTTTTTGATCTATTTAACTCGATGCTCAATTTAGTTTTATCGCTTCTGTTTTGAAGTTCTTCTGACAGATCAATACGGTCTTCTTAAAGTTCTGCACAGCTTTTCGAAAGACGTTACCTCGGGAAGTACATATCTTGCAAGTTTTAGATTTTTTTTTTTTAATTATGAAATCACATGACAGCTCGTCACCCTGATATTATATGCACATCTCTAATTAACATTTTTAATGCATCTCTCTCATCTGGCATTTTCCTCGATGATTGGAAAATCTCTTTTTTTATTCCTATTTTCAAGCCTGGATCGAAGAATTACGTTGAAAATTACAGAGGAATATGCAAGTTATCCGCTAAAAGTACCACAGACTTTTGAAAGCATCCTATCCTATCCTATCCTATCATATCCTATCCTATCCTATCATATCCTATCCTATCCTACTAATATATAAATGTGAAAGTTTGGATGTTTGGATGTTTGGATGTTTGGATGTTTGGATGTTTGTTGCTCAATAACACCTTAACGGTTTAACAGATTTAAATGAAACTTTCGGGAATTGATAGTATACTTCCTGGGTTAGAGATTAGGCTACTTTTTATACAAAAAATACAATTCCTTGATTCCATAATTCGCATTATTCGCATTATTCCAATTTCCACTTTTATTATTTGATCGTTATTTTTGGGTAAACCATTGTCATTGATCGTCAGTCTGTTGGGAGAGGGTTGTTCGTGTTAATAATAAATGCTTTGTGGGAGTGTGGGATTGTGGCACAAAGTAGAGGAGGGATGATTTTGCTTATATTTGCTACCGACATTAGTAAGTTGTGTTTCTGCTTCATCAGCGTACGGATCTAGATCGACGGAAGGGGCGGAATGCACGATTCTTTTTACTTTCTTTTTTTTGTCACTTTACAGCGGAATTTGGTTACCATAAGGTTAAGTCGTTAAGTCAGTGGATACCTTAAAATAAAGTTTCACCTTTTATTTTAATTCACAAATAAATATATTGTATATATTGTAGGCGTTGTTGAGTTTTAAAATCAGTAAATAGTTGGTGATTTCAAAAAAACCTCACCAGTTACTCCACGATTATTGCTTGCATCAAAGACTAATATCTTCGGCGTTTACATAATGTTACTTGAACTATAAACATTAAGTAGAACTCTTAGATATAAGAAACCAGAAAGCACCATTATTTGATGCCCATAAAATACATATTATGTACATATGTGTTTAGATGTGTTTGTACACAGGTATATTACATTTCTAGAAATGAAATGTCTCCTGTTCTTTTGGTATTCCGCAGGGTAGCCATTTAGGACTCCTGCTCAAAGTACATTATTTTTATTGGCGAAGATGGTTGGTTGGTTGGTTGGTTTGTCAGGGTGAGGATTGCTCCTCTTCACGTAGGCCACAATTCGGGCCCGATGTGCTCCCCTCTTTAACTGTGTTGAGAAAGACGGGTTGGGGTGTGTGTTAGTGAAAGGGGGTAGTGTAATGGAATGGAAAGGTTTGAAGGAATATGTGAATTCAAGAAAAACGCTCTGTGTGTCGTGTAAACTCCAGTGTTTTCGAGAAATCGATAGATCTGAGCGATGTCAACCCGGGCAGGATATGTCTTCTTAGGTATTTTTGCCTTGTTGAACATAGAGCAGGACAATCGCAGAGGAAGTGTTTGATACTTTCTTCTTCTTCTTCGCAACCCGGGCAGGTGCTGTGCTGCACTAGTCCCAGTCGGTTGGCATGTTTATTTAAGTTGATATGTCCCGTATATAAGCCAATCAAAAGTTTTATTTGAACTCTGCCCAAATTCAGTACCTTCCTAGCCCGTAGTGGATTTGGAATTTCCATCATTTCTTTGGCAGACTTACATGTTTGGATCTGACTCCACATTAGTGCGTGGCGTTTTGCAAAAGACAGGCTATAGGCAGTTTTCACTGCTTGTACCGCCGTACCAATAGTATTTACTGTGAGGTTTTCTACATCTTCCGCCCCTGCTCTTGCAAGTTCGTCCGCCCTTTCGTTCCCCGGTATATTGTTATGGCCAGGTACCCAGAGCAGATTTACCGTGCAGGATCTTGCAAGGGTGTTGAGTTCTACCTTGCATTGCTTCACTAATTTGGAATTGGCGAAGATACAGATAGACCTTAACAATCCATCTGATTGGTGTGTATGTGTACATAATTTCTTAAACTCAATATACAAAATGCATGATTATCTCTTTTTGAGATCACATACGCAATATTCTTATGGTTATTGCCTTGAAACGTCAAGTCCTGTTCGTGTTCAATCCCAGCTAAAACCAAAAAGATTTTAAAATTTAAGGTCACACAGTTAGATAAGTTTGGTAATGATGTCACTTTGATATGAAGATGGTGTATTTCAGATTTCTCCAAGCTTAAACGACGATTGCCTTTTCTGAGCATCGACAAGAAACAGTCGCTTAATTGACGAAAGGCTTTAGGTATTCACATAGCAAAGCAGTGGCCCTAGGTTGGGGTGAGTGAGCAAGTTTTTTAAGAAGTAACTTTAGATGATTTAATTTAGTTTACGCTTAATGCTCATACATACTTCCTTATACCTATGTCTGTTAAGTTCACTCAACCAACAATGAACAACAACGAATAAATTCCTCAATCAAAGATAGATTGATAGATTTTATTTTCGAAATAAATATATAATACTTTGGAGCTGTCCGCAAAATTTACACAGAGATTTGCTACTGTTTCCTCATTCTACGTAAGTATTATCTAATAGTAAACAAAAATTGAACAAAGACTTATTCATTATTGTATTTTTACAAGGAAACTACAAGGAAACCCTCCATTTGAGAAAGCAATATCAAAGGTAGCTACAATTTATTTTGTTTATCACCAAAGTTATTACCTATGAACAGAGGGCCCAATTATTTTGCATGTCTTTTTTAGCCCCGAACTAAACAATCGGATAAAACCTTAAGTTTGGTATGCTAACTCCCAAGTCTGTAAGGTTTCGGCAGGTATTTTTCGCCGCAAGTGGTATTCTTTATGACAGCAATAAGAGCTTGTAGTCAAATTGATACTTGATACACATCAGCGAACATATGCACAAAGGCGACTAATATTGATCCAATATGACGTCTTCAAACTTTAAAACCGTCCTTCAAACACAATGCTTATAAAAATAAGGTACATCCTGATACTTGTTAATTGAATTAAGGAAAAAAAAAACAAGGGACAATAATAATAGCCTATAAGTTCATAGACGGAACATTCTATATATTTTCTTGTAACACTCACAGTAGATAAATAAAATGTCAGGAAATATGTAAGTATGAGAGTGAAACCTAGACGGCTCCGCCATTACCCACCCCCCCAGTCAATCAATACGAACTGACAATGACGCAACAGACTCACGTCTCTTTTTCCTATAACACGTGTAATTCCAGTTCAATTCAGTCATCCTTGTGTCCTAACTACAAACAGTAACAAATGAATAATCAATGCTAGAATTTCAATCCCAGTCAATCGATGGTAATTTATTTATACCACGCGGTGGTGTCCAGCGGCGGAGTTGATTCCAGGGCTTATAAATCAAGGGCGCAAGAAAAAAAAGGTCCCTTCTTATTGATTGGAAAAAAATGTCATTATCAGGATTTGTTGTTTTTTCTGTGAATGGAAATTTGGATTCAAGTTTTTTTTGTCAGGCTTAGGGGAAATAAAAAGATTTTGTTCGTGTCTTTTTTGGTGAATTGACCAAAATTTAAAGCGCCCTCGCGGCATTATTTTAACTTACATAAACAAGGCTAAAAAGTCTTCATATAAAGAGAATTCAATAGTCCAAGCACATGGTGGCGGAGGATCTCTTGAGATAAATAAACGTCTGTGATGTCAAAAAAAAGCCACTTCTACGTCTTTGGACTTGAATTCAGATCAGTTCGATACGACTTGTCAAACGAAAGAGGTGCCAATCACAGTTCAAAAATCAAAAATTGATAGATTCATATTGTCTTTCAACAGTAAATAAAAACTCTACAAGTAAGTGGCTTTAGTTTGACGTGAAAATACCAAACTGACATTTAAATCGTCTTATGTCACCAAGTCCTCCAGAAATAAAGTTACTGGTAAAAAATATCATCTCTGTAGTAAGAGTTAAAAATTGTGAAAGGACTTAATATGACGGGTACTTTGTTTGATATTTTACTACAAAAATTGAAACATGAATCCATTTTGACAGATGCGATATAAGAAAGACAATCTTTCACGTATAATTGGTTATTTTGTTTGAGAAGAAAGTTTTCCCATGACACTCGCCTTGTCGTTGTAATACTACTGATTGCGGGTATATCTCATATAAGGTAAACAGTTGCGTTAAATGCAAGAGGTTGGTTAAAGTTTGAATTGATGATTCTTTCTTGTAACATATATTGTACGCAATTAAAATCGCCGCGTCGTTAACAAGTAGGAGAGTGATACCTTTATGGGTCGGTCCCCCCCTAATCGAAACGATCTGACAACGACAAAGTAGGCTCACGCCTCTCTCTATTGGACACGTACGGATAGCCTTCTAACCTAACCAGAGTATCTGCCGGCAACGACGACAAGGAGGAACACAAATTCAACCCAAAGTCCGAAGTTCCACTTCCAGCCAAAGTCAATGTGAATTATTTATAGCATGCGGTGGTATCATTTTCGGCCGTGTTCAGTTCCGTGCCATGACCTCAAATATTATTGACCCAACATTTTGCTTTGGCTTTGTTACCTACAAACGATGTACATATAAGGGTGCTGCGTACATAGTACATACATATATGTGCTGTGCGCGTATGTAATCTTGCGCCGACACTGAAGGTCAGCAGTTTTCTTTTCCTTGGGATTCCTTACGAAACCATTAAGACGTGGAACAGTAACCCACGCAATGTAATAAACAAGTCCTTTGTGTTGCGTTTTCTGTTGATTTTTTTAGTATCGATTGTGTTGGCCGCATGTCGTCGTCTTTATTCCTTGTAACCCAATCGTACTCGTTCGAGGAATAAACGGATTTGAAGCCATCTTTAGTTGTTTCTTAACCCGTTTGAAGGGTGAATTATTTATGCTCACTAAAGCAGCGGGTGGATGGGTTGAAAATCCTTGAATGCAAAGAAATAAACGCCATTTCTTCCTCTTGGATTGTGCAAGTTGGCATGATAAGGGCACCATCTATAAATAACTGGAATAATTTCACATTGGTTGGCTGAATGGATAGCGGTGAAGCATAAAATAAGAATTACACTGCGCTTAATGTCTTGGTCTGATGAAATTGCAGTACTTTGTGTGGGGTGCTTGGCAATAAAACGTTAAAGGGTGATATCCTTAGCGTAATGCGGCTGTTTAAGTGAAATACGATGAGGATATGAGTGCTCCATATCAACGATGTGTGAGAATGTGCGTTAAATTAAGATGGTGATTGAGAGTGATGGCTTTCAAATGGGGGGTGGGAGTAGCATAGTAATTACCTACGGGATGAGTTTTAAACTTTTATAGCCAGTCTGTAAAGTTTGAAGTGACCGACTTCTACACAAGTTTTAAAGATGAACTTTCTATCCCTTTTTAATTAAAGTTGAAGCACTTTTTTTTTCGCCATAATCGATGGTAATTAAATCTACAATCCCAGCAGCATTAAATATTTATGTGCCAACCAGAGTGATCCTTAATAATCATGCACGGATGGGTGTGTACAGTGTACACCCATCGTGTTTGTGTAGTGCTAAGCGTAGCGCATTCCAAATCAATATATAATTACGGAGTTGACTTTTGCAAATCAATTACATGGTTAAACTTAATAAAATATTAATCCCGTCCGCATCATGATATTCTGGATTTTTTCGCCCTATATGATTAAATGGTAGATAAGATTTAATATGCTGAATAGGACAGGGAGACAGATGGAGTGAATAGAATAGCTCAGAAAGGCCCTGAAGAATTAAAAATGGGAGAGAATGTGTTAAAAACTTCACTTATATCAAATTGAATATTCAGTGCTCCAAAATTGGTTCAGAAAAATATAAGTCATAAGATTTCTAAATGCTTTCACTGATGAACTTAAACACCACTTTTTGGAATCATATAAGGTATGGTTAAGTCCAACCATTGACCGCAGAAGGGTTGTAAATTGGTTGCCAGAAGCTGGGTATAACCAACTTCGGTCACCTTCTTCAACCCGACGAAAAACCCTTTTAAATTCTTTAAGATAAACTAAAATCCAGAAATGGTACAAAACTCAAAATTTTATTCAAAAATAATTTATTTTCTGTGCAGCCCCTTATGTGCAACAAGCTTTTAGCCTATACCAATACTAGGCTTTAAAATAGTTAAACAAAATTACGGTGCATAGAAAGATGTGCGATAGAAGTGAAATTTCATACATAAGTAAATGTGAGGAAAAAGAACAGTCTAGACTTGAAAAAACACGACGCGGCACACAGGTCGATTTTTATGAATTAAGCGGTCAAAAGTTAATTTTCCAAAGTTAACTTACAACAAAACAAATGTATTGTTTGATAAGCAGGTACCCCGACAGATAATATGTGCCCCTCCGCGGCTACCTCTGCGGCGCGGACACCTCACTTAATCGTCTCGCAAGCTATACGTACACGTTTTGTTATCGGTGGCGCCGGCGAACACTCATAGCGAAACAAAGTGAATATTTCATGTTACACAGTGCAATGCATAAGTTAAAGTGATGAATATGGGCAAACCAGGTAAGTTTCTTATATGATACAAATTCCAATTAGAAATGTTAAAATTTAGTACAGTAATAGCGTTCTAAAGACTACCCTTTTTATTGGATAATTTCTCACCATTTTTTGTTTTCAATAGCAAGAAGTTGTTGTTCCGAGTAAAATTTCTTATTTTGTTCTATAATGTGACTCCTTGGGTTGATAACCAGAAATTACTGGGCACCACTTTTGGCCTCTTTGCGAAATAAATTCATTTTTAGTCAGAAAGTGATAAATTACCTTTATTATCTTTTGTGTGAAAAATTAATTTGTTTTTTTGTAGATCAGGCTGAAAGTAGTGACTCGTAAATATCTATTTGATAAGATGAATGAGTA
This sequence comes from Brachyopa scutellaris, assembly GCA_949775065.1. Lineage (NCBI taxonomy): Eukaryota > Metazoa > Arthropoda > Insecta > Diptera > Syrphidae > Brachyopa > Brachyopa scutellaris. Next base: position 191,969,711 of record OX459112.1, read on the forward strand.
AAATTTTCCATCACTAAACGAAAAATTGGAATACTTGGAAAATTATTATTTGACATGAAGACAAAAAGAACTGACACATAAATTTTCACATTTTAAGACAGAAGATTATTATTTAATACCCGAATATTCATTGTAGTGCTGTTTATTACTGAAATAAAACATAAAAAACTTTTGACCGCCTAATTCGGAAATCGACCTACATACGAGTATATGCGACGCGACGTAATAAAACAACAATGTTCACTGTAGATCACAAGTATTGAAGAAAACTTCTTTTATCACTCATATTTTTGTATTATTTCCATAACCTACCTACTAGTGTTGGGTTACTCATACAATATGTCCCATACAACAAATCAAACTGTCCTAACACCTCAAAAAAAATATTTGTACCACCTCACAAATTTGTCACATTACGGCTGAAAACACAGAACAAAAATGATATGGCCTTACTACAAGCATACATGTAATCGCTTCGCTTAGCGCACTTAAAATTTCCCTCTCTCTCTCAAACAACGCCGCGCCAAAGCACATACATCACGCATTTGCATTAGGTTCTCACGAATGCCTAAAATAATTCGACTTATTTGAGAGTACACGAACACCATCTGTCCGTACTCATTTCAGGGGACTGTAATGCAATGAAATTACAACACGTTGAGTTGGCCTCCCACTCATTTGTGGTACTCGCAATTCTTAACTCGCTTCATGTCTCATTCTTTCATAACAACCGTGGTGCAATATTAGGTCTGTTTGGTAAAATCAGAATAATTACGAAAAAGTAAACGAACGCGTTAAACAACAAAAAATTAAAAATGCATGTGATATGTCAGATTTGACAGTTTTCATATATCGGCCGTCTCGACCTCCTCTAAACAGAGTCGAAAATCGGTTAAAATTGAAACTAATCGGAACGTAAGCTTTTTAGATACCAAATTTTACCATTTTGAGTTCAAAAGTTCCCTCTGTATGGTATAAGGCTTAATTAACAATTTGGCTTGTCTGAGCCCTGGGATATTTCTCCAATGAGAGAGTCGAAGATCATGTTCCCATTGGTCATTAGGGCTTAAATTGTTGGCCAGGTTATGCAACAAAAGTATTTCGGGACTGAGAAATTGACAGTTGAACCTGAACCTGCCAGCTCATCCGCAATGTCATTTCCTTCAGTGCCTCTGTGACCCACCGGAGCTACGCCCACTTTGCCAAAGACGAAAAGCTGTGATGTGGTAGATAGGCGCTTTACTGGTCAGTTGTTCTTAAAGTATAAACTTCTGTCTAAACAACTGTTAAGGCATACATACATTATGTTATACATATCAACTTTACACTCTTCACAAATCACATTTTAATGCTTCGATTACATTTTAATCTAAATCAGTTATAGATATATGTACATACGATACAAGTAGGCTTTCAGGTTAGCTCCTGAAAATCGTGTCCCACCAAGGACATCTAAATCCAATTCTAAGCCCACGCCGAATTTACTATTATTAAAACATAAATAGTCTAATTAAGTATTCGATATTAATTTCGCCCCCCCTTACAATACCAACTGGCTGTAAGCTGGCCGTATGCTGCACACTTTTATCGAAATTGCATCTGACACCCGGAGGTGTGTGTGTGTCTGTGGATATGTGAAGCGATAAATCTATTGGGGTGTGGCCAAAATCAAATTATGAGGAACAATTTCATCAAAACAAAATTACTGGTAAATAAATTTGAATCTAGGATCACAGAATTAGCGGTGCGTATATCGAATGTGCCACGTTGTATTTAGGCGGTGCGGTCGAGTTAAAATTATTTGTGTGTGTCACGAGACGTGAATTACTTGGTCAACTCCCGACTGTCGGGCTAAAACCAAAACTAGATCAAAGGATATAGGAAGAGGTGAATTATATCGAATTTTTCTGTGAATTCGGTCCTTTATTCGGTATACGTATACTGTATACTATGTATATGCGCCATGAATAGTTCATGCATACCAAAAAGCCACGGGGTCATTCCCGCACACAATGCGACTCTAATCATGGTTGAGCGAACTAAATTTATCACATTTCGCTGACGCAATTGTCCTGAAGTTGATTGAATTAAAGTGGGTGGCATTTGTATGGGTACAACAGAGCTACCCGGGAATTTGAGTAAAATAAAAAATAACAACTAATAGTTGCCGAAGCAATTTAATTAAACTGTGGAGAATTATTAATTGATGTTGATTTAATTTTGCAGAATGTGGGTTTTGTTGCGGTCAGGATCTCTAATCCTTTGATTACAAAATAAACTCTCGTAACCAGAGGGGATGATGTACATATGTACATATGTACATATGCACGCACGTCACACAGTTACAGTATTCATTGCAATTAGAATACGCGGAAGGGTCCTAACATCTTCTGATGCGAAAGACCTAAATTCTGTCCTAAATGCGCACCAAACAGGGACTATTTCTGATATTAAGATCTTGGCTACATTCTAGGTGGGCAGCGTCACAGATTCGATAATTTCTCTTAATGAGATTGCTCCAAAAGGATAGGTTTAGCTTCCTAGCAATATTGTTACAAAAAACCGTTTTACATTTTAACCCATTAACGCTCAGCGTCATATTTATAGGACAGCTGAGGACGAAAAATTCTAGTGACTAAGAAAATAATTAAAAGACCAGATCTGTATTTCTAACGTTAAGTGTTATCAATTGTTTATGTAATTGAAGGGTAAAATAAAAAAAATATTATTTAAAAATATCTTTTTTTAATTTTAAAAATAATTAGTGTTTGGTAGAATAATACACTTTTTGGGGAAAAAAACTTTAAAAATATATGTTTTCAATATAAATGGATGAAACTTCAGATTTAAATAACTAATTGGTTATATATGAAAATGGGTAGTCATATTAAAAAAAAAATAAAAAATCGGACGAAACTAGAAAGGATTGTAATCAGGTGTCCTAAAAATATGACACTGTGCAGATATGATAGCTTTACAAACAAAAAAAAAAAAAATGTTTGCAGGTTGAATGTTCATTTTGATATTTTTTTTTTAAAGTTTTGTTGCATTATAATTGTAAAATATTCGCTAAACTAATTATATAATTATATTTATATTCAATTTTAAAGTCTGAGGGTGAATTTTCGGTGACGTAATATAGCATTAGATACATATGAAATACACACAAAGCCATTGAGATTCACAACCCTTCCTTTTGGCTCTGCCATACTCATGTAAAAAGAATACTATTTAGCTATAGCAATCAAAATGTGATGCGGAGGACTCTGAACTGAATAGTTGAGTTTGATGGAGTAGTTCTTACTTTTTCCTTTATTGATTCATTTTGCAATTCACACTCCCATGTTTCAAAAAAGAATCGTTGGTTTGACTGTTGACCAAATTGCCGATATGCTCGAGCAACTTCAACGTAATTCAAAAGTCCAAGATGCAAGTGTTGCAGTCTTACCTCCGATTTTAGACTATGTAACTGATGAGAATTCCAGGTTTAGAAGAGAACTAATTTGTTCTCTAGCTTCCATATATTCTACGAAATGACCTATGTATGCAAACGATAACGGAAAATCTCTAGGTTAAGATCCTGTCCAATTATTATGAATTGTTGAAATGAAGAAAACGACCGCATGTTTGACGTTGCAAAGGAGATTTTCATAGTTCAATTAGTCGCAACTCCTTTAAATTTTGATCGTATTGAACCTGCAAGCCACTGTTCGCACTATACTCACAAAAAGAGAAAAAACGAATTGAATTAATTGCCTCAGCATGAGTTGGCAAAGCAGTACAACCCTTACAGGTGTGAATTTGATAAATATGATTGACTTGCATCTAAAAACAATACTGCAATAAGCGGGAAAAAAATGGTACTGGTACACTTTACCCGAGTTTAGGATATGGCTATGGTGAATGTTTGGGTCATACACAAGTTTTTGGTACCAGACAAATAGAAATAATCATCGCTGGTGCAGTTAGGAGGAAGAAGTTTTGTCTCTTATACTCAACTCCGATTTATATTTGTTCACTGTGTTTTTATGTTTTTAAATTTTAACCTAATTATGAATTTATTTATTCTTCGCCTGGCATTTATTTCGTTTCTTTGGTCAACAGACATTTATAAATTCCTTAAATAAAATAAAAAAAAAAAATTAAAATAACTGAAAATTATTTACATAGGTATCAAATTTTAGACCTCATATCTGCCCAGCGTCCTATTTATAGGACACACAGTTTTGAAACTTCTGTTGCAATATTTTTTTTTTGTAATATTTTTTCGTAAATTGTCTATCGGTAAGTAGCAAAATACTAAAAAATTAACAAAATTGGAATCAAAATATTACTCTGAGCGCTAATGGGTTAAAAAAGTATAAAGATAAAATATATTTTTTTAAAAACAAGCTTTAATGAACTAAAAAGTAAAAAAATAATTTTTTTCCGAGTCACCAATATGTGACTATAAATTAAAGCTTGGAGCGGCATTTGTGAAGCCGTAACCTTCAAGGCTTCTTCTTTCTAATGATAATAAATAATTAAATGAAAACGTGTTTGGTAGCCTTTTTAAATAACATTTTATTTTGTTGAACAGCAGCAATTGCTGTTGTGATTTGCCCTTAAGTACATTTAGCCCAATTTGAAGATATTTTTTTTATAAACTGTTAGCATTTCAGAAATTGAAAATGTTTAATGGAAAAAATTAAGGCAGGGTGAAATGGCATCGGTACTATATATCCCTAATATTTGGGGTGCAATTTCCCCTTTTTGGCATTACCTATGGTATTTAAGATAACACGAGCCAACACGTAATCACAGTTAACAAAAAACAAATAAATAAAAAAATAAACTAAAGCGGACAGCCGGTGCCAACTACATAAGTATCTTTACCTACTGAAGTAACATTTTTTTTCTCACCTTGACAACTGAAAGCTGTAGGAGCTACTGGAATGTTGACTGTTCCCAGTTGAGAGCCTTAGAAGTATTTAGAACAAATAAATAATAATTTATGCTCTTTATTTTGAAAAGAAGTCGGGAGTCGGGGAAATTAAAATAGTGCCATATCCCCCCTGGTGCCATATTGCCTGAGTCTACCGTGCGATTCTAAATGGCCACAAAAAAGTGAAAACCTTTTCCGCAGAAAAAACCGCAGCATCGCCACAGAGCCGAAATATAGTGTTGATCTTGAGAATGCGTGCGTTTTTCTCTCGGGTAAGTTTGGAAAAAAATCTATTTATTTATATGCATATGCGTCTGAGAGCACGACAAAAAATGTTGTGTACATGAAAGCACTACAATATTATATTAAGACAATAAAGTAAAAATTCCATTAACCACATACCATAAATGTGACAAGCAGGCGAAGCAAGGCGAACATGGACCAGCTAGTAATACGTAAAAGAGTTTTCTTATTAAGTTTAAGTTTTAAAAATATAAATACGAGTAACTTCATTGTGTCCTTATTATCTCCTTATATAGGCGATTTCGCATTGAATCCTCCAGCAGAAATGAGTTCGAGGGATAATCTAAAATGAAACACAAAACTATTCAATCCAAGACGCAGATAAAAACATTTCCTATATTTCGTCTGATGCATCCTTTTAGGAATTACTTTGGTATTTCCAAACTAACGCCACAGTCAACCATGTCTTAGCCATGATTGAACTCTAGAGGCGCCATACTATGCCATACTATTCCTTCCACCGCAGCCCCGCTCGGCCTCTCTGAAAGTAAAATAAAATAATTCCTCGAGTGCATCCTTCTATCAAACATTTGCATGTTTGTTTTTTTTCTTACCAAGCAAGGATTCATACATCCGTATGCTTAAATCGAATTGGAATCGCCTTTGGCAGATGGATGACGTCAACGAATAGAAAATGTTTAAAATTTAAGAAAAGTAGATATATACAGATAACAGAGGACGATGTCGAGGACGAAACGAATGAAATCTGTGGAAATCCCTTTCGGTATTTACTTGGTATCAGTGCGCGCACTACTCCGACCACCCGTCGCCATCATCATAGTGTTCTACAGTGCAAGAACCAATTTAAAATGCAATCGATTTCATCTCTCAATATCATCTTCCGAAATCATCGTGTCCTTATACTGCTTTTTTTCTATCGCAAGATGTTGGAATCGGATGATGAACACAAAAAACAACGAGATACCAGTCTCGGTGCGATATATGTAGGTACTCCGTATGTATGCTGCCAGTTCTGACAAATTTTGTACCAGATCTACACAGAGAGAAAGACTCATTCTGTTGAGAACGTCATCTCCGGCTTCGAATCTCCATCAAAGAGTGTCACTGGTATTGGTACTGGTATTGGTATCCTTTTTCAGTTCGATGTCGTTTTAAAGGATATATTTTCTGTGTTTTCATTTTTTATTCGACCACCCCTACCGTTGAGTTATTTCCTATCATTTGCAAAAACGAGGGGGAGGTGTTAGATAAAAAGCGATCTGATGGTGTTATTTAAGTCGAGTGATTCTTTGAAGTGGAAAATGACTCCTGGCCAAGTGGCATCATGACTTTCGATAAAATATTGTCTAAGTAAGTTTTAGTGGTTCCAGATGGGAGTGCATACGTATAAAAATCAATGGGTTCTTTCAAAAAATGTGAAGGTACTTAGTCTACCAAAATGAATCGTCTTTTGTTTCTGTGAGTGAATGAGTCTTCATTCCTGATGATCAATATGAGATCACAGCTTCACCATTGACACCAAGTTCCTATGTACATATATGTACATATGTAGATTACAATTTCGGTCAGTAGCCTTTCCAATCATGTAACTAAAGCTACAGTAAATTAAGTTCCTGTGAAGTAGAGACTACACAGTACATAGTGACCGTATTCCTGCCGAATCAATGGACTCAAACAAAAATGTCAAATACTAAGAAAAACGAATGTCCCTAACTCATGGCCCTGTGGATCTACACACAAGTATATATACCATACTAACCAGAAAACTGCCATTAACAGACTAAACAAGATCCAGAGAAAGATGTGATTACTCCGATAATTGCCTAATAAATCAACTGCATGTTTCTTTATAATACCTTTTAATATTCAATGTTATATTTATTATGTTTTTTTCTTTTATTTAATCTATTTGTTTTTTTGTAAATCTATTTAAGTATTTATTTTTTTTTTACTTTATTTAATTTTTGTTGAATATTGATAAGTTTATTATTTTGTTAATTTATGAATTGTTTATTTATTTACATATTTTTTGTTGATTAAATTATTTGAAATCATTTTTTCCCCTGTTGATTTTTATATTTTTTTGTTATACAATGTACATACATAAGTATGTATTATTAAATAATATTTTTTGTTGTTTTCTGTTGTTATTAATTTATTTATTGATTTATTTCCTTTTATTTATTTATTTATTTATTTATTTATTTATTTAATTATTTATTTATCTATTTATTATTATTTTTATTACTATTATATTATTGTTGATTTATTTTGTATTAATTTATTTACTTTCTGTTAATTTATTTATTGTTAGTTCACCTTTATGCCCAGTTTATAAACCTGAGTATTTCTTTTTGTTTGTTAAACAAATTACCTTTTTTCTGTGATATTTTATATTTTTATTAACCTTTTAACCTTTAACTGGGGTGCTGACAACACCTTAAGCCCTTATTTTTCAAAAATATAATACTTTGCGACTGACAATACCCGATGTCGGTACAGTACCTTCCTGTTGTTTTCTATAATACAGATTCAGATGGTTTTAAAAAAGTTTGGTTGCACAAGTAAGCCGTGATAGACTCTTCAAGCTGCAAGGGTGCTGTCAACACCCCACCTACACAGTTGTGTAATCTTTTTTTCCTGTGTGAATTTGTATAGGTAATTTAAAAATGTAATTTAAAAAAGATCAGGAAAGCATTCAACTGTTATTGACACTATAAAGTGAAGACTCAAGTGAAGAGCCGGACTTAATTGATACGGATGATGGCGAATTTGTTAAAACAAAAAATTGTTTCAAAAATTAATACGGAAAGCACTATTTTGGAAAGGACGACTAAAAACTCTATAAAGGATTATTAAAGTTAATTCTTTTAACATTGTTCTACCCCAGAACGATATCATAATGACAATTCCACCATGGAACCACTTACCAGAGGAAAGATAAGCGTAATAAAGTGAAATCACGATGGGGTGTTGTCGGCACCCCACCTACCTACTAACGTTACTATTACTCACCTACCTACTTAAAGGTTAACGTAATATTTATTTATTAATTTTTCTATATATTAAACTACATATATCATTATCTATGTGTACCTACATTATGTACATTTTGTTATAAATATAAGTTTTTATTTTTTTGTCCGTTTTTTCCGCTCAAAAAAACTTCTCCAGCCAAGCTGTACTTAACCCTCTACTTCCCAATTTAATTATTGAAATTCTTGATGGTTCTAAAATAAAAACCCCTATAACCGAACTTTAAAGTGAAAAACACGAATGCAATATTAAGAATTCAAAACAAAATTTAATAAGTTGTTTTTTAAATAAAATAATGAAACCATGCCAAAAGGCTGTATTGGGCATAAACGGATAAAAACTATTAAAATATTTTTTACAGAAGCGTGCCTAGAGGCACTCTTGGGCACTAGAGGGTTAAGGCTCTAAGAAGTCACAACTACATATCAAAAGCCACACTCGAATGCCACTCAAACCTTAACCCGCTGGCAGAGAAAAACCACTAAACATTTGTATTGTACCGAGCTAAACAGAACGAAAAGTTAAAATTTGTAGTTTTTATGGACTAGTATAAAATTGTGGTTGTAATTTGTAGTTGGTGTTGGTGAAATAACCCATATGCCCTTACTATGGCTACATAAGAGAAGATACCCACAAAGTCATCGCAGAATAGACAACAATCTAACTAAAAAGAACAACTTAGAGGGCCTAAAGCACATACAAAATTTCCTCAATCACAACAACAAAAGAACAAATGAAACCCTAAAACCAGACAGCGGAAATTTAAAAATTCTTTGCGCAGGTCTGACTTGACATTCAATCTGTACCAGCCACCTCTATAAAATGAAGATCAGTAACACAGACACCTGTAGATTCTGTAAACAATCAAAAGAAAGTATGAAGCACTTGATCTCAGAGTATGCCCTTCTCTAGCAAAAAGAAGAGCCAAAACACTAGGCAAAAACATTTTAACGGAAGAAGACTACTAATCAAAGGGATTATCAAATTTCTAAAACTTATGTATAATTCCTAGACATAAAAGGGGGTACGATAGACCAATTCTGGTCGCAGTGCTAACAAACACTTCTACCGTACCCCGGATTCATCGTATTAATGTCCCTTCAAAGACCCTTCTTTCTTTGTTTCTTTCTTTAGGTGGCGCTTCAGTTCGGGGTGTGCATGTTGCATCTATGCACGAAAGGAAGGAACCTACAGTTTCTTGCCGACTCCAAACGGCGAGATGAGAAGCTCTTCGTGGCACCATGATAAACGTTTTAGGTGTTTCGTGGGATTGAACCCGAGCAGCATTGCGTAATATTCCAACGCACTTACCACTACATCATGGTACTCACCCTTAGGCCAAGACCAAACCATAATATTGCTGAAACTAGGAAAATCATCGCAAAATAAGAACCATACGGAAACATACATAAAACTTTCCATCTCCTCCCATGAGGGATATGATGTAGCTCCCATTCATTTGTTGCGGTACCATTGGCCAAAAATTAACTTTGGGTTTCCGTGTGTATAGATTTATATCTGTGGGGTGTGAATTAATTTATCATGATGAATGTAATTCCAAGAAAGAGTATATTTACATACAGTTGATGCCATCTCCCCAGGGGCAATTGTAGAGTGTGTGTTTGAATCGAAATAGTTTGATTTGATTTAATTTGATTTTGATGAAAACCCCACAAACCTTCCTCTGTTGTTCCCTCTGGGCTTGTAATCAAAGACTATATTTTTTTAAGGAATCTAATCTTTCCTACTGCATTTTTGAGTCCCTGGAGTTTATCTAGAATTCCATTCAAACTAAATTTAAACAATTTTATGCAAATTCACTCTTTGGTCATTGAATGAAAATACTTTGACAAATTATTGGAAAATTGAGTGTACATGGATTATGACCAGAGTCTTTTGTTAGAATTCATTGGATCGTGTTTTGTAAAAAAAAGACCCCAACTGTTACGACACGCACCATAGAACTACCATTTTTCTCCTAATTCAAGTCCTCATTTGGGACTAATTGAACTTATCACGACTCCCATGCAATCCGTACCTGTGTTTTAGGAGTTAAAACGCCTTAAGGTGTTAGGAACAATTGCAATTCTAGTTATGGATAATGCAAGTTATTCTGTTAGCAAAGCAGCAGGGCATTCCATACGCATACCAGAATACGAATTACGGCATTCGAAGTAGCTAGTAGCAGCATCGGCCTTTAACCGACAAATGCACAACAAACACAAGCACACAAGTGAATAATTTTATAACCTAAAACCACTATTAACCAGCGTCGTCCTCATCATGATCGGTAACCAGTTCTCAGGTTCTAGTAGCCGCTCCGTCATCTCTGTCGGCTCCCATGGCATGTTTGTGCAAATATCCAATTACCGTCAGGTTAGACGCAAACGCAAGCATCCCCCGCAAAGCATTACAATAATATGCGAGTTATGTGCCATCACCTTCTGAAGGATACGAGGGGCAGGAGGTGTTTTGTCACTTTATCGCCCTCTCCCACAACCCACCGATGCCAACCAAACATGTGAATTATTGTTCTTAAGCTATAGATAGTTACGTTTACATATACGGGTACGAGTACGAAGAGTGTCGATTGTGGGCGTCCAGTCCAACGTGTTGGTAAATTAATGCAAATAAACAAAAAGGCATCATCATCCACACATTGTTGCTGCTGCTGCTGCTGCACTGCACTATAGCAATGCAATTAGGCCTGTGCGTAGAGTGGTGCGAACTCATTACCATAAGTAGCTGATGCTGTAATTCAATCGTCCATCTCTTCATACATCGACATATGTAGTACGTACGAGTATGTATTAATGCGTCCCTATGTGAATGGGAAATTTTGCACTTTGTTTTTAATTCAGCTGGGACTCGACCAGGACGCGTACGCGCACTCAAAGTGATGCATATCCTGGTAATGAGGTGTCATCAGCGAGCGTACATACTCATGAGCATTGGTCATGGCTTCGGGCGGCCTTTTGAGCCGGAAATCATCAGTTTGGAAATTTGGGAAAATTTGAAAATGCACTTTGTACTCACTCACAGATGTCATTAGCAGTCATCTGGCATCACGTATTGACAGCAAATTGCATTAGTGCATCTACCGCCACAGCAGTTGAGTTCAGTTGAGTGCAAAGTGCTAAGTAAATACGTCGGAGAGGTCGGAGATATTATTCTGAGTCTCATCTGGTATTGAAATCAGTTGGGAAATCGTTCCTAACGGGAAGAAGTCCGTCCAATTGCAGTCTGGATTGCGACATTTTGACTAATAGATCTGTTTTTAGGAGAGTTCATTTTTGATACTTTTATATTCTCGCAGCTCAAGGATATTGAATAGTTCCACGTCCGCGAAACAACTGACAGCTTCAAGCCCAAGAAGACACAGGTTCTTCAAAATTCTGAAGAGAATCTAGTCACCGGAGTACAAGGAAAAGTGCATTATGTATGTACATACATGTTTTTAGGCGACGTTTCCAGCAGCTTCTAAATGGCCATCTTGTAGATGGAAGTAGTAGTAGTATATGAGAAGAACACCCCGAAGAAACAGTCCCCGGTGCAAATGTAGAACAGGTCAGCGTAGCTGAAGAGTGACAACGCGGCCGGATCTATGGGACTTCCAGCAGAGCTGATCCACTACGTTGGTGATGTTTCGGTAGGGCGCATGCACCAAATCATGTATCTCATATGCCCAATCTACAAAGGTGATCCTATGCGTGTTGGGTGAACAAACTTGCGCTTTTCTGCAACACATACCCCAGCGTGCCTTCTGGCTCAGCAGATCGACGATAGACCAAATTTTCATACAAAGACTGATCCCACCATCTTTTTACTGACTTCATAGCATTGATCTTCAGTTCTACACGCCGACGGGATCCCGCAAAAAATGATCCGGTTGTGTTGCTTTACACTGCAAAACACGTAATGCAATCTAGAGTTGGGATACAGTTCCTCTGAACTATTTCAAGCGTGTACCGGAGTTCTATCATGTGACTTCTTTCATCTAGTGCTACAACAGATAGTGCGCAGGGTAGGCGTCAGCACGAAAGGCGCTATCTTTAACAAATCTGTCAGAAGCTGTAATATACAGACGACATCGATATCATCGGTTGCTCCCAGGGTGCCGTAGAAGCTTGCACAGTAATTAAAGAAATTGAAGAAACAAAACGTGGTATGCTTGAAGTAAACGAGAGAAACCAAGTAAAAATACAACAAACAAAACAGAATCTGTCCACCGCTTAGAACAAAACATCACTGCTGACAACAATAACTTAAAAGTGGTTATGGAGTTAACCTACCTCGGAGTAAACATTAACTTCACGAATGACACCTTAGTGGAGATTCACCTAGGAAACCGATGCTACTTTGGTTCGGCGAAACAGCGGGGTTAAAAACTGCTAGTTCGAAGGACGAAACACATTGATCCTGCCAGTTCTGATCTAAGCTGCCTAGTGCCTTATTGTTCATCAAAAGCTTTAAATGGTTCTACTGCATAGTTAGCGAAATCTACTCAATGACCCGTTCGCAATGGACCTCTTCTTTTGATGGCGCTGCATATCCGAGATAGACCTGGGCCTAGCGTCTTCTCTCCATTTAAACGACGAGTTTTTGATTAGAATTATAGGAATCACAACCCTCCCACTTCCCTGCATTCCTACTGGTCCGCCTGTAGGGTTCGTCAGTTCGACCTCAAAAAATATCTGCAGGCCTCCCGATTTTGAATCACTTCATCATTGAGGGCAATCAAATGCTGTTGTTTCTGCATTTGTGTGATCCAGGAGTTTTTAGGACTGCCTCTATTACGCGATTGCCATTGCCTTTGTGCCGGGGTTCGTAGGACCAATCCTTTGAACACGACGATACCAACTGAGCCGGTCGTGCTCCAGTTTTTTCGAGATAGGTTCTTCTCTCAATTATTTAGGATAATAGGTAATATGTATTGTATTGCCAGAACATTGACTCGGGGTGATTATGACGGCGAGTAAAATTTGATGTCGAGTGTTGCTACTTTGACGGTGAGCTAAACTGGAAAAGGATACGATTGTTATATGCTAGCCCGAAAACTTCCAAAATAGGCTTTCGACGCTATCCATGACCTAATATTGATGCATAAGAAATTGTATAAAACGGTCAAGTACTATCCATTAAAGTGTCCTAGTTCACAGACAGGACCAAAATCTTAAAACTTTGCAGCCCTCGCATTGTAAATCCGTCCTTTTCTGAGGCTATTGGTTGTTTCGGAACTAGTTTCTTTTCACGCGGTTCACGCGGAGGGCCAGATCTTTGTATACTCCTAGGACAAGGGGCCGGGTGCACCGGTGTCAGTAGCATGCTACGGGGGTGTGAGTGCTGCCGTTGCCCCAATAGGGGCTTATGCACCACCAACTCTTTTCCCAGACCCTGACTAGTAAGTACATGGATATTCTTATCAACCTAGTCTTCGAATATGTCTGAGTAGGTCAGATAAGGTTTTGTTTCCGTTCTGGAAATTAAACGCAACCATAATTGGTCCCATCGAGGGAATTCCCCCGCTGACGTGTAATACTATTTGCTGCTGCTATTTTCGCTTGGTCAGCACTCGCGCTTATAAGTTTAGCAAGTCGTGCCCGGGTGGGCAGCGACCAGTACCCGATGGCTACCACTTGAAGGTAAAATAAGCACAATTGATGTCAGTTACAACACTGGACTTTGCCAAGTAAAGGCCAGCTCGTGCCTACCCTATTTCCACGGCATCCAACCATCAAACTAACTGAGAGGGGTTGTTGGTTGAGACCTTCGTCACCCCGGAATGTAGCGCCAAGTAAGTAGGTATACCTTATAAGCTTATAATTATAAGCTTATAAGCCCTCGCATTGTACACCGTTTTCTGACTCGTCCGACTTCCTCATCAAGCTACAGTAGCTTGGTGTCAGTGGATTCAAAGTTCTGCTACCTGAACCAGGAAAATGCTGCAGTGCAGAAAAATCGAATCGCATACAACCTGTGAAGAACATTTATAGCTTTTCTTCTGTTGATTTAACAGAACCCAAACTTCGGATCGGGGTATCCTTTAGTTTTTCCGTAGCAAAGACAGCAATACCACAGTAAACCACCCCCAAAAACACCCTATCAGCATAATTACCTTATATGAAATTACATAAAAAAAAAAACCTTTACACAACGACACGGGTTGTTAATGTAACACCTTTTGACACTACAGACTCTTTAACCCTAATTAATGTTGGGGCGGGGGTTTGTCTTCCACGAGCATCTACCAATTATGACAACACGAACATACAATATTCTAGTCATTGGAACTGGCAAACAAAAAAAAGAAGAAGAAAAGCACCACCCTCGACGTCGTATCTCACAGCCCCCCGCTTAATGTGTCCCAACCTTTAAAGTGGCATCTAAATTACCTGCTTTAATTTTAGTAGATGAGTACAGGAAGTTGACTGTGCAAATAATAGCTTCCGAAGCCACATTAAACGAATTTATCCTTGTTGAGGCAGGAATAATATTTAAAGATTTCTTCTCTCTTCTCCGGGCCGGGCCGCCAGGACGAACGACGACGCTTTATGTGTGCCTGTGCATTTCTTCTTTATTCTGCGTGGAATTGTTTTAATTTGGAAGCCTAATGAGGTTGAGGTTTTTGTGTGCCGTCGAAGACGACGGCGAAATGTTAAGGTGCGAATAATGGTGCGAGTAGTACCGGTATTGGTTGAGGCAGCAGCCATTTGTTATACTTAAAGGAACGTATCTCATCACTCTTGCGCTAAGTACACGCCGCCGCCGCCGTCGCCGCGTCGTACCATACGGGAGAGTTAGTGTGATGTCCTTTTAGCTGTATGTGCTTCGCTAAACCGCATGGAACAAAGAGTTTATGTATATTTTTTTTTTTCGGCCATTTTTCCTCCTCCTTGTGATGACAACTACGACAACGACACGGTTAAATGTGGCTAGGATTAGTGTGGTAGTTCGTTAGGTAGGACTTAGTGTGAATATAAATTAAGGAATTAAGTGTTAATCCTTGAAGATGTTTTGTTTTTTCTTTTGGTGGAAGGAGCTTCTGCTAATGTGTGTTTGTTGGTCCCGATATTAAATGGAAACCAAAACTCCCCGTATCCTGTCAAAGGAAAGACGAAAAAGAAACGGGCCTGATTTACCTGCCAGCAATCGATAACTCATTTGTATAATTTGAGCCCGCAAATAATTAGACAGTCGGTTTGTCGTCGATTATCTCAAATCAAATAAGATGCACACAGAAGCATTTTCCACCTGATTTGCGATTGCTTGTGACCTAAATCTTGTTGTATTGTGTTGTGCAGGAGCATTTAGCTAATTTGCATTGCAATATGCATATCCTTGGAGGGCTGCTGCGCATACGAGTGCATACTCATGTTTCCTGTTATCGAATATGCTAAACGGATGACACTGCTCCTCGCTCCTCGTTTATGTGTGAGTGTGTACATCTAAGTCATTGAAGACTTGCTGCAATAGTGGCTGCGGGTAGATACTCGTATACGTGCATGTATAGGTAGCTCCTACTAATTATGTTTAAGGCGGAACTGAGTTATACGCTAGCCAGAGTGTATGCAGCTTTACGAACTTATCGGAAGCTGGCATCGGTAGACTGCCTAAATTGTTTGATTTGTGTTTGAAGGCATTTTGGAACACTTTGAAGTGTTGTTTGCGGTGAGTAAATATCGGAATGCGAAATGGTTCTCAAGTTAATCTCAATTTCAGCCACAATTGCGGTTTCGTTGTCAGTTGACCTTTTGATTGTGAAATGGGAGAAAGCCTACTCCGAAGTATCTGCTTTGTGCATTTGAATTCGAGATGTTTGCAGCAAGGGGTGGTTAATAAGTTTACGCTTGGGAATGTGATGAGGGCTTCGGTTTGGTGCATATGCAAATGAAAACAAATATGATACGTTTTGACTTCCCAGACTTAGCCACAACGAGAGCC
Organism: Brachyopa scutellaris; assembly: GCA_949775065.1. NCBI lineage: Eukaryota > Metazoa > Arthropoda > Insecta > Diptera > Syrphidae > Brachyopa > Brachyopa scutellaris. The sequence goes on from OX459112.1 coordinate 191,985,876, forward strand.
CTTTTTAACCAGGTCAGTTATGATCCTTTCTCATATTTAAATCCATTACATTAGGTTAGGTTAGGTTAGGTTAAGAAGGGTGTGTGATTGAACGAGCATTAATTTCCACTCGAAGACCCGAAGATCTATTGTGAAATCCTCCTCATAGTAAATCCTCTTTTTTACCAACTCGTAAGCCAGTTTGTGCTCTTATGTGAATCTTAGCAGATACGATAGCTTTAAATCTCCGAGCTCTGTTATGTCCTCCAAGAATCTATGACCTTAAGTACGGAGGCATCGTTCTTGAAGGGCGGGGCAGTAGCAGAGTAGATGTTGGATCGATTCGCTTTCTTCCTCATCTCCGCAGCGTCTACAGATATCGTTGGACTCAGGTAGCCATTGTGACCAATGACACAGTGTCCTGCGATTATTCCGTTGATTAAGCGTATGGAGGATTTATCCAGATTTAGCATCGTCTTTGTCCAATAAAGATCAAGTTTCGGCCATAAAGAACGAGATGTGATGCAGTCAGTTCAGTGGCAGTATGGAAGTGTCAGCATCACTGTTGCTCATAGCTGATCCAGATCTAGCTAGTTCCCTTCAATATTGCTATGTCCGGGTATACAGAACAGTCGTGTGGTGCCTTATGGCATTTAGTGCGTTGCGATATTTTTGGACTTTGATTTTATTGTGTTTGATCCCATTGCTTTTAGAGCTGGCTGACCATCCACCAGAATAGCTATCTCCGACTGAGGAAAGTCGCTTCATTTTATGTATATTACAGTCTTTTCAAGTAGACTGCCAGTAATTCTGCCGGTGCCATGACATAAGACCATGCGACATAAGGCCATATTTGAAAATATGGCAATATGACGCCTTCACAAAGCGACTTAAGACCATATTTCAGGGTATGGCCTTATGTCGCTATTCAAAAGCAACATAAGACCATATGGTTTGACATAAGTCCGAAAAGAAGTCCCAAATTGAATTAGGGACGTATGTATGTCCCGATGGGATGGGGCAGCCTTGCCGCCAGCAAATTTCAAAACGCGTTCTAAAAAAGGGCTCCAAAAGCAAAAAAAGGGGTCTCTCTTATAATTTGTATGAAAAAATGCAATATTTCGAAAAACTGTATTTTATTACCTTACTTACTTACTTAGTTGGGGCTACATCTCGAGGTGGACCTGGGCCTGCTTCTCGCAACCATTTGTGTGTGCGTGCTATATTTTTGCATGAATGGAAGGGACCTACAGTTTTTTGCCGACTCCGAACGGCGAGTTGAGAAGCTCAATCGTGACAAATGATACTCTTTGATGCTTGTCAGACATTCGAAAGAGGTGGGCACTGTGAAAAACTTTTTAGGTGTTTGCGGCGGGATTCGAACCCAAGACCGCTGGCCCAGTAGTCCGACGCACTAACCACTTGCGCTACGGTACTTTATTACCTACTGAACTTCAAATCAAAGAAATATTGTTAAATATATTATGCATGTATGCAGAACGATTTTTTGGGAAGTACATTCTGAGTAAAAAAAATATTTTGTTGAACAAAATGGATGTGTGAACAAAATGGATGTGTTTAAATAGTGAAGTATGTTTTAGAAGTAAAAGAGACATGAAATGAAAATAAATTGAAAAAGCGTCATATATTTGCAAAATGCCTCAAATTCACTGTTTTTATTAAAAGTGGGGTCCCGGGTCCCATCGCCGAAAAAGCAAATTGACGCAAAAGCGTCTTAAACGGCAACGCAGGGATGGGACCTTTTTTTATCGAAGATGGGACGACATATACATAAGTCCAAAATTTTCGAAGTCATAGGATTTAAAAAAAAATTCTGAATTCCCATTAGGAATCCCAACACTTTTCATCCATTCTAGTATTCTAGAATTGGACATAAGAAACTTATAAAATTTAAGTTTTTGAGAATAGTTTCCTTCTCTTAAATTGACATAATTGTATAAATTTAAAAAGAAATATTTGCCGTTGATATAAAATCATGCTTCGTCTCAATAATTTTGAACTTTTAGAGATAGTTCAAGCCGATTGAAATTTAATCAGGGTGAGTGAAAAAATCCAATTGAAAGTGACATAAAGCCATAATGGCCTTAAGTCACTTTTGAAAACCGACATAAGGCCATAGACCGAAATATGGTGAAGGCGTCATAAGACCATATCTTGAAATATTTAGAAATATGGTCTTATGTCACATGGCCTTATGTCACGGCACCAATTCCGTCTGGAAAATACTGCATGTATCCGGTAATCTATAAGATTCCCGTTTATTAAGTGTATCTGAGTACCTAAGTCCATCTTCGATGCAATGTAATGCATTACGTTACATTACATTGCATTACGTTATGCTATATTACGATAAGTTTCATCGATTGAAGTGATAAAAACAGAGACCAATACCATGAAAATAAAAATCGTAGGTAAGAGCAAATCGTATCTTTACACGGCTTGTAACTATGAAGGCTACGCTTTTGAAAAGGATTTAGATTGTCTCTTATCTTGGAAAGTCAGTCAATCGAATAATGCCTCTTAGCCACGCAAACTTTATATGTTTTTGAAGTGCCAACCACCCCGCTAATAAGTAAACCCGTTTATGAATTTCTATACCTAATTCACTCCTACAGTGCGACATTCCATGAGTAATGATATGACTACACGAACACCATGCCCATGGGAATGTTAACAGATGAATCCTCCAGTAAAATGCATACACGTTCGTACACTCGTACATCGTTATAAATCCCTCATTTGCTCCATTATTATTCCGTATTATTGTCAATGCATAAACAGATTGCCTTGCATAATTCCAAAATGAAATAGTGTCACCACAATGCAGCATTATTCAATGAAATCCACTCGAATGGATCCACTCAACCCACTTATGCCCGAGCCAAAACCAGAAATAAAATAAAATCCACTTCAGAGCATTCCTGATGGGGAGGATAACTTTCGGATACCCACCCCTTCTCATGCCACCACAGGAGCAGCCACACAAGCAGCAACAGCAGCAGATAGCAATCTAAATTCAAAGCGATTTGCATAAATGAAGCAGCGCGCACACACAAAGCGGCGCATAGTTACACAAAGTGTTGTGCCAAATATTATCACAGGACACTATAAGGATATTTTTGGGAACTGCACTGTGCACATTCGGCACATTCGAGGAGGTTTTTTCTTCTTCATTCTTTTGAATAACCGAATTGAATCTCAGTCACGCAATTCAAGGCAACCCGGCCAGACAGATTGAGAAGAACTGTTAGCGTTGGGCGCTACTTTCGCCCGAAAATTATTCACCAAGCTCGCAACTTCATTGCATTCCACCGAATCTATTCCTTTGCACCAACATTTTCCGCTGCTCCTTTCAAATATATGCAAATCTTTGTGCTTGTGTGTATTCCTATCCCTGTTCCTAATTCCATGGTCATGACCCTCTTCAAGCGGTAAACTTCACCCTTCGACTCGTTAGCTTTGGTGGCGTGGTAGCCGCTTCATCATGTGCCATTGGAATGACTCCCGGATATGGAATAAATACATACTCGTAATAATGATGTTTAGTGCGCACCGTAAATCAAGAAGGAACTTATTTCGGTGCTGTGGCGCGGTATGGGACCGATATCTGGTATCTTGGCTGAGCTGGCATTAGAGCTGTTTCGTTGGCCATTCCTCAGAGCTAGACAAAAGCTACAGTGCAAGGATTATTCTTGGGAGTTGGGAGCGGCGCAGCGTGTGGATAACTAAATAATTTACCGTTTTAGTTGCATGTTCCTCCGAGAGGAGCAAAATAAGATAGCCCGGGCTATAATTTGAATTTTTTGGTAGCTTTCATTTACGTTTGTCAAGGAGGAGTAGTTTAGTTTTTTAGTTTTAGTGACTTTTATTTCAACATAAATTCAGTACATAAAAAGTTATCCCTGAGTCTATAAGGTTTGGTCTATGACCGTCTACCAGATTGACAATTTGTTTATACATAATACATAGTTTAAAAAAATAAATTAATTTCTAAAAAGTGAAACTTAAAAATCTTCATCAATTATACATTTTCTGTATTTGAGCGAAACCACAGCATATTCGTACAATGAGTTCCACCCCCTCTCTCCATTCAAGATTCCGATTGCTTCATCCTCATTTAGCACAGGTTTCCCAAAGTAACTTATACGGAATTCCTTAAGCACTGGGCAAATTGCTATAAAGTGGAACACGTCTTCTCTTATTTTCAGGTCACAGATGCTGCACAGGATTGGTAGGTCTGAACGGTGTGGTATGAAATTTAGATTTACTAACTCTCCTCTTAGCTTAAAGATCGTGTTAATTCTTTCTATTGAGCTATTGTTTAGAAAATAAGTTCTATCTTGAAGGTGATGGATCATTTTGCTGTAATAACACCTAAACTGTGAGGACCGAGCCTCGTTAGCGTACTTTTCGTATAAGATGTGGGCCGTTTTCTCAAGCAAAATGTCAAATTGGTTCCTTAACGTAGGAGGAGTATGCGTGAATACAATAACATGTTGAATTTGGGCTGCATTGGGTGGCTGACTTCTTTTGGATAGAATTTTCCATAATTTCCGCTGTAAAGGGGGCAATAGAGATAGGGAGAGTTAGTCCTGTTACAAAAAAATCGATAATTATTATTTAAAACTTTCAAGTGAACACCTAACAAACGAAATCTGCGAAAGGAAAACATAATCTACACCAAATGGATTGGTGAACTAATTTCAATTAACCCTGTAAATTCCCGAATTTACCTAAAGCTCAATAGCTTTGATCAATTTAAATCTGATTACCACTAGATAATATTTTCAAATCCAACTAAACCTAATTACGATTGCAATTGCAGTTGCACTTGTTTAATGGCGTAACTGACCTCCCGGTGATAGTTTTAGTCCAGCCCGGGGGCAACAATTTCACGCTTATCCTCGGTGGTAGTAACCACTACGTATGTCCCTCCCGTTGGCAAACCGAAATCAAAATTAAATTTTGTTACCAAAATAAATAATCCAATTTACCAACGAAAAATAATCACAAATTCCCAGTATTTAATCCACATCCCCATTTAGGAAAAATGGGGGTGAGGTGAGGTCCTGCGATGGACAGTGTTGAGAATTTTTTGTATGTGATTCAGAGTGAACGCTTGTTTTACCGACCAATGCGAATGGTACATTAAATCAACCAAACAATATTTGTTTAACTTGAAAATGTTCACTTTTCAAATACGAGTATGTACACGTGAAACGAATAAATATTAAATTGTTGACGGGTTACATACTAACCAAGTTGATTCAAATAAACACAATTTGGGATAGTATTTAAGCAATTAAATAAAAATGGTATTTGGTTGATATTCTGAATGAGAGAAAATTATTTTGTAAATTTTAAATTTTCCAAACTTTTAATGAAAAAAAAAAATCATTGAACCACTACTAAGCCATACTGGTGTTTTTGAAATGTTTCCAATGACTCTACATTTTGTGTTATGTCATAAAATTGGAAGTTCGCTATTTGACATTTTATTATTTTCAGCTTCTTTCCGTATTCTTAGACGTTGGCAATTTTTTTTTAAGTACTGTTCAATATTGAAAGAAATTTTATATTTTTTGGATTTTGGTTAACGAGAAATCCATGAAGTCCATGCTTTTAAAAACCTGTCAAAGCACTGCAAAATCGCTTAAAACTATCGCAAAAAAACTGAAGGGTGTTCTTTTAAGAGCTGTAAGATTTCAACTTGAGATAAAACACACACAAGTTGGGGACACCAGCCCAAGCTTTTTCTGTTCTATAAACAATTGATAACAAATGATTTGGGGCATATGGCTACCACAGCAGAGTCTCAGGAGCTCCAATTTTTTAGAGCATTTGAGGTTGTATTTCACAAATGGTATTCTCTTTGTTTGCACCTGTAGCTGTCCACATCAAGTGAGGGGTATAGTTTCAGAACTCTTCTATTCCACTTTTTTTCAAAAATGAGTTAAGTATGCAAAAGTGTTCTATAGAAGGCCTTCATCTGAGGCTAAAATAAAATTTATCAAAACTTGTTATTTCCTATACTTTGGAGTACTTAAAAAGTGAACTTGTTTTCAAAACTACGGGTTTAATTCAAAACTCATTTATTCCCATACAAACTAAATTCTGAACCAAAACTCTTCTTTTCCTATGCGAATCAGAGTAGACGCTTTCAAAACTCGTGTATTCCAATGACATTGAAAAAGGCGGGAATCTTTGTTATTTTGAGAGTATTCATGGATTAAACTATAGGTCCGGTCCCCGTACTCTCTGCACTAAAATTTATAGATTCTCAAATTTCAAGGAGTGGGGGTAAAAATCTGTCAGAGGGAGGGAAAAGTGTGCAAAAGTACAGGAATGCATTAACAACAAAAAACGAAAACTGGATGACGTTTGACAGTTTCATTAAGCTGCCCAAAGAAATTTCTTGGGCTGAAATCGGCAGCATGGGGAAATTTCTTACTCTCTTGTTAGCGTTCTCTTCTGTCGAAAACAATGAAAAATCTTCGTACGTGAACAGGATTTGACTTATTTCCGTAGTTTTGCGTACTTTTGCGCTGTTTTGGACAGTACGGGAACAGACCTATTAGTGTTGCAATATCCTCGTGAAGAAAACATATTTGGCAAGTTCGCAGATGAAATAAAGTTTTATAAGTTAATTTTTATTAAAGAACTAGCTGACCCGACTAGCTGCTTCGCCCGCCTGCCATGTTTTTCTGATTTTCAAAATTTGACCTATTTCCTCGTATTTAAATGTTTGTTTGGTAGGTCGAAATGATTTTTCGAAGCTGAAGTGTTAACAAAATGTTCTTTAACTTTCTAACATACCAGGAAATCGGTAACTCTAATAGACCGGTACTTTGTATTACAAATTATTCTTTTATTAATTAATGTTCCTTAAAAGTTGTTCTTCTTTCTGTTTTCTGTTAACCTCCACTATGAATAAATGGGTTTTCAAAAAAAAGGATTAATCGTTCTAGCTCGATTTTCTCAAAAATCCCTCTAACTTACACTAATTTTGGACCCCTTGTGAAAATTCGAAATTCATATGTAGAGGGATTCGCCTGTATTGTCTCCACCGAGTGTAGATTCGAGATCATGATTAATGGGTTTGCTTTTGGAAAAAAAAAAATTAAAAATAGGATTGCAATGAAGTAGAAATCTTCCCCCACTGTAGAAGGAATCTTCCCCGGCGTGCGCACATCAACAATGTTTTTTTTGCACATTCACACAAACATTACTTTTAATATACATATACATACATATATATAGGTACATACTGAATAAGATGTATTGAGCGCGCATTCACACACTTTGACGTCACCCACAGCTGCACGGCTGTTGGCTGCGGTCTCCACTGATGGAAAATTGTTGGCGAACATTTCATAAACTATTTTGAGCATAGCTTAGCTCCAGGATAACGTGGAAGGATGATTCATACCTCAAATAAATCAGCGGAGGATTTACTAAATTCACCTATGTTTTTGTTTTTCAATCCGATAAGCTACTATTGAGCTAGGGCTGAATAATTATAATTTTCCTTACAGATATGCAGTTTTTTTCAATATTTTGTAAAAACCATATCATTTTCGGGGATAAAATGTATAAAAAATCACTGCGTCAAGTTTCATCAAAATCCGTCCATTAGGATCTTTGTGATACGCGTTCAAACAGTATAGATATTAGATATCGTAAATTCCTCGTCAGTTCAAAATAAAAAAAAACAACACAGCAGGTACAGAAGAAAAAAAAAACCGGTTTTGGTGCACAAACGAAATAATCCCCACTGGTCGTTAGTAAAATCCAACGATCTAAGCTTTTCTTGAATGGTGTCATTTTTAATTGATTGTTAATTTTATTTTAATGCTTATTATTCAACTTCTGTTTAACGTACGAAGATGATTTATATCTTAAAATGTTTGTACAAAATTGAACTTTATAATAAAAGCAATTCCATTCCCATCGGCCAAGGCATTCTAAAGCTAGGAGCTTGAAGAAATTCATAAAAATAATCTCCGCCCAGATATCAGCTTAGATTTTCGCTTCTGGATAGCAGATAACGAAAAAAAATATCCTATGCATTTTGCAATCCAACTGTGAAAACCGGATTTAATTTCTTGCAGTAGTTTTTAAGACAAATGGGAACAAAGTCTTTGCAGTCGAAAAAAAGTTACATTTTTATTATAGTAAGGATTATAGTAAGGATTAAATTAAATATGTGTTTTTAATAGATCATGGAGCCATCTTAATTTGTGTGAACGAAGTTGCGTTAGGAAAAGGGCGAAACAAATTTCGCATTTTCTCAGCCAAAAAAGCTGAAGAAAGGAATAAAAAAAAATAAGAAATGATTGCATGCGTTACATTTCTTCAAATCAGTATTAATTCCCCTAATTACACTGCGTTACAAATTTTAAAAAAAAATTAGTACCCACTTTGATTCTTTCTGTTTATTTATTCATAAACATTACTAAATAAGAAAACATAAGTAGTTTTTTTTCTATCACGTACTGTTTTTCAGGTACGAAAGGCTATGGTTTTTGGTAAAAAATTTAAAATCAAAGCTTCAGTATACATATATTTTTAATTTATTACCAATCTAATTCGAATAAAACTGTCAAATTAACTTCTTATAAATATACTTACACACAATGAAAATAAAAAATATTCTATACAAATTTATTGTTTACAAAAAATTAAAAATATTTAACTTTTTCTTTTGCCTTGGGAAGTGCCTTCTCGCTTTAAACTGCAGCAGTAATCTCCTTACATAGCTGCATTCCAACGACCTTGAAACTGTTCCTCAAGCCTTTTTACATCCTGATTAAAGCGCTGCCCTTGTTCAGCACTCATAGCTCCACGATTTGAGGGGGGGGGGGGGGAATGGGAATATGGAGAAAGTGCATTTTCAATGACATACGGTAACCCATCTGTTTATATGCATTTAACAAATTGTTAAGCAAGAATTCTACATTTTCAGCTCTATGATTCCCTAAAAAACCATTAATCACAGCTTCAAATGATGTCCATGCATATACATAGCTCCTTTGAGTGTTTGGTCAAAAATTGGATTTTTCATCAGAAGGCGTATTTGTGGTTCACTAAAAATAGCTTCTTTTAGCTTTGCGTCACTTAATTTTGAAAAAAAAAAACAGACTTCAAATATAAGATTCCTTCGCCATCTTTATTGATTGCCTTCACAAAAATCTTCATTAACCCGAGCTTTATATGTAAGGGAGGTAAAATAACGTCTTCGGGTTTAATTAAGGGTGCATATATTTTATATTTGACTTCCCACAGACAAACTCCTTTCGTTTTGGCATATCTTTAACCAGATAGTGCTAACCAGTAGCTCAGCTGTCCCACATGATACACAATACGTCCGAAAAATAAAAAATACGCATTCTTTGATTTTTCAGATTTTTTTTTCCTTCAGACTTAATTGACGGCGACTTCTTTTTACAGTATTCGTCTTGAATGGTCTAACAATCACAAATATAAAGTTATTCACAAAGACACTACCGCAAAATGAGCTATTTTCTCAAGAATGATTCAATTTAAATGCGGGTAAAATGAGGATCGCTTAAAAAACCGTTATCGGCGTGTACCTAAAAATCAAGACGTGATAGAAACAAAAGACATTCAGCGTTTACATACTATAACTAATAGAATACTATAACAGCAGCCCGTTTTATGGGTACCGAATTCGTGTCACGCAGTGTTATTTTTGTAGGTATTCTGGTATAAGTATTTAGGTATTTAAAAGTAAACCAAAATTAATTAAACCGAAAAAGATGTACTTTCTTTTTAAAACTCCTCTATTCCTAAATAGGTTGAATCAAAAGTCAACTATTCCAATTGTAATTTTCAAAACTATTCTTTTCCAAATTAAATTGTTTTTTTTTTTTTATAATCTTTAGGTTTACTTTATAGGTTCAAAACCATAACAAATGGATAAAGATCATTCCAAACTTACAATTTAACTTTTAAAGCAATCTTTAATATCATTTTAGAAGCTTTTAACAGTTTTTTTCGTTCTACTCAAAATTCTCAAAAGTGGAAAAGAAGAGTTTTGAAATTATACCCCTCAAGTGTAAAGGCATTCACCATCACCTCAATTGTCATAGTGCAATGACAGCAACTAACTACATTCACTTCTACTTTGGCCGCGCGCCGCGCCGACTTGACCAGTCAAACGATTAGCTTAGTAATTACAACGTGGGACACTCTGTGTACCTACACATTTTTAATATTGTATGTATTTTATTCTATTGCCAGCTATCTTAGCCTGCATTTTCCAAATCACAATGGTGTAACAGTAGTTTAGTAAATTTGTTTTTACTTGTTTCCTTAGTCTCGTGTTTGTACACAATTATCCACAGATTTTATTAAGCATTTTTCGTGCCATCCTTATGACCAGAAAACGTGTAAATGCTTTATAACTGCTGCTACAAAAAAAAATGCACTCTGGTTTTTTTTTTTTTTTTTTTGTGAATTGATTTAGCACTTTCGAGTTTTAAGTTTCATTTCAGTTATGAGAGCAAAAAAAGCCATAAACCGGTATTCTAAAACAATATTGAACTTGAACAATTTTTACTCTGTTTATAAATTTTGTTTATTGGCAGACTTTAAAAGGTTGTGTTTGGAGAAAAATAAAAACGGCTTTAATTACTGTACCACTCGTGCTGCTTAAATGCAAGTGTTTCGATTTATTTGCATTAAGCTGTGTTGACCCTTGAACCTTTAAGAGCATACGTTACAAACTTTTAGTTAGGGTAGATAGCAGTGCCTGCCGGTATTGCGGATACCTGCAAACTTGCACCTATATAGGTGCATTGTGATATTAAGGATTTTGAGGATATGTTCTATCGCCCCTACTTTGCTTTGTATAAAGAGAGATAGACTTCTTTATCCGGCTTACGAGGAGATAAGTAATACTTTCTTTATCTTCTCTCTACAACTTCTGCAGAAGTCGTCCGAAAAGACGTCAAGCCTGGTTGCATGCCTACCTATAAGGCAGAAACCTGTGATGACACTAATAAATTTGTGACTTTTTTAGGGACAAAAGAGAAGTTAGACCTTTTCAAAACCAGCTGTCTGGTGGCAAGGCGAGTGGACCCAAATTCCTATCCAACGTTGGTTTTATTGACTGGGTGAATTCATAATTGTAAAAATCTGTGTCCATTTATGAACGCAACTTCTGCAGCAGTCATATCGCAGCCGTGCATCAAAATAAAATAAGCTCCAAGTTTGCACAACGAAAGCGGCCGGAACGTTTGCAATAGTAATGCAGTTTTTCTACATTTATGAACGCAATATCTACATTGCTGCGTTCTTTTTACAATAATGAACTCACCCTGTATCAAGTTTAAAAGATATGTAGCTAGCGGCATTTTCATTGTCTGGTGAATAAGTATTGTTGTTTCTAGTTTAGCATTTTCGTTAGCTATACAATCCACTGGACTTTCTATTTCTTCGTCTTATTATTATAATTTATTAAAACATAAGAAATTACAGTTCAAATTTAATAAGTTTATAACAGCACTAGCTATAGCTACCTAATACGATTATTATATTTGGTTTATTGTTACTTGGAAACACGTCAAAATAGTTAAGAATCTACATCTTCTATGTTGTACCTGACCTTGGCGCTATTTCAGTAATTACTGACAGCTAAGTTATAAAGTGGTGTCCCACATGGTAGAGATCTTTCACCACATCTTTTTTGCAAGTGATTTTCAAAAAAACCCGTAGATAGAATCAATCCTTAACTTACAGCAGCTACTGTTGTGATTCTGTTTACTTAATTTTTAGTTTCCTTATATATCTGATGTGTGTTATATGGATGTGTTTGCAAAATGTCATAACGGTTATGAGTTGGAAATTAGTTTTTAATTAGAAATATTAACAACCGCGCTGCTACAAGTGTATGAGTAATTCCTACAGGGTGAACAGTCTCCGGTGACCACACAATAAACAGGAAGCTAACTGGGTAGCCCTGCTCTTGACGAAGGTTGGCGATGATGTGGGCTAGTGTGTGCACATATTGCACCCGGCTGTAGGTGTATTGTTTATTTGTTTATTTTTCTCGACCATCCATGTATGCTTGACATGTTTTGCAATTTCGGTAGAAATACATACATACATTCATACATACACAGATGTACGAGTACAACTACAGGAACTTTACTGTTTTTCACTAGGTTTTGTGTGTGGGATAAAAAAAAGCCGGTTCATTGTGTACACCGAGCTAACAGTTTTATTGGTGAGATATTGATTTTGAGATTTTATGTAGTTTTCTAATGAAACAATCGTTCATGTAGGGACACAAGCTTTTCCTTATACGATTTTTAGAGGTTTCCTGAAAATGGAACTATAAGGTGGGAAAAATGTCCTTTCCGAATTATATACACATATACATATATATACATATATATATATATATGTATATATATATATATGTAAATAATGCATGTATGTTTGTATACTTTTATAGGTAATACATTTTGAACGAAGTAATAAAAATAAAAAAAATATTAAATGAAAATTAAAGTTTAATTCTTAAAATTAGGTTCGGGAAAAGAATGGATATGTCCATCATTTCGGTCGCCGTGGCCGTGGTGGTTAGTGCGTTGGACTACCACGCAATGCTGCCCGGGTTCAACTCCTAGCCGGGTCTAACACCTAAAAGAGTTTTTTCACGGTACCACCTCTTTCGAATGCCTGACAAGCATCAAAGAGTATCATTTGCCACGATTGAGCTTCTCAACTCGCCGTTCGGAGTCGACAAAAAACCGTAGGTCCCTTCCATTCGTGCAAAAATATAACACGCACACACAAATGGTTGCAAGAAGCAGGCCCAGGTTCACCTCGAGCTGTAGCGCCAACTAAGTATGTAAGTAAGTCCACCATTTCAATTTATTAACGCGCATCTGCTCTTTCATTACATTTGACATCATTTTGCATCACTTTTTCCAATGCGACTTTATGCAATTTTTGATCGAATGGTATCTTTTAGATTTTGCAAAGCTTATGGTCACTCCACAATACTAGATCACCTAACTCTCCCCGAAAAGATAGACCTTACTGTGCAGAAGCCAAATTTTGACAAAAACTTTGAGGTCAGTTTTCCCGATAGATCCTTCTGGGATCTGGTGCTATAACAGACAAGTCGATACACTTCTAAGCTGATTGCTCCAAAACCAATGATGGTATAGGAGGAGGTGTTTTCTCATTATCGCGATTTCGGAAGCACTGTCCTGGATCAAGAGGAATGTAATATCCACTAACGATATTAGCATTTTCTCGGATAGTCAGGAGGTCTTGAAATCTCTGGAATCAGTCTCATCCAATTCTAAGACCACCTCCAAGCTCCATAGAGATGGGCTCTTATAGTGATGGGCAAGCAGTTTAATATTCACCTTTACAACCTGAAGAGATTCAAAGCTTGCATCAGCCTTAACAAAAGCAAACTCTGAATCCTGACTGCGTTTCTCACGGGGCATTGTAAACTCAGGGAACATCTCAGGAAGCTAGGTCTATCAGATGAAGACTCGTGCAGCAAATTTTGCGATGAGTCCAGTGAAACTCCAGAAAACACAGAATACTGGTGGAATGTGGGGCATTAACCCAGAAAAGATTCAAGTGCTTGGGTAAATACCAAATTACAGCAGAGGATCTACCACTGCGATTTCTCAGGGAAATTGGTCTGGATGAGGTGATGTGACCTATGGAATTCTCACCTGGGCTAGGTGTGAGCGAAGCTCTCTCTAACCGATTCCAATAAGAATAATGACGAGAGAGATGTTCCTTCCTCTAGGACTTGTAAGGGGCACAATAGATCTTAAGGTCGCGGTGCATCTCACCCTTCAATAAATAATAATAATAATAATAAAAAGTATGCCGTTCGCTACTTAAACTCATACTTGACACAGTCAATAAAACCAACGCCAGATGGGAAGGTGGAACTACCTGCCATGCCACCAGCCAGACAGATCTAGCCCAGACAAGATCTAATGCGCTCTAACTACCTTCTGTCTCTAAAATACAAGTACTACATACAAGTACGGCTATCGGTGTCACTAGCCTAGTGGACATCATTTCAAATAATTTCTGTAGGAGTTGCATTGGAGAAGAAGAGGAGGAGAGCCAAACATATCTCCTCTGATCAAGTTCAGCTCTTTCTCGTAGTAGAAAACTACACCTAAGAGAATACTTCTTCGACGATCTAAGTGACCCAGCACAAAAAGACGTGGGAAGTCTTTTTCGCCTTATACAAAGCCTTAAATGAGTAGTGGGGTTAAATATTCCCAAGATCATTTGTATCACAATGGGCCTCTAGAGGCCAAAGTGTGCTGGTACTCATCAGTAGCAGGCACTGCTACCTTTCCTAACCCATGGTTTGCTACAAAAGACCTTCTCCTTAAGGTAGTCCCACAAAAAAAACCTAGGGATATTAGATCGGTCGCCCGCGGCGGCCATCTCAAGTCATCGTTTTTAGAGATCTTTCTTAAATTGGTGGTCATAGAGCAGCTCTGCACCATTCCAAGGTCACCAGGATAGAGCATCTATATTTCTTTTTTTTTAAAATCGAATATATCGTACCACGTGGTATAGTCACCTGTGCTAGACGTAGCGTCGTCGTGTTGATATTTCAAAACTATCCACACACTGTTTCAAAACTATCCACATCCTTATTCACTCGAACAGCCATATCTAAGACTGCTCCGGAAAAAACCACTTGAAACCAGCGCTGTCCATGACTTCGCCACCACACCATGAAAGTGAAAGTCGCTGCAATGATTACTTCCCAAAATACAAGTCACTCATATAGAAAAGACATTTCAACCGCACTCCTTTGGAGAAACAAAGGAAAAAAACATTTTATTTGGTCGTGGCTTATGCCGAACTTCAGAGCTCTCGAGTAATGAAAAGAAAAACAAAAAATAATCCCGTATTCATCGAATTTGTTGGGTTTCCTGCGAAGGGAGAGGGAGACCAAACAAAAAAATAACTCCGCGATTGAATGAGTTTTCATCACCAATGCGAATGAATGAACTTACCACTTCCTACTCCCGCACTGTCTCCCGCTCTGCTGTGCAGGACTTCCATCCAAATGCGGAACAAATCGAAAAGGAAT
Organism: Brachyopa scutellaris; assembly: GCA_949775065.1. Taxonomy (NCBI): domain Eukaryota; kingdom Metazoa; phylum Arthropoda; class Insecta; order Diptera; family Syrphidae; genus Brachyopa; species Brachyopa scutellaris. The sequence goes on from OX459112.1 coordinate 192,001,000, forward strand.
CCCGCCAAAATGGAAAAGTTTCTCTACAAAGTTATATACGAGTGTGTGTATGTAGAGTGGGTGGTGGGTACTGCTGGGTGCCTGGCAGGAGGCGGGGTAAAGAGGACTCTTTAAAAACGGCGCGGCAGTAGCATGATTGTGTGCGGTAGAAATGGTGAAGGCGAATTATTATTAAAATTTAACGAAGCAAATTGAATCGCGTGAACGACTTTAAAGGAGCAAACGACGAGAAATTTAACAAATAAAAACAAAAAAGGGACTGAAAAGTCTGCAAAATTTAATTTATGTGATTTATTTGTGGTATCTAGCGGGGAGGAGGAGCGGGGGGGGGGTGGGGGGGTTGGAGTGGGTGTGTCCGGAGGGGGTAACTTTTTTTTGCTGGTGCTGATGCGTCCCTCTCGTGTGCGTTCTAAGGTGATTAGTCTCAGAGCGTGCGGGTGGTTTTGATTGTGTTTGTGTTTCGATTGCACGCGAGCACCAAGGACTCGATGTGTCTTTTTTTGGAACAACATTTAATTTACGAGCATGTGTATGAATACGATTATACAGTATAAAATGTGCGCAATGAATAAATTGTAAATATTTTGTGAATTTAATCGTTTGGAACTTTGTTTGGTTTCTGGATTGGTTTGTTTGTAACCGCAGGATGCGATGAGAGGAAAACAGATTGCTGCGGAAAGCTTTTGCTGAAGATCAAATTTTGTTCTTATGAAAGTTAATAAACTCGTCGATTAATACATACACATCTCTTCTTATCTCCGAACAAACGTCTGAATTAGAGCCTTTGGTAAGATATGGGACTCTCAATGGACTACCGCGCTTTTCAAACACACTAAATTCATCAACATTAGTAAAGAAACGCTGGCTTTGGATGCTGACAGAACTGAAAACGTCATACTTCCGACTTCTTTTGTATTCTGTGGCGCATTCTGATGCGCACCTACAGTGGTGGACATATAAAGAGCACAAATTTGTTCAATACAAATATAATTGTAAAATATGTAATGAAACAAATGACTTTGCTACTAATAGTATTTATCACACATCAAACTTTAAAATATCAATTTAACTAGCCAAAAAATGTTTTGATTTTCTTTAAAATAAAAAAAATATAGGTACACCTATTTGTTAAAGCATGCCTGGACATATAAATAGCACAATATGTTTCGTTACGGCAAAAATATGAACACTAGGTAACTTAAAGCTAGTATTTTGTCAGAAAACCTTAATTTTTGAGCACAATTAAATATCCTTTCGGAAGATTCACCACCAAAGCCTCACAACGTGTTTTTAGGATAGACTTCCCGGCGAATTGTATTTGTTCGGTCGATTCGATGGTTTGACTGTTTTTTTTTTTTTGCTCGACATCGTTCCGTAGGTTCTCTTTCGAGTTCGAATCAGAAAATTGTGCTGGCAACCCTGAAACGTTTATATTTTGATCACTACTTAGACAACACCATGCAAAGTGGAAAGTGCTCTTAGGATGGTTGCCATGCATAAAACCTCATACCAGTGGCATATTCTCCTCAACAAATAGGACCATGCTGTCCGCGATAATCGGTTTATAGACGAAATTGCGCATTTTAGTGGTAGTCTTCAGAATCGGTCGCACACCATGCCAAGAAAACCAGCCTACACCATCATATTTTCTCCACCGTTTTAACCATTTTCATAGTGTATTTTGGATTTCTGTCTTTGGTTAAGTGGACGCTAAAAGTACATTTTGCCATCCGATCCGAACGTACACAACTCGGATTCATACCTCCACAGTATCTACATTTTTTTAACAAAAACATCGGTTTCTGGAGGTATTCCCTTGCAAAGGTTTAAGTGTAGATCCGGGGCCGAATTACCGCATCCGTTAACGAGTTACTCGATATCGAAATGTGACGATTTGGCATTACCGCTCACGTTATCGAGTATCATTTTACTTATCATTAACTCGATCATTCGATAACGAGTCCTACTCATTAACTCGTTAACGGATGCGGTAATTCGGCAAGTCAATCCGACGATTATTCTAGAAGTAACATGAATATTTGTAAAGTTATCAGAGCGCTTTACTTACTCTATGTAGAGTGCTTTTCAAACTTCAAACGCATTTTTCTCAAAACCATGTTGTTATAGTCGGTGACCACGATTTCTCGGAAACTGCTAGACCGATCGGTCTCAAATTTTAACACAAGCTGATTAAATATATTTTCTAGTAATTAATCGAAGGTTTTTCCTCACCGATAAATATATTTTTTTTTATTTACAATTTAATGCCGAAATTTTGGCCAAAAATCGTTTTTTTTTTTTTTTTTGAGAGGACGCCATTTTTACAAAAAAATGTTATTTTGCTTATTTCTTCGATTAATACCTAGATTATACATTTCTTTGACAATATCCGTTTGGTGTTTTCAATTTCTATGACCCAGTCCAGAGATATCATGGTCACCGCAAGACGCCTTTTTTGAGAGGAGCTCCGTGAGATCAGCTATAGCAGCCTTCAAACTTATTATTTTTACAAATGAAAAATCTTGAAATACAGATAAAAGTTACCTTTATATGTGTATTTACATTAATAACTTTAAAAGTTTTCTCAGGAAAAATTCTTGAAAAATCGCTCCCTTAACGGAAATGTAATTTGTCATACCTACATGCGAAAAAAGTGTGTTAATTATGTGTCCACCACTGTACATATACATTATTGGCATAAAGGTCGCAATCCAAAAACTAAAATAATATCTACAAAGTACAACACTCCTCCGACCTAATAAAAGAAAATCTTTTCCCGTCTTCTCAGGATTTTACTTACCACCTACCATAAGAAAAAAGCCACTAAATACACAAAGGATTCGTTTCCCTACAGCGCTGCTCACTCAAGCTGACATTCTTACATGTGTTTCGATGAATTGCAATGCTTACCTATTATCCTCCGAAATGTTTACCACCCTGGAAGAAACAAAAATCCTTCTTCTCATATTGTATAAGTGAAACACCTTCAGACCCATCACCACTAGATAGCAAATGCACCCAAAATATACTCTTGAGCTCCAACTCTAATTCTACCTACATGCACCAAGAAACAGGATAAGGAAATGCGCCATGTGCAACATTATCCACACACTCAAAAAAAAAAAACCTTAAAAAGGATAAAAACGAAAATCTCGAAGGAATTACTTGCTTACCTGTCGAAAAAGTTTTCCTTACATGGCGATTTTATTGTACCCGGGATACATTTTCAAAACTCTAAAGCCTCCTTCCCACTGGCGAGCGGAACGTCGAGTTGAGGGTTTGGAATACGAGTATGTTAAAAGATTCACAGTTCAAAACAGTGAGCTCTCCCCGTCTATGTGATGCTTAAGGTTCTTACATTTTATGTTTAATCAAAAAAAAACATTCGAGACATCTACACATGTAACTCAAGCTACCACACTGCTGCAGCCGGTAACAGTATATCCTTTTGCAATGAGCCAGCGCAACCGGAGATAGGACCAAAACCCCCCAGGAACTCATCCAAACTTCTACTTATTCCGTTTTTCAGGTAAATCAGAAATAATTCATGTGGAACATATACGAAATGCAATAAAATATTTTCTGCCACCGCTGCCACACCTTCCTCCTCTTGCCGCATTTCTGAAGGATATTTCTCTCAGGAAGAAAGTGGATCTCTCTTGCAGTTCTCCTTTTTCAACTCAGAATTTTCTCTGAATGAAATGAAAGCTCCAGGTGGTTTCATAGTGATGGATTCCAAAAAAAAAAAAAAATGGAAGCGCGCCCCTTTCTCATCCCTGAATGGATGCAGATTTTCGGTTCACTTGAGTAACACGCTGTGATATGCGTTTGCAAATTTTATTGCCTGACACAATCTGTGCAAGGATATAGTTTATATGGCTGAGTGGAGAAATGTTTGCTCGTCACTCTAATACCTTCGGTTCTTGGAGAATGAAATTTAAGTGTGTGTGGATATACCCGTGAATGCTGTAAATCGGGTAGCAATGCTTGTTGTTTAACTCTGATCATTGTGTAGTTCGCGTTAAAATTTCAAGGAAATGTTGAAGGTTTCTGGTGGTTACTTACAAACTATTCTTTCGCTTGGGAGCAAGTTACGTGTACTTACAGGATTCTGAGCACATGGAGAGAAGCTGTCAAGGCATCCATCTTTTTCGATCGTCAGATTTTTCGAAATACTTGTTTGCAGAAATTGGAAGAAAAACTAAGAATTAAATGTCCATTCTCTCGATGGGTAAATGTAATAAGAGGGGCTAGGAAAAAATGCCTTCTAAGTTTACACCTACCCCGGCAACTACTGAGAAGTAGGTAATATATTTATATATACCGTCACCTCTGTATCTTCTGGTGTAACAGAAAATCAATAAAAAAAGAAAAATATATATGGCAGCAAATATTAACATGAAAAAGGGGAAAACAATAAAAATAAGCGATCGCTTGCGTTTGAGATCCTTTTTTGGAGTTCTCGTGTTCGCGAAACTGCAATCTTTCGAGAGTATTTTTTTTTTTTTGGCAAACGTGTCACTATATTTTTCGAAGCAAGCTGGTATACACAATTGCGTATATATACATTTAAAACGATAAAAACGCGCTTGAACTGATATGGTGTAAGTGTAAGAAATAGAAAATCGAATAAAAATAAATAAAAATACATATACGGCGTCCGCAGTCCTATACTGAACCAAGCCTAGGTTCTGGCAACCATTTATGTACGCGTGTTATTTTTTCCACGAATGGAAGGGACCTACAGTTTTCTGCCGACTCTGAACGGCAAGTTGAGAAGCTTCTCATGACAAATGATACTCTTTGATTGCTTGTCAGACATTCGAAAGAGATGGCAACCGTGCAAAACTCTTTTAGGTGTTGGACCCGGGCTGGGATTGAGCCCGAGCAGCATGCGTAGTAGTTCAACGCACTAACCACCACGGTCACCACCCTATAATCATTAACCCTTTCAGTTAAAAACCGAGAATTGAAGCTTGAAAAATCGGAATTTTTGCATAAAGACTCTTACTTTGAGTCCAATAAATAAAATGTGTTTTTAATTTTCGGGAAAATAATTTTAAAGTTGAGTTTTATGCTAACATTGAGAATACTGAAGGGAATCCTTTGTACTAGAAAATTAAGACATTATTCGTTAATGTTCATTTTTTGTTTGCAGGAACTATGTTTGTACTATAAACTAAATAATTTCATTAAAAATCAATATCCAACTAAATTAGTTCAAGTTACGATGATAAGATAGATAAAAAGCAATTTTTTCCGCCGGTTGGAAGGCACAAGTTAGTGAAAATTGCATTTTTCATCTTTGTATCTCGTGATTCAGTCTTTGATTGTTAGGTACATATACTGACCATTGGTTGATGTGATCAAATGTAGCAAAAGTTGCAGAGATGCTGTCATGATTTAATGTCGAAGAAGGAGCAGAATCAGGTGTAAATTATTTAAATTTGCTGATGGCCTTACGTGCTTCCTAGTCCCTTTAATTTAAATTTGGTCCAAAATTTCACTGGCAATATCGTATCGGCATGTAAGCCTAAGCAGGTCCATAATTATTTTTCGGTATTTGTATTATTTCCACTTTGTATTCAAGCCATTCGTTACACACAGCTATGTATATCTATCATATGGTCAAACAAACTTACTCTTCATTTTCTGGTTTTGATAGAAATTCTGAAAGCCGAAATAAAAAAAATCCATTTCGTCCACTCCTCCCATATTTTAACTATACATCTATAACGGGATAAAATTATAAGACAAGTTTTATTAAAATGAACATTAAAGTTATATAAAATATACTTTTCACAAAATTGATCTCTTTTAAAGTAAACTGCTTTTGACGACGCGACATTACGATGTTGAGTGTGTTGTTGGTTGTTCATCTTTAGACGCCTGGTGGCTGGGTTGCCGCTGAAAAATTTGAAAAAGTCGCAAAAAAAGTGTCATGGAGCAAAAAAAGTCGCAACAAAAACAAATAATAGGTCTGTTCGTTTACTTTCTGCTCACAAGTCTTAAGTATAAAAGCAGACTAAGCTATTAAATTTCATGGAGTGGGAGTAAAATTCTCAGAGGCAAAATTTCGAAAAAGTAAAGGAACGCGTTTAACCACAAAAGTTGCAACAAACGAAATGTCATATACATATGCGAAATAAACGTAAGCAAAGTGGTGTTGTACAATTTTAGATTTTACAGCAGGGTCCACTCTTCATGATATCCCATTGCGAAATGCAAATTTTAACATTCAGAACATTCAACTTTCATTTACATAATGTCCCTTTTCTTTAAAAAAGCAAATAATTTAAAACAATGAAACAGCTGAGTTTGACAGATAGTTCACTTTTTACCTTTATACGGTTGGTCTAGAATTTGTACGAATTCGTAACAATTTTTAGGTAAAGAAACAGACCTCATGTAAACATGGTAACGACGTCAGACCTCCATATCCATTATTATTTAAAAAAAAAAAAAACAGGAACGTATTATGCTAGGTTTCCACTTGTCGATTTGAAATTGACAAACGACGTATTTTTAAGTCAATTAGAAAATTGGCAATTGGAAATAATGATAAGTAAGCCAATTTTCATTATTTCCACTTGCCAATTTTCTAATTGACTTAAAAATACGTCATTTGTCAATTTCAAATCGACAAGTGGAAACCTAGCATTAGATTATATAAAAAAGGTGTGAGTAGAGTATGTACCAGGTACTCGTGAACTTTGATGTGTAAACATATACAGAGAACGTTGAAGTCGCTATTGCAATGCTATTGCTACATATTACACTGTGTGAAGAGAACTAATACCTAGTTTGGTTATGCGTGACGGCGAGAAACTCGTGAGGCCCATACCGAGAGCTAAGAATTTTACACATAAAAAAAAAAATTAAATTAAACTAAATTTGTACAAAAGGAACACATTGGAAAAAATAAATTAGTTAGCAACAAAGGAATTTTTATTGGAAATGTATTTTTTGTACGAAAAAGTCTCAAAAAGTCTCCAAAAAATCTGAAAAGGGTCATAAAGAGGTGTTTTTGAAAAAGTCCGGTCATAGTCTCTTTGCTTCAAAAAAGGGTCAAACTGCGACTAAAGTCGCATAGCGGCAACGCTGCCTGGTGGGCTACGAAAAATAATGCGCCTCTCTTCCATATATTTATTTTTCCAGCTTTTTCTTTTGCAAATTATAGGCCTTTTCTCCAGGAAAGCTTCTCTCTCTTGCTCTAATCTACGATTGGCGAAGCCCAGATAACCTTTTTTCGTTTGTATTCCATGGTAAGCCGTGTTTCACGATTCAATAAAATATTATTTTTAAAATTAAAGAAGTAGAGATTGCTGTAGAATTTAAAAATATTATGAACCGTCAAAACATCACGTCGAAACTGAAAATATCAGAATAGAAGGATCCGTTCGTATTATTGTTGCACCAAATATTCGTATTCTGTCAATTTTCAAAGAGTAGGGGTGAAATTCTCAAAGATATGAATTTTACGAAAAAATATGTGATTTGACAGATTTGACTGTCTTCATAAATCTGCCCAAAGAAATTACTTGTGCTAAAATTCGCAGCATTGGGAAATTTCATATTGTCTCATGAACACTCTCCTTTACGAAAAACTACGAAATTGCTCGGTACGCGTACAAGTTTTCATACCTTTTCGTAGGTACAGTGGAACTTCCCTAACTCGAACTTCAGTTACTCGAACTTTTCTATAAGTCGAATTTTTATCGTGAGCACTGCTTTATCGTTGCTTTTTTCATATATTTTTATCTCCCTAACTCGAATTTCTATAAGTCGAATATTTCTATAATTCGAACATGAGTACTGATTTTTCGTTGCCTTTTTCACATATTTCTAACTCCGTAACTCGAATTTCTGTGATGCGAAGATACATTTCAACCGTTACTCGAATTTTTCGGAAATATAATTTACCCACTGAACCAAGTTGTCTTAGAAACGTAGTAGGGAAGTAAGGGACGCTATAGCTATAGTTACATATCGTCGGCCTAATAGCAAATCTCGTAACTCACAAATTTCAGGAGGAATTTTTCAGGAGGAACGAAAAATTTTCTACGGAGCTTTACATACATACATGTACATAGTTGCAGTGGAGTTACGAGTAATAAACACAAAAAGTAATTTTAGCTTATTTAGAGCCTTTAAAGACATACGAGATTTTCTGTACTGGATCGGTTGCAAATTTTTATTTTCACTAAAAAGTGACGTTTAGAGGTTTATCTAGTCATATCATATTACAATGCAGAGCTTTTGTGGAGTGCAGAAATAATGTTCCTGAAAATTTGTATTAGGCTTTGTGTTTGGTGGAGTATTTTGTAGAAAAAGAGAAGTAGCCATGCAAAATAAGCAAAAAATTGCAGATTTGTAACAAATAAATAACTTGATTTATGTATTTTCTTTAACTCGAAGTTTCTATTGTCCCTTGGAGATTCGACTTAGGGAAGTTCCACTGTATTTGTAGTCTAATGAGCGAATATGAATGGACCTAATAAGTTAAATCATAGACGATCTGTTTTTTGAGCCGTTTCCCCGATATTGAAACATGTATTAAATTAGGCACATGTATGGTAAGACTGAGATGCGTTTTGCAACAGTGATGTCAGTAGGGAGGTGTTTTTATAGACAGTGACGTTTCACAAAGCTGGTAGTTTCACGAAGACGGCGCTGCGCTGTTGAGCCTTGCAGTAGTACGGCTGATACTTGATAGAGAACTTGTGCGAACCGAACCCAAATCGAACGTATTTCATTGATACACTATACTAGGATAAGTGACCGGATAAATTCTAAGAAACCCACAAATATTTATTAGTACCAACTCCAAAACAAAGATATGAATGCATATATTACAGGTTATTTGGTAATTTTTGTTATAGAAGGATTTTGAATAAAAATTACTTATAACTTAATAACTAATAGATAAGAACAAAAAAAAATATAACATCAATAAAAATTGCCGCCCCAAAAAGGCTTGCGTCTCGGGGCTGTAGCCCTTTTAGCCCTGAGGTTAGGGTGGCCCTAGGTAGATGTCGCCCTTGTAGTCTTACACATCTTGACTATATTTGTGCGTTTGATATTAATTTTGCATTTTTCTTTTTGACAAAATCGATTAATTACAATCACATATTCTTCTCCATATAACGTGGCTCTAATTGGTTGCCATTTATTCTTTAGCCAGTAGAATTCCGCCAATTTGTCCTGTTTTGTAAGAGAATTTTGCGAAAAATGATAACCTTTTAATCTAACGGTGTTTCTCTTAATGATCGTCATTTATGTAGGAAAAGAAATGAGTATCAGTAGTAGTCTTAGTTTTTTTATATAATTCATTTGTTTTCCTTTTCATTTATTTTCCGTCATGATACTAATTATGTTTCGTCTCAGATTGCCTTTGGATCGTTGACCGCCGGTTGTGCTGATTAGTAATGCTATGAGTTATTTGAGTCGTCGCCCATTCGTTCGTTGGCCCTATGCGCTGTTTGTTTACACCAGCTGATGTATCGATGAGGAATGTGCACTGACCTACATTTGCGAGAATAAAAGCAGAGACACTGTGGGTGTCGTCACGATAGCAGGATGATGACTCCACGAAAGCTAATACTGATCGTACTTGGCGTTTGCGGTGGGTTGTTTACGTTGCAATGTGCAATTAAATGGTGGACTTGGTACAGAGTATTAAGTTCGCTGCACTTATGGAATTGGCTGGGGTGACGCACCGATAGGAGTTCAGCGAGCGAGCGGACGATGGAGAAAAGACATGAAGAATCGAGGAGTCTTATAGAATCCACGACACGGTGCGGTTGGCGATCCGGAACACGCTGAAAATCATTGCATTTTAATATTTGTTTTAATTGAAGTCCCTTCTTTATTGTTTTCACCTTACATTGTTCATTCGTATTTGTTTAAATAAAATTTGTTTTAAAATAAAGTTTCCTACATTTATGTAGAGACAAGCAATATAGATCGTTAATTTACCGTTTGAATTGTGCTGTTGGTGGGTTAGAAAAGTATTACCACATGGTAACAAACCACTGAAAGTGTTAAAGTAAAGAGTTAAAATAACAAAATATATCCTTTTACAGTACAAACATCAATGTTTTTAATCAATTTCTTCTGTTTACCTGAACAAAGTTGGACAGTAAAGTGCATCAAGTGTGAATGGATTCTCGGATTTTTAAAATACGTTGAATCTTTGTAGTCACTGTTTCCATTTATTTATTTTACACACTCAACAAATTCTATTATTGCAGATATGAAATAATGTATAGTCATTCGGGGCAAGAGTGTGCATTTTGGACATCGGGCTTAAATTATTAAAAATTTGCAGCACATAACAAACAAAAGAGCTCTTTATTTTCGAAACATAGCTATTTATATAAAAATATTTTAAATTTTTGTTAATGTTTCATATGTTTTGATCAAAAAACCAAAGTAAGTCAAGTGGTGCACTCTTGCTTCGAAGTCAGGATAGGAGTGCGCAACCATTTTAAGTCACAGTTTTCGTAGTTTAAATGGTTTGAAACTGTGCTTTCACTCAAACTTAGTTCTTCGGCAGCCATCCATGGGCTGCTTCCATTTGAAATCAGCTCTGTAGCCTCGCAGATTTGCTTTTGGGTTATCAATTCCCCTTCCGTTTATCTTTGGTAGATACGAGGTTTTTTTCTGAGAAAACAAAAATAGGAACCTACGACTATGACGTGCTCGTATGTGCTCGTTGTTTCTTGCAACAGAAAGTAATAGTAATAGCAATGTATTCTAATCAGCATATAAATAGTTAAATACTGTGTAAGAAAGCACTGTGCACTCTTACCCTAGACGCTACTTTTTTTTCAATGTATTGAAAATCTAAAAAAATGTATCCTAAATCAAACACGCATGTATACTGTTTATGCCATCATACTACTTTTGGGGTATTGAGTTGCCACGCTTTCTTGACACACTCTCAAAAATTGACTTTTTTTTAACAAAATCCGGCTTTTTTTCTTGTTGTTTTTCTTTGTACTGTGAAAACATTGGAATTGGAAAATTTTCGTAGAAGACGTTCTTCATTGGCGGTTAATGAAGCACACGATTTCTGCTAATTCTTTCACAGATTTAGAAAATGGCACTGCGTACTCTTACCCGCTGCGTACTCTTACCCCAAACGACTCTATCTCTGAAAAATACAACAATTTCAACACAAAACACAACTCGTGCAATAAGACAACTTCAAGAATAAATGACATCAATACACTCCTGTGTCCTGTTACGTAATTACTCAATACACACCACAGCCGACAATCCAATCCATAATTACATGAGACAATATAATCTCAATTAAGAAGAGGACATCCAGTTCCAATCTAAATCATTAATTAAATTTCTACCGCACACCCTGGGTGAATGGCCAAAATATCAGCAGCAAATCCCAGTCCAGGTTCGTCCTTCTTAAGTTTAAATTTTACATGAATATGTTCCAATTGGATTAAGTTGATATAATTGCGAAAATTCAATTTATTATATGCATGATTGTACATAATCCATACACATGAGTGTATTTCTATACTTTTAGTGTTCTTATAGGTGGGAAGATTGAAAAGGATTCATTTGACGTCACTTGTAGATATAAATAACATCCAGCAACTTAATACATTTTTAACTGTTTGCAAAATTCTAAAAATGCAAAAACGATAAATAAATTATAATTGAATGAAATAACTTATTCCGTTTCGCCTTAAAACGGGACAATGAAATCATGCAAAATGTGTTGGAAAGTATCAACCCACCCATCCCAATGTCAGCCCCCTTCCAAAGGAAGCTCTAAGTGATTCTTAATTAACACAAGCAAACCTTTCCCCCAAGCTCATTGATCCTTCGATATTGGGAAATACTGGAGGAAGTAACCATTAGCTCGTGGCCCTTTTTCGGAATAAACATTCTTTGAAAACATTTTTAATTGTTCTCAAATCAGGCGATTGAGGTGGTGTGGTGATGACTGCAGGGGATTGGGAGCTGAATGCGTTAAACTTTAAAACTTTATCGTGGGGTGAAACTTTATTTAAAATGGGTAACCTCTTTTCAATCCCATTTCATTGGTTGCAGTTTAGTCGGAAATTGAAATAAAAAAGATGGTGGTGTTTTGATTCAGCGGGAAACTTGACAAGGCATCTAGATTCACTCTGAGCAAGGAACACAAGGTAATAGTGCATGTTAACATAAGTCGAAGTATCTCAATCCAAAATATCTGAACACACCTAAAACTCAGTTGCTAGGCTTTTGAGAAAACCAAAACATGGCGACATGTGTCTTGGAGAAACAATGGAAAGCAAATTTGATGATCCTCGAGAAAATAAAACACGCTTTCCCGCGTTCCATGTCATAACACTATTTTATTAAGATTTTTATCTTTCTACCATAAGGCCACCGGAAAACTTCCTATCAGATAAAAGTGAAAAAGGGAAAAATTCCACACTTTAAAACGCCTTTAAAAACTATTTTTTTTAACGGATCACTTAAATATTTATATGTTCTGTAAACGGTTACATCCACTACCGTCATTTCGAATTCACTTTGAGTACATGTGTCAGCAAACTTCAATTCGATTTCGAAAAAAAGAAATTAACGCTTCCGACACTGCAAACAGTTGCAAATAGAAGAAAACGAGCAAATGTAGCCAAATTGAATTCCATCGAATCCATCTTGCACAGGAAGGAAATGACGTCAAATCCACAAACACATCGCTATCTCCAACTCCTATGCCGCCTCGTCCTTTTTATCTTGTATACTCGTATGCATAAAGAGTAGATTCACTTAAACGACAACAAAAAGAAAACAGGGAGAGAGGATAAAAAAAGGCTAGCACCGAATGAGAATTCAATTTAATTTATTCCCACTGTACAAAACCCCAGGACTGCCAGCAAGGACCCACAAAGGGAATCCGCAGACCAAAACCCAATGAATAGCAAAACGAATTTAATCGTGGAAAACTCCGTTCGTTGCTTTTTTCATTCCAGCGCCACCGACGCCGACGCCCCTCCGCCGACATACATTTGCATATATTGACCATCATAGCCGCTCGATTGTGATTCTATAGAAAAAGGATATTTATTATGATTTAACCTAAAATCATTAGACAAACGCTGCTGTGGAGATAGCATCAGAGACGAAGGATGCGAAACTTTCCATTAAAGTGTACTAATATCCGTATCCGTCAGTTGATATAGAAGTAGAGGGATACCATCAAAACCGGAAATCGTAATCGAATTGAATTGAAAATCCTTACTACTTATGTGGAGTTTGATTAATTGATCCTCGCAACGATTTATCTAATTTTGGTATTTTCAGTGGCTTTTTTGGTGGCGAATTTGGAATGGTATGCGAATTTGCAAGTCCGTTGCCAGGTGTAAATAAAATTGATTTACAATGATGAATTAATTATTTCTGTTTGAGAGGATATCAACAAGAATGCGAATTCGGAATTCGTTTAAGGCAGGGTACGGTACCAGTACATTTGAAAGCAAACAAATGGCAAATTAATTTCGTTTAATTCCGTTTTTTTGTCATGTTGACATATTTGGAATTTTTTGATTTTAAATGTAAAAAAATGCATTGATGGAATGGAATCCCGGATAAATTGTTTCACGACTCAATGGATTTGAATAGTTTTTGCAAAAAAAAAAACCCAGCAAAGAGAATTGTTTTTTAAATGAAAAATGTATAAAAAGAAATTATTCAGAGTTACAAATACATTTGCATGTCGTTGCAATTATCAAAGGCGTAAACTTCACCTTCAATCCTTAAATTTGTTTTAAGCTGATTCAAGAATAGAAAAACTTGTTAACGCACCTTTTCAAAAAGAATATCGGTCGCCATATGACGACAGAGTGCGTGACACGATTTACCGGCAGCCTTAGGCTAGCTGCACACATGCGATTTCAGTCGCACGACTATTCAGCGCAAAAAATAGAACATAAGTGCGCGAGTTACGTCGAGTTCAACAATCCCGACTAACTTTAATACAATTCCCGTAAACGAAATATAGATGCTGCTTTATCCTATGGAAACGAATTGCGACGAAAATTATTTTCTTCCTTAGACAGGGTCAGTCCTTAAATACAGCAAAGATCTCAACAGCTACAAAATTTTGCGACAAAGTTCGACTTTCTCACCCCAGCCAAACTCTTAGATAAAAACTATGAAAGCAATTCAGATGTTGCACCTCATAAGGATTCATTGATAAGGATGAATTTGAGATCAAACGCGTATGGTTAAGAGCAATTACATATATAAAGGGTGATTTTTTAGCTGGTTTGGTTTTGGCAAAACTGGTTTTGACAGCTGACGTGTGTTTAGTACCTTGTGTCACTGTCAAACAGCTTCAGTTTGGTTTGCAATTTAACCATGGATCGTCTTACAAATGAACAACGCTTGCAAATTATTGAATTTTACTATCAAAATTCGTGCTCGGTTCGAAATGTTCATCGCGCGCTGCTTCCATTTTATGATCGGCATTCTCGACCTTCTGAGCAGTCTATTCGGAAGATTGTGACCAAATTTCGCACCAAATTTACTTTGTTGGACATTAAACCACCAACACGTTTACGTACTGTGCGTAGTGAAGAAAATATTGCGGCCGTATCAGCTAGTGTGACAGAAGACCGCGAAATGTCGATTCGGCGCCGTTCCCAGCAGTTAGGCCTTTGTTACAGCACTACGTGGAAAATTTTGCGGAAGGATTTGGGCGTAAATCCTTTTAAGATACAGCTGGTGCAAGAACTAAAGCCAGCCGACCTACAGCACGCGAAACAATGGCGCAATTGCGAGGCGAGTTTGGTGAACAGTTAATTTCACGTTTCGGGCCGGTCAATTGGCCGCCTAGATCGTGCGATTTGACACCATTAGATTATTTTTTGTGGGGGTATGTCAAGGCTAATGTCTATAGGGACAAGCCCGCTTCGATTGACGCACTGGAAGCCAACATCCATGCATTCATTCGTGAGATACCGGCCGATATGTGTGAAAGAGTATGCCAAAATTGGACTCAGCGGATGGGCTACCTGAGACGCAGCCGCGGTCAACATTTGCATGAAATTATCTTTAAACATTAAATTGCAAGGTTCAAACTATCGATTCAAATAAATATTTCATTCATTTTTTCGAATTTTTTGTGTTTTTTTTTTAAAAAAAGTTCTCAACCTCTTAAAAAATCACCCTTTATTTTACAGGCAAAACAAATCAACTCGCCAATAAAACCCCATTCGAACTATTAAAGTATATATTACAGTTTAGACTGGAAGTTAGCCTGCCTAACATAACAATAATGCTTCGTCTTTTTCTCACAATTGCAATAAGTAATGCGGGCTGTGAGAGGAGTTTCTCAAATTGAAGCTTATTAAAAACTATTTAAGGTCCACAATCTAATCTGGGTATTATGGCTACAGAGCAGGAAATCACAGACCATCGATACTGAAAGAATAATAAGAGATTTTGCCCTGATGAAAAGTAGGAAAATAAAATTTTAAAGAAGTTTTCTGTAAATAAATAAAAAAGTTTCTTGTAAATAAAAAAACATGAATTACATAATGTATCTGCATTATGTACCTACCTATGTATATAACTTTCTTCACTTTTACTTAGAACTAAATTATATTAATTTTTTAAACAAATTTTAGTTATGAAATTATTTATTTATTTATTAATGAATTTAATTAATGAATTTAATTAATTAATAAACAAACATAATTTCATGTAATTAATTTAAAAATCAATTTAATGTAATTAAATTAAAAATTTTCAAAAGCTAAAGAAAAAAATAAATAAATGGAAAAGAAATTACAAAAAATAATCGAATCCTGTTTTCCTGAAAAATTTTAATTTAGATAATAAAAGTTTAATGTAAATTACCGTTGTTTATTTGATAACCTGAGGTAAGTAATTTTTATACGCTTAGAGATTGGGAAATCGGAAAGTAACCAATATGGGAAAGTTTTAAATTTAATTAAGTTAAGTATGAACAATAGTTGACAAAATTTTGAAGAGAAATTTTACCAAGTTTATTGACATAACATATGTACGTATTTTTTTATTTTTTATTTTAAAATATTCTGCACCACTTAAGACTTTGTCTTTTAAAGTTATTAAACCCAGTGATGGAGCAAAGGGAAAGGGTATGGGGAAATTTAGAGATTAGAAGTGACGTATGTGTAGGTATAACTGATTGAAACCGTAACAAAGGTTTGTTTTTTTTTTTTTTTTTTTTAGTGTGTGAAAAAATTACTAGGGGCGGCATAAATTGAGTCTTCCCCGGGCGGCTACAACCCACGCTACGCCACTGTCTGGATTTATGGCAATTAAAGTCGGCTGATTCAAAGAACTACAGACAATGACTGTTCAACTGTTGGTCGATTGTGGACATTTGTGTTTTGGATAATAAAATGGAACCCGTTTTAACGCGTGTAAGTTTATTTAATTCTTAGTTCAGTCCACTTGCTAGAGCTTCTCTTCCAGACAAGTAATAAATAACTTCAGATTCTTACTCCATAATAGCTAGAAAGTATATTTATTTCTCAAGGATGAGTTTCTTTAGACTTATGTCATGTTTTCCCCTGTGAATTTTAGAGCCTACACTCTCTCAAAGATAAGGATACCAATTTATGTGCATATTTGGTCTCAGAAATTTACTTATCCTGAGCTTTGCAAAGTATTTTGCGCATATTTCCATTAACGACCAACACTGTTATTTGCATGTAGGCTCAGCAAGCATACTTCAACACTCAGCCATGCGGGACAAAATGGTAACAGAACTAGAAACCATAAATACTCCACGGATATGTGTTTGCTTCCATCTACTTAACGATTGCTTTGTGATTTTCTATTATTTTCTCTTTCCAAACGTACGAGTATGTGTAGATCCTGTTTTTTTTTGGAAAAAAAAGGCAAAAAGAATATAGAAGTCTAATGGACTCGAACCGTCCATGACCATGGTCAATGAATCATTGAAACCCATCGAAGGACGATTGCATGTGGTACGGCAATGAAAATCTACGGCTTATATATTTGGGGAGACGGGGAGCAAAAACCCACTCCAGGTCCTCGACATAATCGGTTAGTATAATATACATTCTGTTCTTACGAAGGACAACCGGGACAGAGTAGCTATAACCAGTAGTTACAGGCGAATAAGTTTGGTGAAAAAAAAGAAACTCCAGAATAATATCGTTGAAGTGCATGAAAAGGATGTGTATGTCTTTCTCTTGTTCGGCTGTGCGACTCCCTCTCCAAGGACACTTCGACGACTTCTTCAACTGGCACTTTGTTCCTTTTTGAAATATTATTATTACACTTTCTATGTTGAACGTACTCTCGAAGACATCTTTGGATAAGTGCTCCCAGGAGCGGGAAGAGGAGAGGTGTTCAGAGTTTTGGATTGGAATTTTTGGTCGATGGGAATGCAGTGAATGGGGCGGTTGGTATTATCCTTTTTTTTTGCTACTATGTATCTTATGGCATTCCGTTTAGGGTTTTTATTGGTTTCTGTTTTTCTTCTGTCCTTAGCCTCTATTTGATGTGAATCCAAATCCTAGAAACACTTGCTTATAGTTTACTACTTGTGCATGTATTACAATTTCCGATTGAGGCAAAGTGATATCCTTGTCTTCTTAGTTATTTCGATGTAAATATGTATGTCACGACACAGTCTGACTCATATGATCAGAAAATCAGAATAAATGTTAATAAAAGCGTAGTGTATGTGTGTTCCGAAATGTTTATGGAGCAACGGGACAAATGAAAACAGACAAAGACGAGTGTCGATAAGGAAACATTTGCAGAAGGTTGGCATCCTCGAGGTAGAGATTGCGTAGAATGCCGGCGTTGGTAATAAATCCAGCTTAGTCTTTGGGTGATCTTAGAATAAGGATGTGCACTGGTGTTTCTTCATTACAAATTCGACATGTATTGGGGTGAATTCGTAAATGTCAATTGCATGACGATGATCACGATTAAGAATTAGAAAACGTTTTGATACGTCCGTCAAAAATTCGAAAACATATTTCCACTACAGCTGATCGCAAAACATCGTTTCGCAATGATTCGATTTCATTTTAATGCACTTACGTCACAGCACTGCAAATGACCATCGCAACTATGACGTGATCGTCGTTTGACGTTTACGAATTAACACTTGCTTAATGCTTTATCATCATAAGATATTTTTCTAGCCGACAGTCTCCCGTCAAAAGTCTGATGTATCCGACTTCTGGAGCACTTGTGGAAAGTTGTTTGCACGAATTGGTTGCGTTTGCTTCTCGACACTTTTGTTGTTCATTTTGCTCTTTCATTGTCATCAAACCCACTGTGTCTTGGTACTCAGAAAAAATGATTGACCTAAAAGATCTATTCTATCAAAGGATACTAATTAGTCCAAGAGTCAAATCACCTTTCTAATAAAGGCAAGTATGTCCTTGGTTGACGCATTTTTGAATTCATAAGGTCTAAGGAGTTCTTTGTGTAGGATACGCCGTCTGACCCCGAAAAGTGCCGAGCAAACATAAAGGATGTGCTCGGCTGTCTCAACCTCCTCTAAAAAGAGTCGTTAATTGGTCTCGTTAGACAGCCGAAACTTGTTGAGGTGGTATCGTAATTGACAAAGACCGTAGTGGAAATTTGTTAGATACCTAATATCCTTTTTATTGTGGTTTAGAAGTTCCCTGTGATGGGTATAACGTATAAGGCTTGGTTAACAGTTTGGGTAGCCTAAGCCCTGGCACATTTCTCCAATGAGAGAGTCGGAGATTGTATTCGCATTTGTTAATTAAGGCTACGATAGTCGCCCAGTTTATGCCACAAAAGGGTTCCGGCCCTGAGATCTCGGCAGTAGAGCCTGAATGGGGCAGCTCATCCACAATCTCATTTTCTTCAATCCCTTTGTGACCAGATACCCGCCAGAGTTTGACCTTATTGTGAGTAGCTAGGGATTGGAGAGCTTTGAAGTAGCACTTTACCAGTCCTGAGTCCACATAATAGGAGCTCAAAGTTTTGAGTTCGGCTTGGCTGTCTGAAAAGACATTTATGTTAGCTCCCTTGATCAGGGCGCAGATCTCAATGGAGTGAACCTTAGCTTTAAATACGCTGGGGAATGATCCAAGAGGGACGGAGACTCCGGTGTAGGGCCCGAAGACCCCAACGCCAACACCAGAGGCCATTTTCGATCCATCAGTCTACCATACTAGTCTTTTTGGGTCTAGCGTGAGTCCGTCGTTTGCTCACGTGGTACTTTTCCCAATATGAACTTTGAATTTTCTGCCAACGCAGTATTCACTTATCATAACATCAGTGACGATGCAGATCGGGAATATTGTTGATAATGTTTAGGTGACCTGTAAGATTACCTGACTTGTACTTATGAATAAGTTGTAGTTTAATAGCGCTTCTAGCGGCTGACTTCCTAATGCAGATCTGTAATGGCGATATGTCAGTTATAGCTTCTAGAGCAGGTGTGCATGGCGCCGGTTATACCAAGACACGCCATCCGTTTAAGCATATCGAGCTTCTTGGTTGTAGTGTTTAGGCCACCAGACTAAGGCTCCGTACGAAATGATGGGTCTGACCATCGTGGTATACAACCAGTATATAATTTTATGGTTGAGACCCAAAGCTCTACCATACAGTCGGCACGGTTCATTATAGAGTTGAGGTGAGAATTCCAGTTGAGGCGCATATCTAAGTTAACTCCCAGGTATTTGACCTCACTGGAAAACTCAAGTATATTGCCTTTCAGGATGATTTGACCCAGGTTAATAATCCTTCTCTTCGTGAACGGTACTAGAACGATTTTGCAGAGGTTGACTGAGAGTCCTTTCCTGCTGCACCATTCTGAAACGATTTGTAATGAACTTTGCATCATGCTCGTGATGGTTGGTTCAAATTTGCCACTCACTATGAATGTAAGGTCATCAGCGTAGCCGATGGCTTAATAGCCCGAGTTGTGTAGTTTAGCGAGCAAATTGTCGATGACGAGAGACCATACCAAAGGAGAAGGGATGCTCCATTGCGGACAGCCTTTGATTGCCGTCACGACCACCGATATATGTATCTCCTGAATTAGATTTTATAATACGACTTTCCAGTATGGTCCTAATCCAGCTGTTGGTCGGTTATTCGATCCCTCTTTAGCGAATGGCTCTTGAAATTGAGTCATAGCCAGTGATGTCGAAGGCACATTCGAAGTCAGGAAAAGCATAGAGAGCGATATCCCCTCTAGCTTATTGACAAGATGGTGGAGAGCATCCTCTGTTGATTTACCTATTCTGTACGCGTATTGACTTGATTAAAGACGAGAAGACCTGTCCAACATACATCTAACGCGGCTGTTGAGTAACCTTTCCATGGCCTTTAAAAGAAAGGAGGTAGGATTTGGGCAGATCGCTTGGTTTATTTCTGGACTTTCCTGACATTAACCTCTCCAAGAGGGTGGGATGTAGCACCAATTGCAGCTGGCTCTTAATTAAGCGACAAGGGCAGGAAGTATTAGGTCCAGCCCTTTTCGGAGAAGTGCTGGAAATATACCATCTCCACCAGGAGCTTTAAAAGGTTTAAATGAGACCATCGCCCATTTAACTTTATCTGGGCTAAATAACCTGCCAGGTTTGCTCTACTCTCGACAGTGACCCTATGATCTATGTGGATAGAATTTGTAGTTAAACTATTTATGGCCGAACCGGGGAAGTGGACCTAAAGCAGGGTTTCAAGAGATTTTATTCGGTTCATTGTGAAGGGTTTCTTAAGTAACCCTACACACTTTCCATGATCTTAAGCTAGAGCTTTATGATGTCGGGCTGCTACCAGCATGTCAGCAATGTTTTCGCAGTGTCTTCTCCATGACTTAAGCTGGCTTTACACTCTCGTTCTTTTACCCGGTGTTCGTTGTTCGTTGTCGGACGAACGCGGAACAACGAAAGTGTTAATGACAAAATCGAGCAACGTTCGAAGAACGAACACGTACGCACGAAGTTCCAAGCTATTTGGAATTTTCGGTGTACGGTTTTACCCAAACACGTAAATTGTACGTTGTTTTGCAGTGTCGTTTCAGTTCTGTATAAAGATGGGTGACTTAAGTAGTTTGTCAAGAGATTTAATAATATACCTTCATGTAACCTTGAAGAATTTTTATTATTGCTGCACATGTTTCTGGAATAATATTACTCAAGGATGGCGCAGAAATTATTTTTGAAAACTTTAGATCACTATATTTTCTCCCTGTCGCAAGAAATCGTAGTGTAGCAGACGGACGTTCATGTGGTGAAATAGATTTCCTTAACCGAGTGTTTGATTTTTCAATTAATGGTGTAACCAAATCTGTCTCAGTTATGAGATATAATCCGTTAACTGGAGATTTCTGAAGTTCTAGCGAACAAAAACTCGTACGACAGGGGGGGTCTATTTTCACTCCCCTCCAAGTTATAGCCCCTCAAAATGGGGCACCTTCGATTTGGAGGTATAACCACTTTAAATGATATAACTTTTGAACTATTATAGCCCACAAGAACCATTTCATATTTTTTCAAGGGGCAATTTAGTAGCGCATAAAAAGTGTCTAAGGTTTGTTTAATTTTATGCAGCCACAAAAAAGTTATAGCTCCTTAAACTTAATATTATCCAGTACTTATACTTCAAAGTCATTAGCAATTTTTGTAAAATCATTATTTTAATTTGACCATTGAAAAATGTTGTTAACTATTCCTTTTGACGATCGAGAATATTTCAATACTTTTCAGTTTTAACTGCTCACTTTGTCAGTGTTCTCAATTGCTACGTCAGCAAACGGACCGAAAACCTCCCACAGACACAACACAAATACTGAGTATCTATGTATACACGAACTCAATTCAATTTCGACCTACAAACACCGAATTTAGGAGTTAAAATTTAAATGTAGAGCACACATATCCCTTTTTAATGTCCTCATTTCCAGGCAAACACAAACAACAACAACAAAAGTTAGCTGCTCACTTACCCTTGAAATTACCTTTTTCGGTTGACGGGATGTATAGCAGGAGCAGCTCCTGGTGTGATGAAAAACACCTCGAAAAAGGTTCCGCTTCTCGTAAAAGCACATCCAGCTTTCCCACGAATGCAATCAATTTTGTATTCAATTCAGGTGCCATGCTCGTTGGTGGTGGAATTTTATTTTTTATCAGCGACCTACCTTGAGGCTGGAAACTTAAGGATATTCATTTGCTTGAACGTGGTAGTGGATGCGTGCGTGTGGATTCCATTTCGATTATTCCAAGTGGGTGTCCTTTTTGCTCTGTTTGTCGTGTTTTATTTGAAATACAAAAAACAAAAAAAGGCTGTTTTACATTGTAATGTTTTTTCTCACGATGATTTTCTTCACATACAAACACGATTGGGCATTTTACCCCGTTTCGGGTCTAGTTCCCCAAGGACCTCTTTCGTTGGTCATCATGTTTGTTGCTGTGGTTCTTGTTTTCTTCTTTCTTATTTTAGCTCTTTGGGTGAAAATTAAGTGGGTGTGCGGTATACAGGAAAAACCAAAAACTATTAAATTTTATGAGTGTCCTTTATTTTTAACATACATAGTACTACATACACGAAAGCAGTCCCACAATCAACTTAAATTTCCGTTTATTATCGTCGTCATCGTGTTCAGACTCGCCACTTTACAAGAATATACCCTGTTTCATATAAGGAGAAAAAAAAAACAAGTTGTTGGGGAATTTCACACGGATATGTGACTGGCTTATGAGTGATTGCAGAACATTTTTGTACACATGCCAGGTCACACTCTCACAAAAGTTATACATTCCAATCCACTTAGATCTAACAAACAGGAGCAACAACAGCAACAGCTTCATCTCGAGCAGAAAAAAAAACAACCAACTCCCCACGCTCCCGGATGATGAATGATAGTGCAAACAAAAGTACGGATGACGAAAGGAAAAATAACTAAAACAAAACTGGAAAAAGGATAAAAATTTGTTGCAGGACATGCTCTACGTAGCAATATGACAAATAAGGCACTTGTTTGCGCGTTAGAACCATACTGGGTGGGGAGCGGGGGCCTTGTGTATGTGGAAAAATAATTTTTGCGAGGAACCAAAGGATGAGATGAAATACTCCCCAGAAACACTGATAGCAATGTTGTTGTGAACTTTTTTTTGCACATCGGCCACGACATAGAGGGAGGATATGGGCTTGGGGACGTAGGTCCATGAAAAAGAGATACGACAGCGGGAAGCCGCGCTGAAAAGCACAAGTTTCCGCGGGCGTTCACATGCACAATGACTCAAGGAAGGAATGATAAAGGGTGGACATCTTTCTCGGGGAAGGAACATAAATTTATTTTCATTTTCCAACTGGATGCGCAGATATTTTTATTTCGTTATTTATTTGCTTCCCGTTGGCGGTCGTGTACACCCATATGACTGTGTATACTGTTTTGCTGGAGAATCAATATAGCCCCAGCGAAGATAGGTACATATTATGCTCGGCGTTCAGTAAGTGAATGTGTGTTGGTAAATAATGTAGCATTTGGGAGAATTGTGAAAATTGACGCAGAAGATGTTTCTGTTTGGCTGTTTTATGTAGTGCTAATGGCGCAGAAAGCGATTGTGAAACCGCTTCTATATTTAAACTTGGTATGCTTATGTCATCGGCACGATCTTTGGAAAAAATAAGAATCTTGCATATGTCAGATGAAAACGTTGATTTAATTTCACTTTACGCAGGATGATGCTGGAAGAGAGCATCAAGCAACGGTACGTGTCATGTGATTATAGTGAAATCTCCCGTTACGGACATCTCGGTTAGCCGGACAGATCCTTAACCGGACAAATTTTCCTAACCAAGCTTGTATGTTTCAGACTGCATATATTTTCTGTTCCCTTAGCCGGACACTCCAATGATCAGACGCGGACACGCATATCCGTCAGAAATTATTAAATTTAATTCCATTAGATGGACAAAAACAAAAGAAAAAATTCGTAGCATCAAACTGAATTTTTGTTTTTATTCTCATTGGAATATGAAAGACAACAGATGTAAACGAAAAGACAAAATACAGCAGAAATAAGACACACATTAAGGTACATTCTGGCTCTAGGCGGCGCGCGGCGGTAAATATTATGTGTGTAGGAAAACTACTCCCTATATGTGAATATAAACGAATGCATACCAAGACGTACATATTTGCCACAGCTCTGCTTTTTTTTGTGGATACTCAAACTCTTCGTACAATTAAATAGAAGCTCGTTACAGAAAACCGAAATATAAGTGTTCGTTCATCAAAAAATTTCAAGTTTTCCGCTAGATGGCACTGAAACTCAAAAATTGTTAGACTCACCGTAGGATTAAGCTGAAACTTACACAATATACATATTTGTAATGAATTGAGAAATGTTCGTACATCAACAGTTCTCAAGTTTTCCGATAGATGGCGCTGGAACACCAAAGTGCATAATTCTGTCTGATGTATGTAACATACAAACATATATAAACAAATTAGTGGCGATAGTGGACTTTTCAAAATTCGCCAAGAATGATGTTCTTCATCATGTTATTCAAAAATTCAAGCAGGTCCGGGTTCTATGTTTCAGTTGACAGAGGTTAGGGCAGTCAATATGAAATGGGCTGTATCCTCATGTGCCTCTTCGTCACCGCATCCCCTGCAAATGTCAGGTTAGTAATTTCCACCTGTTATTTGCTTCAATTACTGATATTTGTTCAATTTTGGCCCTAAGGTTACAGAGTTGTGGTTTAACTATCCCATCTGCTTGTCCTCTGTCTACGGCTGAGCCTTTTCTGGCTAGTTCACCCGATGCCTCATTACCTGGTATCCCGCTGTGACCAAGGACCCAGCAGAGTTTAACATTGTGCTGCCTGCCGAGAACCTTTAGCTCTTCGCGGCAACACTTTATAAGCTGCTATTCCTTGTTCCTCAAAAAAGCAACCCGCTTCTATACCTATGTCCATCTTTGACATATCAGTGTAGATAGACCTAGTATCCTGAGATACCTGGTTTTTCTCCTACTGCTCTCTACGCCAAGTACGGGACAGTGTAGTCTAAATTGATGTCACTGTTAAAGTAATTGCCAAGTATCTTTGTGTGCTCATATGCATTCGACCTCCAGTACTTTAACTGGCAACCCAAGAGCGTTCTTTGCTGTGGTCTCCTGCATATACATAGATATCCAGAGGCAGACGGTTAAGAATTGCTTCCAATGCCGCTGTTGGCGTTTTTCTCATCGCGCTGGTTGTTTCAGTGCACGCTATTCTCTGTACTTTGGGGATATATTTAAAGCACCAAAACTTTGCCTCTGAACGGCAAAGCACAATAAATAAATTCCACACAACATTAAATCTCAACTGGAAAGATGCTTTAAATAATTTAAAAACATTAAATTAAATCGCTAATCCTTTTTCACTCGAATGATTCCTTTGCCCAATACAGAAAACCTCTCAACATAATCTCCGCCAGCAATCCAATATTTATCTCCAGTCGAAAGTACAAATCACTTACAAACAATGAATCCAACTAAAGTCTCATTAGCATTGTTGTTTACCTTCGACAATTCCCTTCTACTATCTTCAACAGCAATCGTGCTGAAGTTATGTATAATTTGGCCAAACCGCTGCGCCGTTTTCACTGTCGTCGCTGTCCTTGTCATTGTCTTCGACTCCTAAGACACCATCATAGACACAGAAAAAAAAAACCAGTCGACACTCTTAAATATTTGCATTCAAAAAACAATAGTGTAGTGTACCACCACCTCGTCCTCTGTGTACCGGTATCGGCAGAGACAAAAGGACTTTTCTTCCTACATTCGGCGATGATTTTTGGGGCACTCTGCAGATGCAGAAAAGACGCACATACCTTATTTCGTGTCCTGTGAATCAATTTTGAGTTCTCTTCGAACAATTATCTTCAAAATGTCAAAAACGAAAAGTCCACCATATAGACAGTAGGTATAGTCGTAGGTGCCATTGTCCCAGATGGTTGAAGTTGCAGGCTAGGTCTGGGGGAGAGCAACGAGTACAACCAAACACAATTCATACAACTACAGCCCGATTCACGATTGCCTGGAGGAAGACGCAAAGTGTCCTTTTGCCTCTGAAGAAACATGAGTAGGATTTTTTTTAATGCCACACCATTGTTGGCATAGGGATAATGGCCGTCTGATGATTTTCTACCCGAAATGAAACACAGGACGAAAATCGCAAAACAAAGAACGAGTAATGAAATACCTTACAGCGAAGTGTAAACTTCGCAAAATTATCCTCCAGCTATCGCTTGCGACGCGACGACCGCGACATTGGGAATTCTTTTGGATAAATTTATTAGCAGGCATCATTCTCATTATTCGCATTTGTACACGTTTTAATTGCGATACATATACGTGAGACTGATGCAGATGAAGATGTTGCCTAAGTGGATTGTCTGACTCCTTAGCAGAATTAAGGATTTTGAGGTTTTTAGTGTTTAAGATAAAGATAAATAATAATGTGCAAATGTATGTGGCTATTCTTTCTCTGAAATTTCAGCACTGTTTTCCAGATCCACAAGAAAGGAGGCTCGCTCAACTGCTCCAATCACAGAGGCATTAGTCACCTCAACACCGCCTATCTGCCTATCTGCTATATTGTGTGAATGCTTGAAACCTTTTGTCAACAATCTATCAGTGCGGTCTTAGGCTAGGAAAGTCCACCATAGGCCAAATGTTCACACTCAGGCAGATCCTGGAAAGAACCCAAGTAGTCCCATCGATACCCACTACCTTATTCATCGATTTTAAGGCCGCCTATGACAGCATCTGGAGAGTTGAGCTATATAGAGCCATGTCTTGTTTTGATATCCCTGCCAGACTTATACGTCTGTGCAGGATGACGATGGAGAATGCTCGCTGCTCTATCAAGGTCGGTAATGACCTCAATTACTTGCATACGTCGATGATATTGACGTCATTGCTAGAACACAGCGAGATATCACCCGTGCGCTTGCGAGTATAGAAATGGAAGCGGCTGTCAACGAAAAAGGACACTCTACATCGACGAATTAGACAGAACGTCACAAAAGAAAGTTAGAACTTTCAGGACTTTGTTTACCTCAGCTCTGCTATAACATCAAAAAATGACATCTCGTCGGAAATCAAACGAAGAATTACTCTTGCCAATCGCTGTTGTTTTTGGCTAAGGACGTACGTAATTGCGTAGTAAAGCCCTTTCTCGTCGACTAAGGAAACTATCATTCCAGTCTTACATTATGGAGCTGAAGCATGGACTTTATCGAAAGCTTCGAGAGAAAAATCCTTCGAAAAATATATTCGGTTCCGTTTGCGTTGACGGGTTTCGGATGAGAACGTTCAACCACAACTATACGAACTGTACAGCAACATCGACCTGGTCAAAAAAAACTGCGCTTGGACGCTTAAGATGGCCAATAGTCAGCACAGCTGAGATGGCGCGCACAAGTGAAAAAGGAAAAAGTCAACAGGAGGAAGTTAGCTTAGGACCGGGCTAACTGGAAGGGGGGTTGTGAGTTAAGGCCTTGGTCTACCCCGGACTGTAGCGCAACCTAAGTAAGTAAGTAAGTAAGTATTCTTTCACTTTCATTTTCATTATGTTATGTTCCATTATATTCAATTACACCACATAACGTAATATTACGTTAAACGTTACGATAATAATTGATTCTCTTATGTTGGACAATTATTTTCTATTCTATATAATTTAGCTTCGTACTCCAACACCGTTCACATCAAGAACCTAAATGAACCACCACGCTCTTCCTGGATCCCATCAGTGACTTGTAGTCTTAGTTCGTAATTACATTAAAGCATGGCCGACAATTGACTCGCAGCCCTTTGTCAATTCAAGAAAAAATAAGAATCCATTAGCAAATAACGAACAAATCACGGCGGTGCACTATAGGCAAGGCAGTGCACCTTATTGAATTCGCAATTTCAAAGTGATTCGTCCTTCATTACCAGATAATGGTAAACTCATTCAGTGGAAATGGGAAAAATTATAATTAAGCTCTGCGTAACAATTCCTAACTACCGCCGGCGGAGAGTGAGAAATTCCTTAAATAAATCCTTCGTAATTCCTTTAGTGCATCAAAGCCATTAAGATGAATTAATTCCATTAAAATCATCCGAAAGGCATTAATACGGGCGAATGAAAGAGACTGGGCGTAAAACCTCCCCATCATCAATCTATTCATCGATGCCACCACCGTATTGATTGCAGGACTCAGCAAGGATGAATGAATAGAAGCAAATCAAAAGAAAAAAAAATAAAATGAATAGCCAGCAGCCCTCCTATTCCACCATCGGCAACCATCTGTGCATTTATCTCCGCACTGTTTTAGCCCCCAAAAAGAACTGAACTTTAACCATAAGCTATCATTCAAAATCCTCCAAGGACAATGTAATTAATCAAATTATATTTTGAAGTAGTGATTTTTCATAATTCTCCTCCTTCCACGTCCATAGTCGACGAGATCGAAATCCGTCTGCCGGCGAAATGGAAATGATGTCCTTTCAGAATCACCAATACTAAACGAGTCGTTACAGATTAATGAGATGAGGTCGGACGATTATTATCATAGACGGCACCACACTCATTACAATATGTAAGGATAATATGAAACGAATGTACAGAAAATAATTGATGGCACTTTCCATTCGATCGTGTCCTTTGAGCGCGGCTACCATCAACGATAACTGCACTGAATAGAAAAAGATTCCAAGGAAATTATCTCGGCAGGCGATTGAAGAGAATTGAAACCCAATGAATTAATGCACAAGAGGAGAGTTAACTCTAATGGCTGAATGTCCTTTGATCATTAATGTGATATAGAAGACAGCTTCAGTGGGCGGGTTGGATTAAATCTTTATTGATTTTGATAATAGAATTCAGGTAACACAGTTACGTCGCCATCAGAACCCTAGTTCGGACCAGAGCGAAGAATAAAAGTAAACCAAACGGTTATCACGTAAGAGGAGTTGGACGCAGCACTTACAGGTCACAGTCGCAGGATAAAAGCGGAAATTTATTCATAAATGATGAGAGTCTGGTTTGAAGAGTCTGCAACCAATTTTACGCTTACCTTTGCTCTGTCGCACGATGGCGGACCGCTGCTGAAGTGTTATTATCATAGATTCTTGATTTTAAATTACTGGCAAACATGAAGCAGTAGCAGATCCTAGTCTGAAATTTAAATGAACTGAATTGAGAAGGAGGAGGATGAGTGAAACACAGAGGCTTTTATCTATCAAAACAAAGGTGGGTGGTGACTTCTTTCATTTCTAACAGAAATGTCATGTCCTTGCTTCTACTTTAAGGACTCATCTTAATAAAGATGAATAATTCACTGAATGAAATTTGACAAAACATTTCGATGTCGAAGGAAGGGAAGCACTTTGCTTCTGTGCGTCTTACGTGAAATTTGAATCGTTGACATTTTTTTGGTGCGTCTTGATGGTCACCGGATATTTTTAGAAGGAGAAAATTCTTATTTTTTATTCATGTTCAACAATTATTATGTAAGAATAGGAAGTAAGTTGAACCCTGAGCGACAAATGCTTTAAAGTTTAAAGGTATGATAACTTGAAAGAGATTTCATGTAAATGCTGCAACGAGATGAAAACTGTCTGTCTGTCAAAGCACTACACAATAACACTGTGTGACATTTTTCAGGTCATCGTCTCGGGCCTAAGATTAAACTAGAAACTGCATCATTCGTTTTGCTAGATTGGCTGCCTAACGTATTTTATAGCCTAATGAATATTTTGATTCAAACCTTATATTGAGCACTTTTTGTTTTTATTCTCATGGCTATATCTTGGTTAACCGTAGTGATTTTTTTTTCTGCCTTCAGCAAAGTTATAGGTTTTGATTAGGAGAAAAAAAGTGCAAAACAAACCGATCCAAAAAAAACTGCATTCAGGGCTTCAAAATCGTAAAAATCTAATCTTAGGCCCCCAAGATTATGGATTATGGTTGCACTGTGTAATGAACCAATTGAGTTCGTAGTATATGGTTAAATACAAGGATGTCTTGGGAACATAGGTTACAGGGACAATACATGGGTCTCAGAGGAACGTGTCGGACCTTTTAGCACGACCTAAATTCGTTAAAACGCAGCCTGTTACCATTGTACAATATTGCTGCGACATCTGCTGCAGCATCAGTACGGACATGAAAACAAAGCTAAATCTTGCAATTAATAGTATCATCATAAGATATTGAAACCGTTATGATCATGTCTTTCCGTACGCTAAAAGCATTCCTTGGTGTACCTTAAGGTCGGGTCATGTTAGGAAGGCTGTGTTATTGTTCGAACAATCATTTCCACTCGGAGACCCGAAGCTCCATTTTGAATCCTTCCATAGTTTGACCCGGGTCTAACACATAAGAAAGTTTTTCACGGTTGCCACCTCTTTCGAATGTTTGACAAGCAATCAAAGAGTATCATTTGTCATGAGAAGCTTCTCAACTTGCCGTTCGGAGTCGGCAAAAAACTGTAGGTCCCTTCCATTCGTGAAAGTAACACGCAGCGTTGCCAGGTTGCGGGATTTTTCCCCGTTTCGGGGGCTTTTCAACCCAAAAGGGGAAACGGGGAAAAAGTTTTTTAAACGGGGAAAATGAACTGCATTAAATAATGTTTCCATAATAAGACTGTATAGAAAGTAGTGTTTTATTAGCAAATTAAAGAAATCGAAAGTAAATGAAAAACGGGGAAAATGAAACGTTAAATCGGGGAAAAATAATTTTTTTCATGCCAAAAAAGGGAATTCGTTCCACCAAAACCTGGCAGCGCTGGTAACACGCACACACAAATGGTTGTGAGAAGCTAGGCTTGGTTCTGTGTAGGACTGCTGACGCCGTATATTCGTTTTTTGATATCTTTATATTTCCGAGCTCTGCTGTCTTCCAAGATACCCCGTCTCCACGAGACATTTCCCAAGACATGTTCTTCGACTTGACATGCAAATGTCTCGTGGAGACCCCTAATTTTTGATGTCCAAACTAAAAACATGTCCGCGATGTCGGCATTTTAGTTTTGTCTTCTCGGCAAACTGAAATCCTGATTTTTCTCTGACATTTGGCCGTTTGGCAGGTAGATTTTCATTCCGTGGGTTTTTCGGTAGAGAGAACATGTCGCGCTGAGTTGGTTTGGTAGGTAGATTTTCATTTTAGGGTATTTCCGTAGAGTGAAGATGCTGGTTGGGCAGGTAGATTTTCATACAATGGCATTTCCGTAGAGTATTTCACTACTTTCAAAGCGAGAATAGCGCGCTGTTTCTTTCTCGACGACATTTTGTAGAATGAAATGTTTTGACATGATCTGCCCAACGAAGGAAAACAAACCAAAAACCTGTTTCTAATCAAGATGTAGTTTTGTCATAAACATGTCTCGTGGAGACGCGGTGTAAAGTACGGAGGTGTCGTTCTTGAAGGGCAGCGCAGTAGCAGAGTAGATGTTGGATCGATTCACTTTCTTCCTCATCTCCGCAGATTCTACAGATATCGTTGGACTCAGGTAGCCATTTGGTTATCATATGACCTATGGCACAGCGTCCTGTGATTATTCCGGTGTTCAAGCATATGGTGGATTTATCCAGATGCAACATCGTCTTGGTCCTCTTAAGATCAAATTATGACCATAAAGAACGAGATGTGACGCAGTCGGTTCGTGTGAGCCACAGAGCATTGGTCTCTTTTCGGTTATATGGTCGATTGTTTTGAACAGTGTTTTAATCGGTGACAGCATGAAGGTGTCAGCATCACTATTGCTCATAGCGGATCCAGCTTTAGCTAGTCCGTCTGCTATATCGTTCCCTTCGATATTGCTATGTCCAGCTACATAGCATAGTCTAACCTTGTGGTATCTTATGGCATTTAGTGCATTACGACATTTTGGGAGTGCCTTTGATTTCATTGTGTTCGATCCTTTTGCTTTTAAAGCTCGCTGACTATCCAGAATGGCTACCTCCGACGGAGAGAGGTCGCTTCCTTTTATGAATATTGCAGCCGTTTTAACCACCAGCGATTCCACCTGGAAAAAACTGCATGTATCCGGTAGTCTGAAAGATTCCCGTTTATTTAATGTATCTGAGTAGAGCGCATTTTTGAGCCGTGTACCTTAGACCTTAGACCAATACCTTGACTCTTACATCATCAAATGTCTTCAAAGGATTGTATCCACCAAACGACCGCCTTATCTCATTGAAAAGTTTAATTTTTCGCAATGTAACCGATCCTTTAGATTAGATGTAACCGATTAAGACGAGGACTGCCTCGTATCGGAATCGCTGTTGACCTGTCCGCATAATAGACCAACGACTTTAAATCCCCCTATACAGAATATACCTATTCCAGCGGCTTCAAATTACACGATTTTGCAGGCTAGTCCGGCCACAAGTCCATTAGTCATCATGTTTAATTAATAACTTCATGGTTTCACCGGACACCGGCAATATGGCATGTAGCACCATTCTGTTCAAATTTCCTCCAGACCATGTTCACGCAATTTTGGAAACTAATAATCGTTAATAATAGTTGTGTACCGGGCGCCATTTAAGGTGACATATCGATTTTCTGCATTTGAAGTACAGACTGGCCCGATGATGCGGCCAGCTAATAAGCCGCACAAGCTAGCTGATGGATCACTTTTGAATTTTCAGAAAGCCACTGAGACAGAAGTGAGCCCCATCACAAATTAGACGCTTTAAGATTTTTTACTGAAAACTGATTGCGGAAATAAATTTCTCAGGCGTGATGATAGTATCAGCTGTCATGTAAACTGTCAGCTATTGCCATATTGAAAAATAAATTAAATCAAATCAAATAAAAAGCATTTCGTGAATGTTGTCACACTCTTCAAAGACATGGAAGCTTCTGTTGAGATCTGTCAGAGCAAATGTCTATATCTTTTTTAGAAAGTCAAAATGAATGCAACTGCCAATGGAATCCTTACACAGATACGAAAAACAAAATGTTAAAGAAATCAATTAAAAAAAATGGCCGATGCTACTACCACAACAAAAATTCACTGAATCCTTAAAATCGTAGCTGTCGAATCAAGTACAGTGACCCAATCACACTTACACAGAAACATATTCCATTTCCACGAATAACCATTCCCAAGATGGTGCATGGAGCCCAAGTAAATCTTGCAAATTACTTAAAACTCTCAGACCATTTTATTATGGCATTATTTTAAGTGACAGAGAAATCATGTCGCTTTTCATCGTTCTCACTCACTCATCATGGCAGCCCCCCAAATGTGACATTTAGAGAAACCGTTTCAAATTCAAACATCTTCATAACGTAATTGCTACTTCGTGTCCATTGCCATTCCCACTGGGTTATTCCCTAAACTGCCATTAGGCAGGTTCTACTCTACGCACTTCTTCCACACGGCAAGAGATGTGCTGTCACTGTTGCCCATTCCATTTTCTGTTGTGGAGTGTGGTAGATCCTTGCGTCTCATGGTTTTATCCTTGCGATACATTAATTCCATCATCAGTGCGTATTCTTTCTATTTATTTGTAAAATGGAGAATTTTCCTTTTGCGCCGCCCCCGACCTCCGGTGGGAGTCGTTCCGTTCAATTGCTGGAACCCTCAATTTCATTCATCTCCGCCGGAATCGGAGTGAAACATTTCAATGGCAATGTTGTTCCTGTTGACGACGATGCCTACAGCGACAGCGACAGCGACAACGACAACGACAACTACGGGCCAAAACGGTAGTACCGTAATTCTGGGCAGACGACAGTGAACTTAAGCTTTTAAGTTGAAACCATAAAATCAATTAAATGCCAAGGAACCTAGTTGGGTGGCATGTCGCTGGCTGTAGGTGCGAGGGGCCAACATGTTACCGTGGTAGGTCGTAAAAAATTCAAGTATACACAGGCGAAGCCTTTTTTTCGCCAAGGATCCCCTTGTGCACGTTAAAATGTCAAACAAAGTCGGTCTTTAAACGTTGTGTTTACGTTGATTTTTCGCATTCCTTTGATATACGAGAATGTACGCTCGAATCCTTGGGACGGGGGGTGGCTTTAGCCAGGGTGGATTTGTCTAAGAAGGAGAGAACCAACCAGTCTTTAGCCGAAGGGCCAAGATGTTGTAAATTTGGTGTCTTAGTAACCTATGTTAAAAATTTCTACAAAACAAGGACATTGCTACAAACCCAAGGACGAATTGAGTGTTATGGACTGTGACTCTGAGTGTCTATTGCAGTAGTGTGGGGGGATCGTTGGGAATGGTGGACTTGGACTGTTGGCCTGAGTGCAAAACTGATTTCTATAACTGTTGTTTATTTGAGGGTGTTGGCTTCGTGTAATGGACATGTTGAACGAGTTTTGTAGCTTCTGGCTCGTTGTGTTCTTGTAATTGCTTGAGAATCTGTCAAGTTGAACATGGAAATATAAATGGAAACAATTGAATCCTTTTAATGGGAGCAGTTTCTCAATCGACTATACCGTGTGCGAAGGGAGAGGTGATAGGAATAAGGATTCGACTTTGTCATAAACAATGAAAAGTAGGAGTTTAATGGGTTTTCTGCCCATCAAAGGGGACTTAGTGTTGTGAATTCTATGGAACGGTTATCATCAATAAGCAAGAAAATAGCTTTCTTGTCTTTACCATGGGGACTACAACCAGCAGGCATAGTAAATTTGATTCGAATTTTGAAATGCTCTTCATTTTAATTGATTTGAGTAAATTGAGTCGATTAAATGAATATTCTGCTTTTAAGAGCAGAAAACCGATTGGAAGCGAAGAGTTTTGGCATGGATACGCATCGGTAGTTCTACCAGGACATAAGATGTGAATGTGAATGAGGAGCCAGGTGTGTAGATTCACAGATATATGTTAATTTACTTATATATGTATATGTGCTTTTGTGTCTAGAGAGCCTGTCAGTCTTATGATAGGCTAATGAATGTTGCATTCAGCTAATTTTGGTGGAGTTTTTTTTTTGATAACCCGAATCAGCCCAGAATTTTTTTTTCGATTTTTGCTCAGAAGAGTGTAAAAAATCCAAATATAGTTTTTATTTGTTCCTTGCAAATTTCTTTAACGGTGGCCAACGACCTTTGCTAACTACTGGAAGGGGTTGTTGGTTGAAGCCTTTTTTACAAGCTTTATATTAACTTCACTTTCTGTGAGGGCGGAATCTGGGAATCGATTTTACACCCACTTCCAGATATCCGATCATCCTGAAAATTTTCACACGTATATAGTTCCGGAGACAATACAATATGGGCTATTTGATGACGTTGTAAATCCAATATGGCGGACGCTTTTTTAACTTTTCCATTTCTGTGAGCGCGGAATCTGGGAATCGATTTTACACCCACTTCCAGATGTCCGATCATCCTGAAATCTTACACACGTATATAGTTCCGGAGACAATACAATATGGGCTATTTGGTGACGTTATAAATCCAATATGGCGGACGCTTTTTTAACTTTTCCATTTCTGTGAGGGCGGAATCTGGGAATCGATTTTACACCCACTTCTAGATGTCCGATCATCCTGAAATTTTGCACCCGTATATAGTTCCGGAGACAACACAATATGGGCTATTTGGTGACGTTGTAAATCCAATATGGCGGACGCTTTTTTAACTTCAATTTTTGTGAGGGCGGAATCTGGGATTCGATTTTACACCCACTTCCAGATATTCTATTATGCTGAAATTTTGCGTATCCGGTGACAACATAATATAGTATACCTATTTCAGGATCTTGTAAATCTGGCGGACGTCCCAAAATAGTGGATTACCGTTATCTTCCCGACCTCCTAAATATGGGTATCAAATGAAAGGGCTTGGCAAGTAGAATACAATACGCTATAACGTCATTAAAAATTCAATATGGCGGACGCTCACAAGATGGCGGATAACCGTTATATTTACTACCATCTTAATATGGGTATCAAATGGAAGGGTTTGACAAGTAGAATACGATTAGCTAAGTGATGTGATTCTAAATTCAATATGGTGGATGCCATAAGATGGCGGATTACTTTTTTCTTCACAACCCGCATGACATGGATATCAAATAGTTTGACGAATAGAATCTCAAACAATATATTGACAAGCAGAATTAGACTAGCAAAGTGAGGTCATTCAAAATTCAATGTGGTGGGTGTCCCAAGATGGCGAATTACCTTTTTCTTCACAACTACCATGGCATGGGTATCAAATGAAAGGGCGAGTCGAATCTAAAACATATTGAGTAAACTTTCTCATATCCAACCCACCCAAGCTAATATACGTATAGACGTAAATTTGTAAAAAAAAATTCAGATACTAAAAAGTTGAACATAAATATAAGGATAAAAAAATATTTTTAAAAACAAGCTTTAATGAACTTAAAAGTAAAAAAATAATTTTTTTCCGAGTCACCAATGTGTGACTATAAATTAAAGCTTTCATCAAAGGCCTTAAAATTATCTATCGTTTCTATAGCTCTTTGCTCAAATTGTGAGTTTTATTTCAATTTCAAACCCTGCAGCTCTTAAAAAACACCTACATATGTATGCAAGTAAAACATTTAAAAAACTATACTGTTACCCAGCGTGACCATATGGTCACACCTTTAGTCCCGGTCAATAAAACCTACTAATATTTTCTTAACCACAGAAACTAAATGCAATTTATAAAACTTTATACATATGTACATATATAAATTTATGAAAAATATTTAATAAAATAAATTTTAAATTTTAAATTGTGTTTTTTTTTCTCTTAAAGGGAAGGTTTTTTCGTTATTTCCTTCTAAAAATTCAATTATATAAGTCTTGTTAAATTTTTGTTTGTTATTAGATAATACGTCAGTAGAAAGATAAAACAATATCGAATCTTTGTATACATTGTGCGGACAACTCCAATGTATATTTATTATGAAAATAAAATCTATCTATGTATCTAAAATTATTCTTACTTTTTGTTGTAATAAATGTTCACTCTTTTTGACGTATTTTTTTTTTTTACTAAATATTCACAGTGTATAACTTTCACAGTTTAAGAATGACTGGCATAAAGCATAGAACTACAAGTTCAAATATGTATACCTATATATTAAGAACAGGATAAAAAAAAAATAAAAATCGGTCACTTGGGGACCGTTTAAACCTGAGCAACCCATGCCCTCTTCGTCTGTGACGATATGGTCACACTGGGTTCGTGTGTGTTTTTTTTTTTTTGCATTTAATTTTTTCATTTTATAATTTTTCTTTACCTGTGTTTTAGTTTTTAAAACAATAACTTCTATTTATTTATTTATTTATTTTTATATTTTATTTTACGACATTTTATTCTGCATTTTTAAATTACAGTCGAACTTCGATAACTCGAACCATCACTTGCCACAACAAAAATTCGAGTTATCAAGACTTCGAGTTATTAAGTAAAATACAAAATTGATATAAATATGTATAAATATGTAATTTTTCATCAAAAGATAATGGCGCAAATTTAAAGTCAACACCACTTTATCAGTTTAACTCCATACTAGTTATTAGGGTGCGTCATATTTTTCAACTTTAGAATTTTCATGTCTAATAGTTCTCAAAAGTTGTATTGATGATTAAAATGAATTACTACATCTATAGTTTTCATTTTGGAAAGTACTTTTGGCTCCCTCAATGACCTTGAAGTTTCGAATAAATTGAAGAAATAGGCGATTGGCGTTTAATTTTTTTTTTTACATCTATACACAAAAACTAGTTAAACTAGGTTCAAATAAAGTAAATATATTCAATTTTAAAATATTTATCAACTAACAAAACGATTTAAGAAAAAATACATTTTTACAACCTCTTATTCTCCACACCGTTTAACGTATTGCGCCCAACAGCTGGTATTGCATATAAAAATATGTAATATAGATGTTTTTTAATTTTATTTCCAAATCAACTATGTATATGTTTATTAATTTTAAGTAATTTGCTTAAAAAAAATTAACACTAAACCATATACGAGCAATGGGCGAACATAGCACTGAAAACCGTTTTTTACGAAACTTCAACCAATTTGAGGGAGCCAAAAGTACATTAAACTTGGAACTTTTTTCACATGTTTTGACACCTAGGATCCCAATGCAACTTTTGAAAGGTATTAGATTTAAAAAAAACTAACTTTTTTTTTGCAAAATTTGTACATCTAATAAATTAAGTTTTGGCTTTGAATTTTTTATGTCACAATGACTAGCATTATGTATTGTCATATTCGCTTTAAGCATTTCGATGTAATTTTTGAAATACGTAATCCAAAACGAGATTTTTGTACTTTTTTCTGTTTGTGTGTTTATTTATTTTTTACTTTTTGTCCCGTATTTCGCTCCAAAAAATATGGTCACCATACTAATATACCAACCTAGTAATGTGTGTTCTAAGTCGAACGCCTACTAACAAGAAATTTGACAATTCTTACTCACACATAACGAAATCACGATTTTCTACATGTATGTTTACTATTTAGGTCATACGAACCTACCAACACAGTGCCCCCTACAAGTTGTGTTAAATATTTTTATAATATTTCTTTTTCATTTTAAATTGAAAGATTTTGTTTATTTATTCGAAGCCCTTTCAGAAAGATGTTGTTTTTTGGGGAACAGCGACCAACTTTCTGATGCAAGACAGACCACACAAATTATTGTTTACACATAAGTCTCGTTCTCGTTGTTGAATTGTTTCGCAACTATGTGACCTGAATTACTTGCGTAATACGAGGCTTATGAGATGGAAACCAACTTGTACTACACCTCATGGCAGGTACCTACTATGTCTCGCCTAATCATTATGACACCTGCCAACTGTAATGTCCTTCACTTTAACCTTCAGCCGAGAAGCAATTTTCG
Source organism: Brachyopa scutellaris (assembly GCA_949775065.1). Lineage (NCBI taxonomy): Eukaryota > Metazoa > Arthropoda > Insecta > Diptera > Syrphidae > Brachyopa > Brachyopa scutellaris. The sequence goes on from OX459112.1 coordinate 192,039,878, forward strand.
TTTAAGGATCAAACATCGAAGAATAATGATGACACCATAAAGGTGCTGCTACGAGAAAAAAAAACCCACTCTTTTATGTGGATCACGCAAAAAAGGTTAGGATATAGCTCAAAGTATCCTCTCTACGTCTCTCGTGCCTTTTTTTTTTGGTTAAAAAATGGCCCACCATTCAGCAGTTACTGGGAACAGCTTCTCACCCCCTTTACTTAGTCCCTTCGAGGGTTAGTTTCGATATCACAGATTGTTCATATGACCTACATCACGTCGGCGGGGGGGCCCTGGAGTGGGCACAAAAAAAAACACTTTGAAAGAGCAAGAAACTTAGAGAGAACTCGCTAGGAGCCACAGCCACGACGGTATAAAAATGTAATCCTTTATGAGTTGTGCGATCATAAATCATGGGTCAGTATAACTGTGCTACGTGAGAGAAATTTGTGAACATGTTTTTTGCTGAGCTCCTTCTTCATTTTCCTTGTGAGTGAGCGAGTATGTTTACACGAATCGCATTTTGCTCGTTCAGTGATTCCCAAGAAAATGAAGCAGGACTATACGGCAGAGGGTTGAGGTGACTTGATTTCTCATTCGTACCGTTTTGATGATGATGAGTTGGATTGGGTGGTGTGCTTTGCTCGGCGCAACCATGCGAGTTTGTTTGCTCCTTTTAATATCGTGGTCCTGGCAGGTATTGTACGAGTAGACTTATAAGTTCAATGTACTGGTTTTCCACTTGGCTACAAATCATTCTTTTCTTTCACATCATCTAACCGTCCAGGCGCTGGGTGCATCAGAGATGTGGGCAATAAATTGAAGCAATTTTCCACTTTGTTTCAGTGCAACAATGAATACAAGGGCAGTGAGAAGGAGTTCACGTAAGTGCTTGGGTCAAAGTACGGAATTTTATGGGAGGGTTGCCTTGGAATGTAGTATTTAGTATGCATGCAACTTCAATGTGGGGATTTTCATTTGCCAGATGGTTGTGCAAGGGTATTAAGATAGTTTTGCATTTTTATTTTGAAGAACTGGTGGATTTTTTTTGGTGATTGTGACGTGGGTAATCACGTGCGAAATGCAGTTATTAATGGCCCCACTTTGGACTTTAAAGTCTATTTTCCACATAGAAGCGTAGCGCAGTGATCACTTCCAGGGAACACACAATCGAGTGAAATAAAAACCGAATAGTGTCAGTACCCGCTACACCTGGACGTTGTTTTCTAAGCACGTCCGTAAGCATTCGCTTTTATCGTTTGCACTAAATTAAATTATAAGAACTCCATTAAGCTCCACCTCACCAACGTACTCGCTTCTAAAAATAAGCAACTTGGGACTCCATTCCCATCGAAAAATCAATTACTGTCCTCTTAACGGGAGAGTGCAACACCACATAAACGCCATCTGATTAAATTTACTTGTTTTGCGTGCGAAGTGCAACGAAATTAACCTCTTATCTCTGACCGCAGGTATTCACCATCGAGCTCACCAGAAACGGATGCATGCACCATCAAATGGAAGCATTGCGGTCCCGCAGCGAAATCAGCAACAGCATCATCAGTGCACTCTGGCAAAATATTTACCACTGATCCTATCTCGGGACCAATATTAAATTATTCCCTCCTTTTGAAGCCCACAAAAAGGGGCATCACCATATCCATTCTGAACCCTCAACATTGACAACGACGACACGATGGACATCAGATAAGACATTCGGGTGGTTTCAACGTCTTTCAGAGTGAAAAATTGGCAATAAATGTCCCATCGTAGATTGTAGATTCCGACTGATGAGAGAGTACCCATTAGATGTGCATATTGCATCTCACTCACTTATTCCATTTTGTAGCCGATGCAGCATCAAGATGGCCGGCCAAACAGGCAGCGAAATAGAAGCAACAACGTCCTCATTCAATATTTAAGGAGTAATCAAAACTTTAATCGCTGTTTACCATCAACATTTTTCTTTCTCGCCATCTTCACTCATAAAGGATTCGCAGTACCATATATATGTGTGTGTGTGTGTGTATATAGTGTAGCTATGTGTGCGATGCTATTTAAGTGCAGAATGAAAATAATTTCTCATCCCAAAAGACATTAGCGACGACGATGACGACACCGACCGACGGTTGCGGCTGCGACTGTTTTCATGTTATGCTTTGTGTACTGGCTGTTAGTGATGTTGATTTTGCTGCCGGCTTTGAGGTGGAAAATGAGAAAATTCTAAGAAAATTTCATTCCATTATAACAAAAGCAGGAGAGTATCAAAAAGAAAATAAAATAGAAGCTAAGAGGAAGAAAAAAAGCAAAAACAAAAAAACCCCAAAACAATCTCGAAAAGGTGATGGTAGGTGTGGGAATTGGGAATAAATGAAGAAATGCGCAGAGTTGCCACTTTCAAGGGGAATGATTTATTTACTACAATCCTGTCAGAATAGTTGATTGTCATTAAGTTTTCAGGATCTCGTTATCTTCCTCGTTTAGCGATGACCGAACAGGTGTGGAAAATGTATTGAGACCATGACCATGATGCCCACGAAATATAAAATGTGTTTATTTTTGGGACAGTCTTTGAGAATAATTCCCAATATGTTCGACTAAAAAAAAGCAATTAAATGCGTAGCAACTGATCCCCACTTAGTTGGGGACGCCACCATCAACTTTACCCGTGTTTGAAACCATTGCTGCAAATAAATCTATGTATGTATATTGTATATACAGTTTGTCAAGAAAGCGTTTACACAAGGTAAAAATACAAGAAATTCTATATTTTCATTAGAAATAGGGGAATATCTAAGAAATTAAATCAAGTTTTAATTTTTAACTATTAATAATATATATTTCAACAATTAAATGACACACAAAAAATACTTCATTTTAATTAAACATAACAATTAAAACAGCAAAAGCTAAAAAGGGATACAAATTTCCCTGTCAAGAAAGTGATTACACTGTTATTTTGCGTGTATGGATCGTTTTATACCGGTACCGTTTTAGGGGTAATTTTGTATTTTCGGTTTTGTGACAAATATAGGAATTTGAAAACAAAACGATTTAGTGATAGTTCTGGTAATAAAGGTGCTTAAAGTGTTTCAATATCTCCGTTTCAATATACCTGACAAAAGAATATCACTTGACGTGAAGCATTTGGTTTACTGAAACCATTACAATGGCAAAAATGTTCAGGAGGTAGTTGCGATGTTTGGTTTATGTAGAAAAACTATTAACAACATCCTAAATCGAGCAGAACATGAAAATCTTTTAGAGAATATTGTTCCAAAAAGTAGGGCCAAAAAGCTCTCGGACAGAAATGAACGCTGTTTGTTAAAAAAAACGTGCAAGAAAACCCCCAAATCTTAATTAGAGCTTAGTCAAGCGATATGCAGCAAGAATATGATGTACAGATTTCAAACGAAACTTTAAGGCAAGTGCTGTTGAAACATGAGTACTCATCACGAGTTGCGCGAAAAAAAAAACACTGCTTTCATCTCAAAATATACAAAAACGCTTATCTTTCGCCACAGAGTATAATATTCAGTCAGAAGAATATTGGGATGCTGTAATATTTTACGACGAAACGAAAATAATGCTTTATTACAACGAAGGACCCAACCGAGTATGGTCTACGCCTTTAAAAGCACTGTTCAATCGGAATATCATTCCAATGGTGAAATTCGGAGAATTATCTGTGATGGTATGGGCGTGCATATCTAGCAAAGGCGTCGGAGACTTAGTCTTTATTGATAAAACCATGGACGCCAAGAAATACCTGAGCATTTTGCAAAATCATTTGCTTAGTAGCGCCAGTAATTTACGACGAAACGAAAATAATGCTTTATTACAACGAAGGACCCAACCGAGTATGGTCTACGCCTTTAAAAGCACTGTTCAATCGGAATATCATTCCAATGGTGAAATTCGGAGAATTATCTGTGATGGTATGGGCGTGCATATCTAGCAAAGGCGTTGGAGACTTAGTCTTTATTGATAAAACCATGGACGCCAAGAAATACCCGAGCATTTTGCAAAATCATTTGCTTAGTAGCGCCAGTAATTTTGGTTTTAATGATGGTGATGAAAGCAGAAAACCAAAATTAAATTTCATCAAGACAACGACCCAAAGCACAAGGAGCTTACGGTTAGGACATGGCTACCTTATAACTCCAGCAAAGTGCTAGATACTCCAGCCCAGACCCCACACTTAAACCCGATTGAAAATTTATGGGTACATTTAAAGAAAAAAGTGTAAAAAGGAACCCCAAAAACTGAAACTAACCTGTTCAGTACGTTGAAGAAGAATAGATCAATATTCCTTCCAATTATGACCTAAAAAAAACTAATTGGATCGATGATTAAAGGCAGTTAGTGATGCTTAAGGTCTAATTTTGCAGTCTCTGAATTTTTAGAATCCTTAAGTTTATATGGTAATATTAATGTCTCTACACACTTTCTTGACGGTAATTTTTGTGTCCCATTTTCGTTTTTGTTACTTTTATTGTTGTTTTCAAGTATAATTAAGTGTTATTTCTTTGCTATTTGATTCAAGAATTATGAATTATTATAAATTAAAAAACAAGTGTTTAATATAGTTAATAGAAATGCCTCTATTTGCAAATACAAAATAGAAGTTGTTGTTTTTTTACCTTGTGTAAACACTTTCTTGACAAACTGTATGTACATATGTCTCTCTCTGTCACCCAATTTTTTCGAGTAATGCATGCAGCAATGGAAAGTGGATCTCTTGTCTCTTCGGGGTGAACATGGGCCTGCTTCTCGCAACCATTTGTGTGTGCGTGTTATATTTTTGCACGAATGGAAGGGACCTACAGTTATTTGCCGACTCCGAACGGCGAGTTGAGAAGCTCAATCGTGACAAGTGATACTCTTTGATGCTTGTCAGACATTCGAAAGAGGTGGCAACCGTGGAAAACTTTTTTAGGTGTTGGACCCGGGCTGGGTTGAACCCGAGCAGCATGCGTAGTAGTCCAACGCACTAACCACCACGGCCACGGTGATCACGGAAAGTGGATCTAGTCTCGTCAAAATTCTCCTGTCCAAATGAACACTCGCTACTGTTGGTCTTACACGTCATTTATAAACTTTTCTTTTAATTGATCTCTATTCTATATACTAAGTTTATCTGCCGGAGGGCTTTCGACGAGACGTGGCACGTGGGGGCTTAAACCCAAAACAAGTTCAATAGATCTACTGTATGTTGTCAAACCCATCCTACTCTACGGAGTGTTAGTATGGTGGCAAGTTGTGGCCAACAGCTACGCTAGAACATTACTAACAGACTCCCAACACATGGCATGTCTAGGGATAACTGGGGCAGTGCACAATCCAGCACACCCACGGCAGCCATGAAAACTATCCTTAATATTCTTCCTTTGGAATTGGAGGTCAAAAGGACAACGGGGCTTTCTGGAACCCGATTGCGGGCCTTGGGTCACTTCAAAGACGAACCGCTTACAGGACATAGAGCCATCTGGATAGATGCTTTAGATTCCTTTGGACTTGTCAGCAACCCAAGTGATCTGATAGAAAACGAATACTTATTCAAGAGCGACTTAACAGTCATATTCCCCAGCCATTTGAACTGGCAACTAAGCACAGCGATTGCCGAAGTAGGGGCATATTAATATATACGAACGGATCATATATTAGCGGAGAATCGGGAGCTGGTGTACACTGTCTAGATCGTCCGATAAATCTATCCATTCATTTAGAACCTTCAGTGACTGTTTTTCAAGCGGAAGCGTTTGCAATATTCAGGGGCGTTGACGAACTCGTAAACGCTTAAAGCACTTGCAAACCCCAAAAATTACTCTAAGCTAATGAAGGAATGTATAGAAAAACTTAATACTCTTGCGATATCCTGCACATCCTGCACATCCATTCGTGCAAAAATATAACACGCACACACAAATGGTTGCGAGAAGCAGGCCCAGGTTCACCTCGAGCTGTAGCGCCAACTAAGTAAGTAAGATATCCTGTACGGTGAACCTACTCTGGGTACCTGACCACAACGACATACCGGTGAACGAGAGAGCAGATGAACTGGCAAGGGCAGGGGCAGAAGATGTGGAAATCAAGCAGTGAAAGCGGCAAAACGCCATTCGCTTATGTGGAGTCAAATCCAAACTTTAAAGACCAAAGCCAAAGCCATGATAGAAAATCCGAACCCACAGCGAGCAAGGAAAATATTAAATATGGGTAGAGCACAAATAAAACGGGACACATCAACTTGAGAAGACATGTAAACAGACTCGGACTACTGCGAAAATGCATCTCCCCGGGTTGCGAAGAGGAAGATGAAAGTATCAAAAACTTGCTTTGCGATTGTCCTGCTTTATGCTCAATAAGGCAAAAATACCTGGGAAGACATATCATACCTGGGCTAACATCGCTTATATCTATTGATTTCTCGAAAACATTGGAGTTCACACTACATACAGAGCGCTTTTCTTAAATCTACATATTCGTTTTAACATTGCAATTTCCCCCACTCACAAACCGTTCACTCATACAAACCCCTACCCTTTCTTTCTCAGCACAGTTCCTGAGGGGATCACAACGGACCCGACTCGCGGCCTACGTGAAGAGGAGAGATCTCTCCTCACCCTCTCAAACCAACCAACCAACCATGTGCTAAGTAGATCCTTGGCATTGGAGCTACTTCAACTAAACCGGTATTTCTTCGTCTTTCATGGTTTTGTGTGGTGTCGCAGTTATATAAGGTCCCTACGTTTCAAAGTAGAAGCTTTTGAATATATGTATATTCTAGCCTCCACGTCATACTTTTGCCGTAGGACTGACTGAACGACTGTCAACCGTAAAGTTTCCTTAATTTTCGTGCTTAGTAAAGTTTCAGCTTGAATCACTTTCCACTCTTCCAGTAACCGATTCTTTTGCTCTAGAGTTAGTTGTTAGTCTTTAACAACAAACTAAGCCGTTAACCGTAATGTAAAAGATGCATTGCTATTCTATTAACAATGGCAATCGCGAGTAGCAGCTTTTTTTATAATCTACGCTCACAGCGCGAGCACATGAAGGACAAGAACGAGAGACAGACAGATCGACGTAGTGATAGGAAACTTAGATGTTAGGTTTCAACTAACTCTATGGGTGGTATCCTGGATAGCTGGAGAGTTGTGTATTATTGAAAGTTGCCATTGCTTATGATTCACAGAAGTTTTTTTCCAGATGTTTCCTATTATTAGTTTTTGCGATCAATTTCTTCAGCCTTCGTAGTAGGTTTTGATATTAGCTTCTGAAACTGATCAACTTATTTTTACTTCGTGAGAAATAAATGTTTCGGCGACTTCTGCATTTGAACCGTGAACCTTCAGCGTGACAAGCGACGACGACTACCGCTACGCCACGGCCACCCAGCTTGGCAGCATTGGCAAATTCCTGTGTTCCGGGAGATAAGAAAATCGATTACTGTGTTACGGGTCAATGCACCCGATTTGGATTTTCCCTTGCGAGAGTTCTCGCACGGGCCCACTAGTCAAAATTAATAACCAGTGGAACGCAGACATTTACAAGAGAAAGTAAACAATTTTAAAATACGTACTTACCTGAAATACCGAAGTCGCACTTTTTTTTTACCTCTCCCCGTCGATTCACTGGTATATTCGATGGTTTAACGTCTCGGTGTATAACCTTTAATTGGACATGCAAATAATGAAGTGCATTGACAACTGGCATGAAAATCTGAAAACACAACAAAAATTAATCTATTATTTATTACTTATTCTACTTTATTATAAAAGTATACCTTTCCTAAAATATCCTCCTCCTTTTTTTTTGATTATTCATAAACACTTGTTGTGGGTCAATGCACCCGATTTGACCCACCTTATGTACAGCTGAAAAGAAAAAAAAATCATTAGACACGAAATCTCAGGAAACAAAATAAAATTTCTTGAAGGTTACCCCTGGGAAAGACATGTACAACTCCCTGGAGGCAACCTCCAACACAACTACCTGCATCTAAGTACATCTAGTATATATATATATATATATGGATAAAGCGAAGTGACAAATAGTTTGATTATAGGTCAAGTGGGACCTAAAGGAGACTTCAATCAAGATACTAAGCACACAGCTAATATCCGCAGAGGTAGGTTCAGCTTCACATAGTAAATCGATGTAAAGAAGTAAGATATTAACACAATCTCTACCGATATAGGTTCTGGGTCCAAAGGTCAGCTCCTGCCCGCGGCCTCTGCCCGCTTTTAGGAGTTCAGTGGGAACTGACCAAACTACATCCTCCAAAGTGACTTCACAAAATAGACGAGGTGTTCCGACAATTCGTCACGACCCCGCTAACAATACATATATATATATATATACAAACATATATACCCCCAAACGAACATACCAGGAGGGACAGGGTGCTCCAAAAGGACAGCGTGGTTGTTACTCCAGTGTCTAAGAGTGTTTTTTTTTTTTTTTGCTAGACTTATATGAGAGTTCATTCTCACATCGTAATAGTTGTAACACCAATTTTTTTTTTGAATTGTTGGAATTTTAATTTTTGTTTGAATTTTAATCTTTTATATATACATATATGTATGTGTACTCGCATATGTATGTATACATATATATATTTCTTTTGTTTTTTTTTTTTTTTTTTTTTTTTTTGAATTATCGGAATTGTAATTAGAGTAATGTTAAGCAAACCTGTTTTCTGCACTTAATCAAAGTATTTAGTGATCGTAGATAAAAGTGTATAAGTTAAACCACATCACACACATCATCATCTCTTCTTGTGCTGCCGGCAGAACAACGGGGGACTATAGTAACCGTGAGTAATAGTTATAAGAAATTGAATTAAAGACACATACATAGATTAAGAGCAGAAGTAAGAAGTAAACAAATAATGAATTTGAATTGATTTAATTTGATATTATAACTCATACTATCATTAAGGGATAATGTTTGTGAATATAACTGGCAAGGCCAGATCCAAAATTGAAACGGTGGTATGAACTATTTTAGGATGGAATAATCTAGCATTTGTTTTGGTGTGTGGAGAAATGGGGCGGGCCGTTCTTCAGTAGTACAAGACAACAATGACTCAACCGGACAAAATACAAACTTTGACGACATGAAGTGACGACAGTACTCTACGTTCTCTACCGAACCTGACTTAGGTTGTGACTGGGGGTCAAGTAAAGGGGCTACCTCTATTACATCGGCCAAAGAGGTATCCATGGTTGTCTTCGGACATTAAGGGTGGGTTGGCCAGACCTGTGCCAATGACACCAGGCATGTCTCGGGTTCTTGACGAACCTTTACCTTAGAGAGATAAAGGAAAGGAGGAGATTCGATCTAGGAATAGTCATAGGTAGAATTAAGTTAGTATAGATTTAGTATAGGGTTTATTCATAAGATTTAGGCTTAGATTAGATTAAGTTAGACTAACTAGGTTTAGTTTCGCGGCTCCTTTCCTCTCTTTCTCTTTGGTATTGGCATAGGTTCTTGGATTTTCTTCTCTCTTCTATCCTATCTTTAGGGTCCGTCCGTGGTCTGATTAACGTAGCTTTCTCTCTCTCTCTTTTATTTGTAAAGGGTGATTTTTTAAGAGGTTGAGAACTTTTTTTAAAAAAAAAAAACACAAAAAATTCGAAAAAATGAATGAAATATTTATTTGAATCGATAGTTTGAACCTTGCAATTTAATGTTTAAAGATAATTTCATGCAAATGTTGACCGCGGCTGCGTCTCAGGTAGCCCATCCGCTGAGTCCAATTTTGGCATACTCTTTCACACATATCGGCCGGTATCTCACGAATGAATGCATGGATGTTGGCTTCCAGTGCGTCAATCGAAGCGGGCTTGTCCCTATAGACATTAGCCTTGACATACCCCCACAAAAAATAATCTAATGGTGTCAAATCGCACGATCTAGGCGGCCAATTGACCGGCACGAAACGTGAAATTAACTGTTCACCAAACTCGCCTCGTTTCGCGTGCTGTGTGGCATGTGGCACCGTCTTGTTGAAACCACATATCATGCAAGTCAAGAACTTCCATTTCGGGCAAAAAAAAGTGCTGTAACAAAGGCCTAACTGCTGGGAACGGCGCCGAATCGACATTTCGCGGTCTTCTGTCACACTAGCTGATACGGCCGCAATATTTTCTTCACTACGCACAGTACGTAAACGTGTTGGTGGTTTAATGTCCAACAAAGTAAATTTGGTGCGAAATTTGGTCACAATCTTCCGAATAGACTGCTCAGAAGGTCGATCATAAAATGGAAGCAGCGCGCGATGAACATTTCGAACCGAGCACGAATTTTGATAGTAAAATTCAATAATTTGCAAGCGTTGTTCATTTGTAAGACGATCCATGGTTAAATTGCAAACCAAACTGAAGCTGTTTGACAGTGACACAAGGTACTAAACACACGTCAGCTGTCAAAACCAGTGTTGCCAAAACCAAACCAGCTAAAAAATCACCCTTTATAATGGCACGAGATTTTTGTGTATGACCAGGTGGTGTATGGTGGGGTTGGCAAGAACTACTCCCGTCCGACGAGCTTTAGCCGAGCAACCGCGAGCGTGCCGCCGCCCTCCACACCTACACCTAAGCTGCCCCTGTGGCCTTATCCTGCCTCATAACAACTGTTATGCTGTGGATATATGGCTTGGGTATATAATATATCGTTAGATCCTTTTTCATTCGAAATGACAAATTATGAACAGTGGCATCACTGAAAGATGCTGCTCAGTAGCTGTGCATTTCTATGTAGTAGTGGCCAAAAGATGCTGATGACATCGGTTTGGGGTACACTGCACGTCATTCATGGAGTTTACAATAACCGCAAACAAAGGAACCGACTTAAGTAAGATATTCATCTTGCACGATTGGGTGGTAGGTTGGGCGCTGCAGCACATAGGACCGGTGTTGAGGTATGTACTCGTTGCCTTAGAGAACTGCTGCAACCACCTTACCCGAGTAGCCGGCCGACATCCTGCATTGCGCTTTCTCGAATAATAGGTAAGGAAATTCTTAAAATATAAGCACAGTGGAACTGATGCAACTATTTTCTGGAAGAAAGTTAGTGGGTTGGAAGCACTTTTATTTTTTTTAGTACAAACGGATAGTTTATGTCATTATAGCAGTAAAAACTTACAAATGCAATTATGTGATCATTTTTATTTTAACCAAAAACTCTCGGCCTTTAACCCACTGTAGACCTCAAAGCTGCATTGCAAGGCAACGACAACTTCGGCACACAATACACACAAGTGGCAGGGATAAATATCCTGTTGTGTGCTGCCGGCATCCTATTGAGAACCGTTTTAGATTAACGCTTAGCAAAGTTTGCATATCAACATATAGTGAGGTGTTATTCGCCCCGCTTTTGTATGTGTGTGCATACAGAACACTCTTTAGGCAGAGAATAAAGGTAAATGGGCACATTTTTAGCACCATCCTACAAGGCATCGGTCGTCTGCTCCTGATGCCGCATCACATCAATCTTTTACCCAAAGTGTGTGGTGTATTAATGAGTGCTGTTGACATTCTCATAATATAGGCACACTGTAACGTGGATCGGTGCTTGATCCAGCTTCAGTTTATTAATTGATAATTAAAAATGCATAAACACCGGCTTTGTGGTACACTCCCACCCTCCGGCTGCTACTGCCGTCAGCCTATAAAGGAATCTGGTTCTGGCTGCTTTCATCGTCCACCCGAGTAGTGGCGGTTTTACGCGAGCTCTCCATTATGAACACGAATTCCATCTCGTAAAGTGTAAATTAATAGGTAATGGCTCTCGAGAGTGGGGGCGAGCTACACAAAATCGGGCCGACTTGTCCCCCTCACTGCCTATGGCTTCCGTCAAGGAATGGACTCGTATATATAAATCAGTAACTGCATCCATATACGAGAACTCATTCTCATACAACAAGTGAAATAACGGCAAGGGCAGGGGTGTGTTCGGTTTATTCCGCCATTAATTGGCTTCTCCTTCGGGGTAAATTTGTTGTGGCGGGATGGTTTTACAGCCTTCAATAACGACGATAAAGTTACTACTGTACTGTAAGCTTCTGTTGCTGATATTTTCGTGGTGGCTTTGATGTGCGCGTGGCAATTCCTGGTCAATGCCGGATAGAAGCCTTCTACTGCCACCATCCAAACGCGGATGCATCGCGAAATCTGTTGTAGTCGTCGTGGTGGTAATAACAGAAATTTAGTGCAGCATTTTACGATAACGGTGCTTTTGTTTTCTAATCAAGTCGAGAGGTTCTTCGGAGTCAATAAAACGTTTAACTTCCTTCTGTGTCAGCTGAAGAGGGATTAATTATGGTTTTGTGTGCTCCGCTCCGGCTATATAGCGGAATTTAATAGGAAATTATGGACAATATACAGTTCCGTCTATTGCACTAAATGGATGGGTGTGGTGCTTGTTGCGGGTAAAAGGCGAAGTGATGGGCAATGAAATCTGTGTGGGGTTTTCATCGCATATGGCCGCATTTTCACTGGATGATGTCATATCAGATGGCTGAGATGGCAATGGACATACTTATGTTTCTCGTAACTAGTTCACAGAACAAATCTAATGCTTTCAAAACATCGGCGCGTAGCCTTAGCCACGTAAGTAAATGGAGCCAAATGGTAAGACTACTAACGGCCGCATAAGGAGAGACGAGGATCTAGTGTGCTAGATGCCTAAAAATAGTCTGGCAATCAGAACTTGGATATTAAATGAATGGTTTTGCGAATCCAGACCGTCATTCTACATATATAAAGAAGGTTCTAGCATCTGCAACCTTCGACCCCGATGAATTCAAGTAATACACCAAATCTATGTATATCCCCAAATAGTTGAAGAAATTGGGTTCGAATTCTCTTAATTTGGGATAAAAGGTTACAAATAGGCCATGTGACAAGCGATCACATGTATGTGTACCTATTACTGGATGCACATATGTAACATAATACTGTTTTTTTTTTTTTGTGTTTTTTTGTAAGAGCCTCTTCGATTTTCATCTTTGAAGTGCCGTTCAAAGAGCATAACTTCTGCCTTCTGAACACAATATTTGTCGGCGGTTTAAGACGAGAGGTTACCGCCGTGTATGAGCGCAGTCTTAAAAGCTTCTTACGGCACCAAAATATTTTCTATTTGGTTTTGTTGCATTCTTCGTAACTTTCAAGGACACGCATTATTTTCCAGATTAAAGTATTTTCATATGTTTCAAAAGCAAAACGGCACGTGCTGTTACTTTCACTTTCCTTTAGCCTTTCAATCAAAGCACTCAGAGTTTTGTATAGGTACCGTGTAACTTTTGATGTAAGGACTACTCAAAGGAATATCACGTGGAAAATTAATTATTAATTTTCAAGAGAAATATGAATTTAAATTAAAAAAATATATAAAAAAAAAATTAATCGTTGCTCTTATAATGCCATAATGTTTTCACTTACTCGGAGCTGTACATATATGTATGTATGTACATATGTACACACTATGGATGTTTTGTACTAATGTTAATCTTTGTATTATTGTATTTATTTAAACTACTTATTGCCGAAGTTTTTATTTTTTTTAATTTTGGTTTGGACTAAAAAATCCAGTTCAAAATAGCTTCCCAGTGATAAATAAAAACATTTCATTTTAAGTTTCTGTGCAGTTAAGTCAGTAATGGGAGTCCTTTTAAAAGGACGGTGGCAAAACGCACTACCAAATCTAGATTCCAAAATTGTATTTACTATTTTTTTCAAATTCATTTTATTCATGTTCTATGTGACAAAAACAAAAATATTGTTTAACAAAGATAACAATTACAAAAAAAATATCTTACAAAACTGTATGATATGCCAAAAAAACAATCTTTTGGATGTAATGTGATATCGCATTTTCGACAAATAAAATTGGGTATTTATGGTAGCGAATGCAGCGCATTTGGGTCATCTTGTATTCCACTAGATGAACGTGTCCCTCAAATCATATGAAGGTTCGAACTTTGTCTGCTTGAACCCTGCAGGGATATTCTTTTAAAAGATTCAAGCAGGCCCGTTGCAATCTGCCTATGAAAACTTTTTTGATCCAACTTCCCCTCGGAGCAATGTCTTTCTTCTAGCGCACATATATTTTTTTTGCGAAACATGCTTAGGTTTTTCAAGAGTTCCCTACGTTTGACTAATCCTGCTAATCATGTGTCATCATCATTGTCGAATTCATCATCGCTATCCAGCCCACGCAACTGGCCACCCGGCGAATCTAGGCATACTTTCTTCTCTTCCCCGCTATTTCATCAGTGATTAAAGCATTCGCATCTTGAGGGGTACATATGAATATCTGTGGCCACAAGCCATAACCGCTAGAGTCGACTTTAGACGAAATTGAGATTTTGATGCCATTAGATTCAGCGTACTCGAATCTATTTTGCAAATTTTTTTCAGCTTTTTATCTTCAAAAATGTGACCTCAATTTCAAAAAAACATAACAGCTTAAGTCATTTTTTTTAGTTTGGATTAAGGAAAAACAACAAAAAAAAACGATATTTACTGTCTAAAGTTGACTTAAGATAATTTTTTTAAGATTTACAACAGGGAATAAAGACTTAACTTGACTTTAGCCTTTTGCCCAAAAGAGTCATTTGTAATTTTACGTGTTTGTCAAAAACTTTAAACTGCTCTCCTGAAAAATGAGTACAACAAACTTTAGCGGTTTTTCCTTGTGACCACAGATATATCGGTGGGAGAAACCCCATCATCACTCCAAATATCGATCTCATCCAAAATTTCATGCAAAATTTCATGCTTTCGTATATAATTGAAGCTAAAAAAGAAAAAAAAAAAAAACAAAGAAAACACAACGTGTGTATGGTAGCATATTTTGCCACTTTTTACAATAATAAGCACATAGTGCACAATTTCAATTAAACATTTTTTTTATTGCACATAGACAACACAACTTTTATTTATTTTTTAACAAAACTTGTTATTTTCACAAATCAAATAAGTTGTTCTTACTTTTGTTTCTCCACTCCACACAAAATAAAAAATTAAAATGTTTTCACTTAAAAATCAAGTGTGAAATCTCCGAACTGCATTTTCGCCGAATTTACTCGTAACTGTGATTTATACTATTGACAAAGACCAACAAAAAGCCTATATCTTTACACCACTTCTGGTGTTCTTTTAAAAGGACGGTGGCAATATCTGGGAATAAGAGTGCAATGAATTTTCTTGAAGAGAAATTTGAATTTAAAAACAAAAACATTATTATTGATTTCACTCACAGCATTTAAGTACATTACTAAATATAGTTCTAAATTACTCTTCAGAAGAAAAGAATACTCAAGAGCTATCAGAAAGTAGCCACAATGCCCTGTACCTATTTAATATTTTATGTTAAGATAAACCGTTTTCTTTGTGTTTATTTCGAGGACTCTAATGTACCTTTTGAAAATAGGCTTAACAGTTTATTTTTAGCACCAATTTCCATTCTCCTGTTAGTAATTGGGATACATATGTTGTATTTGCTACATTTTTCAAGGATCTTTCTTTTAAAATCGTGATAAAATAATATCGTTTATTATTTATTTTTTGGTCCCGGTTTTCCTATTATGTAGATATTTAATTTGGCGCAGTATTATTTTGTATTTTTAATTTGTTAGATTTCTCGCGGAATCTTAGCACGTGATAAAATGAAAGCCAAGCAAATTAAAAATACAAGAATGTGTGCAGAGTACCTATCTTATGCGGCGAAATAATTACAAACCTAAATGGAAGTTTGCCGGGTTAGGTACGATATCCCGCTTTTTGTAATCCCGTTTTTTAAAATCCCGACCTTAAAATTCCGACTTTAAAATCCCGCTTTTTATAATCCCGCTTGTTTATAATCCTGCTTCTTATAATCCCGCTTCTTATAATCTCGTTTTTGCAATTAGAACTATTTGTTTTATTTTAAAAAATGCCTTGCATGTTAAACCAAATTTCGCGCGAAAACAAATACATATGTAGTTCTGATTGTAGAAGCGAGATTAGAAAAAAAAATAGAAATAAGTGAAATAAAAACAGAGGTAATAATATGCACTAACCTTTTATTAATAACTCGTATTATTTGCAACAAACAATAAATATAATATAATAACAAATATGTTTAACAATTCAACGAATATTCAAATAAATTAATAATATTCATTTAAAAATAAAAAAATAAATGAAATAAAACTCAGAAGTTGTATATTAAATATTTATTTGAAATATTAATGGAACAACCAAATTTTTTTTATGTAATTAGTTCAATTGTATATTGTGGGCGATACGACGCATAAAACCTGATTTGGATATATTTTTCATAATTTTCTGTTTATTTTCTCGAATGAACTTTTTTTTATTTCTTTCCTAGAAAATGGAACAAGCAATATGAAATTTTGAAAGATAAATTTGTTGAAATACAAAATTGGGATGCTGAGAAACTGGCAAAGCGCGATTAAACGAGATTTTAAAAAGCGGGATCTTAAGACGCGGTATTTTAAGAAAACGGGATTTTAGAAGACGGCATTTAAAACTTTTTTTTTCGGGATTTTTAAAAAACAGGATTGTAAAAAGCGGGATTCCGATACGCTCCCAAGTTTGCCAAATAAAAATCGCGAAGAAACCAAATGCGAAGTAATAAATTTCGAAATGATCGTAGCGAAATAACAAAATGCAAGTAAAACCGCGAGTCGTACCATAAACCCTGTAAAAGTTCAATTTGTTTACATCTCTATTATTTTGTTAAAAACTGCTTCTATGCCTAAATATGGGAACATTTTTAAGAAGGATTAATGTGCTTACCTACCACAAGTCATTAGAACATATCCCACCTCAAAACCTTAAGTTCCGAATAATTGTACATATTTCAAAATATTATCGCACACGTGCGGAGTTGAAGGCACATAAACGTGACGTAAATAAAGTTCATCTCTCTCTCTTTCTCTGCAAATGGAATAACTCGTTCCCCAACGCTATGATCTCCACCAACGTCTTGTGTATTTAACATAAATTAAGTCCTTCGAGATACACTGTCTCAGGGGTGGATAAATGGAACGTGTAAACCATTATGAATAATTTAAAGTTAAAATCATAAAATACAAAATAATACGAAAAAAAATCCCTCTTTAGCCATTTAGTGCGTCGCAAAAGATCTTAAATCTTTTCAATTTATTCAGAACTCTTCGGAAAATCTAACCTTGACCTTAGAAACAAGCTACTTACGAGTAACTTGAAAATGTGATTGCATGAAGATGACAAGGACTTCCAGTGTCTTAGAAATCTGCTTTCTTATAAAACTAATTAGAATGCAGGCCGGCATGCACTCTGCCGTACAGTACGGGTAAAGTTTATATTTAATGAACCCTACACTCAGTGAGTAAACTTTCGTTAAATATTCTGAATACAAGCTGGTCTTTTAGCAAAGATTTTCACATATCTACCAAATCACAGTCCCCATTCACACCTGCTGTACGAGTATAGTTTTTGGACGACGACGACGTGCTCGTTATGCATAGTTAGTTTGGCCAATGTCAGCGCCACTACACTGCTAATTGTTATGAAACCCAGGAGTCAGGACCTGCGTTGTCAATTGCCAAAGTTTTATGATATCACATACGAGGATGTGCATTTCAACCAAAAGATGAACAAGTTTCGTATGTCCTCAGATACTTGAGAATACCGCGATTAGATCTCTGTTGCTGCTGGAACGAAGTTTTAAATACGTGACAAGAGGGACAATACACTTGGAATAGTTCATTAACCAAGCTTATCTTCTTTATTGTGTTTTAGTGGAAAATTTAAATCGACTTTAGCTTGTTAATATGGCAACAAAGGAGGATCTAGAAGACAGATTACATACTCTCTGACATTTGAAAATCATTCATGGGATTCGGTGCTGGGACTTCAACTTTCGAACCACGGTTCAATTAAAATACCTAAGTATTTAAATTCTTTTACTGTTTCGACTTTGAAGCAATTCGTTTTACAATTTTCACCCCCATTGCATACCGCGAGAGAAGCCGCCTGCAGCACCTGAACAATCGGCCATTTTGTAGAGTAAGCAATTATGAGCATGAAAATGGATTTCAGAGTCATCAAGCTCTTGTGTTCTTAGGCTGAAATACATCAGTTTGGTTTTGTTACTAGCATTGAGTTTGTGTTTAGCAAAGCAGCTTCTAAGTAAGTGGACATCAAAATTTATCTCAGCCACTAAACTAAGAGGGCTAGTTGCGTCATTCGCGATGCCGAGATCATCTGCAAAAGCTGTTACTTTACCTGCAAATGGTAGGTTGAACACAGAGTTTACATAAACAAGTAGCAAAATTGGACCAAGGACAAATCCCTGAGGTACAATTACACTTAACACCCTAGTATGACTGAAGAAGTCCCCAACTTTTACCCTTTGTGTTCTGTCTTTTATGTAAGACACAAACCAACTGGCAACAGGACCACGAAACCCAACAGAATATAGATTGCTAAGGAGAATGCTGTGATTAACTATATCAAATGCCCTGGTAATGTCCACTAACAGACCAGCACAACTTGTCTTTTCATCTAAGCTTTAATTAATTACTAGCGGTTACCCGGTGCGCTTCGCTACACCCATTGTTGAACAGTGTTTATGTCATGATGGAAGCACGAATTGTATTTGCAAATGTTGTTCAAGCAGTGCTTGGAATCGGACGTGTACAAATGTATTTGAACGAATTTATATATGTCTGTTTGATGTACCTACATAATATGTATATGTGCAAAAATATCACTTTGAATCAATTTTCCTGACATCAAAAATAATAATGACTCCGGTGGAGAATTAAATGCCGGCAACATTATTTGGATTAAAGAAAACTGTCCAAACAATAATATCCAACATTTTCGACCGAGTTTAACTCAAACATTTTAATGAATTTTTAAGTTCTGTGCATTACTTGCAGTAAATAAACCCTTTAATTTCATTTTTTACAATTTCAAAAAAAAAATAAAAAATTTATACGGATATATGAACTTTTCGCTTAGATATAGGAACTGGCCCAACAATCATTAGTTCATATCATAAATAACCTGTCCGATTTCGATTGAGCTAAATTTGACACAATATATTTGTTATGAAGCGAGAAGTGTACGTGAATCGAGAGTTAGCTGATAATTTTGAGTAGTAATAATTTTGAGATTTTGGTTTTCAGCGCCATCTATCGGAAAACTTGAAATTTGTTGATGTACGAACACTTCAAACTTCAGAAAAAGTATATACTAGTGTAGGGTAAAGGTGTTAACAGTGGATCAATTTTTACTTACTGCGCCGTTGAGCTCGCATTTATCATAGTATAGCCATGACATTTTTCTCACAGCTTTTTCAATGTTTCGTCTTCATCTTAAGCCAAAAATCTCAAAGCTTTATTAATGTTGAGATAGTGAAAAAATTATTTGAAATTACCCTTCCCATGTGATCCACTGTGTACCATGGGTGTACACAGTGAATCAGTGCATCGTACACAGTGAAACGTGGATTTAAAATCAATTTATTCAGTAAAAACATACGTTTTTTTCATAACATATATATATTTATTAATTCGTTTTATTATTTAGGGATAGACAAAAGAATAAAAAGGAAAATAAAAACTCTTCAAGTATTCATACAAAAATAAATAAAAAAAGCTCAACAGTTCTTGTAAAAATATCACAAAACGTTACTTTTTTGTACGAAAATAAAAGAAAAATAAAACTGGTAATTCAGTTGCTCATAATTATTGCTAGTGAACCTCCAGATTTGAAAAATTAACATGGATTGAAAATTTTGAATTCTGGAGCCTCGAAATGCTACCATGTTCATGATTCACTGTGTACTACTTTCAACTGATTCACTGTGTACAATGTTGTCATTTCACAAAAACATGTTGATAATTTATAAAATATTTCACCAAAGTAAATAAATTGACAAAAATTATTAAGTCTCTATAAACAAAAGTACGAATAGTAAACTCAAATGAAGTTACAATACGCACTTTTTTAATAAGATCAAAAATAAAACAGAAAAACAACACCAACACACGAGGATAATCACCTTCGACAATGCGATCGCGCAGACCGTTAGTCTGTTGCGAGGGGAAGTAAAAATGTGTTCTTTTCTCATTTCCAGATTCATTTTAAAATAAAAAGAGACATTATGAGAGCTATTGATTCACTGTATACTCTAATTCACTGTTGACACCTTTACCCTAAGTATCAGCTCATTCGGATGGTTAGTTTATGAGTTTTAAGGTATTAAACGAACAGCTCACTTTTATATATAAAGACCAGAACAAAACGCTAGAAGAGCATATTCTGTAGAGAGCCCCTTCCTAAGCCCGAATTACAGAGGATAGAAAATATGAATTCTTTTTCTTGAACTAACCCAAAGTTTGTATCCGAAGTCCGATTGCAGTGTCCAAGGCCTTTCCCTTTTCAGCTATTAATAGATGAGCTTTTAGGCTCATCTTTCAGAAAGGTCTCCTTCATTCGATTCTATGTCAGGATATTCAAGATGCAAATAATTTGCTTTTTATGTTTTTGGTTGCGTCTTTATTGTCTGTGCCCAGACAAATCTATTTTTATTATTGGTTTGGCATTTGTTTATTGCTCCCAACTTTGGAATAGATATTATAGCTTTCAAGGAACTCAGAGTAACTTAGTCTAGTGTTGAACATGGCCTTCAATTAGTACGCAAACTAGCCTTTACACAGCTTGATCCCATTCAATTGAGCCTAATGATTTCAGGCTTTCTGTTTGCATTCTCCATGTTTAACCCATCAATTGTTTAGCTATCGTAAAGCCGATTAATATAAGTCCTTTCTAAAACGTTTTTTTTTTTTTTTTTGTAGATACTATATTGGTGGACACCAGCCTTATAACTTGGCCAACCACTTTCTCAACTTAAACCATCTTGCCTTTTTGATCCGACAGTACCAAGTTAAACTGCCAGCTAAATAGGAACGAATTCATTTAATATCAATCGACTGGGCTGACCGGACCATCTGATGTTACGAATTAAATTAAATAATTAGCACAACTCGCAATTATAAGTCAGTTGTCCAGCCACAATGCCAGGCGAGGTCCACATCTAAATCAATGCAATTAAACGAGAACTCAAATCAAACCATTCTGCTTCATTCGTCCTCCAATTAGACCGTCCATAATGTCTGAATCTGAACAATGGCGAAAGTTGTGTTTCTCCTAGACAGAGGACACGGCCGATGCTCAACAACAAATAAGTGAATGGTGAAGTTTTTGATTACCGTCCTTACCGTCACCTCTCTCAGAAGAGCTTAGAGTGTGTCCATCTCGAACACGTACGGCTGCACAATCAGTCACAGAATGTTCTTCAGGGTCGCCATCGCCACTGAAACAGTCAACAGCAACAGTACTGGAATTATGGTGTTAATTGTGGTAGCATAAGATGGGGTGGTGCTCCTTGCCACTACCACTACAAACATTTTTTTTTGTAAACTAACATTTTCGCTGAGACGCGTTGCACGACTTTGTATTTCGGAGCTCAGCATCCAGCAGCTGATAAATAAGAAAACTTTCTCCAACTTTTTTTTGGGTGAGTGCGGGGTGGTAAATAAATTGAATGCAATTAAACTAAAGCCAAAAAAGTAGTTAGAGGCGGAAGGTGGGTGGGTGTAGGAGGTGGATGATTAATTTGGTTTTTCTTTATTCATCCTTCTTTGGTACCACAGTTGTCTTCTTTTCAATTCGTTTCTTTATATTATCGTCCTCTGTGTGTGTTTGTGAACTTGGTAATACTTAATTTACTTTAATGACTACAACGCCAGAACGACGCGGGGTGGTAGTGGGAGTGAGTGAGTTTTTTTTCGCAGAGACATTTTTCGAAGAGTATCCTCGTAAGCAATATGATGGCATTGAATCAGGTGATGCTTATGACGTACGAAAGAGTAAAATTGAATTGCTGGTGCGATAGCGATGTGTTTGATTTTTATTCGCATTGTTTTGTTGAGTATAATGTATATTGGATAGGGACTCGGAGGATACCAGAAGAGGAATCAGAAGTCGTGGGTACTAAAGCCTTGTGTCCTTTTTTTCTGTTCAGTGCTATCGTTTATTTTTTTTAATATGTATTTGTTTCATTTTTCTGAAGAACAAATTAATTGGAGATGAACATTTTGTGATTTTGCAGTGCACAACAGGGTTGCTGAGTATTTTAAGTTCATCATTATAAAATGCTTACAACATTGACCCAAATCGCAACGAAGCATCAAGGTACAAGGTCTGCTAAGTCGAGTGGAATTTTTAAGGGACACAACAATTTAAAGTGGATACAAACAGTATGACGAAGTAAAAAAAACATTGAATGGCAATGATATAAGAAGATGGAAAAAAGAAAAATAATAAATAAGACAAAGGACGAAAATAGACTTGTTACAAGCGAATTGAAGCAAGCGGTGAGTTTTAGCACGTGTTTTCGTTATTTAAGTAAAAGTACTATTAAATCTAAATTTAAATAAACAGGACAATGCGCGTGTTCTACTTATTGACTAAAGAAAGAAGTCGATATACATATGCATATAATAAGTTGAACAAGTCATAAATAAAAGAGGTATTTGCAGGATGTAAAGGTAAAACTAACAACCAAGACAGTCAAATGAAAAAGAAATGGAATACCATGGAGGTTTATGCTAGGGTTAGTTTTATTAAGCCTCATCCGCTGTTCATTGTGTCAATTTGACACAGTTAAGTATTAAACATCATATCCAACGTACTGTGTAAACGTCTGAAATCTATCTGCAGCACACTAATCGGCACGTACCAGTGTGGCTTTCGGCCCGGCAAATCGACGATCGACCAAATTTTCACACTCACATCGACTTCAAAACCGCATATGATAGCATTCATCGTCTTGAGCTCTACAAGGTGATGGCCGAACTGATCCAGCTATGCCGCGCGACGCTGGAAAGCACGCGGTGCAACGTGCAATTCGGAAACAGGTCCTCCTAACTATTCCAAACATGCACCGGATCTCGGCAAGGAAATGCGATATCATGTGATTTCTTCAATCTTGTGCTGGAACAGATAGTGCGCCGGGCAGGTGTGAACACGAAAGGCACTATCTTTAACAAATCTGTCCAGCTACTGGGACACGCAGACGGCATCAACCTCATCGGTCGCTCGCAGTGCGCCGTGTTAGAGGCTTTTACGCCAATTGAAGAACAATCGAAACGAGTTGGCCCTGAAGTGAATAAGTACAAAACATGTTGTCAAGAAACAAAGAAACATCTGTCCACCGCCTAGGACAAAACGTCACTGTTGGCAACAGTAACTTCGAACTGGTTAAGGAGTTTACCTACTTCGGAGTAAATATCAACTTCACGAATGACGTTGATTCGACGAAGACTTACTCTAGAAAACCGCTGCTACTTCGGTTTGGCAAAACAAATCGGTTCAAAACTCCTTGCTCAGCAGACAAAATGCATGCTCTACAAAACATTGATCCTGCTAGTCCTGCTGTTTTGAAGCCGAGTGTTGGACGATAAGCAGGAAAACAGAGCAGATTTTGAATACTTTCGAGAGAAAAATTCTTCGTCGGATATTCGGTCCCATATGCGAGGAGGGCGAATGGAGGAAAAGATGCAACCGCTAATGAGCTGTACCTAGATGTGGATGTAGTCCGAAAAGCCAAAACACGTCGACTACACTGGCTCGGCCACATCGAGCGAATGGACAACAATGCTCCAGCAAAGAGGGTCTACGAATCACAGTCCCCAAGTTCGAGACGACAAGGAAGACCAACATCCGTTTCAAGGATCAAGCTATCGCGGATGCCAGTGCGCTTGATCTAGACAGCTGGAAGCAGCGTGCCTGGGATCGTAGAGAGTGGAAGGCGGCCGTGTCTCATGCAGAGACTCTTCACGGGTCGGGAGTTCGTTAAGTGAAAGTATGTAAGTATTAAACACACATACTATGTATGTTGATAAATCAAGAAAAACTGAGACTTTTTATGTTTTTTAGTTTATTATTTTTAGAATTTATACAGAAAAACATTATTCTCAATTCGCATATGTACAAAAATGTGAAAAAAGACAATGGAAATTTGAAGAAATAAATCACTAAAAGCTTAAAACGTTGAAGAATGATCAAAAAAGACTAATATTATAATTAATGCTCGGATTTTTATGCAAATGCATATTTTTTTTGGAATAACAAAAGACAAAAGGAATTGAATAACTTTACGAATCAACAAATTTACTTTAAAATGGCATCGATTTGTTGATGCATATTCTGCATATTTTAACATAAGTGCATATTTTTTGCATATTTCGCTTTATATTCACATTTTGTTGAAAATTTTGCAGTTTTCTTAACCCTTTTCTCTATCCTCTTTGCGATTTACCCAACATCTACCGACAAATAGGAGAGCACAATAATTTTTTTGTAAAATTTTGGATTCCTAAGCGACTATTACGAAATTAGAATGGTGGGGCTCACGACATACAAGTTGAATTAGTTATCGATGCGGTTCGTAAAATAAATGCTGTTGAATGAGCCATCGCCCAGCAAATTCAAAAGAAGATGGATAATGTTTTAAAGAAAAATCAGGGTTTTGAAGATATGAAAAAAATCGCCAATATTTTCAAATTGAGCACCAATGATCTAAATAATTTAAAAAGTAATTAGGTATACAATAAAATAACTGTCTTCGCTGAAATATGCTCCAATTACTTCCGTGGATGTCAAGAGATCTTTTTCGATGCACAAATATTTTTTAAGGCCAAATAGGCAAAGTTTCAGCTTTCCAAATTTAAAAAATAATTTTTTTTTATACGCCAATGAGGCATTTTCATAAAAAATGTATAGCATGCACACTGAATACGCAAATATTTCTTATGTTTTTTTGTTTTTTTCTATTACTAGCTAGTTAGTAGTACTACATATCATTGTATGTGTAAATAAATGTTTAAAAAAATAATTGGCTGTTATTTTTTGCATTTTTCAGGTGGGTTTTTAATGCATATTTTTCGATTTTGCATGCATATTTTATGTGCATATTATTTTTCCCAGCATAAAAATCCGGGCCCTAATTATAATACATAATGATTTATTGTCGATGCTTACACTTTTCGCATATGTTAGAGCGATGTTCGGGGCAAATCGGCTTTCTGGACGCATCACATCGAACACTGTTGAGGTTTGCCTTTGATGTTTTGGGACACATAAGGCATCGTGCTCTCTTCGGAGCATGCGGTAGATGCTCCAAATGATCTCTTGGCGTCGTCAGAACTGGTTCTGGCGGAGTTGTGTTGCGCCGCACCTATCTAACTAGCTCTAGTGCAAGTGATCCTCGCGATAGATTTTCACGGATCTGAATGAGTGGAGAAACCAGAGATTTTCCCAATTCAATTAGAAAAATTCGATGACGAAAAGTCCTTTTTGATTCAATGCCAAATAAATAACTAAGCATTTTACGCCGAAATGTTAATCATTTTAGCAAACACTGCTACCGGCCATCACTTTGCGTCTCGATCTGTATGTATCGATCAACTCATCATCCTTTGATTTCCGGAGTTCTTTTCTTATCAGAATGAACATTGCCTCTAGTATGATAGGAACCGAGCAATGTCACGAATCGGCTGTTTTTTGGCACATATGAATCCATAGACCCACGAATTTTGTGATCGAAAACGAAAGAATAGCCTTCTGGCTTTTTCTTCATGTCGACCAAAGTGAGCGGAATTTCTTTCCGATTCCTACGAATTGAGCCGATGAAAGTCATTCTGTGGGCAGATGATGAGATGTGAAAACATTGTCGGAAGTGGAATTCCGACCTTTCAATCAGGGTTACATGAAACATATACATACATATTATGTTCGATGTAACAGTTTTCATATGTGTATCTGCCCAAAGAAATTTCTTGTGCTAAAATTCGTATCATGGGGAAACTTCTTACTCTCTCGTGTGAACTCTCTTTCAGAAAAACTACGAAATTTTTGGGTACGCGAACGGGTTTTCGTAACTTTTCCTAGATTCTCATAGTTTTAGGAGCTTATGCGAACGACGAACCCATTATCTGGCGTTAGCAAATACATCTATAGATAGAAATCGGGTAAATGCAATAGTGAGATTGCTGCCGATGGCGATGTCTGCTATAATAGGTGAAGGTATTTTCGGTTGAATGTATCAATTATTGTTTCCCAATTTACAGAAAGGGTCCAAAAGGGTCCTATTTTTCAACAAAGGTCAAATCTCGATGATATTCAAAAAGGCGGATCCTAGGGTCCGTGCCATCAAAAAAGGTTCAATTTGACCCCAAAGGGTCCCAAAGGTAACCCTGCTTTGAATCCATCGGATAGTTACAAAACTACACGTTCTCCTTGATTCAATTCGGGAGCAGTACTACGATCGCGTCCGACATATATCTCCAAATGTAATCAATGTCGCTGTTTGGATTTTCCGATGGAGGCAAATAATCCTCGTCTTCATCACTAATTCTAAATGGATCACTATCATCGTCTCTTTCTCGTTCGACAAACCAATCTGTATTAGATCCAGCTACAATGTTCGACTTATTTAACATAAACAGCGGATGAGGGTTAATGCGGTGAAACAATTCCTGCATTATCGCTTACATGCTAACCAAAGAAAAAACCATTGAAACAGTGACACTAGAAAGTAATGTGATTTTTTAGTGTTCCTAGTTGGAATCTTGTCATCTAAGACAGACTTTGTGCATTGAAAACAGCAAAAAAAAAAGTCACAAAAAAAGGTGTGGGCATTCTAATATCAACATTTGCCGTTTTTTCGTCCGGTAAAATATTTAAAAGTTTGTCCCGCTACACGCATGCCCTTAAGCTCATCTATCATACACAAGAACATACTGTCTCGTATATTCCCACTGTGTGTTCCAAAACGATTGAAACTAAATCGAGGGAGCGATTAGCCATAATCCTTGCCAAGTCCTTTAGTTTATCTAAATTAATTTAAAATTAACCCAATCTAATTGAAATTTCTCTAAGGACTCCTCGCTAAGAAACAATCCAAAACCACATCCAATCTTTATCCAAAACCGAATAAAGATTAACACATACATAGCCACGAGTAGTACTACCCCAACTTTGCCAACTAGGATCAATAATTCAGGTGACTTTTCTATTTCCTCGCCAGCCCACTTTTAGTCCGCTTCTTCTGCTCAACTTAATACCTCACAAGAAGAAGAAAACTTGAAACCGATTTGGACCGGTGAATTATTGAATAGGAGATGACTTTTGCTTCCTGCATTTTCGGTCACACGGTAGAATGGAACCGCTCTTTTGGTGTGTATGTGTGTGTGTGTGTACAAAAGGTGTCTTTACCAAAGTTTTCCTAAAATGAAAAGAAAAAAAAAATTTAGGGTGGAAGAAAACTTTCCATTTTCGTACGAAGACAAGCGAGGGAATACACTTATCGTTGCCAGGATAACAGGGCAACGGCACAGACGACCCGTGTCCTTTTGAAACTTTAACTTTCTCATCAAATAGGCATACAATTTGTCTGTATGCAATTTAGAGAGACTGAATGGGATGGCGTTAGCACCCAATGGGTTTGTATGAGAAGTGATCCTGCTGCACACGACTGTGTGTTTGCGGTTCGATTTATTTATTTTAGTGCACTTAGAGACGGTATCCATCGTCTTTCTCGTACAGCTGCTCTCCCTAGGGCAGTGATTTATGATTTTAGTCTTCGAGAGATGGGATTGTGTTGGCTTGTGAGTTTTAGTGTGAATGAAATGCCCTCCGGAATTGTCCCAATTTCGAACCTCATCTGTGTGTCCGTCGTCCATTCATCCGAGAGCTATTTTCGTTTCATTTCGTTTTTCTTTCTTGTCATGTTGCATAGAGTTTGCCTGGTACGCCATTCCTTCGACTCCATTATCATCATCATCATGGGAATATTGGAAACTCATTCTGAGCAGAAGTAGGTAGCAGCAACGTCAGGTCACTCTCATCGTTGGTTGCGTCTTAGTATTCGTACCTACCATAGTGCAGCTTCCTGTCAATAGTGGGAAAAATATGGCAATGATGGATGTTCCCCTTGAAGGCAACAATATGGGGCATCTGTATGGTATTGGTTGCACGTTCACGTTGCAACTGAGCGAAGTTTGGCCGGTGACTATTTTTCTTGCCAGTCAAGAGGGATGACATATGTTTTTTGTTGGCTTTATTTGGGGTTCTTGTGTCGCCTCTTGAGACAGGTGGTGTGTAGAATCGGTACCAAATTCGATAGTTTTCTAAATCTGTAAAATTAATTGTATTGTTTTCCATATTATTCCCGACATAAATCCCTAACGTGGCAAGGCTAGACTCCTTTGTTATTCTTTTGTCGCCCTTAAAGCTTATTCCTGTAACGCTTAGTTCATCAACCACTCTTACCATTAATTTAAGCTCACTTTAAAATCGAATATCAATTTCGAGTAGAGTGTCCTTTTAAGATAATGATTCGTCACAGATCCCTAATTCAAGTTTTATTATTCAAAGCACATTTCACTCTCGCTAAATTCACATGAAAATTCACGTTTTCACAGTGAAGGCGCGTACGCCAGCGCCTCTTCCAATCAAAAATAATTGTTTGCAATTAATTAATTCAACGGCAATCGGCTTGGCATATCGCGTAGGAGTCGAAATCAATTTCACACAAAGCACAGAGGAGTTGCTCTGTCACTCCTCTCGGTGGCACTCTTCCACGCAATTAAATCGATGTCCTTGAGGAATTATTCATCAGGCAAGCCTGTAACACAAGTAACAAGTTGATTTGTACGAAACGAATAGTACACGTTTCTATTTTTTTTAATTTTATTTGTAAATAAAGTCAGCAACTGTGGTCCTTGCTGATGATGGTGGGTATGTTCTTTGCTGATAATTGGGTTTCTTCTTCTTTGCAATTCGAAGTTTGCATCTATTTTTGCAATAAATGTTGTAGTATTGTTAAGCACAATTGAAAGGACACAAAAAGATTCGTTTTCCAAAAATATCACGTGAAGGTCAAAACGCAATAGCGAATTACTATTTGGTTTGTATTGAAACAAACTGTTTACGTGTATGTCTAGACGATGGCGGCCAGATTAGTGTCATCTGACTTGGAAATTAATTTATTGGGGCTGGTTGTCGGCTGTTGCTAATAAAGACGTATGCCTTAATAATTATCCTATGTATAAGCAACTGCGGTTGTTATAGTTATACGAAGCGTAATATAAGTGAAAACTACTACCACGCCTTCCAGGCAGACATGCTTTTTGGAAAATAAAACAACACTTAATCAATGTCGAATCATTTGCTTAAGGATGTGGAACTAAAGCAATTCATCAGCATCAAGTATCCTAGTATTATTTTATTTAATTTTTTATTACATATTGCTATACAGTCTGCGTCATATAATTTGATCCAAATTTTGACATTTGCCTCTCGCTTAAAAAATTATTTTAACAAGCAATTTTAATACTTCTTTAACATTCAAAAAATAAAGACTTAACAGCGAATACCACAAAACCTGGTTAAAAAAAAAAAAAAACTGGTCTTAAGTAAATGACACTCAGTGTAAAATGATATCAATTATAAATAATAACATATTTTTTTACATTGGAAAATCTAGCTAATTGTTTGGAATTAATTTTTTCCCTACTTCAGATGTGTAACCGAAAACTTGCTTTTTAATTGGCTGCATGTATAGTTGCAATTGAAATTAAATCCATACGAGAAGGTACTTACAAATAAACAAGGAATGCTCGTGGTGCGGAGATTTTTTTTTTTTTGCTGACTTTATTGTTCATGTGTTTGATTATTTAACGCAATTCTGGTAACCATGGCTAGGTAATCAACAGTTTAGTGCAACCACGTGCTAGATGTGGCCAAGTGTAGTAATTATCAAATGGCGCATACCATCAACCGCAATGGACCACCTACGCATATGTACAAGTAAAATTGAGTACCAGTATCAGTTTCGCCATCGCCATTGCAAACATATGAAGTGCACACATGAAGTACCAGCAATCTCATTTAATTGTTTTATAACATTGGATTGTATTAATTATTCTCAGCAGCAGGTTTAGGACACAATTGGAGTGTGTGACACGTGCTGTGTCTAATTACTAATATTGTACAAAAGAAAGGAAGGTCGATGTGTCTGAAAGGGAAATTGGAACATAAAATGAATTACATTTTTAATTACTAAAAACTGTTGCAAGGTGTTTGTCTTCAATAAAGTTTTCGTAGAAAAGGTATTTTTTAAGCATACTGTTCTAAAAGGAATATCCAACGTCGATATTCTACTAACCTATTGGCCCAAGATGAAGATTGAAAAATGCAAATAATAATGCTCAAAATCGCGTCAAAAATGTCATCTACTCATAAATTGAGATAAGTCACGTAAACTCCATCAGATCTTCTTTTTTCAATCAACAAAAGTTTTTAAGCAAACAAATCAAACATTCCGTTATATCCGTTGTATGATAAGTACTGGGAAAAGGGTCAACAAATTATATATGTAACTGTGCTAAATCTCAAGTTTCCATTTTGCTATGATGAAGCAATTCCAAAAATATTCAACGAATTTTCATAATTTACGTAAACCAATTTTTTTTGAAAAAAAAATTAGAGAATTATTTTTAAACTTTATTATAAAAGTACATATTTTTCAAATTTGACTTTAATTATTAAAACTCAAAAATACTTAACATACTGTAAATAACAAGCCCATACGGTTTTCCAGATATGTATGTAGTTTATAAAAACATTGGTACATTTTGAAAATTAATCAACTAATAATAATGATAGGTAATAATAATATAAAAATAATAATATGAGCTGAGAATGAACATACAAATCTATAATAATAATAATAATAATTGGGAGGCAGAGTTATAATGAACATACATATATGTATGTAGGTCAATTGCATCACCAAACGCAATTAAATCCGCGAGCCTATTTCGAAATACACCATCAAACCTATTGAAGGTCATTGCAGTGAGGGATAATGAATATTCACTATTGCAGCTCACCTCACAAGCAGGGCCATTCTAAGATATTCGACGCCCCTGGACTACTAAAAATTATGCGCCCTTCTTCATAAGAAGATACACGGGGTGACCGGCAAAGTTATACAAAAGTGTCAGAAGCTGTTAGTCAATTATTACCATTACACTAAACAAAAACATAAAATGCATATTAAAGATTTTGAATAAAAATTACTCATAACTAAATAACTAAAAATCACAAGAAAAATATAAGACCAATAAAAATTGTCGCCTCCAAAAGGCTTCCGCCCCGGCGCCCATTTAGTCCTGTGGTTAGGGTGGCCTTGCTCATAAGACTTTCCTTGTCCCAATAATGTAGGAACCACTAGTCAGATTATTACCAATTGCAAATCGAGGCCCATGCATGGAAGCCACCCTCATGAACACCATATGCAATACGTCGACCACAGGCTTCGAACCTATGGCTTATCGGGGGAACATTGTTTTCGGAAACTGAGGGATACATCATCGCTACACAATACAAAGTCATAGCCACTAGAAATTACCGAAAGATTGTGATCAGTGAAGAAGTGGAGGACAAGTGCAGACGGTGTGTGGAGAAAACGGCGAACCCACCGAGCACATCATCTCAGGATGTAGGGTATTTATTAGTCACTAGTGATACACCAATAGCTGGCGCTGAACACCGCGCTACTTCAACTCCATACGCCATACTATAAATACCAGCCCGTTCCTATGCTAAAAAATTATCTCTACAAGCTCTATATCTATTGGGACAGGTCAATAACACACGGACCAGCATATCTCAGCATATTCCAGCAAAGAGAGAAGTGGAGATATTTGATGTAGCGTAACGCAACATTTGCAACAAATGTCTACAAGTACTCAATATATGGCGCAGAGCGAGTGGAAGCAACACGTAACACCTATAGTCATTTCAGCCACGGACTTGGTGCATAGCAACCTCATCTTTGTTTCCACATCTTGTATCGTGTTGGATAGCTGTAACAATGTTA
The DNA here is from genome assembly GCA_949775065.1 of Brachyopa scutellaris. NCBI lineage: Eukaryota > Metazoa > Arthropoda > Insecta > Diptera > Syrphidae > Brachyopa > Brachyopa scutellaris. Next base: position 192,071,882 of record OX459112.1, read on the forward strand.
GAAAATTTCTCCACTAGTAACCACAACGACAAGATACTAAACGGCATACAACTTCGGACAATGCACCAACAGAGCCTTGGACGCATATCCCGGGATAGCTGTTTGCCAGCCTTTGAGCCAATTCGATTATTGGAAGCAATTAGGTATTTGAAAATGGCCACAATTCGCCGCTCATCTTAAGCGAAGTTCCAATTTTTGTTTTTGTGCTTGCATATCTTGACAAATGCTTTGAAGAGAAAAGCTTTGATTTCGTCAGACTTATGCTGAGTTTTAGAAAACGGGTTTTATTTTCATTTTCAAATACAAGATAGGTAGTCCATGATTCTAAGCCTTACCTCACTTTCTGTCACGAGTGGAATGATAAAATTACCACTTAATTCTTTTAGTGCAGCTTTTAATGATGCCAGATACTTTAAGAAAATGTGTTAAATAGCTTTGCAAAGCAATAAACTCAAAAAAAAAAATGAAAACAATTTCCCACAAACAATCGACATAAAACAAAATCCGTCTGCAACAGCAAAAAAAAAAAGGAAATACACTCATTCCCTAGATTCGACACCCATAAAAGTTATACGTCTGCCCACCGAATTAAAAGCAAATAACTTGCAGTCCCGTCATTAAATTATTTCTGTCGTTCATGTCGAAGGAAGCAGAAGTGAAGTATCTACTTCACATTTTTATCGCAGTCACATTTTTTTCGGGAACGTTTTTGCTTCCTAAACGGTTCCACGTCATAAAGGCAATCATTATTCATCTCCCGAGCAAAAAACGAGAGAAGCGCAAAACAAGACGTACATACTCGTAGCTGTATGTACTCGTAGGCACGGAAAGTGGACTTATCGTGAAACGTGACGATTAAAATACTTTTTTCCCCTGCTAGATGCTTTAGCTCTGCAGAATAGAAACAGAAAACCAAAGAACGTGGATGCGACAGAAAAGGAGAAGAGAACCCGAACCCACAGAAATTTCAAATTAACATGAACGCGGATGAACCTTTGTCGTCTACAGGATTCTGCTTACAGATGACATTAATTCATAATGGGATATCCTTATTCACAGATTTCAGCTAAGTTCAGCGTTTATAGGTCTTCCGATGGGGATGATTGCTTAGCGCTTTTATTTTGTTTTAAGACGGTAGACATAAAATTAAGGTTATCCATCGAAAATAGGTAATCGATGTCATCAATGGAGAATTTAAGAGAAGTCAAAAAGGTATGGATGCGTTATTATTTATCCATAAAATGATTGCGTGACTCTTGTTTGTTTGCTTAATTAGGTTAAATAATAGGTACTTCCTAAGAGGCTCAGAGGATATGAATAGGAAAGTAAAGACAATTTTCTCTTTCTTAATATTAAGAAATGTAATATCTTTTCATTTTATAGATCGCAAACTGCTACCTTATTTGAATATTGTATCTCAAACACCACTTTGGATAGACTATTGGAAGTGAAAGATCTTGGGGTAATATTTGATAAAAAGTTAGATTTTTCGTTACATATTGATTTTATTGTAGCAAAGGCAAACTCAATGTTAGGGTTCCTTGAAAGAAATTGTTCAGAATTTTCAAGTCCTTATGCAATTAAAGCAATTTATACTTCACTTGTCCGTCCTCAATTAGAATACGCCTCAGTTGTATGGGATCCACTTTACACGGTTTCAAAAAATCGAATTGAAAAAGTGCAAAAATCGTTTACGAGATTTTTGGTTCGACAGCTAAAATGGAATTTGCCAGAATTGCCAAGTTACTTCACCAGATGTGCCTTGATTGGTCTGGTTACCCTGGAAAAACGTCGCCTGGTGAATTGTATTATGTTTGTTTATGATATATTGTCTTACCACATAAAATGCCCCGTTTTATTAAATCATTTGAATATATATATTCCAGGAAGAAATATTCGACCCAGAAATTTGTTTTATATTCCTCTTCATAGATATAACTACGGTACTAATGAACCATTCACAAGATGTATGAAATTATTTAATGAACTTAATGTTAAATTAGACTTAAGTCTTACAAGAAATGTATTTAAATTACAATTAAATGAAATAATGAATATAAATTAAATTTAAGTTATATTAGTTTTAAGCAATCTGTAAGAGGAAACTCGATAGATGAATGAATGAATAAATAAATAAATATAAATAAATAAATATAATTCAATAGTTGTAGTGGAGTGACTAAAATGTTTAAAAGGCGAACTTGTGTGTGCACAGTGCCCAAGATTCTCGGAATCCGATTCTTGGAAAAGGATAGTCATTTGACGTTAAGTGGGTTTCCGGAAGTATTCGTAGGAATAAAATCGACCTGAACAGTTTCCTCCTTCCAGACTGGACTATTCAATTTAGGAAAAACCCTCTGCTCGATTCAGTAAACGTATCGAAATCCGGTTGTAGTGCCAAAGGGAATTCAACCATTGTATTGGATTAATTATTGCCGTTCCAGTACTCGGAAGGACTTCATTTCCTAGAAACAAAGACAAGTTACTTACATTTAAGTTAAACTCTTACCGCTACATCAGAAAGCACTTTTCACTCTTTGCTTATATAGGGTTATAGGTACTCGTATGGATGTTGCGGTTGTTCACATTGATACACATCAAATGACGTGGAGACGTTGTGTATAAGCAGATTGTCTTCCGATAAAATAATTTCATTTTGCAAGAAGCATGTATAAGTATATGTATCTGCATATACAACATTTTGCTATTCCAGTTGTATTGCAGTGCTTCGAAGAAGATGCAAAAATTAGATCTGAGTGATCACGAATAGGCTAGCAAAGTTAAAATATTCCCGCATTTTTGTTGGTATTTCCGCTGCAATTCATCACTGATAATGTTAAACTGTCAGATCGCCTGAAACCAAAGTATGTTCAACAAACGGTCGAACACGGAAGTGGGTCAATAATGGTGTGAGGTTGCTTTTCTTCATCTGCTGTACAGAGCTATTGAAGGATAATTTGCACCAATCGGATTGTGGTCGGTTCTCTTTCACCAATAAAACGACGCCAAACACACATATCGAATAGCGAAGGGTTTTCTCAGCCCACAACCTTTCAAAATATTAGAATGGCCACCACAATCTCCAGATTTTAGTCCAATAGAGCACTCGTGGTCTATCTTGGATTCAAAAATACCACTGTAATGCAGGCAAAATATGCAGATATGGTTTGGACAACGCTTCAAAAGCAGTAGGACGCCAGTCGCTTCCAAATTGTTTACAGTTGGATACCCATGCATCCAACGCCGATTACGAGCTGTCATTCAGAGCAAGGGACAAAATACTTAATTTAAAAAAAAAATACATAGAATACCTTAATTTCGAATAAAATTGTATCAAAATCTTATTCAATGATTTTTCACGTATTTTTTTTTTTTTTTTCGAAAATAATTCCATATGTGTTCATTGGGCTAGCGGACGCAATCCGGCTGTGATGAACCAAAATGTTGGGGCCTTGTGGAACTCCTGGCTGGATCGGTGAATGAGTAGAAAAAAAGTGTCAAACCGCGATATTGCTCGTCGACTAGGGACTAATGAAGGGAGTGTGCGAAACATTTTGAAATTTTTTTTAACTAGAGACCTCCATTGCTCGGAAAACTGGAAGCGGAAGACCCAGAAAGACATCCCCTAGAGATCGGAGTCTGATCCAGCAAATTTATTTAAGAAACCGGTCTGCACATACTAGGGATATTAACTGGTCATTCCAGGAGCAAACTGGGATACAATAGGTAAGTGATCGGACAATATCGATGTTGCTTAATGGAATGGGAGTTAATGCAAGGCGTCCTGCTAAAAAAAAAACATTCTTAACGCCGCGAATGAAAAAACAAAGGCTTGAATGGGCAAAAACTTATACAAATTGGACTCAGCCGAAAGGGCAAGAGTGTTATTTTCGGATGAGACGAAATTCAATTTATTTGGCCCAGACGGCAATGCGGTGGTTCACCGAAGAAAAGGTGAACGATATTTAGATAATTGCATTTTACCCACCGTTAGGCGGTGGTTATATAGCAAGCGCGTAATATATACAAGCGCGAGCAAGCGCTTTCAACTACAAGCGCTAGCACGCGCTGGCTTAAGCTTGTCGTGTGTTCGATTAAAATTGAACTAGTTAACGCTTCGGTTTCTGTTTAGTTCTAGCAAAGTGCACAATACGTCGCTTTTTTTAGAGGAAGAACTTTTATTTTTATTTTACAGACTGGCATTTAGATTTAACAAAAATGGACAATTCAGACGGTGACACTAGTATTTGGAAAGTGTGTCGCTATCATGCTTTGAAGTCTGCAATTTTAGTCCAAAGTGAGTTTTAGCGGTCATTTGGCGACATTCCTCTGAGCAGATGAACCGGGATAATGCAAGTTTTGTCTTTTTCCGAGCGTGGGGCAGTCACAAGACGGCCTTATCACCAAGATCCTTCAGTTAGCAGACAATCCACAAATCCACAAAGATTTGAGCTTATTTCCCTACAAAGTTAAAAAAAAAATAAGCAAATTGAATCCAGCAGACTTGCCGATGCGCTTGAAAATTTCCCAGAAGATCATTTAAATGCTGGAAGAGGACAATAATAATATGTAGAACTTCATTTGTATGCCTGATAAAGGCCCTTTTTATTTAAACGGCAATGTAAACAAGTATAATTTTCAAGCATAGAGTCACTCTAACTGCATCCAGCTCGAATCACATAATGGTGTGCAGTTTCCTCGAGCTGCATTGTCGGGACATACTTTTTTGAAAAAAACGGTCACACTGAAACGGTCAATGGAGACCGTTATTTAAAGATTTTGAAGAAGTCCCAGAACTTATCCAAAAGAAAATCCCTTTCAACTCTGTGTAGTTTCAGTAAGATTGTGCAACACATAGCCAGGCCTGTTAAGACAGAATTACATCGAAAGTTCCCAAATAAAATAGCTGATATCCAGGAACTCAAATTTTATACAAAAAGAAAATTATACAAAAAGAAAAAACCACAAACAACGCCGTTTCCGAACTTCGATTATTCATTTTTCAGTATCAATTATCAATTTTCGATTTAACTCACGCTTGCAATTGCAAATCAACTCACTGCAGAAATTTTACAAGCGCGTGCTCGCACTTGTTCGCGCTTACTCGCGCTTGAAACATTTTGTTACATAACCACCATGCTCTGATAAGATGCATTTAATTTAAAGTGCGAGCTCGCGTGGGCAAGCGCTTGTATTACACGCTTGCTATATAACCGCAGCCTTAAGCATTCCCCTTATATTATGGTATGGGGGGCAGTAACCAGATTTGGTGTTAGATAAAGTGTAATGCTTATGGACTCAGTAAATGTGCAGAATACCAAAAAATTATAGAAATTGATGTTGTGTCTACTTAATTCTTAATAACAACTTTGCTACCACTGCGATAGTGTGATTTTTCAGGACGATGCAGGTCTTGCCCATAGAGCAAAATCGGTAAGTTTTTTCTTGTAGTTGCACTTATAAGTAATGACATTTTGATAAAACGGTTTGCTTGAATAAAATGTAATTTTCCCTTTTTCATACAAAAGCAAACATATTTGAATTGTGTGGTCAAATTTCGACTAATATATATTTTTTTTTCTCTAACTAACAGGTTTTGCCATATTAAAGTAAAAAAGAAAAATGAATTTTTATAACATAAGAAAACTTTGATTATTTTAGGAAAATTGAGGAAAAGTAATAGTGCGAGGGTTTTTTTTTGTCCAGGAGTAAGTATAGACGAGTCATATAAGAATGCAATGTGGTATAAGCAGAATCTAAAGTAGACAATTATTTTGTTCACTGAAATTCCGACAGTCCTATACTGGATTTTCATTTTCATTTTTGCATTAAAATTGCCACGAAAACGGGGAAATCCTACGATATACCAACACTGTGGATGAATTCTGCAACACCATGGTACACACATAACACTTTAAGCTTTCGCACTGGAATGATGGAATAAATTACAGTGTTGGCCATCGTATACATTTCAATGAGATTTTTATCATTATGGCATTAATTAACATTTGCTTTTAATTATGATTTTAAATTTTCTGTGTTTGTGATCCTTCAACGAAGCAGTAATACTTTGATTCAAAATTATCAAGCAAAAACAAAAAAACAAAGAAAAATGTATTCCGATCCGATGATTAAAATTTGCATATTTCAATATTGCATCGACATGCGGATTGGTGGGTATATCTTCCCAATTACAGATACTTTATTAATTACAGTCAGGTTTCAGGTTCAGGTGTTTTTTTAATATTTTCGTTTTTTTCATTCTTCTCGTTGCAATGCGACATTAATTTTTATCACCGAATTCGATCAACCCGAATTGAAAGGCAAACTGTTATGTCACTGTAGATGTATATGCATGCATTGCATACATTAGTCCTCACCAACCTGCAGTGCGAGAAGAAAATCAATTTGTACTCCTGCAGTTAATGAAAATTGCTTCACACCATCGCGTATACTCATACGGGTACGATTGCCATCGTTATGAAGGCTATAATAGTATACCTTTACTAGACCGCATGTGAGAGCGAATGTTTATTTATTTTATTTAAATGAAAGAGAAATTCACGTTCAACGTTCGCATTCGGATACGCATTTGTATGTCGGTTTGCCTGAGGCCAGCCAAAAAACGACGACGAAAATTAACAAAAAATTACAATTTTCCATCGAAATTATTGGTAATTTGTTGAGCATTATTGACATTGGTGTGCGGAGTTCGCCAGAGCAATAATTTTTTATTTTAATTAAAAAGTATTAATTGTGGATGTGGTTGGTATATGCGAGTTGGAATCTGTTGAAGTAAAAAATCAGAGCACACAAAACAATTCACTCGTAGATGGCGTTTGCTTAATTAATTAAATCTAGCAAAAGTAAACAAATTAAAAGAAAATGTTACATACTTAAGTAGACTGCATTTGCAAAAATACAAGGAAATAAAAACATGTTTAGCTTAAAAGCTGCTACGGGCGATTTAATCTGCTAGTCAGGACTATAGATGAAAGGACATTTTTCCTCAAACCTGTAATTATAGACTATAGAGGAATCTGGGGAGCTACTGTCCGCTACATGTAAAAACTTGTGACGAAGGTGAAAATCTCAAAGACACTATGGTACTATTGGATTACCATAGTGTGACTCGAATACCACTAAAAACACCTCCCTTTTCAGGACCAATCTAAGATCGACAAATGATTTTTCTTTTTTTTTTGTTAATAATCTCATTGGGGTAACTTTTTATGTTCTAAATAATCCATCAGCTCGTGAGGCTTCGTTCTTCTTAGTCTCCGAATGTTGTTGCGTACATTTAAGACGGCCTCTATCTCGGAGTTTACATGTGTTTGTAGTCTTTGATTGTGCAATATAGCGTGCTTTTTAACTACTTCGGTAATCGTTTCAGTTTGCAGGCAACGGTGTAAGTCGCTGTTTTATATATACCATGGAGCATTTACTATTCCACGTAGGACTTTATTTTGGAATGTCTGAATTATTTGAGTATTCGTTTTTTTTTTTTTTTTTTTAAGCAGACATACATACGTCCAAGCAGGCTTAATTATCTGTTTATATTGCAAGATTTTGTTCTCAATAGACAGCTCTGAACTGCGTCCCAGTAATCAGTACATTTTTCTACATCTTATGTTCAAATATTCTCTTTTCTTTTTAATGTGTTCTTTTCACTCAACTTATCATCTACTGTCATTCCATGGTACTAAGCTGAATAAGCATATGGACATGGAGTGGTTTGGCTGCTGATAAATATGTGAAGATTGGTTATCTTTTTATTGGTGAAATTGTTGTGGTCGCCGTGGCCGTGGTGGTTAGTGCGTTGGACTACTACGCATGCTGCCGGGGTTAAATCCCAGCAAAAACACCAAAAAGTTTTTCACGGTACCACCTCTTTCGAATGCCTGACAAGCCATCAAAGAGTATCATTTGTCATAAGAAGCTTCTCAACTCGGAGTCGGCAAAAAACTGTAGGTCCCTTCCATTTCGTGGAAAAAAATAACAAGCACACACAAATTGGTTCTGTATAGGACTGCTGATGCCGTATTTTTATTTATTTTATTCTATCTCGGCGTTTACATGTGAGGGGTATAATTTCAAAACTCTTCTTTTCCACTTTTGAGAGTTTTTAGTAAAAAGAAAAAAGCTGTTAAAAGCTTCTAAAATTGTATTAAAAATTGGTTTAAAAGTTAAATTGTAAGTTTGGAATGATCTTTATCATTTTCTTATGGTTTTGAACCTATAAGATAAATCTAAAAATTATAAAAAAAAAACAATTTAATTTGGAAAAGAAGACTTTTGAAAATTAAGATTGGAATAGTTGACTTTTGATTCAACCTATTTAGGAAAAGAGGAGTTTTGAAAAGAAAGTAGATTTTTTTCGATTTAATTAATTTTGGTTTACTTTTAAATACCTAAATACCTATACCAGAATACCGATAAAAATAATTAGGATTATTAATACTGATTTCAAGAAATGTACCGCATGCAATCATTTCTCACTTTTTATTCCTTTCTTCAGCTTTTTTGGTTGAGAAAATGCGAACATTTCTTCGCCCTTTTCCTAACCCAACTTCGTTCACAAATTCAGATATTGCAACACTAATAGGTCTGTGCCCGTACTGTCCAAAACAGCGCAAAACTAGGCAAAACTACGAAAATCAGTCAAATCCTGTTCCCGTTCGAAGAGTTTGCGTAGTTTTCGACAGAAGAGAGCGCTATCAAGAGAGTAAGAAATTTCCCCATGCTGCCGATTTTAGCCCAAGAAATTTCTTTGCGCAGCTTTATGAAAATGTCAAATCTGTCAAACGTCATAAAGTTTTCGTTTTTTGTTGCTTGCGTTCCTGCACTTTTCCACACTTTTCCCTCTCTCTGATAGATTTTTACCCCACTCCTTGAACTTTGAGAATCTATAAATTTTAGTGCAGAAAGTACGGGAACAGACCTATAGTTTAATCCATGAATACTCTCAAAATAACAAAGAATCCAGCCTTTTCCAATGTCATTGGAATACACGAGCATAGGAAAAGAAGAGTTTTGGTGCAAATTTGCTTTGTATGGGAATAAATGAGTTTTGAATTAAACGACTAAGTGGAATACCGTAGATTTGGAAAAAACTTCACTTTTTAAGAACTCAAAAGTATAGGAAATAACAAGTTTTGATAAATTTTATTTTAGCCTCAGATGAGGGCCCTTCTTAAGAACACTTTCTCAGACTTAACTCATTTTTGAAAAAAAGTGGAATAGAAGAGTTTTAAAATTACACCCCTCATGTGTTTGTATTATTTGTGCAATACCATATAGCGTGCTTTTTAACTACTTCGGTAAGATTTCAAGAAGCAATAACAAAAAAAAAAATGCTGCCCATAACTGTCCCCCTAGATTTTTTTATCCCTGATATGTGTCTGGTTTAATAAAAATATCAAAAACTTTTTAGTATAAAATAAATTAATAAATTAAATTATTTTGCTTGAAGGATCGGTTAGGTTGTGCATTCTATCTAAAAGACAGTTACATATATGATGTTATGAATGAGTGTGAAGAGAATAATTTTGAAGCTAAACTGGATCATCTTCAGAGCTATTTGCTCAATAAACCGTCTTGCACGTAGGAAAAATTAAGAGATTTTAAGCTTAAAATTTAATTATACCTTAAAGTGACTGAAATAAGCTAAATAATGCTTTTAAAGTTGTTTCAGACAAGTACCACTTCATTAGGACCAAAAAATATTTTTGATCGGTTTTTCGAGGCAAATACCCCTATGTGCGCGGTCAAAAATATAATACATGCTTTTTTAAATTAAACACTGTTATTATTATTTTTATTTCTTTTAACTTACAAAAAAAAAAAGCAATTCTATAATACATTTTTTTTATAAAAACGACTTTGCCTACTAAAAGCAATTTTTCTCAAATTTGAGATAAGTAGGTCAGAACTTATAAGGAGTCTATTCAAAACGTCCTTATTAGTGAGCGCTTAGTCAAAACCGAAAATTAACGAAATATGGTTCTTTAAACTATCATAACTCGAAAAACGGGAAAAAATACTTTATTATTTCAAAAGCTAGAAAAATATTTTTCATTTTAGTACCTCATTTGTAGCAGGCACTAGAAGGCAAACCAACTAAATCTTTAACTTACTCTAAACTAAGCTAAAAGAAAAAGTTACAAAAAGTGCTTCGCGCCCTGGGCGAATTTCATTGGCGAGAAGCTAGGCTTGGTTCTGTATAGGACTGCTGACGCCGTTTATTTATATTTATTTATTTTATTGGTGAAGTTTACATAAGTTGATTTTTTCTCGTTGAGTTTTTACACCATTGTTGCATCCAATCTTTAACTCTATTGACTGCATTCTGCAGCTTCTCTGTAGCCTTCACGATGCATTTGTCTGATACTAGGATTGAAGTGTCATCTGCGAAGGTAGCTATCATCGCGTTATTATCTAACATAACATTATCTTGTATACAATAGATACAGTGTTGATGCAAGAATACTTCCTTGTAGAATACCTGCTTCAGTTTTAATTAATTCTGAATAGTCTTGTCGATAACGGACTCAGAACAGTCGATCCGAAATGTTACTCTTCAGAATTGAAGTATGTATGTAATTTGAACACTACACCTTTATGCCAAACCTTGTCAAATGCCTGAGCTACATCTAAAAATAGTGCCGAATAAAATTGTTTTTCTTCAAGTGCTTGGTCAATATATTCGTAATACGGTGCACTTGGTCAATTGCGAAGTGTTTGTTACTAAGATGATTTGGGATCAGTCATCTTTCTTCAATGATTTTGCTAAGCCTTTTGAGTAATAATTTCTCGAAGACTTTTGCCGATATTGATATAAGTGATATTGGCCTACAAGATGTTACTTCTGTTTGAGGCTTACCTTGTTTCGGTATAGCGATTGCTTAAGCTATTTTCCAATGGTGTGGGGTATATTGTAGCTTGAAGCAAGCGTTAGTTATACATATACATATGTACTTGATTTTTTTCAAAGCTGCGGGTGGTATTTCACATACTTTTTATTTCTTGAAGCGAGACAAACGGAATTTCCCCATCGTATTTTTTTTAGAAACTCTAAACCTTCTCGCACTGCCCTCGGCGAAAATGAGATAGTAAAAACTTGATAACTCATGAATTCAAACAAAACCCACCACTCGTTTATTATTACGTATTTTACAAGCGCAACAATCCGGGTTGATTCAAAATAGGTTATTTCCGCGTAACTTTACGTTGATTCGGTCCACGTTTTTTCAAGTTATTTTCCCGCTACGCACTAACCACTTGCGCTACCATTCCCGAAAGCAAGACTTGTAGTTACTCTATCCAATATTTTACTTAAGAACGTCCTGGGTTGGTTAACAAAATGTTCTTTCTTCATACCGTATCGCTAATACGACTGGAAGACAATTTACCCTTTGTCCTTAACTACATTTTCTCTAGTACCTATATTATGGAGTTTGTGTCTTATGTAGCTTTAAAGTCTTTTTTATGTTATGCTTTACTATATGCCACGAGATTGGAAGCCAATTTTTTATTTTTTTTTTTAATTCATTGCGTAATGAAAGCGGGACAGGACACACTTAACTCGGAAGCCACCTCACATATCATAACCTCAAAAGAAGAATATACGTACAACCGGACATTTTTTATGTATTCGTGTGAGTACGAGTATCATAGTCGTAGACAGTAAATTTTCGAAATCGTTTCGCACAAGCACTCATATGTATACATACTCGTACATGTATACTACTGATGTCCTTCGACGAAATGTGTTATTCTCTGCACCCAAACCTTGATCCTTTGAGCACTTTTAGTGATTGTAACGTTTACCATGACAACAAACGTGACATCCTTTTAATGATCCATCAATTCGCTATTCCCCAGCAAATTATAAAAAAAAAAATTTTATTCTCTGACAGCCGGCAAGCTAGCCTAAGTTCATCACAATTAAGCATCAACAAAAGTCCAATTATTATGTCCACGATCGTAAAAATCCCGAAAAACCCTACCCACTGATAGCCCCATCATGTCGCACATAATCCGGACAAAGAATGAAACGCGCGCGCTTCCCAACACAATGACATCACATTAAATTATTCACATTAAACATAGCTGCCGCTGCCATAGTCGTATTCGTCCTTTTGTGTCATGCGATGTTCTACGATATGCGATCATAAGAATCAAGCACCAGTACATTCACTCAATTCCACTTCGGTATACGAGGCGAATGATGGGGCGAATGGGTGATATAAAAACCACCCCTTCTCTCAAATAAAAATGCATGAAACACATAAGAGGAGGTCACCATTACGACCGCAATTCTGTGGTGGTGGTGATACTGTGTACCGAAATAAAAAATATATGTACATACATACATATACATACATATAAAAATAGGACGAAAAAAAAACATGTCCTATGTCAATCTCTGATGACATTTTCATTAAAATTGGTTTTGCGTGGTCGTTTACGATTGATTGGACTGTCAGCGATGCGTCCAAATTATGTCATTTTTAATACTCCCTGCGGATGTGGATGTCGGTTGTCGGGTTCTTATATGTGCTGCTTTCCCAATCCCACACAGTGGGTGAGTTACCCTTTTTTTTGTTTTCATTGAGTCCCCAATTGAACAGTGATTATGATGTATGAGGAATGGTTATAATTCGGGCCTTATCGAATAAATTGGGGCAGTTTCGCGATAAGTGCATACCGTTTCCGCATTTCAATTCCATTGGGGGGCCGCGCCGGTGGAAAATAATTAAATTATACGACGACAACGAATCATTTGTTTAACGCATAAGGAAATTGGCAATGGAAGGTGCACTGCTTGGACACGAAAGTTTCGCTTGAGAAAAGTGTCATCTCTGATATCGAGAAAAAAAGGCTTTGCTAATAAAAGACACAATGATAATCACATACAGTAAAACCTCCTAATTGGGACACTCCGTAATCGGGACGACCTCCCAATCGGGACAACCCATTTGCCAACCCTAAAAGTTTTCATACAATATACCCTCTGTAATCGGGACACCTCTTAATTGGGACACTGAATTTAACTTTCCTAGAACCTCCATAATTGAGCCAAGCCTCCGAATTGGGACATTTTATTAAAAACTTCAGGAAATATGACTTCTAATCGGGACAATTCGAGTTGAGCCTCTCAATTGGGACACTAGACCCGAAAAAAAGCAATTGTGACTTCTCTAATCGGGACAGTAAAATTCCATTAACTAAATGTTCGCAGCTCCATCTCATTCTACAAATTTTCAAACCGTTATATTTTTACAGAAGAGTGACTATATCGGAGACAAAAAACCACAGAGCAACAGAGTTTTATTTATTCTCATTGAATATTAGATATTGGTACCGTGCAGTTGCAGTTGTTATTTTGTGGATACAATACATTTTTGAAATTTTTTCGTATGCATACGCGTTGAATTTCGCGTAATGAGAAACTATCTACTACATACATTTTTAAAACTTTTCATAAAATAAATGTCATTTTATTTCATTAAGGTATGATTTTGTAAACGAGATAGGGCGTTCCATACTTGTTTTAATTGAAAATAGAAGTTTTTTCTTAAGAAGTTGTGTTTTTCTTTATTTTTTATACAAACTTCTATAATTGGGACACCTCCTAATCGGGACAGGAAAGAGTCGGTCCCATCAGTGTCCCAATTAGAGAGGTTTTACTGTACATATATCATTTCTGTAGTATAGGTACCATTTGCGGCTCTCATACTTGATGAATCTTAACAAATGAGGTGTCAAAAGAAAGAGAATTTCCTGGAGCAGTGACGAATCGCACTTTCACTTTATAAATTTAAACAAGCTGTTGGTTCCCAACAACGAAGGTAGACGCACCACACGAAACACAAGGGCACATCTAACATTGGTGTCCACCGTCATCGAGGTTGTACGTTAAAGTAGATGTGGATATGCATCCTAGGTTGGCTACAATCACAGCCAGCACATAATCCACAGCTAGTCCACAGTACACCGCACAATTAGGACACCAATTATTCACATATATTATAAAAAACACCTGACACGAATTAAATAAGATCAACAACCGATCGCGACGAATTGACCACCGGCGGATAGATCTGATCGGAGCTAAATGTCAGATGTGCAACGTGTCTTCGCAATGCATGCATGCTATCTCCCTCTAACACAATACAGTGGCAATGAACCATTTCACGGTTCCGAAAATCGGTAATTAAAAATGGCCGAATAGGTTAAAGAAAAAATGTATGTTAATGTAGGTGAAAATTATTGGAAGTATTGTCAATATAATCGAGTAACTCAACACATGTATACATAAATAAATTGAAACACCATTAAGAAGGTTATTGACCCTGGAAGGCGCGATCAGCTAGTGCTAGCAGAAACAAAGTGAAATCCGAGATTTCTTGGAAGGATGTAAAGAATATTTGAATTAATCGTTATCATCTCATCTAATATAAAACACTTGTTCTTAAAGGCGCTAAATAAACTTACTTTATAACGTGGTAAATTAAGTGGTTTTTATTTCATTGTCCATTGCTTCATCTAAGTACGGAATAACTTAATAAATTTTGCTTTGGGTAGCATCTCACCCCAACAAAATCAAAACAAATATTCTACCTAAAATGAACTCCCAAAAGAATAAACACTTGTTTGTTGTTTTAAAAGTTCATTTTAGTTGATATTGTTTGCAATTGATGCAAGTGGTAGTAGAAAAAATACATACAGTCGAATCTCCCTAAGTCAAACTTTCACGGGATATCAAGATTTGTGTGAGTTAGAGAGAGTTTTGGAAAAATTCGAGCTATAGAGAGAAACATTTATTTTTGTTTTAAAAAGTTTGTTTAATACAAAAAAAGGTTGATGTACTTATGTCAACAAAAAAATATAGCTTATGTAACTTACATCTTTTTTAATTGATCTAGCTTCGAAAGTGCACATGAAGACAGTTGAACTACCTAGAATCAACTGTTTTTCAAATTCTAGCTGGAATCTTACTAAAACAAGTTCTTTTTATATATGTATGTTACCGGCCAAACCCGATTTAAGGCCAAACTGGTTTTTCCTAAGTGTGTTAGGCCAAACTAGTTTTGAATTATTATTCAAGTAATCTAATTTTGTTCATCTAATTTGTTCATTTTGTTCATCTAATTGATTGCCTTTTAATTTTAGTTATTAGATTACTTGAATAATAATCCGAAACTAGTTTGGCTTGTCATGCTCAGGATAAGCTAGTTTTACCTATAACATATACATACACACTCAGAGAAAAATTGCATAGTAGATTTTAATAGCATCGTATTTAAAACAAAGTTTCGATAGTCTTTTATAAACGTATTTGAATATAATTACAAATATAGTCATCCTTACATAGTATAAACCAAAGTCCCGATCGGTGTCATATTACCTTTGTAGTAAAGGATCTCAAGAACCACTGAATAGATTTTAACGATTCTTTTGGTATAAGATTACTAATTTCTTTGAATTAGATAAATTATCGGTTTTAGAGTTTATGGGACCACAAATGAGAAAACTAATATCCAATTTAAAACAAACGGCTATTACTTCAGAACAGCTTCTCCCATGTGATTGATATTTATTCTCAGCTTAATTACATTCAATACGCAGATTTAATGACCAAAATCATATCTGTGCAATTACTACTTATAGACTATAAATAAATAAATAAATAAAAAAAAAAAAAAAAAAACTAGAAGCTGAATAATAGTACAAAATGCATTCCAAAGTCGTTTATTTTTAAAAAATTTTTTTAGCAGAACCTGAATCACAGCACTCAATGGCAATCGTGTGGCGTTGATGCAGAGTTTTTTTTTATAATTCTCTCATTGCACTCCTCTTCGTATTTCTAGCATTTGTTTTTGATTTTTTTTCAAAGCATATTGAGTGACTTTTTATGTGTATCCTGGTATCCACAGCACTCAGTGGCAATCGTGTGGAGTTGATGATGGTTTTTTTTTTTAAGTCGAACTCCTCCGATATGGCTCGACCGTTTTTTATGAAATTTTTTGTGTTTATTTGGTAGGTATGAGAATAGGTTGTAAAGTATATTACATCTCGCTAGATGGATCTGGAGTCAAGTTATAAATAACTTCTATATTTATTTTATTTTTATATATCCCAACCGATTTTGGTAAAATTTTCAGAGTACGTTTTTTTAAACATAGAATACAAAATAGCAACAGTGCTGTTACTCAACAACCGGTGGTTTTGGTACCTGTCATACAAAATTTCGTAATTTCAGGTGAAATGTGAATATGAAAGATTTTGGTCAATTAATATAGACAGACAGAAAGATAGACAGACAGACATACAGAGCGTCGGATTCTTCAAACTAAATGACAATATATGTATTGTAAGTAACACTATATTTTTTTGACACGGGCGAAGCCGGGCGGAACAGCTAGTTTAAATATGAAAAGATATTAGAAAATATGATAAGTGTAGAACAACTTTGAATATAAACGTTGTTTGCTTTATTTCAAAATTGAAGTCTACTCTTGAAATCATAAAATTGAAAACATTTCACTTTAACAACACTACGACTTTATTTTTAAGTTGAAAATATTCGATAAAAACATTTAGAAGTTATTATTTTCTTTCAATTATGAAACTAATTAAATCAAAGTCAAAACGTATTTAATTCAAAGCGGAACATATTCCTTTTTTAAAATGTGAACTGTTTTCCCAGTAGAAAGCTGACGCGTCTGCTCAATGTCGTATCTTGTATTCACTATGCGTGACTGCAGTCTGTTGAGTTCAGTAGTTAAGTAGAGTTTGTTTGTTCTCGTTTACAAAATTTGTTTGTTTCTAACAAAAAAAAAAAAAAAAAATTGTTGCAGTGTTATAAAGCATTGCATTAAATTCAAAAAGCCAAGTGACATAATTTGTAGATAAAAAAGGTAAAATTTTAGACCTGATTATTGAGCCGCTACATATGGACAATGATGAAGACATATTGTCTAATTTGCTAAAGGACTTTGAATTTGAGTGCCTCTTCGAAAGTCTAAAAGGTAAGTTTTCAAAATTGTAGTTGAGCCGGTAAAATATGTCCATAATGTAATCTGCATATGTATGTATCTATATATTTATATAATAATGTACCTACATATGCTGCACACATTATACATGCCTTGTCTAACGTTTTATTTTGTGTTAAATATATGTATTCCTAGATAAACGCATAACTTTCCGTTCTCTTAAGTACTTAATGGAAGACGATATTCGGGACGCTATAGAGGATAGTGGTTTTTGGCCGCACAATTTAGGGAACAACTTTTGTAAGGAATAAATACATATATATAAAATTTCCATGTACATTTTAAATTATAGGTAATAAATATTTAATAAAAATATTGGTATTGTTTTTATTTATCACACACATACATCCTATATACAGTATACATATGTAGCTGTACATATACATATGTACAAGAGTGCCATATTAAAAACGAAGTAATCTATATTAAAATTATTTGGCCACATATTTAAATTCAGTAACTGCCATATTTACATTGATCTTACTTTATACCGTTTCAATGCTAACCCGCATTTAATGTAAGTACCAACCGAACTCAATTTAAGGTAAGATATTTGTAAAGCGTATGCGCAACACATTTGAATCTACTATTCTAGCAACTTTGATTTCAAGTTATGTCGTATTTAGTTTCAACTGACTTTAACAACGATTTTTTCTTTAAAGTTGTACTGCTTTGATTTAACAATTTTCGCGTTTGGTGCCAAGATTTTACTTTGATTTGAAGTTGTTTTATTTGATTTTACGTTGTTTTTTCTCTCAGTGCAGATACAAGCATACTCAAATAGATTCATTGAAAAACCTCGTATTTTTATTTTGTTTTGTGCTAAACAAAATTTGACTGAAGGGATGAAAAAAGATGCCAATAATCGAGAGAATGTGTTTGAGTTAGAGATAGTTCGACTTAGAGAATGGTTTTTATATAGAAAATTGAGGGAAATGATAAAATATGGCGAAAAAGTTTGAGTAAGAGAGAAATCCGACTTAAAGAGAGTTCGACTTAGTCAGAGTCCACTGTATTATATAAACCAAAATGAAGTTCCATAAAACAAACATTCCCTCTGTCTTCTTAGCTTCACATCAGCTTAAAATAGTTAACTGGTAGTATGGCTGTTTATGGCTTCTTTTAGCCTGTCATCGCCTTCTATGACGCACGTTACGCGGAGCTAATGATTGGGATTGTTTGCAATAGCAGCAGAATATGTCACAAAACAGGACGAAAAGTTTTCTACCGTAACGGATGATGCCATGGAATCTCCTTGGTCCCTAAATTCAATGACGTGCATAAAATGAAATTAGCAATCAGTATTAATAATTGATCTCGACATAATGTCTTCAGTAAAATCTTTTCTTTCTCGTTTCACAAGGTATAATATTTCGACACAGCAAATTAAATTCGTCCTGAAAACTACACTTTTGACGTCACACCAAAAATGTCTTTAAATTTAAACGAAAACAGAAGGACGACTCGGACACATAGGCACACAGTCTGCCCTCTCCCTGAGATAAGAAATTCACAGTTACAGAGCCAATTATGGTTGCTCCCGAAATAAAATTGTGGTCATGGCACACAAATCTGGATGCCTTCAAAAATCCAATTGATCCACATTCCAACCACCGCCCCCCAAATAAGTAGAACTGCTCATTTGCTAACATATACATATGACGCCGCTGGGTGGATTGAAATTTAAGAGTTACTGTGCTGCTCACTGCTCACTCCATGTGGACAAATCAAATCTAATTGCATACACACTGGAATGTCATTACCCTGCTGCCGCACTGGTAGTTTCACTCGTACATGTGGACACAAGCAAACATTCGCCCGGGCTGTTTTCGAAGCCAGGTCGACGATCATAAGCGCAATTCCACATAACTATTTCCATAAGAAACCGCAGATCCAATTGTGTTAGTCTAACAACTTTACAACGACGAACAGAGGCGTAGCGCAAGCAAGGGCGCCCGGTGAAGGGTCCTTCGAATAAATTACTTAACCGCATTGTTTTATCATTGCTCCTTTAAGAGTTCAGGGATTCTCCAAAGATGACTCCCTTCTGGTCCACTAATCTCATTTTGAAATGAATTTCTGCTGCCCTCCTTCGAATGTGTGAGGAACGGTATTTTGCGGTCCTGGAGAAATTGGAAAGTGTGTATGTACGACTACAGGTCTTCCTACCGTCCAAAACTAAAAGCTAATCAGGGGTTGTTTTCTACTGCAGCCTGGTTACAGTTTAGCTTTGATATAATTGCCGAAATGTGGTGGTGGCGCTGCCACCCCCTCGTTTGCCAATTCAAAATTATTGCAACTGTAGTTTTGACTTGAGCATTTAGCTTCTTGTATGTGTGTGCGAAAGTCAGATACGGGGTCATGGACATAAGGGTAGCAAATTTAATTTGCTGCTCACCGCAGCAGCAACACAGAACTTGCTGCGTGCCGAGGGTTGAGGAAACATGATTACAAAATAGAATTTAACCGCAGCGTCTGGTCTTGGAATATTTGACTGGATCTTTACGGTCCTCGTATCGTACTATGGAGATTGTGTTTAGTTAAAATTCGCAGCACATACTCGCACATGCTTCGACTTTAACATAAGTTAGCCATCGGAGGGTTGAGAAAAGAAGCAAAAGTCCTTGCATCACAATGCATTTTCCTGAAATACCAGTAACTGAGTGACGATGGCTTCGAAAAGTTACAATAGCTACGGTGGGCAGGTGTAATTAAATGGGACCCTGGTTGAGGATTGCGGTTGATCGGTCTTTTGGAGACTTGACTTAGAACCGCAAAGGATACAGAACTCAGTGCTGTGAATAAAAAAAATTGGAACGACAGTGTAACCAGTACCTTGAGCTCTAAGACCTCACAATAATAAGGGAACATTGAGATGAGATGACTAATAGCTCCAGAATGAACTATAGTGCAAAGAAGAAGACCGATACTTACATTATGTACTTTGGGTGGCGCTTCAGCTCCACCATTTGTGTGTGCGTGTTATATTTTTGCACGAATGGAAGGGACCTACAGTTTTTTGCCGACTCCGAATGGCGAGTTGAGAAGCTCATTAACAAAGGATACTTCCTGATTGCTTGTCAGACATTCGAACGAAATGGCACCGTGTAAAAAATGTTTTTAGGTGTTGGACTCGGGCTGGGATTGAACCCGGGCAGGATTGCACAGTAGTCCAACGCACTTATCACTACACCACGGTGCCAACTGTAACAAACGAAATAAAACCGATGACCTCGGGTCTTTAAGCTGAATATTCGCACTGGCACTGGGCTAAAGCAGCATACAAAACTTGGACTGCTTCAGACAACAAGAGTATCGACTTTTTGGATATGGACTTGTTATAACAACTCTTAACCTGCAAACAGTGCATTTCGGCCCACCTGATTAAAACAACAGGACTCATATCAACTCATTCCTTAAGAATAATCTAGATTTTCCCGATTTAAGATGGTTCTAGGCCATTAAATTAATTCAATTATCGTTTCCGCACATGACTCACGAAAGCCACTTAATTGGAAAAATGCTTTACCATACCCACTCCTCAAAAAGGATAACAAAAAATATGGGTTTATAATGCGTGGTTACTTAAGTTAACCCATAACCTCCACGTCCTGTTGCCGTCAAACACTTTGTATTTGCCAACGGAATAGGTTCACACTCCCATGGTCAAAATAAAAACCCCAATTCCGTTCTATCTCTAGTGCTTTTAACCAATAATTTCAATTAAGAAAAACCCATCACCCTAAGTGTCCTTGCGGGTAGATCGTAATAAATTACTGCCCAGGCTACTACCATCCGGGCCAGGACCTAGTTCGATTCGATTCTAGAGGGACCGAAAGTCCAAGCTAAGTAAATCAATCTCATGAAATATTGGCAATGTACGATGGTGCTACGTATTTAAACTTTACACCCTTAAACAAGAGAACCCACTCAGAGCACAATAAAGGATGTGGAAAGGAATCGGAATTAAGATAAATTTCTGACCATATTTATAGGTTTTAAATTGAAATTAAGGCGAATAGAGTGCTTCGTTGGGCGCCAATATTTTACAACGACTACCTCTTCGCCAAAAATAAAACAAGAAAAGAAATCTCCTTCAATTTCAAAATGGGATCAGATGTGCTTCACTCGAAAGCTCACCACATTTTCCGAGGCTCATGGAATCTCTGCAGCTGTTCGTCCGTTAATATTGCTTTCTTAAGGGTACACTGAGGTTCGGTTCAAGAGGTCAACACATATACTTCAATTCACATCGGCTCGCTGTGGTCAACTATTTGCTTTAATCTGATTAGTTATTAGACTGGAAAATGTGTTGGTTGACCCATGGTGGATAAATGCCTAACCGCAGTCTAATTGGGGACCTGTTAACGAACTTCCTGCTACCCACACACACACACACACACGGTGCCATTGCTCCAAACCACCAATCATCGGAGTGTGCATGGTTGTGCCTATGGGTTTCCTTTGAACGCCAAATGCAAGCGGTTTCTCGTTGATTTTTCCCCAAAATTACGGAGGACCGCTGGGTGACTTTGGCCACAACGGCTCCATCAATCTAATTAGAAATAACGTGCAAATTTAAATTGTTTCCAGGTTCCAGGTAGACTACGCTGCATGTGAACATGTGAGGTTCGTTTCGGTTCGACATTCACTTTTGGGGCTGTTTTCATACTGCGAGGGTAAGGGAGATATTGCAAATGAGATTGCCAGAACCAGAAAGGCACGCATACACATACAAAGCATCATATGATAATGAATGCAAGCTCATTTGCATTTAATTGGTAAACTGCAGAGAAGGGGGTGCAGGTGCACAATTTCCTATCTGACGGGGGTTCGTGTTAAACTTGGTTCATTGCATTATCGGATACGAATGTAATCCATTTACATGGCGATTAATTCGAAGGAGGCAATGATTGTAATCGGTAATGCTAAATTGGTGCTTAATTTGATGCGGTATGCGAATGAAAAAACCGCATCAGGTGTAAATCTGGTACAACATTCCTTCTCGAAATCTGAATTCCCTCTGTGCGTATCTACCTATCTACGTAAGACTACAATCAGTCATCGATTCGAACAAAACACCTGAAATACCCGGGCCAGACCAGCAAATTCAAGACAATCCAATTTTCTTCCCATCAATCTTCGACTTTTCGTTTTCAAAACACCACATTCAGCCTGTAGTCCACCCCAAACACCAAACGCTCCCTGGATGACAGTTAAAAACAAATTCATTTCTCAAACAGAGACATCCGGCTGCGGTCGTCGGTATTCATGTCACTGTCATCTTTTTTTTTGTCTCCCTCTTTTTCTAAGATTTACTTTTCATCCTTACCTCGAGGTGGGGTGCTCAGGCTCACTCAGCACAGCCTTCAGAGCTGCATTAAACCTATATTATGACATCGCTGTCACTGTGGTATTCAGTAAAATATAAAAGGAAAATAGGGTCAAACTTAAGCAATTCCCGTTCCCCCTGCAAAACTAGTAGCGCCATAGCTTTTCAAGTAAGTGTCAGACTTGAATGTCACGCAAAGTTGTTCTTGCTGCCAGTGTTTTCCTTTCCTGATGTCATTTATCCCTCCCTCTCTCTTGCTCTGTCCTTTACGATAGTAGTTCTAGTCTCGGGGGTGCTATAGGTGTTCCGTCGTCCGTGTAATGTCCGAAATGTTGGCGTGGAACAAATGTATTTATTTTATTTTTTTTTTCTTTTTAAATCTTTTCAGTAACAGTTAGTTACTGCACATAAACAAGGGATAAAGAATAGGAGATAAAATATGAGTGAAAGTCCAAATGTAAAGGGAAAAACACCAGCACGACAGTAGCTTTTAATTTACGACACTTTACACTTGAGTGTTTTTTTTTTTTTTGTTAAATATTTTATGTTGTGAGTTTTGTTTCGAAAATGTAGGTATCTTGAAGTGATGAGAAAAGGTTACAGGTACAAAAGGGTTGAAAATATACCTGTATACGTATTACGTAAGTAGTTTACATTAAAATCTAACTGTTCGGGCTGGATTATGAAGATCGTTTCTTTTGAATATCTTTTGTTCAGAATCATTCCCTTGCCGATGATGTGAATGAGTTTCACGGTATCGTGGAAAACGTATATAAAAATGTATTTTGCAGCAAATAAAAGGGGTTGGGTCACAAACACAATCCCGAAAAGCAAAATCCCGAAAACCCAAAATTCCGAAAATCCCAAAAACCTGAAAATCCAAAATCCCGAAAATCCCGGGAAGGCATAATTCTTCATAAGCACATAAATATCCTACGTCTTCAACTCAAAAGCACAATTTTTGCAATGATGTATCTTAAGAGACATTCAAGTTTTGAGGTGCAGAAACAGGTATTCTACTCATTATAGCAGAATCACGTATCAGACCTGGGGAATTGGGAATTGGGGATAAGCATAAGATATTAAATCTTCAACATCGCCTATTAAACATTTTTAGACCTGCTTATTCATCTTTAAAGTTTTAGATGTCAATACAATATTTCAGATGACAACACTTATACACTATATAGAAGACCAGAGATTTCTACAGCCTATACATCATATGCATCGTAGCGCAAGTGGTTAGTGCGTCGTACTACTGAGCCAGCGGTCTTGGGTTCGAATCCCGCCGCAAACACCTAAAAAAAAGTTTTTCACAGTGCCCACCTCTTTCGAATGTCTGACAAGCATCAAAGAGTGTCATTTGTCACGATTGAGCTTCTCAACTCGCCGTTCGGAGTCGGCAAAGCACTGTAGGTCCCTTCCATTCGTGCAAAAATATAACACGCACACACAAATGGTTGCGAGAAGCAGGCCCAGGTTCACCTCGAGCTGTAGCGCCAACTAAGTAAGTAAACGTCATATGCAAAATACCAGGAGGGCCCAAGTGATGCTAGAAGTTCTTGAAACCTTCAACATCTATGGAAAACGAGAACTACGTTGTACTGTCGCAATTCTTATGAATAAACTTCTTCAATCTTTAAAACATATTCCTAACTTTAAAAAACGAAAAAAAAATTATTAAAAAACTTTTTAATTTTGCTATATGTATTTTGTAAAATAGAATATTAATATTGAATTTATTGAATTATATATATATAAAGAAATAATTTAAATCGTTTATATAATTAATCAGATACATAACTTAAAATCACTTCAAACCCAAATCTTCCAATGTAAATAACCACCAGCAGATAAACACTTTGCTTTGCAGGTAAACCGATTTAAATGGAAAAAGAGAAAAATAAACATATGTATATATATGTATGTACTTAAAAAAAAAGAATGTTTTATTTATTTAAAGTTTGCTATGTTTTAATATGTTAACTAAATTTTATTTATTTTTTTTTTTGTATACTTTTTATGTGATGATTGAGGTATCAAGATTCATGATGATGATGCAGAAGATGCAGATGAGAATTAACTATACATATGCGGTTTCTAAATTCATGTAAGCAGTCATGTAAATAGTTAAGGTAAATTTTAAAGATTTTTGATGTTGAAGATTGCCCTCCATCGATAAATAATCGAAAATCGTTACTCAAACGTAAATTTTCAGTTTTCTTGGAATGAGTAATAAACTTTTATGATTATTTAATGGTATTTAATGGTATTAATGGTAATTAAATTTCAGAAGAAACTCAAATTTCGCCTGTGAAAATGTATATATTCAAGAATTTAAGGAGAAAAGTTTTAGGCCTGACGCAGAGATGGCGTTCCAATCAGCAAAAATGTATGTTTACTGCCTGGGTGCACATGTCATTATGTATGTATGACAAGTTTCAACTTCTTCTGTCAAGTAGCTTGTTTACACGAATTTTTGCAGTAGACGTCTTGCGTGTTTTTCGTTGAATATGGTGCAGTCATCAAAACCTTGCTTTTGGGATGGATTAACCCCTAAGGAAATTCACGGTTCCTTTCATGTCAACTGTTAAAAAGTGTGCAGCTGAATTTAAACGTGGTCGCACGTCCCTCGAAAATGATCCACGTGAAGGACGACCAAAAACCGCAACCACATCTGAAACCATCGAAAAGGTGCACGATAGGCGAGTGAAGGTGAGTGAGATAACTGAGGCTGTGGGGCTATCGAAAGAAAGGGTGCGTAACATCTTGCAAAAAACATTTGGGATGCGAAAGCTCTGCGCAAGATGGGTGCCGCATTTGCTGAATTCCGATCAAAAGCAAATGCGCAAACGATTTTCGCAGCAATCTTTGGACCGATTCAATAGGGGTGTGAACGATTTTGTGCGGCGATTTGCCACCGTGAATGAGACATGGGTCCACCACTACACGCCAGAAACAAAACAGCAGTCGAGGCAGTGGATGGAAGCCGGTGGTTCAGCGTCAAAGAAAGCGAAGTCCTTTCGTTATTAAATGAAGAAGATGCTCGTCCAACACTGCCTGGTACTTTTTGGAATTCTTTCAGAAATAAAAACAATTCCTATTTTCAGATTACCAATGAAAGCTGCCCACACAAAACTCCTCTTCCTGCGTGACTTCTTTTTGCTGCCTTCTAGGTATTTGTTCAGCAAGATTTGTAAACTAGCTGCTCTAGGGATAAATCGCCTATAAAAATTTAGCATCCCCAAAACGCTGCTCAGCAACTCGTTTATTGTACACGGCGATGCATACTTCGTCATGGCTTTCACTTTTATTGACTGAGGCCGAATGCCGTCAGGGCTGATCGTATGGCCCAGGAAGTCAACTTTGGTTTTCGCGAAGATACTTTTGAAGATATTTACCACCGAGCCATTTTCTTGAAGTTTTTTCAATACCTCTTCTACATGTGTTCTTCCAAAGTCCTCAAGGCTATTAGCAGATCATCGATGTACACGAATCAAAACGAAACAAAAAAAAAGTCCTTTCTTTCCTGAGATCATGTCAGTAGTACTTGAAGCCGTCGGGGCCGTCCAGGTTAAATTTTTAAAAAATCAAATAAGATGTATGTGTGCGAGTCCAATGCGTGCTTCGTAATGTTTCTGTTTGAGTGTTGGTTTGCACAACCACATACGATACGTCAAGTTGTTTGAGGCTGTTGCTAGAATTAAAACGTCAAACCGTTTCGGATGAAGTGGCTCCTGTTTTGGACATTTCACAAAATACTTAGAATTTTGGCCTATCTTTTGAAGAAGAAAATGTTGGTATTTTTATTCATGTACTTCTCTTAACTAAATGATTATTTAAAAATTCGCGCGAAATTTTTACTATTACTCTATCTTATGCTCAAAAACTAAAGATTCCATTTCAAAATTAGATATGCAAATTTAAAATTTGTCTTGGCCATGCAAGCTAAAAAATTAAATATATAATTTTGAAATGGAATCTTTAGTTTTTGAGCATAAGATAGAGTAATAGTGAAAAATCCGTGCAAATTTTATACGTAGATAAAGCCAAATGCCAATTTGGCCTTATGTCCACTTAAAAATAGAGATAATGCCAAATTCGGCCTTATTTCGCTCGGCTTTATTCCACGGTACCCCTGTGTTTTTCGAAAAAATCATAAGTGGGAAATAATTTCACAAAATTTCTGGTTAAATTATTGCCCGCCTTCAGTGAGAAATAACTTCACATCAAAAATGTGTATTTAGTTCCCACTCGAGGTGAAGTTATTTCCACTGTTGCCGTTTTGGTGACTTTGTCACTATATCTAGTGGAATTTTCACGCGTTTAGTGACAAAACAAATTTCCATGTCACCAGATTTCTAGTGCTTCTTCTAGTTACTTCTCAAACAAGCATTTTTGTGGCATGCAAAAACATATTTTCCTTAATATTCCATCTCTTTTCAACTTACTTAAAATCAAGCTGTCTTGCTAGACACGTTTTTCAAGTTTCA
This sequence comes from Brachyopa scutellaris, assembly GCA_949775065.1. Classification (NCBI taxonomy): domain Eukaryota; kingdom Metazoa; phylum Arthropoda; class Insecta; order Diptera; family Syrphidae; genus Brachyopa; species Brachyopa scutellaris. The sequence continues at coordinate 192,098,770 of OX459112.1, forward strand.
ATTCCAATCCCATGAACATGCAGCCCTCCATTTTTGTCACTGAAATGAATAACATTTTATTTTTCCTACAATTTTTTTTCCTGGTGACTTTTCTTCAAAATTTCAGTAAATCTAGTGACTTTTGGAGGTTGGCCTAGTGACTTTTTATTTCAGCTTGCGGCAACACTGGTTATTTCCCATGTGAAGTTATTGCCCGTGCATTTATTTCCCTGCACCGCTAATTTCACTTTGGGAGAATCCCATGTCGGTTTATTAAATTGAATATTTTTACTAAACCTGCAAGATTAAATAGTTTTTAAATAAATTTAAAAGAAAAAGTGTATTTGAAAACATTCCTTATCTGCTCCTCAGACGCATGCCCGTATTTTTCTTTCTGAAGATAATTGTTGTTCTTCATCTGACAAATCCTGAAATGTATCTATGATATCCATTTTATTATTTTATTACTTATTCTAAACACCAAAAGAGAATTCCAAAACACAAATAAGTTCTGACACTTCCTTTTCGACATTCATGTCGGTATCATCTTTGATTTATTAGTATTATCTTTGATTGAAGACCTCGGGTTGTGGCAGCGCTCCCCGCTTTCCTTGCCAACTCATCGGCAAACTCGTTGCCTTCTATTCAGAGTATCCAAGCACCCAACATAGTCTTACCTGGTGTGCATTGTGCGGCAGCTCCTGACTAGTTGCGATTTGATAGTGCACGATTTAAGCGCCTTAAGCGCAGCCTGGCTGTCGATGTAAATATCAATATCCTTACCGGATATTCGTCTCATTTTCAGAAGCTCTGCAGATCTCTGCCTGAAAGACGTTGCAGGTATCCGAGATCTGGTTCCAAACAGAAGATACCTGAACCTGTACCGCTTGCAGTTTTAGATCCGTCCGTGAATTCTGCAGTGTCTGTATGCCAAGTTACTCTGTTGTTTGTCCACTCTTTATGCACAGGGTACAAAGTGTTGTACGTTGTATTAAAGTCAGGTATGAAGAGGGCATCATCTGTTCTTATTAGATAATCCATTTGGCTTTCTGTGAATAATACACTGTCCTTTGCCGCTATTTTTGAAAATACCTACGTTGGTGAGACTTAGTGTTGAGCTTACTTCAAGACCATTTCGTCTGTTTTTCAAATCGGCCATCGCCGTGTAGAGCGCAAGACAATGAATACATATGCGTCTTTAAAGTCGATGACAAATTGGTATGACTTGAAATTCCTTGACGTTGACCATTTAGTCTATCGGCGATATGTTGCCGATACTTTGAATATGATCAATTTATTGAGACCTCGAATCAAAGCTGCTGTCAGCTGATGGAGTTTCAGTGATGGATGTCAGATTTAAGTGCCCAGATATTATTTTTAATGTAAGACTCTATGGCCGTTGGTATTATTTTTTCGATGCTGAATTTACATTCATTCCGAATTAAGTTTTTTTGCGACTGTATGCTTCTATGCAGTCTGTATGCGGATATTTACAAAAACAAAAGATGCTTCGCTTCTTTTAGAAATGACTTCCTCCATCTATGCACTTTAAGGCAGTCATGCTCGAAACTTATTCTTTCCTGCCATTCATAATTTAGGACTTAATTTGCATGACTTCGCCAGAAGACAGTGTTAGTCTTCGTTTGCAATGCAAATCCGTGTCCTTTCCATGGTATAATTTGCTCAAACAATTTAAAACAAAGCATCATACAATTCCATTTCGAAATTTTCAACTCTCTTTGGTGGCCGCCCGTCACGTTTTTCAATCCAATTTCCCACTCACCGAAAATGCTCGACAACATTTTCAAATAAATGTCCTTTCAGTTCCTGTAACATATAAAAGACCCTTTCCTCCAACACCGCTTCTCTGGCCAGCCCTTTTGCATTTCCCATTCCTATCCTTCGCTCCTATGAGCCAGGTGCTAAACGGAAAATGGTGATGACAGATGATTTCCATTTCTCGTGTTGAACTCAACACGTCCATTTCCTCAGCGTCACACCCACCGCTCTAGAAGTGTGAGGGAGAGGGAGAGGAGAATACTTCATCTTAGGAATTACACTACTCTCGGAGAAACAAAAGGATTTAATTCGCTTTGCCATTAGCACGCTTCAAATGAGCAGGACGGGGTGAGCTTCTATTAAATCGTCATTTCAACCCTACACTGTTTCTGTGTGAGTGTGTGTTTCTGCAAAACTTTGTTTCCTACCAAAAAAAACCGTATTTGTATTAGAAAAGTCATAAATTTTCACACCTATACCGGAAAACTTCATCTTTTGATAGAAGGTAGTGCGGTGAGGTGATAGTTTGGGCCGTGGGGTAGAGAGGGTGATGATTACAAGATCCACTCTAGCTTGACAAAAAGTTTACCCGCTTTCTGAATGGCGCCATAGAAAAGTTGTGAAATCAAACAGCAACTCGAGCTTACACCTTCGCTTCGAGTCGCAAAACTACCCCAGTGCCAAAGAACAACACTGCGGAGGGTTGGTATGCTGTGCTATGCAGACGATGGCACTTAAGACTCAAGACCTTTTGGACACGAAAAAATTCGAAGAGAAACTTTTATGCTACTCGCTGCTGGTACTCGGATTCCGCAGGTTTTTGTTGATCCTGTGTGTCTCCCCTTTTCAACTTAAACCGTTATTGGCAAGCATTTCAATTACATTCAATGAGTTAGATGGTTGAGCGATTTATTACCCTGTGAAGGGGGTGGAGGCTTCAGCACACGAACAGGTGTGTAAAGGAAGTTTTTCGTTCAATTCGCTAGGATATCAGCGTCAAAAAGAGCATCGAACTGGTAAACCGTCTCTGCCCGCCGTCTCCTCGTTTGGTAAGGTTCGTTTTTTTTTCGATTGCGGAGATAGTTTGGTCGTTTGTTTTTTTCTTCTAGTTGTCTCTCAGAAGAGTTGCCAATTCATCACAGGGCGTGTTTGCACCGCCAACCATTTGCATTGTAACAACCTGAAGAGGACCTTTCTTGACGTGCTTCACGTGCGCTCTCGGTGGTGCCCTGGCAAATGACGGTGATTAATGGAACTCTGACACTCTGGCGATTGCAGTTCGGACCTAATGATGGTTATGAATTGGTTTGCCCCTGCAAGTAGGAGGTAAAAAATTGAGGAAAAAAACAAGGACTCTCTCCGTTGTAGAAGACATTCTCGACACTGATTACCGGTGTCTGTTTTCGACAAGGACATTTCGACATGTCGGGTGGTGGCCGTAATATTGTCGAGGTGGTCAATTCACAGTTTGTTTGTTTTTTTTTTTTTTTGTTTTTTTTTTGATAGTAGGAAATTCTTTCGCACAAACTCTTTAGCCTCTTTTCTATCTACCCCGCCCCCACATCCTTACGGTGAATTGTGCCAGATGACACTGCAGTTTGCACAACATCAAGAGTTAATGGAATCGTATCAGTGTGCTTCTGGAGAAATTAAGAATGCGATAGGATAATATATTTGTCACTCTCTGACATTTTGTTTTTCATTGTGAGTTAGACAAATGGATGAGTATTCAAATAAGGGGCGGATGGGATGTATGAAACGGAATTAAATATTGAAACAGTCCTTTTTGACGGGGCATTGTTGATTTATAATAGATAGATAGATAGATAAATATTTTATTCATAGTACAACGCATCATTACAAATTCGCTTAAATTATTGCACAGCACTGAGCACAGAGATATAACAAGAAGGTTGTCTTACTACTGAGAAACAAAAACTGTTTGGCAAAAATTCTTTTATATTCTTAAAGTTATAATGAACAGTAATGGAAGGAAAAACTATGACTAAAAACCTTCAATGAAATATGGTGTCTTTTTTAATACGCATGTATTAAAAATACCTATTTATACATATCCACATGCATATTTTATATCACAGATAATTATATAGTTTTATAAATATAGAATGGATAAATTAATAAATAAATAAGTAGCTAGTTAATAATACAGTGGAAGTCGCTTATAACGACCTCGCTTATTACGACCAGTCGCTTACCATTTCAGTTGGTTGGTTTCTTTATATTTTAAGCTATTCTACCGTCGGATATAACGTCGTCGTATATAACGACGGTTCGGATATAACGACCAATTTTCGAGAAAAAAGTATCGGTTTAGTCCCTTATAACGACGAAGTGAGAGAAAATTTAGAAAAAATTAAATACCCATATATTCATATGTATTTATGTGTGTACGTTAATCTGTATATTTCTTGTTCATTCCAGTGATTTTACACAATTTTTTAGTGTTTTTTTGCGCCGCCGATGATGATCGTTCTACATTTTGCAGCTGTGTATCGGTTGCATATTATTATTATCGCCAGGATAGCTGATCCTAGTTCTAGAGTTTTGTGTATTTATTTGAGTTAACGCATTTTACATAGTGATTATAGTAGGTAGTAGGATATTAGTTAGGAGTTTATTAATTTTATTTTCTTATGCAGCCATGAATTCTAGAAAACGTAGGAACTTTTCTGTAGAGGAAATGGCAGCGATTTTCTTCCGTTTGGAGTCAGGTGATAAAATAGCGTAATAGCACACGAGTTTCGAGTAATTTATTTCGTTAAACTTAAAAAAAAAAACAAATATTATTTATTCATGAACTCTGTATAATGTCCTTCATAATGTAAAAAAGAAATTAATTAATTTTCTCTGTGAATGTTTTTAAGTTTTCTCTGAATACTTATGGAGGACAGTCGGATATAACGTCCGCCGGTTATAACGACCACATTTGCTCGGTCCCTTCACCGTCGTTATAAGCGACTTCCACTGTATTAAATAATAAATAAATAACAAACAAACAGATAACAAATAATGAATAATAAATAATAAATAAAAAGTTAATAAATAATACGATATATAAATAAATAAAATAAATAAATAAATAAATAATTAAATAAATAAATAAATAAATAAATAACTAAATAAATAAATAAATTATACAAATAAATAAATAAATAAATAAGTAAATAATTTAATAATAAATTATTAATAAATCGAATAACAGAAATAAAATAATAATTAAGCTGGAAGACATTTATTTTTAGGATACGAGTTCATTGATGAGCGGATTTTCAATATCTGTACATTTTCTAAAGAATTTTTCATTTAATAATTCAATTTTCCTTGCAACTGGAAGAGCTGCTCTTTCATGCAAATCACTGGTTGAAAAGTGCCAAGTGGAAGCATCATCTTTAGGATATTATTTTGTGAAATTTGGAGCTTTTAATGTGAGTGGGTGCACAGTGCACTGCACACTTTCCCCAAACTGGGGCTTCATATAGTATTAACGCTTGCAAAAAGGACTTTGAAAATTGTTATTTTATTTTTCTTGCTAAGCAATGATCGGCGATTTATAAGCGGATATAGGATTTTAATTGTGATATTTACTTTATGTAGGGTAATTTTGATGTGTTCTCCAAAGGTCAATTTCTTGTCCAAGTATATGCGTAAATACTTGACAGAATCAACCCAAGAAATAGCAATTTTTAATATACAACTGGATAAGTGACAACTCTTTCTTTTCCTGGTGAAAAAGACAGCTTGACTCTTCTCAGCATTGACTCTTATATTCCAATGTTTGTAGTACTCAAATATTACATTAAATGCGGACTGGAGATTTTATTCTATGGTGGAGCAACACTGATTGGATGAGTATAGTTTAGAAGAGATATGGGTTTGGAAACTATTAGGCGAGATAGTTAGAGTATGGGTCAAGAGGAAGTCAGATATGAATGTGATGTTAATAACATAGGAAGTAAGGTTATTATTATAATTTTTCAAGGGTGAGATGCACCGCGACCTTAAGATCGATTGTGCATCCTACAAGTCCTAGTCATTATTCCTATTGGAATCGGTTAGAGAGAGCTTCGCTCACACCAAGCCTAGGTGAGGCATAGCGCATAGGTCACAGCACTTCATCCAGACCAATTTTCCTAAGAAATCGCAGTAAGAGATGAGAGTTGTAGATCCTCTGCTAAAATTTGGTATTCTCCCAAGCACTTGAATCTTTTCTGGGTCAATGCCCCAAATTCAGACATTATGTGTTTTGGGGTTTCACTGGACTCATTACAAAATCTGCCTGTATCTTCATCTAATATACCTAGCTTCCTGAGATGTCCCTTGAGTTTACAATGCTCCGTAAGGAACGCAGTCAGGATGCGGAGTTTGTTTTTGTCAAGGCTAATGCAAGCTTTGAATCTCTTCAAGTTGTAATTACCCCAAAAGTTTCTTCGCCTGTCTTAGGCCCTGATTTTATCCAGGGCTTAGTCCTGTTTGTCTTCTCCAGTGATCGGAGCTCCTCTTTTATGATGTGTTCCTCTACGCCGCAGAAGGGTTCAGAGCCCACAGAGGATGTGGCAGGCCCTTTTCTGGCAAGTTTGTCCGCCTCTTCATTACCTTCTATCACCAGGTTTCCTGGTACCCAGTATATGGTGACGTTGTTTCACTCGCCTAGTCAATTTCGTTTATTCCCAGACACTTCTAGATTCTGTGATCTGAGCCCTTATTGCCTTGATAGCTGCTGACATTATTGCGAGTCTGTTCAGGAATGAGAACATCTGTCGATAACACAGATTTCAGCCTGAAAAATGCTGGTGTACCTACCCATGGGTTCGAATAGTTTAGTTTCGGGCCAAAACAGTCCTGCCACCGTTCCTTCTTGAACCGTCCGTGTACCATTTAATGGCATGAGTACTCAGGCTGTAGATTCTAGATTCATTGCTCTTGTTCTTTTTTCTACTAAGATTGGTAAGGTTATATACTTGGTATGTTTAATGCCGATGTGTCATCTGGAAGGTTATCAAGGATAAGGAACTGAGCTAAAGTATGCCATCTAACTGCGAAACTAACACTTGATTTTAGTCTGTAATACGGCTCGCACTAAGATTTCCCATTTTCGCTTCCTATTAGATGAGATGGCAAGATTTAGTAAGTGAGAGCTGGTGGAAAAGGTTTACAAAATTCCAGAGTTCTCTTACTAAGTCTAGTCTTCGTTTTCGAAGGACGTCTTCTACAAAACAGCACCTCAAATTGACTCCAAGTCACTCCTTTGTTCTCTATCATCCTTCGAAAAAACCAGTTAACTTTCTAAAGACCGACCCATAAAAAGGACACCACCCCAGCTACGCAAATATGACAAAAAAAAAACTTTCAACATTTCAACACGGAATTGCTCGTCCGTAACGGGAAACATTCACCACCAACTCATACTCATTTCGAATGAGTTATTTTTATGTTTCAGCACTTGTAGACATGCACATATTCGTACACATGCATTTATGGCAATTTCATATCGAAATGCATAATATTCTGTTCGACATTCACTGCTGCAGTGCTTAAATAATAGATTCACCAAATGAAAGGACGAGGTCCTTTTTATACTTTTTTGTTTTTTTTTTTTTTTATTTGGAAACTGATTTTTATTTCGAATGTAAAATAGATGTAAATGAAGGTAATTTTCTCGAAAGCGGCAGTACGGCAAATTAAGGACCTTGTTTGCTAGAAATGCTCTCGCCACCTCCCTCCATTAAGGTAGTATACTCTGCTGGGTGTGTTCCTGTTCAACGAAATCTCCAGAGAATTCAGAAAATTTCACAGCAGCCAATATGCATCGCACCCTGGTAAGGGTAACGCGCGGCTTCCGAAAGATTTATACTTTATTGATGTAGTCCTGCAGGACTTATGAAATGCAGTGGAACGGGCGGGAGTGGTACTTCATACTCGTGCATCTGTATTGATCGGTGAACAATAAAAATTGTGTTTAACACGAAAAATGAGGTTTGCTCTGTTTTTTTTTTTTGTGTGTGGCACTTTTCTTGCGAATTCTTTTGTGTCCTTAATTTATTTAAAATTTATTTTAATGGCCAGACATCCGGTTGAACTATCATTGGTGCTGTATATTATTCGCCATTTGACTCGCGGGACTCATTTCGGTGGCTAGAGATGGAGAAAAAGGACTGCAAAACGCAGTTGGTTCGCTATCATTGCTGCTGCTGTTGATGATGCAGACGATGATGATAATGATGACAAAGAACAGCGCAATAAAAATTCCATTGGCACTTCGGTAACCCGCTCTAGATGCACTTCGTGCACGATGGCGAGGACTCTGATGCTTTTAGCAATTAACTTAAATTACGCGTCCTTTGGGTGTTGTTGTCCTTATTATTTGCTCTCACCCTTGTACGAGTATGTGGACAAGAAGATTTTAATTTTTTTTTTTGTTTTACGTTTTTGCACTTTTTTACGAGCGTATAATCATCGATGAAAAGAAGTCGTTAAGAATTCATCAACGCATTTAATGAAATTCCTTTAATTTATTGCTAAGCGCTCTGCGGGAGATTGGTCTGATAATGGTGGAGTAACTTGGTAATTGGTAGCGTGGACGACTTGGTTTAAATACTCTTGAAGAGCTTTAAATGGTGGTTTTTAGGTTCAGAGTCTTTAATATTCAAAATTATATTCTGTTCGAGAAAAAAAATAGAAGCCGTTTTCTTAGACCTGCAGAGAGTCTTAAAGACGATTAAGCAATTTTAATAAAAAAAAAACTTGAGAAATACGGAGTTAGACGAGAGAGAGAGAGCAACTACAGTAATTTAGGAAATATCTTTCCAGCAGAACGCAGAAAACCAAAATGGCTATAAACGTCAAGTCCTTTGCCAGTAGTATTGTCAGTTGGGAGTACCGCAGGGAGCAATTCTTGGAACTCTGGTTTTCAACATTTACATAAATGATATTGGGAAGGTGCTGACGCAATTGAAAATATGCCACTTTGCAGACGTCTTTAATCGACGAGTGCGACCTGAGGAATCTAGAGAATTATCGTAAGATTTCAATTAAGACTAAATATTTAATCATTAATGGAGTTTCAAATATAGACATTGTAATTAACGGGGAAGTAATTGAAAAAGTGAATGAGATTTCATATTTGGGGTTGCTATCGATAAACAATTAAAGTTTGATGATCAATTCACTTACGTTTGTAAGAAAAGAGCAAAAAAAATGGATTCTTTAGAAGAACTAGAAATTAAATACCAATCAAAATTTATAAAGCCTCATTTTGAATATTGTTCAACAATTTTGTTCTTGGGTCCAACTCAAATGAATGTTTCATTAGATTAGGTTTTCGAAAATTGATCGTCAAATTGATCGTAAAATTATCATCAGTGCATGTAAATAATCTGCGAACGTCAAACTGCAAACGCTATTATTTTACTCTGTGAAAATCTTTGTAAACAAAGTTTGATGTTTGCAGACGAAATGTAAAATGGCGGCTTCGCGAAAATCTGTGCAATTTTTTTTATTTGAAAATCTCACAGTTCCTTCAGGTAATACCTACAATGGGAAAAAAAATGTGCAAAAGGGCACCGTAGCGCAAGTGGTTAGTGCGTCGGACTACTGAGCCAGCGGTCTTGGGTTCGAATCCCGCCGCAAACACCTAAAAGTTTTTCACAGTGCCCACCTCTTTCGAATGTCTGACAAGCATCAAAGAGTATCATTTGTCACGATTGAGCTTCTCAACTCGCCGTTCGGAGTCGGCAAAAAACTGTAGGTCCCTTCCATTCGTGCAAAAATATAACACGCACACACAAATGGTTGCGAGAAGCAGGCCCAGGTTCACCTCGAGCTGTAGCGCCAACTAAGTAAGTAAGTAAAACAAAAGAAAACGGATCATGAAAAGAATACTGATTCTGAAAATGTGTTTCAATTCAATTCAATTCAATTTAAATATCTTACTTTTTGTACTTCGCAATCGCAAGCCAAATTTATTATCTGCGTTTCTGCAATGCAAATGATGCGCAAATTATGTTTTCAAACAAATGACATAAGCAATCTGCATTATCGATCACCATGCTAATGCAGTTTGATTTTGCAGTTTTTTTCAAACAAACGACTTTTGCAACTTGCGTTTTCGAATACGCTGCCAAAGAAATTTTGATGCAAATGACTTTTCCGAAAACGCTCATAGACTGCAGATACTGCATAATAAAGAGATGAGGTCATTTTAATGTGCAATACTTTTCAACCAATTAGGTCCATGTTAGATACCAAAGACAGTAATGAATGCTTTAGTATTTATATCCTCCTGAGAACCGGTGTGCAATATGGACATCAAGTTTTTTCTGCATAAAAAATGTAAGAGGTAAATTTACGGTTAAATTCCAATGTACATTGTATTGTGTACATTCATTTAAGGTTTAAGCATTGGCAGCAGTGAAATTTGTATCTTTTAACATATGTATATGTTTCTAAGTGTATTCTTTCCTTAACCCTTATGTATGTGACGAGGTACCCGGGTACCTTTTCAATTTTCAAACACCAATTATATTACTTTAATGGTTAGCTATACGCAGTCTATGAGAGCTCCTAACTTTATGTTTGGTACATATTTTAATTAATTGGAAGTCAGTAAGTCGAATAGGAAGATCACTGTGAACCAAAAAAAATTAAACACCTTAAACCGTGTGACAAGGTACCTGGGTACCTTTTTATATAAGGGACGTATTTACTAAAAAATTACAATTCGTTTGGACTGCAAATTATTTACTAAGAAACAACACGTAACGACTGTCAACATATACTGATGTATTACACGGTTGTTTTTCAATGCATAGTATGCTATTTTTAATTTCAAAATGTTCATATGATTTTCGTTTTTCGAGAAATCAAAGTCTGCAAGTAAAGGCATAGTAGTGTCGTCAAAACACATTAACCGTTAAAAAAATAAAAATAATAAAAAACAAATGATGCAAAAACATAAATATACTATGCATGTGAATGATTTTTGATCTAATTGCCATCGAAACATAAAACAAATCGTTAATATTGAACTGAATTCATATGAAGGTACCCGGGTACCTTGTCACACGGATTAAGGTGTTTTTTTCTTCCCACACATAAGGGTTAAAACCAGAACAATTTTTTTTCTTTTAGAATACGGCTATCTTAAGATACGGTTGCCAGAAATATTTTGAAGAATCTATTTAACGAGCATGAAAATCCCGGACTTTCCGGACAAAATTGGATCCAAAAAAGAGTACAAAACAAAGAAGACCAAAACGCATGTATAATGAATATAGCTGCAACTTCTGATCACCAAAATGAGAAATCACACGACCAGGAAATGACTCATGCAGTAGGTAATTGAATTGTTTCTCGGGGTATATGGCATGTACCAACGTCTTGTTGAAACCACATCTCATCCATATCCATATTGCTTTTTAGGCACAAAAAAAATATTACACAACTTAATATACAATTGTTTTTTCTTCAAAATAAACTAATAAAATAAATAAAAAATTAATTATTTTGTTAGATATAGACAATGCATAGTATATTATACCCCCCTTTTCTCGGAAACCCCCACCCCACTTTTTTAAAGGTCGAAATGTACTCTCAGATAAGCCCTATGAGTGACCATAAGTAACATCAAACACATGGTCATTCTGGTTTTAGGTTGGGTCTCAGTAGGATATTTAAAATTTAAAATAATCATTTACCCAGATATTAACTTACTTTAAGCGGCGCTACAGCTCGAGGTGAACCTGGGCCATGCTTCTCGCAACCATTTGTGTGTGCGTGTTATATTTCTGCACGAATGGAAGGGAGATACAGTTTTGTGTCTACTTCGAACGGCTCACAAATGATACTCTTTGAGTTTGAATGCTTGGCAGTCATTCGAAAGAGGTGGCACCGTGAAGAAACTTTTAGTTGTTTGCTGGAATTAAACCCGGGGCAGAATGATTAGTAGCTCAACGCACTAACTACAACGCCACGGTGCTAATTAAGTTACTACTGCTACTTCTTTCATCGTTTTAATCGTTTATTTAAACGTTTGTTCTTAAGTAATTCAGGGATTTGATCTTATGTTTGAACCATATCACTGACTTAAAAAAAATGAGCGCCTTTGACAACTGATGTCTAAAGTGCCACGATCTCTTCCCATAACCAAATATTACGATTAACTTGAGCCTAAACAAGTGGAACTGGTTTATAAACCTATCCAATATTTTTAAATCAAAATTTTTGTCAATTGGTCGAAAACAGAGTTCAATTTTAATTGTCACACATTGGTATTGACCGTCCAGCAAGGCTTAGTTATGCAGTAGAATTTGTTAACACAGGGATGCAATATCCTCAATCCGAAATTCAAGATCAGCACCTTTTCCCGTCAGTCCAACCGCCACATATGTATGTGGGATTCAGGACCAAACATAACATAGACATACTATAAAATCGCACGACAAAACGAAACGCTATACCAACCAGTTAGGCAGTACATAATGTGACCACATAACAAATTACATACAGAACAAACTATGTAAAACGGCAACGAACGAAAACGGTAACGAACAAACGAGAATAACCTTTCCCCTTCCATTTTCAAACATAGAATCATGTAAACCAGCCAGTGAAGTAGAGTAGCTAGATCAGAAGTCATTAAACTCTCAAAGTGTTCAGTAGTGCGCGCCACCAAACAAACGATTAGATTAAATAAAAACCATAAGTGAAGTCAATAAAACATTGAATTTTATACTAGAACGTAAAAGTATTGTGTTTCATTTTAATCGCATAAAAGGGATCCTACAAATCTGGGGGCTCAACCGAGATCCCAAATACACATAATACGCATTGAGCTGAAAAAAAAAAGCCAGACGCGCAAGTAAATATAACTAGAAACGTGTGAAAAGTGGCTAGTGGAAAAAAAAAAATATAATAAGATTAATAAAGGGCATCAACCCAAAAGCGGTCGACACACCGATAATTTAAATTAATTGCAGTGATAATTGTCCAGCGCATACGCACACACGAAAAACGGTGAAAAGTCGAACCGTGGTTGCATGCTCCAACGTACAGTACACGACAGTTTTTTTTTTCTCGCCGTAACTAAAGAACGGCACATAAAAGCAAAGGAAAATTAAAACAATAAAGTAAGTGTGCGTGCATAGTGACGATTTCGTTTCGCATATATGTAAAAGTTGCGAAACCGAAATCCAAGTGCGACGGAGAAAAAAGAGAACTGCAGCAGCATAAAAACCAGTCTAGAGAAGGGGAAGTGACACCGCAGAAGACATCGCAGAAAACATCGCAGAAGACAACGAAGGAAAAGAAGAAAAATAAAATACTGTACTGCACGTTTGTTTGGTGAGGTAAATTTTTATACATTTTTATCGCGGCTGGTAGAATTTAAAATTTTAAGTATTACTATTTGTATTGAGATTTTTTTTGATATCATTGTTTTTGAAATTAAGAAATTAAAAGTAAAGAAAATTTTGAATAAATTAAAAGTATAGAAATTTTGAAAAATTAATAGTAGAAAAGAAATAGAAATTATTGTAATGAATCTGGAAGGGGTATTAGCTCTGACTGTAGAAGGACTACGTAACAAACTGACGGAACTAAATTTACCAACGACAGGACTCAAGGAGGTATTACAAGACAGACTTTTGGAACATTTTGGGCTATTCCGCGACGCCGAAGGCAGTGAATCCGATGATACAGACTCAGTACCGGCAGTGGAAATGGGGAGGGGAATATTTACACTTCGCGATATCGAAGATTCTCTTCCAACATTTGATGGGACAGGTCACTCTGACGTCGAAGAATGGCTATTGGTGTTCCAAGAAACTGCGGTAACAGTCAAGTGGAACAACCTACAAAAATATATCTACGCAAAACAGCTGTTGAGGGGAGCGGCCAAACTCTTCATCCGTAGCCAAACAGGTGTTAGAGACTGGGCATCGTTGAAGAAAGTCCTGGTGGAGGAATTCACAGCTAAGTTGTCGTCGGCAGAGGTGCACAACCTTTTGAGGAATCGCCGTAAGAAGTCGTCCGAAACATTGATGGAGTATTTGTACAGTTTGATGGAAATAGGGAAGACTATTTCTCTGGACGAGGCGAGTTTAATTTCATATTTCGCGGAGGGCATACCGGATTCCAGATCGAACAAGTCTATTCTATATCAGGCGGGAACAACGAAGGAACTCAAGGAACAAATCAGAGTTTATGAGAAGGTTCGCGGGCAGACCCGGTCGTCATCATACGCCAGTGGAAGCCAACAACCATCATGTGTCCCGGCGGTGAAACAAGAAAGAGTCGAACGGAAATGCTATAAGTGTGGAGATCAATCACACGTCGCCAGGGATTGTAGAGCCAGAACATACAAGTGTTTTAAATGCGGACAAGTAGGCCATAGGTCATTCGAGTGTGGGAATGCTGATCAGCCAGGACCAAGCGGTCGTTCAGGATCAAGTGGTCAGCCAGGACCAAGCGGTCGTTCAGGACCAAGTGGTCAGCCAGGACCAAGTGGTCAGTCAGGACCAAGTCGGCAGCGAGCACGAGAGGAACCTGAACGCGTCCAAACTGCAACAACAGAGGAAGCGGTGAATGTTCCTGAAGCTCGAATCAATCTGGCAGTAAGTAGTAATCGCACTTTCAAAGACATTGTTGTGAAGGAACAAAGTATATCAGCGTTATTAGATACGGGGAGTGATGTAAGTCTCCTACGCTACGACACACTGTTGACGCTAGAATACGCAGAGCTAGGCATCGATAAAAAATCCCTGTTAGGTTTATGGCGAAATAGAATCATCACACTAGGTAGCCTCAAAGCAGATATCGAAGTAGATGGGGTCAAGCTAGAAATTATATTCCACGTAGTGAGGGAGCAGGACATGTTTTATTCGGCCATCTTAGGCAATGACGTGTTAAAGGACGTTGACATGGAGATAACGTCGGAAGGTGCGGTGTTCAAGGAGAAGCAGATGATAGATAAATCAGCTGTTACGGAATTGATGCAGGTGAAGAAAGTACAAACTGGGGAATGTAGCGGAGATGCTGGTGAAGAACACAATCATGGTGTTAGTTTGGGCGAAAGCCTTGCAGGCACTTGTCTTAGTGCAAGAGGAAGAAGTCGTGAGTACACTGCCAGTCGCGTCAAAGGTGGACATGGACTGGAAGTATTCGAACTTGAGGAACAGTTTGGAACTTTATGCCTGGCAGCTGAAGAAGGAGGATTCAAAAGGGAACGAAGTTTGAACCTAGAGCATCTGAAACACAGCATAAGAGAGGAATTAACAGCGATGATAGACGAATATGTCCCGCGGAGGGGTAGGAAGTCCCCGGTGGAAATGAAGTTGATATTAACTGATGAAGTGCCAGTTTATCAAAGAGCTAGACGACTTTCATATGGAGATCAGAAGATCGTTGAAGAGCAGGTAGCAGAGTGGTTACGAGATGGAATTATACAACCCAGTTCATCGGAATACGCGTCGCCTATCGTGTTGGCACAGAAAAGAAACGGAACCAAACGACTTTGCTGTGACTACCGAAAGCTGAACGAAAAGATTGTGCGCGACAATTTCCCGATGGCACTGATCGACGACGTGATAGAGAAGTTGCAGAGTGCCACTGTTTTTACGACACTGGATTTAGAAAATGGTTTCTTACATGTGCCAGTTGAGCGCGGTTCCCGAAAGTATACATCATTCGTCACACACAGCGGACAGTTTGAATTCCTATATGTACCCTTTGGTATATCGAATTCGCCAGCGGTGTTCTGCCGATATATTTTCGCGGTGCTGAGACAATTGATACAGGACGGAACAATAGTCGTTTACATGGATGACATAATTATTTCCGCTAAGGATGAAGATGAGAGCATCCAAAGCTCGAAAAGGTGTTAGAGGTCGCATCAGAGAACGGGTTACGTATCAAGTGGGAGAAGTGTCAATTCATCAAGAGGAAGATAGAGTTCCTGGGGTATATAATAGAGGACAGCACTATTAAACCGTCAGCAGAAAAAACGAGGGCCATAGATGAGTTTCCGGTACCTACAGATAAGAAGGCGATCCAACGTTTTCTAGGTCTATCCTCGTATTTTCGGAGATTCATCGAGGGGTTCGCAATAGTCGCTAAGCCATTGTCTGACCTACTACGTAAAGGAGTTGACTTTAGAATGGACGTTGAAGAGTTGTTAGCTTTTGAACAGCTGAAGAGAGCATTAGTCAGCGCACCGGTGTTACGACTGTATGATCCCAAGGCACCAACCGAGGTACACACAGACGCCAGCATGCATGGTTATGGAGGAGTCTTAATGCAGAAAGACGCAGACGATCGACAATATCACCCCATTCAGTATATGAGTAGGAAAACGACACCCGTAGAACAAAAGTACTACTCATATGAACTCGAAGTATTGGCCATTATAGAAGCGTTAAAGAAGTGGAGGATTTACTTGATGGATACTAAATTTCGGATAGTAACGGACTGCAACGCATTTGCTATGACTATGAGGAAGAAGGATGTCCCGTTAAGAGTGTCCAGGTGGGCAATGTTCCTACAGGAATTTAATTACGAAATCGAACATCGCTCGGGATCGAAGTTAAAGCATGTGGATGCGTTGAGTCGGATGTCTTGCCTACTAGTAGAAGAGCCAATAAACCATCGAATAGGTGAGGCGCAGTTGAAGGATACTTGGATAAGAGCCGTTATAAAAGTCTTAGCGGAAGGTGCGTTCGAAGACTATTATTTGAGTGCTGGAGTGCTACGAAAAGATCCCGTTAAGGAACTGATAGTTGTACCTACGAAAATGGAGATGGAAATAATTAGTACTGCTCATCAGCAAGGTCATTTTTCGGTGAAGAAGACAAAGGATCTGATCGAGAAATCATTCTACATTCCAGATCTGACTCGAAAGGTTACCAGCGTCGTGAGGAGCTGTGTTAAATGTATCGTTGCAGAGTCCAAGACCGGTCGAAAAGAAGGATTACTCACATCCATCGATAAAGAGGACAAACCGTTGGTGACGTTTCACATCGACCACGTTGGACCGTTGGAGCAAACTCATAAACAGTACAATCATCTGCTGGTGGTAGTAGATGCTTTTTCCAAATTCACCTGGTTGTACCCAACGAAGAGTACCGGAACCAACGAAGTTAACAAGAGGAATTACGATAAGAAGAGGATTGCCGAGCAGGAGTACGAACTGAACGAATTAGTCGCCATTAAGCGCACCCAATTCGGTTCTGGGATGAAACTGAGACCCAAATTACTCGGACCCTACAAGGTCGTAAAGAAGTTGAAAAAGGGCAGATACGAGGTGAAAAAGGTGGGAGATACTGACGGACCCCAATTGACAACTACGGTAGCTGAGTAAATGAAAAGGTGGAGTCATTCATTCGGGCCGAATGAAGCGTCAGGATAGCCGAATGTGGGATTCAGGACCAAACATAACATAAACATACTATAAAATCGCACGACAAAACGAAACGCTATACCAACCAGTTAGGCAGTACATAATGTGACCACATAACAAATTACATACAGAACAAACTATGTAAAACGGCAACGAACAAAAACGGCAACGAACGAAAACGGTAACGAACAAACGAGAATAACCTTTCCCCTTCCATTTTCAAACATAGAATCATGTAAACCAGCCAGCGAAGTAGAGTAGCTAGATCAGAAGTCATTAAACTCTCAAAGTGTTCAGTAGTGCGCGCCACCAAACAAACGATTAGATTAAATAAAAACCATAAGTGAAGTCAATAAAACATTGAATTTTATACTAGAACGTAAAAGTATTGTGTTTCATTTTAATCGCATAAAAGGGATCCTACATGTATGAACATATAATCTATGGATTAGGGCCAAAACCCGAATGTCCGGCTAAGAAATACTTAAACGACTCTTCATTCTGGAGCATCGCAATCCTATCAAAAATGTCTTCCCTTCTTAGTCATAGCTAGGAGTAGATTGAAAAACTTGTTTATTATATTAAAAAATAAATAAATATTTGGCTTCAGCAGTCCTAGGTAGAACCAAGCCTAGCTTTCCGCAACCATTTGTGTGTTCGCGTTATATTTCTGCCGTCTCCGAACGATGAGTTGGGAAGCTTTTACATGACAAATGATACTCTTGAATGCTTGTCAGGCATTCGGAAGAGGTGGTGAAAAACTTTTTAGGTGTTTGCGGCGGGATTCGAACCCAAGACCGCTGGCTCAGTAGTCCGACGCACTAACCACTTGCGCTACGGTGCCACATAATTAGTATATTAATGCCATTATAATCCACATACATATCTTTCCTCCTTCTTTATGTTCTAAGCTTGATGTCAAATTTATTATACCCTATAGTATAGGGAGTATAGTGTAGAAAAAAATACGGCAAACTTTCTCGGAGAAGGTTTTGTTGGCCCACAGTACTACAAACAGAAATATAATAAAAAGGGACACATGCTTGCTTACCCGAGTAACTGTAAATATGATTACCACATGCTTATGACAGTAGGGGAAGTGAGAAAGGGTCATATGATATAAGTAAAAAGGAGCATGTTCCAAGTAAAAATATTAAATTTAATTTACCACACAACTAACCACTGCCAGTTGCAGACTTGTTTAGCGCCCAGAGTTAGGTTGGAAGAGTCATTCTTAAAATACGAACGAGTAAACTACAAGCTTTCGTTAAACTCCCATGCAACAAGGACGCCGCTGTTCTGTACACAAAATGGTGTGAAAGTTTTCATCGTGGTAAGTTGTGTTAGGTGGCAAAATTTCATATGCAATATGTACACATGCATGGGTAAAGTATATCTACCAAATTTGTACCTGGTAGAGCAAAAGACGGACCAGATGAACCATCATCAACCGAGAAAAAGGTTGTTCAAAGCAGAAATATCCTTGCGGGAGATTTCCCTTTTCGCATAATATGTATGCACATTGAATAAACATTTTATTTCTGGGTATGGTGTTGCAACAAAGTTGGTGATTTGTGGCGTTTTCACGTTCCCTGCGTTGAGTACACGTCGGCGAGCGTGCTTGCTGATATGGGGATAAGGGAGATAAGGCAACTGTATGAGCAGGTGAGGAAAACTCGTAGATGCATACGAGTATGGGTGATGTGAAGGAAAATTGAAACATGTAAGAGATTTGAAATCAATTTAAATCAATATGCACACTCTCTCGCCAGGGCATATTTTTCTCACTCGCCACTGGGGTATTCTCATCATGGACGAACTTTCGCACTTCATACTTTAACACCGATAGGCATCCCGCATTGGTTAGCATTGGCTTGTTATGATGCCGGGGAACAAATGTAAGCTACCAGGATGTTGTGGCTTTCGGTGGGACCAGAATACAAAATACCCATGCCACCAAGAAGCAGTATTATGGAACATTGTCAATGGAAAAGTGATAAATTGACAAACTGGATTATAGAAGGTTCTGTAGTCGAAGCATCTGAGGAGTAGAATTTTCACAGCAAGGATAGGAGGGCCAAACACCCCCCTTTTACGACTTGGTCAATTGCGGAGTGCAGCCTTTTCTAAATCAATTTTCTTTGGCTATTACCGGGACGAAATATGAATTGAAGGTGACATCCGTTTAATACTCGTAGATCCTTATTCTTAGGAAGCTCTTCAAAATGAAAAGAAGTCAAAATTTTAAAAGCCATCCGCAGTAAAAGCAGTAAAACCATTTCAGTTTATGACCAATCTGTTGGATTTGACTTCTGGGATATCCTTTGACTGTAAAATCCCTCAACGAATTGTGGAGTTATACTTAAACTCTCCTGCATCTGAGAACAAATATTCTTTCCTGTAGGCATGTCTGCCACCTCAGGACATGCTACTCATTCAGTTTCATCGTCCACCGGAGGACTATGAATCTTGCGCACGAACTTTTCGACACCGGTACTGCTTGAAGCACTGGTTAGGTAAATAAATTTATGATAATCCCTTTTCGGGAAATTCAATTTTTTACCTTTTTTAATGTAGATTTATATCCTCACTCCGGCGTTAAAATAGCAACAAAAAAAAACACCGAAGGAGTTAATTCTACAGAAGTACGCGTCCCGTTAAATTTTTTTAACCGTTTTATATCCCCGCTCAGCTACTGAATCAAATCACAATCTAAAAGCATCGTCCTAGGAAGAAAATCAAAAAGGACGCCAGTGTCCGTGTTCTTTCCTGAATTTGAGTGTGTTGATATAAAATAATCTGAGTGAAATAAACGGATTACAAGACTGTTAGGAGTATAAACTGGGAAAGGCAGATGCCGGTAAAGCTTATGAAAAGCTTGAAATTGATATTCGGACGGAAAGGGTCAGCTTGAGATTAGTTTGCATGAATAGATTTCATCCAGTGAATATTATCTGTAAATTGTGAGAATGAAGTTCAATTATCTGTGAGTTGCACTGATTGATCTAAAAAATAGTCTTTACGTGAAGTAGGTGATAAATTGCAGTAGTATCTGGTTATGAGCGGGTTTAACAGGGTCACTTTATCTGGGTTACTTACTTAGTTGGCGCTACAGCTCGAGGTGAACCTGGGCCTGCTTCTCGCAACCATTTGTGTGTGCGTGTTATATTTTTGCACGAATGGAAGGGACCTACAGTTTTTTGCAGGGTCACTTTATCTGGGTTACTAGTCACAAATCACAAAGGACATTATATGGGATGGAGAAAAGATATCTGTAATCATTATCATTTTCATTACCATTACTATTTTATAAAGACGTAACTTCAAAAAACTTTGTCCCGAATGATGTCCGCAAATACTGCACCGATTAACGTGCAATAAATTGTATAGTAATCGTTATTTTCGTTAAAACCAGTTTGGCTATGTTTTTAGGGTTCCGTACCCATATGGTAATACGGAACCATTATAAGTTCGCTCTAACTCAAAAATGTCTGTCACGATAATAACATCAAGAACCGTTCTTCCTAGAAACTTGAAATTTGGCACACTTATATATTACGGTGGTTCAAATACATGGACAACATATCACTCAAAAATGTTGTGAAACAACTATACAGGGTGGGTAAAATATAATCTAAAAAAAAATTATTTCTGAAAAATATATCATGTGGGACATCATTCGAAAGGGCTCGAAACAAAGATTCCCAAAATGTTTTCCTTAATTTTTTCTGTTGAAAACTTTGGGAGTAATTGCCAAAACTGTGTTAAAAATATCATAAAAAAAGCCCCCTACGGTTTTCTCGGAAACTACTGAAGTCAGAAATATGAAAAAATCACAGTTGGTAGATAATGAACTATATTTTTAAAGATAACTTAGCGAATCTCGTAAGTTGTATAGTTTTTGAGAAATTCACGTCGAAAAATCCGATTAACTCGTAAACAACTGGACCAATTTTGAAGAAATTACCACTATTCTATTAACAAAAATTTTGAGAAAATTAAACGCTATCCAAAACTGTGCTGCTATACAAAAAAAAATAAAAAAAAAATAAATAAAAATACGGATTTTGCCAGGAAACGAACCTTTATTGTATTAACGAAACGAAACAGTTATTTAATCAAAATATAACTATGTAGTTTCAAAACTACGGAATCCTTTGAGCGCGAGTTTGACTCGCACTTGGCCGGTTTTTTTTTTTTTTTGTTTAAATGTTGTTTGTTTTTAAGAAAATGTATTTTTTTTATATAGTTATACCTATTTTTTTGAGGTTGACGAATTGGCAAAAAAAAAATGTTTACATAAAGTCAATACATATGTGTATATACGCAAATTTTAAGACCTTAATCTTTTCTTAACTCTACGTACATGCTGAGAAATAAATAAACAGCTATTCTAAAAACATATAACAATTCATGAAATCATTTCCATCAGTGGAGACCGAAGCCAACAGCCATGCAGCAGTGGGTGACGTCATAGTGTGTGTATGTGGCATATTTGAATTTCTGCGTATTTACTGAAATAGCATTCTATTGATGCATTGTGCCCGGCCTACGATAAATATGATTGAAAAAGCAAATTCAAATTTTAAAAAAGTGCACGGGCAATGGCGGGCGGGCAACAGCTGTACCTATACTATAGAAATGTATTAGAAGAAAACAATTTGTTTCCTATTAAAAGTTGCAGATGGGCGAAGCAAGGCGAGTACGGGTCAGCTATCTCTATGTATAAAACAGTTCACTGACTGTCTGACAGACAACGCACAAATCAAGCCGATGGACCTAAAGGGCTGAAATTTGGACAGTACATTGCTATAATAACATATTCATCCACTTAGAAAGGATTATTTGTAATCCCACCTCTAAGTGGGTGAATTTGGAAAAATAATTTGGCACTCATCTCCAATACAATTTGTTTTGCCTTAACAGTGGCAGGGGGGGCGAAGCAACGCGAGCACGGGACAGCTAGTCAAAAATAAAGGCAGAAACAGCGAGAAGGAAACTGACTTTTAAACGCGGAGGCGCATGAAGAAGCCAAATTTTATATAAGTAGGACTAACATCATAGTATCTATATTTAAGCTCGTCAAATAAAAGTTCACTAATCTCAAAATCTTTAGTTTTTAAAGTCAAATAAAAGTTCACTAATCTCAAAATCTTTAGTTTTTAAAGGTAGAAGACGTCATTTCGAAACAGTTTTTATAACTCCTCACCTTTTTTGGAACAAGCTGTTACTACATTCGGAAAATAAGGCGCCGTCGGGTGAATTTAGTCTGAGAGCTTCAGAAAGTTAAGTTATCCTGATGCAAAAAGTAACAACGAAATACCCCGATTTTCGTCTTCTCAAAATCTTTTTTGAAAACTTTCGATTAACCAGTTTGAGGCTACAGCGACTACTTCCGCTCTGTTGAAATTAATTGCCATTAACACACTTATTTGCAAATTTTTGTTATCGTGCATTAGCTGGCGACCTTGGAACTCTCTACCAGTAAATATCAGAACTACTTATTTCTAATGCCACTCGCTTTAAAAGTGCCATCTTTCTTCATTTCTCTCTCCTACCTTTATCTCTAACTACTATAGAAGATTTTTATCTTAATGTACCATATAATGTATAACAGTAATGAATAATAATAATAATAATAATAAATTGAATTGAATTGAATTGAACCTGTAGCCTCTGAGCACCATAATCTAGAGTTTGACGTTTTTAGGTCCTCGTTCAATCGAGCAGTTTTGATTTAATATTTTTGGATTGTGATGCCAGCCGTAGCGGTTAAGGTAATCACTTATGACTTTCTTCATCATTATTGGACGTTTGTCATTTACGAAGCAGTTCTGTCCATATGCATTTATTTCAAAATTTTGACTGGCTTAACCCAACGACACATAGGTGGTACCCGGGTACCTTTTGGACATTCAAACCTAGATATATTTTTTTTCTACTCTCCCGATTTTTTGAGATTCCATGACATCTCTAGAAAATCATATTTACGCAATAAAAACTAAAAGTTGTTGGAAAAAAGTAAAAGAAGTTTTTACCATTTTCCAAACCTATGGCGGAAGTGTCCATGGGTGGTACCCGGGTACCACTGAGTACTTTTTGTATAGAAACATATTTTTGTTCTGTGTTTGTAATAAACATTATTTGGCTTTAGCAGTCCCGTGTAGAACCAAGCCTAGCTTCCCGCAACCATTTGTGTGTGCACGTTATATTTTTGCACGAATGGCGAGTTGGGAAGCTTTACATGACAAATGATACTCTTGAATGCTTGTCAGGCATTCGGAAGAGGTGGACACTGTGAACAACTTTTTAGGCGTTTGCGGCGGGATAATAAACATATATTATATTTATTATTTATTTGAGATATAACTACAATCCAAGCAAATAACCGAAGCAGGTATAATATGCGGGTCGTAGACAGTATTACCAGAATTTTGGCAACGTTCCCGATACTTTCTCTTGATTCGGACATCATTATAGCATTTCTTGCAAATACCTTGCACCTTCAAACGTCCGGTGCTATCTCATTCTTCGATTGGTTGATTAGTTATGGAAGCGAAATGGCCGATTTGCGAGCCGAGTACGTTAACCACGGCTGATTTGATAAAATAGAATCGCGTTTTCAGCGGATTTGAGCTCCAAACTTGAATCGATTGCAAACATAGATCTTGGGGCAGTTATTTCAGGAAAAGTTTCCGACGATCTGTTCGGACAATAACTGGAGTATATGCCGCTAAACGAGCAACATCAACTATATTGTAGAATAACTTCAAAGGCCACCGATTAGTTTCACGTTTAGTCGTATAATTATATCTTTTCCACCCTTCGTCTAGTTATAATCCAATATAATTTGTGGTTTTCTAGATGCAGTGTTCGTATCGATTGCCCTTTCGTTGTGCATAGCATGCTGGATATCAAAATTCCGGCTTTCTTCTTCTTCGGGACATACGAACACATCGTTGCTTCGGCTCTAAGGCCAAACCAAATTGAGTAGATTTAGCGGTCTTCGATGGCTGCATCGCCATTCGGATATACGGTTTATTTTTCCGAAACGACCTCAGCAATGTCGATCAATTGCTCTTGAGATTATTTAGCAGAGGCAATGATCTGAAGAAGTTGTCTGTGATGACATTCCGGGCGAAACATTGTAATATAATTCGTGAATTTGTTCTTATCAAATATAGACAATATTAACAAGAAACGGATTAAGAAATCTATCACCGCAACACTACAATTGACGATTGGGAATTCAAAACAAAAAAATTGACGTTGTAATCGCTCTCTTGCGCCGCACGTATTTTGATCAAAATCCTGACCAAAAGTCGATTTTCTGAAAAGCAAAATTGACAACTGAAAGCTTGGTATAGCGAGTGCTAAATACACATGGGTCAATATGCTGTATAGTCGTTCGGGGCAAGAGTGCGCATTTTGGACTTCGGGCTTAAATTCTGAAAAACTTACAATAGATAACAAACAAAAGAGCCCATTATTTGGTAGCTCTTTATTTTAGGAACAAAATTATACAAAAATATCTTATATTTTTTTTAATGTTTCATATGTTTGGATCAAAAAACCAAAGTAAATCAAGTTGCGCACTCTTGCCCCGAAGTCAGGGTTAGAGTGTGCAGAGGTATGGGTAAGAGTATGCAACCAGTTTAAGTCACAGTTTTCGTAGTTTAAATGGCTTGAAACTGTTCTTTAACTCAAACCAAGTTCTTCGGCAGCGTTTCATGGGCTGCTTCCATTTTAAATCAACTTTGGGTTATCAATTTCCTTAACGTTTGTGTTTGGTAGATACGAGGCATTTTTCTGGAAAAACAAAAACAGAAAAATAGTTCAGCTACGAGCTACCACCTACCGCCTACGACTGTGATGTACTCATTGCATCTTTCGATAGAAGGTAATAGCCTAAGAATTGTTTTTATTATAAAAAATTAAA
Organism: Brachyopa scutellaris; assembly: GCA_949775065.1. Lineage (NCBI taxonomy): Eukaryota > Metazoa > Arthropoda > Insecta > Diptera > Syrphidae > Brachyopa > Brachyopa scutellaris. The sequence goes on from OX459112.1 coordinate 192,123,876, forward strand.
TACCTACTGGGTAAGAAAGCACTGCGCACTCTTTCCCTAGACGCTACTTTTTTTCATTGTATTGAAAATCTAAGAACGAATAATATTATTCACTAAAATTGTATCCTAAATCAAACACACATATATGTACACTGTTTATGCCTACATCCTACTTATGGGGTATCGAGTTGCCCGCTTTCCTGACACACTTTTAAAAATTAACTTTTTTTAACAAAATGCGGCTTTTTTTTCCTTGATGATTTTCTTTGTACTGTTAAATGGAAAATCTTCGTAGAAGTTGTTCATCATTGGCGGTTAGTGAAGCACACATTTTCTCATTTAGCGATTGCTGTTAATTCTTTCACAGATGGAGAAAATGGCACTGCGTACTCTTACCCGCTGCGCACTCTTACCACAAACGACTCTACTTATTTTTCTTTTTGTCGATCGTGTGCTGTGATAAAATGAGTTCAAAGTCAACATATGAATCTACTGTATTTTTATTTTAATGCGTACTACTTTGGTTAGTGTCATTCAATAAGTGATAAGTGTTATATCGAAATGTTGTGATAAAAAGCTTAAAAAATTTAAATGGAGAACTCTGTATTTTTTTCCAATTTCAATTGAATTTTGGAAATATTTGGGGGTCTTTTTTTGTTTCAATTTGGGCTTAGAACTATTGTATCAAAACATAATATTTTTTCAAGTTGTTTTTCAAGTTTTAATGATTTTGTTTTAGTAGGTATAGCCTGTTATTGGGCAATGAATTGAAGTTTATAAGTTAGTTTCAATATTTCTAAAGTCAACTCAACAAAAATTTTTGGTTGCTCCTACGTGCTCTTTACAGTACAGTGAGTCAATGAGTTTTTCACTTTCGTGTAAAAAGCACTCAGACGTTATGCAACGTTTTTATAGTGCTTGCTTTATTCAGAAAACATTGATGTAAATGTAAACTAATACTAGAGCCTAGACCATAGAGAGTATAGGAAACGATATAAATCCAAAATTGGACTACTAAGATCAATATTTACAAAGTAGGGCGTTTTGTTCGCAGGGCAAACTGAATGAATTTAAACTAAAAACATCACGTTTGGAACGAATTTAATTAATTTTTTTTTTTATTTAAAAAAAAAAGAAGAGAAATGCCTCAAAAACGATATCAGTTATTTACCCCGTTTATATGACAACTCAATGCGCATTGGTTCAATCCGCTCATATAAACACCACTTCGAACCGAATTGAAATACTCAATCCGCATTCGTTCATTCCTGTTTTTAAAGCGTATTGAAAATTTGAAACCGAATTGCAATATCATATAAACACTTTCAAATCGCATTGAAACATTTTACTCTCTCGCGCTCTCAGCATTCTCTTATCTGTCGTCTAATGTCAGGCAATTCAATAGTGTAATTTTTAATTAATTAATTTTTTATTTTATAAAACTGTCAGTTCAATCAGCTGTTTATTAAATTCTCTCAATTTTCTCACACGTTTATTTTGGATTCGGTTTTGAATAATTTCATGTAAACACCAACCCTTTTATGCATCGATTCAATGCGCATTGAGTTATCATATAAACGGGATAATTGTCTCAGACACAAAAGTTGAAACACAAAAATATGTTTGTCCACTTTTTCATGCAAATATCTACTCCTATGTGCGCCGTTAGTTCCAGGGACCGCGTTCATATAACCGCGGTACCACCTATGGGTACTTTAGTGTGTAGATTTATATGGGTCCCATACACGGTACGCCGAAACTACTCTGCCTAATGACCATCTCTCAATTTTCTATACGTTTAAGGTATGACAGTAGGTCACATATCATCAATATTGAGTCCGCGTTTGCATAACTACAACTCCATCGAGCCAACTCAATATCTGCCTAACAATTCGTATCCGTATGCAGTCCTCTTTAATCCATTTTATATAATTTCATATCTCCTCACCTCTTCTAAAGGGTGATTTTTTAGCTGGTTTGGTTTTGGCAACACTGGTTTTGACAGCTGACGTGTGTTTAGTACCTTGTGTCACTGTCAAACAGCTTCAGTTTGGTTTGCAATTTAACCATGGATCGTCTTACAAATGAACAACGCTTGCAAATTATTGAATTTTACTATCAAAATTCGTGCTCGGTTCGAAATGTTCATCGCGCGCTGCTTCCATTTTATGATCGGCATTCTCGACCTTCTGAGCAGTCTATTCGGAAGATTGTGACCAAATTTCGCACCAAATTTACTTTGTTAGACATTAAACCACCAACACGTTTACGTACTGTGCGTAGTGAAGAAAATATTGCGGCCGTATCAGCTAGTGTGACAGAAGACCGCGAAATGTCGATTCGGCGCCGTTCCCAGCAGTTAGGCCTTTGTTACAGCACTTTTTTTTTGCCCGAAATGGAAGTTCTTGACTTGCATGATATGTGGTTTCAACAAGACGGTGCCACATGCCACACAGCACGCAAAACAATGGCGCAATTGCGAGGCGAGTTTGGTGAACAGTTAATTTCACGTTTCGGGCCGGTCAATTGGCCGCCTAGATCGTGCGATTTGACACCATTAGATTATTTTTTGTGGGGGTATGTCAAGGCTAATGTCTATAGGGACAAGCCCGCTTCGATTGACGCACTGGAAGCCAACATCCATGCATTCATTCGTGAGATACCGGCCGATATGTGTGAAAGAGTATGCCAAAATTGGACTCAGCGGATGGGCTACCTGAGACGCAGCCGCGGTCAACATTTGCATGAAATTATCTTTAAACATTAAATTGCAAGGTTCAAACTATCGATTCAAATAAATATTTCATTCATTTTTTCGAACTTTTTGTGTTTTTTTTTTAAAAAAAGTTCTCAACCTCTTAAAACCCTTTATTTAAACGAATAATTACCAAGGTTTTCTTTTTGTTTGCCTTAAATAAGTGCATCCTTCAAAATTGACAAACATTTCTAAGGCCATCATTCTGTTCCTACTAGGAGAGCAATATCAATAAACGTTCATCGCCTGAATTGTCCAAATGGAATTCTAAGCATTCTCTTATCACATTCAATGACACTGCTCAAGTGTCCTTCATTTTAAAGTCCCTTCATATCCTGATGTTCAACAGAAGTCGAGATGTGTAAGGACGAACCAGACCATACATTTACTTACGGCCACCGAGGATGGCTGAACAAAACAAAAAAATCCGCGTGTAAATGCACAGACTATTCTTCAGCAGCTGCCCATCCATTAAATTTCTTTCTTAAGATGAGAAATGAAACTGAAGTCGAAACTCAAAAGTGTAGAGCGGCGACTAACAATGGACGCATAAGGATGTAGGTAGGTTGGTCTTGGTATTGGTGTACGTAAAGTGATGGAAAGGAAGTGCTTTTGTTCAGAGTTCTTAAGGAAGCGGCGCCATTGTCTTTTTTGGCTCTGAAAGAAATGCGCTAGATGCGCTTGGCTCCTTTCAAGGGGGATGGGGGAACTCGGACCCAACATTGGGGGTAAGGGATTAATGTTAAGCAAAGCGAGATCCCAAGAAGATGGAGTGATAGTAATTTTTGCCTCATTTCGTGTTTTTGTTCGATTTACTGGCCGCCTTCCTTTTGCCTGAAAAAAAAACTCCAAGCTGAATGAAGTAAATTGCTCTTGAGCAAAGCGTAAAGTTTCCGCTTCCGTTGTTCTGGACCTGGGATTCCGTGCTTTTCCGCTGAAGATGCGGACCGGCTCTAATGTATATTGCGCGCGAGCACACGCCCTGAGAGCACTTCAAATACGCTCTTCACGAAAATTTATTGCACGGGAAATTAAAAGCGATTTTTTTTTTCTGCTTAGGATTCCGTTTACCGTATCTCTTCAGTTTTTCTCATTTATTCTGAGAAACTTGTTTTTTTTTTTTGCCTATGTACCTCTGCTTGGAGCAGCTCCAGCGCCAGCCAGTCAATCTTCAAAGAATATGACGAGAAAGTAATTTGGGGTGAGGGCAGACTTACAACAAAGTCATGTTATTAAATTTTTATGTAATGCATACAACCACCGGGACCGGTTTAACTTCCTTTCGTTGTCTATAGCTAAGATCCTTTTTTTTGTACTCAACTCATGCTGCTGTCGCTGCAGGGAATCTTGGTCAAAAAGAAACTTGCTGCAAATCATTTTAACACCTGAGCTTATGTACTTCTTGTAGTCGATGGGATTCTGAGCTGGGATACTCTCGAGTGGTTGCACTAGAAACTATTCGGCGTCAAATGAAAAACGGGCTTTGAAGTAGTGTAGCAAGAGGGTGGATGGATGGAGGGCCTTAACTAAAAAAGAAAAACAAAAATATATAGAACGAGAATAGCAGTAGATTCGTAGTAGTTGCGGTTCGTTATCTGGAATAGGAAATCAACTGGATTTGGGTTTTGTTTCAATGTCATGGCCACTACAGATGGCTAATTATAATTGCTCAGAACTTCTCTATGTGAGTACTTTGACGCAATTAGTTAGATTCTGATGGACTGGACTATATTTTAATGTATTTTTCAGCTTTCAATACTTTTCAGTGGTAAGGAGATTAAGTTATCAGTAGTCAGGACATATCAGTACGAAAAATCCTTCACCCTTTTTCATAGTGTCCTTTTTGAGTGCGAAAACAGACGTGGAGACTAAATTAATACATACGAGTAAAAATAGATTCAATGTAGCTTTGGGTTAGATTTCAATCGATTGAGTAAAGTATTATCGGTTCCGCTCGCTTGGATCATCCAATAAGAGGCGTCATTTTAAACAAATATTTTAAGTATGGCCCTGTGCATGGCATGGTCTTATTTCAATTCTGATGTCAAGTGGAACTTATAAGCATGTAGACAAAGATATTTATACAAAATGCAGTGCAAAGTGGTTGCGGATAGGCCCAATTCCTGTGATGGACATATCTGTATAGTTTCAGCTGACCTTGCCGGACGAATACGAGTTGGAGTCTTCACTTTAGCTGTTCGAGAATGCACTTAATGATGACGAAAAGCAGTACGAACCCTACGATTTTCGCAATATTTTAACACGTTATGCGAGTGTGTATCGATCATATCCTCCCAGTTTTTACAGTTCGACAATGGCGCAAAATTTAAAATGACCTCCCCCCATGCCGTACATAACTTCAGTTGTAGTTTGGTCGTAAATGAGAAATCGGTATTACCGATAACAACCCTGAGACAACCAGTTGTCTTACAGTTGTCAAATAACTATAACTGCTAATTTTCAGTTGTGTTATTATTGAACAAAATACTGACCTAGCAAGAGGTAAAGGACAGATTGGTTCCAGCAAAAAGGACAAGAACAAGCAGTGGGGAATGGTTGCTGTCGAATTGAATAGCTTAGGACCACCTTTAAAGGAAGTTGATTTCTAACAATAAGAACATCCAAGCGACTGGAGGAAGTCCTTCCGAAAAAAAAATTAAGCAACTGTACCCAACAGTCCCGAGCTATGTGTAAACATCACGCGGATGGAAAGAAAGTAAATTATATCCAGTCTATGTTCGATAAAATCCAAGCCAATCATTTATTTATCTATATGCATCCCATATACTCATCGCATCTCCTCCATGCGCAAGAGTCCTACCCACCCGTTCGGATTTTCTTCATCGTATGGCAAGATCCCGAAATTACTCCACTGGAAAGTTTGCTAACGCGCGCTTAGATGTTTACATATCAAAAGAAAAAGTAAGGATTTTGCCAGGAAACGAAGCTGGGACCCCTAAACTCAATAGCACTGCGCCAAAAGGAGAAAAACCGACACGCTACACACTTAACCGCCGCGGTTTTCATTGAAGTTCTTACATAAATAATATCAGCTTGTAGGTACCCTGTTCTGTCAGCTCATCACGAATAAGAAAAATAGAGAAGAAACAAAAAAAACACAATAAAACCAAAAGGAAAACTGCCCCATATCTATTCTAATTCACTGAAAAGGATTATGTGAATAACATCACGAATGAAATAAAAATTTAAAAGAAAAAAAAATCGCCCTGACCGAGATTCGAACCTGATGGTACCACGGAGTTAACCGCTGAGAACTCTACCCTCAGCACCACCGCTGCTATGAAATGTGAGTTGCAAATTTAGTATATACGATAAACCGTTTGTTTTTTCGTGCCCGTATGGCAAAATCGCGGAATTGCTCCACTAGAAATTTTGCTAACGCGCGCTTAGATGTTTACTCATCAAAAATAGCCTTAGCCCTTTGAAACACCTGTGTATTCCAAAATTTCACTGCGAAACCACATTGGAAACCAAAATAAAGGATTATGAAGTGCCGGAGGCAATCGAAAATATTTCCCCAAAATATGGATACGCTAAATACCAGCTCTACTTCGCGCTACAACGTTGGAAGGAAAAGAAAAAGTGTAAGTGTAAAGTTTAGAAGCCATTCAAGTACAGACTGCAAACCAACGGAGCATTTTGATAACTTCCTTCCGATAAGAAACGAAGAGCAGTAGCTAATTTTAAAATTCATTCAAGAAATCCATCACTTCATTCAGGATGCAACAAAACGCTTCTTTATTCAACCAAAAATAGGTAATAAATCTGTAAGCCCAAAATTATTTTGAAAATTTAAAATTTTGAATATTTTACTTACTAGGCATTTGGCAATTCTAAAGAGTTAGAACTATCACGGATTTGCTTTCTTATGCGCGAGTCACGTTCCGCAACGTACCAGATGACACCACATGCACCACATTCCCAGACGTCAACAACCTATAGTATCAAAATGCATAAATTGTAATAGTTTTTTTTTTTTTTTTTTTTTCGCCTAGGGGGTAGTGGAAAAACGCTAATGCGCACGAGTAGCAGGCCCGCTCTGCTACATGTAGTGTGGGACTTATTCTTACTCCACCAAAAAACCACCTTTAACCCCTTTGTTTTTCTTCTTGACACCATCCACTCCGGGACCGCTTTCGCATTACTTCAGAGTGGTGTCGTTTTCTTCCCCTTTTGGGGGACCGGCTTTTTCATATTGGTCTCCTGGTGCGGGTTTCATCTTTCTTGCCGGCAAGGCTTAGGTCAGTCTTATGAGTACATGTCTGTGTTCTCTTCTCTCTTTTTTGTTTTGAGCACTGTCTCGATGAAGGAGCATATTTTGTTCCACTTGTCAATGCCGGAGATCATCTTTCTCATAACATTATCTGGGCTGATATTGCCTATCTCCGATTCCAGTATATGTCTCTCTGGTTCCCATCTGCTACATCTGAAGAAGGTATGATGAGCATTGTCTTCTGGAGAGTCGCCATATTGGCACGCTGAGCTTCTTACTTTCCCAATCTTGTGAAGATACGCGTTGAAGTATCCATGTCCGGTAAGGAACTGGGTAACGTAGTAGTTAACTTCGCCATGTTCTCGCTCCGTCCATTCAGCCACGTCCCTGATCAGTCTCGCAGTCCATCTCCCTCTAGTTTCAGAGCACCACCTGCTATGCCACTCCTGCTTGGTGAGCTCCTTCGCCTCTGCTGTTGCCGTTTCCAGTCCTATTTCCGTTTTTTTCCCGTATACGTACTTCCTCTCTGCCGCTAAGAGATCAATGGGAGTCACTCCTGCGACTACGAGGACTGATGGTTCCGATACTGTTCGGTAGGAACTTGCGATACGAAGGGCTCCGTATCTTTGCACTGCAGCCATTTGCTTTCTATATTTCTCCTGTTTCAGTGCATCAGCCCATATCTCGCATCCATATAGAAGAATGGCATGCGTGATCGCCATGAGGAGTCTTCGTTTGCTTTGGGTGGGGCCGCCAACATTGGCCATAAGTTTGCTGAGTGATGTTGTAACTTTGGCCGCTCGCTCAGATGCAGATTTTATCTGTGGCCAAAATGTCAGCTTAGAGTCTAGTGCCATTCCCAAATACTTTACTGCATCTTTGCTAATGATCACTTCTGGTCCTACGCGGAAATCGACGTGCCTTGGGATCTGTTTCCTGGTTAGGAGAACTATCTCCGTCTTCTCCGTGGCTAGACTGAGTCCGTGGTCTTCCATCCAGGTGTGCACGCGTCTCATGACCTGGTTAAGTTTTCTCTGTGCGTCTTCCGTATCTCTTGCAGTGATCACAGCGCCGATATCGTCTGCATACCCTACTAGGAAGGAGTTGTCAGGCATCTCCATGCGAAATATTCCATCGTAGGAGATATTCCATAGATCAGGTCCCAGTATTGAGCCCTGCGCCGCACTGGCCGTGATATCCTTTCCGAAAGATCCCTCTGTTGTATGGTATACAAGCTTCCGGTCGCTTAGGTAGTCCTTTACCATCCGTAGGAGATATGGTGGGATCCTAAAGATATTTTCCAACGAATTCAGCACTTCTCCCCATCTCATTGAGTTAAAGGCGTTCCTCACATCTAGGGCTGCTAGCACGACAATCTTTCTCGAGTAGTGATTGCCCTGTTGGGCAGCTTGGGCTGTCCTTATCACTTCTTCGATTGCTCCTAGAGTAGAGTGGCCTCTTCGGAATCCATGTTGTTTTTCTGACAGGTCACCTGCGCTCTGTATTGCTGTGGTAAGTCGCTGCTTCAGCATCTTTTCAAACAGTTTCCCTGTTGTGTCCAGCATGCACAATGGTCTATAGGCTGTTGGAGAATCCGGGTTTCCTTTTCCTTTGCTGATCAGTACAAGCCGTTGTATCTTCCAGCCCTTGTGGAATTTTCCATCCTGGAGGCAGCTATTGTACATGTTCAGCAGTAGCTGAGGGCAGGATTGGACGATCATTTTCAGCACTTCTGCTGGTATACCATCAGGTCCCGGGGCTTTCTTGTTATGAAGAGTTTTCGCCGCAAGAGTCAGCTCCTCTTCAGTGAACAATTGGACATCTGGCTGTTCTTCATAGATGGCGTCCGGGGGTCTGACGGGGTGAGTCGGGAAGAGTGTGTCCACTATCCTCTTCATTTTGTCTGCATTCATTGCGGGGGTAGTCGACTGTGCTCCCAACTTTCGCATCACCACTTTGTAGCCCAGTCCCCAGGGGTCGCTGTTAACTTCTTGCCGGAGATCCTCCCACTTCTGTCTTTTGCTCGTATTGATGGCCCTCTTGAGCTCTGACTTTGCGTTTCTGTACTCCGCTAGTACATCTTCGGTTGTTTCAGCGTGTCTTCTCCTCCCTCTGGTGACCTTGCGTCTAAGGTGTAGGCATCTTCTTCTTCGTTCTGTGATCTCTTCAGTCCACCAGTATACCGGTTTTCTGAGTCTAGAGGAGTTTATCGATCGAGGCATCGACGCATCACACGCATGATGTATAAGCCGCATCGTAGCCTCAGCCCTCGACTCAGCAGTGCCGTTCATGTCTAAGATCGCATCCTTCCCTACTTCTATTGCATGTGTAAGTAGCTCTTCGTTGATTCTGTCTACCTTCCATCTCGGTTCTCGCCTTTGGTTTCCATCAGGGGTCCGTTGGTCCGTCTGTATTTCGAAGACTATATACTGGTGGTCGCTGCCTGTATAATCCTCGATTACTCCCCAGTTTCGTATATCTCCCGATATTAATTCCGATGCGAAAGTTACATCCGGGATTGTTTCGCCGTATCCGGGTCGCCTGAAGGTGGGTGTGCTGCCGGTGTTCATCACGCTGAGCTCTAGTCTGGCGGTCATCTCGAGTATTTGCCTTCCTCTTGAGTCCGTGTTGGGCATTCCCCACTCTAGTGCCCTGGCACTAAAATCGCCAGCTACCAGCATTGCACCCCCAATTTCTCTCGCCGTGTCCTCAAGCTCATCTAACTTTCGTCGGAAGTCGCTCCTGCTTTCGTTCGGGGTGAAATAGCAACTGACTATCGTGGCCCTCTCGCATTTTACCCAGACGAAGCCTCTTCCTGCTCCTTGGGCTTTCACGGGTACTTTACTTGCGTCCGGTATCCATATAGCAGCTGTGCCTAGTATGTCCGCGAACCAGCCCGGTCCATTCTTATTTCTGTATTGCTCACTGATGATAACAATATCGGCTTTTAGATCGAGTCTGAGCTGACTGAGAAGATTATCGGCTGTTTGGCTCCTGTGTAGATTTCCTTGAAGAATTCTCATCATTGTGGTGTGTGTTTCTTTTCCTTCTCAAGGGCCTCTCTGAAAACCTGACAGGCTCCTGATCCCGGCACATGGGATAACAAAGCTGGCGATAGCTTGAGTTCTTCACATAAGCAGCACCTCGCGCTGTCCTTACAGTCAACCTTTTTATGGCCCTGTTTACCGCAGTTGAAACACAGCCCTTGGCTCTTTCTGTTCGGTCCGTTGCAGGTTGCTTGCTGGGGTCCATATCCGAAGCATTTGTAGCAGCGTGTAACCATCACTCTCCGGCGCACTCTACAGAGTATCCATCCGATTTTAACTCGGGGGTCTTTAAGCAGGGCGTTCGCTGCTCGACTGTTTAGATGAATTATGGCCATTTTTTGTGCTCTACTGTTTGCCCTCGTTAACGTGATCTGGAGTTCAAGTGTGGGGTCATTGATTTTTCTCTTGACGGCTTCGTCTACTTCCTCTTTTGTAGTCAGCTCGTCCATGTCTCTGATCTCTACTGTGGTCTTGGGCTCTATGTGTCGGATACTCGCTTTCTCTCCTAGAATGGTTTTTAGGGATGAACTAAAGCCTTCCTTGCCTTTGGATTCTGCTGCGAATTCTAGAAGAACGTCTCCAGCCAAATTGTAATAGTAGCTTTCCTTTAATTCATCTTAATAAATAATCAGCACATTCCATTTCCTTTCCGACATTTAATGTAATCCTATCCTTTTATTTTTCACGATGTTACAAATATGTAGAAGCAAATAATAAATACATAGATTAAGATTTTACTTCATATTCAACCTTCAAATAAAGCAGACGTAAATTTCCAATAGTAAAATTTGTTTTTTTTAACTAAACGGCGAATAAAGAACATAACTCGCGCAACATTAACAATAGCTATCATCCTTATATTTGTCATCGAAAAATAAATCAAAACTAGTCTCAAAGTTGAGTTGTCTCGATGTCAACACAACTGAGTCGAGTTGTGTACTGTAAGGGGGGGAGACATCTCATGTTGGATGAAACTTTTTCTAGCCAATTCGTTAGAACTACTTTATTGCATATGAAATTACTATAGCAATACCAACGGCTTTCGATGCGATGTTGCTTATAGCGTTAATCGGCTCATTGATTTCATTATTTTACACTCTTCTGAAGCCAGTCATTTCCTTTTGAGGACTACATTGTGTTCTTCTAAAGATTGAGCTCTACGTCATTGTAATTCAACACCCAATTATTAATCCTCCTTTGGCTATACTGCACCAACAAGGATAGCATGAAATTTCCAGAATTATTCAGTTTTCCAAAATCAAAAATATTCCGACAACTCTTTTTCCCATCACTCCCTGCTTCTACCAAGCTACACAAAAGTAACACAGCCTTTTCTTTAGACAATCAATTCTCAAGTCATGCGCTTGTTCTCACTCGAATAAAAAAAGAAAACCAAAAATCAGAAAATGTTTGAAAGGATGAGAAAAAGAATTTATAAAACATAAAATTTCACAACCTTATACATTCACAGAGGGAAATTTGTAAACATGAGAAGGGAATTGAGCGAGCTGCAAATCATGTAGCCACGTCTCCTTCTCCTTGTATACATTGCTCTTTGCATGGCAGAAACCGGGAACACGAAGCACGAATCATCCCAAGTGAATATTGTGCGAATCGAAAGGTAGAATCGGTGTATTCTGTATAACTTTTTTTTTTGTATGAATTTGCAATTACACTCAACGCAGAGCGAGTATAACTCAGCTCCTTGGGAATTTCTATAAAAGAAAAATTGAAGATAAAGAAGAATCATTTGAACAAGTATCCTTTCTTACGAAGCTGTTTTTGACCTCGTTGTACAGAAAAAAGAGCAGACAACCAATATTTACACAGTTACACTCAGTAATATGAAATACAATTTGTAAATGTAAATTTAATTTCAATTTGCATCGGGGTATGATTATTGAAATAATTGGTCGTGCACAGAAGGAGTTGATTCTATTCTATGTTTATGCATATAGGGTTTTAGATTTATACCAAAATTAGTGTGCCCGTTCGAGAGCTCTCTCAAGAGAAAATTCAACCCCCAAAATCCAAACTTCTCTGTCAATTCATGGAAATCCCATGGAAACCATAAAGGAAGTGTATATGGTTGCACCAATAGCAAATATACATATATACATATACATGTCAAACAAAATGAACAAATATTACCCATATGATTTCCATATAGCAAATAATATATCAACCAAAATGAATTCATTTCCATCAGCTGGCAGATGGAAATCATATGGGAAATGTTCATTGTTTTGGGAGTTCATTTTAAGTAGAATACTTGTTTTGATTTGTTATTTAATTTGTTAAAATGTAGAAAGTAAAAGTGCAATTCGTCTCTGCTCCAGGAACTTATCTTTCTTTTGACACCTCATTTGTTAAGATTGGTTAATTGTGAGAGCCGCAAGTGGTACCAATACTACAGAAATAATACTACCTCTGATAGACACTATCCCCTTTTCGGAAAAAAATCGAAAAAAAAAACTGTCTCGATATTCTCTTATAGAAATAACGACTGGAGCCATAGTACAATTGTCTTACTACCAGCACCAATTGAAAAGGAACAAAAGTCTTCTAACACGATTCCAACGAATTGAACACTTTTAAGCCTGATGGGATATCATCAATCGACCAAGATGTCAAGCTGCGTCAACTTTTGGAAAGAACCAAAGAAAGCTTATTTGCGTCAAGTCTTGACATTGCTGCAAGGATGACGATGGAACCGAAGGATCAGGGAAAATCAGCACCATGAATAACAATACACATTATGTGGGTAGTGTGGAGGACTTTAAGAAGTGACTTGAAATAAAATAAGGCCGAGCTTACTGGCAAATATTTGCTACAAATATATGTAGCTATTCAACACTTTTAGTATCTTGGCAACTCTGTGGTAAAAGAAGTTGAGATAGCCTCCTCTGATATGGTTAATATTAGTACCTAGTGCAACCGCGATTAAAGTAGCTTAAAGGCTCATGGATTGAAAGAAATATTGTAGTACTTGAAAAGAATTTGATTGCAACAAAACTCACAGCATCGTTCTCATTTCCAATGGATTTCGACTCTTCAACTAAAATAATTATCTAAACTGAATTTCAAAATTAATTTCCATTTCAAATCATTTAATGTGGCTCGATTTAAAGTATGACATTTCAAAATTAAATAACAAGCGTCTTGGTGCTCTCCCAGTACGTCGACTCGAAGCCAATGCCAATGGTCAATGGCTAATGTCAAATGCGATCGCATTTTTCAAAGCCCTAAATTGCCGTTCATTGTCGTCGCTCAGTAATTGATTTTAAATGGTATTCCATTAAATGTAATTATTTCCATTGAATTCAATTACAGATCAAAGAAAATAACACAACAGAGCGATGGACGGGTCGACACTTGTAGAGGAGACCAGAAGACCCTAAAGGGAAGATTATCAAGGAGAGAACCTCTTAAAGTTATTGTGACCAAGATAGACATTCTAGTTTACATTGTAATCGCTATGTTGTCAGTAGGCAGGGGTAGTATCACTTATCTACACAGGAAATTGACCTATCCTTCACCCTAGGTATGGAAAGATAAGATGGAAATTTATGGCCACAGTAAACGAATTAGAAATGAGTTGGATACTTCTGGAAGCCAAATGCTGGTGAATATTTTGCTCCATTAATTAAAATTATTTTAGTGCTGCCAGCTTTGTATTAATTCACAGGAGTGAAGTGGGCAACACAACTAAAGTTCTCCTTCAGCAACAGTGTCGAATTTGAAGACGGACGCTAACAGCAAACACTTTTCATTTGAAGTATCGAAGGACCATAGTTCGGTCCTAGGCAAGTATTATGCTACTAATCATGGTACGCCTACGATTTAAGGTTGCTTGATGTATCGCTCTATTAAATACTACTTACAGTGCGGATAAGGTTTGGTTCTTGTCAAACGATTCAATATTTCCCATCAAACTCGTCTATCTACCAGAGTGAGCTCAAGTAAACGTGGGATCAAAATATCATTTTGACACTTCTTGTCAAATTATGAAACATATCATATCATACAGGATATTATTTCTGTAATATAGGTACCATTTGCGGCTCTCATACTAAACCAATCTTGACAAATGAGGTGTTGAAAGAAGGAAAATTTCCTGGAGCACTGACGAATTGTACTTTCAATTTATAGATTTTGGGGGTTGGATTTTCTCTTGCAAGAGTTCTCGCATGGGCACACTAGTTTGTCTTAAAACAAATGGTGTTGCTCTTGCTTAAATGTTTCAAACAGTTTATTATTTATACCAGTTTGTTAAAAGAAAAACTTTTTTTGAATTTTGCGATCTGGCAACATTTCTTCCAAAGATAAAGAAAACGTATTTTTCAACACAATGTCCTCGCTTATGGCAACTCTGTTAGTTTGAGTACATCACAAAAAAAAATCAAGCCATTTATTTCATTCAGTGATTCCATTAATTTAATGTTATATTGACGAGGCTTCTTCTGTATGCGAAGGGATAAATAGAAATCAGTAATCAGAGTATCCAAAGTATCTTATTTCGTAACACTTACCGATGGTCTAGACCATTTGACTACCACTACACCACGAACATTCACCCTACAGATAGAAGTATCCTCCGTCAGGGTTAATTATGCGGCAGGGTTCCGTTTGCCTTTAATGATTATATTGTTGCGCTTTGAACGTGATTAGCACGAAATGTAAATTCAGGACATTGTTCGAGGGCTGATGTTTGAATTCCACCTTCTGGACAATCACTTTCCTAGCCGTCCACCGCCCACCGCCCACCGCCCACCGCCTATCGTTTGAAATGGCCACCAAACGAATTAAATTGTAGACCGTTATACTTTCTAAGTAACCTTTCGTGTTTGTAATTATTTTGCTGTAATTTCCCTGTCAAGCCCTTCAATTGAACCCCACTCTTTGGGTCTGGCGACGTGGCGCTCCTCTACACTTCCTTGTAAGTACGAGTATTTTCCAAGATTTTAACGATAAGTCACGCTTGTGTGAACACGCTGCGATGGTGGCTTCGGCCGAGGGAAGTGACGTTTGTTGACGGTTCCTCCCGAGAGAACCTTCAGCCTTCAGTTGACCTTTTTTAATTACTCTACTGCTGTTGGGGCGATTTGTTTTCCATTTTTTTTCCCAGCGTTTGACAATTTTTTTTATTTCCGTCACTCCCTCCTCCCCTTCACCTATTTGCCTCTAAACTCGTGTCCTGATTTGTGAACTTAGATTGGTCCTGCGTGTTCCCCTCAGGCGGTATGACAAGCGACCGGTGATGCTGAAACAAATGTATAAGGATAATTGAGGAGCACGAATCGGGGAAAAAAGAAATTAAAAAAAATGTTTGAATCGCAAAGCAAAAAAATTACAAGCAAATCCAAAAAAAAAAATAGAACAAAGCTGAGGGATGGCAGGAAATGTCCTGTGTGCGCGCATACAAAAAGGACGACACAGGGAGAAAGATGAATAATTAGGAGACAAATTTAAGTGGCAAATTTTATTTGCATGAACATTTTGTATTTTTTTTTTACGTCCGTTTTGGATATTATTCTCGTTGTCAACTTTATGAAGCGGAGGGAGGGAGAGAGAAGGTTTATATATATGTACATACAAATCCTGGGAAAACTTTTAGAAGACGGAAGGACTTCGAGGTAATAAAACGGCGGCAATAAAACAGCCCCTGAGTTCGGTCGATGGCGGTGAGGAAGGAGATAAATCTATTGCAATAATTTATGTTTATTTACTTTGGTAATTTATGACCCCTGGGTGGGGATAGCGTCAACTCTGCGACAGAACGCTGATGACGGGGCAGTTGGGTGGGATAAGTTGGCCAGTCGCCAGTGGATCGTTTTTGTGGGAGCACTTATGGAGTTGAGGTAATGAAATAAAAAATGTTAATGTTTCAATATTTCCCCCCAAAAAAAAAAAGTTTTTAATGAAATTAGTGCCTGGAATTGTGAGCGAAAGAATATGCTAAAGTGATTAGGTTTTGGCTTTGGAATGGCTCCCTCATGTGTTGTTTTATGTGCTTCCTGTGGTTTTTCTTCCTTTTTAACTTTCTTTGCCTTGATTTTGCTTATAGTCGAATATGCTTCTTTTGTATGGCGTATCATTTTGTGGAATGTGGGGGTTACGTCGGGATAAGGGGTTTTCGAAAAAGAAGAACGTGTAGGAAAATAAGAACAACGAATTAAAGATAATCGCTTAGAAAAGAAGAGAATATCGTCGAAGCCGTTAAAAAACCCTGTCCGACGAAGATCGTAAAGATACATATACTGTTGCCACAACCAGTAAAACATGTGTTACATATAGTGGATTTACTCGTATTTTCGTCTCAACTAGCAAAAACAGCAAAGCTTATAAGCGACGACCAAACTAGCTTCGAGCGGACAACATACATACACAGTGGTGTGCGAAATAATAGGTGTGTGCCTCAAAATCCTCTGAATCGTTCGCTTAAGTGCAATTATGAACCCAGATTCTTCGATTAAATTTTTTGTATTAAATTTGATTAGCTCTTTTTTTATACAGATGGGTAGTTGGAACTACCTGCCTTGCTACAAAGTAAATCTGGCCTAGATTAGATCTAAACCGCTCTAGATAACTTTTGTCACACATTTGTGTGTGCGTGTTATATTTTTGCACGAATGGAATTCCCCTCCAGTTTTTTACCGACTCAAAATGGCTAGTTGAGAAGCTCATTGACAAATGATACTCATTGATTGTTTGTCAGACATTCGAAAGAGGTTGAACCGTGAAAAAACCTTTGGGTGTTCGACCCGGGCTGAGATTGAACCCGGGCAGCATTGCGTAGTAGTCCAACGCACTTACCACCACACCACGGTGTTCACAAAAACTAAATTCATAACTAATAAATTAGTTGATCCTTAAAAAATATGAAGAAATGTTTCATTTTTTAACAAATAAAGGGTGTTTTTTTTAGAGGTATAGAACTTTCGATAGGGATAACTGTTAAACTAGCTGTCATACTACCGAAGTGTGTTTGTCTTTTTTTTCAGTATACTTTGGCAAATCACCATGCAAAGACTTACACCAGAACAACGTTTACAAATCGTGAAAATTTATTTCCGAAATTCGCGCTCTTTTCGTCAAACTTGAACCAGATTTTTACCCTCAAATCATTCAGCGATGATGCTCATTTCTGGCTTAACGGGTATGTAAACAAGCAGAATTGTCGTTTTTGGAGTGAACACAATCCTTATAAAATTCTTGAGACTCCATTACATCCCGAAAAAATCACTGTTTGGTGCGGTTTACATGCCGAAGGCGTCATCGGCCCATTTGTCTTTAAGTCCGAAACCGGTGCCAACATTTCGTGTGATTTGACACCGTAGGACTACTTTTTGTGAGGGTACGTCAAATCTCTGGTCTATGCTGATAAACCAGCAACGATTGATCATTTAGAAGCCAACATTCGACGCACTATTGACGAAATAAGACCAGGTATGCTCGAAAAAGTGGTGCAGAACTGGACCGACAGGGTGGCGTTCATAAAGCGCAGTCGCGGAGGTCATATGCCAGAAATTATTTTTCAACAGTAAATGCCATGAAATTTGTGAGCTAATAAAGCCAAAATGTTGTTCATTCCATTGAATTTGTTGTGTTTTATTTTAAAAAAAAAGTTCTATACCTCTAAAAAAAAACACCCTATAAAAGGAAATATTCAACAGCATGTTCTTAAGAATAAATGTTTAGTACCAAATCCTTTATTTTTTATGGCAGTCTGCCATTTTTTTAGCATGGAGTCTACAAATCGTTGATACCTTTTAATGGGTATAGATTCTGAAGTTGCTCTCACCGATTGTGACAATTCTTCCTTTTTTCGATGTGTGGAGTGGCCAAGTGTTCTCTTGATATCACCCTAAAGATTTTCAACCGGGTGAAGATCGGGTGACTGCGCTAGCCAATCCATAAAGCTAACATTTTGATTCATACACATATTTTTGCGACTATGGAAGTATGTTTCGAGTCATTATCTTGCTGTTCGTTGGATTGGCAGCAAAAGTTAACATCACATTCCCGAAGATATTAATGTAGCCTACGGTGTTCATTATCTCCTTGATCCAGTATATTGGACCTACTCAATACTATGAAAAGCATCACGAAAACATCACTCTTTCACCATCATGCTTAATGTTGCCAACTCTGCTCCTACAAAAAGCAGTACACTTTGAAGAGCAAAAAGAGGTGTTTATTTTCAAAGTTTTGATTGAATACATAAAATATTATTCGTCTACACCGACTGAATCGATTGACATACCACCAGGACTAGTGTTATTATTAGTTGTAGATGTTGGTTGTTTGAAGGTGTATTTTTCTGGACTTGCGATTTTGCGAAGAAGCTCTGGTTGAGTCTTCAGAAAATCAAAAACTTCGATGCAGCTATATTCCATGTTGTATTTTACACACAGAATTGATTCAATTGTCCATACATGAAGATTTGAAGACTCTACTTTCCATATTTTTTCAGAGCTAGCAAAAATACGTTCGACTGGAGATGATGAACCCGGTAAACATAACCGTATTCGATGATTTGAGAAAGTTCCATATATCGCACGCTGTGGGTGTTCATATGTTTAAAAACTTCCACCCATCATTCTTCTGTTGTCGCACTTTTTGTTGCCCACTCTGTTTGCTGCAGTATTTCTTCACATAATCGTATTGTATTAACCCTCCGATTAGCGAGAAGGTCCCTGGGGACCTTTCGACTTTTTGAATGCTTACAAATCTTGATGCTTTCTGTATGTCATCAAAATGCAATGCTTAAACGATTAAAACTAATTCCGAAGCGATACGTGCACTCCATTTTGATTTTTTTCGTTTTAAACTTATTAAGTACGGTTATTAGCGACAAGGTCCATAGGGACCTGTGTATATTTTAGAGAGGATAGTATGAAAAATAACGATTTTCGAATCATTATCATTCGTGTTTGACTTTGGTTAGCTAGTGTGAGACTATCTATACATATTATAAAAGGAAGTCCCCAAAAATTCTCTGTATGGCTGCGCTAATCTCGAGAACCGCTGAGCGGATTTGGTAGCGGTTATGATCCGCGGTCATTATAGCTGTATTCAAAATACTCTTTTACTTATAGGAGCTGAGAATTCGAGATCGAAGCGGTAGAAAATAAAATGTTCTGTCATTACACAGTCCTAGCATTCATTTGAGGTATAAACCATCCTTCTTCGTTATCATGGAGCTGAGCTATGCTCAAAACAACTTATGAAATCATCACCAACGATTCGATCAGTGGAGATTGAAGCCAATAGCCATGCAGCAGTATGTGACGTCATAGTGCGTGTATATGGCACATTTGTATTTCTGTCCATTGACTGTCGAGTCAGTCACCTGAACTATTAAAATATTGACAGATTTGGCAGCATCCACTTACCAGCATATTCAGCTAAAAATCATAGTTTTCCTTTTCGCGCTCATGTCCACAGGACTAAGCAAAAATACATCTGCTCTTTTCAGAGTACATTGCGTTCGTCGTGCACTTATGATGGAAAACATTCGTCCCTCTCACGCTACCATTCATCATACCGCTGAAGATGCATACTCTGTTTTTTTCGATAAACATTTTAAGTGCACGACATTTTTGGCGGTCGTGGTCGAGGTCTTTTTTACTTGCTGGTGGTTGAAGGCGTTGGTTGCTGCAGAGTCTTAATTTTTAAGTCTTTTTATGGCTCATATCAAAGCATTTTATTTATAAGAAAAACAACTTTTTAGTTGTAGTTGTTTCAAAAAATATGTATATTTTATGTATGTAGGTAAGCAAATGTCGTATTCTACTGGGTCAAACCCTTTCATTTGATAGCCATATTAAGGAAAGAGTAAAGATAATGGTTATCCTTCATCTTGGAGGCGTCCGCCATATTGAATTCAGAATGACGTCATGTCGTATTTTAAGCTACTTGCCAAGCCCTTTCATTTGAAACCACTATCAAGGCGATTGTAGAGAAAAAAAAAGAAAAGAAAAACAGATAGTCCGCCATTTTGATTGCTGCGTCCGCCATGTTAAATTTTTTGTGATGTTACATAGCTTTGGACACTCTCCGGATTAAGAGGAATCCAACGGTACCTCATTTGTTATGATAATGCGGTACATTTCTGGCAAAAGTATACACAAATGTCTCTAGGTCCGTAGGGACCTTGTTGCTTGTATAACGCTATCGGGACTGTCGCTAATCGGAGGGTTAAGACTGAATTTGAAATGAATTTTTGATGTTAAATTGTACGACGTTCTTTCGGCAACTATTTTCATTGAAGCATTTACAGTTTTCCAATCGGGAAATATTTTTAACACGATTCACGAAAGCTATTAATATGTTCGAATTGTTCAGTCCATAGGTGAATAGCAAAGTTTTTTTTCCCTACGAAAAGCAGTGCAATCTCTTTGGAAGGACAGGAAGCAGAAAAGCGGTACTGTCCTTCCAAAAGCAGTACGGTTGGCAACTTTAATCATGCTTAATGGTCTTTAATGTGTTACACGATTAAAACTCTGCACCCTTATGTAGTCTTACATAAGTATTTCTCCATTTTTCGTGAGGATGCTCTTGGGCAATTCGCTTTCACCTTTGTCGGTGCTCTACGGTAAGCAATGGGTATTTCTCGGACTTCTAGCAGGTAATTTGCTATCCAGGAGTCTTCTTTTTTTGGTCGAGGTTTATAGGTTTGGTCCTATTTCTTTTTTTTTATATGGGTGGGAGTAGCAACGGATCCTTTTGAACTATTCTGACAATCTGGCGTTCATTGTGTTGAGTGGCCTGCCTCGATTGTCATCGTTTTTGTGCATTGGAGATCACATTCTGGGACCAGACATCCGTTTTAGCTAAGATTATACAGGTCTCACCTTCCTTCCTTAACTTTTTTTTTTTTATTAAAGCCCGTCTTGCGTCCGTACAATTTTTCTTTCGTACATTATCCGTTCTGTCATCTATACAGGGTGTTTCCAAGTTAAATGTCAAGACTTTGGCAACTGATTCTTGGGTTTATTCTTAGAAAAAAATCATTCCACAGCAATGGTCTATCTCCAATTTGGACATCATTTATCGAGAATTTAAGAAAACACCTACTTTGGTGTACCTTGACCCATACTAACTCAAATATCTCCGCTAATACTTACTACAGAAACTTCTTTTATGGCTTTAATTTTAGAAGAAGTAACACCCTCTTTAACTGCGTTTAAATAAATTGGATACCTTTTTTGCTTTCCAGATATTTTATTCTTAAGTCAATATCCTAAATCTTGCCCATACCTTTTTTTGATTTTCAGGTCGCTTTTCTACAAAAAATGCGTAATAATCATACCGTTTTATTATTTTTTTCTTGTGAACGTAACAATTGTAAGCAAAAAAATCTGTACTAAGTATGCTGAAAAACTCACAGATCTTATGATACTTGGAAAAAACCGCAGCAGGTAAAAAAATGATTTTTTACCTATTTTTTTTAACCACAGTTGGAAATTAGTGCGATTTTCTAACTAAATCATAATTTTGCAATTTGTTTTTTAAATAAAGTATGACTTTACGAAGGTTTTAAAGTATGCTCATTTATTAGAATACCCGTCAAAACCCTAATTTCCATACCATTTTCCCCTTAGCATCCCAGACTCAAACCTAACTGAGTATGTCGGCCTAGTGGGAAAATTTAACTAGGAAAAGTGGTATAAATGATAAGAAAACAAAATTCAATTTATCAATTTGGAAATAGGTCCGTCAAATTGAAAAATTCTGGAAAAACTGGAACTGCATTTTTCCATGGGACGATTTGGTTAATTTGTTTTTTGTTTTTTAATGTTATCACATGCTCAATTTATGTCGCCTGTTCCATTGTCGGAAAACCATCAGTAGTTCTTTTGCTAACGCTATTGAAAATAAAAGAAAATGTAAATAAAAAACACGTTGAGATTCATTGTGATTTCAAATTTAATGGAAGAAAATTAATTATTTAGCTGTCGTATTTCATTAATCAAAGTAAGTTATAATTCATATCTTTTTAATGCACCTACCGGAAACGGCAGAACAACGTCTGCCGCCGGCCCAGCTAGTAATTAATATATTTTTAGTAGATCATAAGAGGAAAATATAAATTTAATACACAAACGCAGTTCTTATTTAGCAAAAACACGAATCAAAGCATATTTGTTGTAACGCACCTATTTTATTGCACACTGAAAATGGCTACTACGGTACAATAAATCAAGAAAACCAACAAAAACGGTAACTAAAGTCTTCCTTTATTATATGAAAAGACAAGTAATGAACAGTTATGCGATTTTAACTGTTTATTTTTAGATTTATTTTATACATAGTTCTTTGCAAAAACTGACTTTTTTTACTCTATACTCTATACCACACCACTGTATGTACATATATTCCTACAACAAACAAAGAATCACTCCTTTGTAACTGTTCTAACTTTAGGTCGGTCCTCTGCAAAACCCTTTTCAATTATTTCAAAATTAAATACAAAGGATACCGCATTTTAATAGAAACCTCAGCGGCAACCTTCAACAGTTATATGATATTCGTCTGCACAAAAGCTATTTTCAATATCCACGTCACGAATGCCAACCCTGGCCACATTCAATTTTCATCAAATTAATTCAATTAAGTGCTAAGTCCAATATAATCAGAACCCTTTTAACCAAAGGAATTTAACAAGATGGCTCTCACCGCAGACAAAAGGCAACTATTGCCCTGTCCTTATTCCACTTTTCTGCATGGCCGTGTTCGTACGAAATTACTGGTGGGTGGCGAAAAAACGCAGTCAAAGTGCTTTAAAAACTTTTCCACTGATTTTACAATTACACTAAGTAGTGGGTGGGTGTGGGACCTAACAGAATACCTAAAGGCTTTTGCATATTCCACTGTAACATTTCGATTAGCGGCTCTGTATGGAAAAAGACAGAGCAAGTCAAAAGATTATTAACAAGTATGTATGTAACGTAGGTACCTTGTGGCGGCAGGATTTCTCATTTCTGTTGAGTCTATAATTAGCCCACCCACCCCAGCCACTTGCTGTGGAAATTAAAAACTTTCTCAAAATCCCTTTTTGCTTCATCCTTAGAAGAAGAAAAAAATACAAATTCTCGACCGTATAGTATGGCCTTTCCTTTAACTGCGTCGTCTTGGTGAAACAAACAGATTTGAAGAACAAGAGATAAAAAGTCCTTATGACTTGTGAATGTTTGGGTGCGCGCTGTGCGCTGCTGTGCCTGTGTATAATTTCCCACGGAAGTAATTCGTTGTTTTTTAGCCGCCCATTTTGCCCGTTGGAAAATTCCCGAAAATTAGTTAGCAAATTAAAAGTTTTCGCTCTCCCGTAGTGGTGTTGTAAGTTCATGATTGTCTGGTATACGTATACGTGTAGTGGTACGGAGTTACACTGGCAGAAAAGAAATGGCTCCCAAGATGTCTTGCTACTGCCGCTGCTGCGTCATTTTCCAACCGTTTGGGGGGTATCAAAACATTGTTAAAAGTTTTCCCATAAGCGATTCCCCAATGAAGGGTTTTAGGGATAGAAACCGCATTCTCGTTGTAGCTTAGGAGCTATGGTATGGTAGCGTCAGGCAGGATCCTCCTGGATGACTTGCATGCGCAGCAATGAAACTGGAAATAAGAAGAATTAATTGGTTAAAGTTTCATTCCTTGAGGTGGTTTTACTTGTAGTACAATGGGAATGGTGATCAGTAAAATTAGAATTTTTGTTGCAGTTGTTGTGCTCTCTGGGGAGAGTACCTACTCCCTGTATGATGCAGCTACACGGCGAATAAGGAAATATTATTTAGCGCAGAATTGAGATTTTTCGATTTTTCGATTTAATTAAAAAAATAATATTAAAAAATTATATTAAATGGAATTAATAATTTTATCTCGGACATTGCCAAGTTTAGCCGCACATTAATTCATTGATTACAATCACTGGCTGTTGGAACACATTTAACGTTGGTGTATAAAATTGCAGCATTTAACTTTTAAATAAATTTTATAAATAAAATCGTTTTTTTTTTTTTTTTGTTACCTACCTGCGTGCATTAAAACAATTTAATAAATTCTCTTTTAATTCCAAAAGCTAATTAGAATTTGTTAAAATTTGTTTGCTGGATATTTTAATTTAAATTTTTATTTTTTTAATTACACTTTGTCCCACATTAAGAGAACAGTGGAAATACATAAGTTAATTAGCAATTTTTATCGTTACAATTGTAACGGTTTGCCAGGCAGATTATAGCTACCAATGAGTCCTAAAGGAAACTGCAAAATAAAAAATGTTATCCTATGCCATTGGATTAACGGTAATCATGCAATAAAAACACACACACAAACGAATATCACCGTTGCAATGCAGTGGAAAATTTCAAAAATAAAAAAATGTAAAATTAATTTTTATTAAGAGCCATAGCTCACGGCTAACTACCAATTTAAATTGTTTTACTGCAATATATCCTTTTCCACCAGCAACCACCTCCAGTTTCTACAACAGGTGTCTACCGAGCTGCATCCCTTCACTAGCGAGAGGAGAAAGTGTTAATTGCATACGATTGTCCTGGCGATGCATAAAAAACAGGACGTCCTATAGATTCGCAATTCGCAGTTAGTATTCGTTGAGATGAATTACCTGTATGCAGTGTGCCGAATGGGATTTATATGCAACTTAAGCTATTAAATGGTCATCTAATACCCTGGGTCAGTTTATGCAAACAAACGATTGTTATCTTGGTCCTTTGGTCGGTTTTGGCCCCGGTCGTAATTGTGTCTAGTAGGCTACGTGACTGGGAGCTGGGACTATACACGTACGTCACGTCATTACCGGACTCACTCATCCAGCAAACTATTTCCGTCTAACTGAGAGCGAGTATGGAAAATCCTTTGTCAACAATGTATGGGATGCGGCGTGGACGGATATTGCAACACACGCTACCTCGGTGATTGGATATCTGGACTTTATTAAACGCTTGTTGAAGTGCAACAAAAACACGATTGAGTAATTTTCGGCAAAACTGACCCGCAAATACACTGGAATGTGGAGTACAAAAGGTAGGAAAAAAGGGACGAACAGAAATAGTTGGTGATGACCGTTTTCCGTAGTTGACATGGGCAACAAATTGGGGTTTCATTTTATGTCAAAGCATGTTTCGTTTTAAAAATGCAAATGGCAAAGCTTCCGGTTCCCCAGACCACTACTAGCAGCCAACACCAAGACATCTCTGTTTTGGATTTTGTGTAACTACTTTGGTTCAAGTTTTAAAAATAAAAAGGTACTCCGGAACATGACAGTATATTGCTGAACACTCGTTTATTCGATTAACTAATGAATTGCAAGTTCATGGGTTTTTTGAGTAAATGTTATCCATTGAATTGAACCTTTATCGAGAGGGTACAAATATAAATGTCTATTAATGTCAGAAACTTCACAGTAACGTGTTGAACTTTCAGTCATTTACAAGTGTCCGGAAAAAGTTTTGCCTGCACACGTGTAAAATGTTTCAACATTTCATGTTGTTTTGTATCCTTTTTATAATGAACCTATATCAAGTTGCTGTTAGCTATTCTTGTTCTTTTAAAAATAGTCCCAAAGTTTCCATGAATGGGGGGGCCTCGATTTTAACTCACACCTCAGCTTTATGGTTTTTTTGGATTTTTTTTTTTTTTAATAACAATTCTCGAATATTTACGTACAACATAACCTTACTCATCCAACAGAGAAATCACAAGCAGTTCAAAATGTATAACCTAATCCCTAATTTACTACTAGATGTCGCTGACAATATAAAGGGTTTTTCAATAAGGACATGGTGCCATTTTTCCATCACTCTTCCACACATATCGGCCGGAACGTTGGCTATTTGGCGTTTGATATTGTTTCCGAGCTCCGCTAACGTTGTCGGCTTGTTGGCATAAGTCCCATAAAAAGAAATCCAATGGCGTTAAATCATGAGCACCGTGGTAAGGTGGTAAGTGCGTTGGACTACTATGCAATGCTGCCCGGGTGCAATCCCAGCAAAAACCTAAAAAAAAAGTTCTCACGGTGCCTGCTCTTTCGAATACCTGACAAGCATTCAAAGAGTATCATTTGTCATGAGAAGCTTCTCAACTCGCCGTTTTGGAGTCGGAAAAAAACTGTAGGTCCCTTCCATTCGTGCAAGAATGTAACACGCACACTCAAATGATCCGGGTTCACCAAGAACATGTAGCATGAGGGAGACGGCCATTAAACCGGACCATTTCTCAAGATTACACGATTACCGAACTTCTCCTCCAATAGACCGATCGTTTGACCAGCTGTGTGGCATATTATTATTATTATTATTATTATTATTATTATTATTATTATTATTTCATCAATTGATTACAAAGATCTGCTGATTACAAAAATTTACAAAAAAAAAAAAACAATATATTCTATTACAAACATAGTTGAAGTACTTTTTGAAAACAAACATTTACAAAAAACATTTAAATTATTACATACATAGTTGAAATACTTTTTTCTTGCAACAGTCTCTTTCCATGCATAGTTAAAAGTTAAAAAGATTTAGAGACCGCGTTATTGGTTCATTTAACCCATAGTTGGTTCTATGGGTAGCAATATAAAATAATTCATTTCTGTTGCGCAATATTCGCATCGGAACATATAATGACATTAAAGAAAGCAAATCAATAGACATTATACGATTATCAAAAATATCTTTAACAAACAAAATACATTGGACTTGTCTACGGCATTTAAGCGTCTTCATATTTATAAGAGCACATCTTGATTTATAATCTGGTAAAGATCCAACCCAGTTTAGCTTTCGTAAGGCATAACGCGTGAATCTTTTTTGAACCCTTTCTATTCTCAAAATATTGTTTTCATAAAATGGCGACCAAACAACACAACAGTATTCTAAAACAGGCAAAACTAAAGACATGAATAAGGTCTTTAAAGTATAAGCATCTTTAAAGTCCTTGGAGTTCCGTTTTAGAAATCCTAGCAAGGAATTACCTTTTGAGACAATATAGTCCATGTGGGATATAAAATCAAATTTTGAATCAAAAAGTACACCAAGATCCTTAATAGCTTTGACTCTGAGAAGATTTACATCATAGAATTTGTATTGAAAATTAATGAGTGATGGTGACCTAGTTCCACTAAAAATTTTGCATTTTGAAAAGTTCAATTCTAGATGATTGTAGTTGCACCATTTCAGAAAGTTATTAATATCCAACTGTAGCAATAAGCAATCCATTAGTGAAGAAATGGCAGTGAAAATTTTAACATCGTCAGTGTACATCAAACAGCTGGAGTGTGCTAATACAGATGGTAAATCATTAGAAAAAATGATAAAGAGGAGGGGGCCCAAATGACTTCCTTGTGGGAGTCCCGATACAACATCAATGAGATTTGAATACACAAAATAGTATTCCAAGTCGGCACAAAAGTAATCTCCATTGACCGTGCAATATTACGGCACGACGAAACAATACGGTCCAATGTACACCAATACCAATAGAAAAACACGACGCAAATCGCATTGGCGATTTCCATGAATGTTCACTACATTTGGTTTAACTGGTACCAGAATAAAATATATAATTAAAAACCAAACTTTTTTTACTCTCAATAGGTTTACATATTTAATTTCAAAAATCAAATTATTAAAAAATCAATAAATTTTACAGAAAATATACATAACTTCAATATTTTGTTAATTCATTTTAAAACTTCAATGGATGTTTCTGTCGACTGATTTGGCTGTTGCGTTGATTTTATTAAAAATTGGTCCATAGTTTGTTGGATTTTCACTGCCTTTTTCTCCAAGTAAATTATTTTTTAACACCAACTGATAGCGCCTGTTACAGATTTTGTTACTTTTAAACTACGGTTTTCGTTAGCATTATTATCAAAAAATATTTCCAATCCCTGTGAAATAAGTTGGGGAATCCCATTAATAATATATAAATAAAAGTAATAACAAAAACACATCGACGCAACTTCGAAACCACAAAGTTTTGTGAACGACGCAAACTGAAATAAAAACGACGCAGCTTTGAAATCACGACCATTTTTAAACGACGCAACTTCGAAACGACGCAAACCGGGGTATTGGTGTATTATTTCTGCAGTATACCATTTAAGGCTGTCACACTTCTTAACAAATGAGGTGTCATAAGAAATAGAATTTCCTAGAGCAGTGATGAATTGCAAATCAAATCAAAAAAAATATTCTACCCAAAATGAACTCCCAAAAGAATAAATACTTCCCGTATGAATGTCATGGGAATCCCATCAGTTGGCAGATGGAAATCATTTGGGAAGTGTTTGTTGTCGAGCTATGCTAGGTTTCCACTTGTCGGTTTGAAATTCATAAACGACGTATGTATATTTAGGTCAATTAGAAAATTGGCAATTGGAAATAATGATTAATAAGCAGTTTTTCATTATTTCCACTTGCCGATTTTCTAATTGACGTAAAAATACGTTGTTTATCAATTTCAAATCGACAAGTGGAAACCTAGCGTTAATTCCTTTTGGTTGATATATTTGCTATTTGGGAATCATATATGGGAAATATTTGTTGACAGATGGAAATCATATGGGAAGTTTGGATGCTGGATGGGAAATAAGGATTTTGGGGGTTGGACTTTCTCTTGTAAAAGTTCTTCCGCCGGCACACTAATTTTTGATCAAATTTTTTAATGAAATTCAGGATTTTCTTCAAAATTTTGCAGAGCCCAATAGGAGATGATTCGGCGCTTTAAGTGATCAAGACGCTTCAGTTCTTCAGTTAATATGATCTTGTAGGACCAATATCTTAACGCGAAATTCGCCCCAAATGTGGACTCAGAGATTCCCAATACCTATCAACGGCGCGCGTGGAATCGACTGATTCAACTGAACCACTTACGGCTGCGATATTTTTGGTACCTATACTTTGACCGGTTCGCTGTCTTACTGACACAGAAAAATTCAATAGTGAATATGTTGACTCGAATTTATCCACTATATCATGCAAAGTCTAAAGGGACGATTGTTACGACCGAAAATTAAAGCCAGCGCTCTTAAAGTTGCGACCACTGATTTTTAATAGTTTCCAAACGTTGCTTGTACGTCAACTTCACCATGATACAAATGTAAACCTAGACGGAACTTTTGGCTGCGTTTGTATTAAAATACAAAATTGTTATGTTCCTATAGAAAAATCCTTTAGTTACTAAACTGATCGCAGGCTGAGGAAAAAGTACGTCTTTCAAAACTTTACGTAGGTAAAGACATAAAATCGAATTTGTTGCTTGAGGTTCACAGGATTCGATCGGGATGAACTTAGCTTCCTCAACTCAACGTCAGCAAAAATTTCATAACTTTTGTGCATAATGTCCTTGCGATACATATTCATTCTCATGTTAGATATAACTACACCCTGTTTAAAGGTATTTACGCGAATGTGGCACCCTCCCACTTGGTTAAAAGGTCGTCCTTTGCATGTAGATATATATCTTCCATTATACACAAAATACCTACATTCATCTGCGTCTGTCCTTGAACGCGTACACGTATACAACCCTAAGCTACACACGACAGGTTTGATATAGGTGTTTCGTCCTAAACGTGAGTGGTTGGCGCGTTACCTGAATGAATTTCCGTTCGTTAACAGACAACAATTTATGCGTATGATCTGACCTTCCGGTCCGCTTCACTCCGATATTCCAGTTTTAGCTTTAACGCTTTCACCTGACATTCAATTTAATCGCTCATCAGCGCACTTTATTCTCCTCACCCTCACGAGTTTGAATCCTGTCCCTGCGAATAAGTATAATCAATTTCCATTTATTGTACACAATAATTCAATCAAATTTATTTGAAATGTATTGAATTGAATAAGACTCAGCAGCAAAGCAAACCAGCTGAAAAGTGTATGATGATATTCTTTTTTGAATAAATCAGGTATGAAAATAATTAAAACATTCGCCCAGCCATGCCTCTATTTCGAGACGCACAGGCACCTGACAGCACAGCCCAGCAGCAGCATTGAGATATCACCAGCAGAAAACAAATTTCATTGTGTCCTTTAAATATTAATTTTTTTTGGGGAAGAGTTACCTGAGTCACAATAAAAGAACGACATTATCATAAAAATTACCAACAACAGAATAGAATTCGAGAGAGAGCGCGCACAAAACAATAAACAATACACGAAAACAGGATGAATCGTCCTTGTCCTCGTCCTCGTCATCATCAACATGAAAATTAACGCACACAACGAGATATGCACCTACAAAAGCACCCACCGAACAATAGCTACGAGGACGAGTATAACGTCGACGAAGGAAAGGAAGGACAAGACCAAGACCAACCGGGGGACGAAAAAAAAACGAAGCATAATTTAAATTTTTCGTATATCTTTAACGAAAATCGTGGTTCGCTAGAGATTTCGCTCTCTGAGCTCCTTTGCCATACCGATCCCAATCCCAAGTTCCAACCAACCCAACACCCATGCCGATGCCAGCCCATCTGCCTTTTCTGTACTGTTGCTGTCCTTGTGTGTTGTAAACAAAACAGTCACATATACAAAAATGAAATTATAATGAGGCAGAGACGACGCGGCAGCGGTATCGTCGACAAGAAGGGACTAAATGAATGAATGAAAAGCTAAAAAGGACGATGCCATGACGAGAAAACAGAAAAGAGTCAAGGATAACAGCCACTCTAGCTGTCAGGTTGGTTGTACCGTATAGGTACATAGGTACTATGTGTGCACCCACAAAGCCGAATTCACTACAAAATTCTCGTAATTCAGTTGCTTTATTTTTTTTTTCTTTTTATCTACAGTAAAGCTTGTACTCCCATTTTTCACAGGGAGGAGGAGGACGTATACCTTACCCAACACTGAGGTATCTATGTACATACATACATACATATGTGCATATTCCTAATTTAAATTTACAAAAAAGAATACAATGGTTTTTGTAAAATAGTTAGTGTAAAGGACTTCCGCTCTCTACTCTGCACATATGAACATTATGTGTGTTTGTATATATGCACATGTACATTATAATCATATACATATGTATATGAAGAGTAGTGCGTTAAATATGGGAGAGTTGGTCCTTTTGTTATGCGGCAACAATTGGTGAATTTCCCGGTAAATTTGGAAATTTTTCCATTCTCTTGTTTTAGCTAGCTTAATTGGCTGGCATGTTAGCCACAGAATATAATTTACATGGCAATGCGAATTCATCAGGAAAACTCCCTATGATTTACAAAAATAAAATATTTTAATTATTAATTCATTAGTGAGTGTTCATGTTCATCAGTGCTCAACGTATTTGCCTTCGCTCCTTAACGTTTTACTAAGTTTATTCATTAAGTTCTTTAATAACAAAATCAAACTTTGATTACTATTATTACACGATATCATCGCGAGTTTTTATCTTATAATTAATAACGACTTAATTGTGTAAAGTTTCGTAAATATCATAATTTATTTCGCAAGACTTTTGACTCTTAACCCTAAACGACCCATACAAATCTACACACTATAGTAACCATAGGTGGTACCGCGATTTACATAGAAATCATTCGATCATGTGTGTTGGAAATATGCGTAATAAGATAGCCGCTTACGAGAATAACTAATTATGATAAAGTCTATGTACTTCTCTCTTCTTGCTTTTCGTAGTGATCAACGATCACAGAGTGAGAGTCAAAGAAAGTACAGTCGACTCTCGATAAATAAAACTCTTATTTTAATGAATCTCTCGTTAAATTGAATTTTTTCTTAGGTCCCTTGAAAATCTCTCACTGAATTGAACAAATCCTATGTACCTTTTTATCTACACTGGTTCATTTGAAGCGATTATGCTGGCTGTTTCCTACACAATACGCTATAAATTGAAGTAGAAAAGGCGACTTTTCGATAATTTGAACTAACTAATGCACGTAAACAAAACATCAGAGGAATAAGTTGCTTGTTCGAACCTGTATACTTTTGTTGACAAATGATCTATGACGTATGTATGTAGCTTGAATCTACGTTACATTGGTTAAAAGTTGTGGAAAAAAAAATTAGTCGACTTTATAAATATGCAATGATTTGTGAAAACATAAGCATGCTCTCTATAACTTTATGTTTCTTATTTTCTCTCGATAATTACAATTTTCGTTAAATAAAACTCTCAATAATTTGAACTTTTTGCCAGGTCCCCACAGATTCAAATTATTGAGAGTCGACTGTATGTGTGATCGCGATCACTGTATATCGGGCATGATACGCAACCATACATAATACGTACAAACATGGGGCAGAGGGCAGTAATGTTTTAGCACTCGTATTAAATGAAAAGTTAGTTTGTAGGCTATATTTATAAATATGCGAATAAAAGTATTGTGAATAAAAGTATTGTGGTCCCTGGAACTAATGGCGCAAGGAAGCGATTACAACGTCAATCCTGTTTTTTAACATTGCCAATGCCGTCATTTGTAACGTTGCAGTTAGAAATTTCTTAATTTGTTTCTTGTTTATATTGTCTATAAGTGCCGAAAGAACAAATTCATGAATTTTACTACAATGTTCTGGGCGAAATGTTATCACAGTCAATTTCTTCGCATCATTGCCTCTGCTAAATAATCTTAAGAACAATCGGAAAAATAAACCTTATATCCGAACTAGTTGAACCGATGCTCGCCTTGCTTCCCATTCTAAGGGTTTTCTTATGCATACAAATATGCAATTTCAGTGGGAGCGTAGAAACATCAAAGTCCACAAAAGTGTTTAGTAAATTTTGTTGATTAACTGCGTTTTATCAAACACGTTTCAATGTGTAACTTTCAGCCCCTAACTGCAGATTTCATAGTTCTCAAAAACCGCACCGCACCGTAGCCCGTCAACACTTCCGCCTCTACCAGATGTCATTGCAAAATTGTAACTCTAGGTCGGGTGCCATTACATTATTTAGGCGGGCTCAAGTTTCTTAGAAGAATAGTAGGTACACCCACTTTTAGTTTTAATTTATGTGATGGCAGCGAAAGCGAGAGTTTAACAATTCGACCAGATATCTGCTTGTTACTTCTTGGTCCACAACCCGGGTGATTGAAATACATTCTGCACTTTGACCATCAACACGTGAAAATATCTCGCTGTTAATTGCTGGAGCTTAATCATTCCGAGGCAACTAAATAGCTCGCTCACAAAGCTAAGAATTCTTACGGTTTTTTAATTGTGATACATCACCTTAAACCTTGTGATAAATATACTTTTCCATTTTCTTCCAGAAGCGTTCCTCCATCAATTTTAAATAACAAATCAGAGAAATGTTGCGCGTTCGGATGTGCCTCGTGGCACTACTGATAACGTTTGCCTAAAGTCTCGGCAAAATAGCACTGTAAACCAAACATCCCAGATGACTTCCACATAGCAAATACATATGTACATACATATATGAACCAAAACTAACTCTTAAAACAACAGAAGTTCACTTTGGGTAGAATATTTGTTTTTGATCGTTTTTCTTTTAATTTATTAATAATATTTACAAACAAAATGCAATTCACTGCTCTAGAAAATTCTCTTTCTTTTGACACCTCATTTGTTAACATTGGTTGAGTGTAAGAGCCGCAAATGGTAGTAGGGAACATTGAAGTGCAAGCCATATGATCACATATACTCACACACACACTATTGCAACGATACCCACTGCTGCACGACTGCTGGCGGTGGTCTCCGCTGAAGGAAAATTGTGGGCGATGTTTTGAATAATTGTTTTGACCATTGCTCAGCTTCAGGATAACGCAGGAGGATGTTTTATATCTCAAATGAATAAGCGACAGATTTACTAATTTCACCTATTGTTGTTTTTCAATCCGATAAGCCATTATTGAGTTAGGACTGTACAATGATAATATTCCTCTCCGATATACAGTTATTTTGATTACTATGTAAGACCCAGTAGGCTGAGCAAAAAATTACATAGCTTGTGATCATCCCGGGTACTTAAGAAGCATTTCAAAAAAAGGTTTCATCGAAATCTGTCTAGCGGTTTTCACGCCATTAGGTAACCAACAAAAAACCTCTACAGTTTTATAATATTTAAAGATGGCGATGTAGCCATCGAAGACCGCGAAATCTACTCAACTTTGTTTGGCTTTCGAGCCGAAGCAATGACATATTCGTATGTCACGAAGAAGAAGAAAGCCGGAATTTTGATATCCAGCATGCATAACGATAGGGCAATCAATGCGAACACTGCATCTAGAAAACCACAAATCATTAGTGTATTAAACCTGGAGTAGATCATATGGAGTTATACGACTAAACGTGAAACTAATCGGTGGATTTTGGCATTATTCTACAATATAATTGATGTTGCTTGTTTAGCGGCATATACTATTTATATTGAACATGATCCAGTTAATATCCGAACAGATCGTCGGAAACTTTTCCTGACATAACTGGCCCAAGATCTATGCTTGCAATCGATTCAAGTTCGAAGCTCAGATCCGCTGACAACACAGGATGTGACACATTCGATTTCATAATTTTCAAGGGTTGCCAAGATATTTATGTTGTTAAGTGACAGAAATCATTAATATTTTATAGCGACAACTTAGCGAACATAATCGTTATGTTTGATTTTGGGAATATGACTTTCACTATCGTAGGCTTCTTCTTCTTCTCTCCATTTAAACGACGAGGTTATGATCAGAATTATAGGGATCACAACCCTCCCACTTCACTGCATTCCTACTGGTCCATCTGTGGGGTTCGCCGGTTCGACCCCAAAAAATATCTGCAGGCCTCCCGATTTTGAATCACTTCATTATCACAAGCGACAAACGTCGTTTGTTAACGATATCGAATACTTACTTACTTAGTTGGCGCTACAGCTCGAGGTGAACCTGGGCCTGCTTCTCGCAACCATTTGTGTGTGCGTGTTATATTTTTGCACGAATGGAAGGGACCTACAGTTTTTTGCCGACTCCGAACGGCGAGTTGAGAAGCTCAATCGTGACAAATGATACTCTTTGATGCTTGTCAGACATTCGAAAGAGGTGGGCACTGTGAAAAACTGAAACTGAAAACTGAAACGATATCGAATAACGATCGTTTAAATTTTGAGAATTCCACTACAGGAAGATAAAGATTTTCAAAGCAATTAACGACTACTTCTGTCTGAAACATGCAATACCTTGCTAAAGCGAGGTACACACCATCATACAAGAGTGTCACTCAAAACTCATATCATTTTTGCATTATGAAACGAGCGTACACACTATAAGTTTTGGATGACAAACCATATCATCGTTGTTGTTCTTGTTTTTCGACCCTCTCTACTTGGGTTTGCTTTTTGGATAACGAAAGTTCTATACACACAATCGAAGAAAAACAAAGATGGCCGCTGAGTATCACTCAGTAGCAAAAAATTTCGTGAGCATAATTTTTGAGTGTCAACCCGAATTTAGAGCGTACACATTATCAGTTTTGCGTGTTATCATTCAAAGCTGACATTTTTGTATGATGGTGTGTACCTCGCTTAACATATGTATGACCATTCAAACTAAGGGCATTAAATATAAACCAGAGATTATAGTGAGAAGTAGGCCCAGGTTCACCTCGAGCTGTAGCGCCAACTAAGTAGAGATTATAGAACTTATAAGATTATCGTCAAGTTTTTGTAATTAAACGCGTATAGTAAGACTTATTTAATGCTATGTACTTAAACGTATCCCTGACATTGAAAAATTGTAATTACTTTACCTTAATAACCTTCGGAAAAAAAAGTTCATTGAAGAGCTTTTAAATTGCCACAGTCATAACCTTAATTGAAATGCTAACATTCTCTTGTGGATCATAAGTTCCTTCGTGTTTTAAGAAACAAGGAAAAAATAGCCACAAATTGCTACGAGTTATAATACCCTATAATTGTTCTATGAAGAGATTTTATGAGATAAACGGATAAAGCCAATTATGTTGCTATAACCGATAATTACCGAATTCTTAATACTGTTAATGAGTTTATTTAACGAATTATGTTGTACCGATAATAACCGAATTTTCAATATTATAAATAACAAACACTTTTTTTTAAAAATGTAATTATCCTTATCTTCTTACAAAGTAACAAGTACCTTCAGTCATTTGTAATTGAATTTGGAACCCATTACAATTGAATTACATTTAATTATGGAATTTTATGGGTTTATGTATTTGCTCTGAATTACGGGACTTCAAAACGAAGGTAGGTACCCCTATTGTAATTAGAATTTATCTCTAAAGTAATAATTGCTTAAGTAATTAATTACATGTAATCAAAGCTTTATTCAACTCCACAAAGATGGGCTTTAAACAGTTGTCCTTTATTCTGATTTGGACAATTTCAAAATTAATTAAAATATTTAAAAAGAAATACAAAGACTGATCAAAACTTCTCTGTGTTTTAACATTTGCAGTAAAATCAAAATATCCATATAGGGTGCAATTTAGAGCAGTTAAATTTTTTTCATATAACTGGTTCATAAAAAAGGGATGAACAGAAATACAGCGAAAAAAAAGGAAGGAAATTCAATCACTCTTCGCTCTCCACTACCATCAACTTCGTAATCGGTGTGACTTACTGCTTAAGCTGGAAGAAATTCTTTCACCAGCCGCCACCGTGCCGGCCGCTACGAATGCGAGGTGGTCCTTGTGAAAGAGCCATGAAATGGAATACTGTCGTGAATGGCCTCTCGAATCCTATGCTGAATGATTAACAGTCATTTTGCGTGCCACTGATTTCCTTGGGATGGTTCTGGTCTGGATTATGTAATTTTTTTTCGTTTCAACTTGGTTTGGTTTTATTTTGCGCTTAGCTATGCCATCACTTCTGCAAGGGAGGGCACTATTTAACTGCTCAGCTGGGGTTTTCTTCGTTAAAGGGGGGAATGAAATATAACTACACTTAGGGAGGTGTGTGCGCGCGTCAAGAACCAGCACTAAGTTAGTGGATATTAATGTTGGGCGTGCTACAGGAATTACTTTTCAGAATTGCAGTTATTGACCTTCGACCTTCATATGTGCATGTCCAAATTATGATTGGTAAGTAATGTGACACTAGTTTATCATCCTTCAATACTGTAGCCTATTTAAATGTCATCCCATTTTCCATATGCTCATCCTTCTTCCACATACGAGTATTTGTTTGTGTAAAAAACCGAAGAAAAAGTACATCTATGAATAACTCTTGTCAAATGATCCATGAATTGAACACAATTTAACAGTGGCTTAACTATAGCAGTGCAAATGAACCCTTTTCATGTCGCCCTTTATCACTGTCTGGCAGTTGAAATACAACAGCACTAGATACGAGTACCTACCCTACCCCTTCCTCCAACACACATGTCACTTCTTCTAGTGACGTTGGAAGTCGTCAAAGAAAAACAACCCGATGTTCATCACTCCGTTGGTTGATCTCAGTGCAAACCCAATTTCGTCCGCATAGTAAACTCCAACCAACCAAGTAACCAACAAATCTATCCCTAATATCGCAGCAGGACACCGAAGGAAGAGTCGAACCAGCTCACCCAAATTTTCATTTTTCATTTCTAATGTGTGTTGAAGGAGATGGTGTACATGTACGTATACACATATTTTTTCGTTCGTACCAACCGTAGAATGCGAAAAGGGTTGTTTTGTTGCTGTTACTGAATGAGCCCATTTCGGTCGACCTTCCTAGAAAAACAACTTTTCAATCCGTTTGCCAGTGGATGGAAAATTGCGTATATGAAGTGAGGGATATTTCTCATATTGACATCGAACACATTTAGTTAGTGCGGTTCCGATGGGGCTACAAGGACGAGGGGAAAGAAGAGATATGAGTTAATATCAATTTCATTCTTCTACTTATCAGTCAGTGTCAAGGATATGCGATTGGAGTGAAATGAAGCGAACTCTGGGCAGAGTCTGCAAGTTCAGCAAGACAAATGACAGACAATAAATAAACTCTTAACGCAATCTCATTTTTAGGGTTAATTTTTATCAGCTATGCGAGTAGTTTTGTATGTGTAGACAAAGAATGGATGGGTGAACGATCTTTCATACACAAAAATAAAAATTAAAAGAAAATGGCATGAAAATGCGTGATTTATGTCATACTAAATGGCTTTGATTATAAAAAGATTAAATATACAACAGTACTTCCTAAAATGACTCCCTAAGCGGGTCTTACACCACTTTGAACCCAAATGTAGTATAGTTTTGCTTTTAACTAAAAATATAATAAAACTCTCAATCTTCGTTGAATAAGTCGACGATTCTAGCATACTAAGATTAAAACAAGCTAAACAAGCTACGCATTCTTGATTTCCCCATCACTTGTCACCTCTAAAAGAAAACCTTATATCGCTTTGTATGCGACACAACATATATATGTATGTACTGTAATACTATTTTAGCTCGACGCCTTTTGTATTATTACTTTAGCTACTAGCTAGTAGCTACCATTACCCATTAAATATAAATCGTTTTAGAATAGTGACTGTCAGTCAACCCCTAGTACACTTCACGAAGAGAAGGATTATTAACCTACAGTGCTGATCAAAACAATAGGTAACAGGTTTGTAATAAACTCGCAACACTGATTTTCTCAAAAATGTGTTGTTTGCTTTGGATATAATAAGCACGGTTACTTTTCTAACCATGTTACCGATCTTTCGACATGCGGTTTGCTCTTTCATTTCCTATCAGCTGAGTGTAACAGGCCAAAGAGTGAAATTACCTCAGTTTAGCCCTGATTGAAATAATAGGTAGTTGTAGTTTTTTTTGCAAAATTTTTCATTAAAATTAGGAAAAAAGATAGACTGATTGATCTATTAAGCAAAAGTAACTAAAAGTTAAGTTAAAATACATCAATATAATATAACGTGAGATTAATTCAGAGGGTCGTTACAAGCATTGCACTGTTGAAGAACATCGCATCGCCCATAACGCTAGGAAGATCTGTGAATTTTGTTACACAGTCCTTAAAACCACAGTCTGTAACTGAAACCGGAGGAAGATCCAGAAAAACGGACTCAGCAACAGATAATAGAATAACACTGCTAGCAAAAGGGGTCCCATTTACGTCATAAAGGACCATTGCAGCTTCAATAGATAATGTAATTAGTGCCCCAACTGTTAGAAGTAGATGACAAGAAAATAATTAACCGAGCAGAATTGCCAGAAAAGTCCCTCTGCTAAAAAAGAATATAAGGGCTACGAAGCAGTTCGCAGAAAATTTAAAAAAACAACACCACTCAAAATTATTAAAATATTTTATGGAGATGGGATGAGACCAAAATTAATATTTTTGGTTCTGATAATAGAAGGAATGTTCGTCGACCCGAAGGAAAGGAGTTTCACCCTCGTTTTACAAAAAAAAATGGTAAAACATGGAGTTGCAAGTGTCATGGTCTGGGGCAGTTTTTCTTGATTTGGGGTTAGACCAATTGCTTTGATTGAGAATATCATAAAAAAAGAAATTTATAGTGATATTCTTCAAAATCACATGCTGCCATATGCCGAGGATAATATGTTTTTGATAGGGCACTTCCAACAGGACAATGATCCCAAGGACTCATCAAAACTGGTGAGTGATTGGTTGAGAGAACAGAAGGTTTCTGTGTTACCATGGTCTTCTCAGTCCCCCGATTGCAATCCCATTGAGAATTTGTGGGGCAAACTAAAGAAGTCCTTGGCAATAGAAACATAACAAACAAAAACCGACCCTTGGGCGGCGATCCAGAGGCACTGGAATGCTATTCCTATTGAAAAATGCCAAAACTTAATAGCTTCAATCCCCTGGCGGATAAGTGCACTTCTTTCCAAAAAGTGTGGTCATTCTGGCTTCTAACTCACCTTAAATAATAAGATAATTAAATTTAGTTATTCATTTGATATCAGAATATCATTTTTCTTACAGTTATAACATTTAAATTATGAATTACCAATTATTTTGATCAGCTCGTTTCTATAAGGATTTGTATTTTTGTTTATAAAAATTACAAGGAAAAAATAAAAACAAAAAAAATGTATGGAATCATTGAAGAATAATGTGTTTTGACTATGAAAAAAGATTACCTGGGTTGCTATCTTAAATCTTATAAAACTTTCAAAAAAAGTTAATTTTTTATTGTATTACCTATTATTTTGATCAGCACTGTACGTACAATCATCCTGAAAGGCACAACACTTGAGTATTCCAGTGAGTTCAAATACTTGGGAGTTATATTAGATATGCTCCTCAACTAGAATTCTCACCTCAACTCCATAACGAGCCGTGCAACTAGGGCCTTATGGGCAAGTCGTGGACAGTATGGTAGAGCTTGGGGTCTCAACCCTAAAATTATACAGTCGTTTTATACCACGATGGTCAGACCCATCATTTCGTACGGAGCCTTAGTCTGGTGGCCTAAAGTTCTCGAAAATACTACACCTTAGAAGCTCGATAAGCTTCAACGGATGGCGTGTCTTAGAATAACCGGTAACATGCGCACCTGCCCATCAGCAGCTCTAGAAGCTATAATTCGTATACTGCCATTACAGATCTTCATTAGGAAGCTAGCCGCTCAAAGCGCTATTAAACTACAACTTATTCGTAAGTACAAACCAAGTAATCATACAGGTCGCCTAAATATTATCAACCAAATTCCAAATCAAGACATGCTCTGCACCGTCGCTGATGTTATAATAAGTGAAGAATGCTTTGGCAGAAAATTCGAAGTTCATATTGGGGAACGTACCACGTGGTCAAACGGTGGAGCCACCCTATATCCAAAATGTCTAGTATGGTACACTGATGGATCGAAAATAGCCTGGTTAGGTGCTGCTTAAATTGTCTCCAATCCCTAGCTACTCACAATAAGGTCAAACTTTGGTGGGTAGCTGGTCACAGAGGCATTGAAGGAAATGAGATTGCCGATGAGCTGGCCCGTTCAGGCTCTACTGCCAAGTTCTAAGACCCGAACTCTTGTGGCATAAACTGGTCAACTATCGTAGCCTTATTTAACAAATGGGAGAGAATCTCCGACTTTCTCATTGGAGAAATGTCCCAGGGCGTAGGCAACCCAAACTGTTAAATAAGTCTTCTTAACCACAATAAGAAGTATATTAAATGTATAGCAAGTTTCCTCTCCGGTCATTGCAAGTAACGATACCACCTTAACAAGTTAGGCATGTCTAGCGAAACCGATTGTCGACTTTGTTTAGAGGAGGTCGAGACAGCTGAGCCCGTCCTTTGGTATTCTCCGGCACTTTTCGGGGTCAGACGGCGTACCCTGCACAAAGAACTCCTAAGACCTTATGAATTAAAAAAAAACTGTCAACCAAGGACATACTTGCTTTTATTAGAAAGGTGATTTGCCTCTTGGACTAATTAGTAACCTTTGATACAATAGATCTTTTAGGTAGCAGTATCAGCTGGGGGCAGGATCCGTTATTTAAAAAAATTAATTACCCATTAATTAAAAATTCACAATCAATATGAAGACATCCTCAAAAAAACTAGAAATCATAAGGAACACTAAAATTCATAACGAAATCTCCACCGCTTAGTTCCGGACACCACCAATGGAATAAATTAATCTAAGTTTCAAACCTGTTAAGAAGTAATTCTATGTTTTTATTTTTGCTTAATTTTATTTGCTACAATTATATAAAAATTACGAAACAACCCTGTACTTTTTCACATTTTGCAAATAATGGCAATCGAATAAGGTCAATTAGCACATGTTGACTTTTTGTAATATAACACAGTGCAACCACTAATCTCGGGCCTGAGATTTGATTCTGAAAGTACTTACAAAACTCTGCATCATTCGTTTTGCCAGATTGGTTGCCTAACGTATTTTATAGCCTCATGAATATTTTGGCTCAAAACTTATATTTTGGATTTCTTCTCATGGCTATATCTTGGTTAACCGTAGGAATTATTTTTTCTGTCTTGAGCAAAGTTATATGTATTGATTAGTAGAAAAAAAAAGTGCAAAGAAACCGACCAAAAAAAAAACTGCATCCGGGGCTCAAAATCGAAAAAAGGCCCATTTTTTAACCATTTTTTCGCATTTTTCGACCATTTTTGGCCCATAACTCGTACGCTAACACCATCTATTGAAAAAAAAAATCAGCCCAAGCCTTTTCTTACACTAAGTTGACAAACAAAAAAAAACGTATTTTCTATGTAAAATGAATTGAAACATAATTGCTACAATATATTTGTGGACAGTGTGGCGTATACGTAATTTTTGTTCTTCTTTCTCTGACGCTTTTTCTTTCTCTGGGCATTTTAACGATTCTGAGGCCCTGGATGCAGTTTTTTTGCATCAGTTTGTTTCGCACTTTTTTTCTCCAAATCAATACCTATAACTTTGCTGAAGACAGAAAAAAAAAATCCCTACGGTTAACCAAGATATAGCAATGAGAAAAAAATCAAAAAGTGCTCAATATAAGGTTTGAGCCAAAGTAGTCATGAGGCTATAAAATACGTTAGGAAACCAATCTGGCAAAACGAATGATGCAAAGCTTCTAGTTTTGGTTAGTTCTTTCAAGATCAAATCAAGTTCAAATCTTAGGCCCGAGACGATGACTTGAAAAATGTCATACAGTGTAATAATGGCTTCTGGGTGTAAAATACTCACTATTAAAGAGACTATCTTTGCACCATCATCGTTTGAGTTTTAATTGTATTATTTTAAGGCCATTTTTCTCGTTCTTTTTCATTATAATTTCACATAAACAAAACCATTCCACTAAAAATACTTTCTCTCTCTCTCTCTCTCTTTCTCTCTTACACTTGCAAAATAATTACGTCGTTATCTTGTTTGGTATTTCTTCCAATGATCGAGTGTATAATCTCTTAGGGAACCGAATACAACTGTTTGTGAAATTCAAAAAAAAAAAAAACAAAACCAACCGCAATATCCACATACACTTGTACACTCGGGTGTACATACATTTTATTATCATGTTCCTACTGCACGCGCCGACTGCTTGCCAACTTAAATAAATTCGTAGCTGATAGTGGCACCCCCCCTTTGGAAAGGATTTAACTTTCAAGGGTATCCAAGGTTGAACGTCAACATCCTGTCGCACGACTGTTCCGTAATACACTCTGGTTGGATGGTGGGTGTGCATCTCAACAACAACAGCGCGAACGCCTAGTCCTGCAAAATGGAAATGAAAACGACTCGACTGCAATTCTTTATGTTGTCCTGCCTCTATACTAAGTAGGATAACCGCATGTGAATGTAAGCTACAGCCTGTGCTTATCTCTCGCTCTCTGCAAGTGAAACAATGCACTGATTGTTTAGCTGCCTTCAAGGCTTTTTCCTCCTATACCCTCTGCCTCTCCCAACAATCTGTAGTATGCATTGTCCTGGCCTGTCTGACTGTTGAGTTGGTTTACTCCAACAATTCTGATGTGCGGCAGAAGTATACATACATAGTAGAACCTTGTAAGGCGACACAATGTTGTTTCCTTGTTTATGCATGACTGCATTTCTTAGTCCTTTTTCCTGTGGTTGTTGTTAGGATTTTTCTATTGTTGGACAAAAAATGAATTTCTAATGTTCGTG
The DNA here is from genome assembly GCA_949775065.1 of Brachyopa scutellaris. NCBI lineage: Eukaryota > Metazoa > Arthropoda > Insecta > Diptera > Syrphidae > Brachyopa > Brachyopa scutellaris. Next base: position 192,167,465 of record OX459112.1, read on the forward strand.
TGCGTGTTCGCATCTTGTAAACCGAAACGGAACAAGTTCACAGATGGCATATCTACTCTGAGGACAAACTTGTAATACTGCGGGGTAAGCCAAAAGGACTCAAAATGAAGTAGGAAATGTTTTGCTGCATTCTTGAAGCACAAATCTTGCGCTCTGTGGTTTCCCATGTCTATGAAGTATGAGGTTGGGTTGTATTCCTGTCATTGTTGTGCCGTAGAGCATTTAAATTATAACTTGTGGAATGCAGTAAGCATGAAATATATTTGACTTGAAGCATCTGATGGAAGGCATATTCAGGTCGACAAAACAATTTCTTCTTTTTCCAGAACATTATAGTGATTACATTCATAAGGGAGATAGTCTGAAGTTTGTTCTTATTTACCTACATACACTCTAGGATACGTGGTTAATTAAATTGCCGTCTGGTAAAACAGTCAATGAATTGGATGGTTTAAGTTTTTTGGTTGACTGGTTGTATTCATTTCGATATTTTCCAACGACCCTCTTGACAAACATAAAAGGGTTTCATTTGGTTATTACTTGAACTTTTAGTTAACTGAAAGTCATTCATTTTCGGAACTCAGTCTAGTCCCATTGATGATTCAATAGTGTGGTTAAGCGATCACTTCGCATTGAGGCCTCCAATCGTTTTAAATGCAAAACGCTTTTTCTATCATGACGTTGTATTCCTTGGCAATAAATAAAGTTCGGTACAGCCCAACCTCCCTAAGATGGGGTAGACTACATGCTCGCCCTGTCAAAAGACTAGCACTTTAATTGCAGGAGACTGACACTACCGATATGCATACGGACACTAGTAACAATATACTTTCACAATACAGTGCTATTCGAAAAATTTTGCTCAAACCTTTTCTTACTCTTTCGGATAGCAGTTCTTGGAATTTATGAAAGCTACGATGTTTTTGCACTAGGTAGTAAAATAAAGTTCAATTAGTGCACAAAAGTCGATAGCCGTCCAAGATGAACCAAAGTAATTAAAAAAGGGAAAGATCAGTACGGAATACAAATCTAAAACTTCATTCTTTCTTTATTGTAGCAAAAAAAAAATTTACATTATTGGATACTATTGCACAATTTACAGAGATGTGGTATTATTTATTAGATTACCTTACTACTGAAAAATTACTAATATGATACAAATAATATAATAGAAATAATTTAGAAGGAAAAGCTACAAGTAAAAACCTTCACTTAATACAAAAACAAAAATACGTAGCTAGATATTAATCTATGAACTTTTAGAAAGGGCGACGGGGAGGCGTCCAAGGCAAACTCGATTCATATAACTTTACAGGAAAGCAACCACAATAATAATAAATAAATATAGACAGTAAATAGATAAATAAATAAATAAATACATTAATAAATTAATAAATAAATAAATCAATATGAAAATAAAAACAAATAAATATAATAAATTAATAAATAAATTAGTATGTATATAAATAAATAAATAAATAAATAAAAAAAATATATAAATACCAAAATTAATAAATAATTAAATAAATAAATATATAATATATATAAATAAATAGATAAATAAACAATAATTTAAATAAATTAGAAAATAAATATACTTAAATCAAATATTGCACAAAGAGGAAAATATATATACATAATTTATTGTGTTGCTTGGACAGTTAAATTTGAAATCAAGATATTATCTGATGTACTACATGTTAAATTATAGCGCTCGAATAACTTTGAAATTCTCGCGGAGACTTTTTCAACATTTGCCAAGACATGTAGTTCTTCTGTCGAGAAATACCATGGCAGATTTAAAATCATCTTTAATAGCTTATTTTGCACAATCTGCAGTCTTCGAATATGACAATTAACACAATTACCCCAAACTGGTGACCCGTATAACAAAATAGCTTGAAAGATTACTTTGAATATAATAATTTTATTGTCCTTACTTAGTTTTGATTTCCGGTTTATAAATGGATAAAGTATTTTAATTACATTATTAACTTTATCAATCGTTTTTTGAATGTGTAGGCCAAAGGTTAAAGTTTTGTCCAGATGGACCCCAAGGTATTTGGCACTGGACCGCCAGTCAGTCTGAATACCAGACATAATAAGTCTATTACTTGGTAAGAAACAGGGCATTTATTTTGATTTTCCAATCACTGCAATAAGTTTCAATGGTATTAAGTGCAGATTGCAATTTGGTTTCTATGTTAAAACCAAGTGCATCTGAGGAAAATATGCAAGTATCATAACATCACACAGTTACCCGTCTTCAACGCAGGAATATAATTGTGCTTTCTTTTTATTATTTTAACAATGTTCCAGAATGGTTTACTAGATTTTTCTAGTGTTTGAAGCTTTAGATCCCACTTACAGTTTCTAAAGCTCCGAATCAGTTTTTTGATGCTAGAGTTCAGGATTTTAGTTTCGGTCAAATAAGAGTAATTACGTGTCGTTACCCATAAAGACCTATATCTGTTACGTACTTTAATGAGTTCGAGAATGTAAACTGGAAGTTTGAATACAAATCTAATATTTTGGTCCTGTCAGGTCTAAATTTGACAACCTGTCTCATTTCTGAAAGATTTAATTTTGCTCAATGAACTGTGGCATGGAATTTCAAAAAATATCGTGAGAGCGGGACTAGGTACCAGCAGAAGTAAAGGCTCAGCGAGGCCAAAAACGACCTAAGTGGAAGATTATGTTTTTGTTCTCCAAGGTCGTCGGCATCAGCTTAAGCCTTCAGTGGATATCAAAAATTATCTATTTCGAGCTACACAAAAAATTATTTCAGCAGGCTCAGTGAGATAGAGCTTCGCGAAAGGTGGACTTAGAGAAAAACGATTAATTCGGGCTGAAAAACATCTTAATTGGATTCAAGACATGTGGAACAATAATAGGCGTTTTTTTCGTAATCTTAGAAAATATTTTTCATGTTAAATACACTTACAACTAAGCCTATATAGAATAACGAAATCCAGATAGCTATCGAGTCTTATGTCCTTAGCCTGGACAAAAAAAAAGTTCTACCAAAATATTTTCTGTCGATTGTTATCGAAATGTTATCGAAAATGTCAAATATGACATGTAATGTAAGTGACAAATTTGAAAACAATTGCGGCAATGAAAACGTGATGCTATGCAAAGGAGTTTGGAAAACAAGTGGAAAAGTGAGGAAGAAATATTAAAATTCAGAAAAAAATTACATTTTTCTCAGGCAAATTATTAAATAGGGTATCCCGCCTTTTTTTAAAAAATAAAAACATGTTTAAATATCGAATGTCAATTAGCATAGTGCTACCAAATCAAGGCTTTTTTTATACACATACTTTTTTAAGGCTGTGTAGATTACCAAAAAAACACGCCTAATATCCTTTCCGAAGAATTCAAGTTTAAGCTGCATGTTGGGGATGGGACGATTCTTGCGCGAGAGAACCAAAGGAAAGACTAAAGCAGTTTATCTAAGTATCCTAGAATATGAAATAGGGCCCTCAGCGCTGGATTCAGGTTCATTTTTCAACTGGACAATGCTCTTTGCCATACAGCTTAAATTATAAGTATGAACTTATTTTTGTTTTTCAAATCAAAATTTAATTTATAGCTTTAAAATCAATTCAATTGAGAATACCTATCATGAAGCTTAAGATTGAAGGAGAGCGTCCAGGGTCAATTGACATCCTAATTAACCAATCCGGACCTGGAACACCATCCCTGTATCCATATGGGAAAACCTATCCGAGTCCATGAACCGCAGATGTGCAGCAATTATAAGACCAAGAGAAAGTCCAACAAAGTATTGACTGAATGGACAATATTTCTGGGAAGCAATAAAAAAACCGCAAAAATTAAGATTCCTAAAAAAATGAGCCAAGTACCCAAAAAACCCAAACTTCCAAATATGTAGTTATTCGCCAAACTTCGAAAAAATGGTTTGAGCAAAATTTTTCGAACGGCACTGTAAAATCTTATCGAGAAACAGAAATATTGTCAAGACCAGAATATACACTTCTCAACTCATTCCTCTCACCTTTTTTTTTTTCAAAGATAGTCGCTTCTAATTTTTATCCTTAGATAGCAGTCACACCATTTGTAGCTTAGAAAACTGCCCTACAAATATACTAATATATAGCTTCACTTATCTTTTGCCCAATCTAGCTGGTGTGCCTCAAGGAAGCATTCATAGCCCCCTCTTTTTTAATAAATATGTATTTTATTTTTGGAAAATAAGAAAGTCGCTTATAACGGTCATTTACCTTATTTATTACGTTCATCAGAACCGCACTTTCTTTCCTTCTAAAGCCAAAAGTCATTGCACTCTGAAAGTACCTATTCAAGGAATTTGATATCTCCTTAAACTTAATGCAACTGCACTTATCCATTTACAAACACACATTATTCAATCCTATTTTCACTTCATCCTGCCCATAAAACCGGGTTTGGTTTTTTTTTTGTTAAATCTACAAAAGCTCAAAGTTCAAAGGCATTGTTACCGTAATGAGAAAATCTTGCCGCGAGAATCGGAGGAAAAATCCCCACTTTTTTGTATCCTTTTATATGCAGACGACTTTTCAAGGAATAACAATTTGCAGATTGCATTTCCTTTTGTCAGAGCGGTTCTCCTCTCCGGTGTCTATCACGCTGAGCTGCACTTTGTCATGCTGTCGTCACATTTAAAAGTGCAATTTATAAATTTTATTGTGTCACTCCATGTCGGTCCTTGGATATTGGACGGCTCCATTTAATATTCAAGCTAAAGAAATAAGAAGCTTGCCACATCGCTTCTTCTCGCAGAAGATGTGTCTCGCCATCACATTCGCCTCCGCTGTATAATAATAATGTCATCGAAACGGGAGCACGTAAAATATCAGATTCTTCATAATGTGTCACCCATTTCTCAGTGTCACTGTCAGTCGTGTTTTATTCTTTCTCCGTCTCTGTCTCCGGTTTCTAGGACCAACTGCCGCCAGTAAGCCGTGGCAATATTTAAACTCAAATTCACCATTATCCTCGGACATATTGCCTGTCTATCAAATATTGATCTAGCCTCGAGTGCCATTTCCTGGCAATATACTTTTATATACCCAGAAATTCAGGACGAAAAAGAAAACATCAGTAAGTCCACGTCTAATCCTGAAAACATTGTATGACCGGGAAATCCTATTAACAAATATATTAAATCACATCAAATAGAATATTATAACCTGCCGAAGATTAATCATCCTGTCAATCTGTTCGCACTCATCCTCTAATAAATGTCATCGTAGATGTGGGCTGGATGGCGCTTGTATGCTGCTGTACCATCGTCCTCGTCGGCTTCATGTGAATGGCATCGAACAACGCATACATCAAATATATCAGCAATGATCCACTCGACATCCTTGTAGTTGTTAAAATAAAATCCAATTTCATTTCTGACATCAGAATCCTATAAACAGAGAGGCGGGTGAGGGGAGGATTGTGAAAAAAAAGAGAAAAGGACGAACAAATGGAGGAAAAACTTCGCCTTGACCAAGAGTTTTGATATCATTGCAGCAGCAACCAGGCAATACTACTCGAACAGCATTGACTTTTTGACTAACAGGACACGAAGAATGAATGGCTGCAATGGATCTGCAGACGAAGGAAAGTCAACATCCAAGCCAATCCATTACGGTGCGCTGTCAATCTCATTTCATTTAACTCACCCGCAGTGTATTAAAACTGAAGTTCTGGCTGAAGAGTTGCCTTCTCAGGCACCCAGTACCCAGTGTCTTTCTTTGGAGTACTTCTTTTGTCAACATATAAAAATCTACGCTAATGCCATGGCAAACTCGGTCACGGACGTATTCATTCACGTCCAACGATACGCGTATCCTGGCATATTTACATCATCAATCATGTTAGCCATGCACTTTTTTATGTGGAGCTATTTGTTTTTTTTTTAACTTTTTTTCGTCCTTTTTTCATCCTCACTGTGGCTTTGTGTGAGTACATGCGATTATCGAAAAGGATTGACTGAAAAATTGAAAATTGGACAGCGAAAAAATGATGGACGGTGTTTTCCGTTTGACTCGAAATAAATCGTACACATAAATGCGGGTATATTTTAAGGATCGACCGTGTGTTTAAGTACCTCGTGACCAGATTACAATTCGTATAAATAAATCTGCATGCAGGAGATTAAAAAGGAATGTATTTTTGATGGTGGCCAGTTAATTTGCTGGGGAAAAAAGATTTTCATACAAAAGGATATGCACTTTGGGGATTATACATTATACCTCCCGATAAAAATACTGTTGATTCTTACAATGGGATGTGCGAGTGTAATCTTTAACTGAAACATTTCGTAAGCTCTTTTTATTTAATTCGGATCGGATGCGGGAAGTTATGTTGTGTTTTATCGAGTTCAGATATTTTCCAAATGTTCACCCGGAGTGAGGTGTACTTAAAAAAATAAATAACATTTTTTTTTTGAAGTGTACTTACTTACTCTATTTCGTCTCTCACTCTCTCGAGCCGTTTTCCCAAAGTTATGGAAGGACTCGCTTACTGTAGAAAAAATTACATATCACACATGTACCTATTTCAAGAATGACACAACTCAATATCTGAGTTATCACCAACAAAAACACGTTAAACTTCCACCCAACATATTTATAAAAAGTGCATTAACTTAGATTCATTATTAGCCCTGCAAATGACACTTATGTCACTCTAAACTTTTCAAACGAGATCACATTTTCAATTATGGTCCGATCCCATAGCTAACGGGTGTGTAGATTTTATATAAAAATAGCATTACTTGGTGTTGTGCCATTTTTCATGTAAAATGAATTGAAACAGTTTAGGTGGTTTATTTGCTAAAACAGTTTTTCACCTTTTCTGAAAAACTTTAATTTTTGAGTTGTGTCACTTTTGAAATACATGTGCGATATCAAACTACCGTACCGACTCATAGCCAAACTCTCTTCTCAAGTTCTTCGAAAGCATTATCTACGATTCACTGTATTTTCATTGCAAATACATATTTTCCCCTCAACAGCACGGTTTCTTAAAGGGTAGGTTCACAACGACTTACCTCACCAAATTCGTCTCTAAAACGCTGCTAGCCCTAGAGGAAGGTGATGAAGTGGATCTCATTACTACCGACAACAGTAAGGCGTTTGATAAAATCTGTCCCCTCACTATTTACCTTAAACTTAAAGCCCTCGGTTTTCCATCATTTTTTATTTCATGGCTGAGATCGTACCTAGAGAAACGTTAGTATAAAACTCTTTTCGGATTTTCAGTATCGGCTCCCATCACTTCAGGGTAGTCATCTTGGAACTTTGTTTTAACAATAAACTAGCTGTCCCGCCCGGCTTCGCCCGTGTCCAAAAAATATAGTGTTACTTTCAATACATACATTGTCATTTAGTTTAAAGAATCGGACGCTCTGTCTGTTTGCCTGTCTGTCTGTCTGTCAATCTATCTATCTATCTCTCTGGCTGTCTGTCTGTCTGTCTATATTCATTGACCAAAATGTTTCACATTCACATTTCGCCTGAAATTACGAAATTTTGTATGATGCTATGTTGTATTCTATATTAAGAAAAACGTACTCTGAACGTTTTACCAAAATCGGTTCAGTAGTTTCCGAATCTACAAAAGGCTTATGTTTGCCTTACATTGTACATTGTACATAACATACATTCATTTATATATATATAGATCTAATAACTTAACTCCAGTGCCACCTATCGGGTCCAGATTTTATTATATAATTTTCTCTTTTGGCACTGAACCAACATATATTGTCAATATGAGCATTTTTGGTCCATAAATTTAGAAGTCATTAATAACTTGACTCCAGCGTCACCTAGCGAGATGAAATAAACTTAACAACCTATTCTCATACCTTACCTACCAAATATGGGCACCGTAGCGCAAGTGGTTAGTGCGTCGGACTACTGAGCCAGCGGTCTTGGGTTCGAATCCCGCCGCAAACACCTAAAAGTTTTTCACAGTGTCCACCTCTTTCGAATGTCTGACAAGCATCAAAGAGTATCATTTGTCACGATTGAGCTTCTCAACTCGCCGTTCGGAGTCGGCAAAAAACTGTAGGCCCCTTTCATTCGTGCAAAAATAGAACACGCACACACAAATGGTTGCGACAAGCAGGCCCAGGTTCACCTCGAGCTGTAGCGCCAACTAAGTAAGTAAGTACCTACCAAATATGTATAAACAAAAAATTTCATGAAAATCGGTCGAGCCGTTTCGGAGGAGCGCGACTTACAAAAAAACTCATCATCAACTCCACACGATTGCCACTGTGTGCTGCGACTGTGATACACATAAAAGTCACTCAGTATGCTTTGAAAAAAAAATTAAAAACAAATGCTAGAAATACGAAAAGGAGTGCAATGAGAGAATTAAAAAAAAACACTCGTCATCAACGTCACATGATTGCCGCTGAGTGCTGTGATTCAGCTTCTGCTTGAAAAAAAATTATAAAAAAAACGACTTTGGAATGCATTTTGTACTATTATTCAGCTTCTAGTAATTGCACAGATAAGATTTTGGTCTTTAAATCTGCGTATTGAATGTAGTTAAGCTGAGAAAAAATATCAATCACATGGGAGAAGCTGTTCTGAAGTAATAGCCGTTTGTTTTAAATTGAATTTCCGTTTTCTCATTTGAAGTCCCTTAAACTCTTAAACTAAAAATTTATCTAATTCAAAGCTAATTGATAAACCTTCTCCGAGAAATTAGTAATCTTATACCAAAAGAATCGTTAAAATCTATTCAGCGGTTCTTGAGATCCTTTACTACAAACGTAATATTACACCGACCGGGACTTTGCTTTATACTATGTAAGGATAAGGATAAGGATGATGTTGTTCATTTCATAAAATTCTCCAATCTGTCTATTAAAGCGGATGATGATGATGAAAATCGTTACGGTAATATCTACCCCCACCGTTTCACTTTTACTTAATTCATTCTATACATGGTGCGACAAAAACTTTTTAGAACTAAACGTCAGTAAATGTCAATCCATAACCTTCTCCCGTAAACGACTCCCTCCACCCCTTAGAACCTATTACTTTCACAACGAGCCTATTCCCTCAGTTTCCTCCATACGCGATATTGGTATTTTTTGTGATAGGGAGTTTAGCGTCCGCTCTCACAATGATCAAAAAATACACAGGGCAAATTTTTTTCTAGGTTTCATAAAACGCTAATCCAAAGAATTCTCGAACCCTTACGTTACAAAATCTCTTTACATAACCTTTGTCAGACCACTCCTTGAATACGCTTCCAAGTTTGGTCGCCATTTCACATCACTCACTCCCTTAGAATCGAAACTCTGCATCGCAGGTTTATCCGTTTTGCCTTACGCGGTCTTCCTTGACCCGACAACCATACTTTGATTAACTGACAAACCCTTGCAGACATACTCTTCATCCACTAACTATTTATAGGTACAATCGATTCCCCCGCACTACTAGAAATGATTTCCCTTTACACCAATCCTCATATACTTAGATCTGTACCGCTCTTTTGTCTTCCTCACCAGCGCACCAACTACGGCCATTTCGAACCAATCTCAAAAATTTTACATCTGGCCAACAACTCACAGATCACCCTTGACTTTCAATTCTATCTACGCATCTTCGTCCTAAGTGTTAGTATAAGTTTTCCTCTCCTCTTCACGACTTCTTCCCTTATATTGGTTTAAATTTTATTAATTTGTCTTAGTCTAAATTTCTTTGTTTGTTTAAGTTTTATTTGCTTGTCTTAACCTTAATAAATAAGTACTGTCATGCTTAAAACTATAAATGTGGAGAGTGAGCCAACTTGTCTTAAAAAGTGGACAGACACGAACTCTTCGAACTTTTTGGTCAGGCAAGAAATTGTTTTAAGACCTCTTGCTAAAATTCGGTGCATATTTCGAAAATGTCATCAAATTTCTGGGGACACCCATCGACCCCCAAACATTTGAATGATTTCTTGGTTGAATAAAATGCGAGTCCATTTGCCTTTAGGATCTCTTACGCCAGAAGCCAAAGTAGTCCTCTGGTGCTTCCTCACTAGATCTTCCCTTTAGATACCGCACGATCAATAAATTTTTTCAACTCCGGTCGATTTTAAGAATGTAGGTGTTATACGAACTCATTTCAAGTTTCATCGATCCGATATTGATTAACTGTTTAGCACAAAACATTCATTATTACCAAATTTTTTGCAAACAAAATAGAGCACACACTCTTCCTCGAAGCCATCATAAATCAATATTTCCGCCCATATTCTCCATTCAATACGAAAATAATCTCTGTGCTACCCCTGTCAACCTTCCAAACATCCTCCACTCATCCTGCCAAACAGAAACACGCACGCAAAAAAAAGGATCTCTTAATTGTTTCAGTTTTCTTGGCGCTAACAATTTGTCTTGTCCAAAACTTCTTCACTCTCATAAATCAAACATTATGAGCACAATGCTACCCGAAACTCCACCCCTAATGGTTACCAACAAAAAAAAAAGATCTTCCCACCCCAAACACAACAATGCTAAGACAACTAAGACTCATGCTCTCTATTCTAATGAGAGATTGCCACAAGTATGCCATACAAAAAGTGCAAAAAAGGACGAACCAAAATAAATGAGAGAACCGAAATTATTAATAAAAAAAAAGGATACAACCGCCCTGCAAGTGGGTTGATAGCTTTGCACACTTCAGGACTCCTCATTATTACGGACTTCGACTGAATGAACAACGAAAAGGAGATTTTCGATTGAAATAGAATCACCCACTGTCTCCTTAAAATAAATTCGTAAACAGGACATAGGAGTAGCAAATCCATTATCTCCATGGATAGGTGGTGACACTTTTATATCCTTAAGACCGGTTAAACTGGTCTTTGTTTGAGTGACCACTTTTACGAGTATGACTTGGGTTTTTTCCATCAAATCTCTGATTGAATTGCCTTATCTGACTGTTTTGAAACGAAAGAAGAAACAAGGATTCCTTCAGGACAGTGTTCACTGATTAGAAAGGAGTCAAGTGTCACAATTCTACTGATCCTATTTGAAAAAAGTTTGCCGGCTATTGATTTAAGCATCTGCCATGGTAGCATCATCTTTTGGAATTGGACCCCACTTTGCCCCAAAATATGGTCCCAAATTAATCAACAGTAAGTTGATGGAAATTCTAATGAAGTCTCTTCAAAATTTCATTCTACTTTCATCTTCGATAAGGAAAATCCTTTTTTTTTTTTGCTAAACAATCCATCTTTAGTCGCCCAAGAGATTGCATATGGTTACCAAAACTCCATTAACGTCTCATTTGCTAGGTTTCGTTTTATTGAAATCCTCGTTGAGCCCCCAGGAGAGGCAATTCGTCTGTGCAACCGTATGCAGGTTTGGTTTTTAAGGATACCTCCTAGAGGATTCATTTGTGGTTGTTTAACTCTCAGCAGGACTTCTTGGATGCAGGAATAGGATATCTTCTGTGTTTGTCTATCTGTAAAAACCATTGGGGGGTAATGATGGTACTTACTCTATATTGGTGTGAAAATAAAGCATTTGAAGGAAAAGTGGATCGTAGCCCTAGGATGCCATATAGGTACTCGTACTCGACCGCCTGTGGAGAATGATAATAAGTAATTCGAATCAAAGTATTGAAGCTTGTTGCCATAGATTGGAAAGCAGTGTCTACACGGAAGGAAATACTCTGGTTGGATATAAGCTTCTTTAGCAGCATTAAAATCCAAATAGTGGAACAGCGTTTGTACGTTAGTAAAGTTTCTCCTCCCATGCTCTGATTTCGCCTTAAACAGTGTAGGCTAGGCCTCTTATGATTCCAAACATTTGCTTTTTTTAGATCCCTCGGGATTAAATCAAGGCGACCTCACATAATGCCAACTCTCCTACATGTGCTACCACTCAACCGAAGTGTTCTCAATCTGAATTTGAATCCTTGTTGCTCCCAACTACGCCCCCATCCAACAGACATGTTTACATACTGAAAATAGACCTGAAAATCAGTTTCGTTACATTATGGGAAATATTAAAAAAAGAAAACATAGAAACTAACACAAGTACGAAAAAAAGCCCGAACCACCCACAAGCCAATTGGCCTCATACCCTACCACGAAGTAGGTGAACTATTTAAAAGGACGAAGTTGGTTATTTTCTTTGTTGTTCTGCCATGCTATAGTCAGCGTGTCGTAACCATTAAAAATGCTAATTTAAATGGATTCACCTACACATCCTTGCAAGTAATAGTGGCATGTAGTGAAACGCGCCCGAAAGGGTTTATTTTGCTGAGGCAGACAACTGCTCGTAGCTTGAGGTTGAATGACATATAGAACACGTTTTCTAGAAACCACAATTACAAAGTTAAGGGAGTTTTTGGAACACTAACACGGGTAAACCTCTCATTCAGCCGAGTAGGACTAAGTGGGGGTGTGGGTTAAACGCTGAGATGATGAAAGAAAAAGACCTTGCACCACAATAAAGCTATATGTATACCACAAAGATTAGGGTCTTTGATCTCAAGTTGGTGGCTTCAAAATCAGAAGTTGGGGGGTTTTGGAGGAGTTGCTTGTGCAGAATATCCAATTAAGTGAAATTAACAAAAAAAATACATATGCAAATTTGGATAAATATTGGCACTGTCAAACAAAGATAAAAGTGCATTGACCCTGCATCGTAATGGACAACTTCAATTTGCGATTTCATCTTCCTAGTTTAAAGTATGGAACAAGCCTATGAGACAGATACGTGGAGTCAAATAGAAAAGCAAAAATCTGTGTGAAGTATACCATAGTTCCAGTTCATGAGAAGGACAAACGAAGTCTGCACCGTGTTTGGGCTAGTTGAAGGTGAATAGGAAACATTTGTAAGCATATTGATCAACATCAACAACAGTCAATAACCAAAACCATACTTTCATAGGTACAGAGATCCAGGACGACTATGACTTCAACTAAAGGAAGCAATTCTTAGACCTATTACAATCAAAGGTAACCGAGCAGCATTTCTTTTAATATAAGGTTCAAAAATACAAAATACAAAGAAAAACATTCTAAAGATATCATTGAGTCGTTGTGTGTTCTTAGAATGAAATGCTTTGATAAAACAACAGGTTTCTAACTTCAATGCATTTTACTAAGAGCACGTCCTTCTTTAGGTGGCGCAACAGTTCGTGGTGAACCAGGGCCTGTATACTCAAAACACAACCCTTTCAAAACACTATTTCATTTTAGCTGAGATAAGTCGCAAACCCTTCCTTTTCCAGCCGCAAGCCTTGAGACATTTCGGTTGTTATTAAACTAATTTCTGCTTCACCAACTGAATTTTGGTTTTTCAAGCCATTATTGCATAAGCTATGTTCAGACGATTGCCAGGTCTGCAAATATTGTCAGGTCTACAAATGAAAAAATTTGTCCCAAATGTCTTACAACCGTGTGACCTGACAATTTTAGTCTGCAAATATTGTCAGAAAAATAACTTGCAGACAATTGCCAGGCCCCTATCTGACAATAAATTGTCAGGCCTCTGCCAATCGTGTGAACTCCTTTTTGTGACATTGGCATGCGTTTCGAACATTTGCGGGTTCATTTTTTATTGTCAGATGTGCGAGCTTGAACATCTGCAAATAAAATTATTGTCAGATATTTTTGTTATTTTTTCAGTGAATTATATTATTATTTTGGGAGCCGATTCCTTTGTTTATTTTATGAAAAAACAAAACATATTGAATGGTGGGGGGTCTGTTTTCAGCACCCACGGAGCTACAGGGTGTTTAAAAAAGTACCTTCAGAGAAGTAGACAATTGATGAATGTTTATCACTCACAGTTATCTACGGCTATTGCCATCCGTGCTTTCATTTTCGAGTTATTGATCTTCAAACACATTTTTTTTAAATTATTTTTAATCAATTTTTGTGAAAATCGTATTTATCTCGGGAAAATTTGTTAATAACCTCTATTTTTTTTTTTTTGTTAATGTTACCTACAAATTCACCATACAAAGTTATTACCTGCGAGGCAGACCTGTAAAATTCAAGTACAAGTACAAGTACAAGTACAATTACCTTGTACTTATTTTTTTTAAGTATAAGTACAATTCCTTGGTACTTGTACTTAAAAATTTCAAATACCAGTACCGGGACTTGTACTTGTACTTGCAATTCCTTCAAAGTACTTGAAAATATGATCTTAAGTACTTTATTACTTAAAAATTGTACTTAAGTCTTTTTCAATTCCTTTCAATTCCTTTTAAGTACTTTTAATTACTTTCAATTTCTCAATTCCTTTTTAAGTACTTTAATTCCTTTTAATTCCTTTTAAGTACTTTAATTCCTTTTGTACATTACATACATAATTTCAGTTTAAATATTCCCTCTCTGTAACTATTATTATAAAATTATACATTTTATAGGCAAATATTGTGAAAATTCTAAAATGCGTAAAATAATATAAATTATATTGACGATAATAGTAACACAGAAAGCTAGAAGCAGGGATTACCAAAATCTTCTTTTTTTTTTTTGAAAGGTTATTGCCGAAAATATGTTCAAAAATACCGTAATTGAAAGTATTCTATTAAGTTAGAAATCTTCGTCGTTTTCGCTGTGATATCCCTACCGTAAATGTCCAACAAAAGCAAGTCCAAAATTGTTTCAAGAGCCGCGGTGTGGGTGGTTCATATAGCTCCAGTAATGCAGATGGAAGCCGTTATTTGCATTTTCGTATGTATGATATATTGTCGTAGCTGAGTTTGCCCAGTCCAGTGCTGGCCACCAGACAACAATTCTGTACAAAAATATATATAATTATAGAGCCAGTGCATAATCTGAGAGTGCATTCCCCATTTACAGCCTAAGGCTTTGTTGCACGAATACAATGCGGTAGCGGAATTTTTTTACGTGTTCGAGTGCATTCAATTTCCAGCGTAGTTTTCTGTCTAGAAGGTCCCAACCTAGATATTTGGCGTAATCCGAAAAGCTGAGTTGATTACCACTTAATTTTTGAGGGGTGACTTGAGGGATGTGCTTCTTAGTGAATATCTCAAGCTTCTTTTTTGCGGGTTTGTGCCCCAGGCCGCTTTTGCTGGCCAAGCTTGTCAGTTTTGATAGAGCTGCCACAGAGATTTTAATGACAATTAAAAAAAATAAGGAGGCATGAACAATAAAAAGAACAGTAAATCAAATTTTATCTGAATTTATCAGTCGCAAAATTTAATTTATGGATGTGAATTTATCAGAAACTATACAACTTATGACTATCGCTGTAGTTATCGTTCAACATCTGCAAACTTTGTTTTTTTTATATCTTTGGATTTAAACAGTTTCGATGATGGGGGGATAGTATTTTTGAACATATTTTCGGCAATGACCTTTCAAAAAAAAAAAAAAAGATTTTGGTAATCCCTGCTTCTAGCTTTCTGTGTAACTATTATCGTCAATATAATTTATATTATTTTATGCATTTTAGAATTTTCACAATATTTGCCTATAAAATGTATAATTTTATAATAATAGTTATAGAGAGGGAATGTTTAAACTGAAATTATGTATGTAATGTACAAAAGGAATTAAAGTACTTAAAAGGAATTAAAAGGAATTAAAGTACTTAAAAAGGAATTGAAGAATTGAAAGTAATTAAAAGTACTTAAAAGGAATTGAAAGGAATTGAAAAAGACTTAAGTACAATTTTTAAGTAATAAAGTACTTAAGATCATATTTTCAAGTACTTTGAAGGAATTGCAAGTACAAGTACAAGTCCCGGTACTGGTATTTGAAATTTTTAAGTACAAGTACCAAGGAATTGTACTTGTACTTAAAAAAAATAAGTACAAGGTAATTGTACTTAAGTTGTACTTAAGTCCCAAAATACTTCATTACTTTACAGGTCTGCCTGCGACATATAGTTTTCCATGCATAAAGACATTTTAGCAGTCATCTACCAACCGCGTGAACTGACAATTTTTTATCTGCAAAATATTGTCAGAAAAAATATTTTCAGAAAATTTGCAGGCCAATCGCCTGCCAATAAATTGTCAGAAATTTGGACAAAACCTGGCAACCGTGTGAACTGGCAATTGAACATTGTAAGGTAATTTGTCGTTGTCAGCTCATTTACAGCTAATTTTCAGCACATTTGTAGACCTGTCAATATTTTTAGACCTGGCAATCGTCTGAACATAGCTTTAGAAATTGTCAAGTTTTCAATATTAGGCGTGTTTTTTTTTTAAGCCTATATACAATAAACATGTTTCAGCATGTTTCAATATAAAATACAACAAAACCTTAGCCTGGATAATTATTGAGGCTAAGGTTTTGTTGTATTATGTATTGAAATTTTTATTTTTATTCTATATAGGCTAAAAAAAACACGCCTTCTCATAAATTACCTGTGTATGAGTAAAAAAGAAAAGTATTTGTATTCAAAAAGCATTTTTCACATCGTTTAGAGAGCAAATAATTCAGTCGTTCTCCCGAAATCACATTTCAAACCCTCTTAGCTAATGACAGTTCAGTGTCATCGAAAGATTATAACTGTGAATTTCTCATCAACTCATGCTAACAAAATGTAAATATTTAATTCATTATTATATTGGCTTTTTGCTTAAGCAAACAAATGTAAAGTAAAAAAAACATTTAAAGTTTTAATTACATATGTACAACACGGGAGATGTCAATAAACCTCAACAAGTGAAACAATCGTTGAACTAACATTTAGGATTTGTCAGAATTGACAGGTATTTGCGGTTAGGCAATTATTGTGTTGAACAGCAGTTCCGTTTGTTTGTACAACAGATTCAGCACCACCACCCCCCGTATACCATTTTTCATATTTCATACCTCCTTAGTCATTGTTGTGGTTTCCCTATTCAGTTGGTACGGTATTGGAAAAGCACCGGAAGTTAATTAGTTTGCATCAGAATACAGACTAGTGAGATAGTAAATTTTGTGGCTTACGTTTAGTTTGGCTTAAATTTTGGTGGACGCAAACAGGAAAGTATAAAAATACGTTTCTTGAAGATTTTTATATTTATTTTTATAAACTAATTATTATTATTTTATAAACGAGCACAACTACGTGAATTCAAATCTTTGTATTGCACAAATCTCAATGATTATTCGAGCGAGAGGAGAGCTACCTAAACGCAACGATCTCCCATTAAGATGTAGCTTATGCAACACCGGCGAAAAAGAAGATACGACACACTTCATAGGCACCTGCCCTGTTTTGAAGGAAATGCGACGAGCTTATTTTGGAACAGATCTCCTAGACGCAAATGAAGTCATAAGGATATTGAACGGAGGTTGTTGGAGTAACCTAGCAGCATACTGCCACGTAGCACTCAATTATAGAAATGCCATTTTAAATGAAAGTTTTGAAGTAAACTGTTTTTTAATAAAACTTTAGAGTGTTAAATATTTACATATATTTGTTTATATTTTGAAATTTTATAAATAAATTATTGTCAATCTATGGCAGACGGCAAAGCCATTGCTTAAATTGTACTTTTTATGTAATTTTGTATTTTAAATTATAATTAAATAAAGTACACTTATAAATAATTAACTTATAAACTTGAAATAGTTGTATTTTAATAAATTTTCGAACCGCTCAAAAACTTCGTCTTTTTGCGCCACTTTATTCTTAAAAAATTTGTACTCTCTGTCTGTCCATCGGTTTGTCTCCTTCTCCTTCAGTTCATGACCAATCTTCATTGGTATAGATGGGGTGCGTCGAGTCTCTTCCCTAGATGGCCGTGGTCGATGACCGGACATTTAGAAACACTAAATTTTACATCGATTTTTGTTTTAAATAAAAACAAATGAAGTGAAGTTATTTATAGATTTCATTAAATAATTTAAAAAAAAGTATTATGTACAACAGTTGAAATGTGTTTTCAATAAATTCTGTAAATCATTGTTATTTAATCTTTTATTTTTGTTTATCTTTAATCACGGATTTAATTAAATAAAATAATAAACCCCAACCTACTGTGCATGTATGCACGTACACATTTTTTTTTTAATATACAAAACGAAGGAAAAAAAACGGCATTTCCAATAAATTTAAACACACAAACAATATTAGAGTTCATTCCAATTTAACAATTTACCAATAAAAATATGGAATAAAACACTAAATAACAAATAAACTTGAATGGGCGACGGTACCAATTCGTGTTAATCCAGCTTTCGAAATCGATTTTTCCCCGAAATGCACTTGTATTGTTTTTTTTTTTTTTTTGTTGTTTGGCATTTGATTGCAGGATACTGCAAGCGGATGCGGATACGGCCTGGTGAAACAGGATGTACAGCTGTTGATGTCTACATGAGCAGACCTCGACAAACACTAATTTTCTCTTTTCCTGGTTTTTGTGTGGTCGGGTGTTTTCAATTTTATATCTTCCAATTTAATTCACAATCTTTTTTAGTTGTTGTTGGTATTTTAAAAACATAAATCTGAAAAAATATGAACATGCAGTGCAGTTTTTTCCGCACATAGTTGAGTGTATGAAATTTAGTTTGTAAAATGCTGTTTTATTTGTTTATTAAAATGTGTGAGTATTAATGAGTATTTAGATGCATGGCTGAAACTAGTTTTGGAATAATGCAGGTATGCAGTTTTCTAAACTGCCACTTTAAGGTTAAGTAATTGTTGGTTTAGATGTGTGTGTGAACGGTGTTCGGTGTCTGTCTGTCTATCACAGGCGTTTTTCGCAGAGACTTTCCGACGTACACTATTGAAATTTGGAACAGTTGTAGCAATAAGTGGCCCAAACACTCGTCAGAACTTCAGAAACTGGATTTTGACTTTGGGGGTAAAATGGGGAGTTAAAAAAATTAATGTTGAGGTCATCGTGTGGGGTGTCAAATGAAAGCTCGTTAAAGCCCGAATTCAAAAATGTATGAAATATTTGTTTGTGTTAATTTTTTCTTAACTTACTTACTTACTTTTTTGGCGCTAGAGTCAGGGATGGACCAAGGCCTCAACAAACAATCTCTTCCAGTTAGCCCGGTCTTTAACTAACCACCTCCAGTTGCACACTTCAAGTTGGCTGAGATGTTGTGCGCGCCATCTTAGGTGAAATCGTCCTCTGTTGCGCTGACCCTCCGGCCTAGAATCGAATATTTTCAGAGCGTTGATGTCCCTAGCCATCTTATAGTCCTTTACTGCCTCAAAGTACTTTACCTTTACTACTTCAAAGTTAGGGTTACCAGATTGAAAATGACGAGAAGGGGAACATCGCGAGACAAAATATGTTTTTAAAAAATATAACAACAGCGTAAAAAAAGTGAAGTAAAAAAGTTAAAGCAAATTAAACATGTCGCATATTCAGGACCTTAACTTTGCTTTTTGTCAACCACTCGAAACACTTTTCCCAGCACTTATTATATGCGCGTGAAGTGATATGTAGGTCATTGCGTCGATGCGTTCAGCTTTGAAAGGATTTTGAACTTCAAGTGGATGTGTTACAGAGAGTCTTTTTAAAAATATTTAATGAAAATATTTAAACAGTTTTAAATTAAATGTTTTTCAGTTTATGAATTTTTTAATAAGGGGTTGGGGGACGTATGGTAACCCTACTCAAAGTACACTTTTTCAAAAAAAAACGTTAAAAAATGTCCCCCTACCCCAACTCCAAAAATATCGCACGGAAAAATCTGCATAAAATCACACACATTTAAAATAAAGTGTAGATTAAACCAAAATTATCAGGACTGCATTACGTTCGACGGTTTCTTCTTATTAGTTTTTATAGTAATTTCACCTTCCCAACTACAAAGAGTCGTTTGGAGTAAGAGTAGAGTAAGAATACACAGTGCCATTTCCTCTACCTGTGAAAGAATTAGCAGAAATCGCTAAATGAGAAAATGTGTGCTTTACTAACCGCTAATAAAGAACAACTTCTACGAAAATTTTCCAGTTGACAGTACATAGAAAACCAATATTCAAAAAAAAGACGGATTTTGTTTAAAAAAAGTGAATTTTTAAAAGTGTGTCAGGATAGCGTGGCATCTCGATACCCCATAAGTAGTATGTAGGCATAAATAGTGTATATTAGTGTTTGATTTAGGATACAATTTTAGTGGATAGTATTATTTATTCCTAGATTTTCAATACAATGAGCTCTATCTTTCCATTTTTTGTTTTTCCTGAAAAAAAAACTCGTATCTACTAAAGACAAACAGAAAGGAAATTGGAAACCCAAAAGCAAATCTGCGAGGCTAGGTAGCTGATTTAAAATGGAAGCAGCCACTGGAAGGCTGCCTGACTTCGGGGTAAGAGTACGCAACTTGACTTACTTTGGTTTATTGATCAAAACATATGAAACATTAATAAAACTATAAAATATTTTTGTATGAATTTGTTCCTAAAATATAGAGCTTCCAAATAATAGGCTCTTTTTCAGAATTTAAGCCCGAAGTTCAAAATGCGCACTTTTGCTCCGAACGACTATACATGTCCTGAAGTGACGTAATCCTATCACAATCATATTAAAGCGAATACGTGAAGGGATATTTGTATGTGCGAGAGTAAAAATTTAATGGTTGATCCTAGAAATCTGCCCCAAAAATCAGCATTGAGCTTATACGTTATACTTAAACCATTGTACTTATAGGGTGTCTCTCCTTTTACTTCATTGGGAAAAATGTAATTTGTGTGTAGATACAGAGAGAGAGACAGACAAATTCCAAGCATTTAATGATGTACATGCGTATATTTTCATGTATTCCTTATTTGTTGTTTTTTGTGGATGTATAATTATTCTTACGGCATAAGAATGGGATAGGTAATTTTATCAAGTTGCTTACATTTGTGTTGATAAATCTATGAACATATTCGTAAATCTGTTATATATATACATATTTTTGTAAAACTAATTTATAGCACGGAACTTATTGCGCAAGTACGACTTGCACTTGACCGGATTTTTTGTATGTTTTTTCTCTTCATTCATTTAAAAACTTTAGGCACTAAAATGTCTAAGCAAATCAAATGTCCATCATCTTCTAAATCACTGCCAAATATCAAATACATACACACCAACTAACGTCGAAGTTTCCTCATCCTTTTTACTTATAGAAACCGAAGTCGACTTTCAATAGCTATTCAGTAACTTAACTTCAACTCTGATGGCGTATACAATATTCCCTCTCCAGGAAATAAGAAATCACGACCATTCATTGAAATCACTCATTCAATACCTCTGCCCAGGAAAGTATAAATCACTCTCACCCTCAATTTGATTTGCCACCCTTAACCTACCCCAAAAAAAGCAAAAAGAAAATTCCTTAACGTCGCACACCAACTTCAATAGCAACAAAACGCAACCACTACACCGCACTTGCGAATGGCCAATTAATAAAATTTCCCGAAGGATATTTATGACTTCAATTCATCCAGGGCACACACACACTACTTCAGACGAAAAGAAAAATAGCGAAGCAAGTAAATAAACACCCCATATACTAGCAGAACAACATCAACAGCGACAGCTGCACAAAGGATTCAATCCGAAAATAAATAAATAACCCACAAACTAACTTCCTTAATCAACGGAAATGTAATTGAAGACATTTCTCAGTGTGAAACCGTACGCCATTTGTGCCGCCCGCTACCGCTTCTCTTTGTCCTCCACAGCAATTCCAATCAAATGGAGCTTAATAAATGACGTGGCTGTCTGCAAGGATTCTCAACATTTTTTTTTTTTTCATCGTGCACGTATGAGTGACTTGAATTTTTGATTTCCCATCGATTGGTGTGCAACAATTGAAATAGAATGTCACTAAAAATGTACCAGGACACATTCGAAAGTTACAGGAAAGGACTGGATAGCTATTGCTTCGTGCCAGGACAATAAAGTACTTTGTTCTATAATTCCCGTATGAGTTTAAAATATATAATAACTGCGAATTACTATAAAATATGCACAAAAACAAGATGAAACAGTGAAAGAGGACACAAAGAAGATACAGAGAAGGATATAAACATATGATAGTGGACCGAAAATACCGGTAGTACATACTATATGAAAAATTGATTGCACAAATATTTGCGGACTTAACGAGAAAAAAAAACGAAAAAAAAAATAGAAAATCCTTTCGTGTACACTTCATACCTACAGATACGACATACGAGTACTTCACATTACCGCTGAGAATTTTCAAAAAGTCTGTGCGACCTGCTCAAAAAAAAGTAGCAATATAAAAATTTGCATACAATATTCCTGATTAGAGGTCTTTCAATTTAATTAAAACATAAATTACCAACAAATTAACAAATATTTGTTTCAGAATTTATTGTTTGTTTACTTACATACGTATAGAAAAGTAGTTTAATTTTTTTTTATTTTCAAAACCAAAAAAACAAAAAATTAAAAAAAACTATACATGATACATTGGCGCAAATGTATAGAAGTTTAAAGTACACTTTAAAATTATTTTAGCACGGAACTAAGTGTTTTCATAATTATAGTCATCATAAAGCCCACTTTATCGTTAGCGCCTCGTATTAAAGTTAAAGTATGGAGCTAGACTACTAAGTTTTTTTTTATCAAAACTGTCACTTTTATGTGTGTTCGAATAAAATTTCTCATAGGAAAATTGCGAAGTAGAAATTATTTAGCAGCATACTAAAAAGTGTCTATTATCGGAAAAAATATCTTACTATTAATTAAAGCTTGGGGCACTCAAGTTTTTTTTTTACATCTTTGTAGATTGTTAGTAGTAAGAGGTGGGACCGTGTACCTTGTCACTGCGGCCACAGATGTGCCTAATCCGATTTCCTCTATTTATACATATGTATGTCTGCCATGATATTTTATTGTTACCGGATTTATACACATGTGCAAAATTTTAGTGAGAGTCAAAAAAGTGGCAAAATGCGACTCTAGTCGCACAACGGTAACTCTGTTGCGAGTCCTTAGTCACACATTGACTAAGCTTTAGCTGAATGCATTTTTTTTCATTTTCGCTGATAGCATTATTTAAAATTTAAACATTGTTATTACTTACATACATAATGTATGTACATATGTGTGGCAACACCGAAAAAGCTTTAAAATCTAGATTGTGTGACATCACTGAAGCAACTTGGTAGACTACATTGTTCGCGCACTCAATTTCAACACTGTCAACGAACGTTGATCTAATTACACAGTGTTACCACTAATCTCGGGCCTTAGATTTGAGCATTGATCCTGAAAGAACTTACCAAAACTAGAAACTCTGCATCATTCGTTTTGTCAGATTGGCTGCGTAACGTATTTTATAGCCTCATGACTATTTTGGCTCAAACCTTATATTGAGTACTTTTTGGTTTTTTTTCTCATTGCTATATCTTGGCTAACCGTAGGGATTTTTTTTTTCTGTCTTCAGCAAAAATATTGATTTGGAGAAAAAAAAGTGCACCCAAAAAAACTACATCCTGGGCCTCAAAATCGTAAAAATGCCCATTTTTTTTACAATTTTTTCACATTTTCGACCATTTTTGGCCCATAACTCGTACGTATTTGCACTAACACCATCTATTGAAAAAAAAATAGCCCCAAGTCCTTTCTTACATTTAGTTGACAAACAAAAAAAAAGTATTTTATATGTAAAATGAATTGAAACATAATTGTTGCAATATCTATACTTGTGGACAATGTGGCGTATACGTAATTTTTTTTCTTCATTTTTCCATGTTCGCTCTTTCTCTGACGCTTTTTCTTTCTCTGGGCATTTTTACGATTTTGAGGCCCTGGATTCAGTTTTTTTGGGTCGGTTTGTTTTGCATTTTTTTTCTCCTAATCAATACCTATAACTTTGCTAAAGATAGAAAAAATAAATCCGTCATTACGAAAAAACATTATTTCAACGTAACATCCTTAAGCCAGAACTACATCGGAACAAAAGTGATAAAAAGTACAACAAACTCAAAACAATGTGTTGTACTCCTCCATCCCATGGCACATCTGTATCAATTCCTCTCAAATAAATAAAACTCACCGCGGCTAAAGCTAGAGCATACCCTAGCTTTGGCCGCGGTGATTTTGCACGAAAGCTTTCCTGTTGTTCTTCCAACCAAATACTTAAACGATCTTATATGAATTCAAGTAAATCCAATTGGATTCACATACATCTATACAACCATAGATGGCGCTTATTCACGTTTTTCTTTACCAGCTGATATCCGAAGAAATTAAAAAATGATTTTAGACGTATATTCACGAAAGCAATTACCGATATTATTATTCCCGTACATTTTTTTATAATTTTAGGTTTCAATCCAATTTTCCTTTCTGTTATTCATCCATTATAAATCCATAAATGTGCATAGTTGCGGCGAAATAAATTTGTTCAATGCCTGGAACTTTCAAATGTCAAACGGCCGCGGTAGTGGGTCAGTTGGAATTGTGTGAGCTTTCAGCGTGTGCACACTTCTACTTCTTGGCACTTTTGTTCCGATGTAGTTCTGGCTTTACTATAATAAAAATGTAACTTTTTTTCGACTGCCAAGACTTTGTTCCCATTTGTCTTAAAAACTACTGCAAGAAATTA
Organism: Brachyopa scutellaris; assembly: GCA_949775065.1. Classification (NCBI taxonomy): domain Eukaryota; kingdom Metazoa; phylum Arthropoda; class Insecta; order Diptera; family Syrphidae; genus Brachyopa; species Brachyopa scutellaris. The sequence goes on from OX459112.1 coordinate 192,191,996, forward strand.
AATCCGGTTTTCACAGTTGCATTGCAAAATGTCTGGAAAATAGGCATAGTATATCTTTTTTCGTTATCTGCTATCCAGAAGCGGAAATCTAAGCTGATATCTGGGCGGAGATTATTTTTATGATATTCCTTCAAGCTCCTAGCTTTAGAATGCCTTGGCCGATGGGAATGAAATTTCTTTTATTATAAAGTTCAATTTTGTACAAACATTTTAAGATATAAATCATCTTCGTACGTTATACAGAAGTTGAACAATAAGCATTAAATTAAAATTAACATTCAATTAAAAATGACATACAATTCAAGAAAAGCTTAGATCGTTGAATTTTTTTCGGTGTGCGCAGGTTTTTTTTTTTTTATTTTGGGACTGTTTGAATGCACATAACGCAGAAACTAATGGACGGATTTTGATGAAACTTGACATAGTGATTGCTTATGTTCTTGGTCAACATTTTTTATACTTTTCATCCCCCAAAATGATCTGGTTTTAGCAAAATATTGAAAAACACTGCATATCTGTAACGAAAATTATAATTATTCAGCCCTAGCTCAATAGTAGCTTATCGGATTGAAAAACAAAAAAATAGGTGAATTTAGTAAACTTTCCACTGATTCATTTGAGGTATAAATCATCCTTATGCGTTACACTGGAGCACTATGCTCAAAATAGTTCATGAAATGTTCGCCAATAATTTTCCATTAGTGGAGACCGCAGACAACAGCCGTGCAGCTGTGGGTGACGTCAATAAGTATGTACCTATATAGGTATGTCGTATGTATATTAAAAGTAATGTTTGTGTGTTCGACTTTTATGCGTTCGCGCATCGCTCATCCATTTGCGATAAAACTTGGGGGATGTGCAAAAAAAACATTGTTGTTGTGCGCACCCAGGGGTAGGTTCCTTCTGCGTTAGGGGAGTGTTTTCACTTTATTGCAATTCCATTTTTTTTATTTTTTTCCAAAAGCAAACGCATTCATCATGATCTCGAATCTGCACTCGATGGAGACATTAATATTATGTACAGTCGAATCCCTTTATGTTGAATTTTCACGGGCGATTAAAATTGGTGCAGGTTAGAGGGATTTTTGATAAAATTCGAGCTTGAACAATTATCCCTTTTTGTTGATAACGTATTTATTCATAGATCATAGTGGAAGTTAACAAAAAAAAAAACAGGAAGAAAAAAAACCTTTAAATTAACAGTTTCTGATTTCCTGGCATGTTAGAAAGTTAAAAACATGTTTTTTTTAACACTTCAGCTTCCAAAAATCATTTGGACTTACCACAAAAAGCATTTAAATACGAAGAAATATGTAAGCCAAGTTTTGAAAATCAGAAAAAACATGGGAGGTGGGCGAAGCAAGGCGAGTACGGGTCAGCTAGTTTATTAATAAATGACGAGTCAAAAAAGAAAATGTCCTGGAGCTTTCTGCTTAAATCTGCTATAAGTAATTTACATTAACCATTATTGGCCGTCAAATCTGAATCGGAATTCTAAGTTAAGTTCGACTAGCTGTCGAAGCCAATCCTGACTTGTCTTGCGGCGCCATATTGAACCCTTGATAAGACCTGGGAAGCAGTCTCCTAGCATGACATCTGTTATTTTTTATAATACTTGAGTATTAAGCTACTGATGAATTTAAACAAAGCCAAATGAGAGCCAAATGAGAGTGTCGAAAAATTCTCCTCAACTGAGAGGCTTACGAATTCTTAGACCAATTTTTTCTTTAAGTGAAGTGGGCTACCGCTGTCAAACCAGTCATCTGGCAGTTGCTGTCAGCGAAATAACCTGTCATAAATTCATTGTAAAGTGGAAAACAAAAACGAATTGACAATTTTTATCCACAAATGTGGTTCAACACGTTTGATTACTTTCTTGTGAATTTCCTACTCTCTGAGAGGATGTTCCCCACTTAACAAATTATTTATTATTTGACAGCGTTTACACATTTGAAAAGAAAAATGTTATCAAACAGACGCGAGAAACAGGCCTGGTTCACCCCGACCGGAGCGCCACCTATAGAAAGAAAATAATAGAAACCAAATACCACATTCTCTAGATTTCCAACATTCCAACAGCTATAGCTCTGTGTGCTTAAAAAAAAACGTTAACTCAATAGAACAACTAGATAAAATACAGCTGACTTTTTTTGATAACTCTTTAGTAGCCTTTTGAAATATATATGTACCTGATTTAGGAGATATTTTCGCCTTCTTAACTGGGTCTGTGCGTCATAGAGGAGATGTATTCACCAAATTGCAAGGTTCTATGTTCAGTGGTTTGGTTTGGACGTTAATATGTCAATTAATTGGCGCATCTGAGCAAAACTTTATAAGCTCGTCAAGTTTATAGCTCATAATTCAAAATGCAGAAATTGAACCTGCTTTAAGCTAGATTTACTATTCAGACACAATGACTGTACTCATTCGCCATAAACTTTCAGCGAAACACAAAATCTAAGGACAATGGAATACATTTTCCAAAAAAAAAGAAAAATAATAAAATCCCATATTTTCCTAGGATTTCAACATCCTTTCAGTTACTTTTTTACACTTTACTTTGCATAACAATTCACTCTCTCCCTCTCACGATCTCCCTTTCTCATTGAATTTTTCGCTATTCCTCACCATTTTGTATCGTGGGCGAGCTCTGTATCCGTCAATCTAGTCGTACCTTTTAAGTGGAGCATGTGGGGAAATGTCATGCAAAGAAAATAACGAACAGTAAACGCTGTTAGAATTATCCTTGGCGCGTACGTCAAATCAAAGGTGTCCATAACGAAATCCTGTTGTAGAACAGTTGTACAGTACCAGCTCAACATAAAACCGTAGAAAGTCCATGATTTATAGAGAAAGTCGCAACTTATGGCATACCTTCGTTATTTATTTATTTTCATCGTTCGCGTTGTCGTTTGTAGTTTTGGTCGACGCCGTGTGTCGGTGGTATGTGAGTTCGCTTTACCCTTATGTATATAGGTGTATGACATTTGGCTTAAGCATTCTCCCGACGTACATCGAATGAATCTAACATAAGGATTGTGTGTTTTTTTTTTTCTGTAATGTCTGAGGGAAAACGTAAAATTTAGACATTTTACAATTTAAATGGTACTCAGCATGTATTACAGTAGTTGATCCTTTGCCATAGCAAAACATCACCGCTATGTTATACAAAAACAAAAACAGACAAACTGACTGTGATGCGAAACAAAGGATTATCCTTGGAGTTAAGATGTAGGTGGACTTTTACGTTCGTTACGAGCAAATAAGCACCACGTTTGTGTATTTACCCAAAACGGGTGAAATACATTTTCGTCCTTTTACTACAGCACCATTATTATCCAAAACATACAATGCGATTTCACATGTCCTTTTTGGTGATTTCTCTCATTTCTTTTGCCCATGTTGTGAGCTTTTGTCAAATCTAAATGAAGATATGTGTGGCTCTGGGTTTTAAACAAGACACATTCAGACGATGGGGTGCACACACCCAACCACACACGGACAAATCATGTCATGAAAAAGACACGTCAGGTTTAATCCTATTTTAAGGATAACAAGCATTACGACTTCACATGACAATGGAGCGAGCAGGTGTAAAGGAGACACAAAGGATAAGCAGACAAGGATGTTTCCTTCCTCTCGTGACAGTGGGACGCTGAATTTATAATCAATTTATTTTTCTCGGCCAATCTATTATTCAAATCAAGGACAACCTCAGAAAAAAGTAACCACTTCGACTCCTTGCTTCTTCGGCGATGTTCGCCAAGGTCAAATAGAAATGATGAAACATTCCAACGGATAATAATTTACCCAGCCAGAAAAATGGGTAGTTAACTGCAAACTGTAATGGTGAAGTGTTTGTGTAAGTGTGTGTGTGTGTCGTTTTGTCTGATAAAGGATTCGCATCACGTTTTTTTTTATGTCGAGATTGGTGCCGAGGGAAGGGCCGATATGGTCCGTCGGTAGGTAGGTGGAAGGTGGAAGGTCCTGTGAAAGTAAAGAAAAAGAGTGCTCTTCGTTGGTTAGGAAGTGCTTACGTAGCGTGTAGTTAAAAAAATAAATAAAAAAAAAGTAGAAAGGAAATTAATGTCGGCGATTCGGATTGGATTTTTTTTCCTGTTCCCGTTTTGTTTGCTCTTAGTGGGAGTGGTAGAGAAGGACTGTTAGAATATTTAGTTATTCCGTTTGCAAAATCTGAAGGATTCGTTTTTTCTCATTTTTCTCTATTTCTAGTTACATGGCAGGCGATTGAGTGAATTTGTGAGGTTGAGGTTAATAAATAATCTAATTTTGTGAGAATAAATGAGTGGGGATGCGGTGGGTTAAAAAAGCAATTGGAAATAGAATTGAAATGGAAACCATGTCAGCCGGGATATATATGTATACATTTTTTTAAGATTCAAGCAATATTTAAATAAGAGACGTTTTTCGAATGATTGTAATGAGGTTTTTGTAGCTTTTATTACCTCACGTACTGGTTTTCGACAGTGATTTGATTGAGCCGATGCTTGTTGAAGTGATTGACCACTAAACATACATACATATACATATGTACATAATACATACAGAAGTAGGTATGTTGTAAATTTCAACGTGTAGGTATGTTATATATGACAGTTATAATCAGTAATCTATAGATTATCAGAATAACGTTTACCTCGTTTACATACTAGGGAGGAAGGTACCTTACTTAGGTACCGATTTTGTTTTTAATTCTCTAGACCAAGCTTAGAAGCGTATGCGATCGGTGGGTCTTTTAAATACAGGTTCTTAGTCTCCCGTCATTTAAAATCTTGATTTTGAAAAAAATCTTTGCCAAAGCGTAGAAATGTCTATTTGCGCAATCTGTCAGAGCCATTGTAATTGACATTTCCTAACACTGTGTTTCCTTACCTAGTCAGGTTATGTTTTGTGTATGAGACTGTTGTGAAGTACATAAATACAGAAATACAGTATAGCTGACTTAAGTGACATTTTCAGCTAGATAGTAGATGGTTTATATGAATTTCTGCTAACTTATCAAAAGAAAGTAAGACAGTAAGAAGAAGCGAACGTGCACGTGCTCCATCACCTCAGTAAGAACCAAGTTTCTTAATACTCAACTATTCAATGGTACGTGTATACTGGTATACCATTTATTCCGGGCTCAGCACTACGGACCCCCTAAAAAATTGTGCGAGTACTCAAAAACCTGTACACAAACGGAACTTCCTAAATCTCCCTAGAAAACTAATAGAGATCACTTAATCATAGTGAGGCGTACAACACGGGGATCCTCTTTCATCTATGTAGGTAACTACATTTTTTTCTGCAGTGCTGGAAGAAATTTTCCGATCTCTAAGCTGGGATTCATTAGGACTATAGTGTGTACCTCAATAACTTTGCTCATTGCAAATCATAAATGATGTAGAGGAAAACAGTACAAAGGGATGTCTAATCATGAGCGCAAAAAAAATCTTAACTAGTGAGAAAATGAGATAGGTAAGATATATCATATATACAAATACATAAATCTCATTGTCACGCTTTTACCTGTCAATCTTCCGCCACAATAAATACAAAAACTTATACACACAATGAAGTTAAACTTCATATTCCCGTTTTTTAACATTCTGTTCGGGATATAGGCCGATTTTTAAATTAATTTATGCGTCATATTATTTAAATTAATTCAAAAATAAGAGCACTAATGAATACTTATTGAAAATACAAATAAAATCCACACTTATTTTGTGGATTGTATTTAAATGAAGTTCATACGGAAAGGAAAGGTAAAGTTTTCTCAAATATCGTGACCTTTAATTTTGTTACAAATTCTACATATAACTAGGCTAGACAGGAACTAAACCAATTTTCAGAAAAGTAGTTCAAAATGGCATCATACGGAAAAGGAAATGAAAATATTTAGTAAAGTAATAAAAATTTCAACGACCCGTATTCAAACTTACTCTCGACTATAATACGCCACAAATACGAGCAAAATACCAGATTGGGAATTTCGAGAGTCGAATGCGATGCTTTGCTTTTGAAAGAAAGCAAGTAGACATGCGAGTGTGTTCGCATAGTACAACTTTTGTAATTAGAACATTCGACTGAAGTAGAATACGAGTAGGAAATACGACATTGGGAGTTGGGGTGAGTATGTCCAATGCTGTTAATTTTTATTGGAATAGATGGTGATTATATTACATTATTTTACATTCTCAACACTTTTCAATGAACAATTTCTCACTGGGTAAGGGTTAACGATATGCGAAATTGTATACAGTAAGATCTCCCATTACGGGCAGCTCTCTTAGACGGATCCTTTAGACGGAAAAAATTTCCTAGCCCGGCTTTTTGTTTCAGATTGCATACATTTTACGTTCTGTTGAGCCGCTACCACCAATTTATGTTGAACCGCTGCCACCAATTTATGTTGAACAAAAAAATAAAAAGAACTTGTTTCTTTCTGAACTTTAATTAACTTTTAATCTTTATTATGAACTTAATATTATGAAGAGAGTACTGGACAAGTTTGTGGTTTATCTGCGACTGACTATGTTTTTCAGTTTTTCATCTTATCCTACCATGTATGCATATTCGCGAAAAGGAATGAAGAAATATCAGATGGAAAAGACAAGGAAAAGAAAAGACGATGATAGATTCGAAATCCACCGATCGCGCTGACACAGAGGTTTTATCTTTAATTCAACTGGGTGTTTTTGTCACACCACAATTGTTTACGTTATGAAATGATGGCTTTCGAGCATCTTGTATCGATATATTTGATGACATACAAAGAACGAATTGTTGATATGTTGCGTTTTGTCTACATGATGGTTTCAAGCAACCGCTCATGTATCCATTGGTATGTATTGATATTGTGGATGATCGGAATGTTTAACGTATTAACATCCGTTTGACGTTGTTACTTTGTATAGAAGTTATGTGGGGCATAACAGTTCCCTTAGCTGGAACCTCCCTTGTTCGGACGTGGACATGAATATCTGTCAGAAATTATTTAATTTTATTCCGTTAGACGGATAAAGGCAAAAAAAAAATCCTCCGTAGCTTTACACCGAATTTTTATTTTTATTAGTTAGTTAGGTTAGGTTAGGTGGCTATCCACTGTACTCGGTAGAATTCACTTGGGTTTGGTACGAAATCCCGTTTTTTTAAATCCCGACCTTAAAATCCCGCTTGTTATAATCCCGCTTTTTTATAATCCTGCTTCTTTTAATCCCGCTTCTTATAATCCCGTTTTAATAACCTCGTTTTTGCAATCAGAACTATTTGTTTTATTTTAAAAAATGCCTTGCAATCAATTGCATGTTAAACAAATTCCACACTTAGTAGGTACATTGTGTTGCAACGTGCGTTTAGAATCATTTTAAGAAGTTGAATTAATTTCCATATTTCATTAATAATATTCGTTGAGAAAATATCTTGACGGTCTTTTATTTTAGATGGCGTTACAGTTCGGGGTGAAGCAGGGCCTACTTCTCACAACCAATTGTGTATGCGAATTGCATGGACCCTAAATTTTGTGCCGACTCCGAGCGGCGAGGATTCCCAATCTTTATTCTGTATTGTGGGGTTATTGTGCCTAATGTCTAACGTATGTACATATGTATCAGTGTTTGTGTTTTGTATTTCTGGGACGACACTTTTAGCCGACTTTTTCAAATTGCCCAAATTGTTTAATTTACCACTATCAGTGAATTCCAGTGTCTGGAAACTTGGAAGTAATCCCTTTTAGATCGACGAAAATTTTCCCCTTAAAAGCATGGTTTTAATTTTGGCTCGCATTTTCGCATAGTGACACAAATCCGAGGTTCGTTAAACATTCCTCGGGTATAAAAAAAAGAACTGCAAAAGCACAAAAGACGTTCGCTGAAAGAGAACAAAATAGGAATAGGAATTCTTTTGAGACGCACAAAGGTAATAGGATCCTTTAGTGGTACTCATCCAGAGAAAGCTTAGAACTGTCTCTACACACACACACTTTAACGGGCGTTTTGTTATCTTCTTTTCTTATTCATTTCTTCGTTTTTGTTTTTTTTTTTTTTCTTGTTTAACGACTCGATTCGCTCCAAATAATAAATTCAAAGGCGCGAAGACATGCACACCCATATGCCAAAACACAGCCACGGAGACAGACGTATATAACAATGCTGGGGCGAATCGTGTGTGTTAGGCAGCGAAAGTGTTCAGGAAATCCTTTCAATTTTTTATTTCCGGAAATTCGCAAAAAAAAACTTAAATTCGTTTAATGCATTGTCATAATGTTGCTTTTTATTTCTTTTTGGTTTGGAATCAAGAAAACGGTGCGCGAAAGGGGAGTGGATGCCAACTTGGAAGCACACCCCGACGCGCCGTCACAAACAAACACATACCCAACCTTAGTAATAGGTACGTCAAACTGACGTCAACTTGATGTATGAGGCGAACTGCGAGGCATGGTGCGTCGAGTTGAGTGGATTTCTGTGCAAATGGTGCGGATTAGGATAAATGGGTGTTTCAGATGAAATATTTGTTTTATTTCGTCGTGCCTATCCTAATCCGATCGTTTGGGGATGGGGGAGGTTGAGGATGATTTTACATCGTATTCAAGGTCGAGAATGTGAAAAGGCGGATTTGTTATTCTTCGGAGTTTTCGCGTCTGTTTATAGAAAATGGTGTTCGTGCTCTTGAGGCTTGTTTATTTAGAGGTATTTTCAGTAAAGAACAGTCGCAGGTAGCTTGTTGATTTGTAAACTGAGGCGCGCCTGGGGGGTACTATGTACATCATGTATGTACATGTCAACATGAATAAATTATTGGAATGAAACATATTGAATTGTTGGCAATAAACGATGTAGGTACTTAGTTTTAGGCTGATTATTATTAAAGTTATTTGGGGAATTTTATTGCAAATGGAACTCTGATCTAGGCACTTGAGATTAGAGATGTAACGGATATCCGGTTAGTATCCGGCCTATCCGGCCCCATTTTTGATATTCAGCACATCGCCGAATAGTATTTTGGTAGCCGGCTGGTGGCCGGATAGTCGATACAAGGTAAAATATTTAAGAAAAAGAAATGTCCAAAAATATAGTTTAAACGTTTTATTTTTCAGAATAAACAAGTAGTTTAATAATAAAAGTAGTTTAAGCCATTTAGTGCTAAAGGCGAATTATGGTAGATTTTTTTTTAGTAAACGATGTCTGCTTCCGAATATAGTCTCACGGAGTTGAAAGATTAATCTTGGCAAATTTAGACAAAATTGGGAATTATTGGGTACTAACTGATCACCAAGCCCAAGGGTCACTATTCCGAATTTAAACAGAAGTCTAGCTCGTTGGCTGTGCCACTTTTGATTGAAACTTCATTTTGACTATTGTCTCCCGCCATCTCGAAAACTTACTTACTTAGTTGGCGCTACAGCTCGAGGTGAACCTGGGCCTGCTTCTCGCAACCATTTGTGTGTGCGTGTTATATTTTTGCACGAATTGAAGGGACCTACAGTTTTTTGCCGACTCCGAACGCTACGGTGCATCTCGAAAACAGTCCCAAAAAATATCATGAGTATCACCTTCATCCATTTTATTTTTCTACTAAGTGGAGAATCGCCTACTCCGATCACATGCACTAAATTTCCGTGACTTACAAGTACATTTGTTCACTGCATATTTAATTTCAGTCATCTGCCTGACATCCTTTTAACGGGATGGCTGAGTTCTTTCTTGTAAGTTAGTTCGATCATTTTGATCTTTTTGCAGGATAAAACATGAACGTTTGCATCGCAGTACGCATTTCGTTCGGCCAGATATCTGGCCGCCGAATATCCAGTACCCGGCTAAATTACTATCCGTCACATCTCTACTTGAGATGCCTTAAAATGTAAGTTTTGGTTGAATACAGGCCATTTAAAGTAGAAACATCAGGCAACCACATAACTCTTGACACCGCTGTCAGATGGGCTTATTTGAAATCCAAGGTATACGCAAATAAGCCAAGGACTTTAGCTCAAGTGAAAGCCAACATACGACGTGAAATTCTCGTGATTCGGCGGAATCATTGGCCAAAACGATAGAAAATGCCGAAAAATTACACATTTGGGCATCAAGCCTAAAGTGGCCATTTGCGCGAAATCACTTTCAAAAAGTAGCTGGAACAAATCTCCTTAAACTGAAATAAATGATTATCCAAATGAACAACACAAAATTGTTTTTTTTAATGTTTTTTTTTTCAGAAAAAAATGCTTCTACTTTAAATTGCCAACCCTGTATTTAAAAAGGATCCCGAAGACTTAATTGATTAAATGCATCTGGTGTATTGTATGAACGACTAAAGTCGTTCGTCAACCACCTCATCGGTTTATCTGTGTGACTTTAGGCCTCGAAAGATCCTGGAAAAACCCAGGAGCCTTATATCTATACCCACGCCGCTTATAAAACCACGAATGGCATAACTAAAGGTAGTTACGGAATTGACCACCTGGGCTCCACTATTATTTCAGACAAAGATACAAGCGCTGAGATTAAACAAAGAATATTTCGCGCCAATCGCTGCTCTTTTGGCACAATCAAAGTGGCCCTTAACAATACCTTAACCATCCCAGTCCTGCTCTATATCGCAGCGGAATGGACTTTTTCAGGAATGAATGAGGCTATTTTAAGAGTAAACTTCTTCGGGTTCCGTGAGTAGAGCAGGGCATACAAAGACAAACTATTCAGCCACATCGAATTAGCCCGAAGAATTAACGGCCAACGACTGAGATGGCTAGGTGATATAGAACGGATGGATAACAATTCTTCAGCCCAGAAAATCTTCAAGTCCACTCCCAATTGACGGCGCAGCAGAGAAAGACCGAGACTTAGGTGACGCATACAAGTGGAAGGAGACATTCACCAACTAAGTGGGCAAAAGTTGTTGGTTAATACCCAAGGCCATCTCGGACTGTAGCGCCACTTTAAGTCAGAATGCAGAACAACACCAAAATCTAAAAGAAATTAGAGACATCGGCATTCTTGTGGGTTTAAGCGCATCTATCAGACGGCGCGAAGTTTGGCTGTTTGCTTTGGCACTGCCGATATTTCTCTTTCGAAGGTATACCTTACGAAATCTAGCTCGCAGTTTCAGCGACCTTTCACAGATTATTTTATTATAGCACAGCATCGTTTTCTTTTTTTATCCTGGTCTCAGAGATAGGTTTTGTCCATTCAAACAATATTCGTCATAGCTTCCATTTTGCAATGGTAGAGTAGCCATGACCGCTAGAAACCCAAAAGCAGCTTTTAAAGTAAGAATCAAATTAGTAGACTACCATCGAACAAGGTCCATCATTGCGCAAAACAGAGTGACAGTTATAAGTTTGCATATTAATTTGACAGTAAATACATTTTGAATTTAAAACAAACAAAATCATTCAAGACTTCCACATATCACCGACAGAGAATCACATCTACACTCACACCTTCTCCCGTTACAGTCAGTCGGCCTCACATTGACAGCCCAGTGATTTGAAAAAGGGTTCGTTGGCTGCTTCAGCACCTCGACGCTGTGCTTCCAACCACCCCCCAACCACATACGCATACAATGTTCAACACAAAATTACATTTGCTTTGATCATGTAATTTAGCCATCAGTCGCATACATCGGAGGCAGATAGATGTACGTTCGGATGGACTGGCTTTGTATTCACGCGAGTAATCCTGGGGTCGATAACCGGGTAAAATACGATGGGGTTATACTTACGCCTCGTTTAGCCGTTTAGGCCTGCCTTTCTACTTTTTTTTTCCTTTCGCTCTGCATTCGTATATAACATTGAAATGTACCTATATTGTTCTGTTGGGGGAGGAAGTTGTTGGGTGGGGGTTGGTGTAAGTCTGATTTGACTACCCAACCATGTTTACCTTCGGCTGGGGGGTGCCTTAGGATTAGAAGCTTTGCATTTGTTTTATGGGCTGTAGGTAGTTTAAAAAGCAAATCACTACCTTCCCATGCGATTTAAGGGCGAAAACAAAACGAATAAAACTGTTAGACAAAGGGGGAACGAACTGGGGTCGATGAATGTGTTGCAAGTTTGAAATCGATGTGTTTTTTTTTTTTTGCTGATTAAAGTGGGCGGGGTGGGGCTAATAGTGCGGCCTATGAATATATTTTTATTTATTCTTTGTATTAACATATGTTTATGAATACAAGCCGAAATAACTTAAGTGTCTTCAGTTATTTTACACCATGAGAATATTGGAATGAAGCAAAGCTGCTTCTAAAATATGAAGGTTATGGTTTTTTTAAACACTATCATCACATCAGATCTGTGTCGTGGTCTGCTTAATACAAGCAACAACTACAAGCAGAGATTTGCCAAAGCAAAATATGCATCAACAGGCTCATCATTTAGTGCTGGTCTAAGTCGTTAGGCTACAATACAATACAACACACAGCCTTGGATTTACCCTTAGGCCAACTAGGCCCAGGCCTAGGGCATCACGACAGATGGGGCACCACAAAAACCGCAAACGAAACGAAGCAATTGAAATAGAATTTACATTATGATTCTTCCAATATCTGTAAAATACAAAAATACCATACATAATTGTACATCTCATTGTTCCCTACTCTTCGTAATTTAAAACACGACAACACTTCACCAAATTCTACTACACATTATGCTTGTGGTTTAAAGTGGTTTAAAGTTTAAAGTTTTTTAAAAGTCAATAAAGTTTTGTAAAATGAAGGCGTAACACTAATAACGTGTGCGAATTTATATAAATCCCTTTTCCGATCAGCTGGAGAACATGCGTGCAAATTTCGATATTATTAAAATACGCTCTTCACCCTGATGGCAGCTACATAGTTACACGAAAACGTATTCGAAAAAATATGGATACCGATAGTACTACTCCCGAACTTCATCTGAGCCCAAAGGAAACATTTTGCATAAACGCTTTTTATGTGATAATCAATTGTAAATACAAATTAATCCAGAGGTAAGATTTATAGGGAAATTACTAAACAATTGGATTTTCTTTGCAATACTAATGAAGAAGTCGAATTAAGAGGCTGTATCCAGCGCAGCGTTTGCTACCAAAATATCCGGAAGATCTAAGTTCAGAACTTGCCGATTAACTTTTTCAATTCCATCGTTATATTTTGTATTACGCTTATTCTTAAGTTTGATGGTGACAAATTGTTCTGCGGAAAGATCAGTCTCCCAATTAAAGCGCTTAAAAAGTCCTCAAAGGACCATGATGAAGCAGGAAAGGCTTGATGCATTATATATTCTTTGCATTAAAAGTGATTTGCTACGAACAATAAATTTTGACGATGCCGTTAAAGATTGCGCTATGTACTAACAAATCTAGAAAACAATATTTCAAATAATAAAATAAAGAATCGATAAACATTTTCATATAGTACAAGCATGTTCATAATGTATCATTTTGAATAACATTTCTTTTTGTTGTGTTGAATTCAATACATCATGTTTTTGTTTCTGTTTTTGATTATTTACCAGGTAACGTAAAATGTAAAATAGGGCACCTTTTATTGGGCCTAAGGCCCAAAAAATCTAAATCCGATGCTGATCAACACAATACAATATAAATTATTAGTACAGTACGACCTCAATGAAAGCAACCGTAGATACGCGCAACTGCTCGATAGAAGCAACACTTACAATCTTACCATTGTTGACTCAATAATTGCAACTGTTAAAAGAAAGTGACCCGATAAACGCAACTTTCTTACATCTTTCATTATTTGTATCTCGTCTTTAGCTTTACCTTAAAATTAAAAAGAAAACCGGCCAAGTCCGACTCGCGCTCAAATGGTTCCGTAGTTTTAAAACTAGTTATATTTTGTAATTAACTGTTTCGTTTCGTTAATACAAAAAAAACGAAAACGACCAGCTCTATATTCACTTTACGAACTTATAATAAGTAATATTATTCGCTATGAGAAATTGGATAAACATTAAGAATGCGGCTGAGTGTATAGCGCCTCCATTAACCTTTTTTGCGCTGTGCTACTGAGTTCAGGGGTCTCAGGTTCGTTTCCTGGCAAAATCCGTATTTTTACTTACTTTTTTTATTTTACTTTTTTATATAGCAGCACAATTTCGGAGAGAATTTAATTTTCCCAACATTTTTGTTAAGCGAATAGTAATAATTCCATTGAAATTGGTCCAGTAGTTTACTAGTTAATCTGTTGAGAAATCGATTTTTTCGACATAAAATTCAGTTTTTCGACGTGAATTTCTCAAAAACTATACAACTTACGAGGCTCGCTAGGTTATCTTTAAAAATATAGTAATTATCTACAAACTATGATTTTTTTTTCATATTTTTGACTTCAGTAGTTTCCGAGAAAGCCGTAAGGAACATTTCGGTGTGATATTTTGCACACATTTTTGGCAATAGCGTCTAAAGATTCTCACAGAAAAAATTAAGAATCAAGAATTTTTGGAATCTTTGTTTCGCCCTTTCGAATGATGTTCCACATGATATATTTTTCAGAATTTTTTTTAGATTACCCACCCTGTACAGTTGTTTCACAATATTTTTGAGTAATATGTTGTCCATGTATGTGGACCACCGTAATGTGTAAGTGTGCCAAATTTCAAGTCTCTAGGAGGAACGGTTCTTTATGTTTTCATCGTGACAGACATTTTTGAGTTAGAGCGAACTTCCGTATTACCATATGGGTACGGAATCCTAAAAAATTGGAGAAATCAAAGTTTAAATACATTTTTTCCTTCTACCGCGCCACTAAGAATCGCATCAATTAAAGAGTTGCAGCAATCTGGAAGCCGAAGAAATCGGAAGTGATGGCAAATTGCAGTTGAAGAACCCCCTTATAGCATTTTGTTCCACTTCTTACAATAATATTTTTTGACTCAGTTATTGCAACAACATCATTAGAACCAACAGCACGAATTTCCATTAGTTGTTTTTATTAAGGTCATACGGTATATATGTGCAAAAGACGGTCTATTGGCTCCTGCTTTCCGTTCTATGATGAAGAATATACCGTTACTACGCAAGTAATGCGATCACCCACCAAAGTTTTATCCTTAACAAGATAAAAAGGCAGGTGCATCAATCAGGCCTGAGAGCTGTTGATACATAAAAATTATATCATTATTAACGCGACTTTCAGCCAAAGGTTGTATTTGTCACAGTTTTATCCAATGCAAATATGGAGGATTGTCCCAGGGAAGACCTTTAAATGCGAAGCGAATGAAGCTTCCATGGACGGCCTCAAAACGAGTATTGAGGTTTTTAAGATAAGGTATCGTTACTTGCGAAGCATATTTGAGGCGAGGACGGACAAGACTGTTAAATAATATGAGAGTGACATAAGGATTTTTAAATTCTTTACACCATCTTTTCGAAACAACCTAACATATAGTTTGATTTATTCACAACTATATGCTTTACTGATCTTCATAACGTCGGCAAATATAAGGATGTTGGTATCTTTTATGATTGATGGAACACCATCAATAGCAAGATCTGTGGTCACAAGGAAACATCCAAATCAGACGAGAACCATTAACTTTCTGACAACCACTGATTTTAAGCAAATCTTAACAGCTATAAAATGCTGGCAAAACATTTACTGACTGGAAATAATAATTAGAAATAATAACTAGCCGGTTATATCTTGTTCTGTTCGAAGATATTGATAAATAGATACTGCAGTTTTTTCTTCAGGCCAACAAAGGCAAACGTTTCAAGGTTTCGCAACATCATTTGGATCTGTCAACAACTTGGATGCCTTTTTTACCCGACTAGGCAAAAGGAAGGGTTATGATTTTCACAGGCTGGGTTTGTTTGTTTGTTTGCATGTTTGTATGTAAGGATGTCACCTCGTACAGCCTAAACTATGGAACCGATTTCAACAAATGAGGTGTCGTTGAACTCGTCTTGATGTGGAAAGTGCCCTTGGCTATGTGACGTCACAGAAAATTTAATATGGCGGATGTACCAAGCAAGGTGAGAGATCACCATTTTTTCTTTTTCTTTACAACCGCCTTGATAGTGCTAGCTTGGCAAGTAGAATACAGTACGCTATGGCGTCATTAAAAAATCAGCAAAATGGCGGATTGTCGTTAACTTCACTACCTCCTTAATATGGGTATCAAATGAAAGGGTTTGGCAAGTAGAATACGATAAGCAAGGTGACATCTAAAATTCAATATAGCGGACGTACCAAGATGGGGGATTAGCGTTATCTTTACGACCTCCTTATTACGGGTGTCAAATGAAAGGGTTTGACAAATAGAAGACGACATTGCTTACCTACAACAGTACAGTTGTAAATAAACAATTAAGTTTAAAAAACTAACTAAAAAGTACGAAACAAGATGAAACGAAACGATGATTTTCAGATTTTCATAAATGCGTACTTTACTTAATTATACATACAAAGTCGTTATTATAACGGCTACGGCATGCGGCTATCATGGTTTCGTTTCATCTTGTTTCGTACTTTTTAGTTAGTTTTACCCATAGTCGGGTTTTAGTTCTTTACTTAATTTTTTTAAGGATATTCTACTTCGATTTAAAATATATCCCAATCAATCTCCAGAATCCATTGCAAGTCAATAACCTCAGAGTTCATTGAATCGAATAATGTCAAAACCCAATTGTGTGTCCAAATGCATTAAATCGACTTTTATTGAGACATACATATACGAGTACTCGTTTCCCATTGTCATTAGTCGAACTTGTCTGACAGAGCTCCATCAAATAGTCTCCTGCAATGAATGTGCCTTGCCATGGAGAGAAGTCAAGTTACAGAAGCTATAGTCTATGATTCCACAACACAAAGCGTTCGTTCCGTTTGTCGCTAGATGACTTTTGCAAATATTAAAACAAAAGTTAGGAGACAAAATGTCAACTGAATCTTATTCATTCGATTTTATAGAGAAAAAAAAGTAGAATAGAAGCCGAACAAACAAAACGTATTCACAGACGAGAAAACCATGGAAAGGGAAAAGTAACAAATAACAATGTTCAACTTCGTTTATTGTTTTGTATCTTTCACTTTGAGTTTAAATACGAAACGTAAGCAAAGAACGACTACAGACAATAGTAGTGAGGTGGATCTGTTTTGCTTCGATTGATTATAGGTAAATGCAAATTCGTTAGTAAGTACCGTAAGTACATTGAATCATGGAGTCGTCAAATAGAGAAGAAGAGTTCACTTTGAGAAGATACAAGTTGAAATAATGACATTTCTGAATATAGGGACTCCTCCAGCTTTATAATACAAACATATGTTAATTTCGTGCAAACAAGAGTTTATACATACCTCATTATAAGGACCTTTGGGGTTGGTCTGTATCGTCAGGTGTATCTTTTCTTTGCAATTATCTGAATGAGTTAATGAATGAATGAATAAATGATTGGGACCGAAAATGAAATGAAAATTCACCAGGTCATTTGCGGATGCGGAGTCGTGGTTAGGTACTTTGATTTAAAAAAAAAAAACCGGCCAAGTGCGAGTCAGACTCGCGATCAAAGGGTTCGGTAGTCTTACTTTTTATGATATTAACGAAATTCAGAAGATCATGATAAAGAATGAAAGAAACTAAATTGGGAACAAATTTGTTTATGATAGCTTAAAATAATGTGAAATACAGCATATTTTACTGGGATGTTTCTAAAAACATACATATGTAACATAACATGTACATATTATGTATGTGCATAATGTGCATTACATGTTTTTGGAAGAGATTTGTAGGCTGTGTTCTAGTTTCCTAAATCACTGTCGAAACCATGTGCAGAACCACTAAGGTTGGAGGTTCAGATCTCAGCAAAATCACGGTCTTTTTTTCTTATTTTTTTAAAGTATTTTATATTATAGTGCCATTTTTGGAATATCTATAATAGATACTCTTTAAGCAATTATTGATCGAAAGTTATAATTTCATTAAAATCGATCTAGTAGTTTACGAGTTAATCGGTTGAGAAATTGAGTTTTTCGACGTGAATTTCTCAAGAACTATACAACTTATGAGATTCCCTATAGTTTTCTTTAAATATCTAGCCGAGTTTCCCAAAGTGTGCTCCGCGTAGCACTTGGTGCAAAACTTTATCAGACTAATTAATTTCGCGCTTGTGAAACTTAATAGCACTTTGTTCATTTTGTTCACAGCAATCGAATTCGAAATGTTCATTTAACAAGTAATCAATACAGAAACATAATAGACTTTCAATTTTTGAACTGGCAATATGTACTTGTATGAAAGAAATATAATTCTACGGAATTCACGTTATAACGTTTTTTTTTTTTCAAGCGTTTATTTATTTTATTTAAGCAATATTACTTTTTTTTTAGTCTAAATATTATAATAAGAAACATCTGGAAAAAAACTCCTGTGAATCTTAAGCAAGTACAAAAATAATACACAACTCTCCAGTTATCCTGGACACCACCCATAGAGTTAGTTGAAATTGAAACCTATCATCTGAGTTTCCTACCACTACGTCGATCTGTCTGTCTCTCGTTCTCGTCCTTCATGTGCTCGCGCTGTGTGTAAACATTAAAAGGGTATTCATATCCCCTTTAGCGTGTGTAGATTATAAAAAAAAAAATAAATAAAAAAAACCTAAAAATTATATTTTTTTTTATTCTATTAAAGTTTATGGCCTCAGTGGCACTCAATACTTGTATTATTTTTTTTTCTGTAGGTGAATTATTTATATAATTTATTATATCTATGTTATTTGTTTTTTTTTAAATATTAATTTTTGATTTGATTCTAGGAAAATCTCTCCTTATCAATGAAAAAGAACCTCTTTCAATGTATTATATTTTTTTTATAAAATTTATAATTAAGAACTTAAATCTAACTTACACTAAATAAAACTAATTAAAACTAACTTACATCTAAAAGTCTAAGGGCAGTGTCGTGTAGTTTATGTATAATGCTTTCACTTACTTACTTAGTTACTAAGATAGCGCTACAGTCCGGATGGAAAAGGCCTCAATCAACAACCTCTTCCAGTTAGCCCGGTCCTTATCCTTAGCTTACTGCCTTCAATTGCGCACTCCAAATTGGTTGAGGTATAATGCTTTTTGTGATTTACTTTCAATTAGTTAATGTATTTTCTAACTTTTCGGATTTATCACCGCGAAAACAAATAATCTATTTGCTGCTTAGTAATACAGAAATAATACGGATCGCTAGCTGAAGTCTGGATCCTTAAAAGAAACCGTAAGACCGATTTGTAATTTTAATATTTCTATACGTTGTATATTTTAGAATTGGCTTTCATAAAAACGAATTATTTGTGTCCCACTGCTGCGCTTACTTTCGTACCGTTGTCAGTTTCAAATGAGAAGTTTTTGAACATCGGTGCTCAATTTGATGCCGGCGTTCAGGAAAAATTTGATGGCGTTATACGACGAGACACCGACTTTGATATTCTTCATAGGATATCATATGCTTTTGCTCCAATAACCTCTTGCGACATTTAGCGCTCGTTCTCATCGTACAAACATTTTTATGATGAAAATCGGCGTAGTTTTATTTTCGACAATTTAAAACAACATCATTAACAAATTTGAAATTACATCAAAAATCAGAAAAATGTAATTTTTTACTACATATTTTCGTCCATATTTTTTCGATTTTCGATCCATATCCGAGCCATCCATATTAGATCCATATTGAAGCACCAATTCAAAATTTTGTCGGATAAAGCAAAAATAATTATTCTGTCATTTGCAACAACTTACATGTATGAATCAGGATTATCTGCCTACGTTGGCACTAAAACAAAATATAGATCCCGCCTCAATGCAGAGCTAGATATTCTGTTGCAGCTGACCCAAATTCAACCAGATATACATACCAGCATTGTGTAGATAGACAGGCACCTAGAATAAAGCTCTCGGTCCTATGACATATCTGATTAAACGTCATATTATGTACAGTCAAAATCGGTTATAACGACCTTCAAGGGACCGACGAATTTGGTCGTTATAAGCGATAGGTCGCTATAACCGATATCAAGGTTAATTAATCTGCTTTCAAGTTAATACTCTTTTTATGTTTGTTTCATAATGTTTATTTGTTCTTGAGGCGTACATAATTATGTATGTATGTACGAGTAAATTTATTTGTCTCCTTGGCAAATTCATTTGCTATAGCTTGCAAAATGGGTCTATTGATAAGTAAGGGTATATTAGAACTTCTCGGTGTCTTAAGCCATATTAACAACGCCTTTTCAACCTCAGTGTGCAATGAACTCTTTTTTATGGTAAGTTGGTCTTCTTTAAATTGTTTTTTTTTTTTAATTTTTTCCTTATCCTTTAGAATTGTGAATATAGTGGAGAGTGTGAAACAGAATACTCTTTGGCAAGGTTTATTTTGCACTCCAGCGTCCAATCTAAAATTTATACCTGTTTTCTCGTCAATTGTAAAGATTTTTCGTTTCTGATTCATATTCCAACTCAACTTTTTGCGAACCGAACAAAATAAAACTTCTACGACCACTCGTTACATTGAAACAAGCACTAAGTTATTTTCTAAACTTCTGTTGAACAATCTCTAAAACAATAATAAACGCAAAACAAAAAAAATATAACATCAACAAACGGTAAGTTGAAACATATCCGAAATTATATGTACATAGATACATCGCATCTACAGATAAACAGTTAATCGTTTAAAAAAAGGAGTCGCACCAATAGTTATGTCGATTCTAGTCGTTATAACCAATATCGTGTTTCTAAAAAAGGGAAAAATAGGTCGTTGTAAGCGATATGTCGTTGTAAGTGATGTCGTTGTAAACGATTCGTTTTTCAATGGGATTGTAATGGAGCTCAATCGGGACCTAAGAATTTGGTCGTTATAACCGATATGTCGTTATAACCGATATGTCGTTATAACCGATATGTCGTTATAACCGATTTCGTTGTAAGCGATTTTAACTGTATTTATTAATTACTTATTTTTTAAGTTAATATGTTGTTGTTGTTTTTTTCCATTTAAGTTACTTATTACCAGGGATAGGATTTTGTTAACTTTGCCCCTTTTTTTTGCTTAGTCGGAAGATAGTGTCGACTTTACACAAACAGGTTTCATATCCTCCTGATTCCAAATATATTTATTTTATTTTGCCTTTTTTTTGCCTTTTTATACCATTATTGCCTTGTTTTGCCTTTTTTGCCGTTGTTGCCTTTTTCTGCATTTTTTGCATATTTTTCTTTTTTCTCAAAGTTTGTTCGCTAAAAAAATAATGCTTGTATGTATGCATGTTCATTTGTGCAAACATTATGCTTCTTCCCACGTAATACGCATACTTACATTCCTAGATGCATTACAATTTAAAACGTCTAGTCTGTGGGAGAGTTAACATGGAAATATCGTACACTAGTGAATACCCTGCGTGCGTTGCTATGCTTTATAAAAAATACATATTTACAGCATTGCCGCCCCGCCACCAAAAGTGTCCCTACCCTGCGATCCCTGATCTAAATATGTATGTAGGTATGTATGTAAGTACATATCTACCCGCTTTGGTTTGAAAATTTGTATTGCTTGTGTGCGTTTCAGCTAAAGTAGAAAGGTTATTTAGCTCTTTCAAGGCGCTTCTAAGAGACAACCGGAGAAGATTATGACCAGAAAATTTCGAAAAGCTCTGGGTTGTTCAATGCTACTACATATAACTAAATGTGCATTCACGTTTCTTTCTCTTGTTTTTTAATAAATGCCTTTTTTTGCCTTTTTACGTCTTTTGTTTTGCCTTTTTTTACTTTTTTAGGTCAACAAAATCCTATCCCTGCTTATTACCAATTTAATAAAATTGAAAAAATAGTACTTGACTTTGCTATAACAATTTTTTTTTTTTTTTTTTTAATATTTTTAAAATACATATCCTCATTTCATTACCAACCCCAAATATCGAGGTTATATGAGTTTTGTGGTATTACAAAACGGCACCTAGTGCTACTTGGGTTCTCAACAGAACCGCCACACTTACCTACATACCCAACTCGTAACATCTTTGAAAAATGGCACACGGAAAACTAAGTGCTCCACGACGCATTTCTCTACTGAAAAGTGCTCCGCGACCAAAAAAAATTTGGGAACCGCTTATACTATTCTATACATCTACAAACTATGATTTTTCAATATTTTTTACCTTATAGGTTTCGGAGATAAAGCGGGGGTATACCTATACTTTCGGTATGGTATTTTTTTTTCACTCATTTTTGGCAATAACTCCCAAAGTTTCTAACGGAAAAAGTTAAGAGAAACATTTTTGTAATATTTGCATCGAGCCCGCACATGATGTATTTTTTTCGAGTTTATATTTTGCCCACCCGGTCACCCTTATAGATGTTTCACAATATTTTTAAGTGATAAGTTGTCTTAAATAATGTGAACCACCTGAATGTGTAAGTGTGCCCAATTTCAAGTTTCTAGGAAGAACGGATCTTGATGTTTTTATCGTGACAGACATTTTAGAGTTAGAGTGAACTTATAATAATCAATTCCACCTAGACACCGAAATTTGTATAAGGAGGTATTTAGTTAACCATTTTCTGAACTTATTAGTGAACTCATTGTTAAATAGTCTCAGTACATTCTGCTGCCGGGTTTGCTGATGTTGAGATCACTATCGTTACTGAGAAAAATGAATCGACTTTTGTACAACCCGCCGATATTACTGTCACAATTTTATACCATAAGCATAAGAGACACTTGTCTGTCAAAAGACCAATTGTGTACATCTGCAGGGTATTTACCCAAGTCATAGTCCAGTGATCATTAGCTTGCTCTAGTTTGGATCCAAAAACGAAAGGACAGATAGAATTTCTATGGTCGTAACGCTAAAGAAGACGTACAATCGGCATAATATCGGAAGAAGGCAGCACAGTGTTTTTTGGTATAGCTTTCACCGCAATCAGTCGCTACTTTTCGACTATACTTAGACACAGAATAGGTCTGTTGTCTGTTCACAATAAGGAACAAGACTACATATGTAAATAGTTGTTTTACTATACAAGCATCTGTTAGTAATGCTGCAGTTTAGTAGATCCTTGAACCATTTCTCACGTCCAAAAACTCGAATCATAAAAAAAGATTTTACATAAGACTTTTCCAGAACTGAAGATCATTGGACTCAAAAAAGCTAACTTTCTTTAGAAGTCTTTAGAAGAAAACAAGTGCTTCATTAGACGTACGTTTTGAACCAGGTCTACATGCCCAATTGGACGCAACCACCACTGCAGAAATAACACACAGCTCAAATTCGGAAAACCGAAAAACTGATACAAATTGACACTTCACGACTAAACGATAACAAAATGTCAACAATTTTGCAATGTCCTTGATACTAATCGAATATTTTGTCGAGATAAATCAGCGGTTAAACCTCGTACGAGTGATAAATTGAAGTCCATAATACCCCAATAGCCAGACATAGCCCGTAAAGCCTGCACACATACACATGTGTATACACAGTATAAGTGAGTGAGTGAGATTTAATCCCTTGCAAAGGATGTACGGCCATTCGTTGTTGAAAATAGAAAAGAAAAATACCATTTCACAAAATATTTGTCGTCGTGCAAAGTGATTTGTCACTTGCCCAGAATGACGCACGCGGACAAAAGTGCGAATGTCGTTGATGACAATACAACTCTCTTGCTTTGTGTCCTTCCGATCATCACCATTATTTTTTTTTTCGACTTTTTTCTTCCTCTTCAATCTGTTGACACACATGTGTAACAATACGGGTAAGCCACACGTACGGCAATTTCCAGACGCCCTTCTACGTAAAATAGGTGAAGTCGATATCCTGTATCTGGTACCTGTCCTGAAATCCTCTTTCCGTCAAATTTCATTTGGGACTTTTCGTTTTACATACATTCTTGAAAGAACGCAGCAGCACCCGTGGAATTTACATTTTCATTCCTTGTGGCGAAAGTAATAAACATGAAACGAAAAATGTTTTACACACGTGTGGTCTTAGCATGTCAGCGCTTATCAGAGAGCTTTAATGCCAAACGAAATGTATATACTCGTACTCGTACGCACCGACGCGACCGAAGAAGTATAACAAAATTATACGCCAAACAACGAGCGTCCTTAAACTGGTGCTTTATTAACCATCTGTCAATTGTTTATCTCCAACAGAAGCATATAAATCACAAGAGTGAAGAAAATTCAATTTCTCTCACACACATACACTTACAAAGAGTCTGGATATCGCCTTATTGTTATCCTGGTTGTTATCGTTCGTTGTTCGGCCTCTGATTCTTCAAAAGGCATATTTAATTGATTAAAAGCTTTTCGGATAATAATGAATTGAACGGCAAACAAACAACGGGGGAGGACAACAGGAAAAAAAGGATATGTACTTCGCCAAGGTTCGTTGACGTTTTCTAAGGCAATTGTAGGCTGGCAGATGCTGGAATCATTGTTTTCTTTTTCTTTTGTCAGCGCCTTCTTCTGATGCCAGGCAAAACTCATAAATATAATTTATTTATTAATAACTTTACACTTTGTGACATGAATGTCACTTTGACAAGCGATGGTTATGTATGAGATAAGAGATACAAATCACTGTCTCCAAGCATGTGGGTTGCGGGCGGGACAGCAGCATCAGAAGGAAATACATACATACATACTCACTCGAACTTCCTCGAAAGCCATCAATAAGCCGAGTGGAGGAGGTGGCAAGTGGAAAGAAGCTAAATCATTCTCTGTCGCGCGTTATATTCAAATCCTCGTTCGACTTGACATTCTGCTGTCAGTCAGTGGCTCCCTTTCAGCCGTAGACGCACGTAGATAGGTGAAATGGCAAATCGATGACTTGCCTTCAGCGTTGATTTCTGTTTTTTTCTTGATTCCCGTATTGGTCCTTAATTTTTCTTTTTCCGTTATTTATTTTCGGGAAAAGGTTATTTTTTTCTATCTAACTTGGGTGTGTGGGAAGTGCTATTTTTTGATTTGTTTGTCATTTTTGGTTTATACAGACTGAGTATTTGAGAGTGGGTAGCGGCTGGCAAGGACGAAAATCTGTTATGTCAGTTTTGGCTTACTTATATTTGGTGCTAGCTTTGTTAAGTAAGGCCATTCAATATGTGGACATTTGTTGGCATTTTGGTTTCTCTGGTTGGTATTTGATGTTTTGCTGGTACACCCTCTAGGTATAAGGTTTGATTGTGGTTACATTTGAAATTATATCTTAGCATCAGCAACGAGAAGTACATTGCGGAAGCTCGTTTGGGAGGTCATAGTACCCAGAACACTTGATCTACAAAACGAGTGACAGAAGTATTGACACTTGCCAGATCCTGGGAAAACCCCAAGAAGTCCAAATCGATACCCACCACCTGTTTATCGATTTCATGGCCAACATTGCATCTCGAGAGATGAATTGTACAGAGCCATGTCTAGTTTTGACATCCCTGTCAAATTCGTCCGCCTGTGCAGGATGAAGTTGGAGAAAGCTTGTTGCTCCACCAAAGCCGGTAATGAGCATACCGCGACCTTCGATGTCAAAAAAAGATTCAGACAAGGTGACACACTGTCATGCGACTTCTTCAACATCATACTTGAAAGAATTGTTCGAAGCTCACAAGCCAACATACAAGGAACGATATTTTAAAAGCCAGTGACATAGACATTATTTGTAGGACTAAGGACAAGGAGACTCTATATAAGACCCTTATCATCCTGAAGCATGGACTTTATCGAAGGCAGATGAAAATATCCTTGGGCGATATTCGGTCCCGTTTGCGTTGATGGGTTCTGGAGGAGAAGATTCAACCACGAACTGTACGAGCTGTATAGCGACTTCAACCTGGTCAAAAAACTGCACATTTTGCGTTTAAGATGGTTAGGAAATGTAGACCTCCTGCTCGGAGAATATTCGATTCTTACCCGGAGGTTAGGTGCAGCAGAGGACCACCTTGCATAAGGTGGCACGCACAAGTAGAAAAGGACCTCAACCAACTTGGAGTGCGAACTGGAGGCAGTTAGCTATAGACGGAGCTAACTGGAAGGGGTTGTTTGTTGAAGGCTTGGTCCACCCCGTACTGTAGCGTCATCTAAGTAAGTAAGTAAGTATGAAGTTTGGAAAATTTAAGAAAATGCAAAACAGATCTTCTTTATGTGATTTTATAACTTTTTTCGATCTGCCAGTTCCGGGCTGACAGTTTCTCCATACATCATGTGGGTGACTGTGGCGTAGTGGAAGTCGTCGTCGCCTGGCACGCTGAAGGTTCACAGTTTAAATCCAGATGTTGCCGAAACGTTTCTTTCTGACGAAATAAAAATAAGTTGATCAGTTTCAGAAGTAAATGTCAAAACCTACTACGAGGCCATAACACTGACAGTAGGATGGAATGGCTGAAGAAAATGATCGCACAAAATAATAACAGGAAACATCTGGAAAAAACTTCTGTGAATCATAAGCAAGGGCAAAACTTTCAGTAATACACAACTCTCCAGTTATCCTGGGCACCACCCATAGAGATGGTTGTAACTTAACATCTGAGTTTCCTATCACTACGCCGATCTGTCTGTCTCTTGTTCTTGTTTTTCATATGCTAGCGCTGTGTGTAAACATTATAAGAGTTCTCATATCCCTCTAGCGTGTGTAAATCATAAAAAAGCTATGAAACTAGAAGGTCTTCCCTCGTAGAACATCATAGGTGGCTTTAAGTTCATTCGAAATTCGAAATTTTCGAAATTCTATAAGATTCCAAATACAGAGGGAGTTCAACAAGAGATACGCATTCTTATAAACCACAAAGTTACTTATACCCCCCTGAGAAACTGTGCAAAGTTCCTCCTTATATCTACGGTAATTGCGGGCTTAGGAATCACACTGTCACATGGGTTGGTTGCTACTCTGTAATTCCAAATGGAGTATTAAATTCTAGACAATCTATGATGCATCGATGCCACCTACGCATTTATATTCGTATACGAACTAATGCCAAAGAACGATCTTGACCATGAATTCAGAGGATGTAAATGTGAATGTAAAACTGAACACCATCTGGATAAAATGTACGCCATAAACCTAAAGCATGTGCGGCGATGTTAGCCAATGAATATAATCAATCAAATCCATTGGGAATACTAGTTCAATAAACCTCAAACCCACACTGGATCTGATATGTATTTGTTCCTTATCACAATGGAGACCCAAACGAGCAAACAAAAATTCTCCGTAATTACGACCGAGAATAGCACCATAAAACATGACCAGCCATACCGGGAAAAATTAAACACTAAAATAAATCATTCAGTCGAATCATGACTTATAATTTGCGGCTGTCAGTCAAGTTTATGAGTCGTTTTTCATGCTTCTCCCAGTTTTCTTTTTTGTGCCTCGTTTTCTTTTCCACAAGCATTCACATCCAGGAAAGAAGCCAGCAGCGAAAGAAACAAAAGAAATCCTGTGGTGGGAGAGGAAATGAAACTTTTGTAGACCGAGAATCCGGCCGACATGAGACCGTTTATCGATTTCTTAAACTTAAAGGTCACACGCATCGATGGTTTTTTTTTTCCTTTGGGGCTGCCATGTCGCCCTCGACCACCACCCTCCAAATGTGTCCCGTTATTGTGGACGCGATTTTATTTCCACTCTAAGGTTGGCTTTGATTTACGACCGCATAATGAGGAAATAGATCGCAATATCATGCATGTGTGCTATAAACGTGTTTATCAGGACAATAAAACCAGCAGAATCACATAAAAAAGTAATTAATTAAGGAAATTGCAACCTGTGAAGAAGTCCTTACGAAATCGAGTCATACACTGACCTCTGAATCTGTGATAACTTGTGTCTGTTCTAAATGGCTGTATCGCACTCGCACTTCGCACACAGCGTTGGTGGTCGCTTGGAGTTGAGTGGAGGTCCTGCGCAGATGAAACTTCGAAATGTTGCCAAGGAAAATGTTGCAAAGGACGTTTCTACTCCGTGTTCGATTGCATAATCAATTGTGTGTATAAATGATTTGGATACAAGGAAACATGATCCTTCGTCAAGTTTTTCCTTCCTCTTTTCGTTTTTAGACGATGGATAATTTTCCCCACCAACGAAATGAGAAACATGTTGAAGCCTTCTGCGACTACTAAAAACGACATTAACCGCGAAGGCACATTTGAACAAGTGTATTGATTAAAGTCCGAGGTATGTACATGTACGGTTTCAAACTTGAAGATTGCCTACGGGTATTTTTGTTCCTTTTCTCCTCGTCCGTGGGGTATTTAATTTTGTTATCCTCGGTATTCGACATGCGGGTAAGATGATGAGTAAATATTGCAGCTGCTTTATGAATAATTAAATTGGATTTTTTTTTTATATACGCTTAGACATATGCATATGTACCGTATATACACGTTTCTTTTACGGTTTATGTAATTGCGTTGATGTATTTTAGTTTATAGTTTTTTTGAACTTTTCACTTTATGGTGACCTTAATGGTCTTTGACCTTGCCTGTTGCGTAGAAAATAAAAAAATGAACAGAAAACACTCATATGTACACATGGTAGACATGTCTGCATGGGACAGAATCGGGACGAATAAGGGACTTTAGACAAACCGTGTCTACAATCAAGGATTATGGGTTATTGTGGGTGTTAAAACTTTGTAGTTGATAAGATTATACCAGCCTTGTTTGGTGGTTTTTTTTTTTATTGTGAATCCAGCGATGAAGTTAGTGAATCCTGTGTATACGTGCGAAGGTAGTCCATTAAACTTTATCCTAGATGATACTTATGTACAAGATTTATTTGCAGGCACTTTTATAGGAAAGAAGATTATGGCAAATGAAGTGAATTGAATTCATATTAACGACATCGATAGGGGCTAAGAGCTGGCCAGGCGGATAACTGCCAGCGGCGCAACCCTCAGGAGGGCGCACTTTACAGAGCCGCAAGTACACAAAATTAAAACATTATGTAGCCTAGCATCCATATAAAAAAAATGTAACTTCATTACGATAGGCGACGTGTACTTAACACATACAATTTGTACCGAACACTTAATAAAAATTAAAAAAAAAAACTTTACACGTGGCGTGGCCGTGTTCCCGTAATTTCTGCCCCATATTCACAGATTCTCAAATTTCAAGGAGTGCGGGAAAAACCTCAGAGAGAGGTAAAAGTGTGAAAAAGTACAGAAACGCATTGAACAACAAAAAATAGGGCTTGGGCTTAAATATGCAGCCTGTGGACATTTTTTACTATCTTGCTAGGTCTCTCTTCTGTGTCAAACTACGAAAAATCTTCGTACGGGAACAGGATTTGATTGATTTTGGTAGAAATTCGTAGTTTTAACTGTTTTGGACAGGTATGAGAACAGACCTCAGCGTTGTTGAATGATTTTAGAAAAAATCAAATAGAGATTTATCAGCAAAAAATCTAGTACCTAAACGAGCTATCGATAGAACCGTAACTTTCTAAAAATCGTAAACGAAAGGATAAAAATGTTCGACCCTAGATACGACACTGTCTATGACCTTAAGAAAAAGTTAACTTTTTAAAAATGTCCCACTGCTTTCTAGCCATGTTAGTCTTTTATGAATAATCATTTGATTACTTGTGGAATCGTAAGCGTGGTCTAATTATAATAAAAATAATCTTCTCCTGCCTTTAAATATTACCAAAAGTGTAATTTTTACTTCATATAACTATATTGATGTTGGTTGAGTCCCTGTGTCCACCCCAGACGGTAGTGCCACCTAAATCGGCAAGTAACTATGTTTCTTCCAAAGTTGACATTTTCATGGTCTGGTTCTGAACACAAAATTAAGCGAAGCATTTAAAACGTTTAGTAGTACGCAACTGCTTAAATACCTTTTAGAGGAATTCTCCTTTTTTGAGTTTTTTTCTGAAAATCATCGATATAACGTATTTTTAGAATAATCAGTAATCACCACTTCAAGTTATTAAAAACAGGAAAGTAAAGTATCTACTTACTTAGTACCGATGAAATATGTTAAGCTTATTTATTTTCATTTTGGAAGGCAGTCTCTTCAGTTTTCAATTTCTAATGAACTGGTGCCACATGCATACATACATATGTATGTAGGTACGACGTACTATGTATATATTTATCTTATTAAGTCCATAGAAAAATTATATATAAATATGGCTACGTACCGAAAAGGGTATACGGAACCATTATAAGATCATTCTTCTATCTGTCCGTGCGTCATGCGTCGGTCTGTCACAGGCATTTATCTCAGGGTTGAAAATTAAGCATAGTTATACTATACCAACATTATATTGACCTACATATGCAATCAAAAAATATTGTGGACATGGAAGAGGCAAAATGTAAAATCCTAAGAGCAAGTAAAGTTTTCCAAAAATGTTTTTTTGTAAGAAACTTTGGAAGTTATTGTCAAAAACAGTCTGGCGGTTAAATATAGAATCTAACCGACTGAGGTTGATTTTTTTTTTGTCTTTTCCTATGTTGAGTTTTCGAAATTAATAGTTAATGAGTCATTTCTGTCTTCACGCATAAAATATCGAAGAGTCATGAGGATTTAGACCTATCACGAAAAAAAGTCAGATAGTCGATTTGATTACAAAATTATTTTCCTTTACCTAGGCCTGATCTGTTTGGTGGTAAGACAGGTAGTTCCACCTTCCCATCTAGCGTTGGTTTTTTGACTGTGTCAAGTTTGAGTACTAGCTTATAAGAAGCGAGCGGCATATATTCTTTTTATCGGGTAGAATGGGTATTGTTGTTCCTATTTTACCAAGCTCCTCCTACACCATCATTGGTTTTAGAGTCATCAGGAATAGTGAGCTAAAAGTTTTTGTGGAAATTCGGCTTCGGCACAGTATAGTCTGTTTTCGGGGAGAGTTAAGTGATCTAGTATTTAATTATTATGGAGTTGACCAGTGCACATAAGTAACTATTGCATTAAAAATATCAAAGAGTTCCATTTACTATATAGACAAACATAAATATTTACATCAATTTAATTCACAATTCTACGGTATTCTTACCCAATTTAAGTTTAAACTCCTAAACCCATCGTATACCGTACATTACGTCCTCTGTAACAAGATAAATTGCTGCCTCGACTGACATTATTTTCCATTAAAACCATAGGTAATGTATCGCACTCAATTGTCCATGAACATTCGAGTGGTCTCTGATGTAAGAAGTCCACTGGGAGCCCCTTTTGTCATGAAGATTACAGCTTAAATTAGTGAAACGAATTGTGAAAATTCAAAATGCGTTTACGATGCATTTTATCTTATCAACGATGCATTTTATCGCATCATGTCTTTTTTGGTCTCACATATGCAATGTCCTTTAGCTGAAAATACTCGGACCTGCTTTATCCTTTCATATTCCATGAATTCTTCCGACTGCAGTTGTGACTTTTTGAAAGAAAGGCATTATTCGGGCATATAAGTATTCAGAACTACATATACATATGTGTATGTAATTATAATAATAATAATAATAATAATAATAATTGGCTTCAGCAGTCCTACGTAGAACCAAGCCTAGCTTCCCGCAACCATTTGTGTGTGCGCGTTATATTTTTGCACGAATGGAAGGGACCTATAGTTTTCTGCCGACTCCGAACGGCGAGTTGGGAAGCTTTACATGACAAATGATACTCTTGAATACTTGTCAGGTATTCGGAAGAGGTGGGCACTACTGTGAAAACTTTTTAGGTGTTTGCGGCGGGATTCGAACCCAAGACCGCTGGCTCAGTAGTCCGACGCAGTAACCACTTGCGCTACGGTGCCCGGCTCGGTATGTATTTATAGGAACTTGAAAAAAAAGTAATTATATAGCAGCTCGTGATTCCGGACTGCATGGTCAGGCTCTTTTCCAGGACATGTACACCAAACATGATTAGTTTTCTGTTTCTAATAATTTTTATAAATTTCTAACTACGCACTGAGGATGAAAGAATTGAATGACAAACAAAAACTTGAGCTTGGATCCCCTCCTACAAAATAGGTGCATACTACCTTAAGCCGTTCCTTGGTGAACCTCTTTCGGAATGTTGAATCTTGAAATCAAGTTTTCAATGTTTAGTAATAAATTGTTAACCAAAATATTAGTAAAACTGAACATTTTGTACACAAAAAGTTTGGCAACTTTCTTGTAGCTTGTAGCTTTAAACTCAAATCTCTTCAGCCATTTGTCATTGAACTATGCAAGAATATTCAATTCGCATCAATAGCAAATTTAATATCATAATAACAGTTAAGATTCCAGACTTACTCCGGTTAAAGTTAAAATAAATGACGCACCAATAGCGTCAGCACTTCAACTTTTTCCACAATAAAACACTTGGAATTTCCATCTCATTATGTAACGTATACCTACGAGTACGTCACTGGAAGGAATCCATAGACTACCGCCCCAAGTTGTTTATAAATTCGCCATCATTTCACAGCCCAGTGGACACCGATATCTCCGTGGAAACGAATTTCTATTCCCCAGTTGTTCATTACTTATTCGGGCCGGGCGCAAAGACACTTAAACAAATCGATAAACTTTATAATTCACCATCAGTACCCACCACTCCCGTACACCCTTTACCGTGAGGAGTACAAAAATATACCAACACATCTTTCGCGTTATTTAAGTCTATCAACTTATTCCCAGAAAAAGGATTTAATTACCAATGCGGAACGTTTGCAGCCGCCTGTTTGGAAACATAAAAAAACACCATAATGGGTGTATATTTACATTCATTCATAGTGAATAGAACAACACTTCATCCCTGAGGATTTCGTAACTCAACGGCCGGAGCTTCTAAACTTTGGAGGATGGTTCGATGGGTGAGGAGAAAAAAACAAGCAACAACCCTTTCGTCCACATCCTTTCATTTTCAGCAGTAATTATAAGAGACAAAACTGGACGCCGATTGATTGATTGAAACTCAACACGTAAAGGGATAAGGCGACAGAGCTGTGGGGGCTAAGCACACCCTATGTAGTGTAAAAGTATCTCACAGATGAAGACGTTAATCCGGATATGATGGGAACAAAATGTAAAATTAGAGAAGGAGAAATCTGAAGTAAGACACAAACCGGAATTGAGTACGGAAAATCTGAATGCTTGTACTTTTCCTGTCCAGCAGGCCGACATTGAGATTGGCAGTACCATCATCGATCGTGGGGATGATGGTTTAATGGTGTCATACTACAGAATGGGTGCGGTGGCGCACAGTGGGGCAGCTTTATGTAAAGCCATGATACAAAGCTCAGTCTCAGTTTAAGTGCGACTGTAAATTTGAATGACTTTTCATGAGCTGTAATGTATTTCTGTTATGATACCACTGTTAATTTTTCTTTCAGGCATGTTGTAATAGTTTATTCAAGCTCTCAAAGTTGACTGAACGAGTTCAGTTTTTGCCGTGTGAGAATTTAAGGAAATTTATAGTGAAAGGAATTAATTTGTGGATTTATGAAAAACATTATTAGCTGTTTTCTTGTAATATGTCTTGTATGGACAAAGGTTAGTACTTGTTATTTTGAGTTTAGGAACAATCATTTACGCTATTATAACGGTAAAATTAATGTATCAACTTGTCAGTGTTTTCTTTCTTTTTTGTGCCATATATTATTAAATATATATTGTTTAGGCAAGAGTTTAGCAAGGCTGTGATAGAATTATATATTTAGAATATCAACTTAATATAACTGTGAAACTGAATCTGCTAAACTCTTGCCTAAAATATTTTTTTCTTAATTTTCTAACTTAGAAGCCATGATAACGATATTTTAATTTTTGAGTCAAATGGCAAAATCTGCTAGCAGATTATTAATTATGTTTGCATCATATTTTAATGATATGCTTACAATACATATACATATGTTTTTAGGAACCGTTGACCAACAAATCGTATGTACGCGGAGAAAATTGGTGGACTTATACCTAAGCAGTAAGTCCAAAACTATGGACACAAAATTTTCTGAAGTCGAGTCATTCCTAATTAAAAAACGTTTTGTAGTAAAAGTCATCTAAACGAGTTGAAATTTGCTTTAAAAAATTTTAAACATCAGTTTAAAATAAATAGAATCGTTCGAATCGAACAAAAAATATTTTTCTGACGCATGAATCAAAATGGCTCAATGGATCCATTTAATTTAAAAAAATATATATTATCAGTCTGTTATTTTGATGCGGGCAGTGAGCAAATCAAGTACAGTCCTTGAAAATAAGCTAAGGATACAAAAAGATTTTAAAGATTCGGCCGGATTAATTATTGATAACCCTAAACCTGGCTATGGTAACACCAAACAGGTAATGTTGCGAGACCATTCTCTGAAAATAGTTGTTTGTCTGCATCCATAACTAGGATTGATAATGACTTCATCGAAAGATTTTACGTTATCGGCAATGTATTTCGAGTGGTTTTAACATAAATAAAGATAAATTCAAAAGTTATTGTGTGGATACTGTACTGCGTGCTGTTTTTTTTTTTTGCATTATATCCATGGTATTACGTGAGCACTACTTTCCACAAAATACTGCTAAATGGCCATGAAATTGCTTCCAGTCGTCCTTTATCTATTGGACAATTAAACGCCGAAGCTTTAGAATGTCGAAGTAAGGATTTCAAAATATATAGAGAATAATACAGTCGGAAAACTTGCAGAAAATACACTTTAACGGACATTTGTAATAGAATATTAAATTCATCTGACCCCTAATTTCTTGTTTGAGAATTCAAAATGCAAATAAGAAATATTTTCATCCGAATGCCACTGAAATGTTTGAGGAAGTGATATCTTAAGATTCTGATTAAAATAAGTAAATTGAACAAAATAATATAAAAATCAAACATTCAATTTTCTGTCATAAGTGTTCTCTTCTTTGCATAGTAAGTTAAAGCATAACATAAATGTACATACGTTGTTTTATTTCATCAACTATAGCATTAAACAACATTTAACAACATATTTGTGTTCTAAAATCGCATTTTAGATACTAAATAACAATTAATATCACAAAAGCATCTTTTCTGCCCCACTGTGTGGCGGTGTGAACTTTTAAACGCTTTTGGTGGAAAATCGATTTTAAAACATTTTAATTACCCTGAATTTGATTGACGGCTCAAGGAGGAGGACATCCAAGGAAATCAATGTAGAAGGCTTGTTCTTTGGGAGAGTTTTCGGATTAAAATTGTGAATGGCTTTTGGATGTTTATTTTTTTTTCACAAGCGGTTTGCTGTTGTTGATTTAGAGGGCGATTCTGTAGTAATGAAAGATGATTAAGCAGGAAATGAGGAACTTTGAAAACTTCAGATTGAAGTTGAGATTAACTTTAAAGTTACTGAAGAGGAAATCTGCTTGGCTACGAAAGGAAGTATCTTTTAAGAAGAAAACGCTTGATTTGTCCCACTTAGTTTAATAAATCAACACTAGTGTTCCCGCGCGAGTACTCTCGCAAGAGAAAATCCTAACCCCAAAATCCAAACTTTCCATCCAAAATTCATACTTACCCAATGATTTCCATCTGTTAACTCATGGAAATCCCATGGAAACGATATAGGAAGTGCTTGTTTTTTTTAAACTTTATTTTGATTGATATGTATATCGTCAACCCAGAATTGGTTTGTCCCATACGCCATTTTCACTATTTCGAGAAAAACGAAGTTAAAGGTTCGCGTACATGGTACTCCGAAACTGTGCGATAAATTATATTTTTTTATTTCTTTTTATTTAAAGTATATCTTATGACGAGTATAAATACCAGTTTTTAAAGTGTTTTGCCAAACCGTTAACAAGCTACGTTAATTAACGCAAAAGTCAACTTTTTTGAATTGTGTCCTACCTCCTATATCCTGTTATTGAAATTTTTTTCTATACACGTGGGACATAAAAAACTGGATATGGTACAAAACAATTCTCATCAAAGACATCTGAAAGGCAAGAAAGAATGGAGAAATTAAAAAGGAAAATCGACTTTTCTTTTGTAATTGACGTTTATTTAAGAAGTAACGAACTAAAAAACGATTCAATCTTAACTTTTTTTACTTAAATTAAACCATTCTGGTTAAAAAAAAAGCTGTTCTACTGGTATCACAATAAGTTTTAAAGGTTGGTTATACAGTTTAATTATTTAGCAAAGTTTTAAAATATTGCTTGTCAATATCCGGAATAAACGGAAGCTTTAATTAGACTTAGGGCCGGTCTGTTCAGCCTCGGTTAACTTTAATCAACGGTTCTTCCAGCCGGTAACCGTCGAATGTGTTTGTTCACCAAAATTTTAACCAGAGAATCCATGGTTTGGCTAGTTAACCAGAGAAATCGATAACCGGCGGATTTAAGTCGGTTCACGACATTTAACCAATGATTTTATGGAATTTCGTTTGTTCAGGCTTGATTTTGACACTCCGTATTATTTTTGACAACATATTGTGCGATAACGGATATAACTAATATAATAAATATATTATGGTCTTGTTTACATATAGTGCATTGCTTTATTTGCGAATTCAGTTCATTTGCAAGTTGCATTTGGGATTCGTGGAGTAGTGACGACAGTGACGAAGACTACAATCAATATTTATTGGTTGAAAGGCGACAGTATAATATGTTTGAAAGATTGGACCATTTAAATAAATGGGACGATATTGACTTCTTCAGACGATTTACATTGCGGAAGCAAACTGTTGCAAATATTTTATACACACTCGAACTTTATAATCAATACAAAAATTAGTGTATAATCTCATGAACACCAATTCAGAAGCCTTGAAGCTTTTATCTTTACCAGATCATAAAGAGCATTCCACATAGGGCTTTCCTTTAATGTGAATAATTTCTGATCGACCAATTATTTCAATGCTAAATAAAATTTAAATTTAAAAATAACGGCTTGCATATTTAACCCTTAGCCGAATTCAAGTGCTTGCGACTTCACCGTCGTCGCTGAAATTTTCCAAAAGTTTCAAAACATGGCGATTTTCAATCTCACTTCAATGTCAAAATCCCTCTTTAATACACGTTTTCACAAAACCACCCCTTTTACCGCTTTCACAGGAAATCCGGAGCACAGCACGGCAGCCGCACACGGCAATAGAAACTACTCAAATACAAATCGCAATAAGAACAATAACAATGAATATCCTCATTTACAGTTGTGCTTTACGAAACACGACTTTTCCCTCCCGTTACGATCTGCAAACATTTAAGACCAATGCGCATCGGTATCTCCTGTTTCATCCTCCCTAACTTTCCCTATGGCCCGCGCTGTGCAAGACATTTTAAGGGTATTCATAATCCCTTTAGCGCGCGTGAATTTTTAAAAAAAAAATACAGCTAACCAGGGAATCGTAAACACATATGTACATAACATATAATGTACTATGGACATATGTCCATACATATGTACATTCATATACACATATCTTCACAAAAACTATAAACAATTACTCAACAAAATATTTTAATCAGAACCCGCAATGTAACTTCATGAAAATAAATACGTCAAACCAAAATATATTTAATCTCTGATTACTCTTGACAACCGAATTGACATATAAAACTGGAAAATTGGAACGTTTTTCGGAAAGCTATGGTTTGGTGACCAAAGTAAAAAACAAGGTGAACAAACACTCATTGGTTACCAGAGATTCTTAACCATAGGTTAAGTTGTGAACAAACCGGCCCTTACTGTTTTCAATTATTTTTCCTTAGCCGAGATTTTATATTTTAACTGTAAGTTGCAGATTTTTTCGTACACTAATACTCTTATCTTGGAAAAGGGTAATTTGCCATAGTCCATTTTATTTGCCGAGATGGAATATGCCTTAAAATCCTCTGCAAGCATTTGAATTACTTTGAGTTCACATTTCTCTGTATTCATACTTGTTAAGAGATTGACCAGGTGGAGCGGACTATGAATTTCTACGTTTTTTAAATATTGCCGCATGAACGCAATCCACTTCTTGGATTAAAGAGTGTTCCGGCTCGGTAAATCTTTGGACAACCATGTCCACATCGCAATGTTTTAAAAACACTTTCGCAGAATATCTACACAATTGTAATGGAGGTGGTACAAACCAATACTGAAACTTTTTTCGTGATCAGTGTCCCATATACATAAGTTTTCTTTGGTGATATGTACACAGTGATATGCACGTGGGACATAACAATTCTCACAAAAAAAATACGGAAAATCGTATGGAAAATTTGTCCCAAACGCCAAAAAAATGGTTTATGGTAAAAACCAATTCTACAAAACGTTGATTTCAGTGGATATGGGACAAAATCGAAGTTGGATATCTCGGGATTGGAAAGACATAGCGCAATTCCGATCACAGATTTGGAAAGAGCATGAAATATTACCGTAAAAACCGTTCCTAACTCAAAAACCGTATGCGTATGCAACAAAACAATTCTCAGGCGACGATATGTCTAGGTTCTACCACTTGCATCAATAGCAAATATATCAACCAAAATGAACTCTTACTCTTACAATAAATATTTCCCATGTGATTTCCATAAATATAGCCACTATATCAACCATAATGACTTCATTTCCATCAATTGAGAGATGGAAATCGCACGGGAAGTGTTTATTTCGTTTTTTAGTTAATTTTGAGTAGAATAATTGTTTTGATCGATTTTTTTAAATTGCTAAAATTTTTAAAGTGAAAGTGCAATTCGTCACTGTTCCAGGAAATCCTCCTTCTTTTGACACCTCATTTGTTAAGATTGGTTTAGTGTGAGAGCCGCAAATGGTACCTATACTGCAGAAATAATATATACTAGTACACCCGTGCAAGAACTCTCGGAAGAGAATTCATTTTCCGTAGAATATTTGTTTTGATCGGTTTTTTAATTTGTTAAAATTTATAAACTGAGAGTGCAATTCGTCATTATTCCAGGAAATTCTCCCTCTTTTGGCACCTCATTTGTTAACATTGGTTAAGTGTGAGAGCTGCAAATGGTACCTACGGTACCAGCGAGCACGGGAAGCACCCATTTTTTACAGAATAATTCTTAATAACTTTTAAGTAGCAGTTTTTTATAATTACATTCATCCGTTTTGGGTATATAAGTGTGCTACAAGTAGTTCAGAGTCATTTTTATTTTTGAAGTTATAAGCGTTGGTGTAAAAACTAATAGTTGTGAAAAACTGCCAAATTACGAGCAATTGACGGAGGACCAAAAAAATCAAATAAATACACGTTTTGAAGTGGGAGAATCGACTATTACCAAAATAAGTAAAGAGGTAGGTTACAGCAAGTCGACTGTTAGGAGATTATTTAAAAAAAAAACAATTAGGAGCACAGTTGAACGGCAAAAAGGAACAGGAGTGATTCGTAAGACATCTACCGCGGATGATCGAGTTTTACATCGGATGTCATTGGGGAACCGTTTTCAAATAGCTGTACAAATAAAAGCAAAGTTTGTAAAGTCTTAAAGTATGCATACTAGTGCAGCGAAGACCCAAAGAATTTGGCGTAATGGCTCGTCGAACCGTAAAAAAACCGATGTTTAGACTTAATATGCCGAAATCTCGGCCAATTTGGGCAAAAAAATATGAAAAGTGAACAGAAATGGATGGAGGTCTTACCACCATATTGGCGGTCCCTTACTTCGACGGGCTATAACTGGGGGCGGGTGTGAAAATAGACATCCCCCCCCCCCCCCCCCCCCCAAATTAAGTTAATCAGTGGAAGATTCTGCTGTATCCGGAGATCCAAATGGTGTAACTAAAGATTGCAAAAAGTATCTACATATACGAGTAGGTATTGTTGACAGTATGACAATTAATATAATTCCTTAATATTATAAAATGGAGTTGTCATGTTACAGTTAAGCTTTAAAATTGCTTTGATGCTTCTGTCTATTATTCATTAGAATTCTGTTCAGCACCTGCTTAAACTAATCTACTTGTCTTTCATAAATAACAATACTCCAATAATAATCTTGCCAAAAAGCAGTGGAGATAGAAATTCACTCCATTTACTTACTTAGTTGGCGCTACAGCTCGAGGTGAACCTGGGCCTGCTTATCGCAACCATTTGTGTGTGCGTGTTATATTTTTGCACGAATGGAAGGGACCTACAGTTTTTTGCCGACTCCGAACGGCGAGTTGAGAAGCTCAATCGTGACAAATGATGATACTCTTTGATGCTTGTCAGACATTCGAAAGAGGTGGGCACTGTGAAAAACTTTTAGGTGTTTGCGGCGGGATTCGAACCCAAGACCGCTGGCTCAGTAGTCCGACGCACTAACCACTTGCGCTATGGTGCCCACTCCATTCCATTTCCTAGAATCAAAAAAGGATACTACTATAAAAACTGCTAAGAGTTGGTATTTCCATTTTTAAATGTTATTTCCTTAATCGAGGTCAAGTAAAAAATCCTCACTGAGTCAAGCACATAAAATTCTTTAAATATTCCGGAAAAACTATAAATCTCCAAAAACAGATGGACACACCCCCTCCCGCTTGATGTATTGAAAAAGTTTCATTTTGTTTCCACTTGTCTCCTCTGTTGAAATCCACTTGTCACACTCATTCCACTCTACCTATCCACATATCCACTTTGTTTATGATTTTATTAAAAAAAAAAAACTCATATCGTATCCCTTTGTATAGGGTGTGTCATTCCCATCTGGTCATCAGGTGCAATTTGATATATTTATACAGAGGTACACATACATATATATTTTATATCCAATACTCCAATACAGAGTGTTTACTCATGGTATGACTGTTACATGCGCTCCCCCCTTCAATACGACAGTTGTCAATCGTATACTCGAGGTACGAGTGGATATAAATCTCTTTTTTTTGACAGAGGGTTTATTATTATTAAACGTACACGGGAAACAATTTATTTTGGGGCACGATATGACCTTTCTTCGGAACAAAAGGATATCCACACTCTATGTTTTTTTTTTCCTGACATTTGATCTATTGAAGTAGATTCATAATTCCATCGAAAGCATTCTATAACTAATGATCAATGGCAATGATAATGATAAGTGGCCCTCATAGTCAATTGACATGAGACACAGTTACCCTTCGCTTTTTAGGACAAAAAAAGGACACTTTTGGAAGAATTATAAGTGCCACCATATGTGGCTCCGATTGATGGTTAATAATCGTCTAGATTCGGAATGGAACTACCATTAATTTTGGATAAGATTTCCACATAGAACAGGTATTCTCTTCAGGACGTGTCGTGTACATATGTAGCGAGCGTAATTGATTCCACAGTATCACTATAAGTCACCGCAACGCTCTTTGACATTTTAAGTGAAATGCATCTCATTTCTTTGGTTAGTTTTAAGCTTCTTTTGAATAGCTGCAGCAATCGTAGACACCTACCCCTGCCGCCCGCCTCCAGTCGATTTGCACACCAAGTTCCCGAGCAAATGAACAAGCAACTTGTCTGCTTGCCAAGTTTTGGAAAAGTTTTGTATCCCCGTTCTTGCCCGCATCTATTCTTTTTGTTCATATTTACTTTGAGGAGAGAAGATGCAAAGGACCTTCTCGTTTAGGATTCGAGAAAACTTTCTGCCAAGTGAATACCTTATCAGCTCTATGGCAGGCTCGGGAGGTACCAAGAGGAATAATAAAATGTTTTTCATAGCAGACGAAAAAAACACACACACACAGGAAACAGGAGAACGAATCTTTTGCACAGATTTATTGCGACTAAATGCATTTCTAAAGAGATCCTTCCGGAGATTCCTTTTCCTTTTCTATACATCTTCAAAGCCTATACTGCCCTCATTTGCGTCTAACTGCACACAATTCCTTATCGAAGATTTTTATTTTTTTAATTAAAAACTTCTCCTTTTCACCAGCCGGGGGTGGTAATATTTATGGAATTTAATTTTCACTTTTCCTGGACGAGGCTCACTTCTTTATTTTTCGTTTCTATGTGAACGTGTTTCTGCAATCACAAGATGCTCTTCTAATAGTGTGAGTGTGGTGGTGGTGGCATGAGGATGCACCTCATAGCCTCTGATGTTGATCCTAACTTATGCAAAGATAAATGTTGCAAATGAAGGAGATAAGGTTTCCTTTAAGCAAGTTTTTTGCCATTTTTTTTTTCTAGGGCACCAACCTAATTTAAGGCTGCCAGGGTATGTGCGCGCCGCGTTGGTAGTTAAAATTTATGATATGCAAATTTTCTTTTTTAAAGCTATTTACAATGCTGGCAGGAATGCTTTCATTCTTTTCTTATGGTTGAGGAGTTTCTTCTTTTTTTTTTAGCTCTGTTGCTTACTACCAAGAGTGCCCTTTTTACGGTTGTACTAGATCTTCAGAAGTTTAATTGACATGTTTTATGGCTTTGGGGCGAAGAGTTTCCTAACACTGGGGAATTTATTAACTGCTTTATAGGGTAACAATGAAATCGAATATATGTACATACATACGTATGTGTATGTATGTATGCATGAACAAATATGTACATTAACAATTCAAATTTAGGATTTGTTTTAACCCGTCATGGTGAGGCACCACCCTATACTTTCCCTTAAGAAAGTTCTTTATCATCTAGGAGTAGCCCAGCGCATTAGGTGCTAAATTAAGGACTTTGTGGGGAAATTGTTTTTGCAGTCTTCGGTCCTCGAATGTGGTTTGCTTACCCATTCATTCTTGTTATGGACATGCTGCTTCGTGCATCTTTCGCAAGACTGTGATTAGAATCCATTATTTTGTGACGTTATTCCAGTTTACTGTACGTTATTAAGCTTCTAAGGATATAATATCAATAATCATGATGTGTCAGCTTCTGCTCTATCTACATACCTACAAATGTATATAAAGGACTTGTTTTTTTTTCAATAGGTTTTTTTACAGATCACGCGTAACTGGCCTCATGGTATCGTGTTATTCTTATTCAGTTTTGTTTGAAAAATCATCATGGAAAGGCTCAACACCGTCTCCAAATTATTAAGCTGTATTATGAAAATCAGCGTTCTGTGAAAAATGTT
Organism: Brachyopa scutellaris; assembly: GCA_949775065.1. NCBI lineage: Eukaryota > Metazoa > Arthropoda > Insecta > Diptera > Syrphidae > Brachyopa > Brachyopa scutellaris. The sequence goes on from OX459112.1 coordinate 192,234,920, forward strand.
TCTCGTGCGCTTCAAGCAACATATGGTATACATCATCGACCTTCCGAGTCCGTTTTTGCCTTTACCATCCACAAATTCGAGTCCCAGTGTACGTTATTGGATAATACGCGACTGAATAGACCACATCCAGCCCGTAGTGAGGAGAACATTGCGGCTGTGGCGGTGAGTGTAGCTAAAGATCGTAAGCAATCGATTCTACGCTGATCTCAACATATGGGCTGATCGTATTCGGCCACTTGGTGAATTTTAAAAGAGGATCTTAGTTTAAAGGCTTACAAAATCCAACTCGTTCAAGAATTGAAACCGCCAGACTTGAATTTACGCTTTAATTGAGGAACAACTTTGGTGGGCAGCTAATTTCGCGTTTCAGACCTGTAAACTGGACATCTAGATCGTGTGATATCACACCTTTAGCCTTTTTTTTTTTGGGGGGGGGGGGGGGGGGGGGGTTATGTGAAGTTCAATGACAATGGCTCACTCACGAAAATAATAATTGTGAAATTTCGACTTTTCCCAAAAGTAATATTGTGATTATATATTCATGTATACTAAAACCTGGCCAGAGAACATATCTATGTATAAAAAAGACAAAGACCTCCGCTGCACGGAAGTGCATGAGGAACATTAATATGTCTTTGTAGTTATTTTTTTTAAAATCATTTATTAAAATAATCGTAAAAGATTTGGAGAAAAATTGAGAGCAGGGCTACAATACTCTCAACATCATCGTTTCATTTTATCTTGTGTCGTACTTTTCAGTTAGTTTTGCCCATAGTCGGCAGTTTCCCTAATTTCCATGCCAACTCATCGGCAAACTCGTGGCTTTCTACAACAGACTGACCAGGTACCCAAGATAGTCTTACCTGGTTCTGCATAATGCCCTTGCCATTATTCGGCTATTCCTGACAATTGGTTGCATTATCAGGACCACTGGAGTCCTAAGTACGGTTAGAACTTCTGCCTGAAAGAGGCATAAAGATACTTTTAGCTCTGTGTTCATGCAAAATATACTAGTCCCCGTTTCTTTTACAGTTTTAGATCTGTCCGTGAAGAATGCCGTATCTGTATGCCGAGTTACTGTATTATTCGTCCACTTTCCCGTACAAGGTCGGGTTGTCTTTGCCATAGCCGGGTAAAAATAGAAAAGAAACAAAAAACAACAACTAAACCAAAGGAATAAATAGATAAGACACAAAAAAAACAAAGGAAACAACTTTCTTTTCTATCATTAGGATTGAAAATAGAACAAAAAGAAACAAAACAAAAAAATGCCCCCCGCCGGGAAACGAACCGGGAACCTATGAGATGAGAAGCCGACATACTATACACTGAGCTACTGCCCATCTTAAAATATGAGTATCCAATTTGGTATATATTTCTCTGGTAACACTTTTAAAGCGCACAAATGTCAGTACAAACATCAAGCGGTTAGACATATTAATGTCAAAAATAAAACACGTTAATCGGATAAGTGGTTGATGGTGCCACTAACAGAAATAGACTTTGCATTTTATAATATGTAAGTCAAGGATGTCTTTTGGTTGGTATTTCTTAGTGTGACTGCTTGATAAGCGCCTAAGAAGAGGATCACAAATTCGTATCGTCCAAGACGTTTCAACTTGTAAATTTTCTTCTGGTGGTAATGCCACTATGGTGCTTTTAAACAATTGACATTCAAGACTCGAGTTACTTGAGATTGCTTCTTCCAATCAAGTCCTTCACATAACCTTGGACACTAAACCGTCCTCTCTGAATATTATTCGCATCCAATTTCCACCACGTATCAGAATATCAGATAAATTAACTTCAACAACAACCAACAAATTGTTCACTACTCGATGAGAAAAGAAAAAATTCCTATCTTATAATATCCTCGCATAGTTCATAAATTCCCTCTCGCATACAGGAAGTACTCCTCACTGCATATGATAATAAAAATTCCGCAAAGCTCTATTAAATAAGCATACTACCAATGCCATGCTCCTATTTTCCTGCAAGTAATACCAACTTGACCGACAATGGAAATTCCACAAGAGCAAGAAAAATTATGAAAACAAAAATAATAATTTTCCCCGTCTCCTGTTTGTGTGTATATCGACAACTAAACGATGTCAAGGACCTGACAAATTTACCATTATCTTTAGATTATTATCTTCTCTTTTTTTTTATTACATCGACATTGAGGCCCACAATCATTCATCCCTCCCGCGCTGTACCGCGCACATTCCCGTTCAAGAGGAGAAATTTATCATCGAAATGAGTTTATCGCAAGAAGTTCTACTCTTGGTGCCATGCCATGGATGACATGGCTGTGGCGGATATTGTATTGTTTACCTTTTATACGTTCCTCTTGTCGTTGGTTTAATCCTGTCGAACTCATCGACTTATTTAATGATTTATACAAGGAAACTGCTTGCGTGCCCTGCATTCTGTCTGTTGTTGGACCTATTGCTCTATTCTCTCATTTTTATTTTCAATATTAGATACTTGAATATGTGAGAGATTCACAGATGAATGCTGTATCGCACGGAATGAATCTGTGGTTTTTTTTCTTGATTTCTTTTTCCAAGAAGTGCAAATATCTTTAAATAAACATGAATACAGTAGCAATCGGTTATATCGCTACCGGAGAGGAATTGTTCGCCACTTAAGGTTGATGTGTTGCGGTAGCTATTTTAGATTTTCGACACCTATGCAGCAGTTATGCTTTGTTAAAGAACACTGCACTGGCAAAGCTTTTCCTCAAAAACGAGGTTTCGAATTATAATGATCTTCCTTCGAATAATAAATAATGCCAATCAAAGTTTTTGGATATAGGTAGGTATATAGATATAAAATCTATATTTATAAAAAGAAACATTGTTTGTGTTTATGTTATAGACATATAGGTTAGATATGGTTATAGATAGGTTCGGTAGGAACCGATTGAGTTCAAATTTTGGGGAAAATTTTTGAATTTTTCTGAGAGTGTTTTAGTTGAGTGTGGTTAAAATCGGTGTGCTAGGAGCTGAGCAAGTGGCAGAAAGGGGGTACAAAGCTATTTTTCTGCCTTTAAACAGCTCCTAACTCAACAATGGCTTATCGGATTGAAAAACAAAAAAATAGGTGGATTTAGTAAATTTTCCACTGATTCATTTGAGCTATAAATCATCCTTCTGCGTTATCTTGAAGCTGAGCTATGCTCAAAACAATTCATAAAGTCATAGCCACCAATTTTCCATCAGTGGAAACCGCAGCCAAGAGCCATGCAGCAGTGGGTGACGTAATAGTGTGGGTAATGTATATGCGTGCTAAATTTGGCGTCGCCGTCGACTATCTTTGTTCCTTAGTACCTATGCGCAACAAGAAGGGTGAAATTCAACGATGAGCACTATACCACAATACGTACATACATGCATGCATGTTTATGAACACAAGTATATAACGAGTAGGAATACAAATTATCAAACCAAAGCGGGTTTATATGTTTATATGTAGATCAGTGATCGCATTGCACAGGCAGGTGCACTCCTTTGGTGGCGGCGATGCTGCTAATATGTAGGTACATATCTGTGTTTCGAAAACAATAATGTTCAAAACTTTAATTGACAATACATTATGTATGTATGTTTGTATATAGAAATCTACACACTTTTTATGGGTTTTTTTTTTTTGGAAAATATTCTTTTATTTGCTGCATACCAGCATACATGCATGTATTCACAGTAGAACCTCGATTATCCGGTACAATGACCGGGAAGCGGTTGCTGGAAAATTTAAGAACACGGAAAATCGAAAACTTAGTAAAAATATACATATCTTTAAGTTTATATGAGCTTATTTTCAATAGTCAAAACAATTCTTTTGCATTTCGCATCCATGATAGGTAATGTATTTACACCGTCCTTTAATATTCCGCTGCAACGAAATATGTATACTAAGATACAATAATTACCCACTAAAAGATATTACCTACTTCTAAATATGCAGAAATACAATGTTTTGCGTACCCACTACAATATAACCTGCCTCTCAAATTTACAAAAATATATTATAGTAAAACAACATTCAGAAACAAACACGAAAGCGCATGTTACTGGGAAATAATACTGTTTGTTACAAATACGGATTCCCCGACTTTTGCATGTAAAATACATACTCGACCCGGATAATTGAATAACAATCAAGGAATTTTACATGGATTAGCGAAATGCCTGGTACACACGGGTAAGCGAGAACGCGAATTATCTGGATTATCGGAACACGGATAATCGAGGTTCTACTGTATTTGTTTTTTAGCGTATTTCTAAACAAGGTTTGTCATTTTTGGTGATTCTTATTTCTATACGAAACTAGATAAGCGGAGCAGCTTCATTGTTATTCGTTTAAGAAGTTTCATCTGGTAATTATTATAATCGACGCATGCAGCATTGTATCGGGATAAGAACAGTGAATAAAATCAGTGTGAAATAAAGCGTAGCAACGCACGCCGGGTATCCGCTAGTAATAGATATAAATCTGTTTTTTTTTTTTTAGATATAAATCTGTATAACTTCAAGCTCATATGGGCAAAAATTGTATTAGGTTAGGTTTTGGGGTTTATCAATGCAGATCTATTGGTATGGCCCTTTTATGTTTTTTTGGTATCTGGCTTAAGCGTTCTTTAGCCATCCAAAAGATTTGGTAAAGCTGCAGATGTTGATCAGTTTAACGAACATGTATGTGTCCATCTAATGTCTAGACTCTAGAGGAAGCAAATATAGGATAGTTCTAGCGACTGCTGATTTAATGATTTTAGGGTTAGATCCCCAAGTTCTTGGAAATTTCAATCGCATTAATAGAAAGCTACTATCGCTTTTCTTGCTCATTCTTTAATTTCAATATTTAGTCCCCAGTTGAGTTACTGTAAAACATGAACGAAAAAAAACGAACAATTATTGTAACCATTCTCCCCGGTTAATTTGAGACGTCATGGCGCGCCACCTTGAAACAAGATAATTTAAGTTTGCTGTGGTTTTTGTTAAAATTATTGTTTTTTTTTTTTCAGATTGGTCCTCTTTAAGGAATTTTCTTCATTCCATAGTCCAGAAATTCATTACCTATAATAAATGACTAAGAACATTAGAAAATAACACAAAATATTCATTGGTATCGTTATAATTGATTTCCATTGTACTGTGTATTGTTTATTAAGGTCACGTTCTTTACATAAGCTTCCCTGAGGTACAGTATGGATTAAATTGCCCTGAAGGGGTATAGAAAGAGATATTAAACATTTTTTCTGTTTCCATGTGTGGTGAAGATGTAAGAATGGGGAAAATATTATGATAACGGAAATAAGGAAGAATATTTTAATAGAAATAAATAATACTGCACACTGCAAATTTATTTTCATTTTGCTTTTATTTTAATGTCCGAATAAGGGAAACGATTTGAAGAGTCCTTGCTTAACAACAATAGCCACAATTATTATCCTCTGACATAAGGAAACAGCTTAAAGATACGAAATCAATTGTTTTAAACAAGCCCTTAGCGGCAACTTTAATGTTGCTGGTCCACCTTAGTCCTTATCTACTCGAATTCAATGATTTAACACCTAGTCAACCTTTACCCTTTTCCCTATTAAGTTGTCTGCCATTGAAGCAACCCTTTAAACTATAAATTTCAACTCGTTTTCACTTCTGAAATTGTTGAAAGTGTCAGAGCTGAGTACTCAAATTAATCAACTTAAAATAAAAAAATAAAAATATACCTTACGTACCACCCTGTAGGTCTGTTTTACTTTGTATACTTATTAGTGATTTAATTTGCTTTTCACTCATTCGTCGCAGCTGCCCTAACATGTGTTCCGCGTATATAGACACTCTTTCAGATACGGTGTTGGCTTGGCAGGACCCAATTGAATTAAGCAATAAAGAATTAGCAAGTTAGACATCACGTCTGTCAGAGTGCGCACTCTGACTGTCTAACAAATTGAGTGAGTACCAATTTTATTCCAAACTGATTTTATTTTTATTCACAAGCTTGTTTTTCTATTCATTCTCCTCTTTATGTTGCATTCTCAATCCAATTAGTATTAGATACAAATTGAATGCAACCACCACCACCACCACCCCCTATCCTAGGTACGACTGTAGAGAGAGGTTTGAGTAAATAGATTAAAAAGTTTCGATTTTCATTGAAAGTGCAAAATAATCAAATTCGCTCGCGAACATTGGATACGTGGCAATGGCGGCGCGGCGGCGGGCTTAAATGTCGGCCACATTTGTGCCGGGTTGATTACCCAGTATCTATTGTGTACACACGGCAGACACAATGGGCGATTGAAACCGATGGGGTTTTGTGGAGTAAATGAATCAATTCGGCGTGAAATTGTGACGAGTAAACACACACTCGTCAATCCTCGGCACGGGTGGACACTGATGCGAATGTTATATTTAGTTTTGGAAAACACATAGGAATAGCGTACAAATGTATACCGAAACACCACCACCACTGACTGGTTGCAAGTCGTAATGTCAGGCAAAGTTCTTGTTCTGGAACAAAGTTCGCCAAACGGGTGAATAAGTGGTCTACGGATCAGTATTAGGTGTGATTTAGGTTGATCGGATTACGGGGCTATATACGTATGTGTGCTGAATGTAATTGAAGGAATTGGAATTGTTTCGATGCAGATAAGTGAAGGCAATAGTAGCGCGATTATCTGGTCAGTAACTTGCGATTAAATAAGGATAGAGCTTCTGTTCGAGTAGGAGAATGGCAAATTTGGATATTCGCAAAATCAAGTTAAATCCTAGCCGACTTAAAACATACAAGTGTAGGTATTGGGCTAAAATGGAGTCTGATTTACGGAATCTTCTTGTTATTTCATTTAAATTCCTTTTACGTGAATTTTAATCTCAACCGGTAATTTTTTTCTGCTATTTCAGTTTAAAATGGGAAACCTCACCGACTCACGAGGAGAAAGAATCAACTTTCAGTCAACCTACCTAAATTGGCTTACAACTAAAGCAAAATTCCAAATGGATATATGAATTTTTACTTTACCAGCTGGCTGTAATCCAAGTAAGTGGGTGAATATGTATGTATGTACATAAAATTTACAAGCATTCCACCCCCCCTTTCGTAAACACTGCAACCTAATATTAACCACTCGGATGAATAGGAAAGAGATGATTACCTCGCATGTTGGAATACATATACACACGTATAGACATTGGGGGTAAGTAAATCGGTTGAAGGAAAATCCCTTCAAGGGTTAGGGTATTACAAGATTGGATGTCGAGAATGAAAACTGATGTATACAATGTTTTTATAATCGTCTCTTAGAAATTTGCAATTTTGTGAGACGGTGAAGTATGCGATATGGTAATTCCAATCTTTCGGCTTAAATGAAGATGCAGAATGTTATGTATTCGTTTATAAATAGTTCTCATAAATAATATGTTTGTTTTATGAAAAGACTTAAGTTACGATCTAAGCAAGAATCTTGTGTTACGTGTTAGAAATAATCGGGAGCCATTACATATTTGAGTTGTCGTACCTATATTAAGAAGGCTTTGTGTAAAAAGTAATACATACATGATCGAAGGTTGGGTATCGAAGTCACAGTTTGGGAAGCTTCTAAGTTTTATAAAAAAAATTTCAAAATATAAAACTTACAAAATATATTCTGTTGGTGAGGTTGAGATATAACAACTAAATAAAGTGCTAATGTGTATTTATGTGTTGTACTCATCTATTAGGCTTTTTTTAAGTATTTGTGTAGTGTTTCCCAGCAGCTTTCCATTTCTCCGTTGAGTTAGCTAATAGTTTCATCCTCTTTCGAATTTCGTTTAAGGATTGGGCATCTTCCTATGAAATTAAGAACATCTTCTTCCTCTCTTAGATTACATAGAGTGCAATCTCTGCGCCCAATCTCCCGATGATTATTTGCATCTACTCGTACTAATCCAGCTCCACATTATAAGTTGTCCCTTGCATCATTAAAATATGAGTGGCCAATTAGAAAATAAAGCTTTCTGTATACGGTATACCCCATGAAAGCCCGTTAATGCATCTTCCAGATTGTCTTCGATTTGGCTGTTTCTTTGACTCTCGAGTGATTTTTCTGTATTTCTACTCCAAGCTTCTTCATTTCTACTCCATCCATCTAATTCCTGCACCTTCTCCCATTCTTCGCCAGTCATCCATACAGTATATTTTTTTCTGCATAATTTGTTTCGGGAGTATGTGTGGCAGACGTGTGACTTCATATTTAAACAGTTTTTTGTAAATGTACTCCATGTGAAGCCTTAGTGTGTATAGATACATACATGTCCGGGATTCGAGGCTTAGAATGAAACTCAGAGTGAAATCTGGCAGATCGAATATGTTTTTGAAGAAGAATCGCTGTATTTTATGTACTGAGCTAAAATTATTAAAAACCCCAAACTTGAGCCGCATAACTGAAGATCGCCCTTATTACCGCATTGAATAGTTTATATTTAGCTGAGAGCTTTATCCCGGTGCTATTCAAAAGAATGTTAGCTTTTGCTTCTCTTTTATTGGGCTGTTCCATCATTGAATGTCCCGGTGTCATAATTAAGCCTAGATATTTGTACTTCTTAAATTTTTCTATTTCGGTGATTGAAATACCATTTCTCGTTTTTCCGTTTTTTACCCCCTTTACTGAATATCATAAATTTGATTTATCTAGATTCTAGATAAATGTTAAAGTTCCAAATAATGCATAATAATGTATTCTTCCAGCTTTCGTTTCATTCGTTGTGGTATTGATACATCTTCTGCTAATATTATGATGTCATCAGCATACATTATGACCCTGACATTAATGCCACCCAAGAAAAGTCCGCCCCCAAAAAGTCATGCAGGTCATTCAGAAGCAAGGCAAGCGATAGAGGACTGAGGAAGCACCCTTGTTTTACTCTCACAGTAGTGACGAAACAGTCAGAGACCTTTTAACCATCCCATACTGCAGTCATTGTATACAGACTTTTTAACAAATTGAAGAACTTCGTTGAAATCCCCATATTGCTAAGTTTGTAAAGCAGAGCCCCGCAGTAATTACTGTATGAGCAGAAAGAAAGCGTCATGTCAATCCTGATGTGTAGATATGTACATATATGTATGTATTTACTTACAAAAGACGTGGCTTGCAACTTATTCAAGCTATTCATTAAAGCATTCTTGAAATCTGTGTTAGGCACATACTACGCAACGATTCAGAACAGAGTCCCCCCCCCCCCCTTTTTTTTTTCTTTACTGTGATGAGTAATCATGAGTGTTTGTTCGTGTTATTTTAAATACCATAGGTACTGTCGAAAAGGAGAAATGGCACCCCAAAAATTAGAGATATATGGCGCCGATGCCATTATCCCCTGCTTTAATTTTTTCATTATAAATTTTCAATTTCTGGAATGCTAACAGTTTATAAAAAAAATTATCTTCAAATTGGGCTAAATGTATTCAAGGCCAAATCACAACAGCCACTTTTGGTCACATGACTTGTACACGTCGTTTGTTGACACCTGCAACTAGCGTGGCAATATTAACCAAAAGAATAAGTGGGGTGCCATATATCCCACCACTTGGTGCCATGTCACCCTCCATTTTTTGACCTGTCTTTTCTTTACTTACTTAATTGGCGCTACAGCTCGAGGTGAACCTGGGCCTGCTTCTCGCAACCATTTGTGTGTGCGTGTTATATTTTTTGCACGAATGGAAGGGACCTACAGTTTTTTGCCGACTCCGAACGGCGTGTTGAGAAGCTCAATCGTGACAAATGATACTCTTTGATGCTTGTCAGACATTCGAAAGAGGTGGGCACTGTGAAAAACTTTTAGGTGTTTGCGGCGGGATTCGAACCCAAGACCGCTGGCTCAGTAGTCCGACGCACTAACCACTTGCGCTACGGTACCCACTGTCTTTTCTTTAATCCTTTTTATTGTTGAAAATAAAAGTATTTCTTTGACTCTTAATTATTGTTAAGTTCCTATAGTATGCCTTTAAATTATTTAAGTTATTTTTGTTTAAAATAAAAATCTTGTTTATTTTTTGATTGAAAAAGAAAAACAAAAATGAATGCCTTATTACCCGACTTTAACCTAAATTTTATTTGAAAATCAATAAACCCTTAATTTTCTAATTATTTTCTATTTTATTGGAAAAAGCTTATTACTATCTCTTATCTACGAAAACTTAAACTGAATTTATTAAAAGCTGCAAATCTTATTTCAAAATCATTTACATAAATGTAAATGTATTAAAATATTAAAATTATTTAAAAGACAATGAAAAAATTATACTTAGTTAAATGATCAACCGTTGTCTAAATCTCCATCTTTCCTTTATCCCATAAATTCATCTTCTAAAATAGTTTTACAACGGATATTACAAAGTCTTTTATTACGCTTTACAAGAATTAAATAAGAACAAGGACACAATTTCTCCCCTTTTACAATAAAGAGAAAGAACCGCATGCAGTGGTTGTCCCAGAGCTGCGATTTTAAACGAAAAGAGCCCTTAAACGTTATCTAAAGCAGCTGAAAGAATATTTACAATTCACTTGCATTGTCTTTTAACTATAACCGCAACCGCTATATCTGCCGCGCCACTGCTGCCAATTAAACTGAACACGATAGAGCTGTGTGCATATAAAATAAAGTAAGCGAAAGAAAAAAACAATGACAATGGAGAGGTTATAGCGTATTGTGTAGTTGGCTACACCCCTTCAAACACCGCACTTCCCGTAAAAAGAAAAAAAACTCATTTTCTTAGCTAAAAACGGAAGAAAATAAAATTGAAAGCGAGGCAACTCAAGTGTATCAACATTTTTTGTTCAATTTTCTGGAATAAGTGCTTAAAAAAGAAAAGTCTACAGTAAAAGAGATGCGGCAAAGAAAAAGCTCTCCTCAAACTTAATGAAATTGAAAAATTTAAGAAAAGGGACGGTTACACGGTATTCCACCGACTTCTGCTATGCAACAGGGTTCTTTCTATCCTTTCCACTCAGCCCGTGCTTTTTAATATTTCAGATCCATTAAACAGTTTTATCTGTAATCAAATTAAGCTTCTAATGCATCCTTCGCCACAATACCAAACTCAAGGCCTATCAAACACTATTAGCCCTAAAGTAGAAAATCGCTTGGCAAATGCAACTGATATCCATTCTCTAATTGCAAACTAATGCTGTTATGCTGTAACAGCATACCAAGGATCCGTTTCAATTGTTCGTACCATATCCTGTCTGTCCGCAAAACAACAAGGACATAACATAAATCATTTCATTATGTCGGTTGATCCCATGAAATCGTTTCTCCAACCACCAAAAACATATCTCACTTATGGCTGTAGCTACGTTTGTATTTGTATACGTATGCATTATGTCCTTTATGCCATCGGGTGTCACCTACGCATTTATACACCACATGCGGGCTGTCGAAAACCGACATCGACACCAGCAATATTTGTTGTGTTGGTGACGACAACAAAGCCTTGCGCTCGCATAGAACACGAATGAACTTTCAACAGACACTAATCGTTAAAGTTATTGGCGTTGATTCTATTCCTCACACACGTCCTCTTCGCTGGCCTGGCCTAAACAGCAGCAGAAACAAATTGGGTATTACAAGGATTCGCCACAAGCCGATGACATTGGGATTTCATTAGAGGATTACGCACGGGATTTCTCAGCGGTTCGATTTCAATCCAATTACATACATACATGTTCGGATGCGTGTGTGTTCTAAAGATCCTTATCCATGAGAGGATTGGGAAAACAAAAAATTATTAAAATTAAAAATAATATTTATGGGTATGTTACATCACTTCCATCCGCTCGTTATTGTAACAATTGAAAGCGCTCGAACGAAAGGAAGATAAATTACATCTTTACTTGTGTTTCTGTAAGCAATTTGTATCTAAATTTTATTCTTTGTGAGCGAATTCATATCATATGCGATGTGAATGTTGTAACTCTTTTCTCCCCCTTTAGCAAAACTGACAAAATATCATCATAATTATCCTCATTCCTTCGTAGCTTCGCGTCACGTCATCTGCATAGCTCGACTGCTCGACAGATGAAAGGAGGAAAGAGCTTCCTTTTGAAAGCAGTAAGTTTGCGACAAATATTTGAACATAGAAATTATTCTCAACTTATCCGACTGAATTTTATTTCTTACTTATGGTGTAGCACAGAAACCCTTACCAGGATATACGGACACCCCACTTTCCCTTTGTGCCCAGGAAATATTTTCTGTTTGCTCTTTTGTACAGTCGTTGTGAGTTTGTGACTGCTTTTGAGATACAAAATTAAGAAAATTTTCCGCTTTGCTGATAGGACTGTTGGAAGCCGGTTTCTGTGTCCTTATTTCGGAGAAAGCTTCCCAAAATAGCGATTTAATTAGTTTGATTATTTGTTTCTTTTTTCGGAGAATTAAAGTGAAATTTAAGATTCTTAAAAATATCAAATGGATTTTTTTTATGTTCTTAATTCTTATGACTGCTTTGAGGATGGACAACATCTTTGCATTCACTTATATACTTTGATACAAGATCATTGCGGGATTATAGAAGAAAAATTGTTAAGACCTGTACATTGACTAGCGGGCCCGAGCTTCATTGAAGGTTTGGACTTCGTGCAAACACAATCACCAGAGGCATCCGCATGACTCTCCAAAGTGCGGACAGAATTTACCTCATAAAAAAATCACGTTAGTGAGCCTAGAGGTTCTGAGACAACTAACTTCCATGCTAGCTTAAGAGACACCATTTTCTGGGACTACAGTAGAGACTTAAACAAGGAGACGCCAGCCAAACCACAAGCTCTGTGGTTGTTGCAGACGCACCTCACCTACTGTGTAGTCCACGAAAAGAGAAGAAAAAAGATTTGTGCCAGTATTCCTTAAGCTCGACGGCATTATAACCTTTCGTAATGCGCACTTTAAGTCCCAGGTGCCATAAAAAGAAACATATTCCACCGATATATCTATCGCAGCCAGGCTTGCCAGATTGTGCGATATATCGCAAAACGTGCGGTTATTTTTTTTACTTTGCGGTATAAAATTTGATTTTGCGATATCTTATCTTTTGCGCGATATTTGCGGTATTTTATGTCATTGAAAAATGTATCGCATTGACACGTAGAATCGCAGTTATAACTGATTAAATAAAATTTAGCTGCAAATCCTATCCACCTCAATTAATTCCTTTCCGTTCAAACTTCAAAGTACGCCTTCCTTCTCCGAAAACCAATGTTCACATTCCGTTTTTTACAGACTAACCATTTAGTCAATTTTAAAAAAACAGAATTCAAAACTTGACTAACCATTTAGTTGATTGTACTTTCTATTTTCAATATGTATATGTATCTAGAAAACAAAGCTATTTTTAAATAAAAGAAGAGTTAAAACAAACGTATATTAATAAAAGACTTAGTGGATGATTTATGTAAGTAACATTAGCTACAATTACTACCAATCAGAGGCGGTTGACAAAAACCGGAATGCACCCAATCTCGATCTGTCTGTGGTGCCAATGCAACCCAACCTTTCTATAAATGCCAGTGCTTTCAATGCAACCCAGTCATTAATGTTTATAAACTGGGTTGAAGAGTTCCAACCTGAACCAATACCAAACGAAGATGCAGTACAGTTTTGGGTCAAAGTAAGGTATGGAAAAAAAACAAATGCCGTTAGTGAATCTCAATTCTTGGAGCTTAGTCACTTAGCTTTAAGTGCACTTTCTTAACCAGTGAGGAATGCAATAGTGGAAAGAGCATATTCAAGTATGAATGCAATTAAAATAAAAAGCCTTTCTAAGATTGAAGTTAAATTTTTAGAACCATTGATGCGCATTAGAATTCATTCCAATGGGCCCCCGCACACGAGATGATTTCTGCCGGCAGAAAACCGGGTTTGTAGGCGAAGGGACTGAAGTCTGCGGTAAGAATCGGCTGAAAATGTTCTGCCGAGTTTGAGCGGTTGAACGAGGTTGGAAACTAATACATAAACAACTTTCAAAATATTTCGGTCCGAAAAAATACTACCACAGTGAACAGGGGTTTATGTACACAATTGTTTCTGCCGGCAGAAATCATCCCGTGTGCGCTCGAAGTATGGTATGAAACTGGTTTTGCGCCGGTAGAATTGATCTCGTGTGCGGTGGCCCAATGTGAATCAAATTTTCTCCACCAGTTTTAAGCCAACCCCAGAAAATATGTATTCTTTCGTTTCCTTCGTTGTCTTCTTTTGACCAAATGTATAGAAAAAAAAAGTTAAATAAATTGTTATTTGTTATTATTATTAATGTCTAGCATTTTGCGCCTTTTGCGAATATTTTTTTTTTGATATTGCGGTTTTTGCGAAAATAAATTAAAATTTTGCGTTGTGAGCTTATAAAAATCTGGCAAGCCTGATCGCAGCAAGGAAAACCAGCATAAGACGTTTTTTAACAATTTTTCAGGAGAGCAGTGGAAAAGTTTGACGTGAGCTTACAAAAAAAAACTATCCATCGTAGGTATAAGAAAGCTGTTGACACAGAAATAAAGAGGAAAAAAAAAGAAGATTTGTGTACAATTACTTATACAGTGGTGGTCCAGTATAACGAATGCCGATATAACAAATTATCTATATAACGTACACTTTTTTGAAATGCATTATCGGCTCTATATAGCGAACAAATAAAAAAATTATATTCGATAGAACGAATGTTGCTACAATATCTGTGTACATGCTTTAAAAAATAGAAAGAGACAAATTTACCCAGGAAATACCAAAATGTTTGGGAAACGGTCGATTAAAAAATTTGGGTGTTGTACATGCAACGGAAGGTAAGCTCCTTGATCCAACCATTCGCTTAGTAAAGCTAAGCAGAGGATTTGGATTCTTGGAACAATACTGAAATATTTCTTCAAGACATTAACCGTTGGCGCATAAGATCATATGTCAAAAGCTTACGAAAAATCTTTACTTATGCCGTTTTTCCATATGTATATTTTCGGTTATTTTTTCTTGTGGCCTATTTCACCAACTCACAAATTTATATTTAAAAGCATTTTTTAACCAAATTAGTGATTATTTTGATGTACATATTTATTTAACCAAACTCTGGGTATTACAAATTCGGGAAATTTGTGGGAATACGTCACTTTTCGTTTCTCCAAAAGTTATCTGTAGTTATAATGTACAAGATGGAAATTTATGAAAAGTTCTCTAATTTGTGAGCTTACGTTTTATCAAAGAAAATTAATTTAACAATTTTGTTCAACAGATATGTGAAAATATTTTACAAATGAAAGTTGACGTGTAGTTCCTCCTACAAGTTTTGTTTATTATTGATAGAAATCGAAAAAAATGTCTGCGACAACAGTGACAGCGAAAGTGACGATTATAAAAAAATTTAAATTTGTCGGCCGCGTATGTAAACTATGTCATTTTGGAGTTAATTATTTTTAATAAAAAAAATTTGTCGATGCAACGCAGAGGATATAATTGCAATTATTGGGCCACAGATAGCCCACACGACTGAAAAAAACATTGCATCAACACCTTGGTAGGCAGCAGTTTCTCACAGCTTTACACTGGCTTGAAGATGGAGGGCAGTACCATGGAGTTGCTGACATGCACCGAATATCTACATTAGTCGACCGTATGTAGATGGGTTTAATGAGTTGGTACAATAATTGGTCATTTTGGTGGCCTTAGGAATACGTAGACATAGGTGGAAGGTTTTGCAATATTGCCAGTAAATACAGTGAACTCTCTCATAACCGGACACTGACTGTACCGAAAAATTTGTCCGGTTATGAGAGGTGTCCGGTTATGGGGAAAAAATAAATTGACGTCCTTTAAAAAATAAACACAATAGACATAATGATATAAATTGTATTTTATAAAGGAATTCATTTTAAATTAATTAATGTGATAAACACAAATTTTAATGAGAAACATCGCATCTTAACATGTAATACATACCTAAATACAGAAACAAAAACAAGGGCTTGAAAAAATCATTTTACAGTAACAATTTATGTATGTACATCTTACATACCTTATAATATACATATGTAGATAGTATTTTATAGATAAATTAATTTTTTTTTTTTTTTTTAAGTAATCTGAAATTTTAGTTTGATGCACATTTTGGCTACTATTTGCCATATTTTCGAAATGCAACTGTACATCAGGTCAACATACTAAATGCTTTTAAATATTTTTATTTTAAAGAAAGGTATTTTAATCTCCTTATTTCATTGTGGGCCTCTTCATAAGATTTGAATGTGTTATTATCATTCAAATCGTTATGGTGTTTCTTCATCGGAATCAATTTCATGGGTTTCATCTTCATCCAGACCCTCAATGCGAAAACTTTCCAGATTCCCGTTTTCGTTAATAACACTATTATCCATGGTAACATAATCTTGAAGAGATCAACTAGCGTCTTCGATAGCCCAAGACCTTATGTTTAAAGTTCCTAAGATTGTAACTCGTCTTTAGGGAACCAATGATAGTTATCAGGCTATAGATTATTTTATCTAAATCCTGCTCTTCTCAAACAGTTTTGTATCGTTGTGGCACTTAGACTTACTTGATTCTATGCTTTTTAAGGGGCTATATACAGTTAGAATTTGCAAAAAATGGATTTTTTTTATTATTTCATTTTCTTAATGTATATATATTTAAGTACACGCACAGAAAGTCAATCCGACGATTTTTCTAGAAGCGCTTTCTTTACTCTATATAAAGTGCTTTTCCAACTTCAAACGCATGCACCGATCCGTCTCAAATTTTAACACAAGCTTTTTAAGTATATTTTTTAGTGATTAATTGAAGGTTATTTCTCACCGATAAATATATTTTTTTTAGTAACATTTTAATGCCGAAATTTTGGCCAAAAATCGTTTTTTTTTTTTCTTGACAGGACGCCATTTTTGCAAAAAATGTTATTTTGCTTATTCCTTCGATTAGTACCTAGATTATACATTTTTTTGACGATATCCATTTTCATTTTCTATGATCCAGTCCAGAGATATCGTAGTCACCGCAAGACGCCTTTTTTGAGAGGAGCTCTGGGAGATCAGCTATAGCAGCCTTCAAAATTATTATTTTTACAAATAAAAAATTGGGAAATACAGTTAAAAGTTACCTGAATATGTGTAAATTTACATTAATAACTTTAAAAGTTTTCTCAGGAAAAATTCTTGAAAAATAGTTTTTTTATCCCTCCTGGCTGTATATAACCCCTTAAATCTAAATCTATTTATATGTGTGGAAATCACTCGCTATTAATTGTATGCTGGTACGCGGGCCGGACTATAACTTCTTCGATGCTGAAGCTGTTTTCAACCTTTTCCTCATGCTGTTTAACTTGGGATACAGGATATCCGGCAAAGGACAGTTTGAGAAACTCAACTCCTGAAATTGATCAAAACAAAAACAATAGAGCACATCAATTAACTCGAAGAATAAAAGAAAACGCTATTCGAATTTTGAATAAGACAAGTCCATGCCTGAAGCACTTACGATTGCAACCGATAAAAGCAATCAATGTCATAAAATGTTGCGTTATCTTGGCTAACATTTAACGATAAGCAACTATTTCGGGATGTCCACCAATGAAGAGGAAGAAAAGTTCCCAAATGAAAATTTAAGATAATATGAATGACTTGTTCTGTCTTGAATTATTTCGCTTTCAATACGGCGCATCCGATGGTATCGATAACTCAATTTTGACATACAAATTAAATTATGCTACGTTAAATTGTTATAAAAAAAACAACTTTATTTCACTGAATCCAACTTAAGACTAAATTACACAAAATATTCTAACTATAACTTAACCTACGCTTATCGTATTGCATCAGCCAGGTTGACGACCGCCAGGTGCAGTATTGCATTTCGTTGCCCTGGTTGGAGCCAGACGCTGAATCGGCAAAACGGATGCTCGTGTCGAAATGTTATATTATGTGCCGTTAACTCCTCCCTTCTAAGAATGATGCGTCCTCGCGTCTTTTACATGAATGGAATATTGTAAATGCTGGGATACCTTTGTGCGGGTGCTGGGTGAATGACCTCGGATTGTGTCGTCATTGCAATTATAGGTGGTGCTGTTATTGTCTTGACGGAACTTCTTCTGGCAGTGTACCCAATTGCTGTTATGGCTAGAACTAGTACTGCGAATGTTCCATATGTTATCATCTGGTGCATCTTCTTTTCAGTTTGAAGTTTTTCGAGGTGTTTAGTGTTTCTTGTATGTAGCTCTTTCATAAGTTCCAAGGAAAGAATTTCTTCGACTGCCGAATTTTCGTATGTTGGGTGTAACATTGGTGGCAGGACTTGCAATCTCACGATCTGCTCGGAGATGTATCGTTGATTATTTATCACGATGCTTTCATTGGTAAATTTGATGACAAATGTTCCTTTTAATGACTGGGTTCTGTTGCGAATTTCTATAGTTCCATTAAACTGGTTGAGCACGATGATTCCTGATGCTATCTCTTCAACCTGAGGGATGTGTTGGCTGTTTGTGGCGTTGCACGATGCATTCTTATTTTCTAACAAATTGACGATACAATTATCTTTACTTATATCTATTACCTTTAAGCGTTTACATAGAGACAATTCATCGATTAGCTTACAGCTATCTTTAAGTCCAAACAATGATTTATTTTTTCTTAAAATATTTTTGAATTCTAATTTGTGGATAATCCCATTATTCTTCTTTATTGGTACTAATAATAGTTTTTCGTATAATTCCTTTTTCGTTTTTGGAATATCGATTATGTAAATTAAACTTTTTGAATTAGAAGCAATTTTGATTTCTGCAAATTTAAGTGCTTGTTCTATATTTGAATACGGAATTACATCTTTTTCTAAAGTATCTATAACTAAATCTAGTTCGTTCTTAGCAAGAATATTTGAATTAACAATATTGGCTTTAGCTAGTTCAATAGCATATATAATATTACTTAGTTCTTCTTTAATTAATTTCAGTTTATATAAAAGAGTTACATTGATTTCATATTGGATTATACCATCCTTTTTAATTGTATTAAGTATTTCATTAGTTACATTTGTAAGTGCATTAATTCTTTCTTCGTACTGTTTATTTATAATGATTTGACTGTTGCCATTATCGATTACATTATTGATTTTATTTTGAACTAATTCAAAGTCATCATGGTCGGGATTTCCGGCTATCCACTTCCATGCTGACCCAATGAAATTTAGAGATCTTTTCTCTCTGTTTACCTTTAAATTTTGAATGTATTTCATTACTTGTTGAATTTCGAACTGTAGGAGCTGGAAATTTCTGGATTGCCTTTACCTTTCCGGGGTTGGTTTTAATACCTTTTGCGGATACAATAAATCCTAAGAATTCTATTTCTTGTTTGAAGAACTCGCACTTATCAAGCTGTACCTTCAAGTTAGCGTTACTAAGAGTTTCAAAGACTTTTCGAATATCTTCTAGATGTTGCTTTGCATTTCTGCTATAGATGATTATATCGTCAATGTAGACGCGGCATATTTTGCCAATGTGCTCACGCAAGACATCATCTAATGACTTCTGAAAAGTTGTAGGGGAATTTTTTAATCCCATTGACATTCTGGTAAACTCATATTTAGCGTGGTTGATTGAAAAGGCAGTTTTTTCCATATCTGATTCCTTGAGGGGGATTTGGTAAAAACCACTTTTTAAATCAACAACTGTGAAATACTCGCTTCCACCTAATTCAGATAAAAGTTTTTCTATATTTTCTAGTGGGTATTTTTCAGGGATAGTGACACTGTTAAGCTTACGATAGTCTATGACTATCCTATATTTCTTTTTTCCGGAAGCATCAATCTTTTTCGGTACAATCCACACGGGGGCATTGTACGGGGATCTCGAAGGCCTGATTATCCCATCTTTTAAAAGTTTCGTGATTTGATTCTCAACCTCGTCTTTAAGAGACATTGGGTAGGGGTAAAATTTGGCGTAGACAGGGGAATCTGTAGTTGTTCTTATTTCTGCCTTGACGTTAGTGGCACAGGTTAACTTATTATCGGGATCGTCGAATAACTTAGGGAATTCCTTTACAATGGATTGGATATGTAATTTTTGGTCGGTTGTCATGTGATCGGTTCGGATATTAATAGAGTTTACTGATTGTGTGACCAGCTGTTTTATTTTTACCTTGATGTTATTGTTAATTACCATGTAGTTGTCTTTCGTGTGAATGACAGCTGAGAGATCTGATAGCGTATCATTGCCCAAAATGGCATGAAAAGATTTTAGTTCTGGCATTAAGAAAAATTTAATTCTGATGTTATTGAGTCCGAAAAGACTTAAGAATGTATGGTGACTGATTTTTAAGTTGCCTCCCATGGAATTGGCATAGAAAGCCTTCTCATTTAATTTAGGATTTTTAATAAGAGTGGGTTGTATGTAATTTTTATTTGATCCAGTGTCGATCAAAATTTTTAAGACTTCTCCGCTCTTCGTTTTACATTCAATGTACGGAAGAGAGGAGCAGTTTAATCTAAAAAATGGATATCATTAAATTCAAAAGGTTCTTCTGAGTTATCATTGTCACACTGCTGTTGAAATGATTCAGAATATTCCTGAAGACTCTGATCATATTGATTGTCTTCGGAGCGAATCGCTTGCTCGTATTGGTTCGTATCATCAAGTGTACTTGGAGATTGTTCAGGTTCGATGGTGTTTAAATGGAAATTCCTCTGCATCTTGTTTGGATGAACTTGCTGCGATGTTGAGGCAAACGGCCTTTTTGGTGCGGATGGCCAGTTCTTTTGCTGAGGTCTGTTCATGTAGTTTATGTTGTTCGTTCGGATAGTGGACGTTTCCATAGGCGTTGGTGGAGATTTGGATGGGTAATTATTCTGCGGCGGATTGAAAGGAACGAAGGGTCGTTGAGGCCTTGGGGGAACCATTGGTCGGGGGTTAGAATTCATTGGAGGCCTTGGGTAAGGGTTTGTTGGGTACTGATTGTTCCAACTCATAGGATTATGGAATAGCTGCGGGAAAACTTGGTGTCTATATTCAGGATGTGGATGGTGAACTTGCGGATGACGTTTTGGTGGGATAGGGGGTGGTAATGGATGCGTTCTTCTATTATGTTGATTATTGGCATTCGCGTACTGTGCTCTGAAGGTTTGGTTTTCAAGCTTCAGGCAGAGGTGCAAGGCTTGGGGCAAATCCACAGGTTCCCGGATACCAAGAAGCCTGGGTAAATCGCCTCTTAACCCTCGGACGAAGGTGTCGAGTGCCTTGTCTCTATAGGTATGCATTAATAAATTTAGGGCTTCTTTGCCAACATCCATGCAAGAAATTTTATTCAGTATGAGTGAAAGGTGAGAATAAACCTGTTGGTAAAACTCTTGTATGGAGAGGTTACCTTGTACCAATGATGTGAGTTGGTATTCTAGTGTGCCTAGGTCACGTTTATCTGCATAATGCAGCGTGAGGCATCGAGCAATACAATTCCAATTTAATGGGGTGTTGTACGACTCTAGGATGTGGTCCGCATGGCCCACAATCTTGTTTCGAATCACATTGATAATGCCGAAATATTTCGGTGATCCTCTAATAGATTCGTAAATACGGAGGATCCTTTCAACGCTTTTCCGCCAGGAACTGAATTCTCCTGGTTGCCCAGAGAATTCTCTTAAACTGCGAACAACATCCGGAATTTTATCTAGTTCCGATATGTTGGCTTGCTGGTCCTGGTTAATAATTTGATCCGTTCCTGCAAACTGGTCTGCGTTAGGGTTTAAAATCGATTGAACGATGCTCCTTCCCTCAGTTTGTAGGGCATGGCTTACGATTGAGGAGATTAAAGCTTGCAATGCAGGATGAGATATCGGGGCGGCGTTTGGGTTTTGTTGCTCTTGGGGATCTTGAAGGTTTAGGACTGGAGGTCGGATATTAGGGTTAGCCATTATTACCAGAAACTTGGAAATGTGAAAATTCAATCAAGTAATGCGGAAACAACGAAGGAATGTTTGTCGCGGCAAATACAGCGGTTACAGACGAGAATTGATTTTGAGTAAAAAGAAATTAACGTTCTACGTAATGGTGAAAATTAAAAGGAATGAAAATCACGATAATTAGCGGTGGCAAAAGTCAACTAACTAACATGATATGGTCACATACGATTTATGAGAAAAATTTAAAATGATTTTTTAGTGATTTCTTTTTTTTTTTAATTCACAATTTTAGCTCTTAAATTTCTAATATTCTATTCAAACAAAAAATATCTTATTTGCACTTTCTTTCTATATATTCGTAACACTAGATCTTTTGGCACTTTTTATTTAAATTTTTAATTTCTATTTCTTTAATTAATAAAAATTATTTCTTTAATTCTTAAAGGTAATTCTTTTATTGGATTGAAATTTGAGGTTTTAATTTTTCTCTTATACTAACTTACATTACAATAAGTATCAGCATTCCTGCGGCACTCCTTTTGAGGACTCTTGATACTTGATGGTGTGGGCAGCGGCTAGTACTACGTACTTCCTGTTCCTCCCTTTATTCGAAAGGGTTACTTAGGGGCCTCGTTTCTGCACAACCGGGTTCGTGGGACCGAGAGGTTAAGACGGCACTGTTAGCACTATGTTGTTCTGTTTTTACGCGGGCACTACTTTAGGGCACTGGTAAATGTTACGCGGGCACTACTTCAGGACGCTGGTAACGGGCACCTAATTTAAGGGCACTAATCGACAACAATTAAAACACTCCCGGTCCCTGCTCGGGCGCCAATTAAATTATGCTACGTTAAATTGTTATAAAAAAAACAACTTTATTTCACTGAATCCAACTTAAGACTAAATTACACAAAATATTCTAACTATAACTTAACCTACGCTTATCGTATTGCATCAGCCAGGTTGACGACCGCCAGGTGCAGTATTGCATTTCGTTGCCCTGGTTGGAGCCAGACGCTGAATCGGCAAAACGGATGCTCGTGTCGAAATGTTATATTATGTGCCGTTAACTTACATGCATACATAAGTCGACTTGTGCTATTTTTCCTTATGGGCACAAATATGTACATATGTATGACCACAGCCGACAGAAGTTAGCCATTTACACACCGTTCCGGTACCTTGTCCTTTTTAATCACCATCGTTTCAATTTACTTCGTATCTATATGTACACTCACATACATACATATGTGTTGTAGGTCCTTTCGTTACAATTGCAAATTAAAGAATTCTTTTGGAAAGAGGAAAAATTAAACAAATTCATTTACCGATCCCGGCAACGAAATATTAAATTTCCTCATTACGAATTCATTTCTATATCTATGGCTTGTGCGCAAGTGAGTGAGAGGATAGCTACCCTAATTAAACTCGATACAATCGCAGGAAATTTGAATTTTATTCCACCTCACTCGTACTCCGCATTCGAAGTTGCCCGCACCACAGCGAATTAATTCGTCGGGAAAGGGAGACTTTGTCCTGCGCCTGCGATTGCCCTTCTTAATCCTGGGCCTCTAGCAGCATCCTATCTACTGACTGAATTTATAAATAAATCAAAATTGGAAATTGTTTTCCAAATGAAATTGCGGGAGGCTCAACAAGCAGTATTCGCCCCGCCGCGCCACGCCGCCTTTTGATTACGTTAACATTAGAGATGGAGTACGACCACCCGCAGTAGTCACGTTCTGGACTTTTCCCATTCCAGGGAGAGGAAAAAAACACATAAAAATGTAGCAAAAAAAAAACAAACGACTCCGTCCGAAATGATGATTCCCATAATAATGATCCTGATTATCCGCTATCAATGTGCGAGGCCATGGCAATTGAAAGTTCCCTCCCGCCCTCTCTGAGTGGCATTTTGGAACAGCATAAGCTAAAACAATAATAACTTTAATAGAATAGCTAAACAAAGAGTAGGAAATTATTAATGCCTGACTTAATTTCCATAATATCCTTGCTAGTCGTAAATGCTGCATAATAAAGTACTTAAGGATCCCGCCTCCTCATCCTTGTCGACGTAGTACATAGTTAGCTTGCAGAAGATATTTTGTTCCTTTTTTCTCGTGTGTGTTTGTGGGTGTGTGTGTGTACGCGTTGTCGTCCTGAAATATCATTTGGTCTATTATCCTGTCAAAATGGAAGCGGCCAGGGTGGAGATGATATTCCAAGGCACTGAAACAGGAGTATGCCCCGCCGCATTAGGACCTGCCTCGTACACAGCCGTTCTAATGATTTTTTTTTTTTTTTTGTTAAATACGCATAACCTCAAATAATCGTTTGCAGACACACACTGACGGCCACACGTACACGTATGTGCGACCGACGAACCACTTAAGATGAAATATGTGCGGATGAGGCATACAAGTTTTTCCGTCACGTATGCTCATTAATTGAATTGAAAAGGCCGAAGGAAAGGGAAGTAGATCCTTGTAGGTGCTTTGCCTTGCACCCTTTTCGTAGAGTTGCAAAATTATTTTTATTTTTCTAACCCACCTAGAGTTTTGAATATGCTAGGGGCGTCGCGGAGCCTCACTCCTCTTGGTTACATTTATAATGATAAATAAGATTGAAACAGTTCGTGCTCCCAGACGTGGGCTATGATTAGTCTGTGACCAGGATAGGCTAGTTGTCTACGACGATAGGAGCTTGAAAGCATGAAACGAAAAGTTGTACTTTCATTTTTAAATTATAAAGTCTCCATAAAAGTATGCAATAAATAGAAAATTTATTTTGTTGCATATTCTAGTTTTGGTTGTTGCACGTCAGTTATATGTAGGGAAATCAATCCAGGGATCCCGGACGATTTTTGCTCCTGAACGATCCCGGGATTGCCAGTCACCAATCCCGGGATTTTTGGGATTGAAGGTTGATTTTATTTGATACTCTGTGTCTCTGAAACTGATATTTAAGATTTAGATTATTAATTTTTTGTGATCGAAACTAGCCCTTGCCTTGCGTTTTCCAAAAATGATGTACAGAAAAGAACCATAATCTAGAATAGGTTAGGTAATGGTAGTGCTTGACAGATATGGCGCCGTTGAAGCGCAAATCAAGGTATGCGTTGAAGGAAGTAATCAAGGAAAGGAAAGCTTTATTTCCAAAGGTCGGATGAAGACCAAGAGCAAAAATAAATACGCCCTTACAATTATTATTTCCTTTTTTGACTTTGGAATTAATTTTTTATATTTTGAATTGAGGTATTTTTTATTTATTTCTTTATCAAAAATTATCATTTTTAAATTGTTTTATGGAATGTAAATATTTCTTTGTTTCTTAGTAATAAAGTTTTTATTAATTTAAATAGACTTCTTAAATTTATTTATTCCTTTTGATTCAATTTAATAATAAAAAAAATGCGGAGCATAATAGTAACGCTATTTTTTGTTTAAAAAGATAAGGCACTTATAATTAATTTCTACATTTTTGTGAGCAATTATTATCGGAAGTTGATTTTTTTTGTTAAAAATATGACTTCAATTTTTTGACCCATGTATCGATTTTTGGTTTTATTTCTTTTATTTTTTTTTACAAAAAAAATATAGTCCGTCCAATCCCGGGATCCCGGGATTCATTTTTCCAAATCCCGGAATCCCGGGATTGAAAATTAACTTCGGGATTGAAATCCAGAGTCATATGTAATACCCTGGTCCTACGAAACAAATTAACAACAGATGCTGCAATGACAGATATAGCCTCTTCGTGCCAAAAGTGCACATAAAATGTATGTGTACTTCCGGTAAAAGAAATGTCATCTTTTATTTATTTAAGTCAAAGAGAAACTATTTGCGGAACGCACTCAAAATAAACGTTTTATGCCTTAAAAAAATGTTCTCTTCACTGCCCTTCCCTTCCCTTTAAATTTCAAGAAATCGAAGAAAAAGTAAACCGGATATGGAAAACACGAAAAAAAACCTCTGGTCGCGAAGAGGATAGACAAGAAAGATTCCTTAGCAAGTGCTCGAAGGATCAAAATGTTCGGCAATTGAACGGTGTAAATTGGCGGGCCATATATAAAGTGAAACTAAATGACTGTTATTTTATTACATACTGCAAAACAAAGAAAAACGCAACCTTATTGTTCGATTATACGAAGATCAATATATGTATGTATGTGTTTCCATACTCTGGTGTCGGTTATCCGTTGAATTTCAGCTACCCTATTCCCCGCGAAGGTTTCCCACCTGGAAGGCAATACGAAAATCCAGCAAAACGTGGTGGTGGAGTCGGTACACGCATACACCATTATATAACTTCATTTTAAAATCTGACCCATATAGTGCAGCAATTTTGCTAATAGTACGGCTCCGAACAGCTCGAAGCACCTAGCCGAAGGAAGCATGCCTCGACCCAAATCGAAATCCACCGACTCACGACAACACGGCAGATTTGGCGAAGTCAGCAATGTGGTGAAACGGCCCTGCATTCCTACATCGCAGCTGGATATTTGAGTTTCCGGAAGAACCCACGGAATTCAACACGGATCAAGGATGCAGGTTGCTTCAAGTGCATCGCATGTAGGTATAACGGAAAGCTAATTGAATCACCTCATCTATCGTTTTTTAAACTAAAAGCGGCTGACACGGATTGTAGGATATTGTTTACAGTTCTCAAAAAACTCACGAAATTAAGCAATTAAAATGTTCGGTCCTCGCAACCCAAGGGAACTTGACGCAGCTGCAAGGATCAGCGCTTGCTTCGCCCAGCAGAAAATGTTTCCGGAAGGGATCGGAAAAAGTAGAGGGATGGCCTCGTTGAATCCATTTTCTGATGGCGAAGGTATACTAAGAGTGGGTGGAAGACTGCAAAATGCAAACCTCACATTCGATTCGGCCAGCAACACCCAACCATTCTGGATACGAAAAATCATTTTACCACCCTTATCATTCGGGATGCACATGAAAGGACACTACATGTAGGGATCCAATTCATGATCGCGTACACGAGGGAAAAATATTGGATACTCCAAAGCAAATGATAAATAGTCCTTTGTTGAACGTTGAATATGATCGATTGATGATTGGACTGGAAGTAACAAATTTCAATGACATTCTATACCAGGGTCTTTAAGGTTTTGTAAACTCGGTATTTCACAGTAAAACTTACCTTATCATCGGTGCGATAGAGCAAACATCACCTGACTAATAAAAATAATGTTTATACATTTCAACACTAGCTGAAATAAAGCCAAACTTTACAACCCCATTCAGTAAAAGGCAAATCTAACAAGTAAATCGCATTAAAAACTACCCCAAGCAAATAAAGAATACGGCCTATACACACAACACACATAGAAAAACAAAACACTAAAATAGAATTTTATGCGAGGTTATGTATATCCCATACGTGCAAATGTTATCCTTTACCAGTAAAAGAATACCATCAAAACCTCGCCAATATATGCCATCTCCATGTCATGCAGCACCGCCGCCGCCGCCGTCGTTGTTATGTCGAATCGAATCAGTTCAGTGTTCAGTTCCCTTATAATCACCAGATACACAAACCTTAGCCTATCCATCCGCATTGTAAGTTGATCTAGGGGTGGCTGCTCCCTTCAAACCCCCACCCTGATAACACTCTTTCAGGACACAAGCTCATTCACCGTTTATCATCACAGTAATGGCGGGCTCTGGTTATGCCATTCAGGTCAGGCATTTAATGGCATTCAAATGCCTCATTTCGTATTATTCTATAGACAATTATGAGCGCCGCACACTGACACAAGACCGGCATAGCAAGTGAAGTGCCGGGTGGTGGCGAAAGGATAAACGATGGTGATGGCAACCTACAACCGGAGTATAGGCAGGAAGTTCTGCGCTTCTTCATATGGAATGAAATCATAAAAGTAAATTATGCTACTTACACTCTCAAGTTGTGTTGTTGTTGTAGCTGTTTGTTCGTGTTTTTTTCTTCATCATTTTTTTTTTTTATTAAAGTCGACCGGGTCGGGTTAAGCTGTTAGGCTTATTTGTGTTCGGATATAAAATGGGGGCATCCACGTTGAGTGATGTTCTAAAGATGTTGTTAATTCAAAAAAAAAAAGTTTTGTTAGCGCGGCACCGGAAACAGTGCACCAATCTACATGACGGAAGCTTATGCAGCTATCATGAATGTTGAGAGGGCTCTTTTTTTGCGCCCACTTTAGTCATTGTTTATGCGGGGAAAAGTCCAGCACTATTGATGGGTGTGCATTGAAAAATTACTGTTTTGTAAGTGGGGGAATAGTGGATAGATCTAAGTCATGAGGAGGGTTGAGTACTTTTTTGTGAGAATGAAGCAGGCAAGGATTATGAATTGGAATAGGGCCTTTACAAACTTATGTCTTTCAATTGATATGCTCTTTTGTTTTCCTCTGTTAGTTCCGCTCTGGGTAATTCACATTAACCAGCCTTCTAATGTCTGTTTTATATGTTGGAACTGGTACTCGTATGTCAAAATGTATCCGTTGCCGTTCTCTATTGGAATTATTCGAAGCTGACGGTCTGATGAATTTCTTTGATTGTAGTGCACAGATTTTGAACTTCGGATCTCATCGTAGTTTCCCCGTCCAGAAACAATACAGTCTTTGTTCAAAGCGTTCGAGGATAAACTTATCTATCAATCTATTTCTCCATAAACTGGTTCCTATATACAAGAGCATCCGAAATATAGCTGCAGAGAACGTTCCAGTTAGATCCATTGAGTATCTGAATTATCTACCTTCCCCATTGAGAGAACGGATTGGTTGTAATGGTATCTTGAAGAATTGGACATATCCTCTTTTTCACGTAAGTTACAAAAAGTGCAGAGTGCTGGCAGATCTTCTTGTCGAGTCTTGAACATAAGGCTTATTTGATTTAATCCAATAGATTCATGAAAGTAGTTCAAATCCATCAAACTATGGCTTAATTGCTTGTAGATCAACCGACTCGAAGAACACGCTGCTTTCTCCATAAATCCTTGGGAATCTTCTCATTTAGCTTCTGCAAAATGTCATCAACGACAACACAACCCCTAGTTCCTCGCTCATTTGCTGCCACATCCGGAAAGAGTTCGCTCTTCTGGAGATAAGCTATCGGAGGACTACTTTTGGAACCCGATGATCAGAAAGTACGGCATCAGCAGTCCTGTACAGAACTAAGCCTAGTTTCTCGCAACCATTTGTGTGTGTGTGTGTTATTTTTTCTACGAAATGGAAGGGACCTACCGTTTTTAGCCGACTCCGAACGGCAAGTTGAGAAGCTTCTCATGACAAATGATACTCTTTGATTGCTTGTCAGACATTCGAAAGAGGTGGTACCATGAAAAAACGTTTAGGTATTTTTGTTGGGATTGAACCCGGCAGCATGCGTAGTAGTCCAACGTACTAACCACCACGGCCACGGCGACCACTGATCAGAAAGCTTGGTGATTTTTAAAACATACTTGAAATCGAGCCAAGGCCAAGGGTGAATAGTCGTAGGAGAGGCAGGCGGCAGGCCGGGTATCGATATGGAGCATGCATGTTGATGTGTTTGTTGGTAGCCTAAAGAAGGACTTGAGGAAGAATCTTTGCAGCTTTTCAACTTCTTCGTACTCATCGTACTTGTGTAGCACATTACGGATGTTGCATTCGCTTCGAATAGCATGTACCTACTTTGAATTGACTGGCATTTCTTTCCGACTGAGAACATCTTCCATGAGCAGCTTAAAGCTTTCTTTGATTCCTTTAGTTTGTTTTGGAGGTGTAGATTGAACGACAGTATAGTTGTAAGGTTTACACAAAGGTAGCGATACTTTTTTACAACTTCTAATTGGACCGCACCTAGGTTCCACTTTTCTTCCCTTGAATATCTCCCAGAGCTGTTATGAAATATCATCACTTTTTACTTGCTTGTGTTCACAAAAGGATTCCATTGGAGACAGTACTCTTCCAGTCGGTTAATCATGAGTTGAAGCATGTTTGGTAAATCTGCTAACAGTATAATGTCATCTGCAAACAATAGGCCTCCAGGTAAGTATTAGAGGACATCTTCCAAAAATTGGCTGAAAAAAGTGGGCTTAGCTGGCAACTTTGCTTGACGCCTGAGGTAATTCTTAACCAATCTGGCAAGGAATTTTCATCCCAAACTGCAGATTGGTTATTCGTATATAATATGCTTTCCAGAACCCGTATTTTAGTTGAGATTCCTAGATTAATCAGCTTTAGAAAAAGTGCTCTTCTATCCACCGAGTCAAATGCGACAAAGTAAGCATGTAGTTTTTTCCCCTTGTCGAGATAGATCCTTCCAATGTTTGTAAGGACAAAGATGTTGAGTAGTTCCCAGCCCTTATTCAAACTAGAAGGTACTGGTAAATAGTTTCAGAAGGGTGTTTAGGAACGATATGCCCCTATAGTTTCTTGGGTCGTTTGGGTTTCCCTTTTCAAGCAGTGGAAAATTAAAGAAAATTTTGTAGAAATGTATAGTAATTCATCAATTGAGAAAGGCTGGGCCGATTTTTTTTTTCAGTTATTTGTAATTGCTAGGAGAATGTTTTTACGAAAGAAAATTTTGGGAAAACCGTCCGGAAAAGTCGGAAAATTGAAAAAATTGAAATGTATGGAATTTTGTGTGCAATTGTTCCGGAATTCTTTGTGGAAAACTCGGAAAATTTCGGAAAAACGCGAAAAGTTTGAATTTTTTTTCAACGAAATTTTGCATTTTATCGCATGAATTGATGTAAAGGTGGAAAATTCGTTGTGTGATCAACGATGTTTTGCGTTGATTTTGGGTGGAGAAGTAAACGAGAAAAATAATAGATGGCGCTGTGCTACGATCAATGCCACAACCCGGTAGATGGCGTTATACGTTGACTTAGGCTGTGCGCGATTTGACAGGTATCTTTTTCGCATTGTCACTTTCTATTGAGCAAATTTTTCTTGCTGCGATTGATTCGATTTTTGCTTATTACACTGATTCCGAATAGTTGTATATTGCGCATCACATCCGCAAACGGTACAAACATTACGATCAATTGAAACTCAATGCGATATTTATAAATTCGATCATTTTTTTCAGAAAATAAGTTTTATTTTGAATAGGATTAGTCAAAAACGACTTTGTTGTTTTTTAAGGAGAGTTATTTGCTTCACTAATGCCTCATATTATACGATCAAACCTTGAACGACGTACACGAGATGATTTGGTGGGGCTATAATATTGCTCTCCGGAGATTTTCGTCAGACGCTTCCCCTCATCCAGAGCCGATGAACTTACTGCATGCCTGACATGTCAAGTAGTTGACGAAGAATTGACCACGAACATGAGAGTCGCATTGCAGAATCACCCATCGGCTGCTGAATTTTCGAGACAACGGTTGGCCCTTGGCAATGGTCAAATTCCTGTTGATGTTTCGACTGGATTGATATCGTTCCCGGCAATTTTTTGCGAGTTCACATCGTCGATGGAAGAACGCATCACCAAAGTATTCCCAGACATACAGACAGACGGACGGACAGACGGGGAGATAGATAGACAAACAGACAGATATATATATAGATAGACAGACAAACAGACAGACAGACATTTCATTTTGATTTTTGTACATTTATGAAATTAATTCATTTTGAGTATTTATTTCACTTTAATAAAAAACTGAATTTAATTCAGCTTATAAGTTGACACAACATTTATTAATTTTGAGGCGGTTCGGAGTTCGGCTAGTTTCATATAAATACATATGTAAAATGTGAACCAGCTAAGCTTTCAGATTGTCATTCATGTTGAACCACAATGATATTTGAAATGATTTGATGTTTTTTTTCGAAATCCTAAGGCCAACACGGTCTTCCGTTTTTCTTTCATACATATACATACATACATACGAGTACAAGCCCGCACATTCTAAGATGACTTCGGTTTCTGTTTATTAACGCAGACGTTTCGCAATCAACATTTTGGTTTGAGAAAAAACCACAGCATCATTCTTTTTCGTTTCTCTTCTTATTTTTCTTCATAAAGTATAAAATGCCTGTCACTGTTAAGCCCTCCATCAAGATAAGATAACCAGAACAATCTTTCCGAAGTAAAATTTTCTTAACAAAAGTATTTGGAAGCAGAAAAAAAACGGAAAAAAAAACATTCCAGCTACATAACCCCATGTAGGTACACGTGTGGCGAAACGGAAATAATTCCTTCTGCCATAAATCATCAACACATAATCATCGTCCTGCCTGCAAGGATTCCCTTCCATTTGTTTACAACAAATACACACACACTCGTACAATCAGCCTTGGGTTATAAATTTTCTTACGAAAGTGTTCTTCATATTTCGTCATAGTCGTAGCTCGTAGGCCATGGTATGGGATCAAAATTTCAGCCTAATGGAGTTCAGCGCCACCATTAACACATGTACCACCACCCGATTAATTTACCCCCAGGGATTGTTCCGTCATCTCGTGTCTACTAATGCGTCGCATTAAACAACAAACCCAAGAGATGTGTTATTTTAATGTTGCTACTACTTTTTAGACCTACCACCACCCCCTACCCCTTGGCAAGTGGTGTTGTTGTTATGAATAATTGAGCAGCAATTAGCAGGGCACATGTGAAAGAGGAGAAAAAAAATCATCCTCTCCGCCTCTGCACTTAAGAACTGGATGAAAGAAAAGTTTAAAATTTTCTAACTTGAGCTGCCGTTTTGATTATGGAAGCGGCAAAACTTTTCGCCACTTCGCTTTGTTCTTGTTGTCGTTCGAGGACCTGTCTACTGGCATAGCAATTTGTCACCGTCTCACTGAGGATGCGGAGATAATTTTGTTGCCTAAGAGAGTATCTGTCTGTCATGTCATCATTAGATTGTGTCATGTAATCGCTTTTGCAAAACAATACACTTGAAGCGATGACGATGACGACAATGAAGCCCGCCTTAATGTGTCTCTCCCTAGAGTAGAAGAGACTAGAATCCTTTTGACTGTTGCTGACAGCGAAGGAGTTACAAACAAACACATAATATCTTTCGTCTTTCGCTTTTCGCTTTTCGCATTTAATTAAATGTCCTCGGATGGATCGTGTACGTATGTCAAAGCGATGTAGCATAGCGGCACAATCCTTAATTACTGCGATTACTTTTGTTATGGCGTGCACATTTGAAACGTTGCCCAAAAATGGGAGCGCTTCTTTTTGGCAAACTTTGGCCCAAAGATGATGCAGCCACAGATAGGGTAGGGGGTTGATCTGTCTGAAAAGCGGAGCGTGTAATTTATTTAGAAAAAAAATCCAGTCGCAATTAAAACGTAATGTCAGTCTGATATCTGGATCGGGTCCAACCATTCAACCATTCACCCATCCAACGTCTGTCTGGTGTAGTATTAATATTCCGTATTGAGTCACCTCGGGAATGAGGTTAAGTTTTATTGCAATGTAATTTTAATCACAGCGCGGATAGTTGGCACCTTGGGAGAGCTTGCGATTTAATTGATGTCGAGTTTGCATTTGGGTAAATACTCTCTTGGGAGTTGTCATGCGGAATGTGTCGCAACGGAAACGTTTTACTGCCAAAGAAAAGTCTCAAAATGGTGTTGACGTATGGGTTAAATTGGGTCAAACACTGCGCAGAATTTTTCTGGAAATTCTTAAAGATTTATTTGATTCTAGTGGAATAAATGAGTAAGTCTGGAATCGTATATCCACCCAAACTCCTCTGAGTAATGGACAGGTCTTTTTTTTCCTTGGCGATGACGACAAGCTTAAAATTGAATTTATCTCTTTCCGGCGAGCTCCACGACCAACATAACTATACAGTTTCTATTAATGGGCCCGGCGTACAGATCATCTATTGCCATAGAAAAAAAGAAAAGGACTATACTCGGAGCTTGAAAGGCATTCATAAATTTAAAGAACTTTGTTATCACTTTCTAAAGAAATTTAATTTGACAGGTGGCTGTGTTCATCTCAAATAAATGGATCTGTTCAGCGTTCAGTCACGATCCCCTGGGATCATCCTATGATGGTACTTAAACCGAGACATTTCCGTCTTTACTTTAGGTCGTGCTACAGTTCGGGGAGTACCATGGGCTTGCTACTCGCAACCATTTGTGTGGCCAGATTTTACTGTGGCCAGTTTGGCCAGCCTCTTCCAGTGTGTTAAAGAAGTAATTCCCTTAAACTTTCTTTCGAGAACGAGCAATAGCCACAAAGAATGTGTTCAATATCCTCTGATATACCTATGTCGTTGCAGTATCTGCATTCGTCCGTGTTTGAAAGTCCCATTCTTTTGGCATGTTTCCTCGGCAGACAATACCCGGAGAGTATTCCTATTAGAGTTCTTAACTTTGCCCTGTTCACTCCAACGATTACCTTGATCCTTTTGCCGGTCTATGGCCGGCCAAAGAGCTTTGGATACCATATATCCCTCTATTCTTGACCATCTGTCGTCCGCCATGCTTATGATTGTGTTATTAAGTGTTGCCTTGATGCCGTATGATGGCGGTGCTATGTTCACCATTTCGATTATAGGCAATGCCCGTCACCTCACCCTTGCTAACTCAGCGGCGGGTTAATTTCCCTTTACGCCAGAGTGTCTAGGCAAGGCACCCAACATAGTTTTACCCTATTGTGTCTACTCAGTGATCTAAGCACATAGCGACATCCTTCTACAATTGCCGATTTAACGATACACGAATCTAGTGCTCTGACCGCAGCCTGACTTCCGAAGTACCTAGATGATGATAACCTTGTCTGTTATTAGCTTCATCACCAGCAGCTCAGCCACTCTCCTCACAGCTAGGACCTCTGCCTGAAAAGTCGTCAGGAAGTCTAAGACACGTATTTAGCTCCGGATCTCTTGAGTAGATACCAGGCCAGAGCCCGTGCCATCGTCGGTTTTCAACCCATCAGTATAGACCACAATATGTGTTTGTCTTGCAGGCAATGTGTTCCCCCAAACTTCTCTCTCTTGGTACAGCGTTTCGTACGGTGTAGCGAAGTCCAGAACTGGGAGGATGTCATTCAGGTTTTAAGTTCATAACTCCACTTTTTCTCTACGAACTTACACCCCTTACAAATTTACATGAAAGTTTTGTCTTGTATGCCAATTTAACGGCATCATCCATTATACGCGTACACGATATGTTTATTCCTCCCTACTCCCTACACATAAATCAAATACACTTTTCTCGCTTACATACTATTGATTTTCATTACTTAATTAAATAGTAAACATTAATTTTCTGACGATGCGTCGACTGTAAATGAAATTGAAAATTAATGTGCCACATGTACACAAAGCGGCCGGAGACGCGTGCCACCAGGTTACAGTAGCAGTAGATCCGGCAGTTTATATTATGTACAAATATATGTACATATGAATATATAAATATATATGTAGTTTATGGAGTCCTCCCCAGGGATAATCAGTTCATAAAAATAATTATTTTAAAATGTTAAAACTACAAGTTAATTGGAATGGAATGGCTGAAAACACAAAGTCAATTACAGGGATGGCTGGGAGGCACCGCATTGACGACGATGGTGATGATGGCGCTGAAAGCGGATGTTAAGGGGGGAGAGGGGTGGGGGTGGGGGTCAACCTTGATTGTTTATTTAATTGGATGATCCGGCGGTGTACTTTTTCATTTATTTGCTTGTTTATGTGATTTAATTTTTTTTTTTCATCGGTCCATGGATGATAGGTTTTTAATTTGCCTTTTACTGTTCAGGTTGATTTCGAACCGAGTTTCGAAAATTATAGCCTGCTCGTAAAGATTGTGTCACAAAAGGCGGAAGTGTATTCTGATTTAATTATGATCGGCTGTACTGTTAAGAAGTGGACAATGGAGGAGTTAACTACAAATTTACGGATTTATTATCCGATGGAGTGACTGTCATCATTCGGGGTGTAAATGCATATGTGATGACAGCTAAATAATATGTATTAAACTAAGCAACACTCACTTACATTCTTTTTAGATCTATGCTACATTCTATACAGTGAGTGCCGTTCGAAAAATGTTGCTCAAACTATTTTTTCCAAAGTTTAACAAATTGGTTCCGATAACTACATATTCTGCAATGACGTTTTGTTTTCTTAGGCATTTTCAAACTTTTCACACTTTTAGAGTGTTAGAATTTTTTATGTATGGCAATGATCATTGTCCAGTTGATAAATTAACCAAAAACCTCTAGCGCGGAGGGCACTAATTCATAGTCTAGTTCCCGTAGATAAACTGCTGCAGTGACTTTTAATTCTGAAGAGGCCGTTCTACCTTCTCCATTTCCAGAAAAGCATTCGCAGACCATCTCACCTTCAGTTCTAGGGGCATCCGTAAGAGGCAGAGCTCAGCCTTTCCTTTGGTTCACTTTGCGAAAGAATCCTCCCATCTCCAACAACAGAGTAAATTTGGATTCGTCGGGAAAGATAACATTGTTCCACATTTCTTGAATACAATTAAGATGTTTCTCAGCCCAAGTTAATCGTTTTTCTCTGACTCTTATTAGAAAATCCGGCTGTAAGTCCAGCTTTTACTAGTCTTTTTCAGACTGAGCCTGCTGTAGCTTGAAATAGATCATTTTTGATATTCATTAAAGTCTTGAACTGATGTCGACGACTTTGGAGCACAAAAAAACCATCTTCCACTGGCCTCCCTGAGCCTTTAATTCTGCTGGTAGTCCCGGTCTCACGATATTTTTTTTAAATTCTATGCCACAGTTCCTTGAGAAACAGTCTTTCAGAAATTTGATGAATTTAGACGTGACAGATACAAAATATTGGATTTGTACTCGGAACTGATTTTTCCAATGTTTTATTTTTTTAATTACTTTGGTTCGTCTTGGACGGCTATCACGAGTTAAATGCACCTTTCATTCATAATTACATCAACTTTTCTGCACTTATTGAACGATATTTTCTACTTAGTGCAAAAAACGTTGTAGCTCTCATAAATTCCAAGGACTTCCATCCGAAAGTGTGAGAAAAGGTTTGAGCAACATTTTTCGAATGGCATTGTATGTACTCTACGTAATATGTAAAATGTATGTGTGCTCCTATATTAAGAGCTCTTTCTTAATGACGACTTAATAAACTGTAATAACCTGTAATTTTGAAATTGTGAATTTTATTTTGTTGCTGCTTTTATTTGCATTTTACAAATTATTGATTATATTTTATGAATTCAAAAGACTATATTAAGCAAAGTAGGTAAAAAACTTAAAAATAAAAAACTATTCGATTTGTTTAATAACTTTGGTATAATTTCCACGCCACAAAATTATTTTTAAATATCCATAGCTATCATAAATTCCGGCGGAATTTTTTTCGCCGAATTTTTCCCAATTTCGAAAACTAGGCATCATGAATGATACTCGAAAGACGAATTTAAATTCCGTCGGAAAATAGGTAATTGTGAATGTCATTTCGGGGGAGAAATTATCGTCAATTCTCCTGAATAGAGTATGATAAAGTAAGGCAAAAAGGTCTGATCCATAAAATACTAAAGTATCTGCCTAAGCAATATTCAGAAATTCTAGAATCTTATTAACTGGACTTTTCTTCTGAGTAAAACAAAAAAATGAGTACCTTTTCAACATTAAGAGGAATTAAGGCTGGGGTACCCCAAGGCAGTGTGATAGGCCCGGTGTTGGTATCTACTATTCACCAGCGATCTACCAGAATGTGAAGAAGCAACTATGGCAACATTTGCAGATGATTCTGCTGTACTTTCTGTGGGGTAAACTGTCGAAATAGCAACAAAAAAGCTACAAAGGCAGTAAACAAAATTTCTAGCTGGACTTAAAAATGGCAAATTATATTAAATCACCTGAAGTCTGTTCATATAAATTTTACTAATAAAAATGTACAATATGTTCAAAACAATCACAACAATGTAATAAAATACTCGAACGTAGCTAAATACCTAGATACTAAGCTGCGATGGAAAGTGAATGAAAAAAGAAAAAGAAAAAAAAGAGGAGCTGAACATGCGATGCAATAAAATGTATTGGCTAGTTGGGAGTTGGGAGATACTCCTTACTGTCCAACTACAATAAACTACTGCTATATAAGCAAGTTATGAAACCAGTTTGGACATATGGACTCCAACTATGGGCATGCACTAGCAAAACAAACTTACAGAGCATACAAACTTTCCAAAACAAAGTACTACGTAGCATAGTAAATGCACCCTGATACATAAGAAACGCCGATCTACATAGAGATCTAGAAGTTGAAATGGTTGAGTAATAATTCTAGTGTGTTTCGTCCATCCGTCAGAACTTGGGAAAAGGATGACCGGGCTCGATCTACTTTGCAACTATTTCCCACTCCTTTGTGGTACACTCCTTCTGCGAAGAAATGCAAACATGCACTAAGCTTCATCATAGGAGACTCAGCAAACGACTTTGTTGTTTGCAGTAATTATTTGACAAGAATATAAAAATCACGTGTCACTATGTACGTACACGCTAATCTCTGAAACCGCCTAACCGATTTCGATGAAATTTGGTGAATATCTACTTTTGGTTCCAACATGAAAGATAGGATAGATCTGGACCCGGTAGGTGGCGCAGGAGTCAATTTATTAACAAATTCTATATTTATTGACCAAAATTACTCATATTCAGAATATCTGTTGGTTTAGTGTCAAAAGAGAAAATTACAAACTTCGGACCCGATATGTAGCGCTGTAGTCAAATTCTTAACAACTTCTATAATTGACCAAAATGACACATATTCTTGATTTGATTATTCGATATTTCATTTGTGTACTTTCGATAAGTTCCCAAACTACGGCCGATTGTGTTGAAACTTGGACATAAAATATTTTTTGTAGAGAGAAAAACTTCATTTGTTTGTTAACATATTTTGCATAAAATTATGTAGTGAAATCAGAAGTGTGTTTTTGTACGTTCTTCTACTCCAGCAATTCATCAATCAAAGTAAGATCAAAATCCTATTTTCTTAATCTCAACTATGATACTAACCCTTAACCACCTAGCATATGTACGTCTCACAAACCCCGACGAATTTTCCAACTGTGTTCGTTTATAATTGTAAAATAAGAAATGTTGACTTCTTAATGTAGTGACTACGGTAATGTTACAATAACATGTTCTATGAAGTTATAACTTATCCGGAAGCGTGTTTTGAATAAATTCAGCTGTCAAAACATTCGAATGCAAGACTG
This sequence comes from Brachyopa scutellaris, assembly GCA_949775065.1. Lineage (NCBI taxonomy): Eukaryota > Metazoa > Arthropoda > Insecta > Diptera > Syrphidae > Brachyopa > Brachyopa scutellaris. Next base: position 192,274,001 of record OX459112.1, read on the forward strand.
ATTCCGGCGGGAAAAGTATTTCAATGGAAATTCACGATAGCGGGATTTTTACACCGGGAACAAAATCATTCTGGGGAAGCAAAGTTCCGCCGGAATTCACGATAGCTATGATCTTGTTAATTACATTTTACATCGCAAATATATTTGTTTTTACCAAAATAGAAAGATAAGCGTTCTCGAAAAGTCCAGCGATGTTACCCATTCCCTCCATATTTGCAAGTTACTTTAACATTTAAAGTCGGCAAGATGGGAAAAAAAAACAATAGCATTCCTCTCGTCTTGCACACTGAAGCACAGACGAACGTAACTTCCATTAATCGCATACGTGCCTACGTGAGCTGTGGTATTATCTAAGATTACCTACTTAAAAGCACTGCACAGGAGCTCAGTGCTGTGCTACGTTAGGTAGTGTGCAATAATAGGGATTAATGGGCAACAGGATAGCATGTGCTATAGAAATGCATTTGACAAGTTCCACCTAGCCAGAATTTCCACTCAAAGCTTTACAACTAAAGCATTATAGTTCTGTAACAGCTGAGGAAACTTATCATTTACCTTTGAATCCATTTTTTTAGCATAGAATCGTCAAGCCGACTTCCTTAGCACAAGCGCAAGTGATTACCTACAACGAAAAGGGATAATGGACCCAAAGGCGGAGACGGAACACCGCAAGGAAGTTACCTCTTAGACGGACTAATTTATTTTTCATTTGCCTGTTTTTTACAACAAACAAAAAAAACTTTCCAACAATGTCAGCCATTTCTGGTTAAATATTTAATGCGAACGGGAGAGCACAACTAATTGCATACGCTTACAGAAGGACGATGTCATAACGAAACATAATAAACAACAATTACCGTTGATACAAGTGTACTTGCACAAGCATTAAACAAAAAAAATCTCCGCAAAGTTGACATAATGGTTGAGTGGTGATTTTACATTATTCGAACATGGATAGTTTATCATTATCTATCAAATTCGAGTGTGTGGGAGGGTGTGTCCACAAACATCCCCTACGACCGCCGCTATGCGAATAATTTGCCTTCATTGCAAGTAATTTTGATTTGCATTTAAATAAATAATTTAATCAAGCTGCAGGTACGAGTATTCATACTTTGTTAAAGGGCTCGTGATTTAAGTCTTATAAGTGGAATTTTTGACGTTTTGTCCTTGCTGTGCGTCGCGTCGATAGTACTATAAATTACAGAAACATAAAACACTTGCGTGTAGGAATCAATTTTCTTCAATTAATTCACCAGAAAATCGTATACCTTTACTTTGAAGTGAGGAGGTGACTGCAAAGCTTCTTCAAGAATTGTTTTCCTTTTTAATGGGGGGGTAATTTTCTCGATGAAATGGAAACGAAACAATACAGTTTCGAAATCATATGAATAATTAAATAACATTACATGGTTGGTTACAGGATTGATTTGATGGAGGGTTGTTCTTGTCTGCATGTTTCCGGTGTATGGTGGTTAATTGCACATATGATGACGGTCACGTAGTTAACTGGTTGATGGAAATCAAAATGAAGAAATACTGAGAATTACTGAACAAAAGAAAGGTAAAATAAAGGGTCTTTTGACATAAATAAAAAGTCATTTTCAGCATTTATTCGACGGTACTTTTTTAACCGTTGTACACATGTGTCATCTTGAAATCGAGGTAAACCATATTTGAATGAAGAGTGCTACTTTTTTCTGACAGTAACACGGCTGCATCTTAGATATAAATTTAGGTACTTTAAGGAGGAAAGCCTATGTTGTCGTTAAATCTATATACAGTGCACTCTCGATTTTTGCAACTAATGAAAACAGACATTGCGGTGTTGCAAATATCGAAAAGTTGCACAAATCGAATAGAAAATTAAAACACTTTAAAAAGGCCTACACGCTGTTCGCTGATTTATCAAAATAAAATTGCCTGCCAGTTAAGAGTTTTATTTTTATTAAAAAGAACAATTATGCATTTAAACATATGTATTTAAAAAAAAAATTCATTTATACGAAACTTAAATATACAGGTAAATTAATGAGTATGTACAAATGTATTTATATACAGCCCAAGTAGCTCACTGGATTTTAGTAGAAGCTAACAAATCGCCGCAAATCGGAGAGCAATCCCCGTAGGGTTACCATCTCCTGATTTGAGAACAACACAATTCGTCGAACGAAATAAAGATAATTATGTACAAAGTGGACACCACTTTTGGCATCGATGCATAAAGATACTCGAAAAAATACCCTCTACACTACATCATACAAACAAGAAGTTTTATCTGCCAACAAAAAACTATCGAAATATTTAAAAGGGTATTGCAAGCTGAATTTCAAGGTTTGAATTAAAAACGACGTTTTTATTTATTCTTCATATCTTTAGGAATAAATGCAAAGAATATACAAACCCAAGAAGTCGCATCTCATATAAAATTTTTGTATGAAAACATTTTTACCGGCAGAAGAAATTGTATACATAAACTCCTTTTCACTGTGGTAGTATTTTTTCGGAGCAAAATATTTTGAAAGTTCTGTAGGTATGCATTAGTTTCCTACATCATTCAACCGCTCAAACTCGGCAGAAGATTTTAAGGGGCTTACACGATATCTCGAAAACAAAAATCTCGAAGAAAAAAAATCTCGAAACCAAAATCTCGAAAAAAAAATCTCGAACAGCAAAAATCTAGAAAAAAAAAATCTCGAATTGATATTAATTTTTGAGACAATGGTAATAATTCGCGCGCGCGGATTCTAGATTGTTTTGTATAGAAAAGTGTTTGATTCACTGTTCATGCATGCAAATGAGTTTACTCAAAACAATTTTCTAACATCTGATCGATGTGGACATGGTTTTACAAAAAAAATTATATAAACTAATAAATTTGCCTTCCTTAGGGTTGAACAAGCACAACTAAGCTTACCAAGAACACAAAATAAAGTTGATGCTAAAAGTTTTGAGGGGCATTGGATACAACTTGAGTTTCAAAAATTTGAATAATATTATATTATGAGTAAATAGATTTTACACAATGTAATGTGCAGAATTATTCCTTTTATATAGTAAAAACAGTACCTACCTACTACAGTAAATTTGGAAAAAAAAACAACAATTTTTTGCTGCAAAAAGTTTGTTAAATTCTTATTATTTTCAAAAAAGTTACAGAATTTACATTTTGGACCCGTTTTAATTACTTTTGCAGTAAAATGAAGAGATCTTACAAATCTTTTTTCGAGATTTGTTTTCGAGATAAAGTCTTTCGAGATATTTGTACTTTCTAGATTTTGTCCATTCGGGATTCTCGTGTTCGAGATTTTTCAAATAAATTTTCGAGATTTTAGTCGTTCAGGATTACGTGGTGATCCCGATTTTCAGTCGTTTCTTACCGCAGACCTAAGTCCCTTCGCCTACAAAACCGATTTTCTGCCGGCAAAAATCATCTTGTGTGTGGTGGCCCAACATTTGCATGGTGGGGTTGAAAATAAGAATTTTATTTTCTTCGCTTGTTTTGTTGTTGTTTTCTTCGCTTGCTTGTACTTTTGATATTTTGTGGCTCGATATGTTATGTGTATTTTTTTTAGAATTTACTTTACTGCCTGTTGAAGTTGGAGAAGGGGAAGCGTTTCACATTTTCGTCTGATTGAGGTAAATTTGCTCTCCCGCGGCTAAAAAAGTTTCTTAATGCTTGGCGAAGCGGACGCAGTTTACGCTAGTTATTTATAAGTACTTAGAATCTTATCAGCGACTATAAACCTTTTTCGCTCCTCTACCAGGACTTTCAGGAGAAAATGGAAATTGCAACCTCACATTATCCAAGTGTAGTGTACATGACTGCAATGCTTAGACCCATCATAGTCTATGGAATCAAAAACTATGTATATGATTAAACTCACCAAATTAGAAAAACTTGCAGCACTAGGTACGAACCGAGCACTTAAAATAACGGGGTACGCCAACAGGGGAAATGGGCATGACTCTTCATAAAAAGTTCAGCAGCCAATGGAGCCTTAAATCCGCTTTGATGAAGCAAGCAACATATGGACATACGACAACAGGAGAAATCCAGCAAATGGCAAGTAGATGCAACACTGTAATTTTGACCAAGTCTTCAGACTTCATTGCTAACTTAGACTAAATGAATGGGTCCAATTTGGCCATAATTGGTTCATTAATTTTACTTAAGTTATCTTGTTCATCAAGAAAAATCAAGAATATCAAGAGGCCTCATTCCTCTATCAGCAAGACTACAAAACTCTCCCCGATGACTTTAACTTGAACCTACTGATCATGAAATAAAATCTTTAGTGACGGCTTAAAAAATGGATTTAAGTTCTGAAGCTATTTTCTACTCCACTTAGCAAATGGGAACTATTTTGACCGGACACATGCAGTATCTTCAGAGCAAATTTACAGATATTTACAGTTAAATACGATAACAACCCTCCTTCGTATATCGTATATAATCGATAGTAACTAACACAATAAAATCAAATGCAGTTACAAAATGTTGCAATGCATCTAAGTTACACTACCTAAGTGAGGTAACTAATAGTTATACAGTAAAAGCTCGTTAATTCGGAATGGTTGGGGGAAGGTCAGTCCGAATAAACGAATTTTCCGAATTGATGAGAATTTATTTTTTTTTATGCACTAAAACGCGTTCCTATTGATGAAACAATGCAAGAACTTAAAGCGAAAAATTATTTTACTATCGCAACAGATTGCAAATAATACATAAAATTTATTATAAATCATTTTTGTAACTAAAGACGTAAAAAAAATTATATAAACGTATCAAAAAATGCAAGAAATGAAAAACTTTGTGCTTAAGGACTACGATTTACATTTATCGCCAACTTAAACTGTACTGGTGTTTTCCCAAACAACATCGAAATGTGGAATACCGGTATTCCCGCAATACAATTTTTTATGGTTTATCCCGACTTCCAAATATTAATTGCCGGGACTCCTCCAATAGACATTTTGATGCACTGAACCAAAAAGGTACGTAAATACAATAAAAAAGTTAATTGGGACAAGAACATTTTTATTAATATTCGTCCAACAAACGCGTTTATTGTGCCAATAAAAGCATTTTATTAATTTAATAAACGTTTATTAATACTATTAAGAGTTTGTTAAAACTGTTTATAATTTTTTTAAATTTTTAATAAACTTGTTCGTTGTGCCAATGAAATAAAACCTCTTTTCAAGTACAAGTTCGTTGAGCCAATAAACAATTTTATAGTTTGAACGAAATGCATTCATTGGGACAACGAAACATTTTATTGAATTGACAAAACATTTGTTGAGCCAATAAACTTTTTGTTCGATTTAATAAAAATAGTTTATTGATATAATAAACTCCTCCAAAGCCCTAAAATAGTGGTTCTTCTAGCTTCTCGAATCTTTATACTTACTTTTTTTACCTTTTCCGGGATTGCTCATCTGAAAATTAAGATGAATAAAAAAAATTATATATTTTCAATCAATTTATTTTTTTTATTCATTATTCGAACACAATAAATGGGTTTTTGCACAGCTATGTTTTCTTTTGGTTTTTTCTTTACAATAAAGAGTTTCACTTAAATTAAACAGGAAGAGAAAATTTGAGATAAAAATGAAAAAAATGTCTTTAAACATACACATAACGACACAGTTTTTGAATAGAAAAAACTTAAAATACATACTACCACTTCTTACTTATATTGTTGAAGCTGAGAACATCTTCTCGTATTACCACGATACAAAGTGATTTTCTGCTGTCCGGTTCAGGAACTGGATGTGGTCTTCAACAGCCTCGAATGCATTTGCAACGAATAAAATCATTTCCTGGGAGTCTTTTACCGTATATCTTATTATCTTGTCCTGCGTCTATTGCCTTCGTTGTCCACTTTCACTTTAAAATGCTAATAAACATACAAATAGCGGGAAATAAAAAAATCGCTTTAAAGTCAACCACAATTTAGTTCATTTATTTATATTAATTATACGTAGACTTACCTGAATATTTTGTTCGTTTTTTTAACTAATTTAACACTTTTTAGTCAGTCCTTTTTTGATTTTCATTTTCGTTTAGATAATAAGTCTATTTTGTCACTTTTTCCACAGAATTCTTACATAACTACTTTTCGATTTAGTTTTATCCAAAGATGCTTACTGGTTCACGGAAAACACTAGAATGACTAAATGGCACAGTTGCAAAAGCGTTAGTTCGCTTATATAGGTACAGTTTCTTGCAAAAATCAAAAGGTTATTGTGACTATAAACTGTTTGTAGATTTGATAACTGTTTTATTAATTTAATAAAATTGTTTATTAATACAAGCAATGAGTGCATAATTTCAATGAACATTTTTATGAAAATTTAATAAACTGGTTTATTATCTCAACGAATGCATTTATTAAGCAGAACGAAACCCAGACTCTTCACCTAACAAAAGATTTGCTTGGCACAATGTATGAATTTATTGTGCCAATAAATATATTCTTAAATACAAGCAATCGGTTATTAATTTTTCGAAATCGTTTTTTAATAAATTGTGTTTTATTGGCCCAACGAACTATTTATTAAATGGGTAGTATCAAAATAATAATATTTCGTACTATTAACAAAAGTTTTATTGAGACAGTAAAAAATGAGTTGATAAACGGCGTTTATTGATATTACGAACGATATTTTTTTCAGTGTGATTTGTTCCGACTTCTATATATTTGAGATCTATTTGCTACCTAAACGTATTCAATCATTGCGTTATTTAATTTTTGCTAATTTAATTTATTTCTTACATAAAATAATTGAAAACTCTCATTTCTTCTGAAATTTTTTTTTTCGAATTAAAGGGCTTTTACTGTATGTATAGCAAATGGCGAACTGGCGCCAACGAAATCTGCAGAAGCTGCAAAGATAAGGGGAAAAGTGGATCGATCCAATATATTCTAAGCTTCTGATCTACCCTACAAGAACGACGCCTCAGCCCCATTGACCAAATATTCTTGAAAAACATTGCAGAGCTGAAATACTCAAATATTGGACCTTCTAAAACTAACCATAGCACAAACGGGTTTACAAGTTAGTCACAAACTACGGAGGGATTCACAATGGACCTTTGGGTTTTCAAGTGAAAATGATTGTTTATACAATGACACACCATTCCCAACCCATCATAATCTAACCTTTTGCTACGTTATTTCATCAGATTTCTAATAAAAGAAATAGTAACATAAAAATAAAATTAAACAATAAAATACTAAACCAATAACTCTTATCCACAGAACGAAGCCATTATAAATAACTCCCTTTTTTTAATAACATGAAATATATTAATTTACTCCGATTGTAATTAAATGAAATATTAACTGCGATTATCTTGCTTCATTGACTTTCTTCTATTCGTATACAGATGTACACATACATACATACATGTAAACACTTGTTGTCCAAGATAAAATTAAATTGCTATCTAGTCCACCATTTGAACTGAAATACATATTTGACGAACGATAAGAATGTTGATAGTGCAAACTTATTGACTCATAAACAATATTTCATAGCAGATTGGAGCAGTTGCAGCAGCACCTTGTGAACTTTTAAGGATGCACGCAAACAGGGGTGGCAATATAAACAAATCAAGTTTAAACGATCAATTTATTTAATTAAAATCGAAAGTCGTAAATTATGTTTATATCACGACCTTCTACAACTGAGCAAGACTAACTGCCAATAATTTGCCACTTTTCAAGGTTCACTTTATGGTAATCACGTGCTTAAACCGTTGTCAATAGAGAACTATTTCAACGAATAAAAAGAAACTGGAATCAGGATACCTTTATTGACAGTGGCTTCCATTATCGACTTTTTACTATAGACAATCATATTTTCATCTACCTAATATGTTGATTTAAGATTGACTTTTAACGCACAGGGTTGGGTGAATTAGAAGGGTTTAGATAGTAGAAGAAGAGCACTCCAGGTGAAGTCGGCAATTTGTGGCCTGCATCAAGGTGTGGATGCAATCAAAACCGGCAAGACTCTACGAAGACTGCAGTTCAAACGAATATATGGACGGGTAAGTAACCCTCCATCGGCTAATTAATAGCTGAAGGTTCAGGAAACTGGGTCTACCAAGTTGCCCATAAGCTCGCTGAACATATTAGCACTAAGGACACACTGTACTCAGGCTGTGTAAATTAAAAGTCCAGCTAACTGAAAGGCAGTCTCCGTTTTATGAGTATATATGTTATAATAGAATTATAACTCTGAATCCTTTTTATCTTACATCAAACAAGACTTAAAGCTTGTTTTGATCTCAAAAATATCTTACTTTTCGATATATGGAGGTCATATCACCATATCACCATTTTATAGCAGGGTCGAGGTAGAAAAAGTATTTTACTTGAGTAAAAAGTCTTTTAATACCTCCAAGTTTAAGTGTCTGTTGTGACGTTCTGTCCAATTCGTCGATTTTTATTGAAAGCATATACATAATGTTATGTACTTTGTTTTGCCCTCGACTACCGCCAAATTATTTTAGCCGCTTCCATTTCTATGCTCGTAATCGCATGGGTGACAGCTCGGTGTATTCTATAAATTATGTCAATGTCGTCCGCGTAGTCGAACGTACTTTTGAAAGATCTCGTGTGTTGGCTTGTAAGTTTCGAGCAAGTACATATGAGGTCCTTTCCGACCTTGATGGAGCAGGGAGCTTTCTAAATCGCCATCCTGCACAGACGGACGAGTTTGAAAGGGATGTCAAAACTAGACACGGCTCTATACAGTTCATCTCTATAGATGTTGTCATAGGGGGCTTTGAAATCGATGAACAAGTGGTGAATATAGAATTGGACTACTTGAATTTTTTCGAGAATCTGAGGCCCAATCCCGCAAGCGTGAGTTTTTCATCCGTGTACCCACTTACAAAACTCACACTCACGGCTCGTGTAAACCAATTCGAATTCACGCGATTCCGAAATACGCTGTGACTTTGAGTGAATAATTTAGCTACTTTCCTTTCTCACAGTCGGAAACAGAGTGAATAAACCTGTGTACTCGAAATTTGCCAACAAAAAAAAACTTACTCCCACGCTTGCGAAATCGGAACAAGGCTGTGTACACATTTTTTCATGTACACAGTAAAACTCACGCTTGCGGAATTGAGTCCCTGGCTAAGTGTAAGAACTAGAGCTTTCATTCAAATGATGCTGAGATTCCATTTATCTGACATACTTTCATCTGACCAAACTTTAGAGATGAGTTGCTCTCTATCAACTCATCTCCAAATGTTTTAAATAGTTATGCGGGTAAGCCGTTAGGTCCAACAGTCTTTTTGGACTTAAGCTATATGGATATTGCTACCCTCACTTCGTTTTGATCAGGTAGACGGGAGTTTTGGCTACCATCGTCTAAATTGAATGGTTCATAAAGCTTGACAGCGTAGCGCGGCGTTGGAATTATCTGCGGAATTTGTTTTTCTACCGATCTATAATCATGTGCCAGAGTAGGTAAGGCAGACACTATTTGAAATTTTGATCGATCCCTTAAAGATTAAAGTCATTCAGAACAATTGGATTGGATAGAAATATTTTTCTTTTTATCACCAAAAAAGGACATTTACCCAAGAGCTGATACAAACCATAAAGCCTAACGAACCAATGCCAATTTAGTTGGTTTGTGTTTTCTTTTTGTTCTTTTGAATTTTTGCGTCCTGCATCCTTGAATTGTGCACTTTCATCCCACTTCTAATCACCGAAGGATGAAATGATTGGAAACAGTTTGCAGTTTTGCATAGCCCTCTTCTATCTGCAGGACAATGGCTCGATACGGCTTTGGCCGTTTTTGTATTTTAATTGTAATTTTCTATTTCGATTATTTGGAAAAGAAAACGATGGACTAGGAACTAATCAATGTGAAGCTTGTGTCCTATTTCCATGGGAATTGCTTATGTACCACACAAAAAAAAACCCGGAGTGGGAGAATACCGAAACTCAATTGAGTGAACCAGGAAAAAAAAGGAAACCAAACAATCATTGGAATAAATACAATTTGCTATAACCGAAAACTATCGGGGTAAGAGTATGGGTACGAGGAGTTCTGTTCTTTTTTGTTCTGTTAGTTATTGCCTTTGCACCTTTTTTGTTTGTTTTGTTATTGTTGTTTTGTATTGATGTCCCTGTGAGGATGTGAATGTTTTCGGGGGTTCGGTTGATTAGTTTCAATTCCAGTAAAAACTAAAGAGGCAATCGGATCCCTTACTTTGGGATCAATGTGATGGCCCTGTAGTTAGGCTCTAGTAGTTAATTGTGAGTAAAGCATGTTGAGGCAATTGTATCGGGCTATGATGATGTAAAACTTCGGAGGGTTACCAACTTTGATTAGACCTTTGGGGCATCTATTGCTTTCTTGCAATGTTCTGAAAAATAGTTTATGTAGGTGGATTCTCCCTTTGATTGAGTAGAAACATTTGTAAAGAGCCTTGGAGCTGAGCTAATTTCACATATGGACTTCAATGTACATACATACATATGTATGTATGTGTGCTAATACATTTGTGGTCCCATTTGTAGATATGTAGGTGCTAACAAAAGTAAGTTTAGTTGGTTTTAATTTATTAGTTTTTGGTCAAAAAAACTGAATTCCTAATGTTTCGATATTTAGCTATTTCCAAAATTTCCAAAATTTTAAAGCAAAAGGTACAAATGGAGACGTGAAAACGTGCAATTAGTGGCGTACATATGTCCGTCAACACAGTCGGCTATTCCCTTCGGATTTTGACGTCAACTCCCGTCCGTGAAAATTTTGCACAGATGCCACAATGCGTTATACCATCCGTCATTACTGTTTTAAAGTAATATCGAATAGACTGCCCATTTGAGTGTGGAGAAAAATTCTCGTGAGATTCTGCCCAATTACTCGATGAAGGCCCGAACGATACAGGAAATGAAGCTGATGAAGCTCGCTACTACGGATATTAAATCATCTCCTGAATTATTTGAAGAAATCAGCTCGATGGGTTGCAAGGATTTTTAATGATGTTAATAGAATCGTAACAGGTGATGGATCTTAATTTTATAAGTACAAACTAAGCACAAACCAAACAGCAGTCTATTGTATGGAAAAAGCCAAGCAACAAAAGTCAACTCGACCGAAAGTGGTCGCCATCATTCCGCTAACAACCGGTCAAACAGTAGCTGCTTATATGTAACTAGCTACACGGACACAGTGGTCGCCGTGGCCGTGGTGGTAAATGCGTTGGACTGCTACGCATGCTGCTCAATCCCAGCCCGGGTCCAAAACCTAAAAAAAGAAGTTTTCACGGTTGTTACCTCTATCGAATGTCTGACAAGCAATGAAAGAGTATCATTTATCAATGAGCTCCTCAATTCGCCATTCGGAGTCGGCAAAAAACTGTTGGTCCCTTCCATTCATGCAAAAATAATAACATGCACACAGAAATGTTTGCGAGAATAAGGCCCAGGTTCACCCAAAGCTGTAGCGCTATCCAAAGTAAAAGTACACGGACACTTAATTTCTACAAGTTTCCAAAAATTTGGAGGGAAACTAAAAAAAAAATAAACTTCCTCACTACTTTGTACACCACAACAATGCGCCTGCTCTTTTTTCCGAAAATCAAGAAAACACAATTGAGGGGAAACGTGTTCACATCTTATGGGGAGATAATATATGATAATAAAATCAATGTCGAGATCGGAAAGCTGCAAAGTCTGTTTTGAAAGATCTATCCATTAATAATTAATTAGAAGATGTTATGTTTTATTATTCAACCAATGAAACGAACTTTTTTTAGTCCCTACGTAGCAGAGCTTAGTGTAGTTACATTGTAATTTTCCAGTGAAAAATGTAATCTGATTTTCAAACTCTGAGTAGCGTCCTTTCAAAACGACAAACGAAATGAAATAGCACAAAAACCCTTTCAACAAATAAGCCAACACCTACCCAGCACAAAATTCATTTTTTGAATAACTGACTCGAAGCTCGAAGAATCTCTTATCTACACTTTTTTTTGATAATTTTATAGTTGCTTATTTATTTAAACAAAAAACTGTAGATCCCTTTCATTCGTGGAAAAAATAGCACGCACACACAAATGGTTGCGAGAAGCTACGCTTGGTTCTGTATAGGACTGCTAACGCCGTAAATTTATTTATTTTTTACTTATTTAATTACGTCACGGATTGGGATTTTGACCTAAAATGTATTTACTTTTTTTTTATTTCATTTGTCTATTTCTTTATTTATCAAATATAAGTTTTAACAGTGGATTATCTGCGAAGCCAAAGGGACTTATCTGCAGAGGGCTGATTTTCTGGGTAATTCAAACATAAGCTTAATTAGGGATTAACAAAAATTCAATAAGTTATGTTAATTATGATTAAGATCAATTCATTTTAAAAGGATAGAAAATAAATTTCAATTCCAGACAAAAGTAATATTTAAAAGAAACCTTTTTTTTAGCAGACTATGTCATAAAAAATTATTTTAGTTTTAATTTGCTAGTTTTTCAGTTCATTCAGAATCGTGGGTACGCTGTACTTTAATTCCCTCTTTCCGTATGCATTGGAGAATCTTGGTGTTTCCTTGTCGTATTCATCTTGAATAGTTCTCGGATGCCAAGTACTTTGAACGCTCATTCACTATGTATATTTCGTTCCATTTATTTTTCTAACTATGGTATTTCGAGGTCTTTGCAGTCTATCTAGATGGATATTAGATACATTACCCCAAGCAAGTATACTATACTTTAGTTCAGATTCAACTACAGCATAGTATACCTGTGTGTGACACGTTGAAAAGCTCTTGATATTATAACCACTTCAAAAAGCGCCTTCTTAAAATCCGACCGTAGTTTGTCAATATGTTTGTCCCAAATAAAGTGGCTATCGATGGTATATCATTATTATTGCTATACGCATCTTTGATCTTAACACGAAAAAACCTGTTCGCCAAGTAGTCCTCAAGTCAGATCGATAAAGTCCCTCGAATTCCCAGTCTGTTAAGCGCGTCTATTATTTTGTTGTGGTTTAGCGTATCAAAGGCTTGCTCAAATCCATGAAAACTACTAAGACGTAATGATTTTTATTCAGGCTTTCGTTGATGGTATTCGTAAATTCTGATAAGGCCGTACTCTTGTTCTTTTGAAATCCCTATTGCTTTCCATGAATAATGTTGTGCTTGTCGATAAAGCTAAGCAGCCTTCTGGTCACTACTTCCTTCAAACATTTATCTATTACCGGTAAGATTTATATTGGTCTTCTTTTATGTAGCGTTGCGTAACCTTACGTTTCGCTTTGACAGTTCTGCATTATAGTATCAGTCCAAAAGTGTTCACATCTGCAGTATTGTTTGCTTCAGTTTCGCATAACTACACTTAACTTAAATTGTAATTCTTATTTAAAACCGTAAGGGGCGGCAGATGGCACAAGCCTTTAGAGTAGATCCGAAAAAAATAGCACATCACTGAAATTCAAATGTACAAACCGTGACGGTTCCGTGGCTCAAATATATCTCAGATCAGCCCAGTGGTAACGCTTTTTCCTGCGTTTTTTTTATGCTTTTTTAGAAAGGCGAATTTACTCATCATCACAGACATCAATTTCCACAAAATTCAAATTTCCCACACATAAATACATCCGATCTGTAATTAACTTTGAATTCAAACGATTCTTCCTTAAACACTGCACAGCGACACTATAAATCCTCAGAACGAAATTGTAATCTTTGAACTTAGGAAAAACTAAGATGGATCGCTTTTTTCCGTTTTTTTCTCTGCTCGTGATTTCTCTCTCAAATGCATTTCATGACAATTTAATTTCGCCTTTGTCCTTGTCTACCCTCTGTCCTCTGTGTGCCAATCCAAGCATCACCCCGCTGAGAGAAAAATAAAAAAGGGGTCGGGGTAGAAAACAAAGCATCACTAAACCGATTGAAATTGAATATGCCCGTCCCGTTAATTCCGGGCTAAGGACAAACACTAAAAAGTAATCCATTTGAATTCTCAAAGGAACCAAGTGGAATTGCAAAAGTTTTATTAGGTTTTTCACTTCCTTCCAATCCTGCCAATAAAAGCATCCTCTTTGTATTTTGCCTGACACCCAGCAATAGGGGGTACGTCTATTGGCGTCGACTTGATGCTCCGGACGAAAAATAATGATTATTCAACTTCATTGCTCTTCTGCAACCATACACAGCACAGCGTTGGGTGAATAAAAACACTAGCGTTCAAAAGTGAAAATGGAATTATTTGGTGTCATTTTGGGTGCATCCTGCTCACATTCCCCACCTACTTCAAAGGGACTTTTTTATTAGCAATAGGGATGGAGAGTGTCAGCACTAGTAACGCCTGAAGAACGAGAATCGCTTATGCATTTCAATCTGCACCAGGTAAGACGTTCGTAATGCAAGTAGGTAGGTAGTAGGTACTCAATATTTTTGAGAAAATACCGAGTATTCAGCTCATTTGAATGTCTTTCTTTCGCCAGTTATAAGTACCTATACAACCGCAATAAAACCACCATTATGACCGCCAGGCAAACTCTATTCACAAGGAAGTTTGATTGCAGTAGTTCTCCTGTAAAAGGAAACTATTCTTGCGTATAAAACTACTTAAACTGTACCAGGAGCACATTTCCTTCGATCAGAACATATTTTACATCTTAATAGCTCCAGGTCTCTATGTCGACAAAGGGAGGAAAATGCAGTCAAAATTGGTCTAACGAAAAACTTCACCTTCTTACGTTTTGCGCAAATTTGATAAAGGACACCCGAGCGAGAGCAAATAACCCCAAGTGCAGACACTCAAACTCAAAACCCTAGAACTACCCCAACACCATGTCCATCCAGGTTAAAGCATACCATCATGATGGTCTACGATACAGTAATAGGAGTTAACATGGTGAGGTCCTGGCCATGGTGCCTTTGTGGTCTGCTGGTACACAGCTCGCACTCCATGTCAACAATGTAATAAGTGCACCACTTCTTACGTGGACAACAGGGGGTGTACCACTTTAGGATACTTCATTTTAGTCTTCTCCCCTGTGTACCTATCTTGGATTCTTTTCTTTCGTTTATGACTTCGGTTTGTCAATGCTGGCGATTATGGGTGTTCAACGTACCTGTTTTCCCTTATTGAGGTCTGAGGCTACAACTCAAGACTTTTTATTAAATTTTGTGCGAGAAAGGAAATCTGCCGGACGCTTATCATCCTCATCGCTGAGCTTGAACAGGTTCTTTGTTTCGAACAAAGTGGGTATTTTGATTGGCCATGTGGGGCGATGATTATGAAGTGAGATATCAAATTCATAAGCCATATTCGCCAGGTAATAATGTGGCTGGTTTAAGTGCTGCGGGTGAACTGGGAGTTTTGTGAAATTATAGAAAAATATTAACCAAAATAATTTGTATTACAATTTCGTAGAAGATGGTTTATGAATGACGAATATATCTATAAGGAGACGGGAGAGGAAGCATATAATGACGAAGGATTTATTAAAGAACTGGTTAAGAAAAACAGAAAGTTCTCTGTTATAGGACAAACAAGAAATATTGGAGCAATGCATCTAGAATCATCATCATACCATTAAATGGTACACAGATGGTTCAAGAACTGAGGAAGGAACGGGTATACACTAGCATCTTTCAAGTCGAAATTTGCACTATTGACAGAAGTGCCCAACGCAAGAACGTTACAAGTAGAACAGACGTGACATAGCAATAATGTCAGTTAGCCAAGCCGCTATCAAGGCAATCGTGGATCATTTCATCAAATCTAGGATTGTCTGGGAATGCCTAGATGAACTTAATAGACGGGGGATAGAAGGTAACGAAGAGGCAAACAAACTTGCAAGAAAGGGGGGTGCTACATCTTTCGTGGGTCCTGAACTATTCTGCGACATAGGGGAGCACAAGCACACCATAAAAGAAGAACTCCGATCACTGGAGAACACAAATGTGGAAAAGAGAGCTTGGCGCACACCTAGCCTAGGTGAGAATCAAGTATGGCATCTTCAGTAGATATTCCCTCACGAAAGCCAAATTGATCAGTGCTAAAATATTGGGTACGATATATCGAAAAATAAAATCTTGAAAAACAGAATCTCTCGAAAAAAAATCTCGAAAACAAAATCACGAAAAAAAAATCTCGAACAGCAAAAATCTAGAAAAAAAAATCTTGAATTGCAAAAATCTCGAATATTAATTTTTGAGACAATGGTAATAATTCGCGCGCGTGAATCAATCAATCATCAATTCTGGATTTATTTATATAGAAAAGTATTTGACTCACTGTTCATGCATGCAACTCAATACAAACAGGTCTTCTTAAATTTGATCGACGTGGACATGGTTTTTCAAAAAAAATTATATAAACCAATAAATTTGCCTTCCTTTGGGTCATGTACTGAACAAGCACAACTAAGCTTACCAAGAATACAAAATCAATGTGAGTCTTGGCATAAACGCTAAAAGTTTTGAGGGGAAGTCCACACATTTATCTGTATCTATAATATCCAAAAGAAAAAAATATTTTAAAAATCATGGACGAAAAAGAAGAAAAAAGTTGTATGGGATATAAGGGACATTGCCTACAACCTGAATTTCAAATATTTATACATATGTATAATACATTTGTAATAAACAGAAATATTATGAGCTAACAATATTTTTTTTTTTTTTTCTGTAAAAAGATTGTTGAATTTTTATAGTTTTCAAAAAAGTTACAGAATTTGCATTTTGGACCCGTTTTAATTACTTTTGCAGTAAAATGAAGAGATTTTAAAAATCTGGAAAAAAAAATTTTTTTCGAGATTTTTTTTCGAGATAAAGTCTTTCGAGATATTTGTATTTTCTAGAGTTTGTCCATTCGAAATTTTAGTCGTTCGGAATTACGTGGTGATCCCTAAAATATTTCTTTCTGTTCAGAAAAGATGTAAAACGATCCTTCATAATTTTTTCATAGAGTTTTGAGAATGTTGAGAGTAACGAAATAGGTCTATATTGGCTCATGAGTTTTGGTTTACCTTTTTTTAAATACATACATATATATATAACCTCAGCAACTTTCAGCGCAGATGGAAAAATACCATGGCTTACACCCATATTTATTATATATCCTAAAATGTCACTAATAAATGGAGCAATTCGTTAAAGGAGAATATTTGTAATACCGTCAGATGTGCTGGAGTGTTTGTTGTCGAGGCGTTTTATTTGCTCATAAATTTCAAGCGCGGCTACAGTCTCAAAAACAAAACTATTAATTTGGAAATTGTCATCAACTAGGTTTGTGGCAACCGAAAAGAAATACAGTTTAGAACCGATTAACCGGAATGGTCGGGACCGAGCTCATCACGGAAAATCGAAAATCCCGGATGAAGGAATATGAAGCAAAAGTAAGCAAAAGTTAACAAAAAATAATTTATAAGAAAACAATAATACAAAAACTAAAGTAAACTAGTGGACCAGTGCGAGAAATCTCGCATTTAGAAACCCTACAACCGTTTACGGTTTGCGAATGAAAAGAACGAGAACGTAAGTATAGGTAATAATGTTTTATCGTAATAACTGCTCATATGCACTTTTTTAAAATTATTTATACTGATGAACAAAGTTCAGTTGATAAGCCTTCGATCAGTGTTAGAATCATTGAAATCGGTGCTGAAATAAACTCTCAGGAGGAATCACAAGCTCTTGCGCTAGCGATTTAATTATATAGAAGATAAGTAGAGTTCATTAGGAAAAACGAAAAATAAATAACAATTCATAAAATGTTTCGTTTTTCTTGTTAACTGAATTTTTGCTTGCAACACGGAAAATAGAGTCTTTTCCGGTTAATCGAATTTCAATAGGAAAGCAACTTTTTTTTAAACTTCCCGGTTGATTGGGCTTACCGGTTAACCCTTAGCGGCCCAGTTTTTTATTTTCTAATGAAATAAATTACTTGAAGCTAACATAGCATCTAAAGTGATTCTGCGTACTTAATAATGTATTTCGTTGCGTTGTTTACCTGTGGGGGCGGATATTGTGGTATATATCAAATTCGATCAGACGGGCGCTAGGGCTACATTCAGAGCTTAAATACGAGATGTAAGGTTTATTACGAAAGAAAAAATATTTGTGAAAATGAAAACATAGTATTTAGTATATTTTTGAAACCGGATTCATAAAATTAACTCAAATTACATTTTAAAGCAATTTCTGGTCTTTGTCAAATCTGCTTATATGACACGAACAACTTTCAAATTGTTGGCATTATTTGAATTTTAACATGAAATTGCATAGTCTTAGGCACATTTATATTGAAGAGGCTTGTATTAAATATGATACAATGGCCAATTATGATAAAATATGAAGTTTTTCGAATTTACAGCATTTTTACTAATATGTAAAAGATGCGGGGTTTCGTTTATAACTGGCTAGCTTCTTATTTAAAAGATAGAAAGCAAAAGGTTAAAATAAATGGTCCCTCTAGCGAATTTCGCAACATAATTATTGGTGTTCCGCAAGGTTCTGTACTGGGTCCATTGCTGTTCTTGATTTTCATCAATTCAATATTCAAACAGAATTTTAAGGGCTTAATTACAGCTTTTGCTGATGATAAGGCCTTCTCATACAGTTGCAGCTCCCTGCTCAGCCTAATTTCGGACATCAACTCAGACTTGGACATTCTAAGGCGCTGGTTTGCCATCCATAGAATGGTCTTAAGGGACAAAACCAAACTTATGTACTTTAGTCTTACAGAGTCCCATACTATAGATGATTGTTATTTATTTTATCATTCTCCTGATTGTATAAAATTCAAATTCAATTTAAGTGATAGTAATTCATTTGATTCTAATGCACCCTGCTCGGCTCATTGCTTTCAGGTGAATTTTGTCCACTCCTTCAAATACCTTGGAATAATACTCGACAGTAAAATGAACTGGTCCGATCACACCAGCGCACTGAAAAAGTACTTATTATGTTGCTCTAGGCAATTTTATAATCTAAGCTTGTATTGCTCACAAAAATTATTAGCTATGATCTACTATGGTATTGTTCACTCAAAGCTTCAGTATGGGATAACTTGTTGGGGTGGGACTTATATGAACAAGATTAATCCAATTCTTATTTCCCAAAAACATATTGTGCGTATTATCTGTAAGAAACATCGCTTCCATAGCAGCTTCATATTGTTTCAGGAGCTAAAAGTTCTACCTCTAAGGCATCTCTATTACTTTAAAGTTCTTAAAATATTTTTTATTAGGAGTGGTTACCTTTCAGTTAGAACAAACTCGGTGCATAATCTGCGAGTGAACTCCAACATTCTGGTTAATATCCCTGCTTACAATAAAATACATTTTAAAAAATTCTCCTTTACTGTAGTAGCCCCCTCAATTTTTAACAAATTACCTTTCTCTATCAGAAGTCTAAGAAAATTGCCACCTTTCCTACACAAAATAAAATCCTGGCTTTTTAATCACGATCACAATCAAATTGAACACATATTATCCTCAATCAGCTAAAAAAAAAAAAAAAAAAAAAAAAAAAAAAAAAAAAAATAATAATAATAAAATCTTCACCCTGCACACAACTACGTTTGAATTCTTGTTTTTGATGGGACACTTGCCACTAGCTCTTGCTTTCAGCTTAGCTAAAGAGTGTCTCAGACCTAATTTTGCTGGGTTTTTAAATATGATTTATTTTGAAGAACACTGTAAATTTTTGTATTAGTATAATTTTATTGTAATACACTAATGGTTTTCTGTTAATTATAACGCTAATTATTTCTATGATTTTTGTAACTCATTAATGTTTTTCTCTGAATTGTTCTAATCACATTTTATAAATTGTATACCTAGCAAGATGAATTAATAAATACAATACAATACAATATCAAATTTGATACATTGGGCCGTTACCGGTTAATTGGTTGTTAAAATTGCTAACAATGTGGTAGATACTTTGCTATAAGCTGGTATTTACTCAAAAATTTAAATCATTTTTCTATATTTCCCAGACAATTCTTGATTTGATGATCTAAGCGCCTATGGCCCCGATAGCTGCATGGCTATCTGACGACTTTGTAGCTATGTCACGTCATCTGTCAATAGCGCAGATTTCGGCTTGAAAGATGTTTGTGTTTGATCTCCTGCACCCGTTCCTTCCTCAGTTTCATTATTCAGTAGATTCCAGATTCGTTCCTCCAATTTTTCTTATTACTGATTATGATGTGGACGTTTTATTCCGATAGTTAAGTAAAGATGTCAAGAAGGTGTTCTTAATCAGACATCAGATGTATTAGCTATCTAAAATAAAAGTTAAAATAGAGCAGAAATGCTTCATTTCAAATGTCATTAAGAAATTTTGCTTTAAAACTGATTTCTGTCTTAAAGATCACGTTAAGATTATGTTAATGTCAGTAATTTTATTTTACTAAGGGGAATACAACTCGTGGCCTACATGAAGAGGAGAGTCTTCTCCTTACCCTCTCAAACCAACCAATCAACCAACCAAAGTTTAGTTTAGTGCTACCCCATAGAAACAATGTCTTATGAGGTACATAACATACTAAGGCCAACTCTGACATCGAAAAGATCAAAGTGCTTACAGCAATCCCGGGACTCAGATGGCTTTTTTCCTGAATCTTTGGGAAACAATCGTTCGACTTAAACTGTGTCAATATATCCTCCATAAGAATTGTTTTTATCACCTTCCTTCTGTTCTAGAATGCATGGATGAATGCATTCAACACAATACACATTGTTTAAATTACGCAACATTATTCATATTTCTGTGGCTTTAACTATAGCAAATATAGCTACATGTGGCATTATATAAATTGAAAACCAAAGGATATTATTGCAAAAGCATCCTGGCATCTAATAATGAACCGGAAATTGCATCAGAATGGCTATGATAGAAATAATTCGACATTTACCACAGCAAGGAGATGTATTTTATTCCTCTTGTCTAGAGACAATTAGAGAAACATGCTATGCACAAGTAAGTCTCCCCTACCCGCACCACACTTACATTGTACTCGAACATATCAAATCTCGCATGAAGAACATCTTAAAACGACCCCAAGTAGAGTTTGACAAATGAAAGTCATTCCAAGGTACACAATGTACGCTTGTTTGCACACATTTACACATGTTCTAAGGTTACGATACGATACGATACGATACACTCATGTCAATCTCAAATCGTTTCCTATCCACTTACACCGAACTCTCAATTATGCACGGAACTCAACAGTTTACTCAGACCTTATAGTTAAATCACCTGGAAAATGCTTCTGTTAAACAATCATTAGGGCAGTGTAAATAGGACCTAACTACACATCGACATAATCCTCTGCTCTCATCTAGCAGAATGAACACATTGTACAAGTGAGTGAAAGTGGGATTCTGATGGAGGTGGAGATGGAGATCCACTAAAGACTGACAATGCTCAATAATTAAAGATGTATCTGCTATTCGCAAATGTGGAGCAAAATAATCCCCAGAATGTAGCCACAAATAGTACGCCCAACCATTTGGTCTTGGAATCCAAGGCAAACCGATTGTGCTTGTGGACGTTGCCAGGATAAAAGATGAACTCGTTGCATTTGCAACAGTAAACAGCAAACAGCAGCAATCAACTCCTGGTGGGTTGCTATTGCTACTACCAGGATCTTAGAATGGGAGTTTCTCTCTTTTCTCAATATCTTCAGCTCAAAGGATATCAATAGCGATGGTGACTGTGGATGGAACATGAAAGACTGAATGCTGTAACTGCTACACTAGAGCACTGCTGGCTTCTTCTGCTTCTTGCTATTCCTCCCTGATAATGATCGAAAGAATATGGATTTCATGGTAAAGAACATCTCTGGGATTTGCGTTGAAAGACAAGTCCCTGTGTGTTTGGTGCTTGGTGTTTGCTGATGCCACCCATGTCTTCCCATATCTTCTACATGTAGATATGTAGCGGTGTATCTATGTACATTTGGAGTTGAAATACTATGGAAAAGATTGTTTATTGAGGTCACGTCTTTATTGTATCGGATGTAATAATGAATGGCCTGAGGCAAGCGAGAAATGATTTCTCTTAACATGGAGTCAATACTCGTACATGTGTGCGCTGATCCTTGTACGTTTCAAGTTGAAATCTCAACTTTATATGGATTAAGTTGGTCGAAATACTTTATATACATACATATGTATGTGTGTATGGTGTGGGACTGCTGCTACTGTTACTGATGATGATGATGGTGATGCTGTGTGGTGGTCGGAGCTCAAGTATTGGATTGGAACTTTATGAAGTATTGTGTGAAAGTTTCATTAGCCACAATGTGCATACATTTAGAAAACTCAATGCTGGGATACGCGGAGCCATTTGTATTTCTGGGTGGCAAGGGGCGATAAAGTTTTCCATTGAAATGGATTTTCGCACTTTATGAAGTGGTACAGTTAAGAATTCCAGAAAAGTTTTCTATGACAAGACTACGAGATAAAGTCGCCTATAAGATATTGTTAGCTCTAAGACTGGTATTGAATTGTACTTTAAATAGTTGATCTGCCAAGAGGAGGGCTACTGTATACACGCTAGTGTACAATGTACCAACAGTTATTTGCCCATGAATAGAGCCACCATAAGTTCTCAAATACTTCGTAAAGTACACATAGTTGGTCTTTAAAAATAAAACAAGAGGCGTTTAGTGGATAGATGCAGGATATTGAAGGGCGATGGTACTAGGAAATATAACTGGTCAACCAATTTCTACATCAATCTGAGTTATATGAAAGTCTAGAGAATCATGAATTTACCAATACCATTAAATGGTACAGGAAAGGCTGAAGAACTAAGGGAGGAATCCACCAGCATCATTCAAATCAAAATCTGTGCTATTGAGAGGTGTGTCAATCGGAGTCCAAGTTGTCAAATCTAGAATTGTCTGGGAATGCCTATACATAAACCTAAAAGACTTGGCGAAGGATACAACGTCACCATCTACTGGATACATGTATTAAATGTAACGAAGAAGTTTACAAACTGGCCAGGAAAGGGACTTTTATGCCCTTTGTGGGTCCATTCCGCGGTATAGGGGAACATACCATAAAAGAGGCACTCTGAACACTTGAGCAGGCTAGCAGGACTAACTCCTGCTATAAACCCCATAGGATCTCAGATTACGGTTGCAAGGCTTTTTACCCAAGCACAAAGCGTCCTCCTTAGTTTTTATGAATTGTACTCGTTTTTCCTCTATTTACCCATTGACACATTTTCCCAATAAATATAAAGTCATTTTACCCAAGTGTACCATTTTGATTATAATAGAATTATCTTACTCTGATTTTACAAAAAAACAGACCGAACTTGTGCTGAAAATTAAGGAGACCCGCAGGTCGATTTTGGAGTCGCAGTGTCAAAAATGTTTTTTCTGTCTTTCGTAACGATCATTTTGCAAAACAATTTTTAGAATCCGAGCAGTAGAAGTGTACTAAAATTAATTTGAACCTGACTACTCGCTAAATATCAAGCGGCATATGTCCCTTAGCATGGCAACTCTTCAAAGGAAGAATAGAATAGAAAAAATAGGCTCGGAAGCAAAACAGTGAGGTTTCACCTTTATGGCAAGGTTATTAGAAATGAGTTCTCAAAATAAAATGTCGATAGTAAGTCGCAAATATCACAACTGAGGCCTAAATCGACGCAACACACTTTTCGCACTACACTTTTTTTTCAAATCGGTCCGATTTCGCCAAGATTTTTTCTGAACACTTATTATACAGGGTTTTTCAACAGGGACGGGAAAAATCATCTTCAGCGATGAGGCTCATTTCTGGATTGGTCAGGCAGCAATCCACACGTACTCCATGAGTCATCATTGCATCCCGAAAAAATTACGGTTTGGTGTGGTTTATGGGCCGGCGGCGTCATTGGGCCGTACTTCTTCCGTGATGATCAAGACCGGCACGTTACTGTGAATGGGAATCGCTACCGTTCAATGATAACCGAATATTTTTGGCCCCAGTTGGATGATATGGACTTGGAGGGCATGTGGTTCCAACAGGACGGCGCCACAAGCCACACAGCGAATGTCACAATCAATTTATTGGAAACCAAGTTTGGAGAACGTGCTATCTCACGAAATGGTCCAGTCGCTTGGCCGCCTCGGTCGTGCGATTTGACGCCGTTAGACTATTTCCTGTGGGGCTACGTCAAGTCTATGGTCCATGCCAACAAGCCAGCGACGATTTATGCTTGAGAACTGTCGAAAATTTGGTTCAGCGTCTGGACTTCTGCAAGCGTGCCCGTGGTGGCCATGCAAAAGAAATCGAGTTCCATACATAATGGCATCGAACGTACTTTCATAGGAATAAAGAATTTCATTGATATCGAAAACTGTTTTTGTTTTATTTAAAAAAAACTTTTGTAGCGCTCTTATTGAAAAACCCTTTACTTCATAACAAAAAAAACTGATTGAAAAATTTAAAAGAAATATCGAGAAGTTTCTGAAATAAAAAATTGTCTCACAAAAATACTGTTTTGCGAAAACTACTGAAAAAAAATTCAGTCAAACATTTTCCCCAAAGTTCTCCATTATTTTCTTTCACTCAGATGAGATGAGTATTGCCTGAAAATTTTGAAATGAATTGATTCAGTGGTTTCGAAAAAAAGTGTGGTTTTTGAACTCCGAATTCAGGGGGCGATAACTTTTGACACAGTGATGGTAGAGTTTTCAAGGATTGTTCAAGTGTCAATGAAAAGTACGTATGAAAATTTTCAAATAAATTGCGCCAGTCGTTCGGGAGGAAATATAAAAACAGCGCGCGCAGACCGAGTTTCGGGTAGCGGGAGAGAATCGAACTGCGAGTTCCCTTAAGTCCCAGTACACGTATCTAAGGTAGTATACTCAGAGTGTTCATTTTCGTTCAAGTTCGCGCATCTGTCAAAAATTCAAGAAAATGGCCGCCAACTGTGACCCCCGCAAACTTTATTTGCAATTAATTTTGGTTTTTTAATATTTTCAATACTGTTTGATTAACTTTTTTGTCAAAACTTTGAAAAATGCGTTGTGCCGTGGACGAATGTTGTGTGAACAATAATAAAAAGACCTTGGATGAGTAAATATGACCGACTGGAAAAATCCGAACAATAATTCGAAAGAAAAAATTAAAGACAAACAATTAAATCGGTTTTAGGGTCAACGGGGGTAATTGTGAACAGGGGTAATTGTAAACGCACTTAATTCTCAAAAAAACGGTTTTCCATCGAGGCAGGCCATGTCATTATTTGAAAATACGACATATTCCCGTTATGCTGACACGTGGCAGACGTAATCTGTAAATAGGTTAGTTGCAGTTTGATCATTGGCGTGATTTATTATTTTTTCTGTATTTTCAAGTTTTTTGGTGTTGAGTAAAATTGTTTTAAAATATAAAACAGGTGATCAAAGTAGGTAACTGTTTCATTTACAATTACACAGTGAACCACTTTTTTCGGGCCTAAGATTTGAGCATTGATCCTGAGATTACTTACCAAAAATAGAAAATCTGCATCATTCATTTTGCCAGATTGGCTGCCTAACGTATTTTATAGCCCCATGAATATTTTGGCTAAGACCTTATTTTGAGCACTTTCTCATGACTATATCTTTATTAGCCGCTCAATGCTCAAATCTTAGGCCCGAGACGATGACCTGAAAAATGGCACACAGTGTTATGTTAAATATAAGTTTTAATGCATGTGATGAGTTTTATTTAATTTTTTGTTACAAATTATAAAAGTTATTAGCTATTTACAATTACCCCATTTTTTTTACATCATGGGTAAATGTGAACACCGAAATGGGGTAAAAGTAAACACTTTGGGGTAATTGTAAACATGCGTTTTAAATGAACTAAGCCTTGATCTAATATAATTTTAATTCAAAAAGATGCCACGTATTTATAAACGAAAAACGACACCTCCATCTTATACATCAGAAGATATCTTATATGCAGTGGAAGACGTCAACAACAAAAATAAGCCATACCGACAAGCCGAAGAAATATACGGGCTCCCATAGTCAGTTATTTTTAATCGAATTGGTGGTAGAAAAAATACTTATTTTTAAAGAACTTTTCCAAAATATCTTCGGTCTACAAAATTCATCTCCGTCATCTATTTAGTTCGCTTTAACCCCAAATGTTTTTATTATGCAGCCTTAAGAGGCTGGGTTCCTTATTTTCATTTACCCCATTTTTCTCTTTTTCTTACAAAAAGGCGGGGGTAAATGTAAACATCAATTTTTACAAAAACCAATAAACTTACACACTTACAATTATTTTTTTCTAAAAGATGAAAAAAATCAAATGTAAGCTCAACCAACATCAATTTCCAATATCGAATAGTTAACCTGGATGAAACACTATAAATTTAGAAAATGTTGACCCTATAAAGAAAAACCTATGTTATTTTATTAAGAAATGATAAGAAAAACTACGGCCGAGTTTTCTCGTCCGATGTAAAAAGTGCCAATCTTGAAACATTAGCTTTGTTCAATGGGGCTGTTCCGAACAGCTCAGAATATAAAAATATCAGATTTTCGTGTTCCATATGAGAAAAATATCTGTCTAAAACTGCGTGAGTTGCTCGCCCGTGAACACATTTTCAAAACTCATATTCACGGTATGTGTACAACAATTTGAATTCACGCGATTCCGCAACACGCTGTGAGTTTAAGTGAGGTGAGTGAGTAATTTCGTTTAGGAGAGACTGAAGTGAAATTAGTTTGGTATTTGTTTTTTAAATTTTCATTGAGAATTTTGCAAAAAAAAAAAAAAATAAAAAATTACAGTTGGTACTTTCCGTTCTCACAGCCAAAACAGAATGAATAAAATTCTTCACCTGTTTACAAGAACTTTGTCAAAAAAAAAACTCACTCTCACGCTTGCGGAATCGAAACAAGGCAGTGTACACATTTTTTCGTGCACACAGCAAAATTCACGGTTGCGAAATCGGGCCCCTGATCAGCTTTTTGTTCAATGACTCCGCTCTGGACGGTTTTTCTGCACCTACTCTTGGTGTAGAACAGATTAGTCAAAATCAGTGGTGTTTGCATATTGTTTGCATATTTGACTCGTAGTGAAAAGTAGATCGACAAATTTCAAGTTTACCAAATGGAAGAAATCGAAATTCAATCGGGAAAGGGACGATCAGCTGTTGTGAGACACTCCCCAACACACGCCCTAATTTGGAAAACAGTCAGTACAATAATCGACAATAAAGTTCTCATTTTTGACAACTAGCATATGGCTGTAATTTTCTTTCCTAACTTGAACTTTCGCATTGAAGAAAGTCTCACAGCATATACATATAATTGGAAAGTGAAAATACAGAAAAGAAACTGAGTTTCTCTGCCGTTTAGTAAATTGTAAAAGCAAATAAGCTTTATCTTATTTTATTGTTCTGTGTCCTCTTTTTTAAGGTAAGCGGTGTCCTCTAAGCTCATTACTTTGAACACCCTTTGTCCTATGTTAGCTTAGGCTTAGACCATCCTTGCAACCATATGTTAGAGAGGCGAAGAAACTTCTTGAACGGACAATTACAATTACAGGAACGGACCTCTGCAGATTTTGCAATGATACCAGTGAAAATCAGTAGCACATACTGGATGAAAGTGGGGTACTTATACTAACCCAGAAAAGGTTCAAATGCTAATACCCAAGATACCCAACAACAATTGGCTATAGCTACGTCCTTGGTAAAAGCGACAAATGCCTCAACGTGCGTGTATACATGCATTCAGTTTATGTTTTATCTGCCCCCATCTGTTGGATTATTTCAAGAATTGTATTTAATACACGTACTACGACGAGTCAAGAAACGAACCAACAAATTCTCAAGTTCCGCTTTATAGCAACTAAAAAACTTTTAAGAACTGCTAACATAAACTGAAACTTTTTTGTAGACATCTTCCTGACGTGCCCGCACTCCGAATGGCAGCTAAAGCCACTTAAAACTTCGCTACGTTAGAGTTGAGTTAGCAAATTACCAACCCTTGATTTTCGAAATTGATTACGAATATATTTCATTGTGGAACAACCAGAGAAAGCTCATTTATGACAGTTAAAACGAATCCGAAAATAAAGGGAAATTTATAAAATTGATGTAAGCGCCATCTAGCTCTGATACTTTCCTTTAATTTCTAAAAAGGTACAACCTTTTTTGTCTTTGCTTTGTAATTCGAAAGTCTAGACTTTTATACTTAAAGCTTTCGCAAAAAGCGTCGTTTAAGTTGTAAAGTAAAGAATAAATGCTTTGAAAGTTTGTTCGTTTGTTGAAATAGGATATGAAGGAGAACTTTTTCCTAATATGTTGTAAAATTGTATCGCAAATGAATTTACTAGTCGTGTGCGCTGTGGCTTCGTCCTTTTAGTTGAGGATATTTTAAGATGGACAACTAATTTTTGAATTTTTCAATGATTCATAGGGACGAAGTATGAAGGTCAGTCTCCAAAGTACCGTTAGGCTATAACTAGAGTTATAAACAGAAACATTTTTTTTTAAGTTTTTTTTATTTTACTATGATATTTTTTGCTTTCGAATACATAAGCATTTAATTAAATTTAGGATCGAAACTGTGTAAAAATACCAATTTAGTTTGTTAGTACCGAAATCGACTAAAATTAATTTCTTCAAATTCTAATATGCTGTCAGAAAAACCGTTATATCTGTGGCTAAAATAAGGTACACATACATAAAAAACAAATTCCATTGAGGTTATATGATACTTAAAAGTCTTGTTTGGTCTAAGTATCTAAATATGTTCCTATAGGGATTTCATTTAAAGTTAAACATGCTGGTACCGTCGGTCAACAAAGGGTTAAATATCACATGTAGCCATGTAGATTGGTAGCGACCAGCACTTACTTTCCTTATTATAGAACAGATTACATTTACATGGGGAAGTCCTAGGGTGACAAGCCTTGCAGGGAATCAGTTATTTCCGTGCTGAATGATAACTGCTGTAAACATTAAACACGATTACCTCAAAATTAATATATTTTTTTAATTTCCCATTTGACCCGCAAAGTCGAAATTCAGCTTTTTAAGTTCTGGTCTGTGTTTGGGCCACTAATTGTTACAAATGCTCCGAATTTCAATAGTCTATGTCTGCATCAAATAGTCTCTGAGAAAAAGGGCTGTGACAGACAGGCAGACAGACAGATACCGAACTGATTTCATTAGTTTTCCGTTTTTAGGTACGGGTATTTGCACAAATTTTGCATTTTGTATAATTTTTTTGCGATTTTGGATTTTCGGGATTTTGGATTTTCAGAATTTTGGGTTTTTGGGATCTCGGTTTTCGAGATTGTGACCCCAACCCAAAAAGTACTTACCCAACAATCTTAAAAGTAATTCAAAGAATCCAAATTTTTAACATCGGGAGCCTTGCCTCTAATTCTACGTACTTGAATTCCACTCTTAGCTGACCTCTGTGTGAATTTGAATCTTTAGAAGCCTTAAGTGTTATTTGTAACTTGAAGGCAGGTCCACTTTGTCCATGTATGATGCATTTATTAGCCTTGATACGTTAGTTCCGACGGTTAAATAGAGTGTGCAATATGTTCGTATACCTTCGGGTATGACTTACATCGGCCATTAGTTGATGCCATAGAATAAACTACAATTCTAAAACTTTTGCACACTTCAGCTCAGTGCAGTGGTTTTGACCAACAAAAAAGACATAGGGTGAGTGTGGGTATTGTGGGTTTACATTTTTATTTAAAGGACAAGTTGCTTTCTAGTTATACAAGTTTAATTCACAAGTTTGTATACTCTAACAGTCTAACCATTACCATACGAAGCGCAAATTAAAGAGAATCTCATTTGTACATATGTATGACTGTTAGTAAATTTGCAGAGGATAGAGACTGCTAACACTAATTAAAAGTCAAATGGCGAGTTGTCTGGTGTTGTCTGCCCAAATGCAGTTGACATGCATTAGAGTCAAACTGTCAGTAGTCTTCGTATCCGTATCCGTATCTCTATAGAGACAGAAACATTTTGTGAGTATGTACGGTTACAATTTGTAACTCGCCCTATTTCCATGTGACCTTATTCCATGGCACTACGTAATGTGGTGAAATATTTCGGACAATATTTGCGTTCAAATTAAAATGTGCAATGTTATGTAACTGTATACACCCGATGAAATTCCTTCCACCTCCATCGAATCGAAATCGAATTAAATAATAATTGTTTTTGCATTGATTTGAATATTGGAGAATATTGGAGGTCTTCAAAATCAATCTAAGTAATATTAATAATTTAATGCATCTTCCATGTGTTTGATTTGTAAACAATCCTAAAGTAAAGCATGCTTCATGTTGATAATATGATATATCCATAGTGCATACCGATATACGAATACAAAGGTTAGGTACATATGTATATTTGTACGAAATGATTTAGTATATTTTGTACTAATTGATATTGTGTAAAACTTTAATAATTGTATACTATTTGAATGTATTTGAATTGATGACCTACATGCATGGTCTATACGAGGCCAAACGCAAAATAGTTGGTCTACCAAGCAATTGATATTTACATGGGCTGATCGTTGTAAATTTTGAACAAATAACGCATTAATATAAGGTTGAATTGTTTTTTAATTAAAGTAAGCGAAGTAAAGTAAATATATTCATGATAAGGAGAAGAGTGATCTAATGGAAAATTCATGTTTTTAATTATTTTCCTCAGCGCAAAATATTTGGTGTAGGCTCTAGGAGAAGAAGCCAAAATTTACATTACAAACTGTTAGAGTTGAAGAACTATTTTCCGGATAAAGACACCCTTAAATAATTCAAAATTTCTAGCGTAAACGGCCATTACCTGGCGGTAAAAGAAAAGCGTTATCAACATAAACATTGTACAAAACTGATTTCATTGCAGTAAGTATTTGTGTAAATACTTTCATAACTCATTTGCATGTGTATTTTCCAGCATGCTACGATAGTTCTTAAAAAGATCAGAATGATATTGCTAATATTTAAACAATAACTAAACTCCAGGCAAATGCTAACTAGGACTAAGAAACTTATGTATAAAACCCTGAAAAGACCCATTCTCATGTGTACAGTTTTTTTTATTCACTGTAGTCTAGAAAATGGCAATCTATGTAGGTACGAAAGGGAAATATAAAGATTTTGTTGTGATAAGTTAAAAAAAGACATTAAGAATGTGAGCAATCATACACCGAAAAATTAAGTGGGCATTATATTGCAATGAATTTCCCTACCTAAGCGTTGACACATTTAAATGTTTTCTTTTTTTTTTCTTTGGGTAAAGTCAGGTATATATTTACATATGTAGAGGGTCTTTCATTAAGGACTTGACAACTTATTTTTTTTAAATAAAATGCAAGCTACTTGAAATATCTTAAGAAAAAAGTTTATTGGCTTGAATTACTATCAAAACATTTATGAATGGACATCGACTTCGTTCATATATCCACCACGGGAACGTACGTAGCGGTCGATTTCCGGTCGATACGTTGAACCCAATTTTCGATGACTCGGCCGCACATTTCGACCGATACGGCCGCTATTTCTCGTTCAATACTGGCTCTGAGCTCCTCTAAGGTCGCCGGCTTGTTGGCATAGAGTATCGACCAATGATTTAATGTAGCCCCATAAAAGAAAAGTCTAGACCTAGAGGCGTTAAATCAATCAAACATTGACTTTTTGCAGATGAAGTGCTGTTTTATGAACAGTAATGCATGCACAGTAATGCATATTTTGCTTATTGACGAATCCGTTTAACCAAAAATGCGCTTCATCGCTGAAGATGATTTTGCGATGAAATTCTTAATTTTCTTCCATCATGTCCAGAGCCCAATTCGAGAACGTACGTCGCTTCGTATGATCGAGTGGCTTTAGTTCTTGAGTCAGCTTGATCTTGTAAGATTCTAGGCCAAGATCCTCATGCAAAATTAGCCGTTATGTGGTCTGGGAGAGGCCCAATTCTTGAGAACGCCGTGAAATTTGACTGATTTGGCTAGTTTGAGACGGACGGCAGCAATATTCTCCACACTTCGGGAAAAACGTAGTCTCACTGGCACGGCAACACCAAGCAGCGAATATTCTGACTCGAATTTTTTCACTAGACTATGAATTGCTTGTCTATTGGGACGAGAATTACGGCCGAAAATTTGGCGAAAGACCCTTTACCATACATATGCAAACTCCTCTACAGTCACTAGATGTTAACCCTATTGAACATCTTTGGGATATCTTTGAAAAAAAAAAATCAGAACCAGGCGTATTTCCAATAAAAAAGGACTTTAGAACCGCCCCTTATGAAGAATGAGCTACTATTTCATCAAACATCACGACAAACTTGGTTGGTTGAATTCTAAGAAGATTGGAAACAATTATTAATCGTAAGGGGGAATCCACAAAGTATTAATTTCATTTCATTATTATTTGTTTAGTTAGTTTTTATTGACTAGACCTAAGTGACGAATATTTTTTCGGTACTGAATCGATATCTGAATTTTGTTTTTTCCTATTTTCTTTTTCTATCAGTTAAGAATTCCGTAATTCTTAGTTTAAATTTAAACCATTATAATTGAAGAAAAAAATATATGCAAAATAAATGTTTTGTATTTATGTCAAATATGAAAAAAATCATCGTTGTTGCAATTCGGTGAAGCAGACGAATACGTGCATTAAAACCCACAATTTCTTTTGCCACTTCAAATTATTATTTGAATAAAAAGAAATTTTTAATATATATTGACGTATTAAAAATGTCTTTTTATTTAAATAATTATTTTATACTTTTAAATCCGTCTTAAAAACGCGCTATTTTAAAAATGTATTTTCATAAAAAAAAAATTTTATAATTAGCATCTTATTCACTCCTGTCTCGTTAAAACTCACAAATTAAAATACAAAATCTGAAAAATAAAATTGCCCTTTGTCCAATTATTTTAGAAATGACATTCTTCCTAGAATGATGTAAAAATGACAGTGTGTAGCTTAGAATGAAAAAAGGCTATTAAAGTGATGGCGAGAATGATGAGGATTGTTTTTTGTGGATTTTGCCGGAATGACGGAGAATGACGCATTAATGATACTGTGTAGGCAAACATTTTTCGAAAAAATGTCATTCCTGGAATAGTGTATAGCGTAGAATGAAATGACAGCCTAGCAATGATATCTCCAAAATGCTAGTGTTTCTAAAGCGGAGCGCGCCATCTATAAGACGATTGGAAAGAATACATTTTGCTCTAACTCCAAAATGTCTTTCATGATAAAAACTTCAAGAACCGTTCTACTTGAAATTTGGCGTAATTACACATTACGGTGATCCACATATTTGGGACTACGTATCAGTTAAAAAATATTGTGAAACAACTGTAGATACAGGGTGGCAAAATGTAAAGTTGAAAAAATATCTCATATTTCCTTAATACTGATGCAAAAAAATGCAACTAAAAATGTAGAGATACTCTTTTAGTTTCAAAAGTATCTGGTCACCCTAGACACGTGGGCGCTATTCCGGTAGTGGTTGTGGCATACAATAAAAGTAACTTGTACTTGACAACTGTTGTGGTTAACCTTCCTAGACATTATAGAGAACTGAACTACTCAATATTCCTCTTCCTCGTAAAACGACACATGCACGAGTAACTTGACTTCCGATACTACCAAGGATAAAATGATAGAATCGATGTTGATCATATGTAAATACAACTTATTCTTAATTTTTTTATCTATATCAAAAGTGTAAAGTATCTTAGGTGATGCTTTGTTTCGTACATATATACAACCAGAACATGCTCAGAATGCCTTTATAAACCTGTAAGGTGCAAACATAAAGAGTATGTGTAGAGCTAAAACATATCCAGCTATTCTTATCCATATCCCTTTAAAGAACCAGCAACATACAATTCAAAACATCTAAGTTGCCATATCTTCTTCAAGAGAGAATATACATTATGTATACTTCTGTGGAGTTTTCAACCTAAGAATTCTCTGTTCACTGAGAGGCTATTGACCTTCTGTTCAATTTCAGTTGTTGAAATGAGGAAACGTGTCAACATGATGCTGATCCAAAATTCATCAGAAAACTTCCCCTTTATCAACAATTTCCCGTTTTTCCCCACATCACTCTAAATCCACTATTCACCGAGTAACCGCGCATATGCAGAAAATAACCCATTTCCCACCATAATCGGAAAAGCCATCCACAATTAATTTCACAATTCAACAAGAGAGGCAGGTCGTAGCCATAGTCGTAGGTACTCGTATTCACCGCCACTTCAAAGTGTGATGGTAGACCTTTCATCAAATGATGACCCGGTCCAATGAATAGTCCGCCTTCTGGATGACTTCAATTGCTTTCCACCGCTTTTCTGCAAACCACTTAACGGCTTTTTTGTGATCTTCAACTAGTTGCCTGTCATTCAATGTCCCACTAAAAACAGCCGCCGACTTTTCCTGTCAAGGATATCTAACCATTAATCTACTGCCCTTCGCTCTTTATGTCACCCACAATGCGTGGTTTTTTCCTGCACACGCTCCTTGATCTTGAGGTGGCCGACCACAGCGACGTAGACGAAAAAAAATTACCTTCACAGGCATATAAATTCTCAGTATACTCGTACACCCTCAGACGAGCAGAATATAAGAGGCAAGGATGTAAGAGCGGATATGCCATTAAAATGTCCTAGTGCAACAAGCAACCCGCTGTGTGTACATACGGAGCACTGCATAAAATGTGTCAAGTGATACACTAAGAGAACTGAGGTGTGAGGAAGGAAGCATGTGTGTACAGTGATAAGTGCTAGAAATATCCTTGACGAAAAAACAGCCTAAGAAAATGCACTGGGGCGTCGGGAAACATGCTTCGTCCTTGACTTAGAAGAAGCCATTCAAACCATGGCTAGGTGTCCTTTCAGGGGATAAATTGCAATGCTGCTGGAGGACAAAGTTGCCCGCAAATCAGACTTTGTTTTTTTGTTGTGTCCATAAAATTTATTACTTTGTTCCTGTGGTACGTCGGTATGCCGGAGATTTTTTACGACATGCTTACACACATATGTATAGACACGTGTGTGTTGAATTATTTTTGTCGATTTTATATCCTGACTGGTGCTGCTTTGCCATCTAGCTCCCAGCCACCAGCACATATTTTCTTCATTGACAGGAGTTTGCCATTCGCTTTGTCGCTGCTCGCTTTTTTATGACTTTTAATGTGCATTCCGTGAGCTCATTGCCAGAGTCAGCACTGGCAAGGAGCATCGCACATCCTGTCACATTACGGCAATGTACTACATGTATGTGCACAGCAAATTCATAAGAAAATTGTCGTCGTCAAATGGAATTCTTGACTTCTCGACAAGCATTTTACGCGCAACGAACATTGTTGTAAGACTCACTCACTCATGCTCTCTCACTCACTCTTTCAAACGGTACCCAAGATCTAAAAATGCATTTTTACAAGACAGACACGCTTCCACTTTTTGTTCGTGATACTGGGTGCTGTCAGTGTTGGCGACAGTAATTTAATGATAGTCGGAAGTTGATTGTTACACTCTCCGAACTGTCATAAATGTCATATTTCTGGAAACGTGCTTTGCCAACGCTGCCAATTCGTTTTTAAAATGGTTGTAAACGGGAACTCAATTCATAGTTTCGTTCGCTTTAGATTGGATGTCTTTGTTCCTCACTTTGTGCGCGATTGGTATTGCCTGCGGACGAGGGAATTATTGTCGTTGGCTTTTTAATGTTGGCAATAAACTTGCCCGCTTTGTTGGGTTTACTTTTGATTCTTTAAGAAAATACTCGTATTACTGACTTAAAAGTTACTTTTCGGATATAAAAATGTAAGGAGTGTTTTGGGGTTTTCGACATATTATAAAGTAAAATTTGCAAGTTGTAAAAAAGTAAAGTAAGTGGAAAATTAAACTACGAGAGTATGCGATTTTCTTACATACTTAGGCGGTTAGTATTGCAAGTAGCAATGGCATGTTAAATATCCATAAGTGACAATCAAAAATATAGTCTTGTCTTAAAGACAGAACTAAGGCCATAAAACTAAAAATACATTGACTGAAATATGACAGCAATTGTTTCACTTACGAGTAATCTTCTTGTTTTGAAAACCAAGGAAACTGGACTCGTAGAAACTAATAAATTTGTCAAACAAGCAACAATGACCAAGGTACAAATCCTTAAACAGTAAAAAAAAGTTCCATCTGTATCAAGTTCCGAGATAATGTCTTTGAAGTCTGTGATGTTCAAGTAGTAGGTTTTTTCGAGCACTGATTGAGCACTGTCCTTTTTTTTCCAACTAGACAAAAGAAAGGTTTATGATTTTCACAGGCTGGGGTTTTTTGTTTGTTTTTTTTGCATGTAAGGATGTCACCTCGTACAGCCTAAACTATGGAACCGATTTCAAAAAATGACGTGTCGTTGGATTCGTCTTGATCCGCAAAGTGGCTATGTGACGTCACAGAAAAATTCAATATGGCGAACGCACCAAGCAAGATAGCGGATTACCCTTTTTTTTCTTATTCCTTTAAACCTCCTTAAAAATTCTATCAAGTGAAAGGGCTTGGCTAGTAGAATACAATACGCTATAATGTCATTATAAACTCAATATGACGGACGCCCACGAGATGACGGATTACCGATATCTTTACTACCTCCTTAATATGGGTATCAATTGAAAGAGTTTGACAAATAGAATACGACGTTGCTTACCTACAAACTAACAGTCTACATGTTTTCTGAAACTAAAAAGTTGTAAATAAAAAAAATTAAGCTAAAAAAACTAAAACCCGACTACGGGAAAAACTAGCCAAAAAGTACGAAACAAGATGAAACTTAACGATGATGTTCAGAGTAGGGATGGAACAATTCCGATTCCGATACCGATATATCAACCGATATATCGCCGATTATTTACCAGGCGATATCAGACAGTTTAAAGAGCGGACAAAGCGACGCACGTGGCAACACGAGAGTTTTTGTTGAGCATTGTATTTTCGCGTTTGGTTCACCTCGCCGCGCATGACGTTTCGCAATCTCACTTTCACTTGTTCCTAAACAAAAATTCTATAACTTAGCTTACTTGACAATCATTTTTATCTTAATAAATAATATCCTTAAAATTTTAATTTTTATTTATTTATTTTTACACTCAAGGTTGACTTTCTGTTAAGTATAGGTAAGTTATCGTCGCTTTGCCCTATAAATGCGTACTTACATAAACGTTATTATAATATACTCTGAACATCATCGTTCCGTTTCGTCTTGTTTCGTATTTTTTAGCTAGTTTTTCCCGTAGTCGGGTTTCAGTTTTTTCAACTTAATTTCGTATTACATTTCTATTGTACACTTGTCACATGGAGCAGTAGGTACGCGCTTCAATTTAGCAACTAGCCTACAACTATGACTTGCCAAACTAAAAAGTAATCCAAGAAAACTCATTACTTGTGTTCAATCAGCACATAATAGTAGCAACCAAAGACCAACAATTGCTCTAGGAATATATGTCTTCAATTTACCACTCCTCGCATATGTAGGTATGTACATTCCTCCAGATTTTTTTTTAAATATAATTCATTCCACTTCTTGCAGTTTCGAAATTCTATTACCACAGAAGCTATGGTTGGCACGCCATTACCAACACCTTACCAGCTCTAGTTTTGACTGTCAGCCATATACGCATTCATAAAAGTTAAATTGCCAATATCAACGGCAAAAATAGCAACCCACTCAACCCAACGCAACGACCTTATCAAAATATTCAGGATACTGACAAGCAAATTAAGTTGATGGCGTTCTCTGGATATGACGACCGCAATTTTCGGCAATCATCTTTTTGCAGTTTCATTCCTGGAAATTGAATTTGGCCCAAAAGTTAACTCTGCAAAATGTTCCCTTGTGTTGTGCATATGTATGTACCTACATGTACGAGTTTCCATACACTCGTATAAATAGAAAACTAGATTTTGGCTAAATGAATCTTGTTGTCGAATCAATTGGCTTTGTAGATAATTTCCGAAATCACATTTAGGATATATTTCCAATTAGTTTCCATAAAAGCAGCTGTCACATCTGACTCATATCTATCGTATGAAAATGACATAGAAATTGCTTCTGTATTGGATGAAGGGCTTGCCATTGACATTGCCATGCGTTGTAAATGTTTTGTGATCAGATCAGAATGTGCATAGACGATTGAATGATTGACATTGGCAATTTTTAAAGGATAAAGACTTTGTTGTATTTAACTTTTTTATTTATCTGAGGGGAACTTCTTTTCAATCGAATACAGAGGCGGTCCTCAAGCTTTAAAGGTACTGCAATTAAATCGTGATTCACAGTCCAGATACAAACAAAGATGTGTCTTTTTATTGTTGTTCAGTACTATAAACTCAGCATTTTGACACCATCTGTGCAAGTGCTCGTTATACATACATAAGTAAGTGCGTTCAAGAAACGCAGGATTCAACATCACACAGTGTGGTCAATTCAGGCCGTTTAACAAATATTTTGATTTAACCCTTAGACTACATACCTCGTAAGTGAACCTCTTACTACACATGAGCCTGAACTGATTGAGCAATGCATCTGTAGAACAAGATATTACCATGCATTTAAAATGCTGGGACGTACGGGCTCTATAAATAGTGAGCCTTGGACCCTTCAATATGGAGGCAAATTTTGACATATGTGGATTTTTGACCCGTCTTTTTAAGTGAGCACCGTGTGTAGTGGTTAGTCCATTGGACTACTATGCAATGCTGCCCGGGTTCAAACCCAGCCCGGGTCCAACACCTAAAAGTTT
Organism: Brachyopa scutellaris; assembly: GCA_949775065.1. NCBI lineage: Eukaryota > Metazoa > Arthropoda > Insecta > Diptera > Syrphidae > Brachyopa > Brachyopa scutellaris. The sequence continues at coordinate 192,312,824 of OX459112.1, forward strand.
TTTCACGGTGCCATTTCTTTCGAATGTCTGACAAGCAATCAAAGAGTATCATTTGTCAATGAGCTTTTCAACTCGCCGTTCGGAATCGGCACGAAACTGTAGTGTAGGTCCCTTCCATTCGTGCAAAAAATATAACACGACGTCTCCGAATGGCGAATTGTGAAGCTTTAAATGACAAATGATACTCTTGAATGCTTGTCAGACATTCGGAAGAGGTGGGCACTGTGAAAAACTTTTTAGGTGTTTGCGGCGGGATGCGAACTCAAGACCGCTGGCTCAATAGTCCGACGCACTAACCACTTGCGCTACGGTGCCCACGTAAGTAAGTTTTTTAAATTATTTGCGAGTTCGGGACCAATTTTGGTTACAAATAATTTGTTCGTCCATATATTATTCAACCTTTTTATTTTAATTTACGGCAATTTTTTCTTTAATTGAAACAAATTCTTAAAGATATTATTGAATTCTTGTTAGATATTATTGAACACGATTATATCACGATTGAAGCCCAATGTTTGTCTCTGAGTGTGTACTAGGGTTTCCAACCATCCTCTTTTTGGGAGGACAGTCCTTCTTTTCAACGTTTTGTCCTCTAAGTAAAAATGTCCTCCTTTTGTTCTTGGGATTAAAGACATTTTTCTTGCTATTATTTTTGTTGGACTCATTTTCGATGTTTTGGCTGTTTGCACCCTTTTTGGTAATCATGCACATGCCATTCATCTGTCATTTCTATAATTTGAGCAAGAGTCACTTTTAAATCAAAAATAGAGGTACCTATGTATACAGGGTGGTCCGGTTTGGGATACAGATATTTTGGGAGCTTATTTATTGGTCCATGTTAAGAAAGAAATCGTATGGGCGGGGGTCCATCTTCAACATCCACTGAGCTACAGAGTGTTTAAAAAAGTTCCTTCAGAGAAGTAGGCACCAGCAATTATTAATTTATAACCAGCTGGTCGAGGGGTTCCCAAACTTTTTCAGTTCGCGGCGCACTTACAGGTATAGTATTTTGGCACGGCGCCCTAGTCGAAATATGTGTGCAATGGCACTAGGTACAGAAAATGAAAATGGAATAAAAACAACCACAATTTGAGACTCATATATGTATTTAAATATGTATATTAGAAAAGTAGAAATACCAAAAAAAAAAAAAAAATTACCCCTGTGGTAAATTAATCAATGTCACACATTTTTTCAAAGCGCGGAATAAGGCGCCACCCTCATTTCTTGTTCCACATTGATCTTTGAGAGATATTTGCTCTTAATTACAGCTACAGCCAGCGTTGCCAGGTTTTGGTGGAACAAATTCCCTTTTTTTTGCATGGAAAAAAATGTTTTTTCCCCGATTCGTTTCATTTTCCCCGGTTTTTTCCCCGTTTTTCATTTACTCTCGATTTCGTTAATTTTCCAATAAAACACTACTTTTCATGCAGTCTTATTTTTTCTGTTAGCAACATAACAGAATAATAGCACTTACAGTATATAAAATAACTGAAAAAAACATTTAAGTTGTACATATGTACATACTTCATTCTATAATGGTTCTTTCTCTGATTCCAAATATATATATATTTTTTTGCCTTTTTTGCCTTTTTTGCCTTTTTATACCATTATTGCCTTTTTTCCCGTTGTTTTTCTGCCTTTTTTGCATATTTTGCTTTTTTCTCAAGGTTGTTCGCTAAAAAAATAATGCTCGTATGTATGCATACTGAAACATACTTACATAGTATATACGCATACTTACATTCCTAGATGCATTACAATTTAAAACGTTTAGTCTATGGGGAGAGTCAACATGGAAATATCGTACACTAGCGAATACCCTGCGTGCGTTGCTACGCTTTATAAAATATACATATTAACAGCATTGCCGCCACCAAAAGTGTCCCAGCCCTGCGATCACTGATCTATATATATTTGCATGTACATATGTTTGTACATATCTACCCGCTTTGGTTTGAAAATTTTTATTGCTTGTGTGCATTCATAAATTCAACATTCAACAGTAACGATGGACAATGTGGATGATTGGAGAAATATTTTATATAGCTTCCTGCAAAATTTAGATTTAAAGCTCAGAGGAGTTCAATGAACAAGCTGAATCTTCCCTGCATAGACAAATCTACAACAAGCTCAACTTTTAACTACGATTTGGTGGAGAGGAACTATTTTCGAGATGAAAGCAGTACATCGTGTATCTCAACAATTTTTAAGTCCAGAGGAGAACCACTCCGCCTTAATTTCAAGCCGCATAGAGAAGATCTCCCCATGTACAATATGCTCCCTCTGTAACCATGGGGTGCGAGAACATTTTTTTCCACTTCCTGTCTGTGTATCCAATTCTGACGGATATAAGACAGGTTTACTACGAGGGCGCGGTTATGTCTTCAGAGAGAACCTCGTTCATCCTGAATGGTGGTGAAGGCTGGACCTCATTCATCGCATATTGCAAAGAAGCATTGAGCTACAGAACCAAGATAATTTCAGAAGAATTTTAGTGATATTTTAAATTAAATAGATATGAAATATTTGGTTTTTCGTTTATCCCAACCCATCAATATTTGTGTCTAAAATTGTTTGCACTGACGCACTGTATTCCTGTGATATTTTTAATCTATTAGTTTACTAAATAGTACATATTTATTTATTAAAAATGTCAATGAATAGAAACATTTTTTAATGCAGTTCATTTTCCCCGTTTTGAAATATTTTTCCCCGTTTCCCCTTTTGGGTTGAAAATCCCCGGAAACGGGGAAAAATCCCGCAACCTGGCAACGCTGGCTACAGCTGAAAATCCGGCTTCGCATAAATAGGAGGTAGCAAAGGGAATTAAAATCCTCAAAGCTTTTGAACTGAAAGTTGGATATTCATTTTCACCGTTATTCAAAACACCACCAAATCAGAACAATGGAATTTTGCTTTAAGGCTGTTGTGGCAAGACAGTTTAATGAGACTCTCTACTTCTTGCGAAGTAAACTCTGCTGGAGCTTCAACATGGAAAAGATCTTAAATCCAAGCAAACTGTTGGACATTATCTTCCTCAAAGTATTTTGTAAGCCTTTCAGCGAGCTTCGAAAGGTGTTCCGTTAAAAGGGACAGCAAGTCTTGTGAGAAAATGAGCTCATTCGAGGCCGCATATTATACAATTCCGGGAAACAATCTGGTTCGCCATCCTGATTGAATTTTCTAATCCACAGCTGCAGTTTTTTCCTTAGCACCGCAATCTTTTTCAATAGTTTCAAGATGCGCATGTTATTGCCTTGCAGAGACAAGTTCAAGGCATTCAGTTTATCAAATATATCGCAAATATATGCTGGTTTTAGCAAGAACCCTAATTCGGCGAAGTATTATATCTGGAGTTTGCATGACCTTCCTCTTGCAGAAAAGTGTGGATTTCTTGATATATCTTCAATACACGGGATATGACATTTCTACGTGAAAGCCATCGTGAACTGCAGTAGTATAGCAGGGCCGTGTGTTCAACTCCCATGTCCATTTGAACTATCTTGCTTCTTGCTTCTTTAATAAAAAAGTATAATTGGTCCTTGACTAATGACAAATTTATTAAAATCGAAGTTTTCTTTTATAGTGTCCTAGGTAGCCCTGTTAAAATCGTAATTCTATAACCAGCCAATCAAAAACTTCGTTTCTTTTTCCTCTAGCTAGAGTCCTTTGATGATAGGAAACGTGTTCTTGTTTCTATTCAAGTGTATGCGAGTGTAGGTGGTATTTAATACCAAATGTGTAGTATGATCATACATATACATAGGTATCATTTGTCAGACAGGTAAGTTAAAGTGACAGTTGCTTTTTAATTGAACGTGTTGACAGCTTTAAATACCTAGATATTAAATTGGAACATTCATAAGTTTAGTTAGAAGGACCATACGCACTATTCGAAACGGTATCTAAATGGAGATGTAAGACAATTTTACTGTCTTAGTATTTACTGCAATCTAACAATTTTAAAATTTGTTTATTAGAGAATATTAAAATCGAAACTGCAGTAAGGAATTTCTTGTATAAGAATTACGTATAACGCTATTTGCAGAGCTCCCAGCTTTGAGTTATTCAAATGTCTCAAGATTTCAATTTAAGGGGGTATTCTAGTCTAGCGGTATAAATTTTGGGTGTTTTTTTAAAATTCGATAAAAAAAAAACTAAGTATATTTTTACTAGTCAGTCTTTTAATAGATATTTACTAATATTTAAAAAATTACATGCTGGTAAAGTGGGGCAGTGAAAAATAAGGGTGCGTCCTTGTTGACATGATTCCAACCCTTCTGGTGTGTACGAAAAAAAAAGCAAAAAGATTCTTAATCAGTAAGAATGTCGCTATCGCCTGAGCTACGGAAATAAAAAACAAAATTGTTTTCACAAAATGGCGGCTGTTTGAAAAAAAAAGTGATTTTTTGCCCTTTTTTCAAAGTTTTTAATTTTTTAAAAATAGTAAAAAACAAAATGTTTACATAATTCTAGTTCCTGTGATAGAGGGATGTATGTATAAAGAAAATCCACGCCAAATTTCAAGTTCATCGGTTCATTAGAACTTGAGAAATCATGTCAGACGTGTTGGAAAAAGTAATTTCGAGAAAAACGCGTTTAAAGAAATACGATACAACGACATTCACATAGAGACTTTCTGAGGATTCATGGTGTATAAGAGACTTTCTGTAGGATAATTCAGGAAACGTTTAGATGATACATTTTTGAAGGTCTAATCTTTAAAAATATGAAATAAAAAAAAAACTGTTTTTTTCAAAATTCTAGACTAGAATACCCCCTGAAGGCACCTGTACTGTGAAAAGGTTTTAAAGATATTTTTTTCAAAATTCCGGGTATTATGTTGCCAAAGTTCACAATAGTCATAACTTGCGAGTCAACACCAGAAATTTCGTCACTATATCTACCGACAATCCACAATAAAACCTTTTACACGTTTTTATTATGTCACTGCTCCGTGTTTGTTTAATACATTATCAGATAAACTTAGGTGTGAGAGAGTGAAAACAGTATTCCTAAATGATATTAAAAAATGGCTTTTCTCGTTTAATTATTCTGAAATGAACGCTTTTTGAACACCTATGTAAGTTAAAGCTTATCATATATATTATGTATGATGTAGTATATGTTAGGTACCATTTTCGGCTCTCACACTTAAACAATCTGAACCCTTTACAGCGCAATGATGCAGTAATGCTACAGACCGTTTAAATGCTCAGAAAAACGAAAAAAATGTTTTTAAGTCTATTATTTACTGTCCTATACCGTTCTTTTATATTTAAGTAAGTTTCAGCTGAAAGATAATGCTTTAGGAGCTGGTCTCTGAGTTGCAGTTCACTTGTCGCGAAACTTGTGAAAAAACACATGTGTGAGTATTGGTATGTAATTGAAAAATACTCAAAAGTGATTACCAGTGCATATTTTTGCGTAAAATTTTCTGAAAGTTCGGTGCATTATGCTACAATAAGCAAACCAATTACTAAATAGTCCATACATCATACGGATACGTTATAATACATTGTGACTGAAAGCGCCAAAAACCCTTTTTTAAGTATTTTTTCAAAAAATAAATAAAATTTTGTAATTCTAAAAAACACGTGTTTCATTACATTCGAAAAGCTATCAAATCAACTATTACTTTGATATTTTTACGATCTTGCGCTGTAAAGGGTTAACAAATAAGGTGTCAAAAGAAGGAGAATTTCCTGGAGCAGTGACGAATTGCACATTCACTTTATAAATTTTAACACATTAAAAAACTGTTCCAAACAAATACTCTACGCACATGGGAAACAACTGCTGACAGATGAAAATCATATGTGAAGTTTGTATTTTGGGGGTTGGATTTTCTCTTACAAGAGTTCTCGCATGAGCACATTGGTTGTTTTAAATTGTATTTTTTTTTTTTATCATTCACGCGCGCTAAAGGGGTTATGAATACCCTTAAAATGTCTTGCACAGCGCGGGCCATAGGGAAATTTAGGGAGGATGAAAGAGGAGATACCGATGCGCATTGGTCTTAAATGTTTGTAGATCGTAACGGGAGGGAAAAATCGTGTTTGGTAAAGCGTTCCACATTCGTGTTGAGCGGTTAAAGAAAGAATCTCTATATTTTACTGTACGTCCGAAATTGGGCTTAAGGGTAAACTGATGGGCATTTCTTGCGAGACATGTGTTGCGAGAAAATTGTTGAAGGGGAGGAATGCAACTAGCTATTTCGCTGGAGCACTGTTTGTGGAAAAAGCGATAAAACAGGGAAAGACAGGAAACATTACGACGGTGTTCAAGGGAGTCAATTGACTCAGTGATGTTTCTATCCTATAGGTTTTATCGCGCGCTTTTGTATTCTATCGATCAGGTGCAGTTATGTTTTTGGAGCACCCGACCAGATATGAGCATTGTACTCGAGCTTGGGGCTAATATACGCCTTATAGATTGTAGCTGGGTGAAGAATTTCTTACATCGTTGAAGGAACCCTAGGCATTTCGCGGCGTTTTTGGCGACTTCGAATACGTGGTCATTCCAACGTAGGTTGGCATTGATACACATATCGAGAATGGAAAGCTTTTCGGTTTCAACAATGCAAGAGCCATTCATGGATAATGGCTGATGGGTAAGATTACGCTTTAACGACAGAAGACAGCATTGAGTTTTTGAAGCATTAAATTCCACTCTATTATTTATACCCCATTTGGTTATGCTGTCGAGGTCGGAATTTAATGAGCTTAACATACGTAACCGTTCCAGTTCCACAGCCGAAGAGCAGGGACGTGAATCTGTAAACGAATATGTAAAGCTGATGGTGCTGTCATCAGCGAAGGAATTGGATTAGATGTGGCAGACAAGAGATCATTTATGAAAATAAGAAAGAGTGTCGGAGACAAAACTGAGCCCTGGGGACACCAGCATTTATATGGTGAATTGCAGACTTGAAACCGTCCAACACAACTTGTATTGAACGGCCCGAAAGGTAGTTTCTAATCCATTGAAGAAAATGTTTATCGAAGCCATATGCACGCATTTTCGACAAAAGAGCTTGATGCCAAACTCTGTCAAATGCTTTTGAAATATCAAGTGCAACAATCTTACACTCACCAGAGTGATGAAGAGATTTGTTCCACTTTTCGGTGAGATATGTAATTGAATCGTTTGTTTCCATATTTTACAATTCCATTATTTGGTTCCCTCATCAATAGTTTTGTTTCCATATATATAACTGATAGGTGCATTCACCTCGTGTAATTAATGAGACAATATTGTCATATATATTTAAGTTTCTTGATATGAAAAAAAAAATGAGTTCTTTATAGCCGAGTTACACTGTAACTCTGATTAATTCTAAAATTTACAAATGCAAATTAATGCCCACATGGTCAGGTTTTTTTTTTCCCCATTATAGTTTGAGTCAGATTTGAATTGAACATTGAGCATAAACACATTTAGTAATTAATGCACAATTTACGAGTATGTAATACAATAAACTATTTTCCTATCTCCTTGACTATTCTCGTATATTTTTGTTACAAATTTCACGAGCAGTTCAGTATTACTCCGACTCTTTTAATCGGTGTTCGGTTTACAGTTCGTCGCATCTGTTAATATTTTATTTATTTATTTTTTATTATATGTAAATAATGACCGAAAATCAGCTTGTCGAGGTTCCACAAGATAATTGGCCAGTACTACGAAACCTGTACAAAAATAGAAAGAAGGAAGCATCTTCATGGAACCTGCTACAGAACTACATCGACTGGTTTGCGAAAGATCCGACGATAAGCAATGTGAAAATTTTCTCGCTAAATGGAGACTGGAGTGATGGTACGTTTATTATTCAAGTGAGTATTTGAACGGGTAGATGCGACCAGACTGTTTTGATATTATTATTATTCTATTTTCCATTAGGATGGCAACACTTTCATGTTTAATACCTTGAGTGACAATCAAGATCGACTTTTTAATGCTCTCCTATGCATCGATGATATAAAAGCTCAGTCAACTGCTGATTATAATTCATTAAATGACTTTGTGCATCGTGTCAAGCCAACCGTTGATAGATTTATGGCACCAACTGGTGTAAGTGGTGACGTCACAGTCATTTGGTATCACATACCGAGGGAGGATGCCTTAAACTTTCAGGTTGAGTAGGTGTCATATATGTATACATATTGGAACTTGAACTAATAATAATTATTTACAACCTTGTTAGCACTCCGGAAGGTGTCTCAGTAGCACCACTTACACAAGACGATGTGGAGTGCATTAACAATTCGTGGCCATATCGCAAGGCCGGAACTGAAGCTTTCATAAGCCGATTAATTCGATTCAATCTTCATGTTGGCGTGTTTGATAAGGCTGGAGAGTTATTAGCGTGGTGTATACAAATGCCAATGGGATTCATTGGGCTTCTACAAGTCAAGGAAGATCACCGTCGAAAGGGTCTCGGCAGTTTGGTAATACGTGCAATCTCAAAGGAATTATCAGAGAAAGGTATCGAAGTGACAGCATCTGTTTTGGAAGATAACCTTGCATCGAGAACTATGTTTGAAAAATTAGGCTTTAAGGCGATTGACAAACTGCACTGGGTCAGACGACCCAAGAAATTTGTGATAAAATAAAGGTTAACTATTTTAGGTGTTCAAATTAAATGATGAATGATGATGACATTCTGTTTGGTTTAACATTACGAATACGGAAAGTATAAATGTACATACGGAGGCGACGAGAACTGATCGAATGCGACGACTTTACAGTCGACCCCGACGCATATGCTCTAACAAATACGCAATACATGAATAAATGTAACAGCACTGCAGTGCACTACATCCCAGAAAGCGTATGCAAGCAATGGAATACTGCAAGCTCTGTGTCTTCTTCCTGATTTGGACAATTTGGACAAAACGGTGTAGGTATTTCCGATGCACCGTGACCAGATGGGAACTGCGTAAGGTGGTAGTTACAGTTTCCATGCCTTCGGTTTGTCCAAACGTAGTCGTGTCCCAACGAGCTTGCCACATGGTCATTGAAGTCACTCTTTCTTCTTCCTTGATCCCTGTGATGACCGTCGCTTCTTGTTTACTAGAAGTTCTCCTATTATAGACCCTTTGCATCTCGTCCGCAAGGATATCGATGGGGACCATCCCTGCCACTGAAGCCAAGTGATTACCTTTAGTGTGCTAAGTCGGTATGTTGTCGATAACTTTCTCCTTGTTTCCTTTATCGCTAGGGCCCCCACGCAAACTGGGGTAGCGTATAACAGGACTGAGCTTGGATTTTAAGTTCTTCCAGCAAATCCGGGTCCTCGGATGTTTAGCAGTATTTCAGAAAGTGCTTTCTGAAGCTTTGACGTCTTTTTGCCCGAGTAGTCGATGTGAGGCTTAAAGCTAAGTCTATTGTCGAGTATTACATACTCCTACATAGGTATTTTACAAAGCCCTTCGATCTGATAGTTTCCAGCTGATTATTAGAAGAGCTTCCATTTTGTCATTTGATTATTTAAGCCGGTGGATATTAACCAGTCTTTGATGGGAGCACCACGATTGACCGCAAACTAAAATCTCTAATAACGAAATCTCGCATTTTTTAAATAAATCTCGAATAACGAAATCTCGCATTTGAGATTCTCGCATTATCAAAAATTTGTATTGTCAAAATCTCGCATTATCACAATCTCGCTTATTACCAAAATCTCGCTTTTTATGAAAATCCCGCTTATTAAGAGCAGTTTTGTGTGATGTACATACATAGTATTTAATATAATGCAATTATTTGAGTTTGGAGTAGGTACTTATTTGTTATAGCTAACATAGATTTAGAATCTCAATGAGAGATTCTAATTTTCGAGATTTTGATATTGCGAGTTTTCGATTTGCGAGATTTTGTAATTGCGAGATTCCTATAATGCGAAATTTTGAAAACGAGATTTTAAAATGCGGTCAATCGTACCCAACCCGTCTTTGATGAGGTTGATTGCTTCGTTCGTAGCTGACTGCAAATGTTCTGGTGGCAGTGTTGATTGCATAACTCCGTCCTTCAATAACTGACCCTTGTAGAACTTCCGCTGAGACTTTATAGTACTTTTCTCCTTCTTCGGTTTCTTATCTCAAACTTATTTTGGTGAAGTTGCTGGATACAATATTTCGCAAATAGTTTGGCGTATCGCGTATCTATTCTGGCAAGTGACCTTGTTAAGGTTTGTACATATTTACATATATGTATTTTCTTCCAAGTAAAAATAATGTGTAGGTAGCAAGCGTAACCAACTTCAGAGAAAAGTCGAATACATAGCCTAAAGGTTTGGCAACCCCTGGTTCGGATTATTAACCAAATATGTATTTATTTTAGCTTCACGTCTGTAGAATAAAGTTCCCGGCACATCTTTAAGCAAAGTATGGTATGCTATATTTTAAGAATAAAAATGTTCCCTTTTTTTAATTCTAATTTTAGTTAACTTCTAACATAAAATTAGAGCAAAATACAGAAATGCTAGTCTAGAATAATTATTATCATTTCCTTTCCATAGGGATGACTTCAAATTATTGAAAATTTCCGGCTCAAGCTCTTTCAGTAATAATCACTATTTGAATACTCTTGAATGTTATTTCTGTATAAACATTTGCGGTTTTCTATTAATTGAACGAATTTTAAAATTTCGTCGGACATTTTTTTTAATAAAATACGTGAAAAATGTAAACAACCAGCAAACGTACCGTACAATCGTACACGACGATAAGCGACTGACACTGCTTGACGATAGTCGTAATGCCACATGCATGCTGCGACGATTACGCGTAGTGGACGAGTCGTGTGCGGTTCTCCCTTTAAATACAAGTGTGCGATAATAAATCGTATGCCTCTCGTACATCGCGTCGCATGCGCTACGATGACGATACGAGCCATGTGCGGACGGCCTTACTCACTTAAACGCTTATAACCAGGGAACGGATTTGGTTGACTTTGCCTTTTTTTGCCTTTTTTACTCATATTGCCTTCTTTTTGCCTTTTTGGTACTATTTGTCAAAGCAGCTGTGCACTTTCTTCTTAACTATATGATTTATCCTTGCTCACACGAAAGAAATTTCAGTGTCCACACGTGTGAGAGCAGGTTTTTATCTTGTATGAACACGCACATAATTGCACGCGTTGTTTGCACTAGCGCGCATAAAAAAAATCCCTACACACCAATACAACCCTAAATACATTTGTATCAACTCAATATACATGCGCTTATTCTTGTGCCGCAGGTGCAATCTAAGGCATTCGCCGTTTTATTTACCATAAATGTTTTCATCTGACAAAAACCGTTAGACATCTGGGAAGTATTTTTTTCGTAACTGTGCGAAATCATCTAGATTCTAGATTCGTATTCTGAGACATTATACTGGTCATACTAAGTGCTGGTCTGTTGAATATTGCGAGTGCCTAGATGCGTGCTGCTCCCAAAATATTTTGTTGCTTGCCATCGAAAGTGAAAATGCCCCAAGACAGAGTTTGTGGTGAAATTGGAAAAGGATTTTTAGTCGACCCGAAATACCGCATATTTAAGAATTTACAAATTACAGGTGACTCCTAGTAGTTGTATGTGTTTTAATTTGAGCACTTGATCTTAGTGCACTGCGTATTATTTAGAAGAAGAGCTGTACTTTGAACGGACTCGACGAAAAATTACAAGAAGCTAAAGGGCCAGTAGCTGAAGATGGGATGAAAAAATTGTAGGCGGTTTTTTTCAGCAAATTAACGAAATGGCGCTGCAAACTCTAAATTGGACTCAAATAAATATTAAAGTCAAGGACATGACATCTCTTATCTTGGCTCCGCTAGGCTCTGCCCATGTTGTAAGGTCCTTAATTGCATTCAAGGCATTTCTGAGAGATAATCGCAGGCGATTGTTACATACCATACTTCAAAATGTTTTGGGTTACAATGATAATAATAATGCATAAAAACCTTTATTATTAAATGCCTTTTTTTGCCTTTTTGTGCGGTATTATTTTGGCTTTTTTGGCTTTTTTTGGTCAATAAAATCCGAACCCTGCTTATAATCACCAAACGGCTTGAAATTTTGCTTTGAAATCAGAGTTCAGAGTATATTTTGGAATAGTTCTACAATTGGATTATGAAAAAAAAATAATTAACAATAGCCACCAACTGAATTTTGATAAGTTGAAACTATAATTTCATTTCGACTTGAAACAATGGAAACTTCAACCCACAAAGTAAAATATAGATTTAATCGCAAATAATAAGCTCATTAAAAACGATTATTATTTATCGTCTTTGACGGACGACTGCCATTACCACTCAACTAAATACATAGAAGCAATGAGCTCACTTAAGCGTTCTTTTGTTGCACACTTTACAGAACGAATTAATGTATGTTCATTGTGATGTCACCTTAAAGGATAAATTTAATTCAATAGCCAACAAAAAAATAAAAATTATCGAATTCAACTGTAACTTATAAAGTTCTCTTTTGCATTATGTTGGAAATTTTGTCTTTCTGTATTTGATTCCGAGAAAGATATGCTATTTCAAAGAATAAAGAATCAATTGGAAAAGTTAAATTTGTTGTCACGTACAACAGAACGATTCAGTGGCAAAAAAGTTGAAAAGTAAACTTTTTTCAAAGTGGAAACTAGTGTAGAAAATATAATAAAACAAATTGAGAGGATAAAGCACTTTTCTATACTATTGCCTAACTTGTTGAAGCGTTAAGAGCGCGCAGTTGTTATTCGTTAAAATGTTTGAAGAGATTGAAAGGTTTTTTTCAGGGATATTTTAATGCACATAGTTTTGTCGTTAAATTTTCAGCGCACCATAAAAGCAAAATGCAGTGAAATGAAACTAATGCACATGCACAGGATTCCCCTTCACCTAGGGACCTTAAAGAGACGTCCTTATGGCAATATGTGTATGAAATTAACGGGGTCCTCCTTTTAAATCTTTAAATCAACAATTTTAGTTTAAAGCTAAATTGTGTTAATTTTTTAGTCCTAAGTTTAATTCTGAGTAACATGGTACCACAAAAGAAAGTATGTAACTGATATAACACAGTACCGACTTATAATAGATTATTGGAAAGTTTTCTGACCACAAAATCATCGAGAAACTAATAAAAAAAAATCAAAACACAAAAGCATTCAATTTTAAAAGAAAAAAAAAACACCTGACATCTCTGCACTACCACAGGTATAAGTGAAGGATGAGTAGTATCTACTCTTGAGAAATGAGCGATGCTTGACGACAAAAAGTTATTGAAGGACGAAACATACATTTTTCGACCATTGAAGGAGCCTTCAACAATGTCAACACACAAAAAGAATCTTAGAAAATGTTAATATCATCCACTCTTATACAAATTGGATTGTGAGCAGACTTACATACATACATATAATATAAACATAAACAAAAGTTGGAAGGAGTCCAATTATGGGTCAATGCTTTTACAGTCCGGACTCCGGAGACACCTCACTAAGTGTGTGTGTGTGTGTGATTATCTACCATTTTACTCTGGGCTATTGAGTAAGCGATGTAAATACTTGGAAAACTTTCAAAGTTATGGTATACCCGAATGACTTAATGCTATTAGCGATAAGTACATATGTATGTGAGTTCCTTCAAAGTTACTTATAGCGAATAAATAGAAGAAGCTTGGACCATATTTATTATGCTGACACTGTTAAGCAACAAATGAAACATTTACAATAAAACCTAGATACAGAACGACCTCAATAAAAGCAACCCTCGATACACGCAACTCCAATCAAAGCAACACCTAAAATCTTAGCATTGTTGATTCAGTAATTGCAACTTAAAAAAAAATAACTTGATAAATGAACAAATAATGTTCTCGTTAGATCATCGAAATCAAGCAGCGTTGGGCGCGGTTAGTACTTAAATGGATGACAGCTTTGAAACACAGCGTGTTGTTGACATAAGAGTAGGAGTAGGGGAGTACCGATTATAATCGACTCCATGTGGTAACACACTGGACCAACTTAAGTGTCTAAGTGAATCCAACCAAGCCACCGAACCTAACCTAACCTAACCTAAATGCAGCTTTTGTATCATGAATTCTTATTTCGTTCGCTATTTGCATCTCTTCCTCCTTGTTTATGTTTGCTATGTCTGGACAGTTATTTTACAGCTATTTTTCGGATCTAGTATACACATGTTTACACAGGACGGGTTAAGGTACCAGGCCTGCCGAAGTGAACACCAAGGGAGTATTCGTACTACCCTTCCAAACACTGTATTTCTGTGCTCCCCTACAAGGTTACCTTTGGGACCCTTTGGGGTCAAATGGACCCTTTTTTGATGGCACTGACCCCAGGACCCGCCTCTTTGAAAAACATCGAAATTTGACCCTTTTTGAAAAATGGGACCCCTTTCGAACCCTTTCTGTAAATTGAGAAACAATTGACACATTCAACCGAAATTCCTTCACTTCGTTTAGTAGGCAAAGCCACCGACAGCAATCACACTTTTGCATTAACCGGATTTCTATCTATGTATTTTTTTTGCCAATGCCAAAATGTTAATTTTCCTTGTAAACAGACAGATAGTTGGTGCGTTTCCTTTGTCATACTTCATCGCATTTACATTTCAACCGAAATGCCTTCACTTCATTTAGTAGACCCCTTATCGACACTCGACAGCAATCACACTTTTGCATTAACCCGATTTCTATCTATGTATTTGTTTGCCAACGCCAAAATATAATTTTCCCCTGTAAACAGACAGACGCATTCAAATAGTTGGTGCGCTTTTTTTATATATAATCTACACACGCTTAAGGGGATATGAATACCTTATATGTATTTTATAATGTTTACACGCAGCGCGAGCTTTATTTTTAAATGAATTGTTTTTTTTAAATGAACTGATTTTTTCTTTTTGTTTAAGAGTTGTTATGCATAAGCTTTATATATTTTTAAGCAACTGGACAAGAATACAAAAAAAAATTATTATTCTTATTCTTTAATTTTATATGGGACCCCTTTTTTCGTCAGGGACCCCTTTTTGGACCCTTTCCGGAAATTTTCAGAGGTAACCCTGCTCCCCTCGTCATGATCGTACTCCCCTATAAAATATTTTCATTTTTAAAACATCATCTTTGTCTAAATAAGTATAAAGACAGACATTCTCAAACTGTTCAATTTGATATAACGACTGAGTTGCTTACTTTATGCTAACATTACCTATTTTAAGCCAAAACGTAGCTAAATCAATACTCTCATAAATAGACAATATAAAGCACCGTTACTCACGAGAACAATTTACACACAAGGAGGAGGACGGCTTATCAAATCGGTAAATTGTGTCGAAGGCAAGACGATCTGTTTCCGTTGTCTGTAATTTATCTCAATTTGGGTAAAAGTCGCTCTGCTAGATGATACAGTCGACCAAGCTTCCTTTTTGTCCGTAAAAAAAATGTTTTTTTTACGCCAAGTCACGGTCAGATAAGCCGCAAGTTGAAACTTCCGGTATTTCTAAGAAGAGTGTGCAGCAAGTGTTGAAGGCACACTGTCCTCGTGGTTTCAGCTTTTATTAGCGTGATTTGCGAGATGACAAAGCTGTGAAAATGAGCCGGCAATTTGGAGGTGGAAGAGCGATGGTTTGGGGTTCCAGTTGGTTATCATAGAAAAATCACTTCGATGTGGTATTGGCTACCACCCGAAGTGAATGGTATGAATTACATAGAGATGCTCGAACATTCTCTAGCCGAATTTGGAGGAATTCCAGTGGGTGGACACTTTATTACTATATTTGCACGGCAAAAACAATCAGCGAATGGTTGCAAGTCAGCGGAACAAGGTGTTTGCAGTGGCATGTAATCCTGATCTGAACCCAATCGAAAGCATTTGGGGATCATTTATAGAATGGCAGTACAAGAATGTGAAAGAGCTAAAAACACAAAAAGCCCAGATCGAGATCAATGGAGACGTTCTGCAGAACTTGGTATAGAAATTGTGTAATAGAATTTTCGAAATTATGAATAGGTAAAACTTAAAACTCCGCCGTGTTAAGGGGTTATATACAGTTAGAATTTGCAAAAAATCGATTTTTTTTTATTTCATTTTCGTAATATATATGTATATATTTAAGTACACGCACAGAAGTCAATCCGTCGATTATTCTAGAAGTTACACGAATATTTGTAAAATCATCAGAGCGCTTTCTTTACTCTATGTTAAGTGCTTTTAAAACTTCAAACGCATTTTTCTCAAAATCATGTTGTTATAGTCGGTGACCACGATTTCTCGGAAACTGCTGAACCAATCCGTCTCAACAAGCTTCTTAAGTGTATTTTTTAACAATTAATCGAAGGTTTTTTTCTCACCGATAAATATTTTATTTTTTATTAACAATTTAATGCCGAAATTTTGGCCAAAAATCGCTTATTCCTTCGATTAATACCTAGATTATACATTTCTTTAACGATATCCGTTTGGTTTTTTTCAGTTTCTATGATCCAGTCCAGAGATATCGTGGTCACCGCAAGACGCCTTTTTTGAGAGGAGCTCCAGGAGATCGGCTATAGCAGCCCTCAAAATTTTTTTTTTTACAAATACAAAATGCTGAAATATAGTTCAAAGTAACCTGAATATGTGTAAAATTTTACATTAATAACTGTAAAAGTTTTCTCAGGAAAAATTCTTGAAAAATCGCTTTTTTTTAGCCCTCCTGACTGTATTTAACCCCTTAATGATTCTTGCTGTCTTTTCATAAAAATTTTTTTGCAGGAAAAATTAATCTTTTTGGAGTTCACTAACGAATAATTGGGTTTTAGAGTTTTTACCGGCTTATGCATGATGTTGATGTTTAAATTGTATCGTTTCTTTTTTGTACTCCTCTTAGACACAAACTCTTCTGTAAACGTCTAAAATACTCCCATTAGAATTTAAAAAATGGAAGCCATGGAAGGTACCAGAAAACTGCACTATTTGCCGTCCATTAGATCAAAATGTGATCAACTTGTTTATTGAATTGACACATATGGTCGGTAGGTACTGAAGGGTCTAATTTGGAATTCAAAATTAAAACATTTAATTTAAGACATACCGTGTCTCCTGGCTCTTGCATGAGACAAGGTGCATTATACGGCAATACGGAAGTGCTGAAATCCTTTGATGTCTCCAAGCAATAATTACGACGAGTAAAGCTGAAGAAAATTTAGCTTCACTGGATAACATTTTAACCCTGCAAAATTGAAGAGAGTCAGCCGTGGAAAAGAATTTTGCATTAAAAAAGACTTAATACTCTTATATACATATTTAACTTTTTGTTCCACTTTTAACACCTACTATTTTTTGAGTCGGTTGTTGCAACAACCTCAATTAACGCAACTGCCCTAATTTCTACAAGTTGTTTTTATTGGGGTCGTACTGTAATATGAGACCACCCGTAAAGTTTCACCGTTTGATATCACAAACTACATACGCTGGATTCATATTTGCATGAAAGCTTACATACATGTAAATAATAGAATGTTAGATATAAATAAATTCGCAGTTTGTGCTAAATACTTTCTTTAACCGCTCAACACGAATGTGGAATGCTTTACCAAACACGATTTTTCCCTCCCGTTACGATCGGTATCTCCTCTTTCGTCCTCCCTAAATTTCCCTTGGCCCACGCTGTGCAAGACATTTTAAGGGTATTCATAACCCCTTTAGCGCGCGTGTATTATAAAAAAAAAAAAAAAAAAACATGTTGGAAGTTGAAGCTCATGCCTTCGGTACCATTTTCTAGTTTAATGAAGAATGAAAATCATGAACAGGAAACTTTTTCAAGCAATTTAGTCGAAGGAGAAAACCGGTTACTGTCCTCACCTACAACTTAATACTTTCGTCAAATATAACAATTATTCGCAATGACCTACAATCACAATTGCTTTATATGGAAATTACGCTGTTTTGAATTTCCTTTCAGAAAGTGCAATTTCCAAACCATAATCCAACTTCCCATCGTTTCTATATTTCTAGCCGGTACACCTGCAAACCAGATCCGACATCCGGCGCTACAAAGAGCCATCATTTCATCGTTTCTTCCGCTTCTTATCCTTCGAACTTTAAATAACATTTTCTACTCACTGATTGTCCAGCTCCTTGCCCCTTCATAATACGGTTGACATTTGCATTTCCATCTCTGCACCTCTCGGCAAACACCCGAATCCACTTTCAACTTATTATTAGTTTTAATCTTTGATAAATCCCGTCCGTTTCCTTTTCCTTATTTGAGCACTACCAGAGAGCTCCTTCGAATGTTTCCATCATTTTCGTCTATTTTCCCGATAACTAACTTCCTAACCAACTGCGACAACATTTACGCCGTCCTCGACTCACTCAGCCACCCATCCACCCATCCACCCACCAGGTAAATCGTGAATGTTGCATAAAGAATATGATTTTCTCAACAGAAGAACGTTGAAGAGAAGAAAAAGGAAAACTACACTTCCTTCACTCTGCTGTTCTGTTTGAAAGCAGCGTACTCAGCAAGCTTTTTTTTTTCAAAGTATATGTAATTTAAAACTTTTAATATTCTTTCACGTGCCATTGTTGCCATTCTGCATGTTTTTTTTTTCACTCAAATACTTAAGGTTTAGTGATAGATTGAACGTTTTCTAATTAAAATTCTCCACTCGCTGACATTTCGAAAATAAATTATACTAGTGTGCCCGTGCGAGAACTCTCGCAAGAGAAAATCCAAACTTCCCATATGATTTCCATTTGTCAACAAATACTTCCCATATCGTCGGCTTAATGTGTAAAGCTGCTTAGTCCACTTTGACAAAATTTACAGGGAGTGAAAGAATCGTAATAAAAGCTAAATTAATATCAATTTCAAGAATTCAAAAATCCAGTTTATGTATTTATAATAGGTCCGAGTTCAATAGTTGGACTTTACATGTTCTAAACGATTTTTGAAGTTTTTCTTTCTTAAAAAATAGGCATCACAATTTGTACAATTTGTGTTTTGTGAAAATGGACGATATGATTTCCATATAGCAAATACAATCAACCAAAATCTATATCTATAATCTATAAATATTATAAAGCTGTAGAGGTTTTTTTGTTGGTTACCTAATGGCGTGAAAACCGCTGGACAGATTTCGATGAAACTTGTTTATGAAATGCTTCTTCAGTACCCGGGATGATCAAAAGCTATGTAATTTTTTGCTCAGCCTACTGGGTCTTACATAATAGTCAAAATAACTGTATATCGGAGAGGAATATTATCATTATACAGCCCTAACTCAATAATGGCTTATCGGATTGAAAATCAAAAAAACAGGTGAAATTAGTAAATCTGTCGCTGATTCATTTGAGATATAAAACATCCTCCTGCGTTATCCTGAAGCTGAGCAATGTTCAAAACAATTATTCAAAACATCGCCCACAATATTCCTTCAGCATAGACCACCGCCAGCAGTCGCGCACCAGTGGGTATCGTTGCAATAGTGTGTGTGAGTGAGTATATGTGCGCGCTCTAACATGATCATATGCTTTGTACTTCAATGTGCTACAATCATTATCACCATTTGCGGCTCTCACACTCAACCAATCTTAACAAATGAGAAAGAAAGAGAAAGAGAATTTCCTAGAGCAGTGAATTGCATTTTCAGTTTATAAATATTATTAATTAATTAAAAAAAAAAACGATCAAAAACAAATATTCTACCCAAAGTGAACTTCTGTTGTTTTAAGAGTTAATTTTGGTTCATATATGTATGCACATATGTATTTGCTATGTGGAACAGCGTTGCCACTTTACTGCAATTGCAGTAGATCTACTGCATTTATTTCGAAATTTGAATCTACTGCCAAAAAAATAAATCTACTGCATTTTTTTTTTGTATGCTTTGTGTGGACTTCAAGATCGAGAATATTTATTCCTTTTAGCACAAAACTTAACAACAAAACTTTTCAAAAAAGTTGAATTCCTTATCTGAAGGCGAACACTACTCACTAGTCACTACCCATACACGAGCCCATTCACATTTCATAATACGGGGGTACACACGATCCGACATACACTTTTATCAACGATATTCCAACTTCTTTAAGCCTTCCAAAAAATATGATTTTTCAAACCCTTTCTTCATTCCATGGAAATATTTTTCCGCCGAGCCATTTCTTCAAATTATGAAACAAGACATAGTTCCTAGGAGCCAAATCTGGAGAATAGGGTGGATGAGGAAGCAGTTCATAGCGCAATTCAGCTAATTTTGCTATGGCTACTGTGGACGAATGAGCCGGTTCATTGTCGTGATGAAAGAGCACTTTTTTCTTCTTCAATTGCCGTTTTTCCACCAATACTGCATTAAACTTATCTAATAAATTGGCATAGTACTGTCCGGTAATCGTTTTTGCATTTCCAATAGCTAATGAAGATTACACCGTGGAAATCCCAGAAAACCGTTGCCCTGACTTTTTTGACCGACGAACCCGTTTTTGCATTTTTGATGAACGTTCGCCTGAAAAAGTCTACTGTTATGATTGCTCTTTCCTTCCTGACGTGGAAAGGACTCTTAACCTGAGTCCGTCTAATTTTTTTTTACTATGCCAAGAAAGAAACAAAGATGGCAGAAAAAAACTCAATGCCACCCCAGCGCCATCTTCCAATAAAGTCACTGACTTATCGAACAGCCCTCGTATTTAAAAGCAGAAATAATGCTACGGTTGAGGGCAATAAAAGCTTAAATGAACCAAAATTCAAAATAATAATAAAGCTTGTAAAATAGAAACAAAAACACTAGCCAATTTGTGTTAAAATAACTTGTTTTTCTGTTGAAATAAAAATCTACTGCGAAAGAATTCAATCTACGGCATTTTTTAGAAAATCTACTGCGCAAAAATAATCCTAAAGTGGCAACGCTGATGTGGAAGTCATCTGGGATGTTTGGTTTACAGTGCTATTTTGCCGAGACTTTAGGCAAACGTTATCAGTAGTGCCACGAGGCACATCCGAACGCACAACATTTCTCTGATTTGTTATTTAAAATTGGTGGTTTAAAGTGATATATCACAACTAAAAAGCCGTAAGAATTCTTAGCTTTGTGAGCGAGCTATTTTGTTGCCTCGGAATGATTAAGCTCCAGCAATTAACAGCGAGATATTTTCACGTGCTGATGGTCAAAGTGCAGAATGTATTTCAATCACCCGGGTTGTGGACCAAGAAGTAACAACCAGATATCTGGTCGAATTTTTAAACTCTCGCTTTCGCTGCCATCACATAAATTAAAACTAAAAGTGGGTGTACCTACTATTCTTCTAAGAATCTTGAGCCCGCCTAAATAATGTAATGGCACCCGACCTAGAGTTACAATTTTGCAATGACATCTGGTAGAGGCGGAAATGTTGACGGGCTACGGTGCGGTGCGGTTTTTGAGAACTATGAAATCTGCGGTTAGGGGCTGAAAGTTACACATTGAAACGTTTTTGATAAAACGCAGTTAATCAACAAAATTTACTAAACACTTTTATGGACTTAGACAAATACTTTGATGTTTCTACGCTCCCACTGAAATTGCATATTTGTATGCATAAGAAAGCCCTTAGAATGCGAAGCAAGGCGAGCATGGGTTCAACTAGTTAATTTATAAAACAACAAACACTTCTGTCAACTGATGAAAATCCCATGGAAGTGGTCATTCTTTTGGGAGTTAATTTTGGGTAGAATAGTTGTTTTGATCGGTTTTTTAATTCGGTAAAATTTATAAACTGAAAGTGCAATTCGTCACTACTCTAGAAAATTCTCTTTCTTTTGACACCTCATTTGTTAAGATTGGTTAAGTGTGAGAGCCGCAAATGGTACCTAGATATACCTACTACAGAAATAATACACATACATAAATGTATATAATTATACCTAATCTGTAGTTGGACATATCCTACTCATAGATAGTATTCTTATGTCGAATGAATTTTTAATGAGTGCTGGTGCAATGTCTGTCAAACAAATGTGAACAATTTTATGTGGACACTAATGAGTGTTAGGATAAGTACATTGAAATCTCTGATTAGCGGACACTCAGTTAAACGGACAACTCGCATTAACGGACACTTTCTAATTTCCCATACAGCTCCAATTACCGGAGAAAAAACTCCGGTCCCGTGGCTGTCAGCTTAAGGGAGATTTCACTGCATTCATATTGTATGCTCGCATCTTTAACCCTCTGGCAACACTTTCCGCCGCACATTAAAGGACAGAATACAAATTACTTATCCTTGATAATGATGGAAATAAGAGAACGAGTATAGGAAAAGTAAAACTGCTTAAAATGAGGAATATAAAATTCGAAGTAAAATACAGGTCTATATCAACGCATCAGCGACAAGCATTAAAGACATAACAGCAGTATCACCGTAACTGGTGGCAACAACAAAGGAAATGAAATGAACAAAGATAACAAAGGATGCAGTTATTGTCAATCGGATCTCCATCTCAGAGGAAATTGTGGATGTTTGCTCCTTTCATTTCATGCTCTTTTCATAAAGATTCTCCTGTACTTCCCGTACCAAATATAAGGATTCCAAATATGCCATTCGCAGCGGATGATTATATGACAAAAATTGGTGACGGCATCCGTGCTTCTTTAATTATTTTTTCGCAGCGATATTGAAACGGGAAGCGGAGTATCTTGAGGTGATATGCTCTGCAAACTTATAATAGTTTTATGTGTATATGTGGAGAATGGGGTTGTGGTTTCATGAGCAAATGAGTGTGTGATTATTGAACCAATCTTTGTCCTTTCAGGGACAGGGAGCTTTTTTTAATAGCATCATTTTCCTTTTTCTCAAACCGTTAAAACCACTAATGGCTCCTATGTACTCGATTATCGATTGGTCTTTGATTCGCTGTATGCGTTCAACAAACTTTAGTCATCAGTTTCGTATTGGAGCTGATAGATAAAGTTGGTAAACAGAAACCCGCCTAATTTGCCCATCTCTACCTTCTTTAGGGTTCCATATGGATATACGGAACCATTAGGTATACATTTACTCTAACTCCAAAGTGTCTGTCACGATAACAACCTCAAGAACAGTTACACCTTAAAACTTGAAATTCAGCATAAGGCGGTAATTGCATTGCAGTCGATTGTTTATGAATAAATAGCCAACGCCTAAATACGTCACCGACTACTCCGAGAAAAACGTGCACTTAATTAAAAGCTCCAACACACATCCTAGTTAGCTAGCTTTTCAATCACATGCGACAGTGTGAAAATTATCTGCGACTGCAAACATTTTTGCAACACATGCCATATCCATCGTCGCCAACACGTAGGCATATCTGTTTGTGGCATCACATCAAACTTTATCCCTGCGAAGAATCTCATTTTATAAATTTGCATATCACGCAAGGATTCAAATTCCAAACGTCGACGGGTGGTCGATGTACACTAAGGATGCCACCTCAAAGTCTAAATGCAAAAAAAAACTAACGCAATAAGTCACATATCGGGAGGGATACTTTATTTATGAACAAAAAAAAATCCTCTTCGTCGACTGACAGTGCAGTGTGCTATCCAGCTGATAACATCTTTTTGTTTTTCAAAGGATGTTTTGCTTCATTCATTTTATTATCGAATTTCTTGTTTGAAGCAGTTTTTTCACGTGTGACTTTGCGGGCTTCTATTATTTTTGCGACTGCCATATGTCGTTACACTGAAAAAAAAAAATGCGTGAGACTTTCGCGCGTTAGAAGTGAAACTTGTTTTAAATCCAATAAGCCATTGCATTGTTGAGTTAGGACTGTGTAATGACAGAAAATGACACAATTGTATCGTGAGGGTCTCTCGCACTCAGGATTGTAGGGTGGAAAGTCCACGCAGCAACACTGTCTCCGACGTCACCTTGAGGTGTCAGTATTCTCTTCAAAAAAAAACAACGCCGTGGTGAAATTTCTGCCGCGTTCTGTGCTGTTCGAAAACCGTGCGCCACATACACACACTGTGACCGTCTCCACTGATGTAAAGGTGTTGGCAATAATTTCATGAATTGTTTTGAGCATAGCTCCGCTCCAGGATAAGGTAGAAAGATGATTTATGAATCTTAAAGGAATTTACTATAACCAATTTTTTTCGGTTTTAAATCAAACTAAGCCATAGGGGTTAGGGCTGTGTAATGACAGAAAATTTGATTTTCTGCCACTTCGATCTCGAATTCTCAGCTCCTATAAGATATAAGTAATGGAGTAATCTGAGTATACCCATACATTCCGCGAAGAAATGCAGATCATAACATTGAGAACCGCATCTAAATCCGTTCAGTGGTTCTCGAAATTATACCATGTAAGATTTTACTGCCTGTTGAAGTTTGAGAAGGGGAAGCGTTTCACTTTTCGTCTATTTCAGGCAAATTTGCCCCACCGCACAGTGGTCCCACTCTCGAACAAAGGCGGTCATAATTACATGCTCATTGAAAAATAAACAAAATTAATTCATTTGGGGGAGCTGATTCCGAATCTGCAATCCGTTTTGCTCTATCAAGTCGCATTTTCGAGATAACCGTACGATGCGGTACGGTACGGTACGGTATACAGGGTGGTCCGGTTTGGGATACAGATATTTTGGGATCTGATTCATTAGTTTATGACATGAAAAAAATCGTACGGAAGGGGGGATCTATCTTGAACACCCACTGAGCTAGAGGGTGTTTAAAAAAGCTCCTTCAAACAAGTAGGTGCCAACTGTTATTCCATTATAACTTTGAGCGTATTAAACTTAGAGCAACCAAAGTAGGCTCCTTTCATAGATAATTGATGAGTGCCTATCATAGTTAAAGAATATAACCATGCGTACTTTCATTTTCGAGATATTAGTCTTTAAACACAGATTTTTTAAATCTTTTTTTAACTAATTTTTGGGAAAATCGCAGTTTTCTCGGGAAAGTGTGCTTATAATTCTTTTTATGTGTAATATATTTATAAGCCATAATGTCGCCTACAAACTCACTATATAAAGTTTTTACCTGGAACTTACAGTTTTCCTGGTGTAACGTTAATTGAAGCACAAGAATCATTCAAAAACGCGCGTTACCTTGTATGCCGTGTCCTTCATCAGACTAAATGCCAGGCTAATAGAAAAATCAGGCGAAAACGTTTGCAGATGAATTTTTTTTTACCCAAGCAGAGGTCTGGCTGTATGGTCAAATAGAAAACGATTTATATTCTGTCACATATATGAAAGAGTATGATGCAGATATGCAACAGTATGCATTAAAGGATTCATTGAAGAGGTAGTCTACGAAATGGTCTGAAGACTTAAAGTGCAACTCGACGCAGCTAATTTATAATTTTCAATAAACTACAGATTCTCAGCTTTCTTTTGACTCTAAACATATCTTCGGCAGAGGCCGGCAAAGTTGTTAATAGTCTTATCGTAAATCGAAAACAATTTTATTTACTTTACTTTATTTATTTTACTTTACACAGAAGCGTACGCGTCGTATTGACAAATCAGCACAGCAAGCAAGTTCATGCGTTCACTTTCGTTAACAAAAACAAAAGTACCATTAGGCTTACATAGTTAATTCTTATCATTCTATTTAATTAGGACATTTGTTGTCACAGAACCATTAATAATGTCTCAAGTTTTTATTATTGATTTTTTGAGTTATGGCCTACGGCGGGACCACAGTACACCGCGGCTGAAGAAGTTTCACTTCAAAAAAAATTTTAATTTAAAAAATTATTTAAAAATATATTTTTTAATATAACTACATCTACATTTTTAAGCGGACCAAGAAGTATACAATGTTCCACAACAAAAGCTTTGATTGTGAAACTTGTAAGATTTAAAACGAAAAACGTTTAAGTTATTTTATTATTATTATTTATATAAGTATTTTTTTTTATAATTACATATTAACATCTTATTTACTTACTCTCTTCTCATTAACCCTGGAAGTACATGCTTCGTCGAATCGACGACGCATTTTTACGTTTTGTAAAATATGCCAAATAACATACAGATTTAAAAATTAATTTTTAAGTGAATATTATAATAAAAGCTGTCCATTGTTGCTTTTCTTTATGCTCAATGAACTAAATAACTTATTACAATCGATTTTCAAAGTTTTTGTAGCATATTTCATTTGTGAAACTACTTTGAAAAATGCCGTCGTCGATTCGACGAAGCATATCCTTAACGTACAAAGCATAAGCATGTACTTCCAGGGTTAAAACTCCAAAATTAAAATAGAAACTCCAAAAAATGATCATTAGTTACGGTTACTAAGAGTTATAGCTAAAAAATATGTAAAGCAAAATTTTAGGTACAAATCATAAGTGAACAAGTACATAATCACAGAAATAAAAATTACAAGAAAAACGTTGCATATCTAAATGTTTTTTTTGCGTTTGGAGTTCCGTACGGAACCCTAACGAACAGAAAGACAAGAAAGTGAGTTAATATTGCATTGTCATCCAGTTCTGAGCTAAGGTTAAAGTTTCAAGTCTCTAGCTCATCGGGAAGTTAGTGTAAAATCCATTGCAAAATTTGTACCTAACAGACAACAAAGCGACCTAAGAAAAACGTAGTAAAAAGCTTCTGTAATCAATAAAAAGTCCTTAAATTATTCCTAATGATTCCCTCGTGTGGTTTCATAGAACGATAAAGAAAGCTTTAGATTAACAAGGACATGATCTACCATCTAAGAGTTGATGATCCCGTTACAAATCACCAAGACTCAACCCCGACTTGCTGCAAAAGGCACTAAGTCAATTATTGAAATTTAAATGCGATCCCTTTAAATCGGAGGTAGTCTCAAAACTAAACTTGTGAACACTTTTAATTTAGGAACACGATAGATTCGACGACTTTCTTTCAGTGTAGCTTATGGGTTTGGTTGTTGATTGGTGTTTTCGGATTTACGTTCTTTTCATGAGAAGTTATGACTTTTTCTTCGAAACTTATTGGCTATTTAGGATTTTGTCATTCGCCTTGGCGTTGTTTTTACTTCATAGCGCAGCAGGCGATTTAGACAACAATTTAAAAAATAGTTCAGAAAACTATTTTAAAGGCTACATCAAGTGCTGAGACTGAAATCGGATTATGTGGTTGTTTTTTTTTTTTCTCTTTATCTGCCGTAGTCCTTTTGTTCTTTTTCTTTTATTGGTGTCCTGGTAGAAAAGCTTGTATTTGGGCACCTGCAATATGTACATTTGTCTGCAGCAATTATTCATTCAGCTGGTAGCAACCTTTGAACACTAACACGTCAGCACTAGCAACTGGTTCATTATTTAATTAAAATTGCATTTTCACACCTCAATTAGCATTCAACTAATACAATGCTTGTCATTGAAAACTTAACACAACAACTGCCAATTTGTATTTCGGAAAATTGCTTTAAATGTAACCGCAACTTCCTTCCTTGTTCCTTTCCCCTCACGGTAGATGTTCTTTATCTACCTTATTTATCCCTCTAACGTCGAACAGCAGACACACATGTGGACGTACATCGACACATCCTTTTCAACGCCAAAAATCTTCTTCCCCGTTTAAGTAATTAGTTTTACTCTCTGGAAATTCTAATTCATGTCTGCCTGCACCTACCTCCCGCGCACATCTTTATGGCAAAAAATAAAACTTTCCGCACGAAACTATGTCGTTCGAGTTCGACAGTAGCGCATCCACCATCTGCTGGTTCTAGCTCCCGTCGATTGTAATCAAAGTGAAACTAATTAACTCGAATATCCGTAAGGAAAACCGGGGCGATATATCCTTCATACACCTTTTGCGGTACATTTGCGACATATCCTTGTTCTCTTTCGGCCTCGGCTGCATGTAATTGCGGTGATGAATGTAGAATGCTGAAATATGCGGTTCAGAAGTTTCGACAGATCAAAAGTTCCCATCATCGGGTTGTTCCTATGCATCCGTGCATCCTTATTCGGGAATTCTGGATAATTTCCTTCCGAAAAGTTATGCATGCGTTAAAGACAGCATATGTACGAGTAGGTATACCCAGCGATGTGTGAATATGATATATAACTTGTAGCCTCTGGGCCACTATATACGCGTCCAAATGGAGTCAAAGGAAATCCTTGTGAATTATTAATTAGGTGTTGGATTGGAATTTAAGACTTAAATATTCTGCATGATTATTGAAGATGATTGAACATAATCGTGACCAAAGAATGCGGTGATTGAAAAGAAATATCTGAAATTCAATTTCCATCATCCTGCTGGCAGTTGACACTCAACGGTTTTAAGTTTTCAAAGTGAATGTCTGAGATTTTCAACGAAACCGCAGGTATAGCCGGTTAGCTTATGCAACCATTGACATGAGGTTTTGCAGTCGGATAGATGGGAAATGAAAACGGAAAGCTACTCCGTGAAATTGCGATATTCAACTTAAAAAGTGACGATGGCAACATGTGTGACGTGCAGAGTGATGGGTTTTGGATTCCGCTCGGTTAGTAGGAACACTCTAATAATGGGTAGGGACACTCTCCACGTGTTTCTTATCAGTTCCATATTTCAGTCACACAGACACGAGAAATAGACGGTAATCATAAGTGCTGTCGTGAAAGAGAGATAGAAGAGGAGCAACGTTTTTTTCAGAATTTGACACAAGGTTTTCTTTTCAAAATACGAAAAAATGAATTTGTAATAAATAATTGTTAAAAAATATTTATATACAATATTATATTTTTTAATACATTTGAATTTTTCTCGCCTATAAATTGGAAAAGGAAAATTTACAATGTAATTACATTTCAATGTGAGCAACGTGGTGTAGTGGTTAGTGCGTTGGACTACTATGCAATGCTGCCCGGGTTCAATCCCAGCCCGGGTCCAACACCTAAAAGTTTTTTCACGGTGCCACCTCTTTCGAATATCTGCCAAGCAATCAAAGAGTATCATTTGTCACGTATGAGCTTCTCAACTCGCCGTTCGTAGTCGGCAAAAAACTGTAGGTCTCTTCCATTCGTGCAAAAATATAACACGCACACACAAATGGTTGCGAGAAGCAGGCACAAGTTCACCCCGACCTGTAGCGCCACCTAAGTACCTAAGTAAGTAAGTAATTGCAATTTATTGCTACTGTTGCCCTACGCTTACTACTTCCAAATTGTCGGTATCATCTTACTTGATGTGACCGTCATAGTCAGAAACATATTCCCAACAAATCATATCTATTCTGTATTTTCCTAGTCAATATCAATACGCCAATGACTGCCTTATATCGCGCCTATGCATTTTCATTCGACATAATAGGCAATCCGGAAAGCAATGCGCAATTTTATTTGTTATTGTACCTGAGCATTAAACATTTTTCTCATTTGCCGCATGCATGTACTGACAAGTGTCACCCTACTCTATATTATGCTGTTCGCTGAACTGATAACATTCAGAGTTGTCCCGTCGCGCCGGCCGTTTAAAATACGTGCATAAGTTATGTAAACAAAACCCACCCCAGTGTTACAACACAAGTAGTGTGACAAAATATGTACTCTTAAATTTAGCTCCTGAAAATTTTGGAAAATAAGACTAAATATAAGTTTTAGAGAAGTTATCGCAATGTATGAGCGTTAATTTGCATGTACATACATACACCCCGCGCAACAAAAAAAAAATCACACGGATTTTCCATTTTTTTGCGCTAATTACTTTTAAGGGATACCCTAAATTATATTTTATTTCTTCCGGGTTAGGTAATGCACATTCTGGAATGTATCGGAATTCATTCTGGCAGTATTTAACAGTGCGTGCAGTTGTATTTTTTAAATAAAAGTGAAAAGTTGATATCGCGATGTCTAAAAGGGTACAATTGAGTAAAGAAAATAAGGCAGTTATCGTTGTCTTATCCAATCAGAATCAGTTATTTCGTGAAATTGCTCGAGAAGTTGGATGCAGTGAGAGATCTGTAAGAAGATTCTGTAACAAATATCGCCGGGATCACAATCTGGACAGAAAAATTGGAACAGGATTGGAAAGATGTACCACTATTCGGGGGGACCGACAAGTCAAGAGGCTAAGCTTGAGAAACAGGTTTAAAACCACATCGGAGCTAAGAGCTGACCTGTGAGAAGTGACTGGGGCTGAAGTTAGCGTCAAAACCATCCAGAATCGTCTCAACGAGATAGGTTTACTAGCAAGGAGGCCAGCGAAAAAGCCACTACTGACCAGCAAAATGAAGAAAACGCGCCTTAGCTGGGCTAAGGAAAGGCTAAACTGGAGTGTTCAAGATTGGTCAAATGTGGTGTTCTCTGATGTGTCCAAGTTTAACCTAATCGGACCGGATAGGAAGCATATAGTGCGTCGTTGAAAAGGGGAACGCTACAGCAAAGAATGCATAGCTCACACTGTGTGGGGATGCATCACCGCAATTGGATTTGGATCTCTAATTATGCCCGATGGCACTGTTAATGCCATGCGGTACAAACAAATTATCTTAGATAGTGTTTTACCGAGTATGGAAATGATAACAGCAGAAACATCAAAACCAATTTTTCAAGATGATTCACCACCTTGCCACCGAGCAAAATCTGTGAGTAATTCGAAGTTTTTTTTTCATATTCTTGGGTGTTTTGAAAATCCTACGGTTTAAGTTTTTAAATTTCCTCCAAAGATTAAAACTTTGAAAGAAGAATTAGGAATGGAATCCCTAATTTTGCCGGGAAACAGTCCAGATCTCAACCCCATCGAAAACGTCAGGGCTCTTATTGGAAAGATAATCCAAGATAAAAACCAAAAATCATACAGCATCTTAAGATCATCATTGAAGAAGTGTGCTTCAATGAAATTGATAACAATTACTTCGGTAATCTCCTCCTCCATTGCAAGCAGGGTTCATGACGTTGTTAGGGCGAAGGGTGGTGCTACGAAATACTAGAATTATTTTTTTAGTATCGTAAAAGTCTAAAATTATGTTAAAAGGTTTCTTAGTGTAATAACAATATGAAAAAAGAAATTTACTTTTCGCATTCTTTGTCTTATTTTAATTTATGTTAATTATGTATATTGGGCGAAATCTGTTATTTTGTAGTGTGATCTTCACGACCATTACTTTTTTAAAATTAGGCTACGAAATGTATTGTCAAATTGGAGAATGTGTCAAAATGAATGTTAAACATTTAAAATACAAAGTGACTAGGCAAGGATTAGCCATCATTTATTAGATTTCTTCCATTTTGTTAAAAATTACCATGTGCTGCTTTTTTTGTTGCGCGGGGTGTATCTGTATATGCCTATTTAATCCAAAACAAATGAGAAAAACAATAAATAAAACCAATTTCACAAAGGCAAACTTGGTAACACCATATCTTACGATGGCAGCGCGGAGTGCCTACCACATTGATGTTCTAATACTTGTCCCGCTATTTAAAGAAGTATTATGAGAAAACCACTTGTAACCTATCTTACGCAGGTAGCCGCATGTGGTGGTGCTGCTAAAAAGTATTGCCGACCATTTTAATCAATCAGTCAATATTTTTGAGTTGCTTTCACTTATTGGGCGTTTTTGTTGCATACGCTTTGCTTTGCACTAGTAGCAGTTACATATGTATAGAGAGTGTCCCTATACTTATTATTAGACATACTCTGGGCAGGATGTTGAGAATTATTTCTGATATTTCCAACTCAATCGGTCTTATCGCTAAAAATATGAAATTCAGAACAGTGAATCAAATAAAAAGTAGTAGGTATCTCAATACTGCCAAGTTTGTTTGTTCTTCCAATTCTTTTACACTGAAATGATAATAATTTCAAAGCAAGCTGACTGTACTCGCACATTTTCTTGTAAAATTAATGACAATTTATAAAATGTTTTGTGGTATTTTCTCCTGATTATTTTCAAATGCACACCTATAAGGTCTAGTCAACATTTTTAATTAATTTCACAGCTAATAGATGATCAGTTTGCCATGAAATTTCGCATAATTCCTAATTTTTTTAGCCTTATTTGCACTTTCATGAGTAATTTGACCTAACCGCCGCGCCGCGCCGCCTTCCCTAACTAAATGTGTTAAAAATATTTGTTTTCATTCATTAGATACACGCATGAAAATATAATTCCAAACACCCTCCATTAAGTCTGACTATGTGAAGTCAGTACGATTTAATAATGAAGTGCGAACGTTCACGCTAAAAGTCACAGATAATAAATCAAATTTGCATTCAGAACCATTCTGTTATCCTGATATCCTTATTTTCGCACGACAGCCGGAAAAAAAGTACAAGTAATTTAATGATCATTAATCTTTTGGGGATTTTTTTCCCTGTAAGCTGAAACACGTTTACGACTCATATTACAGGTTGCGCCCATCGACTGCCACCCACCCTCGTATAGCTTTTCATTGATGTTTTAGTTTTTCGTTTTCATAGTCGACGTCTCCTAAATTAAATTTATCGCTTTCGACGCATCGCGGATGTGCACTTTGTTAAATGTTAATTAAATTTATCATCGAAGAGCGCGTGCAACTCTGTATTGGTAGGTATGCTATGCGAATTGGTGAAGCTACATATATATGCATTTTACATTTTATCGATTTTACTTAATTCGTATATAGCATCAAGTACAATATACACATATCTGCGATTACACAACAGGGTGTGTCAGAGTAAATCTTTAGTAATAGAGAAATATTAAAAAGCGCCATTGCTCAAAATGAAAATTAAAGTATTTGTAATCTTATTAAAAAAAATTGAGCAAAAGTAGAAACTCCGTAGTGACAACTTGGCAAAAAGGTTAATTATTTTATTGAATGTAAAAAACATTCGATTCTGTTTCTGTCGTTTTAAACTATTTTTTTATGAGAAACTGTGGGTGGTGTGAATAAAAACTGAGGGTAAGTGTTCCCTCAAGTTTTTAAAGGGAACCCTCCATTTGGGGTGAATAAAAATATTTTTCGTTAAGTTGAACGAAAACACTTCCCTGACACATTTTGACATTGAAGGGTTCCCTCCATTTTTGTGTGAATAAAGTCGCATTTCATTAAGGGATCACTCGAGAAAGTTGAGGGTGCTTGTGAGGTACTTTTGAAATAATTAAACATGAATACCATTATGCGGACGATGAAAATATGGATGAAATCGAAGAAAAACCGACAAAAAAAATAAGATTTGAATGGAAGAATAAGATTTTGTTAAAATCGCGCAATTTTATACATGTTTGTTTTGAAAAAAAACCAAATTCCAGCGATGAAAATTAATAAACAAAATGCGCTACGAGCTGTAGAAGAAAAAATAAAAAAAGTACATGTGCCATTGAACCGAACAGCTCCAGTTGAATTATTATAATAATGTTAAAAACAGCTGAGTAACGCCAAAATAAAATAACCCATGTGACCGAAACGCCGAGAACTATAACTCTTAATTTTTCGCGTTTGTACGTCCCAAAATATGATTATTAATTCTTATTTCAGTTTTGGTGGTAAATCTCAGGTAACTTGGGAATTGAATTTGAAAGTTCTACACTCAATTTTTAAAACTTCAACTTAAGGGGAAGTGCCTACTCGAAAAAAATTTTTATTCACACCAAACTGAGTGAACCCTTTCAAGAAAACACTTCCCTCAAAAGGGTTTACTTCGAGGGTTCCCTCAGTTTTTATTCACACCACCCTGTGTCTACCATCTTAAACAGTATAGAACTGAATATTTGAGACATAACCGGAAAAGCCTCCAAATAATTAGTTCAAATGATCTATGGATAGCGCCAAAGAACATTGTTAAATATTTAGGGATTCATTTGAAACAAAATTTTGTACTTTAATGAACACAATAAATATACAGTTGCAAAAAATGCTAGAGCGGTATTTATTCTCTCAAGAAGCTTTTCTACTCCAACTATCTGAGACCCGATGTGAAGATCATTTGCTACCAAGCATTTGTTCGTCCAATTCTGACTTATGCGTGCCCGGTATGCTGGAACGCTAACCCTTTACGTGAAAAATATAAGAATATGTGAAGAAAATGACTGAGAGCAGGAGTGAGTATTCCGACTTTCGGCATAAAGTTTCAAATAAAAAGCTATTGAATGCTTCCGGTATGTCCAGAATTAAAAAAGTAATTCTGGGCCTTCTGAGGAATCATTTTGTCCGGTCGGCGGATGTTGTGGAGAACGGACTCATTTCAGGCTTATTGTAATACAACCCTGAGAATTTCGGAAATACATAAGAAAGGGGATACATACCACCTGAAGCATTCTTGTATCTGGATCCTCATGGCTATCTATCAGACTTAACGAGCGTACACCGATAATATATGTACGATGTTGCCACACGGGCAACTGATAAAACAATTAAATATGTACCAACAAGCTTGGAGGATGGCGCTGCTGTCTTAAGATACTGCATGACCATACCCGAAAAAGATAAAAATAAATTCGAAAGATGGCTGATTGAGCTTAGGGAACCTTTAATCAGGCCGAACCAGGGCCTGTCATGTGATTTCTGATCTATCGATTATTCGTTAAATTGACTTTTGATCGATGAAATAGGCATTGCATGGCAGGGCCTGGTCCTTTTACTTTTAGATGTATGTTAGTTTTAATTTTAGTTAGTTTTAATTTAGTATAAATTGGATTTAGTAGCCTAACCACTAACACCAGCACTAAATGATGAGCCTGTTGATGCATATTTTGCACTGGCAAATTTCTGCTTATGGCTGTTGCTTGTATTAAGCACACCATGACACAGATCTGATAGTGTTTAAGAATAAAGAATGCTTTAGTTAAAAGTGATTATAAAAATTTGCTGTTCTCAAAAAATTACTTCAAATATCGCAAATAACCGTGTTTTTAGCACTTTGAGATTGGTATGTCTCAAAATTCTGACCTCCTAGAGCAATTCTGTTGCCAGATTTAGATTCAGCGTCAAATAATCTACCAGAAATGATGTGTCTCATTCCTGTTGCAATAAAAAAATTAAATTTTGTAGACTAGTGTAATTATTGAGTGCCACTAAGGGCATAAACTTTAAATTAATAAATTAAGGGGAGGAAGAGTCACAAATTTAAAAAAAAAAATCGATCTTTTAGTATATCATCTTGAAAACATTCTTTGTAAGTTTCAAGACGATCCGATCCAAATAAGCTGAATTAGAACCAGCGTTCTGCTGAAGTACTCAATTGGGTAATTCGGTTTAAGTATTTCTGCTTTGGCTCAATGCTCCGAGCCACAAAGAAATGGCTCACATTTGGCTCATTTGGCTCAAAACTTCATTCTCTTAAAAAAAAAAGTATTAAAAAACAATAAAACGTCATCAGGAAATAAGAATATTCAATCTTCAAATAACATTGAGAAAAAAGTTTTAAAGAGCCCTAAAAGGGATGAACAATAACATGTGGGCATTTTAACAACCTAAAGATGAAATAAGGAAATGTTAGCCGTGTTGTTTCTGTTCTTAGTTATTTGTATTTATATGCTATTGTTTAATGCCTCAATATTTTGTGATATTTTCTTAGTTTATTATTATGATTTGCGAATCCGAATAGAATGTTTGAATCTTCGCAAACCGTAATAAGTTGATATCAAATTTCGCCAAATTTGTGACTTTAAAAGCGAATGTGATTGGTGTGAAATGGCTCGGAAAATGGCTCAACTCCAACATTTCTCCGGAACAACGCTGATTAGAACTCTTTGATAAAAAAAATTATAGTCACATGTAAACAATACTTTAAATTTCAAACGCAACTCTCGAAACTATGTTTTCAAAGTCGGTGACCACTATAATTCAAAAACTACTCAATGGATTTTGATGAAATTTATAGGTACATCTCATTCAAAGCATAAAAAAATCGTCCTTAATGAAGCTTTTTGGTTTTAAATAAAAACTTGGATTTTTTTTAAAAAATAGACTAATAAATGTTTTCACAAAAATCCCAAATTTTTTCTGAGGCCGCCATTTTGTTTATTTTAAAAAAAAAAACAAGCTTCGATTAAGCACCAGATTAATCACTTAACTAATGATTTATTCTTTGTTCATTGATTTTAAATGAACCAGTAAAGTGTGATGTTGGTCAACGCAAACACAAATTTTGTGAGAGGGTATTAGGATAGCCTTCAAAATACTTTCAACAGGTCAGTTTTCGATATATTTTACGTTTCAATTCGTGGCGAAAACTCATTCGGGATGACTGTTGTTCCACGAGCAGGTGCATTCCCTTATGACTGGTGTATGTATAACGCCCACAACCTTTTTTCAATTTTTAATTGTTTTTATTATAACAGCGAGGCAATTGTAATAACGTCACAGTAGGAAGGCCTACCGCAATCTCCACTGGATTGTGCTGGGCAACGACCAGGCGTATTGCTTTAATTTAAATTCACAAACATACTCGTATACACACAAACAATGCCGGAGTAATAAAGTTATATAAATACGATTCTGATGAACCGCCAGTTCTTCTAAACGTGTGTACGTGTTTGTACTGATGACGGTGGTGTATGTGGACGAGGAAATGCTTTTTATATTTTCATCGGAATTGTTTTTGAATGGAAACTTTTAATTAAGTGGTTAACCACAAACAGAAACAAATATTTCCACCCACTAAAGCGAATCGTTAAATTATTTTATTTGAATTAAAAATATTTTATTCTTGTTTGTAAACAAATATACGAGTGTAATCCGATGTGAATTGGATAAAGTTGTTAAAAAAAAAAGCTCCGGTGTTACCACGAAATTACATTGCGGCAGCCGACAGTAGAGAAGAGGGATTTAAAAAGCACAGTTTTAGGTTCCTGCAAACATTTAATTTATAGTTAATGTTTGTGTTTAACTTTAAGTGGTCGTAATATCGTGCTTTATCCTAATGGGGAATAGATTTGGGCGTCTTATGCATATAGAAGTATTTCTGATTAGTAACCGAGTGGGATCCTATTACCAGAAAGCACTGCATGTTAATAGGAAGAATGGTAACTGAGTGCTGAGTCTGTTTGAAAATGTACTAAGTACATTCATATTTAAAGTATCAAGGACTAAAGTTCCAGAAATAAAACATTAACTGCCTTCAATTAAAACAGTTTAAAACTTTTCTTGTTGGAAAAGAGAAAACAAACAACATTTTCCCTTTTATCTTCTAAAAGCCAACAATTTTCCAGATACATTACCGATATGAAACTTTATAATTTTCTAATTACTCAAATGAACACATTTTCGAAAGGCATCCACAAAACACCGAACTCTTGTTAAATTTAATTTAAACTTTCTTATCCAGGAATATGTCAAAGTAAAAGGGGATAACACATATTACCACACAATTCGTTCTCTGCAGCAGATATGCAAATCTTTAGCATGTCCCTTGTGTATAAAAAGAATCTTTGCTTGGGGACGACTTTTCGAATGAATTTGCTCCAACTCCTTACGTTATCTCATCTAAGCATAAAAAGGAACCACTCCCACACAAATAAAAGGACAACCACAAAAAACTGTGTCTTGCATTTGATATTGCTCCTTCTAGATGAATATTCTTCGTTGCACCAGGACTTCTTAACCATGCATGTGGACGCATTCTGGTATACTCTGGCATAGCATTAGATCGGCCGAGGATTACAATACCCCATCACATACCCTCTATACCACGTAGTAGTTTTTCCACTGAATATTTGAGGAACTTCGTTGTATGTATGTACGTCTTCCATCTGACAATGCAGAATGGGAAAGGATATCAGAGATCTCGTAAATTCCCTGCAATGTTATCATAGCCATGGTCAATGTCAATTGAAATATTTCAAAAGTAGGGATATTTGTGTGGATAGGATAAATCACACACGCAGTAAGACGGATATAGCAAGGATATAGGAACGTTCTTTTTTCCTTTTTTTATCTCATCCTTTTCTATTTTCTTCTTTCTGCTGCCAATTTGCAAGGCAAATTGAATCGAAGCAAGGAATCAAAACTTAATAAAAGTGCTTTGTAAGGGCTTTAATTGAGTTTCCAGCAAAGTGCTACCCAACTGGAGCAGCTAAAATAGGATTGAAATAAAAAATGCAAAAACACACTCATATGTATGTACATACGGGTACAACGAGATAATATTAAGTGATATGAACTTTTTGCCATTCTTTCGGTTTTTTTTTTGCCGATGCAAATGCAAGTGTCATACTTTTGTATGAACGTAGCATATGGCCTTCTAGTTCAATAAAAATCAAAAGGTCCTGACCATCACTAGAGAGAAGTTAAAAACTCGGGGCAAGTTATCCACTTTTTTGTTGTTAACGGACTTTATATGGTCTTTGGATTAATGGCATGTGGGAGGGGGGTGATTTTTATTGAGTGATTTTTAATTGAAACAGACAGGATTTCAACCTAACGGCGAGTAAGAAGCAATTGAGTGACGGTGACTAAAGTGCATTAGTGTTGGCTTTGTCATTCGATTTGACATATTTTTCAATAAGGTGATAAATCACTTATGGATTACAGTGTCCAATGCTTTTAGGATCAATGAAGGGATAATATTTTTTTGTTTAACATTTTCATTCTTCATGTTACCGAAACCTCCATTCAGCAGAATGGAAAATATAGCCGCCTTTTTCGTCTCTAAGAACCTTTTCTCGGAAAATTCATTTCATTATGAATTGCAATGAAAACAAAAATACTTATCCAAAAACTCAAAAACTCTTCTTCAACTTATAAAAGTTAGCGGCTTGCGTCGAATCGCCATAAGCCTAAAAATTTCTTCGAGTAAATTGGATTTCGACTTAGTAAACATATTTTGCATGTATTTTGTTTTGTAAGAGTAAAAGAAAAATTCGAGTGATAGGAACTTTGAGTTAGGGGAACTTGACTGTAGATCTATTCGATGCGCACATTTTGTCATACTCACGCATTTGATGCCACTGATGACTGTCCTTAATTTCGAATTAATTTATTGCATTTCAACTAATCGAGCGCCATACTCAGCTCACTCTAGGTAAGGAGTAGCCAAAACGAGCCCCGCGGAGCTTCGTCGAATGAGCATAAATCATAAAATTCTAAATATCTTCAAATTACGGGAAAATTCATAGATTTCAGCTATTTCGAATATCACGCTATTTGGCACTAAAGGTTGCTTAGTTTTTTGTCCGACGCTTTCCTAAATTCGGGGTCTTCGGGAAGCTTGCAACGCTATTGGGCTCATACTCATAACTATAATACTTCAGTACAGCTTGACAAAGTTCCAATTTATTCTGTAATTTCGTTCTATTATCGCCACTGCGTATGGAGAGATTTTGCGATTGACGTTGTAATACATACAGTGCTGTGCAAAACATTTGCAACTGTTGGTACTAGAGAGTTCAAAACCATTGTTAGTATAGTAAAACTTATTAAATGAAAAACTTTGTATGAGATTTAAGTTCTTACATATGTATATATTAAATAACGAAAAGAAACAAAATTCATTTAATTCAATTCAACATAAAAAAAACAACAATTAACAATATAATAAAGATTTTAGCTGTGCAAAACATTTGCAACTAATAGCAATTTTTTATTTTTTTTTAGTTTACAGTACATATTACTAATATTTAATGGCATAGCCTTTACTTTTTAAAACCGTAGCACATCTTTTAGGCATTGAAGCAATTAAGTTATAAATTAATTCTTTGGGAGTCGCTTTCCATTGCTTTTGAATCTGGGCGAGAAGTTCATCTTTTTTTTTTTGAAATTTTGTCTTCTAATTCTCCTCTTTACTATTTCCCACAAATTCTCAATAGGGTTAAGGTCTGGGGACTGCAGTGGCCATTGCAGTACATTAATGTTTTGCTCGCTGAGCCCAGCTTTGACCAATTTAGAGGTATGTTTGGGGTCGTTGTCGTGTTGAAACCTCCAAACGAACGGGAAGCATGGTGTTCTGCAATATGTTTTTATAGTCTTCAGCCTTCATAATACCGTCTACTTGCTGAATTGGACCAATGTCTTGCCTAGAGAAGCAACCCCAGACCATAACATTACCACCTCCGTGCTTCACTGTTCCCATTGTTAACTTTGGATTTAGTCTCTCACATTTCGGTCTCCTCACGTGGCTTCTTCCGTCCGATCCACACAAATTAAATTTAGACTCGTCGGAAAAAAGCACTGTTCTCCATTTATCTAAGCTCCAGCCCAAATGAGTGTTATCGAAATTAATTCGGGCTTTAAGATTTTTTTTTTGGAAATAAATGGTTTTTTTGCTGGTTTGTAGCTCCGAAGACCAGCCTCTAGGGTCCTACGTCTAACTGTAGACGAGTCAACGTCTTATTGGAGGCTTACATTAGCTTCTTTTGAGGACGCCTGAGGATTTTTCCGGAAAAAATTGACAATTTGTCGGTCTTCTTTTTTCGTTGTCTTACGGGTCCGTCCTCCTTTATGGAGTGTTACCACACTTCCGCTCTTAACTATCCGACTTATGGTAGATTTATGGATGGAATATTTTATACATATTTCTTTCTGCGATATTCCATTATTATAATCAAATAAAATTCCTGACTTGATTTCAGAGCCATACTTGTTTCCACCCATTTTTACAATTATTTACAAGATCACTACTTAATAACACTTAATGCGCTTACAACAATGAAGCCAACTCACAAAATGAGCTACAAATCTGCGATAAAGAGTATTACATGAAATGACAGACAAAAATAAAGTTTACCGTTATCAAAATGAAAACTTAGTCTAAATCAAAAGGAGGAATGCCTTTGGTTGCAAATGTTTTGCACAGTCAATACTGGTACTTTTTGTATACATGTGCACATATTTTTTTACACACTGAAAAAAAAATTTGTTTTTTCTATGTATAATTGGTCAGGACAAATAAGGTTTATAAAATAATATAACTCTATTCCGTAAATTGTTCTAAGGAAAGTTAAAATTACAGTTTTATGGGTTAGCATTTGGAGTTGCAAATGTTTTGCACAGCACTGTATTTATCATTTTCATGTTATATAAAATTTATGGTACGAGTTAAAACTGCTTTAACCCTGAAATGTTTTATTCATTTAATTTAACTTAATTACATAGTTAATTACTAATTAGTTTAACCCGTTGTGTTTTCACTTTAAATTGGTTAAATATATCCCATTTGGTTTCTTATAAGTTTTATAACGGTTCTTGGAAATTTTATTGCGCATTGTTCTCAAGCTTGACATTTAGTCTTGTGTAAAATGTTTACATTCAGGTCGCTTAATTTTTTTTTCAGAAAAAGTTGAAATTTATATATAAAAGTGCTATCAAGTAGATGAAATACA
This sequence comes from Brachyopa scutellaris, assembly GCA_949775065.1. Classification (NCBI taxonomy): domain Eukaryota; kingdom Metazoa; phylum Arthropoda; class Insecta; order Diptera; family Syrphidae; genus Brachyopa; species Brachyopa scutellaris. The sequence continues at coordinate 192,353,983 of OX459112.1, forward strand.
TTTTTGAAATCTTCGAATATTTTTCTGTGGTTTTTTTCGTCGAGTTTTTATAGTAGTAAGTATAAGATTTTATTCCATTTTCTTGTTTTTGTTTTAGTGGGACATATATGTCCCATTCGGCTTTTGCAGTGGGACATACATATGTATCCCAATAAGGCCACAGCATTACTAAAGTGAAAATATTACTTGCATGTTTAGGACTGATGGGACTTATGTGTTCCACCACCCAATCTTTCTTAGGACTGATGGGACTTATATGTCCCACCCCCCAATCTTCAAAAAAGGCTATAGTATTAGTTAATATGCATGTCTCCATTAGATTAACTCATTATAAACATTTTAGACTTATTATTCGTCTCCCGTATCCAAATGGCTAAGAAGTTTTGAAGGCAGGTGGATTACAAAAAAAAATTTCGTGGAAAATAAAACAAACCCCATATGCTTGATATGCAACGAATCTATTTCTGTTATGAAAGAGTATAACCTCAAACATGCTCTGTCGATGATTTCGCTATTTGGAAACACTCATGCGTGTGAAGTGTGAACAAGTTTTTAGTCGCAAGAAGCACATCAATTCACAAGTGAGAACACGATTTACTGATATTCATTTGGAAAACTGTTTTTGGTGCAGCGACAGTCATCAGACAACACGCTTGCCCGGCAGGAAATATTATTCGTGAACTTTGGCCCACCCTACTAAAATCGTTGGCAATCCCTGCTCTAGATATTCTCTCGGTGCTATGACAAAGTGTCGTCTAAAAATGTTCAAGTTTTATTGGCGTAGTAACATTTACAACTCCCGCACATTACAGACTTTCTATCGGTCCATATTTCGGGCAGATAATTCCGCCTCTTAATCAGTATGAAGATATATAAAAGTGCACACAATGATCCGGTATCGGCCGATAAGCAAGTTTGAAGTCCTACATGATTGCCTTCAAACTAAAGTATCAGCAAACTATCGGCCGACTACTAAATCAGTATGGAGCTCTTCCATGCGCGCACACTTCCGATTATAAAGTCGGCCGATTTTGTCCATAGCTCAGTTTGGTCTGAGTTTAAAATAAGTTTGCTCTAAGTTTTAGATATTTCTATGTATTTAACTATGGCACGGTCCAGTTCTCCAGCACTTCTTGTCGAAAAGTCCATTGTAAATTTGATAGAAGAAGTGAAAAAAAGACCCGCACTCTATAAAAAAAATTGAAAACAGTACTCTGAATTGAGTCTAAAGTAAAAATTATTGGAAGAAGTTTGTGAATCAGTTGTTCATGATTGAAATCAGTTAGCAATAGCAAATCGTTCAAGAACAGTAGACCGACTGTTGTCTAGTGTGCGCACTCACTACAAACTTACGTACTTACTTACTTAGCTGGCGCTACAGTCCGGGGTGGACCAAGGCCTCAACCAGCAACCTCTTCCAATTAGCCCGGTCCTAAGCTGACCGGTTGTGGTCTTGTTCTACTTGTGCGCGCCACCTTAGGCGAGGTCATCCTCTGTTGCACTGACCCTCCGGTCTCCGGATAAGAACCGAATATTCTCCGAGCCGGAGCGTTGATGTATATACGCTCTACATGTCCTAGTCGTCTTAAACGCCCAATGTGCAGTTTTTTGACCAGGTTGATGTCGCTGTACAGCTCGTACAGTTCGTGGTTGAATCTTCTGCTCCAAAACCCGTCAGCGGAAACGGGACCGAATATCGTACGAAGGATTTTTCTCTTGAAGCGACCAAGGATATCTTCATCCGCTTTCGATAAAGTCCATGCTTCAGCTGCATATAGCAAGACTGGGATGATAAGGGTCTTATATTTATAAAGTCCCCTTAGACGATCGAGAAAGGACTTTACTACTCAATTGCCTTCTTAGCCCAAAGAAACAGCAGTTGGCAAGCGTAATTCTTTGTTTGATTTCCGACTAGATGTCATTTTTTGAGGTTATGGCAGAGCCGAGGTAGACAAAGTCCTTTACTACCTCGAAGTTGTAGCTGTCTATTGTGACGTTGTGTCCAATTCGTCGATGTTGGGTGTCCCTTTTTGCTGACAGCATATATTTTGTTTGCACTCGTTTACCGCTAAACCCATTTTACCCGCTTCCATTTTTATACTTTCGAACGTACCGGCACAGCTCGCTGTGTTCTACCAATGATGTCTAAATCGTCGGCGTATGCAAGTAGTTGAACGGACTTTTTGAAAGATCGTTCCTTGCGTGTTGGCTTGTGACTACCAACCCGACTATTTAATTGGCCCAGTGTGCGCACTAACCAGCCCAGCCCGACCAAACTATCGGCCGATAGAAAGTCTGTAGTGTGCGGGTGTTTTTAAATAAAGAAAGTCGTATTTTTTTTTATTTTTTTTTTCATGTACATTTAGTGTTTAATGTTTGCCATATGAACTAGAACAAAATCGTTTTCTTTTTCTGTCTGCCTATAAATGTGTTTTTAGAAAAAACAATAAGAACATGGTTTTTTGTCTTAATTTTTATTATAAATAATATGTGTTCATCCTTAGCGATAGCACTCAAAGCACTTTTTTGCATCCGAGGTTTTTCAACGATACTGGATATGCACTCAAAATAGAACAACTTTAACATGAAGAACGTAGTAGACTTTGGTTTTTGGATTGAATAGTGAAGTGGGGGATTATCTTTAAAAATTAAAAACTATACATAAAATATTTTCAAATTTATTTTAAAAATGCAACAAACTTGAATCATCTTTTAGAAATAACAATAAGAATGCCTTTGGTCAGCTCTATCCATCGTCTGTGGCGCTGTTTTATCAGATGGTCGATGGATTCTGCTAGCTGTAAAAGCAATCACTCGAATGGAGTGACAATGAATTGTAACTAAGTTACAGATACATATTCGTTGTTGTGCAATGGACTTCGACGATTAACAAAAGACCACTAGATACTGCAAAGATTCACTCATGCATTGATTTCTATTACACACCAAAGGCATGGATTTTTTTTTAATTGTACTTTCAATGTACACAATAGAAGTACAAAAGCAGTCACAGATTTTGAGGGAATTGTGTGTTTGTGTACCATAAGTCTAAATAAATCCTGATATAATTGTAAAACACATCCAGCGTGAAATCAAACAAAGCAAATTCAATAACAAAACAAATTAAACAAAACACCACACCGCGTCTGGGTTTTACTGTTGGAGTTTTGACGTACTTTGTTACAGGACAGCGAAGGGACGAGAATGCTTAAGGCTAAACTTGAAACTTGAAAACACTGTCTCCCTGTCTGTTTCACCGTGTTTGAGTGGCATTATAAAATTCTATACTTTCAATAAAGCCAATTATGTTCATTTTGCCACTGTTCTGATTTTAAATAAAATAAAGTCACTCAAACACATTTACAACCATCTTCCATTGATGCTCTTAATCGAATGACATTGACAAATCCAATAAACAACACCATCCACCATGCTTATGTAGAATGTCCTTGCCTACACGACCTTGTCGCAGTACACAGCTAATTACTGGAAAATTCCATTTCAGTGAAAAACGAGATAGTCTCATCACATTATTGATATAAATTAAACATCACAGCAGGTCCACTTAAATCACCAACGTAGCTTTGCGACTCTAACAGTTAACAGTATACAAATCGGTTGAGTTGAAATATTGTCCTTTTGAAATTAATCCTTTGCATCTAAATGGAGAAAATTATGAACGCAACTTTATCATTTACCCGTAAGGCGTAAGGACATCATTTTGACAGTTATGGCTCTCAAAAGTATGTTTTGCATTTTAAGTGTCATCTGAAATAAACCCTTCGAAACACTGCAAACCCCACCCGGTCGTATAAACAAATTACCCAACATTAACGAACACAAACTGTTCGCTAAGTGCATGGCTTGTACACGAGTTGCACCCTAGGCGACAACTTGTGAACGTAAATCCTTGCACAAAGTGACTATTTAAATTACCCTCACGTTACTCAGGCATTATGATTAAGTTCACAATGGGGGGTCGTGCGGCAGGGTGTTGTTTTTCCTTCGGAAAAGTTGTTGCAAGTCCACTTTGGAGCGAAGAAAAATTCACACCATAAGGCGTAGAAAGAATAATTTGTGTCCATGACCATGATGTGTAAAAGTGAGAGAGAGAGAGAGAGAGAAAAGGACGTTGTTTCTATGCATACCTCAGTGTCAAGATGACTGACTTATGAGCAAAGCGACGATACAATCCTTTTTTATTTCTCTGCTTTTCTTCCATCTATGTAGGTGGCTGATTTAGAATTTGCAATTCAAAAGTGGGCCATCGTCCTTTTTCTCTTCACACAAAAACAAAAAACCTACAAGTAATCTTTATAAAAAGTCGCGCTTGTTACTCTCAAGAGAAGCAGATGGTGTGCGCGATAAGTTGACTTTTATTCCAACTGCGCGGAATGCGGTGTCCACTTTTGAATTTATTTAACGTTACAAGGTTCATGGTTGGCGCGAATGATGATACAAAAATAATGACTAACCCGTATAAAAGTAAATCAGGAAGTTAGTTTTCAAGTGTTGACACTTCAATTGGAATTTAATTTCGTTTAATTAAGCATTCAAGTAGACGTGTTTGAAAATTATGCATGACGTGCTATTTAAGTAGGTTGCTACCTATTTCTAGGAATTAACTACCGTGAGTCATAAAGATCCTTTAAATTTCTACATTCCCGTGTGTAAATAAAGGTAATTACATTTGCCCAATTCCTTAGTGTATTGCAACTAAGCCTTGTGGCTCCCTTTTGCATTGCAAGTTCAACAGCAATTCGATGGCAGAACCAAATCAAAGGACATCTGTTACCATACCAGTTTCGTGTTCTCTCCACTTCTACTTTAAATGAATTCCCGATGTATTCAAGGATTATCGCAACTTTTATGAATACATATTTGCAATTGGATGGCATAAAATTCAGGTCCCGCACCTCAATCCCAACAACCAACTGACATAAAGGTAATGTAGAAGGAAAAAAGAATAACTAGATTTACCCGCAGTCACTCGAGACGAGGTTCTCCTGTCCTTCTCCGACATAAAGCTCTCACTCACTCTAATGACGATGGCAATGGTTATGATGATGACTATGTCTGCAATGAAATGAAATGGAATTTTTTTTCACTGAATAATGCTTTCTTCGTTCCCCTTTCTAAATAAATACATCGCGTGGAGTTTGTCGTCGTCAAAGGACACTAAGCCTGACCTACTACTACTCTGTCAGCAAGTTCTTTACCAGGATCAAGGAGGATTGAATGAAAATAACAAGTAAAAGATTTCCCATTTCGCGTCAAGTAACAAGATGACGAGTGGTGTACCCTCGCCTCGTCTGTTACAACAACGTGGTGCGGTGCTGGAAATCAGTTTATCGGTTATACAAAGTGAAGGAATTACATCTTGCATTGGTTGCATTGAAAAGTGAAAATTCATTTTGCACTTTCCACAAGGGAAACGCTGACGATGAGTGCTGCTTTTGTGCGAGCCTTCAAATGCTTTCTAATCGAAATGCATTTTTATTTTTAAATCACTGAAAGGTTTTTTTTATATATTTTCCCAATCCGTTTCGTAAGCAGTGTGATATGATTTACGTAATTCTGTTAAGATGGTTGAGTGAAATTTTCGTAGTGGAACTCAACTCAAAAATTACGGTAGTATCCTTTGGATTAATTTTTTTTGTCGAATTTCTGATCAACAGAATTTTGATTTAGCTTAGTCAGCACATCAGTTTAAATAAAATGTCGATTCTTTTGTTCTAATTTATTAATTTATCTACCGAACATAGATTCTTACAGATAACAGAAAAATTTAACTACAAAAAACGTGTACATTTGATTTAAATATTAAGTTCGTTTTCAAGAAGTGAATTTCAGAATTGTACAAACGCGAGCATCTTAAAATGGGTTCACTACGAGAATAGTTATACTTATACCTATAGAATCAGCTATAAGAAAGCCCACGTTCCATTAAGTTTTTTTCTGACGCATAAAAGTTGAATGATGGGAGAATTTTTAATGAAAACAAATCATGTACAAACAGTGTGGCTGGAATGTTACGCTTTATTTCTAAGGGTTTTATATCGATTAAAGCCCAAATAGCAACGTCTTGAGCGTTTATAATATTCCAAACCCAAGTAGAATGGTACAAAGTGTCTCGATAAGCAGTTCCAAGCGGTGGACAAATGCCGTTGTAATGTCCTGCATGATATGTTAATTAATACTGATGAAAACCTACGATTACATGCTCCTTATTAAAAACGTAATATTATTGTTTTTTTTTTTTAATTAATATTCTCTATATTATGTTCGTTAAAGTTCTTGCCTTCATACTTTTATATGCTAAAAATAAAACAACCATTTTTTTCAAGTTTCTGTAAAAAAAAAAGCATGTAGGAAATCACCATTGAGCATAAGTTATTGAGCATTGGTGATTGAATTGCACCACCTAGTATTTTGAAAGTGTTTTTCTTAATTATTGTTGGCTGAATTTTACATTATTATACATCAAATTAAAGCTTGCGAGATGTTCTTTCACATAATGGTTAAAAAAAAAGGTATGCTGTCGATGAAGATATTTCAGAAACTAGTGATTTTCAAAATAAAAAAGTACTTTACTTTTAAACTCTTCAGACATTAATTGATCATTTTAAAACTGCTTAAAACTGATCAATTGGCGCAAATTTATAGTCAACCCCACTTTATCAGTTTAACTCCGTACTAGTTATACGCAACTTTAGACTTAAAAACATACCTTAATTTTTGTTCAATAATAGACACTTTTTAGTATGCTGCTAAATAATTTCCACTTCGCAAAGTTCCTATGAGAAATTTTATTCGAACACACATAAAAGTGACAGTTATGATAAAAAAAAAACTTAGTAGTCTAGCTCCATATTAGATATTTAATACGAGGTTCGGGTGATTTTAATGAGGCGCTAACGATAAAGTGGACTTTATGGCGACTATAGTTATGAAAACGCTTAATTTCGTGCTAAAATAATTTTAAAGTGTACTTTAACCGACTATAATTTTGCGCCATTATGTCTAAGTCATAAGAAAGATAGTAGAATCACATTTCATCTGATACTAAATACATATATGTGCGTCTTACGCTTCTAATGATATTATCATTTTGTAAGCATGTAAACGGGGAAAAGTCATCAGAAGATCTACCCGCAATACGAACTTCAAACAAAAAAATCTCAAAATTCCCTCACACGATTTTCATTAAACTGTTTTAATGTACTGAAGCTCAGCTTTATATTGATACCAATTTTATTGATGTATTCTCTTTGCCTAAGCTCCATATAAGTTTGTCCCATCGCCTTTTGGCTTTACTTCATATTTAGAATGCGAAAGCCCTCTATTATTAGTCATTGCTGAAAAAAAACGCTACCAGACGATTGAATTCGATATGAGGACGTTAATAACTATACATACATACCCTTGTAATTGGGTATACAGCCACTGCCAAAATTTGCTGTCAGTTCTAAGACTATATCAACGATCCAGATTTTGGGCAAAACCACATTTTAAACATGACATAACTAACAAAAGCACTAGAAAAAGGCTGCCTGACGGTCATATTTGAGTTCACACATTTTCAAGCTTTATATTCATGTGCACATTTTTTGGTTATATATCACTCCAAAAATTTGCAGCGGGCTCTTAGACTATATTTACTAACTTATTTAAATGGTGCTACAGTCCGGGTGGATCAGGGCCTCAACCAACGATTCCTTCCAGTTAGACCGGTCCCTAGCTAGCTGCCTCCAGTTGCGCACTCCCAGTTGGTTAAGGTCTAGGGACGTTCCGATACCGCCTTGGTATCGATACTTTTACTCATTACTCGTATCGAATCAAAGTATCGAAACTACTCATTTACTTGTATAAAAGTATCGTGTATGTACTCGTATCGAATCAATTGTGGATACATAGAACTAGAAGCTTTTGTGGCAATGAAATGACGGATGAAACGGCAAAAGAGTAGGCAAACGTTTGCACTGACGCAATGAAGACATTCGGTATCCTTTTCTTTTTTCTTTATTGCCTTGTTTTTTATATGGTTTGAGTATGTATGTTGGAAGGAGAAGTTTATAAAAACTTAAAAATTATACATATTGTAACATAACGGAATTCAAGTGTTCCTGTCCCTTTTAAATGAAATTATTTATGCTTGGAATTGGAAATACTTGTTACTTGGAATCTGGCTCCGATACCAAGTAACTACTCAAATCAAAGTATCGAATACAAAAATTACTTGGATCGAAACAAAAGTATCGAGTATATACTCATATTTACTTGTATCGGAACGTCCCTATTGAGGTCCTTTTCTACTTCTGCGTGCCACCTTAGGCGATGTCGTCCTCTGCTGCGCTGACCCTCCAGGTAAGAATCGAATATTTTCCGAGCCGGAGCGTTGTAGTTCCTAGCCATCTTAAATGCCCGATGCGCAGTTTCTTGGCTAGGTTGACGTCGCTGTACAGCTCGTATAGTTCGTGGTTGAATCTTCTCCTTCAAACGCAACGGGACCGACCGATTATCTTACGAAGAATTTTTCTCTCGAAGCGACCAAGGATATTTTCATCCGTTTTCGGGATGATAAGGGTCTTATATAGAGTTTCCTTAGTCGATCGGGAAAGGGCTTTAGTACTTAATTGCCTTCTTAGCCCAAAGAAACAGCGATTGGCAAGAGTAATCCTTTGTTTGATTTCCGACGATATATCATTTTTTACCCGACTGGGCAAAAGAAAGGGTTATGATTTGCGTGTCGTTGGATTCTTCTTGATCTGGAGAGTGTCATAGGCTATGTGATAGAATATTCAATATGGTGGACGCACGAAGCCAGATGGCGGATTACCTTCTTTTTTTTACAATCGCCTTGATAGTGATATCAAATGAAAGCACTTGGCAAGTAAAATACACTTCGATATGACGTTATTCTTAATTCAATATGGAGGACTATTCTTGTGGATTTTCAGTAAACATCCTGTAATTAAGTTGAGTCCCACACACCTTATTTTTACACCTGTCTGATTTGTCCAATAAATGTTGAGTTGGGTGAATTGCAGACTATTACCGAACATTATTAATTCCATCAATTACAATAACAAATTCTTAATTATAGGTTATATTAATTAGAAAGTACATACCTATCAATTATTATGTACTTTACATTTTTCAGTACTGTAATTTTTAATGTAATTAATTAGTTTTGTAATCATTCATGTCGAATTGTAAAAAACAAAAACATTATACTCGTAGCAATAAAATCACCTTCTAAACTTGATTCAGTATGATGACCAAACAAGGAATGTTCGAAATACTTCAAAGAAAGGTAGTTCGCTTCGGCAAATAAGTCAAAAGGCATGATTTCAAATTCCCTGTGTTTCTGACCTTTTTCAACTCAATTGGCAGCGAGTCCCGCAGACGGATAGCATGAATGCAAAATATTCCCTTCAAGGCAAAAGGAGAAAGCCCGTAACGAGATTGGTTTAGCGCTAAGAACTTTCGTGATTGTGAGTAAATCAACTTAATGTTTGGGTAATCGGACTGGTGAGTCGGAGTTTTATTCCTTTTTTTGCTATGCTATTTGCAAGTTTAGCTGCAGTGCTGTATGTAGACGTAAAGGGTGCTTTTTTTTGTTGGCTATTTTGTCTTTAGTATTCCGGTCTGTGTTAGTTTGTGTGATGATGATCGCGAGAATAAGAGGTAATGGGAAACTAAACTGTTTTATCAAGTTATTCGAATTATTGTGAATTGTTAAAATTGTTTGACTTCCAGGAGTTGCTCGATTAAGGTATGGAAATGAAAAAAACCTAAATCTAAATTCAGTTAAAATTCTGTAAAAATCACACTGGTTACTTCTTCCGTCAAGCCTCTAAACTTGTATCCATTTATTGCTTTCATTGTTTGATTTCAATATTCAATAAAAATCTATTTCCTACCAAAATAATAAAAGGGAGAACAAAGCCCAACAAAAAAATATAAATTCATTGTCCTACAACTAACGTAGATTATCATTCTCTTTCATCCAGAAATACACATTGTATTTCTCGGATTGCGCTGTCACCCACAAAAGCACAATAGACAAAGGGACTAATAAAAATGGAGGGCCAACGCCACATATAAAAACTAAATGAATGAAATTGCCAATGTATAGAACCGACCAGCATCAACTGCTCGTATAAGGATAACATAGTACGGAGCATTATGTCAATTACAGTCCCATATGTGTGTCCTGAAAATAAACCGACATCGTTTAACATTTGGCCGTCTGCTTGACTCACAAGGATACACTGCTACGCTGTTGAAATGGTTTATACACGGACACATTTCGGACACGAACCACAGGAAGCGGGAAAAACACATAACAGTTGCTGTCTGTAATTACGGCAGTGGACAAAAAAAAAGGACTCGTTTGATGGGGTTGGCAAGGAAAACGATGCAATGTGATGGTATGTATTCGGCTTGCATCGGTACGAAAGAGACGAAAACACAAACGAAAAAAAAAACAGATAATCTGCACAACAATTGGCTGTCAATTAAACGAGTGCAATTGAAATTTTGAAATTTGTCACCGTCAATGTTTTGCCATTTTGCTGTATTTCGTCGTTATTGCTTGCAATTAACTTTGCTTTTGATTAATTTCTGTACATTTACTTTAAAACAAAATAAAATAAAAATAAAAAAATTCAAGCAAATGTGCTCAATTACGCGATCATTGAGTCGGCCAATTCATGAATTTAAAGTGGCAATTATTAAATTGGAAATCTGAATTGGAATTGGAAATATGTTTACAGTTCAGCTGTTAAAATGATTGCATAGGTTCTTTCTGCAGCACGGTTATAGATGGTTTTAGTCATAAACAACATGTCGGTAAACAGTCAAACAGGGCCCTTAATTTCACAAGTAACGATATCAACTGAATACATATCAACTTCCGAAAGTGCCGAACGGAAACACGTTGCTTTATATGTTGGCACGTTCATATTAATATTCGTACATATACAGTATACCACGGGTGGCCAAGCTTTTAAGCTATGCGTTCGACTTTTTGCTGAAATTGATGACGCGTGCTACCTACCCATTATTTTTACCTGGAAGAAAATATAAATACATATGTGTATACACCAACTATTCAGTATCAGCTGCAATATTTTATCTTAGTTTTATTATTACAAGAGTTAACAAAACAAGCAATAAAACAAAGTTTTTGGAAGAAGAATTTCTAAATCAAGTTTAAATTATATGCTGGGCAAAAGTTTATATGCGAGTCTGACGTCATTTTTGCGTCATCATATGCGATTATTGCTCGCATATCGTCTGAACACCTATTTGGGACAGTCCGCATATGCTCGCAAAGTATATGCGGACAATATGCGACACCCAATTCGCAAACTAATTTGCGACTTTTTCGCATATCGTGTAAACACTTTCGCATATCATTTGTGACAATTTGCGAGCATTTGCAAGCGTCCCAACCATATGCGACCGGACGAAAACCTTACATTGCATATCCCGGCATATTTGCGGACAAATTCCTAGTCTACAGGTAAAATTAAACTGAAAAAGCGAGATTTCAAATATTTGAAAATTCGGTTTGGCCTAATAAAACGCCAAAAAAAATTATAATTGTGTGTAGTTAAGTAAAATGAGTACTTGTAATGAATCTGAGCCGATGGATTCATCACGACACTGATCACGTGCCGCCCCCGCAGTCAAAGGTATGTCGCTCCAAAAAATCGGAATCCGGAAGTCGAAAAGTGCAACACAATCGAAACCACGAAGAAATCCAGCGTTTAATAGCTGGGTTTCAGTCTCGCGAAGTCGTATCCAATCTTTGACCCATATACGACGAATCCCTTGCATTTGCTGCACACTCGCTTCTTCGTATAGCTTCCATCTTCGTCGTCGTTTTCTATCATATCTATTGCCAAAATAGAAATAGCAGCCCACTTTCTTTTTGACATATTTAATAAATGTCCGCACTTTAAATAGTCATAAATCACCACCACAATACAAAAAATACAAAATGTCAAAAGATTTGTAGTGTTCGCAAATCTTCATATGATTGAAAATATGTGACTTGCAAATTGTGAAACATATCGTGTGAACACCTCGCATATAGGCCACAACATTTGCGACCCCATTTGCGAACATATCATATGCGAACAACATGTTCGCAAATGCATTTGCGAGTTTTAGGACAGAAGTCGCATATCGTGTGAAAACGTCTATATGCGAGTTTGCGACGTTAGCATGACGTTAGCACTCGCATATATATGCGACTTTTCCATATCGTCTGCTCGTAGCTTAAGCTTAAGGCTCTGTTATACATATGCACATATGTACTCATTTCAGCTGAAAAAATACTGTTCTCTATTTGACATAGGGTAGGTACTCGTATACAAGGGGAAGAAGGGCATTGCATTTCTTTCTGTGCTGTATACATTTGCATGTTGTTACATTTTAATTTTTTTATTAATGATACTCATATATTGCATATTTGTTATAATGTATCCATTTATAGCACATGGGTTGGGGTCGACTGTAAATGCCTTCGCGTTCGACCAGTCGAACGCGTTCTACGGTTTGGCCACTCATGCAGTATACGATACCTATACAGAATAGCCGAAATTCCCATGCCAAATAAGAAACAACAAAATGATTTTGAGACCATTGGTATAATAGGCGCGATTTTTCTCTTATCTATACAGACTTAAAAAAAAAATTTCATGTTAAATACACTAACAACTAAGCCAATATATAATAACGAAATCTGGATAGCAATGGAGTCTTACGTTCCTAGTCTAGATACAAAAAATGTGCTACCAAACTATTTTTGTCTATAATAATTGCTATCTAAAATTTTATCGAAAATGTCAAATATGACATGTACACATAATATGTTAGTAGGTCTGTTTGGTATCTTTTTAAGGTCAAGTGGGCCAACGCTGTCAAATATTAAATAATATGAAAAGTGAGGGAAAATCCTGGCAGACAGTTGAAAATTCGTAAGAAAATAACCAAACACTTTTGGGAAATCCTGTAAATTTGTCTTTGTTTTCCACTAACAATGAAGATTATAACATTTCACAAGCTGCCAGATGGCTGGATTGACAGCGTTGGTCAACCTCACGCAAGGAAAAATACGGGGTAAGAATTCGTAAGCTCTCAGTTGAGGGGGATTTTTTGACATTCTCTTTTGGCTATCACATTTACGAATCTTACGAATTTTTTGGGTTACCAAACAGGAAATTCCTAAGAATTTGTACGAATTCGTGAGTTACCAAAACCGACCATGAGACATTTATAAACAACTGCGGCGATGAAAACATGATTCTATGCAAAGGAGCTTAAAAAACAAGTGGAAAAGCGATCTTGAAATAGTAAAAGTCAAGCAAATAATTAAGTGTATCCCCGAAATTAATGAATTTGACAGCAGATGCTAAACAGATAAATGTTAATTATCATAGAGCTGCAAAGTCACCCACGAACATTTTGTTTCTCATTTTTAGCTAAGACATATAGATTATGAAAAAAAAAACACACTGGGTGATTAAGTTCATTATGATAAACCAGAGAACATATTGAACAAAATTAGAAGTTAGTGAAATGGTCTGCAGAAAGGAAGCTTTGTTCCATAAAAAGTAAATGAAAAAGTGCTGCCAATTGTATCATAATTCTCATGTACAATTCTTGCTGTATAAAAATCTACGATACAAACAGGACAATCTGTGACAAGTTAAAGCTGATGTAAGCATGATATACGAAACTTGCAATTGGTAGGTAACTTATAATTGAAACCAGGATCATAAAAATATAGAAAGGTAATATGGTATGTAGCAAAAAGTGCACTAATCAAATATGTTGCTGTAAACGACATTAGGCAGGTTATTTATGACGGGCGTTTTTCTAAGCTATATAGGCTTAACTAAAATGAGAAAAAAAACCCTCGTCAGCGACTTGGCAGCACTATGATAATTGGCATTTTTCAGTTTAACAACTGCTATCAAAATCATTTACAGTGAAAGCCGCTTATAACGACGGTGAAGGGACCAAGCAAATGTGGTCGTTCGTACCCGCGGTCGTTATATCCGACTGCCCTCCATAAGTATTCAAAGAAAACTATAAAACATTCACAGACAAAATTAATTCATTTGATTTTTAAATTATGTAGGATTATATGTCATGTTCATGAATAAATTACATTTTATTTTATTTTGAAGTTTAACAAAATAAATCACTCCAAACTCATGTGGTATTACGCTATTTTTCACCTGACTCCAAACGGAAGATAATCGCTGCCTTTTCCTCTACAGAAAAGTTCCTATGTTTTCTAGAACTCATGGCTGCATAAGAAAATAAAAACAGTTAACTCGTAACTAATACCCTACTATAATCACTATGTACACAAAGCACTAAAACTAAAATCAGCTATCTTGGCGATAGTAATAATATTTAACCGATACACGGAACACAGCTGCACAAATACTAAAAAAAAAAGTGTAAAATCACTAGATGAACAATAAATATTCAGATTAATGTACATACATAGTACATACAATCATATGGAACTACGTGAATGAGTATGTAATTTTTTGTACATTTTCTCTCACTTCGTCCTTATAAGCGACGAAAACGATTCTATCTTCTCGAAAATTGGTCGCTATATCCGAACCGTCGTTATATCCGACGGTAGAATAGCTTAAAATTTAAATAAACCAGCCAACTGAAAGGAAAATGGTCGTTATAAACGACTGGTCTTAATAAGCGAGGTCGTTATAAGCGACTTCCTCTGTAATTCATACATACATATCAAAGGAATCTTTAAACACACATTTTTTTAAGAATTAATAAAATGATGGACTACTCATTACTTTTAGCTTCCATTTTGTTAATTTTTTACATTTTCTCTTTGGAATCCTCGTTTTCGTCGCCGCTGTTGCTTACAAATGTCCCACTTTCATGTAAAATGTATTTTCGCTAACAATGGACAAATAATTGTTTGTTAGCACATTTATCCATCCAGACTTAGGACCTAAGACTGGATAACTCTATCCAGATTTCGTAATTTTGTATAGGCTAAGTTGTTAGTGTATTTAACATGAAAACATTTTTCTAA
Source organism: Brachyopa scutellaris (assembly GCA_949775065.1). NCBI lineage: Eukaryota > Metazoa > Arthropoda > Insecta > Diptera > Syrphidae > Brachyopa > Brachyopa scutellaris. The sequence goes on from OX459112.1 coordinate 192,369,089, forward strand.
GTCTATACAGATAAGAAAAAAAACACGCCTGACGTTAGTCGTGTTTTATTATGTACATAGATCTGATCCGAATCACGGGCATAATAAACTGGATTAACACAGCTTTTTAGCGCAGACACAGACATTAGCGCGAAGTTGCCGTTTAATTACATAACTTTTTAGCGCAGACAAAGCCAAGCAAAATTCACAAGCGAAAGTTCATCCTAGTGAGAAATAGCCGAACTAATTTTTGGAACACGAAAATAAATCCAAATGAAAAGAAAATAGCCGTGTTTTATTATCGCCGATGATCCATAGAGATCATTGGTTTGCATGCAATACAACAACACTACGTGATCTAGCTTTTTATCAAGATCAATTTTCGTGATCTGAAAATTAGTTCAGCTATATCTCAGAAGATGCACTTCCGCTTGTGAACTTTGCTTATCTGTATCCATGACAGAAACCTGTGGCAAAAACCTGCTAAATGCCTGTATCCGTGACAGAAACCTGCACTAAAAACCTGCTAAATGTCTGTATCCGGCTAAAGGTTGTGTAATTAAACGGCAACTTCGCGCTAAATACCTGTGTCTGAGCTAAAAAGGTCTGTATCTGAGCTAAAAAGGTGTGCAATGTAATCCAGTTGGTTTTATTTTCATTGCGTGATCCATATAGTTCATGGGTGATAATAAAACACGGCTATTGACATTGATTGTGTCCATAGCTAATTTCTGTTATCCAGCAGAAACCGAAACTATACTTCTTTTCTAAATTCATAATTTCTATTTATACATATGTATATTCCAGAGCGATTTAAGTTGAAGAAAAATGGTTGATTCTAAGGCCTAGAGCAATGATAAGGTCAAATAAATTTTGTAGTCGAAGTATCTAGCCAAATAAATGAACTTCATGTCAGCCTTTTGCAGTGCAATCTTATTCACAAAACATCGTTCCTTCCAGCAGCTATTCAAGTATTCCAAACCCAATTACATTGTATTCAAATTTTATGTCATCGAAACATATGTAATATGTACGAGTATTTATTGTCATGCCTATTTCTAATCTTACATTCCATTAACTGCCACAATCCCTCACAGCACACATCACCGGTTGCTGGTAAATCAATCAAATTTAAACTCATCTTTTTTTCTGCGATCAGAAAATGTCTTTCATTCATTTTCTATTTCTCTCATTCTTCCAACACACGGCTGCTCGTTCCTGATTCAATATTTTCTCTTCCAAGGAAAAACGTTGTTGCAGCTAGTAAGCTGCCTTTGGGGAAAAGCAAAGCAAAGCATAGAAAGTTACATATGTACATACATATGTTACGTACGTATGAATGTATGTATAAATTCGTAGAATAAGCACATGAGTATCGTCCTGTGGCAATGTCTATTTACATTTCTGCGCTTTTTTTCTTCCATTTTCCTTTTTTGCAATCGTATCCTTTTCGAAATGTTGATGTTTTCGCCGTGTTAGCATTTATTGCCGGTATGAAAACCGTTACGAGATATTGTTCAATAACAATACAAATACATACGGTACTGTATGTACTTAGTCATACTTCTGTAGCTACAGTACCGCTTCTAGCTCCTTTCTCAGCCTTTAAAAAAATACTTGTATTGGAACTACTACTAGTTTGTGGATTTTTCCAACCACCAATCTGGGTGATTTTAATTGAAAAACGAGGTTTTCGATTTTCGAAGGATTACCAACAAACTGTACATTTATAAATCTATTATTTAAAACAAATGGAAAACGAGAAAAAAACACATAACCACATATTCATTTCGGGACCAGAAAAACCACACGCCAACACCCTACGCCAGCCACATCGTCATCCGTGATGGATATCCAAAACCCATAGATATTTTGATTATTGGAATAATTCGAAATAACATCCCGCAATTCAAGGTAAATGACACGAAATAATGATATCGCGGTGTCAATTGCATAGACCGATGCGGTTCTGGGCCCTATCGAAGGGATTTCCGCAACTGAAGTAGCGGTAATGTTTGATGTGTTTCTGCAAATACGAGAGAACATTTCCAAAGCACGAACTTAATTTCATGTTTGGCGGTTATTATTATGACTACTATTCGAACTTATGCAGTCGCATCGCTGCGGATGCAGTGTGCAAATGGTTCAAGGACCTCATGGTTGCCATATCATCATCATCATCATCATCCCTTTGGTATCGTCAATGATGAACTCCTCGAAATGTTAATTTTGGTTGCTTATATCCTACAGTGAATACTTGTTACCCAAAGCATACGTTTATAATTAAATTATAATTACAGGAGCGAGAGCTTGTTCCTTGCATTTCGATTCCTGGTTACATACGACACGAGTACTAGTACGTATGTATATGCACATATTGAGCATAATAAAGTTCCGGCGTTTTAACATTCCAAACAAAGATACGCGAGCTTTTGGGATTTGAAATGTGTTCTTTGAACTAAATGCGGAGTTTCATTACGTCGCGCCACGCCGCACCGGTTGACTTTCGTTCGCATTGGCAAAGGACAACGACACCCAATCCATGGGAATTATCTGATTACGTCGTGTCTTGCGTTGTGTGTATAACGGTGATGGGATTTTTGAATGCCACAGTGGTGATGCACATTTCTTTTAATAGTTGATTAAATTTTCAAATATGATTGTGAAATAGCTTTTGGATTCTGCTCTTTGTCATGTGCACATGGTTTTGCCTGGCTTTCATCCTTATGGAGTTAGTTGATTGGTTATGTACTGGTAAGTGACCCATACCTTTGGCTACAGTTTGAACCACATATCGGTGGCAGTTCTGGTTTAATAAGGTTAAAAGCAAATCATATTTTTTTAGTCCACCCGGAAAGTACACTGTTAAAAATTGCAAAAAATCGAAAGTTCACAACTATCACTGAGACCTTTAGGAGAGTTTTCGAATCCGAAAATTGTTTCACTTCGTCGGCAATATAAAAAAATATCGTGTGTGTAAACTACGCGCAGCAGTAGTAAGAATTTATCCCTTCATACACATAAAGATCTGTAAATGTTTCCCTCGCGTGGTATCCATTTAATATATAATATTTCCGCTGTTTATAGAGATTCTAAAAAAATCGTCTTGCCCTGTTTCTATCATAAGTGTTTCCGAAGACCTGTTTGAGTATATCTACAATTACTTACTCCTATTATTTCTCGAAATTCTATATCTATTCTATATCTGTTTATTTTATTTTATCTTAATATATATATAAAAACGTTGGTGCGTATGTATGTCCGACAATCATGGCTGAACCACTGAAGCTATGCACCCTATGTTCACACTATATATTCGTGCGGTACTCCGGATGGTTTTTGTTTATGCTAGAACCCTCTAGGTGGCGTTGGGATAGCTTTTTCAAAATTCTTATTCATGTACCGATTGGGCTCAAATTCACATCATATACTTTTTAAATAAAAAGAAAGTAAGTCTATTGCAAAATTTGGACCCGATAGGTGGCGCTGGGGTGCAGATATTTACGAAAATATATATATGGAATTTTCATATCAACAATAATAAATTTAAATGTTATAATATGGTTTGGTGTAGTCACAGAAACTTGCCACAGGTGGCGTTGGCAATTATCTGCCATGTGAGTAACGCGACTATTTCCATACATGGGCGAAGCCGGGTGGATCAGCTAGTAAATTAATAAATAAATAAATAAAAAGATAAATAAATATGTACATAAATAAATAAATTTGACGTTGTCAAAGAGGGTAAAATGGTAAAATCAATCGGGGTGATCATGTTGTTGGTAGTTATTTAAAGGATCCAAAAATGTACGCAGACAATTACAAAGGAGATGTTTCCACGATCAAAACAGCTGCAAAAAAAAACGAAAAACTGTCCTGTTACCCTACAATTCAGTGTTTTCGACAGCTAAGATCTGAAATGCAGCAATTGTTACCGCAAGTAAATCGCCGTGAGATTCGTTGTGCAAAATACTCCAAGCGACTTAATCTGAAGAAAAAACCACCACTTAATGCTTTGCGAAAAATCCAAAGCTTACAATTCGCGAATGACCACATGACCTAGGGTGTGCGACAAGGAGCAATTTTGAATAGCTGGTATAAAGAGGTATTTCCTGACGAAATTAAATTTAATTTAGATGGACCGGATGGCTATAACCTATAACTATTACCTCCACGATCTAAGAAAAGAGAAGCTCTTTTTAAACTTCCATCATAGCAGAGAAGATGGCGTAATGATCTGGGGTACAGTATATTATTACGACACGATCGACTTGTTTGTTTAAGGCTCTACAAGTGGCAGAAAATACGATCTCTTCAGACCACTTTCATGGATATTTCAAACTGAAATGTTCAATACTACAATGCTCGTATACACACAGCTTGCATTGTTAAATCGTTGGTTGCCAGTAAAAATTTTGAACTTCTTCCGTGGCCACAATATTCTCCAGACATTATAGAAAATATCTGGGTCTGGCTCACACGAAAAGTATACGAAGGTGGAAAGCAATACGATGATAAAGAACACTTATCGAAGCCGTAACTTGCCTGAAATAAAAAAAAAAACATTTTATCTCCCAAAGTTATGTGCTTCTAGTCCAGTATGACGTAATGAGTTGAATTTTCGGGTTTCACCTTTGTGTTAGATGTAATTTGGTCTAACGTGCGTATAGAAGTTTTGCTTCAAAAATAAAATATATTCAGCGTCAGCATTCCTACGAAGAACCAAGCCTAGCTTTTCGCCTAGTATTTTTTGCACGAATGAGCGGTCGAGGAAAATTGAGAAGTTTCTCAGGATAAATGCTACTCTACAATGCTTATGGAAAGACTGCCAGTCTAACGCACTTAGCGCACTAAGGCAATATGATGTCCTTTAATACTTAATTCCAAAACCGCAACCAGTTGTCGAATGTTGTCGTCATCTGAGTTGCTCCAAACTAAAGTAGTGAAGCTATGTTTCATTCAAAAATAAACGACTCACGATAATTTGCACCTCATTCAGATACCGCACCGCTACAAACGTGACACTTGGCGCCTGGCGACAGAGATACGACACCGTCCCCCCATTGACACAATTTCAATAAAAACACGAAAAGAACACGCTACCTTTAAAATAAAAGAAGTCGCCTTTGGCTTTATTATTATTGGCATAGTCTCATTCCAGTCAATACCTATCCGATAAAATTATATTAAATACTTATCTCATAAATTAAACTAATCTGAGTTCTTTTTTCTGATAAGTATGTGACTGGAAATAATCTAGCGGTTAGCTCAAAACAGCCCACCAAGTGGAAACGGCTCAGTGTGCTTTTGCACTTGCTTATCGTTCGGTCAGGCAATGGCTGCCCCTTGCAACAGACTCACACCGATTCCGTACAACGACTTGCCTAGGCTTCGTGATCTCTACGTCACCGATTGGCCTCGAAATTGCGTCGGCTATTACACGTTGGACAATTTCCAGCGGTGGGTAGAAAGAGACCCCCAAATGAAGTCATTATCAATACTTACTGTGAACGATGATTGGAGTGATGGAACATTTGTGATTATTGTAAGTTCAATAACTTCGATTTTACGTTCTATAGTATTTTCTTATAATGCTCTCAGGATAGATACGAATTGTTCGTGAACACAATAAATCCTTCCAACGAACGACTGGCAATTGCACTTTCATTGTTGGACTGGTCTCGGGGCTATAAGGTTAGTTTCTTTTTAGAACGTCATCGTCCCGCTGTTCTGTCCATTGTGCAGTTCCACCAACTGAGGACCGAATACGATAGTCTGACGCTGCTCTATCACATGCCACGGGATTTCGCCATTCAAATGGAAATTAAGTAAGAAGTACGAGTACTTTGAATTTAACTTAAAATCATATTTCCATCCAATTTGATATTCCATTAACAGCTGTCCTGAAAGCATTGTTCTCAGCGAGCTACAGGAGAAGCACGCGGCCATTGTAGATGGTGTCTGGCCAAATCGGCATGTGGGCTCATTGTTTCTGATGCGACGTTTGATCAAATGGAATCCGAATATGGGCGCGTTCACCAAGGACACTAATGAGTTGGTGGCATGGTGTTTGCGGTACGAGTTCAATTTTAAATCGTTTTTATTGATGCTGAATTCTTTATTTGAATACTTGCAGAATGCAAAGCGGGTTTTTAGGGGTACTGCATGTTATAGATTCGCATCTGCGGATGGGACTTGGCAGTCTGGTGACAAAGAGTGTTTGTAAGAAAGTCGCTGCAATGGGCCATGATGTAGTGACGTGTGTATACGAGAATAATTTTCCATCTAGAATGCTTTTGGAGAAATTGGGTTTCCAATTAGCCGACAGAGCATTTTTCCTGAGAACTTATCCCACTGTTGAGTTTACCTGGAGTGATGAGTGAAACGGGATTTTTTTTTTTACCTACAAGTAAGCACCGAGTGAGAATGGAGACTGTAATCATGCATTTTTTTATTTCGTTTAATTAAATAAAGGAAAATAATGGAAATACAATGTAATTGAAGTTAATTAACCAAGTTCGAGTTGACGTGGACAGAAGAATTCGTCCGTTACATTTTCAAATCCAAAGCTCCTTTTTAATTACGTGTTTAATAAAATGTTTTATCCGGTGACGTGAAATAACCCCCTGCGAAACAAGGCCAACAATTAAATTTGGTCTTATTTTATTAAAAGTGAAATAAAACTAAATTGGCCTTATCTCGACACTAGTATGCAAATAATGCCAAACAGCGTCATGGAAATAAGGCCATACGTAAAGGGAAATAATGCTGAATGTGTTTTTGCAAATGACAATACTTGTGTGGCGATGGCGATTATAACTGTAGTCTAGATAAACACATTGCAAAATTTGTCTTGACCATGCAAGCGCCCCAAGCTTTAATTAATTGTCACATATTGGTGACTTAATTATTTTTTTTACTTTTTACTTCATTAAAGCTTACTTCATTTTTAAAAATGTTTTTTTATCTTTATATTTATTTTCTACTTTTTAATATGTACATATCTGTTCACAAATTTACAAATTTACGTCGGTACGTACGCACCCGTATATTGGCTTGGGTGGGTTTGATATGAGAAAGTTTATTCAAAATGTTTGAGATTCTATTCGTGAAACCCTTTCATTTGGTACCCACATCATGGGGGTTGTGAAGAAAAATGTAATCCGCCATCTTGGGGCGTCCACCATATTGAATTAAGAATGACGTTACTTAGCTAATCTAATTCTACTTGTCAATCCCTTTCATATTAAGGAGGTGGTGAAGATAGCGGTAATCCACCATCTTGGGGCGTCCGCCATATTGGATTCACAACGTCATCAAATATACTACAGTGTACTCTCTCCTTACGGACACCTCTCATAACCGGACACCTCTTATAACCGGACTGATTTCAAAGAACGGAAATAAATAAACGATTTTTCGTATGAAAAATTCTTCCATAACCGGACTCCCTCATAACCGGACATGGACACCAATTTTCGTAACCGCAATAGAATATCGCTCTCTCTTAAACGGACAAAACACATCTACGTATGGTAAACTTTTTACATACTTTCGCCTTTACACTTTCCAAAGAAACGAAACAAAAATGTAAACTGTGGAGTCGGAGTGTGCCTTTGCGTTACTATCACGTTCGCGGACACATGATTTTCGGTGGAGAACGCTTGAATGACAAACTCATATCTCCGGTATTTCGGGAGATACATATTTTATATTATTTTGTGCGAATTTTGTACAAAGGTAAAAATGAATTTCGCTGGTCACAGTGAAGTGAAAATTTGTCTCTGGTAGGACAAATAATCCGGAATATGGAAGTACATATACTGTATTTCTCGTCAGGGTATCCCGTCTTGTCCTAACATACCTAAAATTGTCATGACCCCCTAATTTCCTCAACCATTGACGGCATATGCTATCTTGTCCGCAAACGTGTTATTCAAGAACTATGTGCATTTTTAAAAACGTTAAATTTTTTAAATAGGTTTATATGTTAAGTGTATTTTACGCTTGATTATCATAGTGAAAAATTAGTACCATATGTCTATTATATTTTTTTTTTAAAGAATGCCAATTTTTAATTCTCCCATAACCGGACACCTCTCATAACCGGACCAATTTCTCGGTACCGTCAGTGTCCGGTTATGAGCGAGTTCACTGTATATTGATTTGTTACCGGACTTATACACGTGTGCAAAATTTCAGCATGATCAGATACCTGTAAGTGAGTGTAAAATCGATTCCCAGATTTGGCCATCACCGAAAGTTTAGCTAATATAAAGCTTGTAAAAAAGAAGAGCAGTGATTTCCTATCTGTGATATAAGTAACGCGACTATTTTGAACAGTCAGCTTTAGGTTAGGTTATGTTAGAGAGGCTAATGAGAATGGTTACATCCTCATCACACTTAGGTCCTTGTAGACCCATTGTGATAAACATGTTATGTTCCCACCCGTTACCCGTAGTATTAATGTCTGGGCTCCAACCATCCAGACAGTCTTGCAAATTCAAGTATGACCAATGGCGATCCATCCGATAGCTCGTCGAAGAAGAATTTGCCCAAGGTTTTATTTCTTAGTTGGCAAAGGTTAGGGCAGTGATAGAGGAAATGGGCTGTATCCTCATGAGCCTCTTCATCACCGCATCCCCTACAAATGTCATCATCATTCAGGCGTAGTTTCTAAACAAGTTGTGTCCAGTTAGCACTCCTATCAGCAGTGACATCTTTTTGAGGAAGTTTAGTTGTTCTCGTTTTGCTATATTCGGACTGGTCTTCTTTATACGTCATAGGTTGTCAATAAGTCAGTCAGTTTCGCTTTCAAGTTAGTTTTACCGTGTACAGAAAAGAAAACCTTGATGTACATACATACATTGTACGTACGATTTAACACAAATTCATTTCACTAACAATAACAATTCTAAAAACAAACCGACATTCAATTTAATAACGCTGTATTGCAGAGCGACACCTGTGTGAATAATTTTCAGATATTGGCTTTTCTACCACAGACTACCTTTCAATAAGTACCGTTTTCATCCTTAGGGAAATTATGTTTGACAGCTTTGCACAATGTGTTCATCGATATGGGACCAAGTTGAATGGTGGAACATTTTCATTTGTTATGTTATTCGATGACGTTAATATGATACGATAAAATAAGGTGAGTCATAACAATAATACGAATGAATTATTTTTGCTTAGCGAAATTATTTATTTTTCTACTAAACAACTAAACAACAACAGAAACTCTTTACATAAAAAGCTTCAGCTCTTTACGAATAAATATTTGTTGTTCTAATTGTTTTTGCGATTTATTTGCCAATTGGAAAGCTCTGACTAAATGGAAAAAACTAATTTTTTGTCTACGTCATCATTAAATAGCAACAAGTTGTACGGAACCTAGATTCTCTCTCTCTCTCTGTTTTGAGAAATTGATTACAGCCAAGCTTTTGAGAAACAAATTAACCAAATCTATTTCTGATATATTTACTGTAGTAGATACTACTTATTTACACTGAAAGAAACACACTTAGACTCGGTAGATCGCAACTCAGCATTTAGTATTCAGTTGAAATTGCAGTTCTCTGTTGTGAGGTTGTAAACCATCGCGAGATTTTCTTAAATTCACGTTCTGTGTATCTACAAGTGAATGCCCGCCATGTCAACCACTTCAAATAAACTCACTCCGATAGCACATGCTGAGTTATCAAAACTTCGTGATCTGTATCTCAAGAATTGGCCTCACAATTGTGTCGGTTATTACACTTTGGACAACTTCATCAGATGGCTGCGAAAAGACCCTCAAATTAAAGCACTGTCTATACTCACACTAAACGATGACTGGAGCGATGGAACATTTTTGGTCATAGTAAGTTCATTGACTTGGAATAATTTGTATGCCTCAGCCTCATGCCCGCCTTAGGATAGATACCAGTTATTCGTGAACACACTGAGTCCCTCCAACGAACGGCTGACAATTGCACTTTCATTGTTGGACTGGTCTCGGGGCTATAAAATCAGTTCATTTCTGGAACGACATCGTCCCGCTGTGTTATCGATTGTGGAATCTAACCGCCTGCAGAAGGAATACGATAGCCATACACTGGTCTATCATATGCCGCGTGATGAAGCCATTCGAATGGAAATTAAGTATACGTCCACTCGAAATAGGCCAGCCGAACTCCACTTTAATGCTTTTTCATTGACAGCTGCCCGGAGGACATGGTCATTAGGGAGATGAAGGAAGAGGATGCTACTGTGGCGGATAGTGTTTGGCCCAATCGGCATGTGGGTTCGTTATACTTTTTGAGACGTCTGATTAGGTTGAATCCAAATGTGGGTGTATTTGCCAAGGACAGTAATGAGTTAGTTGCGTGGTGTTTTCGGTGAGCAGGCCAGTTACATATGAATATTTACTTATATAATAATATGCTTTTTTTGTTTATTAGACTACAAGGTGGGTTTCTTGGAGCTTTACAAGTCAAGGAGTCGCATCAGCGTATGGGTCTTGGTGCGGTGGTATTACGATCGATAACAAAACAAGTTGGTCAAATGGGTCACGATGTTACGGCATGCGTGGGCAAGGATAATGTTGGATCGAAAAAGTTGTTTGAAAAGTGCGGTTTTAAAGTCATCGATACGGCGTTTTGGTTAAGGACTTACCCCACCTTTGATTTTACGTGGTCTGATGATTGAATCTCATGTTCTTATTTTTAAGTAGGAAATTTAAATCAATAAAAACAAGTTTATCAAATCTAAATTGAATGTCGTTTTCCATCTAGAACTTCGACTTTTAAAATTTTCAAAACATTACAGATTGGATCGAGTATTTTGTTTAATTTATAAGCACTATCAGGCCTGTGTCGTGGTATGCTAAATACAAGCAACCACCAAAAGGAGAGATTTACCATGGCATAGTATGCATCAACAGGCTCATCTTTTAGTGCTGGTATTAGTAGTATAGATTCCCAGTGGGCAAAGTTGCATCTACTTCCATGGTAAGTGCATACTTCTTTAAAGAGAATATTGAAAATGTAAGATCTTACCAAAGTAACGCCTAGTAAGCGAAAATCTTATTTGAATTTTTATTGAAATTTTACATCACTGTCATTACTTATTTGCTTACCAGGCATTACATTTGTAAAATGTTTTTCTCTCAAAAGCATTCCTGAAATGAAAATACAGTTATTCAATTCAGACAAATTCAATCATGACCAAATTTTTCGATGTGGCTACATTTAAAGTTTGTTATTGAGCGGTGCCGATACTTTTCAGTATTAATAATAATAACAATAATTTAAGAAGGTAAGTAAGTGCTTACACGCCAGGATGTAGTAACTACTACTTACTTACTTATTTGGCGCTACAGCTCGAGGTGAACCTGGGCCTGCTTCTCGCAACCATTTGTGTGTGCGTGTTATATTTTTGCACGAATGGAAGGGACCTACAGTTTTTTGCCGACTCCGAACAGCGAGTTGAGAAGCTCAATCGTGACAAATGATACTCTTTGATGCTTGTCAGACATTCGAAAGAGGTGGCACCGTGAAAAAACTCTTTTAGGTGTTGAACCCGGCCAGGAGTTGAACCCGGGCAGCATTGCGTGGTAGTCCAACGCACTAACCACCACTGCCACGGCGACCACGTAGTAACTACTGTTTTCAGCAATTATCATTCATCGCGAAAACAAGTGATTCCCTGTTAGGCATTTTGTAAGTGCTTGACACCCTAGGACATCCACATGTAAATGTAATCGGTTCTGTAATAAGGAAAGTAAGTGCTGGTCCCTACCAATCAGCACTTACAAGATCGAGCTGGTAAGCGGTAGTCTCCTACTGGGTTATTAGTATTTATGTGCGAGGGACTACGTCACGCAATAAGAAACTAAACATTTAACTTATAGAGTTTACTCATGCGGCTTCTGCTTGCCGTAATTTGTTGAGCCATATGCAGTAACTCTATTCTGCCCAGGTAATGCGATCCCCAAAAAATTTAAATCCCAAACAGGATATTAAGTCAGGTACATCAATCAAACCTAAGATCAGTTGATGTACAAAAATAATATCACTATTGACCCATCTTTAAGCAAAGAGTCGCATTTAGAAAAGTTGTATCCGATGCAAACACGGAGGAAGGTTAAAAAGATCATCCCAGTGAAACCCTTTTAAAAACCAAAAACTAACATCAAATCCTACCGTACAAAGAATAGCCTGTCTAGGTATAACAGGTGTGCTCAGATCCACTCCGCAACTTGGCCTAGAGGAAACTACCTGCAATGGGAATTACCATTTTTGTGGACAGCCAAGCCGTACTAAAGGACTCCAGTTCCATGATCACAAAATGCGTAAAGGCGATAGAGCGATATAATACCAACGAAATACCATACAGTTCTACTCTGCTAGGTACCCGGGCATGCGGGAATAGAAGGGAACAGCAGACGGACTGGCCAGGAAAGGCTCTAATATGGATAAAACACTAGCTGACAGACAGATCTTACCAGCTAAACAAGTTTTATATCAACGCAGAGAATCAGTGTATTTTAAGGGGATATCTACGCAATTGAGGTCTGCGACTTAATAAATCTGTTAAATGGAATCAAAGTTTAACCAAGCATTCTGGTGCTTAAGAAAATCAATTGTCGATAAAAATAAACGCCATTGTTATATTTGTTATTTCAAAAACAACACAAAACATTCATGAGCAATAGTTTTTATTTATTTCCACATATTAAAACAATAATAATAACAAATAATAAATTTAACTAAAAAAAAACACGACCTACAAACTATTCGTCAATGGCTTAGGTTTAGTCTTAACTGCTAACACTTTTTTTTTTGGCGCAAAACAAAAAACAATAATAATAATAGTAGTGGTTACAATTAAAATGCAATTCTCTATATACACAATGTAAATATAATATTATGGGAATATGCAATCCCTTCGTTGTCCTCCCTAGGCGATCTCTATTCCAGTTGGTGTACTTTTTGGTACCTAAATTAAAAATCACACAAATTTCAGCAAATACTATCGTTGAAAGGGAAACCCCTCATTAGCGTGCTAACCCGCATGCGGCGAATGTCATGCAAATGTATAGGGAATGCGCTGCCGCCCCCTCCCATTGGAATAATTATCTTCCAAATGAGAAAATAAATATTAAATTGACTAGAGAAAAAAACACAGATTCACACATAAGTACAATCATACGTAGTGCTAACCGAAATAACTTAATTTAACTTAAAATTACAGGGCATGCATAATGAAGGGCAAAAGCCGATGCATCCCCTGAAGCCCTATCAAATAAATATTTATTTTATCAATTATTTGCCATTAGGAGATGTGACATGCGCGAGAGTATGTAGAAGTGCATCAGCGCACAGTGAGCAAACATGAACATGATTGTATAAATGTATTTGGGCACCAAAATATTACACCCCTCCCTCAAATTGCGTTAGGATGTAAATGCGGTCGTCGGTGGTGGTTTGATTACTCTTAATTGCACAAATGTAATAGTTTGAGAGTAAGTGCAATTACAATGCTTGTGGGTGACTATAATTTGGTTTTTCTGACCACCACTCGAATCTGGAGTGCAATTTTGAGGGAGGAAATATTTATCCAGTTTCATGCAGCCCCTAGATACATATAATGTATTTAGATGATTCCCGAATTAATGTCGATTTTTTTTCACCGCTTAATGGATGCCGCAATTCACTTGGTGTTATTAATTATCATTCCGATTTGTTATTGTTTAACAGCGGTTCTCTTTGTTCCCTTACTTTGAAGCACTTGATTCGGAAGTGGTCGCACATCTCTCGAACCTAGATAAAAAAATATACAATGGTCTCCTGATTAATCAAGAAGGAATGCAGCACATAGGCATACTCACCACTCCCTGTCCGTAGTGCAGATGTGCAATAGTACTGAATATCGTCAGACCATGTACAATCCATCGTTCCACATCGACTGATAGCTCTAGCTCGAAGTAATGATAGAAAGGGAAACAGGATACCATGACAACTGTGAGCAGAGGCCACATGAGAATGTTGAAACCGTCACATCTCGTGTCCGACATTTGAGCGACAATCACACGGCACTGTAAAGAGAAATAATGATGAAGGATGGTAACGTGCCTCTGAATGTGCCCATCTTCCTTACAGCGATGTTGGAGAACAGTGTGCCGAAGAGGACAAACATTATCCTCGGTTCCAGATTGATGATGCCATTCGCCGAGTAAAACACCCAAATACTGGTTATGATGAATAGCCATAAGAAGGGAAATAATGGACGTGCCGCTTCCATAAAGGGTCGCATTTTTCCAGTCTTATTCTTGTAGGACCTGTTTGCAGGTGATAATGAAAGTTCAAAGGACGCAATTAATGACACATCCACGAATTCTTTATGTGAATACTTACAGATAAATGTTTTTTATTATAATTGGATGACTCGTCACCATACCGGAGCCAATGAGGGTGATTTCAAAAATGTTTGCCATCGTCAGGCCAAAGAAATGCGGTGCGCGCCAAATGGTTGGTCCAACAATCGAGGTGAGCAGGAGGACCGATGTTACACCCTGTTTGGGAGAATTTCATAAAGCATTTAATTAATATTGAGTTAAAAATTAAATTAGTATTAAGTAGTTGCTTTTGTGATTACATTTTTCTGCGGTTTCAATTTGACTTTCGATGTGTTTTGATAATAACTAAACAACTTTGAAGCATTTAAAATGCGAAGTGGTATTTTGCAGCGGCCTTCATGATCATTAAAGTGGATCATTAGATTGGAGTCGATTAATCTCTGGTAAAATATACTATAGAATGATCAGAGCTGTGCAAATCTCGATCAGAACTGCCTTGCAAATATAAAACAGAGACAGATCGCCAATTTAGTTAGCCACCAGATGAAATTTCGAAACTTATGTTAGTCTTTAAAATATTGCACACGCTATTCGAAAAAATTAGTGATTTAAACAAAAACAGAAATCTGATGTAGTGGTTTGAAACCCATGACACTTGTTTCAATTTACTCCGAAGTGTGTGCCTTAAGTTATGATTTGTTGAGGGAGAGCCATTGCTGATTTCATGGACTTTCTTTCATCATGGTCAATATACACATATGTACTACATACGTACATACAACAGTGCTGTTCGAAAAATTTTGCTTCTTACTCTTTTGGATGTTTTTTGCACTATGTAGCAAAATGTCGTTTAATTTGGGCACAAAAGTCGATATAATTATGAATTAGAGGAAAATTAAGCTCGTGATAGCCGTCCAAGATGAGCCAAAGTAATTTAAAAACAAAAAAACCGGCCAAGTGCGAGTCAGACTCGCGCTCAAAGGGTTCTGTAGTTTTAAAACTAGTTATATTTTGTATAACTGTTTCGTTAACACAAAAAATGAGAACGACCCACCTCTATATTCACTTTACAAACTCGTAATAAGTAATACATTTTATTCACTATGAGAAATTGGGTAAACATTAAGAACACGGCTGAGTTTGTAGCGCGTCCATTAGCCTTTTTTGCGCTGCACTACTGACTTTTGAGGTCCCAGGTTTGTTTCCGTATTTTTATTTATTTTTTTTTTATGGCAGCACAATTTTAGATAGCCTTTAATTTTCCCAAAATTATTGAATCGAGTTTCATTGAAACTGGTCTAGTAGTTTACGAGTTAATCGGTTGAGAAATTGAATTTTTCGACATCAAATTGAATTTTTCGACGTGAATATCTCAAAAACTATACAACTTACGAGACTCGCTTTATTTGGTATGATTTTTTCATATTTTTGACTTAAACAGTTTCTGAGAAAAAGTTCTGGTGCTTTTTGTATGATATTTTTCACTTTTTTGGCAATAACTCCCAAAGTTTCTAACGGCAAAAATTAAGAAGAATATTTTTGGAATTTTTGTTTTGATATCCCACATGATATATTTATTTTTTTTTCGATTACATTTTACCCACCCTGTATAGTTGTTTCACAATATTTTTGAGTAATATTTTGTCCATGTGCGTGAACCACCATAATGTATAAGTGTGCCAAATTTCAAGTTTCTAGGAAGAACGGTTCTTGATGTTTTTATCGTGACAGACATTTTTGAGTTAGAGCGAACTTATAATGGTTCCGTATTACCATGTGGGTACGGAACCCTAAAAATGGAAAAAATCAGATCGGAGTGCAAATCTAATATTTTGTGTCTGTCAAGTCTAAATTGGACAACACATCAAATTTCTGAATATTTAAGGTTGCTCAACGAATGGCATGGAATTTAAAAAAAATATCGTGAGACTGGGACTACCAGCAGAAGGGAAGGCTCAGCGAGGCCAAAAAAGACGATCCCAGTGGAAGATGGTTTTTTTGTGCTCCAAGACAGTCAGCATCGGTTCAAGAATTCAGTTGATATCTAAAATGATCTAGTTCGAGCTACACAAGAAATTTTTCGGTCTAACAGCATTTTGCTGTTTTTTTTTTGCTGCTCTAAAAGCGCCATGAAACGTTTGAAAATCTATATACATATGTATGTATAGTATATATATAAAACTAAGGGGCAAAATGCGTATGTTTCCCTCTACCGCCCGTAATTTTCAACCAATTTAATTGTTTTTTTTTTAAATTGTAATAACGATAATTGCGATACTTTTTAATGCCTGGCGAAGCAGACGGGATTTAAGCTAGCACCTAATAAAACAAAACTTCATTAAAAATATGTAGTTATTGCAACCAATTCGACAAACTTCGAAAAAAATATTTTTAGCAAAATTTTTCGAACGGCACTGTTTATATGAATGTATGTATGTTTGTATCTAGTGGGGACATTCGTCTTCTGCTTCTTTGTTGTCCAAAGTAAAACAGTAACATTTATTTTAATTTTTAATTTTAATATTTTTCCCGCTCACATAAAAAAATACTTCATAATTTTCCATCAGTTTCTCCTTCTTCTTAGTGTTTCTATTTATTGCATTCCTTTGAGCGAATCAAATGTAAACAATCAGAATTTTAAATTTTAGAAGCAAAGAACAAATTAGAAACGTTTGCCACAGCACTAATTTAGATAATGAAACCACTTTACATATACACATATTCTTATGAATTCCATCATGATTTAATTACTAAACAAAATTTACATAGAAGGAACGTACGTTGTTAATTACAAATATAAATATAAAAAATTGACGTCAAAGCTGACAAGAAAGAGATTTTAAGTCGGTGATTCAATAAAAAAGTAAAAGGAAAAGCATTTGGTATTAACTCAAAACCCACCCCAAATTGATACATTAACCAAAACCAACATACATTAAATTAAATGTTGCGTATACGCCACAGCACTCTCTGTCACATGAGTTGACATTTAATTGCATTACAGCTTGCTTTTCTTTTAATTATTCATTAATACTTAATACAGTACTACGGTCATTAATTAATTGTATGAAGACCCCAAACTAAATAGATTAAAAAAATAAATCCTCGACGCCTGCCGTTTTCATCATAATTTCCCCAACTCAAAACGCATTGGCCCACTCAACAAACGTAAACTCAGCCGACGGGCAAAAATAAACAAAACTCACAACAATGACAATGACGATGAGGATGGTGAATCAAAATTAATTGCCCATCAAATAAGTGGGGCCCCCCCAATCAATCTTTATGCCAATGAATTGATCATCAACGCACATTAAAACTTCATGCGCTCCAATTAAAGTTTTCGTTTAATGTCAACTTCCTGTCATAATAATAAGCTCACCACCGGCTGAGCGTAGTATACTCACCCACATGGTAAAGTCATAGCCCCAGGGCAGGAACATCACACCTGTGTTGTACTTCTCTACATGGGTCAGATAGAAATTCAGAAATACATTCCAGATGACGAAGAACATCCGTATTGGTGGCAAATCGATTGTCCCGAATAATGAGAACATATAGATGGGTATCAGCACTGAGGAGTATGAGTCCAGGCCGTGGTCGAAGAGCTCTCCGAGCGGTCCGCTTGTTCCTGTGCGGCGAGCTTGCTTCCCATCGATACCATCTGCACAAAGGACGAAAGAGGGAGAAAGAGACTGTGTTATCTGCGATGGATTATCGTTCAGAGCAATCACCAACCCAGCGACGGCAATAAAATAATTTTCGCATTATTTATGGATGGCCATATGTGGGCATATGGTAGCGCTTTGGTGGTGGACCATCGTAATAACTTTTGCGGTTCGTATGGTGTACAACTACTTACCTAGGGTGTAGGCCAGGAATATATTAATCGCCGCAACCAGCCACACCCAACGTGGTACTGTGTTCTCGGCGTGGTTGGCCGCTGTGAAATCCCAGTCGTAAAATGCAATCAAAATGAAATTGACCACTGTCAGAAGAAAGCCGGTAAATGTTATGAGATTCGGTGCCAGCCATTTTGGGAAGTACTGCAATAAAAATAGTAATTAATGCTTTCCCCTTTTGTGTCTTTTGTATTTTTTGTACTATGCCGTCCAGACTTACCTGAACACATTTGTTCCAGAAGGGATGCATCATGTATACGCTGAGGTAGCTAGTGTCAATGCTGTTATACTGAAAAAAATAAAAAATATTTTTTTAATTAAAAGTCACACTCTGAAGGACACTTAAAGGAATGGAAGAGCCCGAATCGCATGAAAACTCCATGCAATCAGAACGATTTAACAACGCTAATAAATTATATTAAGTACAGAATATGCAGCCTCGGGACTTGGCAGAAAAGTGGATACCACAAGTTAAAACTCAATTGAAATGCAAAAGTCTGAATTCGCAAGGAATTAAGCCCGCATGTTGATTTTAAGGGAACTACTTGTCCTCAATGTGTGCGTATATAGTAGTATGTGCTCATATGAAGAATTCTTTTTTTTTAATTAATTTCCCTTGGTCCGCGCTGTGCAAGACATTTTAAGGGTATTCATAACCCCTTCAGCGCGCGTGAATTTTAAATAAATTATCAATTAAAGTATGTGTTTGTACATAATTAGGCTACCAAAATTCATTTGCACGCTGACAAGCGTCCGAGCGGACTTAGTTAGTGAATTGGAAAAGCAAGGTAACTTAGTGCTATATAAAAGGGTGAACCACTAGTAAACTCATGTAAATCCAATTAATGTACATATTGAGTTATGTTAGGTTAGGAGGGTCGTTTGCAGTGAGTGCAATTTCACCCAGAGGCCGTAAAAGTCTACCAAAACCAATTCGATCTTCTAATAAATCTCTTTAGGTCTGTATGCGGTATCTTAGCCAGGTCAGTCAGGCAGTCGAAGGACCGTGCCCATACAAGATAAGCGCCGTTCTTGAAGTGGCATAGAAGAGACTCTGTTTCATCCTCATCCAAATAGCTTCTAAAGAAGTCATTTGTAAGGATGTATCTTCTAGCCATGTTTCCTATTATACAGTGTCCAGTTATAACACCGACCAGTACATGAATTTGGCTTCTTCTCATGGAAACTGGGGATAATGTTCTTTTCTGATTGACTACGGGCCACAGGTTGCTATTCTTAGCTGGTAAGATCTGTCTGTCAGCTAGTGTTAAATCCATATCAGAGCCTTTCCTGGCCAGTCCGTCTGCTGTTTCATTCCCTTCTATTCCCGCATGTCTGGGTACTGAGCAGAGTAGAACTGTGTGCTTCATTATCGCTTTTGTCAAGTGCTTTAAATGCGGCTTGTCTGTCCGTTGCGGGTAATTTCCTTGCTACGACAATTTGCTCTGCTTTCTTAATAGCATATATCTGTGATTGGAATACTCTGCAATAGTCGGCTAGTTGGTAAGGCTAATTTATGGAAAGTTCTTCCGAGAAGTCGACTGCTCCGGTACCTTCCTCTCTTTTAGAGCAATCCGTAAAGGTATATGTTCCGATGATGATGGCATTGCCGGAGTTGTTCCAGATCTGAATACCTGGCATGGAGACCTGGGAGTCTGGGAGTGCCTGGTAAAGTCAAGCAGCGGTTTCTCTTAATTTGTGCAGGGCATGGATCCTTTTTGATTGAAAATGTTCAGTATAAGCATATGTCCAGATAAACATGGCCCCCAGTTGAGTTATTGGATCAAAATTTTAGTCAACTCTCGTTTAAGGGTTCAACTATCGTACTAGTTGTACGCAATTTTAAACTACAAGGCTTGCTCTAATTTTCGCCCAATAATAGATACTTTTAACATACAACGAACTTATTTCCCCTTAACAATGTCTTGATAAGAAATGTTACTCAATTTCCCTCAATAAAAGTGTGTGTTTGTGTGTGTATCGTGAGTGACACAGAATCTTAACTCCACGTTAGTCATACATATGTACATATGGTATGTATATTTAAAATGAGAATCGCGTGATTTTAACTTTATCACGAGCTGATAACGATAAAGTGGGTTTTATGTCGACTATAATTATCGAAAGTAGTTTCGACTTTGTTACGTACTAAAATAATTTTAAAGTATACTTCAACTGACTGTAATAATTTTGACCCATTATATTTAATGCATACAACGTGAAGTAAATAATATTGCAAGCAAATGTATAACCTGTTTCATTTTTAAATTTTATTTCATATGTATATAAAACTTGGGAGATATTAATTTGGAAGTATTCATACATATGTACATAAAGATGTACATTGAAAAGTAGATGGATGAATTAGACCCAATTCAACTAGGCAATTTATTATCTAAAGGTTAAACAATAGCCGTTACTAACCGCTCGTTCAATCAAACCGGCAGAATTGTTTTTAATGATTCCTTTGAGTTTAACCGAAATGCTATTTTGAGTTGAATTTGAATGAATTTTGAGAGTCCACTGCAGGGGTTCTGCAAGGTTCCATACTAAAACCTTTACTCTTCACCATATCAATCAACGATCTCCAAAGCGTAGTGCATAATTCAACAGTTCACCTGTACGCAGATGATATACAATTATTGTGTCATAGCTTCAAACGGGTTTCTGTCGAACATGTAGTATACAAACTTAATGAGGACCTCCAAAGAATCTCAAACTGGTCATCTTGACGCTAAGCCCCAGGTAATCCAATTGTATAATAATTTCGTTTTCCAACCATGCGGCTAGGTCTCTTCCATTCGTGGAAAAAATAAAACGCCAACACAAATGGTTGCGAGAAGCTAGGCTTGGTTCTGTATAGGACTGCTGATGCCGTATATTTATTTATTTTTTTTATGTTCTTTAAATAATGGATATAAATATGGATTTACAAAAAACAATTGCGCAAATTCATAGTCAGATAAAGCCAACATTAAAAGAATTTATTCACCTACTTTTAGTTCAAATAGTAAACTTATAGCAGACTCAACATTTAATTTAGCCAAACGTCACTTTAAATAATTAGAGTCTGCTTTCAATTTCTTATATAATATTTTAACGTTTGGGTTTGCTCGTTCAAATCACTTTACAACAACGGCCCAAAGTCGAAACTAAAAACTAACTATACACAAGCAAAATGTGTTTATGAATAACAAAAAGTTATAGCAGCCTTTTTTATTTAGTGCCGGCTGTCACTTAAGTCGACGTTAGGCACTATTTATGGGTTAGCTATGAATTTGCGCCAATTGTTTTACAGAATTTAATAAATATACAACAAGAGTATTATTAGGGCTGGAGAGAAAGTGAACCGTATTTATCCCCATAACCTCTGATACTCAGATTCGAGGTCTTTAAACACTGACAAAAGAAATTTTCTGTAGTATCCTTAATTTCACGTAAGGTCCTCGATGAAAGCCACATGTGTTGTGTTCCGAAGTTAGCCCCGACGGCACGTCACGGCAGTTCTGCGTCCCAAACTGTCTATGCTCTTACTTCTGTCAAAATGGATTACATTTAATCGATGTGATTTTTGCTTCACTTAATAATAAAGAAAGCTTTTATTTCCAATTAATTTTTTTTTTTTTTGTTATCAATGGTAATAAAAATGTATAGTTAAAGTAAATCATATATCTACATACATAGTTACTTTTGTTTCACCCTGTGTTTCTAACGAAACTCGCAAGAGAAACACGCAAATAATTTACAACTCGTTCCATTTAATACGAAAATAAATAATATTGGTTTGTGTGTATGTGTAGAATACATTTGCCCTTAAAAACGAAATTCACTTTCAACTTCCCAAAAACACTTGTTTGCACAATCATCATCAACCTAATTACTTGTAAGTAATAACTGTTTCCCATATAGCAATATGGAAAATGTGTTAACTTTGAATTAACTCAATAAATAAAAACAACAAAAACAAGAAGAAATTTTAACAATAATTTCGTTTTCATTTTGTGTACTCATGTTTTCATTTCTCGACACCATTAAATTTGTTCCTGAATGCGCATTAATTTCTCAATTAAGCTATCGATTGATAATGTTATTTCTTAATAAATAAAATATACGATCAAAGAATTTGCATCTTTTTGTGATCGTTTACTTTAAACAGTTATAAACAAATATGAGTAAAACAATAAACAAAAGGTCAGACAAAGCGGAACACAAATGTGTTTCGCAGAATTATTACAAAAATGTTCTCGTGAAATATATTTCCCTGTACTGTACATACATACATATGGTATATGAACATATACCTATGTACATACATATATAAGTATGCATCTCCTTATATAATGTTTATACGTTGGTATGGCCTGACTATTACTTATTTATGCTTTTGACGCTCAAAAAGTCTCTGCTATCCTTCAAATCTTAAATCGCAAACGCAATTACATATCAATGTCACCTACATAACATTCATATTTGTATGTATGTACGTATATGCAAGCAGCATCTGACCCACTTTAGGAATTTCACAAACACCCTGGTATCATCACCAGTATTGCCACTTTTACTTGAACTACCACTACAAACATTACAAAATACCCACTTGAATGTATCCCATCTAACAGCGCCGGCTAAGCCTCATATTAACGCTCTTGAAAGATCATTGGATGCAACAGTTCTAATCAATCGAATCGTCAGCATGTACGCACACTTGTTCCTTTGTTTCGCATGCATTGAGTGTAATCTACAAACACCGAATCAATTAGTTGACATGTTTTCAACCATCCCCCTTTCCGGAATGTCCAACACATATAGAGTAAATAATCACGCCACCCTTCTGTCATAACAAAGCCATCGGGTATACTGCTTTCTCAAGTGAGTATTAAGAGCGATTCGATTACTACCAATGTAGATGTAGTATACCGTTGTTGTTTTGATGTACCATTCTTTAGATAAGACGATGATTGAAGCCGAAGACGAGTCATTGACCAGGCTTAGTCAATTATGATTAAAATGGTATATTCTGAATATCGCGGTGTTTTTGGGAAAATTGATAAAGCACTGCGCCAATTTGACAGTTCATTAGGTGTACATATGTGTGTACATGTACATGATGATTTGGGATGAGTAAGCAGAAAGAATAAATTTATAACGTGTTGAGTTTTCTAACAGAACTTTTTACAACGTTGATACTTAGAATTTTCATGACAAGCGTTATCATTTCCTGATGTAGGCACCAATGCTGAGCTTATGAATTATTTATTTAAAAGTTTTCCCTTTGGCCTTCATTTCCTAATTTAATGAGAAACTTTCATAAAGTATGTTGTAACACGGAAGCAATATGTATAATATACGAGTATACAAATATGTACCTCCAGGATTATGGCTTTTAACTGTGTATGTGTACCTAGTTAAGGCCGAGTTGTGGTGGCTTTGTAAAACGAACCTACAATTACAAATTAAGTTGAGTTAATCATTTATAGGTAACACAAAAGCTTTAATATTGCGCGTTCTTAGAGTGAAGACATGAAATTTATTTGAGCAGTGGTTTTTTGTATGAAATTACTGTCTTTTATACAAAAAAAAAAAGCACTATAGACTTGGTCCTATATACATACATACATAATGTACCTCATGCATTCCAAAGCAAGCGCAAGTGCTGGAGTCTCGGATATGACAGAGTATGCAAGGGCGAAATAGAGGGGGACAGGGCACGTGGCGAGAACAACAGGCAATGAGTGGACAAAAATACTGCTAGAATAGAAGCGAAGACATAACAAAGGAAGACCACCATCGCGCTGGCGCTGGAGTGACGACGTAATAGAGCAGTAGTCGAAAACTGGATCCGCACAGCACAAGACAGAACAGAATGGAGCATTTTAGAAAACGCTTACGTCCAAATTTTGACAAAACGGGCTAGATGCTAGCCAAAAACTGGATCCGTACAGAACAAGACAGGACAGAATGAATCATCTTAGAAAAGGCCTACATCCAACTTTTGACACGAAGGGCTATATGATAGGCGAAAACTGGATCTGCATAGCACAAGACAGGACAGAATGGAGCATTTTACGCCTACGTCCAAATTTTGACACGACGGCCTATTTGACGATACTGATGATGAAGCCTAGGTATAGTAGGAATATCATCGCTTTAAGCACACTGAACAAATGGTTCAATTGTTTACTTGAGTCCTCCAAATAAGGTGACTTAAACAATATTTTAGAATAGTGTAGGACGGTATTAACACACATTACTATCTATTATCATTTCAGTCGAATGATACTGCGCAGTAGATAGCGAAGAAAGCAGAAAGAGAAATTGTAATGAAGCAACAAAATAAGAAAGGATTGTTTGGTATAAAGTATGACTAAATTACAGTTCCTGAGCGAAAAAAGTAATCAGAATTATGTGCAAGGTACACAAAAGGAAATCTATAAATAAAGGAAACAACATTCTAGCAGATAGCCTTCTAAACGAGCCAATGCATCAAATTTAATAGAAGCCTCTTCAATATAAAAGTGCCTAAGAATATACAACTTCATGTTAAAATTTAAATACCCAATACCAAAACAGCTGGTCGTGTCATGTAAGCAGATTCGACAAACACCAGAAATTCTTTTAAAATGTTATCTATAAATATAAAAATTAATCTTGGTTTGTTCGAATGCTTAAAACTTGAAAACGACTTAACCAAATTGGATACTTCCTTCTGCGGGTTTGTTCGTAATTGCTACGCGTAGGTTTGGAAAAAAAGAGAATTTAGAAAAACCAAAAGAAAAACGAAAGTTGGGTTTTCTATGGTAGTTTTTTATTTTTTTTATGTAGTGAAATAAGTCAAACAACGCATAGCAACAACAATAAAAGCAAACAGACAGACAGAAAGTCAGACAGGCAGACAGATAGACAGACAGACAGACAGAAAGACAGATAGACAGACAGACAGACAGAAAGACAGACTGACGGACAGACAGACAGACAGACAGACAGACAGATAGAGAGACAGACAGACAGATGACACAACATTTATTAATTTTGAGGCGGTACGAAGTTCGCCAGGTTAGCTAGTTTGATAATAAATTTTATGCATTGGGTTTCGGAAATATTACATACATATATATTTTCATTTTCACAATATTTCTTTTTTCGTAATATACCTTACATCTCGTAATTAAACTCAAAATGTAGCCCTAGTACCCGTATAATCGAATTTGATACATACGACATACCACAATATCCTCTTAACGCAACGAAATATATTATTAAGTACGCAGAATCACTTTAGATGCTATATTATCTACAAATAACTTATTTCATTAAAAAATAAAAAATTAAACCATTAAGGGTTGAGAAACTCAAAATATGCTGAAGTTAATAAACTACAAAAACTTAACGGAGGCATTGGTGACCGCAGATAGCCATTTGTTGTTGAATAGATGAAAAAGAAGAAATATCAAACTATTTACATGTACCTACATATGTACATAGTTCTTATAAGTAAGCTCATCTACTGTATTATGTTAGTATAATGCTATGGCCATTAAGCGATACAATTAGTAATTAATTTTAATTTTTCATGTACATTTCTGAACTGATTATTATTAATTTCACATAAAATTACGCCAAGTTCAGTTTAAATTTACAACACAAAAAAAAATAACAATATAGTAATTAATTAAAGTTTAATTAAATATTCTGGATTTTATAATCCATTTGTCGTTGGTACATGCATGTATGTACATGTACATGTATGTATTTGAAAGTTTTGTTTCAGTCTGCCTTTGTAGATATTAGTACAAGATTTTATGTTATTTTTGGTGTTTTTATATTCATAAAAGTGGCTTGGTACCGAAGGCAAATGAACTAAGTCATAAAAATCTACATACACACGTACATTATATTATACACTCTTATCTATCAGGTTAGTACCTTCAGTCGAGGTAAAAATAAGACAATCCAATTTCTGTTAACCTTTACCTAATAAATAATATACTCTAAGTAGGTTTAACATTTATTTGATTAAGTACTCTTGTATACTAAGAATGATATGATCATATCAGCTAGCATAACTAACTAATCGAGCTGTTATCGGTTGCAAGTCCATAAGCACTAAACAGGCCATATTTTTATCTTATCGCCTTTATTTAGAGTTTAATAAAATAATTTTCACATTTTTAATAATACTCGGCTGGATTTACAATTTTGGCTGCATTAGTAAATTACCGAATTGTTAGTAATAAAAAAAAAATCATGTCATCTTGATATAGTCAGTTCTTTTGCGACTTACATACGTGGGAACATTGAATAACACTTTTGAAACCTTAGGCGAAGCTACTGTCTCTTATTGTTAAGTCTTACATCATAACTATACTCAAGTGTTTGAAGCCTTCCATTGCGGAGGCAAAACAAATTCTTTTTTTTACATTCATGTACCTTTCTTATAGCCACTAGTCTTATTTTAAACCGAAAATTAACAAAAATCCACTTAAATCAAAGGACCTCAAGAAAATAGAAAATATACGTACATACATAAATATGTGCTAAATTTAACATGAAAAGTACTTGAAGACGCAATTCTTGTTTTAAACGTCACACTAAAAGTGTAAAAGCGCTTTTCACAAAGGGTTTTTAGTCATACACATATGAACATACATACAGTACATATGTAGGTATATTTACATACACACATACATATGTGCATTATGTTTACAATTGCTTTGCTAAGAAAAACCTTCGTTCTTTTGCCGTGTGAGGCAGGTTCCTTTGTTGATGCCCCCTTTGAACGTCAACTGATGCGTTGGGCAAATGAATTTAATAAAAAGTAATTAAAATAAAAACTAGTCTTCATTTAAAGCACAAATGGGTTTCTTTTGAATTGAATAAATAATTAAACTTGACAGTATAAAATATATATGTTTATGAATTAACATGTGCCTTTTAATTTATCTGCTAAATATATTCTTACATCAACCCTCTAAGACCTTCAACTGTCAAGATCAATTACCACTGACTTAGAAGAGGTATATCAACTCAGATACACTATCAGCTGATTTAGCAAATCAGTTCTTACTTATCAGTGTAGAAATTAAAAAAAAAAACCTATATAATCATTTCATGGCATGCAAACGGGTAAAATTATATACGGCCAAGCATTGGCAGCACTACGTGGGTTCATGTAAATAATTAAATTACAGCACGCTAATCCTGTATTATTCACCTTGTAGCGATCGAAGCCCTTTAAGTGGGCTTCGGTAAGATATTTCACTCCAAACATTCTGCCGGCCGCCGTCACTTCTACACCCTGACCTAATTTTAAACTATTGACGAGTATGGGAAGCAGAACACATGCACTTGCACTTGGTATCACTTTTTAATAAGAAATTTATTTTACTTAAATACGAATTTGAACACGGAACCGATACGTCAGCCTGTCTGGTATCAACAGACTGACAATTAAATCCAAGAACTCGACTACAATAATTAAACTGTAAACCACAACGTAGTTCGCTGCGTGTTGTTTATCCACAACACGGAGTTTTTTTTTTTTTTTTTGCTTGTGAGTAATTGATAAAACTTCAAAAATCCCGGCACTTTTTTTTTATTTCGTGGACTGTAAATCAAATCCCGACTTGGACACGTGCTATTTTTAGTCTTACGTAGTCGAAATCAAAAGCCGCGATAAGATTGTACTCGTGTGAGGCAATAAACAGAATGAACCCGAATCTTCTATTGGGGTTGGACTTGAAGTACGAGTGCGATAATTCGTGACAAGCACAATGTTTTTGTTAAATTTTTAATTCGATTCTTGATTCATCTATAATTTAAAACTGCAAAGGAGGAGGAGTGAAAAAGCGGCACGAGAAAGAAAAAAATAGGAAGACGAGCAGCTGATAAAGAACGTCTAGAACAGCCATCGGTCGGTAGAACACTA
Source organism: Brachyopa scutellaris (assembly GCA_949775065.1). Classification (NCBI taxonomy): domain Eukaryota; kingdom Metazoa; phylum Arthropoda; class Insecta; order Diptera; family Syrphidae; genus Brachyopa; species Brachyopa scutellaris. Next base: position 192,397,239 of record OX459112.1, read on the forward strand.
AGTAAGCTGGGAAGCGAATGCAATGGAATACTTTTAGCTGGCGCTACTTTGCGTTTTTTTTTTTAAATAATACCTAACAGGGGAAACACGGGAACGGGGTGTTCCAGTTGCTCTGTTGGTTTTTTTTTTTTTTTTTTTTTTTTTTTTCTTTTGTTGTTTTCACGGATTTCGACTATCGCGGGTCGCGGCTAGTAATGCTAAACATTTAATTCCTCCAAAGAGAATTGTTATTGATTTGAATTTTTGTTTGGTCGCTGAGATTGGTGGATTTCGTTTGTGATCGCTTCACAGAGTAAGGAGAATTTTTTGAAAGACTTCTTTCAATGAGAAGATAAATCTTTTTATTTAATCTTTGTTTTCGTGGGCTTAACATATGCTCTGATGGTTAATTAAGACCTCCACGTTTTGACTGAAATTTGTTTTGAAAATAAATTTTATTTCATACAAGACTTTTAATATCGATCCAGATGTAAATATCTACGATCGAAAAATGATGGCCAAAGCCTATGCACCAAAAGAGGTAAGGACTAAAGATGAAAAGTGTGACCTTTTCTGATCAGTCCACGATTCGATGATGCTGCAGTCTGAGGTGAACCTGCACCTACCTACATTTATGTGTGCGCATTATATTTTTGTTAGTACGAATGGAATGATCTATTGCAAAGCATATTCAACATCTTTTGAACACACTTATACTACTATAAGAATAGAAAGAATGGCCGATACACATACTTATGTATGGACCTATTTTTAATGTAATATTATGTAATACTAGTATGCCTATGCTATCCAACCCCCACAATCCAAAATAACAAACATTCCAATATGGTTTCCATATAGCCAATATATCAACCAACCAACCAAAATGAATTCATTTCCATCAGTTGACAGATGGAAATATTACTGGAAGTGTTTATTCTTTTGGGAGTTCATCTTGGGTAGAATATTTGTTTTGATTGTTTTTTTAATTTGTTAAAATTTATAAAGTGAAAGTGCAATTCGTCACTGTTTCAGGAAATTCTCTTTCTTTTGACAGCTCAATTGATAAGATTGGTTAAGTGTGAGACGTCCCGGATTTTACGGGACAGTCCCGCATTAGGCATAGCTGTCCCGCACCATCAAATGTCCCGCATTAACAGATTAGTCCCGCAAAGATCAACGAAACTTCACAAAATGAAAACAAATAATCAAATCGCACTACTAGTAGCTATTCAAATAATGCCTATGCCCATGTGGAACCTGAAATCTCAATGGGCACATTAAGGATACCGTATCCGATTGGCCGAGAGACAGGAAATTGATAATTCATTTAGTCTATTTTTTTGAGGTCGTGGACTGGATTTTTAGTGATTTTTTGGTGAGAAAACTTCTGCAGATCGTGGAATACATTTTAAATCTACCAGTTACAAATGCGTCTACAGAAAGAATTTTTTCGATGATAAATAAACTGTGGACTCAAAAAACAGCTCAAAACTATGGATTTGGAGTAAAAACTGTCAAATGCATTGTTTTATTAAAAACATTTTATAATAATTCATGTTTTTTTTAAAAAAAACATTAAAAGCAACAACGAAATCCTATAAAAAAATCATTGCTCAGATAAAAATAATTTCTAAATTGACCTGTGCAAAATTGATTTATAGACTGAATTATATTTTGAATTTTTATTTTTTTATTATTTCATACAAATATGTATAAATTATTGATCAAATGTTATTTGATTTAAACAAAAAATTAGTGGAACTGAATGAGAATGCCATATGCATATACCTTATTTTACATAGATTTAAAAAGTGGAATAAACTGTTATATAGAATAATTTGTATTAACTAATTAAAAAATTAATATATACGTATAAAATTATACACGTATAAGTATGATGTATGAAGTTTAAAAAAAACCTGTTTCCATTCTAAAAAAGGTGTCCCGCATTGACTTCAAAAAAATCTGGTCACTATATGCAAATGGTACCTATACTACAGAAATAATATACATTTCATATAGGAAGGTATGATTTTTTTTTTAAATTCTCAAAGCACTCAGACTCAATTAATCCTATCTAGGAATGGAAGCGTGGTGAGCTTGGCACATGCACTAGTCCACCGATGTGACTAACTTCTTTCGAAATCAAATAAGATTGGTGCAAGCCAACAAAAAAATTAATGTTAACTGCTGGTAACAGCAAGAAAACTTCTCCTACCGGAACTTATAAACGGGTTTTTGGTTTCTCCTGTAAAATATCCAATTAATAAACAAGCGTGGCAGTAAACTCTCAGCAGTCTTCATCACCGGCCATTGGTCCATCCGAAATGTATAGACTGTATTCTGTATGAATATATGTACATACATATATTTCTATCGTTTTTACTTCGAACTATGTATCAATCATGGTCATGGTCTCTTATAGTTACATGGTTTGGTTATGCTCATTTGTTACATTAAGCTGGTTAGCTATGGTCCAGCTTTAAAATGGATAGCGGCATAGAAATACGTAGCTTATCTCCTGTCGCTTTTTCTGAAAGAATCCACATCCAAACATACTAAGCAATTTAAGATAGCTGCAAGATTAAAATTAGGAAACCAGCCCTTGAATAAAAGGATATGTACCCAAGCAAAGTGGCTTAGTTACAAATACCCGTCATTTATGTAAATTTAAATGAACCGAAAGATATAATGATATCCAATTCACGTCCTAGGACAACAGTAAACAAAACTCTTCACTCAATCTCCAAACACGTTTCGACTCAAAAACACTGCCTTTTGGCATTTGACTTAAAGATGCCATAGTTCTTCATTTTTAAAGCACACCAATACCATTTTCTCCCGAAATAGGGATTGCTCATCTCATCCTTCATTGTCTGATGAAGGTGCAAGAATATTCACCCACTTCCGCTTAAATTTGAACAATGAGCAGAAAAAAACTCGAACAAAAAGAATAAAAAAAGGGATGAAATTCCTTTATCCGATACGATGGAACTAAATTGACACTTTACTTTTAAAGTTTCATTTTATTTGTGATTTAAAAGGATGTAATCAAACGAGATTGTTATTATAGCATTCATGTACTTTGGGATCGTTGTCCTGCTCCTGGTCCACAGAGCTACAAGCTGATACACTTGTATACTTACATAGACAGTTTTCCTTTTGTTCCCTTTCATAATGGTTAGAATGTGTGTTGCATGTCTTCTTCGCGTTAATTAAAATTTAAAAATAGCCCCGTTATAATTTACTTCTACAAAGGTAGTCGGTTTGATTGTTTTTTGCTTTCCAGCTAGACTCTTATGGCACACAAATTAATCCAGAAAGCGTCCTAGCTACACAGTCAAATAATCCTCATACCACAGAATCTTGTTTGAAGAGCCATCTCCGACTAAGCCATCTAATCCTCCAATTAAAGGCGGTCACCGAGCATACATAGTGCAGCGGCCGCCGTGTTTCCTTGGAGCTCCGCGCGGTCGTCCAACAGATTTATTTGAATAAATGAAAAATGTGTCTCTGTCTCGTGCCGAAATCGCTACCATATGCTCAGAAGCAACCGGAGGAAGGAGGATGATTTTTTTTTATAAAAATCTCGAAATTCTCACGAATCGTACTCGTCCTTCGGCTCGTTCCATGCCATTCACAGTCGCATGGTAAATTAGATCCTTGAAATATAGTAGAACCATATTTTTCCTGGTTCTCTGGCACCCGTTCTCTACTCGAGCATCATCGCCCTTTAATTCCGTGGCAGGTCGGTCGAATTTTTTTTTTATTTTCCAGTCCAGTCCAGTTTCAATGGATCCACTAGGAGACAAAGACTGGAGAGTTCATGCGGCGGATGAATTGGTATAAGAAAGTGCAGCAACGCAATATAAATGGTTGGTACTTCTGGTTCCGCACTTTAGTAGCAAATGCTGGTTCACATCATAAATCTCGTTAGTCCTACGTTCTACATAAGTCTGTGGAACGTTTATATATGCTGGTGGTGTTGGAGGCAGCGTGAGCGAGTGAAAGTATTTTTTTTTTTTTATTTTTTTTTTTGTTATTTTAGCAAGGATTCCACTCTTGATGAATGGGAACAGAAAAAGCAGCGAGAGAATGGTGTTTTGATGAATCTTTTCTTTGGCCACAGAGGATGTTGCAATGATAGTGAAAAATTGACATTTAAAATTAAGCGTGGGTGTAGGGCAGATGCACTTACATATTTGAATTCAATTAAAATGTAACTGAAATCTTGAGGTTCGATCAGGATGTTCGAAGTGAAATCTGTAGCTTCTAAGTTAGTTTCAGAAGTAAATGAGTTCAGACCGAATAAACATTCTCATTGAATGAGTTCCGGGTCAACGAAACATAAGCCACGTGAGCCATTAGCCATTGACGTGAACTGATTAAAACCCGCATTAGTTGGTATAGCAACTAGTCGTATGTTTTTTTTTTTTTTGGAGGGAAATATAAATTCATCAATGAATAAAATATAATTATACCAGAAATCGTTACAACTGATAAGCTTTTTAAAAAAATATTACATGCAATTTATTTTATTTTATTTTTAATTATAGAAGCAGAAACATTTACGTAGCAAATAAACCGATTATCGATAGGAAGTTATTGTGCTATTAACTTCATGATAACACCGTTAAATAAACTATAAATAGCTTCTGTGTTCTGTTCGTTTTGTGAATCTGGTGTTAGTTTCAATGTGATGTTCATGAACTTTGACGATAGTATGGAACATATTGAGCTAACATATAAGCCGAAGTCTAAAACGGATCTTCCCCGATACTCTTCAAAAGACAGGTGAGCAGGTTTAACTTGGAGACTGCAATGCCATACTTTGGTTCTTAGGACATCCTATATGTACATATGTATATTTATTAAGCTCAGTAATAAAAAAAAGACTGGAGCAACGAATCTAGTATCTACAAGCTTAGTCCTCATACCATTAATCATGGTACTAGGATGGTTCGAAAACTGATGAAGGAAGAAGTGTTCGGGTTTGGAATTAAACTAAGACAGGGGAAGAAACTTTTGGGTAACTATAATCTGAAAAGGTTAAACGTTTTGATTACCCTGGACAAAAACCAACTCCGCATCCTGACTGTGTTCCTCACAGGGCTTTGTAAACTCAACACCTCAGGAAGCTAGGACTATCAGATGAAGGCTCATGCAGATTTTGTAATGAGTTCAGTGAAACTCCTGAACACATGCTGGTGGAATGAGGGGCAAGACCTTGCTTGGGTAAATACCAAATTACAGCAGAGAATCTATCACAAATAGCACCCAATCTCCTACTGCGATTTCTTAGGAAAATTGGTCTGGAAGAAGTGCTACCTATAGAATCCTCAACTGGGCTAGGTGTGAAAGAAGCTCTCTCTAACCAATTCCACTAGAAATAATGACGAGAGGGATGTTCCTTCATCTAGGACTTATAGGGGGCATAATCTCACGCTTCAATAATAACAATAATGATAATAATAATAATAATAATGTACACTGCGGTTCACTAGATTAGAAGCACCTAACTTTGGAAGATAAAATTGATATCCCTGCTTTTATATGTCAGCGAAGCAAAAAAAAAATTATGGTGAAAGTTATAGTAGTTTGTATTAAATTCATAATCAAATTTTTAAAAAAAAATTCAAAAGGCACCTGGAAGACATTTTTACCCAATAAGTCAGAAACAATTGCATTTAAATCGGTTCATAAGATTAGAAGCACCTTACAAATGAATGAAAAAAATAATGTTTTTTGGTTTTTTTTTATGAAAATTTAATTTTTATTTTGAATTCATACTTCAGGTACAATCATACTAATATGTATATAAATCTCAATGTGACGCTCTTACCTGTCAATCTTACGATGAGATAAACACAAAAACTAATGCACACAATGAAGTAAAACTTCGTATTCCAGTTCATTAACATACTGTGCCTATTATTGGCTGATTTTTAAATTTATTTATTCGCAATATTATTTAAATTAATGCTAAAATAAAAACACTCTAACAAATGCCACTTTGTTGCGAAATGTCACTTATTCAAACTACTAATACTTACAATCCACACTTTCGTGGATCGTATATATTGGTAGATTGCAAACCTTGGGGTGCGATCGCACTGTCTTTGATTATTCAAACAAAATGACAACGTATGTATTGTAAGTAACACTATATTTTTTAGACACGGGCGAAGCCGGGCGGGACAGCTTATTTAATAATGAACAGAATCACCTTTCTTCAAAATAACCTCAAAAATTCGGTAGATCGTGGATCTTCGGAAAAGCAGATTTCATCACCACTGTGTAATTATTTCCTGTCACTTTAGAGCTTTGAACCACCAAGTCCACGGTGCCATAATAAGATACTGTACCCCAGACCATAACGCCCCCTTTTCTGCTATGATGGCGGTTTAAAAAGGGCTTCTCTTTTCTTAAATCGTGGAAGTAATAGTCATATCCATCCGGACTATCTAAATTGATTTTGTTCCTTTTTCCAGCTATTCGAACTTGCTCCTTGTTACACATCCTAGATCATGTGGTCATTCGCGAATTGTAAGCTTTGGATTTTTCGCGTGGTGGTATTTTCTTCAGATTTAGTCGCTTGAGGTATTTGGCCATACGAATCACACGTCGAATGGTAGATTTACTTGAGGTAACACCAGCTGTATGTCCGATCTTACCTGTCGAAACATCTGAATTGAAGGCTAATCGGACAATTTTTCATTTATCCGCAGCTGTATGGGCCGTGGAAATAATTCCTTTGTATATCTTTCCGTACATTTTTGGATCGTTTTAATGATAACCAACAGCTCCGATTAATCCTGCCAATGATAGCATGCTAAGACAAGCCTTCCGGTTCCGAATGATAATCGTCTATTTTCGCCCTCTCTGACAATAGCAAACAATTTGTTTTGTCATTATTGAAGAAAAAATAAACCTAACCCTTTCTTATTGACAAAATTTACTTTTTATACAAAAAATAAATAAATCTCTTCATAAACAACGATAATAATTTGACTGCTTCTAAACTTATTAACCAATTTAATTGCATGCGAATCTGACTGATTCGACTAACATGTCTCAAAAGTGCAGTTAGCCTGTTTTCTTAAAATTTTGGAATTCATCGTTGCGTTCAGCAAAGACCACTGTTTCTTTCACCATCCATTTTTGTTCTGAAACTGCCATACATCGGAAGAAACTCGTAGATAATTTTCATTTCCTAAAATCGCCTGAACCGCAGTGTATATTTAAAAGCAATAAGTTGGCTCAAAAAAGTTCTGGCAAAAGGATCAAATCAGCCAGCTTTAAAACAACAAAATGCATACACATACACAATTTGATCAAATTTATTTAAATTTTGATGTGAACTTAGCTTAGTTATTAATAAATACAAAAATAAAAGGAAAATAAAACTTGACCTAGGAATTAAACAAATTGCTTTAAATATTGAACACATGAATTTATATCAATTGAGCCATCTTGAGGTTTCTGTAGCTGTAAGTCCAACCTGCCGTAGACGCGACAGCATTGGTCGGTAGATGTCAGGGCTAAATGGCAAAACGACACCTCGTTCTTGAATTTCACCTATAAAACAAGATTTGATACACATTTGTACGCATTACTGAATTTAAAATTTTACCATCTAAAATCATCTTCGCTGCAATGGCCGCAGGTGTTCCCACCGTCATTGCCATAGCTGAGTGCCCATTGGGGTGTCCATAGACAACAAAGTTAATGCCACGCTCTTCTCGACGGCCATCGTTCCAACGGATGATAACTTCATGTCGTAATATGACCAGATCCCGTTCGTTTTTCTCTTTAATCAAAAAAATAAAATAAAAATTTAAGCGACAACGCAGTTTATGTACATATTCTATATATCTTACCAAACACCAATCGCTTCGACAGATAATGACTCAACGTATCTAATGGTGTATTCAATTTGACCACCGGTGTATCATCCAACAATCCTAAGCTCTCAATACCATCGGCATCTCCCACCCGATCGATAAGTTTTTGCTTCACATTCTCATAGAAAATACTTGAATCCGCCAATCCCAGGAGGTTGATAACCAACTGCCTCCAAGTCACCTCCGGTCCACCAGGATGTAACATTGGATGTGGTTCTGGATCAATCAGTCCCAAGAGCTGTAATGGTTGGATGCTTTCCGAAAAGCCTTTATAACGGATAGTTCCCCTGACCAGTGTATGGATATCCCTACCCAAACCGTAAAGCTCTGAATATTTCGTAGAGTCCCTATTGGGAAATCCCTCCAAAGCAAACCCTGGTAAGAAGTCCAAACTCTTTGGTGCCGACATCAAATCGCCACCGCCTGAGATCTCAACGATTTGTCCCTTGTTAAGGTATTTAGCAGCAGACAAGGTGTTCACAAGAACTCCCCTTGGAGACCAAGAGAACTTGTACCGCAGAGCATTATTAGAGTGCTCCGGTGCTGGTAATCCACCGCAGTAACTTACAAATGACTCGATCACACCTCCATGCTCCTGAACATCGTGAATACATTCTAAAGCGAGTAAATGATCAATTCCAGGATCAAGACCGGCTTCATTCATGATCGTGACTCCGTTCATCTTGGCCTCTTCATGAAGGTCCTTGATCTCGTCATTAAGGTAGCTAGCAGTAACCATGTGAGTTTTTTCATCAACACAGAACCTAGCAATGATTCCATGAAGACTGTAGGGAAGAAGTGATATAACTACGTCAGCCTGTCCGCATAGTTCTTGCAGGTGCGCCGCATTCTCTGTAACATTTATATATAGACTCTCAACTCCTGGATAGTTTTGAGCCAGTCTGTCCGCCTCTTCCTTCCCTTGTGACGCTACGGTAATGTTGACACCCTTTTCGCGGTGCAACCATTCAACCAAAGGTGCAGACACCATGCCAGCTCCTAAAACAAGAACACTCTTGTTATTCTCCCAGCTACCCTCAACCTTATGACGAGATTTAAAACTGCAACAAAAAAAAAACTTGTTTCAAAAGGATTAAAGGGTTTGTGTTTCAAACTTACGAAGCATTATCTCTTAGTTCCTGGATGTACTCATAGTTATCGGTTAGCTTTCCATTACTGGCAATGATAGCCGAATAAATAGGATAAGCGAACTTTTCGTCCTCCAACGGCTTTTTGGCATCACTTCTTATGATATCGTGCACATAAGGTTGCAGTAGCTCGCCAAAGAGATCGGTCGATTCACGAGGTAATTGCGTCGGCATATTGTCAATGGAACACACCAGGACACCGGGTCCCTTGAAACTCTTCGTATCCTTATTTCTGTCAGCATCGTACAAACAGAAAGGCGTATCGATTGTGGTACATTCATTCATAAACTCAATTGAACCACCTGGATCGGCAGAAATATCACAGATAGCGAGCATTCGATGGGGCAATGATGGAGAACCCTTACTAGTGGGCAACCATGGTGTATTTGCTGGTCGAAGAAGACTTTTCGCGTCGGGAATGGAAATTAACTTTGGACTGCCTACAGCCCAGTAGATGCCATTTAGGATTACAGATGCATAGGGAGCAATTGTTTTGTTGAAAGTCGAAATGTAGCGCTCCGGATACTGTTCGTATTCTTGCTGATCGAAGCCGCCACCCTCACGACGTTCCAAGTGATCCGATCGACTCACTTCACAGCCGTAAAGCTTATTTTGACCTTGAAAAAGAATGAAATGTTAATAAGTCTTCCAACTACTTATTCATGCATCAACAATCAACTCACTTCCATGCTCAGCCACTTTTCTCAGCGTCTCTGGTGACACATACTCAATGGGTAACTCCTGGAATACTTCCTGTGCTCCTTGTGATACATTACCTGAGCCAGTGAATACAAATGTCAACGGTCCAATGGACCGTGGCATCATTCCCAATGCAATTTCATAGCCACAATCCCGAATTGCTTGCCTCGCCATTGATGAGTTCCTGTAGTTATGAGCTGGACCAATATGCATAAACGGAGTATGATGTCCCAAAGCCAGCAATCTAAGTCCGATTCCATGCAAAATATTCACCATTCCAGCTATGCCGGCATATTTCCCAAACGCCACCTGACGAGAACCCTTATCATCGACAATCCTCTCATAATCGATAAGCCTTATTTTCTACAAAGGAATTAATTCAATAAAAGGATTATCGCTTTATGCGTCGTCGTTTCCCTCTCTCAACTTACCTTCTCCAGTACGGCATCCAACAGTGGCATATTCGATTCCTGCGCCTTAATCGTGTGTGAGAAGAAGCAGTATGTTTTTCCAGGTATCAGTGCATCGACAGGGACCTGTTTAACACCAAAAATTACCGACGCCTCACTTATGTCCTCTTGGATGACAGCGCCGGAGCTTAAGTACGCCTGATTCGAACGAGATGGAAAGAGAAATTTTTATCATATCTCCCAATGGCAAGGTAACGTTGAGTTGATACATCTCCATAATTACAATTATATTGCATCTACAAATATATATGTATATAAAGCTTACAGTAACCGGAATCCATATTCTTTTTTAAAACCCTTTTAAAACGTTTTTAATGCGTATCCAACTTTTATCGTTGTCCCCGCTGCAATGCAGTAAACTGATAAATTCCGATTCTTTACGGATTAAGCTACGAATAAAGTGCAAGCTGCCGCATTATAGAATGGCGTAGTGATACACTCGCGCTTAATTTTTTATTAATATTTTCCACTGATTGAATAAGTACGTCAACGGAATTCAGCCCTTGAATTTATAAGTTCAAAGAAACGTTAAGCCTACACCTATAAATGCGGACTAAGAGGTGTAAATTTAAGTTTTATAGATTTTTCACATACATATAGGCACATATGTACATACATGAATGTTACGAGAGAATAGAGTAAGTAAATAGAATAATTATGTTGAATTTATATTTTCTGCAAGAGACTGTTGTTCCCGGCAGCGTATTGCCATACTGTTTATCGGCGCAGACATCGGTCGCTCTGCCATAGTCTGTGCTGAACCACCTATTGCTCCTCGAATTTCAGAAAAGCTAAAGAAAAATATATGCTACCACAGACTGTTCTGTGATCATATGCGGTTTGCTTTTTAATTAATGAAAATGCTAAGGCAAACCAACTACAGATTGCTCTGTGAATATATGAGATTTGGTAAGGTTGTTGTACCATGTAAATAACTACGAATAAGTAAGGAAAATATTTAAAAAAATAAGTTTATAAAAAAAAACTCCACACGTATTTCTATGACCAGCAGTGTATGTAAGGTATTCAATGTACATAATTGATAGCTACGCTTAACCAAAAATATTTTAATGACCTCAACTATACCTCAAAGTACATGCATGTACTGATCAATTAAGGCCTCAATATTAATTGTTCTAGTACGTAACAAGTCATAACTTCGCCAAATTAAAACATTAAAACCGTTTGAACTGCAGCACGTGCTTTTAGTTTATTTTTTCGATGAATTTGTACGATCTCTGAGCGAATGTGATGCGAGTTATCATTTCGTTATCTGTTTGTATGCAGAACCCTTGAACCAAGCAATCAGGCGTGGTATGTGCTTTAATCAAAATAAATAATCATTTTTTTTATTGGGGCACCGAGTTGCAACCCAGCAGATTTATTCGTAACTGCAATAAAATTTTAAGAGAAACGACAAAAGCTTAGAATTGGGATAGCCCTTAAAACATGGCTTATAACGCCTTGACATTTTGAATATGTACCGTAAAATGGGGTGACTAGCAACGATTTCCAATAAAAAAGCAAATCGTACTCTATGCTCAACATCATGCCACACTGGGACATATTTGTTGGTCAGATCAAAAAAGGATATATTGTTTATGCAAATTGGAAGCTCCAACACAAAGTGTCAAACCTACTTTCGCGCCAAATTGGCTTTGAGTGTGGTATATATTTCGAAGCGATTTTTGTTGCTCTTAAAACTCTATAATTTTCGGTATGAAAAAGTGAAGCTTTGTTGTTTATCTCGTATTTGCGGCAGAGCCCATTTATTTAGTAAGAAGATTAATTAAAAAATGTAAGTGAAAAATTACTAAAGAAAAAACATATATTTTAGTTAAAAGTTTGCAAACATAATTTTTTTTTAATAAAAATGGGGTGACTAGCGACACGAAGGGGGATACTAGCGACGGGAAAGGGGTGACTAGCAACTACACTAGGGTGAAGAACGCAATCATAATTTAATTAATATGAATTCTTGTTTTTTTTTTTTTGCTCTTATAACTATTCAAAGCTATTAAAGTTGCACTTTTATGAACGAAAATATATTTGCTTTGTATTATTTGTGGTCGCCGTGGCCGTGGTGGTTAGTGCGTTGGACTACTACGCATGCTTGCCCGAGCTCAATCACAGCAAAACACCTTAAAGTTTTTTCACGGTACCACCTCTTTCGAATGTCTAACAAGCAATCAAAGAGTATTATTTGTCATGAGGAGCTTCTCAACTCGCCGTTCGGAGTCGGCAAAAAACTGTAGGTCCCTTCCATTTCGTGGAAAATATAACACGCACACAAATGGTTGCGAGAAGCTAGGCTTGGTTGTGTATAGGACTGCTGACGCCGTATATTTATTTTATTATTTGTATTATTTGTTGAATTTTTCAGATTGCAGCTTAAAGTGGATTTTAAAAGTTTTAAACTTAAATTTTAATAAGTTTGTGGTTTTTTTCTTTCGAGTGTAGTTCTTGTCACCTCTTTACCGTCGCTAATCACCCCCGCAAGTGACGCGCAACAAGGCATATTTTGCCCAAATTAAATAGATCGGCTTGTTGTACAGCATCGGGGTGACTGCCAATGAAAATAGGAATCGTGACTCATGTTTTGGTATACTCACATTGAGAGTACGATAAAAACTTAAGAAAATACAGTGAAAACGAAAAAAAAAGTTGCTTGTCACCCCATTTTACGGTACATATTTTAAACGAGAGAACATTTTCATCTTACTATTTTCTTAATATTGTATTAGGTCTCTCAAAGCGCCCCTATAATAGGCCCAGCTGTGTCTAAGTCTACCACTGTATGTCGAGTCAGTACCAGTAAAATAATCATTTTTTCTGCTCCTACGAGTACGTTTTTAATTTTAGAAGTTCTGTGTTTATGGCCGATATTGTGCAGTAGGTCAGGCATATGTACATGTTTGGTGCGTCATTTTTTTTTTGTATTTAGGCGCAGTGGAAAATTTCCACTGGGATCTCCTTCAGTGGTCTTATCACAAAATAAAATAAAATACAACAAAATCGCCGAAAAATGTTAGAACCAAGCGTGAGCAAAATTATCTTTTTAATAGTTTTATGGTATCTAACAAAATATTAGCCGATCCAGATAAGGAATAAGATCAGTGAATGAGAACTTCATACGTACAGATGTATGTATGTAGGTGTATAAATATTGACAATAGGCTAACAAGCATCAGAAGCACGAGGTCATGTATGAATGTAGACATAAATCTTGAGGCATTATGGATTAGTCCAAAACTGTTACATACATAAGAACAGTAGGTATGTTTATAGTAGTTTCTAGCGAAATAACGAAAAGACGTATGCTCATGCTACCAGAGAATCGTTAGGTATAATAAAACCAGTAAATTAGTACGAGTATCTGACATGGACATATGGACATACGAGTAGGTACAGTATAATTGTTAGCTAGGGAGATAATAAATTCGTATGCAAACGCATAACATTTGGCAAAAGTGAAAGTGAAAAGTGCACTATTGGTCGCATAAGACCATTATGACTGTTTATGCTGCAAAATCAAAGGTGGTATTTTTGCTGTTGGTTTTTCTTTCTGCTTATTTGTTTAGTACTTTTTGTAGTAGAAATCCAAGCCAAGGCAACAATTGGCTATAGCTTAAGCACTTCTTTAAGGCTTCGCCAAACAGAACGCGACCCAGTGATTCTGCTCGCCGCGATCGCTGTACTACATAGAATTAAATCATTTTGTTCAAACAGAATGCAGGCCAGTGGGCCAGCGATCCAGTCGAGATCGCGGCGTGCAGATATTTGTTTGTAAATTCTTTCAAAGATCGCGGCATGCAAACAGCAATAATTACAGATGAGGTGGAGAAATTAATAGATTAAGTCCGCCCAAATGAGTTTCTGAATGATACACGATATCCCGAGTACAGAGATGAGTTCGTGTATCATCTCAAACTTCGCTCGAGACATACGGAAATAATGGAAGAAACGGTTTTCAAATCAATTGAGTTCATTACAAAGTCAATGGAATTCACCATAATCCTTCCTGTTTTTATTATTTTCTTCTCTTCTATGCAAGAGTACTAAAGAAGAAGCAGCATTCCATCTTCATGAGAACTACTAATAATTTTTACTGCACAACGACCGATGTAGTCTGGAGAAAGTCACTTTAATAAATGGATCGCTAAAAGCTGCCCGCTTTATGTTTGACATCACAGATCGCGGCGAGAAACAGCGCGTTCTTTCCGCGTCGCTAGATCGCGTTCTGTTTGGCGCAGCCTAAAGTTTCCAATTCTATGTTGAACATAAATTAACAAAAAAAAAATCCTTATACATACATATGTATGTAGATACTATCCCTATTTACGGTCAAAAAAGTTTACAAAAAAAAAAAAAGCACTTATCGAAGCCAATTCAAGATTAATTGCATCGGATAACTACAATTTAATTGTTTGCTAGTTTTTCCTAGCAACACTTAACTTGTTTCGTACACAACACAGTGTACTCACAATTTGTTATTTCTAGATTTGAATTCTAATCAGTCTCAGTTATTTTGGTAATGCTATGGGGGAGGAGTATTTACACAGTTTGGCAAAATGTTTGCAGCTTTCTACAAAGTAGCAGTAACTACGTGTTAGTCACACGTAGAGAAAATTGTTTTTAGAAAACATTTTGTAGAAGAGTTATAGCACAATTTAAGAATTTAAAAATGTCACTCATGTGCACCAATTTTGCTAATTAAATCTCGTAATTTGAGCAGTTAATTATTTTTGACGGTTCCCCCTTTTTGCTCGATTTGAAATAACATCATAGCATACTTTTATAAGCTGCTTTGTTTCGATTTGTCTTCCTATGTTGAAGTCTCTTACGTTGTTAAAACATACTACACAGTACAAAGCACTTTGAAGATAGAAGACTAGGATCTAACGACTGAATAAATTCCTTAATTATGGACTCACCTGCATGGGATAAGCTCTCCTATTTGATGGCTGAACGATAACTTTTACTCCTTGCTTGACTAACTTTTGAACGTGTGATGGTCCAAATGGCGCACGACGTTCCCACACTGACTGATCTTCCCGACGGATGGCGATCACTTTTCCTTGCTGAATTCAAAATTTGTTTTTTTTATTTTATTAAAAACTTAATTTGTTATCTACTTATTCACTTGTTTTACAATTAATTATAACTTACATGTCGCCATCTATTGAAAGACATTCGAGTTAAATCCTTCATGGTAGTGACCTTTGGTCCATTTCCTAGTTGCAAAATACGCATCATTTTGTTACCCGTTTTGTAAACAAACTATCAGTCTTCTTCTTTTGAATTTTTCTTTCCTATTTCGCACTTGTAAAATTATAAACGCCACTGTTAAAATTAACGACTAAGCTCTCCCAACGTTCCGAGATAAAATGCGGGACAGATCCAACAGCCAACAGAGGGCAATTGCGTTAGTATGTATACTTTTTTTCGGACGTGATAAGATTATATTTTCAAAAAAAAAAAGAAGAATAAATATTCCTACAAAATTATAGAATGGGCAAGGGAAAAGATTTCACTGATAACAACTCCGTTGGATGTGTAGTAAGCCATCTAGGTAATATAAGTATGTTTATACATGTGTATGTATGTCAGGACCAATAGATTGCTAATCAATCTATAAACGATACTACAAAGCGTGCTTAATAACAACGTTGCGGCTTATCATAGCTTTAATCAGTTTCAGCCAAGTGATTTACGTGTGTACATAAATACATATGTGGGAAATATTGAATTTTATTTGCGTTTTCGGTCCTTATCACTTGCTTTTTCATAAAGTACCTGCTACAGATTTCTTAGCTTCGATAAGCATTTGATATGAATTGGGAACAGCAAAACATTGCTAGTTGGAGGGGTGTATGTATGTACGGTATGTACCGATGTACGTACTCATACCTAATTCGTGGCAAATTTATTTATGGCCTTATACACTTGACGTAGCTATTAAGTCAACACTCAGCAGGGGGGCTTGTTATCATTTCAACACAAACACATAAATCTTTGAAAAATAAAATTATAAAAAAATTAAAACGAAGAACGTGACTTTGAAGGCCATGATGATGTGCCACATTTCAGAGATGATTCTTACGACTTAATTATGTTATGATTTCAGTGAAGGACCCATCGGTACCATATTTAGTACAACTGGGATGGGATCTTGCGGTTGGGAATCTTAAAAAGACAAAAACAAATCGATTTCTTTGGGCATCAGCAGAATAAAGGACCAAAGCATCTTACAAAAATCAATGAGATCAAAGACCATAACAACAACGTAGTACACGCCATACACAATATTTGTTTCCAAATATTTTTGTATGAGAGGTACTATAATACGACCCCAAGTTTTTTATATGACAGTTGGCGAAAATGCAATATACCTATGTACAGAATCAAAAAAAGGGCAAAAGCATTCTCGTCTGTTAATGTGAGCTCATCTCATTGAGTTCCCGACCACCCGTGCCAGGGAGAGCTTTTTATTTTTCTTCGATTTGAAGTGACCGTTGCACTTTCTTGATGGTCTTTGATGAGAGAAGACTCATAATCACAGTTATACTCTTGGTTAAAAATAATGATATCATCGGATAATAAGACCACAATTCATAGTCACGAATGATGAACTGTATAAAATATACTGAAAACAGTCCCACGCTTCGTTGAATCCAGTGCTGCGGAACAACACTGGCATACGCAAGTAGAGAAGATCATCGACCAACATGTAATAGGAAGCTTAAAACTATGAATCGAGCTAGATTACACGCGGTTATTAAGTTCTAATAAAACATTTAACACGCCTATTAAAACATAACATTCCAAATATTTAAAAAATAAAAACTTGAGCAAAACCTCTAGAACTCCTTTTAATAATTTCAGTTACCAACGTTTAATCAAATCATTTTTTGTTTCTTTAATTTCTTCTATAAACAATAATTTTTTTGTAAAGTAAATTATATTATATACATACATGTTTGTATGTATAACCTGAAAATACATATAAGTATGTAATTCAAATAAAAACGAAGATATGTAAAATATAATATTGCACGTATACATATGTATGTACAAGTACATACAGTTAAACCTACTAATTGGGATTTTCTCTAATTGGGGCACCTCCGAAATGAACCGCCCATCATGCATACACTCGGTTTTTTTTTCCATATAAGCGAACCTCTCAAATCGGAGCACCTCGGTTCGATTCCCTGGAGTGCCCCACCCCTATTATAAAATTAAACACTTTCAATGTTCTTTTTATGTGTTTTGCTTTTTTCACTACAACTTTCTGGAACTCTTACAATGCAGGGTAATAAGCTTAAGCTTGAATTTATTCACATAGTTATATATATAAAGAGGGAACATTTATTTACACCATAATGTACCATCCTAAGATGGTATAGCCGATCTTGTACAATGTCTGAAATTCTAGCACTGTATAATTTGGTAGATGACGGGGTGAGCCCGAAATAAAGGAAGGGAAACCCCGAATTCTGAAACCTCGTATTTTGTAATGTATTTGCTATTACAAAATACGAGTATGGTCGTATGCGACTCGCAAATACGACTTTTAGAACTGGGGTGAATTTTCTTAAATCAGTTGCAAAAGCCGCGCAGGACTCCTCAGGTTACTCCTTCTAGATCATTAGTAGAAGCTCTGTCTATAATTAATTTTTTTTTAATTTCGCACGCAGCGCATCACCTAGTCCGTGCTTTACAGGCATTTCGGACGGTGTACAAATTGGGCTCCTGAGATGGTCTCGGGACTCGGGTCATAACATAATATATAAATCTATATATGTACGTATGTAATATATTTTTATTTGCTTAATTATGGAGAACTATGTATTAGGATTTACATCGGAATTTAATTTAATTGAAAACTAAATGGAATTAGGTTAATGATTGGATTTTTCTCGTTTTTAATTTGCAGCCGGCACAAAGTACATATGTACACACAAAGGCGCAGTATTGGATTAATAACAGTACAATGCAATACAATTCAAGAATAAAATTAACAACAAATAGATCCGAAAAGTGAAACAATAACAATTACAGTGCTGTGGTCTCCGGTAGCAACGATGCAAAAAATGATACCACAAACGTCCGAACGAATGCTATAAGAGATGTAGCATTTGCTTCTGTTTCGGGTGGTGTGACCAAACTGGTGATGTGGTCTGAAGGAGTAGCCGGATTCGGAGCAGCATCACCTCCAGCAGGATCAGCTACTGGGGCAGGATTGAGTGCATTTTGTTCCTCAGCCTGTACTGCATTCTCTGCTGGCGCATTGTTATCATTAATATTTTGGTTATTGTTGATGTTTCTATTATTAGCTTGAGCCGGCCTTCGCGTTTGAAAGAATCCAATGTGATATCTGGAATCAAAACAGAACATTTAGATCTCCACATTTTTCACAAACTTAATTTGCAACCTACAAATAAATTCCCACAGCTATAAAAGCTACAACTAGGCACCTTAGTGGCGATGAATAGAAATACACAAGCGTTAGCAGCGCTAAAAGGCGAGTGATTGAGTAAAAGCGATCCAACCAGTCACGGTTATCCTGCTCTTCCTGAACAATGTTCGGAAAGCGAGGTTGCGCTTGTTCTGCATTCTCTGCTGGCGCTGGCACTGGCACAGGAGCTGGCGGAACTGCCGTGGACGCTGTTGCAACGGCTGGTCTCGGCTGGGCCGCTGCTGGTATCACAGGTACAACCCTAGGGGCAAAGCTAGCAACTGCAGCGCGGCTGGTGCTAGGACCATTTATGTCCACTGTCGGTATATTACTCGGTGATATGGTGCTACTAACCGAGGCTACCTGTTGTGCTGAAATATTAGGTGGCATATACTGCGGCGGTGGCAAGAACATGGGTATGCTCGGTGCCTGTGGTAGCATTGGAGACGCATTCATTGACGCGTTAGCCCTGCGGAAGAAGAAAACTCGTTTTTATCAACAATCTTTGTACCAATATAATTATACTCACATTCTAAGGCATTGATCCATGTAATTAGAGTAGACCTGCTGCACCCAATTGTATACAGCAGCTTGTTGCTCTGAAACCATATCGCTGCTAAACTGGCCAGGAAAGCTGAATTGCATCACATTGGGATAGCCAACGTTACTGTTGGGAAAATTGTTGGGACAGCCAGCTGCTGCTACACCGGCCATTTGTGGAATGCTGAATGGATTTGCGATATTTGGTGTTTGCTGTGGCACTTGAGTTGTGGATAATGCTTGTGTAACTGTGGCGGTAGATGATGAGCCGACATTGCGCTGTCGAAGGCCGTCAGTTGAAGTTGATGGTACTGGCGGTGATGTTTGGCTTTCTTGCTTTTGGGGTTGCTGCTGCGTTTCTATAGGTTGCTGCGGTTTAGTCTTTGTAGCACTCATCTTTGGTGTATACACTAAATGGAAAATGTGGTTTTCAGTTTCGACGTCTTTGTAGCTTCGAAGAATGTCTTTGAGAATCAGCTCATCGCTTAGTAGCTGTCCTGAGTAGATGAGTTTTTGTTCCGGCACAGTCTGCAATGTTATTAATAGTTTTTTATGAAAGATTATTATTAAAGAAATTATTAGTATACGTCTATTAGAAAACTATTTATGAATGTATGGTTAAAAAAATTCCACCATTACATAAACTGCCATTCATTTATAAAAAATACATATCTGTATGACTACCATTGTTTTGGTTTAAGTATTATATGGCATCAAAAATTGTTCAATTTATTTGTTGATAGCATGAGTGAAGAAACTAGATTAATGTATCTTTTAGTAGGATGAGATATCTATACCTATTGAACTTTTTTTTTAAGTTCACTACATTAATAAATGTACATATGACTGTGCAGTCATCTGTAGCGTTTCATTTGTCAATAAACTTTTATGAAATTTTATTGAATAAAAAAGGTAATGCTGATATGCTCTTGCTACAACAATACCTACTTAAACATACCAACTATGAATAAAAATTGTCATAGACAACATTAAATAAATGTACATATGTATTATATTTATTATATTAGATATATACATAGGTACTGCAATATC
Organism: Brachyopa scutellaris; assembly: GCA_949775065.1. NCBI lineage: Eukaryota > Metazoa > Arthropoda > Insecta > Diptera > Syrphidae > Brachyopa > Brachyopa scutellaris. Next base: position 192,417,496 of record OX459112.1, read on the forward strand.
AATGTGAAACAAACAATTCATACTGCCCATACTACTTTAGTCAAAAGCACTCAACTTCATGAAAACTGCTGATGTTGAAAACAAAAAAGAGCGTACAATAGCCAAGATAAGATAACACACCGCACCGAAATACATACATATATAGTGGCAATTTGATTTGAAAATTTATTTTGATACCCATAATGGTGCAATGTGGCAGATCACCTACCGGATTAGAGGGATACACTTGCGTCAAGTGAGTTTTCAGCCTCCGTATGGTCCAAGTGGACTCGCTGTGGATAACTAGATCCTCGAACTGTTGATTCGCTGACTTCACAATCAACCGTACATCATCGGCCAGTGGCGGTGAAGGTGTCGGGGATGTGGACACGTTCCCTTCCATTGCACGAACTGAATTTCTTCCACCAATGATTGCTGGGACTGGAACTAGCTCTGAATTCTGCACAAACTACTGGGAAATTTACATAAAATCTTATTTATTTTTGGGACACGAACAATTTTCACTTCGTAAATTTAAGGCAGCTTTCTTTTTTTAGTTTGCTATTATTTAACCGAACTGAAGAAGGCTATTAGCTGCAGCTTTTACACTGCCGATGCAAAATTGATTTAATGTCGAAATAATCATGAACTTCCTTTTAAATTTTTATCTCGTCTAGCTTTAGTATTTCGTCGTAGAAAATTTATTTTTTTTTTATTTTTCTTTATTTGTAGTGATGGAAGGTGACATTTGTGTGGTAAAGAAGGTAGTGTCAATTTAGAACAAAGACTATCGACAGGTTAGCGGAGCGAGGGGTCGTTGTTTTGACAGCAAAAATTGGATTTGTATGATTCTTATTGGTCGAAACTAAATTTATTGTGCGAAAGAGCAAAATAGATTGTCGAAATCTGAGATTAGAAACTTTCATGGTGTTAATTGATGTCGAGATCTTAGTATACATATTAATCTGTTGGCAATTTGTTTTAATTGAATTAGATAAGTGGGCCCTAATACTTAGAGAAAGAAGAGAAAATAAAAAAAAATATATTTTTTAGCCATCTGTTGGACGACACATGTACATAGCTAGTGTAACACAATGACATCAGAGTCTGTCAAACTCTGCAGAATACGATTAATAAGCGGGGTACACACCATCATACAAGAGTGTCATTCAAAACTGATATCATTTTTGCATTATGAAACGTGCGTACCTACACACTATGAGCCCTATTTATAAACGTATCATAAGGAGTGTATAAAGTTATCCACTCCTTAAAATGCCTCTAAACGCAAAAACATTATTTACAAAAATTATGCAACGTTGTATAGAGCTTGCATAAGCTAAACGCGCTTGGAGATTGATTAGTACCTGCATAAGGGTAGAATAGTATCTAAATGTCAGTTTGAAATCATATTATAGACCAAAATCTGACACATTCTATTTCGAATAAAATCAAAAACAAATTATGCGAAAACTAATTGCAATTTTTTCCATAAGAAACAAATAATCAAACATCACAGAAAATAAGTCCCAATCCACACGTTGACTCATGAGTCGCGACTAGCGGGTACACACGATACGACCGATCTGACGGACTTGGTCTGTCCGCCCAAGTCTGACGTGTGTGTACGCTCGAAACGACCTGCCGGACAGACATGTCGGATGGTTTTCAAATTTTTTGATATTTTGGTGTTCCGACGGACATATCTGATAATGTGTACACTTGTCCGTCCGACCTAGAGCAATTTTTATTTCTGAAATGTATTTCAAGCGGTGTGGTTGTTAGCGGAGAATTAATAATGGCTGTGTATGGAAATTTTGAATTTTGGAGAAAAAAAAAAATGGAAATATAAAAAAATTCTGATAATCGTCTGGAGAATTCAATCAGGCCTATCGTGAATAAAATTTCCAGGGAAATATTTCCCATTCCGCAATATGAGTTCTGTTTGGTGTGCTTTTCGTGATCCAAATGGGACATCTGTCAAATAGTTAATAATTTGAAAAGTGGGGGAAAATCCTCTCAGAAACTTCTAATTACACAAACAAAAATGAAGATTGACATTTCACGAATTGTCAGATGGCTGTTTGATAGATGTCCCGGGACTACTACATGGATGTGGTCTAGCACGATTTCGTAGAAGGGGAAATTTTTTGACACTCTCATTTGGCTCTCTATTCTCTTGATTTTTGACAGGTTCAGTAAATTTACGTAAATTTACTGCACACCAAACAGACCTATGATTTATATTGCTGACAAAGAAAATATTTCCATCGGAATTTATTCGCGATAACCCTGATTATTGTAATTCTGTTAGCAAATTAATATAAAAAAAACTTCCTTAGCTTTTTCATCCATTCCTGTACCCAACTTCGATTCCTTTTTCTTTCTTTTCTCTCTTAAATTTTTTCTTTAAAATGTTATCAATCATAAGCGCTGCTCTCAGTACGTCTGACATCTTTCAAATCCACTTGCAAAGTGAGGTCGGACAACATGTCGGACAATGTGTACGCTAACGACATCGGTCTGTCAGACATCCATCCGACCAGGTCCGTCAGATCGGTCGTATCGTGTGTACCCCCCTACTCATACGAGTACGAAAGAGAAGAACGATGAGATAAAAAACAAGCTGCCCGATGAGTCCCAGGCAGAATTTTCCGAGACTCTTTTTGACGTTTCTCTTTTTCTTGTTCGTTATTTTGTTATTTCGCTTCATTTCTTTTCATTGCGCGTAGAGCGCAATTGTATTGAAAATTACGAAAGAATTTAATTTGACGAACAAACATCAAGCGCCTCACCGAATGACAGTTGAAAACAGAAAATAAAAAAGAGTCGCGACTTATGAGTCAACGTGTGGATTGCGACCAAGAAAACAAAACTAATGTCGTTTTTGATTAGGCTTTTCAGATTTTGTTCTCAGATTTCAGATTTTTCGTGCTGGTTGGAAAACAAACGAGATTGATCTGTTTTTCTGCAATTGTATTAGTATGACATTTCACATCTTGTTCGTAAAAGAAAATAAATAAGAAAACGAAAAATAATAAATACAACTTTAAAAACTTTTCTTTATATTTTCTAAATATTCTACACAGTTTATGATAATTATTTTTGTTGACTGATATTTATTTTGGTAACATTTCATATAAAATGTGCTGGTGTTAGTGCATGTAGGTGTAAATCTCGAGCAGAATCCGAGATTCACAACAATTGATCTAGAGCAAAAAAAATGAAAATTGTACTAGAGCGATAAAAATTGCTCGAGATCAAAAAAAACTGCTTTTTTTTGCCCAATCGAAATCGACATAAATTCAAATTCAAATTAATATCGACCCTGAATTCTTGAGGGAGTAGCGCCATCAATTTCGCATCGGATCAGGAACAGGATACTTGGGTGGTGGTCCACCTCATGTAGCGTTTATTTTAGCAATAGCACTCATTTTATTGAAACTGAAAATTAAAATATGACAAGCGTCTGAGTTTTTTTTTCTGTTTGGACAGATAAATGTAATACATTTCCCATTTTTGGTACTATATCTGGCACAAGCCCTGTATAACTAATGTCGATTTCGATTGGGCAAAAAAAGTACTTTTTTTTATCTCGAGCAATTTTTATCGCTCTAGTACAATTTTCATTTTCCAACCGACCAAAAAAGCACTTTTTTTTCGCTCTAGATCAATTGTTGTGAATCTCGGATTCTGCTCGAGATTTACACTTACTTGCACTTACACCAGCACATTTTATATGAAATGTCAACGCAGTACATCAAAATAAATATCAATCAACAAAAATAATTATCATAAACTGTGGAGAGAAAAAAACACGCCTATTGTACAAAAATTACAGCTGCACACCTTTTATTTTTAACAATCTTAAATGTAAACATCCCACAATGATTTGCAAACCGCACTGCATGAACCCTTGATCAGCGTCAACACAACATTTTGACAGTTGACACCCAATAAGAAGTTCTTACTGGCGCGTATTAAATCTACAAAAGATAAATTTCAAGAAATAAAAATTAAAATAAGTTACAGTTCGAATATTGAATTAGAATTTTTGTCCTGTTTTGAGTCCACTTAAAAGGCCAAAATGGCGCAACATTCACCTACTTCAATAGAAGTGACGGTATGTTTTCTTCCATTATTTTTTATAACGCCGGTCTTAATTTCTCTTATTTGCATGTTTTTTAGGATATTCAATTTAAAGTCCACGACAAATTTACAGTTTTCAATGCTAGTGAACAACTAAGAAGTTCTGTAAACCTTCTTGCCATAGCCAGCAATTATGGACTTATGTTTGTCGGTAACCCCAATGAAGCGGAGCTAAAAGGTAAGTTTATACATATACCCTCTTCAATCCCATTTAACTTATTTTGTATAAATATTTCTTAGTTATTTTGATAAAGGATTTAGTAAGCTGTAAGGAAAGTGGCGGTGGTCTACATGCGCGACAAGTGCAGCTTCCACATCTCCCGAATTGCATTGCAGTGAGTAGCGACGGAACCATGTTGGCATTGAACTACACCCAAAATGGATGTGGATTTGTTGTCATCTACAGTGTTCCGAGTTTTACAACAGCAGTAAGTATAGGTTTAATCAGCTTTATTCGGAAATATTCAGTAATGTCCTTGCAGAATATCAAATCTCTTCACAACATTCGTCTACCTGGCGACGAGAATATTTCCGCTTTGCAACTGCTCTGGAATCCGGTGATTTGTGGTAGTCTTGCGGTTGTAATGAGCAATGGAGCATTAGGAATGTATGATTTCAAGAACAATTCATATGAATTCCACACTCTAGACAGCAAGGAACAAATCACTTGTGGCTCATGGAGCCCTAAGGGTAAACAAATCGTTCTGGGTTTCCCCAATGGCAAACTTGCCCAATATAAACCGGATTTAAAACTGGCAAGGACCATACCCTGTCCTCCAAACATTTACCCTGCTCCATTCGATACTATATCGATTCAGTGGCTCTCCACTTTCCAATTTGCAGTGGTGTTTCTACAACAAGGTCCTGAGGCCACACCGTCTTTGTTCATTGTTCATGCTCCAAAAACCGGTAACCCTATATACACCAACTACTATGATATTTGTTACAGTTCTACGGGGCCAAGAGCTCAGCAGGTAAATTTAATGCATATTCAGCCATGGAATTTACTTCTCGTGACATCGGCAAATGGTGTGGAGGTGGGAATTTTAGGTACAAAGGAAGTAACAGAAGCACCAACTTGGGTGCAATACACATTACTCGATGAAGCGCGAATTGAAATGCCTCTAACTGAGGATAAGGATGAAACATATCCAATTGGTTTTGCGCTTGATACATCGTCTACTCATCAATTGACAATAGCCGAAAAGAAAATGCCGGTTATGCCAATGGTGCATACACTTTCAACACATGGACAATTGGTTGCGTTTAATTTTTTGAATCTGCAACCAAATACCCCGGATATTTGTTCGCCACCTCCTCCTCATTCGGATATATCGGGAATATCGCAGTTCAAACCTGTAAGTGAAATGCTTTACCAAAGGAAATTGGAGATCATACCACCAGCAACAAAATTACCGCTCACTGTTGTCAGTCAATCGGCTCCTGTAGAGCTGTCGTTTGGATCTCTTGGAACGACATCAACTCCAACTTTGGTAAATATGTTTTGCATATGAAGTCTACATGCTTTTTACATGGTTCTCAACTAGCATTGTCGGTTGAACGCCTACTAATCTCGACGGAGCTTTTAGGCTCAAGCAGCATATTGTTAATTTTTATTTTTTTATTTTCTTAAAGGAAAAACCAAAAGCTATTTTTCGAACACCAGTCACACAAACATTATCCGGCGGAAATATGTTTCAAGTTTCAACATCAGGGATTAGTTTTAATTCAACGCCAGTTGTATCAAGTACACCATCTCTATTTAGAAACAGTGCCCCTGTTAAGGTGGCACCGTCATCATTTGGATTCGATGGTATGTAATTTAAATCAAAAGCTATTGGTATAGTTATTTTGTAATTTTTTGTAATCAGATGGCAGCAAGGCTCCCGAGCAAGCAACAACATCCCTAAACGTTGTAAAATCTGACAAATATAAAGCGCTTTATACAGTCCCCCCTACTTTTACTCCACCGTCAGTTGTAGCGTCAGCACAAACAGCACAACAATTGGGAAAGTTGCCATCAATTAATGCCAACGAGGTGGATGACATTGTTAACGAAATGATCTCATTGCAAATCGTCGCCTTCGATATGGAATTGAAGAAGTTAGGTACTCAATCAGAGGGATTATTGAAAAACGTAAGTTATATTGGTGATTTATTTGGATAACGAACAGACAAGACACTTTTTACAGATTAAAAGCACCGATGAAATGAAAAGCTATACAAAACGCTTGAATGATCTTCAGGAAATTGTTGATCAGGCCAACGAAAGGGAGTTCGAGTCTGATTTACAAAGTATGCGGAATCTACTGAATGAATCGTATGCCATGGTTGCGGAATGTCGCAGTAAATTAAACATGTACAACAATCCAGAGTGAGTTTTATTGTGTAAGATCAAATGGCGACCTAAAGCCTCATCTATTTTTCTTTGAATAGCATTGCAAAACTAACAAGCGTTTCAAACTACAATCCAATCAACCGTCGTCAATTGGCAAAACTCAACAGTTATCTAGCCAACAATCAGGTGCAGTTGCAAACCATACACAATCAAATCGATGCCCAATGGTCAAGCTTTCAAGATCTGGTGAAAAGAAATTCTCGGGCACAAATGCACACTCCTTGCCTGGAAGGAGTCTACCAGCGCATGACAAAGCTAAAAGATATGATTGCACGAGAACGAACCAAACTTAACTATATTAAATCCCAGTTGAAAGAAAAGGGTTTGCTGTACAATCAATATGCCTCGAAGCCTGAAGTGTAAGTCTGTTAGTATATACGCTAAATCATAACTTGACATAGTTGTCTTCCTTTCCTAGAACAATGGAATCACTGACGGATACAATTCTGTCAATGAGCCTTGCGCCAGCAGTTGAAGAAAATCGTTCAAAGTTAACTAATGAAAAGTTAAATGCAATTCGTGAGGTTATTCGCAATCGAAAAATCGCTATCATCAAGCCGCTGCGTCCTGATCGTATAGGTCTGAAGTCAGAAGTTATTCTAGAGACAAAGCATAAGAGTGATAGGAAGATCCGCGACGGTGCCGCAACTAACATGGACAAAATGGAGCAGGAACGTATCAGAACAGAACAGCAGAGGGTTTTGACAAAACCGACGGCTACCAAAGCAGTGGCCCCAAGCATGGCCTCTATATCGCAGCCTAATGCACCGACGAGCTTTGGTTTTGGTGCCATAAGTTCATTTGTGAAACCAAATCCCGGAAAACCTGAGGACTACAAAAGAGATCAGCAACAACAACAACCAGCTATTGTGAAACCTGTTGCATCAACTGCAGCACCAATGTTTCTTAAGGCTTCTGCATCTACAACAGCTAATTCCTCGGCTTTCTCTGGGTATGGAGATCCTTCCAATACACCATTTCCAGGATTCTTGATAACACCCACAACAATGCCGACATTCACTGGTTTCGGATCTAATCCGCCGGTCACATTTGATACTCCAAAGCCACTGATTCTAAATCAATCAGCAAAAGAACCTGCAAATGTTGACAGTGTTCCAAAGGAGCAATCAGATACAACTGCTTTTGTACCAAAACCAATGGGTCTTGATGCAAAGCCGTTTACAAATTCGAATTTCTCCTCTCACTTCACAGCCGTTGCACCATCGAAGCCGATAGACTCAGTAGATAAAGAAAACAAGGTGCCTGACAGTCAGCCATTCATCCCCGTTGGGTCAAAGTCCGAAACGGATGTAGCGGTGTTAAGTTCCCAACGACCATCAATAGGCTTTGGACAAATCAATGTGCCAATGGGCGGGTTCTCCTTTGGGAGTGCAAATGTTCCTGTTTCGGTTAAACCAAAAACTACCACAACAGCTTCTGCCCCATTTGCTTTCTCATTTAATTCGGCATTGAATAGTGGAACTGATACATCGACCACTACGTCCAAGCCAATGTTTAGTGGCTTTACAAATTCAACGACAACTACAATCACGCCAGACGTTCTGCCAGAGGTCTCCATTTCTCAAAACAAATCAGATAGCTCTGAATCGAATAGTGATTCAACTGGGTAAGTTTATTTTATGCGCTTTTAAACTCAAGACGATATTCTGTCTTTTTTTGCAGATATACTTTCAGTTCTCTAAACCTCGGTACTTTAGGCCTACCGGCAACTCCAAATCTATCACCTACGCCCTCAGTTTCAACAATTGACTCTAGTAGCATCTCATCTGTCGCAACAATAAAAGCAGTTTCGTCCGTATCAGATCAAAGTGATTCACTCTTGGGGGGGTTGCAAATATGTAAGCCCACATCCGCTGAAAATGGTAAGCACAATGCAACGTAATCATTCGAAAATACATGGCTTTGAATTTATAGCTGCTTTCAAACCCGCATTCGCAGGAGGTAATTCTTTTGGAGCTGCCTCGTTTACAACTGACCCAGTAGCAGAAACAAAATCTATCTTTGGAACTACAATTGCTGCAAGCAAGGACTTGTCTGGATTTGGTAACACAAGTGATTCCACAAAGTCGGTCTTTGAAACTACTGCCACGTCTACAAGTGCAGCAGCTGCAACCACTACCAGCGCTGCCACAGTGACTGCTTCAACGCCATCTGTTTTCGCAGTTAATACACCTGAATCGTTTAGTTTTGGTACTACATCAACCACTACGACACCTGGATCGATTGCAACAGGACAAGTGGCTTCAAGCACGACTGTTGTACCGTCACCAGCGTTTTCTTCTTCTACTGGAACATCAATCTTTGCTGCAGCTGCTGCTGCCACAACTACACTCGCATCTACTACATCGGCTGGAGGTTCAATTTTCGGTGGAAATGCACTTACTTTTAAACCATCAATCTCTCAAGAAACGCCATCTATTTTCGGAGCCAAAGTCTCATCAGCTAGCGCCACACCATCGGCGGTAGTCTCTCAGTTTGCTGGTGGATACCCTGTGGCAACATCAGCAACCCCCGCCGCCTTTGGAACAGCAGCCACATCTCCCAGCTCCATATTTGGATCACCAGCAGCACCAACCCCCGTAAACTCTCCCAGTACAGCTAGCATATTTGCTGGCATTCCCAAGCCTAATCAATCTGTTTTTGCACAGAATGAAGGAAACATTTTCGGCACGGCAAACGCTGATCAATCAGCTTCTGGAGGAAGTCTCTTCGGCGGACAAACATCTGTCTTTAGTCCGCAAGCCACTACCAACACTGGTAGTTCTATATTCGGCGGAACTTCAGCAGTCACTGGTCAAATGTCAAATTTATTTGGAGCCCCAACTACGAATTCCAATAGTGGAGGAAATATATTTGGAAGTCCCACTCACAACCCTGCTCCTAACATTTTTAATACTCAATCTCCTGCCAACTCTGGTGGATCCATGTTTGATCAATCTTCTGCTACTGGCCAATCAGGTGGATCTCTCTTTGGAGGAGCTGGGGCACAAACAGGCTTTGGTTCTTCCAATAATCCATTTGCTGCTTCTGCTGGTTCGATATTTGGCGGAACTGCTACCTCAACATCTCCAAAGCCATCAGCTTTTAGCTCTCCCGCTCCGGCTCCAACTGCTTTTGGATCTGCTAACACCGGTGGATTTGGTTTGTTCTCGCAATCATCAGCTTTTGGCTCTCCACCACAAGCCGGCGTTAATGCCGGCGGTGGCTCATTTGCTCAAGGTGGTTCGTCCATAACCCAGGCAGGCTTTGGCTCACCAACATCTGGAACAGCTTTTGGAAATCCGGTTTTTGGTGCTGCACCAACATTCGGTTCACCTCCAAGTTTTGGTGCTGCAGCCACATTTGGCAGTTCCAAAGGATTTGGATCGTTTGCAGCACCAGCAGCAACCGGAGGAGCATTCACTTCTCCCACACAGAAAAATAATTTGTTTGAGACATTGGGTTCTTCAGACACTGAATTATCTTTTGGAAATTTGGCACAAAACACAAATGCAAATCAACAGAAACCAGCTTTTGGGGGGTAAGTTAAAATTTATAAAATTGCTGAGACATTTATTGAGAAATGCTTTTGTCCTCTTCCAGATCGGCATTCACGAGTTACAGATCTTAAAAATAAACGTGGACACTTGGATACATATAAATGTTTGTTTTGTTTTTTTTTTGTGTTTTTTTGTTCCAACCATTGCTTTGCAAAACTAAATATATTAAGTAATGTTTAATTGGAATTTGTTTGGAATTTATAGAATTAAACATTTTGTGGACTATGGAAGTCACCTATAATTGGGACAAAATGATATTTATTTGGCCCAATTTGGAGGTCCTCTTAAATCGGGGTACCTCCAATTTGGTTCGCATTTTCTCGGTCCGCTAAAGTGCCCCAATTAGGAGGTTTTTATATGTTTGCTTAGTGCCAAAAGAGAAAATTACAAAATCTGGATCCGATAGTTGGCGCTGCAGTCATCTCGACGGATTTTGATAAAATTGTGTGTTCTTTATGGGGTGTGTAAGGATCTTAGCGGAATTTGGACAAACATATTTTTTTATAATCAACACACGCTAAATGGGATATAAATACCCTTATTGTTTACCTACAGCGCGAGCAGACAGACAGATGTTAGATGTTATTCCTCAGTCTACTAATGCTGATGAACTAAACGCGTGTTTGAAGTTTTCAAATTTGTGGAAAAGTGAAAGTACTTTAACTCACCTCGAACAAGTGTGTTCAATTGCAAAACGGTCCGTCAGCAGATGTGTTTTTAAAAAAATAGTTTCACATCGGAAATGGAAAAATGCCAATTGATAATAACTGGCATCAGATCACTACCAACTACTTTTTACAGTTTTTACACAATCAACCCTATTCTGGAATTTGTCGGCGGGAATGTTCCATCGAAATTCGACATTTTCTAATATAAACCTGAACTGAAAGCGTGTTCCCAGGCATAGCATAGCAACACAAAAGTCAAGCTTGGATGAGCAAACGAGCAATATTGCCAGTAAAAACAAATAAGTCAGGGAACTTAACACGGCTACTCAAAATGACATAGCAGGCTAATTACTTATAATAAATACAAGTGAATGGACACTGTTAGGAATCAAGCTGACGTAGTGTATAATGCTACCAAATTGTTGAATTCACTGGACTTGGCAGGAATGCCACCATACAATCTACAATTAAAAATTTAACCACCGAATATTATGCTTCGCAATACAAGTCAGACGTCCAGCGAAAAAGCTAAAGAACAACGTCACCGAAGTAACTACATATTTTGAAAGAGAAAGTCAAAGACGTTTTGTTTCTCCGAATTCCAATGATTTTAGCCTTGCTATTAGATTTGTGACTTCAATTTCCTGTTCGTCTTCCTTTTACGGTGATCGGTAATCAATAATGCACAAGGACAGTCTTTGGAAGTCTGCGGTATAAACGCTTTCCACATGGATGGTTATTTGTTCCATGCTCACGAGTAGGCATTCGTAGGCAGCTAAAACCGCTTTTAGTAAATGTTGGTGAAACTGGGCACTATTGTATTTCTAAAATCCAGATTATCTTACACTTACTGCAATTGGATCTCGAATTGGATAGAAACTACTGTATGTTTCGTTGTATCACTGTTGCAAAAAAAAAAAAAAAAAATTCATCAGAAAAACAAAAAAAAGGTCAAGGTTTAAAATAATTTGTTTTTCGTTTATTCATTCTTGTTCTTAGTAAATTACAAATAAATTTATTTTTATTATTTTCTTTTCCATTTTGTCTATTTGCACTCGTGCCTACTTTAATTCTCTTCAATTGTATTTTTAAACGTTGTGTTTTGTTCTAATAGTAAATTTTCGTTTTAGGTAATTAGTCGAATAGTTCTTTTTTTTAATTATTTAATGTTTGGTATTGTGTTTTTCATTTTGGTTAAAGTACAAAAAATTATCGATTTAATTTATTTTTGTGATTTGAATTTGGTTAAATTGTTTTTTATTTTTAATTTGATTCCTCTCACTATTAAATCGTTCATTTGGTAAATATAATGTATATTTTTTATCAAAAAACTGTAAACAAATAGAATTAAAAGCATTAAATGGAATGAGCAACAAATTTTGAAATTTCGTATCTCTTGAAAAAACTTCATTTTTCTGTACTACGATTATGCACACAATTTTATTTTAAGGAAGCTATTTGTTTTAAATTAAATGTTTACCTTGTCACAAAAAAAAAATCTCAAGTAGCATAAAAACAAGTTTGTCAATGGAAATTCATATTTTTTATATAAAAATATTTTTTTTTAATTGCAATTGAATAATATGTTTGCTGTTTTCTTTTTATAAAATATGTATTATACAAACAAAAATAAAAACATTTATGTATTTTTATGTTTAATCGAAGCTTTGGATTATAAAACGTATTCGTTTTTGTTTTTAATTTAAGTGTATGTACAAAGAATAGTTAAATAAATATAAAAAAAAAATACAAATTAAATTCGTTCGGTAGAATCCTGCAATGTCGACTTGCTTTGCTTCTTTAGTTTGAACTTCTACACGTCTAGACTTCTACTCCCTATGAGTTCGACAACCGCTTCTTGGTATGCGTTTTACTTGTTAAAATGTATCTCCTACACTCTCGGCTGGAGAGAACCTACCAGTAGTTTACTAAGAAATAAAATAATAATAATAAAATATATGACCTAGAAAGCTTGACTCTATTCGTAACGCGTTCGGTTCTAGTAAATAATGTAGAATCACGAGAGGATGGCTACACTCCGCCGTGGACCGCCTTGGCTAATGTTGTCCATTGAGGACCATTTTTTGATGCCGTTTTTTAGTGCTTCGGCAGTCACCTTGTCCTGCATTACCCGCGACATTGCTTCGAGCTTTTGTGCACGTTCTTTGGACAGTGGCTCTGTGGGGAATGATAGATCATTGGCCTCGGCTAATGTTCGCAAATCGAAGTAGTACTTGGCATAGACCGACGACGGCACGTTTATGTTAAACTGAAGGAGTTCCAAGAACTGTCGCTCCAATTCGTTCATGTCTTCTACAGTAATATCCTTTAAAATTTGGCAGTAATCTACATTCCAAACGGCTTGATCGTCCCACACTTTACTGGCGAGCAGAATCGCCCCCAGAACCATTCGCTTCCAGTTACACGGTCCCACATCCAACTCGGCGTATGTGAGCAATCTCTCTAAGTAGACCAGAGTTATTATAGCGCACTCCGCCGTCAGTTGGGCTGCATTGAAGAGCGTTCGGACAAACTTGTATATCTGTCTGTGTTCGGGATTGTGGCTGTCGTAGTCCTCTGGCACTGTATCATGAGTGAGTGGGTGAAGTTTTTCGTCGAATATGTCCAATCGGCGGTCTGACCCTCGATTCTTAATGTGGTAGTAGATGGCTAAGGACACACACTTCACTGTGTTCTTCAGATTTGGCTGTGATACAGTACTGTCGTCCAAGTATATTGTAGAACATGATGAACTCTTTTTCAATCCACCGCCGACGCTACCCTGTTGCTGGGCGATCTGATGCTGAGAGCGTTTTCTTGTTATACCTCCATTTTCGACCTTAGACCGCTCCAAGAACATTGTAGCTGCCATTGGATCCACCGACGGGTCTAAGTCTCCCTCTAGAGCCTCACGCTCTGAGATATGCTGTAGGTTGTTCGTGAATTGCTCGCCCTCAGGCTGGCGCTCTTCGTATACTGGAGGAACTTCTTTGATTTTGCGCTCGGGCTGCGGACTCGAGTATGCACAGCAAGAGTTTTTGTTACCCATCTTTTCTATGTGGTTTTGTGGATTGTCTCAGTCTCGTTTATGTCTTTTAAATTCTCTTTCGTGAGGATTCGGGTGAAGAGAAGGAGGATACTGGAAATGATTGTCTTTAGATTCTCCTTGCGATTGACTAGTGAATAATTCTTAGTAAAAATATTTTCATACGTGTGATTTAGGGGTACAGAAGTTCCAAATTGCAAGTTCTGCGGTCTCTATAAGTGACTTGTGGTAAGGAGTTGAGTTTCGGCGGTAGTCATTAGTGTTATTGATAAAAAAATAGATTGCTTATCTGTAGTATTTGTATTTAGATGATATCGTACGATTTGCTGGCTCATTTGGCACTTCTTCGACATGGCCGTTCGAGGGGGTTCGCTAGTGGATAGCTATTAGTTTAAAATTTCATAGTTCTTCACATCTGGGTATTGTGTGTCGTTGTTGTTTCCGAGAGAACAATTGAGAAGTCATAGAAACTTATGACTGAGCTTAAACCTGGAAGAAGAAAAATATAAAAATTGTTCGATTAGAATGCATGGTAGGATCATACAACATAATAAACAGATCAAGATAAGTTTTGTTCTGTAATACAAACGACGTAAATTGAATACTTCCACTGGGATCAAGCGAAGAGCTACCCCTTTATTCTTTGCGGCAAGAAGAATAAAAAGAAAATTTATTCTTATATTTATACTTTGGTTGAGTTGAGTTGTATGAGTTGTATACTCAACTCAAAGTTGTCTTGCGTTATACGGATATTATAATCTTGAATCAGTTATCGCAAACAACCAAAATAAATACTATGCATAAGATAAAGATTTCAGAAAGTCGAATATACTAATTGCGTGCTTTGAAAATAAGAATTCTTTTGCCTATATGTATGTTGTTGTGGAATTTTAAAGGATCCTTAAGTAAATTTAGTCGAATTTTACGTTCTTCTACCTTCAACAACAGTGTATTGTAAAATATGTTAGGCGGCGAATGGTGCGTGACAATCAGAACTTTTGCTATTTATTGATTTAATTATTTTTTTTTTTAGAATCTTAGTGCCGGACATGCAAGCTAACGTGTGAATAGCGTTACACGTGTTGCTTGCTCACACAGTGAATGATGTCTTCTATCCCTACCCAACAACACAATACAGAAGGATGCAAATGCCGATGGTTGGGGTTTTTCGCTATGTATTTTCAAGTATTTTCGGATATGAAGATTGAACGAAAGCAATTTTTTCAGCTCCAAACGGTTGATAAAGATCCCGTTTCGAATGTCGCGACCTATTTAAAGGTGGAATCAGCCAAATTGGTGTGTGAAGCTAGAGGCACTGTTGTTGGTCTAGAACACAATAAGGTACCACTTCCAGAGAGTATACAGACTTTTAATTAGTCATGGTTAGAAGTTCTGGCATAAGTAGCATCGGTTGATGGCGATGTTTTCCTTAAGAATTTATTAGAATACAAACTTACACAAGTATTTAGGTGTATTATGTACTTACTGGTTGAAACAAATACTCAAATGTCAAATAACACCTTATTGACTATAAAAATTTTATAATGCTTTCATAGCTTACATATTAACGTTTTGAATGCCAATTTCATGGCAACCAGTTACCAGTCAGATAAAAACAAAAAATGTATGCACATGTGTTACGAACTCGTTATACTGACATTAGTGCACATACGTATACATATACCTATGTAGGTTTAATTAATACCGCATAGCGAGTGTATAGAATCACTTTAACTTAAGCTGCTTCACCTTCAAACGTTTATCACCGCGCAAAACCCAAATTTCACAAGTTGAAATTAATATGAACACCACATAACAAAAAAAAAAAAAAAAAAAAAAAACAAAGACATTAAACTATTGATCACCCAAACTGTAAAAAAAAAAATTTATTAGTGCAGTCTAGAACTGAAAAAATTTAAATTAAATCAGCAAGCTGGAGACAACAGCGGATGAAAACCTCGCAAAGCAAACAGCAGATTTATCGAATTAAGAACAAATAATTATTTAGCTTAGAATTAGATAATTAGAATCAACAACAGGGCGACAAGAGATGATAATTAATACTGCGAAGGCCGACCACGACCTTGTTCGTATTGCAAGCTCTCGATAAAACTAGGTAACTTTATTCCAGAGAAAAATAAAATAAAATACATTTACACGAACAAATCTTCTGCAATGCACGACGGTGGGGCCGATTGAACCGAGTATATGTAATTCAGATGCATGAATAATTAACCGAGTGAAAATTGGTTCAAAATCGAGTTCACAGCGTGAACGGTTCAGCCCACATTCGGAGTCACACATCAATCGAATTCAATCTTAATTTAGATGAGGCGATTGTTAATAATTCAGGGTGACACTGCACTTAAGTTCATTGACACAGGTGCAGGGCTTTTGCTTTCCACGCAGTGATAAATTGACCAATTTTAAACCAGATTTATTCTTATCAGAATTGTTTTGCACAGAGTAGGTACAAAAAATTACAACAGACCTAGCATCGGATTATCTTTCACACGGAAACAAAGTCTGTGAAATCATAGCACCACCACGCCGGTTGTCAATTTAAAGCAATTACTTATTTTCTTTCAATTTTTTAAGACTCTTTGGCACATACAAAATTATACGGCAAGAAAAATGTATTTCACTTACCGACGACTGATTCATTTCATTTTAATGATTTTTTTCTGATTGGAACCGATGTGGGTTTTTCCTTTAAGCGAAATAAGAACAAAACACGAGTTTTCGAATAGTTTTTATTTTAATTCGAATTTGTTCTCGTATAAAGTAACTGCGGGTTTTATTTAAAGAAATAAATTCAGTGAAAATGTGTGTGGACAATTGAAAACTTGCGAAAAATTTACATTGAAGCTGCATGCACAACAAAGCAGATGACAGCCATTTTAGTGAGATATCGGTTCGTACTGTATTAGATACTGGTGAAATGGTTTATGTATAGAATAGTGTGGTGAGTTAGGGTATGGCATTGAGTGTTGAATGCTGGGAAAGTACTACTGAGCATTTATCTTTTGAATAACAATCAGCTGCTATTTAGTAATAATTCAGTAGCATTTCGTTTTGTACACACATAAAATAATAATATAAACATATATATAAAGTTATTTTCATAAATAATTTGGTAATTAAAACACGAAATAGCAATTTTTATTACAAATAAAAATGCAAGCCTTTATTAATCAATAAAAAAGAAAATAAATTTGAAAAAAATATAAATGTTCCGTTAAGTGTCATATATGGCAGCAGCAGATGTTGAACTTAACATTTAAGAAGTTTCTGCATGAACTATTAAAGAAAAAATTATGTAGTAAATTGATTATCTACTCTTTTACTGTAAACTTACTTGAAGTGTCTAATGACTTCCAATTCGCACTGTTTTCAGAAATGCATTCTAGCCATGGTTTTTGAATAGTTACCTTCTTTGAAACAGGCAACACAATATCTTCTCGAACATGTGACTTGGGTTGATTTAACAGGAATTCCAATACATCGGACAACATCACAAAACTGGGTTCAATCGTCGAATCAATAAATTTGATTTGTACTTCAGACCACACTGTTTTGTTTTTATCAGTTAGCTTACTCAGTGGCATACCCAGTTCTAGCTCTTTGTCACCCTGATTATAGCACTCTTCCATAAATAACCGCAACCAGTGTTGATGCAATGACCAAGTAGTGGCAGGATTCACGATATCACAACAGTGTAACACGTAAGCCAGCGCTTTGGGCTTTTCCACTTTTGGCACTGGTAATGCTAGAGACTTTTTCATTTCCTCCAGTAACTGCTCATGTAGTGCCATGTCCGTTGAAAGCACCATATCGATAACAACTTTTCTCAGCTCATTGCGTTGAGCTTGTGTCAAATTCGATAGAATATTGCAATCAGGATCTTTCATTAGAACAAATACTGCACTAACGTGATGATTCTCATTCACACTCCGATCATTGTAAATAAGAGCCCTGTCGGACGCTGAATTGATGAGGAAACTATTCGTTGTACCCATGTGTTCATAGTCGTGTATAAGGGCAGCAAAAAGGCTGGCGAGGTTGTCCATATCACTTGTCCAGCGTGAGCGACTCACCTGAGTAAGCATGTAATGCATTGTTTGAACGGTCAGGGCCGCATGCACACTATTGTGATATGGACACTGGTAGCGACTATATCCCATTTCTATGCGATTTAAGAAATTTTCCAGGACAGCAGGGATTATGTTAAACTTTTGAATGAGTCCGTAACGATTTAGCAAATAATAAGTTATATATTTGCTCGGTTGGCCGTTACTGGCTTCCGATAAAGCAAAAGCATCATAGTTCCATTCATCCACAGTCTGAAAATATGTTCGAATTTGTTTAAGATTGAAATATTGCCTGCGAATTTTTACCTGTAAGGCCTTAAGAACGCCGGGAGGAGGCGATGCTAGTGATCCGACTGATTCGTTGTCCACCTCATCGGGTTCCATTCTTATTTATTTTTACAAAAAATTTAGAATGGATTTGTATTTTTTAAGTAACTGAAATTTCAATGCTCGCAATGAAAAGTTGATTGGAAACACGTACTACAAAAAAAAATCATGTTCCGTTCGAAAAAAAAAACGGGAAGTGTAGGTAGGCACATACTCGTACATGCATAATGTAATTCCCAAGTCTCTAGAATTTATGATGCTGTTAACTCTTCCATTCCACAGCGGTAAAATGGTTTGAATTGACGTGAATTGATGCCATTGAGCGACCCTTACACGACGCAATATTATTGCACAATACTCGGTACTGCGCAGTAATATTAGCCTTCATGCGGCACTTACACATCGACATCGATAGTTTCCTCAAAGTACAGTGGTACTCAAATTAACGACAGGGGAACATTCCAGAAATGTTGACTTAACTCGAAACTACTCAAATCGAGTTAACTAAAAGAAGAGCATGATTCTTCAAATTTCCCCTGTGGAAATTGTTTGACAAGTGTGAGGACTTTAAACGAAACGACGCGACGCGACGGAGACGAGTTACGCCTGTATTATAAATATTTGTTCTGTATGCAGTATGCTTCTTTGGATTCGATTTTTTTTAAATAAAACTTGTATACGCACATTAGACAAAATTGTGTGTAACACTAAAGTGAAAGGTGAAAAATCCGATTCATTACGTCCGTCATACCTTCGGTAGAATAGGACGTGAACGGAGTAGAGCGGTATGTATACTAGCCTCTCACAGCAATAGTGCCGTGCCGGTGCTATGCTAGTTGGTAAATATTTATTTATTTTTTAATGATCAGTCATAAACCGATCGAAGTACAAAAGTATTGCAGCCATTCAAAATTAGCCCAATCAGTCGATTCCACGCCGTTCACAGGAATTGGGAATCTTTCAGTCCATATTGTGGTGAATTTTGCATAAAGATCTTGGCCTACACCCTTACAAGATCAAATTAACTCAAGAACTGAAGCCTCTTGATCATCTGAAGCACAGAAACCTCTCCGATTGGCCTTTCGCAAAATTTGAAGAAACTTCTGATTTTCATGGAAAAATCATCTTCAGCGATAAAGCTGATTTTCGGCTTAACCCCTTCAGAGCCATATAACACATTTGTGCGGGTAGTTTTGTGTCATTTTCACATACGTAATCTGTGTTTTAATTCGTTAAATCTAATTTTATAGTTCCAAGTCCATCATTTGTGTTTGTCTCTTTTGATTCAACATTCAATTTAATGTCTTGCTCTTGGGTCATTTTTGTGCATACAGTGAAGTGAAGAAGACGTTAGGTCAGGATGGCAAAATGTCTGACCAAAAGAAAGTGCTACTCGGTGTATACCACTGGCTTTGCCAAAACAAGCTAAAAATTAACACAAAGAAGACAAAGTGTATGATAATAAGAAATAGTTCCAATTTTGTATCTAACCTTACTATTGAAAACGATTTTATAGAAAGAGTAGACGAAATAAAATACCTAGGCATTGTAATAGATATCAAATTAACTTTTGAAAGTCACATTAATTATTTATGTAAAAAAAAATAGCAAAAAAGAATGGCTTTATGAAAAGGATACGAAGAGATGTGTCATTACTAACAGCAATAAAAATCTATAATATTATTGTCAAGCCTCATTACGAGTATTGTTCTACTATTTTACTTTTGTGCAATGAAGGCCAAATCTCAAGACTTCAGTTACTTCAGAACAAAGCAATGAGAAATATATTAAAGTGCAATAGGTATAACCCGATCAATTATATGTTAGATGTTTTAAAATGGTTAATTGTGAAACAGAGGATTGTCTTAAATATGTTGATTTTCGTTTTCAAAATTAAAAATAAGTTAATGCCAAAGTATTTACCTAACAAGATATGTTCAATATGTAAGTGATATACAGCCATATTTTCTTAGAAACGCAAGCGACTTTCGTTTGCCAAATTTTATAACAGCATCTGCACAGAATTCATTAATTTATAAGGGCTTTAACCTATTTAATATGTTACCAGTACACATCAAGCGTACAGCCAGCTTAAGAGATTTTAAGAAACTAGCAATGGAATTTGTAAAAATGAGATTTTCATGAAATTAATGTGTAAATTATTGAATTAGATTTAAGAAAGAGATCCATGGAGATGGAGACAAAGCACAAAAAAAGGATTACCGGGAAGAACCCAACGTAAGTATAGATTTTTTTTGTAATATCTGTACAAATTGAAAATTTATTTTTTGATACCTACTTTATGAATATGAATATTGATTAAACGTATTGCCGAAAAAATTAAAACCATTTCAGTATGTGCAATGAAAATATTATGCATGTAAAATGTGACCCGCAATTGTGCGACCTAGCACTCAATCTATGCATGCTTTGCTGTTTCGCAGGAAAAATTTACCATTTCGTAAGCGATCAAGATTTGGAAGAGGTCTTAAATCTTCATCTAGATTAAAGATATGCTTAGAAGACTAAGTAAAGTATAACAACAATAAAGATTAGGTCGAGGCTATTCATCGTCAAACTAACGAAGAAGCTCTTGAAGAGTTAAAGACGGCTGACGAAGTTGAAGCTGAAGTAGTGGAGGGGACCCGACGACATAAGATGAATTTGAGTCCTATCAAAGGAAAATTCTGCTCCTTTTACGGCTGTACCTACCTCTCCTGCCAATCCGCTACTTGAAGAGGTAGACGGTAGAGGTAGATGAACAACACTGTGAAACAGGAACAATTTATACAAATCGCCGGAACAATGTTGAATTGCAAATCCAGATTAATGAGTAAAGGCGAAGCTGATCACAGAGTGCGAGCTGATGGAAGGGTTATGATTTTGGTCGTTAAATGGAAGGATAACAAACGCTTCACAATGCCATCTACAGCTTTTGGAAAAGATCCCATGGAATTCGTCTCAGAGTGGAGCTTGCAAGAAAGAGATCGGATCAATTGTGAAAGAGTACTTCAGCCATCTGGGAGTGGTGGACGTATGTGACCAGCTAAAGGAATGCTACCGAACTTAGATTAAAACCAAAAAGTGAACCCTCAAAGTAGATTGGTTGAGTGTGAGAGCCGCAAATGGTGATAATGATTGTAGCACATTGAAGTACAAAGCATATGATCAAGTTAGAGCGCGCACATATACTCACACACACACTATTGCAACGATACCCACTGCTGCACGACTGCTGGCGGTGGTCTCCGCTGAAGGAAAATTGTGGGCGATGTTTTGAATAATTGTTTTGAACATTGCTCAGCTTCAGGATAACGCAGGAGGATGTTTTATATCTCAAATGAATCAGCGACAGATTTACTAATTTCACCTATTTTTTTGTTTTTCAATCCGATAAGCCATTATTGAGTTAGGGCTGTATAAGGATAATATTCCTCTCCGATATACATAGCTTGTGATCTTCACGGGTACTTAAGAAGCATTTCAAAAAAAAGTTTCATCGAAATCTGTCGAGCGGTTTTCACGCCATTAGGTAACCAACAAAAAACCTCTACAGTTTTATAATATTTATAGATATTAAGCCAATGTTCCGGGACTTGTGGCTTACTGAAAGTCTTTCCATGACAAGTAGTGGCTTTCCTTAATGCCTGGCAGGTTAAATGCTTAAATGCATATGTATCCACACAGTACACATACACACATACTATTGTCCTCATCCGTTAAGCCATTAAATTAAAACACACATGTTTCTTTTGTTTTTATATTTAATAATTCTTACATTAACTCCTAAATCATATTATCTTTTTTTTTTGTTATTAAAATTAGTATCATACTTTGTGAAAAGAACAAGAGTTTTACTTTAATTTTAATTTTCTGGATTTGCTTAATTTTAGTCGAATATTCTTTTGCCAGTATATAAGTTAAACATTTTTTGATCAATAATAATATAAATACTATAACAAGATATAATAAAATATTGGTTGCTTATTTTCTTTTGTATTTCAAGTATTTACAGATAAACAGAAAAAGTTTGTTTTTAGAGGTTTTTATTGCAATTAACAAAAAAAAAAAATGCTTATAGTAACATTGGCTATATTAAAATTTATATGCTATTCTATTTTGTCTTGCTAATTTTATTCACTAATTATTCCTTGTCAAATTTACTACTTCATTCTCTCGCACTTAGGCTCTGAATTATCTCGTTCATATAGGTTTTCTATACATTTACTTGTTTTTAACATTATTTATTACTAGTTTTAAATGATTGCTTCTTTCTTTTTGTCGTTATTTAATAATATTAATCATATTTCTTTCAGTAGGTATATTATAATTTTTTTTTTTTAAATAAAAACAACAAAATACTCAAATTTATGGGAATATGACTTTTTTTTTTTATAATATTGCTATATAAATGTTTTGGTTATTATTTATTTGTCAATAAAAGTGGGTGGCAAGTTCAAAATTTGTTGAGAAACTAAAAAGTTGTACTCTTAGTTAATTTTAATAATAATTTTTAGATCGATATTGGTTGGGTAAGAGAAAAATATATTTTTGTACTTTTAAGACTGTTGATAAGAGAACAAATGCGAAAAAGCGAGATAGAGAGAAAGAGAGAGAGAGAAAGTAGACGAAAATTAAGATTTTTGGAGTAATACTCTATTAGATATTAAATTCTTATAAAAAGAGTATTTTATTTTTGCCTTTTCATTTTTAATTTCGTGTTTGTTTATTGTAGGTTCAAACAATTCATTTTGTATACTGCCAACTAAAAGGAACAAAGAATTATATGTTATGCTTATGGTATCTGCTGCTGGTGAAAGCGAGTTCGTTCATTGTGTTTCATTTTCTTATACATTACAGTTTATTTATTTATTTTTTATTTTCTTTAATATATAATAGGTTTTATTTGTTTAATATATGTACGTTTTGCATTACAATCTACCTTAATAAAGCTATGATCCCAATTTCAGCTGATATAATGGTACCTTACTGCTAAGTGAATTTACCATTGCTCTTTTCTTTTGGATGGCTTCCGGTTGACGGTGGTGAAAATAATTTTCAGTGTTAACTGAATTTGCAAATATTTAAAGATTTGCGACGAGATTTATTTCCATGAAACTATTCAAACTATTATTAAATAATATTTTTGTGACTGCGATAAGAAAATCATGCCCCAATCCTAGGTAGCTACTACTTTGCCGAAATCGATATTTCTTTGTTGCTGTATACATGTTTCCTCGAATTCTACAGAAATTGGAAACTCTCGGCAGTGCCTTGAAAGGATGCCTGTTTGAATGCTTAGTTTATTTTTGGGTATTGGATAAGTTTAAGCTAAAGTGATTTCATGATATGCACACTTTGCAGTAGGAGCTCACATACTGCAGAGTCAATTCTTTACTTCAGTCATTGTGTTTGATAAAATGTTTGCATATATCTACATACATATTCGGGTATATTAGTCGAGTTTTGTTTGCTATCCTATATAGCCTAAACATGTTTCAGCAATACGTTTTCCATGTAAAATACAACAAAAACTTAGACTGGATAATTATCCATGAAAGCTTTTTTTATTTCTATATAGACTAGCAAACAAAACACGCCTATTGTATGATAAACTATTAATTTTTACTTAAAATAATTACATTGTTTATTAAAATATTTAAGTGGTTTTTTTTTAAATGGATTTCGTCCCGCGAAATCACGAACATATTGTGGCAGAAAACTCTATTGTGTTTAGAAAAAAGAATACGTTGAAAGAGCAATGGTAAAATCTTATAAGACTGGTCCCTTAATCAGACATTTT
Organism: Brachyopa scutellaris; assembly: GCA_949775065.1. Lineage (NCBI taxonomy): Eukaryota > Metazoa > Arthropoda > Insecta > Diptera > Syrphidae > Brachyopa > Brachyopa scutellaris. Next base: position 192,441,517 of record OX459112.1, read on the forward strand.
GAAAAAAATTTCATCGAAACAAAACATAAGTTTACAATATATAAAAATAACTTCCTTGGAAAATTAGGAGACATCGATATAGTTGCATACTTTTATATTAGTTTCTTTTTTAGTTTTTTATTTGGTTCGTATATAAATATTTTCTTTTTGTTTTTATTTCTGTATGAATAGGTTTTTATTTAATTTTTTTACTCACTTATGTATTTTGTTTTTATTTTTGAACTTTCTGTTTATGAAAAAATAAATTTGGAAGCTTTTATTCCTTCCGCATATATTGCATACATATGTACATATATATCTTCTTCATTGCTTTACCTTGTAAGTAGAGTCATTTCGAGCGGGTTTTTTTTACTTAATGTGCGTGGTATTTATTTTTATTTTTGGAAATATTGAGATGAGATGATACTGTTAAAGGCTTTTACTGGAAGTTTGTTTTCATTCTTTTGTAAAATAAATCTTACGAAGAAATAATTTTTATTTCTGAATATGTACTTAGATATAATTTCATATATGTAATTTGTTTTGAAAATTTATTTTAAAATGCAACGATTGTTTTTTCGAAAATTAATTAAAAATGCACACTGCTCAAAGAAGGAAATCGATTAAAAATATGTGTTTATGCGAAGAAGGCTCCTACATTAACATTTATGTTGACAGTCAAGCTGCGCTCAAAGCACTAAAAAGTAATGTGATAAAATCGAAAACAGTTTTAAACTGCTACGCTTTACTTCAGGAACTCAGCAGAAGTAACACAGTCTGCTTATATTGGGTTCCTGGTCATCAAGGTATCATAGGCAATGAAAAAGCTGATGAACAGGCTAAACAGGGAGTTCTACTTAGTTCAGAACCCGAAATCATAGTAGCACCGATCCAGCACTACTTCTCAAAAATTGATGCTAAACTACAAAGCACAGCTGACAATAAGTGGAATCAATCCACTTCTTGCAGAATAACGAAAATATTCTGGCCGCACTGCAGTAGCCATAGATCCAAATACATCCTCTCGCTATCAAGAGTGGAATGCAATTTACTACTAGGCGTCATCACAGGGCATTGCCTTATAGGTTATCACGCTCGTAGGCTCAAACTAGTCTCGTCGGACATATGCAGAAACTGCAATGAACCGGGTGTGGTAGAAACATTAGAGCACCTCCTGTGCGCTTGTCCTGCATTGGCAAAAAGAAGGCACAGACTAATGGGAAAATTCTATTTCAAGTCACTCGTAGAAATGGCAGACATAAAACTTCACCTTCTTATTAAATTTGCAGACAAACTCATTTTGTTTAAACAAAGCAACAGAAATTAACTGATTACTCTGAGGAGTTGTGGTATCACTATGGATCAACACTGGTCTATGTGAGGCTAAGCCGCCACCCCATAACAACCTAACCTAACCATGTGTTTATTCAGTGTTTCGTAAACACCAGTACAAATAATAGCAACCTGAGCTGTTGGACTATTCGAAGAGGGACTAAAAAAATAATCTAAATGTGCTAATGCTCTTTCCAATTCAACTGCATAATTTAAGTTAAAATATTAAAATAATTTTCGAAAATTAAAATTCTTAATAAAGGGACCTAGTGCAGGTAACCCAACCTTTACTTGTTTTAATACAAGGGAATCTCTTAGATTTGGTTAAGCTGATGCCATCAAAGCTGACTCCACTACGGCGAGGGGCCCACAATGGTGACGTATATAATATGATGTCACAGTCACGCAACCTATTCAACCCAATTAAACCTTACCCACCAAGTATGCAGGGCCAGTCGTACTAAATATATTCGTATTATTGCTGAAAAACAAAAGTCCTGACTTTTCCGTTCAAGATGACTAAATGGGTCTAATAGTACAATCATGATATGCATCTCAACGAGAATACTATATAGCCAATATTCTTTAAAACTCTCTAAAAGATCATCGTTCTTTTTCTTTAGGTGGCGCTACAGTTCGTGGTGAACCAGGGCTTACTTCTCACAACCATTTGTGTGTGTATGTGTTATGTATATTTCTGCACGAATGGAAGGGACCTACAGTTTTTTGCCGATTCCGAACGGCGAGTTGAGAAGCTCCTCACGACAAATGATACTCTTTGAATGCTTGTCAGACTTTCGAAGTAGGTGCCTTGCTGGGATTGAACCCGGACAGCGTTGCGTCCAACGCACTTACCACTACACTACGGTGCTCACAGAAGATATGTAGATGGATATACATGTGGCTTAAACAAATCTCACTACTTTTAATTTATTGTTAAGCTTATTACCAGCAAAAAATTAGCCTATTCTTCACACATCCTTTCATTTATTGCTTAAAATAAAAATAATAATATTTCCAGTTATCCAATTTTTTCGAGCAGTGTACCTCATTACTGAAATTAATTTAAAAAACTAAAACATAAATGCATGTACATATGTATGTATGTATGTACTATATGTACATGTTATAAAATTTGCATTTATTTTGAAAGGCACATAACTGATATGAAACGAAAAGTCCTTCGCAAATAAATCTAACTTTAGGGACTGAAACGAGAACGGCAGTGATATTTTATAACAAAATTTGTTATATAAAAATAAAAAATAAAAATAAAAAATAAAATATACGATTTAAAGGTTTTTTTATTTTTCAATAAAGAAATAATTGTCATAAATTCAGATTTAAACTCGAAAAAAATACAAAAAAAGATTAATAACATACATACATGCTTCTAATATTCTAATCATAAAAAAAGAGAGCTATTGGTATTTAGTATATTTCTTCTTGATTGTTTTTTTCTTGTCTCAGTTAAAATATAAAAAAAAGAAACTCCTAAAAATTATATGCCATTTATTTTTACAACAATTAAATTAAGATTATTATTGCCAATATTTAATTAATATATATTTTTAAATATTTTTTTTTTTATTTACAGAACAAAATTGTGTGTTAATTAAAAGTAATAGTTGTGGTGTTTTTAGTTGCGTTTTTTTTTTTAAATAACAAATTTAAGAGAGATTTCAAGAACATTGCATTCTTAAGTTAAGAACTACGATTGTTTGTAATTTTCTTAAGAACTAAAAATAATTAAATAATTATGTTATACAGTACAATAATGAATATGTATATGTATTATTTTTAATTTTTTTAAGTGTAAATTGTTGTTTTCTGTTTGTTGCAAAGTATAACTCTATTAAATTCTATACATAATACAAGCTGATTCGAAAGCACTAATCATCATTTGTTTTTGTGGGATTTTCACTATCATCGTTTGAATTCGTCGGTGTGCTTGTGTCTTCTGTGGTATCTTCAATAGCGGCAGCAGCACGAGCTTCAGCGTCTGCAGAAGGAAGGTTGAAAAATAAATATCAATTAAATTCAAAGATATTATTTGGACAAAAATAACAACAATATCCCCTGAATACAGAGGAAGAAGAAAAAGGTCTCTTAAGTAAGTGAAGAGTGACAACCACTTCGCATTTTGTGGATAATCCGTTAACGGGAATATTAAGGATGGTAATGTCGAAATAATAAAGCGTGCATAGACAGAACTTTAACAATGTTATGTAAAAAATCTAATCCAAATTCTATGCGCGTTCAAAGGTAATTGAAAATTTCTGAAAATTACCAACTGAAAATAAGTGGATTCCCAAATTTATTAAATAAGCACATCAAAGGCGGACTTCGCAAAATAATTGGAAAATGTCATATCACAATTCACAGGCAAAACGAAACAAATTAATCCATCTGCGTTAGTTTGATGTTTTTTTTTTAATTCTGAGAGGCGCGTAGCATCCCTTTCACCTTTTATCAACATCAAAGGAACACAATTTCACGTGCCAACTAATTAGAATATCGCTCCATAGAATCATGAAAAGTTATCTACCCGCCTCCAACTCAATATATACTTGTACCTTTAACAGCCTGCTCCTTCCAGATCTTCTTATTCTCTGTGAGACAGGAAATCCATGGTTTTCGAATACGGAACTTCTGCTTTCCACCAGCTACACTGGGTGACACATCACCTGAACCGTTCTTTGACATTTCCACACCTTCGCTAATTGCTTCGCATGATGATTTACTCGCACTATTGCTATCGTCTATATTCGCATTGGCATTCTTACACATTGGTGCAATCGGCGCCAATACATACTCCAACATATCAGCGCATACCGACATACTGGGATCCACAATGAAATCGATAAAACCGATTTGTGACTCGGCCACCAACGTATTGTTCCTATCACACAGCGGACTGAATGGGAGACCCAGCTCTCGCTCCAGATCGCCCTGCCTAAAGAACTCCTCCAGCAGCAACATCGTCCAGCGATGATGCAAAGACCACCTTTTGGCAGGATGCGCTATATCACAACAGTGCAACACTAGCGCCAGCGCTTTTGATTTGTCCACCGTAGGCTCGGCCAAGGTGAGCAGATTTTTCATGTTCTTCAGTTGTTGGAAATGGAACGACATATCTGTGCACAGGACCATATCAATAATTAGAGTTCTCAGCTCGCGAAACTCCTCGCGTGACAGGTTTGACAGGATATTGCAATCATCCTCTTTGAGCACACGGAATGACGCACTAATGTGATGATTCTCCATCACGGCGCGGTCATTATAAATCAGAGCAGTCTCAGAGCCGGACATTACATGAAAATTGTTCGTGGTACCCGTGTGTTCATAGTCGTGTATTAAGGCAGCCAATAAGGTGGCGAAAATCTCCAGATCTGTCATCCAGTTCATGAGGCCAGTCTGACAGAGCATAAAGTGAATCGTTTGAGTGACATCGGCCGCATGTAAATTGTTGTGATATGGATTGCGGAAGCGACAGTATCCCTCTTCGATACGATTCAGGAACGTTTCCAGAGTAGCGGGTGCGATTTTGAACTTGTGAATGATTCCGTAACGATTGAGCAAATCATAACCCAGATATTTGACCGGTTGGCCATTGGCCGCTTCCGCTAAAGCGAATACATCAAAGGACCAGTCATCGAGAGTCTGAAAATTAATTAAAGAGTGTTAAGATGTACATTATGCAGGAAGTATAGGTAGGTTAGGCTTACCTTTAAAACTTTGACAACATCAGGAGGAAATTGCATTAACGCGGAACTCGAAACCCTTCTGTATATTCGATCCACAAATATACCGGCTCGTATGGCATGTGCCACCGACCTAAATTTCGGTTTCTCATCGTTCCTCTTCCGAGTGGTAGCCAATTGTCGCGTGAAAGTGGAAGCCAGCCACTCACGAACCTCTGGTGGTACAGCATCAGGTTGCACTTCAGACAGTTCATCGTCTTCGTCGGCAAGCCTCCTGTTTGATTCGATTGATTGTTTGTGGATTTGCGGAAACGATTCAGGAATATTTTGATTTTCAAAATTTCAGGATAAGGTTTTGGGAGAGAAAACAAAAAATTTTCATTAGCATTTAATCTCTAAAGAATATTTTCAAAAAAATCAGAAAATAAAAATTCATAACAAAAAAACCAAACTTAAGACAAACTCAAGCGGTTCAAAAAATAAAAATTAAAAAAATTTAATAAAACTTTGTTAAACAGAAGTTATGTTAAAGTTGGTAGTGTTCTTTTTTTTATTACAAAACGGGATCACAAACATTAATCATGCTTCGAACAAAACATTCACAAGGTAAGTTTTGTTGGCTTTTTTTGTAGGCAAAGTCTTAAAACAAACGAATATGTGGACGAAAAGAGTGAGTATCATACAATAAAAATGGTGTTATAAGAAAAGTGTACAAGGTGCTAAAAATTTGAGTTAAAAAATTTAGCAATCAGCTAGTTGCATGCGTTTTTATAGCTATAACCAATTGTACTGCAATTAACTTTAAAGAAATTGTAATTAAGGTTTCTATGACCCTACAATAGATGGTGTTGTTGACTGGATTCAAATGGTTGTGTGTTTTATGATTGTTGTGAAAATAATTATGTACATAGAAATTTGTCTGTACATTATATACAATATTTGTTAGCAACACTTACATACATAATTTGAGGAAAACAAAACTAATTTCATATATTTTCAAAGAGGAATCTAACAGTACTGAAATGAACATTGGCAATCCGAGACTGAGCTGGTAATATGTGTAGAAGGCAAACGGTGTCTACATTTCTTAACTTGCTATACAGAGAAATAATTAGTTAAATATTGTTGTGTGTTATAATTGCATTATTGCATAATTTCAGAATTTCTTTTTCAACCTACTTCGAATTTTTAAATTTTGTTCTTGCAGTAATAGTTTTTTTTTTTAAATTAATTGCTTTACTTTTCTATCTATCTACTGATGCCATAATAAAGTTAATAATTCTTAGGACTATTTATCTCTTACCTATTATTTATGTTTATTTAAAAAAAAAGACAACGACAATATTGGGATAGTAGTTATTATATTAATGAAAGGCAAGTTAAAATTAATGTAAAGGGTGATTTTTTAGCTGGTTTGGTTTTGGCAACACTGGTTTTGACAGCTGACGTGTGTTTAGTAGCTTGTGTCACTGTCAAACAGCTTCAGTTTGGTTTGCAATTTAACCATGGATCGTCTTACAAATGAACAACGCTTGCAAATTATTGAATTTTACTATCAAAATTCGTGCTCGGTTCGAAATGTTCATCGCGCGCTGCTTCCATTTTATGATCGGCATTCTCGACCTTCTGAGCAGTCTATTCGGAAGATTGTGACCAAATTTCGCACCAAATTTACTTTGTTGGACATTAAACCACCAACACGTTTACGTACTGTGCGTAGTGAAGAAAATATTGCGGCCGTATCAGCTAGTGTGACAGAAGACCGCGAAATGTCGATTCGGCGCCGTTCCCAGCAGTTAGGCCTTTGTTACAGCACTTTTTTTTGCCCGAAATGGAAGTTCTTGACTTGCATGATATGTGGTTTCAACAAGACGGTGCCACATGCCACACAGCACGCGAAACAATGGCGCAATTGCGAGGCGAGTTTGGTGAACAGTTAATTTCACGTTTCGGGCCGGTCAATTGGCCGCCTAGATCGTGCGATTTGACACCATTAGATTATTTTTTGTGGGGGTATGTCAAGGCTAATGTCTATAGGGACAAGCCCGCTTCGATTGACGCACTGGAAGCCAACATCCATGCATTCATTCGTGAGATACCGGCCGATATGTGTGAAAGAGTATGCCAAAATTGGACTCAGCGGATGGGCTACCTGAGACGCAGCCGCGGTCAACATTTGCATGAAATTATCTTTAAACATTAAATTGCAAGGTTCAAACTATCGATTCAAATAAATATTTCATTCATTTTTTCGAATTTTTTGTGTTTTTTTTTTAAAAAAAGTTCTCAACCTCTTAAAAAATCACCCTTTATTAGGGGCGACATTATTTTATAAAATTAGTGTGCCCATGCGAGAACTTTTGCAAGAAGAAATCCAACCCACAAAATCCAAACTTCCCATCCAACATCCAAGCTTCTCATGTGATATGATTTCCATATAGCCAGTATATCAACCAAAATGAGTTCATCAGTTGACAGATGGAAATCATACGGGAAGTGTTTATTCTGTTGACCAGTTTTTTTAATTTGTTAAAATTACCTCATTTGTTAAGATTTGTTAAGTGTGAGTGCCGGAAATGGTACATATACTACAGAAATAATAAATATTAGTTGCCTGTGCGAGAACTCTCGCAAGATTAAATTTAAACCTCAAAATAACCCCCCCATCCAACATCCAAACTTCCCATATGATTTCCAATTCCATAATTCCCACATGATTTCCAAACAGCAATTATATCAACCAAAGGAATTAACTCTTAAAACAACAAACACTTCCCATATGATGGAAATCCCATAGAAAACATACGGGAAGTGTTTATTCTTTTGGGAGTTCATATCAGATAGAATATTTGTTTTGATTGGTCTTTTAATTTGTTAAAATGTACCCTTTATTAGGGGCGACATTATTTTATAAAATTAGTGTGCCCATGCGAGAACTTTTGCAAGAAGAAATCCAACCCACAAAATCCAAACTTCCCATCCAACATCCAAGCTTCTCATGTGATATGATTTCCATATAGCCAGTATATCAACCAAAATGAGTTCATCAGTTGACAGATGGAAATCATACGGGAAGTGTTTATTCTGTTGACCAGTTTTTTTAATTTGTTAAAATTACCTCATTTGTTAAGATTTGTTAAGTGTGAGTGCCGGAAATGGTACATATACTACAGAAATAATAAATATTAGTTGCCTGTGCGAGAACTCTCGCAAGATTAAATTTAAACCTCAAAATAACCCCCCCATCCAACATCCAAACTTCCCATATGATTTCCAATTCCATAATTCCCACATGATTTCCAAACAGCAATTATATCAACCAAAGGAATTAACTCTTAAAACAACAAACACTTCCCATATGATGGAAATCCCATAGAAAACATACGGGAAGTGTTTATTCTTTTGGGAGTTCATATCAGATAGAATATTTGTTTTGATTGGTCTTTTAATTTGTTAAAATGTATAAAGTGAAAGTGCAATTCGTCAGTGCTCCAGGAAATTCTCTCCCTAGAGTTCGAGCGATACTATCGATACCGAGTAGGTATCGATACTTTGCGCTTCGGTACCCGATACTCAGTACTCGATACTTTGGCCCGATAGTTTGAGTAGTATCGGTATCGTTTGTCAAGAATCGAGTATTGAGTACTTCACTCAGATTAAATCTGAATCCATGCAAACGGGGTATAATGTAGACCAACTTTTCTGTTCAGTTTATATATTGGTCGCAAGTTTATACCATACCCATAGCTTTTAAAATAAAAGTTTAATTCATTAGAAAATGTTTTGTTTTCTATTGTGCTTACTTTCGCAAAACATAAATATACCGTAATTTAAATAAAAATTATACCTCAAACTATCTTTTTAGAAATTACTCGATACTGAGTAGTATCGATACTTTCAGCTCGATACTTTCTGGGTATCGAAACCAAAAAGTACATAGGTACTCGATATCGATACCCGGGGCCGATACTTCGAATCCGATCGATAACCTCATTTGTTAAGATTAGTTAAGTTTGAGAACCGCAAATGGTACCTATACTACAGATATATGTATATGATATGATTTTGTTTCTATGCGTGTTTCCAGGAACAACTGTTGGTCATTTCAAAATTTGTTAAAAATAACGCATTTAGAAAAACAAACAATGATATAAAAAGACTTAATAGTTAAACTGAACTATGATGTTAGACTGGAGTGTTTTCACTGGAACTCCCAAGAGTTTTAACGAAAACAGTTATTAATATAAAGTTTGTAAAAAAGGAATATTAGTTCCAATAAAAATTCGTTTGTACTAAAAAAGAAGAACGATTACATTCGGCTTATATGGACGACTTAATATTTCAGCTCCGAAATAATTTTCACAGATTTTAATAAATTCCGTAGCCTAAATACTTACTCAAACATTTTATTACTACCACTTTAGCCAAAATCAATTTAGATGAAAAGGCTCAGCGCAAACCGTCAAAAACCATCGACTACTACCACCATGCTCTAAAATAGCATACTGCTGATGTTATCATTGCAGAATCAATCCACTTTACGAGTTCCACACTTAAGCAAAGGACCAAATAGATATATTGCTCCCCATGCAACGGGAATGAATATTGCATTTAGATATTTGGACAAAATGAGATTTTTATTGCCCTTATACTAGCGTCACCCATTTAGGTTACAGTCACCAAGGCAAACGCGCCCACATGTATAGTTAAATAAAAATATACTCACAGGACAATGATCCATCACAGATAAAGGGTAAACTACGACTATAAATTGAACTTCATTTTTATAGTTTCGATACCATCACTTGTAATGAAAAAAGTTCGTAATATTTTACGATTGACTGCACATTCCTTTTATTTCCATGGTCTCATTTCAGTCATGGAAAATATGTCAATAGCAGTCAACCGAAAAAGGTTCTCATAAATAATAAAGAAGGAAAAAATGGAATTAGCTTTGTAAAGATAAAGGTACTCGTATTTATTTGCAGACATCTGTGAATTCGATTGCTTTCCGTAATTAGGGCCACTCGCACTTTCACAGACATTTCTGTTTAAAATTATTTGTAAATGACACAATTTAATCCCTAAATGGAATAAGAGACCGAAAAAAGGGTATAAAATAATAATAAAAACCGCCTGCAGATAAGCTTTGTTAGACACAAACAAAATAAGGATACTTATGAGAGCAGAAACCGACAAAAAGATATTCGGGCTCATTATGGTTAACTGTGTGCGACGGAAAATAAAAACAAAAGGCGACCAAACACTTTTTTTTAGAAATGGAAAATTAAAACTTTTTCCATTCGGCTGCACTGTTACAGATACATAATATACAGATAGTTCAAAGGATATCTAATGTTGTCTTTTACTTAAGGTCCAACACAGGCACAGGCAATCGCGATAACTGCCGGAATGGTGGCGAAATATAAGTCTTTGTGTTTTTTTTTTTATAGAAGAGTGAGAATGGATTTCTGTTTGTCCTTTTAGTCGGGAATTTCCAATTCATCTGACGACTCAATGATGTTAGACGGTATAATGAACAAAACACTTTCTTTGGATGAGCGTGGGTGAGTGAGAGTGAGAAATTGAAAAAAGTTAAACTTTGGGAGTGCTACGATTGACCGCAAACCAAAATCTCTAGAAATTAAATCTCATATTTTTTAAATACAGTAAAACCTCCTAATTGGGACACTCTAGGGGACCGAGAAAATGCGAACCAAAGAGGAGGTGCCCCAATTTGAGAGGTCCTTCAAAATGGGCCAAATATCATTTTGTCGCAATTATACTGCTGTCTGTATTCGAAATACATACATACTACGAAAATGAATAAGTGCTATGTGGATTGTGTTGTGGCAACAATAGAATACGAATGGGGAATTTTTTTTACGCACACATTTCTGATATTCCGGGGGTTCCCCTATTTTTATAGATCATAGGATGAACAGAACGTACATATCACATATGTTACACACACTCAATCAGCTCTGATATTTGTAATTTCTCTCTCTCTTTCCTTTTTGTCCCAATTTGGAGGTCGCTTTGCAAGCAATTCTAACGAAATTCGCAAGCAATTCATTGCCCCAGATCCAATTCAGAGGTGTCCCGATTTGAGGGGTTCGCTTATATGAAAGAACCGAGTGGGCGATTCATTTCGGAGGTGGCATAATAAGAGAGGTTTTACTGTAGATCCCGAATAACCAAATCTCGAATTTTCAAAATGCCCTATGGGTCATATTAATAAAATTAAGCAATTACTTCATGTAAAATCTCTGAACAAAGTAAAGGTATTTAGCATTTGCTCGAAATTGGTTTGAATAAAACTTAAGTGTACTAGAGTAAGTTCAAAAGTTCGAAGTGAGCATTTGCTTGACATTTGACAGCATTGCATATCGCAACTAACATTTTGTAAATTATTCAGGATCCACAAAAAAATGTTTCCTACAGAAATAATTTCGACCAAAAGTCAACAAAATATTTAATTTAGGAACATTTTTATTTAATTCATTTTAAAAGTTAGTATTTAATATTTATTTCAAAAATTAGGTGTGTTGTTACTTGTATTGAAACCTAAATTTTAACAAAATGTCAGTTATACAGTTTTCCCATATATTTACATGACGATATGACATGTCAACAAATCACTTATTTCGTATGATCTCGACCGCGACTGTTACAAAAAGAATACAAACGAAATGGAGTAAGAAAATGTTATCGATTAATTGAACAAAATTGACAAGGACTCTAGTTAGCATGAAGCAAAAGTGGAATATCTCAACTGTCACTCTTTGCTTTTGCCAAAGTTTTTTTTTTTGATTTGCGAGATTTTGATATTGTGAGATTATGATAAGGCAAGATTGTGTTATGCGAACTTTTGAAAACGAGATTTGAGATTTATATGCCAGAACTTTCTCAATCCTTCGAGGCATTGGTTTGACCAGTTTTTGACATGTTGCCAAAGGTATAGCATGTGACTCTCTTTGAACCGCTTCTCAAAACTGCTTCAACTTATTCCACAAGTTCTCAATTTGATTGAGATCAGGAGATTGACTGTGCCACGTGATTAGAGATACTTCGTGATGCCGAAACTAATCTTTACGAGACCCAATGTGTGTTTCGGATCGTTGTCCTGCTGAAAGTGCCATCGGAGGGGCAAGTTTTCCTCGGCATATGGAAGCATGATTTCCTCCAAAATATCTCTATACTCGAAGCTGGTCATGGTGTTGTTGATTCGAAGTATATATAATTCCACGAAAAAGAACTCTACACCATGATATTATCCACTCCATGTTTAACCATTTTTCTGGTGAAGTAAGGGTCGAATCTCTTTCCTTTTGTCTTCGCACGTTACGTCCAGAATCCGAGCAAAACAAATTGATCTTTGTTTTGTCACTTCAAAGGATGTAATGCCATTTTTGCACTCTTTGTGGCTTAAAGCGAATTCTTTTCGAGTCTTTAAGTTCTTACCGCTCAAGAGTGGAATTTTCCTGACGATTCTTTCTCTGAGATTGACGAACTGTGCGCGTACTCACTACATTCCCAATTTTTGTGCAAATCGTCCTGAAGACGCAAAAGGAACATATTTCGACAGTACCAAAATGCGGTGGTTAGCGGTCGCGGAGGTTTTTCTTCGTCTATCCCCGATTTTCAAAGACTTTTAGTGGCTTAAGAGCATTTGTTAGAAAGTTCTGAGACCGCCCCAGTGCCTCAGCTATAAATTTGTATGTTTTGCCCGAATCCCTTAACCGTCTAACCAAATTTCGCTCTTCTTGGGATCAATGACCTTTTCGTCCCATATTCAAAAGCTATTTAAATAAAATATTAGCTAAAAGTACTAAAAGTACTTGATATGATTAAAATAAACTCACTTTGAAATAATTAGCATTAAACCAAGAAAATAATATGCAGAACTTCGATTTTAATTCTCACGCACCTATTTTAATGACCTACTTACAGATGACAAAAAATCAGTACTACTCAAGCAAAGCAAGAAAAAGCACATGTAAAATTACTATCTCCAAACATTTCCATGTTGCTGCACTTTTTGCAATGCCAAACTAACTGTTTAAGTATCATCAAATCAAACCTAATGACAGCAAATGGCTTACACCTTTTTCTTTGGCCAGCTGTGAACATATAATAGTGAATGGAAGTCAACATATTATAAATACAAATATCGTAAATATTTACATACATTTTGGTTAAGACAGCAATACCGCATAAACCTTATATTCCCGGGCGTTTGGTTAAAACATAATACTTAAATGAGGATTTAAATGTCTATCACCTGAATTTATTATAAAAGGTGTCATCGAATAATAAACAAACAACAATTTCTGCGGCGACAGTTCAACTAATTGCTAATTACAAAATAACCGGATTAGGCACGAAATTCTGGCAAGGGAAAACCCACAAATAATCGAATTTATTTAATTTATTAAAACTTCCCTCATATTCACATACTTGTGCATAATACGACCAAAAAGCTACTGTCATATAATTAAATATTAATTTAGAAAATTTTAATCTCTTGCGATAAAATCCACTGTGAAATTAATTCTAAATCGATTTGGGTTACCCAAAGTAAATTTGAACACTTAAACCAACACGTTGTTAATTTGACAAAGATTACAGAGGTATACCCACATATATATTTTTTTTATCAAATTTAATATCGTTACTTCGAAAGTAAACAGTGTAACGATTTCCAAAAGTTTGCCAATTTTTCACAAGTCAATAGTCCAATTATAATCTAAAAGTTGTTTCATACAAAACCTCCTGGTGCATCAAAGACGCAATGGATTTTGAACAATCTTGCAATCAGGTTACACATGCAATCAGGTTACACATCAGCATCGAAACTTGATGGAGCAGTTAGTAGCAATTGGAGATTGGACCCCTTTCGTTTGTGCACTGTGTCCTAAGAGATGAGAGAGGAAAACAATTCACAAGGACAGAGGACTGCAAAGGCAAACGCATCGCCCTGTCATTCAAAAAAAACTTTCAGCTACATCTTAAAAACACTTCCCGTAAAAACTCCATATACACGTACAGTCTTGGAATGACAGAACTTCGTTTCAAAGCGTAGTGGTGTGCATTTAATTAAGGAAATCCTTACTGAGTTAAGTGCTTGAACGGCTAAGTTGCTATTGCAGTTGCAGTGTGTCAGAGCAATAAATCTTTTCTTTTACACTTTCCTTTCGTTTAACATCAATTTTTTATAATTTTTTATACCCTTTCCCAACGCACACCTTTTCTTCTTCTCCTGTTGCTCCTTCGCACGGAATTGAATTATGAACTGTATCAGTTCAACAGTGATTATACTCTGTTGTCGACTTTCTCGTCTAAGACGACTCATGCCTCATAAACTCCAAATACTACTTTACGTTTAACATTAAATGTTAAACACACCGTCACTGGCCGGTAACGAATTGCAGGACAAAGGATCACCAATATAAACTGTACTCTTGTATGTAAAGTGTAACTAGAAAAATATTCCGAAAGACATTTTTAGAACTTCGTCCTTTGCACGTTTGGATTAAACTAAGAGCAAGAGACGCGAAACGAAAATAGTAGAGTATTGTTGTACTCCTTATTATAGTTTTTTTCTCGTCTTTCTTGTTCTATTTTTCTTTTAGCTTTCACCTTAAGAAGGTATATGTACGAAGCACGAAGGATTAACAACAGCAAAATACCGATTAAACCCACGAAATGGTAAGGAAATTGCACACACAATACCTGGTAAGGAAGCAGCGGGAATAGACCAACGACTTGTTGTTTGGCGCACGAATGTTGGCAAACACGAAACCAAATATTTAAGTCCGTGTACCCATCGTATAACTGGTAATATTTCTCGTTAATACGGTTTCCCCCTTTTAAATGGAGAAATGTCAGGTATTCTAGAAGGCAAATAGACCATAGTGCAATTAATAAAAAAAAACTGAACATCATTGGGACAGAAATCGTTATCTCGTAGAATTGAAATGGTATCTGTTATTGGAGAGTTGTTCAAAATTGGTATACCATATTTCCTAACCCCATGCCAAAAAAACGCTATCTCTGAATTGCATTAGCATAGAAATTTGTCTCGAGTTCGATGGCTCATGAGTCATGACAGGAGATATTGACATCATAGCAAAATAGTGAACATACCCTTCCTGATGATAAAGAATATCCATAATTGAACCAAACGTCAAAAAACCAAAGAAACTGACAACTAATTTTTCATCCGTTCCGAAAGGTTTTTTTTTTTTTTTATAGATTTATACTAAGCATTCTTTCACTAGCAAGTTTCGTGACAATTTTAAAATAACCACCAGTAGGTATTATAAAATCTCAGCTGTATGCCGTTTATTCCAATTTTATACCAAAGGGAAGTCGCCAATTTGGTCTCGAGCAGTTGGCAATCAACTATGCACTTGCGTTACCTTTAAGACGTATATGTATTTCTGGACTTTGCTGTAAAGTTTAAGATTGGAGGAAATTCCCTGCTCCATTTCCTTTTCCATCCGGAGTCATCAATCTGCGGGGAAAAAGACCCCCGTCATTTAATTATTAAATGACCCTCCGCATACTTTCTGGCCATTTACCCTAAACACATCGCACCTTACAAATTAATATAATATGTACCTCTGTGTATGAGTGTCCCTTTGGAGAAAAATATCGTGACTGGTGTTTTATTCGTTTCTTTGAAAATTAGAGAGTCATTTTATTTTACTTCGTTGCTCAAAGTAAAAGAGTGTTTTATTTATTATTATTTTATTTTTGAGAAAAAATGAAGAACATTTAGCCAACCAAAAAGAGCAAGTACATAGGTATGTACATATATACAAAAAGGGGGTAAACAATAATTGTACGATACATTTTGGGCTTAAGTTGTGAAACCACCCCATTTCTGAGAGGATTAATAGCACCATTATTGTGGTTCAATTGGGGTGCCAGACCACTTGATCAGAAAGCAATTGAGTTTGTGTTCACTTCATTTGCGATTAATAGGGGTGAACAAATAAAGTTAATTTTTATTAGTTCGTTAGGCAGCGAATGGTTGGTGAATCATTACGTCCGTCAATGTAGTGGCACGCTATTCGCAAGGTGTATTCTTCATAGGGAACTTTCGTTAATATTACTATTAGTATTTCACTTAGAACTAGTTGCGCTGGTCAACATCAGTAGTACAGTTTTGGAACGCAACATAAGGCTCCATAGCCACTAAACGGAAACCAGATGTACTAGATTATATTTGGTTAAATGGCTGACACTGAGCATTCTGTAATGTATTAAGTGGCTGCAGGAACGTTTGGAACTAATTTGATGCCCTCGTGATAAATTCAGCTACATCTTTGGGCGAACTGATAGGTATGTTATTTGCCTCAAACTAAGGCTTACCTAAGAAATGTAGATGTATTCCTGTTAAGAAGTTACAGTGGCATAGGATATGCTCCGCTATTTCTTCGTCTTCGTTATACATTCGGAAAGTATTGTCTTGAGCTATTCCCATGACCAGAAGATGTTTTTGACTCTACTGTGTCTCATAAGAAACTGGTAACTATGTGCGCTATGGACAGTAGGTAGATAGAAAGTTTTCGTCCTGTATGTTACCTTCAGTTTTCGTCCAGTAATGGCATGCTCTAGTTTATGCAACTTTTCGATATAAATTTTCCCAGGACCGCAGAATGGTTTTAGCATCATAAATAAACAAGCATTCATTCATTATCCTGGTTACAAAGAGCATCTCAACTCAATGTGCGGAGATGGCAAAAACCCTTCCATTCGTGCACAAATATAACATGTACACCCAAATGCGAGAAGCAGGCGCTGGGGTACCTGTGTATTGCCATCAATTGTCGTTTCCAAATCACGATGGACAATAAACTATGCGCAGAGAGAGCAAAGAAATTATTAATAATAATAATAGTCCATACTTCGCATTCTCTCTACACTGGGTTTTCACAAATGGAACTTCTTAGATTTCCGCAAAAAACCACCCCATATCGACCAATCACATTCAATTAGGCGTTGATGATCGACGGTTTTTTTATGTACACAAGAGAGGATCGCTAGCAAAGAGAAATCATTCGCCACCACCGTGGTTTGGAACGGACTATTAGATCCTTTTCTGTAAACTAAAATATGTTTATAAAAAAGGATAAGTTGTGGAGTGCTTGAGAAAAACCCATTAAGCGGCGAATATTTTTCCGCTGTTATTATCAACTAGTAAACTCCATTAAAACAAAATATGTACACAAAAAAAATGCCATTGAAAAATGTACTGGAGATAAATGTCAAATGTGAGAGCACATCAACCCAACTTGAGTGTAAAAAATGACAGCTGAGAATCTAATAAGTTGACAGATGACCTTTTTAAGTAGACCTCGGTTCTATTATAAGAATTCTAACCTTAAACGTTCTAAATACGAAAGTAATACGTTTTTAGTTCTTTTTTTATGGAGCTAAAAATAAAAGCAAATTGTTTTCAGATAAATGGAAGAAGTACTACGTATGTATTTGTTCTTTTAATCCTCGCAAAACGAAGTCCATATTCAGTTGAAATTACATTAAAAAACACTTTGCAAGCACGGACATCTAAATATCATGATTGTGCAGCTTGAAGAAGATTATGTTTTTCTTTTGGCGTAAGATACTCATATATTTACATGTTTATCTATTCATCGCTCTTTTTTAATGAATAACATAACCTCATAACTTTTTTAATGAATAGAATTAGATAAGGAAAATTGTTGATTATCAAAAATAATAGACAAGGCATTTATTCACTATTAATTACCATTAACTCGACTGTCTAATTAAAACTTTTGTCACGAAGGGAAAACACATTTTAATTGGTTATTATATCCGAAGACGCACACGATTCTTACTTTTCGGGTTTTTCCATTACGTTTCTTTGCAGCTATTCATTCCATAAGAATAATTTTGCACATTTTCATTTCTCTACTAGGTACAACACCTTACCGCAAACTAAATAGTCAAATAAAATATTCAAATTTCGTTCTTGTGAATCCCTTTATCAAATTCAAGAAACAAATTGAATGAATCGCATTATTTCAATGAAAATAGTGATTAAAGATTAATTTGCTTTATATCATCCTGATATTGAGTTGATTGATCATTATGACACATCATTATGATCACACTTAAGTGAGAAACTATAAAAGACTATTAGAAGAGAAAATTTTTGACTTCTTATCGCCGACAAAGCTTATTTACAGGCCTTATCAGCCGGTCAAAATTCGAAATAAATAAACTAAAATTAAATTGACTCTTCGAAAAGTAGAAATACAAAACATATAAAAATAAAACTTTTCGCATGTCTAATATTTTCATTACTTTAAATCTGAATGACCTTAGTACAGAAAAAAGATTACCGGCTGTACTTATGGCGAACAAGTGTAATAAGAATCTAATGTATTGCCTGTTAGATGACGTCGGCGAGGTTTACTTAACAACACATTCTAATTCGCTGGATTATAATGTTTACCTGCACTTAGATCTTACTCACTATGAACTCTATATTTTTAATGAATTGATCGACTTGAAGAAAAATCATGTTTTCGAATACGGTCTTGCAACCGTAGGCTACACTTTACTAACTGAAACGAGTACTATAGCGCTAAAATAACATTTTAGCCATTAGAAGATAATAATAATTGGTGAATACAAGCGCAGTCAAAATTCTGCTGCCTTTGGTTTACAAATACATTACGCGGTGACGTGAAATAATGCCCTACGGAATAAGGCCACATTTAAAATGTGACTTTATTACCATGAAAAATTGGCAATAACGCCCGGCCTGGAAATAAGACCACATTTATGAGAAAATAAAAACAAAAAATATGGTATTATTTCCACATCAACATAGAAATAAAGCCACATTTTCAAATAATTTCAATGATTATAAAGGTAGAAGTTATAACTTATAAGGTACACACAACCATTTACAGAACATTTCAATATGAAAAAAGCGCTTGATTTTGTTAGTTTTATATTCTCAAATTCACAAAAACTAAAATTTAATACACTTCTTTCTGCTAATAAAACAAAAACTTATAAAATTCTATTATTTGAGAAACGTGAAAGATGTTAGTTTTTGAGAATTTAAAAAATATAAAACAAAAAAAATCGCGTGTTAGTTTTATTTTCTCAAATTCTCAAAAAATAACATTTTTCACGTTTCTTTACTTAAATTTTGATTTTTCATAATGTGCTAATAAAACAAAAAACTTATAAAATTCTATTACAGTGGTGGTCCAGTATATCGAATGCCGATATAACGAATGATCGATATAACGTACACTCTTTTCAAATGCATTATCGGCTCTATATAGCGAACGAACAAAAAAATGATATTCGATATAACGAATGTTGCTACAATATCTGTGTATGTGTTTAAAAATAAGAGACAAATTTACCTTAGAATTACAATTGTTTAGTATACGGTCGATTGGAAAATTTGGGTATTGTACATGCAGCCGAAGGTAAGCTCCTTGATCCAACCATTCACTTAGTTAAGCTAAGCGGAGGATTGGGAATCTTCGAACAATACAGAAATGTTTCTTCAAGAAGATACGCGTATCAGCCCACTCGAGGCCATTGAGAGTATACGTATTAACTGAGCCAAATAGAACAACGTTAAAAATTCTGAAAAACTTGTTCTAATAAGTCTACGAGGAAGAGCTACAAATTTCTGCGTTGAACGTTTGCATGTCCTTATTGGCAATTTCTTTTTGGAAAAGGAAAGGAAAGAAAATAATTTTGTTTTAGTTCCTTTTACTTCTTTTTCTACTTTTTACCTTGTTTTATTGACTTTACGAATAAATTAAATAAAATATTATGAACTGGAAACAGTATTTTTACATTTATTTAATGTTTCATACTAGGAAAATGTGTTCAATATAACGAATTTTTCGATATAGCGAAAGCAACTGGACATTATATCATTCGTTATATTGAACCATCACTGTATATTATTTGAGAAACGTGAAAATGTTCGTTTTTGAGAATCTGAGAAGATATCATCGCATCGTATTTTCATAATCGTAAACAAGCCGTATATCATGATAATCATCAATCAATGTGCTGACCTGTAACACCAGGACTTCCTCAAGGTTTAATCTTGGGACCGCTTCTCTTCAATCTTTTTATAAACGATATTTCAAATTGCATCAAAAATTGCGAATATCATATAGGATGTATATGTACAGTAGCGGCGTTAGGGTAGGGCGCGGTTGGGCGACCGCCCAGAGTGCCGATCCAGTTGCATATTGCGACTTGTTGCATTTTCGGCAGCGGCCAGGCCACCTGTAAGAGTCTTAAATTCCCTAAATCTGGCAACAAAATAATTAAGGTTGCAACACTAGAATGCGAGTACTGATATACATTTATTGTGAATTCCCGTCAATAGACAGAACTTATTATTTATCCCATTTTAGCATTGTATTAAAAAAGAGCTAGTATTATTTTTGACTTATTAAGAAGCGGGACACAGCTCATTACACCGGTGCACTTGAAAATAATTCGAATCCGTCACATCATTTGGGGCGCTTCAGAGGTTATTCACATTGTTTTCAGCTTTCAATCACTTAGGATTAAAGCAGTCCATCAATGGACATGGATCTCGATAAATGCACAGAAGTGTTGACAAAATACTGCGTTTTCTTGAAAGAGTATAGAATGATAGGCTTTAAAAGCGCCATTTTAATTAACAGCGATGGAATTAACTAAGGAACTGAAAATTGAACTTGTATTAAAAGCCACAACAAGAATGCGATGTGTTAATGCCAAGCTGGTAAAACTGCCCGCGATGAACCCACAGCTTCTCCAGAAAATAAATTTGAAGTTAGGTTTTTCAAATGTCTATTGGACACTATATTAATTTCACTCAATGAATGATTTGAACAGTTAAATTAGTACTACGAATCTTCGTCCTTTTTGTACAACATAAAAAAAGATTCCAGAAAAACCAGACCTTCTCAAACGCTGTGATGATCTCCAATTAAAATTAACTGTAGGCTCGAAATCAGTTATAAATAGTTGTATGTTGTGTGATGAACTCATATTCCTTTCTGAGATCGACAATAGGCGTGTTTTTTTTCAAATCAATATAGGCTAAACATGTTTCCGCAACATGCTTTCAATGTAAAATACAATAAAACCTTAGCCTGGATATTTATCCAGTCTTATTTTTACTTGGAGAGCTTTTTCGAAGTCTACATAGATTTGAAAAAAATAACGCGCCTAATATCTCAATCTACGTTGACAAAATTGGCAGCTTTGTCAATAGAAAATGAAATTGAAGAAAACATAGACTTCGGTGCCATAAGTATAGAGTTTGCCGATAGAAAGTCCAGAATTTTGAAATTCTTTTAGTATTTTTTTAAATACATAAATGGTTATTATTTCATTCCCTTGTTTTATTTTTTCATCTTTTCACATGGGTTGGTATAGCAGATAGGGGGCGCCGTAGATATCTCGCCCAGGGCGCTCGTAGTGCTAAAACCGGCACTGTATATGTATATGCTGACGACGTTCAGCTGTATAAAA
This sequence comes from Brachyopa scutellaris, assembly GCA_949775065.1. Taxonomy (NCBI): domain Eukaryota; kingdom Metazoa; phylum Arthropoda; class Insecta; order Diptera; family Syrphidae; genus Brachyopa; species Brachyopa scutellaris. The sequence goes on from OX459112.1 coordinate 192,463,086, forward strand.
TGCTTCCGGAATATGCAGAGCCAGATAGCATCGCCGAAATCAATTTTGACTAGAATTCCATTTGGTCACAAATTAAATTCACTTAAGTCTGAATGGCTCTAAGACAAAAGCGTAAAAATATCCAGGAACTGTACTTTCACGTAAATTCACTTAATTTTCACTATCTTTCCATGTTCTCTTACCAAACTATTCAACTATCTTCTAGCTAAATTTTCTAATATTATGTTTTGTATACATACTCGTATTATTAAGTGTAAATTTAAATCTAAGAGTGTTTGTTATTTTATTGCCTGTGCAAGACAAAAAGCTGTATACAGAGATGTCAAATAAATAAATATATTGTCATTCACCTTAATTTTGAAACTCGTATTTGTGAGTCGCATATGACCATACTCGTATTTTGTAATGTATTTGCTATTACAAGTACGAGTAAGGTCGTATGCGACTCGCAAATACGACTTTCAGAATAGGGACGATTGGTGATTATCAAATTCTGAGTCTTCTTACTAATTTTTCACTTTTTAGTTTAATCTTTCGATAAATACATACTTTCCAATCTAATTTTCCTGTCTAATAAAAAAATATCCCTATATAAAATAACGAACAAGAAGTAAACATTGATGTGTATTAATTTCAATCAAAATCAATTTCATTACCCAATGACACAGGATAAGATACGTACAACGTACAAGGGTACAGAAATAGACTTTGGCTTTAGGGCAGCGCAGGCCGAAAGAAAAAGCAGGAAACAAAGGGATGAACTATCTATCCCATTCAAGAACTCTTGACGACGATGTCACATACAAAAAATATATATATATATCTATGTATACTCGTCCTTTCAATCAATTCCAGGCGCACGCAAAATATATTATCCTGCATGTACCTCGGCCATCGTTGACCATCGACAATAAATTGTTATCATCCGAGAACAGACCAGGGGACCAGACAAACCGAGGAAACCCCTCAAAGTGTTCGCATTCAGGAGAGCGAAGAAAAGAAAAGGTATGTTCCTTTGTTCTCCCTTGGGATGTAATAGGATTAAGAAGTTGTATGGAAGAGTTTTCCTATATATTTGCGAGGTTTTTCATTCATTCTACTGTAGATTAACTTTTTATTAGTACTACGATGGATGGCCTTCGCCTTTTCTCCATTGGCAAATAAGATTTGTTTCAATCTAAGGATCTTGCCTTTTTTTGAAGTTTGACTTGAAGTTTATAAATAATTTATCGAAAGGTAATGAATGGTGTTTGGGGTACTGTGGTGGAATTGAATTAGTATGTAACATAAGTAAGACTGGGTTTTGATACATGAACAATCGTGATACTGCAACAGTAGCGTGGATCAAAATGATATTTTTGAGTAATTTAAAAAAAAAAAGCTTTTAAAAGATTATAAAGCGTACTAAGGGTAACCTTTAAATATCTAACCAATGACACATCAAAATGTCAAACAAACACAAAATAACATATATGAACCTAACATTCAATTGAAAAAGAGTCCTGGTTTTCCAAAGGCGAAACATTGCCAAGGTTATTGCCAATTACATTCGCAACAAAGTCAAAAACAATGTTAACAAGTTTCGTATGATGTCAGGATTTTCCAATTACTCGTTAAACTCATTCCATTTCCATATATGGCTGAAGATGTACTCCTGCTCGTACAATGTGAAGAATTTGTCAATGTCCCAAATATTTTCCTTCACTTCGCTTATTTACTTGATACGAATAGGTCCCGCTTTCAAAGGTACACCCATCTGCAGCAATGGCACGCCCATGCTTTGATCTACGATTTAATTAAGAAACCAATCTTTAGCCACGATGTTATCTTGGTTGTCCCAACAAATTTCAAAAATTACCCATCCATAGAGAAGACACCGAAATAATATTTCCAATTGGATTCTCTCGTATTGTCTCTCTATCATCGTTTCTGTTTATCCGTCCCGAGACCACTTTATTTCATCATCAGGAATCGTTTAACCATGATAATGGCAAACGAGTGACAAAACCCATGATGAAAATCCGAGAAGAAACCAGATTTGATTGGGTTTTTCACACCACCTCTCAATCTTAAGACAGCCAGGACTACAACTATAGGCCCCATTCAATTTCTCTCTTTTTAGGAAAATTAAATTAGGAATGAATTGAAGGTAAAAATATATATGTAGAGAAGGTGATTGATTTCAAAAGAAATGATAAGGCTGTCAGGATGAAAAGTTGAAGGACATTCTGTTCCAATTGGAAAATTCAGACACCCTCCTTCTTGAAGCAATTCTTAATTATGGTGTCGTGACACAAATATAAAATGAACGCTTCCTTCGTCATCAACAGGGAAGTGCTGGGAAATGGCAGCAGCGAGTAGAAATACTCGTAGTGTTGGACTTGTAGTTTTGTGGGGACACTTAGGAAATGCGTGACCACTTGTTTGCACCTCCAAGTTGACAGAGGGTTGGATAAATACATTTTGCAACGTTGCTACTTGGATTAGTCTGTTGGTGGTAGTAAAAGTCCTTGACACTGACATGGAATAAATGATGGGTGGTGGTCGGTAAGGCAAACAATTGGAACTCACTCTAGGTCATTAAAATAGCGATGTCACCATTTGACCTAATATCCAGTCACTAAAGCTTAGTCAAATGGACTTCCGTTTGTTCTGTATTACTTTAGGGATATTCGTAAAGAAAAAAAAAAGACGTTGAGTTGGGGAGAAAGAAAGCGACATTTTTAAGTGGGACTTGAACATTTATTTATTTACATTTTCTAAGGGTAAAGGTGTAGATGCAAACAGGCTTTAAGTTTGTATAAAGAAAACCGGAACTTTTTTTATATTATAAATTTGTGTTTATGCCACTCAGAGCCGTTTCCTTTCCTTAAATGTTGATGGGATTTGGTGATTTCATTTACAGCGAATAAATAAAAGCATGAACTGCCCGGAAATGTAAGGTAATGGATGAGGTATTATGTAAACGAGTTTGTTTTTTATTACTTTTTTAAGCATATTTATATTTAATTATGGCACATAAAGCCTTTAGACAAAAGAACCAGTAAAAGATAGCATACTGTAGTGGCCAGATAAAAGTAACCACCTTCTAAAGATCTCAAAAGTACTTCAGGGAAAAGTTAACAGTAGGTACTTTTTTTTATTCAAAAAGCTGTTATGTTCCCCTCATCATTGTGATTACTCACATACACAGATTTAGGGAAATACGGTCAAGCTTAAATTGTGGGCAATATGAGCCGTCAATTAAATAGAGAGGAAAAAAGTGTAATTCACGCCTTACATAACGGCCGTTTAACTTTAAGGGCAATCGCTGAAAGAAAAGTCGTTTATTTTTATCAGGGGACGAATGTTGGGACCGGAATGAAAAAATAGAACTCAAACCAAAGAGAAGACTTACTTACTTAGTTGGCGCTACAGCTCGAGCTGAACCTGGGCCTGCTTCTCGCAACCATTTGTGTGTGCGTGTTATATTTTTGCACGAATGGAAGGGACCTACAGTTTTTTGCCGACTCCGAACGGCGAGTTGAGAAGCTTAATCGTGACAAATGATACTCTATGATGCTTGTCAGGCATTCGAAAGAGGTGGGCACTGTGAAAAACTTTTTTAGGTGTTTGCGGCGGGATTCGAACCCAAGACCGCTGGCTTAGTAGTCCGACGCACTAACCACTTGCGCTACGGTGCCCAAGTGATAAGCATTATGACCAAATGTGGTCGGAAAGTTGTACAAAACGATTCGAACATGTTCGCCTCATGAAATAATAACTGATAAGCATTGTGACCAAATGTGGTCGGAAAGTTGTACAAAACGATTCGAACATGTTCGCCTCATGAAATAATAACTGATAAAGAGAAGACTGTTTGCTCAAAAATGTTTTTATTAAGGAAAAAATAACATCGAAAGAAATAAGTCCTGAGTTTAAGGATCAAATGCAAAAATAGATAAGTTCAAAAACAGTATGAAGGAAAACCGAGGCCGAGGTAAGAACCAGATTTAACAACTAAAATTTTGAGGTTAAATTTAGCTTAACCTCGCTGGAATCGGCCGGAATATCATAAGATGGTCATCTTCGCAGAAGAGGTGAAATCTAATCTCAATCAGTCCGATGGAACTCGGCACATCCGTCGAAGATTCAAAAAAGTTCTAAAAAGTGAGTGCAATGTCTATAGGAATAAATTTCCCGCTAGGTTCATGCTCTGGGGCTGCACAAGGTTTTATGGAACTTGTAACTTAGCCTTTGTTAGCGGATCGATGAATGGAGACAGCATTTTACTATTATTAATTAACTATCTTTCAGGATGACTCTGCGCTATATTATCGGGCCCGGAAGGTTAGTTTTATTATTTTTTATAATATTTAACATTTAATTTATCAAAAACAAAAGTTTGGCGTTGATCTCAATTTTTTTTTAACAAATTGAAAGAAGTATAATCAAATATATAAAGTCGGCCTCAGAACTCTTGATACGGAAGGAATCATCTATGACCTTAACGCAATTGAAAGTTTCTGGGCAATTCTTAAAGAGAAAATTGAACACCGTACTTCGAGAAGTAGCGTAGAATTTAAATTTGCAATAATGGAGCCTGGAGAAATGATATAATCCTAGATTATACCCGTAAGTGAATAAAATCCATGCCTTGTAGAAGTAAGGCCGTTATCAAGGCTACATTGGGCATCTTATTCTATTATTTTTTAGCCATGCATTACATCACTTTTATTTAAAACAAAAACTTCTACCGTTGTTTTCCCTGTTTGTTAAATTTCATGATTTGCATTCCAATTATTTCACAGTGATTTTCGAGATTTATGAAATTCCCTTTATATTTTAAAATACATAAATTACCTGTAAGAACTGTTTAATATCATCGGCCGAAGTTCTGGATCTTTTTCTTCTTCTTCCTCATTTTCGTTTCTATGAATTCATAATATAATACAATACATAAAATAAAACAAATGATCGCCCTTCTTTAATTTGTATTAAAACATTTTTAATTAGATTTTAGCCAAATTTAAATATATCATTCATCCATTCACAGTATCCGAGAAACATGTACAATTAATTATCTTCTAAACATCATCAGTATAATAATTTTTTAAGAACAATTTGTTAGATGTTAATACATACACAAGTGAAATAGTTAACGTAACTTAAAGAAACCTACTTGAAATGATTATTGCATTTGACATCCCTGTACTTGCTGATTTGTTCGTACATAATATGTACCTACTCCATTGCTTTGTTTCTTCCTATTTGCTGCTAACGTAAATATATAAATTGAGCAAATTTCAATAAATAAAACGAGTACTTATAGAGTCCTTATCTTTATTTTCAAAAATTAATAACACCTGCCACTCCATATAGACACCATTACAAATTTCTGTCAGTGAATGTGTTAAATGACAGCAGCTGGTGCGTATATGTACGTAACATAATAATTTACATCGATTTTATTCTTATTACAATGTTGGTGCTTTATTGCTGGTGTAGGAGTATATGCGTGCTTTATATTTTGATTTATACCTCAGATTGTGCGCTACTCTCAACAGCGACCAGGTGTGCAAAATTAATATTTCTGTGGCTTCAGGACACAGTAAGATGTGCATTTTGTTGATGGTCGTGATCGTGACAATAGACAACAACTAGAGATAACAAACAACATTAAGACTATACACAAGGACTCGCATGGCACACACAATTTAATATACACAAAGAAGACGCACACACCATTTCTTCGGTTTTCTAGCTTTACGTTGGATGAGTTCGTGAGATCTAGAAACATGAATAAAGTTCACCGTAATATATTCTATTTTCACCTTTGTTGAATATTTATGTCGTTTAATGAATTGGCTTTTCCTTTAAAGTAAATAGAAATATGCTGACTTTTAGATAGAGTATTAGGTACCTACATTTAATCATAAATCAAATTTAAAGTTTTCTCTGTAAAAAGAACAGGTCTGCAATTACTCACCTTCGGTGAGGTTTTCTTGCAACGATATGTGACAGGAATGGGATATTTGTGATTAATAATTTAAGATAATGTAGGTAATAAATAAATTACCCATAATTTAAAAATCATCGTTAACTCCCATCTCAATAAATTTAGCCATCTAATTAATCTGAAGCAATTAATTAAGATCTCAGCTAACATATTGAAGAGGCATCGCAAAAACTTTGGTTTACAAATGACACCATCCCTGCCAAATAAACATCAATTAGAAACCGTTCTTACTCCCACAATCCCAACTACGAAAAAAATCTATCTTGGGGATTACAGAAGCCTAATCCAAAACAAAATTAGTTCTTCTTCGATCCCAATGCTGTACGTGCGGATTGACAACCAGTTGCGTGTGCTTCTTTCAGAAGGTCACCTTTTTAACTTAATACACAGGTGGACACGCGTCACAGTATTATCCCATTGACGTTCTAATATTGTCCTTGGGATCCTTTTCCAAACACCAGAATAATCCCAATTTCATCTTCCCCAAGTGGGCACACATCCACTTCAACTGGCGCAATAAATATTTATCCTAAGGACTAGTTGAAGTGAAACACTATTTCCTACCCTGCCGACAAACTTAAAGAAGAAATACAATATAGCTTTAAAGTGAAAACAAAAACAAATCCTTTCACTTCTTCAATGAAATTAAGAGTGTTTGCATTTTCATTGAGGATAGAATTCTACATTTGGTTATAGGATTAGCTAAGCACTCTGATGGGGAACATAGTTGAAACTTTTTCGCACCATTGATTTGCCTGTATACGATTTGTCTCTGGGGAAAGTTTATTTGTGCAAATTTTTTGATATTAGTTTATAGGATATTAGGCGTGTTTTTTTGAAACGCAGCTAGCCAGTCGTTCATTAAAACGATTCCCAGCCAGCCGAACCCAGCTGACTTACCTCCAAGTTGGTGTGTATGATTTCGGTCATATGTGTGTGATTTCGATCAGCTGTTAAGTGTGAACTGTCAAAGTATTCGGCATTCAACCAAATCGATTTTTTGTTATTCGTTGTGAAAACAATTAATTTCGGTAATTTATTCAATGGATAATTTACATAAAGTGATATGAAATCATAATATAGTGGATTATTTCTGTGAAACATCATTTAGTAATTGAAATTATATAATTTTCGTACACGGCAGTCTGTCAAATGTTCTACAAATCGCTTTAAGCGCCACCTTGCCATGAGATATCGCAACATTCCTAGCCAGCTGCTTTTGGCTGCGGATAAAATCAAGAGTTGTAGCCAGCTGGTTGTTGTATTTGTTTTACGTGTGAAATTTGACTTTGCTAGCAACTACTGGCTAGCTACGTTTCAAAAAAACACGGCTATTGTATCTTTGTGAATTCCTTTTGAACGAAACAAAAACTTTGATGCAGTTTTTCCACAAACCATTGATGTCGTTTTACTTTTGTTTAGCACAATATGTATTCGGTGCTGAATTTATGCAAAAAATACAAATACGGGACTTGGGTGTGAAATATCTTATATGTACGTGTTTAATTTTATGTAGTATTCCTGCGGCTGGGTAGGGTACGGACATCGTAAACACTGTATTGTGAATTAAATCATGTAAAATGTCCATGATAATAGTTCTTAAGATACCTGTTTTTTGGCCAGGAATATGGATTAACACGCAAAAGTTTATAATATAGAGACCCAGTAAAGCAAGTAAAATAGAGCTCTTAGCTAACTCTACGCATCTTATTATGTTTATGTCATCATCTACTACGCTACAAAATTAAAAAAAACTTGTTAAAGTGGATAGGTATCCATGCCATTGGTCATTCGCTAAAAGTTGTCAAATAACGAAGACTTATTCATAAAAAAATTATATTGTAAAGGGTGATTTTTTAAGAGGTTGAGAACTTTTTTTAAAAAAAAAACACAAAAAATTCAAAAAAATGAATGAAATATTTATTTGAATCGATAGTTTGAACCTTGCAATTTAATGTTTAAAGATAATTTCATGCAAATGTTGACCGCGGCTGCGTCTCAGGTAGCCCATCCGCTGAGTCCAATTTTGGCATACTCTTTCACACATATCGGCCGGTATCTCACGAATGAATGCATGGATGCTGGCTTCCAGTGCGTCAATCGAAGCGGGCTTGTCCCTATAGACATTAGCCTTGACATACCCCCACAAAAAATAATCTAATGGTGTCAAATCGCACGATCTAGGCGGCCAATTGACCGGCCCGAAACGTGAAATTAACTGTTCACCAAACTCGCCTCGCAATTGCGCCATTGTTTCGCGTGCTGTGTGGCATGTGGCACCGTCTTGTTGAAACCACATATCATGCAAGTCAAGAACTTCCATTTCGGGCAAAAAAAAGTTTGTTATCATCGCTCGGTAGCGTTCACCATTGACAGTAACGCTGCGATTCGCATCATCTTTGAAGAAATATGGCCCAATAATGCCGCCGGCCCATAAACCGCACCAAACAGTGGCTTTTTCGGGATGCATTGGTAGCTGTTGCAATGCTTCTGGCTGATCTTCACTCCAAATGCGGCAATTTTGCTTATTTACGTACCCATTCAACCAAAAATGAGCCTCATCGCTGAACACAATTTTTCGATAAAAAAGCGGATCCTCGGATTTCGAACCGAGCACGAATTTTGATAGAAAAATTCAATAATTTGCAAGCGTTGTTCATTTGTAAGACGATCCATGGTTAAATTGCAAACCAAACTAAAGCTGTTTGACAGTGACACAAGGTACTAAACACACGTCAGCTGTCAAAACCAGTGTTGCCAAAACCAAACCAGCTAAAAAATCACCCTTTATAAGTAGAGTGCAAAAAGTAGAAGAGAAAGTTTAAAGCAAAATACACATCAACACTTTGATTGCCTAAAAAAATCGAGTAATTCCCTCAAATTCTTAATCAATCATCGACCAGTAAAAATATCCAAATAAATTTGAAATATTTAAATTTGAATTTAAATTCAAATTTTTAATCCAAATTCAAAACTGCACTACAACCCTGCGTGGAAAAACAAATGTTAAACTCACCACACCTATTAAACACAGGAAACTGCCTTATCACATATCGGTAACGTAGTTCATAATCGCAACTGACTCTGATCTGACAGTTCACCACTGACAAAGAAATGCCGCCAAAAACAGAAAGTTTTCATGCAAAAATACATTTTGCATTCCATGTGATTGTTTTTGTTCATCTTCTCGTTTATTTTTTAATTAAAAAATCATGTCAAAAATAAAAACTGAAAAAGTAACGAGCACACAAAGTGAAAATGCCAGCGATGAATCTGGTGGCGTGAGTAATATTAACGTCGACCGTAGAATGCAAGGTAACTGAAAAAAAATTAAATTTTATAGGATGAAACAGCCAGCGTTAGTACGAGTACATCCAGAAGTAAATCACCCTCAGCGCGTCGGGCAATACGAGGACGGAGAAAGAAGTCATCCAAAGCGCCGAAGCCACCGTACAAGTATATGTAAGTTGTTTGTGAGACTCGTTACGTGGCTTATAATTGACCGTGAATTGTAGTTGTAGTTTAAAGGAAGACCATGGGCAGGCGATTTTCGGAGTACGATTTAATCACTGTTTGGCTAAGGATCAGCCAATGGTGTTTGCTACTGTTGGCACTACTCGTGTGACGGTGTATGAGTGTCCCAGTGAGGGTGGAATCAAACTTGTGCAGTGTTATTCGGATCCTGATGTAAGTGCTAGCAGTCAATAAAATATAAAAAATCCTATATATTATTTCTCTTGTAGGTAGATGAAAACTTCTACACCTGTGCATGGTCCTATGACTCTCGAAATGGGGAGCCACTTCTAGCAGCAGCTGGTTACCGTGGTGTCATTCGAATCTTGAACACAAAGACTCATGAGTGTGTGAAGCACTACATTGGCCATGGCCACGCAATCAATGAACTGAAATTCCACCCAAAAACTCCATACTTGCTTCTCTCGGGCAGTAAAGATCACTCCCTTCGCCTGTGGAACATCCAATCGGACGTATGCATTGCTATTTTCGGTGGCGTTGAAGGTCACCGTGATGAAGTTCTCAGTGTAGACTTTGATCTCCGAGGAAATCGTATCATGTCCAGTGGAATGGACCATTCGTTGAAGCTTTGGCGGATCGACAAGCCAGAATTCAAGGAAGCTATAGAGAAAAGTCGCACATTCAACCCCAACAAATCGGTGCTGCCTTTCCCGACAGTTAAAGAGCATTTTCCTGACTTCAGCACTCGGGACATTCACCGTAACTACGTAGACTGCGTACAGTGGTTTGGGGATTTTGTGCTCTCCAAATCCTGTGAGAATTCGATTGTTTGCTGGAAGCCAGGACGAATTAATCAGCCAGAAACACAGCTGAAGGTGTCGGACTCGACGAGCACAATAATTCACAACTTTGACTATGCCGAGTGCGAGATATGGTTCGTGAGGTTTGACTTCAATTTTTGGCACAAGGTGATTGCGTTGGGCAATCAGCATGGAAAAACGTTCGTCTGGGAACTGGACGCATCCGACCCCACCCAGACCAAAGGCACCATTTTGAACAACATCAAGTGCAATACAGCCATCAGACAGACGTCCTTCTCAAGAGATGCCAGTGTACTTGTCTGCGTGTGTGATGATGGAACCGTATGGCGATGGGATCGAAGGGTTTAATATTGCATGGAACATTTTATTTTAATAAAAATAGATTAAATTAGTTAGTAAAATTGATTTTTTTTTATTTCGACCCGGAAAGGACCCGGTTCTCTTTGAATTGCAGCGCATTCTAAGTTAGATTCGATATCCTCTATTTTGAATTGCTTAGTTGCTTAGTACATTAACTAGAAACATAAATAACAGCAAAGCGGTCGTCTGTTGCTGAAGTATGGAATTACAAAAAATGGCAGCTTATGCAATGATTGTACACGACGTCTGATCCTACACCACTTCATAAAAGCAAAATAAGTTTCGAAGTGTAGGCAAAAATATGCCTATTTTAATGCCTACCTTCTACAAGTTGTGATCAGTTAAATGTGACTAGAATCCAATGATTTAAGCGTGAGACACAGCTCAAAACTGAAATTAACCGCCCTGTTCTGTATTCCACTTTAAGTGAATTCAACCACCAAACGTGGAATTAGGTGCTCTGTATTCCGAACGAAATTATGAACTGTGGATTGAATGTTCGAAGGTGAATATTTTGCTGTTTTGCATTCCACTCGAAATCCTGTATTCCGAAAATCCTTTGTTTTTAGTAAATAGAATTCACTTGAGTTTCTCTACGTGAATTGAATTCACATGCCGTTATAAAGTGAATTCATTAATTAATTTGATGATCAGAATCATTTTTAAAAATGTGGGTAATGAAATAAGACTTTCCATTAGTGTATTAAAATTATTATTCTGTTTAATAGGGAAAAACACAAAAATTAGAGTAAATAGAGTATTCTCTTGAATTAAATGGACGAAAATCAAGATTTTGCAAAGGATTTTTTAAAGGGGACAAAGCGTATAGTATTTTTTTTAATAATTTGTGATAAGTTGTACTGCATTATAAAGCAACAAACATAATATTAATCAAAAAATTAATTCGAAATAAATTTACCGTATAAAACCATTACCCATAAACTTAATATCCGCTAAAGAAAAGTAACGGTTTTTTCACATTTTCTTGAAATTCTGGAAGTGACCTCTGTTGGTACCAATGCAGCAACCATTGACATATAACTACCCTATTCATTTCTCTAAAAACAAGCACGTCAAACACAGATAAGCCTCCCGCCCCCAAATATCCTTTAAACGCCATTCCTTCCCAGTCCATGTTTTATTGAAACATATTGGACAATTAGTTGTTTGTCAAATCAAGAGGACTCATTTATACCCATAAAAAAGGAAACCCACAGCTTTTTATCTTGGTCATAGTTCATACAGGCTCGTTGTATATTGGATTTCAACATTCTGACAATGACCTTTTTTCTATGCGGACCAGGAAGTTCTCAAGTCTCCATTGTGTGGAGAGAAAAGATGTTTACTGTTGACAGTTGACAGAAATACTTGAAACACTACCATATTCAAGTTATGTGCTTACATATACATACATACAGACATGTATATAGTATATAAAAATAAATATTTGAAATAAATAAATACATTTCACATCCAAAAGAAAATAGAACACATGCACATTCAAGTTGACAGATGAAGTATGATTTTGTAGACTTCAAACGACTTGACAGATATAAAGTAGAGAAATGTTTCTATTTACACATGACAGCGAAGTAGAGTTAGGGAAGGCGAAAAATAGAACAAATAGATAGACATAGAATGCTAAACTGATATATTATACAAGTATATATACATAGTATGTATAAAAAAAACAGACTTCACTACCGTTAACAATGTTTACAATAAAATGAAAAATAAATCTCAACTCCACTCATGGTGTGGACAACATTTGTTGTTTTTTTCTTTACTTTGCTAGTAAAATGTCAAACAAAACAGCAAAACATTTTGAGTTAAGAAAGTAAAAACACTCTAAAATGGCTTATTGGTTATTATATTATTATATACACACAAAAAGTTTGGACAGGTTAGGGTTGAAACGAGAAGAAACGAGCATAGACAAGTAGTGTATTGGGTTGTGTCTGCTTTGTGTCAACACAATGCTTTGGGTTAATAAAATAAAACAACACAAAAAATCGATAAGTGAACTCAAATTTAAGATCAAAAATTCTTGTGGTAAATTAAAAGTTTCAGTACGTTTTGTCGCTCGTCATTGATCTCGCCCAGACTGGAGTTCGCAGTCGTCTCTGTCTCTGGATTGTTGCTTTGTTACTATTACTACTACTGTCACTACTGATTGCTGATGATGATGTTGTTGTTGAAGTAGACGGAAGCGGTGTTGCTATTGTTGCGGGTATTGTGACATTTGCCTCACTGTCATTTGAGGTGCTTTCCTCAATTTGTGCCAATGGCGGACCGGTTGGACCACTATGAGTCTGTGGCGCTAGTGATACACCTTTCGTGCGACCCTCTATAGTCGTCTGATTACAATTCGCCATATTCTGTTGCTGTTGAAGTTGATTATCATCACTTAAACTACTACTTAGGTTAACATTGCTATTATTATCGTTACTACAGTTGGTATTTGTTGGAGTGCTTGCGACGAAGCGATTTTTCTGCGCCGCTGTACTATCTGGACTGCAGCAGTAATAGTAAGTTAAGTTTTACATTGTATTTTTTATTTTGCAACCATACCCAGAGAGAGACGTACCCAAAATAGGAGTTTGATAAATAATTTTAAATATTTATTTTTCAAAATGTTTGCGACAGCAGGGAAAAAAAGAGAAAACAAAATCATTGAAAATATAAAATAGAATTTTCTTTTAGTTATCTTTTTAATTCTAAACCTAAATCTATATATTATATATAATCTATTGTAACATGTAACAACCCTGTCAATAAAACCGCAAACCACATAAAGGTGCGGCTAATAATTGTATTGGAAAAGTTTTCCGGATGTTAAGGTTTTATTTTCGTTTCAGCTGGAGAAACTCTCCGCTCTGTACAATAAACATAGTTCTGCTGCATCTGTTCTAAATTAAAGTTTCTATTTTTATGGGGGGAGAAAAACTATAAACATGATTGCATTGGCGAGTTATCGTTGAGCAGAGTTTTGTTGTTCTTTTGTGAAAGAATTGTTCAGAGAGCTGATGGAAAGTAAGTGAGTTCGATGGTGTATTTTATGATATGAGTTATGTAGAAAAATGTAATAAAATAAGACTTTAGAAATAGATTTAAAAAAGTAAAGTGTAATTAATGAGAAAGAGAAGTTATGACACATTTCTACAAGAATTCGCAGATAAATTTTGAAATTTTATAAAATACATAACTACAGAATTTTGAGGTTATAAAGTGGGTCAATTTTGTTGACCCAGAGATACAATAAAGAGAGAGAGAGAGAGAGAGAAAGAGGAAGAGCCGGTATTGTTAATACAAGTATAAAAGTAAGTTTAAGAAAAATTAAAATCTCCAATTGTTACACAGTAACCATCTATAATTAAATTTATTTTACTGCTCATGCTATAGACGACGGCCATCAATCAATATCAGACAAATGCATACGATTACACATGCCTTGAGTTTGAGTGTTTTTGAGAAAGAAAACTCAATTTAGATAGAGAGTATGTATAGGAAAATAAATTTGGCATCAACATCATTTCCTAAATCTAGAGAGGTACTCTTTTAAAAAAAGTTGTAATACAGGACACGCTAGATCCTGTACTGAGTACTGGTGGGATACTAACTGTACCTTGTTGAACCGACAAATATGTTATATCAGCAAATACAGAGCCTACGAAAAGAATGGATACATTTAGCATTTATGCCACTTCATTGATTTTAGCTTGTGATAAACCTGTTTGGTATCTTTTTTGGATCAAGTGGGGCAACGTTGTCAAATAATAAACAATTTAAAAAAGTGGGGTAACATCCTCTCAGACAGTGGAAAATTAGTAAAAAAGTAACCAAACACGCTGAAACACTTTTGGGTAAAACCTGTTAATTTGTTTTTGTTTTCCACTAACAATGAAGATTATTACATTTCACAAGATGGTTTGACTTCACACTGCTCAACTTCACACAAGGAAAAGTTGATGTAAGAATTCGTGAGGCTCTCAGTTGAAAGAATTTTTTTGACACTCTCATTTGGCTCTCTCTTTTACGAATCCCACGAATCTTTTTGGTTACCAAACAGGAAAATCGTAAGAAGACTACGAATTTTTACGAATTACAAAGTTACCAAACAGACCCAATGTTACTTAATATACTCTGTTCCGATAGAATTGTCAGTACAGGCCTTATGGGGGAACTTTTTTTTAGCCACTGATGCCTGTACTACATGTTTTCATGGCACTCAATTCGAAAAATTGCCATTGAAATAAAGATCAAACCACAGGTTTTGTTTTTATAATTTTCTTCAAATCCGCATACACCCCATCATGACCAGCCTGCTACACAGTCGGTAGCAGTATGGTCATGTGGTGGCTGCCATCAATCATCACTGTGTGTATGGAAAATATGAACATCAAAATAGTGTAACTATTATTTAGTCAAAGCAAATCTTAACAGCTTTTTCTGTGGTTTTTGTCAAAAGACTTTGGGATTTTGTGCTTTGGGAACCAATAAATGAATTTCAGTATGTTGGGGTTTGCCGCTTGATTTTTGTTTTTTTTTTCCAGTTTCTTGCTTTCACGTGGAAACCGCTAAACTGCGGTATTTTTTTTTCGCTTATTGTGCTTTATATTGAAGGTCTATTTGCGCGAGATGAATGTTGGGTACAGAAACGGATAGTGAGCATTTTTTGGTTGTTAGCTTATATCTCGTAAACTAATCGTGATCTCTCACATAACATTGATAGATCATACTCGATAAAATGTCCTCTATAACATATTAAAATTTCTTATAAATCGAGGTGGTGTCCACTTTGTAAATAATTATCTTTATTTTGTTCAACAAATTGTGTTGTTTTTAATACAGCAGATGGTAACCCTATGGGTACCGACCTCCGATTTGCTGCGATTTGTCATGCATACTACGGTAACGGTTACCCAGCAAGAGCTTAAAAGCGGGACAGATTTATGCCAGCCATTGCAAGCAGACTGAGAGGCAACGCCCTATCTTCCCTGGATTGACAATTCTATTGGAACAGAGTATAATACGGATTACGGAATATGAGTTAAGGTTATGCAATTCTTTGTAAATATCTAGTTGCAATCCACGCTATCTGTAGAAAAATTTCCTTTTTATCATAGCTGTGAAATATTTTGAATAACTACATATAAACATATGGCTGTTTGTACAGGTGACTAATATTTTCTAGTGATAATTTGAAATAGAATAAATATTTATCTATTTTTAACCAATAAATAATAGATCAGATTAAGCACTATCTAAGATTTCGTTTATGCCAATTTCATCTACTGACTAATATGAATGTGACTTTCATTTCATTGCGAATTCTTGTATCAAAAAATTAATAAATATTTACGTCAGCATAAACAAAATTATGAATACCAATGATGATGATGAGAAAAAGAATAATTATATTGCAACTACGATAGCCTTTTATTACTTTTAGTTCAAAGATACTCATCTATGTAATGCGATCAAAAAAAGTATGGTTTGAATTTAAATAAAATTCAATTAACGACATGAAATTAATGAAACATCGAATTGTCTAAAAAAAAGGGTATGGGAACACCCGATAGCTAAATTTTTATATAAAGGCCAGCTCTGCGCGCTCTCTCATATTCCATGGATGATAAATTGATAATATTAAAAATGAGATTCGCACAGATGGCAAGACGTTTCAAAGAATATTATTTATAAGATAAAAGAAGAATTTTTTTCTATGAAAAATTTAAATCAAGTTTCTAAACCAAATTACTCTACGCATTGGCCAACAAAAACTACACTTACTCTTTATTTTCGACGGAATTTTGCCCCGATATTGGTTTTTCACGAGTTATTAAAATGGAGGGGCTTCTGTAATATATTTTCGAATAATTTTGAAAAAAATAAGATATATCAATTTTTTGTTCGATACCAAAGCCAAAACATAAAGAGAAAGGTGAACAAAATGTTAAAAACAAGATCATTGTGAGATAAAAAATTATGAGAAAGTTCTTACGATTTAATGATGTGAGGTATAAGAAAATGAAGAATAGACAATAGATAGTTTAGGATAAGAACAGAACATTGAATGGAAGAAAATAATAAACATTAAATTAATTATTCCTAATATCTCACCACTCCGATAGGATTTACTTTCTAAACATTATTGGTTTAAAGACGAATTGAATTTAGTAATACCTCATAGTCAAATATTTATGAAAAAAGAAACCCTTAACCTTATTGATTTTTTTTTGATAATACCTCACCTAACATAAAACATTGAACAAAATTACATAAGCCCATGCTTGGTGCAAGCGATACTTACTTTGTTTCATCTATGAATACTGCTTCGAGGACACGCGCGGCGTAGTGTAGATTTTTCTGTAGCACTTCGGCTGAGATTTCCCCAGCCTGAAGTAGGCGCAGGAGACAACGTAGTCTGGAATAAAAAAAAAGTCATGTTTAAATTAATGCAGTCAAAGAGAAGTTGGTGGAGTTGAAGTTAAGTTGCAACAAAATAAAAAGACTGCACGAAGTAGATTTTAACAACAATAAGATTATCACGCACTTTTAGAAAGTTCGCTGACGCATAGCTTCAACGAAAAGCCTCAACATAGAGGTGGAGAAATATCGATAGTTCTCTATAGCTGGCTTTTGGCTATCGACAGTTTTTCCTCTTAAGGGTTATATAAAGAAAGTTAAATGCACCATATTAGGTAAGCTTTTCGCACCGAAAGAGATAAGATCCTAAGCATTAATTCTCCAATTTCTGAGTTGCCGACTTATAAAACGGGGAATCCCCTTTATGAGTTGAAACCCATTTAACAGTTGGCTTATGATCGGGTTCCTCTGTGAAATTTTATATAAACTCTGTTCGCTAGGTATCGACCAGTTTAAGAAATTTTTGAAATTCTATATTTAAATGGCTATCGAAAACAATCAATAGTGGTCAAAAAGTATCGATTGTTTTCGATAGTGCAATCGATAGTTCTCCACCTCTACCTGAACACTCAAAAGTACCTACTCTAATAGAAAACGAATACACAATTTCCATTCGAGCCAAATACTGGTGTGCCACAGGGCTCTTCTACACATTTGTTTCTCTCATTAAAAATAACAGTATGTAAGTTTAAAAGACTAATGGTTGTAGTTATAAATGTAGAATAATAAAAAAAATAAAACACAAAAAAATATCTAATATACAGCTACGAGCAACTAATTAGAAACGATTCACCACGCTTGAATACATCGTTTTAAAACGACAGGGATCTCGTTCCCGTTTCCTTTTCAATGATTGTCTTCTCATTTCTCTGTTTTTTAGTTTGATTGTTCGGACGTTTGATCCATGTAGTTATTGTTAGAGTTTAATTTATTATTTAATTTATTGAGAATATTGAAACTAGATATGGCGAATTTTTACAGAGCAACTAATTTGAAATAAAACAATTTGAGTTATTATCTTAGAAAATTAGTCGCGCTTTCTATTTTTTATTTGTTATTTTTTTTTTTTTGATAAGAAACGGTTAGTTATCATTTATTCGGGGGATAACAGTTTGATGTGCATCATAAGCAGCGGTATATTTTGGTAAAACCAGCTAGTAGCACACCAGCCGATCGGGCTGGATTAGGTATCAAAAATTTTCGAGAGGATATTACTAAGGCGTCTCCAACCGGTTATAGAAGAAAATAATCTAATCCCTGACCACCAGTTTGGGTTCAGAAGTAAGCATTCGACAATTGACCAGGTGCATAGAATTACTAACGTAATCGAAAAAGCACTAGAAGAAAAAAAGATATGCTCAGCCGTATTTCTTGACGTCTCGCAAGCCTTTGATAAGGTGTGGCACGATGGCTTGAAATGCAAATTACGACAAGTACTCCCCGTGTACCTATACGAGATTTTGGATTCATATCTCGGAAATAGACTCTTCCGTGTTAGAAATGGAAACGAATACTCAGAGCTCAAAAAAATTTCGGCCGGCGTACCGCAAGGAAGCGTTCTGGGGCCGCTTCTTTATCTGTTATATACTCGTGATATACCGAAAGAAGATGGCACTATGCTTGCTACGTTTGCCGACGACACCGCTATCCTAGCAGTAGGTAAAACAATCGAGGAAACGACTGCCAAACTGCAAAACGCATTGAATAAAGTAAATGAATGGACGAGGGACTGGCGGATCGCCCTTAACGGAACTAAATCTGTTCACGTGAATTTCACTTATAGAAAAATTAATGACTTGCCAATTTTTATAAATTTGGCCCGAATTCCTATTGCAAATGAAGCCAAATACCTGGGAATGACATTTGACGCGAAGCTGAAGTGGAATTCGCACGTGAAAATGAAACGTAAAGAATTAGAAATCAAATATAGAGAAATGTACTGACTGATCGGGAAACATTCCCACCTCAGTACCGAGAACAAACTGCTTTTATACAAGCAAGTGCTAAAGCCGGTGTGGTCCTACGGTATACAACTTTGGGGTTGTACCAAGAAAACAAATGCCAATATTTTGCAGACCTTTCAAAATAAAGTGCTTAGAGAAATTGTCCAAGCACCGTGGTATGCTAGAAACGACGATATCCACAGGGATCTCGGAATTCCGACAATCGAAGCTGAAACTAGAAGCTTCGCGCGAAAACATAGAAACCGACTAATCGGACATGTTAATAATACAGTCCTACTTATTTTGGATGAGAGCAATTTATTGCGCCGACTACAAAGGATAAAACCTTTCGACTTGGCGAGATAAGGATTAACCGCATCTAAATTGCGGAATATGCAGGATCTTTCATTGGAAAGTAACCTGCCAAACGTTTATATTTCGTGATAGAAAAATTGCTTGATAAGTAGTATAACTTAGTTGCAGTATCTAACAAATTTATATCGAAGGGAGGTGTTTTTGGTCAGTAAGAATCTGACACTACTATGAGCACGCGCTTGCTATTCTCATAGTGTCTATGGAAGATTTTCACCTACCCTCGGGAAAAAAAAAAAAAATTAAATGTCCCCAAAAAGGAAACTTTTGATGAAATAAAACATTTTAAACATTTCGCCGCCATATTGCCCTTGTGAGGACCTGTCCGAAATGACAAAAAGATGGTGAGGTTATCGAGAATGAACCAAAAAAAAGTGCAGGGGTTATTCTACGGGAAATTTTGAATGAAATTGATCTACAAATATCTGTTGTCGACTGTCAGAAGACGTTTACCCGAAGCTGGACTTCATGGTCGAGTTCCACGGAAGGGGCCACTAAGATCACTAAGATTCAATAAAAAACGGTTTGTATTCGCTCGGTTGCACTTATCTTGAACAACAGCAGAGTGCAAATTCATCGTATGGAGTGATGAGGTGACACTCAAAAATATCGGTTCTGATGGAAGACGATTCGTTCCTCGGCTAAAAAGAAGCGAATTCGATTTGAAAAACTCTTCACCTCTTGCCAAACAAAGTAACGTAGAGGTGATCAATCATGGATTAGGCATCGTCAAGTGTTGATCTTAATCCCATTCAATATTTATGGGGAGATGTTCAGTGTAGCTTAAGCCAGCAAAAAATCTCAAATATGGATCATCTTTCTGAAAATCTAAAACCTTCATGTATCGCTATATCTATGGAGCTCTTAACATCACTACAACGTTATTGTAAAGCCGTTATGTAGCAGAAAATATTAATACAATTTTAATAAAAAAAAAACTATGTAAAAAATTAATATTGTACCTTGCACAAGCTCCTAACGTGACAAATATTGTTGTTCTCTTTAATGTTTCTAATTATGTGCTCCACTAGAATTTTCATCATTTTCATATTCTATGCCAAAATGTATCCAAATAACGGAAATTTCTAAAATTTGTGAATGTATTAGCTCCTAATATTAGTATTAATTTACGATAACGAAAAATGATTGTTGATTGCATTCATTTTTTTGAAGTCTCAAATTGAAGTCAATGAATGCAATCAAAAAATTGAATTCATTAAAGAATGCATTTCAAAATGATTGCATTCTTTTACAACTCTGTACCTATACATGAATTAAAAAATGTTATTCAGGTGAAAAACCAATAATATGGATCTTTCATAATCGTATCTAATTAGATGCCCATAGCTGCATGTACATACCTATCTACACATTTCATTGCAGACCATGACACTTGAGAGAGAGAGAAAATTGGTTCGGCTCGATACCAGGTTAGTATAGCCTGTAGCAAGTGATGATTATGGGTCGCATTAGGTACCTAAATCGTGAATTATCGCGGTCGAATTTCACAAATTCTTGATTCAATTTAAACATTTCAAAATAATGATATCGCTGTTTATTATGACAACGCATTTCTTCTTTTTCAGACTCATCATAGAAGTTGACAGTCAATTGGCAATTTGGCATACGAAACTTGAGTGGATCAATAAATTAATAAAATCTTGATTACTTGCGTTCAATATCCCTCTACTCAACTACTAAAGGAACACAATTTGTAGCCAGCCCAAACAAAAAAAAAAAAAAAAATATCCACGTCACTCGTGACGTGTTAATTCAACGGTCAACTGAAATTCAATCTCGTAAAATAAACTAAATTAGAGAGCGGAGAGAAATTTCATCCACAACTTTTTCATTGTCTGACTTAAGAGCTTGTCTCCCCTTACTCTGTCGATTTTTCCAATCAATCTCAAGCTAAAGAAGGAAAAA
Source organism: Brachyopa scutellaris (assembly GCA_949775065.1). Taxonomy (NCBI): domain Eukaryota; kingdom Metazoa; phylum Arthropoda; class Insecta; order Diptera; family Syrphidae; genus Brachyopa; species Brachyopa scutellaris. Next base: position 192,484,409 of record OX459112.1, read on the forward strand.
AGAAAATAAAACAAGTATCGAATGTCAGACTTGTTCAAAGCGAACAATATAGTATATTGAACGAGTCTGAAATGAAGATATCTTAGATACATTCAATAAATTACATCGCATCGATTAGGATTCCCTCTGAAGTTGAGTTACAGGACAGCAGCAACCAGATGTTGTTGAAAGCTTAAAAATCGACATAGATTGAGACAGATGTCTGATTTGATAATAATTTACATACATATGTGCGAGTACATTGCCACACTTCTCAATTTGCATGGATATATACATACATACTCGTATAACAAAGTCCAAGTAAATCGGATTAAGTAGTATCTACTGTCCCGTAACTGGCACTCTGCTGATGTTGATGTTGAGTTTTATATTCAAAGTTGCAAAATTGTATTTAAAGAACTTTCATAACTGGCACGCGGTGATTGTAAGCTAATGTTGGATGTAAAAATTTCAATGAAGCATCCTCGCAACATCTGTTGATGCAGCATGAGATACCCATTGAATTCCAATTTTTGTGTTTAAATACTTTTCAACTTTTAAACTTTTTTTTTAAACCGTTATAGTCGCGCTATTGTTTATATTATACATACCCCCCTGTTCTGCATTCCACTTTTAGTGAATTCAACCACCAAAAGTGGAATTGGGTGTTCTGCATTCCGAACGAAACTATGAATTGTGGATTGTATGTTCGAAAGTGAATATTTTGGTGTTCTGCATTCCACTCAAGATGACAGCTGTAAATTCGTGTTCTGCATTCCGAAAATCCTGTGATTTTAGTGAATTGAATTCACTTGAGATTCTTGACGTGAATTGAATTCACATGCCGTTGTAAAGTGAATTAACTAATTAATTTGTTGATCAGAATCATTTTGAAAAATATGAGTAGAATAATAAGACTTTCCATTAGTGTATTAAAATAATTCCTTTGTTTAATATAGTACAACACAAAAATTAGAGGCAAGAGAGTATTCTCTTGAATTAAATGAAAGAAAATCAAGATTTTCCAAGATCAAGATTTCTCTGACTCCACTTCTTGCAGGATATCAACAAATATTTTCTTATCATTAAATAAATTATTTTTCTTTAGTTGTCTAACTTCTGCTTACAATGCTTCGGGAAGATCCAAAATGATACGATTTATCTCGGAAAATCTTCCTGCGAACTCTCTCCATTCGGTTTTCTTCGCGGTTTTCACTAATCATTTTGTTTTCCATTTTTTTAATACAATATATTTTTTCTTAAATGTTTATTTCACTTGCACAAAGCAAAAACCAAGAACTGAAAATCTCCAATGATTTTGAAATGATTTGACAGCAGTGTTTGACATTTCAAACAAATAAATTCGAAGTGGATTCCAAAAATTCGAAATCACTCGGAATGCAGAACACTGAATTCCATTCCGAGTGAATTTCAATTTCGGTTTCAATCCACTTTCACTCGAAATGCAGAACAGGGGGGATATACATATTTTCTTTCGGATGTTATTAGTAAGTATTAGTAGACTTCATAAAAAAAAAACAATTTCTTACCTCACTGCAGCCTTATCGCAGGCATCCGGAGTATCGACGGCAGGTAAATTTTCCGTTGCCAAATCGGCCGTTTCGACGCCATTGTCACTACCGCCCGTTGGTGACAAAATACCGCCGCCTCGCATTGTCGGTGACATATTGCCGCTGGTCGCTATGGTAGTGGTATTCGGCGATTGTTGTTGCAGTGTTTGCATTCTTGAGTATTGCTGCAGGTGGAGTAAGGATTGCTGTTGTTGTTGTTGGTCTTCTTGCAGATTAGTCTGTAGTTCCGATGTTTCCAACTGGTCACTTGTTCCAATATTAGAACTTAAATTACCAGCTGCCAATGATTGTCCTGAATTGCTAGGAATACAATCCCGAGACAGTGTCGTTGAATAATCACAAGGAGTAGTACAGACTGAACTATCCGTTGGTGCTTGACTTGGCGATGGTAATTGATATTGTGGTGAGTCGGCAGGAAAACCTAGGTTTCCCTTACGACTATTCGAACGACGAACGATTGTGAGAGATCCTTGTTCTGAAAAGAGACATTTTATAAGTTTTCAAGATTCTATAAAAATTAGATAGAAAGCAAAGAAATTCAGGGAAAAAGAATGGCTTCGTTACAGATTAAAATACAGTTCAAGACCAGGCGTTACCAATAAAAATTCAATCTTTAAGGATTTTATCTTCCCAAGAACTTAACGATTTTTTAAAGATCATTTTACCACAATGGTACTATGTATGTCTAGAATATAAAAGAAATCAGTAAGTGTCTACCGATGCGAAGGCATTGTATACATGTGTTTTTTTGTTCTGTTTTATTTTTGCTTTTGCGTGAATCGCAGTGTTAAATTGGAGATACTAACTAATACTGGAATAACTATCTGCCAAAAGCCTTTTTCAATAGAAGTTACATTTCATATTTTAGCGACCATGTGTCCATAGTCTTTCAGTCGAGTGCTCCTAGTTATTTATTGAATCATCAATTGTTCAAGCCTTAAATATAAAATAGTGTTACCAGATACTACATCAGTTTCCTGTTTTACAAAAATTATATTAAACTTCTCTTATTTTTATTTTTCTTTTGAAGGCAAAATCCGTACTTAGCATTCGTCGAATCTCCTCTATTTGCAGAATTGCATTGAAGCATTAACATAATGATTTCTGTAAGCAAACATTCCACAATCAAGTGATTTACATCGTTCAGATTGCGATTTTCGATCGACATACATATGTTCATACATGCTACACTAAAGGGATGTACATTTTTGACTTTGCATTCAAGTTGCACATTTTGTTCATTAAATTCGCATTTAAGCAACCGAAATGTCTCTGCATTTAGGCATCTCATTTCGTTCATTACAAATCCGCATTCAAGCGACCGAATTGGACAACCTTTCTCTGCATTTCACTTAACTTCAGGTGGCGCTACAGCTCGGGGTGAACCTGGGCCTGCTTCTCCCAACCATTTGTGTGTGCGTGTTATATTTTTACACAAATGGAAGGGAACTACAGTTTTTTGTCGACTCCGAACGGCGAGTTGAGAAGCTCATTGACAATTGATACTTTTTTATTGCTTGTCAGACATTCGACAGAGTTAGCACAGTGAAAGAACTTTTAGGTGTTGGACCCGGACTGGGAATGAATCCAGGCAGCATTGCGCAGTAGTCCAATGCACTTACCAAGCATCTTAATTCGTTCATTACAAATCCGCATTCAAGCGACCGAATTGGACAACATTTTTTTTTCTTTTTCCTCGAACATTCGAACCACCTAATCACACCCAAATGTTATTTTGCATTTTCCTTACAAAATAAGTTTTTTGTTCAAAACACGTTCATCGTATTTCCCTTATTTTTTTTTTTTTTTTTTGAATTTTTACACTCAAGATTTTTCGCTATTTGTACAATTATTTTTTTTCTTACCCAAGGAATTATTGCAGTGAAGTACTCCTAGTTATTTATTGAAACATCAATTGTTCAAGCTTAAATTACAAAATGGTGTTACCAGATACTACAGATAGATATTTGATTTATTGTTTTCTTTTAAGAATTTATAAAACAGATTTTTTCATCATTTGTGCACGGCAAGTTTGCCAAGTGCAAGATAATATGTATAGAATTTAACATAAGCTAGTTGCATGTACATATGTACATATGTATGTATATAAAACGAAATATAAACCTTAAGGATCCTTATCTGTTGGTTAGTATTAACTACCCAAATATTGACACATGCTTTTACAAGACACTAGCAAGTGTTTAATCATGCAACCCCAATGTCACACTTTAATTACAAATCATGAAGCATCATTAAATCTGTGGGCTCAAATTTTATTAATACTGGTATTCGCTTTGCTGTATTAGCAAACGTTGTTTAAAGTATTATCTTAATTTTCACATATACCTACTTCCAAAAACTCAAAGCAACGAATATCAGAGTGATTTCGTTTATAGTAATCTCAGGCACTTAACGTCGATTTAATCGGTTAAATTTTATCTGTCTAACCTTAGAAATATTTAACTTAGTTGCTCATGTTATGTTTATCAACTTTTAATTAAATGCAGCAATATACTTTTTTTTTTTGTACTTAAACTTGCAGCTTATTCTCGGACATAAATACATACATACCTATATACCTATTAGTCTATTTGCCCCATAGTCTGCTTATTTTCCATTTTCCGTATAATAAATGTCATTCTTATCGTAAAGTCAAACCGAATCAAAAAAGTTACTCGAAAACTTTCACTCGAATATCACATTTGGTATTCTGTGACTCGATGAAATGAATAAATTGAATAAAACTCATCTAGACTTTAACCATCAATCACCACTCCAATCGAATCGAAACCCACACGTATTCAAACAATCAGTATTCCCACTTTCCATTTCTACTGAAATTGATATTATTCGTTTAATATGGTACCTACTCGTACTCGTTTCGTTCTGGCATTTTGATCGAATCAAACCAAACGTCATTTTTCATTTATTGCGGAAAATTTAATTTAAATTGCTAACGTGGGGGGCATACATATGTGTATGTATTGTACATAAATATTTCAATATCGAATATACAAGTATTCTATATCTTTGGCAATGATTTTTTTTATCAAATATATGGTATCGGTCGATAGGTAAATGTTTTTTTTTATTCACACACGTTAAAAGGGGTAATGAATAGACTTATGTATAATGTAACAAATAGCGCCAGCCCATGAAGGACAAGAACGAGGGACAGACGAATTGGCGAAGTGATGGCAAACTCAGATGTTTAGTTTCAACTAACTCCAGGAGGACTGGAGAGTTGTGTATTTTTGAAAGTTTTGTCATTGCTTATGATTCACAGAATTGTTTTCCAGATATTTCTTATTCACTTCTTATTTCTTCACCCAATATCCAACTATGCTATGTCTTCGCAGTAGGTTTTGACATTAACTTCTGTAATTGATCGAATTTCTTACAATACCTACACATATTCAATAATTCCAGATACCAACTAAGCATTCAAGCGAAAACTCGATTTCGTTTCGTTTTCAGTGAGTTCCAAACACAATCAGTTATCCCGATAAATTTGTATTAGTAAGGATATGTTTTCATGTCCCTACTTTGTGCATATCAACTAGGAATTAATCTACTACTCGTAATTGTAATATTCCTAGATGCACAAAGTGGAAAGCTAGAGCATCAAGTTCTTCAGCAATGAAATCGCAAGCATCCTTATGCATGCAATGCCTAGGTAAAACCTATACCCTCAAGATGACGCACGTCTAAGAAGAAATAAATATTACCTTTCGGAATAATTCGTTCAGAATGAAGAATTAGTGTAGCATGGCATACCCGTTCCATTCAATGTAAATCCCACTTTATTTTGATCCTTTCAACCTGCAAAAAGGGGGAAATTAATTTCGCTTTACATTTACTGAAAATACAGTTTCTCAATTTTCTTTTCTTTGCCTCTGCATTTCATATTTAAATTAATTCACCATCACAGTCGTCGTCGAGAATTTTGAGTCTCCCGCAGGGCATACTCGTACAATCTTAACTCAACCTCCTTGACGCGCAGTGCAGGGACTGACTTAGTGATGAAGAAACAGATAGAAGGGCAATCTTATTAGCAATGCTTAGCTAGAAGTGCAATTTAAGGATGAAAAATGTCAACAACGAGAGAGAATTCAAGTAAATGGGAGGTAAGACGTTTTGCCTGGGAAGATCTGGTGAAGCCATTCATTCATTCACGTTCCAAATTTCTAATTAGATTAGAAATTCAATTTAGTCATACTCGTATGTACTCACTTGACACTTGACCATTTACAGGTCCCGCAATCTGCTGTGAACCAGTTGGACTATTTGATTTTGATCTATCCACTCCACTGCTGCTCCGTCTATCCGATGGGGTGGTGATAGTATCCTCACGACCGGTTCGATTCTCTGGAGTACTGGCAACTGCAAGGAAATGAAACAAGGTTTTATTAAATATTTACGTAAGTTATTGTATTTTTTATGAAAAAAAAAAACCTCTCAACGAGAAATTTATCAGACGAAAAATAATAATGCAGAATGTCCATTTTGTTTCGTAGTAATTGTTGTAATAGGAGTGATGACTAGGCAAAAGTTTGAGATGAATTTTATCATCATGATGACGCAATCTATGTTGCAATTTATCATTTCAATCTCATGAGAATTTATGTTTTATTAAAACTTATTCATCCAGAGAATGTAAAGGGTCAGTGAGAGGGATCATTATGCAAATAACGTCAACTAGGAAGCACATACCCGCCGAAATTCAAAAATCGACAGCTTGATGACAAAAACAATATGATATCTTTGTAATACATATAGTGGAAAATAATATAAAACTTTATACCACTTAAGATAACTAAATCCTTAAGTCCTTCTCGAACGAATTCTTAACTCATCGCTTATACTTTATACAACATTTGATGTCGGCTTTAAGACGTTGCAATTTGCGACAACGAGATTTTTAAGCTTATCTAGTTACTAAACTCTAAAAGTAACCACACTTCCTAACGAACCCGAAAGCCACAGTCAGGGTTGCCGATGGGTTGTTTGAAAAAAGCGCCCTTATATGTATGTACAGCAAAACGAGACGGCTATTGCTTTTTTTATTTCCTATTCATTTCCGGCAAAAATGTACAACATTAAGAATTTAAACTTAAAGCGATAATATTGATTTAAGAAAAATGTTTGTACATAAACCTTTGTTTAAAAGCATAAAGTTTAAAATATTCTTTGCATAGTACCTATAAGAGATTTATACTTATCTCTAAAAAAAATTTTCAACTTACGCTTCCAATGTACATACCAGTAGCGCTGATATTGTATGCCGGGAACAAGCGTATTGAATTCAATGATTCATGTGCTAGAAACATTTACTATAGTATTGTGTAAGCCACCTTTTTAGGGTTCCGTACCCATATGGTAATACGGAACCATTATAAGTTCGCTCTAACTCAAAAATGTCTGTCACGATAAAAACATCAAGAACCGTTCTTCGTAAAAACTTGAAATTTGGCGCACTTATACATTACGGTGGTCCACATACATGGACAACATATTACTCAAAAATGTTGTAAAACAACTATACAGGGTGGGTAAAATATAATCTAAAAAAATAATAATTTCTGAAAAATATATCATGTGGGACATCATTCGAAAAAGCTTGAAACAAAGACTCCAAAAATGTTTTTCTTAATTTTTTCTGTTAGAAACTTTGGGAGTTATTGCCAAAACTGTGTGAAAAATATCATAAAAAAGCCCCCTACGGTTTTCTCGGAAACTACTGAAGTCAGAAATATGAAAAAATCCAAGTTGGTAGATAATTAACTATATTTTCAAAGATAACTTAGCAAATCTCGTAAGTTGTATAGTTTTTGAAAAATTCACGTTGAAAAATTTTATGTCAACAAATTCAATTTCTCAACCGATTAACTCGCAAACTACTGGACCAATTTTGAAGAAATTACCATCATTCTATTAACAAAAATTTTGAGAAAATTAAACGCTATCCAAAACTGTGCTGCTATACAAAAAAAATAAATAAAAATACGGATTTTGCCAGGAAACGAACCTGGGACCGCTGAACTCAGTAGTACAGCGCAAAAAAGGTTTATGGATGCGCTACACACTCAGCCGCGTTCTTAATGTTTATCGAATTTCTCATAGTGAGTAATATTACTTATTATAAGTTGGTAAAGTGAATATAGAGGTGGGTCGTTTAAGTTTACTGTGTTAACGAAACGAAACAGTTATTTAAACAAAATATAACTATGTAGTTTTAAAACTACGGAACCCTTTGAGTGCGAGTCTGACTCGCACTTGGCCGGTTTTTTATGTAGAGGGATTACAACAGCTGTTTTCAGTAATTCCGGCAAAATATTCTTTTGTATACTTAAATTGAAAATATGACCTTGATCTTCTTTATCATACATTAAGTTCAATTTAGGATGTGAATAAAAATAAATATTTAAGCGAATAAATTATACTCGTATTTGAAAATTGAGTCCCAATATTTTGAAATTGCAATTTTGGATATCAGCTGTGATTTTACGCACGCTCATCTACGCATGATATATGTATGTATGTACGTCTATGCATTTCGTTAAATCCCAAAGAAAAAAAGTAGTTAAATCATAACGCCTTAACTTAATTTATGAATATGCACTTTGTTTTTGTAACAATTTGTTATTATTATTATCATTACTTTATTGCGAAATTTAGTTGTACTGAATTCTAAAACCAAAAATATAGTACTACTACATTCCATCTACTCTAGATAAGCTTAATCCGTATATACATATGTACGTGTAGATTATGTACCAATTTTATAACATATATGTACATACATTTATGTATGTTGTGTAAATATCAGAAATTTAAACACATGACAGCATTCGTTTTGCTTCTATATATACTAAGGTCAGAGGCCACAGCCGACAGGATGAATTCCTCACGTTGCGTTATCGATAGGGAAATCCGTAAAAAGTTCAATGTCACGTTCACGTATTTTCCAAACATAGATTCATCGTAATCACAATGTCGTAAATATACCAAAAAAATGGAAAGAAAAAAATAAACCCCAAAGTGAAATCACTCCTCATGCATACAGATTACGTGCAACTTGCTCTTTGGTCTTTGAATAACCCAAAATTAAGATGTCGGCGGCTCCAAGCAATGTTTTATTTCTTTAACGTTGTAAACGTAGTAGACAGGATGCGTACAATCACCGCACCGTACTTCTCCATCGTTTCAACGAGAAAAGTAGTTTATTATCATTCGTTAAATTACTTTTTCCTCCTGGTATGTAAATACCGTGGAGCAAGAGGTTGAAGGGCTAAAATCTAGAGGCTATGTGTATTTGAAAACTCACATCAACTGGAGAGGAGACTTTGCCTTAAGGGTTGAATTGTTATGACAGAACCCGCAAATACTCGTAGACTGCCTTTCAAAGTGAAATCCCACCCAGCAATATGAAATGTGCTTCAACAGGTAGTCTGGCACGAGTGCGGTCGAAATTAAAATCTATTTTAATACACCCACAAGAAACAAGAAGAGGGAAAAGTGCTTTTGAAGTAAAAGATTTGCACACGCACACAGGAACAGGATGCTGAATACCATCGGATATTGTTCATGAAGTGTTTTGGTGCTGCTGACAGTGGAATTTCTACTTTATGTGCTTTTAATAGTTAGTGTTGTTTTGGGAAGTTCTAGTATCCTATGAGAATTCTTAGAGGTGTTCCGAAGATTTATTACAAAAAAGTGATGGTCGTAAACACGCAAGTCGTCAAAAATGTGTTCAATCTCGTTGCAACTACCTACTAAGGAATCTTAAGAGATTTAATGGTTGTTTCTGTTTGTCCCTCAATAATTGAAGGTTAAACACACTACAGTCTTCTTCAATTCGATAAATTCTAGCGTTTAGATTAAGATTGCCTTTCCAAACATAAATTGATCTTATTAAAAATTTGAATCTGAATAATACAAGTACGAAGGCCAAAGAGATTAAAATTCAATTGAAAATATATTTCCCTAAGTATTGCCTGATACAAGGATATACTGATAGATTATAAAGAGATTAAACTCAAAAGAAAACGCCAATCTACCTGTCGGTTTTTTGATAAGGCGATAGGGAAAGTTTTAACAAAGATAACAGAGTCTAATCAGATATTTAATTATGACAAGCAGCCCACTTCAACCTTTTATAGTTTTTTGACAGTGGCAACTGCAACAATGAGCAACGTGGTGTAGTGGTAAGTGCGTTGGACTACTACGCTTTTTCACGGTGCTACTTCTTTCGAATGTCTGACCAGCTTTCAAAGAGTATCATATTCCATAAAGAGCTTCTCAACTCGCCGTTCGGAGTCGGAAAAAAATTGTCAAGCCCGGTGGAACAACACACAAAAAGGCAGGTGGACCTACAAGCTGATCCCGACAATCAAGGATTGGATAAGTCTGAAACACGGGGACCTCAACTACCATCTTACTCAGTTTCTGTCTGGCCACGGCGGTTACCGGAAATACCTGCACAGATTTGGACACGACACCTCCCACTCTGAACGGAATACCTAAACGAGGAAGAAGACATGGAGCACACGGTATTTTACTGTACACTCTTCGTAACCTGGAGAACCAATCTGCCAAATCTGCCGTCGCATCGCTCCTCGACCATATGTTGCGGTCAGAAGAGAATTGGATGGCCATCTGTAGCTATATAACAGTACTCCAATAGGAGCTGCGGAGAATAGAAGAGCTTAGAAAGTCAGCAGAAGCAGCATGGGAAAACACATGGTGTATAGCATGATGCTAACCAGCCCCGCGAAGTAGTACCTAACGACAGTCCCGCGGGGATAATGGATAAGGTCTGTGCATGGAGGTGAAGTTTAGTACCTAGGCGCATATCGGCTGAATCTCCCAAGTTAGGTCCAGGTATGTGAATCGTGCATGCCAGCAGCGCGGGCTATTGGTATCTTGAGATGATTCACATTTCCCTGGTGCAACCAGAATAAAAGGAGGCCCTAGTTCACCCCGAACTCTAGCGCCACCTAAAGAAAGAAGATCAATATCCTTCTCAGACAAATGAAAAGAATTATTTGTCATTTGATGAAACAAATAAAAACACAATATTTTTTTAAGCAATTATTTGTCTTTTATTGAAGTAAGGAGGCGTTTGTTTAAAAAAAGAAAAAAGGAAATTAGCAAGATCCTTTTCTCATCTTTAAACTCTTTCCAATTTTCCTAGCCTTGGCAGCTTGGCATTCGAATTCACAGGGATTGTTGTAAGTAACCGAATCAGAGCCGCAAACTGGATCCAAATTCCTTGGGCACATACACAAAGCAGTTTCCTCAGCACCACTGACAGAAAGCGCCAGAGCAAGGAAAACAGCGATAAAAATTGCAAACAGTTTCATAACGAATTTTATTGTGAAATGTCTTTTTATTGAATACTTAGTCCTATCTGCTGCGAATTGCCTTTATATACTCGTAGCTTAAAATGGCAGAAATATTTTGTTTATCTTATTGAATTCAATTTGATTGATATGATTAGTTTACTAAAAATACTTCATTCGAGTGAAGTAGAATTTGTTTACATTAGAAATTGATAAAATGTGAGTACGGGAAATTTATAACTTGTTTAATCACAGACATAGGGTATTGTTATGCGCAGTTTTTGATATTCTACTTTATTATAATGTAGGTTTGTGTATTATATATGTTATTTTATTTTTTTGAATTTTTTTTAAATGTTTTTTTTACACAATTAAATTACTATTATTCTTTAGGTTGTTGTTTACACGGACGTTGTCAGAAAATATATACTTACTTAAAAAACTTAAAATTAAATGAAAACAGTGGTTATTCTAATATGAATTATTATTTCTGTAGTATGGTACCATTTGCGGCTCTCATACTTAACCAATCTTAACAAATGAGGTGTCAAAAGAAAGAAAAAAGAATTTCCTGGAGTAGTGACGAATTGCAGTTTCACATAATAAATTTTTACAAATTAAAAAAACCAATCGAAACAAATATTCTACCCAAAATGAACTTCCAAAAGAATAAACACTTCCCGTATGATTTCCATGGGATTTCTATCAGTTGACAGATGGGAAGTGTTTGTTGTTTTGAGAGTTCACTCATTTTGGTTGATATATTTGCTATTTGGGAATCATATGGGAAATATTTGTTGACAGATGGAAATCATATGGGAAGTTTGGATGTTGGAGGAGAAGTTTGGATTTTCTCTTGCGAGGGTTCTCGCATGGGTACACTAGTATGAGTTACAATTTAAAAATAGTCACGCTCATAAGCGGTGTATATCCATTCGTATCATTTAGGAACATATATGTCTGTTATTGTGATACTGTTAAGCAAAAGTTACCTAATCTGTGCAAAATACACTAGATCAAAATAAACCTGGCTACTTTATCAAAATGTCGGAGAAAGAATAAGAATATAAGGTATGATGTTAGGCTTTTTGTACTGACACCGGGTTTCCTACCATGAAACGGAAATGTTCTAGAAATGAGAAAACTAATATTTATGTATTTAAAAAAAAAAAACAGCTAATAAAATACATAATCAGTTTAACAAATAAGTGACATTTTTGTTCAAACAGATGGTGAATTCATTATCACATTTTAAAGTAAGCAACAACTGAGTTTAGGAACAACAAACTAACACCTCAGACATTTCTTAAGCGACGTGAAATATTTCATTAAAAATCATTTAAGTTTGTTTTTTTTGAACCGCACTCGTATACAGCTTATATGTGCATTACAGGATCCAGTTTATGTATGTCATTATTGTGAAAGCAATTTTCATAAGTTTTTTTTTTATTACAGTGAAATCGAACAGATCCTTTAGACGGACCGATCTTGTGGACGGGCACAATCTCCTAACCAAGCTTTTATGTTTCAGACATTTCAGACACATTTTACGTTCCCTTAACCGGAAACTCGCTTAATCGGACAATACTCATATCTGTCAGAAATTATTTAATTTTATTCCATTAGACAGACAAAAATAAAAAAATCCTCCGTAGCTTCACACTGAGTTTTTGTTTTTATTTTCATTCGAATTTGAAAGAAACATATACATATATATACCCTGCGTAGTTAGGTTAGGTGGCTATCGCTATCCACTCTTTAGAATGCACTTAGTAGGTCCATTGTGTTGTAACGTGCGCTTGGAATCATTTTACAAGTTGGAAAAATTTCCATATTTTATTGATATTGGTTGAGGAAATATCTTGAAGGACTTTTAAGGAATATTCTCCCAGAATCTTTTTTTCTTTTGCACAGAAGGTTTCTCCTGCCTCCCAATCTATGCACCTGCGACAGAAGTCATTAGCGAGGTGCGTTCTTTTTTATGTTTTGATAAATAAACAGAATTTATTTAAAAAAGTGTTTATCCGTTAAACGGACAACTTCCTTAGGCGGGCACAAATGCCGTCACTGTCACTGTCCGTCTAAGGGAGGTTTCACTGTATATAGTAAACAATATAAATATAAAAAAGTAAGCATACGAGTATATCAGTAACTAAAAATACAAAATCATTTAAATAAAAGTTGGTGTGCCACTTTATGCTCACTCTGTAGAGCTCATTAATAACTGCATACAAGTTGAAAAGATGAAACGATAAGCTTCAGCGCAGCTAAATTGTAGGTTATTTGCATTAGTAATTAAGGTCAAATGTTTTCTTTTTTTTTTTTACATAGAAATAATCTGTAAAATATGTTAATCCTAACTACGACTACTATTAAAATACCAACCCTAAAAGTTTTCACTCAATATACCCTCTGTAATCGGGACACCTCTTAATTGGGACACTCAATCTAACTTTCCTATAACCTCCATAATTGAGCCAAACCTCCGAATTGGGACATTTTATTAAAAAAGTCAGGAAATATGACTTCTGTAATCGGGACAATTCGAGTTGAACCTCTCAATTGGGACACTAGACCCGAAAAAAAAAAAACAATTGTGACTTCTCTAATTGGGACAGTAAAATTCCATTAACTAAATGTTCGCAGCTGCATCTCATTCTACAAATTTTCAAACCGTTATATTTTTACAGAAGAGTGACTATATATATCGGAGACAAAAAACAACAGAGCAACGTTTTATTTATTTTCATTGAATATTAGATATTGGTAACGTGCAGTTGCAGTTGTTTTTGTGTGGATATAATACATTTTTCAAACTTTTTCGTATGCATACGCGTTGAATTTCGCGTAATGAGATACTTCTACATACATTTTTATAACTTTTCATAGAATAAATGTCGTTTTATTTCAATAAGGTATGATTTTGTAAACGAGATAGGGCGTTCCATACTTGTTTTAATTGAAAATAGCAGTTTTTTCTTAAGTGTTTTTCTATATTTTCTATACAAACTTCTATAATTGGGACACCTCCTAATCGGGACAGGGAAGAGTCGGTCCCATCAGTGTCCCAATTAGAGAGGTTTTACTGTAACTGGATTTATCATCGTACAATTTGTGAGTAATTTTTCTCTAGATCCACGCGTAAAAGACATTGGTGGATCCACAGAGCCGGAGTAGTAGTTGATACATTTGGCAAACTGCATATTATTGGAGTGGGTGATGAGTCACTTGCTGGTACCGTGGGTGCAGTTATTGAAACTGCTGATGGGTCACTTGCTGAGACTATGGTCGTAGTTAGAGGAGCATCAACCAAAAATGATTTTCTCCGTTGTGAAAGACAACCGTTGCATTTATAGCCGTGCTTACTCTTCAATAAAAAGTCGATTTCTTTTTTTTTCTAATTTTACGCACTTTGCATGATAATATTGGGTGCATTGTGCACATACAATTTTTTGATCGTTTCTTTCAACTTTTAAATTACATGAAGCGCAATCCATTTTTCCACTTATTCTATTGTTGCTTCTTTAATAAGATTTTTTATTTTTTTTTAGCTAACTAGTTGAGTACTTTTATAAAGAATTCATGAAGGTAAATCTCGACCCCATCAACACTACGAGACTCAAAAACTTACTTTTGTAAGCTTTTCTTCAATCGTCAATTCAATCTTAATTTCATGTAACTATTCGGCAGCAAAACCTTAAGCTAGAGTCCAGGTTTTCTTTAAATCTAAATCTCCAAATGTCTCTTCCATACACCATACCGTTGCACATGTTCCCGGCGTTTTCGGAGACTTCTCTTTAGATGCTAACTGATGTTGTACCTTTAGCCGAACTTTTCATTCAATCTTACCTACGTTTAATAATGTGCTCGGAGCGCATTGTACCTTATTATGTAGACATAGATGAACCTAGGGCGCCGATGTAAATGAATCTTTTCTTGAGATAATTAAATTAAGCGACGCCTCAGTCAAATACGGAAATTAACCAAATTTCTATTTCATATCTCCTGAATCCAGAAATCGATATTAAAGCGATCAAAACACAAGATTTCTTCTTATCGTTTTGAAACATACAGAAATTGAACTGCCAACTGACAGCTCAACCTCTATTTACACATTTAGCTAAGGAAATACTGATTCCATTTCATTGGATTGGACTGGACTTGGACTGGGATTTTATCCCATTGATATTGAAATTCTAGTGTTTGGTCCTAAAATACCAGCACCCACCCCGTTGTCCATCTTTGATCCATCCGTATACCACTTGTTACCTTTAAGGTCTCATGTAGGATTTTTATAGTTCCATGTTTCACGGCCTGGGATCACTGTATCGAAGCCGAAGCATAAAGTTGTTGGTAAGCGGTTATTTACCGCGCAGATCAGGCCAAGCTCTGGGATTTTGGAGAGAAGATTCACCTGATCTGTGTGCCTCCCGACATACATACTTCCGTCGTCGTCAAAATGGCTTACTGCGCGAATTCAACAAACTTAATGCTAAGTTCCTCTTGCTTATCCACAACGACACCGAGTCTTGTGCAAGATCTCGACTTAAGTCAAGCCGCCCTCCCCTAAGACTGGCAGTAGAACTTAACTCCAGCAATTTCAGCTGAACGGAAGTATGGAAGGACGAGTGGAGTTCCACTTCTGCGAACGACTTATTCCACATAGCTTAATACCTGATCCTACAACCATGCCAGCAGGTTACGACGTACACAGGAAAACATGGATGAGACTAAACCAACGAATGGGGAACGTCCGATTCTTCACATTGCGATTGTGGCGCTGAAATGTAGAACATCAAAAACGTGACCACCACCGAATGCGACAAAGCGAACCAACCGATTTCATCATTGCCTCTTCCGCTGCTTTCCAATGGCTACATAGCCTTGATATTCAATTTTGAATCAGTGTGCAATATTTATAACTCTACTCGTATGTCTGTAATAAGGTATAGTTTGAGTGTTCATTATAAAGTGTATCTTGTCATACGCTTAATAAAATAAAATAAATAACTGCGCCCAATTTGAGGTTTTCAAAATTTAAAAAACAAATTCCAACAGTGTCTGAATATGCTGTTGAAAATATCTAATCGGATTTTCAGTGGAATTATATGACACTGTTAAGCCTTCAGCTTGAGTCATTGGGAAACGTTAGCGCTCCCCCGAACTAATGACTCCACACTCATATATGTAGATAAGATAACAAATAGACTATCCGTTCCAGAAATGGGTTACCACAATGATAATGAAATAAAAACACATTAGCAGGTACGGTAATTCACATGATTTCTTCATAAATAAACTTTTTCACAAAACATTGTACAAATTAAAAAAAAAAATACTTTTTGTTCATTCTTAAAGCTAAATGAAGCAAAAAATTGGCATCCACTATTTTTTGATAGGTATTTACATAATATAAATTTGTATTTTCTTCAGCTTAACATGCTCCTGATCTCAGTTGGCTCAAGCTGCGACCCTGTCTTCCTAGTTCCTTGTTAGCGCAATCGAACAAACACTTGTTGCCGTATGTCACTTGATCTGATCCGCACACAGGCTGATAGTTCCTTGGACAAGGACATATCGCCTGAGATCCGCTTACAAACAGTGTCAGGGCGACAAAGAATGCGGCAATAATTCCGAAAAACTTCATATCTGGATTGTTAAAAGTTGCGTGTGCTGACTGAATGAGGGTACCTAACTAACTAAACTGAGGTCGGTTACTTTTGACGCAGTTTAAATAAATGTTTGTCGGTTATGTTATCGACACTGTGTGTGTGATTAGGTGGAAGTTATTTTTTTTGTTCTTTATCGATTTACTGACAGTCGACGACACACGGTGGGTAATGGTGGTTTTATAGAATCGAAAAGAAATTCGAAATACGATGCAGTGAGGGTGGGGATACACACGGGATTTACCTCGCTTATATGGACAAAGGGGACTTAATGGTTATGTAAATTGTTTTACTCATCGGAGGAGGTACTTTCATTAATCATTGTGATTTTTTGTTGAGAAATCTAGAAATGGTTTGTTACCTACATAGCTGCAATAAAAATAAGATTGAGTTGAAGCTAAAAGGTGAAGTACACGTTGATGGGAAGTACTGATAAAATTAAGTACATATGAGTATGTGGATGCTACGTTACTTATTTTTCTATTTATGTACTTATTTTTGTTAGCTAAAAAATGTTACATTTGACATTCTGACCTTCATTTGATAAAGAAATCGACTTCAAGCGTACACAATTCTAGTGCGTCAACAGATTTCAAGTGCAAATCGACAAGGAATATACAACGATGAGTAAACATGACGAAAGCAGATGTTTGTATCTCTTCTGTTGATAAGGGCACATACAAACATATTGACTTAGCTCAAATATTTTAAGCTTTAAATATTCTATACAAAAAGTGAAACGTTAAGCAATACATTTTCGAAAACTCTTCAATTAGCCCATTCAGTATTTTGATACCATATGGTAACATGGTTTCTTGTAACTCCCGAATCCCAATCTTACTCTATGAGAATATTTTTTTGTTTCAAATTTCTTCCTAACTACGTGCTGTATATGTTTAAGCATTTCATGCTAACAAAACTCGATCCTATAAGCTCTCAGGGCGCATTGAGCAATCGTGCAGGAAAGTCGTCCAAACTAATATCGTTTTTTTTACATTAGACAATTTTTAGATGTCAGTTTGTAGATAGATAATGGGCGCACATTTTTGTGTTTTTAGGACATCATTTCCAGAAACCGCTTTAGAGCTAAAATTTAACAAAAATTGTTTTTCATTTTTGTTAATATAAGCCTCTGTGACAATAAAAAAAAAAAAATGTTTATCCCTTAAAACAAAAAGTTTCACTGAAAGGGTTAGTGTTCTCACATCTAAAGTAGCAATGCCTTTCTATTGGGCAACGGTAGTAGCATTTTAATTTGGATTCTCATTTTGCATTAACATTTGTTTAACGGCCGCTGTGGTTCTTATTTTTTGTTCAAATCCAAATTTGCACACACAGCAGTATCTGCTTGACAACTATCCTGCCTCATATGGCTCACTGGGCCTGAAATCGTTCAACCACCGTGAAAAAACTTTTAGGTGTTTGCTGGGACTGAACCCGGGCAGCATTGCATATTAGTCCAACGCACTTAACACTACACCACGATACTCACATTGACAGGCTACGATCACATTTATAGGCAGAACGAGTTTGGAAAAAAAAACAAAAAAAAAGATTTTAATGTTGGCAAAACTAACAGAAAAGCGTTAATTCTTTATTAACGAAGTTAAAAAATTGGCTAAATATTAAACTTTTAAGTTCCATTCGATTTGAAATAGAGCGTGTTATGTGCTACTGCCAAAAAGAAGGCAAAAACTAAAATGATCCCGAGCACTTTTTAGCGCTCTAGTACAATTTTCATTTTCCAGCCGACCACAATAGCACTTTTTGCTAGAGCAATTTTCGTGAATCTCGGATTCAACTCGAGATTTACACCTACTTGCACTAACATCACAATATTTTATACGAAATGTCAACGCTGTACATCAAAATATTATCAATCAACAAACAAAAAAAAAAATATCCGAGGCTGTGTACAATATTTAGAAAATATAAAGAAAGTGTTTTAAAATTGTATTTATTATTTTTTTTTATTTATTTCCTTTTACGAACTGTCAAATGATATACTAGACGACTAGACTAATACAATTGCAGAAAACAGATCAATCTCGTTTGAGCACGAAAAATCTGAAATCTGAGAGCAAAATCTGAAAAGCCCAATCGAAAACGTCATAAGTAAGACTTGATCTTCTTGTCTATTGTTTACATTACATTATGTATATCAAACAAAAATTCTGTTCCATGTTATTTACACGTGCGCATCCTGCCTTAGACTTAAAACACAACTATTTTAATTCAATTTATTTAGCGGTTCAGTGGGTATCTACAAAAAAAGAAGTCTATTAGCTCCACTTCCACAGTACCTACTGCAATATAGTGTATTTATTTTAATTTTCAATTTACACAGACCATTAATTCTCTGAATTCATAGAGTCGCAGAAGCATAACAATTATTTTATTTCACTGAGCAACAAACAAACGCCTGGCACAGTCTAATTGTACAAGTGCGACTAAAAGTGAATTGAAATGCCACTTCCTCTACCTTCACAAGTGAGTGTGTGACGTGTTCGCTGTCTTATCTCTAATTAAGTATGCAAATATGAACAATGCGAATGGGAAAAGTATTAGAAAACAGTGTTGCCATTTTCGCCTTGCCGCGAGAGTGGGGAAGACCAACACATCTGAAATCTGAATTAACAAAAACTGAAAAAAATCTTCGCTTCTGCTCTTAGTTTCATATCAGCTGTCGGTATCTACACTTCTACGAGTATATTTGCAAATTGAAAAATGAAGTTTTTCGCGTTGTTTTCGATTCTTTTGATCATGGTTATTGCTTTGGTGACACCATCTCAGGCCACATTTTGCCCTTGCAGTGGAGCCAAAGGAGCTGTTTGTGGTACTAACAAGGTCACCTACACCAGTCGATGCGAATTCGAGTGTACCCAGAGGCAATACAGGCAGCTGGGCAAGACACTGAATATTCTCAAAGCCGGATCATGCGATAGCGCCTGACTTGGTATGCCATGGAGGTGACTCAGTTTTTGATTTATTTAAGTGATTTTGTAATAAAAAAGTGATAATGATGATTAGAAAAATAAAATAATCTCTTTGCAGTGGATTTGGTTTTGTTTATTTATTTTTTTGAATTTAATTGGCAACAGCAAAGTGGTTTCAAAGAATCTTATCCGATTAAAAGTGATCTGAACTTAAGTCTGATAAAGTTGAATTGTGTGACTAACTTGATTGAATGATAGAATCCCATATTTTGCGATACTCATTAGATATACGCGTGCATAATTAAATGTTTGTTTCTGGAACTTTATAAACACTTGCCTCTGAATTATTTATTGAAATATCGCATTATGTGACCTTTTGATTTTGAATCTTTCAGCTAATCATGGAACAGTGAGGTCTTGACTTTCTGTTTGATTGATATTTAATACCCGATTTGTTTAGTCTTTACCATCATTTTCAGGAATGATAACTTAATCAGTCATCAGTGCGGTTCTATTGCATGTAAAGAAACACTTTAGTAGTTATTGGAAATTCTGAAAAGCCTGCGAATTTGATAGGTGCTTACATCGATTGTGAATACATACTTGATAATGATGAAATCGAGCAAAGTTTTTAATTTACGAGTTTTAATTACTAAACAAAGTTAATTTGCTGCATTCTTATATGAATTATATTTCCCCGAAAAATTTGCATATTTCCGAGAAATGGGTAGGTACCGTAAATGTTTTTTAAAATCAAAAAAAAATAAAAAATCAAAGGAAAAGTACAAACATATAAATATGTTTAGCTACAAACTTTTTTAAAGATTTATTATTGTGGTATAAAAACGGTGCCCTTTATGCGCTATTTCGGAGTTTCTTCCATCGAAACCGCCACTTCTACCTACCTATACCTGCCTATACATAACCCAAGACTTAAGTAACCGTTAAAGGTCATTTAAATTGTGATATAAAAAAAGTTTTTGAAACAAAATGTCACATACTAGACCTTTAATCGTCACTCGACACACAGTTCTCAGTTGAGCCTGTATGCAATATTGATACAAAACAATCAAACTTATCGATCGTATTGCCAAAAAAATATTTCACTGAAATCTCCCATAAAGGATAGCTCCATTTGACAGACAGATCCCTTCTCCTTTCTTTGGGTGACGCTACAGTTCGGGGTGAACCACGGCCTGCTCGTCGCGTGCGTGTTATATTTTTGCACAAATGGAAGGGACTTACAGTTTTTTGCCGACTCCGAACGGCCGAACGGTTAGTTGAGAAGCTTTATATCCATTAGACGGACAAATTTTCATTACCATAAGCTTGTTTCAGATTGCGTAGATTTAACGTTTAACGATTTATCAGATGCGGACAAGCATATCTGTAAGAAATTATTTAATTTAATTCCATTAGATGGATAAAAAATAAAAAAATCTTCCGTAGCTTCACGCTGAATTTGCGTTGCTTGCTGACAGTTGCAACAGATGCCCACGAAAAGACAAAATACAATAGATATAACGATCACATTTAGTACAGTACGGTGGTACGGGCAGTGGTAAATATCGATTTTGTTATATATGAGCCAATATGTATGACTTAATTTTTCAAAAGATCTTCTGTATTCTCTGGATACTCAAACTCCTCGTCCCATTAAATCGTTTGGGTAGGCGAACAGATACCGAATACTGAAGCACGTTGCAGAAATCAGAAATATTCAAATATCGTGAATACAGCCTGTGTATTAAGGTTAGGTACGGTGGCACCGTACTCGGTAGGATTCACTTAGAACAAAGTAGGTCCATAGTGTTGCAACGTGAGCCGATTCTTATCGGTGCTCTTGGAATAATTTTGAAAGTTGGATACATTTCCGTATTTTATTGATATTCGTTAATGAAATTTTGAAATATACTCCTATCGAGGATTCTCAATCTTTGTTGTACCTATTGTTTGTTTATTTATTTTTTGTTTTGTTAATCGTTTCATATAAAGTAGAGTTGTTCTTATGTTTTGATATATAAAGATAACTAGTGGACCAGTTCAGTTGATAAGCCTTCGATCAGTGTAAAAATCATTGAAATCGGTGCAGAAATAAACTCTCAGGACTAATCACAAGCTTTTGCGCTAGCGATTTAATTATGTAGATTTATCTAAAAAAAAATATTGTGTATATCCCTTGGGCGGACAAAAAAGGTGTCACTATCACTGTCCACCTACGGGAGATTTCACTATATACACATATATCTTTTTGTGGTTAAAAGTCAAAGATACATAATATTAAAAAAAATAAAACTGAAAATTACAAAAGTTATTTAAGAATTAAACGTCTGGTAACTGGAAGAAGTCTAAAGTCCCTAACCTAACTGTACTTAGAATCAAACATGCCACCATACATATAACGCCGATGACATGAGAATAATATGTCGAATGTCATAGCAGCATATAACATCCCTTAAATTTCATTATAAACATTTGACATCGCAATTTCTTATTTTCATCCTCCGATTCAAAACTTTTTTAATCTCACTTGTTTGTCGATGTTATTTCATGAAGAAAATAAATCCTGAAACAAACAAGTATTTCTTTTTTTTTTTTGCGTATTTGTAAAATTTCACTGGTGAAAATATTTGAATAAATTTGCTAAAACAAAAATTAAATATTTTTTTTTGCAAATTCGTGCCTTTTTTTTAAAGAAGTTAAATCATTAAAACAACAACATTAAATGTAATTTTTTTTTATTCTCTGAAAAAATTTATATCAAATAACTTCTCTGCTGACACGCCATGACAGGCAGCCTGTATTTTGATCCATTTGTAATTCTAACATTCGGAATCGGAATAAATGGAGACAGCTGAGTGTCGTTTGTCAAAGTCATAGGAGAATTGAGATAGATTGCCAACTGAATGTGGATGTACAAGTAGTTATCCAATTTTTGTTTCTGTTTTGTAGTGGAAGTGAAATGACGTAGTTATGGTTTGGCCTTAGGTTATGTGTCAACTATGTTTTTGAAAAGCAATACTTGTACATATTGTATGACAAGTTTTTTTTTATCTTGTTTTGAATAGTTTTGAAGGTTTGTATCTTGGAATCTTGGATTTATTGGAAATTCTTAATGCATTTAACAAAAAAAAAAGACTTTGGTAAGTTGGTATAGCCAGTTGCACAGTTTTAGGCGAACCTTGACACAGTAGCAACATATGACCAGTGGAAAAATAAACTCCAATTATTGTCACCCTCAGTTTATAAATTCAAATTTTTCGCATTCATTTTGAAGCACCACTCTAAACCAACATTCGATTAGTGTAATCAATTTTTCATGAAAAAAAAAACAAGGTCGTCGCCTACATTTGCATTATGATTACGATGCGTCTTGTACACGCAGAGGATCTTATTAAAAAACAAAATGATGAAAGAGCACTTTTAAGCGCTCCACAGGCGATGGGAATTGAATTTTGTGTGCTTGTGCTTTCCTTATGGATAACGGTAAATTATATTTTACCCCCAAAAACATTATGATAACAACGTTTCATGGAAAGTTGCTCCCTCTGATGCTCCACGCTACCACACTTTTCTTTACATTGCTGTGATTCCCTGGCGAAATTTACCTTATTAGTTTTTTTTGGTAATGAAAAGCTCTTTTCGCGGTTGGAGGGGGGGGGGGGGGGGGGGGGACAGGGACATTCTCTCATCATCGATGGAAGTCCTTTAGCAAATTTTCGGTGTACTTTGCAGATATCTGCCATCGCAGTTGTTATCATAATGATTACTGTTTTGTTTAAAATATATAGTACACAGACAGTACGGGAAGGATGTTTATTGTTTGGTATCTCACGGATGCATAATTTAATTTGTGGTCCCGTTTTTTATCATTTCTAGGAATATGGAAATGAAAACATACAAAAGTGGTTATTTTAGTTTGTACATTTAAAATGCGACAAATTCGGTTGGAATTTCTGTGAAGTTTTCTTCATCGGATTTCTGTTGCGAATTTTGTTAATTTGCATGCACGGGCGGGATGGAAGCCGTGCACAGTCATGAACTCATTTAAGTTTCATAATTGAAAATTATTTAGTTGAATGCGTGCGACTCATTGGTATTCTGTCGGTTTGTCTACCTATGGCTGGGTATGAAATAATTCAATTTAACAAATATTCAATGGGCAATACGAAGAGGTCTGTGGGTTAATTAAAAATTTAATATACGGGGGTATGTTCATATTCCACGCTTTACGGTGGATTTCGTATAAAGCACTCAATTGTATTATAAAACAAAAATAATTCGCTTTAAGCCGACGTGGTCGCACCAGATAAACAACTGATGTGAAATAAATACCTTAAAATTTATTACACTGTAGCATAAGGAACTGTACCAGAATTTTTATACAAAAATAAAAAAAATGTCCACGACTTATTTCACAGTTTAATTTATTGCGAAAGTAAAGCTTAACGACGAACAGTGGTTCCCAGGTGGAAAAAAACCCGAATGTGAAATAAGTTGCATAGTACCGTTAATTTGATATTTCGATTCTTCATATACATTTTAAATCATTTGTGTCTCGAGTTCAGTTAACATAAAGTGCCTTCTTCCAAGATTCCCGAAATTTAAAGGTTGTTATTAGCAGTTTTGAAACGATTATATGGTTTACTTACAGCACTCATGTTTATAAAAGAAACCCTTAATTTTGTTATATTAATTGGATATTTGGCTTTAATAGTACATTGCCCGTTTTTCAAATTTGTCTTCAATCTAGAAATATAGGCTCTAAACAGGAGCTACCTCCGAAGCGCGTGTTTCACGCTATTTTTAGGTCTATACAAAAGAGTTCTGCGTTGCTTCACGCTGGCTCTAAATTTTTTTTTAAAGCTAATGTAATATACTACTTGAAATCGACTTCTGATATAACCGTTTCGAATTTCACGGTATTTTGGTAAAAATTGTTGTGTATGTTACCGGTCAAACCCGATTTCAGGCAAAACTTTATCCTAAGCATATCAGGACAAACTAGATACCTGCAGTTAGTTCATTGCACTAGATCTCCTTTTTTGAAGAAAAAAATCTAAAATTTCCTAATTCATTGTAGTGCTTCCATGTACACAGCATATTTTGGCGTGCTCGCAGGCGCGGAGAAAAAAACCTCGTCTCGAAACAAAAGTAAAATGGGATTGAAAGGGAAAGAGTATTTCTAAAGGATGCTTATGATAGTTGATAGCAGCCAATTTGTTGAAGCTACATCTATCAAATTGGCTGTCATTTATTCAGTCTGTTTTGCCAAATCACCATGGACGGATATAGCGTCCAATAACACGTGCAAATAATAAAATTGTTTTATCAAATGGGTGTTTTGTTCGGACAACGTTCCGCGCGCTTCGCCCATTTTACGGTCGCCATAATCGTCCCACCGAGAGGACTTTTCGCAGTGTGGTGGATAAATTTGGGTCCACTGGTTCAGTAAACGATTAGCTAACACCCGTACGTCGACAAAACCCAAGATCTGCCAAAAACATCGCCGCTGTCCGTGAGAGTGTGCAGGAAAATCGGAGGCAGTCGATTTCGCGTCGCTCACAAGAACTCGGCCTTTCGCAGACCACAACTTGGCGAATTTTGCATCGTAACTTAGGCCTGCACCCGTACAAAATTCAACTGACTCAGGAGCTGAAGGTAAACGACCATAGACAACGACGTGTGTTCGCTGAATGGGCTCTGGAGCAGTAAGAAACTGATCCTAATTTTTATTGAAAAATCATCTTCAGCGATGAGGCCCATTCCTGGGATGGGTACGTCAACAAACAAAATTGTCGAATTCGGGACAATACCAGTCCACATGAGATCCAAGAGCGTCCAATGTATCCCGAAAAAGTCACTCTTTGTTGTGGATTTTGGGTTGGCGGCGTCATCGGTCCATATTTCTTTGAAAACGACGTTGGCTATGCCATCACCGTCAACGGCGAGCGCTATAGGTCTATGATTACCAACTTCTTTTGGCCAGAATTGGATCATATGGACACCAACGACATGTGGTTTCAAAAGGACGGCGCTACGTGCCACACAGCTCACGCCACATTGGAAATTCTGCATGAGCGATTGGAGGGCATTGTCATCTCAAGTGGAGGTGGTGTAAACTGGCCACAAAAATCGTGCGATTTGACCCCGTTAGACATTTTCTTGTGGGATTTTCTGAAGTCGCAGGTATATGCGAATTAGCCACAAACCACAGCGGCCCTCAAAGCCAACATAACCCATGCCATCGGTCAAATTTAGCCTGTTTTATGCGCCAGAGTCATGGAAAATTGGACATTTCGGATGAGCGCCACCCGGAGAAACCGCGGCGGACATTTGACCGATGTTATATTCCACACATAATGGCATTTATAGGCCTTTCAAATGGATGATATCTCACATACACTTTGTTTCATTTCAATTTAAAGATAGGAAGCGCTTAATGAAATACTCTTTAGAAATGACTTCAAAAATTTTCTGTTCACAAAAAATTACTTCAAATATTGCCAAAAAACGTGTTTTTAGTACTTTGAGATTGGTATATCTCAAAACTCTGACGTCCTAGAGCAATTCTGTTGCTAGATTTAGATTCAGCGTTATATAATCTACAAGAAATTATGTGTCTTATTCTTGTGTTAAAAATGTTGTAGACTAGTGTTATTGGACCAGAGCCATCATTTTTTTTTTATCATGTTGAGAATTTGACTCACTTATTTCACGTACAAATCTTCAACAGGATTGGTCCATCCGTTTCATTTTTATCGATTTTTTTCCGGCTGCTCCATAAAAAGGAACTACTGTGCGACGTGACAATCCTTCAAGATACCTTCAGGTTGCCCATATCTTCGTTCCTCTTTCCTATTGTCCTTAATAAAGAAATGTTGAATCAGCTATCCTGGAACATTAAAATGAATCTCTTGCGTAAATTACAGCTTCTGGTTAAAGTAAGCTCCTGCGTTTAAGTTGTCATTAAACATTTTTGGGAGTATTTAAATTGGGTGAGCAAAGATGCTTGATTCATTTCCCAAGGTGAGGTGTCACGTAGAACTACGTAAGTCTAAGATTTTAATTAGAATCCTAGTCGCAATTTTCGCTCGTTCGTAAATTCTTCAAAAGGCTTACCACTTGGTTTCTTCGTTAGTAGGTTTTTTCTTTATTCTTTGGTAGTCTCTTTAAAAAATGAAACCAATTAAGAAGAAAATGAAATGAAAATTATTCCAACCACGTCCCGCTTTTCTGCATTTACATTCAGATACATATGCGGGTCTATGCGTAGGTACCTCGTTCTTTGTGTGATATTTTTGTTTGTTGCCTCATTTGCAAATAACGCACTCCTATCATACATAGGTACTCATCTCGTAAACTCTTGGGGCTTATCCTGCGGAATTAATCTGCATAAGTATTTAATTGAAATTTTCTTGGCGCAGCAAGTCTTAAGTTTGTTTAGCTGCCAAGAGACTGTGAAGAGGGATGAGAAAATCGAAAGAGGATACTCTGTGCATTCGTTATACTCGTACTTTCAAAGTGAAAGTGGATCCTGGTGTGATGCTGCGTCGCGTCTTTCTTTAACTTTGCCATTAAAAAAAACCCTCCTTACCGTAATTTATACTAAAAATGTAGATGAGTGTTGAGATTTTGCTTGCGTAGTCAGGTGTTCAGCACTTTCTAGTTGTTCTTGAGAATTTATATTCCACGAGATGCCGAAAGGTCTTATGTATATTTGAAATTCCTGCCATAAATTATCACGTGGTTTTATTGACTCCGAGCTTCATTAATGCCGCATTAGGGTAAAGATTTTTGATATAGCTTCATGGAAATCAAACTAAAAGGATTTTTGCAACCATCGTGTGGTTGGTTTATAGCCTCATTTTTTCGTGCTAATGGTGTAATTCGGTTGATTTATTGCGTACATAGTTTTCTTAGAAGCGAAACACTATTTGCATCCTTTTACTGCAGACCTGGTATACACTAGACAAAAGTCATTAATATTTAACCGCACATCCTTTCAATTACACTTCACTTGTTTTCAATGCTTCACCCTTCCGTTCGAGCGAATAATAAAGCCATTAACTTGTGTGAGGACGACGCTTTTCATAGCATGCCTTTATCTGTGTCCCACATAAAATTTAAACTTACATACCCACATACTCATGCATATGTGTTTATTTCAACAAACGAGATGTCCCATATAGCGTACGGGTTTACTGCTTAGCTATCATCTTCTTCTCATCAGTGGCATAAATTATTCCTGTTTGCTTCCTTTTGCCGCAACTTAAAAATGAATAAAAGAACAAACAGGGACAGGATATGTCCTCGGTACATGGACGAGTACCCCATGATGGCATGGAGTGTCTATCCCACAGCAGATAAGTTGCTGATGCGATGACATTCAATTTTCTGTACTGCTCCTGATGCCTGATCCTGAATAGGATGCGGGCAAGAATTATGCGCATTTAAAAGGGGATTGTAGTTTGGTTATACAAAATAAATTTCTGACCTTTTTTTGCTAATGAGGGTGATAACAACTTCGCAGGTTTGTATGATAAGTGGTTGTTGTAGTTCAAAGAAATAATGGAATTTAATTTTCATAGCATAGAGTTTAAGGACCCAGAAGTTGAGGGCACTTCATTCGATTTGTCAGCTGACTGAGCAATGAATATGAAGGTCTAAAAGTATGCCTTCTTAAATTTTGAGGTAGGGGTTTTTTTTTTTGACAGATTTAAGCTCTGTCACTGCTTATGTCTGGACCAGACTAATATGCTGACTATCTGGATATGTTCAGTTGTAATGTGTTACTTAGTTGGCGCTACAGCTCGAGGTGAACCTGGGCCTGCTTCTCGCAACCATTTGTGTGTGCGTGTTATATTTTTGCACAAATGGAAGGGATCTACAGTTTTTTGCCGACTCCGAACGGCGAGTTGAGAAGCTCAATCGAGAAAAATGTTACTCTTTGATGTTTGTCAGACATTCGAAAGAGGTGGGCACTGTGAAAAACTTTTAGGTGTTTGCGGCGGGATTCGAACCCAAGACCGCTGGCTCAGTAGTCCGACGCACTAACCACTTGCGCTACGGTGCCCACAGTTGTAATGTGTTGCTTAAGCTAAAAATGACGTTTTTCGCAATGCAAAGAAAACACTTTTACTGAGGTGTTTTACTGATGCGTAAAAGGGACATGAAACATAACGCGGACCGCTGAAAACAATTAAATATAAAGTTCTGAGCCTCTATGCTTGTCTCAAAATGCTTACAAATACTCACAAAATTATTCGCACTCTATATATCTTTATTTATAAAAATCACGTGTCACGCTAATCTCCGACACCGCCTAACCGATTTCGATGAAATTTGGTGAATGTGTACGGTTGGTTCCAAATTAAAAGATAGGATAGTTCTGGACCCGATAGGTGGCGTTGGAGTCAAGTTATTATTAAGAAATTCTATATTTATCGACCAAAATTACTCCTATTCAAAACATATGTTGGTTTCATGCCAAAAGAGAATTTTAAAAAATCTGGATCTGACAGGTGGCGTTGTAGTCAAGTTATTAACAATTTTTAAGTTTTTATTGAAAACAGTTACTCATCTATGCAATATCTGTTGGTTAAGTGCCAACGGAAAAAATTTGGACCCGATATGTGGCGCTGAAGTCAACTTGTTAAAAAATTCTAAATCCCGAAACTACCTATTGAGCTAAAACTTTTTTCTTTTGTAGAGAGCAAAACTTAATTTGTTTATCGTTTTTTCATTTCGATTTGCTTTTAATTGTGCTGTCCATCATTTTCTGTTTTATTTTTATTTTGCTCAGACTTGGACATAAAGTTTGTATTGCAGAGAGGAAGACTTTATTTGTTTATCGTTTTTGTGTTTCGATTTTATTTCTATTGTGCTGTGTATCATTTTGTGTAGCTATTATTTTTTTAGTAAAATGCCGCGAAGTTGGTCAAACCTTAACAATAAATTCACGCAGCATAGGAGCTGCTTCGTAATTTCAACCCATTATGCAACGGGACACGTTTGGTAATCAAACGGATTATTATTGAAGCAACCATTTTGAACGCAAAGTTTAAGGGAGAAATTGTTCTGTTGCCACGAATCCCATTGATACCATCGCTCGGGTACTATAATCCTAGAATCTATCTATTTTATATTGGCAAAAGACGGATTGGTAAATTCATTACCATTAACATTTAATTTGTATCCATAAAATAACTGGGATACACTGTGTATCATTAATATCAATCAATATTTGTTATATTACATTTGTATTTAGAATTTAGTAATTAAATAAAATTTATGTTTATGTTTGTGTTTTATGCAAAATTTGTGTTGCATAGTTTTTGTTTTTGGTCATTATTCTACTTCCCTAATTCATCAATCAAAGTAAGATCAAATTAATATTTTCTTAATCTTAACTAAAATACTAAATGTAATTAAGAAATCAAACTCATTGCGCAACATACAGAAAAAAACAGGACAACGTCTGCCCCCGGGCCAACTAGTCTATTTATATAAACGAGACTGCCGTCCGTGTGTGCACTCATAACTCGAGAAGTGATCGGTCGATTTTCACGATTTTGGGTTTGGTGGATTCGAATTGGCCAAAGGAAGGACACTGTAGTGAAAAATCGTGGAAATTTTTCAGGAAAATTGGAAATCCGCGAAGATCTGGTTTTTAGAACATCTGTTTCGAAGACATTTGTTCTATCACACTATAAGCAAATAACTCGACTGTTTTAGTGCACGGGTAATGCCGGGCGGCCAACAGCTAGTATTTTATATAATGAAAATGAAATGATGATCGTTGGTAACCGCATATCTTGAGAACGGCTAGATCGATTTGGCTCATTTTTTTTTCAAATGTTCGTTATAGTCCGTATAAGGTTCTAACGGAAACTGGTGCTGAAGTCAAGTTATTAGCAAATTCTATATTTATTGACTAAATGAACTCATATTCAGAACATATGTTGGTTTGGTGCTAAGAGAGAATACCACAAAATTTCGATCCGACAGGTGGCGCTGGGGTGCAGATATTTACGAAAATGTAGTTTTCCCCGTATATAATTTCATAAAAACTTCCCACAGCGACTGTTTGCGTACACGGGCGAAGCCGAGCGGATCGGCTAGTACTTAAATAAATAAATGGTTATAATATGAAAAAGATGTATTGCTGATGATGTAAATATTATTGTTAATATATTTTGCATGAAATTATTTAGTGAAATTAAAAGCGCTTTTTTGTACATTCTTCGACTTCACTCAATTATCGGTTAAAGTAAGATCCAAATTCATATTTTCTTAATCTTAACTAAGACACTAAATGTAATTAACCCTAGTACAGGGACTGGGGTACAATGTTATTTTCTGTCAAGTTTTGAAACCTGGATTTTTGTGCTCCTACTACAAATTTTGTCCTGAGTCCATTTTTAACGCTTCCAACGATCTGGGAGTACTCCATATATTTTTTCCAATTTTTTTTTCAAAAGTTTACGAGTTATTTTCAAGCTATTTTCATTTTTTTATTTTATTTCTCTTCCAATCATCTCTCTTCCAATGAATTTAAATTTAAAATCATACGTTTTTTTCTATTGTTTTTATATTGTGAACTTATCACTCAATTATAAGATATTATATCTTACTGTGTATAAGCTAGTCGTTATGAAATAAATAAATAAAAAAAAAAAAAAACTATTTTTATGTTATTTCTGTTGACAACTGCTTCTTGAAAGCAGTCCATTTCGTACTAAATTATACTTGTTTGGTATAAAAAAGAATCACGCTTAATTTGATGTAAATAATCTTGCCACATATAGTCTTCATTTACCGTTTACTTACGTTTTTTTTTTTTATTCGTGGGGTAAAATTTTACCCCAGGCTTTAAAACTTGTAAATGGACCTTGCCCCTGTACTAGGGTTAAGAAATCGAACTCATCGCGCACCATACAAGAACGGGCAGAACAACGTCTGCAGCCGGGCAGTTGCTTATAAAATTGACGAATATGGATACCTGAATATCCTAAAAACAAATCTCCAACAAAGTTCCACAAAATTGGATCTACGGTCAGACTACATCTTTCAACAAGATAATGATCCGAAACATACTGACTATAACTTAAATGTGGCTGCTTTTTAATGCCCCATCGCAACTGAAAACACCCCCACAATCACCTGATATTGATCACATCGAACATTTTTGTGCTAAATCGGGCAATAAGCAGCAAAACTTCTCAAAAAAGCCCTCAAGCAGGAATGGGAGCCTATAAGCCCAGTTTTAACGAATTATTTTGTGTCACATTATATTGAAGTTCTTTTTTTTTTATTACCTTTTTAGTCTTAGGAATTAAATATTTTGCTTTGATTTTTTAATGAAGTGAAAATCGTTTCTGAAATATCAAATTTCTAATTTTTATCCGAAAAAGTGGTTAAGTTTTTTTTTTCCTATATAAGGTCTTGTGCGAGTTATTGTGTGAGTATGTGTATGTATATAAAAGCTTAGACCGCATTTTTGAGGTAAGTTTCGGCCTTCGAGATTCTCAAATGCAAATTTGAACTGTTTTGGTACCCTGGTTCTTAGAATAAAAAGAAGTGATCTCTGAGTTCTGAGTACCCTCACTTAATTTACATTTTAAGCTGTTATTTGCAAATTAAATTGCTCGATTACTTAAAAGCTTAACCATCCAGTCGACATTCTACATACATATGTTATATGTATGTACATTTTAAAAAACCTGCTACGAAAGAAGCAAACATTTACTGAATATACTATTATGTAGGTATACTATAACTTCCGTTCAAAATTCACTTGAAATACCTCAAAGGTTGGAAACTCGTGTACGGTCGAGTTCTTCCATTTTCTTTTGAAAGAAAATACCTACTTAAATGTTATCATGTGTAGGCGGCTCTTACGAGTATTACACGTCTAAATAGCTCTCACTCCTTCAAGAGTTTTAAGGTAAAAACGTTTGTGTCCATCCAATCATCGGTAAACAAAAGGATGGGATTCATTTCAGTAAAACGTTTCCTCTAAAAAAAGGAATCGGCCAACTTTATAGAAATATCAAAGGCGATTTCTAAGAAAAAAAATCCACAAACATACCAATCATAACACAATTCCTGTTAAATAGGTTTTTTGAAAAATTCATCAGCGCACATTCATGGAATGGCTTAAAAGGAGCAAACGAATACGATAATAAAAATTCCATTGAGAAATGAAATGAATTCCTTAAGGAACTATACACGTACCATGCTAATCCTTTCGCCATCCACGTTGGTTCCACCCACTTCCCACTCCACAACCGTTAAGAAGCAGCAACGATTAGATACCTGTAACATAATTTTTGAGTTTTGCAAAGGACTACCAGGTGTCCTAGTCCTTACGCCCGCCACCCAAAAATATTGGAATTTTATTATATCAGGAAAAATATGTAAAAAATACCGGTCCTTAATACCCTTGGCGTACCTACTCTCGCAGTCACATTCAGGTGAGCAAATTCACCTTCAGAGATCCTTTTTTGCATATTTTTTTGTCATCTCCTTTCGATGATTATATGAGATAATGATGTTTAACATTATCATAATATTTTATGATTTTATAAGGGTAAGAATATACCTATGTATGTTATATCCTTTTGTGACGGAGACAAGCAAGGAGATCGATGGGGAATAGTAGCGAAGAGGGTCTGAAATTGTATATAAATATGCAAAATTGAGTTACATACATAAACATTGTGTGCTAGTCAAGAAACAGGATATATGTATAGAAATATAAATATAACGGGTAGGTACATATGTTTACTAGAAAAAGGTGTTGTATGCTAATATCGAACAACAATGGGATAGCAAATTAAAATAAGAATACAAAATTGTTCGTAGTGACATGCTTTTCATTGTGTATGTAAAGTATGAATTAATTTCGTTTTCAAAAGAATTGGGTGAAACGGAAACCATGTGAAGTACGTATGCGTCCTTCTTTGTTTACCTAAACGCGTGGAAAGAATTCCTTTCATATGAAGAATGACTGAATGCTTATTTATTTTATTTGACTCAAAAGTCACTTTTAATGCTTCCTTAACCATGGCGTTCTTTAAGTAGTTTTCTATTCAATCTCTTCACCAACTCCAGCGGAACTTAGTAAATAGCGGATTCATTAATAAAGCCTATGTACAGTTTGCAAACATTAATAACTTAACTTAAGCTTAGGTTTAGGTTGAGTTAGGTTAGCAGACTGATGAGAATGGAACATCTTCATCACACTTAGGGTCCATGTCGACCCATTGTCATACCCATAGTATGTTCCATCCGGAAGCTCTAGCAAATTCAAGCAGGCCCGAAGATGATCCGTTGGATAGCTCGTCGATATCTTTGAAGAAGAATTTGCCAAAGGCTCTATTTCTCAATTGGCGGAGGTTAGGGCAGTGACAGAGGAAATGGGCTCTGTCCTCATGAGCCTCTTTGTCACCGCATCCCCTGCAGATATCATCATCATTTAGTCGTAGTTTTTTCATGTGAGATCTTAATATGTTTTGCCCAGTTGGCGCTCCTATCCTATCAGCAGTGACAGTGTTTTCCTATCATTTTGTAGGAGTTTTCTTGTTCTCATTTTGTTATATTCTGGTCACAATTTCGAAAAATCCTTTTCGTGGATTTTTCCAAGCAGAGAGCAGTGGGAAAAAATCCAGGTATCTCAAGACGCTAAGTCCATCTACAATGATGGGTCTAAAATGGACGGGTTTGCGTCTCGGAAGAACTAGGAATAAGCAGCTCCATACGACTCCCAGATCACAGCAGCGTTTTCCAAGCTGTGGTTCTAGCAATGACAAAGGCCACCCAATTCGTGTCAATGATGATAATACCGCGAGAGGATGTCACTATTTACATTGACAGCTAGGCGGCCATAAAAGCAATAGCTGCTACACAAATAACATCTAAGCTTGTAAAGCGTTGCCGTGAAGAGCTGAAGGTTCTCGGCACGCAGTACACATAATGTAAGACTCTGCTGGATCCCTGGTCACAGTGGGATACCAGGCAACGAAACCGCAGATGAACTGGCCAGAAAGGGCTCAGCTCTAGATGGTGAACAAGAACTCACAAATTTTCGGGCCAAAATTTAAAAAAAAATCAGTAACTGAAGCAAATACTTACTTACTTAGTTGGCGCTACAGTTCGAGGTAAACCTGGGCCTGCTTCTCGCAACCATTTGTGTGTGCGTGTTATATTTTTGCACGAATGGAAGGGACCTACAGTTTTTTGCCGACTCCGAACGGCGAGTTGGGAAGCTCAATCGTGACAAATGATACTCTTTGATGCTTGTCAGACATTCGGAAGAGATGGGACCGTGAAAAAACTATTTTAGGTTAAAGACCCGGTCAGGAGTTGAACCCGGGCAGCATTGCGTAGTAGTCTAACGCACTAACCACCACGGCCACGGCAACAACAGATTATGTCACATCAATGTCATTCGTCATCGTGATAATCTGACCAAACATTCATGAATGTTTTGACCGAAAGCTATTCTAAGTATTCGTGATAAACCCGCGAAATATGACTCCAATAAATTTTAAGCTAAGGAAACAACTCTAAGATAAGGAAACAACTCTTAAGCAGTGTATATAAAGAAATGGTCATGTATATACATATATGTGGTTCTACTGGTGGCTTTGAATCAAGTGCCAAATATGAAAGCGTTTATAGTTCTGTGCACTTTTATTGTGAGCCTTAAATAAAATAGTAAACTGTTTATTATACAGTGTAACTGTGAGTCAGTATACCCACTTACAATAGGAAAACTATTACTAGAAATACAATCTGGTATGTACTAAACACTTCACCACAACATTCAGTAGGTTTAAATGAGTGTTTTTAATTTCGACAATTAGTTTGCTAGGGAAGAGATAGTAAAAGTAGAAGGCCGCTATCCCTTGTTCAAATATAGATTATTTATATATCACATTTAATTGAACATAACTCGTTAATCTTTAGATATCATAAATAAACAAAAGGCAGTGTTACGCCAAACAATATGACTAATTGGTTCTGTTTATTTGACTCAATTTGTTGTAGAAACCAGCACTGTATAATAGATGACCAGACAAGTGTTGCTGTCAATAATATGTAGATATGTGTGAATATTGTCAGATTGGCACTCGAGAGTATGCAATATTAATTGCACTTAACAATTGACATGTACTTTTTAGCCTAAGAGTATGCTTTTCTTTCCAACAAATCGATCGTACTCAACTGGGTACATCATTATTGAACCAACAATTAAGAATCTTCGATTATAATCAGATCGTTATACGCCACTATAAATCGTATATGGTATTCCCAATGCTGCTGAATAATGTTCGAGTTGTTTGCCGCACTTAAAGCATTTTTGAAAATTATTCGCACCACTACTGACATGAATAATTGAAATGTGTATATATATACATCTTAACCCATGTACATATGTAAGTACAGACATATACAGTAGAATCTCGGAAAAATGAACTACCGAAAAAGATTAAAAAATACACTGCTGGACAAAATTAGAGGAACGATGATATCTAGTTTTCTGTTTGATGGTTAAATCTGTGGCCACAAGGAAAAACGACAAAAGTCGACTTATGTCGAAATTGAGTTTTTTACACCAACGGATGCGCAATATTCGATTCTATTTGCCATATTTTTTTCTTATTTTTATCTCTAGCGGTTGCTGAGTTATAGACCACCAAAAAACAACATGAGTAATTTTCCCGCAAAACTTCTTATGGAAAAACAGCATAAGTAAAGATTTTCCGGAAGCTTTTGACATATGTTCTTATGCTCGAACAGCTAACGAAACTAACGCAACCATAAGTAATTGTATAAAAATATTTTTTTCTCATCTTTATCTCTGTATCAACAACTTTCTTATACGATGCATAGTTTTCTGTAAGATAACGTCAAACCTTTCAACTGCTCTCCTGAAAAGTTGTAAAAATCGACTTATGCTGTTTTTCCTTGTTGCTACAGAAATATAAACGATGCAAAGAGACGAAGTTATTCCCTCAGAAACAGGACCGCAACATCAACTCAGATTAGGAGTAGACTTCTGGAAGCGAGTACTTTTTACTGATGAGTCCAGATTTTGCCTAAAGTCAGGCGACAGACGGGGGAAAGTGTATAGATGACCAGGTGAGCGATATGCACAATGCAACATCGTTGCTAGAGTGGCTTGTGGTGGAGGTTCTATAATTGTCTGTAGTGGTACATGTTTAGGAGCCCGCATAGAGTAACACGTGGTAGAAAATGGGTCCTTAACAGCAGAGCGGTATGTAAGAGACATTTTAGAAGAAATTGTTGTGGCGTTTGCCCCATGTATCGGCTCCAATTACCTTTTAATGAAAGAAAATGCTCGTCCTCACACTGCAAATAGGGTTTCGGAGTATCTTCGCGAAGCACAACTGAGCACCCTAGACCCATCCACTTTGGAAGAGCTTAATAGTGCTTTGTTTGATGCATGGGACCAAGATAGCATCGATAACATCATCAGAAGTATGCCAAGGAGACTTCGTGCGGTAATAAGAGCAAGTACTAAATCATCCTCAATTTCGCTGAACTTTGAAGGTATATTGGAAATTTTATAAATTAAAGAAAACCATTACTTACTTAGTTGGCGCTACAGCTCGAGGTGAACCTGGGTCTGCTTCTCGCAACCATTTGTGTGTGCGTGTTATATTTTTGCACGAATGGAAGGGACCTACAAAGTTTTGCTGACTCCGAACGGCGAGTTGAGAAGCTCAATCGTGACAAATGATACTCTTTGATGCTTGTCAGACATTCGAAAGAGGTGGGCACTGTGAAAAACTTTTAGGTGCTTGCGGCGGGATTCGAACCCAAGATCGCTGGCTCAGTAGTCCGATGCGCTACGGTGCCCACTAACACATTATAAACGCTCATTAAAAAAATAAAGATAAGTCCAAAAAATATTAAAATGTTTAACTTTTTGGTGTCGTTCCTCTGATTTTGTCCAGCAGTGTATGTTCACCATGACAGTGTTCCAAAAGATGCACGGATTAAATTAAAAGAAAAACCCTGTACTCCTAACTCCTTTTTATTCTTTCTATGGTACTAAGTTCTTCGTAGTTAATTCATATGATAGTACAGTACTTTTCTGCTTATTTCTGCATTTTGTAATTCCATTCCATTTTGTTTGCATTTGAGTGTGAAGTGTGTGAAATTTCAAAATTCTGAAACATAGTGTGAATTATTGTTCTGTAAAATACATACGTATATAGATATTTAATGTTTTTATACTTTGTAGCCTTAACTAGTTCTACGTCCTCAACCAAAATTTGATACACAAGCCTTTCGAAAACATGAACGAGCGTTTATCTTTTCGAAATGTGTTCATTTTTCCGAGATTCTACTGTATGTACCTACATTTATAAATGCGCCCCACACTGGAGTACATAAATGAATTTATATTCTATGTAAATTGTTCTTTTTTCTTCTTTATTTTTTTTAGGTTATGGATGGCATCACGTACTCACGTGTGCAGGTAAATTTCACTTGCCACCCAATTCTTAAGATGTACATTTATGCTCATAAATACTAAAAAACTTTATTCTTCTCGAACATTAAAGCGTACCATTCGGAAATAGAAACACGAACAATATTCCGTCCCCCGAGAGTCACACTACTCTACGCACAATTCCAATTGAATTGATTCAAGATTCACATTCAGATTCGAGGATTTCATAATCGAAAATTGCTCGAAAGACAACGTGTATGGGTACATGTGTGTGCGCGCTGGTTTCGAGGGGAGTAAATGAAACTGAGCATTGCCTGGGAAATGGAAAATTCCAATTGAGCTGAAGAAATTCGCTCCATTATCTGACATTTTCACATTCGTTAGGAGGGCATACATACATGCATATATGTATATGTACATAAGTATATGTACATGTACATATGTAATATCCTGTTGTTCCCCTGGTGAGACTTGTAAGTCAATCAATTTATCGAAATCGAGAAAAATTGTACAAAGAGAAGATTGCGACTCTACTTTTCCCTAGTCTAGGACTTATCCCCCACCCCAGTGTTTCGACACTTGTCAGGGTCGAAGATCTCTGGAAGAAAACGTAATGGACGAAAGGTAATAAAATCCCTTTGTCCTTGTGCAAAACTGGCTAAGCGTTTGAGATTCCTTAGGAAATTATGAGATGAGTTTTTCCTTTGCTCTTTGGCTATGGGGGCAGTTTGAAAGACAGATAAAATAATTGAAATTAATAAGTAAGTTGTGGGGATTAAAGGATTTAGTTAAACCAAGTTGCTTGATTCAAGAATTAAGCTATCAGACGGCAATCATTGGATAATGTGTAAGCTAATAGTTTTAGAGGGAAATACTTAACTTTCAGAATAACTATAAGGACGCACAGATCGTTGAATATTTTATAAGTGATTCGCCTTTTAGCAAATTAATTTCATTCGGGAATAGAAGAACTATGCTGTTTGTATTTTTAGAAAGATGTAGGTGTATATCAAAATACGAGTAGATGTGTAAATTAAGGTCGGTGGGGAAGTGCACACTCAATCCAACAATCCGGCAAATGATTCGATAACGAACGATTGATAACGAAACAGCTAAAGAAGGGTGAATCATCACCGATCAGCGGTAAGTAGCAGAAGTATCCAGTAAGCGATATAACAAATAGTAGAAAAGTTGTCCGAATCGATTCATTGTTTATAATTTAAGGCTCAAATAAATCAACTGAAATAAAATTAAACATGAAACTTAAATCTATATACAGTGGACGTCCAGTATAACGAATTATATAATGCACAACGAAAAATTCGTTATATCGATCGTCTTTTTTTTTGCTAAATAATACTAGAATATAAAAAACAAGTGGCTTTTACAATGAAATTTATGAATTTATTTATAAAAAAATAAAAATTAGATAATATGTTTTTGGTAAATAAAACCGTTATGATTTGGAAAAGAAGTCTTTGCCTTTTGGTTCCCTCCAAGGTTTTTTGAACCGCCTCCTCTAGCATTTCTCTTAATAAGTGTTTTTGAGTAGTCGATATTGTATAAAATTACATTTATCTATACACACATATGTTAGCATAACTGATCATTACTAGGAATTAACAAAAAAAAAAAACAGATACACTCAACAGGATGTTACTAGCAGAAGCAGAAGTAAGGATATAT
Organism: Brachyopa scutellaris; assembly: GCA_949775065.1. Classification (NCBI taxonomy): domain Eukaryota; kingdom Metazoa; phylum Arthropoda; class Insecta; order Diptera; family Syrphidae; genus Brachyopa; species Brachyopa scutellaris. The sequence continues at coordinate 192,524,105 of OX459112.1, forward strand.
CCGAAAAATGACAATATCCGACAAAAGTAAACTAGCGCCTACAGGAATTTGCAAGGCATTCGTTATATCGAGTGTAAAATTTTTAAACCATTCGTTAATGGGACAAAAGTTTTATTCGTTATATTGGAAATTCGTTACTGGACGTTCACTGTGTGTATACAAAAATGAATTGGTATCAGTTCATACGCGCATAAATCGGCTGAAAATCAACCGATTTGCGTGGAATTTTTTTTTGCTGGATTCGTATTGAACCATGTAAATACACAATGGAGCCGAAAATTGGAAATTTCGACCGGAAAAGTCGGAAAACCGTGAAAGCCCGAAATTACATATTCTTAGGGGTGGATGGTAGCGATATCTGAAATTTTTTTTTTCTATTTTTTTTTTCATTTTAAAATCGACGAAAGTATTTTGTTCTGTGATCAACAAAGTGAATGAAGGTCACCAAGTAAAATTCAATGGATTGGTGTTGAATTTTGTGTTTTTTTTTTCCAGAACAAGGTGATTTCCAAAAGTGAGGTTATCGGCTCATCGAATCTGGAGTTGCATTAACACAAATTCCTTTGATTCAGCCACTCTTTTGATGCGATTTGATAATTTAAATTATTCATTCATTTTGTGGGTAATGAGTTTCAACAAGGTATTTTGTCAACGATTGACGGTTGTGACATTTTTCATTCAGGACGCCGATAAGACGATCAAACATCGAAGCTCGCAATAAAAATACGAGACGCGGTGTGAATGAAACGGATGAATATAGCGTGCGCATCATAATGAACAAACCCGTTTACGAATGGCTGACATGCACGTGCTTAGTCAGAGCCACCCGTCATGCAAATGATGATCAAGATCAATGTGACCTCAATCGAGGTTAAGAGGTCTAGTACACGTGCGCTACCTTTCAATTTAAGTCGAGCTGCAGTTCGCTGTGATTCCACACTCGCATATAATGATCTCCCGTGCATTAATATTGGGTGAGTGAATGTCGTCATGTAAATAAATTGCATTGTATTCAATTGAATTCCAAAAAAGTTTCATTTTTTCAATAGAGAGGCTCGACTTTCGAAAGGGACATTTATAATTTAATCCATTAAAGGCGGAACAAATTTCGCCAGGTCAGCTAGTCGTTTAATAAAAATCGTTCTAACGAATTACATACATACAAATACACATAGTATATTTGAGCATGATTTACTGAAGTAGGCAGAAGAGCCCTTGCCAGAACTGTCATTTGTCCCTTTAACGAAACAGTTCTGAGCACAATTTGTTCAAGGCTCTAATGCTACACACACCACCAAAGGTGTATTCATTTTTTCCTAAAATAACTGGAAGCGTATGCTAAGATGAAGATTTTTCACAGCTGCCAGGAAGCCAGCTTTTTAAAATCTTAAATTAAAGCCATTAAGGAAGTTGGCGAAAATAATTCAACATAAAACTAGCTAGCTATAAGCGAGTTTTCATTCAAATTAAACAAGATACTAATGTATTCGAACATTAAACAAAATACAGTGGTGGTCCAGTATAACGAATGCCGATATAACGAATGATCGATATAACGTACACTTTTTTCAAGTGCATGATGGGCTCTATATAGCGAACGTACAAAAAAATGATATTCGATATAACGAATGTTGCTACAATATCTGTGTACATGCTTTAAAAAATAGAACGAGACAAATTTGCCTAAGAAATACAATAATGTTTAGGAAACGGTCGATGGAAACATTTGGGTGTTGTACATGCAACCGAAGGTAAGCTCCTTGATCCAACTATTCGCTTAGTTAAGCTTAGCGGAGGCTTTGGAATCTTGGAACAATACTGAAATGTTTCTTCAAGAAGATAAGCGTATGAGCCCATTCGAGGCAGTTGAGAGTGTATTAACTGAGCCAAATAGAACAACATTGGAAGTTCTGCAAAACTTGTTCACTGTAATAGCTACAAATTTCTGCGTTGAACGTTTGCAAAAGCATGTCCTTATTGTCGATTGCTTTTTGGAAAAGAAAAGGAAATAAATTAATTTTGTTTTAGTTTCTTTTACTTATTTTTCTACTTTTTAACTTGTTTGTTGACTTTATGAATAAATTAAATAAAGTGTTATGAATTAGAAACAGTATTTGTACATTTATTTAATGTTTCGTACAAGGAAAATGTGTTCGATATTACGAATTTTTCGATATAGCGAATGCAACTGGACATTATATCATTCGTTATATTGGACCACCACTGTAACCAGAAAAAAGATTCTTTATGTCGAATAAAATTATTCAGAAAAGCGAAGTTAATCTGTTTCTGTCCATTGAACAAAGCTCCTTGATAGTTTGAAAATAGCCTATGTTGCCACATAAATCAAAAACGAGAAAAACGAGGAAAACTTTTAACGATTCGACTCTTCGGAGTTTTTTTTTTTGCACAAAATTAATCCGCTTTAAAGTCTGGTTCAAATGAGTTTCCGTGATTTAAAGTAAGAACGAGTTGGGGGTTACTCCGAATGTACCTCCACCATTATGCAAAGATTTCCCTTCCCAATAACATTGTGTAGATATTTCTGGCGGAACTGCCATGAATTCGCAGAAAAAATTGCTTCTACCATTCTTTACGTGCTACTGTCAAGTTAACGAACGAATACACACGGTTTATGATTATGATGAATGTGCGGTCCTAAGAAATTCAAAAACAGTTTTGTCTCGTCACACAAAATGTATTTCGAAATTACGACAATTTCAAGTACAAAGGAATGTGTGTGGGATACGTTCCCATTTTTCCCTCAAATTGACTTACTCGCCTTACTGGTAAAGCGGTGACAGATGAACTTCGCCTACGCAGATACATTTTCATGCAAACAAACAATAGACTTAAAGTAGTTGTTAGCCAGCTAATGACAATCATAATCGTGGTGTATCCATAGGGGCCTATGTGAAAGGACAACCAATCTGCATTGAGACTAATTGATATTGATACCCGTATTTTGCCTCAGAGAGGCGCACAGGTCGTCACACAAAGAAAGGAGTTATCTGAATTCCTGTATGAATTGCAGGAGAGCATAGTAATTGCTTGATGGCGTGCTAATGTGCCATTAAAAAGGACAAAAGCTGCCGTAAATGCATGATACTGCACATGATAATGACGAGTAAGATATGGGAACCAGACGGGCAGTTTGACTCTAAGGGCTGTGTACAGTTATGACATGAAACAAGGGGTGTATCTGACCTGATGCAATGCGGTCTTTATGCAGGGAGGTTGGCTATGTCAAATTGTCATGCAACGCTTATGACAAACATTTTAACTACGGATTTGTAGACCGTAATCTACTGCAATGGAAATGCGGTAAAAACAAATGCAATCACAGCCATTGGAAGTAGTAACAACGTAAACAGATAGTTTTATCCTAGGTAATGTAGGCATAGCGTACCTACTTATGTATACAAAGTAATTATGCACCAACTAGAGATTTGCATGCGTGTTGTTTGTAGGGAATTGCTGTGTTACTTTAAAAAGTTTTAATGATAATGGTTGGGCAATTACTGTATGTATGTACATATACTATGTACTTATATATGGATTTCTGTAATTAACTAAAAAGTTCTAGTTTTATGTTTAATTCGACGAATAACAAGAATGAAGTGAAGGGCCACAGATTTTTCAGATGTTTATCAACAACAGAAGCCCAACAACAACAGATGCGTCGAAAACATAGAATGTCATCGGAGCGGGAATAATAGGACCAAGATGTCCCACACATATGTAGCTATGTATGTCCCTCCATAAAGATGCCACAATTTTTCACGCAAAACTGTCAACACAGCCGAACAAATAATACTGAAAAAAAAAAAAAACTTAAACAAAACAAAGATAAATAAATATATTGTCTGAAAGCCAAGCTTTACTAAAGGCACTAAGAAGCCACATCTACAAATCTGGCAAAGAAAAACATAGTTAAACTGAAATGGGTGCCAGGACATGAAGGGCATGAGGAGAACGAAAAGGATGATATCTTGACCAAAACAGCGGGCCTTCCTATGGCTTTACAAGATTAGAATTAAACTAAGTCATCGCAGAACTAAAAAGTAACTGGAACAACTAAGAGGGCCTAAGGCACTCAAAAAGTTCCTTAATCACAACAACAGAAGAACAAACGAAACTCTAAATAAATCGATTATCAATTATCTAAAGATTTTGTATGATTCCCAGACATTATAGACCAACTCTGGTCGCAGAGCTAGCGGACATCCCTACCGTACACCAGATTCATCATATCATATCATCAACAACAGAAGTAGGAAGTGTACATACATATGTATGAACTTTCATTTTATTCCTATTGCTGGTGCACCACAAGGCTTATCCCTCTAACAGGTAATGTTAAAATAATGACGGAAGGTAAACCAGAATTTTCGTTTAGGTGAGATATTGGTTTAAGAAGCACGAATTAAGTGACGAAGTAAAAAAAATTATTAATATAGCCACCGGATAAACAGTCTTGCCCGTTTAAGCCAAAAAAAAAATGTTTTGCTTTCAGCACAAATGGAGATCCTATTACGAGCAAATGCAATGTGTTATGTAAGGATTGTTATATCTTATGTCAGAAACAAGATGTTTTACCCTCTGGCTTATGCCAAAAGTAGTGCTGTGCTCTTTTTCTTACGTGGAAAGCTGGCCAACTGAACGTATTTCCTTATAAGATACAAGACCTGCAGCGATATATCTTCACGAAATTCAGGCAGCTTCAGCTTCTTTTCTTCTATATATGTATATAATTTGAATCATCAGGAGATTTTTCAGGTTCAATGCGACGATACAAAAAGTATGTATTTGTAGCAGCCATGCCAACCAAATGATAAAAAGCCTTATCATTGGGTTTCTAGTTTTGAGTCGAATATGATATCGACTATCGACCACTCAGACATCTGACTCTTTTCATGAGGCTTTTATAATTTCGGTTAAATTGTCGGCAGCCAAGTCTTTTTCTTTTGATCGTAACGCGATGCTTTACTTGGATGATAGGATTGGTCATCTCTTAAAAATTGCTCAATACCAACATACATATAATATATTGCTGATAATCTGACATTTTTATTGACTCTTCACAAAAAAGGATTTATGTCAATGCCATATGCGATACCTAAATATACAATTGAATCTATTCTCTCTTCTTTGACATCTTTATCCAAAGGAAGCTTACAGTTTGAAATTCTGTTGGCTCTGATTGTTCCTAAAGCATGTACTCCTCTTCCACGCGAATATACCAATACTTGTTTCCGGAGAGTTCATTTCATTATAAATTGGTCATCTAAAGCTGATATTTCCTCTGGAATGTAATCTGAACCGTCGAGTTCATCATTACTAAAAACATCTTCGTCTGAATCTATTTGGACCGAATCCATGAAATCTTATTTCTCTTCATCAGACTTTTTGGATATAAGTATGTCACCTGCGTGGCAAGAATCTTTAGCCAACTAATACAGGTGTCCAACTTAAAAGGCTGTTAATAAGCAAAGGTTGGTGAACTGGACAGGTTTTACTGTATGCACTTTTTTTTATATCACTGTTTTTTCTTCATTACTACAAAAAAATTTAGAAACATAATACATATGTGCAAATAGTCTATCAACAACTATGAATAATCAGACGTAGGGACGGCAAAGCGGCCCTGAAGCTGCATTCGGATTTTTGTTGCTAAATCACATTTACATATTAAATTCACATCAAATACAAATAGTTCACCAAAATATACATGTTTAGTTCTTAAGGCTAGTACGGTGTTGGTGCTAAACTAAAAATGCCATATAAATTTTGTTTGTAGAGCTGGCTGTAGAAATTTATAAAATGGTTGTAGAAATTGATAAATCCACCGTTGACATAAACCTTTTTTTCTGTGCTCCTGATTATTTTAATTTTTTCTTTGACTTCCCTCGACATTGCCTTTTCATTTTCATACTCGTGCTTGAATTTACAAACAGCAGCAGCAGTATACATGCACTTATTCACCTCTTTTCACAAAAATCTTCGAAAAATTCAAACCGAATAATTGATTTTTGTTTTAAATTTCTATTTGAATTTAAAACGTCAAAATTCCACCGCTAAATAAATGTCCGGACATTAAATGGCTGGCTAAAATTTTGTGGAGACATATCGTATGCAACTACCTACTTAGCGAGGATTTCAGCAATCGGATAAATTTCCCAGCGGAATTTTATTTATGCGTTTAGCAACGACAAATTTTGTATGAAAAATTTAGTTTAGCGCGAGCACCGTACTTGTACTTTAGCGAAAAAAATGTCACTAAAATTTGAACGTTAGAAATATAACTTTTTAAAATTTTTAATTTTACACCAAATGTACTAGAAAATAACAAGAGAAACTACCGATCTTTGCTATAAGACAGTTTGCGCGCCAATTGTCTCTTCTTCTTTCTCTTCTCTCTCTCACTCTCAAGGCAGTGTCGCCAGCCACTTTAAGTGAAATTCCCCATCACAGACCTTAAAATTCCACTTTTTCCCCTTTCTTTGTGGTGGCATTCCCCATGGATTCCCCACAATAGATTTTCAAAAAGCAATAGGTCCGTTCGCATGCTGTTTGCACCAAATATTAAACAATTTATGTGATTTATGTGATTTATGAATTTATGTGATGATCTGCCCAGAGAAATTCTTTGTGCTACAGTTCGCAGCGCTCTGTTTTACGAAAAACTACAAAATTTTTCCGTACGCGAAAAGGTTTTCGTAGTTTTTCATAGTTTTTGGGAGTGTTTAAACATAATTAAAAAAACTGACTAGTAAAAATGTGGTCATATCAGTGCGAAATCTCTTTATTGAAAAATAAATAAAAATTGCCGAACATTATGAAAAAGAACGAGAGAATTGTAGTGTACATTATTGGAATATAAAGTTATCAAAAAAAAAAGAAATGTTCCTAAGTGCGTTTAAAATTAAAGCAGGTCCACCTTACGTCCTAACCCATTCGTTTGAATGCATTTGAAATGAACTCATGCATATGGCTCATTTTAAATCAAGCCTTCTACCTGGGCACAAGGAAGGCATGCGTTAGTTAGGTTTGCGCATTGCTATTAACACGTTATTCTCTTTTGTTATTGCCTTGTATCTCAATTAATAGTTATTGACATTCTGTTTTCATTTTCCCCACATTTCGTTCTAAAAGGGAGTAGATTCCCCATTTCCCCTTTCATCAAATTTTGGACTGAAATCCCCCACGAAAAGGGGAATTCCCCACGAACTGGCAGCACTGGTTAGAGTGAACATGGTTTGTGGGAAAAAAAAATTCCCCGAAGACCCGCTATTCCTCTTCATGTTCGTGATGGACTTGTTAACTCTGTATGATGTTCTAGTGGAAATAAATTTTTCGAACGCGAACCAAATGGAGGGATGAGAATCGTGTTTAGTCCCGAAAATAATGAAGTTTGAGTTGAATGATTTTATCGCCTGCGCCGTTTATTCAAACCATATTCATTATTCACCCATACTACAGTCCTGTGTTAAAAATATAGACCAGTAGGTTTTTTGTTCACTTTTTTTCTAATTTTTTTCAGATGAAGGTTTTGTATTTATGATTTATGTTGAAAACAGTCTTCAAATTAATGCAGCCGAATATAAGCCTACAATCTAATTACATTTTTTAGTTTGAAAAGGAATTAAAAATATGTTAAAATTGAAGTCAATATTTTTTAAAATTATCCTACAGGTCTTCATTTTTTACACAGAACTGTATGTTCGTACTTTTTTAGGGCTTTTTAATGTGGCCGAATAGTTTGGCCGAATATTCGGCTATTCGGCCACACTCATGGCCGAATATTCGGTATTCGGCCTGAGGCCGAATATACTATTCGTTGCAACACTAGTTTATAGTTTGAAAATTTGTTTTAGAGAAGTCTAATTTTTTAAATCAAACAATTATTTTTAATGTTTATTTTTTTCCTTTTTTTTTAAATTATATTTTCATAAGAAGGTTTGTGAGCAGAACAAACAATATCATTTGTAATAAAAAAAATCATTTAATCCAAAGAATCGAGCAAATTCATGGTAACATTTTGCAAAAATAATAATGAGAGAAAGAAATAATGAAATAACTGTCATATTCTTAAAAGACAATCACAATCAGACAAAAATTTTCGTCGTCTTTCCAGTCTGTATTTACCAACGTCAAAATCATATGCTTATTGCTAAAAACCAAAAGGAAATCATAATTTGCTTACACTTAAATTGAATTATCTAAAATTAGTCATGGATACCTTCCATTACCATTGTACGGTATAAGAAACATATTAAACCAATAAATTTGGTAAAATTCTCTCTATGTACAATGTATATACATGTAGTCTGATTTATTTTGCCAATTAACTGGACTCACCTGTAAAGAAACAAAATAAAAATACTATTTTAGAAAACATCAATATAGAAACATAATAATAAGAGACATTCAAAGGCTTTTAAAAATAAAAAAATATGTACATTGTATGTAATATATTATCTTAGTGTATATTTTGACACTATATAGCAATATGACTTTGCTAAGTTCTAGCTCTATAGAATACAAAAAACTGCTTTACAAAAAACCTCTTTTTTTTCTTAGTCTAAAAACGTGTCTGTGAAAAATGTCAAGCTCAAACCTATTAAATGAGATTCTATCTGTATGAATATTTTTCATCGTCATCCCTGACATTGCCACCACACCATATGTATGCAATTTTCCATGCCAGTGGCCACTTTTTACACATGCCCGGCCGGTCAATTTGACAGCAATATTTTATGAATTTTAAAATGCTGCGTAGCTTCCTGCTAAGTGGTTAAGAGTTTTTATTTTAAATAAACTCTATAGAAAACTAAAAAATGGATGTGTATAGATGAAGCGTACATACATAATGTATACGTAACCAATGTTATACATTTGACGTGGTTGCAAAAAATCAGAATTCGTTGAAAAAACGTGTTCAAATAGGTGTTCGGAAATATGCTGAAATGGCATTCAGTTCACACTATCGCATCGGTTTATTTCCATGGCATGCGATTAAAACATGCAACAAAAACTATGTTCGCCACTTTCAATAAAAAACAAAAATCAAATTGTTTTGCAACGAAGCTAAATGTTGATTTCGTACCTTCAAACGAAAAGCGCAGATACTTGTTCCGGGTTAAACCAAAAGATACTAATTGATCCTAAGAAAGGCAGCCAAACATTGGGAACCATGAAAACCAAATACACATTAACTTCCAGATTATTTATGAAATCCTATCACTGAAAATGTACTCAAAATAAACACCCCTGCAGACCTTTGGTACAGGTTATCTTGAAATATAAATTGCACAGCAACCTGATCGGAAGCACTTGTTCCTTTAAATCTATCTAAGTGCGTTCAGTCAAAAAATGTATGAGCACTTGGACACGAATCCTTTTTGTGAATTCCTATAGTGAGTTCTATCATCACACTCGACATCATCATAGTCATCTCTTTGGTTCCCCTTATTTCATCTGACAAAAGAGTTTCCACTTAAGAGTCAAATCGAAGAACACTTTTCTGATTCTTGACAAGCACCCTCAATCAGCCGGTTACCCTAGCGAGCGTTGGTCTTCAGTACTCGAAGTCTCGCCCAACAACAACAGAGCACACTTGAAGCGAAAGACGCGCACACACCATCCCATACCCACCACTCTCCCGCGTCGAACTAAACAAAAACACTTTTGACTGAGACTTGATTAAAAATAGAAGCGCGACCAGCAGTGAGTCGCGCACATAACGTGCTTCAGAGGACACATGCTCCCTCTAATTGATTTAAAAATTGTTTAATTAAAATTAAATATAGTGATTGTGCAATTCATTGAGTGTGTGGTGATTTGAGTTAGTTTTTCAACTCACTGTGAGTATAATTGAATGCCGATGGTTGCACTAATGCACAATAAACAAAATCCTCAGAGATAATCTTTGCAAGTTAAGCACTTCACAATTCAAAACACACTGCCACGCAGAACAAAAAAAAAACACTGACAGTGGACTTGGAAAAAACGAACTCTTTTTCTCCCCACCCACCCCCCAGAACAAATCAAAATTGATTGCGGGAACAGTCAATTACACCGAAATACGTTTTTCTTGCCTGCTACATTGTTGTTGTTGTTTTTGTGTCAGATTGATGTATTAATTTGTTCATAATTAGGGCTCAAGTGGTGTTGACGATTATTACCCCCATCTGACAAGAGTGACAAGTTCCAGAGGTAGAGAGTGTCACCAAGTGACAATTGCAAGTTGAAATAATATTTATTCCCTTCGTGTAATTTACTCAACCCTGTATGGGGGAGGTAAACAGTGTGAGTGGAAAATTATCGAACTGATTTTTTTATTTTTTTTTTTGGTTTTGGTTCAGAAGCGGATTTTTTGTGCATCACCATCGATTTCAGGTTATACTTTATCATGCGGTCGTAAAATCCGATATGGCTAATAACTTTGTCGTTAAACAGGTTTATTGATTTGGACGCGCTTTGACAGAATCATTTCAAACTCGAGTTATGACTTCATTTGATTGGTTTGAAATTCATTCGCAAGAAATTGATGTGTGTTATTTAAAGTGTAACCAAGGTCAATATTGTTAAAGAGAATTCGGTTGTTGATGGAATTAAAATAGATTAGATTTGCTTTATTGAAATTTTGTTTTCGCAGAGGCATCGATTCTCGCTTTCGCTGTCATTGAATGATTTTGTACGTCTGGATACGGATTTCAAGAGATTACACTCAAGGTTCTGCATCGTTTCATTCTTAAAGAAACCATATCTCCACATCAGTATGGATTTGTTGCTGGTAGATCAACAACTACCAACCTACATAACTATTTTCTGTAACTAGATCAGCAGTAACCTTGAAAAAGGATTTCAAACAAATGTCATATTTACTGATTTTTTTTAAGGCGTTCGATCGCGGTAATCTATTCCCGCATGTACATATGACTGATCATCACTTGAGAACGGCTCGATCAATTTGACTGATATTAGTTTTGATGTGTTCGTCATTGATAGGACAAAGTTTGTATGAAAAAACACTTTTGGAAAATTCACCGGAAAATAGGAAATTTGTAAAAAAAACTGATAGTGTTTTTTTATACATGGGATGATTTGGCTCATATCTTTTTTTTTTAATGTTCTCGAATGGGCAATAGTACGTCGCCTGTTCCCGTATCGGAAGACCATCAGTACTCAATTGATTTCATTTTGTGGTTTATTGCTTTTGGAAAAAATGCTACCAGGTCGGCGTACCCGCAACGCAAGCCAGGACCGTCGAGTCAAACGGACTGACGAAGAGGGTGTACCGAACCTACAGCGTTTGGAGGCAAACCGAATAAGAATTTCTCAAGCGCGATCCATTGTGACTCTGAAATAACGGGTAAAGTCGAGTTCTCTGTTGGTGCTTAGGCACAAAATAATTTTAAACAATGATTTTCGTGTTGTTGTTGTATTAAAGTATTGGTAATACAAGGTAAAAAAAAAAAAAATAAATAAATAAATATTGTCCGGCTCGAAGGACCACAAATGTTCGGGCGTTGAACAAAGAAAAAAGAGGGAAAAACCTGCAATCGTAACTTGTACTGCTAACACCATATTAACGTAAAAAAAAATCCACCATTCGTTGATAGGCTATAAAATGGCATACCTCGTTGTTTTATTTGACTTCTTTAATATATGTATAAGAATAATATTGACATTTAATAAGTAATAACAAAACTTCCCTGTGGGAAATTATTTATGGGTTTTAGAGATGGATTTTTATTTTTGGTATACTAGCGTTGACTTCGCCGTCAACATTGACCCCTTCGAAAGTCACATTCTCCCACCAGTGCGGAAACAAGAAACCCTTTCGAATTCCTTTCAGAATCAGAATACGTTTCTTTTTCTGCCACACTGTCTTCCACTCATTATAACACAGAGTTTTTAATTTTTCAAACAAATATGACACTTCCGTGTAAAATCACTGAACCATGTGGTAGAAGACCTGTCGTTTGATATTTTCCATATCTTCAGTAAAAAAATGGAAATTATAAAAGCGCGACACCCACGTCCATTTAATAAAGCAGCTCATTAAACAAGTACCTCAGTCGGTTAGGGTTAGTTGTAGCGACACAATTTGCATATGAGTTGTATTCAGTTTCAGCTCATCTAAATGCAAGATGCTGTTCCCTTTGCTGCTATTAACCACGATGGGCATAAGTGCTCAGGAGAGTGCTCTGTCATCTCATGATTGGTGGCAAAGTACGGTACTTTATCAGATTTATCCGCGTTCATTCATGGACAGCAATGGTGATGGTGTCGGCGACTTAAGGGGTGAGAACTAGTATGGTAATTTTTTTTTATTCTACCTAACCCGTTGGTAACTCCCCTATTCCAGGAATCATATCGAAGCTATCGCACCTTTCATCGTCTGGCATTAAAGCGACTTGGTTGAGTCCCATTTTCCAATCGCCAATGGTCGACTTTGGCTATGACATCTCCAACTTCACCGCCATCCATGAGGAGTACGGAACGATGGAGGATTTCGAGGACTTAGTCGCGGAGGCAAAGAGATTGGGTATTTATTCTTTAATCCCTCGAATGTAGGTATACGATTAAATTTTCGATTCTGTGGCAGATATTAAGCTGATTTTGGACTTTGTACCGAATCACTCTTCGGATCAGTGTGAATGGTTTGTAAAGTCAATAAATAGGGAGCCCGGCTATGAGGATTTCTATGTATGGGCCGATGCACTGGTTGATGAAAATGGAGAAAAGCGGCCGCCAAACAACTGGGTATGTAAATCGAACTGCATTCGGGTTGTCTCACTTACTAATCCACATTGGATTTGCATTCAGCAATCGGTTTTTTATGGCTCAGCATGGACATGGAACCCAGAACGGCAGCAGTACTACCTGCACCAGTTCACAGCGGAACAGCCCGACTTAAATTACAGAAATCCAGCAGTAGCTAAAGCCATGCAGGATGTCCTTTTGTTTTGGCTAGATAAGGGGGTTAGTGGATTTCGTGTGGACGCTGTTAATCATTTATTCGAAGTGGAGGATCTAAGGGACGAACCAGAGACTGGCATTGAAAAGGACCCGAACTCGTATGCGTTTACTCATCACTACTATACAAAGGACCTGGTGCGTGCCTAGCGGGAAAGCTATGTGATGAAAGTTAATATATACGTATAACGCTTTTTTTTGTCTCGTTTTGTACCCTCAGCCAGAGGTCTACGATATGATTTACAGCTGGCGGGAGCTGTTGGATAAGTACAAAGCTGAGAATGGTGGTCCCACTCGGATAATGATGACAGAGGCGTATGCGAATCTCACCAGTCTCATGGACTACTACGAGAGTGAGAGCGGTCGGAAGGGATCGCACATTCCATTTAACTTTATGATGATTTCGGATCTGAGTAAAATGTCAGATGCCAGGGACTTTGTGTTTACATTTCAGCGTTGGATGACTTACATGCCAGTGGGTGGAACGGCTAATTGGGTTCTCGGTAACCATGACCAACCGAGAGTCGCTTCGAGGTTCGGTAGAGAGAGAATAGATGCGATGAACATGCTGCTGATGACCCTGCCAGGAGTTGCTGTCACCTATAATGTAAGTCGTGAACGATATATAAAGGACGTGGAGGGTTTTTCTTTGTTCGTAGGTATGTGTTGAAGTAGGTACTTGTCCTTAATTTTGGTATAAAGTTAGGATGATAAGTGCTTTTATAGTGAGCGTCATAATCCAACCGCTCTTTTGTCAAACTACAACAGATTAGGTGATGATTTTACACTGAGGCTTTGTATTTTGAGGTCTTCTTCCATGAAATTAAAATATTTTGTTCCTCTTTTGCTTTAGGGAGAAGAAATCGGTATGGAAGATCACAGAGAAATATCATGGGCTGACACAAAAGACCCACCCGCTTTAAACGCCGGACCAGAAAAGTACAAGCTGGTCTCACGCGATCCAGTTCGCACTCCGTTTCAGTGGGACTCAACCATGAATGCAGGTAAGTAATACTCTTTCCATAAAATGTTCAATCGGTTAAAACTTTTTTACGTAGGCTTTTCAAACTCCAGTAACACATGGCTTCCAGTTCATCCTAACTACCAAACTCTCAATCTGGCTACACAATTGGAAGACGAACGTAGCCACTACAAGCTGTACAAGAAACTCACCACTCTAAGGCAAATGCCAACATTACAAAGAGGAAGCTTTTATCCAATGGCTCTGTGTCGAAAAACATTTGCTTTTAAGAGGTACAAAGGGGAAGGGACAATTATTAAGATTTGATTATTTCAAAATTTATGATGTTACAGAGAACTTAAAGGACATCCAACTATCATTACCGTGATAAATACCCATCCCTTAGAACAAGTAATGGATATAACACCCTTAGGAGACTTTCCGAAAGAGTTGTCGATTGTCGCCACTGGAACGAACTCAGCATACTCCGATGGGTAAATGTTTATGGTTGCTGAGAAAGTTTGACAGGCAATGCAAAAGAAGTGATTTCATAGGTTCTTTCACTCCAGCGAATCGAATATTTAAAATTTTGAGTCAAAACTCTCCTGCATTGCCTTCAATCTTTCCAAAGAAGACCCCGTTTTGACCACTACATTAAACTTTTTGTTTTTTTTTTATTTATTTTAGTGGTAAAGTTACAACTAACAATTTTACTTTGCAAGGAAATGAAGGCATTGTCCTCAGCATGGCTTAGCATTATGTGTGTGTTTTTTTTTAATTTGGATAAAATATTGAAAAATATAGTACAATTTGTTTGCCTTTTAGCATTGTGTTTTGTTCTGTCTTTTTGGTTTTTGTTTTGTCTATTAAAAGCTCTTTTTCAGAAAAATTTATGTCGCATTGAATGAACTACAAAAAGGATTGCCCACGCATCTGGCTATGGCCATTAATTTATTTTTCAGAATTTCGCACACTACCGAATTTATTTGATTGAAAAAGTTTTTTGTTTCTGTGTCCTTCCATGAGTATATGAAAAATTGCTTGTTTTTTTTTTTTGGTCATCATGATTCATTGATTCTTCTGGATGGTTGCCAAAATGACAAATCGGTTAAGGATTTGTGTAATTTTTATGTTTTACATTGTACAAAAATAGTCCTTGTACGGGATAAAATAACATCGGATGGTGGCATTTGCTGAATTAAAGGATTCGATGTACGCAATGATTCAGAAATCACTTAACTTAAGTGAGATGAATTAGTAAAGTTGTAGCGAGTTTGTTTGTTTAATGTTAAGGAAAGACCATGGATCATTTATCAAAATGTGGATTTAATACGCGTTTTCTCTTTTATCTGCTTGATTGGGTAACCGCTTTAAAGGTTTTCAAACAGCCTTTAGCAGAAAGTACCAACTGTTTTTATAATAAGTTTCTTAACGAATAACTTGTTGCTTCTCTGCATCGCTAGAAGACACAATGGATAGCTTTATGTCTTTAAGTTGACCACACAAGCTTAAATAGCAATAAAAAAATAATTGTTAATCAATTTATAAATAATGGTCAGGCCGGCAAATCAGTCCTGCTTACTTTCTTATAGCATCCATTGATACGATATGTTAGAAAAAAGTCCTGCAAACAAATCGTATCACTGCTCAACCACTGCACAAACATTCGCTACTACAGCTGTCATCGGAAAATACTTACAACCTGGGGAATGCGTTTTCGACTGAAGTCCTTTATTTATTAACCCTCACTGTATTTGAATTTTATAAGAAGCATTTTTTTATGTTCTCACTTGGACTTGACACCTGAGCTTTTTAGTGTTCCGTACCCAAAATCGGAACGCTAATGAATCAGTTCGGTGTCTGTCTGCTTGTCTGTCACCGGCCTTTTTCTCAGACTATTTGACGTAGACTATTGAAATTTGGAACAGTTCTAGAAATTAGTGGCCAAAACTAAGAAGCTGAATTTCGACTTCGAAAAAAAAAATGAATTTTGAGGTCATCGTGTGGGGTGCCAAATAAAAGCTCGTTAAAGCACGATTTGAAAAATGTATGAAATATTTTCTTGTGTTACTTTTTTCTTAGTACTTTTTCAAAAAAAAAAAACGTTAAAAAATTGCTCTCCCGGGCCTTATCTCCGAAAATATCGCTCCGAAAAATCTGAATAAAATCACAAACATTGAGAATAAAGTGTAGATGGAAGCAAAATTAATAGGACTGTCCTACGTTCGACAATTTATTTGAATTTTTTTTTTAATTCCAACTATCCAACTGTTTACATATTCAAAAATGACGTGACGCTATCACAATCGCCTAGAAGCAGATATGTATGTATAGGGAAATTTGTACGTGCGAGAGTAAACATTTTATGATTGATCCTAGAAATGTGCCCAAAATTGCATTGGAATATGCACCGTCTCTACTTTAAAATAACAAATAACGAGACGAAGAATCAAATCTACTTTTAAACGTCCATATGTACATAGTTATTTATCGTAAGGGGTTTGATCATGTGTTTGTTTTGATTTTTATAGATAACTACTTTCATTTGGTTCAGTTTTAAAGAGAATTCGCATTTTGAATAACAAGTCCCCTGAATATATAAGTTAAATTAAAACCTTCAGATACATTTGTTTTTTTTTTGTTTTCCCTCTGCAGAGACATTGTTAAAAGTGACAGAATCTTCTTGGGTCCTTACGAGTCCTTAGTGCTTAAAATACGACCATCCATATCAGAGTAAGTGAAAAGAAAATACTTCTTCTTAACAAATTACGAATTTAAATAAATTTCCATGAAATTACTCAAATGTAACGGTAATTACATCTAACGTTCTCGCCTGCCTTCCATTTTTTGCATTTGCAGGGAACGGCGCGAACTCATCAAAATCATAATTAAGTCAGGGAATATAATTTTGGTTGGTCTACTGATGTACAAACTCTGGAACAACAAATGGACGAAATTGAGTTTTAATAAGTCAGCCACAGGATTTTGATATAAAGATACAGATGCGCTCCCTGATGGCTGGATGACACTATGTATATAAAGTCTTCTCATTTTGTTGTAAAAATTGTTAATTACGAGTTGATTTTGTTATTTTTAACGAGTAACAAGTTTGTGCTGTATGATTTGAGGTATTTACAGTGAGGTTAGGTTGTGTTTAAATGAAATACTGAACAAATTGAAGATGAGAAATTGCTACTCCAGCAAAGCTGAAAGATGATTGCATGTACTTTTCAAAACCCATTATATTGCAATTTATGTGCTTTTCATTTTCTTATTTTTTTGAGAGCAAAGTTCTCTGATGTTTTTACGATGAATGCTTGGATTATGGAGAAACTTTTGAAATGGTCAAATAAAGTTCTTCTTCATTTTTAAGTGATGGGTTTTTATTTGTGAACTGTTTCTCAATCTGAAGTAATTTTTAGTGCGAAAGACAAGTGAAGCTTAATGTTGTTGCTTGATTAATTTTTTTTAATTACAGTGCAATCAAAATGTGTCACTCCTTATGTTTGTCTGCGGTTTATATGGACGGGTGGAAAACCGACAACGGCTTTCCGGAGATAAATATGTGTCTTAGACTTCCAGATGATTGTAGTGTATTTCAGGGAGAGGTCGTAGCTGTGAAGAGAGCGGCGGAGCTGTTGGTGACGAAGCTAATAACGGATAAGGTTATCATCATCTACATCGCGACAGTCAGGCCTCGCTCAGAGCAATAGAATCGTGTAACGTTAAATCGGCAATTGTAGAAGGATGCCGCTCTGTGCTCAGATCACTAAAAAGACACAACAGGGTCAAACTTTGCTGGGTGCCTGGACATTGACGAAGAGGGAAATTAACGTGCAGATGAGCAAGCAAGGAAAGGGGGTGGACGGACGAGACGGTTATGAACATAGCACCGCCATCCTGCGACACCAGGGCAAAATTTAATAACACAATCATAAGTATATGGGAACACAGATGGTCAATAATAGAGGGACAGAGGGTATCCAGGGCTCTTTGGCTGGCCATAGACTGTAAAAGAATCGTTGAACTGAATAGGGCAAAGTTGAGGAATCTTATAGGAATACTTTCCGGGCATTGTCTCCTGGGAAAACTTGCCAAAAGAATGGGTCTTTCAAGCACAGAAGAATGCAGATACTGCAATGACAATTGACATAGGAACATCGGACGATATTGAACACATTCTTTGTCATTGTCAGGCTATTGCTCGTTTTCAAAAGACATTTTTAGGGAATTACTTCTTTAATACACTGGAAGAGGCTAGGCAAACTGGCCACAATTAAATCTTGAAATATGTTTTGCCGGTAAATTAAATGCTTTGACGGAATGGTTTCGGTTTAAGTAAGTACCATCATACGATGGTCCCAGCGGATCGCGATGAGCCCATTATGGTGCCTGGTGTTTTTATGATGACTCAGCCTCATAGCCCCTTTCAACATTACCTATGCTTGTCTGCTATTAAAGATCCGTAAACAAAAATTGTACCCAAAATGGTGACGTAAAATTCCGTGAAGGCATTTTGAATAGTCTGTAATGAAAATGCAGATTTTTGTGTAACGTTGACCAAGCTTTGACAGTTAAATTGAGGATGAGCACTTCTACTATACCTATAGATTGAAAAGTGCGGTTTACAACTTACTAAAAGATAAACGTTAAAATGTGCCTTAACTATAAGTAACTGTAAAGAATTAAGCTTGAGTTCATTAAATGATCGATGCATGATGTGAGTCCCCAAAGACATCTTCCCCATTCGTCATTGTCATCAAAATTGGATATGCGAACTGTCTTCAGTTCTACATTTCATTTTACGTCAGTACAACGTGACGTCATTTGCAAACATCATTACCCTTTATTGATTGCCTAACAAACAGATAAACAAGCCAACAAACAACTTATCACCCTGGAAATTATCATAATAAAATGAAATATTATTTCGTCCACTTGACAATGACATAATTTGCAAAGGAGGCATGAAGTACAAACGACAAAAAAAAACCAACCTTTTTTTTGTGCGCAACAAAAAGGACCTTCAGTGTGTCGGCTGCCACACTATTTGCAAAGTTACCCCCCCCCCTTTTTTTAGCTCAAATGCTAATAAAAACGTTGGTAGCTATATAGAGGAGAGGACGTAAACAGCGGAAGTACTAAACAGAACCCTCACTCACTGCTACAACATGGGTTTATATGCCTACAAGGACACTTTAGTACGAATACGCAATGTAAATACAAAGTTGTTCCCATGCTATTTCACTTACGATCCATTGAGCCGAGCCAGAGCAGCATGCAGGAAACTTATTTTGCACTGATCCCACTCGGGTGGTATGTGTAATGTTAGTTGTTACACACACACACCGGTAAAGCGTTGGTGAATATGGCCGAAAAGGCTGATGCAACTTTTTTTGTCTTTAGAGTTTACATATGCTACATGGATGCGAGTTCTATTATGGTTCTCTATTAATCACTCTATTCTGATTTAGTGGAAAAAGGGGAGAATCGCGACAAACTCAAGAAAGAAGGATGTGCTTCTGACTCCCTTCTAGATGACAGTCTAGACTAGAGGGTGTATTTAAGGTGATTATCCAACCAAACTACAATATACACATGTATGTATATCGAAATTAATTGCAGGACACTGCTAATCTCTCACCCATTCATCAGAAGTGATACATTGCAGCAACAGAAATGATAGCACCGCCTCAGGCTATAAATAATAAATAAACATAAAGGCGAAAAGTATATAAATACAAACATAAACGGCTTCTACTTATCGGACCGTGATACATTTTCATTATGAAAGGTTACATAGGCAGTCAGTGGTGCTTCCCTTCTTCTCGAAATCTCCTTTCAGGAGTGATCCCCATCTCCAGGGAGCCCTGAATTAATACTCGCAATGTGATATGGTCGTTAACTTGCAAGGATTGCGTTACAATGTCCGATGGGGCTTTTATGGGCGTCTTTCATGCGAGATGCGTGTTCTACAAAAGATGATACTCTTTAATGTTCCAAATGACGCATGGACGCAGTGGCCGAGGGGCGCTGCGGTGGTGTGCCCGTACAGTAGCTGCTAAACAAAACAAAATACGCAGCGGTATTCCAAGAACTTTTATTCCTTTAGGTGGTCGGTTTGCTATGAATTTTCTATATTGTGATGGATGAAGTTTTAATTAAATGTCATAGGATTTAGTAGATGATGATGAACATACACAAATAGATATGTACATATAATATACAAACATAAAATCCTTAGGTTATGGGTCAATGTTCACAATGCGTATTGTTGAACGGCAAATAAAAATAAGTAAAGTGGTTCGGAGCGATTTTTATTGCACACAGACATTAAGCGGATTAATTTCTTTATTTCAGTCGTATTCGCACTTAACAATTGGATATGAAAGTAGATCGTAACAGTGAATGGCGAAATAAAACGATTTTAGAGTTTAGCACTCGGCATTCATAGATCTGAGATAAATCCAACGGGATGTGCACATGTAGGTGTAAATTGAACGCACAGAATTTTTGTCACATATGACATCGAACTGAAACTGAAACATACATATGTCAAACTGAGGTAGATTTTAACGGTTACACGATGCAACTGGTTGGATTTTATTATAAGGGAAGAAATAGTTTAAGCCCCCCTTTAATTTTCTAAAAGACCAAGATGCAATTTGGCTGACAAGGTGTTGATTTGAAATGTTCCATGTTTTACATACTGAGATGCCACTTTAACACCTTCTCCGAAGTTTTAGGTGCTGTCTTTTTAAAGAACTTACGCCACCCTGTTCTGCAATCCGCTTTTAGCGAATTAAATCACCAAAAGCGGAATTGAGTGTTCTGTATTCCGAACGAAATTATGAATTGTTGAGGATTGTATGTTCGAAAGTGAATATTTTGGTGTTCTACATTCCACTCGAAATGACAACTGTAAATTCGTGTTGTGCATTCCGAAAATCCTTTGTTTTTAGTGAATTGAAATCACTTGAGTTTCTTTTCGCAAATTGAATTCACATGTCGTTATAAACTGTATTAACTAATAAATTTTATGATCAGAATCATTTTGAAAAACGTGAGTAAAAAAAAGATTTGTTGAATAGGGGAAAACACAAAAAATAGAGGCAAGAGAGCATTCTCTTAAGTTACATGGACGAAAATTAAGAAAGGGAAAGGGATTTGTTAAAGGGGATATAGGCAGAGCGTTACTAAGGATTTATGGTTTAAGTTAGTGCAACAGTTGAAAAGTGATGGTCGTCTAACGACTGGATGGAAAAAGTCAACAATTTTTACTAACAAAATAAAACAATATATATTTTAAGGGGTGAAAGTGAATGTTTATACCATCCAAGCAATCTATAATCCCCGGAATCCCTCATTTTTAAAAACAAAAAACTTTTTTCTTTTTCCATCTGCAACTTTGCAGTTTAGTCCACTTGTTTAACATCCCGCCGACCGAGAACTATGCTGACTGTGGATCTACCAATGCAAATATCAAAATTATTTCCACTGACACTGTCTGTTTGTCTATCTATCTATCTATATACATATCTGTCTGTTTGTCTATCGTTCTGTCTGTCTGCCTATCTGTATGTCCGTCTGTCTGTATGTCTGTCTGTAGGTCTATCTATCTGGCTATCTGTCTATCTATCTACCTGTCTATCTATCTGTCTGTCTGTCTCTCTATCTGTCTACCCGTCTATCTAACTACCTGTCTGTCTATCTCTTTCCCTCCGGAGCTGTACAAAAACAAAATCTGTTGGTGTTAATAACTTCTTTTTCACTATAATATGATAAATAAGAAATTTAGAAGTTTTTTTTAAAATTTTTTTTTTCAAAAACCACACTAATTGACACTTAAATAAATAGCAAAAGCCCCTATATGCCTGAAAATGATTCTAAGATATAAACGTACAATTGTGTGGCGTAGGAGTAAACCAAGTAAAAATTTTATTTGATTTTGCAGATAAAATTCGGAAACTCACAATTGTGAGCCCGTGGAGGGAAAGGGCTATCTGTCTGTCTGTCTGTCTGTCTGTCTATCTGTCTGTCTGTCTGCCTGTCTATTAGTTTATCCATCTACCTGTCTGTATATCTGTCTGTGTGTCTATCTGTTCATTCACTAATCCAGTCGAGATTTTTATAATTTTGTGCAATGCCGGGGAACAATTTGGTGATGAGTTCCTCCATCGACGATGTGAACTTGCAAAAATTTGCCGGGAACGATATCAATCTAGTCAAAACATCAACAGAAACTTGGCCTTTGCCAAGCGCCAGCAGTTGTCTCGAGAATTCAGCAGCCGATGGGTCGTTCTGCAATGCGACTCTCATTTTCGTGGTCAATTTCAACTTCTTGACATGCCGCCACAAAGACGACGATTTCAGGCATGCATTAAGTTCATCGACAGCAGTAGATTTCGGGATGACGGGAAGCGTTTGATGAAAATCTCATAGGCATAGCCCCATCAAATCATCTTGTGTACGTCGTCCAAGGTTTGATCGTCTAATAGGAGGCATTAGTCAAGCAAATAACTCTCCCTTAAAAACAACAAAGTCGTTTTTGACTAATCCTATTCAAAAGCAAATTTATTTTCTGAAAGAATGATCGAATTGATAAATATCGCATTGAATTTCAATTGATCTTAATGTTCGTACCGTTTGCGGATGTGATGCGCGATATACGACTATCCGGAATCAGTGTAATAATACGCAGAACTCGAATCAATTACAGCAAGAAAAATAGCACATTTGCTCAATAGAAAACGACAATCCGAAAAGGATACCTGTCAAATTGCGCACAGCCTAAGTCAAGGTATAACGCCATCTATCGGGTTGTGGCAGCGCCATCTATTATTTATCTCGTTTACTTCCCAACCCAAAATGCACGCAAAACGTCTTTTATCACAATGAATTTCACAATTATCCGAAATTTTCCAAGCTTCACAACGAATTTTCCACCTTTATACATACATCAAATCATGCGATAAAATGCAAAATTTCGTCGAAAAAAAAAATCCAAATTTTTCCAGTTTTCCCGAGTTTTCCACTAAGAATCATATATTTCTCCATTCGAAAAGCCATTCCGGAACAATTGCACACAAAATTCCATACATTTCGATTTTTCCAATTTTCCGACTTTTCCGGAGGGTTTTCCTAAAATTTTCTTTCGAAAAAACCTTCTTCTGGCAATTACGAACAACTGAAAAAAAATTTGAGCCAAATCGGCCCAGCCGTTCTCAATTGATGAATAACATTTTTTTACACCATTTTTATATATGTACATAAAATAAAAAATAATATAGATTAAATTATTTATTCATTTTTACAAAACAAAAATAAGGATTTGAAAACCTCAAATAATTTTGAAATGATTTTAACATTTCAAAAAAAATTAATGAAGTGGATTCCAAAAATTCAAATTCACTCGAGTGAATACCAAATACGATATCACTTTCACTTTCACTCGAAATTTAGAACAGGGTTCTTTTTGCATGTAAGTCATCGACTTCCATTTCGGTCTATTTTTTTTCATTGGAAGGAGTTTAGCACCTTTGTAGACTTTGTTGACTTTTAGACAGTCTTAAAGTAAACTTTATAATTTTCGAAACTGTCTGGTATCATTGGCGAATTTTTCCATTTGTTTTACGGGAGATAACAATGAGGAGTACACGATTTAGAGGCACAAATGAAATTTAAGGCAGTTACATATATCTTAAAGCTACTTACATATATATCGACCCTAAAAAAAAAATAAAAGAATAAGGACTGCCAATTTCTCATACAGAGTCCATTTTCTACACTTGTGCCATTCTACGTATATTATTTCCCAGGGGTCCATCGTTATATAGTAACTCTGAATATTTAAATCCTTTCTTTTCGTTTGGCTTTTACTGCCACTTCGTTACGGAATACAAATTGATTAAAGTGTCTGGGGATTGCTTTAACCAAACACTCTGTTGTGATTTATTCTAAACCCTTTTCTATTTTCCCTGAAGCAAATCACAAAGAATCCGCATGAATACCCAATTTATCCCTCAAACGGTGTAACCCTTAAAATACGTCCTCGCATAAAACCAAAACACAAAAAAAATACAAACACAAAAGTTCAAACTTACGACGTCATTACGATATTTATTGATGCAAAAATAAAATCCATATCTGTACTGTAGTCATGCCTTAAGGCAAAAGGTCCACTAAAAACCCCTTTACGATGTGTGCAATACCTACCACGAAAATCTACGTCTGATTGAGAAATGAATACCATTTCGCATTGTCCTAAATCCCTAACACCCGTTCACTGACGGTCCTTATTGCGGGCACTTACTGGTCGAATCGGTAACTATCGATCATTCACTGGCGTTGTCTCAATTTATTCCCTCCATGGCAAAAAGATAAATATTTTGCCATCGTCCACAAAGAATCGTATCCCTCACAAAGTAATTCCTCTCAAAGGACTTGGCTATCGAGTTTGAGCAGGAGTGCATGTTTTTATATCCCATACCAGCCCGCCGCTGTTAGCTTCTGTTCGCAGTACTTATTGGTATTTTGTGTACCTAATTTTTGACGGGTAGTTATATAATACTCTTACGAGCTTGAAGGGTAAAACTTTCGATACATTTCTAGGTCATGGTCTGCATGATGAGAGACGTTTCCTTTTTGTTGAAAAAGTTTGCTCAAATATCCGTTTTAAAGTTTTGAAAAGTTTCTTTTTTCGGGTCTAACAAAGATCAGGAGGTTAAAACAGAAAAGGCACGAATCCTTTCAATTGTTAGAAATCAAAAGGACATTTCCCTTGGGGGAGCAGTTATCCCTTAGTGGTGTCAACTGTCCCTCAGTTAAGTCATTATGAATTTCCCTTTTGTTTCCTTTTTCAGTTATTATTCGTTATGAAATTATTTTGTCGGTTCATCATCATCATCATACACATAGAAGTCCTGAGGCCATACCCCGCTTTTTATATTTTTGTGACAAAAGGGAGATGAGGTATTCTTAGGATTTTTGTTCGCCTGCCAGTGTAAGAATTTTTTTTCTGTTTGATAGCATTAATGCGAAGAGCAAATTTGTTCACTTAAAAATGTCCTTTGATGTTGTTTGATTTAAAGTTTGCCTTTTACATTAGCTCATTTCTTTCTACTTATTTTCGTATTCCTGAATGAAGAAGAGCGTTTGGTTTTCGCCTTACCTTCGGTAATGGTACGGGTATTAAAGTAAGTTTGTGAAGTGTTTCAACTTTGTTAATTTAAATATAAAACAAAACATGGAGAACTTAAATTCTGGGTGTGGGTAGGTGGCATGCTCAGAAAGTTTTAAATTTGAAAGAAATATGTACGCGGCTTATTAAGGCGTTAATAGAATTTGCCTACCAAATTTGATTCGAGTAGCGTAGTGAATGGAATATACTGCGGAGGGAATTTTAGCAGCAACAGGTCATGGGATGTTGAGATAATGAATTTTCCAAGGAGTCTGTGACCACACCCAAGATACAAGGTAAGGCTTTGTAAATTTAAAGATGGATCAGAAGCCCAATCAGCTTACTTGTACTTCGTCAACCATTATCGGTAACGTTGTAAGAAGATTAATTTCGTGAATGGTTGGATGTAAAATAAAATGAATAAGAAAAAAATTAGAAATCCAATGCAAAGGTTAGGATCAAAAGGAGGGCACGTCTTTGAAAGGTATCACCAAATGTGACCGAGCAGCTTTTATGATTTCGATTTTACTGATTGCAGCACAATTAAACAACCATGATAGTTTTGTTTTGAAGGCTGTTTCACCCACTGCATCATTTGGATCAGCATTCGCCAAGTATCATGTATTGTAGGGTTGTCCAAACTTTCAGGCTATGTGGTTGACTTTTCCTGAAATTGGTTACGCGTGCTCCTCATGACGGATTCAATTTAGATGAATGATCCAAACGAAGTGAGGATAGCAATATCCCAGCTAAAGTCTAGCAAGGCTGCTGACATAACGGTCTACCCGCAGAGCTTTTTAATGGAGCGGGAGATGACTTGGTAGAGAACATACTCCAACTGATCTCTAATATTTGGTCAAATGAAAGTATGCCCGATGAATGGAATCTCAGCATAGTTTGCCCGATCCACAAGAAAGGAGACCCCCTCAGCTGCTCCAATTACAGAGGCAGATCTTATTCGCCATATAGTGTGTGGTCTAAGGCCAGGAGAGTCCACCATAGACCAAATTTCCACACTTAAGCAGATCATGGGGATAACCCAAGAAGTCCAAATCGATACCCACCATATAGAGCCATGTCTAGTTTTGCCATCCCTGCCAAACTCATCCATCTGTGCAGGATGACGAGGGAGAAAGCTCGCTGTTGGTAATGACCTCACCAAGACTTTCGATGTCAAAAATGGATTCAGACAAGGTGACGCACTGTCACACGACTTCTTCAACATCATACTTGAAATAATATGCTTCGATACTCACAAGTCAACATACGAGGAACGATGTTTCAAAAGTCCGTTCAACTACTTGCATACGCCTGACGACATTGACATAGTTGGTAGAATACAGCGAGCTCTCACCGGTGCGTTTGCGAGTATAGAAATGGAAGCGGCTAAAATAGGTTAAGCGGTCAACGAAAAGGGACACTAAACATCGACGAATTGGACAGAGCATGACCATAGACAGTTACAACTTTGAGGTAGTTAAGGACTTTATCTAATGTCTACCTCGGCTCTGCTATAACATCAAAAAATGACATCTTGTCGGAAATCGAACGCAGGATTACTCTTGCCATTCGCTGCTTCTTTGGTAAAGCCCTTTCCCGATCAACTATGGAGACTCTATCTTGGTCTAAAACCTGACAAAATCCACGAGCTGAACCTGGTCAACATGTGGTTCCAGCAAGACGGCGCTACATGCCACACAGCACGGACCTATCGTGCGATTTGACGCATTTAGTTTATTTTTTTATGGGAGGTACATCAAATCACTCGTCTATGCCGAAAGCCCAGCGTCAATTGCAGCCTTGGAAGTTAAAACGCCAATATGTTCGAAAAAGTCTCTCAAAATCAGACACTCCGTATGGAATACTTAACACGTAGTAGTGGTCAACATTTACATGAAATAATCCTTAATGTAAAGTAAATGGCAAGCATTGATTTAACAACTCAAATAATAATAAAAAATTTGCTGTTTTTTTTTTTTTGACAATTAAAAGCAACAACCTATAACATTGAATGAACCCAAAGAAGCCATTAAAAAAGACATCAATTACAACAACTACAACTACAACTACTAAATACTGCTTCATATACACAATGCAGCTCTTCGATTGCATTTTGTTCCGAGACAAGGGAAGATTGCGTAAGTAATCATGATGATAGGAAATTATATCGACATATTCCCACTTCTTAAAATCTCTTAAATATTGGAAAAAATCTTGTTAAGTAGATTCCAACCTATTATAGATGCAAGAAATCTGATCCCCGCACATCAATTTTGATTCAGGAGCAAACATTCAACTATTGAATAAGTACACCGGATAATCAACACGGTAGAAACTGCGTTGCACAACAAAACAATTTGCTCTGCCATATTCCTGGATGTTGCGTAGGCATTTGACAAGGTGTGGCACCAGGGACTTTTAAGCAAACTACAAAGACTCTTGCCAACGCAATTCTATCTCATACTAAAGTCATATTTATCTGAGAGATAATTTCGTATTAAATATCAAAACGAGTATTCTCAATTACGTGAAATAAATGCACGGGCTTCCCAAGGCAGTATTTTAGGTCCGATTTTATACTTGATATATAGGAATGATCTCCCAACACCTCAAGGTGCAAGTATAGCCACTTTTACTGGCGACACGACAATCCTTTTGATCGGTAGAAGCTCCTGTAGAGGAAGCTGAAAAACGCCACAAAACTCCTGACAAAAAATGGAGAATCAAACTCAATGAATCTAAATCGAGTCATATAAACTTCACAAACTTAAAAATTGGTATTTAGCCTATATTCATTAATTCATGTAGAATTCCGTATGCTAATACGAAACTCAAATTGAAAGAACACGTCGCGAAAAAAAAGAGATGAGCTGAATCTAAAATTCAGAAAAAATAACTGTCTTATTGGAAAGAGCTCAGAGTAATCAGTTCAAAACAACCTACCTCCAAGTTCTTAAACCAATTTGGACTTACGGCATTCAGCTGTGGGGCTATAAGTACTATTATTCCCATACAAAGAATAGAAAAGAAAGCACTACCTTGCATACTAAATGCGCCGTGGTACGTTCGAAATGTAAACATTCACAATGACCTGAATCTAAAAACAGTATAGTCGTTCGGGGCAAGAGTGCGCATTTTGGACTTCGGGCTTAAATTCTGAAAAACTTACAACAGGTAACAAACCAAAGACCCTATTTTGTGGTAGCTCTATATTTTAGGAACAAAATTATATAAAAATATATATATTTTTTTAATGTTTAATATGTTTTGATCAAAAAACCAAGGTAAGTCAAGTCAGGGTAAGAGTGCGCAACCAGCTTAAGTCACAATTTTCGTAGTTGAAATGGTTTGAAACTGCGCTTTCGCTCAAAGCAAGTTCTTCGACAGCTTTTCATGGGCTGCTTCCATTTTAAATCAGCTCCCTAGCCTCGCAGATTTTCTTTTGGGTTATTAATTTCCTTTCCGTTTGTGTTTGGTAGATACGAGGCATTTTTCTGGTAAAACAAAAAAAGAAAAAAAATTCAGCTACGAGCTACGACCTACCGCCTATGATTATGATGTGGTCAATGGATTTTACGACAGAAGATAACATCCCAAAAATTGTAATTATTATAAAAAGTTAAAAACTGGGTAAGAAAGCATTGCGCACTCTTACCCACAGAACTACTGCGCACTCATTCCCTAGACGCTTCTTTTTTTTCATTGTATTGAAAATCTAAGAAGGAATAATATTATCCACAAAAATTGTACCCTAAATCAAACACACATATACACTGTTTATGCCTACATACTTCTTATGGGGTATCGAGTTGCGCGCTTTCCTGACACACTTTTAAAAATTAACTTTTTTTAACAAAATCCGACTTTTTTTCCCTTGTTGATTTTCTTTGTAATGTTAATTGAAAAATTTTCGTAGAAGTTGCTCATCATTGGCGGTTAGTGAAGCACACATTTTCTCATATAGCGATTGCTGCTAATTCTTTCACAGATGGAGAAAATAGCATTGCGTACTCTTACCCGCTACGCACTCTTACCCCAAACGACTCTACATCAAGAAATAGTGAAAATCGCAAAGAAACATTTTCGATGCCTTCGTCAGCACCAAAATAGCGAAATTCAACAAATGTTAAATACACCCGCTGACTCGAGAAGACTACAGAGAACAACTCCAATGGACTTAATGTTATAAATATTACCTAAATTAAACAATATTTTACGTATTACAATAATCAAGAATTGTATATGTTTTGGCATTTAACCATTTGTATCGCACGGCGTCAAAATTAAAAAAGAAGTAAATTTTCGGCTTCCTTTGGTTCCAAAAACTATGATCTGTTTTACGAAATTGCATTAAATTTGTTAATTTATATATGTATATAAGAAACTACTTTATTGGGTTTGTGCGAAAAACGACAGTTTTCCACTATGCTTACAATATTTTTGTAACACAGAAATGTTGCTCGTTATATACTAACTATACTAAAAACACAATTTTTTTATTTGATTTAAAAATTTCGATCATCACTGGAATTGCTGACTGAGTGAACAAAAATGAACAGGAGCAAAAAATCCCCATATAACGGTATCTACAGTAAATCATAAGTATAATTTTCATTGTAATATGATTCGCAGATATGCAAAAATGCGCAACAACGTCTCTTATTTGCTATCGTCTAATTTAAAATAGACTTTTGGGGTATGTTGCAGTTCTGCTACACGGTGATACAAAGGTTTAAGAACCAAACGCTTTAAAAAATCACCCATTAGTTTGACCTCGGGTAGGTTCCAAGACGCGGACTACAGAACAATTTATCAACTTTGAAAAACGCTCTCTGAAGTCTTGTAATTTTTTTAAGAAAATAAGTACGTGTGAAAACATGAGTATCAATAAATCTTTCAATTAAGAATCGTGGTTGAGTACATCCTTCGAGTTGTACTATAAAAATTGATGTTCACTAGAAATCGGTAGATCAAATATAACTATTTATCTCTCAGCCACTTTATATAGTCTTTTTAAGCCGCATCTTGTCCTCAACCGCGTTCGCGAAACTATCTACCTTCAGTAATTCACTGCAGCACCCCCTTTCTTATCACTAAAAAAAAAAAAAATCAAATAGCCAATTTGTTCAAAGGAAAATAAGAATAAAAAACATTCCCACTCATAGTCAATCGTATAAACCTATTACCGGTATAAAAAAAGGAATTCCTTCCGCCACTAGATGTACTCCTGCAATCACATAACCGAGTTAATTGATCCACTGCAGTGAATTATCTCTGTAACAACTTCTATGGGATACTTGGATGGAAATAGACGAACTTTGCCGTTCAAGGACTTTTAATTAAAGCAGTTAGTCATCCTTTTAAAAAGTAGCCGGGTTACCACAAAACCCACATAAGTGATCCTGGAGATATATAATCTTCTTCCCTACAGCGCAATTCTTCCTTACACAAACTAAAGGTTCAAGCTATATAGCCGCAAAGTATGTGGTATTTTACGAGGACGCGTGTGCAAATGAACGGATACGGATGATACTCTGGTTAAAATTAGGACAATTCATGGAGTGCTGTGTATAGTCTCTTCTTAAATTCCCACTTGCGTGATATGAGTACGGGTGTGTATGGCAGGAGCTCCAAAGCGCACTTAAGGTTTATTTTTTTAATGTATGTGTGGCATTCACACTGACACCTCCTCTTGGCACGAGCATTTCAACTATACAATACACTACAGATACATATATGTATGCACTTCCTTTAACGGTCGTCGTACTCCTGATGGTTGGGCGTGACGTGGGTGTGCATATTTATATGCTTTGTCAACGAATTATTGAACTGTAAGCGCTCTTAGAATGGCAAAACTGCAACATTGAGAGATGTGCAGGATTTCGCTTTGGAATTTTTTTCGCCTCTAAATCGTGGTATTTTTTTCTGAACGAGTGCTTTTGCGGGTCGTAAGTTCGACGTGACAAATGTGCGACAACCTTCAACACTTACGAGTCTGTAAAATTATATATACGTTTACTTTGAATCGTCCACACATGCTTTGAAGCGTGTGGAGGTTCTCATGACAAAAACACGGTACACCTATCATAGAGATACTTTTTCTTACAATCCGCTTCAAGAATATCTTCTTTATTTGTGAGATTCTTTGTTGTCAAAGGATCATTTTCGTTTGGTTGAGCAGATTTATTTTTATGTCGTTGTCAAGAGAAATACTTGGAAAGAACCATCAGACTGGTTGAAGTTTTTCTTTTTGTTTGTTAAAGGAGAAGAGAGTATTTATCGGTCACTTGACAAAGACACATCAATTTCAGCGGGATCCGCTTCATTGGCATTTACTTGGACGAAAAACAGTGAGTCGACCTCTAAATGAATTTCTTGAAGCAGTAGATATTTTTTTTCCGAAGGCGAAAAGTATTGAGAATGTCCTTTGACCCATATTTAAGCACAAATAGAGTGTTATTTATTTAAGGTATGACGAGGATGCGGTGCAGGTTAATCGGGCAAGCAAAGATTAGGACTGTACTTTACCTTTTCGGACTGGAAATAGATGAAACCTTTTAATAACATACACACATTTGTAAAAATAGATACACATATATAGGCTTTGCTGACGAAATATCCATCGTCGTAGTGGCAAAACTCCTAGAAGAATTGGAGCACGACTACAGTGAAGCTATAAGGACCGTCCAAGACTGACTAACGAGCATGGACCTAAAGCTTGCGGAAGCAAAGACGGAAGTAGTACTTATAAGTAGCAAAAAAGTAATAGAAACTATAAACGTAACCGCCGGCGACCACGTCGTGGCTTCCAACCCAGAATTTAAGTAGCTCGGCATAGTCATAGATACACGGCTTGCTTTCAACCAACACCAACAGCTACAGTACGCAGCAGTACGCAGCAAAGGCAACGGCTGCTCTGGCAAGGATTATGCCAAATGTTGATGAGCCTTGATATAGGAAAAGACTGCTGCTAGCAAAAGTTGCGTCGCGTCAATTATGTTGTATGCGTTCCAAATATGGGCCAATTCTATGGGAAAAACAGCATATACATAGAAGAATAATGGAGGCAGTGTACCGAGCAGTGTTACCGCTGAGAATTTTCAAAAAGCCACCAAAAAAGTCTCACAGGCTTACAAAAAGTCGCAATATGAAAATTTGCATATTTCTGATTGGGGATCTTATTCGGGATCACGTAAATTACGAATAAATTTACAAATATTTTTTTCAGAATTGATTGTTAATTTACGAACAAAGAAATTGGTAAAAGATAAAAGTTTAATAAAAAAAGTTTGTTTTACGTAAAAGTTTTGAGAAAAATGCATTTTAAGTAAAAAATTGGAACAGCAAATTTTCATAATTTTGAGTTTAAGTAGCTATAACATTTTTGTGCCTGCATAAAATTCACAGTCTTCAACATTTTTATGTGCTACTGAATTGCCTCTCCAATATGCACAAAACTACTTTTAAAGGTAATTATAATAGGCCATAAGTTATTATAACATTTAAAGTAGTTGTACCTTCAAATCGGAGGTGTCCCACTTCGACGTGTTATAACTTGGAGGGGGTGAAAATAGACCCTCGCTGCCGTACGATTTTTTGTTCGCTGGAACTTCAGAAATCTCTACTTAGATGATTATACCTCTTAACTGTGACACCCTGTAGTTAAAAACATTTCTCAATGGAATGCAAAGGATTCATTGATTTGGTTTCTAATTTGTTTGCATGTGTTTGGTTACGTGATAACAATTCAGAAGTATGTTGCGTCTAATAGTGTATGATCAAAAAAAAAAAAAAAAAAAAAAAAATAGTAAAATAGATATGTTCAAGATATTTAAAAGTCTCCATATGACTATGAAAAGTCGCAAATTAGGGGTATTTAAGAAAAAAAAAAGTCGTATCAAAGTCTCAGGAGAGTAAAAAAAAAGTGCCAAATGCGACTTTAGCTACCAGTCAATGGTTTGAGAGTAAGTATCGCTTTTCGAATTATGTCTTATGATGCAGCGATTGTTGTGGCTGGTATAGGAGTAGTAGTAACCTTGCCAGAAGACCAACGGCGACGTTAACGACAACGCCAATCGACAGCCAGACTCCACAAAGAGTGGACAGCCTAAGGAAATGGCAACAGAGATGAGACATTTTCTGAAACAGGACACTGGACGCATACAATTATATCCAACATCGAAGTGTGGATCAATAGAAAATAAGGAGATCTGAACTTCTATCTGACGCTGAAACTCACAGGACACATTTGGACACGACGATAATCCTTGTTGCCCAACCTGCCTGGGAACAATTTAAGATGCTGAACATATTATGTTCTCTTGCCCTCGGTACGAAGCAGAGCGGCATGTACTGGAACATAGGCTGGAAGAAATTTTAACCCCAGAAAATATAATTAGCCAGAAGATTAGCTCAGAGGATAGTTGGAACGTCGCGTCGTCAGTAACATAGCAGCAATTATTATGCTAAAGCAGCGGTAAGAGGAGCGACAACGGAGTGCAGTGCAGGAGACTGCAACTGCAAATACATCCAGACAAGCAGACTACCTGAGAAAGCCAGGCCCGCAAAGTAATACTTAATGGCAGTGCCACGGGGAGAGTGTTTCCAGTGTACAGGGTCTTGGTTAGTACGTAGGGGTATTCCTAGCATCGATTATTCAGGTTTGCGAAACGTACATGCTAGTAGCCCGGGTTACTAGTATCTTTAGAATATTACACATCCTTTGGGGCAACAAAAAAAAAAAACATATGTTAGGTACAGTTGAGAAATAGTGTCCCTTAGCTTGTGGTATGGTAATAGTTTGTTAGTTAAAGCTATGGTCATTTAAAATTCATACATCCGGATGTACATAAAATTATCACACGTTTTGACGAATATAATCTGATAAAAAAGATACATATGTGGTAAGACGTAAGAAATGTGACAAAATAGTTCTTTCTTTGGCATTTAAATGGAAGGACCGGGACTGCTGATCCAACCCAGATGAATTTCCCTAATAGGGTTTGATTTTTTCCTTCACCAATATGCACAACTTACGGCCCCCAAATACTGTTTTCTAACCCAATTTGTTGAACACTCTTCTAAAAAACCTTCCGCAGGAGTCCTTGATGCTGACCTAGATTTCTATTTTGACAATATCCTTAATCACGTTTAACATTGACTGTTTCATCCCCTGCGGAGCATCACCAATACAAATGAAATGCTCACAAAAAACATGCTATTTCGACAACATGCTAAAAAACAAAAGTTATGAATAAATCAAATAAAGTTCATAAATAAATTAAAATAAATCGCTGCCGAGCTTCACAGCCTCAAAGCGATTATCATAAACCTAACCCTTAAAAGTCTAATAGAAATATTTATGTTCCAATTGGGATCTGATGGGATTCTACGACATAATTATGCACATGACTATGTTTTAAATTTATGTTTAAGATTCAATCATTGCACTGCCAACATGTCAGTCATTTTGTCGCTAATGGGTTCTTTTTTATTGCATGAAAATCGACGACGGATTTACTTGATTATACGACACAGTAGATAATACTATGTACAAGGGTACGTTTCCTATCATCGAAATTACGTCAATTTACGGGTTGAAGCGAGAGAGCTTCTGATTTAACCTAATTTTTGGCTTCTTTCTACCTGAATTATGGTATTTTATAATTCAGAAGCAGAGTCGAACATACAACACCACCATGATGGCGGCGGTGTGAGCCTCACCCACTCCTGAATTTAAGGAAGATTAAAATTAATTTACCAACCTCACATCATTCACATGCATAGCAGAAACTCCTTCTCATTCTCACCATGGATATGTACATATGTATATAGATATATCATACGAGTAGTAGGCGGAGTGCCATGACAGTATCCAATATATCGTTGTAACACTTCGAATATTTTGGTAAAATTGAGAGCACCGATGCCTGTCGCTGATAGTCAATTTGTGCATACATATACTCGTACATACACGCATACATGTCATACGTTATATAAGTATGTAATGTATATACATATATACCTCCAAAATTATCAAATATTTATGAGACTTCATAAGGATTGTGAAGGATATGTTCATAGCTCGTGTATGTTTGTGTATGAATCAAAAATATTCAAAACGCTATAGGCAAAGTGAATTTCTCCTGGAGACGGCAGGATTGCGATTTATTTACAGCCCAAGCCTGTTGGCATACATTATAGATTAGAAAATATGAAACTCTGAAGCATGAATTAAATTCTAGACGAATGTCATAATTGTGCAAGAACATAATATGAACAACCCGTCACAATGGCTTTGTCAGTAAATCATCGTGTATTATTGTGTTTCCCACCTCACCTACCCCACTCCATCCATGCCATGGTGTCACGGTGAATAAGAAGGGCTGACACTCAAACGATTTAAGTTATTTTATCCGAAATTCAGGACTAAATTGGACAATTTATCAAAAAGCATGTATTTGTGTGTGGGTATACACAACACGTCAATCCTAATGATGATCCAAGTCTGATCCATTGTGCTTAATTGAGTTGCTGACGAATTGCTTGGTAAATTGTTGGAAATATTTAGGTGGGATTAAGACTAATAAGTTCTTGGAATTAAATGCCTGCCACACTACAGAAAAATTTGTTAGGAATGGTAAAATAATGTGTAATAAGTCAAAGAGAGTTAAGAACTTTAAAACCACGAGGACAATAAATTAAATAAGTTTTGAAAACAAAATATTCTCTCTAAACGACTGATATCCTTTCAACCATTTAGTAAAATCATGTGGAGTGGAGCAATATTCCTTTTATAGCCAAAAACAAGCCATCAACAGTGCAACACTGAAGATATTAGAGATTCTGCAAAAAAAAAAAAAATGACTGAACAGTGAACACTGGAAAACGTGAACCCCCCAAAATGTGAACACTGTATTTTTTACATTGACTGCTCTAAAACGTGAACAAATCTTAAAGCTCTAAAACGTGAATAGAAATTTTTTCAACATTTCTACACAAAAATGCACTAAATTAATTGTCAAGTCTTCGGGGGACCCCATAATATTGACAATGCGTAGTATTCGGGGGATCTCATAATACTGACAATGCGTACCTACATAGTATATACGTGAGTGGTCCGATAAGTACTTAGCCTACAAAAGAAAAACAAACATTTTGGAAAAGTGGCGATTTATTTCCCAACATAGTCTTCTTTTAGCTCGATACACTTGATCCAGCGATGCTCCCACTTCTTTAACCCATCCAAAAAATAGGTTTCCTCATTCGAAAATTCACGGACAAGCTGGCTTCCACACGTGGTCAAAACAAAACTACGAGTCCGATTCGGCTGATTGACAGTAGCCGTCTAAGGGAATGTACTAAACGATAGTAAATCTCTCTTGTGATACTTGTACCATCGGGCGGTGAGGCGAAGTCCTTATCGGACCGCCCTCGTATGTATTTGGTACCACACGTGCGTGTTCGTATTGCTATCATTTCGTGCATGTACGTATTGCTATCATTTTTTTGTAAGATTTATTTTTTAAACGTTCTAATGTAAAAAAGAAATCTAATCAATTTTGTTAATGAGCCATAGCAGTATGTGGAAATATGTAAAAATATTCATGAATTGAAGTAAAAAGGAAATAAAATCGAAGAAAATGTGTTTTATTTTAAGAGCAAAAGTAAGACAATACGGTAGGAATGCAATTTAAATCATAAAATGTTACATTCCAAAACATGAACAATCTCAAAAACTTGAACATCCACGGTAAGTTCATGTTTTCCAATGCTCACTGTAACAATATTTATTTACAATTATACATGTACATAACATACATACATATGTATGTCATCCAACAAATTAATAACATAAATATTTTAAGTACGACTTTGCTGACTTCAATTCTTGTGTCAACTGGGCCTGTAGGCCTTAGGTCAAGATCTTTATATTTATTATAATTGTGCGGATAGGTGCAACTCCTGTGATCGTCTCGAAATGGACACACCTGGCTTTTCTGTCACACTCTCCCAATGATATGTACCATGAGAGTACTCTCATATTGGGCTTGAAAGCTTTGCCGAGAATACGTGGATCAACAAAAGCAAAAAGAAACACTGAAAAATATGAAATTACCTGCCGAATCACCCGACCAGAGCTGCTGCTTTGGGGAAAACTAAATTTAAAATTTACTACCGAAATTTGGAGTCAGTGGTCAATGGTCGTCATAATCGTCCTAGCAGATCAACAATTGAGCGTCTAGTGGAAAAATTTGAATCCACAGGCACAGTACAAAATGTTCCCGTGCCAGTGAGACAAAGAAGTGCCCGTTGTGTCGAGAATATTGCTGCCGCTGAGGCTTCAGTTGAAGAAAGCCCAAATGTGTCTCTCACACGTCGCTCTCAAGCGTTGAGCATCTCCGTGATGATCAAGACCGGCACGTTACTGTGAATGGGAATCGCTACCGTTCAATGATAACCGAATCTTTTTGGCCCCAATTGGATGATATGGACTTGGAGGACATGTGGTTCCAACAGGACGGCGCCACAAGCCACACAGCGAATGTCACAATCAATTTATTGGAAACCAAGTTTGGAGAACGTGTTATCTCACGAAATGGTCCAGTCGCTTGGCCGCCTCGGTCGTGCGATTTGACGCCGTTAGACTATTTCCTGTGGGGTTACGTCAAGTCTATGGTCTATGCCAACAAGCCAGCGACGATTGATGAACTTCGTACGAATATCGAACGTGAAATTGCAGCAGTATCGGCCGATTTATGCTTGAAAACCGTCGAAAATTGGGTTCAGCATCTGGACTTCTGCAAGCGTGCCCGTGGTGGCCATGCAAAAGAAATCGAGTTCCATACATAATGGCATCGAACGTACTTTCACAGGAATAAAGAATTTCATTTTGTTTTATTTAAAAAATCTTTTGTAGCGCTCTTATTGAAAAATCCTTTATTATTAAAATTAAAAAGACAAAGAGTTTTATATGAATTTGTCTGACAGAATCTTCTGTCCGTGAACTTATGGACGGCAGTATACATTATGAAAATGAGTTGATTCCACAGAAATATATGCAGGATACTAATAGTTTTTTAATTCAAAATTTTAAACACTACTGGATTGGATGTTTTGTTATGGAAAACAGCCGCAATTTATGCAGCAGAGCTTTCTAAGTTGCCAGTTAAGATTTTGAAAATTCCTGCTTCGTCTGCCGATCTTGAACTTGGATGTTTTCCAAATAGAGTATTTTTTTTTATAAAAGAACATGATTATTTAATTGATTATTAAGTGGGCACCGTAGCGCAAGTGGTTAGTGCGTCGGACTACTGAGCCAGCGGTCTTGGGTTCGAATCCCGCCGCAAACACCTAAAAGTTTTTCACAGTGCCCACCTCTTTCGAATGTCTGACAAGCATCAAAGAGTATCATTTGTCACGATTGAGCTTCTCAATTCGCCGTTCGGAGTCGGTAAAAAACTGTAGGTCCCTTCCATTCGTGCAAAAATATAACACGCACACACAAATGGTTGCGAGAAGCAGGCCCAGGTTCACCTCGAGCTGTTGCGCCAACTAAGTAAGTAAGATTATTTAATTGTTTGCATTGTTTACGTTACACCTTCCATTAGACAAATGTAAAGAACGCAATTCTTTACGTGTAAACAATAGCGTAAACTTTATGGCGTAATTTACTTTGCCAGCACTGTGCATTAATCCCTTCTCCTGTTATTTTATATAGGTATGTATGTGAATTGATTTCTCTTTTCTTATAATAAATACATTGGTGGGATTATAAGTAAGATAAAACGACGATCGATTTAACGAATTTTTGGATTTAACGAAGTGCATTATATAATTCGTTATTTTGGACGTCCACTCTATTGTTAGCAACATCAGTTACATTAGACTTAAATTGTCTTTAGGTTATAAATGAGAGACACATTTGGATTACAATGAAATCATCACAATTTAGTCCTGTGGCCTATTTCACCAACTATAAATTAAAATCACAATTTTGTACTTATAAATAAAAACTACAAACTTGTACTTTTCGTTCTGTTTAGCACGGAACAAATGTTTGGTGAAACGACATTAATCAAATATTTTACAAATTTTGTTAAAAAACAATTGTAAATACAAATTTGTAGTTTGGTGAAATAGGCGCCTGATTGCATTTTTTAGTTGTCGTGTCGCATTGGAGGGCAATATAGCACTTAGATATACAGTTTTAGAATTGTTAGAATACATACCACCTTTGGTCAAAAGATCAACTTAAATTCAAATTTTTTTTTTTCAAGAATAGAAAGTATGTACCGTAATCTTTTTGCAGAAAATGTAAAGCCTAAGCTGCTTTCAAAATTGGATTTTCTGGCATTACGTGGATTATCTCGCAATGTGATACACGATTAGGATTACGCTTATCCATTCAACCATCGATTACCAATGGTTACATCGATGCGCATACAAATGTTTAAATTTTAAAATACTCCGTTCTTACCTTAAGCAAAAATACACACGTATTCAAAGATGCTTACCTGAAAAAAAAAAGAAAAAGAAAAATCATCTTTAAAACGGGTTACAACTTGGAAAGGCCATATATGCATATGTAGGTAGGTATATTTTTTTAAACCGTCTAACATTTCGTAAACAATAAAAATTGTATACATACATTCAGAGAATAAAAAATAAATACTTTCCCCTTTAAGCTTATATTTGCAAAAGTTATTATCCGGAACGTGTGCGGATTACGTAAAATGGAAACAATTTCACCAAATGTGCGCATCAATTATGAACCTTAAATGATTTTTCACACATACACACATGTACATGTACAGTACATAGATGTTCACGTGTGAGAACGTGCGTCCTCTTGAAATGCGGTTGTTTGGAATTTAATTTTTTTCTTATATCTAAATATTTAAGTCCTTTCTGTCGGCCTACTGTCAGTAGGCTTTCCCCAAGAACTCGAACAGGGATTGTTTAGATTAAAGAGAAGCGCATTTTTTTTATACATATTTTTTTGTTTTATTAAAATTCCTTTACAGATAGAGCATAGTGAGAAGGGTGAACAATGAAAAGACGCTGCTGTCAGCTAGACAACTTGTGGCATTCCACTGACAGGTCACACTACCCGCTAAGGAAGAATTTCAATTATCATGCTTTATTTTAATAAAATGGAAATTTGAAAATTTCAACTTCCATCCACTGGCGGCAACGGAGACGGTGATGGCGTCATAGAGAGTTTGGTGCCAGAAAAAAGAAAACTATAATTTTCTTAACCTTTCAACTCCCCCCTAAAGAACCTTCATAACCCTCGCGGCTTGAAAGCAGTTTTAATTGATTTTGACATAAGGTATGTATATAAAAAGTATACAAATAAATCTGTGAAGTAACCTGGACACGCCGCTTTGCAAGCAAAACTCCGAACCACATACAGTACCGTTCGAAAAATTTGCCTAAACCCTTTTTTCACCCTCTTGGATGGCATTTCTTGGGATTTTTAAGAGCTACGATGTTTTTTTTGAACTAGGTAGAAATGTCTTTTAATTAGCGCACAAAAGTCGATTGTGCATTTAGCTCGTGATAGCCTTAAGTAATTAAAATACAAAAAAAAAATAAGAAAAATCAGCTCTGAGGGCGAATCTAATATTTTGTATGACGTCTAAATACGACAACCCGTCAAGTTTCTAAAAGACGTAATGTTTCTCAACAAACTTTGGCATAGAATTTGAAAACAAAAAAAAAAAAGAACTGGTGAGACCGGGACTACCAGCAGAATTAAAGGTTCAGAGAGGCCAGAAAAGACGACCCCAGTTGAAGATGGTTTTTTTGTGCTCCAAAGCCGTCGGAATTAGTTAGAGACTTCAGTGGATATTAAAAACGATCTACTTCGAGCTACAGGAAAAATAATATCGACAAGCACAGTGAAAAAAAGGTTCGTAAAAGCTGGACTAAGAGCACTCAAGCAAGTACTGAAGCCGAATTTTCCAATAAAGGTCCGAGAAAAATTATTAATTTGGCTGAGAAACTTAATAAATTGATTCAAAACGTGTGAAACAGTGTCATCTTTTCCGACGAATTCAAGTTCAAGCTGCATGTTGGAGATGGGAGGATTCTTGCGCGCAGAGAACCAAAGGAAAGACTGAGCTCTGAATCCCTCTTATGTATGCCCCCAGAGCTGAAGGTCTGATGGTCTGGGGATGCTTCTCTGGAGATGGAGAATTTGGAATGGCCTCTTTGGAATCGAAAGTGACTGCAGCAGCTTATCAAGCGGTCCTAGAGAGCCCCCCACGCTTGAGCTTGCAGATTCATTTTTTTAATTGGACAATCATCTTTGCTTTTCTACAACAAATAAATGATTAATTAATAGCTTTAAAATAAGCTACAATTTTTATGACTTAAAACTACATTTGTATTTTTTATATATTTCTTAAGCTGCTTCGAAAAAAATAATGCTGATGTGCTACGCTGGCCTCCCTGCAGCTCAGACCTCAACTGAATTGAGAATATCGGGTCAATCATAAAATTTAAGATTGCAAGGGAGCGTCCAGAGTCAATTGAAATCCTAAAACATTAACTAATCCAGCTCTTGAACACCATACCTATATTCACATAGAAAAACCTATCTGAGTCAATGAATCGCAGATGTGCAGCAGTTATAAAAGCAAGAGAAGGTCCAACAAAGCACTAGGGCTCAATGACCGCACTCGTTAACGAGTTAGTCGTTATCGAAATGTGCCGACGTTTGAGCGAAATTTTTCCAACGGCACTGTACATATACGTACTGTCAGCGGTAGGTGGAACTCAATATTATTTAGTTTAAGGTTATATAAGCAACACAAGAAAGTCCTTCTTAGCTCACGTTTGATGTCTGCCAGATTTCTCACAATATTCAGTTACATAAAATATTCTCTGTAGAGTGTTTGATGTCGGTTATACGGTGGTAAAAAAAATTATAATTTACTCGAAGGAGCTTTACAAAAAGAGGTTGTATACAAATGAAAAAACAAGCAGACCGCGTGTTGGAATTTTTTGTAGTTGCCAAGGGGTTACACCTTTACCGCCGTATTTTGTTTTGTGCATCCTCCACGTCCACGTTGATGTTGATGTCCAGAGGCATTAGACAAGGGTTAATATTGTTTCAAAAGTTGTTTTCACCTTCATGATGGGCTGCCGGCTACAAGGACTGGGTACATGTACATGTACACTATGTCATTAAGCATATCCCAGCTAGTGGTTGTCGCTTTGAAATAGTTTTGGATCGGGGTGATAACGACATGTTGGTAGCATGTGGTAGTGTGAAAATTACAAAGTTTATCTCTCTATCGAATGGCGTACACATGGGCAAATTGACTTTAGACTATAATTTGAACTATGTTCATATGTATTTGGAGTCTCTATGTATGTTACACTGTGGTCTTGTTCATAAAATTATTCAGTGGCATGTGCAACTTCCCGAGTGGGATTATATCTGAATTGTGAGAGATTGAGTCTTATCTGTTAAAATTAATCGATAGATAAGTCCTTGCAATGTGACATCTGTTCGATAAATAAAATTAACACATTCAAAATCTGTGCAATACAATTACTACCTAAGTTCTGGCAACAAAAATTCAGCAAATATGCACTCAAACAACTCGGTAAAGAATGGAATGGAATTTGATTTGATCTAGCTCTAGAGATTATCCAGTCATAAAGGTTTAAAGGTAAATATAAATTTGAAGATAAAAAATTATAGTCATCGACTTTCTCCTGACAAATGGTTAAAAAAGAAAACTAACTTTCAATGTTTGTATCTTCGAGACTATAAAAGTAATTCTTCACTTTTTAAAGACAGCCTATTAAAATATCGAACGATTCTTGGTCTAAAAGGAATCATATTTAACTCCGATCGGCACTTCACTCTAAAAATTACTGGTAGCTGAGATAACGCTGTTGAGAGAAATATGGGAAACCTCAAATGGGAAGTCCTTTGTAATACAGATGAAATCTATTTTAGCCAACAAGGGAAGCACCATTTATATTAATTGTAATTGGCAAATTGGCAAAAAATAATTGTTTTTGTCAAAAAATATTTAAATTAATTAGCAAAGGCTGTAGCTTGTAGCTTGTAGACGGTGGTACAAGGGACTTAGTTATTATTTGTTATTAAAATAAGAAGGTATTGTATATCTTTAAATACTGATACAGAATAATTTGGTATTTAGAGAATGGAGGATTCCTTAGTGCAACTCTATAGGCACATACATACTTTACATTCATGTAGCACTGCAAAATTTGCATTTTTATTTGTAGTCTTACTTTTAGTTAGTTAGTTTAGTTAGACTTTTATTTTAAATTAATTCTTAACAATGATTAAATAACTAAG
This sequence comes from Brachyopa scutellaris, assembly GCA_949775065.1. Classification (NCBI taxonomy): domain Eukaryota; kingdom Metazoa; phylum Arthropoda; class Insecta; order Diptera; family Syrphidae; genus Brachyopa; species Brachyopa scutellaris. Next base: position 192,567,581 of record OX459112.1, read on the forward strand.
TCTATTTGGTCTTCCATAGTCTTACTTTTATATTTACCTTCTCACAGCATCATTACGGTCTACTTACCAAAAATAAACTTTTATATTTTTTTACTTAACTCCTAAAAGTATGCAGCAAAAGAGCGCATAATTTAAATTTTATCGAACAACGGAAATACTATCGCCGCTTATGGAATTCGGTGGACCAGATTCAGCGGGAATTATCCTCAATTTTTAGTTTTTCATATTACTGAAAACGTTGGTCGGTGAGAAAGTGAACGGTTGTCGGTAATACAATTGCCATTACCGAAAACGCAGACAATCCGCACTCCATACAAACTTTGACATATCACATTCCCGGGAATGTACCTGCGGATGGCATGCGAATGCAAACAAAAATCACAAATGATCTAGTGCCAAACATGGAAAAAATTAAAAAGTCAGTTTAAATTACTGGAAAATTAAAAAATAAATATACATATATTAATACTCTGAAAATCATCGTTTCGTTGCATCTTGTTTCGTACTTTTTAGTTAGTTTTTCCCGCAGTCGGGTTTTAGTTTTTATAACATAATTTTTTATTTACAACTTTTTAGTTTCAGAAAATATGTTGTGTATGTAAGTAAGCAATTTCGTGTTTTACTTGTCAAACCCTTTCATTTGATACACATATTAAGGATGTAGTGAAGATAACGGAAATCCGCCATCTTAGGGGGCGTCCACCATTTTGAATTTAGAATGACATCACATCGCATTGTATTCTACTCGCCATACCCTTTCATTTGATACCACTGCTAAGGCTATTGTAAAGAAAAAGAAAAAAAGAGGTAATCCGCCATATTGCTTGGTGCGCCCGCCATATTGATTTTTTCCGTGACGTCACATGGCCTAGGACACTCTTCGGATCAAAACGAATCCAACGACACCTCACGTATTGAAATCGGATCCATAGTTTAGGCTGTACGAGGTGACATTCTTGCATACAAACATACAAACAAACAAACGAACATACCCAGCCTGTTAAAATCATAACCCTTCCTAGTCGGGTAAAAAAATAAATGGGACCCTTCAATCGCTGTTAATTTACTGAAGCGCAATCATTTTGTATTTGTTTGGTTTCAGTTCCCTACTGACCTTTTAGAATAAGACACCTATATGTAAATGAAGAAATTAAGGTAACGTACACTTTTTCAACTCATGGTATGAATTATAATTTGAAAATTGGAAATTTTGACAGCAGGTTGATAACATGGTTTCGCAATTGATAATGTAGTTTGTGGACCGATAAAGCAGTTGATATGCCATTTTCCATAATGGCTCTGGGGTGAAAGGCGAATCCAATGCGGATCGGATGTACTCCCGGCAAGTACGTTCCGCCGGATTCCATAATCAGCATTTATGTAGTACATATATTCGTTTCAAACCATATTCGTGTAAAATAAACAAAGAGATAGAAAAAAGAAGGACGAGTAAGACATCACGCGAGTCTTACTCGTCCTTCTTCGACTGAATTATGACAAAATTCGTAAGTACATACGTTATTTTTGGCCATATCCTTGTTAGTTAAAAATGTGACTTTTACAGGACTATGAGGATGTTTTCCTTATGATTTGCACTTAAATTCAACTCCCGGTAGTTCTTGAGAAGAAGTTTCTTGATAGACAGGGAGACAGACCGTAAGACAGACAGGTGGACAACAAAGCTATCATATTAGCTCTAAGTCATCATTTTAAGCTCTAAGTACAAATAAAGATACTTCTCAACAGAAAACCATTTAGAAAAATTATGTCCGTATGAACGTTAGAATCCTGCTTCTTACTCCTATCGCATCTCTTAAAAATATCGAACTTAAGAAACTGAATTGTTTTCAATTCAAGCCAGATACACACTCTTACCGATTTTTGCTAAAAACACTCACAAAACGAAAGCAAAAAAGGCAATCGGAGCACGAGGCAATATTTCAGATTTTTTAATGAACCTTTGTATGAACAAAAATATAACACACACACACACAAATGGTTGCGAGAAGCAGGCCCAGGTTCACCTCGAGCTGTAGCGCCAACTAAGTAAGTAAGTTTGTATGGACAGATTAATATGTCAACAGGTTTATGGAAATAAAAAGTTCGAGTGAAAGCAGCAAACTCAGTACGGCTGCTCACGTGCTCAAATATTAACATTTTCTCCACATAAGAAAATGATTTTCCATGCTTGCTAAAAATAAGTTAATTATTTATTGATGTCTGGGTAGCAAAATATTGTCCATCCACATGAGTGATTGATATGATCACCAAATTTAATTCCCATCGCCTAGTGTGTTAGCCACGGGTACAACCACATTTCTGTCTCTTATTTAACATCCATCTGACACGAAACAGGCCTGAATGTTCCTTGAAAATGCGGACACCGAACTCAACTGTGAAAGTTCAGATTTAGACTATGAATAATGGATTCTGTTCGGAGATCTCAACCATTCCAGCCGAATTTATTCGAAAATCGTGCTTTAATCTGGGTCATGGTTGTGCTTGTGCCTTGAACATAAAATCTATCTCTCTTTGTCCTGCCATAAGCGTACGCATTAGGGATATTCACCATCGCCAGAGTTTCTTCCAAAGAAGAGAAATAACCAAAACAAAAGTAACATTTTCTGATTACCTACTTGAAGGGGGATTTTAATGGAAATATCCTGTTTTCGCCAATCAAAATTTCATTTCTACTCGTAGATGTGTAGGAAGATATGTTTACCATCTGTTTTTATTTTTAAAAATGTAAAGAAACCCGAGTATCCTTCATTGATCTATGTCAAATGGTGGGTTGTTTTTTTGTAATTAGATACAGGACAAATTAACGTCCTTGATTCGCTATCTTAGTTGTCTCGGTGAAAAATCCTCACATCTCTGGATTTTTTTAAATCTTGGGTTTTGCCTGACGGGAGTCATAAATAATGAAGCATCCACCAAACTTCCCAGAACGGCGCAAATGAGTTCAGTAAATAATTTATTTTTACGTCGCAGTACTTAATCCTGTATCTAGCGTATCGTTTTTAAAGCTAATTTCAGGTTGTGTTGGTGTGGATGTAATAATACACAAGGGACTATTTCAGCAAAGACAAACACCCGAAAAAAGCGTCATTAAACTGACGATTATGGACCGCCTAAGGGCGGTCATAAGGTGCGTGTCCTTCGAGAACAATTTTAATTTGTCCACCCATTAGCACGTAGCTCGTTGAGGAAAATTGAGTGTCCACTCAGTTTAGATGAAGGATTTATGTCCCATGGATGTTAATGATTTTAAATCTTTTTTATTTTAAACTGGCAAGGTTATTGTGGCAAAAAGTTAAAGAGAATAACCATTACCCAGTGAGTGCACGAAGAGGAAATAAAGGTTTAGTGTCTTTTTTGTGTATGTAGTGAAAGCTGAAAGGGAAGTTATTCCTTTTTTTATTTCAACAAATACGTGAGTAACATATACTGCAGGGGAGCTTACATCTTTAATCTGTGATTGACTGAAAGATATAACACGTTGAGACGAGGTGCATGTTTAAATTGTCCTCAATTTAAAAAAGTTACAAGTCTCGCTTTAAACATTTACGACTTGATAGGTATTCTTTCCAGAAAATTCATTCATATTTCTGGGTTAAATCTAGACTACATATCTATGTATATTTGGTCCCTTATTTATTGGACTTTAAGGGAGTCTATTAATTAATCGATTTGGCACTCTGTGCCTCTGTGGACTAGAGAACAAGGTTTGCTACCCCACTAAGACACGGTAATTTGCGATGTAACTGGAAGATTTGTGAAGCATCTGGCGTCCATCCAGATAAATTCCTTTACTATAATGACCATATAAATTTGCAGTTAAAGAAGGCAAGGGCGGCATTTATGTCTTTTAAGAGTCTTTTTTACTGTAACCATCTAAGATCTGACGTAAAAATTATGTATTACCAAGCATTCGTTCGTCCAATCTTGACTTATGCGTGTGCAATATGGTGGAACATAAGCCCTTCATACATGGAAAAAGTTCGTATGTTTGAGAGAAAATATCTTCGGTCCTGTAGGCAGATATACAGAAGCGCTCATTCCGACTCTCGGCATTACGTTTTTAACAAGAGACTACTGGATGCGTCCGGGGTATCTAGAATTGGCAACTTTATTCTAGATCTTCTGAGGAATAATTTTATCGTCACCCTAGGTATTTCGGAAACGCATTAGAAAGTGGATACATACCACCTGAGGCATTTTTGTATCTGGATGCACATAGCTATTTATCAGATTCGACGAATGTACCTATCATATATCATGTGTAGAAGGGCAACAGACTGTCTACTTGTCTTGTCTACTTTCTAGCGACAATGATGTCGACAATGTAAGCTTCATAAATTGTTTTGTTTCAAAATGGTTGTTTAAAATAAATATTTTATTTAAAGTTTAAACACAGAACTTCTTTTTTATTTAAATTGAAATTTAATAGCTTTTTAGGTAAATTTTAGAAGGTATAATTGAAAAAGTGTATTATTTTATGAATTGTGTACATTGTCTTCATTGTCGACAATTTTAAATCGCCTACATTGAATTGTCTACACGAAGACAATCGTGTAGTCTACATTTGTAGTCTACGTGGCACAACACTGCAGACAAGAGAATTCTGCATATGCCTGTACACTCAGCGGATGAAAATGCTAATCTGAGATACTACATAGCATACCAGAAAAATACATAGAAAATATTATTATTATTATTATTATTATATATTACTAGAGACCGGATTATATGCAACATAGAAACCTTGAAATATGCATGCAAATATGCATGAAAAATACGTAAAATATACATGAAAAGTGTCAAAATATGCAATATTAAAAGCTGAAAAAATATTAGTTCTAAGATTTTTATTTCTAATTCAGCATAGTATTAGTAATAGAAATACTAATTAATAGTATTTAAAACGAATGTAATTAGCAGTTCTTAAATTTATTTGTTAATTTTATAAACGTAAATTAATCAGGTAAAATATTTGGCTTCAGCAGTCCTACGTAGAACCAAGCCTAGCTTTCCCGCAACCATTCGTGTGTGCGCGTTATATTTTGCACGAATGGAAGGGACCAACCGTTTTCTGCCGACTCCGAATGGCGAGTTGGGAAGCTTTACATGACAAATGATACTCTTGAATGCTTGTCAGGCATTCGGAAGAGGTAGGCACTGTGAAAAACTTTTTAGGTGTTTGCGGTGGGATTCGAACCCAAGACTGCTGGCTCAGTCGTCCGACGCACTAACCACTTGCGCTACGGTGCCCACAGCATTAATCAGGTACTGCTCCAAATGTTCGGTGGTAATATTGTGTCTTCGATGAATGAAAATGTTTTTGTAAGTGGAAAAGGACCGTCCCACATCCACTAAGGTAACTGAGCAGTACTTGAATTAGGGTGCTAGGTTAGCACTTGTCCCATTGATAAAACTATTTACTTGGCACAAAGATTCAAAGCCTGGTTTATTGCTCAAAATTGTTTCATATTTCTCCTTAAGTTAAGCGGTGAATATATCTGACAATGCGGAGTTCATTCGGCGTATTTTATTTGTTCTCAACAAATTCCATCAACGCCATACCTTGAGTCTCGAGCTTTTTAATACTCGTAGTTCGGAAAAATGGAGTGCTAATCACAGTTATGTTTTTTTTAATGCTGTGGTTGTTAAGCACTTCCTTGGATTTACAAACTGCTACAGCCTCCGTACTATCGAAGTCTGTAATTACGCCTTTGATGTCCTCAAAATGTTCATTGTAAAACAGCACTTCATGTGGCTCAATTTACGTTCCCCATCGAGTAATCTCTGGTTCAGTAGGTAAAGGCACATTTGGCAGTTTTTCTTTCAAGGCTTTAATGAGAGCAGGTGCCCTAAAAAACACTTTCTTTGTCGATGAAATGAGTATATATTTACACTGTCAAACTAGGGACTGGATTATATGTACGTCTGCTCTACCTTTTCCCGCGTGATCGTGGTGCCGCCAAGTAGATTTGTAGCGAAAATATGCATCATCACTAGATTTTCAGTGTAATATGCAAAAATATGCAACAACCGGGCAAAATGGTCAAAATATGCAAATGCATATGCAAATATGCAAATGCATATAATCCGGTCTCTATATATTACCATAAAAATTAATTCTTATGCTAATACAAAAATGAGCACTAGCTGCAGAAGCTTTCGGCTCTAAACGTAGAAATAATGTAAAAAAAGTTAGGTAAATATATAAGAAAATATGGCATTGAATGAACTGGAGATGTGGCAGGGAATTTGTCCGATGATATGTTTCATATCGATGATGTTGTTGCAGGCTGGACGTTTCGGTGGGGTAGGCGAGGGTGGAACGATTAGCGATAATTTTGGCGTAGTGATTTTGGTGAGCTGCCCAATTCAAAAGTCGGTCCCTTTTTAACTTCTGCGTAGTCTAAATGGAGATGCACATTGGTGGCTCGACTGGGCTGTTGCAAACCTTTAGGTTAGGTGAGAGTGGGTCCCGATATGTGGTTTTTGATCCTCCAATAATTGGGTTGAACACTTGGCCTGGGAGTTGGCGGAATAAAGACCACAATGTCTCTCTTAGGTTTAGTTTATATAAAGTCAGTTTTAGTGTTTATTTTTATTGAAGTAATTTATATTAAATTAGTTTAAATTTTTATTTTTATTGTAGTAATTTTAAGAAAGAGAAAAAAAGAGACACCCCTTGTACAAGGTTTAGCCACATTTTGCCATAGCACATAAAACCAAGGAAAATGTGAAAATCATATAAAATATATACACATAAAAGAAATGCACTGTAGACGTAAGTTGGTTTAAAATAAATAAAATACATAAGTAATGAGAACCAATAAGGTCTTTTACAAATAAGCGTTGTATAATTGTAGTTATCTTAAGTTTATTTAAGTAGTTTAAGTAGTTTAAGTAGAATTAAATAAACTTTTTTTTTTTTAAAAAAGAACAAGGTTTGCATATTAACGCTGTATGAAAGTTATGTGAACCATAAATTCGATAAATACAGACTTTAATTCAGTTTACCACTATAATCCATGGCGACAGGTAAAATAAATTTAATTGGCTCAAAAAAGGATAAACATCTGAATCGTTATATAAAAATGAATTGGTGTCGATTCGTACGCGCATAACTCGGCTTAACATCATCCGATTTGTAGGGAGATTTTTTTTGTTGTATTCCTATTGAACCAGGTAGATACACGGAGCAGAGAATTGAAAATTTTGACCGGAAAAGTCGGAAAATCGTAAAAACCTGAGATTGAATACTTTTAGGGGTGGATGGTGGTGATATCTGCAATTTTTAATTTTTTATGGGAAGGAGAAAATATTGATTCTAAGGAATGACAAACACTACGGAATTGAAAATCTGCTAATTTTGCCCCCACGAAAATGGGATCGCCAACAGATGGTGTTACGCTCTCAGACTCACGTTTGACTAATTCGATCTTTCCAAATTGACGATTTATACGAAGCGTTGTGTCTCGATATAGTGCGCAAATTATTGCTGTGATCAACGAAGTGAATAACGGTATTTCTACTCATTGACCAAGTGAAATTCAACGGATTGGTGTTGAATTGTGTACTTATTTCCAGAACATTGTGCACTTCAAAAGTGAGTTTATTGGCACATCAAATCTGGAGTTGCATCAAAACAAATTCCCTTTATTCATACACTGTTTTGTTTGCGAATTTGATAATTTAAATTATTCATTTATTTTGTGGAGAATGAATTTCAATAAGGTATTTTGTCAACGATCAATTCGTGTTTAATGCTATTGGTTGACGGTGGTGATATTTTTCCATCAGGACTTTTTTGTGTTAGTGTAATAATGCCGCCGCGCCGATAAGATGATCAAACAACGGAGTTCGCAATAAAAATACGAGACAGGTGGCTAATCTACGTGCGAATAAAATGGATGAGCATTTTGCACATCACAATGAACAAGCGCGTTTACCAATGGCTAACATGCGTGGGTGGTTTTCGGGAGAAGAAAAAGCTGATCGTGTAGTAACGGTCACCCACACATCAAGATCAACGTCACCTCAATCGACGTTAAGAGGGAAGGACACGTCCGCCACATTTCAATTTAAAATGAGTCACACCAAGAGCCAAAATACAGCGCAATCATACTGTTTCCTCGCATACACCCAACAATACAACGGCCGCTTTCAAATTACGTCACTTAGAGCCACTATTATCCAAGAACGCGGTTACAATCCCCCCTTTAAGGTAACGTCGTCAAATGTCCAATGTGGATCAATTATCCCATTCCACATTCACTATTCAGATTTATAATGACAAACCAACCATCAAGAAGGGTTTCATTCTTTTAAAAGAGACCCTAGACTTTCGAAAGCGACATTAATAATTGTATTTAATCAATTTTAGGTGGAACAAAGTATTATATATTAAAAACAGTTCAACATTGCTTTTTCTTTTCTGAATTTTGTTTCAAAAATGTTGCGTTCCGATAACATATCGGTGGCGGCATACCGTCGACAAATAAAGTTCGGAATTAATTTAAATTTCATGAAATAACTTGAAATTAATTAAGCAACCAAAAGAATGCAACGAAGACTTCAATGATTTCAGTGTGTACTTTGTGATTATAACAATTGTCCTTCGTTGGTCGATTCCTCATTCTCTGCTTCCAGCGTTTATGTTCAAAGTTTACAAAGTCTCCAATACCACTCGCCACGCTACACACTGCCAACATAAGCAAACATAAAATAAAACGAAACCTCCGCGGGCTGTTTAATTTATTTCTGGCCACAAACGGAAGTCAGGCTCCATTCCGCATCGTGGTCTGGCCACAAACAAAGATACATATTTACGCGAACACTGCCACTGAATTTCCGACCGCAAACAATGGTTAATAAAATGCCCATACAGTAAAAGTAAAACTGGAACAAAATCGTTTCCTATCACAATGGGCCAGGCCCTTGTCGCATGGTTTATTTAAGTCAGAATAGCGAAAGGACCACAAAACAAATTTTCCATTTCCTTCCAATATTGTTGCTCTGCAACCGAAAGCGACACGCAGCAGGAAAAATAGTCACGCCAACCGTTGGATATAAAATTCCATTGCATGCCTCAAAGGGTAATACTCCGGAGTGGAGTGGTGACTGCTCCTGGTGCTGTTATTTTTTTTTAATTTGCTTCCTTTTCTTTTTGTTCAAAATGCAGAAACTTCTTTGGTTATGCACACCTTAATTTATGCATCAAGTGTGAAATCTAATTGTGTGCCCTACCGTTATTTGCGTGAAGCGAGGTTTAAACAACCGTTCATACGTTGTTGGGGGATAATTGTGGTGTTTGGTTGGGTATTTTTGGCGGTGGTTGGCCGTTGTCAGAAGGGGGGTGTTAATAGCATTTAATTTCAGTATGTGCAATTTTAATGATGTTCTTTCATTTTAATTGGGACACCAAATGGGAGCAGAGAAGAGTCTTGCAATTAATATAATTAATATGGGAATATGCATGTAATTAGGACCTGGTAATTGGGGCAAATAAAAAAAACCTGTATTCGCCGAATTTGCTCACATTTTTGTCATCAACACAGCAATTTAATCTTCTAATTGGCGCCGGGTATTCGCTTTCATCTTGAATTTCCCCTAAAGGCATACAAGTAATGCTTTAGGTATGTATCTATATACTTTCCTTTAATTTGCGCCTTGAAGGGCATGTCTTTTGAATACTTTTAAATATATACGAGTATTTTGTATATTGCCAAGGTGAGCTTTAAGTACATATATTGTGAGCAGGAGTACAACTTTTAAGGATTTTCTGTTATAAATGAGTTAATGACACTGTGAATGACGTGAGTGAAATAGTGAGTGAGTTCCTCATAATGGTTGATGGAAAGTAACATATATCCTGTTTCCTTTCAGTTCCTTGAAAAAGCTTCTGTTGACCAGCAAAGTACTACAAAGTCTACAAAGTACCGATGTCATACGCAGCGGTAGAATAGCTATCACAAGTATTTTTGAATGAAAAACAAAAACTTAAAAAAACGCCAGATTTTCTTTTACTGTTACTAATCAAAGCCATCAAAGGAAAACTAATACATTTACTACAAACCTAACCTGGGAAGATATTAAAGAACATTACCTGTGGTGGGCACAAGTGGAAATGGACCTCAAATAATACTGAAGCTAGCTAGCTGAGAAGAATCGAATTAGCTGAATGGACTGATGATAGGGCAAATCCGAAAATTAATTGAGTAGTTCTGCTTTAACCTCCAGATTAAAGCTTAATAAAGGCACAACTATCACCCTTAGAACCATATTTATTTATGTATGTACTTGTAATTATCCTGTTTTATGTTTTCCATAATTTATTTCGTAATTTCCTGCTATTGTCTGTGTTAGCTCTTCTTAACTTTTGTTTTCCCTCCATTACCATACCGTCTGCCACTGGGGAAATCAGCTATTTCCGTAGTTAAAATAATTGATATATATTCGATGACAAAAAAATGCCCCAGAGTTACAATCGATACGGGTAATTACTATCATTTGGGCCACATAATTTATTCAGTTCCTTTGGCGTCTGATGGCGACGTCAGGCAGACTACTTTACTTGGATGCTATTCATTCTCCCCTGGAGCACTAATCAGTCAATTTGTGAAGTATTCATTAAATTGTAATTTCCATTAAAAGTGAATAAATTTTCAAGAGAGACAACAGTTACAAGTATCTTTGGCTAACAGAACATTTGTGAAAATAGCCTTTAAGTCAATAGTGTGTATTTTTAGATATTTTTCAAATAAAGCATAAGAACTTACCTATGACATAGGAATACCCGTCCAGGGTGAGTACGCACTTCCTTGTTGTCCCACCACTGGACGGATATCTCATCGATCTGGCGAATAATCCTTTCGAGTATAATGGAGTTTGTCCGGGACTATTTACATTGCTACCAGCACAAGTGACCGTGCCATCGTAGCCGATATTATCACTGCCTATGGAACTATCACCACCGGTACCACCACCATCAGCGTCACTATCCGTTTGTATTGAAACGTCTTCGTTCCACGAACTAACCGTTGTCGTCGCGTCCACCTCCCAATCTCTAGCTGCGCGATTCCCGTCACAACGTTTACTGCCCACTGGCTGAGCACATGAATTACCCGGATCTGAGACACACTTATGCACCAGGTCCTTGGGTCGTGCAACAAAACTGCACTGCAACGTTTGTGGTTTCTCCCTCTTGTGGTGGCAATTCTCCAAGCTATTGTTCGACGCTTTTGTTGGCGTATTTCGATCAACTGTCGCAGCTGGTTGCTTTCGTTGGTATTGTGACTCCTCGACAGAGTTTTCCATTGTACAATCTTATACCCTAATCGTATACAAACACGCATACATTGAAAATTGCACTGAATTGTTTCCCACAAGTACATTACATTGTTTTTGTTTTTTTTTTTTTTTTGTTACTTTCGGAAGAAATAAATGTCCTTTGCCACCACCGTGGGGAGCAAACAACAGAACAATGAATATTCTTCCTTCAAGAGGGAATAGTCGCCGTATCCAATGTTGCTTAGTTTATCGAGCGGAATGATCTCTGGAACACGGCGAGAACCAAAAGGACTTTATTCCCGGTGTTGGTGTCAGTTACAAAATGTTTTCACTAGATACTTGATGCGATGCATAATGTTCGTAGTAACGAGAGATGGGAATGTGGATGAAGTCAACGTCGCGCGTCACGAAGTTGTAGTTCTTCCGTTTTACCTGCCGTCAAAATCCCTGAAGAGCGCGTTTTTTGTGCTTTTTTCTTTGTCGTATTCCTTTTCTTAGAATATTTGCAGATTGATCTTTAAATCATAAAAAAATGAAACGAAACAGAAGAAAATAAAATAAAAGCAAACAGAAGATGGGAAACCATAGGAAATCTCGATTAAAGTTTCATTCTTTTGATGCTAAAGTGGTGAGGAGTAAAAATTCGTTTTTTAAGGATTCCTCAAGGAATTCTGACATTGGGATACATTTTTGATATCGACAGAAAGAAATGATAAAAGCAAATTTGAAGATAAAAGAAGCCAAACCCGTTGCGACGGAGAAAAGTCAAAATGATTGACGTGCTTTGAAGTGAAATCCTTGTAAATCCGCAGAAAAGGTTACGTATACGTCTGGGTGAATTTTTACTAATTAAAATAAAAACCCTTCATATTTTCTTGAAAGATGTCTGAATGGAAATAATTCATGCCTTTACTCTTTAAAACGGTAAAAGAAATAAAGTCAAAGTTGCCGACCGGGTCTTAATTAAAATAAAAAAAAAAACTGATAACAACCCCCTCTGGTTGAAAACTGAGCATCTTTTTTAACCCTAATACAGCGACTGGGGTAAAATGTTACCCCAACGCTATTTTGAGATCGGACAAATTTCTTTCTGAGAAGTTTTGAAACCTGGATTATAGTGCTACTATTATAAATTTTGTGTGGCGGCCGTGGCCGTGGTGTTTAGTGCGTTGGACTACTGCGCATGCTGTTCGGGTTCAATTCCAACCCGGGGGTAACACCTAAGAAAGTTTTTCACGGTTGCCACCTCTTCCGAATGTTTGACAAGCAATCAAAGAGTATCATTTGTCATGAGAGGCTTCTCAACTTGCCGTTCGGAGTCGGCAAAAAACTGTAGAAGCTAGGCTTGGTTCTGGGTAGGACTGCTGATGCCGTATATTTATTTTTTTTTTTTATTACAAATTTTGTCCTGAGTCCATTTTTAACATATCCAACGATGTGGGAGCACTCTATATTATATATTTTTTCCATATTTTTTTCCAAAAGTCTAGGAGTTATTTTCCAGCTATTTTCATTTATTTTTTTTTATTTTTATCTGTCTGGGCATTGTTTTTAATGCCATTATTGTTGACAACTGCTTCTGTAAGCAGTCCATTTCGTGGTTAATTGTTCTTGTTTGGTCTATAGAAGAATTACGCTTAATTTTATGTGAATAATCTTGCCACATCTAGCCCTCATTTACCGTTTACTTACGTCTTTTTACTCGTGGGGTAAGTTAATAGAAAACCTACCTAGATTCTTGTTTGCAAAACCATAAGCAAAATGGACAGACATGCACAAATTGCAAATTTGGTCAGTCGACATTTAAGTTGAATTTGTGCACAAATTTCAGCATACACATACCGGACCAAAGTACAATTTTATTTCCATGCAGATAAGAATAAATCATTTGCTTGACATTCCTCATTACTGTGTGCAAGAAAGTCACTTCTGCTTTGAAAATACTTTCCTTTATAACAGCAGCATAAAACAAAGTGTACTGCGAACTTCTGCGACACAAAATGTGCTTTCCGCATTGGAGAACAAAGAGAATTGTTTCCATTATTCATACCTCTAGATACGAGTGAAGAACTTTGCCAACGCATTTTTGGCAATGGGAGTTTTGTTCGTCCTCGAATACATTTGTTCAATTGAAATGGGAGTAAGTGAGTTTCCTTTAACATTAACATGCCAAGTGCGGAAAAATATTAAAGAAATTGGGTGGTTTTAATATAAAACGGTACCACATCTTTTAAGTTGGCGCTACAGCTCGAGGTGAACCTGGGCCTGCTTCTCGCAACCATTTGTGTGTGCGTGTTATATTTTTGCACGAATGGAAGGGACCTACAGTTTTTTGCCGACTCCGAACGGCGAGTTGAGAAGCTCAATCGTGACAAATGATACTCTTTGATGCTTGTCAGACATTCGAAAGCGGTGGCACCGTGAAAAAACTCTTTAAGGTGCTAGAACCAGCCAGCATTGCGTGGTATTCCAACTCACTAACCATCACGGCCACGGCGACCACAAGCCTTTAATAACATAAATTTTATATTTGCTTGATACTCAAAGAAAATATTATATTCATGTTAAATTCAATGCATGGACTAACAAAACAAGAATAATTAATTTCATAATACTCGTATCTACAATAATGTCTCATAGACTCGTGTAACCTTTAATTCAATGAATAAACAAAATACCTGAACTGTAAAACTTAAAACAAAATGGATGAGATTATAGAAAATAATTTATGGCTTTTATTTGCCATTGTAATTAGTCTTCATTATTCGCTTGAGTAAAGAATCGCTTTAAAAAATGAAATAAATCCCCAAAATGCGAACATAATATTGTAATGTGAATTAAATGGCCGAAACAGCAGATACAATAAATCTACAAATTTATAGGCGTGCAGTAGCACGTTCAAAAATAAATAATTGAAATGCGTTCCAATTTTTTTGAGGATGATTTTTTTTTTGTTATAAATTCGCTGACAGTTTTGATAAATTAGTCCTAGCCAAATATTCCTTGTATGCAGGAATAAAAAGTTCTGTACAATTGAAACACGTCATACTTCTGACTATTTTCATTTCTTATTTATATGAGTATTCACGCTTTGGGGTTTCTTCTCGTAGTCTTGTATAAGTGCTAAAGTGTACCTTAGCACACCAAAGAGTGAGCGCACTTTTTCGTATTTGTTTTCTTATTATAGAGTAGCAAACCTGAAGCTTATGTCAAAATCAGTGAATTTTTGTTAAAAAAATTACAATTTGCGAATTTGCCAAAAACAAGAGACAAAAGTAAAATTATTCAGTTTTTGTCGAAGATGGTGGAAATAAAATAAAATGGAGTGAAGGTTGGAAAATAATAATTTTAAAAACACAATCACATTGCTTATTTGCTATCATAAATTATGTGGTGATATGGAATTTAAAAAAATACTCTCAGTCAGCAATTTGCAATTAAACTTCAGTTGGCTATTGCTTGAAGAAATTCCATTAATTACGGCAGTGTTTCCCACCTCTAGTCAAAAATTAAAATAAAAAATGCATATATACTTCAAAATCACTCAAGATATATGAGCGATGAGGAAACGGAATCAAGCCAAATACCTATTGAAAAAATTCAGGAGAGCATTACATTTCCTCAAAAGGCAGGATGAAATATGAAAGCAAGGTTTTGGATGAGTCAAAGTATGAACTTTTAACAAAGTTTTACAAAATCGAATGCAGAAAAAGGCAGTGGGACTTTCTGGCAAGAAAAATAACTCTAGCGGGTTCGACCTCAAGAAGTATAACTTTATCTTCGCCGAATACGGTGTTGAAAAAAGGGCTCACATGAAGCCAAGTGCTACATTTACGATGAAACTATCGCAAAAAAGTGTACGAAACCTAACTTAAAAAAGTTAACCTTAAACTTTGTCCCTCTTTTTCTATTGATTTCCAACCACATTAATACTAAGTACACGTAAAATAGTTTTTGATACGTTTTGTTCCGTGTTAAATAGAAAGCATCAAATAATATATTTAAAAGTTTGATTTAGTCAGTCAAAATAATACTAGAAACTGCAATTTTATATAATAAGACACAGTATTGCAGACCTAACTCCATCTCCAAAAAATTGTATAAAAATTATGAGAGCAATAAAGCATTCGGCTTAAAAATCTGTTAATAAGAAAAAAAATTATAATCAAAAAAATTGTAAACGCTTCTCCTGCAAAATAGCATGTATGCACTTAGTATCTTTTTCACGGGGGCATCGATATGTAGATACTGAAGTTTTCTGTGTGGGACTGTTGTTGGGGCCATAAAGTAGGGGAATACGTAATATTAACAAGTAATGAAGTTTTTTTTATTATTTTTCTATGTTCGAAAAAAGTCCGCTTTTTCTTGCACCAGGCGCAGCCAAAGCCCGGTGCAGCGCGTACCCCCACCGAACCCTTCCCGTCCCCCATGGGGTACGCGTACCCCACTTTGGGAAACACTGAATTACGGGAACAAAATACGTTTGAATAGCTGTCAAAAATATACAATCAAAGTAAACTTATTTACGCTTGTACACCTACGCCCCCGCACAGTACAGACTTTCTATAGGCTGATAGTTTGGTCAGACTCTTAATCAGAACGAACATGTATGAAAGTGCGCACACTACAACGTTTCGATATCGGCAGATGAAAAAGTTTGATGTGCATCAGTGTTTTCCAAAGTGGGGCACGCGTACCCCATGGGTGACGAGAAGGGTCCGGTGGGCATACGCGTTGCAATGGGCTTTGGCTGCCGCTGTTGCAAGAAGCAGCAACAGACTTTTTGGAATATAGAAAAATAATAAAATAACTCCATTTCTTGTTAATATTGCGTATGTGTGATTCCGTATATTCCCCCACTTCATGGCTCCAACAACAGTGTCACACAAAAAAATCAGTACACATTTAGCCTATAAAGCGCGCGAATTATATACGAGTTATAACGAATAACCACAGTTAGTCGACAATTACAAATTTGGCGGATAAATTATGGAAATTACGGTTTTGACAGGTAGTCTAATAAATGAGCATACTTTAAAACCTTCGTAAAGCATTATAAAAAAACATATTGCAAAATTATGAATTAGTTAGAAAATCGCAACAATTGTCAACGGTTAAAAAATAGGC
The DNA here is from genome assembly GCA_949775065.1 of Brachyopa scutellaris. Lineage (NCBI taxonomy): Eukaryota > Metazoa > Arthropoda > Insecta > Diptera > Syrphidae > Brachyopa > Brachyopa scutellaris. The sequence continues at coordinate 192,584,012 of OX459112.1, forward strand.
AAAAAATTATATTTTCCCTTTTTACCTGCTGCGGTTTTTCCCAAGTATCATAAAATCTGTGAGCTTTTTAACATACTTCTTACAGATTTTTTTTACAATTCGTTCATAAGAGAAAAATAATAAAATGGTATGTTTATTACCCATTTTTTGTAAAAAAAACAACCTAAAAATCAAAAATTTGCATGGGCAAGACATAAATGAAACTGGCTTAAAAATAAAATATCTGGGAATCCAAAAAAGATATCAATTTCATTTAAACCCAGTTAAAAAGAGTATTATTTCTTCTTAAATTAAAGTCCTAAATGAAGTTTCTGTAGTAAGTACTAGCGGAGATATTTGTGTTAGTATGGGTCGAGGTACACCAAAGTAGTCCTGTTTTAAATTCTAGGTAAATGATGTCCACATTGGTGATAGATCCTAGCTGTAGAGCAATTTTTTTCTGAGATTATACCAAAGAATAATTTCCTAAAAATCTTGACATTTAACTTGGAAACACCCTGTATATGCATTTTTATTTAATTTTTTGACGGGGGGTACCTAGTCTGCTTTTACACTTGAGAATTGTGAGTCTAGACTTTTTTCGAATTTCTCTTTGTTATTTACATCCGTGAGTCATGTGCTTTTACACTTCAGACTTTTTTCCTTGACTCAAATTTTACATTTCTCTTTTATTTTGCAGTTCTTGTATTGTGTAGATGACTAAGTGGGAAGCAACACAATGATAAAACGAAGAAGAGAAAAGAAAAACGTCAAAAAGAGTCTCCAAAAACTTTACCCTCGACTCACAGGACAAAATATTTTCCTTCTCATCTTTTCGAACTTCCATACTCTTTTGCACCCATGTGAGTCTAGACTCACAAGTCTTAGTGTAAAAGCAGACCTACTCAGTATTATAAAAGTGGTACATTGAAATAAAAGTTTGGGAAAGTCACGATTGCCTTCAAACTAAAGTACATATCGGCAAACTATCGGCCGACTTCTTAATCAGTACGGTGCTCTTCCACGCGCGCACACTACCGATTATATAAAGTCGGCCGATTTTGTCGATAACTCAGTTTGCTCTTAGTTCTAGATATTTCTACGTAGTGTGCGCACTCACTACCAAGCCGACTATTTAATCGGCCCAGTGTGCGCACTTACCAGCCCAACCCGATTAAACTATCGGCCGATAGAAAGTCTATAGTGTGCGGGAGCTCTTTAAAGTTACAATAGGGTTGGAGTATTGCTAAAGTGTACAAGTGTAGCAAAATGACAGCTAGTGTATTCTGTCGCTTATCGTATGAAGATGTTTCACTTGTACACTCTTACACTAGATACATCGAAGCGTTTTTGCGTATGAATCTTTTAATTTTTTTAATCAACTTATATATATTACTAGACATGCCTTAAATAAACATGTCAAATTACTGACAATTTTCATTTACAGATTACTCTATAGAGCACACTCCAATCGTCTCGGTACCAATGCCTTTATTAAGCACCCTCAACACGCAACTGCACATTCCGTGGGCTTTATCGTATTGCGTGGGCTATTGTACCTACTTCATTCAATCATATCAATTCAAACCCACAAGAAGTCGGTTCCATTTATGTCTGTCCAAACTGCACACGCACAATCTCTCTAAAATCAAAGACGAAAATTTAAGTATGTCATTCTAATACCTTCGAGGCATCACTCATATTCATATTGATCGTACCTTGAAATGCATTTGCAAACTGCACGCCATCATCATGACAGACCGGATTTTACTACAGAGACCGGCTCCAGACACGCCTTATGTGGTGGTCCGGTCTTTAATTTGAATCTCTATCGTCTTTCCCCTCTATTTCGGCGAAAAAACAACAAACCGCCACATGCCATATATATGTATGTATGTACCTTCATATTTCCATTTGCTGTGTAACCCATTTACATTCATATTCACCGTCTCATTTAGCACCACACCGATCTGACGTTTAAAAGAGACCACTTGACAGGCAGCATTGACAGTTGTACATAATTCGATCATACGCTTTTGGATCTGTACCCATGCAAGCAGCATACTCTTGACTTGGCAGCACACACTCGTCTCGTGTGCGTATGAATATGCTTTCGGTTTAAATAATTCATAATTTAATTACAGCCATGCGTGCGCGAGGAAACGAATCACTCACATCATCGATTGCTAATCCCAAAAATAGTCGTGGTTCAATAAAACCATGGATTATTGAAATTGTTAATACCTTCGATTCGAATGGCTAATGATTGGATTTGATTGCGTAATGGCGAGCTGTCTCTAAATCTGTAAATCATTTTCGGTTCATTTTCCTTGTGTCGGCTATCGGCTGTAAGCGTGTGTTAATTGGTTTTCTGGCCGATGGGTTATTGTTCCTAATAAAATGGATTCTTATTACAACTTTAATTACATATACAAATACTGGTCGATGGCATTGGCAGAAGCAGTACCGGGAGAGTGAAACGAACTTCGTTACCGATATTTGCAATTTAATTTGTGTACGATTTGATATATGGAGATTAAAGTATTGCAAATTGTGGGAGGCGGTAGTTTGTTTTTTGTTTTGCTTTTTTAAATGAATTCAAATCTCTGGGGATTTTCGTCATCCGAAGTAAGACAAACAAACAAAACGGGTTTAATTAATGTTTTGCAAAATAACTTAATAAAACCAGTTGAATAGAATTTGTTTTCAAGTTAAGTTCTGGCATATCTGTTGGTATTGTTGGTTCATTTGCATTTTTTTAATTGAATTCGTTAAGATTGAATGTGGAGTTTTCGGTATTAAGCCTTTATCATTTAAAGTAAATTCTATGAGAGTACTTTTTACATACGTGTATTCTGGTTTTCATTATCACAAAAACTATGATTTTTTTTCGAACCGAAGGCAAAAACTTGTCATGATTTTAGGCATTTTAGTTGCGACGAAAACACACTACGGTTTTGCCAAAAACAATTAAATTAGTATTTCTTGTCTTTCTCATACAAATAAGTCTACATGATGAAAATTGTGACCACTGTAATTGTAATGATTTCTGCATGCATCTTGAATGTGTTTCAGAATTCAAATATCTAGGAGTGACTCTGGATGGCAAACTCAATTGGAAAACGCATATTAAAAATGTGAAAAAATATAGGTACATATTATGCCTTGAGTAAAATATTTAACTTACGTAAGCTAGTGCCACCAAATCTGTTTACCTCAATCTACTACGCGTTGGTCAATTCTCGTTTAGAATATGGCATATCTTGATGGGGCAGTGCTTACGTTAGCAATCTGCAGCCTCTTATTATAGCCCAAAAAAAGATAATCAGGGTAATACTGTTCAGACGAAGTTGGGAGCCATCATTTCCACTATTCCAATTAGTAAATATATTGCCGCTTAGGCATTTCTACGTCTTCAAAGTCTTGAGACTGTTCTATCTACGAAGCGGCTATAATAATTTAATTGGAAATAACTTAGCTTACTTAGTTAGATCAACAAATAACGTTGTAGTTCCAAGTGCCAGAACAGAACACTTCAGACGTTCAATTACTGTTATAGCGCCGCATGTGTATAACAAACTTCCTGCATATACAATAATGTTGATTTTAAAAAGTTCATTTAAAATCTCAGACACTGGCTACTGTCCAGATCAGGTGTAGAGGATTTGATTTATGTAGTAACTTAATGAAGATATTGATATTTAACTTTGAAATGTCTCATATAAACCCATTTTCTAATTCATAAATTGCCTGCTAAATTCCTAAACGTCTCAAAATCTTAATTTTATTTAATTTCTTCTGATTAGCGAATTAAATTTTGGCTTTCTTTATTTTTTTCCTTTTTTTTAAATTAATAAATAAATTTTATGTTAAACAATGCACTTGAAACCGGTATAATTACCACAAAGTGTATAAACCATTTCAATGAATTATTCATGGTTAACAGATAACAAACAAACAAATAACAAACAAATAATTAACTCTTTTTTCCCTTATATTTCTTTCCAATTAAAAATTATTAATTTAAATTTAACTATTAAAATTATACATACAATTTGTTATTTTAGAATAGGAAAAAACAACTCGTTATAGAAATTGTTATATAGGTAATATTGTATACACAAATGAATTGAAATGAAATAAATGAAAATAAATGAATGAAAGTCGGCCAAACTCGTCTTATGGTCGATTGCTTGTTCAGAAAAGAGTAAGATCGAAGCTATTTCAAAACTCCATAGAATAGCAAATTCCATGTATTCAATAACCGACTTCTACTCTTCCGAGGTCAAAAAATATTACTTTTTGGTTAGGTACTGTGTAGTAGTAGCAGGGGAAGTGTTGAAGTTCTTCTTCGCAATTGGTTGAAGTTTGCTTGATTGCATGGATTTTAAAACTTCGCAAGGAAAAGTTCACAAAGTTGCAACAAATCTATAATAAGAAGTCTGAAAAAACACACACATGTCCAATTCGAAAATAAAGATAAAAAATCAGCAGAGCAGTATGTCAATTTTAGAATGTTTTTTTTTAAATTATTTTTAGGTGAAAAACAGAGCTGTACAATATAAGCGAACTTCCCTATAACGAACTTCTATACAACGAAGTTATCCCTATTACGAATTTTTTTCAAGTACGCAGCTTTTTCGTTCTACTTTAGGTGTGTTTTGATCTCCGTATAACTAATTTCCATACAGCGAATTTTTTCTACAACGGATAAATTTTGTAGCTGGAAATCGAACTCTCATGCGTTTTTGTCTCCATATAACGAATTTTTCAAATAATTGTCTGTTTCGCATATTAATAAGGCATAATTAGGGATTCCCCAAAAGTTGACCGGTGAACAAGAATTGGCGGATGCTGATAAAGTGTTACCTACATTGGGACGAATTTCTTCATCAATTGACGTATTTCGAACCTTTCTTGCGATGAGAAGCAACGTACCGACTAATGTGTTTGAATCTCTAAGTGTATTAGAAGATTTTATTGAGGAAGAAAAATGGAAGAGTGTAATCCAAATAAAAATTACTGATAACTACTAATAAAAGTTGATAAAAAAAAATTTCTATATAACGAAGTGATTTTCTGGTCCCGTGCGGATTCGCTATAGGGAAGATTGACTGTATTTTTAAAAAAATTAACATTTTAGTTTATTTTAAAGTTTACATAGTTTTCGGAAATAAAACAGACTATATTCTACTGGTAAACTGGTAAACTAAGTACGCTAGTACTGGTACATGTAAGTCGTCACCTCAGTATTGGAGTGATCAAAACGACAAAAACTAAGTTTCGAGAAAACGACGTTTGTAGTTTGAAAGCGAACAAAACAAAAATCTTATCTACAACAATTACACAAAATATTTATTAAAATAGTGGTCACTGAGCTATACTCATATACTCCATTACTTATTTGAATCGGGCCATTAGTTTATTTTTTATCAATTTGAAAAAAAAAAGGAAAATAGGGCATAAAGCCCAAATCACAATATCGCGTTCGCGCGGTCTCGCGTTAATGGGCTTTATATCGACTTTACGATAACTTTTGTCCAACGCATGAAGTCTAAAATTGCAAAACTAAATACCGCTTCAAGCTTCAGGCGTTCATAGGTAAGGAAGTATGACAAATAATACGTTCTGTTTCCTTAATTCTCCCATCCACGAATTTATGATAGAAAGAAGATTTGAAATGTAATTTATTTTTATTTTTATTGTTTTATTAAGAAATAAAAAATGTAAGAAATTACTTTGTAAACAAGATTGTGCGAATATGTAAATTAAAAAAAAGACCCCACACAATTAATTTGTGTTGAAAAAAATTAATTTAGCCATTTAAATCTTTTACATATATTAAACGTTAAAAAATTGTACTTTAATCGAACAAGCCATCGAATAGTATAATGTCAACACAGCTGTAGGTTGTCACAACGCACGCCCTAGTAGAAAGCAGCTCTACTCGGCCGTTGCCCAGAACTTTACGAAATCTACGATATAACCCCTGAGGTAACATTTAAGAGCACCCCATATGTTTGCATTGTTTCTACTTCATCTGTCAACGCAAGAGCGCCCGAACGCGACATTGTGAATTGGGTTTAATTCTTTTTCATATTGTGCGGATTTGTATCGTATGTGGCACTTTTTGAACGCAATTGCGATTATACATGCAAAGGTGCCATATTTTCATACAAAAGTATAAGAAAACCTATTTTTTTAAAAAAAGGTGTTGCTTTTTCCTCATATCTTTTTTTTATTAAGCTTTACTTTTTTCAAAAAAAAAACATGGAAGGTTATAATTTTAAATGAAAATAAGTCTTAAAAATAAACGGGTTGGTTCATAAATGAGATCAAAAAAAAAAAAAAACTTTTATAGCTTTGTACGGGTACGGGAACAGACCTAATAATTGCATTTATGTGTCACTTACAACCTGTAATCATTTAAAATGCTTGAACCGTCGATTCGTTTTGTTGCTATGAAGCAATTAAAGGCTGAAAAATAATCATGTACGTAAATATATGAAGCACTATCTTATGAAAATTGTCCGAATTCATTTCATTACTGAATTATGTGCTTGCAAATACAGTATATCTAAGTGTAATTGTATCTAGGTATCATTTAAAACATTTAAACAATTTCAGAAAAAGTTCATACAAAATTATGACTTTCGCATAGAAAGGCTTATGTGGCAGATCAATAATGAGCAATTCTTCTCTAAAGTGCGTAACACCGATATCTTTTGAAATAATAGAGATAAGAAAAATTTGTTTATACCAATCGAAAGATCTGTTTTTTTTTTACTTGGAAAAAATTCCTAACTCAAAAACGTTGAAAATGCAGTTCTGTTAGGTACTCCAATACTGAGGTGACGAAGTCTTTCAATCTGTTGGCATTGGTAAGCAAAATACGTTTGAATTTGTACTGGTATGTCTAGTCATATACAATACATATGTATGTACACTATGTTTTCGAAGAGCACACATCGACTTCAAATTTTTTTTATATAAAAGATGATGCTTTCAATGTTAATAATTCCATATGAGATTATTTTGCATTGACAGCAGTGACGGCACTTTTACACATGAATATTTATTTGCATATTTACTAAGTCCTTACGAATGTGTACTCGTGTTTATATCCCAGTATCGAATGTGAGTTTACATAACGGAGTTAGCTTTATCTATGATAACTTTGATCTGCACTTTCAGAAAATAAAAATGACCGAGAATTTACCAACAATATTGTGAAGAACAGATGATGTCTTTCAGCCACCGCACACACCGGTTTAAAAATTCCTAATTAACGTTTTGTTTTAAATTCGTCAGTTCCCTTATTCGTTGTCCTACGCACCTTGAAAAGCACCTAAAAACATTTCATTAATTCATTATATTTGGCGTAGTGATTATATGGCAACGAAGTCGGATGAAGCGACACTACTGGCTTTAAAAACTGTGTACGTCAGAAGACTTTGTATTTCTGTTCCGTAGACTGTTTACGGTTTTAATTTACCCCTAAAAATAAAATTAAAACGAATAGTTCTTCCTTTATTAGTGATTCCTTTCTATTCGACAGATAACGAATCGGCCTATTTTGCATTCATCATGTCACCAAAAAGCACTTTAATTGAAAACAATTTGCATCTTAGCTGACTCGTTAACACTAATCGAATCATTTGCTGTCTGATTGAATAATATATGCCATTTTAACGTATCACACTCATTAAATATACATGAGTTTCCACCAGTTATCACAATCGGCGCCTGAAAAATTATTTTAATTCATATTAGTTGTATATGTGTATATATGAAAAGTTTAAACAGGTTTAAAGTCATTTACTAACACTAATTGCCACAAAAATAAATGTACAGTAGTCAAATTAAGATTGCATTTACAAAATAAAGTGCGACATTTATTTAATTCACTCAATTAAAAGTGTAAGATACAGCCTCTGAAATACCGCTAATTTGACAATTGAACAGTCGTATTCGAACAGCTGTCGAATGAGTCACCAAAACAACGATTTCCCAAAATACTGTGACAATTCGCGTGAAAATGCCACCAGATATTTTTCATATTCAATTCTTAACTGGGGTTCGTGGAAAACTGGAGGAAGGGGAATGCGATATGAAATCGTTCCGGAAAATTGGATGTTTTCCAAATGCGAGAGGATGGTAGGTAACTGGAAAACTTTCACAGCTTTATTTGGATGATAGTTGTTGTGTCCCATCTGATGAAATTAACAAAAATGAAAAAAGGAGAAATCTCCTTTTCCATTTATTTAAACTGGTAGTTACCGAAATCAAAATGTTGACATCAGAAGGTCAAGTTAAGGAAGCTGATGGGCGATGGAGTGTATGGTGCAATTCTATTTTTTACCATGGTAAGAACATACAGTCTTTTGGATGCACTGATAATCGAAATCGATTTAATTACAATACACAGATGTTTACTGTTGAGTGACGATGACGAGACAGTATGTTTTGAAATTTAGAAGACGTTTCTTAAATGAGCAACAAGTAAGAGAAAACTTGGATTTCCTGTTTTTTAGCGGATCTATAAAAAGTAGAAATTAATTGTCTTATTTTGTTGCTAAAAGCAAGCAGATCTTATGTTGACCTCGAATGAATAGTGCTAAAAAAATACATACATACCATATATGTATACATATGTACATAAAGGTGTTAGTTTACCTTTTTTCTTATGTTTAGTGGTTAAACTACAAAAGGGTTGAACTTCCCCCCCCCCCCCCCCCATACATCTGTCTACAAAATGAGATAATTGAGAATATTTTATTTGCAAACCAGTGAAGACGTTTTCGCTTAGTTGTCAATGTGTATATTTTAAGTTAATTTTTGTCGACCAAACTTCAAACCGGAAAAGGAAGTAGTTGTTTGCAGTTGACTTAAAATTAAACTCGTATTAACTCTTCAGTTGATTTATAACATTAACGGGCTGCTTTGGGTATCAAGGCCGGCTCTAACTATCTATGCGCCCCGGCCGAGTCATGCAATTGGCGCTTTTTCACATTTCATTATAATTTAAAAAAAAATTATTTCCAATTATGTATTTATTATTATTAATAATAAATATTTTACCAATCGTTATTTAAACTATATGCGTACCTACCTATGTATATTGTGTGTCAGTTCGTCACGAAACATTTAATGAAAAACAAAAATTGAAAAACAACGAAACTCTTATTTTTCTAGCTTTTTTAACAGCAAATTCTTTGATAAGACTTGCAGAATCTAGGTTTTCTGCAACTTAATGGACAGCGATGCCAAACTGTTTATCTTGTTTGGGACATTGTAGACCACAAGTATATTTTTATCAACTTTCGCAAAACAGCATTCGCCACTTGCAACGGTCACTGGTATTGTTAACAGAATATGCAGCGATATCCCGGTCTTGCGATATAACTCTAAATAGAAGGTTGTGCGTTTTGATAAAGTTTTATGTCTCGATAGGTGTTGCCTGAATGTCTTCAAGGTAGTGTTGCAGAGGGAATGGCACAAAAGCCCGTCAAAAGAAACTCGCATTTCTAAAACTCCCGACTTTCAAAATCCCGAAAAATGAACTTCAGTGAAAAAATCCCGAATTTGTCGGGATTTTCGTTTCACGTTGGATTTTTTTGCTGGAAAAAAAATTGAATCTTTTATGGCCCTTAGTCTTAATCATTTTTTCCACATTCTTAAAATAATGAAACTTACCAAAACACACTATGAATTTGTTAGCAAAATCGTTTGGTTAAGTGCATCTGATGAGAATCGAAAAACGCTGTTCTTTGTGATTCTCATTCGGTGCACTTAACCAAACGATTTTTGTATCTTGTTCATAGATAGTGCGTGTTTTGGTAAGTTCCGTTTTTTTTTTTTTTATTTATTCAGTGAAGTGTTGAGGGTGAGTGACATCGCGAGGAGGTCTAAGTGTCAAAACAACTTCCTTTTTAAATAATTGTGATTCTTTAAGTATATTGTGGTGAATATCATTTTATGAGAATCAAAAAGAACAGCTCTTTTTGATTCTCGTCATGTCTAGATACCCAAACGTGTAGTGAGCTGTGTGATAAATCGTTTTTCTAAGAATGAGAAAATAGCTTCGCGAAGGGATATACATATATACACTTTCATACAAACCAAAAAAATAAATAAAATAGCTGCATGTTCATGAGTTACATTCTTACAAAATACCGCCTTTGGAAAAAATAATAGTTTAAAATTCGCGCGCGGGATTTTGGCAGTCGGGATTTTGGAAGTCGGGATTTTGGCAGTCGGGATTTTGTTAGGCGGAATTTCATACCCAACCCGTTGCAGACCTAAAATTTCACCGCACAAAAAATCTCCATCAATATCAGATTAAAAGTTGACTTTAAACTTTTCTTGCACTGCAAAACAATGTCCAATGTTAATCTTTATTTTGATTTCTTTATGTGAATAAAGAAATTCCACGTGACAAAAAAAGCTTACATCTATTGAAATCCACCCTTCATATATACAAGGATGATGTCCGGCATTAAAAAACACGACTTCAAATTGCTCCGCAAGTGCTGCCCGTTATTATAAGCTCATTAGTTAATGACAAGGAAACTATAAATTATTCTTCTCAGTGTTATACGAATAGCTTTTTCCCGCCTGTCGTTCAGTGCGTCTCTTTTTCCCCTATATAAATTAGTGAGGGATATGACAAGACAAGCAACAAAATGACAGGTCGTGGCAGATGAATGGTGAATACTTATAAACACTCCTACAAGATAAGTTCATAAAAGTTAATATGCTGAATTTAGTTTTTCTTTATATCAATAGAGATAGGTATTCAAATCAAGTGGTTCGGTTAACCTGGCATGCGCAGCGCCCTGTACACCCCGGCGCCCCCCTAAGGCCGACGCTGTTGGGTATGTACGTCTACGTATGCTGTTTGAATTAGTTCTCAATTTAACTTTCTTGAATAATTTAACCAACAAGTGGATAGATCGCTGTTATATCATCATATGATCATCTAATTCAACCAAATGGGCTTGTGAATAAATAGAATTTCATTCCTAATGTTAAATTTAATTGAAATCCGATTTGTAAAATATTACAACACTAATACCAACGGGAATGGACAAACATTTGTCTACTATCCTTTAAAAAAAGTCTCCCGAAAACGAAATACCGAAAAATTATATAAAATTAAAAATGTGCCCAAATTTTTTTTCCAGGATTCTGGATTTTCGGGATTTTGGATTTTCGGGATTTTGGCTTTTCGGGATTTTGGTTTTCGGGATTGTGACCCCAACCCTCGATTATCACCTTCACCAAGGGACCTATCACCTATGAGTGCCATAAGTTAACCGAAAATTCTTGTAATCCCCACTGTGATACCAATTGGTTATCCATAGAAGCCCACAATTGGTCGGAAATTGGCAATTGTAAAAAACAAAGCTGTAATGATTCTACGACTCTTTTAGCAAATTGGATCCTCTGCGTGTCCTCCAGCACCTTTCATCCGTAAAGCAATTTTAGCGTTTCTTTCTCCTTCCATTTTTGTTTTTTTTGCCCTTTTTTGCAATTCCCTACCGTAGCCGATTTGGTTTGGTAGCCTTAGCAGAGATTGTGCACAGAACTCACACTCAACGTCAATGCCAATCAGCGACAGTTTATCTTCAAGAGATGAAAATTGATTTTCCATCGCCTTTTCGAATCTCCTCCATTCTATGGAGAGTTGGGCTTTTCTATTATTTTTTTCATCACGCATATGCATTCCTTTTTTCACATGCAATAACTTGACTTATTGAACCGTTTCAGCATTTACGGGCCCGATTGGGCATAAACAACCGATCGGGAAAGAGAGGCAATTTTGAAAAAAGGCGATTTTTTCGACATCAGTGAGTTTTTCACAAACTAAAGGTGCATTCTAAACGGTTTTGTCTATAAAAAGAAAAAAAATATTTAGAGATTACATTTTGAAATTGGAAAATGGGTGGAGAAATGCATTTTTCTGCTCCCTTTAGAGGCGAGGTCAAATGCTATTTATCTATCGCAGTGTTTCTTTATTTTCTTTCGATGGAAGCGTAGGATGGGGTGTTAGAAAAACGTACGCGACAAGCACATGTTTGGAATTTCAAAATACCCTTTTGCGGAGGATGCACAAAGAAACAACGATTTCCCATGGTTATGATTTAAGCAAGTGCTGCGACGTGATCCGGTTTGTGTTCACTATGGTGACAGCGAATTTGTAACGATTTAAAGTTTACTTCGAGGAAACTTGAAGATTCATTAAATTATAGGAAAATTGCCCTTGAGTAGCAACCGTTTATGGGTTATTTAATTCTACTTTCTCAACTGCTATAAAGCACATGATAAGGACAGTTATGAAGAGAATTGCACTTGCGTCACAAGGGGGTTTAGAGAAATGTACTTTCGAATTCACAATAAACGAGGACGGCTTCTGTGTTTAGATAAAGGAAATTCTCTCCTACGGGTATATGAATTAATAAACTTGACCCATCGCAATATCCTCTTGTCTACTATACTGACGACTACGAGTAAGAGAGATCCGATTTGCAGTGACTCCAACTATTCGTGGATTGGCACTCTGGACTGTTTGTCTTCCGAGAGTTCTTAATATTCTTTCTAGATGGCGGGTACTTAATCAGCATCGAGTTCGTCCAGAACCAAGACTGCCTTAAATATTTCTTAGTCTCCAAACTAAGCACAGTTTTTACAAGCTTTTACAAGCTTTATATTGACTTCACTTTCTGTGGGGACCAAATCTGGGAATCGATTTTACACCCACTTCCAGATATACGATCATGCTGAAATTTTCCACTCGTCCGGTGGCAATACAATAAAGTATATTTAATGACGTTCTAAATCTAATATGGGGGACGCCCTAAGATGGTGGATTACCGTTATCTTTACGACATCTTTAGTATGGGTATCAAATGAAAGGGATTGACACGTAGAATTTGATTAGCTAAGTGACTTCATTCTAAATTCAATATGGGTAGACGTCCCAAGATGGCGGATAATTTTTTTTTCAAAACCCCCATGACCCCCCATGTATCAAATGAAAGGGGTTTGACGAATATAATCTCAATACATTCTGAGTAAACTTTCTCATATCAAACCCACTCAAGTCAATATATATATATATATATGTACCTATCGACGTAAATGTGTAAAAAATGTCAGATACTTAAAAATAGAAAAAAAAATATATACTTACATACATAATATGTAGATACAATTTTTTTTTAATAAAACAAGCTTTAATGAACTAAAATACAATTAAAAAATTTTTCTTTTCTGAGTCACTAATATGAAGCTTGGAATTTTTGTCTACAGTTTAACCTCAATGAAAGCAACCCTCGATACGCGCAACTCCTCGATAAAAGCAACACTTAAAATCTTACTATTGTTGAATCAGTAATGGCAACTCTTCAAGTGACTCAAAGTGAATCGATAAACGCAACTTTTAAATTCTAACATGTTTCCCTATTTGTTCACCTTTCTTATGTCTCCAGCACCGCGATTATCCAGCCAATTGATCAACAGTTGATCGACTTGACTAAACTCTATTACAGAAAAAAAATCTATTCGTACATTTGGTCGGAAGCGGAGTATCAGATTTGGAAAGCAAAATAGAGGCAATAAATTCAATTAATGTCATATGCTTCTGCACGGATCAAGGTGCAGTCTAGGGCAATATGAAAGCGCTGGAACCATTTGGTGTATCGAAACACTGATTAGGGTAAAAACGAAATAATTGCATCAATTAATGATTTGCTTCAAGAGCTTTCCTCAAACTGACTCTGCCTAGGAAATAAGCAATAGCTGGCCGCAAATTAAACCGATCTCGGATCGATGTGCAGCAATCTGGATGCCAAAGAAACCGAACGTGATGGCGTAATGCAGTTGAAGAACCCCCCATGGTTAAATGTTAAAGCAGAGGCTGCAATTCAAGACCTCAACAATAGCCTTCAATGGACTGAAGAAAATTTAATATTTAAGAGAGCCAACCGTAACAAAGAATTTTGCATCCAAAAAGACTTACTTTAACATTTTAAATTTTTAATAGAAAAAAGAATTAAAAAGAAACATGAATTAAAAAAAAATTAAAAAAATAATCAGTTATCTATTGTGTAAGAGTGTAAGAAATTTTTTAGCATTTTGCTTCACTTCTGACATTAACATTTTTTGACAACCGCCCAAATTTCTATTAGCTGCATTTTTTGAGGTCGTACTGTATATATTTTTTTTAATTCCATCTAATCGTTACCAGCTTTTATCAAATCCTTGTCCCAAAAAATCTTTTATTATTTTGACTTTTGAAGGAGGTGCTGCAGCTAATTGAAATTCAAAATTACGTCAAATTTGACTTCGATACTCTCTACTGATTCTGAGAAAATCAGCTATGGCATTCAGACCGATTTTTTCACTGAACGGAATACTTCGAAATAGCATAGATCTGCTTCACCTTAACCATCTCATAGTGAATTCTAACAAATTTAGCTTTTAACTGGTGTGTGGTTGCGAGAAAAAAGTATTGCCACATTCTATTCATTCGGTTTTATTCCACTAAAAGACTTAATTTTGTTAACTCGTTTTGTCATTTAACTCCAATATAATCGCAGATTTTATGCCATAAATAAAATGTTCACGGGTTAATTACTGCCTTGAATGCTTCTTAACGGAACCACTTTTCAAGTCATGCTCTTCAGAATGTTTTCGAGTTATGTGTGAAGTAAAACTTCTTCATTTTATATTCAGTAATTATTAATGAAAAGACGGGTTGATGCTGCAATTATTGTTGGATATCTTAAATATTTCGCAGAATTATCTACGTAATTTTTATTTTTTTTAAAAAAGTTACCAGCGAACTCATTCAAGTCAAAAATGTGAATTGAATCTCCCCCACCCGCAACCGGGTCTACTTTCATCGCCCACTGACAGACAGATCACAGTTACAGACATCTTTCTAATTTAAGATGTCCCTGTGGGGTATTTTCTGTTCAGAAGAGGTGTTTAACTAGGCAGTTCCATATTTCGCACTACCGGGCACCGTCTCCCTACCAAAGCCTTCTGGCAGACAGACATAATATACTGTTCGCCCATGTAGATCAAGTAAATCACTGTCGTTTCGGTGGTGAAACTATTATGGGGATGTTTTTCCTTTTAACGGTTTTTTTTTCTCTTCGTCCCCCGTAAGCTAACAAGTCACACAGGAAGACTTTGATGTAGGCCAAGCCAGGACCTACATACTTGTATGTGCCTAGCTTTAAATTTTTGGGGCGAACAAATTCAAGTTTCACGGAACCTTAAGGGGTGGAATTTTCTACTCCAATTTCACTTATGTTTGTTTTTTACGCCTCCGGGCTTTGCCCATTTGCAGGATTTTAGCATAAGCGAAAGGCGTTTCACGTACATACAACGTGTACCCTTTCATGTTTCGTCGGCACAGCACAGAGATACACTCACTCACTCACGTACAGTTGTAGTTATCAGTGAACGTATAGGGAAATCAATTATGCTAATGGACTTCCTAAACAAAGTACGTTTTATGCTTGTATTCGCTATTCTTCGGTTTTTTGATTTTTCAACAAAAAACAAAAAAAGGGGCGGAAAAACCTCAAATTCATTGTTCTTGTGATTTTGCGTTCTAGTGAATGCAAAAAGGGAACAAACAACGATTGCCATCATATACAGAAATGGGAACAGTAGGTTTTGTGGCCTATGGAAAGGAAATGAAAAGGCCCTTTTGGCTGCAAGTAACCAAAGAAGGTTTTGACGCAGTGCGGTGAGAAAACGTGGTTATCCTGGGAATTACTCTGATTAATCACTCTTCGTCGATTGTTTGGAGCGCAAACTATTCGTATTTGTATGCAATGTATTAATTGAGCATGTATTTGATCTAAGGATAAATTTGATGTACATATATCTTTTTCTCGTTCTCATGAGATATGACAATTTGTTTAACGTTTGTCTCATTATTATTCAGAGGCGGATTTATGAACATTTCTGACTGCCCAAGGACGAGACGAGATAAAAGAAAGCGAAAAGAAAAATGAATCCTCACTCTTTTGAAATATTATCAAGTAGAATGTGAGAGGCTGCCCCAGGCGTAATATTATGAACCAATAAATTTTTGGCGAGATAATCAGATAGTCTAATTCGACACAATTTTAGAAATAAATTGCTGTTTGTATAAACGTGCGTAGCATTATATTGGGCCACTTCATTTGTTTTTTGGTTTTTTTTTAGATATTTTCAATGGATGTGGATAGAATTGTCTCTTATAAGCTGTTTCGAGTATTTGACAGTTTTTTTTATGCCACACATCAACGAAGGGGGATGATAAAATTGATGGATTTGACTGGGCTAGGGTTGCAGAGGAGGTCGACTTTTACTAATACAGTGCACTCTCGATTTTAGCAACTAATGAAAACAGACATGTTGCAAAAATCGAAAATTTGCACAAAACGAACAGAAAATAAAAGCACTCTAAAAAGGCTTACACACTATTCTCGGAGTTATCAAAATAAAATTGCGTGTAGGTATATTTTATTTTTATTAGGAAAATTGTGCATTCAAATATATTTTCAGAAAAAAGAAATTAATTTATATGAAACGAAAGCCTAAGTTTAAAACAAGAAATTTTAAAAATGTTGGTTTGTACCTAGTACTTTCATAAATACTGTTACAGCTTTTAGCGGATTCCTATAGCCTCTGCTATTACCCGCATTCTTGTGTTGGCTTGCGTAATTTGTGGTTTCATATTTGGTCCGTTCACACGCAAATTTAAATCAAGATTCGCTAAGTTTTAAACATGGAGTGGAGCGATAAGGAAAACAGGATTGCGGTTATTGCGCTTCATAAGTGCGGTATGGAAAAAGGGCCAATTTTTAAAACGCTGCAGCCGCTAGGAATCAGCCGTATGTTTGTCTATCGAACCATTAAATTTGAGGATACTGGTGATGTCGAAGACAGAAAAAGGACGGGAAGACTACGTACCATTAGAACAACAGAAGCTGTCAAAGCAGTGAGGGCGCGAATAAGGCGTAATCCAGTTCGGAAGCAAAAAATCATGTCTCGTGAAATGGGAATCTCACAAATTTCAATGTCCCTTATCATCAAACAAGACTTAGGTTTGGGGGCATACAAAAGACATACCGGCCATTTGCTGACTAAAGCACTTATGGGGAAAAGAAAGGAAAAATCAAAGCGACTGTTAGCTGATTACGCCGCCGCTGAATACAGTTGAATTCTGTTTACGGATGAAAAAATGTTCACAGTAGAAGAAAACAAAATGACAGAGTTTATGCCCGGTTATCTAAAGAAGCTGGTGAGCTAGTGCCAAGGGTACAAAAAGGTCATCATCCTGCGTTTTTCATGGTTTGGTGGGGAATATCCTATGAAGGCGTTACAGAAGACTATTTTTGTGAAAAGGGAGTAAAAACATGAGCTGCAGTCTACCAGGAAACTGTTTTGGAAAGGGTGGTGAAACCGTTCAACTAGTCCCTCTTCCAAAATAACCCGTGGACCTTCCAACAGGACTCTGCTCCAGCCCATAAGGCAAAAACTACCCAGGCCTGGTTCACAGGAAATGTTCCTCGCTTCATTACCATTGATGATTGGCCATCAGCAAGTCCGGATCTTAATCCTTTGGATGGTCGTTTTAGAGGGCATGGTTTGTACGAAAAGACATCCAAACCTGGAGTCGCTAAAAATTAGCTTAAGGAAAGCAGTCGACACTTTTCCAATGGAAATCGTGCGTGCTGCAATTGAAGAGTGGTCAACTCGTCTCAATGCCTGTGTAAGAGTAATTTTGAATGAATTGCTTTTTTTTTTTTAATAAATCAATAAAAATTTTTGGTTTCTGCAGTCACAAAAGTCATTCCTTAACATCACCTTAAAGGGTTGAATTCTTAAATTGTACTATCTAATGACAACATCTACATATGTATATATGTATAAGCATGTACAAGCATGTCCACTAATATAAAGGACAAAACTTTTCGTTCCAATTTTTCTTATTTGTTCTATTTTGTTAAGTTCTTGCTAAACTCTTTCTCAGATTGCAGTGAACAAAAAAAAAAACAACCATTTCCCACTACTCACTAATGAATGAATGCAACTTAAAACTTCTTTCAACGGACAGAAAACAAAACTCGGAAAAACTTACTCAGATGAACTTTCTGCAAATAACCACAAGTAACGTGAACTACTCGTGCCTCACACTGTGGGTAGGCCATTAGGGTCTTCTCCACTTTTTTTCATGATAAAACTTCCATTGAAACTAGGGCAATGTTTATTGCCTCAATGCAGGAAGCGATTGCTTCACACCCAGACAAAACGAAACTAAGTCACTTTGACCGCTCACAGAACGAGTTTGGAGAGGTAAAACTTCCTCCACAATTAAGGATATTTATAAAGGAAAATGCTCTTTCGCGTATCCATGACATGGCAACTCGATGAATATCTGCTGTTCCCATGCAAACGGACTTTTAACCAACACCAAGCACCTCAGACATCCTTTTGTTGTTTGTGTCTGGCTGTCGCCAAACAAACAGCAATTAGTCACCCTGACACAAATGTTCTTCAGGATAATCGAAATTATTGCGACGATTTTCATTGTAATTTTATTGGGCCAAGATAACCTTCATGTGGCTATGTTCGCACAACACGGCACGGGATGACATTTATCATTGATATTGTTATTTATATTTTGATTTTTTTTTTCTGTTTATGTGTCCGATAAGGGACATGTAATATGTAATGAGAAGATAATCGGTAAGTTGTTACGAGAGTGATACGTAATTATTGATCGCAGGTTATTATGCACCAGTATGATGTCAGAGTTGAAATGTTATCATTTTTGTATACAAATGAGGTGTTGGTTGGTTTTGTATTATCAATTAATTGTTAATTATTCATCGCAATGTCGTTGGCCTTTAGGTGGATAGTAGACAGAAGTCTGCGAAGTAGACTAAGGACGTAAAGAGCTTTGAAAAAAACCGATGGAGCAGACATTTTAAAACATACATATAACAAGAGTTGGAAATGAGCTGGATATATGTCTTGCCTGACAGACAACAGAAAGGTTAAAAGGATTCTAGGGTAAAGACCAAAAGAAGACAGAAGCATCTAGAGGAGACCCATGTTCAACAGTAGCCTCAAACGGCTGATTGATGATGATATACAAGTAGTGTCATATGCGATAGAATATTAAGAATAAATGACTTATAAAAGTCTCAAGACGGTTGGCTTGGGACCGCAGACAAATATGAGCTCTACCATATATGCCAAGTATTTTCATTTGTATGGCGAGATATTTGAAATTAACTTGCACCTCTTGCAGCGTTTGATTTTCAACCGAAATACGCTTTACTTTTTGTCCAATACGGTTATGGAAAACTCCAAAGAACAAAATCCTGTTGGAAGAAAAAGTGTTATGCACTAGATTTTATTATTAACCAGTTCTGTGGAGAGCATAAGTTTAGTTACTTGAATTCGTTGGTAAGTGCGTTAGACTACTACGCAATGCTGCCCGGGTTCAAGCCCAGCAAAACACATATTTCGAATGTCTGACAATCATTTAACGAGTCGGAATCGGCAAAAAACTGTAAGCCCCTTCCATTCGTGCAAAAATATAACGAGCACATACAAATGGTTGTGAGAAGCAGACCCTGGTTCACCCTGAACTGTTGCGCCACTTAAAGAAAGAACAACAAGAGTCACTCTTGAAGAGTGTCAGTTTAGAGTGATATCTTCCAAAACTGATGATGTGTTCAACTGCGCGATGGAATGTCACTCAAAGATGATACTCACAAAAATGTTTGCTTCTGCGTGACACTCAGCGCCCATTTTTGTTTCTGCTCGATAGTGTGAACACAAATTTCGTCATTCAAAAACCAAACATAAATAGAGATGGACTAAAAACAACCACAACAACAAAAAAATAACAACTTGAATGATGATTATGATGACTCGCTTCGTCACGCAATAATGGCATCAGTTTTGCGTGACACTATTCTTGGATGGTGTGTAGCTGCATTTACACATGCATTAAGAACCACTCGGTAAAGTTATGCATTTCTTTGAATTTTTTCCTTTAAAGAGTTCACTCAAGAATGGGCACGGAAAAGTCTTCTGTGTAACTATAATATGGGGTCAAAAAGAGGGGGCGCGAAAAATAACTGATATTTATTGAATTTCGTTTCTTATATAATGTATATGTACATGTGTCCCATTAAAATATCCTGCATCGTGTTACGCCCATCCTTGGTAGGTCAGTTGGTAAGCACAGCTTACAAGACACCACTTCCGAAAACGGACTAAGGCTGATTGAGTTTTTTGCGGGACGAAGAGTCAATATATGTTGCTCATCTCAATATCCATAAAGGGACATGGTGGTCTTCGAATCAACAAACTGTCAACAAAATTGACCACATTGTGATCGGCACCAGGCATGCCTCCAGTATTCCCAATGTCTAAACTTTGCGAGCGGCCAACATTGATTCAGATCACTATCTTGTTGTAGCCAAGGTACGAATGCGGATAACTACAACGACACAACAACGAAATACTGTGAGAAAGTATAATGCCGAGAGGCTGCAATCGCAAGACCCCGCCAGGGCATACAGCGAGTGCGTATCCCGATCTCTCGCTACGAGGCCCACCGCAGCAAAAGCTAGTGCAGAAGACTAGTGGCAATACTGACAGCAAGACATCATAAGTGTGATGTGCTGGGTTTCACAGGACCACAACCGCGAAACCCTTGGTTTGATGAATAATGCAGGCTAGCAAACCAAGAGAAAAAACATGCGCTACAAAAAAGGATAAGATCTGCTCGCATGCTGTACAAGCAAAAGAGATGGGAAGAGCATCACCAACTCACCTCTAAGATTTGGTCAGATGAAAAGAATCTCAGCATTGTTTGCCCGATCCACAAGAAAGGAGACCCCCACAACTGCTCCTATTACAGAGGCACCTCCTCAATTTCACCTACAAGATCTTATCTGCCATATTGTGTGAACCGCTGAAACCTTTCGTCAACAACCTGATTGGCCCCTAGCAGTGCCCAAAATTTGATGTGACTATATTTCAAAGCCAAAATGAAAATTATTTTTATATATTTTAATCGTTAAAGAAATTTAGGGAACCACTGGTTGGTAACTGTATTTTCTAATTTAATTTCATTATATCCCCACTCATTGGAAAACATTTCTGACATTTAATTTTAGATCAAAACGAAATGTACATAAATTGGGGGACAGACGCCTCTCGGGACATAAGTAATACTTCAAACTGAAAGGTCGACCCGACTCCCACTTGACAGGCTGAATATCCGACTGTCAACCAAGGTCGATATGGGAGTATAGATGACTAGAGAAGGACTCTTAACTTTTTTTTTATATATATATGTATGTATTTATCGCAAGGGATTAATTTGACTTCGTTTCAATGCCAGCATGAATTCTTAATTATCCTCCATTAGGTACTCACTTTTGACATGCTGAGGTGCCCAAAGGGAAGAAAAACTCAATCAACTAAATATATACATATACATATATATGAGTACATATAACGCCGGCCGGTAAGAGGAACGTAATTGTAATAACCCAACTCCAGAGAATCAAGTAGCGATTAACTCATTGCCACCCAGTCTGGTAATTTATCAATTTGTTCTGCGAAAACAAAATACGAGTACCTACACTCTCGTTCCCTTGCTCATCCAGGAAAAAGTTCATCTTGGGATTAATTGGACGAAATAGCAAATATTTGACCAATCTCTTAGCTTGTTTTATTAATCCTAACCCTGGATATTCTCTACCTCTCTCTTGCTTGCTTACGAAGAATCTAAATCGTGTTTATGGCGATGCATTGTTTGGGTATTCAAGTAAGGACCTCTGGAAGAAATTATTTGCCACAAACTCAGTTAAGGTAAATTTATAAGCTTATTGCATTAAACAATTAATGGTTTTCTTTTTGTATAAGTAACTACGTCTATATAACAATAAATCAGAGATTCATTTTTATTTAATTAGTTTTTAGTCATAGGTAAGGTACTTCCTACCAACTTCGCAGTCAGAATGAGATGGAGACCCCTTTAATTGTGAAGAGTCTTGGGCCACTAAAACGTGGTCAGATTAACTTGGACAAAAAAAAAAATAAAATAAAACAAAGCAAAGAGAAATTGCGGTTCTAATAAAATGAGTGTGCTTCTCGCACAGAATAATGGGACCAAACACAAAACACTGGTGGAAGGATCAAAACGAATAAAGAGAGTACAGAATACAGACTACAGAAAACAGAACACACCAGCACCACTTAAACTCAACAATATAAAATGGTCCTTAAAATTCATAATTAAAAAGCCTTTCCCCAAACAACTGGTAAAAGCTTCCCGACAGAGCGGAGGTCTGTTTTGGTCGTTTCTTTTGTGATTACAAATAAAATCGTTGATGGTTAGATTTAAATTACAAGCTACCTCGGGTTTGATTAGGTTTTCATTTGGTTTTTCATTGTTTTTTGTTTGTGCAAAAAAAATGAAGAGAATTTCAAAGAATTATGGATGCAAATTGAAGTGTATGCGGCCAGGACGTAGTCCTGTAAGGAATTGTGCTTTGCCGTGGAATATTTTAGTTAAATTCTTCCAGACACTATTATACTAAACATGTCCTTGTTGTATTAACACCCCACGCCCACCCGTCGCTCCACTAACGGAAATAAAATAAACAATAATTATAACAGCACCAGTACCACCCTTGCAGAGAGCAGGAAAGCTAATGAACAATTTGTTGTGTGATGAGTTGTGTTGTGTTTGTGCTCTGTGGATTAATTAACTTATGTAATGTATGACCGCAGAGTAAATGTGTCCTAAGCACCACGTACAATGAAACCACACACATACATAATTCGCGTAAGCGTTTACATGGCCATATTATCGTCCGCAGATAAATTTATTTCATTTTTTGTTTTGTTTTGCCTTTCAGAATAAAACAACTAGTAAATAAGAAATTTATTATACAGGATATAGCTAGGACGAGCAAGTCGTTCCTCTTCGATTCGTTACAATTTCCGTTGTAGTGTTGGTCAATTAGTGTTTGCACATTAATTGATACTGGTCTAATGGATTTTTATTTTTAGACTAAGAAATGGATTTTTTTTTCTGTGGTGTTCATTCACTCATATTGTAGTGCAAACAAGGACACCATGTGGGGACGTCGTCGTTATCATGAATATCGAATTGGTTAGTAGTGGGATAAAATAAAACATACGTGACAGGCGATATTTGCTTTAGGTTTCGTGCTTTTGCAGGATACCCTTTTCGGTTGATTGAGAGAAAGGTGTTATTTTTAGTACAAGAAATCTCTT
Organism: Brachyopa scutellaris; assembly: GCA_949775065.1. Classification (NCBI taxonomy): domain Eukaryota; kingdom Metazoa; phylum Arthropoda; class Insecta; order Diptera; family Syrphidae; genus Brachyopa; species Brachyopa scutellaris. The sequence goes on from OX459112.1 coordinate 192,607,337, forward strand.
TAAATCTCTTTCTTCTTTGACAAAAAATGATTAAGCATCTGTAAACAGCCATCGGTTATCACTTCTTTGCCAATTATCATGAATTTAAATGAAATAATACTACGAGTATAGCAGGTCTTTCAACGACACGCCACGCTGAAAACAAGCAGCGTCGGGCGCGGTTAGTAACTAGATGGATGACCACTTTGAAACACCGCGTGTTGTTGACTTAAGAGTAGGAGTAGGGGAGTACCACTCCATGTGGTAACACAATGGACCTCAAGTGTCTAAGTGAATCCAACCAGAGTGATGGGGATAACCACCTTAACCTAACCTAACCTATAGCAGGTCTTTACCATAAAAAAGGGAGCTCCGATCAGGCGAGAAGACAAACAGGACTAAGTCCTGGACAAAAACTCAGGGTCTAAGACAGGCGAATGAACTTTTGGGTAATTACAACCTGAAGAGGTTCAAAGTCTGCATCAGCCTTGAAAAAAAAGAAAATTCCGCTTCCTGACTGTGCTTCTTACGGGGCATTATAAACTCAGAGGGCATCTCAGGAAGCTAGGTCTATCAGATAAAACTCATGCAGATTTTGCAATGAGTCCAGTGAAACTCCAGAACACTCCAGAATGTGGGGCATTAACCCAGAAAAGATTCAAGTCCTTGGGTGAATAAAATACATATTTACAGCAGAGGATCTACAACTCATAGCACCCAATATCGATTTCTTAGAGAAATTGGTCTGGATAAAGTGCTGTGATCTATGGAATTATCACCTGTGAGCAAAGCTCTCTCTAATCGATTCCAATAGGAATAATGACGAGAGAGATGTTCCTTCGTCTAGGACTTGTAGGCGGCACAATAGATCTTAAGGTAGCAGTGCATCTCACCCTTCAGTAATTATAATAACAAAAGCAGGTCCAGTAGTTTTTGAAAAAAGATCCATTTCTGTAGCTTATAATTCAATAATATTTATTTCCAAATTTCAGAATAATAGGTAAAAATGGGGAAATGGAGAGTGACGTTAGCTCGGTTGAAGTTCCACCGCCGACACAGGAAGAAATTCGTTTTGTCATTCTCTTCGGATTTCGACGTCAACTTACGCAAGTCGAAATTCTGCACGAATGCCAAAATGCATACATAAATGCACCATTTCTTGTTACTATTTCAAAGTGGTTTCGAAGATTCCAGACTGGCCATTCTGTGGAGGACGAATCTCGTGAAGTTCGGCCCAAATTCCCGACTGACGATACAAATATGGGCCTGGTAAGGGCTAAAATTGACGAAGTGCCAGGATGATACAGGAGATGATGGTGGATGAACTGGACTTGAATGCCAGGGCTGTGCCACGAATTTTAAGTCATTACTTGAAATATTGGACGAAGACAGCTCGATGGGTTCCAAAAATTTTGAATGAAGAGCACAAAGAGGCTCAATATTTTCTGGATAAGTTTGAAAATGTAGAGTCAAGCTGCCTCAGTAAGACCGTTAGAGTAATGAATCTTGGTTTTACAAGTACGACCCCAAACAGCAGTCCATGATATGGAGCCCAAAAGGTGCAAACGACAAAAGTCAGCGACAAAAATTATGATGTCGATGTACTTCACAAGGGCGAAAATGGTCGCCGTCATCCCGCCTTAAACTGGTCAGACAGCCAGTGCTAGTTGGTATACTGAAATTTGCTTACCACAAGTTTTACAGCTGCGCCGCTACTTTTGCACCACGATAATGCGCCTGCGCGAACGCACTGCTGCAACTTTCTTGCGCTTTCGGGCATCAATGAAATTCGCCCAGGACCTTATTCCGGATCTAGCACCATGTGACTTTTGTCTGTTTCCGAAAATAAAAAAGGGGGAAATTCTTCACATCTAATGAAGAGATTATTAATGCAGTCAATGTCGAAATCGAAAAGCTCCAAAAAGAGGATTTTGAAAGCTGTTTTGAAAGATGGATCTATCGAAGTGTATTGAAATAAATGGGAATTATGTGGAGAAAATAAAAAAGGATGAAGATTAATAATATCCAAAGTTAAAATTATTTGTGTGTCCTATTATTCAATCAACTAAGCGAACTTGTGTTAGTCCCTACGTACATATATAATATATCTAAAGTTCCGCGCCTGCAGCACTATATTTTTTCTTTCTTTTCGATAAAAAGGAGAATCTGAAGCCAGTTGTTACCACATAGATTTCAGCAAAATAATGTCCGTATATTGTATGCCTTTTCTCTTCACACAGTCCACACTCTTACGAACCCAAAAGAATTTCAACACGATGGCCATAAAACACTTCTATCTTACCCTATTAAATCATCCCATCAGCTATTACTCAGAATCCATTGATTAAGTTCACTTTAAAAATATTAAAAAAAGTCACTTAAAATTAACTCTAATATCACCATCTGCTACTAATATCCTGCGGGCGCCTAACTCCATGCTGTTCCGCACAATCAACATGGAGAGTCTTATTGAAAATACCGTGAAATCGTTCCATAAGTTGGACTCAACTTTGCGCTCTAGTCTTCTACCAGCACCGCCGCCCATGTGACCTTGGCATTCTAATAGCCCCCTCCGGATGTCTTGTGCCATTTTAATTCCACAGTCACAATTACATTTGTGTTTTGTGCGCCGACACCCTTCCTGACGCCAGACGCCCTAGAATATTCTTTAATCAACTTCTGCAAGCGCATATACTCATATACTTGAACGAGAATATGTATGTATATACGCACGCATAGACAACAATTCAGCACGTAGTATCCTTTTCAATTATCCTATGGTGGCGTCATCATCAGCCATCCTAGAAGCAAATGCAAAGTCTATGTTCGCTTAAATGGATCCCCCCTCTCCCAACTTTCGTCATTGCGGCATTTTTATTTCCTGTAATCTTGGTCGGGAAGGATTGTTATTAACTCAACCGAGTCTAAGGTGTCCTGAAAATGGTGGAATAAAAGGATTTAACACTCCAGCGTATTTCATTTTTTGTTTATTTCCTTTTCGTTGAATTGAGCAAAGGAATGTGTACGTACAACCAACAATGGAATATTCAAGTTCATGTTAGGAGGTGGGGGCGGCATCGGCGCATAATTAATTCGACTTCTGATTCCGAATGACAATGGTAGTCGAAAATAAATTTCATTCTCCGCCACAAGGACAAAGGGAGAGGCACCCACCCGTATTGTGTCTACGGCAATCAAATCATACACGAGTATGTAAGTCTAGGTATATTTTTATTTTGAATATCTCCTGCCACAGAGCATTCACTGTGAATAAAACGAATTAGTGTGCAAATACCTACATACCTCGGTTGGTGGTTTTGCAAATGAAATTCAATGTATACCTGTAAATGAATTGAAAATTGCATTGCATAGCATTTCTCCAAATACCTTTCGCTTATTGATTGTTGGTTGGTCTCATACGTTGTGCTGGTATTATTATTTTCATTTTCATAAAATTTGAATTGCAAAATACACAACGCCACAGAAACACAACACACACATGCAAATATTCCTTTCATTTACTATGTCATAAAAGGAGCATATGAATTGTCAGTGGGTGGTTACAGTTGTTATGAAGGAGTGGATGCCATCCCTTTCCCGCTTTTTCCAAATTTCGAATGCGGTCGAGACTTTGAATAATTAATACATTTCAACAAATTATTATAAAATTTAAATTTCTGCCTTCAATCGTATTGGGTATTACCCGCGGGACAGGCAAACTTATGGGTCAAGTACTTAAACTGAGGATATGTACGAATACATGTATATTATAAACGAATACCCAACTTTTGAAGCCATACGGAGCTCAACGTTGTTGCTAAGTACATTTTCTGTAAATTCCCTTTTCGGTAATATTTACATAAGTAAAGTGAAATTTCTGATTTGATTGAATGTTGAATTTTTAATGACGTTTGACTGATATGCTAAATATAAATACTTTAGGGTTGTTTAAGAATTACAGATTAATCAAAATAAGCATTGAAGGTTGTCGTTTTTGGCTGGAAATGCTTTCTTTGACTAAACGATCTTTGGTATTACTAGATGTTTTAGATGTAAGCTAACCCGAATTCTCCTGAACATTGATTTTTCGAAGGAGCACCTTTACTAGAGGAAAGAAAGATAAACTGTATCATTAGACTTTTAATAAAGGTCCTGGTATCCTCAAAATGTCCTGTTGCTCTCAAGCATCTCAAGCAAAGACCTTTGCACTACTTTGAGCAAGCAGTTCGGACGAATTACTCCACATGGATCTGTAACTGCTTTATCCAGTGTAGCCACTAACAAGCAAAGTACCAATAAAAACGCGAAGCTCTGGAATGAAGTACGAGTATAAGTTTTTAGCTGCAGTATATAGGGAAAAGGACATGACCACCAACCGTAAACAGTAAATTTCTTTTCTTGGTAAGTGGCATAAACTTCCGAACAATCGCAAATGTTCTTAAGCTAGTCATCATCTATAATTTTTTCGAGTTGCTCGTGTGGTTTCAAATTATGACAGTTCTCGTAATTGGGTTGTGGGAAAATCGGTATCATTGCGCAAGATTCATCTGCTGACCAATTGAACGTAGAATTCTTATTGGATGCTGGCAAAAGACAGCTGCAGGTAGATTGCTGAGCACGACGAAACTGGAATGAAGGTGGCTCATGAGATACGCTTATAACTTTACTTACAGCTAGTGAACTAGATAAATTTCAAGATGAATTATCAAGAACATCCCGTAAAACATTATATTCGAGAACTTTATCAAAATTATCTGCGGGCTCGTCAAAGTCTTCAATACGTTGTCTTTTTCCAAATCCAATTTCACAACCCGATCTCAACTGCGCTAGACAAAAATTCGCCTTGTACATCAGCATCATCTTCTCCACTAAAATTACGGTAATTCTCTGGTGGTTGAATATACAAGGCGTGGAGGTTGCTTAAAAGACCATTTTCATCATCTGAACATAGCTCCCCTAGGTAATCGAGATCTTCTTGCAGCCTCAATTTTCTCGAAAACCATATGATTTAAAAAAAAACAAATGTCATAAAAACGCATTTTCCGGAAAAGAATCACGTTTTAGTAAAAAAAAACTTCAATAATGTTAACCTGCACCCTATCGCTCCTGGCGTTGTCATATGGACACGCTGGCAACAATGTTAGAAAAAAAAGTACCACGGAAATATTTTTTTCACGCTATCACTTATTTTACTCTTTGTACATCCAAAATACTAACAACTCTGCAATGCAGTACTTATAGATAATGTAGACTGTATATTATATTCATATAAAGATTCGGGTTAAAATCCAATGGAATTAAAATTGAACGGGAACTTTGCCTTAATTTTGTCAGAGCGTGACGTTCGTCTGTGTTATTTTGTTTTTTCCACACCTAAATGTGTGCGTGGGTTTTTATGTCCCTATCAGTGCCGCTTTAACATTTCGGTAGGCCCTAAGGCAAATTTATTTTGTGCGCCTCTTAAATAAAAATAAATAATATTAACGTTCATATTGTTATATATTTAAAAGTCAAACTCAAGCTTCGAGGTTCAATCATCGACTGTGTCGCATTGATCAAACATATTTTCAGTCTTCGTGGCAAAATGGCAAGCTCAGCAGTCGTGCGCGCATACCGCAGCGTGTACAATATGATACACCTGGAGAACCATAAGTAGACATGGTTCCCAAGGTGTCATTAAATGCTGGCGAGGAGATTTCATTTTATTCGCGTAGGAATCAAGCTTGACCTTGATGCCCAACTCGAAATATGATAAAGTTATTATTACAATATGTATGTGTGTACATATGTAGGTATTTTACCAACAAAAAAAAAAAAAAAATACTTCGTGGTAGAAAAATATTAACGTGCTGGTTAGTGCAACAATGGTAACTGTTTTTTGATATTTTGTATTTGAAAGTGAAAAACAAAATGATTTAACGATTTTAAACAAAAAAATTGTACTAAAACGTTTAAGTGAAAGTTTTGTCAAGTAATTCATAAAAAAACACAAGCATTCAAAAGATTAAACGATTGACACGATGACACTAGGATTTGAGTAGTGTGTCGCTATCATGCTTTGAAGATTTTAGTCCAAAGGGAGTTTATGCGGACTTTTGGTGGAATTCCTACGAGCCGATGGACTGTGATGAGGTTAGATAAGGTTGGGTAAGTGTGAAACAGTCACGAGACGGCCTTATCATCGAGATCCTTCTGTTAGCACACAGGATACGATTACTGCTGTCGTTGCTGCCATATAAACCAATCCTAGCGTTTCGATTCGGAAATGATCTGCTCAAATGGGAATAATCAGACAATCACTGAAGACAATTCTGCCCAAAGATTTGAGTTTATTTTCCTTCAGAGTTCAAATAACAAGCAAATTGAACCCAGCAGACCTGCAGATTGGCTTGGAATTTTGGCCGAAGATCATTCAAATGGTGGAGAAGGACAACAACACATTAACCCTAAAATGCATACGTGTTTTTTTGTTACATGAACACATATGGGGTGCCTGAGCACCCCTACACTTTGGGTTGAAAAAACTAGCATCCTTAGACACAATTTTGATAAAATTAATTTATTTAATTTATAAGTAATATATTTATTAATTAAATAAATAAAAAGAATGACAGCCGTAATAATGAGAAAAAAATTAAACAAGGATGAACTAAAGTGGTGCGACCATAGGCTGCTCCAAAAAACCAAGAAAATACAGCTTTTCGAATTGAATAGTTGCAAAAGTTTTCTTGTTTCTGAAAGAAGACATGTAAGGCAACATTACAACGTATAACAAGTGGTATATTTTTAATCTTGTTTATTGTACATATAAAGGCAGCAGTAGGTAGCATACTTTTTTCCTGACAGAACTCCTCAGTAATGGCGTTCTTCTGGATTTTCATCATCCTCACAGTCACTGGCGGAAATTTCATCATCTCCTACAGAATCCATCTCTATGTCATCTAAGCTGTGCAATTTCATCAAGCTGCATTGTGCAGCCATACTTTTTTGAAGAAAACGATCACACTGTAACTGTCAAGCGGGAACGTTATTTAAAGATATTCAATGAGATTTTCCTCGCCGAACTACACCGATAGAGAATCCCTTTCAACTCTGTGTGGTTATGGCAAGATGGTGCAAGTATTTCTTCAAAAACAAGTGGAAATACAAATTGTTTAGAAGCTTTTAAAGCCAAAATTTACTTAAAATTGGATAAAAGCAACTTTTAAAAATAACAGAGAGACGCAAATTAAAAAAAAAAACAACCTTAGTGGTTCAATTAATCTGCAGCGCAATTTATGCCATGTTGACTCCCAGCGAAAGCCATCAATTATGTATGCATCCACATCATACAAAACATTTTATCCTGACGTAAACAACAACGTCAAACGCATTACATCCAAAACCTGACTACGATTGATGGTAGTTGCAAGTCTCTAGTTGGCGCACATAGATAAATCACTTCCATTGTCCGATTTCGATGTTCTGACTGTGTTGTCTTTCAACCCCCCACGAAAGCCACAAGCAATATACACACGCATCCCATAAAGGTAATCCACCATCCATCTAATGGTCGCTATTACTATAACAGTGCAAACTCTGAAGTGATAAGCAATCCAGCACTTACAAGGACGCTGGCTGCTTCAAAGTTAAAGCAATTTGTCTGTCAAAATGAGAACAGATACCATACAAGATACAAGATAGCGTTGTAGATTTCATACTTCATAACACAGGTGGGCAAGCGAGTTAGAATGATGAAAAAATAAAAACCAATCGATTGTTGTAGTGTGAGTGTGTGTGTCGGTTCCCTCCGGTCAAATCAGTTCGATCGCAATCTATTCATTCTAATGGCTTCTTCTAAATCCCTTCGTAGATACTTCATCGCACACAGAGCAGCATACACAGCAGAAAAGGAAGATATCGAGTGTAACCTCAATTCAATGTATCTATCCCATGCCATTAGGGGACAAGCTGAAGGGAAATCAAAATACGGAGGCAAACTGCTATGATATGGTTGTATTTTTTATCAGAAGGATGTGGAATGTACAAGTCCTCTGCCATCTGTTTGTCATTCCTTTCTTCTAAATGTGTGACAGTTTCATGTGGAAATAGTCTAATATCCTATTTGGTTCGGTATAGTCTTACTCTTTTGAAAGAACTACAAATGAGTTTTGTTTTTGTTTTGGTTTTGGTTTTATTTTTGCTCCCCTAAGGATGTCCTTGAAACATCAGAAAACGGAAATCACATTCCAATGGTCTTCGTCCATTAATTCAATGCACACAGGATATGAATTAAGTTCGTAAACTTTCGGAATGGGTAATACTCGCACATTATTGTGCTGTGTGAGCGCGAAGTCAAGTCCTTTTCAAGGATCTGCGTTGACTTTAAATATTGCAAACGCATTAAAGGGGTTCATCTCGGGACCATAGTCACTTTAAGTGGTGTTTTACTATGCCACCCAATTTTGACTTTAAGCGGGTGTACATGTCATTATTTCAAGTGGGATGCACTTTATGTGTCAATTGGCTGTCGGATCGATTTTTACGGAAAAGACAATTTAAATGGTTTGATTCGTTAAGGTTAAGTATACTTATTATTTATTTATAATTCTGGGATTAAATACATATGAGCTAAGGACGTGAGTTAATGGAAGTATATTGAAGGAATTCTTGGGTTGGGTTACGAGAACCTGTGGACAAAAAAGAAAATTCTTCAAATGCTGGATGCATATCTGTCCGCTTTCACCAGTTGGACGAAGAATTTCTGTAAAAGTTCTTTGCGATTTTAATTATCTTTGATCCGACTTGCTGAGGCATTCAGTAAGGAGTCTAATTGGAATTTATCAGTTGAAGATGAGAAGTAAATCTCTGCGTGGAAAACTGAGCCAAACGGTGACTCTTGATTTGTGAAAAATGAGTTTGAGTTGGAATTTCCACAAACTGACATGTCACACATTTCAAGTGAATTCTAAAGAATGCCGAGGTATTTTCATTTGTGCAATACTTGGTACTTTTTCTTGGAATCTTGTTGGGTGGTTTTGTTTTAACTTCGCCATTGAATCACTATCGACAAAGGTAAAAGCTGAGAGACGAGTGAACTAACTTGACTCTTTTTACAAATTTCTACTTAAAATACATACTTACTTAGTTAGCGCTACAGCTCGAGGTGAACTTGGGCCTGCTTCTCGCAACCATTTGTGTGTACGTGTTATATTTTTACACGAATGGAAGGGACCTACAGTTTTTTGCTGATACTCTTTGATGCTTGTCAGACATTCGAAAGAGGTGGGCACTGTGAAAAATGTTTTTAGGTGTTTGCGGCGGGATTCGAACCCAAGACCGCTGGCTCAGTAGTCCGACGCACTAACCACTTGCGCTACGGTGCCCACTTACTTACAATACATGGAAAGCAAAAAATGTCAAACAAATGTTATTTTAACGAATTTTTCTAAGGCTTTTTATAGAGTCAGTCATAGTATTCTATTAAAGAAGATGGAAATTATTTTTCAGTGGATTACCGACTACCTAATTAATCGTTCTCAATTTGTAAAGATTGGGCTTGAGATATCTTTTAAAATAATAAACCATTCTGGAGTCCCACAGGGTAGCCACCTTGGACCTCTGTTGTTTTTGCTTTTCATTAATAATCTCACCTCAGTGATCAAGTCGTCAAATTGTTTAATGTATGCTGACGACCTGAAGATATTTAAGGCAATAATGTCCGGCGGTGACAGTTTTGATTTGCAAAGTGATGTAAATAATTAAAATGTATGGTGCTGCTCAAACCCCTTACACCTGAATATATACAAATGCGCCATAATTACTTTTTCCAGGTCTGTAATGCCTATTAGCTTTGATTGTGAACTACAATTTTGCGTGCTTAGGTAATAGGGTAGTCAAAGGATTTAGGTGTAATTTTTGATTCATGTTTATCCCTTAGTATGCAAAACATATAATATTCTTCTAATTTTCAAGATCCGTATACATTAAAATCGCTGTTAATCGCGTTAGTTCGTTTAATTCCGGAATATTGCTGTGTAGTATGGTCTCCCCTTTTTAAAAAGGATCTGCAGCGTATTGAAACAATTTAAAAAAGATTCACAAGATATGTGCATTATTTGGTTGAAAGCCTCTATCATGCAGAAGGTGTACTTTTGTATCACATTTCGAAGAGATGATTACGTGACGTATCAGCTGTTTTCCTCTTTTCGCCTCATTTGTTATTTATACTCCTTCTAGAGCTCTTAGAACTAGTATTATTTTTTTTATATTCTTCGGCATGTGACAAACTATGGTCCCAATGAAATAGTCACAAATGCCTGCAAAAATTTTATCATTATGCAAATATAATCGATCCAGATTTGGACAGAAATAAATTTAAATGTATTATTCTGAAATCCAATAAAATTAAACTTTTATTATTTTATGTGTACATATTATAGTTAAAGTATTTCTTGGTAGTCAAAGTAAGTTTGTTACTTATAGACGTAAATAAAAAAATAAATAAATAAATAAACTGCGCAGAGTTTCCATTAAGACACGAGTAAATAAAATCAGATGTCTTAAGATATGTGATAAGATACTTAGTCGCCAAAGCAGAGGAATAATTTAATTTAATCTTTTTGCATGCGGCTAAGTAGCCACTCTGTCGAAGAACAGCTACCACCTTGAATAGAAGGATGTTTAAGCTAATCTCTTATAAAGTGACATCCTCTCCACATTTCTTCTTCAGTGCAAAGTCGATTGCCAATCAAAAATCGAATTATCATAAAATTCACAGGAGCACAATTTTTCACCACCTTCCTTTGCCTCTATAAAATTTGACAAAGCCGCTATGAAATCGTTTCTATATTTATTTATTTGTTTTCTTCTGGCGCTTAAAATGTTATGCTGGCTTTTGAAAGTTTAAATCGAATTTTTAATAAGATTCCCTCTGACAACATTCAACGTTACCATAAAAACAAATAATATAATTTCCAGTTCGTTTTTTCACAGATTAAATTCAGCCTCTAACCAGCCACCCCCAAGTTGAGAAGACTCACTCGACCTAAACAAGAGTTTCCTATATTTTTCTCACGGCTTATTTATTGTTTCACATTTCTTTTATTTATTTTCAAATTCCAGAAAAAATACGAATAACAACACGATTCCAAAATTGATTCATGCAAAAGAAGTCGAATTGCAAGGCGGAGTCGGGTCCATTCTGACACCACTCAAGGTTCGATGAATGGTTCCTATAGCAGTGTATTCTCCCAGGAGTATACAACTACCATACCACTACCACTGCATGTTTGATACTTTGACATATTTACTTATTGATTAGATCGGATCTGACAGAAAAAAGTTTTATTATCTTTTTTTTTGTTGTTTTGTTTTCCCGCCCAACTTGAGGTTCAGCAAGAAGGTTGGTTTTAAGGCGGTATACAACGATAGGCGCACAATTTGTTTTGTTTTCCTTTCCTGTCTGGATGAAGGTGTGATAAAAATGTTTTCTGTTTTTTTCGCCGAGACTAGGGATGGCTGGAAGAGAAGGACGCACTTCACCGTGGGAAATTAATTCGCCGGTGTGCGTGAAAGTTACAAAGTGACTTTTGTTTTGTTTCATTAGAAGATTAAGTGTGTGTGTCACGTTCATTTTTGTTGCTACTTGATGTCCCCAGATGCTGAAATAAAAGTTAATATTGAGAATAAGCAATCAACTTCGAAATCAATAATTGATTTGTCATCGAATGATGGGCAACTTTTCAATCAACCGCTTTTCTGACTGCGCCAATGTAATTCATTTTCATTATGAATAATTCAATTCTGGATGATGAAGCGAAGATTTAATGATTTTAGGCATTCAAGGTTGTATAGCGGGAGGCGATTATTTGCTCTGTGTCTCAGGCGCTAAGTCGTAGTTTTTTTTTTAAAATTGAAACTAACGATTCGCAGCGGGTTGGAAAAACGATGTCAGACAGATTTTCGTTGTCCGAAATTGAAAGCGAATGCCTGGTAGCTTTGCGGTAATTAGCTTAATTTTATTTTAATGTACTATCATTTATTCTTCGAAATGAATGTAATTAATTAAGTATTTATGTTCTGACAGTAAAACATGCTGTTTAATGCGACTTTTAAAAGAGAAATTAATATGCAAGAAATAGATATGCGAGTAGCTCGCATATGAATGGTGAGCTAATCTCTCGAATGAAACAATATATACATAGAAGTTGCTGTCATTTAACGAGGAAATTAAGTAGATCCTAAAGTCAACATTGCTATTGAATAGTGTCATTAATATGTGCTTGAAAGTAGACACCCACCAACACTTACTAGCAATAGATCGTTCCCGCATACACAACTTTTATAAGCATCCTCTATCCTTGTCCCTTATTGTCAATAGCCTCCCTTCATAATAATGAATTATCCCTAAAATCATGTATCAGTAGTGTTATTGAGACGTAGCGCGTGACGCTCGTTTTATAAATATATATTCTTAAATATGTGTTTCGTGTTATTTTTGAATAGTTATCGGTTATCTCTGACAACAGCTCTGCCTATTTTAATAATTCAGGCGGATTGGCACAGCTCCATCTTATACGGGATCTGCCAAAATTAGAGAAGGGCACAAGGCTCTTTAATTTCTAAATACGATTTATTATAATTTTTGGTTGGGCCTTTATTAAGTTCGTATCTAAACTTGGACGAGTTCAAAGAAAAATTAGTCTTTAACCACTGACTACCAGCACCAGACTCACCGGTTTCCGTACACATTTTTCTAATACTATGGAACTTATGACCATCGCCATATTTTCCTATTTTAATATTCTTGCATGGGTTTTCTACCCCATGTGTGTTAAAATATAGGATTCGTTCGGATAAAACCTTTCATTATATCGAAGTATTTAAACCCAAGTCTTTTTCTAAGAATGTCACCCTTTATTAATCACTTATCGCTTCTCTCTTCGATAAATCACATTACAATTTGCTTTAACAGCTTTCTATCGCTTTACAATTCAATCTCTTTTCTATCACTGTTCGCACTGTATTGCGTTTCAAACTCGTCACTGACTGCACCTGCTGTTGGGGGGGTGTTCTATTTATACTCAAACCAATTGCTGCCGAATATTCTAGGCGAGAACCTTCTAGACTTGGAACGCTCCATTGTGAAACATTCTCCATTCTGAAATGCTAGAATCTTATAATGAGTTCCATACTGTGGAACTTGCTTATCTACAGCAGATACACAAACCTTTGTGTCTACCAATGCGTCGATTTTCTCCTAGATACGGCTATCACCAATCGGTTCAGCTTCAGTATCAGTACTGCATACAGCAATATATTGTTCAGGTGAATATCTACAAATTATGGTTTTTTTTTTATTTTTCTGACCTGGAATGCCTAATTTTTGCGCAAAACCGGACCGCACCTCAACGAACCGTCAAGTAATGTCATTTTCCAACGGGCAAAAAAATCACTTTTTTTGTGCTCGAGATCAATTTTTGTGAATCTCGGATCCAACTTGAGATTCACACCAAGTTGCACTAACACCAAAACATTTTATACGAAACTTCAACGCAGAACATCAAAATATTATTAATCAACGAAAATAATATCAGAAACTGTGTACCTACAATATTTAGAAAGTACAGTGGAAGTCGCTTATAACGACCTCACTGATTACGACCAGTCGCTTATAACGACCATTTTCCTTTCAGTTGGTTGGTTTCTTTATATTTTAAGCTATTCCACCGTCGGATATAACGTCGTCGAATATAACGACGGTTCGGATATAACGACCAATTTTCGAGAAGAAAGAATCGATTTCGTCGCTTATAACGACGAAGTGAGAGAAAATTTACAAAAAATTGCATACCCATTCACGTGTATGCATATGTATGTATGCATGTATGTATGTACGTTAATCTGAATATTTCCTGTTCTTCCATTGTTTTTTTTGCGCTTCCGATGATGGTCGTTCTACATTATGCAGCTGTGTTGCATATTATTATTATAGCCAGGATAGCTGATCTTAGTTCTAGTGTTTTGTCTATTTATTTGAGTTAAACATTGTCATTAAAAAGTAGGATATTAGTTTGGAGTTTATTGATTTTATTTTCTTATGCAGCATTGAGCTCTAGAAAAGGTAGGATATTTTCTGTAGAGGAAAACGCAGCGATTTTCTTCCGTTTGGAGTCAGTTGAAAAATATAGCGTGATTGCACACGAGTTTGGAGTGATTTATTTTGTTAAATTTAAAAAAAAAAAAAAATAAATTTAGTTGATTTATGAACTCTGTATAATGTCCTTCATAATTTAAAACTAAAATAAATTAATTTTGTCTGTGAATGTTTTTAAGTTATCTCTGAATACTTATGGAGGGCAGTCGGATATAACGACCGCCGGTTATAACGATCACATGTATGTATGTGTGGAAGTACATGTATGTATGTACTTCCACTGTATATATAGTCCAGTGCAATTAGTCATTATTAATGAAAAATGACGGAGCCCAGTTATAGTGAATGGATTTGAATGATTTTTTTTTGTTGGATTGCTAATACCATAAACTAAAAAGTTTACCCATTAAAAATTACCGCAATTCTTAAAATCCGTAAATTTAAGCAAAAAATTAAAAATAAATTTTTTTTTCTTACTATACAGGGTGGTCCGGTTCGGGGCACAGATATTTTGGGATCAGAGTCATTGGTTCATGCTATGAAAAAAATCGTATGGGAGGGGGGGGGGGGGGGGGGGGTCTATTTTAAACATCCACTGAGCTACAGGGTGTTTAAAAAAGTTAATTGAAGTAGGTACCAACAGTTATTCTATTACAACTTCTAGTGTATTAAACTTAGAGCAACCAAGGTGAGATTGTTTCATAGACAATTGATTACCTAGTGCTTATTACAGTTAAAAACTATTACCATCCACACAGATTTTTATAATTTTTTTTTAACCAATTTTAGTGAAAATCGTATTTTTCTCGGAAAAGTGTGATATCATTTTTTTTTATTAATATTATTTTCATGCGCCATAACGTTACCTACAAATTCACCATACAAAGTTTTTATCTGCGGCTTACAGTTTTCATTGTATTAAGTTAATTTTGTCACAAGGACCTGTAAAAGGAATGTACTTATACTAGAAGTAGCATCATTTTCATGGGATAAGTCTTAAAAGAAAGAAAAAAACACTAGCGGAAGGTTTCAAAAGGTAAACTTGTTACTTTATAGTATAAGAAATTCAAAAAATTCCAATTGCAGAAAAACAGATCAACCTCGTTTGTTTTTCATTCAGCACGAAAGATCTGAAATCTGAGAGCAATATCTGAAAGCCCAATCGAAAACGACGTAAATGAACCGGTTGGTATCAATATTTTGTTTTCGACCCAATTTTCTGGAAACTTAGTATTGTTCTGCGACATTTTGTGCAGTTGGTTGCCGAACAAAAAAATTCCGAATTTTTCAACAAGTTTCTTATTTGTCTTGTGTTACAGAACAACGGCAAAATCTTGTAATTATATGAACATAGTGTTTCATTGTGCATCGCTTCTAATTGCCTACAAATGACAGATGTCATATGCAAACATCGAAAAATGTTTTCTTATAGCAAACATAACCTAAAAACATTTTATACTCGTATGTAGATATGTATGTACCTAATATGTGTAGGAAAACCCTATGATTTTCATCCAATGCTGTATCAACTTTGTTGATATTTGCATTTTTTTCATTTTAGAGGAAAATTGAAGAACAAACAGCGCGGCATTTTTTCGATTGGATAAGATATAAGGCAATGTATGATCTGTGTACATACATACGTACATACATATATATTGGTATGCAAACAGTGGGTAGAACATATGAAAATCTATAAAAATCTGCGACGACATATGCAACACGAAGCTCAATTCATAATACGCACAGCAATCATGTAACTCTTAAATTTGTTTATATTATATAAGGCCGCTAAGTAGTACTGTCTGAATCTGAAAACTGTCATAATAATTGATTATAAATACACTCATTTAAGTGGTATTTTTTAAGCCCATAGCATAAGCACTCAAGTTGAATATTTTCAAGTTATTATTTGCAGCATTTCACTTTCGTAATTACAATTACAACTTAATCCGACGCCATGCTGGCGACTCTGTCATAATAACCGACACGATTTTCTGGTGTTTAGTTACAATCTTACAATAATACTCGTACATGTCACGCATCAATTAAATAATTGTATTCAGGTGTATACACAATTTAAGTGCGGGTTTCGGGTGCTGTGGTGTTTTTTTTTAGTTACTATCCTTATTTGGAATTGTCGGTGACAATTTCCGTTCACTTCAATAAAGTTCGTTTTTATTATTTTAAAACTTTTATTAAATGTATACATAGCTGTGAATCAAAGAAATAAAACGTAAAGGAAGACGAGGTCATTTCTTGGGGTGAGAGCTACGCTCTAAAAGCTTCCTGTGTGTGGGGGTGGTACTGGTGATTACCCGACGTAACATAAAAAACGAACAGTTA
Source organism: Brachyopa scutellaris (assembly GCA_949775065.1). Classification (NCBI taxonomy): domain Eukaryota; kingdom Metazoa; phylum Arthropoda; class Insecta; order Diptera; family Syrphidae; genus Brachyopa; species Brachyopa scutellaris. Next base: position 192,623,799 of record OX459112.1, read on the forward strand.
ATGACCTTTATCCAAGTATTTTTGTACTTTTATAGTTTTTGCTACTCGTTAAGGAAGATAGTGATGCTCGTCCATATTCATGATAAATGCTGTATGGTTATGTCGACATACATTTTAGCAGAAAGAAAACGAAAAAGGGGTTGACACGTTGTTCGGTGTTTCATTTGATTTTGCCAGTATGATATCATTTATTATTGAACCTGTTGCGTGCGGGATAAAATTTTCAATTCTCTTTGAAATGTTTTCTTAAGATGCGAAAATAAAACCAAATCGAAACGTCACTATTGACAGTCAAATGCTTAAACTCCATTAACTTCACCTTTGGGATTAGACATCACTACCAGCCGAAAGGTGTTATTAATTTGACTGACATCATATAAACGTCAATATTTGACAGCAAAATAAAGTCTCGCCATTCACCGTAAAGCGTTGAGAATGAAAAGGTTTTCAGTGACATTTTAAAAATTTTAATTTTTTTAGTCGATAAAGGCGTTATGTAACAACTTAAATTTTGCTGTAGTCGGCGTCCCTCTACTGTCCTAATTTAAGAAGTTGAATTTGGATGAATGTGTTAAATACACATATTTTTTAAATGTCTTAGCGAAAGACAGTGTTAAGATCTTTAGAAAGAAGGGTAGGCAGGTTTCTTGAATCAAATAAGTTTTTGCATAAAGCTGTTAAATGGGCACTTATCGACTTGTAATTTGAGTATGCAACACAATACACATCGATTTTATTGTTTGCTAAAAAAAAATTAACAACAGCCGTTACTTTTCAGCTTAGGTTAGGTTAGGTTCCCCACCGTACTCGCTAGGATTCAATTAGAACAATGCATCTATTGTGTTGCCACGTGAGCCAATTCTAATCGGTACTCTTGGAACCATTTTAAAATTTGGATTAATCGTCTATATATGCGCGACAGCACCTAACCAATTTTGTTCTCAACATTGCCCATAAGTGAATGAACGCCTGTTTCCACAGATCATCCCTTGTAGACTTGCAGTAAGTATGCTGCGATGTCGTGATCATATTTCTGGGATCTTACTACGAATGTATAAATCTACTAATCTCTCTAATGTCTTCAGTACGAGAGACTTATAGATCTGTAGTCTTTGGGTGAAGAGCAGGTAAAACTTACAATGAAGATATACCTTTCGCGGTATCTCTTGATTTCTTTTGCATTGACAAAAAAAAGTTCTATGCAAAAAACTTTAAAAATGCTTACTCAAAACTTCAAAATTGTCACTTCGACGCTTCGAATGTCATTGCAATCGGTGGCGAACTAGTGAAGTTTAATTTTGTTTTCAGTGAGGGCAGAAGAAGTAAGTCGATGCTTCTGTTATGTATGTATGTGTAATGCTCGTATCTTTTTAAGGACCAAAAACAGTATATTGCAGCCAAAATTTTTTTTTTATTTTTTTTACTCTTAAAAATTTATAAACGACATCAAAATCGAAGTAACGTGCTCTGAACAAGAATGAATAATGATAGGCCAATAATAAAAAAGCGAAAGAAAGAGACAAATCTATATAACATTATTGCCATGAACACTTCGCTGTTCGCTGTTTGCATCTACAGTAAACTTGTGTATAGGGGTATCATAATATTATGATTTCAGCTCAATCCGATGGTAAGTTTTTGAGTTTTTAGGATATTATTGTTTGGACAGTTTTCTTAAGTCCAAATAGAATTGTCGGCATTTAATTCTCCACCAGAGTCATTAACTCATTACTATTCACAAAAAGTCACTCGAAAAAATTTCATATCATTTATGACATAAACACTGTTTTCAATGGGTGTAGCGAAGCGCACCGGGTAATCACCAGTACTATAAAATAAAGCAGTAACGCTCATTCTGTAAACATGGTTGTATCTCGGACTGGAGCATAAACGGCTGGGCGGATTTGTTTGAAACTTCATATCTGAGGTCTGTGGGACTATACAACAAGGCCAATTTTCACCCTAGCCCCAAAAATTAAGATACCTATACCGAATTTGCGACCGATTTTATAAAAAGCGGTATTTCTAGAAAACGGCTCCAACGATGTTGTTAATATTTCTAATTTAGGTTATCTTAGATACATGCTATCCAGGTTTTTGCTTAAAAAGTTGAACGACGGTACTTGACTTTTTAACTGATTTTCTAAAATTGGCTTTTTTCGGCTGCTGCTCAGTCCATCGGTATAACTGATTTTCATATAGTAATCGTTTAAAAGTGAAATAACAATAAGAACTACGATCTAATGTGAAAAGAACTTCGACGTGTTTGCATGTACGTACATATGGTATGTATACTTATGTACATATATCTCCCGCATGTTTTGCTTCTCTTGCAATACAATTCGGCATGAAAGTGGATGCGTATGAATCAGAAAAGCAAATATCCATCTTATAAATAAATTTGAGGAAGAAAAAATATTCATTTGGCCACAACAAATAATGGGGCTGAAAGTGGGTACATAAGATTGATTGAGTTTTGATTGAATTAAATTTCTATTATTTTCAAATTCATAATCTGCCGCGCATACAACGAAAGCATGATTTGCACCAGAAGAAAATGTCGAAAAAAAGAACATCGTGATGTTGTGGGTCCAACGGATGATGGTGCTGTTCTTGTTTTTTTCTTTTTTTCAGTTCTCCCAATTAAATTCTGCGTTATAGCTTATTCTATAAATTCAAACTCTTAAAAACTCTTAAAAGCACGAGAAAGGAAAAAACGAGGACATAGCGAATTATTCATCTACGAAGTAGGCATTGAATCTTCTAACTACACTGACCTTTTATTGGTGAATATAATTCACACAGTTATTTTCTTAACTTATATTTTTGCCCATTAAGCTCTGTAAAAATGTTCGTCATTTTCGACGGGGATCAGCTAGTCTGCTAATAAAAGAATCTTGCGAAAACGACCAGGGATATTTTTTTTTGCCATTGGATGGATTTTTTTCCTATGCAAATTCATTCACTCTTCAATAGCAGAATCGAGAAGTCATTAACACATTGCTATTGCTTTTTTTCGTGTTTGTCTCATTCTGTCTTATTCTTGTACCTAAATGTAACTGAATGGTTTTATACCTACACATTTTGAGCTCCGATAGCAAAATGTATCGAAAAACAATAAACGAAATAATGTAATCGACTGCGGAAAAAGATTCGAATAGTAGAAATGTTGCGAGTTGTAGAAAAAAAGTGCACCCAAGCATTCCACTATTCAGAAGTTTTACTATTTATAGTCGATACATGTTGCTATTTATCTATCTGTCATTTTGCATTGCGGTTGATAAATTTCGAAGCCTTAACAAATTAAAGTTCTATATATTTTTTCTCAGAATAATCGCAGTATTTTGAGGAAAAAAGCAGTATGCAGTTTTGGAGTCTAGAAAACAGTACAATACCGCGAAAAAGTCTGCGGCAAGCATTTTTTTTTTACAGCAAAGCAAACTTTCTCGAAAAAATTCAAACCCGCTGAATTTTCTCAGATCCATCTCTCGTATAACGGATGCGCGTTAACAATAATTTTTTAAAGATCTATCTTTAAGACTTGAGAGACATAATTGATGAGAGCCATTCATAAATTAAAATCTATCCAATTTCATGACATTTAAATAAATAAACGTATTTTTAGCTGTTTACTATTCAAAAGTTGTTTATTTTTTACCAGTGGAAACACATAAATAAATATAAATATAAATATAAATATGTATACCACACAATAAGACACCTGTTTACTGTCACTTTGTAGAAGTATTGTGCTACGAAAACCTACCCCACGTTCTAATATAAAATAAAGAAAAAAGAAAAGAAATTTCATTTTCTTCATCTGGCCTGTTTTTCAAAACATCTGCCCTGCATCTGAATACGAAGTTCACAACTAAATTTAACGCAATCAAATGAATTATTGTTTCGGTTAAACGATTTTTTTCTTCGAAAATTCACCACCTTCCTACACGTACCCAATAAAAATACTGTTATTGTTTTGCGTGGCCATTTGATGATCCCAACGAACTAAAACTGATGAATGAATAATTATGCCATTGTATTCCAAAGTAATTAAATGCATAAATGTGAAACCAAACATCAGAAGATCTTATTTATTCGAATAACATCGAACGTGTAAGCAATGTAGATACAAATATTTCTCTTCCGCTAAAAACTCAGTTTACTTCTGGTGAAATTCAGAAATATCGTGAGCAAATAAATTAATTATATCATTTTGTAATTTGCTTGTAAGATAAATTCAAAACACGAATGCAAGAACAAGCAGCTCGAAAATAAAATCGAGAGAGCACAGATACATAAATATTCAAAATATTTTCTTAACCTTGTGTTCCTTGAACTTAAACAGGATGTTTACAACCTAAGGTTGTATGTGAGTTAAAAATATGTTATTTATTTTCAAGTATTCCGTTATTCGATTTCAAATCTTCGCTATAAAAGTATAAATCTTTCATTTTAAATGAAACCGAAAACAAAATCGTTCATTTGGATGGAAGTAAATTATTCCACAAAAGGATTCCAGATGCACCTATTCAAATACTCATTTACTTGTTTACCCTTTGCAGATACATCAAACGAGCTGAGTACGTAAATAAATGACCGTTGCAAATTGATGTATGTATGTACCTACAAATGTATGCTTTCTTATCATTTCAACCATTTAAAAATCCATTACTATAAATATAATCCTGCTTGCATACGTATTTTGAATTTGAAAAAAAAGATGAAACATAAAAAAACAAATCATGAGTTATTTTTATATCTGGGCTTTTGGGTTATAAAAAACAAAACATATGAGTACCAAAAGTGATTTTAAATGTCTGGCCCTTTTATGGTTTATACATCAAAACATATATATGTATGTACATGCATATATGATTGAAAGAGGATACATCAATAAAATAAAGATTTTATGTTTCTAAAATGATGCATGGTTTGTATATAAAAGAAAATACTGAAAATATAAGTTTACGTTTTTTTAAAGGTCGATAATATCTTATTGACCCATTGAAATATTGGAGTACACACTGGAAACAAATTTATGGAAATAAGTATAATTGAAACCGTTACATGCAATGCGAAAACCAACGGAATAAATCAGTTAAGAGCTCTTTTCAAGATTGGCAAATGTAGGTAGGTATATGAAAGACGTTTTTAATTCTTTCAATTTTAAGGAATGCCTCCTTAATGTATTGAACCAAGAATAAAATGTGAGGAGTACTTTTTACCGTACTAAACGAGATGATGATAGCAATATCCAAGCTTAAGTCCAACAAGGCTGCTGGACCTGACGGTTTACCCACATAGCTAGTTAAAGCTGGAAATAACTTGGTAGTGAACATACACTAACTCATCTCTAAGATTTGGTCAGATATGTAAGTATGCCAGATGAATGGAATCTCAGCATCGTTTGCCTGATCCACAAGAAAGGAGACTCTCTCAACTGTCCGTCGACCTGGTCAAAAAAACATTGGGCGTTTAAGATAGCTAGGACCAGGGTTGCCGCTGAAAAATTTGAAAAAGTCGCAAAAAAAGGGTCATTGAGCAAAAAAAGTCGCAACAAAAATAAATAATAGGTCTGTTCGTTTACTTTTTGCTCCAAAAATAGTAACCTATTAAATTTCATGGAGTAGGGAAAAAGTAAAGGAACGCGTTTAACCACAAAAGTTGCAACAAAGGAAATGTCATATACATATGTGAAATAAACGTAAACAAAGTGGTGTTGCACAATTTTGGAGTCCACTCTTCATGATATCCCAGATTCAATAATATATTGCAAAATGCAAATTTCGACATTCAGAACATTCAACTTTCATCTACATACATTATGTCCCTTTTCTTTCCATTATTTTACTTTTGGTGTCAAAATAAAAAAATGCAAATAATTTAAAACAATTGAAACAGCTGAGTTTGACAGACAGTTCACTTTATACCGGCAGAAATTTGTTAAGTAAGAATTCGTAAGAATTCGTAAGATTTTTTAAAGAGTGGAAATGCTTACTCGCTCGTTGCTTCTCTTTTCAACTACTTTTTTTGTGTAAAGGAACGCGGTTGGTCTAGAATTCGTACGAATTCGTAACAATTTTTAGGTAAAGAAACAGACCTACCTAATGTAAACCTGGTAACGACGTCAGACCTCCATATCCATTATTATTGTTTTTCAAAAAAAAAAAAAAAAAAAAACAGGAACGCATTAGATTATATAAAAAAGGCGTGAGTAGAGTATGTACCAGGGAAACTCGCCGAGAGCTAAGAATTTTACACATCAAAAAAAAAAATTAAATTAAACAAAATTTGTACAAAAGGAACGCATTGGAAAAAATAATTTAGTGAGTAACAAATTTTTATTGGAAATATATTTTTTGTACGAAAAAGTCTCAAAAAGTCTCCAAAAAATCTGAAAAGGGTCAAAAAGAGGTGTTTTTTTAAAAAGTCGGGTCATAGTCTCTTTGATTCAAAAAAGGGTCAAAATGCGACTAAAGTCGCATAGCGGCAACGCTGGCTAGGACATGTAGACCGTAGTGCTCCGGTTCGGAGAATATTCGATTCTAACCCGGAGAGGTCAGCGCAGCAGAGTACGACCTCACCTCGACTAGTAGAAAAGGACCTCAACTAATTTGGAGTGCGCAAGGCAGTTAACCAAGCACCGGGCTAACTGGAAGGGGTTGTTGGTTGAGGCCTTGGTCCACTCCGGACTGTAGCGCCACCTTAATAATAAAAAATAATAACAAAACGATTAGTGGTCGCCGTGGCCGTGGTGGTTAGTGTGTTGGACTACTACGCATGCTACCAGCAAAACACCTAAAAAGTTTTTTCACGGTACCACCTCTTTCAAATGTCTGACAAGCAATCAAAGAGTATCATTTATCATGAGAAGCTTCTCAACTCGCCGTTCGGAGTGGGCAAAAAACTATAGATCCTTTCCATTAAGTGGAAAAAATAACACGCACATACAAATTGTTGCGGGAAACTAGGCTTGGTTCTGTATAGGGCTATGCTGACTCGCGCCGTATATTTATTTATTTAATGAAACGAGAATTCATTAAAAGTTCAGGCTGATTTTCAGTTCCAAAAATCTTGATGAAGATAAAAGGGACAAGTTCTTTTAAAGAGGACAAAGAGCAACCCCATTATATCTCGGCCCAAGGAAGTTAAAAAGAGTTATATTCCCCTACTACACTCTAAGATTTTTTTTTAAAAAAGTATGATCGGTGATTTTTAAAGGACAACTCCACTGCTTAAGTACAAAGTGCTCAACTAAAATTATTTGGGTGTTTTGTTGATGAACTTGCTAAGAACTACGACGCTGTGGCTCAGTGATTAGTACGTTGGACTCCTGTGCATGCTGTCTGGGTTCAAAATACCGAAACGTTTTGTTCACGGTGTCACCTTTTCCATATGTCTGGTTGGTTAGAGAGGGTGAGCTACTATACTCAGTATCAACCGAATTGTCAGTACAGGTTTTATGGAGGACCTATTTTTTAAATACTGGCTACTTGCACTCCCTCATTGTTTCTTCGAAAACGAGTTGATATAGTATTGACGGGTTTTAATAGGAAGGATGTGGGTCTATGGAGTTGTCGATTTTCGTGAAAATGTTTGACAATTTTTACGAAGTCATAATTATATCTGTACTTATTTTACAAATGATAACAGTGGTGCTCCAAGCACGTAGCCTCGATGTTGCAGGGCAATGGTAGAAGTGTTTTTTCCTCATCTTTGCAGTTGGTGCAGATTGTCGTATGTATGTGGCGAAATTTGTGTGCATGTCTATTGAAATTAATGTGCCCTGTTATGAGTCCCACCATCAGTTTCAATTGTGTTCTACTGGAACTTAGAGCAACAAACTGTAGCTCCCCTTCATGTGTTCAAAAAATATAGCATGCATAAACAAATAGTTGCGAGAAACAGCCTTGGTTCTTTATAGGACCGCTGACGCCGAGTATTTAGTTTATCTAGTTTTAATTTATAATTGTGCTTTTGTACAAAGCTTGTAGTTCTGCGTACTTGTTCCTATGACCTAGTTCTTTCAGTAGATAGCAGTTTCATAAATTCCCTAATTTTTCCACTGCACGCACAAAGACTACGAAAAGTTCATGCTTACAATAAATTAATTTAGTTACTTTGTCAGACTATTTAAAACATTTTAATTTACCCTAAATGTTAACAAAAACATAACTATGACATAGGACTTGTTTGAAGATACATACATATATAATTTTTTAATATGTGAAAAGAAAATTAGATGATGAATGCATACAAAATTATAGAAGACTGTTTAATTCTTTTATTAATTTCATAAATCAGTGGAAATTCTTTGAAGGCTTAGATTGTGCAAAGTTCTACATCCTAATTCATCCCAATATTGTTTCTATGTAAGTCGATAATATAATTTCGAGGCCATTAATTTCGGTTAACTTTTGTACTTTGGTTAATGCACTTCATGGACCTACAATATTTGAAGTTTAATATGCATATGTTACATCCTCTGTCAAAGAAGTAAGTCGACTTAACAGTTAATGCACGTATTAATTGAAACAATTAGAATCACCATTCCATATGATTAATTAACATTATTGAGTAATAGTATCGACCACAAATCATAAGCGGATGTATATTTAATTTTTTTTATCAGATACTACACTATTTTGGAGCTGAGAGTAATGTCTCTTTTATTGAACTCCCGAAAAATATTATGTAATTTTATAGCCGTGAGTGAAATAAAACACCGACTTATATGGAAGTAGGAAGAATTAAAATAAAAAAAATATTACTCGCCATCCAGTGTGAAATAGTTTAAGAAATTTTAAATGTGTTTATTTGAAATACCTAGGTACTTGGAGAAAAGCAGCAAAGTGCATAGGAATTCATTGCAATAGAAATATAGAGACAATGGTAAGACTCAAAATTCCTATTGCTTAAATTAAATTGGCTCAAGCGAATCGAATCGGTAAGTGAAATTAAGGGCTACATTGCCAGATGATCTTCGTATGCTCGAGTGATTCTTTTGTATATGAAACCGCGAAAAGCAGAATACATATAACCAAAAATCTTAGCAATTTTTTTAGTACTTAACAGGACGTCCTTGTGACGTTCGTCACGTACATAATATGTACATTATATGTGTCTATTACTATCAAAAGGGCTCATCTCCACCTTTTATAAAAAAAAGTTAGAAATGTCATTCGATTCTGCATATAAATATCTGTACACCCATTTGTATTTGAAAGTACAAACGGTTTCATTTCACACTGATTCCGCCAGCGGAAAACAGCTTTTACTTTCAAATCGGTACCTTTTCCAAGATGATGTATGAATCAAACGGTAACATTTCCCATAAACAAATTGATTAGTACCAAAAGGTAGGTACTATTTTGTTCGTATCAAAACTGGCTCAATTCCATATTGACGGTAAAAGTAAGATTTGAATTAACAAGCTACTGAGCTGAAAATTGTTTGTATAATAGTGTTTATGTCCTTAAGTTTTTAAGAAAATGTTTAAAAACTATACACAATGTTCTAATAATTTATCAAACAGGCAATTTTTCCAAAGTTTAGTTTCAAAACGTCGCATTTCCAGTTGTAATTTTCAAAAGGGAACATTTCCAAAGTTTAAGTTGCTACAATTAACTAGGTAAGTATAATATATATATTTTTATCCCAGTTTTAGTTCTGCGAAAGCAGTATGCAAAACATATAAAAATTATGCTTTGATCCGCTCAACGGTTTAGACATAATACATTTTCCGCGTTTTTCTCAGTTCCATATAACATGCCAATACGACCTTTTAATACTAATAGACACATATGTATTTGTACATATATTAAGCTGTTTAGCGTCTAACTGTGTCCTTTTACGTACATTAATAAATATTCATTTAATTCTTAGCTCTAAATGTTGAACAATCTATGCATTTTTCGGAAACCATCTAAAAATGACCAAACCCTAGGACTGAGAGATCCCCTATAAGGCAGAGATCAATGTTCTGGTCTTTTCAGTCTGGAAAGGACATGCCATTGGGCTAATAGGTGTGGCTTGAACGTCAATCCTCAAAAAACGGAACTGGTTCTCTTCACCAGAAAACACAAGTTCCCGAAAATTAACGGAAGGAAAGGGCTACCACTACCCAAGGTGGTGGAAGTTGCTCCACCGCAATGCTGCATGCAGTCAAAGGTTAATTATATGACTAACATTGTAGGACATAGGGTTTGCAAGGCACTTCGGCCGGCGCTGGATCGTAAAAGGACCAGTGAAATCCATAGACTTAGCAGGGCACACATGAGCATAGTTATTGAAATATTATCCGGGCAAACACGCCCAGAGGTTTGGAATCTTAGGCACAGATATTTGCAGATATTGTAATGATCTAGGTGTACCAGAGGATATCGGACATATTCTGTGTGAACGTCAAGGTAAAGCACGTACTCGTAGGAACATTTTAGGCTCCTACTTCTTTAGTAACCTGGAGCAGGTAGGCCGAATCAACAATAGACTCGTTCTAAAATTTTGCAGGGTAATAGAATGGTGCCTAGTGTTTTAGGATTGCTCAGCCTCTCAAGTGCAGTAAGGACTCAATCTATGCAACTATTACAAATTAATGCGGACGGAAAAGCAAAGTACAGTTTTATCCTTTAAATAAAACAAAGACAAACATACTGTCTGACAGCCAAGACACCGAAAAAGTCATGGCAAAATAGATATCGAACCAACTAGAAAGTTACTGGCACAACTCAGAGAGCTTTAAGCACTCAATAACTAAACAAAACTAAACTAAACTAAACAACTAACAATAACTAAAGAACAAATGAGTTCATAAAACTAGACAAATTAAATTTAAATTGTTTTGAGCAGGTCTGACGGAACATTCGATCTACAACAGCCATCTCTATTAAATGCAAATCAGCAACACAGACACCTACAGATTCTGTCAACAAACAAAAGAAACTACGGAGCACCTGATCTCAGAGTGCCCTTCTCTAGCAAAAAGAAGAGCCAAAACACTAGGCAAATACATATCAACGGAAGGAGACCACAAAAGTATTCCAGTAAAAGGGATTACCATATTCCTAAAAATTCTGTATGATTCTTAGACATAAAAGGGGGCAACATAAACCAACTCTGGTCGCAATGCAAGCGGGCACCTCTACCGTACTCCAGATGCATCATTTATCCTTCAAATTAGAAAAATACAGTAAAACTTGTAAATAGTGGAATATGCGAATAAAAGAATCTTGCAAAACCTGGATAGTGGACATTTTTGGATGCCAATTTTCTTCATACAAACACACTCTTATATAGTGGAAACCTGCGAAATCTGAATACTGGAAAATTTTTCAACGAATTTTGTCTTTTTCCCCATGCAAATCCACTCTTCAATAGCAGAATCAAGATATGAGTGCGTCAAAATTCATTAACATTTTGTTGGCTTCGTTTCCCTTTCCGAGAATTTTGACAATTCAATTGTTTCTTTTCGTGTGTGTCTCATTCTGCTAGCGGCTACATTCAGCAAGTACACATTCTGAACTCCGGTATAAAAATTTATCGAAAAAAAATAAAATAAATTAAGTTGCCGATTGTGGAAAAACCTACGAATAGTAGAAGTGTTGCGAATAGTAGAAAAAAATTGTACACCGAAGCATTCCACTATTCACAAGTTTTACTGTAATTATATTTTAAAGTGATTGAATTGTAAAACTTTAGGTCATTTTTTACTTCAGATAAGGTTTAGTTGATGATGGTAGGAAAGAATAAAACTGATTTACTAAATATGCTACAGAAGCTGCGCAGCGACTGTAAAAACTCTAACACAAGCTGCAGAGATAAGAACAATCAAAACAAGATCTCCGCTACGCTTTTGTCATTATTGAGAAATCTACACTGCGAAATTACCTCCACAATGGACCTACTTTGTTCGAAGTGCACCTGACTCAAGGCTGCCAACCAATCAACTTTAAGATACCAGATAATTTAAAGGCAGCTAAATAATTCGTTAATGAGAGGAAGTGCCGGCTTGAGTCTGAGAACTTAGATGCTAACATGTAATTGTTTCTGAAAATAATTATATTCAAAAGAACAACAGAAGTGTTGCTCATTAACCTTCTTTTAAGCATTCTTACATACTACTTATAAGAGTGTCTAGACAACTTAATAATTCTTAATGTACATAGAGGCTCATACATACAGTAGCGGAAAACTTAATAGCATTTTTATGAACAACTTTATTCCAACTCATATAATTTTCTTCAAACTAAAACTATAGACAGTTTTTTGATATCTGTATGGAAATTGAGCATAACTGCATGTATAACGGTACTTTTCAACCCATTAAACAAACCAAGAGGTGGCATGTCATCAGTCGAGTAATTGAAGTCACTGGAGTAGCTGGAAAAATAAATAGCACTTTTTCTTGTTTTTCATGAAAAAATGGATTTTGACCATTTCAGAATTGTAAGATTAATTTTATTTTGTGTATTCTACCAATCTTAGTAGTTTTGTATAAGTTTAATATTGGGGAGAGGAATCCACTTCTTGACATAAAAAAGGATGGTAATCTTTAACGTGTTTAAGAGTTAAGGGCCTATTTTGGACATTGCAAAGGACTTGAAGTGTTCCAAAAAAGGCTATAAGACATGTTAAGCACACAAGGTATTAAAAAACCTCTAAGGAAAAAAAAACGGGCTAGAAAAATGACACAGGTCATGGATAAAGCAATAGTAAGGAGCCAAATTGAGGACGAATATGGCGTTAACATCAAGTAAAGACTTATCCGCTATCGCCTAAGCGAGGTAGGACTACATGGATGCATTGCAAGAAGAAAGCCACTTGTTGCAGTTTACAGTCAAGCACTTAAGGAATCGTTCGAGGTTAATATTTTTGAATCATACAAAGCCTAATGCATCCGAAAATTTAGCCTTATCTTGGAGGTTTGCCAATGATAATGACCCGACGCATATAGCTAAAATAGTGCAAAATGAGCTTTAGGACAATAAAGGCAGTTTTGGACAATAAAGGATATCCTAATCAATATTGAAATTAAAAAATATAAAAAGATTTAAAAATATTAAACATTTTGCAATTTCTTCGAATTTATGCTCTGCAGTGCTATTTATATTTCCACCCTGTTTTCCATCCTTTTTAAATTTTTTAATTTTTTAGGGTTCCGTACCCATATGGTAATACGGAACCATTATAAGTTCGCTCTAACTCGAAAATGTCTGTCACGATAAAAACATCAAGAACCGTTCTTCCTAGAAACTTGAAATTTGGCACACTTATACATTACGGTGGTCCACATTCATGGACAACATATTACTCAAAAATGTTGTGAAACAACTATACAGGGTGGGTAAAATATAATCTAAAAAAAATAATTTCTGAAAAATATATCATGTGGGACATCATTCGAAAGGGCTCGATTCCAAAAATGTTTTTCTTAGTTTTTTTCTGTTAGAAACTTTGGGAGTTATTGCCAAAACTGTGTGAAAAATATAACAAAAAAAGCCCCCTACAGTTTTCTCGGAAACTACTGAAGTCAGAAATATGAACAAATCACAGTTGATAGATAATTAACTATATTTTTAAAGATAACTTAGCGAGTGTCGTAAGTTGTATAGTTTTTGAGAAATTCACGTCGAAAATTCAACTTTATGTCGAAAAATTCAATTTCTCAACCGATTAACTCGTAAACTACTGGACCAATTTTGAAGAAATTACCACTATTCTATTAACAAACATTTTGATAAAATTAAACGCTATCCAAAACTGTGCTGCTAAACAAATAAATACAAATACGGATTTTGCCAGGAAACGAACCTGGGACCCCTGAACTTAGTAGTACAGCGCAAAAAAGGTTAATGGACGCGCTACACACTCAGTCGCGTTCTTAATGTTTATCCAATTTCTCATAGTGAATAATATTACTTATTCTAAGTTTGCAAAGTGAATATAGAGGTGGGTCGTTTAAGTTTATTGTGTTAACGAAACAGTTATTTAATCAAAATATAAGTATGTAGTTTTAAAACTACGGAACCCTTTGAGCCCGAGTCTGACTCGCCATTGGCCTGTTTTTTTTTATTTTGTATTGTGATTTACGATAAAGATTGTAACTGCATTATGTATTTAAGTTAATAGTGAAAATATAGAATAAGTAATTACTAAACACATTCGAGTTTTTCTTCCGTTCTTAGTCTTTGCAAGGTTCGTAGGAGAAAAGTGCTATTTATCTTTCCGCCACTGTATGTTAGATCTCAAAAAAATTCTAAGTCTGCTTTTACACTTAAGACTTTTGAGTCTAGACTTTTTTCGAATTTCTCTTTGTTATTTACATCCGTGAATCTTGCGCTTTTACACTTCAGACTTTTTTCCTTGACTCAAATTTGACATTCCTCTTTTATTTTGCAATTCTTGTATTGTGCAGATGACTAGGTGGGAAGCAACACAATGATAAAACGAAGAAGAGAAAAGAAAAACGTCAAAAAGAGTCGCCAAAAACTTTACCCTCGACTCACAGGGTAAAATATTTTCCTTCTCATCTTTTCGAACTTTCTTACTCTTTTGCACCCATGTGAGTCTAGACTCACAAGTCTAAGTGTAAAAGCAGACTATCGAAACGAAATCATTTTTAATATTTTACCATAATATCGAAATCAACGTATGTACACACTTTATTTACATGTATGTATCTTTGCAACAGTTTCTTCATCAAGATAATTAAATTGATCGTCTTTTTAATAAAAAAAAATTTTGAAAGTGAATGTCATCCCCCTAAAATCAGACAACACTTAGGCTAACCATCCTCCACCTCCTTCCAGCTAATTGGAGATGAAAAAAAAAACTTTTGAACTCATTTAAAATCATTCACAATTTTCTCGACAGTTAATTTCTTCATTAGCACAGTCTCACTAATGAAATTGCAAAGAAATATGAAATAGATAATGGGCAAAAAATTATCATTTTATCTACTGGCTGAAAGAGTATCAATTTACATAGCATCCCCCTTCTCGTTGGAAAGTTTATTTATCATTTAGTGTCGAATCAAGAATCAAATTGACAATGTAAATACATATTGTTATTACATAGGAAGGAACAAAAGAGAACTGAAACTTAATCGAGTTTTCCCATGGAGTTACAAATTAAAAAAAAATAAAAAAAATTACCATAAAAACACCCATCAAAATGGTAATCTTATAAAATGCTCTGCTTTATTATCCATGTAAAATAAACTCAATTTTGTTTTCTTCACACAACGTACGAGTGTGTATTTTACACTTAATGCATCTGTAATAACAAATTGAGCCGATCGACCGCCTTGAATAATCGTATTTGAAGATGCATGTGTCACACTATACCGGCAAATATTTGTACGCGTACACTTGCTTTACACAGAAAAAAAAAATTTGTTTTACACTTCAGCGAAGATCCGATGACATTGGTTAAAGAATTTTCCATTAATTATACATGACCAGAAGATGTTACACAAAAAAAAAGAAGATATTCGTGTGCATTCACAGTAAAAAAAAAAAAGGTCAGGCGGATCGAAGATATTCGCGTTTTCGATAAATTTGTATCTGTACAATACAAGTACGCAATAAGAGTGGTTTTGGATGATCTTTCTCTCTCTCTGTGTGTTGAATGAACTTGTTATCTTTGAATAAACCGGTCCCTTTGCGATGATTGAACGAACCGAAAATTTAAGAAAGGAATTTTGAATTTTAGCACCGACGACGACAAGAGAAAAAAAACGAGGTCACTGTCGAATCCGATATGCGTTTACCACAAGAGCACACTCACTGATTAGTTACACCGAAAACGAAAGTAATTGGAAATCTATTTCAGAGCAATGCGTATCTAGTGTAAAAATAGACTCGAACCGATCGACACCACACTGAGAATAGTCACAAATCACATTGTTGTCATTGTCGCAATCATAGACGCGACGACCGACGAATTTATTTTTAAATTTTCTCTCGAATTTTGTTGTTTTGTTTTCCAAAATTTCTATCCAGCTTTGAATGTTTATCAACAACAATATGGAAGCTGAATTTTTTGTTTTCGAATATTTTTGATATTTCGACGAGCGATCAAGCGGATTAGGACCGACAGAAAAAAATTGGTTCGATTGATCTCAACAAGTTCAAAAATTCAATTCACTATCTGTTTGTAAATAAATATCTCACGAGTAAACAATTCTTCGATTTTCGTTGTTGTTGTTTTGGTTGCGTATCTAACGCATGTTTGAGGAATTTCATTCATTCACTAATTTGTGGGTCGGTTAAGGTTTTTATACCACAGTCCAGCCACGATATGACGCGAACGAATGACCGATCACACACTATCGAACGCGCTAACGATCGGCGCGGCGTTATGTTTGCTGTAAATTATCAAAGAAACCGACTTCAATAGAGATCTGAACCAGTTCGGATAAATTCGTTCCTCAATCACTTGCACTGGTCTGCGACTTTGCTACTAAAATGATAACACTCTGCTCCAAAACTGAAAAGTGGCAAAAAATTTTGTTACCGTCAACAGCTTGTCTAGCAGGTCACTTTTAAAATCACAACCCGTTTCGAATTGGCCAACCGACTGACGAATAAATTCAAATCAACTACCGACGACGACGACATCGAAGTTTGTGAGACACTTGATGTGAATCTCGCGCGCGCGAATATAACTTCCTCAAAAGTATATTTCTAAATGCAATATGTACATCTATAACAACAACGGCATCAACCGACCATCATGCCAACTTTGGATAAACTGGATTTTTCGGAGTTTTTCGCTCTGCTTGGCTCTTCGTGATATTTGTGGGGTTTTTCGTGTTTGGGGGGAGATTTTAGAATCTGATGTGTTTAACATCGTATCTGTGGAGACAAAACCAAACGCTTTGTTGTTGTTTTACTACACAAACTAAGGGTTGTGACCACCCCCAAGAGGGAAAGCCACCACCACCACCACCCTACTTGGTTTTGCAGACAATTTCATCCCTAAAATGGTGCCGGGCTCACGCTCTCTGTATCTGTCTCTCTGTAGTCTGTACAACTGTGTGAGCGAGAAATTACCCAGATTTGAGAGAAACACATTCCGCTAGTCAGCATGAAGTCATATGGTTTTTGTTGTTACACCGTGGTCGGCGCATATTCCCGCCTTCATCATCAGACATGTGGGATATTTCAGTCGAAAGCTTTCAGTGGTGTACATTCAGAAAATAAGACAAAAGCTTTGTAGTATTTGGGAAATTTTATCGTAGATACTTCCGCATCCCCACTTTGCAGACATTCCGAATACCGGGGGGAGTGGATCTAATGACTACGATGTGTACGAGTATCTAATCTACGCTGAATTTTATAGCAACAGGTTGTCTATACTATCTAGCATATATAATAGTCAAATATGTGTGTATATCGTTTATTTTGATGCGAAAAATATGCGGGAAACACATATGGATGAATAGCAATTCTGTTCATTATCTCGATAATATAAAAAACACTCCAAAATATTACAAGTATGGAGTGATGGGGTGACAATACGCCCGAAAATTTACACCTGAATGGGAAGTATCTTTAATAACTCTGATTTTTTTTTTCTGTCACTTAAGTATTTAACAGTATGTATTTAAGAAATATACTTGTTGCCTGTTTAAAATAAAAACTAAAAAATGACGGCATATTGTGATTGTGATGACACTTATTTTGAATACCCTATCCAACCGGTTTGAAGAAATGAATAAATGGCTTTGTTATTGAACAAAACTGCTAAGAGGATGTGAGGTGAAGTACCTATATTCACCGAATTTCATGTACCTATCCTACTTTATGTAAATATCTCCAACTAAAAGCTTGTATTTAATTTATTGATTTAAAATTTTGTCATAAACTTGAATCACTTTATTTTGTTTTGAATAGGAAATTCATTTGTTTACACTAAAGAAACTTACACGAATCAGTAGCTTAACCATAAAATAAACAAATACAGTGTAATCTTTTCTTACGGACACCTCTCATAACCGGACATCTCTTATAACCGGACAGATTTCAAAGAACGGAAATAAATACATGATTTTTCATATAAAAAACTCTCCAATAACCGGACTCTCTCATAGAGAGAGTTCACTGTAAATCATTTACCAGAAAAATATTATTTCCTTTACCAGTTATCTTCAGATTCAGCATTTAAAATGAAATAAACTTCTTTAAGGGTGAAGCACAGGTCAAAATTATTAAAATACTGATCATGAGTAAAAAAATATACATAAATATAACAAATCCTCTGTGAAAAATATCAGCAAATGAAGAAATAAAGAATACAGGATTTAAAATACAAGGAAACCTCTCACTAGCGGACACCCTGTTAAGCGGACAACTCGCATTAACAGACATCCTTTTGGGGAACCTATTTCTAATTTCCCATACAAAATTCGTTCTTATAAATGGACAGCTCTCATTAGCGGACAAAAAACTCCGGTCAAATGGCTGTGTACTTAAGAGAGATGTCACTGTAGATGAGAAGAGGAATGCTCGTATTTAAATCTACTAGTATTGCCAATAGTCGAAATTCGACCAATTTGTGTGGAAATCAAAATACTTTTATTTAGTTGGTTAAAGCGTTTATTTCATTATATCTGCCTTAACGGCAACCGTTTGCCGATGAGTTGGCAAGGAAGTGGAAGTTGCTCCACTGCTATGCAGCATTAAATCATAGGTAAGATATACATTTACGAGAAGAGCTGACCACAGATGTTCTAACATTGTTCGACATAGGATTTCCAATGCACTATTGCCGGCGCTGGACCGTAAAAGGACTTATTATATGAGAAAATCTATAGGAATATTATCCGGCCATTATCTTCTCGGCAAATACGCCAAGAGGCTCTGACTCAAGGATATTTGCAGATACTGCAATGATATCGGTGTAGCAGAAGATATCGCACTTATTCTGTGTGAACGTCAGGGCATAGCACGCAGTCGCAGGAACATTTTAGGCTCCTACTTTTTTATTAGGTAGGTAGGAGGTAGGCCAAATCAACCATAGACTCGTTCTGAAATGCTTTAAGGAAATAGTGGCGGTTTAGGTGCCATCCTTGGATGGATTCTAAGGGGATCGCGATGGGCTGAGCCCTATTGCCACTATTGCCGGCGCTGGACCGTAAAAGGACTTATTATATGAGAAAATCTATAGGAATATTATCCGGCCATTATCTTCTCGGCAAATACGCCAAGAGGCTCTGACTCAAGGATATTTGCAGATACTGCAATGATATCGGTGTAGCAGAAGATATCGCACTTATTCTGTGTGAACGTCAGGGCATAGCACGCAGTCGCAGGAACATTTTAGGCTCCTACTTTTTTATTAGGTAGGTAGGAGGTAGGCCAAATCAACCATAGACTCGTTCTGAAATGCTTTAAGGAAATAGTGGCGGTTTAGGTGCCATCCTTGGATGGATTCTAAGGGGATCGCGATGGGCTCAGCCTCTCAACCCCCCTAAACCTAACCTATCGGCAACATAGACACTTTTTTTGCTTGTATATATCTATGGCGCAGTATCTTTCGAATGATATATGTATGTTTCATTTCCCTCCTTTTATTAAAAATACTGTAAGTCGATGCTTCAAATTGGATTTTAACTTATCAATATAATGATTTGGGTTATTGACCTACAACTTCTGCGTATACCATGCTAGCTAGTGATATTCATACGAATGCATTCATATGTGCATACATATTATGTACTAGAACACCATAAATCTATTAAATCGATAAAATCTTCTGTTGTCGACCATCTTCTTTTATAATTTCGCCACTGTATCTAATGGCGCTAATAGAATTGCAAGAACTAAGGCAACAGTAACAGTGAGCACCGTGGTGTAGTGGTAAGTACGTTGGACTACTACGCAATGCTGCCCGGGTTCAATCCCAGCCCGGGACCAACACCTAAAAGTTCTTTCACAGTGCCGCCTCTTTCGAATGTCTGACAAGCAATCAAAGAGTATCATTTGTCAATGAGCTTCTCAACTCGCTCTTCGGAGTCGGCAAAAAACTGTAGGTCCCTTCCATTCGTGCAAACAAAATATAACACGCGCACACAAATGGTTGTGAGAAGTAGGCCCAGGTTCACCCGAGATGTAGCGCCACCTAAAGTAAAGTAAAGGCAACAGTCTAGGGGACAATTTTGAAAACTTTTGGCATTGGGGAATTTAGATTTTATATAAGGGGAACTATGAGAATTAACATTTTTTGTACATTGTTCAAATTGGCGGGAACATTTTGACAATCGATTTTTAAGATAACAACTTCTAAACATGTATCGATTGATCTAAGTTTGTCCATCGGTTAAAAGCATCAAATGGAGAAAATAAATAAAGGATATATAATAATTTTTTTTCCGGATTTGCATTGTTCATAAAATTTTCCCTTACGTGATCAAGTTATGAAATATGCAGGTATGCCTAAGATGGTACAAGGTCGATGCTCATTTTTGACTTTCAGTAAGTAACACTGGATGTATTTTGGTAATAAGGATCCCTGTTGCCTAGACTTGGCATATTGGGAATATGATCTTTAAAATGCATCTTAAAAATGTCTTAATCTCTCATATAATTGACAACGACAGTCAGATACCGACTAGACGTCAGAATTTCTAAACGACAAATTTTCCTAAATCAATTTTCAACTCATTAACTCCCCCATCCAATGATATATAAGTGCACATTTTCATACAACCTGCATACTGTATACCATTTATCAACAAATGAAATGTGAAGGCTGTGAAAGATGCCTTTTCGCCATCCAGACCGTCCATCATAATTGACCAACGTGCGAGATATAATCTCTGTTACCAACAAAATGTATTGAAAATTTCAACTGACAGATATGTCACTAAATGACTGCCTGGCAGGATAATGCGTTCCAACTTAGTGGTTGTAACATGTCGTACACAATCGTGTGTGGTATGCGTACTTTGTTCCTGGTGTACGTGGTTTGCATAATTACAAACACCACATTCTACGATAGTACTGTCATGGAAATGGGAAATGAGGTGGATGTTGAATAGTGGTGTAACAACCGCTGTGTTGCATAACGCAATTACGCACGCCTGTGACACGGTTGTGTATTAATTTTCATGTGTCTATTCACTCCTTTCATTGATATGGCTGGTTTCGTGTAACTAGCCGTTCGTGCTGTGTAACGCTTCTTTTACCTTGCCCAAACCCGATATAAGGTGGTATCAATTAATGAATGCAGCATTGCGTGTTATCAAGTATTCGAAGGGAATACTACCATAAATCGACGGGTTGACCCATTTCGTGAATGAGAAAGGATGAAATGGGTCCTTTCGTAGAATTAACGCTCATGATGAGATCGTAATTTTCATTGGAAAATGTGATAAATATTATTTCTTTGAAAGATGCTAATGAAATTAATGTAATGAAGGACGAAAGGGTCAAAATTGTGTACTTCCTACCAGTTGAATTTAATAAGTAAATTTTAGTTAGATAAGTCCATAGTGTGAAGATATTCGTTGTAGGTACCACTTGTTGGGTTTTAAAAAAAAATCTAAAAGATTGCTCACAGATAGTTTTCTTTCTTAGAGGTCTCTAAGGAGAAGGATTTTGCACGGTGCTGGAATATCTTACAAACACTTACTTATAAAATATAATATACACACACAAGTGGTTGCCACTATGCCCAGGTCCACACCGAATTGAAAGAATTGAAATTGAAATAAATTTTAAAATATTGTTTAGTTTATTTTTTTAGTTTATTTTATTTTTTTACATCAAACAGATATACATTTACACATAATATCTTATAGACTACAGAATAATAATATTGAATATAAGTTTAACAATTTAATAATCATTAAAACAAAAATTTAATTTTAATTTAATCTATTACTTGAGCAGTAACAAAATTCAATATTTTAATTTTAAATGCATCCCTACTCAAATTTTGATGAAAATCAATAGAATTACAAACTGAGTTTGATTCTCTTAGGCATCTAGTAAGAGGTTCATTTAGTCCGTAATTGACTCTGTGAAAGGGTTCACGGAATAAATTGCGGAGTCGAAGGTCTCTACCAGGAACATACAAATCTATTGATGATAATAGGAATGGACAGTTAATATGGGAAGTAAATAAATCCCGTATAAAAATTATTGAGAAATACTTGCGGCGTATGTCAAGTTGCTGAAAGCCAATTAATTTACACCATTCGGATATTCCAATGGAGCCTGAAAATAACAAAACGAGTAAAGTGCTTCTGTATCCTTTCAATCCGAATTGAGTGAATTTTGTAGAACGGATTCCAAACAACGCAGCAGTACTCAAGAACTGATCTAATGTAAGAGGAAAAAAGTATTTTGAGAGTGTAAGGGTCAGTAAATTCCTTAGAGTTGCGCTTTATGAAACCGAGCATTGAGTTGGCTTTAGCAACAATTAAATCAATATGTAACACAAAACTTAGTTTGGCATCAAACATTACATCGAGATCCTTTTTGGAGGTTATCCTGGCAAGAGAAAGGTCCTTGATTTTATAAGAATAAAAAATCCGGTCAAGTGCAAGTTATACTTGCGCAATAAGTGTTCCGTACTGTATCAGTTATTTTAACTACATACATATGTATGTCATAGATTTATGTTGATAGATCTATATGAACCCTTTCTTTACGATACGATTTCTACTAAAGATACAATGATACTTTGTTCGATACTCACATATATGTACAAACATAAAAACATATATAGGTACATATATGTACATATGCACTTGTATATCTGCAGACACAAGAAAGTACATGTGTACCTACATACATAGTTTTATGGTGCACAGCACATTTCAATACAAATAAATTGAGCACAATTTGCGAAAAATAAATTCAAATTTGTACCTACATATAAATGTATACCAACAAGTAAGTTGAACAATTTACCTACATATGCATGTATGTATGTACATATGTCTCTGATGTCCTTTCTCATCTGTTCAGAAGAATAGTTATACACACACACAAAGTATAAAAAAAAACAACAAAAATAAAGCACACATATACCTACATAATATGTTCATATGTATATGTATTTACCAGAAATCTACGCTTGTGCATCAGATTTAATTTTTCGTCTCGTAATTCGTTCAATTGCATTAACTGCGTATTTTGCGATTTGTCTCCCTCTCTGTGGCTGTATATACACAAATCCAATTTTTTCCAATATAGTAAAAGTAGAGACACCTATATTATAATAGGAAACCATCAAGCTTCCTTTATGTGTTATATTATGTATCATTGGTTTAAGTCTTAGGTCAGTAGTAAAGCCAGAACTACATCGGAACAAAAGTGATAAAAAGTAGAAGTGTGCACACACTGAAAGCTCACTCAATTCCAACTGACCAACAGCGCCATTAACGGATGAAATTATTATTTGTTTGACATTTGAAAGCTCCAGGAAATGTATTTCTCCGCAACCATGCACATTTATTCATTAATAGTGGATGAATAATAAAAAGGAAAATTGATTTCAAGCCTATAATTCTAAAAAAATGTACGGGAATAATAAAATCGGTATTGGCTTTCGTGAATATACGTCTAAAATCATTTTTTAATTTCTTTGGATATCAGCTGGTAAAGAAAAACGTGAATAAGCGCCATCTATGGTTGTATAGATGTATGTGAATCCAATTGGATTTACTTGAATTCATATAAGATCGTTTAAGTATTTGGTTGGAAGAACAACAGGAAAGCTTTCGTGCAAAATCACCGCGGCCAAAGCTAGGGTATGCTCTAGCTTTAGCCGCGGTGAGTTTTATTTATTTGAGAGGAATTGATACAGATGTGCCATGGGATGGAGGAGTACAACACATTGTTTTGAGTTTGTTGTACTTTTTATCACTTTTGTTCCGATGTAGTTCTGGCTTTATCCGGTAGAAATATGCCACGAAAATTCGCTGCGGGTATAACACTTTTGCCATCAATTATTCAATTTTTACTCTCGTATCTACTTTTAGGCGTTGTGATATTTTTCTGGGTATGTAAACAGTAGGGTAGTTGAAATTAAAAAATTAATTAAAAAAAAAAGGTTGAAGTAGGGCAGTCGTGAGAATTATGTTTCCATCTACATTTTATTCTCAATGTTTGTGATTTTATTCAGATTTTTCTGAGCGATATTTTCGGAGAAAAAGCTCGGGACAGCAAGTTGTAACGTTTTGTGAAAATTTGTTAAGAAACTACCCCCCCAAAGTCGAAATTCAGCTTTTTAAGTTCTGGTCTGTGTTTAGGCCACTAATTGCTACAACTGTTCCAAATTTCAATAGTCTAGGTTAAGTAGTCTCTGAGAAAAAGGCCTGTGACAGACAGACAGACAGACAGACAGACAGACACCGAACTGATTCCATAAGTGTTCCGTTTTGGTACGGACGGAACACTAAAAACAGGGGAAAGGATACGGAAAAAATACATTCAAGTTTACAGAATATAGTTAAATTTGATGTCGCTGATCTACCTGACATGTTATTTGTTCATTTCTAGTTACTAGTAATGCCTGTGGTCGAAATTCGCCCAATTGTGAGAGAGAAATGCATGTATTATTATTTATTATTTTACCTGGCTTAGAAACAACATATCGGACCAAAAATTACATACCGTCTTCACAACAAAAAAAAAATCAAGCGAATATGTTGGGCTTAAGGCAGCTAAAAAGGGATTGAACTGTTTTGCCTGGGCCTATTTATATAATGATTTGCACATTTTTTCTATCTTATTTATTTAAGTTTCTTTATGTTTAAATTGTTATAAGTTTATTAAAAATGTACCTAAATCAAATAACATTTTTAAAGTATCCTTATGAAAAAAAAAACCGGCCAAGTGCGAGTCAGACTCGCGCTTAAATGGTCCCGTAATGTGTAATGTGAAATACAGCATTTTCTATTGTGATGTTTCTAAATACATACATATATACATAGGTATGTAGCATTGCATAAGATAACATCACGGTCTTTTCTTCTTATTTTTTCTTTCTTAATATTTAAGGGCAGCACAATTTTGGATTGTTTTTAATACTCCTATACTCATTATTAATTGAATAGTGATAATTTCGTCAAAATTGTGTAAATAGTTTCCGAGTTAATAGTTTGAGAACTTGAGTTTTTCGATGTGAATTTCTCGAAATTTCTCAAAAACGATCCAACTCATGAGATTCGCTATGATTTATTTTAAATACAGTAGAACCTGTGAATGGTCGCCGTGGCCGTGGTGGTGGTTAGTGCGTTGGACCACCATGCAATGCTGCCCGGGTTCAACTCCTAGCCGGGTCTAACACCTAAAAGAGTTTTTCCACCTCTTTCGAATATCTGACAAGCATCAAAGAGCATCATTTCACGGTTGAGCTTCTCAACTCGCCGTTCGGAGTCGACAAAAAACTGTAGGTCCCTTCCATTTGTGCAAAAATACAACACGCACACACAAATGGTTGCGAGAATCAGGCCCAAGTTCACCTCGAGCTGTAGCGCCAACTAAGTAAGTAAGAACCTGTGAATAGTCAATAACCCAATTTTTATATCGGAGTTCAGAATGTGTACTTGCTTAATGTGGCAGCTAGCAAAATGAGACACTCACGAAAAGAAACAATTGAAATGTAAAAATTCTTCGAAAAGAAAACGAAGCCGACAAAATGTTAATGAATTTTGGCGCATTCATATCTTGATTCTGCTAGTGAAGAGTGAATTTGCATGCGGAAAAAACAAAATTCATTGAAAAATTTTCTAGTATTCAGATTTCGCAGGTTTCCACTATATAAGAGTGAGTTTGTATGAAGAAAATCAAAATTGGCATCCAAAAATGTCCACTATCCAGGTTTTGCAAGATTCATTTATTCGCAGATTCCACTATTCACAAGTTTTACTGTACCTAGCTAAATATCTACAAACTATGATTTTTTCAAATTTTTGACTTCAGTAGTTTCTGAGAAAAAACTGGGATACTTTTGGTATGGCATTTTTTCACACATTTTTGGCAATTACTCCCGAAGTTTCCAACGGAAAAAATTAAGAAAAATATTTTTGCTTTGAGCCATTTCGAATGATATCCCACGTGATATATTTTTCAGAATTTTTTTTCTAGTTTATATTTTGCTACCCTGTATTTTTGTGTCACAATATTTTTGAGTGCGATATATTGTTCATGTATGTGAACCACCATCATGTATAAGTTTGCCAAATTTCAAGTTTCTAGAAAGAACGGTTCTTAATGTTTTTATCGTGACAGACATTTTAGAGTTATAGCGAACTTATAATGGTTCCGTAATACCATATGATAACGGAACCCTAAAAAATGAAAAAAAGATCCAAAATGGTATATCCTTTGTCGTTTCGAGAGGAAAATCCTTCGTAAGACATTTGGTTCCGATAGGTACATAGACATTGACCAAGTCAAAATGCTGCGTATTGTACGTTTAAGATAGCTACAAGATGTAAAGCGAATTAATAACAACGTTTCGGCCCGCAGAGTATTCGAGTTCAAACCAGAGGATCAGCGCAATAAAGGACGATAAGTGGAAGATAACCTTAACCAACTTTGAGTGCTCAACTGGACGCATTTAGCTAAAAGCCGAACAACTGGAAATGATTTTTGGTTGAGGCCCTGGTCCACCCCAGACTGTAGCACCACCTAAGAAAGTATACTCTGATAATAATTTATTCCATATAAAAGTAGGATGGCCGATTTATATCAAGTGATCAAATATTAAAATTTATGAAAATCCACATTTCATTTGAATTTATTTCAATTATTTCTATGAAAACATTGTACCTCACTTATTATTAAATTTAATCCGCAGCATAGGTTAAGCTTAAGTTTAAGGCTGGAAGCTATCATTGTGGTACTTTGGTCAAAAATCGTTCCAATTAGCGACTAGCCTGCGGAGTTCCATTAAGTGTATAGCTTTAATTTCAAGTACTTACTAATTATTTAAGTACATAATGTATGTCTTTACATTAAAAATACAATTCCCAAATATACACACTTCAAACACAAATGTTATCACTCCACATTCAACCCAAAGGGAATACAGGGACAGTACTTGCAAAACGAGTAAAAAAAAAAGAAGGCCATTCAATCCACCGACTGAATTAATTAGATGAAAAAAAGAAGGTTAATGGATGAGAATAGCCAGTGATGGGAATAATTATGAGGATAATGATTACGTCGGGACCTGGTAATTTATACATTTCGATAAAAAACAAATTAATTCAAATTAATTAAATGAAAAAAAGGGTTGTTCGCCAGTTATTCCCAGTGGGCGGATGGAATACTACGAGTATTATTTTTAAACAGCTTCCACTTTATTATGAGTAACTAATCTGTGAACAATATCAATGGCGTTTCCTTATTTTTCCAAGAAAATAATTCACTTCTAAAGGCGTGTTTTTTTTCAAACCTATATAGGCTAAACATGTTTCCGCAACATGTTTTCAATTTTAAATACAACAAAACCTTAGCCTGGATAATTATCCAGTCTTATTTTTGTATGGAAAGCTTTTTCGAAATCTATATAGGCATGAAAAAAAACGCGCCTTAAATTGTAAATAAAAAAAAAAAAAATCTGAAATCAAATTTTTGAACTGCAGTATTTATCCATCAAGTTGAATTTTGATATTATGGTTTTTATTGTTGAACTTCTTTTAAAGCAATAAATATTTATTGTGACTCAATTCGTACGCTGCAGACAAAATATGACAATAGCCGTGTTTTATTATCAACATGATCTGATCCGGATCAGATCAGAATAATAAAACAAACTAGATCAAAGTTCTGTGTTGTGGTGATTATACAAGCTAAGTTCATTTTGACATTTAGTGCGAAGTTGCCATGCGATTGAATATTTTCTTTTAAATGAAAATTTAATGCACTTGTTTTATTTTTTAGGAGGAAATTATTAATTTTGATTAACAGATACCGAATGAGAATAATATTTTGTAGCTATAATTTCAGTTTCACATCGCTTAAATATCATTATGAGCAGAAAAATGAATTTATTCGAACAAAATAAAATTTAATGATATTTGGATAACCAATAATATTTTTATATTCCAATCTGGCAACATTTACCCTTGACAATTGCCGATAATACAGCACAGCAACATTCACAAACGAAAGTGTATCATAGTGAGAAATAGTCGATCTAATTATTGGATCACGAAAATTGATCTTGATAAAAAGCAAGATCTCGTATTTTTGTTGTAATGCACACAAACTTATGAGTTGATCTGATCCGGATCAGATCACGGCGATAATAAAACACGGCTAATGAATGAAAAGGAAAGATAATACGTAGTAGTGTTGCCAAGTTGTAAACTGAGAAATGTCATAGTAGAAAGTTGCCGTATTTGCTTATTTCCAACACTACCCCTCAAATGGCATCACGAAGACGAGTTAAACATATGTTATGGTCAGGTGCTGACAATTCTCTATAAAATACCAGTTGTCGTTAGAAATGGTTATTGTGTGCTGATGTCTCAGGAACTCAGACAGCAAACGTCTCAGGTGAATTGCTTCATTTGCTGATTCCGAAATAGCCATATGTTAAGCCTCGGTGCTTGACATGGCAAAGGTGTGCTGCTTCCCTGATTCCCAACTGATGGCTGCATTCGCGAACCTGAAAGCGTATCCTGTATATGACCTCCTATCGTTGATACTTGCAATCCAATCTGCGTCGGTGTATCCTATCAGCCCTTTTCAGGATTTTCTGAACTTCAAACCCAAGTTTTCAGTGCCTTTCAAATATCGTAGCACCCTTTTTGCTGTTTACCGAAAATGGAGTTGAATTGGCTTAACACACTGACTGCTATGTGAGGACGCATTGTAACAGCCATTACACAGACATTAAAGATCCATTCGATTCTTATACGTTATTTTTCCGACTTCCTTCTTTTCGTCCTCGGCTGCTGTAATTGTTATAAAAATGTTTAAACCACTGCCTACCCGACTGCTTCAAACTATGAAGTCCCATTTTATGTAAGCAAACCTTGTCATCATCAAATTTTTTTAAATTATTTGTTCATAAAATTTTTTTAAGTTCGTTTGAGATTTTCATAAAAAAATTTTCGTCAATGTCACCGAAGAGGGTTTCTGCAGCTGACTTAGGATCAGTATGATCAATTAACCCTGCAAGACTTTGGTATTCTTCGCTGTTTGACGAATCTCTGGCTGTGTATTCGTCCACTTACTCAATATTGAATCATTTTTTTGGGTCCTCCTCGTTTTCCCGTATGAATGTGCTTTGGATGCCCTGGTCCTCTTTTCCAAACTGTCGGAGTTCTATCACCGTTGAAATTCTTTTCTTTCTTCCTTGGTTTCTGTGAACCATCCGGATGAAATTCTGTTAATTCTATTTGTTCATCTTGGAAAATTTCGTAGTCTATGAAATTTGCAAAGTTGTTTTCTGGCTAATATAATTCAGTAAATGTGACAACCGATCAAATATTCTACCCAAAATGAACTCCCAAAAGAATAAACAGTTCCCGTATGATTTCCATTCCATTAGTTGTGAAGTTTGGATTTTGGGGGTTGGATTTTATCTTGTGAGAGTTCTCGGTCGGGCACACTAGTATATAATAATATTATTATTTCCGTACTATAGGTACCAATTGCGGCTCTCAAACTTAACAAATCTTAACAAATGAGGTGTCAAAAGAAAGAGAATTTCTTGGAGCTGTGACGAATCGTATTTTTACATAATAAATTTTATCAAATTAAAAAACCGATCAAAACAAATATTCTACCCAAAATGAACTCGCAAAAGAATAAAGACTTCCCGTATGATTTTCATGGGATTTCCATCAGTTGACAGATGAAAATTTTATGGGAAGCTTGGATGTTGGGAGTTGAAGAGAGTTCTAGCACGGACACACTAGTAATAGCTTAATTTTGGCAGCTGATAATTTCACACATTCAATTATAAACTGCTTTCTAATATATGTATGAACTCGCAATATGGCAATTTTCATTGGAATGAAGGTATGATTTCGTATAAAGTTTGCATTAAAATAAAATGTGAAGCATACCTAGAAGCAAATACAAGTGGAGGAGAATCCCAGCATGTCAAATTAAAAGGAATATAACTAGTTAAATTCTAAGCATTGCCAACAAAATTCCAATGAAACACCAAAGAACTAATAAGTACACCTTCTCTGACCATCAAGCGCTTACGAAGTAATAAAAGAAGACTTCTCCTAAATAAATATCTCACACAAAAGAATTGGATTTTTCCTTGACAACTTAGTAAAATGTTCCCTTGTGTACCCTACCTATGCATGTGCTCTTTGACTATCCACTACTGAGGATGACGATGCTATCTGCAATACATCTATCCGCATCCTTACAGAGGTCAAAATTGTACTCCTCTGAAGGAGTATCTGCATTCCTCCAAAGAGTTGAGCATTTAGTTGAATCCATTCAACTTATCACCTCCTTAAACTTGATGGAGTGGAAAAAAGCCAAAGGACAATGGCTTGGTGAAGAAAAAGAAAATATACAAAGATACTCGTACTATGGTAAGAGTGGACTGTGGACTGTCTAACCACACGCTCCCAATCGAATCAATTATTTTTCCAATATTCAATGATAATAAATTCTCTCCATCAAAGACAGCCATGAAAGGATATTCGATGTTTAATAAAACTGCAAATAAAGAAATTTGCACAAGTGACTGCAGACCGTTTTCATTTGTCTTTTACCCTGTCAGACTGCCAAAACAAAGATGTGAATGACTTTTCATATACATATGCACTATGTACATGCTTATGGAAAATATAACCCTTTCTCAAAAGAAACGATAAATTTCCTTTGATATGGAAAATAGACTCACCTTAGGCGGTAGGGGTATCCTCAGAAAAACACAAAAATCACTTTACACAACACAAAAGCAACGAATAATAAGGCGCACAAAGGAACTCAAATTAGAGTCTTACCAGGACGATTTCGATTAACAAAAATATCACTTTAAAATCCGACCCGATGACGACTTTTAGCAAAAAATAACTGTCAACCAATTATTTGCATCTGACTGCATTAACCAATGGTCTGGGCTACTTTGTACCACCATCGCGGCCAAAGGCAATAAATCTACTCGAACTTGGTTCGTAAGGAAAAACTCTATAGATTTTCCACACACCAAATAGCAGCATTTTCCAATGTTCGCCGTTTGTACAGGGAGGGGGGTCCACTCAGAATAAAAGAAGTGAAATAAATAAACCAAAAAACCGAAACCTGAATTAGCCGTAAGCCATTAAATCTCAGGGCAACAGCTTTTTGAATAATTTCATCGTGTGTGCACAGCAACTATGCCACTTTATTACATACTGTTACATCTCTACTCCATCTATTATTAGCTAGGTTGGTAGCACCAGCACCAGCACGAGCAATAGCAATCTACTGTATAATTCAGAGGTGTTGAATGTGGGGACCGAGGCGGGAGGGTCGTTTCGGACCCTCGAAAATGCCAAAGGATTGTGCTATGTGTGCTGATGTGTTTGTTCTCCTTTCTCTTAACAAAATTTATTGCCTTCAGTGTGAAGTTTTGTTTCGTTAATGTTGCAAAGTCAAGTGTGCGTATAAACAGTGAGCGATTATTTCATAGGTATGATCAGTAAATTTACAAAATTTCACCATCAACAAGTATTATGCTTTTATTTATGTCTGGAATAAGTTTATTTGTGAAAGTTGACTGTCTATTTTGACAGGTTTGTTGAGAAATATTTAAAGCTCTGCCATTGTGACGTCATTTCCGGTGACCCCTCGGAAAAAAGGTGCTTGCGCGTTGACAGCAGAACTCATGACAGGATCAACTGAAGTCAAAGAAAAAATACGTGTTTTAATTTATACCTTAAACTAGAACTTGGACGAAGGGAAATAAAAAGTGAAACTTGGATTTTTGGCAGACCTTTTTACAAAAAATTAAAAATTTCGGTTACATTTGCTCTTAATTTTTTTTTAAAAAATCCTTCGTCCAAGTCCTTATCAATAATATCTCGAAGACGTGTGTTAAATTTAATTAAAATCGGTCCAGTAGTTTTCGAGAAATCTTGACAATATTGACTTTGAAAATACAGTTTCGAGAAAAACGCGTTTGAAGTTTTAAGTCACAATAAAACTGCTTTGAGCGCGCAACTTCCCAAGAGCTCTATCTCCGAAACTATTACTCCGATCGACTTGAAAATTAAGGACAATATTTAAGAGATGTAGAACTAAATAATCCGTGAAACGCCTTAAAATGATTTCCTGCATTAATTGCTATTGATTAAGTTCTGGAATATGTATAACTTTTTAAAGGAGACAGGAATAGTGAATCTGTTAAAGTCGTCTGAGTATCATTTCACTTTTTAACTAACTTACATGCCCACACTATGTAGCGCCACCTAGACAACTCAAAGTTTCAACACACACCTAGCAACGAACCCACCTTTCTGCACCGCTGGGTGGCAAATAGCAATGCTCATTCCTCGAGCACCGACACCGAGTGACATTTTTCAGAAAAAAAAAAAAAATTCTGCATCCGATCCTTCGAACTAAATGACAATGTATGAAGCCGGGCGGGACAGCTAGTATCTGGATAAATCCAAGTCAGAACCAAAAAAATAATTCTTCTTATTTCATACTAAATTCTGCTAAACTAAAAATTGCATCTATACCTACATTTATGTCGCTCAGTGTACAACCAGTTTTTTGGCTCCCCATAAATGGCATGGAACAAATCACCTGGTGATAAATTGAGGTACTTTTGGATAACAAATACCAAAAACCGACCTAAGCCCAAACGAAACGACCCATGAGTGGCGTTTCTCGAAATTAATTCTCCCAGCCACTGGAGTGGACCTGGACATTGCAGCAAACATAGCCAACTAGAGAAAGAAAGATTGTTTGGATGCTGCCAATCAATGCACCAGCTTCAGCAGCACCATCGATGGGGCAGCTCTTTAGTTATACATAGATCATGTAAAATGTCCACTAGACGGTACCGGTGACTTGGAAGATTGAGGTTTAATCGATTAACCTGGAGTGGAGGTGCGCGACAGTAGTCGCACCTATTTTTCACGGATAGTGCGAATATTGCGCGTGGCTGCACGTATTCTTGCTGTCTTTGGTGGTTAATTAGAGACACATTTTTTGCGGCCTTCTGGATATTGTGAGCCTCTTATGCTCATTAAATTAATAATTTTGTAGTTTTCGCTTTGCTACACCAATTGGTGGATAAGTTTTAGATATCCTCTGTGTCTTTATGTCCAATTTTTTTGTGCGTGCTGCGATTGCTAGTTGCAACTTACCAATTACACGTAAATTGATCTATGTCGGTCTTACCTAGAAGGAGAAAAAAAAGGAGTTTTTTAATAAAAAAATATACAAAGACGATAAATCAAACCTTAAGACTAGAGTATTAATTAAATGAATGAGTAGAGTTTTGTGTTTATTTTGCGATCGAGTCTCTCAGATAATTTGTTGCAATATGTACAATTTAAGATAATATTTTATTTAAAGCTAGTTGAAGTCGTTGACAGTTTGCAGATTGGAAATCGATACGTGGTATGGTGTTTAGTTATACTTTTGGGTTTAATTACGACACGATTCTAAATCGAGATTAAAGAGAGTTGTTGGGATAGTGGAAGTATGTAGCTGTGTCTAAATTGCACGAATTGACTTGTATTTTGTTTCTGAAAAAAATGAGCGGAAAAATTAACCTTATTTGTATGAGTTTGCTTGATCAATCAACGCGTAAAATATATTGCCGGAAGGACCAGTTACACTTTATAAGATGCGATTAGATTGATTAGCACTACTATGGAAAGCTGTTCTCAAACCAAAAACCTCCGTCCGCCAATACAAACCTTTGTCAACTCCCAGCAAAGTGTGATATATTGGTATAAGCCATCTAGATAGTACCATTGTTTGATTAAAATAAAAGGTACCAATGGCTGGCGATACTGTTTCACAATTTTTTTTTAATTTGTTGAATTATATTACTGGTAATTTTGTCTTGGCTTCATTTCATCTCGACAAGGATGAATGTTACTTGTACAAATAGCAATAGAGGTAGGTCCTTGAGTAATTTATAATCACTGTGTAGGTAACAAAATTTCAAAAAAATGTTTGTTTATGTACATTTTTGGATTGTTTATGCTTGGTATATGTCAGCTCATTTCAAAAATGCCAAGAGTTCTTCTTAACCCTATTACTGCCTTGCTATCTGACTAACGTAAACTGCCATGGTGTGACTTAGAGACACTTATTGAAAATACATAGATAATTCATTTAATTTATTGAAAAAAAGGAAATTTAATACAAATAATGTGGCGATTGTTATTTAACTATTTATTTATACATATTAGGCAAACTACAGTTTTCTGTGAATGCTCGTTACACACGGGTTTCTGATCAACACTTGTCTTGCTTACAAGGTCGTCCTTTTTCATAAGGGCAGTAGTAACAGCGTCGCCTCTTATGTTATTGTACTGCTAAAGTGATACAGTTGAAGATAGATTTGATGATCAGTTTTCCAAAACCTCGTCTATCTCAGCAACGTTAGATTTCGACATACATGACATACATATTCGGAATGACTAAGGCCTTGGCGAGTTGTTTCAAAAAAAGTTTTCGACTAGAATTTAGCTTCGCCTGGTTCCAGTTAGAGTATAAATTCAGCCCAATAACTTTTGCCGCAATACCACACATGCACACACATCAACGATATTATAAAATTGTGCGAGAGGCCATCTACTCGTTTTTCGCTTTACAGTAAAAGCGTGACAGCCACATTTGATTTAGCGAGTGTACTCCTCCCTTTGTACGGTTATAGTACATACGAATTTATTTTGAATGTATATTTTGATAGTTGACAGAAGTATAACTGATCTGCTCTGCTTCGGTATGGAGCCAACCATTGTCATGCCTCGACGAAAGGCAAACACGTTGTTTTCAACCTCCTTTATTCTATGATGTAGAACATTTTCTGGAAAGCATCTTTTATTTTTTCGTTATGTGCCGACACATGTTAGTCCCTTCGATAGCAATAATTGTCGAATGTCACGTCCCTGTTTGTCTTTGCAAAAGGTAGCATCTCGACAACTTGAGTAGAGATATTAATTCTTTTCCGAGGTACGGAATGCCATATAGCGGATAACTGGTGCTGGCATTAAATTCACCAAATGTTCATTCCATATTTATCCGGATTAGAAGGCATACATTGGCAAAATACCTTTCCCCTGAAGGCGACTAGTTGTTCATCTATTGTTAAGTTACTACCTGGCATGTAATGCTTTCGCAATTCTTTGTTGATAATATACCAAATATCCTTTATTGGCGCGAATTTACATATCTTGACCTTGAGCTCTGCGAGTTGATCGTGTGGATTTGTCATCAGAACGTGATAGTGCAACGAATCTATTTTCGGCATGCAAGCCCGATAAATTGGACTTCCAAATGAAGGATGCCAGAAGTTTTCCTGAACGTACCACCTTATCTACGTAATCTAGCATCGATCAATAGTTGCAGAGATAGTGTTTTAACATGAATTTATATTCATTCATTCATATAAGTCTTGTTATGTTATTAGATAATACTTCAGTAGTAAGATAAAACAATATCGAATCTCTGTGTAAATTGTGCGGACAACTCCAATGTATATTTATAACGAAAATAAAATCTATCTATCTATCTATATTCACCGTCGTTATAGTGTATTAGAGTCACTACGTGGCAGTTTATGTTTTCTTTTTTTACCAAAACATAAAAACAAATAAATTGTTTATATCAGTAACGTAATGACCAATAATAAAATACATTAAACTGATTGTACGTTAAAATATGTTTTAAATCATTTATATTGAATTGAAATTGAATAGTGACTCACAGTCACAGCGTGGCAGTAATAGGGTTAAGTGTTAGCTATTGCTTCAGAATTTGAAAGAAAAGTTGGCATTTTTTCCTTAATTATTGCCATTGCCTTTATTCATGTGAACCGATTTTATTGCATACTTTTCCGAGTCTTTTTTTTTACAAACTTTGGGAAAAATCCCGTTACTTTGTAAGGGAAAGTAATTTTTGTAAGTGTGTTCTCTGGAGAGATTCCGAAACTTTGTTTACCATCAATAATTATAGTTGTGTATCGATTTTCCTGGCCATAACTCACTGTTTAGTGAAATTTTAATATTGCCTTTAACCCTGGAAGTACATGCTTATTTTTTGTACGTAAAGGATATGCTTCGTCGAATCGACGACGGCATTTACATTTACAAATGACACATGCTACAAAAATTTTGAAAATTTTTTGATTGTATTTATTTAGTTATTTAGTTCATTGAGCATAAAGAAAAGCAACAATGGACATTTTTTCTTAATATTCACTTAAAAAAATAATTTTTAAATCTTCATGTTATATGGAATATTTTACAAAACGCGAAAATGCGTCGTTGATTCGACGAAGCATGTACTTCCAGGGTTAATCAAGTGGACCGTAGTTTACAAAGTAAGAAACAGGATGAAAATAACGAGCTGTATTTGTAAGAACACATTTTTTACCATTGTTATAAACAGTTGTTCGACTTAAATCTGATACATTATTTTTTGTTATAAAAGTTGTCCGCATTATATCCGGCATCGTTGTAACCGATTGCATATTAAGTACTGTTATAACCGATTTCTACTGGATACTTAATTCAAAGGCAATTCGACCCCCAACCAGTATACATTCTATTACCGAACACCGTTAAATGTTAGTATTGTCTGTTCACTCACTGTTTATCTACATATTCTATTATCATTTACAAATTACACATAGAAAGAACTTTTCAACGAAGAAAGCTTAACCGCTTCTATTGCCACCTATTGGAATAAGTAGAGAGCATTTAAAAGCTCCACAGAATTAAACTTTCTTCGTCGAATTATTTGGTACTTTTGCTAAAGCTTTAAAGCTTTTTAAACAGCGAAATCCAAAAGCTTACCATCATTATTATCAATTACTAATTAGCGCAAAAACCTGTTTACATTCAAAATGAAATTGTTTTCCATTCCATTGGTTCTCTCTCTCTTTAATAATATTATGGCTGTGGGACGACGGTGCGACTGAGGGGAGTAATAAAAGCGAGTAGGTACTTTCTGAAATTTCATTTCACAATTAATTTTAATTAATATGCTCACAGTGACCTACATACAAACAAATACAAGTATTGCAAAACGAATCGCCACGAAATTCTATTTAGCCACGAAATTTATCCAAAATTACGGTCCCCATTCAAATTGTAATTGAATTTCGCTGGCATATTTCGCAGCGGTTAACTTATTATTTGCACTAGGTACGAATGAAACAATTAAACTGAAGATGGGGTAAAGGCGCGCTGAATAGTAGTGAGCCATTTTGTAATCCTTTTTGCCAACAGTCATCCTGTACATGATGTTTTTTGTTATTATTCCCTTTTAGTTGTACACAGGCAGGGTACGTCTGGTCGACTTTGGTTTTTGACATTGAATCCTTTCTAAACGGCGAACTATTTACTCGTAGTTGTCCAAAGGGACATGGAAGATGAGCAATTATAATGGGATGGGCTTCAAAGCTCTAGACTCTAGAGTGCCCTGTAGTAGCAGAAGGGAAGAAGGGTTTCCAGTTTTCGAGGTCAAGTGGTTTGTTAGCATAGTTTTTGAACAAAGTAATTATGAAATATGTATATATTCTACAGATGTGCGGACGAGCGGATGTGGGATTTTGCTTAAGTTTTAATTGAAAGGAAAGATTGCCTAACGTTGCACATTAAAGTTTAGTTGGGCGGGATTTTGAGGCGATTTATTGGGATTTTCTGCCTTAAGAAATTAAGTGGAGTTATTTTTTTTAAGTTATTGAAATATACATATGGGTATATAGCTGGAAATGCAATCGATTCGAAGTATATATTAAAGCAGATAATGTACCCAAATATTTACCACTTTATGTATATCTTAACTTGTTTGTTGAAAGAACGGCAATAATGATGATGATTATATCTTAATTGAGCATTTTCCGTACACTCAATCAAAAGTTGTTTAAACTCATTGTGCTGGCTAAATCACGTTTTAATGGGCATCGATAACTTTATCAAAGTACCTACCATTTTATCGGTCAATTTGTAAACTTATTTAACTCAATTATTCACCAAATTTAAATTGAACCATTGATTTTTTTTATGAGTTTTCATAAATACATTTAAGCACTTTTGCTAAGTGAGCGTTGAACGATGGCGATTTAATTACAAATCGATGGAATGCCTTGAATGAAAATGATGACACTTTGGTTTATTTAAAATAAAAGCAAAAAATCTAGATAGGTATACAGATACCTATCTCTCAACACAGAGAAGAACATTTTCTTTTTCGGTTTTTGTCCACATCATTTTGTTTGTGTACTCACTGTAAACTGTAACGGTAAACAACGTTCATATACTCGTACCTATACATACGTGTTTGGTTTATTATGCTTTATGCATTTCAAAGGTTAAAAAAAAAACTTTGTGTTGTGGCGGTTGCAAATGAGTGATTATTTGAGTTAGTCACTTAATAATAATAATAATGTATTTTCGGTAGCATTAGACAAAAGAATTGAAGGTTTTATTTTTTTAATATCTGGATCCTGCCCCAAGGCTGGTACTGCGACCTAAAATATCTATTGTATCATAGGATTTTGTTTAGTCCAAGAGACCTTTCACCTTTCTAATAAAGGCGAGTATGTCTTTGGTTGATGCATTTTTAAGTTCATGAGGTCTAGGAGTTCTTTGTGTAGGGTATGTCCTATCACCC
Organism: Brachyopa scutellaris; assembly: GCA_949775065.1. Lineage (NCBI taxonomy): Eukaryota > Metazoa > Arthropoda > Insecta > Diptera > Syrphidae > Brachyopa > Brachyopa scutellaris. Next base: position 192,662,594 of record OX459112.1, read on the forward strand.
CGAAAAGAGCCGGGTAGTCACAAAGGACGTGCTCGGCAGACTCGACCTCCTCTAAATAGAGTGGACAACCGGTCTCGCTAGACAGGCCTAACTTGTTCAGGTGGTATCGTTATTTGCAAAGACCGGAAGGGAAATTTGGTAGATACCTAATATCCTTATTGTGGTTAAGAAGTTCCCTGTGATGGGTATATGGCTTAATTAATAGTTTGGCTTGCCTAAAGCCCTGGGATATTTCTCCACTGCGAGAGACATTGTGTTGAGAATTGAAGGTTAACTTATTCTAGAAATAGGTCGCAAAAAGTGTTGCAGCTTAAATTGAGCAGGTTTTTCATCACTAAATACTGCAAAAAAACGTCAATTCGGGCGACAGCTAAGGATCTTCTGTATTCGAAAACTGTGGTGCATAATGCGATTAAGCAGTACATATGTTGGAGAATGGAAACATAGGAAAGACATTAGACGATCGCATTATCTGTAACTTGAGTAAAGCCAACCTTTTTTGACATTTACGCAGATTAACGTCGAAGTCACGGCAAATTTGAATAAAGAAGTATTCGCAAGAACCATAAGATGCCGACAACTTGAAAATGGATTGCGTGGATGCATTGCAAGAAAAAAGAAGCTCGTTTCCAAAAAGGATTTAACACTAGAGAGACAGGAAAGGGTCATTTGACTCCATACAATAAAAATGTAGATTTTGATCTAGTAAACCATTTAAAAGTGCTAATCAGTCAGTGAATAAACTAAAATATAATCATATTAACGTGTTTTATTAACAAGAAGTTTTTTATTTCTTACTAGAATCATGACAAATAATTGCTTTTGACTGATTACATTTTCCACGTAATGGATTTTTACATATATCGCACACATAACTAGATATATTATAACAGCTAGAAATATAACAGTGACGTATTTTAAATGTACCTACAGCTGAAGGCTACATCGGTATTGGTGGTTGTGTTAAAAATTAAAAAAAAAAGTTGAAAAAAATTAAAAAAATGTGAAAAATTACACCATATGGGTCAAATGACCGGCGCCGCCTTTGTAGGTAGATGATATGTTTATTTAATTCTTTATGAAGATATAACAATGAAACTATGTGTAAATTTAAATTTAAACTACAGTTGGTCAAAAAAGAAGTCGGACACTTACTGCTTTCTTCTTCAAATCACAAAATATGTAAAAAAAACACTCATTCAATTTATTTTTATACATTTTTTGATAGCTTATATTATAGGCTCATAACATATAACAAAATAAATAAAATCCGCTTGAACATAATTTTTTGAAACATAAATTAAAAAAACTCCATGAAATTTCACCTCAAAAAAGAAATCGGACACTTGATTTATGTAATTAAATAGATATAAGAAAAATTAACGAAGTCGAAAACAAAGATTTAGTTAATATTTAGTCGGTAGACCTTTACTTTTTTTCACCGTATTCAACCTATTTGGCATTGATTGGACCAATTTTTCACAATAAGAAACTGGAATTTTGTCCCACTCACATCTCAAAGCACGCTCTAAGTCCCTTTTGCTTGAAACGGAGTAGTTTTTCAGTTGATTCTCCAAATAGCTCCACAGGTGTTCTATCACATTTAAATCCGATGATTGTGGAGGGGTTTCTAGCAGCTTGGGACAGTTATACAGGAGCCACAGCCGAGTATTATGAGCTTTGTGTTTGGGGTCATTGTCCTGGTAACAATGATATTCATCGCCAATTCCCAATTTTTGTGGGGTTATCTTTTAAAATTGGAATTAGGTTATCTTTTAAAATTGGAATGTATTTATACTGATCCATATTTCCGTCTATAAAAACAAGATTTTCTGGCTCAGCCGCGGACATACAACCCCAAACCATAACTGAGCCGCCGCCATGTTTCACAGTTGGGCGCAAATTCCGTTCTCCGAGCTCTTCATTAGGTTTCCTCCATACGGAATAAATTAAATTTACTCTCGTCTGAGAACAAAACACATTTCCAAAACGAAAAATCTTTGATGACGTCTAGCAAATTCCTTTCTTGTTATTCGGTTCTTTTTGTTGATATACGGCTTCTTTCTGGCGACTCTTCCATGGAAAATGTTTTTCCATAAAACTATCCTAACGGTTTCCGGATGAACGTTTTTATGCAAATAGTTTTTTACATCTGTGATCAATTTTGGTGCACTTAATTGAGGATTCTTCTGCACTTGCTTTACAATCCAACGCTCATCCGCCACACTGAATTTTTTAGGTCTTCCAGATTTTGGTAAATTTTCAATGGATTTTGTTGTTTTATATCTTTTAATAATATCACCTACTGTTGAGTGACTTCTTTTAATAATTTTTGCAATTTCGCGCACAGATTTACCTTCTTTAAAATGTTTTATTACTATTTCTCGCACTTCTAGCGTTGTATGACCACTTTGTCTTCCCATCTTGACTTTCTTTTCCAAATTGAATATATTTTGGTTTTAACTGACATCACAAATGAATAACGGTATATTAAAGGCAAAAAAGAATATTTTTTCCCCGTAAAGAATACAAGGATGTATAGGTGTTCCCACATGTCCGATTTCTTTTTTGAGGTAAAAATTGAGGGACTTTCGAAAAAAAAAAATAGAAAAAAAATGGTTTTTTAAGGTGGATTCAAATTTATTTGTTGTGGATACAAAGAAGAGGATCACGGCTTTCAAAAAAAAAAATAAACATGGATAGTTGGTGATTTCTATTTATCGTCTTTTAAGGCGAAAAGAGGGAAATAATAAGTGTCCGACTTCTTTTCTGACCAACTGTATTTTAATAAAATTCAAAAGAGAACATGCTTTAAAAATTAAAACTTTTAAAATTATAAAACGCTAAACTTCAAAATGGGTCTAGTGTTAATACAATTTGCAAGAGCACACGCCGAAAAACCTCTTGATTTCTGAGAACATGTACCTACTTAGGAGCGATAAGTTTAAGTTCAACATACTTGGCTCAGATGGCAAAAAGTATGTAAGATATCCGCCAAACAAGGAGCTGGACAACGATCCAAAGCTTGGCCGGTCAAGCTGTGGTTTTCCTCAGAAAACGTTAATGTTATGTATTGGTCAGCGCAGAGCCCCTACTTAAACCTTTTCGAAAACCTTTGGGCAAATATGGAAAGGGCGCTAGAGAACAATTAAGTAAACATTCTGAAGAACTTTTCCAAAACTTTAAAGATATATGGCAGAAAATTTCCGCCGAACTATGTCGACATTTTTGAAAGTGTCCATACATACTCCGAACAAAAAGGGACATGGTGCTCCGAGGGACAGCGATTTTTATCTCAGATCCCTAGACGTTTCTCTGAGTTGAAGCTGTGAAATTTAATCCACGAGATCTTCTCTTATTTCATTGGTGTTTTTTTTATTTAAAATTTTTTTTAATTAAATTTTCTTATAATTTAATTTTTTTTTTAATTGATTCTTTTTTACTTTTTTAATCTTTCCTTTCCTTTATACCTAATGAATAGCTAAAGTAAAGTAACGTTAAGAGTGAATTTTGTTACTTCTGCCCTTAATTTAGAAATTGATCTAAGTGTAATTTAAACCGAACGTCGTCTTTTCTTGTGCTGCCGGCAGAACAATGGAGGACTAGAAAACAATGAGTAATAGTTTTAACCCTCTAGTCTAGTGTATACGAAGCCATATATGGCTTTTCGCAAATATTACTTGTTTTATTTATTTATTTATTTATTTATTTATTTATTGCAAAAAAAAGTGACAAAAAAATTGAATTCTGTGTGCAAATAATTGTGTTTAATCGCTAAGTACAATCATTTTAAAAATAAATACTGGGAATACTTAACTTACTATATTGTTAATTTATCTGTATTGTAAAAAAAAACACTTCTTTGATTAGTTTAATACCTAGAGCCATATACAAAAAAAAAATACTATTTTTTAAACTAAATATTTTTTTCAATTTTTTTTTAATAAATTTTATTAAAAAATAACCAAAAGAAGCCATGCCAACCATTTTTCATCTTTTTCTCCCACGCAAATTAATTCATGCATTAAAGGGTTAAGGCAGTGTTTCCCAAACTTTTACATCTATGTACCCCTTTTATAATGTTCATAACACTGAGTACCTCTCGTCAAAAAATAAAATAAAAAATGCATATAATGTATATACAGTGTATTCAAGTTAAATGTCAAGATTTTAGGAAATTATTCATGGGTATAATCTCAGAAAAAAATTGTCCTACAGCTAGCGACTATCTCCAATGTGGACATTATTTATCGTGAATTTAAGAAAAGACCTACTTGGGTATACATACCTTGACCCATACTAACACAAATATCTCCGCTAATACTAAATACAGAAACTTCATTTAGGACTTTAATTTTAGAAGAAGTAATACTCTTTTTAACTGAGTTTAAATTCCAGATATTTCATTTTTAAGTCAGTTTCATTTATCTTGCCAATGCAAATTTTTGACTTTTAGGTTGTTTTTTTTTTTTTACAAAAAATGGGTAATAAACATACCATTTTATTATTTTTTTTTTGCTATGAACGTAACATTTGTAAAAAAAAAGTCTTTAAGAAGTATGTTAAAAAGCCCACAGATTTAACGATACTTGTGAAAAACCACATCAGGTAAAAAGCGAAAATATGATTTTTACCTATTTTTTTAACCGCAGTTGACAATTAGTGCAATTTTCCAACTAATTCATAATTTTGCAATGTTTTATTTTTAATAATGCTTTACAAAGGTTTTAAAGTATGCTCATTTATTAAACTACCTACCTGTCAAAACCCTAATTTCTATAAATGTTTATTCGTTATAACTCGTATATAATTCGCGCGCTGTATAGGTTAAATATGTACTGAAGCTTTTTGTGTGATACTGTTGTTGGGGCCATGAAGTGGGGGAATGTACTGATCCACACATACGCAATATTATCAAGTAATGAAGTTCTTTTATTATTTTTCTATATCCGAAAAAGACCTTTGCTGTTTCTTGCACCAGGGGCAGCCCAGTGCAGCGCGTACCCCCACCCCCACCCCCACCCTTCCCGTACCCCACTTTGGGAAACACTGGGTTAAGGCATTGAAATACATATAATCTAAACTAAGAGCAGAACAGAAAATAAATTAAAGTAGAATTAAGACCCAAAAATAACTAAGCAATTGAATTACATAAATACCTTTAGTATATAGTATTGTATAGTATATCTACTTTATTGCGACTTTTTTTTCAAATAGATTACAATTGTTTAGAAATAATACAGTTTTTGTTTTGGTATTAAAGGCGGCTATAATGTATGGCCTGCTCAGACTTATTTACGGTGTTATATGAACTGCCTCGTGGCTAAAGTTTATTTGTATATTGGGACTGCTCTTGCTCCTTGAGCGATATACCTACTACAATTACGATCGACTTTCTGCCAAGAATTATTATAAATACTTACTTAGAACTAAATACTTAATACTAAATATGAACATCAATACTTAAAACTAAATTCCTAGAACTAGATATGTACATGTGCATGTATGCCGTGCCAAGTTGTAAGATTAATATTATACATACGAACATAACATAATAATATTTCTCATTGTTAGAGCATGTACAAAGATTTTGATATTTAACAAGAAATAAAGGGGAAACGAATTAAAGTAAGATTACTCGTGTTAAAACAAATCAGTCTTGTTTAACATAGATAACAGGTAAATAATACAAGAATTATACGAAGTTTAAAAGTGAAAATGGAATGTCCTTCCACCACTGTACATAGGTACTCGTATACATAGTTACGATTTTCACTGGACGTCCAGTATAATGAATCACCATTTAAAGTCCATTGAGTAATTTTACTACTCTATACATATGAAGAATGCTCTTCAATTTCAAGGAAAAGAAACAAGACATAACATGTGACGTCCAGTGTAATAGATAAATCGGACACCATTCAATTATAATTCTATACTCCATCACTGTCACTCGACGACGACACAAAAAAACAATCAAAATGGTTCAACACATTACCGCATCATATCGCACTTACGAATATTTCCATTAAATGTCTTTATGTAATTTTATATACATACATACATACATATATAATTAGTAAAAACATTACTCACACCTTTTAAGTGGTATTTCAGATACCCAAATCACAGTCCATTTATGGGGGGTTACGATGAGCACATTAGTGAATCGCATTAGAGGCCATGAAACAGTGTGTTCAAAAATATCCCTTTTCAAGTTCATACTCCCTCTTATCGTTCGTTCGTTCCTTATTTTATTTTATTTTTTAACAAAGAAAGGGATTCTATTTCATTTGAACTCATTAAAAGGCAATGAATCTTCAAAAATTTGCTCCAACACCTGGAAAATCATAATTATCATCACTCAACCGCGCACACCTCAGAGAGGTGTATATAAGAATTTATTCTATTATTGTTACCGCTGCTCGACAGAATGCCTTCGCCTAAAGCCTACCTAAACTATACTCCAGCATTACCAACAACTCATTTAACATCGTTTTAGGACCAATCGCGATAATTATCATCAGCCCTGATTTAATCGAAGAGAAAATTACCCCAGTAAACACCATGAGAAGGCCAAATACGACAGTATGGTTGGCAAGAAAGGAGAGGTCGTTACATTTATTTTATCTTACAGGTTCCAAGAAAGAAAAAAGTTCCATTCGGGAGTCCTTCGAGAGCAGGATAAAGGTATATTCTAACCATCAACATCGATGTCCAAATCCACTAAAATGGTAGAGTGGTGATACTATTTTATGTGTATTTTACGATATAAAGCAACGGCTTAACCCTTATTTTACGACCTAGATTCCAAAAAAAAAAAAACGTCTTTCCTATACTAATGATTTACTGAATGTAAAACTTACTTGTAATACATACTTCATAGCATAAAATACCATATCCCTTTGTCTTGAGCTCTCTATTTGCTGAACATAAAAGGACCTAATTCACATGTTTCCCTTTACGATCGTTACTCTTTTAATATTTACTTAGTCAATTATATCAGCTAGCTTTATTAGAAGATTCACCACACAGGATTACAGAACAAACTAAATCGAACCCAGACGACCGGCGAAAAGGATAATCCTTCAGTCAACAAAAAGCTGATGGACCGACCCTACATAAAAGGTGAAGGTAACATCACTCATAGTGCGATGTGGGGAGAAAAATATTAACACAAAAAAAAAAAAAACGATATATATTATGGGACATCCTTCAAAGAAATCTGAGGCATGGATGTGAACGTGAAGGATAACGATTAATTACGGAGTCTGTGACTTGTGACTTGTGTTTGCACTGGTTTGGATTTTTCTTGTGCTCGTTTTCTTTACACGTTGCTGTCAATTCTTCGAAACAATTGATGGGAAATTTAACTCAAGCATCGAAGGACATGAATACACCACACATGCATACGTACTCGTGTACAGGCAATGTGACAGGATATTGAAATGCAAATAAAACTAATTGAGTTCATGTGAGGCACACACAAGGCGATGGTACATCGCAATGGCAATAGCAACGCTTGGAAGTTATGGTTTGATTGGTCCCTTGTGTGTATTCCTTCTCAATATCGATTCAAAATGAAAGTATGGCTGAGCATTTAGGATGGCACAATCGGTCGCCTACGGTTGAACGAAAATCACATTGATTTGGACGAATTGGAAATTTATTGATGGTAATTTGTGCAATTGAAATAAAGGGTACGTGTTTGTCTGACAAGGCTGCCGACTTATATACATATGCATATTGGTCGTAGGGTTATTCGGTTTGAGTCTTTTATTTTTGTGTCTGAAGAATTTTTAATAAAAATAAAAAAAGCCAGCATCGCATACATACAAACATTTTTTCGGTTCTAAGAAAATAAAAAAAAAAATTTCAATTTTAAATTTAAATTTAAAATGTTATTTATTCAAAGTTTTAAACGTAGCAAACAAATTCACTTCTAAAATAAAAGTTTGAGGAAACAGGAGCAGAAAATCTTAAACGATGAAAAATTATAGGAAATTCGATTATAAACACATGAAGGTCTTCCCCATTTTTTCAAATACGGCCGAAATTTAAAAAAAAATCTATCGAGTTGGTCCTCTAGTTTCTAGCACATCTGTAAGGCTTTTAAGCTCATCAGGGCTGATGACGACCAAGCCTCTCGGATAGCTTTTTAACCCTCCGTTTAGCGTTGCATCAGACCATTTTGAAACTTATTGTGTTGTAATTTATTTCCTTGTAAATATTTCGGCAAACGGTGCCATGACTTTAACAAACTCGATGCAGTGAGTCGAATACGATATATTTTGAAACAGTTGTCCATTTTTCGTGGAACAGAAATACAGTTGGAGTGAAATTTTAACGTTTTTTCGCATTGTACGACTTACCGCCTTTTGGGTCAACGCTAAACAGACGGTTAAGCTGATTGACGTGATGGAACTGTCTGCCGTGTGAGTCAACCTTACGTGCAAGAACCCCCCACAAATTCTCGCTGGGGTTAATGTCTGGAGCAGAGCAAAGTGCTGCCCAAGTCTTAACCGAACCTCCCCCACTATGTCTGCTTGACCTACTGAGATATCCGCAAATCATCCCAATAATATGAAAAACCATCGGGACCGTCCAAATTAAATTTTGTTTCATCACTAAATATAACGTTATTCCATTCTTCTTTCTTTTGTTTTATTTTGTTTATTAACAATTTGGTAAAAACAAATCCACAATGTTCCGAGCAGTTTCCCCGCAACAGCAAAACGACGCAATTTTTCATGATCGAACTTCCACTAGAAATGTACTGTTTTCTATGACCTTTCTCAATAAATTCCACTGAGCTCAAAAACAAGGAATGAGAATGCTCTTGTAAGGTAACGCTTCATTGCATGGAATATCGATAGATGCTCTGAACGAGCTTTGGGGCACGAGTTTGGCATCCAGGTGTTTTAAATATAATTTCGAAATTCCACTACTGTATGTAATTAAATCCTTAGTTATATATACATAAATGCACATACATAAGTTTTATTTCTAAGTTTTAGTTTGAGGAATAAGTTTTAAAAGCAACCTATACCTGTCCCTTGCGGTATTAAATGCAATTAAAAGCACATGTATCTGTACGTACACACTGTTGCAACAGATGATGATAGAAAAAATGTACGATGATTTACTTTTTTTTTCATATGCATATGTATGTACGTATGCACTGTTGCAACAGATGATGATAGAAAATACAATGATTTCATTTTTTTTCATTTAATCATATCTACATAAATATTAATTTCACTAAATAATTTATTGATACTAATGGCATTCATACACGAATGTGATTGGTTTCAGAATGTAATTATTCAGTGGCAGTAGATAATTGTTATTAAACTATTGCAATTAATAAACAAATATTACAAAATGCATGAAGAATGATTGCAAAAGAATGAATTTATGCAGTTAATTACCATTTGCTTTAAATTAACCCATTAGTGCATGAAGTTAATTTGAAGTTTTTTTTTACATTTTGTCGTTTGTTTGCAGTAAAACACTCTTTAAAAAAAAAAAAACAAAACGAAATCAGAACATTTTGTGTTTTTATGAGTAGATAGAGTGTGTCCGTTTAAACGGACTCTATGCAGAGAAAACATTGCAAGTTTACATTTAGATGACGTCCGTTTAAACGGACCATATGCACTAATGGGTTAATTAAAATAATATTTATACGGCTTTATAATAGAAACATATATGGTGCCTGTGTACACTGTATTGGAAGATATAATTAACTCTAAATAAACATTGATATAATCGTTGCTGTGATTAAATCAAGGAAACCACAGTGAACACGTTTCCGACATAATAGGCGTGTTTTTGGTAATCTATATATGTAGCCTTTAAAAAGTATGTGCAAAAAAATACGCTCATCGGTGACTTGGCAGTACTATGCTTATTGACATTTGTGTATTTAATTATCTCCTTGAGAAAAATATAATTTAATTATCTGGAAAAAATTTAAAAATAAAAGACTATGTTTTCATTATTTGTTTTGTTTATTCTCCAATATTTTTTTTCTTATTATGTAATATTATTAATATTTCTAGTTCGCTTTTCCACTTTTCTTCCGAGCTCCTTTTGCATAGCATCATGTTTTTACCGTCGCAATTGTTTGCAAATGTGTCACTTACAAGCAGAGATGGCAGAGTAGATTACGTGAAGTAATCTACACGATTAATTACGCGTAGTAATTCGAATAAACTACATGCCCGATTTGCATGCCCGATTGCTACAACCTACATTTGTTACCTGTGCTACCTACATAGAAAACGTTAAATTTCAAATTGAATTTTAAATTTTCAATTAGTGGACAACAGAAAAACACAAAACGACGAAACAGGAGTAAAACATGGCATTTCCAAGCTTAAATAAAAAAAATGCATCTGATTTATTGTTATAGCGCATTTTAACCCTCTACTTCCCAATTTAATTATTGAAATTCTTGATGGTACTAAAATAAAAACTCCTATAAACGAACTTCAAAGTGAAAAACACGAATCCAATATTAAGAATTTAAAACAAAATTTAATAAGTTATTTTTTAAATAAAATAAAGAAATCATGCCAAAAGGCTGTATTGGGCAAAAGCGGATAAAAACTTTTGGCTTTTGGTATGACTGAGTTCTTAACTACTGAATTGCTAAAAAATCTCACACCCGGCACACGAGACACGACACGAGAAAACAAACCATTCATTTATAAATTTTACAAATCACAAATGCAAAACTGAACTGACATTATATTGATATCTCAACTACATTTTGACACTTAGCGATATATCTACTACATTTTGTTACGTCGTCTGCGACATACACTACCTCAATTATGTAGCAGACGTAACAAATGTAGTTATTCGAAGAATGTGACATTTTCGTCATCTCTGCTTACAAGTTATATTTGTTGATATTTTCTATGACATTTCGATAGCAATCGACAAAAAATAGTTCGGTAGCATTTTTTTTTATCCAGGCTAACGACATACAGATAATATATAGCCCAGTCGAATTTGATCACAATAGGGACTCACACGGAAAAAATTCCGCGCCGCAATTTTCCCTCGAAAATCGTTGGGGGGGCTTACTGGCAGACTACATTTCGGTTTTCGGGATTCCAACCCTGTGGCCTCATCCGCCATTTTGAATTTGTGGGTGAAGTTTCGTTTACACGTTTATTTTGAATTTTCAATGAAAAAGTAGCATTACCAAAGTTGTTTAAACCGAAAAATATCGATCCTAGGGAAAAATTGATAAGGAACAAAATAATAGAAAATTTAATTCCAAACAACTTTGTGTGTAATAATTTTTCATGTGAAATTGAAAAGTGAGCCCCCAACGATTTCCGAAGGAAAATGATAAATGATACTCTTTGAATGTTTGTCAGAACTCAGACATTCGAAAGAGGTGGCACCGTGATAAAAATGTTAGCTGTTTGCTGAGATTGAACCTGGGCAGCATTGCGCATTAGTCCAACGCACCTACCAGTATATCACGGTGCTAAAAACCATAGAAATATTGAAAAAAATCATTTTTTTAACACGTTATCCTTTTCGTCTGTCAAACATTATTAATTCGTCAACTTACTTATTTCGAAAGCATCATAAATTGTAAATACTTTAATACTATTTTTTGTATTTTTTACCCAATAGTTTTTTTTGTAGTACCTTAAACAAATACGCAAATTCATTCAATATAATGAACGCTTCAACAATAAAAATAAAAAAATGTCCCTGCTTTGAAGCATCGGACACCTAAGGAGACCGAAAGGGTATCGATTTCTGGTTTTTTCCCCGCTATAAGTCTATTCCGTAATTTATTTCTTATTTATATAGACCCGTTTCGGTAGTAAGTCAGAAAAGAGAAAATAATAAAACACAATTTTATTCCAAGATTGATATGAAAAAAGAAAATGAAATGTACCCAAAATCTATTTCGGTAGTAAAGCTCCCATAATATATTGATTAATGATCCGATACTCGTGTTACGTACATAGGTTTCATTTGATAAAAAAGAATCAAATTGAAAGATAGGAAGGCAACCCCAACTACAGTTTTTTGGTAGTCGTATACAACGTATTACATATATATGCACATGGACTGCCGGTAAGCAACTTCACGTATGTTCCACTTAAGAATTAGCTAAGTAGCTTTACGAATTCAAAACGGCATGTAATGAAACCTTTTACATTATACATAATGCTAACACAATAGCACAAAAATATTGTCAACCCCCGTTTACGGGTGTAACTTGATACTAGTTGTACGCAGCTTAAATCTAAGAAGATTGCTACAACTTTTGCTCAATAATAGACAGTCCTATTTCTCAGTGCTTCCCAAATACAAATACATCTATAAAATAATTCAAAGTGTACATACTTTACCTTATCACAATTATACACCCATACTGTCAAAGATGATTCAAAAAAAATGAACATATTTAAAAAATGGGATTATACATAGATACATGTGTCAATTAAATGAGCAAAACAGACTTGTATTAAAATTTTTTTAAATTATTTCTATTTTAAAATATTTATGCTAAGTTTCCAGAAAATCCTACCAACAAATATTTTACTCAATAAAAACTTTAAACCCCCTTATGACCTTTTCAAGTTTAGTTTAGGTTAGGTTAGGTAGCAGTGGCTGCCTGTATCGAATGCCAGCAGACTTAAGCCTAAAGCGGCCCATTGTGATACCAAGGATCTTGGGATATTTAACCCCGATACTCATGAGAAAAGGCTTCGTACGTCTTTTTGTGCTAGGTCACTGAGATCGTGGAAGAAGTATTCTCCTATAGGGGTAGTTTTCTACTACGGGAAAGAGTCGGACATGAACAGAGGAGATGTGGCTCTCTCTTTCTTCTTCGTCTATGCAGCTTCTACAGAAGTCATTAAAAATGATGCCAAGCCTAGTTGCATGCATGCCTATAAGCAAAGAATATACAAACCCAAGAAGACTCATCAGCCACCAAAAAATTATCAAAAATGGAAAAGCTCTTTCGCAACGTAAGAGAACAAAAAAAAAAAATAACAATCCCATTGAGATGAGATTGAGAGGCAAAACAAAAAAGTTTTTCTCTTGATATTTTGTGAGCTCGGCGGCGATCATAGTATATGTACCACACCACACAATACATATACAGCGCATAGTTACATGGATTGAAGGCAAAGCAAACCAATTCATTTAATTTTTTCAGTTTTTCATATTCCAGAAAAATTATAACCGAAATATGTACTGATTTTGGTAATCCGAATGCCCAATCGGAAGAGTTCTTGGAAATAACCAAAAAACATATTTTAGTATTCGACTAAATTTTTTTATCACACCCAGAAATCAGAAATATAAAAACAGAGATAGTTGCAAGAGCGTGACACCTAAATGGTTTTGCATGGATTGCAATTTCACATAAGTAATAACCTTAGCGACAACTAAAGGCACCTGTTTTCAGTGACGTAATCAACGCATAGTCTACAATGGGTCAATGAATGCCGATTGTCGATTCCTATTATGTGTATATTAGTGATACATCCAAAAATACCAAAATTCTATACTCGCACACATGCATATCGAGCCACAAAATATCAAAAGTAAACAACAAGCGAAGAAAATAAAATTCTTATTTTCAACCCCACCATGCAAAAAAAACATAAAGGGACCATCCACTACAGAGCGTGCTGGTCCATTTTCTCAACTTTTTACATTCGATACAACGGCATTAATCTGCCCACGCATAGCAAACACTATTTCATTTACATCAAATCGTTGGACTGACTACATGGAATCGCAAATCACGGTAAAACAATTTGAAACGAAATTAAAGTTTATTGAAAAATCATGAAGTGTATACTGGCCCTTTTCGTAGGCACAAAATTGAAGAAACCGGTTTCTAATTTACACATTTCCACAGTCAATTCATTCTGTGTGTCATAAGAGAAGCTCTTAAGGGAAATAGTAGGATGAGCGAAAAAAGCTCCCTAAAAGAGTAATCTAAGAGAGCGGGTCGTAATATTACGAGATTACGTTACGACCCACCATACAAAAATTTTCATACAAACATTTTATATGAGATGCGACATCTTGGGTTTGTATATTCTTTGCTATAAGGCAGTGTCCTGTAATAACACCGACAGTCGTGCTAATTATGTAGTATTTTTTAGGACAGAAGATATTTGGAGTTGTTTAGATCTAGTCTAGGCCCGATCTGTTCGGTGGCACGGTTGGTTCTAGCGTTGGTTTTATTGACTGTGTTAAGTTTGAGTTTTAACTTAGGGGCATACCTATCTTCTTCTGATCGGGTAGAATAGGTATTGTTGTTCCTAGTTTAGAGAGCTCGTCAGCTTTGTAGTTCCCTGGAATGTCTCTGTGCTCGGCACCCAGCTTAGTTTAGTTAATTATAAATATGTGTTTCATTATTTCAATACAAGTACTTATGTATGCTCAGTTTGAAGAAGATTTGACCAAAGGAATATTTGTCCCATTGCAAGTTTTGGATCATTATTTAATGCCTTAAATGGTCGAATTTAGCAAAATTCATTCTGATATAAGGAACATACCTAAACCTATCAAAATTAAAAAAAAAGTTGCAGGATCTCACTCACTAATAAAAGCAACAACCAGTAAAGACTATTATTAAGAGAATTCGATTTGCTAAAACAAACCACGTATGGACATACGGCGATACTCGGAGAAATACAACAACTGAGAAGATACAATCCTGGAATTCTAACCAAAGACCTGAGACGTCATTACTCCTCATTATGACTTTAACTTGAACGTACCAATCCTATTTTCTAGTAGGGAAACCTGGCTGTCTAACAAGGTGGTCAGAGATCAAGAAATAGCACTCTTTACTGACGGCTCAAAAATGGACTTATGTACTTTAACAGGGTTCTACTCAGATACACTTAATTAACAGAAATCTTCAGACTATCAGATATATGCAGTGTTTTCCAGGCGGAACTACTGGCGATTGAAAGGCTGCAATATTCATAAAACGAAGAAACCTCCCTCCGTCGGTGATATTCATTCTGGTGGATAGTCAGCCAGCTCTAATAGCAATAGAATCAAACATAATCCAAGGGCAGTCCAAAAATATCGCAATGGACTAAATGCCCTAAGGCATCACCCGGTTAGACTGTACTTGGTACCCGAACATAGCAATATCGAAGGGAACGAGGTAGTAGATGAACTAAGTAGAGCTGGATTAGCCATGAGCAACAGTGATGCTAACACCTCCATTCTGCCACAGAATAAAACACTGTTCAGAATAATCGACCATATAACCGAAAAAGAGACCAACACATCTCACACATCTCGTTCTTTACGACTTAAACTTGATCTTCATAGGACAAAGATGATGTTACATCGGGATTAAACCTCCATACGCTTAATCACCAGAACAATCAACGGACACTGGGCCATATGTCACATGACAAGCAAATGGCTACCTGAGTTCAACGATATCTGTAGAAGCTGCGGAGATGAGCAAGAAAGCAAATCGATCCAACATCGACCCTGCTACTGCCCCGCCCTCCAAGAACAACGAATCCGTCATAGATTTCTGGAAGACATAGCAGAGCTCGGAGATTTAAAGATATCGGATCTTCTAAGATTCACCAAGAACACAAACTGGTTTACGAGTAGGTAAAATGAGGATTTACTTCCAAACCATGCGGGGACTCCTAACTTCCTAACCCAACCTAACCTAGGTAAGGTTATACACAGGCACCTTAAATATTAAACAAATCTAACTTTGAATAAAGGACTTTGCCTTTTTTTGTCTTTATACTGTTGTGGTTTTGTTGAGATAAAAGCAACAAAAATACTTTTTGTAAGACCGATATTATCCGCTGGTCCTACATTAAGCTTGGTTGTTATTAGTAAACAATGAAAAGCCAAGGCAGTTTATTAACGCCGGAACTATAGCGTCTGTTGATTAAGATAAAGGTATTTATTGCTGTGTTCTTCAAATTTGTATCCACAATTCGAAATTGCTCTCTTCAATATTAAATAACAATTGATTTCCAGATACGGTCGCTTGGCCCTAATGGGAAGACACGTTTTGCTTCAGCTTATTCAAGTAAACAACCACAATCAATCTAATTTCCATAGCAGATTCCTTCGAATCTCCACCGCCTTAGAAATTAAAATTTTAAATATCCTTCCCCACTCCCTGTCTTGCGATGAAAACCTTCCCTTGTCATTTATTTCATTTCAAATTTACTATGGAAATTCTCTATTTTAGTAAAGAGAAAACTTACGCACTGTGATTAAGATAAAATCTGCTCACAGCGAGGTTATAAAAGCCACAATCGATTTCGTTATCAAAGTGCGGAGGGTGTTTCAAGTTACACTCCAAGGGTTGATGAAACAAAAATTCCACTATTCCTTTAGCCAATAAACAACCACCCACGATACACATATGTACGTGCCTATTCATTATCTCTGCCACAACGGAATTCGGGATTTGTTTTGGTTTTTTTTGAAATACCTTTAGGCTGTGTATCAGTGTTTGGTATAAATTTTTTTTTTTTTTTTTTCAAAAATCCTTAAAGAGAATAGGCAGTTAGGAGCACATAAATATCAGTAACATCAACCCTTAGCCCCCTAAAGGAAGTGTAGAATGTGCAAAGAATACAATTCGCATAAGGGACACAAGAATTCAAATTGTATGTGAATAAAAAAATAAGAAAGGAGTTCGATATTTATCTGGTGTAAGAAGTTGAAGGACCTTTAAAAAGGGAAAGATAACATAACAACAAAATCCTTTTATAAGTGTCATTTTGTTGGTCTACACTCATACTTCTTAATGATGCGAATAAAAGGGAATGTAATTGGAAGAAAAATATGAGAAAATTTACACCTGTCCTTGGGAGAAAGAAAGAAAGAAAGTCTGCACCGCTTTATGGCTGTCTGACTCTCAATGGCAATGTGTGATAAAGATGGCGCAAAATTACTGTGGTTGAACGATTTTGCTAAATAAATTTCGACTTGCTTTCGTTTGCAGGATGTGTAGCACGAAACTTCTCCTATGCCTTGCGTTTCTGGGCCAAACGGGGCTAGTCGAGGTAAAAGCTTCCT
Source organism: Brachyopa scutellaris (assembly GCA_949775065.1). NCBI lineage: Eukaryota > Metazoa > Arthropoda > Insecta > Diptera > Syrphidae > Brachyopa > Brachyopa scutellaris. The sequence continues at coordinate 192,679,685 of OX459112.1, forward strand.
CGAAATAGGCTAGTTACCGACACGATTGTGGCATTTGAATTTGAGCGAATTTGAATTACGATCGATCGATGGCATTTGACAGTTAATTAACCTCACTTAAAACCATTTAATTATATCTCAAAGTCGACTAAGTGAGGAAATTAAACGCTCTAAGGTGCGATTTTAACAGACACGGTGATGTATAGGGAGTAGTATTCCCTGTCAGCAAACTGAATGTGTTACATTGTTGCGAAATTGAATTGCAGGGGAGATATTGATGGGTGAGTAGTTGGTTACACGGATATTTACAATGAAATCAATTGACGTGCGAGATTTTGATCGATGGCGTACGGTGGCGTATACGTAATATTTTCAAATTAAAATTTAATACATTGTTAGAAAATGTTCCATTGGTAAGCGGATCCATGGCTGGCTTCTCAAGACTGAAAATAGAGGTTTTTATCTGCCAGATACTTTCGATTCAAGATTTTATTATTTAAGAGTACTTACATATGAAATATGTAACTTTTGGCGAATTGTCCAGCTGAAGCTGGAGAAGACATTTAATTTATTTGATTGGTGAATTGACCATTTCCTACGACATACGAGTTCTAAATATTGTGTTTCTAGGCTAAGGCCACGCACTGAGAGGCAAGTGGCTATTTACTGAGCGGCAATTCTTGAGCGCCTTTTTTATAATTCACGAGTGCTAGAGTTATGAATACCCTTAAAATGCTTTGCACAGCACGGGCCATAGGTAAAAATAGGGAGGATACAGCAGGAGATACCGATTTGCATTGGCCCGAAATGTTTGTAAATCATAATGGGAAAAATCGTATTCGGTAAAGCATTCCACATTCATGTTGAGCGGTTGAAAGTTGCGCTTCAGTTTTACAGGGTATACTAATGGGCATTCCTTGCGGGACGTGTGTTGCGAAAAAATTGTTGAAGGGAAGGGAGTTAATTGAATCAGTGATGTTTCTATCCCCTATTAGTTTTATCGCGCGTTTTTGTATTATATCGATCAGGTGCAGTGAAGCTTTTGGAGCACCCAACCAGGTGTGAGCATTGTACTCGAGCATGGAGTGGATATACGCCTTATAGATGGTTGAAGAGTTGCTCGAAATAGTTCATATGATTGGCGAATATACCAAATGCAAAAAAGATTACAAAGCATTTAACGCTAACGAGTACAGGCGGATGCCAAGCGAAATCTGGAAGCGTTGAGCTGCCTGTAAAATAGGCGGCTTTGTCAAAAGAGCTGACAGCTGAAATGTCATTCCAAATGAGTGTCGGAATTGATGACGAGGCAAAAATCTTGATGATTTTTTAAGAATGACTAGCAGTGTTTACTACCCTTGGGACACTGTAGTATTTTTTGCCTCAATTTTTGCTCATCTAAGAATTTCACACGTCAAATTATGTGCATTGCAGTAATTTCTCGCTTGTTCGAACTTATTTTGGTTTTACGTCAGTGGGGTTTGGTTGAAAAAACCGGTAACTTATCTCCTTTATAATGATAGCCACTTTGCAACTTCAATCACATCACGCTGCAAAGAGGCTTGGATATTTTTGCGAATGTTGTTCAAGAAGTGCTTGGAATCGAATGTGTAACGTAAATGATTTTTTTTCTTTTGTTTGATAAAAATCATTTTGAATCAATTCACAATATTAAATATAGCAATGGGGTAGCGGATTAAATGCCGGCAAGACAATTTTCCAATTACCTTTCAATTTTGTACTTCAGTGCTTGGCAATATGGATACAATTTCTTCATTTGTCTAACAATGAATGCATTTCATTCAAATGGAGCAATAATGCGTCGTCGATTGTCTGCAAATCGAGTGCGTACATATGTGACACGTTGGTCATGCATTTTGGCCGTTTCAAATGCTCGTGTCATAGTCAAATGAATTCGTAAGCTTTCAATACGCACTGCACTTTATTTTCTATAATTCCAATTTAATATTCACTTGAAATAATAGATGGCACTCTGCTAACGTTCCATGTAAAATTCCAAAAATATCCCTTCAAAATTCCCTATTTTCTGTTTCTCTACCTAAGCGAAGTGAATTAAACTAAGCTTTCCTCCTATTCTTTACCCAACTCGTATAGAGATAAGACCTGTTCCCTAATGAAAGTGTTCAACCCAAACCCTTTTTTTTTCTTATTCATACTTCTCTTTTCATTGATTTTTCGCATAAGCTTCAATTCATCAATTGCACCCGTTAATTGTTGACCCCCCGAATAAATCCCAAGAAACTAATATGTTTTCGAGCTACCCTGCAAGCCCCCTCATCAATTACAAAACGAAAGAAACCAATCATCATATATGGTATGTATTGTTACGGCGCCTACCTTACCGAGACCAAGTGTTACGGCTCCGACCTTGCCGACACTATCCCCGATAAACCAGACAGCTGTCAAAATGGAAGGAGAGATCTAGCGAGATAAGAAAACGTGGCGCATGCTTTTTCTTCCGAGCTCCAATTTATAATTAATTTTTAATTGTTAATGTTAACCAAAATTAAAGTTTGAAGAAAAGATTAAGTGTGTATTCGTTTTATTTCACGCCCCGCGTAACAGTATATTATTTCTGTAGTATAGGTACCATTTGCGTGTCTCACATTTAACCAATCATAGCAAATGAGGTGTCAAAAGAAAGAGAATTTCCTGGAGCAGTGACGAATTGCACATTCACTTTACAAATTTTAATAAACTTTAAAAAAAAAAAACAAATCAAAACAAATATTGTACCTACCCAAAATGAATTCTCAGGAGAATAAACACTTCTCGTATGATTTCCATGGAATATCAGTTGATAGATGGAAATCATATGGGAAGTTTCTTTAATTTTTGCCTTGATGATTTCGTGGGTACCGTAGCGCAAGTGGTTAGTGCGTCGAACTACTGAGCCAGCGGTCTTGGGTTCGAATCCCGCCGCAAACACCTAAAAGTTTATTACAGTGCCCACCTCTTTCGAATGACTGACAAGCATCAAAGAGTATCATTTGTCACGATTGAGCTTCTCAACTCGCCGTTGGGAGTCGGCAAAAAAACTGTAGGTCCCTTCCATTCGTGCAAAAATATAACACGCACACACAAATGGTTGCGAGAAGCAGGCCCAGGTTCACCTCGAACTGTAGCGCCAACTAAGTAAGTAAGATTTCTTGCCGCTCAGCCCCACATTAAAATAATAGAACAGAATTAAAAGCTGAACGACGCGTCTCTGCCACTCAGCCGCTCAGTACGGGGCCAGGCACTTACGTGTACCTTGATTAGAAGTAAACAATTAAAAAAAGAAAAAAATAAACAAAAATTATCAGAAAAAAAAATTAAAAAATTACATTTCACATTAAACAAAGCGTTTAACAGGCATTCCTTGCTGTCCCTTGTTCACTGAATATGTTGGGGGGAAACTTAATTCTAATCTTTACTTTGAAGATAAGGAAAAAGTTTCCGGATTTATTTTCTGTGGGTTTTCCATCGCAATTCGAATTGTATTCAAAACATTATTGAAGTGGTTTCGCTGTTTTTAGAAGAAACAAAATAAGCTCCTAAAATGATTATAAGTTTTCTTGTTGACCTGGACTTCGTTGCGTTTGAGTGAATTCAATCACGCAGTTCAGTCAAGTATATGTACCTACATATGGGAGCACAAAAGGTCACAGTGCTTACATAATTTTCCACCATAACATTTGAAGTAAGAATATTTTACAGATACATTGAATAAATCTTAAGCTATGCTTACCCAATTTTATTTCTTAAGGATATCTTTTCAGTCAAAATCTTTCCGATTGTTGCGTCCCATCGTTTTTCAAAGCGAAGAAATTTAATTGAGCTTGACCCAGGGCCAGGGCTCCATGAACACGCAACCAATTGAGTCAAATCGATTCCTAGCAGTGATTCTCATGTAATGACAAAAAGCTCCCCTTCCTCGGATTATATTCTAAAAATATCATTCATAATCGACATTAACCTCCAAAATACTCTGTTCATGCTAGAAATGCAATTATCTGCACAACATCAAACGGATATGGATTTCGCCCGCTTCACCACCCACTGTGCAACTATGCGGTTTTCACTAGTACGTGTTTTTCATTCTCACTCAATGCGCATTGATTCATCAATCTCGAGGTAAATTCGAAATGGAAATTAATTTTTAATCGATGAATTATTGTAGAGCGGAAAATCAATAGAAAGTTGCATGCAATTCGTTAGCACTGTGATGATGTGTGTTACATGGCGTCGTTAAACAAAATCATCTCTCACCAGCAATCCCTAAAAACTGAAACCTTGGCTGACTTTTTCAATTTGTTATATTTGTTTTTTTAGAAGTGTTAATATTATTTGAAACGTTTCATGTGTCATGGAAACAATCCGTAACACACTTTTGTTTTTTTTTTTTCTATACTCCAATATGGTGACAGCACTGATGGAGGGGTGTACTCGTGTTACAAGGGGTTATTTATTTAACATTTTATCAAAATTCTGATATTCGATTCCAATTTTCTTAACTGTAATTGAGAGAAGATACTTACTTATGGATGCTGACAATGTCAGGGTGAGAGTTGGGGGAATGTATGTAGTCACAATTACCCTACCCGATTATTTACACAAACAAAATCGATTAGTCTAGCCACTTGAGACAATTAAGCTGTTAATGAAGGGAACAAAATTAGTCAGACCTGCGATTAGTTAAGTTTATTTTTTGACTAACTGCTGGGAGTAATTTGCATGTTTCTAGATCATCAAGGCGATTTCATGGACAATTGATGTAGGTACACAGTAATTGTTTGGAAGGCTACTGATGCCTATTTTCAACTTGGAATTGATGTGAGTTTTTTATTTTTCTTTTTTCTTCTTTTTTTACTTTTTTATGAAAAAGCGTGACGCAAGTTATGACCATTAAGGACAAAACTGAAAAGAAATTTTTTTTTTTTAATAGCGTGACAACTCCGAATCAAATGATTACATAAAACTTCGCATTTACGGTTGCGTCAGGTGTATACATTAACATGGTAGCTGGGATATTTTTACTTTTCCACTGAGTATGAAATAAATTACAGAATTATATATTTTTCTTTAGGTAAAGACGTGACGGGTGAATGGAAATAATTCCAAGAATTTTAAATATCTAAATGGCGTAGCTAGATATTTGTAGCCAAAATCGAGAGCATTTCATCCAGTAAATTAAGGTGTGCCTAATTCAATGGGAGTGCTATAATATTTTGGAACCAACGTATAGGCTTTAAACTTAGTTTGAGTTTGTCGTTAAATGACATGAGTATATATGTATATGTATGAGTCGTGCCGTTCGAAAAATTTTGCTCAAACTATTTCTTCAAATTTTGGCGAATTGATTGCAATAACTAAATATTTTTTAATGAGGTTTGTTTAGTTTTCTCAAATGATTCATGATACTTTTAGAGTGTTAGAATTTTTTACCTGAAAAATGGGGTTTTTGGGTACTTGGCTCATTTAAGAAATGAATGAAACATTGTCCATTCAATCAGTACTTTGTTGAGCCTCCTCTTTCTTTTATTACTGTTGCACTTCTTCGATTCATTGACTCAGATAGGTTTTTTCCATGTGTATACAGGTATGGTCTTCCAGGTCCGGATAAGTACATTTTTTAGGACGTCAATTGACTCTGGATGCTCTTTTACAATCTTAAGTTTCATGATTGACCAGATATTCTCAATTGGATTGAGGTTTGGGCCATAGGGACGCCAGCTTAGCACATCAATATTGTTTTCTTCGAAGTACTTTTTAACCTAAAAAATTAAAAAATAGATGTTGTAGCTTATTTTAAAGCTATAAATTAATCCTTCATTTGAAAAACAAAAACGAGTTCATACTTACAATTTTGGCTATATGGCAAGAAGCATTATCCTCTTAAAATATGAATCTGCAAGTGTCACCTAAAAGCTCTAGCGCGGAGGGCTCTAATTCATTTTCTAGGACCCTTAGATAAACTGTTGCAGCGAATTTCGATTCTGACGAGGCCATTCTACCTTTTTCATCTCCAAAGAGGCATCCCCAGACCATCACACCTTCAGTTCTGGGGGCATTCAAAGCTTAGTTTTTCCTTTGGTTCTCTTTGAGCAGGAGTCCTTCCATCTCCATTATGTAGCTTAAACTTGGATTCGTCAGAGAAGATAAAATTGTCTCATATGCCTCGAATCTAATTAAGATGTTTCTCTGCCCAAATTAATCGTTTTTCTCTAATTCTTATTGGAAAATCCGTCTTAAGTACTGGCTTGAGCGCTCTAAGTCCACCTTTTTCCAATGTTTTTGTCTCACTGAGCGTGCTTAAATTATTTTTTGTGTAGCTCGAAATAGATCATTTTATGAGTCTACTGAAGTCTTGAACTGATGCCGACGGTTTTGGAACACAAAAAAAAAACGATCTTCCACTGGGGTCGTCTGCTTTGGCCTCGCTAAGCCTTTCCTTTTGCTGGTAGTCATGGTCCGTTGGACAACATTAGATCTCTCAGACATTTGACGGTTTGTCGAATTTAGACGTGATAGACACAAAATATTAGATTTGCACTCGGAACTGATTATTCCCATATTTTGTTTTTTAATTACTTTGGTTCGTTTTGGACGGCTATCACGAGCTAAATGCACCTCCCATTCATAATTACATCGACTTTTAACTACTAATTGAACAATATTTTCCCACCTTTTACAAAAAACAAAGTAGCTCTCATAAGTTCCAAGAACTCTCATCCGAAAGAGTAAGTAAGAAGTTTGAGCAAAATTTTTTAAACGGCACTGTTCAATGGGTTTGATAAAATATATAGAGTACATGTGATGGAATTTGGTTATGATTGGCAGCTGTTTTCTTTTAGTAGTGACAGCCAGATCACACTTTTCTACCAAAAAATTTCCTCCATAGTTCAATACTACAGTGAAATCTCCTATCACAGACAACCCCCTTAGATGGACCAATCATTTCGACTTTTGGAGTTTAGACTTTAGACGGACACATTTCCATAACCAAGCTTTTAGGTTTCAGACTGCATATATTTTACTTTCCCTTAACCGGAAACTCCCTTGATCGGACGCGGACACGCATATCTGTTAGAATTTATTTCATTTAAGTCCACTTTTTCTTTCTATAGGTGGCGCAACAGTTCGAGGTGAACCGGGGCCAGCTTTTCGTAATGTATGCGTATGCGCGTGTTATATTTTTTGCACGAATGGAATGGACCTACAGTTTTTTGCAGACTCCGAACGGCGAGTTGAGAAGCTCAATCGTGACAAATGATACTCTTTGATTGCTTGTCAGACATTCGAATGAGGTGGCACCGTGAAAAAACTTTTGGGTGTTTTTGCTGGGATTGAACCCGAAGCAGAATGTATAGTAGTCCAAAGCACTTACCACTATGCCACGGTGATCGCAATTTAATTCCATTAGACGGACAAAAATAACAAAAATTCTACGTCACTTCACACGGAGTTTTGTTTTTATTTTGATTTGAATGTGAAAGTAACATACTTGCTCACAGTCGCAACAGATGCAAACGAAACGACAAGATACAACAGAAATAATGCACACATTTAGTACAGTATGGTACATTCTGGTTCAAGGCAGCGCGGCGGTAAATATCATGTGTGTAGTAAAACTACTCACTGTATATGTTCGAACGAATGCATAGTGCATACTTGCAATGTGTATGGCGCATTTTCAATAGTTCGGCTGTATTTCGTAGACACTGCCTGATCTACTTAGTAGCTCCATTGTACTTTTTCTGAAATTCGAAGAGCCGTAAGTGGTTTAGCACAGACTATGGCAGAGCGACTGATGTCTGTGCTGATGGCAATACACTGCTGAGTTGCTGACAGTCATTTGCGATTATTCCCAATCTTTGCTCTCTTTAGTTTTTTTTTTTCGTTTGTCAATCGTTTCAAATAAAGTTCCAGTGTTTTTTTTTTTTATTTTTTCATAAATAAATATAATTTATTTACAAAAAATTGTGTTTATCCGTTAAACGGACAACTATCTTAGGCGGACACCATTATTGTCACCATCACAGTCCGTCTAAGAGAGGTTTCACTGTATATCCATGAAAAACATTTCAGATGATTTCTACAATGAAATCAACGATAATACAGTAGAGCCTCGCTAGCCCGGGAACCTCTCTAGTCCGGACACCGCTATATTTCGGACACATTTAAAATGTTACCTCTGCAGTCCGGACAGAATTTTCAAATGCGTATATAAATTGTTCTGTTCTATGGACGTAAGTAAGTACATTTATGATGTATGTTCATACAATTATGGAAGTTCCCCTAGTTGTATCGCTTCTAGTCGGCTCTTGAATCCAGATATTGTATCGTTGTGATTTTACTCATTGCAAGTTTAGGTGTATGTCTGTTGATTTTTTCATGCACTGTTGCATTTCACTGCGAGCCTTCTCAGTTGTGTTCATTTTTCATTATTTTGAAGTTACTTTAAGGATAAAACGTATTATTATTGCCAGAATTGGCATCCTAATAGGATAATGAAGACCTTATACTGTGATTCTTCGCTTGCTGATTTAAATAGAATTCATCACATGATTAGAGACATTGATCCAAATGGTAGCACATCTATAGATGAAATAATAACTGGTCAAAATGAACTGAATGAACGACTTTTCTGACGAAGACATTATTCAGTCCGTTTTACAAATCCAACTAAATGTTGATGAATGTGACAAAGAGGACAGTGACAAAGAACCTGCTCAAATTTCAAACATTGAAGCAATAAAATTATTTGCCAGCGACAAATGGATATCCCTCTTCTAAAGAGGTTACAGGAAATAGCTGAAAAGATGGTTTTAGATAAAGCGTTCCAACCAAAAATAAACACGTACTTTCCTGCTCTTTAGATATTTTAGAAATGCGTACATTGTACGTAAATACATAAATATATGTATATTTAAATTAAGTGTATATGAAATTTAGATTTATAAAAAAAAGGTGTGTGAAAAGACATTTCGCTATTCCGGACAGAGCCGAAACCTTATGTCTCCGAACTAGCGAGGCTGTACTGTATTTTGAATTATAATTTGAAGATATACAAGTAATGTACATATTTTATTTTTATCGACTTTTCATAATGTAGAATTATACAATAATAAAAATTATTACAATTAATTAATTTAATTTGACCTATATCCTACGCTAAGGGTAATTATAATATTATCCAATCTATCTATCTATCTATCTTAATATTTGTAACTTTTAATTTTATATTTTTCCAACTTCTCTTGAATATGACATCGTGTATAGAATAGAACGGAGAATTTTTAAAAATGAAAAGGGAAACTCATTATATTTTGTTTCTGTTCGCGATGTGATTCCAACAGAGATGAGAGAGACATGGCGTTTTCCTTCCTCTTCATTGTCCGTTGAATTGAATAGAGTGGCAGCTAGCGAAACTTTATCGTTTAAAAAAATAAAAATTACTGTGGAAATACTATTAGACGGACATTACAGACTTGATTGAATTTCGGCGGCGAAAGACGATGTGCAGTAACAGCCATTGAATGAGATTATGAAGTTCCATTTGACGTGAGTTCAAAGTTTTTCCATTTAAAAATAGTCAAGATTTTTCTCCGTTCTTCAGGAAACCAAATTGATGGCAAAAGCACACCGGTAGTCCACGAAACAATTTCCAGCTACTTAACCTAATTACCTGTGTGGTTAAGTACAAGAACCACACATGAATTCGGTAAACCTCTTCTTACATTTTTAATTGAGATTCCAATGGCAACACTCCAAACCACCCGAGACACTGGAGTTAGGGATATAAGGTATTTCAAAGTTTCATAAATTGCTGAACCAATCTACAAACTAAGCTATGTACAGTGCATCGATATTCTATATTCTTTAACGCTGCACAGTGTGGTATTGAGCCCCAAAACTTGGCCAAAAATATTTTATATATGTAACAGCTACAAAACCGAGTTTTATTTGACTTCTAGAGTAAAAAATAGTAAAACCAAGACTTATTTAGGAATCGAGGAAGATTTTTCTCCGTTCTTCAGGAAACCAAATTGATGGCAAAAGCACACCGGTAGTCCACGAAACAACTTCCAGGTTCCAGCTACTTAACCTAATTACCTGTGTGGTTAAGTACAAGAACCACACATGAATTCGGTAAACCTCTTCTTACATTTTTAATTGAGATTCCAATGGCAACACTCCAAACCACCCGAGACACTGGGGTTAGGGATATAAGGTATTTCAAAGTTTCATAAATTGCTGAACCAATCTACAAACTGAGCTATGTACAGTGCATCGATATTCTATATTCTTTAACGCTGCACAGTGTGGTATTGAGCCCCAAAACTTGGCCAAAAATATTTTATATATGTAACAGCTACAAAACCGAGTTTTATTTGACTTCTAGAGTAAAAAATAGTAAAACCAAGACTTATTTAGGAATCGAGGAAGATTTTTCTCTGTTCTTCAGGAAACCAAATTGATGGCAAAAGCACACCGGTAGTCCACGAAACAACTTCCAGGTTCCAGCTACTTAACCTAATTACCTGTGTGGTTAAGTACAAGAACCACACATGAATTCGGTAAACCTCTTCTTACATTTTTAATTGAGATTCCAATGGCAACACTCCAAACCACCCGAGACACTGGGGTTAGGGATATAAGGTATTTCAAAGTTTCATAAATTGCTGAACCAATCTACAAACTGAGCTATGTACAGTGCATCGATATTCTATATTCTTTAACGCTGCACAGTGTGGTATTGAGCCCCAAAACTTGGCCAAAAATATTTTATATATGTAACAGCTACAAAACCGAGTTTTATTTGACTTCTAGAGTAAAAAATAGTAAAACCAAGACTTATTTAGGAATCGAGGAATTAATACAAAACTATTAATATGGTCGCCAATGCTAACATTTGTTATATCACTTTCTGATAATAAAGTTAAAACTTCTGACGATAAAGGTTTTCTTTTCATGTGCGGGTTGCTTCTCAAACCCGTTATTAGATGTCTCAAGCTAAAAGAAGCCTATTCAGAACTTCCATAATTTACATCCTATCCTATCCTATCCTATCCTACTAATATATAAAGGTGAAAGATTGGATGTTTGGATGTTTGTTGCTCAGTAACACCTTAACGGTTGAAAAGATTTGAATGAAACTTTCGGGAATAGATAATTTACTTCCTGGATTAGAGATTAGGCTACTTTTTATATAAAAAATACAATTCCTCGATTCCATAATTCGCATTATTCCAATTTCTGCTTTTATTATTTGCTCATTATTTTTGGGTAAACCATTGCCATTGATCGTCATTCTGTTGGGAGATGGTTGTTCGTGTAGACATTATGCTCTTCTCTTCGCCGCAAATCCATCGCTATCGCTTATTCTTTAATTTTCTTTCTGCCCATACGCGCATTGAATGATGGGTAAACCATTGCCATTGATCGTTATTCTGTAAGGACAGGGTTGTTCGTGTAGAGGTGTTGCCAGTTTGGGGGTTTTCCCACCAGATTTAGGGGTATTTTTTTGCTCAAAAGAGACGAATCTGGGGGCACAACCTTCTTATCTGGGGGGAATTTTTATAGGCAAATTTTCTATTAACTTCATTTGGAATGCTTATAAAATATTTAAAGTTTGCCGGCATACATTATTTCTTTAATTTTTTTTTTGATAAATACTAATGCAAAGAGAAAAAAGAGAGAAAAGAGCCTTGTATTGATGAATTTACTGCTTTACTGGCCGAACGCAATGGTTAAGCTGTAGTAGAAGTATGCAGCAGTATGATTATATATGCTGAAGCGCAAAGTTGAGCCAACTTCAACTTTCGAACGGGCTGCGCTACTTTCCATTGTGTTCAGGCAGTTAACACAGTAAATATGATTATTTTCCAACACCATTGGTGATTTCACTTTTGGAGAATTTGAAAATGAGCTCCGAGTTAGATTCAATTGCCCCAAATTATGAAAAAGTCGATTTATTTAGTTGCACAATTTAAATAAACCTGCAAGATTAAACGGTTTTTAAACAAGTTTAAAAGAACAGGTATTTGAAAACACGTCTTTTCTGGTAGTTCCATTAAGTCCTACCACTCCTCCGCATGTGCGTATTTTTCCTTCTGAAGATAATTCTTATTTTTCATCTGACGAATCCAGAAATAGAGCTATTCCATCCATTTTACTATTTTTTAATTTATAATTCTTTTATACATTGCAAAAACCAAAGGACAATCCTATAACATAAATTCTCTTTGCTGTTATAAATTCTGCTTGACCGAGACACTCACTTTATGACATTCCCGGCGAATTCTAGGATACCAAACTAAATTGAAAGTGAATCGAATATGTGAAGGGAAATTCCGATTAAGATCCAAGCGTTTGAATAAAAAGTGAATTGCGAAAAAAAAAGTTTGTGCTTAATATTTTGTTGGGGGGATTTTTTGGAAAAATGGTCAGTTCTGAGGGGATTTCATATTGATCTAGGGGGAACTTGGCCCAAGCACCTGGCAACACTTGTAGACATTATGCTCTTCTCTTCGCTATCGCTTATTCTTGAATTTTCTTTCTACCCATACGCGCATTGAATGATGGGTAAACCATTGCCATTGATCGTCATTCTGTTGGAACAGGGTTGTTCGTGTGTTAATAATTAATGCTTTCTGGGATGTGGGATTGTGGCACAAAGTAGAGGAGGGATGATTTTGCTGATATTTGCTACCGACTTTAGTAAGTTGTGTTTCTGATTCATCAGCGTGCGGATCTAGATGGACGGAAAGGATTGCAGGATTTATTTTACTTTTTTTTTTGTCACTTTACACCGGTATTTGGTTACCTTAAGGTTAAGTCAGTGGATACCTTAGAATAAAGTTTCACCTTTTATTTCAATTAACAAATACATATTTTGTAGTAGGGATAGGTAGGCGTTATTGAGTTTTAAAATCAGTAAATAGTTGATGATTTCAGACAAACCTTACCAGTTACTCCACGATCAATGTTTACATCAAAGCCTAATATCATCGGCATTTACATAATGTTACTTTAACTATGAACATTAAGTACAACTCTTAGATATAAGAAACCAGAAAATACCATTATTTGATGCTCATAAAATACATATTATGTATATAATACTTCCTTTCTATCATGCTACAATCAAACAACGCGACTAATTTAAAGCACGGGCAACGCCGGGCAGGCAACAGCTAGTATAACCATAATTTACATATAAAACGTAAGCAGCAACAAAAAATATCATTAAAAGAAAAACTGCGGTTATGTGCGGCAGTTTTACTCATAAATGATTTCTGCACTAAGTGCTTCATATTATACAATAGGTTTCGCTGAGATGAAGCGTGGAGAAATATAACAAAACCATTTTTAAAGTTTGAAACTAAATATTTAAGCATGAGTTAATTACATCTTAGTTCTGGACCCCATAGATAGAAATTGGCTGGAGAATTATTACAAAACTATACTGTTATATAAAGAACATACTTGGCTTAGAGTAATCAATCACAAAAACGATCACTAAAATGTTTATAAAAAAAATCACTGAACTTTCAAAAACTATGAAATTTGAGCTCATCGAACAATCACGTTAACTTCAGATTGGTCGTGCGGCACGCTATATTGTACTAGCGCGTTGCACTCTTCGTATTTAAATGCAGTAATTACCTATCTATTTTGAGGAATAACAATAAGGGATAGGCCGCCAATTTTCATTTATGGCCAGGTTTTGGGGCTCAATGCCACACTGTCCGCTGGGTTACTCTGAACTTCAAATGTGAAGAAGAATGAGCCAACAACTGGCGAAAGTAAAAGTGTATAGTGGGACAATTTGAATAAAAAAAAAAAAACATCCCACCCCCATTCATGGGAAGAAGTTCAAGGCAAACAAGTAGAAGTTTCATTTTGCGGTTATACTTGTAGAAGGTATAATTTAACATGACGGGCCACAAAACGAATTACTTTCACATAAACGGGAACAGTTTGAATAATTTAATAATTTTTCCTGACACACACTACACAAATAGTTCTTCCTCTGAAGCTCCGGCTATAAAGTAGCTTAAAACCTAATTCAATGGGGAAATGGGCAAAGATATGTACTCCCACTTAATAGATTATTATTCTTCAAATAAGTCAAGTTCCATTCTTTCATGAAGATTTTCTTTTCTACTCGTACATATATGGAATCGTCGTCGAATCCTCCATCATGAGCATGATAACATCACCCTCATCATAGAGATAATCAAAATCAACTTTGTCGTTCGTTATCTATCCCTATGTGTGCTGTTCCAATCATCATCTTATATTCCTTCGTATCTCTCAATTTGTGTGAGAATTTTATGAAAAATGCCTATGCCAAGGCATTGCTGGCTGAGTAGTTCATCGTCTTTATGATTACACTCGAAACCTCAATGCTTGCGGTATAGGATTATGATGAAGATGACGGCGACGGCGACGACGACGAGACATCCTAGCAACACATCGCGAAGAGTTATCCACAAGAAAGAGGGAGAAAGTCGAGGATGAAATGTAAATTACTATGGGGAATTTGCCTTTATGAATTTTCATGTCCTGACAACATTACGATGACTGGGCAACGAGGTGATGACGCCCCGCCAATGATGATGACGACGGCAACAAGTAATGTCAGCACGATGAGGAGGTAGAGATCAAACTAAGATAAGAAAATAATGCTCCTTAAGTAGTAAGACAGAGAAGATCGACGAGGAGGAACAATTGCTTTCCATAGTGAAGGTGTCGTGTCCTGTGAGAAAATAGTTTCCAGCACTTTGCGTCATTAAAAATTCATAAAAATTCTCTCATTTCTCTGCCATTGAAAATATGAATAATGCGCTGGGGACATGTATTTAGGTGAAGTCCTTAATGTGGGTGTAGCTTTCATGTCTTACCGAAATTAGGTTCAAATACATTTTTTTATAGCCGATGTAAAGCAGTTGACTGGTGATATGTCTGCTGATATTTAATGTTCCTTTTTTTATTACAAGCGAAAAACATATTTAGGCCAAGCAGGACGAAGGCAAAAAAGAAAATAACGAAACACGATACCTGCTGACCTAATTTTGGTGACGAATTTGATAAGAAAAGCCCAGTGGAGGTACATACCTATATGTACATATGTTTGTATATGAATTCATATGGGGAGTGAAAATTAGGCTTTTTGCGAGATAAAATGAATAAAATTACTTATGTATTTGTTTGCCAAATAAACTTTTGACAGAGACATGAGATTTGGTAAGCTTGCAAAGCGTAAAAGAAAATGACGGAATACCGAAAGGAAACAGAAACAGAAAATCCTGGAATTAAATCCAAGAAAGATAAATATAAAAGATAATGCTACTCAAAGAAACTTACTGTCAGAAAATTATCCGGATATTTTATAAGAAAACCAGGCAACTGACAGGTTGCTTTTAGTCCTTGCTCTTCGAACTAGTGTGGAACATGTCATTGGAGGTAATATTTTGTTATCCTGAATGATGATTGGGAGCCCAATCCTTCATCGAATAGTTCATCCTCTGTATGAGGACAAAATATATCTACATATGTTTCTATCTAATCCTAAAGTGCTATCCTAGCGTGACAGGCGCACTTCATCTTCTTCTATACATATAAAAAACAGTTTGAACACGCATCACGCGAAATCTATTGAACAGATTTTCACGAAACATTGACATAGTGATTTTTTATACTTTTTATCCCGAAAAATGACATGGTTTTTAAAAAATAGTGAAAAAACTGCATATCCGTAAGATAATTATAATTATACAGCCGTAGCTAAATAATAGCTTAATTGTATTAATGGATAATGCTAATCCGCCATCCTGGTGCACCCGCCATATTGAATTTTAGATGACGTCACTTAGCTTATCGTATTCTACTTATCAAGACCTTTCATTTGATATCCATATTAAGGAGGTAGTAAAGACAACGCTAGTCCGCCATCTTGGGGGTGTCCGCCATATTGAATTAGAATGCCCGTCAAAGCGTATTATATTCTACTCAGTGAGCCCTTTCATTTGATACCATTATCAATGCGGTTGTAAAGAAAAAGAAAAGAAAAACAAGGTAATCCGCCATCTTGCTTTTTGCATTCGCCATTTTGAATTTTCAGTGACGCCACATAGGACACTCTTCGAAACTAGACGAATCCAAGGACACTTCATTTTTTGAAACTCAGCCTGTGAAAATCATAGCCCTTCCTTTTTTTTTTTTTTTTATAATCTACACACGCTAAAGGGAATATGAATACCCTTATAATGTTCCTTTTGCCTAGTCGGGTAAAAATATATTAAGTTTACTTTCTACTTTTTAGTACGTTGGCTGTTCACACACTTACAAATTGGAGTAAGCAGAGGACATTCATTGGTGGAACCATTGAGAGAAAATTGCGAAACTGTGATGTGACCACTGTGAACAAATGACAATCAGTTGAAGTTTCAAAATTGCATTAAGTAAATTATTAATTAAAGGGAATTTTTTATTTTTTGTTTATGTCAGCTCTCAACATAGGCATGCGATGGATTCTATGGGACTGTTCTTTCCGCCATGCGTCAACGACAACGGCAACCTTCAATGCAACGACGTCGGCGAATTCTATGGGTCGGGGCCTTTAATCCGATTGCGACGAAACTTTGGGGATATGAACAAAAATTTTTGCTATACGCAAGCCGGGGTTTCGACGTTGTGTGTGTCCCCTATATCCTTTATACCGATCATCTGAATGCCATGAATGTTGGTGAGTTGTTGTGCGCACGCCGAGTAAAGCTCATACTACATTGGGGGAAAGTTTCTACTGCATTGCAATCCCATATTTTTCTCTCGGAAGGTTCACGGTTCGAATCCAGATGTCTTCAAAGCATTTATTTCTCACGAAATCAAAATAAGTTGATCAGTTTCAGAAGTTAATATCGAAACCTACTGGCAGTATGGTGGACACCTGGAAAAAACTCCTGTGAATCATAAGCAAGTACAAAAATAATACACAACTCTCCAGTTATCCCGGACACCACCCATAGAATAAGTTGAAACTGAAACCTATCATCTGAGTTTCCTACCACTACGTCGATCTGTCTGTCTCTCGTTCTCGTCCTTCATGTGTTCGCGCTATGTGTAAACATTATAAGGGTATTTATATCCCCCTTTAGCGTGTGTAGATTATATAAAAAAAAAAAAATGATTTCGAATCTGCACTCTATGGAGACAATACAGTCGAGTCCCTCTGAGTCGAATTTTCACGGGTGTAAAAATTAGTACGAGTTAGAGGGATTTTTGAAAAAATGCGAGTTAGAGAGATTAATTTTTTTTTCCTTGGAAACGCATTTATTCATAGGAAGCTAACAAAAAAAATAGAAGGAACATTAATTAGTTAAATTGTTTGTGGATACTATAGCATAGGTCCGCAGAATAATTTCTGATAGTACCACTCTATTAGAGAGTCCAATTTCCTGGTATGTTAGAAAGTTAGAGAATACGTTTTTTAACACATCAGCTTCAAAAAATCATTTCGACTTTCCAAAAAAGCATTTAAATACATTTTCGACGAAATAGGTTAAGTTTTGCAAATAAGAAAAAAATGGCAGTCGGGCAAAGCAAGTCGATCACGGGTCAGCTAGTTCTATGTACATATATGAGAAGCTCAAGTCTATTCTAATTTTTGACGAAGCTTAGTTAAAAAGTTTTTCGATTTTGTCTTTTATGATATTCAAGCACAGATAATTATTAATTATTTTCTAGTTAGTAGTGCGGACAGTAGTGAGGTTTTCCTCTACCGCGATGTAACTGTATATCCCGTAAAATTCATAATTCTCCTTTGTTTACCAGTCAACACAAACGGGATCACAAATCACTCAAAGAATTTTTCTCTAAGAAATAACCTTTTTCATCTGCCTTTGCTTCTGCGTCATTTAATACGCCTGGGATAATAAAAGTATTATTTAGCGTCTCCGCTGTCACTTGGGAGATGGCTTTGTTACCTTATTGCCTTCTTAGCCAAAAAAATCAGGAGAGTGATTTTAATTGATTTCTACACTAGTGACTAGTGTCCTTTATGGCAGATCCTAAAAGAACGTAGTCCCTGTAAATTAAAATTGTTGACAATGAACATCAGGTTTGTATACAAAAAACAGAGTAACAAATCAATCCCCAAATGAAGTTCAATAGTTAAGAATGAGATACTCCAGCAAAAGTCCATAATGGCTTCATCAGGAACGTGTCACTGCCGCTCCATTGAAGTCCATTTTCAGAAATTAGTTATTTCCAGCAGACCAGCAAACCGAAGAAAGCATCTTTCACCTCCTTTGATTAGCCACCCACTTCGGGAAAATTTATCTATTCTGCAGACAATTGATAATAAAAGCCAATATCATCTCCCATTTCGGTAATCACGTCAACTTCCACAGTCGAAATTCTCGTTATCTCATCTGAAACAGGACCAATGCACTCTAGTCTAACAATAGCGTTTTTTATTGCTTGAATTCTCTGAATCTCATTTAAACAAATCAAGAATTCCCAACTGTCTATGGGCGCCATTTATTGTGCTCGTATCGATCGATCACCGGGACTCCCCCAAAAATGAAAAAAAAAAATCTTAATGTCCTTCAATCTAAAAACCGCGCAAAGTTTTTCATTATACGATTTTTTTCTTTCTTTTGTTATTTTATTATTTTCCTCATGTTTTTCCTGATCATTCCCACTTTGGTCATGAATCCAATTCTAATGTACTTTTAAGGTGAAAAACATGTTTACTCCTGGGCGTGAAGCCAACGCCCAACGCCCATTAGTTGAAGAAGGAGCAAACACAAATTTTAATTCGATTCACGGAGCGCAGGATGAACGCGTAATAAATTCCTTCACATAAATATTAGATTACGTTAAATTAATTTTGGACAAAATCGTTACCTTTCAGGGTTGCAAAATTAACATAAACAAATAATAATGCGTACCTACTATATATGTAGGTAAGCTATGGATGTCTGCGTGCACAGGGAACATCAGCAATGACATTGATATAGTTGCTAATTTTGGTACTTGCCTAATGGTATTTTATGTCAAAGTCCTTGCCATATATTAATATCAATATTGTACACGGAAAAAAAAATAAATATTTACTTTAGCTCTTACGGTAGACTGTGTATCTACTGTCATTGTTTTGGCAAATATAACTTTAGCACGAATAAATTTAGAGCGATACATTCATGTTTGTCTTTGCTTGTCAATCATGCATTGATTAATACAAATTTGACGAGGATCATAGTCACATCGAGGAGTCAACATTAAAATGCGACCTTGTTCGGTTTTATAGGAAAAGAAAAGTTATGTAATCATCATGTCCAATGGTTGTGGCAAATAATAAATTCCAAATAAACCCCTTGTAGTACCCATAAAGGATAATCTATTATTTACGGTGGAGATCACATTGCAAATACTGTGATTTCGATGGCTGGCGATATCGAACGTCGAACGCTTGATTAAACTAAATGGCAATTAACTGGACTGGCAAGAAACTACCACATTAATCTCGCCATAAGCATAGATAAGTCGTTATTTTGCTGCTTCTAAGTAGGAGATATGTACGCAAATGAAATCGAATCCTTTATGTAAACGATAACAATCACTTTATTTTCATTGATGTATTTCGAACACATTATGATATTTATTTGGTCCTCATAAAAATCGATTAGATGAAATAACCCAATGCTGTACAGACAATGGTTATTAATCAAAATAACTTTTTAAGCTGGAATCAATTTTCATTGCTGTACTTTAGTCTATGATAACCTATAGGAAAATAAGCGGCAATAGCCTATATCCAAAAGAAATAAAAGAATTCGAAGTTTTCGATATATTCATTTGTTTATTTATTTCATAAATGGATATACAGTGTACTCTCTCCTTACGGACACCTCTGATAACCGGACAGTTTTCAAAGAACGGAAATGAAAACTCAATTTTTCATATAAAAAATTCTCCCATAACCGGACACGGATACCAATTTTCGTAACCGCCATAGAATGTCGCTCTCTCTTAACTGGACAAAACACATCTACGTATGGCAAATTTTTTACATAATTTTTTTTGTTTTTGTTTTGTTTTCCTCTTCTTAACACTTTGTAAAGAAACGAAACAAAATGTAAACTGTGGAGTGTGCCTTTGCGTTATTATCTCGTTCGCGGTCTCGCGGACACATCTTTTGCGGTGAAGAAAGGAGAACGCTAGAATGACACACGCATATCTCCGATATTTTTAGAGATATTTTATATTATTTTGTGCGAATTTTGTATAAAGTGAAGTGAAAATTTGTCTCTGGTAGGACAAAATAATGCCGGAATATGGAAGTAAAGTATAGAAACTGTATTTCTCGTCGGGGTATCCCGTCTTGTCCTAACATACCTAGAATGCTTTGACGGCATAATGCCCACATGACCCGCTAATTTCTTTAACCAATGGGGGCATATACCGTCTTATCCGCGACTATCCAAGAACTGTGTACATTTATAAATTTCGCTGCCCTTATTAAATAGGTTTGTATGTTAAGTGTATGTATGTATGTGTAATTTTAAGCTTGATTGCCATAGACAGAAATATGAATTTTTCGGTTTCGGTTCGAATTCATTTATAAAATAAAACTGCCATATGTCTATTAATTGTGTTTCGTTGATGTCAATTTATTTTTTTTCCCCTATAACCGAACACCTCTCATAACCGGACACCTCTCATAACCGGACAAATTTCTCGGTACCGTCAGTTTCCGGTTATGAGAGAGTTCACTGTATTTATACTCGTATATATACGATCTGTTGACTACAGCTAATTAGTGTTTACATTATTGAAAAAAATTCAGTACTATTTGTACTGTCGACTTCATAATGGGTTAAATTAAACAGTGATAAAGAGTTATGAGTTCGTTTAGCCCATAATTTGTCCTGTGACAAGGAATACGAAAGAGAACGCCACTATTTTTCAAGTTTCTTTCAGAAACATGAAGAGACATATGGCAGGTACAAGTAAATCCAGAGAGTTAAGCCTTCCAAGGAGTATGTCCTTAGTAAAAAGAACATTAAGAGTTTGTCTACGACTTTTCGAAGACTTAAGATCAATGGTCGCTGTGGCAGCGGTGGTTAGTGCGTTGGACTACTACGCAATGCTGCCCGGGTTAAATCCCAGCCCGGGTCCAACACCTAAAAGTTTTTTAACGATGCCACCTCTTTCGAATGTCTGATTTGTCAATGAGCTTCTCAACTCGCCGTTTGGAGTCGGCAAAAAATTGTAGGTCCCTACCATTCGTGCAAAAATATAACACGCACACACAAATGGTTGCGAGAAGCAGGCCCAGGTTCACCTCGAGCTGTAGTGCCAACTAAGTAAGTAAGTAAGTAAGATCAATCAATGCGCATCTAGATCTATAGTTGGGCAAACCTTAAGACCACCTCAAGCTTCGTAAGGCAAAGCGCGTGAATGTTTTTTTTTTGTTTAATATTTTCAATCCTGTCAGAGGAGTTATTGTAAAATGGAGACCAAATAACGCTGCAATATTATTCCAATATGTGTATAGTTACTAAAAGTAAGTAGAGCGTTTTTAGAGTATAACGCTATGTCCTAATTGAATCCGGGCACTGCGGTGCGTGAGTTAGAGTTTGTCGAAGGAAAATTAAAAAATAATACACGTTCTACTCTTTTCAAACTTTATTCTACAACGTCCAACTTAAAACTAAACTAATGTGCTAATTACAAAAATAAGGAAACCTAAAAATAACAGGATACTATAATGCACCGATCAAGTGCATAAACATCTGCACTTGTTTACGTCAGTAACTTGCTTGCGTCTTTTTAAGTTAACCGTTGAATTTGGGTGCGGAAGTACTCGGTGCCGATCAAGTGCACATCACCTGCACTTGTTAAGATGTTGCTGCTGGTGGTATATATGCTGCTGGGTGCAGACAAACGAATACACATTCGTATTGGTGGAGTGAATGTTGCAGCATATAACTTGTGCGTGTGTTGCGTTGAAATCAAAAATCAAACTGGTGTTGATTAATACAAACGTCCGAATTGAATACGTCTTGCGGGCTATGCATGCATTACGGGCTCCCCGCAACACATTTCTTTTTTTTAAATTGTTTGAATTCGCCCGCATTGACGTCCGACATTTGATTTGAATGGAAGTGCTTATACTTGAGTTAAATCCATATTTATTATTATTCAAACATTTTAAATTTTATTTCTTGAAAAGTATTGATATATCTTACACTATTTTTGCTTCCTTTGGTTGATGATTATTTGATTTAGAGACCTGATTTCCCGAAGTGATATGTTGGGAAAAATATCTGAAAAGAATCCTATTTAATTGTAGTACTTAATATACTATATGCCCCTCGAATTGGCTGGGCATTTGATTCGAATATGCTTTCTATCAGTACTGCCCATAGTGCCCAAGCAGTTAGGAAAGTGTTTCTTCCACAGAAATAGGTCTCTTAAAGTTTGTTGTGCAATGATGGCACGTTTTATTGATTTTCTCTACAATGTAGTCGAAAGAAGTTATTGCCATTCTGGCGTACTGGCGGAATGCCTTTTCATCAGCGCGTAATTGCGGATAAAGATGATAAAATTTACTATAGATCATTCTATTTCTACAGATTACCATCATGTGAAGGCCTGAAGACCTGAAGGCTTACCTCTTTGCGGAACACCTGTCGAATGTTTTCCAGCCATTTCCATCAAGTGCAATTACAAAAAACTTTCAGTTTGTTGATAGAGCGCATGAATGTGAAATCGCTATCGTGACACTAAAAAAAGTAAGGAGCATATGTCAACATAAGTTTTCTAACAAAAAAAAAAAACCCCAGGTAGGGTTACCATACGTCCCCCTTTAGGGGGGACAGTCCCCATTTTTCATACCAAAATGCTGTTTGTCCCCCCTATACAAACCTCTGTCCCCCTTATTAAGTAAAATTCAAAAAGAGAAAAACATATAATTTATAACTGTTAAAATATTTTCATTAAATATTTTTAAAAAGATTCTCTGTAAACACATCCATTTGAAGTTCATAATCCTTTCAGAGCTGAACGGATCCACTTAATGACCTTCATATCACTTCAGTTTATGATTTGTGCTGCTATCTGTCCTTTGTCAGTTTTTCTTTACAAATTATTTGCAAATTATTTTCGTTTGAAAAAGTGTGCATAAATCAGTGCTGGGAAAAGTGTTTCGAGTGGTTAACTAAAAGCAAAGAAGGTCCTGAATATGCGACATGTTTAATTTGCTTTAACTTTTTTACTTTACTTTTTTTACGCTGTTGTTATATTTTTCAAAAACATATTTTGTCTCGCAATGTCCCACTTTTCGTCATTTTCCATCTGGTATCCCTACCCCCAGGGTACGACCTAAAAACTGCTCAGGTTTTGAAAGAAATGCCACCAATAGCCTTCAAGAAACTCCAATATATAATAAATGCAAATCCGATATGTATCACATCATTGGACATAGCAGAAGTCATTGTTAGCCACCATTAGAAATAGCTTCTTACTGGCCAATATCGTCAATACCAGTTATGGCAAACGTTCTTGAAAAATTGCTTCTGAAGAGGTTAAGTAAAATTATAGCAGAAAGAACACTTATTCCAAATCATCAGTTTGGATTTTGAAATAAACATTCCATGATAGACCAATTGCATCGAACTACAGATATAGTGGAAAAGGCATTGGAAGAAAAACAAGTGTGTTCGGCTCTATTTCTAGATGTTCCTCAAGCCTTTGACTAGGTTTGGCATAAGGGACTAGAGTACAAACTGCATAGGTATTTATCTATACAGTACTACGAAATACTGAATTCATATATTTTAGATCGACTCTTTAGAGTACGATACAAACAAGAATATATACTTAAGAAAATCGAAGCCGGTGTTCCACAAGGAAGTGTCATACGACCTACCTTTAATTGTTAATAGCAATATTCCGGTAGATAAAGATGCTTTCGTGGCTGCTTTTGCAGATGACACTGCAATATTAGTGCCTGATATATGCATTGTTATGGCCATAGAAATCCTGTAAAATGCAGTCAAGAAAATTAGAATTTGGACGCAGCAATGACGTATCAAACTCAATAGGTACTCAATACTCAATACAAATAAAAAGTTTAACACTGTTCCAATATTCATTAACAATTTAGCTGTATGCCTTACTCCAATATGGCCAAAATCCTTGGAATGACTCGAAGTTAAAATGGAAAGAGCATATCAAAAAAAAAAAAGAGAAGAATTGAACTTGAAATAGGTATAGAAAAATGTACTGGTTACTGGGACCTACCTATCCAGAACAAAATAATGCTGTATAAGCAAGTACTGAAGCCTGTATGGACAAAAGCCTGTATGGAGAAAACAAATACAGAAACATACAAAAATATCAAAACAAAGTCCTTCGTGGAATAATAAATGCCCCTAGGTACATAAGAAATAGCGACTTGTATCGTGACCTACAAATAGTCATGATTTCAGAAGTGCTTAGAAAGCACGCTCTTTCACATAACCAGCGTCTTGAAAATCACAGTAACTCCAATCGATCTCCAGATCGTCTTAAATGTAAGAGAATATTTTTGGAGATTGAGAAGAACAAAGCCCCACGAGCTAATGGTCTCAAAACTATGGGAAAGTATATATTATAACCTTAAACTTTCGCCAATACCATTTTAATTCAAGAAGAAAAAATATTTGTCGATCTTTCAAAGATTGGTTTTGATTCCCATGTGTTTTAAATGCGGTAGAATCCCACTCGCTTGGTACCGATGAACTACCACCGAGTGTTTTTTAAAGATTTCCACCTGGAAACAATCTAAGAGTATCATTTGTCATGAGAAGCTTCTCAACTCCCCGCTCGGAGTCGGCAAAAAACTGTAGGTCCATTCCATTCGTGGAAAAAGAAGCACGCACACACAAATGGTTGCGAGAAGCTAGGCTTGGTTCTATATAGGACTGCTGACGCCGTATATTAAAGAAAGAATGAATACTTCAAATATAACAATCTGTTTTCGATTTGACAAATAGGATTTCAACCACTTAAGAGAACGAAATTTGAACCCAATTATTTAGTCCATTGCGGACTCTGTCGAAAGCCCTCACGAAATCTGTGTATAAGGACATCGACCTGCATTCCATTTTCCAAATTAGAAACACAAAAGTGAGTGAAAAGACACAGATTCGTTGTAGTGGGGCTGTCTTGAAGTTATTCTTAAGCTTGCAGCTCACGAAAGCAGAAGATTTTATTGAAAATCTTTGTACACTAATTTCGAAAGACTTCAGCAGAAGTTGCAGAGACGAGGAAGAGGAAGAAAGTCCAATAAATCTCCTCTATTCATCATGCCTAGTTCTTCCCCGCAATAGAAAACTACACATAGAAGTGTTATATTATTGCAAATTTATAAGTTTCGATCGAATAGTCAAAAGCTGAAACAGTGTAACTACCCCGGTCTTGAGACAAAAGAGCTCATTTCTGATCATAGTACATGTTGAAGTGTTTATCAATTTTCTCAAAGATTTGTTATAGCTAACATCATCAACTTCAATCTACTTGCAACGCAATATATTCCTAGACCTACATTTTCAGATTGCTAAAGCCTACCGACAACATACAGAAATATACATGTATATATTCGTGCCTGTCTACTAGCTTATTGCATGAATTTCTGTGAATCTTTATTATAAATCAAATAAAGAGCACGTGAGGGAATTATGGTACTTACATAAATTGTTTCCCACTCGCCTGTCACTCGTATTTTAGATAAAATATTACGTACGAGTATTTAGGATGCGATTTATACGCTTTACTAATAAAAGCACTTGAGCTGAATGGTTCAATAGGGACAGACCCATCAAAGATAATTGGACGACGACTTGATCGTAAATGAAAATATGATTGGTTTTCTGAAAATGAAAAAATATACATGACATAGTTTGCGTATGTGACGCATACCTTTCGCCAGGATAGCTGAGCCAACAATTGCTAAAGCGAACAGTCGCTACCTGACCTAGTGGTGTACTTCATGGAATTTGTTATTTGGATGAGCTTATGGAGCATGAGGACTATGCAGAAAACCAAAAAGGTCCTTCGACCAAAATGCCGCTGCACAAATACAATTCAGCAGCAAACTATGCATTCAGGAAAGCATATGTACCCAACCAACAGAATGTAAAAGTCATGTTATCGGCTGTGCAAACGAAAGTGAATCCTTTGAACAGAATGCTGAAAATAGCCAAGAACTGCAACAAAAGGATGGGACTATAAAATGAACCAATACCAAGAGAATAACAGAGTTAGATATATAATAAACCCGTGGATATTACCGTTGTCTTACATTATGGATGCTTCTGTTTCAGTACCTGGTGGTGTATTTGAGATTCAACTGAAAACCATTTTCTAAACAATTTTGTCCATCTCCTTTTCGGTTTATTAAATTTCAAAAGAAACAACTTTTCCTGATTACACTATTATTTCCCCTTCCGCCCGAGGAACTACGAGTATAGACAAAGTGTGATAATTTATTTTGAAATCGCCTACAATATCGTCGCCAAATTAGCATCAAATCTATTCCTATAACCTTAACCCTTTGTTGGCATACACAAATTGGTCCCATGGACACGTCCCTCATAAAGTACTGAATATGTCCTTTATCGACTCGGGTAAATTGTTCTCAATACAGAAGTATCCTAACAAACCCAAAACAATACAATAGACCGTGCAATTGTCCCTCGTCAAAATCTACTTTTAAAAATATCCCCGGCAATGTAGACATCCCTTAAGCCGATTACCATCAGCATTTTATTCCAATTTCTTGGCCTTATTTACATTCTCAGTTCAATGAATTGTCCCTGAAGCCGCCTTCGGTATTCATCATTTTCCATGTTTTCCGTTTGTCCCATGGTATTTTCTTCGTCTATTGACCAAAAGCTCAATCTACCTTTTTCTGTCAATACAATCAGCAGATACATTCAGCTAAATTGAAATCAATGCAAACGATACCAATCTCTTTGTGGTTGTCTTCCCATGTGCAAACATGGAATCTGCTTCTTCTCAATTGAGGACGTCACGTAAAAAGTCAAATGGGTTTTTGACATACTATTTGCTTTAAGTGATTGCGAACATCAACCACATTTGACACCTAAAATTTGAAAAAAAAAAGAAATCAGAACCCTAAAGGTCTTGTCACCACAAAAAAAAAAGGTGGTAAACAGCCTAAAGACGCGAAAACAAAAACAAAATGATGCAAGGGATAAGCCATCATATGACAGATTTTGACGGGCGTATTAACCATTGAGCAACCGCAGAGCGACTTTGACAGGGATATGATGGGAAGATTTGGCCTCAGGGCGCGTAGAGACACAAATCGGCGAAAAATAAACGCCAAACAGACAGTTACCCATCTCCTTTTTAGCAGCTTATGTAACCAAACACTTACATTCATATTCGAGTAGGTATACGAGTAACATGAAATTGAAATGCAAACAATTCCATACGAGAGTATCTGTATCTTTTAAATACAGCACAACGATGCAATGCTGTCATCATCATGAACATCATTAGTGTGCTTGGTTCTCTGCTCTACTAGAATTTCCACAAATTTGCTTCTCTCCGGTGCGCTGAAGCTTGTCAGTCGGAGGAAAACACAGAGAAGAAATCCCTTCATGGCGTATCTTTTGCGTCAA
Organism: Brachyopa scutellaris; assembly: GCA_949775065.1. NCBI lineage: Eukaryota > Metazoa > Arthropoda > Insecta > Diptera > Syrphidae > Brachyopa > Brachyopa scutellaris. Next base: position 192,707,377 of record OX459112.1, read on the forward strand.
TTTGCTCTAGCGAAATGAAACAGTAAAGGATTTAAAAACAAAAAAAAAAAAAGGACGGTCTTTTCAACATTTTTTACACTTCGCTCGCTCACACATGACGACTCATGAATTGAGGATAACATTCTTTGCTTGCACAATTTTTCTCGGTTGCTTCCATGCTAAGTAGTGAAAGAGAAAAACCGGAAGAATATGAATTCTACTTACCGGTGAGGAAAATTCTTAGAAATAGATGTATTCCTAATTCACAAAGATGATGAAAAGTGCTTACCTGTAATGAGAAAATAAATTAAGATTTATTACCAAAGCATAGGCATTATGGCTATAGAGCTTATTTGTTATTTAAGATTAATTACTAAGAAGATGGCAGGTATTCAAGCTCAGGTATTTTGTATTCAAAGATATATCTGTAAATAGAAATATGGAGTATAAACTACACATCGGAAGTTTGTAGCGTATTATTCGGTCCACTTAATATTCTTGTACGTAGATCCTTATACGCACATCACATTTAAGTGCATATCTGCGGAAAAAACTCGGATAAGAAGAAAACTGCTCATAGATTCAAATAGTTTTACACAACCTTTCTATAGCAGTATATGTAGAGTGCCGTTCGAAAAAGTTGCTCAAACTAGGTATTTTTTTCGAAGTTTGGCGAATTCGTTGCAATAACTACATATTTTTTAATGAGGTTTTGTTTTATTAGGTATTTTCAAACGTTTCGTGACACTTTTAGAGTGTTCGAATTTTTTACCTGTAGTCAAGGGAGCAAAATTGTCTTAACAATACTCGGTATTGCGCAGTAACATTGGCCGTCATGCGGCCCTTACACCACGCAATATTCTTGCATAATATTATTGCCTTCCTGCAGTTTATTCTGTATCGGTTCGGTGTTAAAAGAAGATATGCTGTGTGAAAACGATTTTTTAGTATACATAGGCATCGGATTTTTAAGAAATAAGAAATACTACCTGAATGCACTTAAATAAAAAAAACTTTTTCTTCATGTTTTTTTTTGTTAATGTGTTGGTCCGCCATGTTTGTATTTAATCAAATAAAAATTAAATTTGCCTTACACGACGCAATATATTGAAGAAGTTCAAAAAAATATTAAATTTTTTTAACATTACACGATATATTGCGCAAACCGAAACTATTGCGCAATAAAGCTCTTACATGGTCAATATTACTGCGCAATATCGAGTATTGTGCAATAATATTGCATCGTGCTTTCGTCATAAAAATTGTAGCTTATTTTAAAGCTACAAAGTAGTCTTTTAATTTTTAGAACAAAACAAGTTCATATTCACAATTTTGGCTGTATGGCAAAGAGCATTGTCCAATTGAACAATGAACCTGCAGGTGTCACCAAAAAGCTCTGACGCAGAGGGCTCTAGTTCACATTCTAGGACTCGTAGATAAACTGCTGCAGTGTCTTCGATTCTCAAGAGGCCATTCTAGCTTCTCCATCTCCAGAGAAGCATCCCCAGACCATCACACCTTCAGTTTTGCAGGTATCCTTAAGGGGCTTTCAGAGCTCCGTTGTTCCATTGGTTCTTTTCGCGCGAGAATCCTTCCATTTCCAACATGCAGCTTCAACTTGGAGTCATCGGAGAAGATAACAGTGTTCCACATGTCTTGAATGTAATTGAGATCTTTTTCAGCCCAAATTAATCGTTTTTCTCTGACTTTTATTGGAAAATCCGACTTCAGTACTTGCTTGAGTGCTCTAAGTCCAGCTTTTAAGAGCCCTTTTCTCACTGAGATTGCTAAAATTATATATCCTTTAACTCAAAATGGATCAATTTTAATATCCACTGACGTCTTAAACTGATACCGACGCGACGGCTTTGGAGCACCAAAAAAGTATTTTCCATCCACTGACGTCTTAGACTGATACCGACGCGACGGCTTTGGAGCACCAAAAAAGTATTTTCCACTGAGGTCGTCTTTTTTAGCCTCTCTGAGCCTTTGCTTCTGCTGGTAGTCACGGTCTCACGATTTTTCGAACTTCGGCGTTCAATTTTCCGCTTAAGAATTGCCCAATTCTCGATTGGGTCAAGGTCAGCGGTGTTTCCTGGCGTAGCAAGCGTTCCGAGCCCGACTTCGTTTACGAAACTTTTTATATTTGATTAAACAAATGGGGAAATTAACACTAAACTTTTGTTTCTGGTAGATTAAATGTTCAATTTTGCCAAAATAATTAAACTAACCTTCCGGTCCCGATGACATGGCGCAGAGTGATCCTTAAAAATAGGATCGACTATTACTAGAAACTAACAGGAAATTGATTTCCAGTGCACTCACTTTCTAGATCTTTTCCGAATATTCGACGGATGTACCAAATTCCATCGGACTGATTCTGAAGATGACCCTCTTCCAATCATTTTCCGTCCAATTCCGGTGAGCTTTTGCAAATTTTAGCGTCAAAATCCTAGTTCTTAAGCTTGGATAGTTCCTCGGCCTCCTAATTAATAGATAAACCATTATCTTGCAATTTTTTCGTACTGTTTTTGAACTTATCACTTTTTGCTTTTGTTTTTCTTTCCTGAATACGCGAATTCTTAAGCGAACAGTATTCTCTTTGGTTTGTGTTCTTTTTTTTAATTCCGGTCCCAACTTTCCTCCCCTCTGATACAAATAAACGATTTTTCTTTGAAATATTTAGCACCCTGACATGGCTACATCCAACTCTTAAAGATAAATCCTTAAAGATAAATGTTCGTTATGTAAGGCGTGAATCACACTTTTTTCCTCTCTATTCAACCAACGACTCATATTGTCCACAATTAAAGCTTGACCGTATTTCGCTTAATCTGAACAGAAAATAAGACAAAGCATTGTACTTTTGAGTGATCATAATGATAATGGAAATATTTCACAGCTTATAGAATTAAAAAGTACTGTTAAATTATTTCTGGAAGTGAATAAGGAGAGAAAAACTGACTACTTTTAAAATCTTTAGCAGGTGTTAACATTTATCTGTCCACTACGGTACTAATGGATCGCCTAATCGCGACTGCCCATTTTTACACTCGAAAATGTTATATCTCAAACTATTAAATTTAGCACTTACACTAAAGACATTTTATCCCACTTCTGACACCAATACAGTGCGTGACTAACGGTCATAAATCTTGGACGGTAGCTCTATTCATTGGACTACGCCCTTTGGAACACCTGTAATCGCATTGTGTTAGTATAAATCAATAATTAGTTTCTGTCAGTAAGGGCGATTCCAACCGAGCTGATAAAAAATACTACCACAACAACTTGTGGCCTTTGTCCTGCAAAATCTATTTTGATTATGAGATCTGAATAAATGGACAGTTCTTAAATAAACATTTCCCTTTCTAGAATACCCGAGGGGTCTATTTCGACCTTACTCATCTGACAAAATCGCAGAATATTACGAATTCATAAACTGCTGAAAGAGGCTAAAACGACCTACGATAAATGGAAAAAGATTGCTAGCAGATACCCGCGAATATTTTAATCCGTACGGCTTTCAACGGTCCTTTATTTTGATGAGGGTAGTACTTATAATCGCTGTATTATCATAAAAAATTGCAAAGCTGCAGAGAGACCAGAAATAATTAACAGAGTATAACCGACATATCGATAGTTATTAAGGCAACCCACTCGCAAACGCAGTCCTTTGACTGCCAAGCACATGATTGAAAATACATTTATTATATATGTAAATACATAGGTACATAAGTACATGTATTCAAGTCCATCGATGGCCTGCAAACTATGTATGAATGGGAAAGTCCTTGGTTTTTTGAATGGCAATAACCTTTTCAGAGTTAAGCCACACATTGTCGAGCAATGAGTTGCCATCGACACTAATACCCGATTGAATAGTATTTTTTTTTGTTACCTTTTCATGTAAAGGTCAGGTATTGGATTTTCTATAGCAAAAATAACTCAAAATAGACAACCTCAATATGGACTAGTTTTAATTAGCAACCAATTAGAGTTCTCTTATCTGAACGTAAGCTTCTGTCATTATTGAAAAAAAAGTAATATTTGCATTTAGTTAAATTATGAAATTGTGTTTCTCGATATTGAAGGTGCTTTTAACCAGAACTCAGAGGAATCCGTCAAAAAGTGATCGCATCCAGATGTACGCCGCAAGGAGGAATTATATCCCCCTTCTTTGGATCATGGTCATTGAATTACTGGTGAAACTTGGATACAGTGGAATAAGAGCAACTGCATATGAAGATGATGTAGTGCTACTTGCTACGGTTAAATTCCTCAATACTGTCAGTGAACTAGTACAGAGAGCTTTAAACAGTCTAAACGATTGGACGAAACAATGTGGACTCGTGGTCCACCCTCAGAAAACCGAACGAGTGCTGTTTACTTACAAGTAAGTAGCCTTCAGGCTTCCGACCATTGAGGGCACTACCCTTAGGCTGTCCGAGAGTGCAAAATACTTAGGACTCATACTCGACATGAAGCTTTACTGGAAGCTGAACATAAAAGAAAGAATGAAAAAGGCATCAGTTGCCTTCTGTACCTGCAGTAGATTATTCGGGAAAAACTGGAGATCCAGACCACGAATAACAGTGTGGATATACTCTGCGATAGTTAGACCCATACTTATATACAAAGGACTGGTCTGGTGGCATACTGCTGCTAAAATCAACAACCTTAAGGTTATGACCTGGAACAACCAGCGCGATTAGAACAATGCCAATATCGGACATTCCTAACTTTCTGCCTCTAGATATCCATATGCAGGAGGCTGCAGCAAAGAACGCCCTCAGAATAAGCCAGTCAAAATACTGTAGACCGAATGCATGTGGACACACTAAGATACCTAGCAACTATCTTTGTGGTAATATCAATTCAGACTACACTGTCCCATACTTGGATCTCGAAAGACCCCTCTCGTAGGTCTTTCCAAGTAGAGAACAGTGGGAGAAAAACGTCCATCTACACCGATGGTTTATAAATGGAAACGGGTATAGGAGCGGATTGATTTTCTGAGGAACTAAGAATAAACAGTTCCATACGACTCCCAGGTGAGGTTCTAGCAGTGACAAAGGCCGCCCAATTGATGTCAATGATGACAATATTCCGAGAGGATATTACAATTTACATTGACAGCCAGGCAGGGCGGCTACAAAAGCATTAGCTGCTACGCAAATAACATCTAAGCTTGTGAAATTGGGACGCAACACAAAGTAAAACTCTGCTGGATCCCTGATTATAGGGGAATACCAGGCAATGAATCCGCGGATGAATTGGCAAGAAAGGGCTTAGCTTTAAACAGAGAGCAAGCAGATGGTACGGTCAAACCTCCACTCTGTAGCCTCAAGGCCTAAATTGAACAAACAACATTGTCTGAAGCTATTAGCAGGTGGGAATCACTAGCTACCTGTGAAATAGCAAGAAAGATGTGGCCAGAATACGATAAAGGAAAAACCAGAAAACTTGGATAGGAGTGCTAACTGGCCACAATACGCTAAGATATCACACGAAAAAATTACAGCTTAACGATGATGACATGTGCAGGGGATGCGGTGATGAGGAGGCTCATGAGAACATGGCCCATTTTTCCTGTCACTGCCCAATCCTCTGCCAATTTGGAAACCTATCGACGAACTATCTGACCGATCAGCATTAGGTCTGCTTAAGGATGTCCGGATGGTTGAAACCAAGCCACTGATGTGTGTGCGATGTGTGGGAACACATAAGGGGTACCACAATGGGTTCACATGAACATAAGTGTGATGATGATATAATCATTCTCATCAGCCTTACTTAACCTAACCTATGAACTTGTGTTTAACATTTGCGTCGTGTATTACGAGTATGTTAGCAAAATTATTAACGGGAGTAATACAGAAGAACTTTTTTAATTGCGATGACAGTCGGAAAGGTAAACGAAAGAAAATCTAATAACGTGGTCTTATCACCACAAATTAAGATCTGAATTTTAATTAAATATTCAAAACGAACACACTACGAAAAGTTTGAAAAAATTAATTTTAATTGCTCAAAAATTGACTTATTCTTAGATTTGGCTCAGAGGGTAAAAACGTTTCAGTGTGTTTTGTAAAAAATCGTATTTGAAATCTGACATAGTGGTGGCCAAGTGGTGGTGGGATGTAAAACGATAAAGAGAAACCGGTTCCTTGAAAAAAAAATAGTGACAAGGTAGGAAAAGGGCCACAGCGCAAAGAGACCGATTTGTGGTAAGTTATTTCTTCAGAAACACCAGGCAAGTGGTTAGTGCGTCGGACTACTGAGCCAGCGGTCTTGGGTTCGAATTCCGCCGCAAACACCTAAAAAGTTTTTCACAGTGCCCACCTCTTCCGAATGGGAGTCGGACAGAATCCCGAAAACCAAAATCCAGAAAGCCCATAATCCCGAAAATCCGAAATCCAAAACATTTAAAAATTTTTTTTGTTTTTCTTTTGTTTAAATTTGAGGTTTTTTACCGATGTTTCCTCAATATATATTTTTTTGCTTGCTATAATAATCCTTTTTTAAAAAATTGTGTTTTCCAGTAGAAAGATAGAGTCGTTTGGGGTAAGAGTGCGCAGCGGGTAAGAGTACGCAGTGCCATTTTCTCCATCTGTGAAAGAATTAGCCGAAATTGCTTAATGAGAAAATGTGTGCTTCACTAACCGCCAATGAAGAACAACTTCTACGAAAATATTCCAGTTCACAGTACAAAGAAAAGCAACAAGAAAGAAAAGCCGGATTTTGTTGAAAAAAGTCAATTTTTAAAAGTGTGTCAGGAAAGCTTGGCAACTCGATACCCCGTAAGTAGTATGTAGGCAGTGTATAGTGTATAGTATGTGTGTTTGATTTAGGATACAATTTTAGTAGATAATATTATTCCTTCTTAGATTTTCAACACACTGAAAAAAAATTAGCGTCTAGGGAAAGAGTGCGCAGTCATTCTGTGGGTAAGATTGCGCGGTGCTTTCTTACCCAATATTTAACTTTTTGTAATAATAACAATTTTTGGGCTATTACGGTCTGTCGTCAGATGCAACAAGCACATCATAGTCGTAGGTGGTTAGTTGTAGCTCTATCTTTCTATTTTTGTTTGTCCTGAAAAATACCTCGTATCTTTTAAAGACAAAAGGAAAGGAAATTGATAACCTAAACGTCAATCTGCGAGGCTAGGAAGCTGATTTCAAATGGAAGCAGCCCATGGAAGGCCGCCGAAGAATTTAGTTTGAGTGAAAGCATAGTTCCAAATCTTTTGAAGCACGACAATTGTGACTTCAAATGGCTGCACACTCTTACCCATACCTCTGCGCATTCTTACCCTGACTTCGGGGCAAAAAATTTGAAACTTTAAAAAAAAAGTAAAATATTTTTGCATACATTTATTCCCTGTTGTAGATTTTCCAGAATTTTAGTCCAAAATGCGCACTCTTACCCCGAACGACTTATACAGAAAGATATAAATCACATCTCTGTAACTAAAGTTATTTAGTAAATTGTGCGATAACATATTGTAAATTATGAACGAACTAAATATTACTAAAATAAATAATTCAAGTTCATATCGAACGCAATTCCTATTAAAAAACTTATTTCAGAACGCTCGTTATGCTCCGCGTTACTTTTTTTTAATTTTGTTTTTCTTAGTAACGAAACGTTTCCTTATTCTTTGGTTTTCACCGGAAATTATTTCCGATATACATAAGTAGATGTTTTCACACTTCATCTAAAAGAGCGATCAGTATATACGCCAATGTGTTAAACTAAAATACATTAACTGAAACTAAAATCTAAACTATCAGCTATCAAACTGAATGCTTTCAACACAACTAAAAGCGCTTTAAAAAAAGTCCCGAAAGCGAAATCCCGAAAAATTATATAAAATGAAAATGTGCGCAAATTTTGCATTTTATAAATTTTTTCGGGATTTCGTTTCCGGGTTTCATTTTCGGGATTTTGGATTTTTGGGATTTTGGATATTCGGGATTTAGGGGTTTTCGGGATTTTGGTTTTCGGGATTGTGACCCCAACACACGAATGGTTGCGGGAAGTTAGGCTTGGTTCTACCTAGGACTGCTGAAGCCAAATATTAATTTTTTTTTATTTTGTGTTTCCTCAGAAACAGGACCGCAACATCAACTGCGAGCAGTAGTAGATCTCTCGAAGTGCGAAGTTTTCGGTTATCTTCCAAAACTGTAAGAAGAAGACTCAAAGATTCTCGATTAAGACCATACAGACCAGCATATAGAGTAGCCATAGAGTAGCACGTGTGGAATTCGCCCGAGACCACAAATATTCATCTGAAGACGACTGGAAGCGAGTGCTTTTCACTGATGAGTTTAGATTTTGCCTGAATCCAGACAATAGACCAGGAAAAATGCATAGACGAACAGGTGAGCGATTTATGGTTTATGGTGGAGATTCCATAATGGTGTGGGGTGGTATACGTTTAAGAGCTCGTACAGAGTTACACGTGGTAGATAATGGGACCTTAACAGCAGAGCGATATGTAAGAGACATTTAAGAAGAAATTGTTGTGGCGTTTGGCCCGAGTATCGGCTCCAATTTACTTTTAATGCAAGAGAACGCTCGTCCCCACACTGCAAATAGGGTTTCGGAGTATCTTCGAGAGGCACAACTGAACTACCTAGTCTGGCCATATTGCTCCCCTGACCTAAATCCTATTGAGCATGCCTGGGACATTCTTGGCAGACAGTTAAAGCAAAGAACTTTAAAGTGCTTTGCTTGATGAATGGGACCCAGTACCTCAAGATAGCATCGATAACATCATCAGAAGTATGCCGAGGAGACCTCGTGCGTTAATAAGAGCAAGATGGGGGATTACCAAGTACTAAATCATCCTCAATTTCCCTGAACTTTTATGGTATACTGGAATTTTTATAAATTAAAGAAATCCATTAATTTTAGCAAAATATCCGTATTTAAGGTTTTGAGCTTTTTTTCCAAGGAAAACAAATAACAGATTTTGTTTTTCTTAAAAATTATCAAATCATAAACGCTCATCAAAAAAATAAATATTAGTCTAGAAAATATTAAAATGATTAATTTTTTGGTGTCGTTAGTGTAATTTTGTCCAGGAGTGTATATTTTCCATAAAAGGTTACTCCTGCCCTTCTCTTCACTTTTTATTTGCATGACATTACTTGATTTAAGAGCTCTTCTCTATAATAATAAAACTCAACACGAGTTCAATATTTCATTTTCTAGTGTTTATCATATTTTGTTGGGCAAACATTGGGGCATCCTCCTAAGTTTTCGATTTCCATTCAAGGACACTTTTATTTCGAATGTTTATCTTTATGGGGACGGCAGTACCTGAAATGCTTCACGAATCACCCCAGTCACCTGAACTCATTGTGTCACCCGGAGACACCTTATTCCCTTCAGTGCAATTTTTGTATCTTTATATAAAACCCTGGAGTCAACTAACAAACCGCAATTCACTTCCATCACGTACCAAACTCTAGTTAATGCAATTTTATCGATATTTATTTAACGTAAATATATAAAAAGGACCTCGTTCCTCCAATAAATCATCCTCATTACATTTTTTCGACTCAACGATTCACAAAAGCACAGTTATTGAGATTGCATATCTTGAGGTATTCAGGACTCAAGTAGTGCGCAGAAACATGTACTGGTCGTATATATAGTACACAAGACACATATTTACATAGCACAGCTCCCTCAGAGGAATCCGAATTCATATCAGTTGCATGCATTTTTAAGACATATCCTTGCGAACCACTGAATTCTACTCACATCCGCTTGTGAAAATTCCTGAAACTGCAGTCAGGACAAGACACTCTCTGGCACTTGTGCGCAGAAATTGACAACGGCAAAGGAATGCAATTACGTGCAGGATGTAAATGTGGCGAAAGGACTTCTTACTTTGTTATCCTTTTCCAATATAACATCATTCCGACACACGAGCGCAGCGGTTCGATAAAAAAAACTGGTACCATAGAATAGGAACTCAATCCCATGAGATATAATTTTCTTTTAGCAAGGACCAGGATAAACCACCGCCCGCAGGCGATTAAACTTCATTTCCAGAACGTTTTTATGGAGTCGCCTCTTGTCGTAAAATTTGACGGATGTCTTCCAAGGAGTTTGCCTTTTAATGATTCAGTGGGGAACACTGTAGAGCAAAGTGTTCTCTGAAGAAAGCCGACCGATTGGCTGGATAAGGGCAGCGTCAAAAGTAGCGCCAGGTGATAAACAGTTTATGTAATAATTCGCCCTGAAAAGTGCGCGCTAATGAGATTAAAATTTATTGTTTGGAAGTAATTAGAAGACGAAACGTGCTGGATAGGCTGTTAAATATTCGGTGGCGCAATGAAGTTATCTTTATGAACAGAGCTAATGTACATGCAAACATACAAAGGTATTCCGCATATCTGTCATGCGGTTTGAGCTTACAAAATTGTAAAGTTCCTTGTGTGTGCTTTGATGGGCTAAATAAGCAGCGCAGGATAAGCGGTGAGGGCAAGGAATAATGTCTTCATTTTTGGTGGACCGGTCCTTGCGAGAGAACACATCTGTGCCTGATCTATATGGTATGCAGCATTGTTGATTGAGGGTCAAAAGTTTCACAAAAACGGCTTAAAGCAAATCGCTTTTAGTGGCACTTAGAATGTGCGACACATAAAGATTGTGGGCAATTCATGCTTTATGGGCGACAGAGTGATGCCTTTAAGAATCGCTTTATTCGGTTGCCTAAAATTGTATTAAATTCTTTACAATTCACAGTTTATGGGGTTTTTAAAGACTCTTAAAATATACGAGTATTAGTTTTCGTGGAGAAAATCGATATCCGCTGAAGTGTTGAACCGGGTTTATGGGATTTTTATAGTTAATTCGATAATCTTTTTTATGAATTTTCGTCGGTAAGATAGTACTTAGAGCGTTTGTCTGCAGTTTCATCCTGTAGACAAAGCTGACATTTTGTGAATACATAGGAATTTGTATAACTGCCATAGCCATAGGGGGCTGAAAGGTCCCGGGATTTTTAATGAAAACAAGCGTTTTTTAGACAAAGTTATATTTATTCCTCAACATAGTTGCCTTCGAGAGCAATACACTTGATATATCGAGTTTCCAACATTTCAATGTCCACTCTGTAGTACGAAACGTTCGAGCCTTCGAAATACGCCTCGGTTTTCGCGATGGCTTCCTCATTTGATCTGAATCTCTTTCCCTCCGCTTGAGGTTTGGGAACAGATAATAGTCGCTGGGAGCCAAGTCTGGAGAATGCGGTGGGTAAGCAACCAATTCGAATCATAATTGGTCCAATTCGGCCATCGCTTTCAAAGACTTTTGTGCCGTGGCGTAATCATGATGGTACAGAACTTTTTTCTTCGCCATATGAGGAAGTTTTTTTCTTTATTTCAGAATTCACTTTGTCGAATAACACTGCATAATACTCTCCTGTGACAATTCTTTCCTTCTGCAGATGATCGATGAAGATTATGCCATGTGCATCCCAAAAAACGGAGGCCAAAACCTTCCCGGGCGAGCTTTGTCCTTTTGGTCACTTTGGTTGGCTTTCGTTGGCTTCCAGCCACTCTGCAGACTACCAATTGGACTCAGGCGTATAGTATTGGACCCATGTTTCATCCATTGTCACACAAAGTCGAAGAAAGTCCGCTAATCAATGCGCTGCTGTTTTTGGTCGACGGCCGATAGTTTTTTTCATCTCCAAAACATCGTGCAAAATGTATCCCACCCATTTCTTTGAGATACCCACTGTCTCAGCTAACTCGCGCAGCTTCACTTCTCGATCACTCAAAACGATTCGATGTACTTGCTTGACGATTTCCGCTTCTTTTGGCCTTCCAGAGTGAAGTGCATCTTTGGTGCTTGTACAACCCATGTTAAATTCACTTAACCACCGATAAACTGTTGTTCTCGAAGGACCAGATGTGGGATTGTATTTCTGCAACCATGGCAATGATTGTTCGGAAGTTTTTCCCATCAAAAAACAATGTTTGACCAAGATGCGATACTCCTGTTTTTCCATTATTTTTCCTACGGCGAAAGTAGCGTCACTCAAACGATTCACAATGGGGCAAATGGCCTTAAAGATGGCATTTAATCAACCAATAAAGCTAGGAACTTGAAATTTGGAATGATTACTCCTGGCACCAACTAAAATATATTTTTGAGTTCACTTATGGACACGACCATCAAAACGCCCACTTTCTGGAAAAAAAACACTTTTTCTTATACATATGATATGTTTGGAATATGATTTTGTTTCAAAAACAAAGTTAAAAGAAATGTTTTTGACTAAAAAACAATCAGGCAGTATTTATTTATTAATTTGAACTCGGTAATTTTTTTTTTTTTTGTTTAAAAGTACCACTGCATTGGGGCCGTTTTACAATTTCTCCGCTTAAAAACTCGATTTGGCTGTCTTATCCCTGAAAATTTGAACTCTTTATTATGTTATAAAGGTCTTGCTTTGTTATAGACAAGGTTTTGGAAGTTGTTCGGCTTAAAATGTAATTAAAATAAAAAACTTACAAAAATCTTCTATTTTTTATGGTCACCAACAAAAATGGGGCACCGTAGCGCAAGTGGTTAGTGCGTCGGACTACTGTCTTGGGTTCGAATCCCGCCGCAAACACCTAAAAAAGTTTTTCACAGTGCCCACCTCTTTCGAATGTCTGACAAGCATCAAAGAGTATCATTTGTCACGATTGAGCTTCTCAACTCGCCGTTCGGAGTCGGCAAAAAACTGTAGGTCCCTTCCATTCGTGCAAAAATATAACACGCACACACAAATGGTTGCGAGAAGCAGGCCCAGGTTCACCTCGAGCTGTAGCGCCAACTAAGTAAGTAACAAAAATGTCTACAACACGAATTGGAGAAAATTGGAGCAAAAAAATGTATATATTTTAAAATTAGGCAAATCACTTAACACAGGAATATATAAAACTTTGCGGTACCTCACAGGCAACACAACTAAAACTTTAAGGATTTTAGTTAAATACAAAACTAACATATTTTTTTTACACTTTTCCTTCCTTTAACCACAGATTAAAATAACAAAAATGTATTTTTTTAAAAAAATCAAAGCAATTAAAAATACACCTGAGCTAATTCCATTGAAAAAAAAATTATCTTGATATAGGGGAAGGTCATGTACCTTGGACCGATTTTACCTTGGACCGAGTGCCGATTCCTGGCAATTGGCTGAACATGTTGCAACAAGTTCTTCAATAAATTTTCCAGTATGTTTATGGAACTCATTTCAGCTTGTGTTCATTTATCGCATGAGACGGACGTGCAATCAAAACAACATAATATAAATTACACACTCTAAAGTATTTTTTTTTATGTTTTTTTGAAGTGTTCTGTTCATTCAGTTATTATATTTCTTTCAAGTTACTGGTTTTAATGTGTAAGTATGTGTATATATTTCAAAATTCAATATTTTATTTGCTACAATTATACAACATAATGTGTTAGAATTTTGTATTTCTAAAAAAAAGTGTAGTGAATGTACCTTGGATCTATGTCCATGCATGTACTTTGGACCGGTCCAAGGTACATGCTTTTCGAATTTTTTTAAGAGTTCTGTTTTCCATTTTCCTCAAAAAAATGCCCAGGAGTAAGTCAGGATCAAAAAGACCAACTGTTGACGTTGACGTTTTACGGCGAGCTGTGGAGAAAGTAGTGTACAGTGGAAAATCCATGCAAAACACTGCAGCGAATATGTTCAACGTTTCCAAGACTACTTTAATGCGGAACATCGCCAAACACAAAGCATCGAACCATTCTGATTTTGTTTATGAAAGCCGAATTATCCACCGCCAAATATTTTCGCTTGAAGAAGAAGATCTCCTGGCAAAGTGATTGGTCGATTTCGGAGTTTCTCACAGCTGCCAGAAAAAGAATATTAAATTTCTAACGTTTTTTTTTTCTTATTTGTTTCTGGTCTTTGTTCTTTTATTTTCTTTGAAATGTACTTTTTAACCCTTTCCGACACGATGTCCCTTATAAGGGACACCATTTAGTACATTTTGCTACATTTTGGTACATTTTCGAAAAAAATTTTATTGCATTTTCGTGATCAGTTGCTTCAAGGTAGTCAATATAAAAAATTTCAGATCTCTGGCTCAATCGACTGATTTTCGTGTCTGAAAGGGTTTTAATGAATTAATAAATGGATTGAATTTTTTTTAATGAAATAAAATAGTATTTACACTGCATCATTTGAACACAATTGATTTCGGTTCAAGGTACATACACTTACAGTCCAAGGTACATTCAGTGTATGTACCTCGGACCGTTTGAGGTTTCCTTGCAAAAAAGCATTTTCTAAGCATACGGTAAATACTTAAGATGTCGTTTTAACACTATTGAATATCCAAAATAATACACTTTTAACATAAACAAACTAAATTGGAAACATTTACGTCGAACAAAAGTTGCAGTAAAAATAGTAAATTCCGGTCCAAGGTACATGACCTTCCCCTACCCAATAGATTGAAAATAACACACAAATTACTGTACGCACTGAAAACGAAAATACACGTAGGACTTTCAAGCAAACAGTGACATTATTCTTCATTTGTGACGATCTGCCGAAGATCACGTGATCCGGATGACCTTTCTCTCTCGCATTTTTCATTCTCTATCAAATTTAGAACAGAAATAAAACGGGAGTTCTGCCAGCTTAAAGAGTATTTTGCCCCAGTGTGCGACTGTAGCTTGCAAACGAATGGAAGAAATGTCATGAAACTTCATGCATAAACTATTGACAGATGAGCCTCTTGCAATAAGTCATAATCAATTTCTAGTGGAACCACCAATTAAAAATCCCAGGACTTCTTAGCCCAAGTAGTATTCATTTAATTTATTCGTTCATTTAGTTTAGTGCATTTTCCAAAGTCTCAATTTCAAATTTGTTTCAAGTCCGGTAGTTTCATTCATTCCCTTTAGTGCACAAGTCCACTTAGTTCCAATCATTCACTTAGCTCCATTTATTCATTTAATTCCATTCATTCAGAATGTCACAGTCAGTTTCATTCGTTCATTCGATTCCATTAGGTCATCCATTTAACCTCAATTGCTGTATTCATTGCATGAAGCGGTAAATGTCATAAGTACTGTTGCTTGCTAAATTTATTCGATACCTTTTACGTTCACATATCTGTGGCTTTAATCAGACCTGTTGATACTCTGATTTATATGTTCGTCCATATCCTTATATGACACAGAAACACCATTCAAAGTAAAATGAAGAAAAAGGAAAAATGGTGGCCGTGGCCGTAGCGTTACCGAAAGAACTTTGGAGAGTTTCATAACAGTCATAAATTTGTTCGTTGTGTACGAGTATGATGCTATATTAGCGATAACATATATGTATGTATGTGTGGCAATGCAAAGGATGTGGAGTTGGTTGCGAGCAGGATGTAGTAATGAGAACACAAATTATTTTCACCCAGACATGTGTGTTAAGGTAAGGAAAAGTAATACAAGTTAAGATACTGATGATTTCTTTTTACCTTTGCGGTGGTCTCTGCGGGGGTTTCATATATTGCTTCTTAGACTTCTGCCCTATTTCAAGATAAGGTGAAATATCTAATCTAAGAGGGTTTATCGTCGTGTCTGAAACATTGCCACCCTAACAAGAAATACGTGCTTCACATCGACCGTAATACGTTTAACACAATTTGATTAAGTAAGAGAAGTTGCAATCATTGCTGGCATCAAAGTAGTTAAGAAAGATATGAATGCAAGTATAATGTGTATTAAAAGACGAGGGTACATGTATACGTGTGCAACATCTTCGATTTTCTTCGTCCATTCCAATCTTTAATAAAAAAAAAGAATATTGACGAACCTGAAAAGCAATTGATATGAAAAATGATGAAAAAGAATATTGCATTAGGAAATACCAAGTCATCTAAACAAGGTTTAGCTACATACTGCTATAGAGATACACAAAGTAAAGTCATAAAAATATTTCCTTTTTTTATTATGAACAAAATCAACATCACGAGTACATGGTTATTCAAAAAAGCTACCATCTCCCACTTCACGGATAGTGTAACTTGTTTATAACACTTTTTCATATGCACTGCTGCAGAATACCGGTAGAAACCATCCATTTAAGGATTACACAAAAAGAAAACTTCATAACACTTCAGGGAAAACAAATCTCATCAAATCAGTCCAGTGATTCAGGAAATGCACAAGTGTACATACACAGATAGCGAGATTACTAGATTGTCTATCCTGTCTGAACTTTGAAAAAAAAAAAATTGTTGTCCATCTTCCATTTCCATAGAACATAGGATCCCGAAAAATATAACATCAAAATCTCATGTATTTATGAACCCATCTACAGAAATACTCCTGGTAGAATCCCGTAAAAATAAAGATAGTCATTGTGTAATCAGGACACTCTTATAACGTACTGATCTGACTTATAAATTCAAACTCTCGGCCATGGATACCATTCAAGGTATAAATAAATTCTAGCCCATTCGTTAAGCTTTCCATAAGTTATGAGCGTAGAGGATATCAACCATATTTTCCATTTGGTTTGAGATGGTGCACTTTTTTTAACCGAGACCTTTGATAACAGAAAATGTTAAAAAAGACCTCCGCTGTACGGATAAGGAACATTAATATGTTTTTGTAGTTATTCTCTTAAAAATCATTCATTAAAATAGTATCGCCTGTGGTCGAAATTCCACCAATTGTGCGAGTGAAACACACGTATTAATATTTAATATTTTACCAGGTTTTTACCAGGCTTAGATACAATATGTTATATTGAGAACAGAATTACACACTGCACTGCCCCTCTTCACAACTTTTCCAACAAAACAAAAAATCAACCGAATATGTTGTGTTTAAGGCAGTTTAAGGGGTTGAACTGTTTTGCCTTTATACAGGGTGGTCCGGTTTGAGTTACAGATATTTTCGGATCTGATTCATTGGTTCATACTATGAAAAAAATCGTATGAGAGGGGGGGTCTATCTTGAAGTCCCACTGAGCTACAGGGTGTTTAAAAATGTTCCTTCATAGAAAATGGTACCTACAGTTATTCAATTATAATTTCTAGTGTATTAAACTTAGAGCAACCAAGGTAGACTCGTTTCATAGATAATTGAATAGTGCTTATGATAGTTAAAAACTATTACTATCCGTATTTTCGTTTTCGAGATATTGGTATTCAAATATAGATTTATTTTGATTTTTGATTTGATTTGAGTCAGATCCGAAAATATCTCGTAAAATACAGTGGAAGCTCGATATAGTGAACATCGACAAGTTTGTTCACTATTTAGAATATTTTTTTTTGTTTCACAGCTTGTGGTTGTTTTTAGTGCGTGTTACTTATTTTGTTCTTTTTTGAACGATATTCTTTGTGACCATGTCACTTAAGCACAGCTTAAGTTTGTTGTATTTTTGTTTTTTTAAGTACATGGAATGTATTATGTTTTTCACGGAAGAGTTGTTTTTGTTAAAAATAAGATATTCTTTCTGATAAATATTGGCTTGTTTTTTAGTAATCGCAAAGAAAAATTGTAATTATATTCTATTTTCGATAAATTGTACGTAAAAACATACACATTTTGATAAAATTTGCTTCAAGGAGTCCACGCTCGTTGCAATGAACAATATCGCTTCAGTGAACAGTCCTGGTTGTTATTAGTTCACTATATTGAGCGTCTACTGTATGTATTTTGAGGAAAATTGAGAGCATCATCGCTTCAATTCATCTTGTATCGTACTTTTCAGTTAGTTTTTCCCGTAGTCGGCAGTTCCCTTACTTTCCCTGCCAACTCATAAGAAAACTTGTTGCCTTCTACAACACACTGACCAAGCACCCAGCATAGTCTTACCTAGTTCTGCATAATGCCCTTAACATTATTCATCAGCTCCTGGCTAGTGCCGATTTGGTAATTAACGATTCATTATCAGAACCTCTGCAGCCTGAAAGAGGCAGGGAAGAGAGTGCTGTCAATATGCCAACTAGGGTGACGATATGTGCTCTGCTAATTTTAAGCAGGCTGCAAGTTTTAATTCGATTAAGATGATGCCCAGTGTGTCTGGCGTATGCCATCTTTCACTAGCCTGTTGCAGTGCTTGCATATAGAGATTCTGTATTCTATTGTTTCTATTGGTACATTGGGTTCAATTTCTGTGGTAAAGTTTCCCAATTTTATACCTTTTCTGGCTAGTTCGTCTTCTTCGCAGCTACCTAGTTTATCACTATAACTAGGAACCAAACACAGCGTGAGCATGCATCTACTCGGTATCTCGTTTAGAGTTGCTTGACAGTGCCTAATCAATTTTGATCCTATATTTGGTGATTCGATAGCTTTTATAGCTGTTTGGCTATCATCGGTGTAAATTAAAATGTCACGATTGTACATCGATTTCATCGACAGCCACTCAGCGGCTTCACCTCCGCCTGGAAGACACTACAGTGATATCGAAGTCTTAAGGACAAGTTCAGGCTAAGCTGGCCTGAAAAAATACGTGCTCCTATACCATCACCTCTTGGATCCACCTTGGATTCCCAATATGGATTTTTCATTTATAGAGAAATTTCGTACCCATTCCTGTCGGCTGGAATATAAGACAAATATTTTATGTTGAAATCTAGGAGCGGAGTCATATAGTCCGTACTTCCTGTATTTAGATAATTTATTGAGAGTATTCTGGCGTGCCATAAGTTAGAAGAATCTCGCTGTGAGGTTTCGTTAAGCCGCAACGACATTTTTGCTGATATGTCCCTATCGTAAATGTCCAACGAAAGCATGTTCATTACTTACTTGCATATTCCTACTTACTTACAGTAGGTTATGAGCCTGGCCCTTTCTTTCTCGTGTTGTTTTGCGCGATAATGAGAGGGAACTATAGTTTCGCATCGATTCCCCTTAAAGATTCAAAGGAGTGATGATTTTTTTTATAATTTACACACGCTAAAGGGGAATGGGAATGGGGATATGAATACCCTTATAATGTTTGTTAAACCTCAGTTAAACCCACTCAACAATATGCTGACTAAATCATAAAATACCAGTCAGTGGGTTCAACGGCACGCCGGTTGTTTACCTTTGGGCAGTTGCACCCACATGTTATCTATGTTATATTAGATGTATTGTATTTATTGCTTTTTCCTGTTATTGAATTTCTCGAATTACGAAATGTTGTATTGCTAGTCATGACTTTTAACTAAAGCTTAACTACAAGTGATAAAAACCAAACGACGACAACAATTCAGAGAATATAAAACTGATATTCTTTAATTGGAGAACAGACTACTATCGATGTATCTTGGATTCTTTCCACTGAAACCACCAGACTTTACCATAAGGAGCAATAAAGTGAATACTAGAAACTGTGGAGTGTACATTTTTACGATTCTACGTTGATGGCTGACTAAAGCAAAAACGATGAAGACTTTTGATGAAGCTGGATTTCATGTAGAATTATACTTCTACATATGTATATACACACACTCACATAAGTATCCGTACGCTATCTATTTTTTGGTTTTCTCTAAATTGGGAAAAGAAAAGTCGCCAATTGCTTTTTTAAAATATCTAATTAAATTTAAATAAATATGATCACCAATAAAAATCAATTTTTTTTTAAATTCCGGTACGATATTTTCAAATATTCTACATCTACAACGTTTTTAATCTCACAAAAGTATACATACGAATGATTACGGTAAGGTTTTCCGTTGTATTCAGGACGAGTTGCTTAATATTTTTGTTTGCTCTCATTGAGCTATTGAATTCCTGTGTCAGAGGAGCCTTTTTACTTTGCAGTTTAAGAAATACTCTTTAAATCGGCTTAAAAATGCCCAAGTCGAAGGAAATCACGTTAGAAGTTCGGAAAATCGTCATCAAATTAAAAAATGAAGGAAATTCGTTTTCAAAAATTGGAGAGACCTTAAATTTGCCTAAGTCGACTGTACAAACAATTGTTAAAAACTTCAACGACACCGGCACTTGTCAAAATAAGACACGATCAGGTCGTCCCCGCAAGCTGGATGAGAGAATGCGGAGGCATATTGTTCGATCCATGATTGAGAACCCGAAGCAGAGCGCTGTTAAGCTTACGAAAGACATCGGAAATGATCATGGAGTGTCCGTCAATGCAGAAACGGTTCGTCGTTGCCTAAAAGAAAAAGATCTGTTTTGCAGAGTAGCAAGAAAAAAACCATTCTTGAGGGAAGTTAACAAGATGAAACGTTTAGCTTATGCCCAGAAGTACCATAATGTCCATGTTACAGATCCTACCTTTTGGGAACGCGTTATTTTTACGGACGAATGTAAATTTAACGTTTTTGGAGGCGATGGTCGCGTTAAAGTATGGCGAAAAAAGAATGCCGCACTTGATCCCAAAAATGTTGTTCCTACTGTAAAACATGGAGGAGGATCTGTCATGGTATGGTGTGCCATGTCTGCAAATGGTGTCGGTATTCTAAGGTTTATCGAAGGCATCATGGATAAGCGCATGTATATCGACATTTTAAAGGACAGTTATCTTCCTAGTGTAGAGAAGCTAAAACTTCAGGGCAAAGCTGTGTTATTGCAAGATAATGACCCAAAGCATTCATCGGGTATGGTAAAGGAATGGTTGCTCTACAACGTTAAAACTAAACTGGAACATCCCCCACAGTCTCCGGACCTAAATGTCATAGAACATTTATGGGACCATTTGAAGCAGCAAGTACGAAAAAGGCGTGTAACATCAATTTCAAGCCTGAAAACAGTTCTGATTGAGGAATGGGCTAATATTACTCCAGAAACGACTCACAACTTAGCCTTTTCAATGCCGTCCCGATTATCTGCAGTAATTGGAGCCAAAGGAGGCCATACTACATACTAAAAAGTTATTTATTTTATTTTTTATTCAATTTACAAAAGCCGTATGTATACTTTTGTGAGTGTACCTAGAAGTCGAAAATGTTAAAACAATGTT
This sequence comes from Brachyopa scutellaris, assembly GCA_949775065.1. Taxonomy (NCBI): domain Eukaryota; kingdom Metazoa; phylum Arthropoda; class Insecta; order Diptera; family Syrphidae; genus Brachyopa; species Brachyopa scutellaris. The sequence goes on from OX459112.1 coordinate 192,728,345, forward strand.
ATTTTTTTAGTTTTTGTTATGAAGTATGTTTCTTTTTGTTCTATTGTTTTTTTTAATGTAAATAAATAATATTATCAAAAAATATTGCAACTTTTACTTTTAATTTGAGAAAAATAAACATATTCCACTCCGTACGGATACTTTTGTGAGTGTGTGTACGTTTGCATCAAATTTAAGCCTCCTTAGCAAACAAATTTCAATACTTTCCTTTCCAAACATCCAGTGACATTAAGCTCCATCATTTATCCTCATATATCAAAATATTCAATAAAAAATTTGCATATTTCTACCTGAATTTTGTTGAAAGTGTTTCACGAATGATTTTTATGCAGAATCCAAAAAAACATAAGCAGGATCCTAGTGCTTTCGCACACGCATCTTCAATGTTCGAGTATGTTGTGACACCGGATTTATTTCACCTTGGCATAGAGAATCAATTTTTCACAGTGAAAATCATATTGACAGTTTAAATTTTCATAAGATGCTGGAAATCCATCCCTCCGCCTTGGTTGACAACTTAACCAACCCCACTCCTGAGTAATTACTCATCGATCCGCGACGCTGTAAGTGGAAGCAAATATGTATTATACTTAATTATTTTGGCACACCATTACCTTAGCCTGGTCCAACTCTAGCAAACTACTGAACTACTGTTGAAGCTCAAAACCAGGAGGTGAATAAAAGAAGGACCAAATCGAATTTTGAAGAAAAAATTTAAATTTTCTTTTGTCGCACAAAGGATATTGGCAATTTTATCGCCCATCTTTCTTTGCGGGAGAATGAATTTAATTTTCTTCTTTTTTTCAAGGACAAAGCATCTTTTGTTTGTTTACTCACTGACCATCTACGAATAGATCCTTTTTCTTAAATTACTTTCCAATGTTGTTGGTGTACTCGTATAAGAAGTGAAGTCCTTGGTTGACGGGGGAAGACTCGTCCTGTGTGATAATTGATTTTTCTACCCAAATGAACAGAAGTGGCGAAAAGTTTTTCTTTCTTCCTAATTCCCTCTCCACCTTTAAAAAAGTTGAACTTATTTTGAATAAACAAATTTTTATGGCTAAAAATGTGAAGCTACCACGACGCGACGTAACAAAAAAAAAACACCCCTAAGGATAATTTACCCCAAACAGGTGACAGGACACTTGCAGTGTTGCACGAGTATGCACATACATGTGTATTTTTAATCATTTCGTATGCAAAAACGGACTCTCTAATTGGAGTGGCGTGAATGGGAAACACTGAGTGTTGGAGGAAGTGTTAGAGTGTAATCCGGCGTAAAGTACGTTTTCCACTTTATCACGTTCTGCGCCACTAATGCGGATCATTAAATTGAGTAGTTGTTAGAGGGTTTCAATTAGGAATCAATTTTTCAATGGACAGACCGTGCGGTGTTTACTATGGAAAGTTTATTGTGCGAGCTGGTATCATTTATGGTAGTAAGTTTATTTTCCATTTGTTTCTATTTAGTTTATTTCCATTTAAATAGAGAGGAGTATTTTATCCACCTCATTTGCTATCAACACGTTGGTGTTTGCTTTTATTGATGGATAGAAGAATGACATTTAGTGCGAGTCATAGTTTTTACTACAAACAAGGAGTGACCCCAGAACATTATGACCTTTCTTTATATATGCACATTCGTCTCTTCAAGAACTCGTTTTCTACACCAAAACTACGTCCTTTATACAGGAAACTTGGACATTATTATTATTATCATTGTTGAAGGGTAAGATGCACCGTTACCTTAAGATCTATTGTGCCACCTACAAGTCCTATATGAAGGAACATCCCTCTCGTCATTATTCCTATTGGAATTGGTTAGAGAGCTTCGCTCGCATCTAGCCCAGGTGAGAATTCCATAGGTCACAGCACCTCATCCAGACCAATTTCACTGAGAAATTGCAACATGAGATTGGGTGCCCCTCAATCCACCAGTATGTGCTCTGGAGTTTCACTGAACTCATTGAACATTCTGCATGAGTCTTCATCTGATAACCTAGCTTCCTGAGATGTCCCTTGAGTTTACAATTCTCCGGAACGCAGGCTGGATGTGGAGATTGTTTTTGTTAAACCTGATGATAACTTTGATTATCTTCAAATTGTAACTACCCACAAGTTTCTTCGCCTGTCTTAGACCCTAAATTATCGTCATTGACTAAGTCCTATTTGTCTTCTACAGTGATCGGAGCTCCTCTTTTATTTTGTGTTTACCTATGTCGCAAAAGAGTTCAGGGCCCACAAAGGGTGTAGCAGCCTTTTTCCTGGCAAGTTTGTCCGCCTCTTCATTACCTTCTATCCCCAGGTGTCCTGGTACCAGTAGATGGTGACGTTGTTTCGTTCGCCGAGTCTATTTAGTTTATCAAGGCATTCACAGACGATTCTAGATGTGATTGCTTTGATAGCTGCTTGGCTGTCTGGCATTATTGCTGTGTCGCGTGTTGAGTTAGGCACATCTGTCGATAGCATAGATTCGTGTAGCTTGGAAAATCCTGGTGTAGCTGCCTATGGGTTCGAATAGTACCATCCGTGTACCATTTTATGGTGTGAGGATTCAGCCTGTAGATTCTAGATTCATTGCTTCAGTCCTTCTTGTCATTGAGTTTAATGTCGAAGTTCTTTTCACAGTTAAATATTCTGATGCCATCGTCTTTAGGGAATGCCAGAAGGGGAAGCTTATTGATCATATTAGCATAGTCCTTATAGCTAATGCATTTTCCTTTTCCAATTTCTGCGTTGGCCATTCTTAGAAAAGTTTTAGTTGTAGTTTCGTTCAATACAAGGTACAGTAGAGTAAGCTCCAGTAGCAACTCCACCTGCAACGGTCATGCATACACATGCTAGTCTCTGTACTTTAATTAGTGTATTTCTCGTAGTTGTCAGACTGGTTCTTTTTGCCGACGATATTACCCATAGATGATTACAAGTCTCACTATGAAAATACACATCCATCTGAGAATATCAGGTCGACAGCCACATGACTTACCGGCTAAGACATACTACGAGAAAACATCAAACACTGCTTCTAAGTCATTCGAAACTTCCTTCCTGAAATTATACACTCCCAACAAATCTCCATTTATTATCACAAAATCTCTCAATGATTTATGCAAATCGAATTAACATCAAATTTCGGGTAGATACTAAATAAGAAATTCACTTACTCGGAGCAGCCTACTAAACCCACTCGCCACTCAGAAGACTCATAAAATCCAGGCACTTTAACCCCAATTTGCGTCCAGGATCTCTGCATAATCGAATTCAAATTGCACTAAAGGTGCTACGAGCCATAATATTCATCTTTTTTCTTCGTCCTTTTCATCCCAACAATTGGACAAATGTCCTTGGGAGGAGGAGAGCGAAAAACTGAAACACAAATCTGAAACTAAAATACTCCCCAAAGACCGAATTAGAGGCAGAAGGGCAGTTTCTTCCCTTATGATGATAAAGTACGTAAAATTCTAAAGGACTCTCTCTGTGCACTCGAAATACAGTTACAAACATGTTTGTGTATATATATATACTACCAACCAACACCCCAATGACGAAACCTTCCACAGATCACGTTTCCAACGTTCGTCTGTGTATGTATGTGATTAAGTCTGTCAGTGGAGTATCTGTATCCCCCATTCGTAGTCTTCAACTTCCGTACTACATAAAGGCTGGATTATTAGTGCGGCTCGCACACAGGATAAATAGTTTGGTAAAATATTTACCCAACCGATTCTATGTATGTATAGGTATTAGGTATATATATTCCGCGGGAGTACTCTTTGTGCCAACAACGATGTATAAATTATTGTTGTCAATATTTGCGAAAGGATATACCCATACATATGCTCGGTAATTGTAGACAAATACACCTCACAACAGAGACTCTGAACAGATTAAAAGGAGGAACGCACCATAATATCTTAACCGTTTATTTTTTTATTTTTTTTTCTGTACAAAACCTTGATTGCCACAAGGTCGGCTGTCAAACAGTTCCAACAAAGAGAAAATTCGATATCTTCTCCAATTGATGGCGCCCAACAAAGTAAAGCTGAAGCGACAATAGTCCTATTTTAGTGTGTGTATGTGTATACCTGTCGCTGCGGATAACTTTTTTTCAAGGCCTCGCCAGTATAGCGTCAATTTAAAGGATGTGTACCTGAGAGAGTAGTCACTATATTTGTTTGTTGAAATAATTATGAAAGTACTCATGAATAAGAAATCATCATCAGGAATATAATTCACGAAAGCGCTGGACGCAGGACATTCTACAGGCTGATAAGCTACCATCTCGGACAGAATGAACACCGGTGGAATAAATCGGTGAAAATCTACAAATGAAATCAGTCTGACGAAGGAGTGTATTGGCAGGAAGATGGACATGGTTCAACGTGCGGACGGCGTTTTTTTCTCATTATGTGGAGTAGTTGATGAAAGTAGAATGATGGAATAAATTACACTCGATTCGAGTGGAGAAGTGAATGGAAAAATAAATATTTTTCAGTTTGTTTTGCGGTTTGAATATCAAAACGAGAAGTGCTGGAAGGAGTTATTGCTTTTGAATAAATAACTGAGGAGGGGAAAACAGTATGTATATATTTAGAAATTCATTTTTCATTTATATCCGAAAGAGGTTAGCCACTTTTATAAAATATCTACTGCATAAACAAATGAATAAATAATAATAAAAAAGTGTACTAGTATTACGTAGTGTTTTGCGCTAGTTTACATGAAAGTAATCACAACAATTTTACATTACAATGGTGTATTTCTTTTTAAATGACTTATACTACAAGATTATTTTCTATCATTTTTACTATGTTTTATAAAAATACTACCGTCATTTAATACAAAGTCAGTTTTTCTGCAAAATAAATGAGGCTTTTCTCAGCACTTGACCAATCCGGTGTTTCGTGAAGCACGATCTATTCAAGCATATCCACGGAGTTCCATTGGCGAATGTGCTGTTGACATGTATCATAAAATTTTCCCGAAACTTCAAAGCATCAATATCATTAGTTTTTTCTAAATTTAAAAATATGTTTTTAAAGCTATAGGCATGTTTTTTAATAATTCTTGACACTTCTGATATTGAAACTTCTTGCGACTCAATATCAGCTACGGAAACGTGAAACATGGTGGCCTGGCTATGTGCAAAATATAACCAAGCCTCAGCAGATAAATCATTGAAAAAGATTTACAAAACTGCTGGGCATTTAGTTTGTTCCAAAAAATATATCTTCGGTGGCTAAAAAGGTTTTAGAGTTCTTTCTAATGCCGGCATCAAAGGTAACCATCTTCTTTTACTATAACCTAATAGCTTGTGATATCCAACGTCTAAAAAATCGTATATTTCTTTAAGACTCCACGGGCAACAGCCGCTGGCAACACCGTATGTTGAGCAGTCAGTTTTTAAGCGGCCGAAGAAGCGCAGCATTGATAAATTTAGTTTTTTTTTACTTCGACAGCGACGCAATCTTAGCTCTTCCTTCCCAGAGTTTTATTTTTCATTTTCTTGCAATAGTAAAATTGCCTTAATTTTAAATTGGGATTTTATCATACCGATAAAGTGATTTTCTAATATCCTGCACACATAACTCCACAAAATATCGGATGTTTCTGATGAATGCAATTTTTTCGATATATTAAAGAACAGTATCAGAAATAAAGGATAAAATCTGTCCTTTATTGAAAATAAAAAAATACAGGACAGAAGTCAAAAATAAAGGGATGTCCTTTAAAATAAAGGACGGATGGTCACCGTAGCTATAATATACATAGATACCATTGAAGCTTTAGTGTTTACTAAGCAGCTAAAGGGTGAATATACCTAAAATGTGGGCTCAGTAGACTCGTTTTATAGACAATTGATTAGTGTTTATCATAGTTAAAAACTCTTACCATTCGTGCTTTAATTTTCGAGATATTGATCTTGAAACACGTATTTTTTTAAATTTTTGTTAACTATTCTTTGTTTAAATTCACATTGATCTCGGGAAAGTGTGCTAATAATTTTTTTTATTATCATTATTTTGGTATCTATACCATAATGTTTCCTACAAATTCACCAAACAAAGTTTTACCTGCGGCTTACAGTTTTTCAAGTATAAAGTTAATTTAGTTACCAGAACCGTTTAAAAATCATATATATTATTTCTGTAGTATAGGTACCATTTGCGGCTCTCACACTTAACCAACCTTAACAAATGCGGTGTCAAAAAAAAAAAAGAGAATTTCCTGGAGAACTGACGAATTTCACTTTCACTTTGTTTGGATTTTGAGGATTGGATTTTCTCTTGCGAGAGTTCTCGAGCGGACACACTAGTAAATACATAATTTCGATATAAATGAATTAATTTATTTGAAAAACCTATGCATTTTGTTTATAAATTTGGATACACTTTACAGGCTACACTCAATTAGTATTTAGTATTTATAAAAATTAGTATTCATTATACAATAAGATTAAATAGACATCTTTAAAGTTATATATGCTTGAGATTATGTTGCAGATATAAATTTTAAAAAATATATACATTTGATTTAATAAAGAAAATGATTAAGTGTAAAACATTTGATACATTTAAAAAAAAAAAGATAAATTTTCAACGGCAACCCGCCGGCACTCTCCTCCTAAAGAAATAAATATTCTTGGAGAAGATGTCTTAATAGACCTTCAAGATATTTCCTCAACGAATATCAATGAAATATGGAAGTGTATCCAACTCTTAAAATGAATGCAAGCGCACGTGGCATCACAATGGACCTAACTAAGTGAATTCTGTTTTCTGCAACGTGCTTCTGTTTTTAGTATCTGATCATGTTCTGTTTGGTTCAAATCAAAATAAAAACAAAAACTCGAAGTGAAGCTACGCAAATGTTTTAGTTTTTGTCTGTCTAATCCTAATGGAATTAAATTAAATAATTTCTTACAGGTATGAGTGTCCGCGTTCGATCAAGAGACTGCCCGGTTAAGGGATAGTAAAATGTATGCAATCTGAAACATAGAAGCTTGGTTTGAAAAATCTGTTTGTATAAACTCTAAAGGATTGGTAAGGTCCGTCTAAGGGAGCTGTCCGTAATGGGAGATTTCAATGCAATCGTTTTCCATTGGCAAATTTGTATAAATTTCACCCGATTTCGATACTATTAGCCTCGCCGCTGAGCTTACAATATTAGATAATACTCAATACAGCGAGAAATCCAATTTAAATTACAATACGTTTGTATGCCTTTGCACCCTGCAGGATGCACAAAAGTGCAATTTAAATTGTTCTGTTTGTGTTGCGATTTAGACGGATTAAGTATTGATTGAGGCGTGGTGTGGAAAGTGAAACAAAATTGAACTGTCGCTGAAGTAAACAAAATTACATGCATACAAACAAATTAACTAGGCATGTAAATGAAAGGAATTTCGAATTAAGGCCATCTTGAAAATTTGTTAAATTGCCATTGAATTTTAATTACAGAATAGAAGACATTTGAAGGGGATTCGTAAAATATTTTAACCTGTTTGAAGTATAATGCAAAAGATCCAGGGGCCCAACTATGTAACTCGATTTTACTTTCGATTCTATTCAGAAGTTGTTTCCGATTCTACTTTCAAACCGTACTACGTATGATATTAGAATCGAACGTCATTAGCCAACTTTTTCCCACAAAATTTCCGAGTTTCAAACATGTCTCGCCTTGTGTTTGACAGATAAACGAAAACTAAAGTAATTTATTAGTATATTGTGATTTGTGAAACAAGGAAATAATAATAGGTTTCATATATTAACATGGTGCGTGTCGTATTTTGGGTTTTAAACGTATTTTGGGTTTTAAACGAAGATCGCAGTGGTGAAATTGAGCAGACGAATTCGAGATAAATCCAATAATGGAGCTGAGTGAAAAAGTTTTGTTTAGAATTATGTACATTTAATAATCAAAACATTTGTAATAAAATGACTTAATTTTAGTGTAATAAAAAATTGGTCCAACTTTTAACAGATGCCTTTTTGTATTTGCTGTGTGGATTTTCATCTAGCCTCCGGGGTTCTCAAGTGTCCTTTGTATATGCTATATTCCACAAGACTTGACACGTTTGAGGCCCAAAACATCTTTCAAAATGGTATTATTTGATTCTTTTGATACGCCAATTTCAATTTCGATATCAGCAATGTCTCTTATAGTTAATCGACGGTTTGCAAGCACTAATTCTTTTACTTTTTGGCTGTGAGCATCGTCAGTTGAGGTCAATGGTCGACCAGCGCGCTCTTCGTCTTCAACGCGTTCTCTACCTCCTTTGAACAATTTATACCAATCATATGTTATTGATTTTGGTAGAGCTCGGTCCCCTTTAGCCTTCTTCAACATTTTCAACGTTTCTGCAGCATTTATTCCATTCAGGAAACAAAATTTGATCGAACTTCTTTGTTGAATAATTTCAGACATTGTAAAAATCGCCAAATTCACTTTTTGTGTCGCACAAAAACAAGCGTAATTCAAACATTAATGAATATTTTGACATATAATTTGGCATGGAAGTCAGTGACAGTTGTACCAACTTAAAAAAAATAGATTGAGCGAAATTATTTACCCGCGTATTTTAAATCGAAAAATTCCGACTAGTTTTTGGACAGAGTGGTATTCCACAAGAATCTCAAATTGAGACGTCTTGTTTGCTCATTTAATTGATTAGCTACACACAATATATATTTCAATAGTTCTATGCAATGTATAATAAAATATGAAAGAAATTGTCACCTGCGTTTTTGAAAATTTCACAGTCTAACAGCTTGCTCGCAAACACATTTGCATTAGAACGCTTATTTGCGAATTCGAACGATTTTGACATTTACTTTACAATTAGGTAGTACCAAATTTCCGAAAACAAATATTAAGTTCGAAATTCTTTCGATTTTGAAATACTAGGGCTTATAGAGTACGCCTTTTGCGAATTCGAACATTTTTATTGTAGAATCGAGTTACATACATAGTTGGGCCCCAGTTCCATAATCACGGATTGTTTGGCACATAATACTTTCAATAAATTAAGCCCCACTTTATAAGGCAATTCCAAGTGCCTCAAAACCATTTAAACAGTCATAACATAACTCACATTATTTCCTTACATTTTTTTTTTGAAATAGTTGCACATCAAATCGGAAACATCTTCTTAGTTTAACTCGCACTCCACCCACGCATAGGAAAATTAAGCGGTCTTAATTTTACCGCACCGTTTCCGGCAGAACAGAAGAGGTACTTAATTAAAAAATACGAGCATCTTCTTATTTCGTTAGTTTTCCTCCATTTATGGTGAAGACACACACACACACACCATACCAAAACCCCCATTGTAATTAGAAAGGGTGGTTTTTTCATCTTCTCAAACTTTTCTATCCTTTAAGACCATTCTGACGGTTCACTTTAACGGGAACGCAAGAAAAAAACACCCCCAAGTGACAAACCAGGACTACATTATGTACGTGAGGAATAATGCTTCGCATGAGTTCCTCCCATCATGGAAACGACAGCACGCGCAAGTCGATTAATCCTCATGTAACATGTATAAGTAACGGAGAGCGACAAACAACAACTGCAGGAAAGGGAACTCAATCTGCGACCACGGTCAATAGAAAGTAGATTCGTCAAAAAAGATCATCGTCTGTCAGGGCACATACATACGCAATTATTGTTACTGTGCCACCGGGCGAACCCAGAACACAACACTACTCTGCTGTCACAACACAATATGGCCAACGCGTATTTCCTGCGAAAATCAGGATTTCCAATCACGTAAGATACTTAGCCATTTCCGAAGATTGTTATCGATGAAATTTTATGTTATTTGACAAGGCCTGCGGCCGTAATATGTCTATCGGGTGTTGTGGGGCCCACAAGTCCGGACAAGAAAAACTGCTTAGCTACATGAAAAAAAAAAAGTTTCACATACACTCGCACATAGCCACACGCAAAAGATTTCCGGTGTAGCATCCGGAGACTATGGATTCAGGTAATAAAATCAGCAGGGGTATCAAATTAATTCAAAGGGATTTCCTCTGCTTCAACATGTTGCCCGCCGCCAGCCCGCCTCTTTTTGGCAGAGGCTATTGAAAGCGAGGTTAACTTTTTTCGATTACGATAACAGGTCGGCCGGGATGGGGAAGAACGGGCTGTGCTGCTCAGGTGTGCAAACGTATGTCCTCCCTGTAAGGCGGGAAAAGTCGTGAACGCCAGTCGTGAGTCTTATCGCACATGGAGATTGTGATATATGAGCTGGAATATTAAATTCAATTTTTCGCCATTCGAAAGCTTTATTGCAAGTTGAAAATGAGCAGGCAAGGAGGGAGGGAACCTTTTTTCCTTCCATTTTATTCTCTGCATTTCAATTACGAAAAATACAAAGGAAAGTGCACGTAAAACGGTCTCCATCAAAGAGAAATCGCTTCACGAAGTTCAGAAACTTAATTATTTCTTTGCATGAAGTTAGACTTGAGGAGCTAGATACCGACGAATGGAGGTATGCAAATTTAGGAATTTCAGTTCCCGAATTTGAGTTGGAAATAGGTGGTTAAAGAGATAGCTGTTATTTGTCGATGTTGTTAAGTTTTATTTTCGGTTTTCTCAGCCAGAAGCGATAAGAGGATGAAAGGCGACATGTGGATTGGGAAAGACTGCTGCTGCTGCATAACAGACTATTTGGAGAGAGACAATCCGTAAGGAGATGACAAGGGAACGAAGGTCTGCATATCCTACGGGGGTATAGAATAAAATATATCAAAGTATAGGTTGTAAATAGGTAACGACGTCTTTTGGACGGGGTAATAAAATTTGAAAGCTTCTTACTATATACAGTGAACTCTCTCATAACCGGACACTGATGGTACCGAGAAATTTGTCCGGTTATGAGAGGTGTTCGGTTATAGGGGAAAAAAATAAATTGACATCAACGAAACACAATCATTAGACATATGGTAGTTTTATTTTATAAATGAATTCATTTTTATGTGATAACCACAAATTACCGAAAAAATCATATTTCTGTCTATGGCAATCAAGCTTGAAATTACACATACATACATACACCTAACATACAAACCTATTTAAAAAGGGCAACGGGATTCTTGGATGTTCGCGGACAAGACGGCATATGCCCTCATTGGTTAAGGAAATTAGCGGATCATGATGGCATATGCCGTCAAAGAATTTTAGGTATGTTAGGACAAGCCGGGGTACCCCGACGAGAAATACAGTTTCTATACTTCCATATTTCGGCATTATTTTATTCTACCAGAGACAAATTTACGCTTCACTATGACCAGCGGAATCATGTTTATCTTGATCAGAATTTGCATAAAATAATATAAAATATTTCTCAAAATGTCGAAGCGTTCTCCACCGAAAATTATGTGTCCGCGAGACCGCGAACGTGATAATAACGCAAAGGCACACTCCACAGTTTACATTTTTGTTTCCTTTCTTTGCAAAGTGCTAAGAAGAGGAAAACAAAACAAAAACAAAAAAAGTATGTAAACAATTTGCCATACATACGTAGATGTGTTTTGTCCAGTTAAGAGAGAGCGATATTCTATGGTGGTTACGAAAATTGGTGTCCGTGTCCGGTTATGGGAGAGTTTTTTATATGAAAAATCGAGTTTTTATTTCTGTTTTTTGAAAACTGTCCGGTTATAAGAGGTGTCCGGTTATGAGAGGTGTCCGAAGGAGAGAGTACACTGTACATACATATGTATTTACATATGCGTGTAAACAAATAATTTGAAGGGTATCTGGCGTGTTTAACCCTTAGTTAATCTCGCGAGTCCATGGGACTCACATCACAGTTTAAACCATCGCCATTTTTTACGACCGCCTATTAAATTCCTGTAAAAATAGAAGTTTTTTTATTGGTTGTGATGTACTTGTACTTACAAGAAACAAGGATACATTTAAAACAAAATGATGCGACTGTATCCTGACAGTCCTGAGCTATGTGTAAACATCACGCGGATGGGGTGTGTAGCTCCACTTCATTGGAAAGAAAGTAAATTATAACTAGTCTATGTTCGATAAAATTCAAGCCAATCGCATATATAATACTCATCGAATCCTATCCATTGCTCCTGAGAGTTTATTGCTGCACCGATTTCAATGATTCTAACACTTCATCAGTATAAATAATTTTGAAAAAAAGCATATAAATAAAGTTATTACGGAAAAACATTATTTCAACGTAACCTTCACAAATGAGGTGTCTAAAGAAAATAATGTCTTGGAGCAATGACGAAATGCACTCTGATTTTATAAATATAAACAATTTGTTTACACTTAATCTTAATATTTATCAGGATCTCTATCACGAAAAGTAGCTCTTATTTTTTGGAACAAGGTGCCACTGGGACACTAGAGGCCAGTAGGTAGCCATTTTATTCGTAAATAGGTTGTAGGTTTTCTACATGCGAGATTGTTAATAATATTTATAAACTAAAAATCCAAATCACTGCTCTAGAAAATCCTCTTTCTTTTGACACCTCATTTGTTAAGATTGGTTGAGTGGGAGCGCCGCAAACTGTGATTATGATCATATATAAGAGCGCGCACATGTACTCACACACACACTACTGCAACGATACCCACTGCTGCCCGACTGATAGCAGTGGTCACCACTGAAAGAAAACTGTGGGCGATGCTTTGAATAATTGCTTTGAACATTGCTCAGCTTCAGGACAACGCAGGAGGATGTTTTATATCTCAAATGAATCAGGGACAGATTTACTAATTTCACCTATTTTTTTGATTTTCAATCCGATAAGCCATTATTGAGTTACGGCTGTATAACTATAATTTTCCCTCCCAACATGCAGTATTTTCACTATTTTCTGAAAACCATGCCATTTTCCGGGATAAAAAGGAATATATAAAAGTTGACCAGGAACATAAGCAATCACTATGTTCATATTTCATCGCGCTGCTAGGAAATTTAAGTTCCAAATTTCGTAATTGTTCGGAATTCCGTCCCCAAAATCGCGGAATTACTCCCCGAAATCACGGAATGGCTTGGTACACACATGCGTTCGCAGTCGCACGACTATTCAGTCGCAAAAAATAGAACACATAGCTTTTAATGTAAATGCGCGCACATTATACGTTGCGATTGGTAGGTTTCATGTGCGCGCACTTACATTGAAAGCTATATGTTCTATTTTTTGCGACTGAATAGTCGTGCGACTGCAATCGCATGTGTGCACCTAGCCTAACTCCACTAGAAATTTTGCTAACGCGCGCTTAGATGTTTACAAATCAAAAAAAAAAAAACATTTAAAAAAATTATTACTTCTATTTTAATCATATTTTAATGGACCCCACAACTATAGAAGCGTTCACTATTCTCACGACATCAGTTAAGGGTTAAATTTCTTAAAAATATGTATTATATGAGTCCATGGGACTCAAACGGGGCGTATACGCGATTTCTTACATGGGGTAAATTAAGGGTTGAACATTACATTTCACTTAACAAACTAAGTACAATTTACAGCTGTTAAGCGCGGTAAAATTGGAACACTGACATTTATAACAACATTGGAATAAAGTAGATGTGTCAGCCGAATTATATAAAGCATGTGACCCCGTTTCAAAGATATTTAAACCAGCGTTATAGTGTTATATAGAAAACGAAATAAAAAAAAATCCCAAATAGGTGTGTACACAAAAAACAATATCCTTTCTGAATTATTCGACGTCAGCCACTTGTGTGTGCGTGTTATATGTTTGCACGAATGGCAGAGACTTGCGGTTTTTTGCCGGCTCCGAATGGCGAGTTGAGAAGCTCGTCACGACAATATGATACCTTTGAATGCTTTTCAGACATTTCAAAGAGGTGGGTCACCGCGAAATAACTTTTGGGTGTTTCCCAGGATTAAACCCAGACAGCATTGCGTAATCTCATAAATTAATATGTAACGGAAAAGGATTTAAGAGAAAAAAGTTTCTGGAAATCACACATACATAAGTATGTACATATGCCTATTTCGTATTATTTCAATGTGGTTTGTAGTCCTTCGGATTAGTGAACCATGATTTTCGAATATAAAAAGAACAGTTTTAAAGTTTTTACTTTTTTTTTGTATTAAATTCTTTTAACCCTAGGATGGGCAGTTATATCACACGATATTACACGTATAGTGCTCTGCAGGGAAATAACTTCACTTACTGCCCGTGAAGTTATTTCCCTGCACCGGCCTTTAAGGGGATTTAAATAGAAAAAAAAAGATTTTGTAATATAGTTCAGTTATAAATTTAATTGTTGGCAATACAGGTATTGCATGCCGCCCGTGTTTGTGAAATGTTTTGAAACGCGGTTCACCTTCGGCTCTACAATACGAGTACACACAATCTTCCGTTCTTTTTCGATTGCCCAGCAGCGGTGAAGGCCGCTACAGACATTGTAGGTGATGCTGCCTGTGCTGGTGTAGCCGCAATTAGTGCTGGAAAAGAGAGAGAAATAGTTTGCCATTGCTTGTTTGATTCGAGGTTGGCGTTTAACATGACCATTTATTGCACTAATCCTCATATGTAGAGTTACCAATTGTATGCTCAATTGAGTTTGTCACTTTACTTTGATGGCTGCAAATGTTTGTAAACTATAAACGAAGCCAATCCTGCAATCGATTGGTCCCACATATACAGGAATATCCGGAGATCATTTCATCCAAGGTGTCAACACCTGCTTTATTGGCATTGTAGTTCAAGATTTGATTTGGTTTACGAGAGGTATTCTCTTATCGATATCACACGTGTAATGCTCTGTCGACAGCAAAATGATGGCTTTATTTGGCTTTGGCCCGTATGAACACATGTCATTGTAAGAACAAAACATTGCCTGAAACAACGAACGATTTTTTGATTTTTTGAAATAAGTCGGCACGAAACTTTAAGTAGAGCGAACGGTGCCCACAATGTCGAGTCCGACTTTTCGGCCAAATACAATGAAGTAAAGAAATGATCACAATAGATGGTGCGTCCTTAATTATGATAACGTTGGATCAATGATGACATGAGAAATTATTGATAAGAGAAAGTTGAAACCCCATCCGTTAGACTAATTTAAATGTATCGGCCATTCGTTTGCTTCGGGGAAGGAAACTAATATACCGCTGTTGGAAACGATTTAACTTTGGGAATATCGCAGCTAAAATTCTGAAGGAAGTGCGTTTTGTGTTTGAACAAGAAAAAATTGTCCCTTTTGTTTAATTTGTCCAAAGAATCCTGAATTAAAATTAATGAATTTTTACCGTGTGCCATGTGCCATGTTCACATTATCCTCCATAGCAGATACCAAAGCTTCGGATTGGTTGCTGTTTTTAAATTTTTAAGAAATTAAAAATAATTTAGTATACCGATAATAAATCAACGAATTCATCTTCACATGACTTAATTTCAAGTCGTATTCTCAAAAATATTTCTTTTTTAATTGCGGATGTTTTATGTTATATTTTCAATCTGAGCGTGAGTAAAGGCATCTTCCCGGCCTTGCTAAAAACTGCAATTGTAATTCCATTACATAAAAAAGGTGATACATTAGACTTGAACAACTATAGACCCATTTCTCTTTTGTCAGTGTTTTCTAAAGTTTTTGAGAAGGGTATGACGGCAAGAATTATGTCATTTTTATCAAGTATCGGGTTTTTTAGTAATTTTCAATTTGGGTTTAGGAATGGTAAATCGACAGAAGATGCGTTATTAAAATTATGTAGTGAAATTTATAACTCTATTAATGAATCACAAGCTCCAGCGGCGTTGTTTATCGACATAACAAAAGCCTTCGATATGGTTAACCACGAGTTGTTGCTAGATAAACTTTTTAAAGCAGGCTTTAGGGGCTTTGTTTATGACTGGTTTTGCTTCTACCTCTCCAATCGTAGTCAAATGACAAGAGTGAAAAATAATTTAAGTTCGATTTGCAAACTCAATATGGGTATTCCTCAAGGGTCCGTTTTAGGCCCTATTCTTTTTTTGGTCTTTGTAAATTCCTTATTTTTGCAACCATTTGAAGGTAAAGTAACTGCATTTGCTGATGATACCGCCCTTTCCTACTCCAATGAAACCTATTTTGAGGCATTTGCTGATATGAATCATGATTTGGAAATTCTTCGTCGTTGGTTTAGATTGCATATGCTAATAATTAGCAGCAAAACTAAATTTATGCTTTTTAACCCATTGGGGATAGTTCCTGATGGTCTATCCTTAATGTACCATGCTCCTAGTTGCTCTAAATTCAAACTTTGTCCGCAATTATTTAGTTCCGAATTAAATTTTAGTGATGGCTGCTTTGAAATCGAATGCGTCGATTATTTTAAATACTTAGGCATTACATTAGATAAAAGGCTTAATTGGGTTGAGCACACGTCTAATTTAAAAAAATATCTCAACGCAGTGGTAAGGCAATTATACCATCTTAGTTTATACTGTCCTCCATCTGTTTTTAAGCTAACTTACAGTGGCCTACTACAATCTAAGCTTCAGTATGGAATTTGCTGCTGGGGTGGTACTCACTCCTACAAAATTAAACAGCTGCTCATTAAACAGAAACACTCTATTCGCATTATCTCAAAGGCAACACGTAGTTCACCCAGTTTTCTATTGTTTTGTAATTTAGGTATTCTTCCTGTAAGACATTTGTATTACTTCAATATTTTGAAATTGTTTTTCAAAAATACTGGTCATATAAACGTAAGAATGCAAGAAAACTACAGTTTGAGAGCAAACGCCCGTTATTTTGTGAGTGTGCCGAGAATTTTTAAATCACACTTTTGCTACTTTTACACTATAGCTGCGCCCCGTCTTTTTAATAAATTACCCGAAGACTCCAGAAGCGAGAGAATCGAATCAACATTTTTAAGAAAAATTAAACAGTGGTTATTCACTTTCAATCATTCAGAGATAGATCGTATCTTAAATCCCTTAATTTGATTTTGTTAGTTTATTTTGGTTAACTTCATTATAATCTTCTTGAATTATGAACTCTGATCTTTAAATGTTTCAAAGCTTTCACTGAATAGTTTAAATATTTAACTTTGATTATAAATCCCCACAAATTTTGTAAATTTGTTAGATACTTATTCTTTACTCAATGGTGCATTCGCCTCTTACTCTTTAGAATAACAGAATGTCCCTAACTATTTCATTTAAAATCTTTAATGTTAAATAATTGTTGTATTTGAATTATTGTTTTTAGCAGTTTTAAATATATTTTTTATATAATTATCTCTCATTATTATTGTTACTATAAGTGAATTTTAAATGAAATAAAGAAAAAAAAAAATAAAATAAAATAATAAAAATAAATAATAATAATAAAATAATAAATTCGTATAACATTTAATAGTTTCAATTCAAGAACTTAAAATTGTTTTATTTTTTTTTTGGTGAAGTGGAAAATGCATTGGACTACAACGCAATGCTGCCCGGGCTCAATCCCAGCCCAGGTCCTACACCTAAAAGTTCTTTTCATGGTATCACCTCTTTCGCTAGAATGACACACGCATATCTCCAGAATTTTGACAGATATTTTAGATTATTTTGTGTGAATATTGTATAGGGATTAAAATAATTCCGCAGGTCACAGTGAAGTTAAAATTTGTCTCCGGTAGGACAAATAATGCTGGAATATGGAAATATACTGTAATTCTCGTCAGAGTATCCCGTCTTGTCCTAAAGACCTACAATTATTTGACGGGATATGCCGTCATCACCCGCTACTTTCCTCAACCATTGACGGCATATGCCGTCTTGTCTGCGAACGTGTTAACGATAATGTTGACATATGCAGGGGATGCGGTGATGAAGAGGCTCATGAGGAGACGACCCATATCTTCTTTGAGTGACCAAACTTATAAGGCTATAATGTCGAAGTCAAATACTAAGCTTTCATTCTTACCGCAGAATCATGCACTTTTTCTCTGGAGAAAATCTTCGTAGTATTTAATTTAAAAAAAAGAGGTAGCAGTGCCTTATAATGACTTGGGTTTTTAAGGAATCCATTTAATTGCTTTTATATTGGAATTACCATAGCTATCCTATTCAGTCCTATTCTCTCTGTACATAAACGAGCTGCCTCAAATAGTTCGACACTGCTCGATACATACACTGGTGCTCATATAATTAAGTCACAAAGTCACATGCTCACACTATCTTCGGTAGAATCAAGTTTTGTTAACAAATTCAGATTTATTGGTTACACTAGAATGTTTATAAGTATTTGTAAAATTCAATTCTTCTTGATTTTTTTGTTTAGCAAATCATTAAAATATAAATTTTGCAGATTATTTGTTTATATCGCTTTGAGCTCGGTGACATATAATTAAGTCATTTACTGAGAAAAATGTTTAAAATTAAATATAGCTAGTAATTGTAGATATTAACACATATTTTATCTCTTTTAGAGTCAGTACTTTCTTTTCAAACCTTTTTGTCTCATAACTTCGGCGCATCATAGAGTGGGTGTGAACTTGTTCCATTCCTGTTGAATAACTTGCCACAGAGGCCTTGTATGCAGGTTTTTTGTAGCAACTACCCTTTTTATAACTCCCCATCAAATTTCTATGGGTTTGTTTTAGTGGGACTTTGAGCTACCCACTGAAGTAGATGGACCCCAACCAAGTTTAAACGATCCTGGAGCAATGCTTTGGATCTTTATATTATTGAAAGATCCATGCAAGTAGCAAATTGTCTGCCAAGTCTCTATTAAAATGATTATTTATGATGTCTTTATACATCTCACCAATCGTTTTTTCTATTATTTGGACAATCAGACAAACGCCGGATGAGGTGAAGTATCCCAGGCCATCACCGATGAGCCACCAGGCATGACCATTTTCTTGGTGAACTTATGGTCCAATTCTTTAGATTCGAGTAGCTTACATATCTTACTATGTAAGCTACTCGAATTGAATAGATAAATCAATAAATAAATAAATAAATAGCTAGTGAACTGTTTCTATTTGTTTATTCTGTTTTTTTTTAATACACTGCCATGCCAGTGGTATCTCGCGATTACCCCTGTTAATAATAAACCATGCTACATGGACTCGAATCAATCCGTAACCTATCAATAAATCGCCTTTTATTACATTCATCAAAATTGTTAATTTTCCAGAATTCGCTTTATCCATATAACGATATCGTAATGTTAATTAAAAATACATGTAAATAACGATTAAATGAGATTGCCCTCTGCATCCAATTTTACATATTTACAAACCAAGTTTCATTCGGACTTTAATACTTTTCTTACAATTCAAATGAATCCACCTCTTTGCTTTTATTCGTAGCAGCGTTGCCATTGGGACGCTAAGGTGTCCATTTGGACGCTTTTTAGCGATCGGGACACCTGGACACCATTTATTGATAATTAGCTAATATGGACGCTTTTTGAAAATCGTGGACTCTTTTGGACGTTTTTCCAATATTTCAATAAACGCCATCATATTTTTCATAAAATTATTAAGTTTTAATAGCAATAACAAAGTCTAACGTGGCATGTAACCTGACAGGCGACTGTTGGAGAATTAAACATGAAGCTGTAGGAAAACATTGAATTTTTAAAAGAATTTTTAGAAATTAAAAATTTTCTCATAATCCACTGGAGTTTTAAATTGTAATTCTGTTACCAAATTAACTTTGGTCACTTTGTCATACATTTCTGCACCAAAATTCGTTCCTTTTTCTTTCTTCGATTCATGTTGGAAAATGTGAACGCTAACGACATCGGTTTGTCTGACATCTATCCAACCAGGTCTGTCAGATATATTGGATCATGTGACCTCCCCTCCCCCCCACATTACCCCATTATACCCAAAATATACGTATAGCATCTAAAAACGACGACTGATTTCTGACAGCGGTTAACACAAGTACTCTATTTTCAATTTATTTACTTTTTTGTCTGTTGTTATCTATATGAATTTTCTGACGCTTTCTTTTATTAATAAAGAAGTTTTTGATAAATACAAATATCTTATTCGAATTATGTATGTGGACTCTTTTTTTTAGTCCGGGACACCTTTTTGGACACTTTTCAAATTTTACCAGCGGCAACGCTGATTCGGAGACTCAGCACACAGAACTGTCAGAAGAGTAAACTTCTCCTTCTGCATTTTTGTAAAAATAAACTTTTAAAACTTGATGCCCCGCAGATTATTACTTAAGCCGGTGCCCATTACATGCTTTATTATTAAACGAGTACATATAGGCATACACATACTATAAAACAGACAGGAAGGACATCAGGATCATCATCAGTGCCATAATCACTACCGCGTGAGTGCGACCAAAAATTGAAATTGCAACTTCATAATGAAATTTGCATTTAATTTGGTTATTTTTCCTGCTGCGAACTTTGTCAGAGTCCTCCGAAAACTTTGTTATGCATACCAGACGCCCCCGGTCGGTGGCGTACTCGTACCGTAGTAAACTCACACACATGTGCGGCAACGATGTGACAAAAGACCCAAACAGTACTTGGTTTCGCTGTCAACACAAGACACTGTGTGTCATAAGGTGGTGTGGATGTGGATGCAAATTTAACTCCGCAAGAGACCGGTATATGTGTGCCCTTGAGTGACGAGATGAGGGTCACCCATATGGGGTATCCTTCTTATATGAGCTGATAATTTTAATTTATATGCACGTGAGTAAAGGACACAAATTTTCTACCAACTTTTATATTCATTTAGCATACGTGTCGAAATAATGAAAATGTAAAAAAAGACACTTAAACATTTAAACAGCTTCCCAGGATCAAGGAGCATACACCTTAGACACTATTCGGTGAAATTATTAAGGCACATTATAATATTTTCCTCTGGTTGCTTCTACTTGTGTACTTACGCAGAATAAGGAAACATTTAAATGGCACTTACTATGAATTGCTTTTAATCAAATTAACAACCTTACCTATGGTATACGTGGCTCCATCCACTGTAAATGTGGCCGCTTTGCATTTGTTGAAGAACTTCGATGCAAAATCCATGGCACTGGTTTTGATGGCAGTCACCCGGCGCATGGGTGATCCTGGGCACGATGATGAGCTACCACCTGCAATCGGGCCACCGCCAGATGTATTTGATACATTGCGACGCAGGTACTGTGGTGATGATATCCTTGATGTTGGGTTGGACATTATTGCTAATTTATTTTTATTTTTATTACTTTTCTTTTTACACTTTTCACAAAATGGGTTTTATTAGCTTTTGCTTTTATTTCTCTCTTGAATTGTGTATCACAAAATCATTTTGCTGCACTTACGAGTATATTGTTGCTTCCGTTTGTAATGTAGCAGATCAAAGTATAATTAAATGTATGTAAATAAAAACGGGGTAAGTTGAATCGTTCATTGCAGTCGTTATTGCTCGTAAATAAATTTAACAACAAAAAAAATACCTGTACTATAATAGAAGAATACGTTTTCGTAACAAAGTCTGCGAAAAGGGACGATTTTAAGCCCTTACACCTTTGTCTATGCTTTTCTTTAAATTCACAAATTATTTCATTCTGATGACACAAGATAGCTTTCAATTCGGTTTTAAAAATTCACAAAAAGTAATGAGAACCACCGATGAACACAGATCGACACTCAAAACTATTTACTGCTTGCAGCAGTTTCCATTGATTTATGTTTATTTATTTAAAAAAAACAAAACTTAAAATATTTTTTGATTGATGACAAATTTAATCGTTCAAAATATATTTTTTATTTTTTTATTATTTAAGTGTGGGAACCTTTTTTTGGCATAAAGACAGAAATATTCACACTGAGAGTTTTATAGCCATATTGGGGTTAAAAGATTCTGTAATTTATTGAATTCAGGTATAAATATACAATATACAATGGCATTCCTTAGTGCTTAATTCTTGTTACAAATTATTTAATTTAAAAAGAAAATGCCCGACCAAGCCGGCGCGCGGTGGCACAGTTACAATATGTCAAATTATTATTTTTTTACGGTGACAATCCAGATGACGCCAACAGCAGAGTTCTATTTATCAACTTTCTAGGACATTCTTGGCGAACCAATAGCACGCGGTACCATATGGGCACGTCACCAATTGAGAAATCCAATTGCACCTTAACGAATTCCGGTCTAATCCGATATGGACTCAAAAGTTCGCCGAAACAAGGAAAGAGTTGGAATCAATCGAGCTAGAAAGACTGTTAGGCAATACGACGAAGAATGCCGATTCCAAATCAATGGAATCTTGGAATTCAATTCCAGACACATATAGCTGCTCGAAAAAGTTCGCGTTTGTTATCTTGACAATATTTTCGTCTACCTATGCGTGTGAGTCTTTATTTTCAGACATGAATAACATAAAAGATTTGTTTAGAAACCGTTTGTCAGATGATTCCAGTTTAACCTGCATTTTGCTTAAAGTTGTAATAGGCGAGTATTGGAAATCTAGATGACGTTGGGAGCAGAAAAGTGACAGGAAAAGTGATGTGGAAGGAACTTTAGGATGGGGACGGAACGAGAAGGGAAAGAGTGTCGTGTACGAGGAACATGGCACGCTTGCGTTGCACAGCTTCGCTCGACGGATGGGGGGGTTCTTGTCCCCGCACACAACTATACCTACTACAAACACATATATCGTGCCGATTCATAATAATATTTTTTTTTCATTTTTGGACTCGGACGGACGTTACCACATTCGGAGGGCGCTGAAGATGTTTGTCAGCACGGCCTTTACCCCACCCTACCTGGAAGTTCGATGGCCAGATGTGAACTTCCCCAACATTGCCGTGATGCAGTCCGATCAAGCCATCCTTCGCTTAGACCACCCTACTTCACCTCCTGAAAAGGTATTTAAAACGCCATTAGGCTACCAATGACTCAGCATTAAATAAAAAGGCAACTTTTCATTTAGACGTGGAGAACCGTTTATTTGCCTTGCAAATCGCTTACTCATTTGGAAATCATTACGTTAATTTATAAATCATACTTAAATTAAATCAAACTAAATTACCCAGAAAACATTTAAATAAATAAATAAACAATTTTAATTTGAACTATACAAAGGCTAACGACTGTTTACTAAAACAAACCAAAATTTAATACAAACTCAATAAAATGTTTGTCTGGCAATTCCTAAATTTGGTATCCAGAATGCCCTATGCGAAACTGAACTTTTTTTGCATTAATCCCCCTTCCACGAAACTCTTTCAAACTCCCATTTACTTCCTGCCTAAAATGAGCTCACTGTAGGGGTATATCGTTCTGACACGAACATAAAGATAAAAATTTTATAGGAGGATACTAAATTTATCACAAATATGAACATTAAACAGACTAAACGACACGAAAATTTTAAATTAGAAAAAGATAATAAAATATAAAAATTAATTAAATGAAATATAATTTAGGTCTGGCAACGATTCAACGATTTTTAAAACATAATGTAATTGTTTAATATTTTCTTCCTGATGTGTAATATATTTGTATTGTGTGAATGTGCCATTATTGAATATGTATAGTGTATTTCTTCTGTGATATCCGTTGTATTTTTTTTTTTTGTTTTCTTATTTTTATTGCCGGGTTGCCAAATATTATAACTATCAAGGATGCTGCTGGGGTACTGGGGTGGACATGTATTGAGTCTCACTATCCCATACACTTATCCACTCTGGACGCACTTTGTCTTTGTTTGAACACTTAAATCTAGCAAACCTTGTTATAAAGATCATTAATTATTGGTGCTGGAAGCAGCCTTCTGAGGGTGGCCCGGGAGGAATAGCATCGGTCACCTTGGACCCTTCCACTTCTCACAAAAATGTGAACTCCAAAATGTTGGCGGTCAAATGAGGTTGACGATCATCAAGAGTTTGGGGGTCATATAAAAATGTTGGTGGTCACACAAAAATGTTGGCGGTCATGACTTCCTTTGTCACTGACCGCCACTTGACCTCTATGGTACGCACGTATCACCTTTGAACAAAAAAACTATAACTACCTATACACTATACTAAACTCAATTTACTCTTACCTCTTAAAAATAATTTCACCAATTTCAAATATTTTAATTGCCTTTTTCGGACTTATAAATTTACTATAAATTATTATCTATTAATTTTAAATAATAACATATATGTTTAAAAAAAAACTTTTGGTATAATGACCATTATTGCTCACTTTCGAACTCTTCTTTGTTCGCAACACAATTGAATCAATGGAACAGCACTTTGCCTCCATCTACCAATAATGCCCCATTCAATCCACTACCACTATCATGAATTTTGTCCGATCCGTTGTCCGGTTCGGAAGTAGCCGCTATAAAGATCGTGCTAGCTTCTTCAGATTATCCCGTCCTGCTCTTCGAATTTTTAATATAACCCACCCAACATGTATCTTGAACTCGCCCTATTCAACAAAGTTGACCAATCTAGTACATTCTTTTTTCTTTTGACATCTCAGCCAGTCAGCAACAAATTTCCATAGATGCACAGACACAAAACGTAAACATTGGACGCGGTAAGTAATATTTTCTTTTTTTCTGAAATATTAAACAATTCTGCATCATATTTTAAACTGCAAATATTTCTTGTGTGTTTTCCTGTTGTTTTTCACATTTTCAGAGTTTTGGGGCCTACCACATCTTTCTCCACGGCCATCGGAAAGTTTTCACTCGCACGACCAGCGTGCCGGGAAAACATTTGTAGCGTGCTATTGAGGTACGTATACATAATTGTTTGTATTTTTACATTCCCTATTCTATCGACAGGTATTAACATTTTTTGTATTTCAGACAAGATTATACAATACACTGGACTATAGACGATGGACGGAGGAACATAGTACTGCTGGTAAAATAGATTGTTGGACGATAGACATTGAGACATCTGTTTGCATTGCATTCAGGTACAGTGGTGGCGGTGAAAATAAGGTACGTAGTCAGTTAACATTTGTATTTTGCATTAATTCTTTTGGTTTTTGTTTCAGGTGACATTCAAGATTCGTCGTGCAACTCAAGGGACTGTAACAAATCTCTGGATTTGGGGGAGGTTCGACGACAACAGGGACAGAGAAGAAGTCAACTAGGGTTGCATAATTGGAGAAACGTGGTGAAGAATCCCACGCTCTGCAAGCCGGGCATTATTTTATGTAAGTACATAGCATAATAGTTAAGTAGTGGTTTTAGAACATCATAATAAGCACATGCATAGACTTACATACATAGATACTTAACCTAGAATAAATTAACATAGAATAAATAAATAAAAATACGTAGTGGTAAAATATACAATAGACTATGAAATAAATAGATACATAAGTGACAGACATAATCCATAAGTAATAAAAATAAATAAATTAACATAGATATAGGGTAAATAACATGACAAAGTAAATACATAACATTTATATCACAGTGAGAGTGAACATAAAAGTATAAAAATAGCTTAAGGACATTAGATATAAGAAATAAATAACGAATATGACTACATAGATTAAGACCCACACTAAATAAATAAATAGATAGTCTATATATAGTATACGAGCACAATAAATAAATAAATATATACTTAGTTACTAACTTATGATCTAAATAAACTAAAATATTGCAAGTGAAATAAGTCTTTTAGTACTTAATTGGAAGAAACTGATAAAAACATGCATGTGGGAACATTTGAAAAGACTAAACAGTTTCTGATACCTATATATTCCACTTATTTACACTAATGATGCATACAAGACATCGACATACATAGTAGCTTATTGTTTCAGGTCCTTTGCGTGGAATACTCCCACTCTTTTGCCTGCTAAATTTTCTATTTCGTACATATTATTGCCGATCGCTTTAACCACTCTACACTTAACATACTTAGGACAAAGTTTTGCGGCGAGGTATTTCGAGGTGTCGCTTAAGACAAAATTTCTTCGAAATACCTCTTGTCCAGGTAGAAAGTGAATATTTCGTGTGCGTATATTGTACGTTTTTGCGCTTTTTTCATTTGCCTTTAATATGTTTTGCTTAATTTTGTCGCGTAAGCATTGCAATCGCGTTTGCCGGGAGAGAGTTAATAGTTCTGCATCATCAACGGCATTGAGTTTCTGCGCCAGTTCATAGTTACTACCGTGGGTCATCATATTAATCCCAAAGAGTGCGAAGTATGGCGACACTGTGGTAGAGGCATGAACTGAACTGCGCAATGCGCAAGCAATGTCGCTGAGATGACAGTCCCAATCACGTTGGTCCTCTTTAAGGTACGAACGGATGGCTGCAAGAAGAGTTCTATTAACTCTCTCCGACGCATTAGATTGGGGCGCATAGTTTGCTGTCTTGAAATGACGGACACCATAAGTTTTCAGGAGATCTTGAAAATCTTTGGATACAAATTGTTTTCCGTTGTCGGAATGGACAATTTGAGGTACACCGAACATATTAAAAACATCATTACGTAAGTATTTCACAACATTTATGGTACTAGCATTTCTTGACGCCTTCAACAGAACAAATTTAGATAGATGGTCAAGCACGACGAACACATAACAGTTTCCGGACTTGGATCTGGGATATGGACCCAAGAAGTCTATATAAATTTTCTGGAAGGGACGATCGGTACAATAACTGTTAGAAATAGGAGAACGAAGTACTTTGTTTGACGGTTTGCACTGCTTACAAATAGAACAATTAGACACATAACGTCTAATCTGAACGGTCATATTAGGCCAGTAAAAGTATTGTCGAATTCGATACAGCGTTCTCGCAATACCACCGTGAGACGCCTGGGGAGGATCATGAGCCCGAGAAATTATATCCTCAGTTAACGTGGATGGGATCCACAACCTCCAGGTATGTTCCGCAGTTTCGTCCCCGGCGGGTAGCAGAGAACGCATATATACGAAATTCTCCTCCACTTTCAGATCTGGCAGCTCATCTTGGTGTTTTTCGATTGTGGACATCAGATCCTTGTATTCATCGGAGACAAACTCTTCTGAATCCAGGTCCACCCAAGGAGCTATATCTTGAATTTTGAGACCATCCAAATGAGCACGGGACAATGTGTCGGGGACCACATTCAACGACCCTTTCCGATGTTCCACATTGAAGGTGAAAGCTTGCAGTTGAAGGCTCCAACGAGCAAGTCTCCCGCTCAAGTCCTTTAGACTCATGAGCCAACGCAAGCTGGAGTGGTCGGTGATTATGGTAAAATCCATCCCCTCGACATATGGCCTAAATTTATGCACAGCCTTGACAGCTGCCAGACATTCCTTCTCCGTAACGCTGTAATTCTTTTGGCATGCGTTCATCTTTTGGGAGAAGTACGAAATCGGCGATTCTTCATTGCTGTCGTTACGTTGAAATAAAACGGCTCCTATTCCGGACTCCGACGCATCACACTGGATGTAAAATCGCCTAGAAAAATCTGGGTGAGTTAAAACTGGCGCGGTTGTTAATGCAGCCTTTAGTTTATTGAATGCCTCAATGGCTTCACATGACATATCAAATTTCCCTAGCTTCTTTTTCAGCGTATCCGTTATTGGAGCAGTCAAGCTTGAGAAATCCTTAATGAAGCGCCTGTACCACCCTGCTAGACCAAGAAGCCTGCGCACTTGCTTCGGATTTTTGGGGATTGGAAAATCCACAATCGCCTCGATTTTGGATGGATCCGTTTTTAGCATCCCACCACCAACTATGAAGCCCAGATACTTCAACTCCTTAAAGCAAAATTTGGATTTGCTTAAGTTGATGGTGAGATTTGCTTTTCGTAGGCACTGCGCAACTTCGTCCAGCAGGGCTACATGGGTCTCAAAATCGGGAGCAATGATGAGCAAGTCATCAAGATACACGAAGACGCGGTCCTTCAATCTTGAGGGGATCACCTTGTCCATTAGGCGGCACATCCTTTGGGCTGCGTTACACAACCCAAAGGGCATGACTGTAAATTGGTACAAGGGTCTCCCAGGTACCGTGAAAGCTGTTTTTTCCCTACTCCGTGCCTCCAGTGGTATTTGCCAAAACGCGTCTTTTAAATCGACGCTGCTGATGAAATAAGTGTCCTGTAGACGACTGAGTAGCCCGTCGATATGGGGGAGAGGATAGGCGTCTTTCTTCGTCAAGGCGTTCACCTTTCGGGAGTCGAGACAGAGACGGTTTTTGCCGGGTTTCCGTATCAAGACTACCGGTGAACACCAAGCGCTCTCACTCTCCTCAATAACGCCAAGGCTAATCATACGGTCGATTTCGTCATACAGGAGGGCTTGTATTGCTGGGGACACGGGGTAGTGACGTTGCTTAACTGGGTCCGCGTCTCCGGTATCGATAACGTGCTCCTCCACCAATGTTTTGCCGAGCCCATGGTTGGTAAAGCACAGGAATTTTTGCTTCACTGTCTCCAATTCGGATTGCTGCTTAGGGGACAGCTGATGCGTGTCAGCACAAGGGGGTTCGGTGATTGTCATCGAACTCACAATATTAGGAGCTATTTGAAAAGCCCTCCAAAAATCGATACCTAAATATAATTCTTGTTCTAGATTCGGGACTAGATAAAACGTGACGAGCTGAGTTTCTCCTTTATACTTTACGGATGTTCGGATTTTTCCGATAATTGACTGACACTTGCCGTCTGCGGTTTTAACGTCAGACTTAAATGGGAAGATTGGTATGTCTAAAGATTTGACAAAACTCAAACAGTCTTTTCCTAAAAAGCTGACGCTAGCACCGCTATCCAAAAGACCGAAAACGCTCTTACCAGAAATTTCAATTTTAGCATACGGTCTTGGGTCAGTGGAGGTATCGATAATCGTAGAAGCTATGCTCTTCCTAATTTCCTTCCGTATTTTATATCTGTTTCGTGCTTTTAAAATTGATTTCGACGTACACATCTTACTATTTTTGAATATCCTACTTCTTGCTATGTGATATTCCTTGATTCTAACATGCAGTGGCTTAATTTCAAATCTTTTCTTATTATCTACTAGTTTGGATGTGTCATCCCTTTTAAGTATCTTAATTTTGTTATTGTCTACTCTTGCATTATTTTCTTCCTTATCTAATTTTGACTCGGGTTGTCGGATAGGTCGGAGGTCTGTGTCGAACGCGACTCTCCGGATTGCATCGCGTTCATCAACCGGTTTTCCGGATTGCAGCGCTTGCACTTGGGAGTAATGACCCCTTCCTGTCCGCACCGATAACAAAATATATTTCGCGTGTGAGAAGGGCACTCCATAAAGGAATGACCTTCAGCGCGACAATTCCAGCAAATCCATGATTTTTGATCAGCATATTTACGTGGCGGCTTAGGACGTATGCCACCGTATTGCATTGCAGCCAGATACTCTTCAGATTGATAGCAATCTTCGTATTCCAGCTCGTTTGCGGTATACTTTGGATGGGGCCTATTAGATCTTGGTGGTTCTCTGCCCGGGAAAGCATTTTCTGCGTCCTTGCAGGCGCATCTCAACTGATCCAAGGTAAATATGCTCATCGGGAACACTAACTTTCCTACCCTTTCATTTAGATTACGCTTTAATATGCGCACTAATTCTGCATCCGGTATTTGTATTCTTAGCTGCGATTTCAGTTTGTAGATCGCGGAGAAGAAATCGTCACTTGACTCCCAGGTACCTTGCCTACGGTCCATGATATCTCTCATGATGTCATAGTCTGATTTCGAGTTCCGGAATTGACGCATGAGTGCCTCACGTAAAGTTGGCCAATCCGGACGGTAGTTGGATCTCTGGTATTGCCAGTACCATTCGTAGGCAGTACCTGAGAGTAACAAGTGGAAATCTCTTAAGATCTCCGACCAGGGAAGGCGGTAGTTATTCTGGAGAGTTTCTAACCGGAAAATAAAGTCTTCTACGTCTACAATTTCTGGCTTTCCTTCGAAACTAATTCCCCACTTATCTATTTTTATAGATCCTGTAACTCCTGACTGGTGATTAAGCTCAGATGAATGACCTGTTTGGTTTGGATAGAGCATCTCAGGATTAAACGTGTCTCGTTGGAACGGAACTTGATTTTGGTTATAGTTACGGTTCGATGACCTGCTTCTATTCGACCTGTAATTGTTGTTGTGCTGTTGTAGGTTCCCAATGGGAACAAAAGGTTCAGCTGCTAGATTAAGCTGAGCCTGCTCATTTTGTACTGTGGGCAGCGGAGGAGTCTGCTTTCGAATAGCACCTGTGTACGAGATATTTTTCGGGAGTGCATCTTCGGACTGAGAAACAGGACGATTGGTTTGGAACTCTTGCATAAAATTGCGAAAATTGTTTTTCATCTCCTTTCGAAGATCTGCAGAAATCTCGTCCCTAAGGGAATTTTGATGGGACGAAAACATGTTCGTCATAGCTTTATTTATATAAAGCTCTAGATTGGGTATGTTCGAAATTTCGGTTAAACTAATATTACTTGTTTGCTTATAGATCGGGTTTTGTTTTTTCAGGGACATCAACTAAGGTTCGGATGCTCTCATTCTGCGCCGCTATAGATGCGGCACCAAATTGGCTGAGCGAGCTGAAAGATGGACCTGAGACGGACTCTGAAGAAGTGCCAGGTTCACTGTTGGCCTGCATACTCCCGGTTTCGGGAGACATTTCATTTGACGTGGTAGTTTTGGACTCCCCTGACTTACTGGCCTTTGGTGGACTGTGTTTAACGAGCGACATTTCTATTAAGTTAGTTCTTGCTGATTGTGTTTGAGAACGGGTATTTACTCTTCTATTTCTTAATTGGTTTCCTGTACTGATTATTCGCTTTTTCGAATCTTCTTTAGATAAACCCATAACACGGAAAGGACTATATATAATCAACTCGATAAGTGAATCGACAAGAAGAACTGGACGTACGTGACTGCATATATATGGAACGGGTAAGTGTATACATAAACGTTAAGATGTGTCTCCTACCTATAAATAAATAATAACTAAATGGACAAAAAAAAATAAAAAAAAAACAAAAAATTTAAGATTTGTGGTGAATATAATAGATACACTACAAAAAAATCTATAACAAGAAACAAAATATATAAAAGTATCTGTATAAATAATAACCTACAATATGACATAAATAAAATGTTGAATGAATTTGTATTCTAAACTGTTGAATGTACGCGTAATTGAACTTTGTTGTTTTAGTTTGCCAACTATATTCTATATGTATCTTATTTCAGACGGGGGGGTGTTTCAGGTGTCTGTTTTCGGCGGTTACGATAATGGCTTATCCTTGACTTGATCGGCTGCAACATCACGAAGGAATTATAGGCTACGGACGGACTAAATGTGAAAAATCTCTCTCAATGTGGAAAATAAGTGGACGAAGAAATAACGACAAGGACATGCACCGTTGTATTTCTCTCCATCTCCGCAATTCCAATCTGCCTAAAAGGCTTCGCTGGAAGACTTGAGATGGTGAGAGTAACAACACACAAACTAAAGGAGCTAAAAGACGGATCAATGCAACATGTTAAGACGATTCGACATTTAACAACGGCCACTGAATCCATGTAAGTATGAGACAAATACGCTAGAAAATGAAAATTAAAATATTGGACAGGATAGTAAAATTCACAGAAAGAAAGACTTAGAAGAATAGAATAGACCAGACAATAACAGGTTCCAATTATTTTCGTTGTCAACAACAATACACTCATCGCAATTCATGTGATATGTTCACGAACTACTCACATGAAGACTTACGAGTTCACTGTTGTTGACAACAGAAACAATTGTGGACGAAGACTACACAAAGGACAATAAGACTAGGACAAACAAATACGTTGGGTGCCATTTTGTAATAGGCGAGTATTGGAAATCTAGATGACGTTGGGAGCAGAAAAGTGACAGGAAAAGTGATGTGGAAGGAACTTTAGGATGGGGACGGAACGAGAAGGGAAAGAGTGTCGTGTACGAGGAACATGGCACGCTTGCGTTGCACAGCTTCGCTCGACGGATGGGGGGGTTCTTGTCCCCGCACACAACTATACCTACTACAAACACATATATCGTGCCGATTCATAATAATATTTTTTTTTCATTTTTGGACTCGGACGGACGTTACCACATTCGGAGGGCGCTGAAGATGTTTGTCAGCACGGCCTTTACCCCACCCTACCTGGAAGTTCGATGGCCAGATGTGAACTTCCCCAACATTGCCGTGATGCAGTCCGATCAAGCCATCCTTCGCTTAGACCACCCTACTTCACCTCCTGAAAAGGTATTTAAAACGCCATTAGGCTACCAATGACTCAGCATTAAATAAAAAGGCAACTTTTCATTTAGACGTGGAGAACCGTTTATTTGCCTTGCAAATCGCTTACTCATTTGGAAATCATTACGTTAATTTATAAATCATACTTAAATTAAATCAAACTAAATTACCCAGAAAACATTTAAATAAATAAATAAACAATTTTAATTTGAACTATACAAAGGCTAACGACTGTTTACTAAAACAAACCAAAATTTAATACAAACTCAATAAAATGTTTGTCTGGCAATTCCTAAATTTGGTATCCAGAATGCCCTATGCGAAACTGAACTTTTTTTGCATTAATCCCCCTTCCACGAAACTCTTTCAAACTCCCATTTACTTCCTGCCTAAAATGAGCTCACTGTAGGGGTATATCGTTCTGACACGAACATAAAGATAAAAATTTTATAGGAGGATACTAAATTTATCACAAATATGAACATTAAACAGACTAAACGACACGAAAATTTTAAATTAGAAAAAGATAATAAAATATAAAAATTAATTAAATGAAATATAATTTAGGTCTGGCAACGATTCAACGATTTTTAAAACATAATGTAATTGTTTAATATTTTCTTCCTGATGTGTAATATATTTGTATTGTGTGAATGTGCCATTATTGAATATGTATAGTGTATTTCTTCTGTGATATCCGTTGTATTTTTTTTTTTTGTTTTCTTATTTTTATTGCCGGGTTGCCAAATATTATAACTATCAAGGATGCTGCTGGGGTACTGGGGTGGACATGTATTGAGTCTCACTATCCCATACACTTATCCACTCTGGACGCACTTTGTCTTTGTTTGAACACTTAAATCTAGCAAACCTTGTTATAAAGATCATTAATTATTGGTGCTGGAAGCAGCCTTCTGAGGGTGGCCCGGGAGGAATAGCATCGGTCACCTTGGACCCTTCCACTTCTCACAAAAATGTGAACTCCAAAATGTTGGCGGTCAAATGAGGTTGACGATCATCAAGAGTTTGGGGGTCATATAAAAATGTTGGTGGTCACACAAAAATGTTGGCGGTCATGACTTCCTTTGTCACTGACCGCCACTTGACCTCTATGGTACGCACGTATCACCTTTGAACAAAAAAACTATAACTACCTATACACTATACTAAACTCAATTTACTCTTACCTCTTAAAAATAATTTCACCAATTTCAAATATTTTAATTGCCTTTTTCGGACTTATAAATTTACTATAAATTATTATCTATTAATTTTAAATAATAACATATATGTTTAAAAAAAAACTTTTGGTATAATGACCATTATTGCTCACTTTCGAACTCTTCTTTGTTCGCAACACAATTGAATCAATGGAACAGCACTTTGCCTCCATCTACCAATAATGCCCCATTCAATCCACTACCACTATCATGAATTTTGTCCGATCCGTTGTCCGGTTCGGAAGTAGCCGCTATAAAGATCGTGCTAGCTTCTTCAGATTATCCCGTCCTGCTCTTCGAATTTTTAATATAACCCACCCAACATGTATCTTGAACTCGCCCTATTCAACAAAGTTGACCAATCTAGTACATTCTTTTTTCTTTTGACATCTCAGCCAGTCAGCAACAAATTTCCATAGATGCACAGACACAAAACGTAAACATTGGACGCGGTAAGTAATATTTTCTTTTTTTCTGAAATATTAAACAATTCTGCATCATATTTTAAACTGCAAATATTTCTTGTGTGTTTTCCTGTTGTTTTTCACATTTTCAGAGTTTTGGGGCCTACCACATCTTTCTCCACGGCCATCGGAAAGTTTTCACTCGCACGACCAGCGTGCCGGGAAAACATTTGTAGCGTGCTATTGAGGTACGTATACATAATTGTTTGTATTTTTACATTCCCTATTCTATCGACAGGTATTAACATTTTTTGTATTTCAGACAAGATTATACAATACACTGGACTATAGACGATGGACGGAGGAACATAGTACTGCTGGTAAAATAGATTGTTGGACGATAGACATTGAGACATCTGTTTGCATTGCATTCAGGTACAGTGGTGGCGGTGAAAATAAGGTACGTAGTCAGTTAACATTTGTATTTTGCATTAATTCTTTTGGTTTTTGTTTCAGGTGACATTCAAGATTCGTCGTGCAACTCAAGGGACTGTAACAAAGTAAACTACTTGGCCTCGAGTTTGCAATAACAAGTCACACTAAAATAGTTCGTTCATTGTTTTTGTTTTTTTCTCTGTTTTTTGTTAATCTGAAATTTGTTTCTTTTATTAAAATGAATTAAAAACTGTTAATTTCAAAAATTGATTAATATGCTAACAAATAAAATGTCGCGCAGTGTAAAACTATTTATTTTTGTTCCTAGTAGTCACTAGAAAACTAGATCAAGACTGTATTATGGCTCGCCAAAGGCACTTCAAATTATTTATTTTTTCAAAATGGCATGAGGCTCTCAAAAGGTTCGCCATCCCTGTTCTAGGGCATCTGCTTTATTATAGCGGCCGGTTTCGTAATCTCGACGATGCAATCAGGATCACTCGGGAGATAGCACAACAAGTGCTCACCACTCTGACTACAGATAGTCTAGGTTAGGTTAGGTAAGGTAGCTTTCCCTGTATTTGGTAGGATTCACTTAGACCAAAGTACATAATGCCCATTGCACCGATTCTTATCGGTACTCTTGGAAACATTTTGAGGAAATATCTTGAAGGTATATAAAGAACTATTTTCCCAGAATATTTTTTCTTAAGGAGGAGAGTGCTGGGCAACTGCATAGTAGGTGATAGAGGAATTCCTCTTCATCCTCATCTATACAGCTGTGACAGAAGTCATTGCCGAAGATACTTAGCCTGCTGGTATGTCTGCCTATTGCGCAATGACCTTCAATACGCCAACTAAGATGCCGATATGGTGCAAGTCCTACGTCGATTTTGCTGAGCCCAGGTCTGTCTGGCGAAGCTAAACGTATCAGGATTACGCCATCTTTCATTAGCCTGTTACAGTGCTTGTAAAGCCATAGCTGCTACACAAATAACATCGAAGCTTGTAAAGTGTTGCCGCGAAGAGCTAAAGGTTCTCGGCACGCAGCACAATGTAAGGCTCTGCTTGGTCTCTGGTCATAGCAGGATACCAGGCAACGAAGCCGCAGATGAACTGGCCAGAAAGGGCTCGACCCTAGATAAAAAAAACAAATAGGAGCGGAGTCATACTTCCGTCCGTACTTCCTGTATTAGATTACATTTTTGTGTACTTTTTTTTTGATTTCACTACTATTATTATTATTAACCAGCCGCCATTTTTTTTTAATATGCAAATCTTGATCTATTTTCCCAAGAACGGATTTTAATGCTTTTTTGGAAAGTTGAAATGATTTTTCGAAGCTAAAATTTGTTTAAAATAATCATGTTCTCTAACTTTCTAATATACCAGAAAATTGGAGACTCTAATAGACTGGTACTATCACGAATTATTCTGCGAGCCTATGCGTTCCACAATAGCAAACAAATTTAGTACAGTCATAATAATTAATGTTCTTTCTGTTTTTTATTAACTTCCACTATAAATAAATGCATTTTCAAAAAAAAAAAAAAAAATTAATCTTTTTCAAAAATCTCTGACTCGCACTAATTTTGATACCCGTAAAATACGACTTAGAAGTATTCGACTGTATTGTCTCCACGGAGTGCAGATCATAATGAATGCGTTTGCTTATGGAAAAAAATGAAAAAAAATGGGCTTGCAATGCAGCAATGTAGAAGAGCCTTCTCCGGCGTGGACACAACACTTTACCAACATTTCATGGCAATCGGGTGATACAACAACAGTTTTTTTCCCAAGGTTTCATCGCAATCGGATAAACGATGCGCGGACGCATAATAGCCGAACGGACACACACAAACATTCGTTTTTTTTATATTACGTACACAATGTATAAGAAGATATCTTGAGCGCGCATACATACACTATGACGTCACCCTCTGCTGCTTGGCTGGCGGTTGGCTGCTTGCTGTCTCCACTGATGGAAAATTGTTGGCGACGTTTTCATGGACTATTTTGAGCATAGCTCAGCTCTAGTATAACGCAGAAGAATGATTTATACCTCAAATGAAAAATTCATCTACTTTTTTGCTTTCCTATCCGATAATCTTTTATTGAGCTAGGGCTGTATAGTTATAATTTTCCTTACAAATAAAAAAACTACAATCCCTTTACTACATTAGTCCAATATTTCATGTTCATGTATTTCATAAATATCAGATTGAAAATTGAGGAAAATTATATGCTCTCTTACTATGAAATACCTCAAATTAAGCCGATTTTGATTTTAATCAAATGATTGATCGAACTAATTGATTAAGCTGCAATAGAAAGGAATACCCTTGAAACTATAGCACCTTCTGGTAAAGTAACTTAACTCCAATCGATTAACATTAAATATTTAATGTTTCTGTCCATACCAACGATTATAAAGGGTGATTTTTTAGCTGGTTTGGTTTTGGCAACACTGGTTTTGAAGCTGACGTGTGTTTAGTACCTTGTGTCACTGTCAAACAGCTTCAGTTTGGTTTGCAATTTAACCATGGATCGTCTTACAAATGAACAACGCTTGCAAATTATTGAATTTTACTATAAAAATTCGTGCTCGGTTCGAAATGTTCATCGCGCGCTGCTTCCATTTTATGATCGGCATTCTCGACCTTCTGAGCAGTTTATTCGGAAGATTGTGACCAAATTTCGCACCAAATTTACTTTGTTGGACATTAAACCACCAACACGTTTACGTACTGTGCGTAGTGAAGAAAATATTGCGGCCGTATCAGCTAGTGTGACAGAAGACCGCGAAATGTCGATTCGGCGCCGTTCCCAGCAGTTAGGCCTTTGTTACAGCACTACGTGGAAAATTTTGCGGAAGGATTTGGGCGTAAATCCTTTTAAGATACAGCTGGTGCAAGAACTAAAGCCAGCCGACCTACCACAACGCCGAATTTTTGGTGAATGGGCTCTTGGAAAGCTGGCCGAGGATCCGCTTTTTTATCGAAAAATTGTGTTCAGCGATGAGGCTCATTTTTGGTTGAATGGGTACGTAAATAAGCAAAATTGCCGCATTTGGAGTGAAGATCAGCCAGAAGCATTGCAACAGCTACCAATGCATCCCGAAAAAGCCACTGTTTGGTGCGGTTTATGGGCCGGCGGCATTATTGGGCCATATTTCTTCAAAGATGATGCGAATCGCAGCGTTACTGTCAATGGTGAACGCTACCGAGCGATGATAACAAACTTTTTTTTGCCCGAAATGGAAGTTCTTGACTTGCATGATATGTGGTTTCAACAAGACGGTGCCACATGCCACACAGCACGCGAAACAATGGCGCAATTGCGAGGCGAGTTTGGTGAACAGTTAATTTCACGTTTCGGGCCGGTCAATTGGCCGCCTAGATCGTGCGATTTGACACCATTAGATTATTTTTTGTGGGGGTATGTCAAGGCTAATGTCTATAGGGACAAGCCCGCTTCGATTGACGCACTGGAAGCCAACATCCATGCATTCATTCGTGAGATACCGGCCGATATGTGTGAAAGAGTATGCCAAAATTGGACTCAGCGGATGGGCTACCTGAGACGCAGCCGTGGTCAACATTTGCATGAAATTATCTTTAAACATTAAATTGCAAGGTTCAAACTATCGATTCAAATAAATATTTCATTCATTTTTTCGAATTTTTTGTGTTTTTTTTTAAAAAAAGTTCTCAACCTCTTAAAAAATCACCCTTTATAATAATTCGTCTGCAAATTACTTCTTGAGAAACTCTGTATTGTGGGAACAACAATGGTGTTTTTTCATATAATTGTAGTCATCGAAAAGTTTTACATAATTACAGTAAAAATGAACAAAGTTTTCTCAAAACGACAGAACTTTAATCTTCTCTTAAAGTAAATTAGGTCTTTACTTTCACTAAGAAGGATATCACCAGTATGGACTTAGATCCTTCCCTTTAATTATTGCAGTTGAAAATATCCGCCTTCGGCTACCCTTTAATGTCATTGAGTAGGTGGCAACTGGCAACATTATATCATTAGTTCCAGTTGATAGTCTTGAATAAGATGAATTAGCGATATACGCGTCAAGATAAATGGTATGTGAATTTGACCCTGAAGCAAAATACCTTGGTCCGGTTGTCAGGTAATTAATTCCACAAAGCAGCGACGTGATGTAAGGTTAATGCGAGTTATGATAGCAACACACATAGAGTGTTTTTAAAGGGAAGAAACAAATGTTAATCATTTAATAAAGTAAACTGGACGTGATCATACATATGTCAATGCGATTTGAGGACAATCAAATATTTTAGAACAGCATATGAAATCGAAGGGAGCGTATCGGAACCCCGCTTTTTAAAATCCCGTTTTTAAGGAATCGCGAAAAAAAAGTTTTAAAATACCGTCTTCTAAAATCCCGTTTTTTTTTAAATACCGAGTCTTAAAATCCCGCTTTTTAAAATCCCGTTTAATCCCGCTTTGCCCGTTTCTCAGCATCCCAATTTTGTATTTCAACAAATTCATCTTTCAAAATTTAGTATTGCTTGTTCCATTTTCTAGGAAAGAAATAAGAAAAGTTCCTTTAAACGAAAAAATAAACCGAAAATTATGAAAAATATATCCAAATCAGGTTTTGTGCGTCGTATCGCCCACAATATATAATTGAACTAATTACGTAAAAGAAATTTAGTTGTTCCATTGATATTTCAATGTACGAGTATGTAAATATTTAATATACAACTTCTGAGTTTTATTTCATTTATTTTTTTATTTTTAAATGAATATTATTAATTTATTTGCATATTCGTTGAATTGTTATACATATTTGTTATTATATTGCGTTTATTGTTTGTTGCAAATAATACGAGTTATTAATAAAAGGTTAGTGCATATTATTACCTCTGTTTTTATTTCACTTATTTCTATTTTTTTCTAATCTCGCTTTTGCAATCAGAACTATTTGTTTATTTTAAAAAATGCCTTGCAATCAATTGCATGTTTAACAAATTTCGCGCGAAATAAGAAGCGGGATTATAAGAAGCAGGATTATAAGAAAGCGGGATTATAAAAAGCGGGATTATAAAAAGCGGGATTTTTAAGTCGGGATTTTAAGGTCAGGATTTAAAAAAAAACGGGATTATAAAAATCGGGATATAGTGCCCAACCCGAAATCGAACTATAAACACGGTTAAGCTAAAAGTCCTGAACTCCTAATGTTCCCATAAATCCCTGTTAGTACTTTGAACATCCAATTAGAACTGCAATCTTCTTATTCAAGGTTGAATCCAACTTCTGCAGAACAGGTATTTGCTCTCCCGGTAGATTTTGATAAGCCTTACTTTCAATAGTCGCCATCTTTCTTAGAAGAAATTTGAATTTTTCAAATTATTGGACTTTCTACTCCCAATACGTTTTGGTATTCATCGATCTATACATGTTTATGCGAACAGACGCCATTGTCTATCATATGATTCAATAGTTCCTGTGTTGTAATTACTTAACGATGGTTTGTCATTGGATCAAGTTCACCACTCATTCTGCCACCACACGTACACATGTTTGTATATTTATTTATTTTTTTTTTTTGTTTGAAAAACTTCCACTAATCGTCCAATTAACGCTGAAGATACCTAGCTCCAAATAGATCCAAATACGGGTACCACTCATTATTTTTTCCAAAAAGAATCTCAACACAAAAGAACCTCCATATTCGAATCGACCCATTTACCTCTAATCCGTAAATCTTACTTCATTCAACTAAACTACGAACGACTACTAGAGTACGCACTAAAATTGTGATTTTCCTGAAAACATCACACAGACAAAGGAAACGAGGAGCGTATTCCGTCAAATTTCCACGTGAATGCTTTGCAGAGAAATTATCTGGCAGTAAAAAAAATGAAGTATTTCTCTCTCATTCTCTCATAGACAAACGTATAGATAGTATTATGTATATTTGGTGTGTTCGCTTTACTACACCGTTAAATCGATGGAAAAACATAGAGATTTATAACCCAACGTGGGTGGGAAATGGGAATAGGGAAATTTTCTATTTCCATCAGGTAGTAGGTTGGCTACAGAATTAAATTAAGCATTAGAAGATACATAGATACTTTATCTGTATGTCATCACCGTTATCATCGGAGGTTACTTCTGTTTTACACCATCGACCGCACCTAATATTGATTTTTTTTTAAATTCAGCTACTAAAGGGAAAACACTTTTATTCATCTGGTTAAATCCAGAAGAACTAAATATCCGTTTGTCTGATAAATGCTGGATGATGGCCATCTCCCAGGAACAACAATTATTTTTCATCTGTTGGATTTGGTCGATCTCTTTACTTCAGTTCCAGATATCTAACGTCTATCTATATCTGAAATCGATTTCTCCTCAAATTCTATTAAGAGGACAGTTATTACTTGGTCGCTGTCTCCTGTCTTCAGAAATCCACTTCAGAGTTGAGAGTAATCAAAGTTCAATATTGAATCCACAGTCGAACGAGAGTGTCTGCTTTCACTTTCCCTCTGGCTGCTGTAGATATTTCAAGGAATAGTAATTGTGGCCGAACAAAGGATAATCCGAGCCTTAGATTGATACTTGGATTACGTTATCTTGATCTCGTTTACTATTCAACAAAGTTATGAGAATAACGAATCTGCTCTTCGTGGAATTAAGTTCTGTCTTAATAAAAATTGTCCCAGTATAGTCTGTGACAGGAGCTTTTCCTTTTTTTCCTTCCCATAGTGTCCATGTATTGGTATAAGGGATATCGATCGATAATGCATGTTCTCTTCTGTTTGCTTTTGGATTTTCGGGGAATGCAAAAGGACTTTAACAAATGTGTTTATCGTTACGCAATTACAGATTCCTGAGGGAATTTCCATACAAGTGGGAAGCACTTTGCGCTTGAGTAGCATAGCAATGCAATCACCTTAAGGCAGCAATTTGGATGGGCTGCTCATAAAAGAGTCATGCACGTGGATAGGTTGTTTAGTAGAAGGGAAAGAATTTTGCTGAAATGTTAAGGAGTGGGATATGGAGTTTATGTTTAACGAGAACTCTTATTATGGAACACAAATTAAGCCAAATTATATGGAATAAAATAGGACAACAAATTAATTTTCTTTTTCATGTTTAATTTAACAACTTTTTTCTAGGAATGAATACTTTTCGGATTAGATACTCGTAGGTATTTATGTAAGATTCTAGAAATCGTTCAAGCGGATTGATGAAATTGTTGTAAGTACATAATTGAAGTTGATTACAGAACAGTCTAGACCAACCTTTTCAACAGGCGGGCCACATTCGAGAAATATTATTTCCTGACGGGGGAATCGGGAGCTGGTGTACACTGTCTAAACTGTAGATCCTCCGATAAATATATCCATTCATTTAGAACCCTCAGTGACTGTTTTCCAAGCGGAAGTGTTCGCAATACTTTAGGGGCGTTGACGTACTCATAAACGCCAACAGTAAAAACACTTGCATACACATCTGCTCCGGTAGTCAAGCGACGCTTAAAGCACTCACAAACCCCAAAACTAGCTGTAAGCTAGTGAATGAATGGGAAAACTCAATACCCTTGCGGGATCCTGCACGGTGAACCTACTCTGAGTACCTGGCCACAATCACATACCGGGGAACGATAGGAAAGTACTAAATCTGGGTAGAGTACAAATAAAACTGATGATTGGCCTATATACGGGACACATCAACCTGAATAGACATGCAAAGAGATTGGGACTAGTGCAACATAGTACCTACCTATCTTTCGAAGAAGAGGACGAAAATATTAAACACTTCCTTTGCGACTGTTCTCTTCCCGACACACAGAGCGTTTTTCTTGAAGCCACTTTATTTCTTTCTATTGCCCCCTCTCACACTCAACTTACCCTTCACTTACACAAATCCTTACCACTTTCTTTCTCAGCACAGTTCCTGAGGGGAACACAACTGTTATATAACTCTTCGTTTCCGCACCCAACACTCATCTCGCGCAAATAGCCTTAATTGTAAATATCAAAAGTTGAAAATTTGTTGAGCTGCATTTTAACGAAAAACAAAATCCCAAAGTTCTTTGACAAAAACCAAGGAAAAAGCTGTAACAATTTGCTTGCACTTAATAAAGGGAACACTGTTTTTATGTTCATATTTTCCATGCACGCAGTGAGGGATGATGACGGCCACACGATTATTGTGTCATAGGGATGTTCATACAAAAAATGCATCGATGTTTTATTCTATGTAATACATCGAAATCGAAACGTCCCATCGATGTATAACAATGCATCGATTGAAAACATCGATGTTTTCGATGCATCGAATAAAAATGTCTT
Source organism: Brachyopa scutellaris (assembly GCA_949775065.1). Taxonomy (NCBI): domain Eukaryota; kingdom Metazoa; phylum Arthropoda; class Insecta; order Diptera; family Syrphidae; genus Brachyopa; species Brachyopa scutellaris. The sequence goes on from OX459112.1 coordinate 192,770,918, forward strand.
CTTACTAGCGGAACCAAGCTACCGCGGATGCCAGTGTGCTTGGTCTAGACGACTGGAAGCAGCGTGCCCTGGATCGAAGAGAGTGGAAGGCTGCCGTGTCTCAGGCAGAGACTCTTCACGGGTCGGGAATCGGGAGCCCGTTAAGTAAGTAAGTAAGTAAGTACTTACTAGCGGATACCCGGCGTGCGGTGCTACGCTTTATTTTACAGTGATTTTTTTCACTTTTCGATTTTTTCAATTTCCCGACTTTTCCGGATGGTTTTCCCAAAATTTGAGCTGAATCGGCCCAGCCGTTCTTAATTGATGAATTACTATACATTTTTCACACAATTTTTCTATATAGAGATTATTATATGAGTTAAAATATACGATAGGAAACAAAAATTTAGACATTATCCAAGGTTTTCAATTCAATTGAGTTTAATCTGCATTCAAATTTGATCCAAATTGGAAGTTTCGGAATACCTACCTGTTCCATATTTTGGAATTAGAAATCCCAGTACTTCCTCTCTAAACTAAGCATAAATAAAATTTTACTAACCAGTTTTCCTTGAATTCTGATTTAAGATTTATGAAGCTTTTGAAAAGTCTTTCTGATGGAACTGAGCTCGCAACCACAGTTAAATATTTGTACGCAATTTTTTAAAGTCCAACGGATTTTCTCTGAGGCGACCAATAGGCAACAGGTGTCCTCAAGTAGACCGAAACCTCAACACAAACAGTTTCTTCACTTTTCCATCATTGAAGATTATAAATGCGAAGAGAAGAGAGCATATGATATGAATTGAACTAGAAATTCGGTTTCGGTACCGTGTACAATGCGTGCAAAAAAAATCTAAATATGAGTTTTGTATGAGAATCTAGTATGTGAATGCTAAGTGCAATGAATTGTATTGAGAATGAGAATTGTATTTCGAGAAAAAATTTAAATTAAAAGGATATACTGCTATTAATTGAATTGTATATTTTTGATGAATATACTACATTATCTTTAATCGTACGAGAAAAAAGATATTGACCATAACTTTTAGAGAATCTGTCAGACATAAAAGTTTAATAAAAAAAACTGTTTTTATTGAGTTTGAATTGGAACAAACATTTTTCACAATTTTGAGTTTTAGGAGCCACACAAAGTCTGAATATTTTTTTATTTTACTGAATTGCCTCTCCAAATTGTACAAGACTGTTTTTGTCAGTTCAGAAAGTATGTCATTTAAAGTGGTTTTACCACCAAATCGGAGGAGCGGGGTGAAAATAGAACGCCCCACTGGGTTGGGGTCACAATTCCGAAAACCAAAATCCCGAAAATCCCGAAAATCCAAAATCCTGAAAATCCAAAATCCCGAAAATCCGAAATCCGGAAAATCCAAAATCCCAAAAATCCAAAACTCTCTAAGTCGAATTTCTCTCGAACTCGAATTTTTTCGCCATATTTTATCATTTCCTTCAATTTTCCATACAAAAACCATTCTCTAAGTCGAACTCCCTCTAAGTAGAAACTCTCTCTAACTCGAACACATTCTCTCGATCATCGAATTTGTTTAGCACAAAAAAAAACACATCCCTTCGGAATTCGTATTTGAGTATATGTATAAAAGTATTTAACTATATCTACTAATTTTTGAATTGATAAACACCTTATAGTTCCAGACCACAAACTTGGCTATCGATGTGCGATTAAAATTGCATATTTCAAATCAAATTATCTAACTATGTACTAACCATCAAGTACCTACACACTTCAATACCTTAAATATGTGTAGCATGGTGTGTGTTATCATCGTCACCTCGTCGTGTTTCTCCATATTCATATTCTGGGTACTCCATAAAAAGATACAGTTTTTAAAAAGTTGAAACGCAAAAACAAAAAAAAACATCGTTATCCTTTTCTTTGTGTTGTTGGTTGCATTTAAAACAGGTTTTTTAATGGATCTATCTGCATATGTATATAAAAAACACGTGTTTGCAAAATTCTAGCTGGAATTTCAAAATCAGTTGATTCTAGGCAGTTAAACCAGAGTATATCTAATAATGAGTAGGGACTCTCTACACATATGCAACTGCTACTAGTACAGAGCAAAGCCTGAAAAAAATTACACAATAAGTAAAAGCAGCTCAGAAGGATTGATTTCAACCCTTACCTGCGATTGTACATAATGAAAAGAGTCGGCAATAGCTTTCAGCAGCACCACCACATGCGGCTACGTACGTAAGATAAATTCCGTGTGGTTTTCTCATAATGCCTTTTTAAACGCGTCCCGAGCAGCGTTGCCACTTCAAAAAAAGAGGCGCGCAGTAGATCATTAAAAAAAATGCAGTAGATTGGATCTTTCCGCAGTAGAATTTGTATTACAAAAAACAAAGATCAATTGCTTAAACTGTAATAACAAATGTATTTTTGAACGAGTAGGTAAATAAAACTTAATCTTAAAAGTCTTTAATTAATCACTTTAATGGTTTTCTATAAACTTTCCATCAATAAAACTAAAGTTTTGAAAATACATACTCTAAACTCCAAGGAGAGTCTGAGTACATGTGGTCGCCGTGGCCGTGGTGGTTAGTGCGTTGGACTAGTACGCAATGCTGCCCGGGTTAAATCCCACCTATAGAGTTTTCTTCAGGGTGCCACCTCTTTCGAATATCTGACAAGCATCAAAGAGTATCATTTGTCACGATTGAGCTTCTCAACTCGCCGTTCAGAGTCGGCAAAAAAATGTAGGTCCCTTCCATTCGTGCAAAAAAATATAACACGCACACACAAATGGTTGCGATAAACAGGTCCAGGTTCACCTCGAGATGTAGCGCCAACTAAGTAATTAAGTAAGTCTGAGTACGCCCATAAATTCCGGCACTAAATCTGTTTAGTGGTTCTCGAGATTAGCGTGTTCATACAGAAAGGCACATTTTTGGGACTTCCTTTTATACTATGTATAGATTTTACTGCCTGTTGACGTTGGAGAAGGGGAAGCGTTTCACTTTTGCGTCTGATTCAGGCAAATTTGCCCTACCGCGGCTAAAGAAGTTTCACTTCAAAAATTAAATTCTCAAGAGTATTTACGTTAAGTTTGTTTCGTAGTTCATTTTTTACTTGGCTTACAATCGAAAACTTTCGCTCTGCAACAGCACTACTATGGGGAAGTGAACACAAAATCAACATATATTCGCAAAGTTCGACATATAATTTTTCTCCCAGAGCGTTTTTTGTATCGAGTAAATTAAACCGAAATATTGAGCAATCTAAAGCATCATAGTATTTACACAAGAGGTCTTGGTTCCCTAGTAAAGACCTCCACTGACGTTAGTTTAGCAGAAAACGAGAACACAACAGAAACATAGACAGATGCAGAGATTTGCTTCATGAATGAAAGCAGCCAACTTAATTGATATGTCAAAAGAGAATGTGGCCAAGTTCACAATAAGTTGGTGGCTTCGTTCAGACGTTCTTTACACCGGTTATTTTTATGCATTGTTTTTGTACAGCTGTCCAAGAGAAGGTTTATCAAACAAAAAAGTGCAGTAGATTGGATTTAGTGGCAGCAGATTTATTATTTGCGAAAAGTGCAGTAGATCTACTGCTATTGCAGCAAAGTGGCAACGCTGGTCCCGAGTTGAACGCCCATGTGTGAGTAAGGCAGAGCATGTCATCAAAGATGTGGTGTGGCCGAATTTGCTGCTGTTAATTTGGTTTCATTTATGATTTTGTTCATTTGTTTTTTATTAAATAGGATGAGATATGGATGTCTCAAATATATATTTCAATGTCAAATATGAATATTAACATTCGTACATTGCAATAAATCCTCTAAAGCTCCTATTAGTCTTATATTAAACACTTTCCAGAAGCTACATTTAGCATAGCACAGCATAGCATCTTGTCACACTACTTGTGCAGTCACATTGGGGTGGGTTTTGTTTACATTTTTTATACAAGTATTTTAAACGCGTCCTGAGTTGGGTTTTTATCAAGGATTACTACATGCATGCGGCAAACAAGTAAAAGGTTTTATGGTCACGTGTAAAAAAATAAAATCGTGATCTTTGTTTTCGGGATTTCCTATTATGATGAATGAAAATGCACAGCTGAGAAATTAGATAGCCATTAGCGTAAGATATTGACTAGGAAATTACAAAATAGATATTTTTTATTGAGAGTATGTTTATGACGTTCGCCTAAACTATTGTCGTTTTCTATTGGGCTCTTCAGGTTTTGCTCGCAGATTTCAGATTTTTGGTGCTGAATTGAAATCAAACGAGATTGATCTGTTTTTCTGCATTTGCATTCAAAATGTCAAATGTCAAAAAAAGAAAAAAATAATACATACAATTTTAAATACACTTTCTTTATATTTTCTAAATTTTGTTTGGAGTTTCTAATAATATTTGTGTTGATTGATAGCATTTTTATGTGGTGAGTTTCAATTTCGTATGAAATGTTTTGGTGTAAGTAGGTTTGAGTCTGGAGTTGGAATAGAGATTCACGAAAATTGATCTCGAGCAAAAAAAGCTTTTTATAATAATAATAATATATAATCTAATAATTTTTATAAGTGCTTGGCGGAGGCGGTAGAAAAACTGAATTCAAGCGTAAAATATTTTAGCGTACCGAAAAATTGTGAGATTTAAGCAAAATTAATGCATACTAAAATATTATTGTACTTTTCCATTTTGTAGATAAGGGAAAGTTGCTTCACTTTTTTAACAAACCCCACTTATTACATAAACAAATTTCGAAAGTTTGAATAGCATTTCTAAAAAAAAAAACATGTATTTCAAGTGTTGGAATTATTCGGGTACACCTGATTTGGTCATTTAAAAAAAAAAGCTAATATAACAGAAGGTAAAAACGAAGATCGAAAGGCAAAAATGTATACAAATATTTTTTAACAATAATGTATCACAAATTAATTTATTCGTATTTCGAAATTAGCACCCTGAAATCATTTTTCTTCTCTTCTATCTCTCTTTCATTACCGTCTATTTCTCCGTGGCTGTGTGACGAAAAATGGAACTGATAAGAAACACGTGGAGGGTGTCCCTACTCATTATTAGATATACTCTGAGTTAAACAGAGCTGATGCCTGTCTTTATGTGCATGTTTGTAGCTAAATTTTTTTAACCAAGCAAGAAGCTATATTTTATTGTTAACTTTTTTGGAAGTACTCGTATATTACCTTTTTTTTACTGAACAAACGTTTTAAAACAATAATAAATGTTTCTCTCTATTACTCGAATTTTTCCAAAACTCTCTCTAACTCAAACAAATCTTGGTATCCCGTGAAAATTCGACTTAGGGAGAGTCGACTGTAGATGTATTTATTGTTAATGCATGAAATTATATAGTGAAAGCGGAAACGTGTAGTTCCTATACATTCTTTCACTTCAGTCGTTCATCAATCAAACTAAGATTAATTTCATATTTTCTTAATCTTAACTGAGACACTAAATGTAATTAAGAACTCAAACTCATTGCCCAACAAACCGGAAGGGGCAGGACAACGTCTGCCGCCGGGCCAGCTATTTATAAATAAAAATAATGGGGACATACAAAGGAGTCCAACAAATCACCCGCAGTAACCGAATTAGTCGTACACTTTGTTTAGTCAACCATTCGTACTCATATCGGAAGTAACGAAAATAACGAAGCTCTTTCTTATACGCTCGTTTAATGAAACTAGAAAGATACAAAAAAAAAAAATACAAAAGGGAGTTCCCCTATATAATCTTTTTAAATAATTTTCCCAAGAACGAACTCTCTTTTGAGATGAGTTTTAGTTTTCATGTAACTTGTCTATTCATCTATAGAATAAAAATACGTAATACCCAAAACTGTTAACAAAAGAAAACAAAATACGAAAATCGATTTGACCAGAAGTCAATTTTCTACAAATTCGTTTGTTGTTACCCTCGGGAGCAAGACAACTTTTATGATTGATCTCTGGTAACAACTTGCGATTTTTTTTTTATTATTCCACCACAAGAAGCCACATTGAGTATTAAGTAACTTTATTAAAAAAATATGTTTCGTTCAAGGCGATATCTTCTACGTTCAGGGAACGTACATACAGTGGCTCACAGTGAAAATGGCCCACCTCGAACCAACCTAATCTTCATCGAAAAATTCCACGAACTCAAGAGATATAAAAAATTAAAATATTCAGGCTCAATTGACTTTTATATTCTTCTTTCATAACACCAACAAATTTAAACATTCAATTACAATTACATCAAAATAATAGGAAAAAATAAATAAGAAATCAAATTTCATCTCACAGTGAAAATGGCCCAGTAATATTTAAGTTCTAACACTTGTCAAAAAAAGCGTAAATATTTCAATATTTAGTACTGTTTTGGGCATACTATTTGTTTTGTACCTGATTTAAGACGATTTGGAACTAGTTCTACAAGTTTGTTGGTATAGTCGGGACTAAATTTTACCATTCCTCCAATAACATTCTCTTTAGGTAATTTTCATTGGCAATTTCATGTTTTCGAATTTCAATTTCCAATTTTGCCATAAATTTTCAATCATAATAAAAAACGGTGATTTCGGTGGGGTCTTGATCACTCTTAGACAATGGTACGATATCTAGTCCCTAATACTTCCAGCCGGGTACTTCGGATCATTTGTCCTGATAGAGCTGAAAAGCTTCTTTTATTCCACCAATCTATCTTCAATTTTCAGGATAATGTTGCGTGTTGCATTTAATGACATGGTCAGATACGTTTATGGTCTCCGCAGATTTGATCACATATCAAATTACCATCGACTTATTCTTGGGTGTAGTCTTAAAGAATTTTTAAATGTGAGATGTTGTATTTTTATGCACCAGATAGTCCAGAACCGATTACCACCATATTTATTTCAAAAGATACAATTTGCGCAATCATCTAGGACATGTAATCTTATTACTCCTGCCTCTAAATATTTAAATACCTCGCGTCTGCTTTTTGTCCACGTCGCCAGACCTTGGAATTCACTTCCCACGCATGTGAAACAAATATCTGGAACAAAACCATTCAAGACAGAAATTTTGAAATATTTCAATCAGCCTTAATACTCGTAAATATATAATGATCTACATATATACATTTTCCTTGTCCCTCTCTTTTATTTCCCTATCCACAATTTTCCTTTTAATTAATATAATAATTAACAAATTGCAATACAAACATATGTACATATCCCCCTTTTTCTGCCTATTAGTCATAAGTTAGTTATAATTATAATTGTAAATAACCAATGTCAATATTTAACTTTATAATGTACTATAAAAGACATGAATCTTACTTGTACTTCCGAATAGTAATAATAAATTGAATAAATTGAATTGAATTGAATTGAATGTTTTAAATTGTTTTGCAAATATCTAAATATTGATATCTGTCCATATTCCCTTCAATAAAATGTAAGCTACCAGCCCAAGATGCTGCTCCTCCACCACAGACCATAGGATGACCACTATCGTGCTTAGTTGTGGGATGCAAACGCTTACGATTCAGCTCTTCATTTGGCCTTTTGCGAGCGTTACCCTTCCATCTGGTCTAAAAAGGTTATACTTGCTCTCATTCCTAGTTAAAACACGTTTTCAAGACGAAAAATCTTTCATTTTGTGGTTCTGAGCGAACTCTAATTGAACCCTTTTGTTCGTCTGGCTAGTGAATGGCTTCTTCCTTGCAATTCTACCATTTGATCCAGATCAACCTAGATATGTCCAAACAGTTTCAGCATTACAATTAATCTTCAGATACTTTTCCACCATATCTCTTAGTTTTGATGCGCTCAGCATTGAATTTTTTTCAGATTAGTTGACAATCCAACGTTCATCATGATCGCGAATAAATTACACGGGCGTCAACGACTTCTGCAGTTGCGTTCTAATGTGGAATAGTAAAACGGAGATAAAAAAAAATTACAGTGCTAAAAGTTTGAAAAAAAACAGTTATTTGAGAAGCTTTTGCTATCTGGGCCATTTTCACTGTGAGATGACTTTCGTTCTCTTCTCCCTCATTTCCTCTTATTTCGTTAAAATTTTTCGTTGATTTTGAAACAAGAATATAGCAATCAATTATAGTTGACCATTTTCGCTATTAATTTTGATGGATTTCCTAGAATTGTTGTCAGAAAATGTATTTTGTTTGGGGTGGGCCATTTTCACTGTGAGCCACTGTATGTACAATGTATACTATCCAACAGAAGGTACATAAGAGTGTTGCGAGTTCTGTTCTATGTTTTGGAACAACCAATGATTGGATTGCTTTGTCCTTGAAATACAATTCAGATCGAACCCGCCACTCTAAATCGTACTGCATATGAGCAAATATCTACATATGTATGTATATACTATACATATACATATGTATATCTTCAACACAGTCACGCTCTTTTCTTTTCTTTATTCTTCTATGTTACAAAATCAACTAAATTAAGCTCTCAATTTCGCTCTTAATCACATTATACCCTACCCATCCTTTTATGACACAAACGTAGACATACTTCCGCCGCAGCACCCACCCTCCCACTCAACGAAACAAAAAAGGAGAAAACAAATTGTGTTCGGTCATTAAATAAGCCAACAATATGGCTGCTTTTGATTCTACTCATAAACCCATAAACCCATAACCATAATCAAGGTAAAGTGTTTCACCGATAATTTTAACCTTCCAAGGCCATAAGGACGATACTGTACGTAAACTCGCCCTGACCTCTTGCCTTGAATTGTATCTAGAACGTCACACCACTGACTGAGGTGAGTGCAATTTGAGTTGGCCAAGAGTGTCACGGACTATAGGATGGTGTTGTGTTCACAACAGAAAAAGCATGTTTCCATTAAAGAAGCGACACCGTGAAAGTGTATATGTTTGCTTTGCGTACGTTAGATTCTCGTAATTACAAAGACAAGGGGTGTATTACGTGAGGCCACAAATAGTAGTCTCTCGGCAAAATGTGGGTTAATGAATACGGCAACTTCACGACAAAGCAGGCTAGTGTCCGTCTTGTACTTCTGCTTCTTCCTTTAATGACTCCACACCCACTGCGTGATTTATTCCACTTGTATGTGAGAATTTAAAATTAAATTTTACCTGTTGCTCTGTAACTGCACTTAGAAGCTATAAATCCATCAGAAATAAGCTCCTGCACACCGGTTTGATGTGATCCTTTGAGTAATACAGTACAAAGGGGCTGCAAGTCACTGCTGTTCAGCAAGGATAATCTCCCTTTATAGCTATACATCTATGACCAGTAAATGCCTGATAGGATCTCACAGCACAATTGCAAGGAGTAGGTACTTTCTTCCAGATGAAGAGCTTCGCACAAAGTACCAGATATAATGGCGCCCAGCGTAAAACGTTCACTTGGAAGGACCTGTAGTTTATGTCTGCCGTTGCGTTTTATTGGCTGAATTCCATTATCCGATTTCTATCGGATTTATGAATATTTATTTTTGCTTTTCAGAGGAAAGAGATACGTTGGACAGAGGGAATGGAATTCCAAATATACTTTTCGCCGCTCATCTTACTTGGTTAGTTATAGCTAGCTATCTATAAGTCGTGTCACGGCTCAGTTAGTATGTGTTGGCAGGCAGGTCTTCCTCTTTTTAATCCGCCTGATGGGATGTAAATATTGATCGGATTCCGATTTATTTTATTCGGTCGATTGGTGTAGTCGTCGTGCGCGGTCCATTCTCAAAGGGCAAGGGTGGTTCTCTTAAGTTTGTCTTCTTCAATGGTTCTTTTTATGTTTTGTTTATTTTTATTTTTAACTAAGGCTGTGAAACCGATCCGAACAGCAATTCGCAATAAATTAGCTGTAATTTTGTGTAGATACGGGTATCATAAATCGTTGGGTTGGAACAGGATTAAATCGATAGACCTTTTCACAAATAAAAATAAAAATTAAATTCAGTTTGTTTCTATATAAAGCAGCAGTAACAAATCAATTCAACTGAACCGAGAACATTTGTAAACTAATAAACACTTTTAGCAAGACATACGAGTATATACTCTATGAAATTTTTGAGTTTTTGATGATTAGACCTATGTAGTTGAATTAAAGAGATTTATCAACTTAAATAAAAGAGGACTAAGATTTTGATAAGGATACGGTAGATTGCGTGCCATTAATAATTGAATATTGCTCGAAAAAAATAGATTCAGTATCACAACAACGACTTGCTTTAATTTCAGTACCACGAAAATGTCAACCATCTTTGCTAACTGATTTTCATCCGATAAGTATTCGTCCATGTCTGTTGGGAGTCATAGAAAAAATCCTGGCAAAGCAGATTAACACTTATCTTTTTTATCATAGGCCATAACCTCGTTTTCGAGAGCAGCATAGCTGTGCAACTTCTATGGTCAAGGTTCTTGATGATGAAAGAGATGAATTTGATCAGAATTACCTCACAATACTATGTTTGCTTGATTTCTCAAAGGCATTTGATTCTGTGTTTCATTCGATTTTGTGTGTGAAACTGAAATCATATTTTGGAACTAGTAATAGAGCGCCGCTTGAAAGATTATTTGATGGATCGAAGCCAACAGGTTGCAGTTGGTGCAAGCTTTTCTGAATATAGAACGTTCCAAACAGGAGTGCCTCAAGGATCAATACTTGGTCCCCTTCTGTTCTGTTTATTCATTTATTCATTCAGCTTAACACTTCCAGATTGCGCTTTGCCCCCGCCTGTACTCGAGAGCATTGCAGATGGTGACGTAAAAAAACTTTAAGAGGTTTTTGCTGGGATTGAATCCGGGCAGCATGCGTAGTAGTCCAATGCACTAACTACCACGGCCACGGCGACCACGTATGTTAAGCTCATCAAGTTCCGACATTGACAGCATAACCAAATAGTAATATTTCGTGGCTTAAACGGAGGCTTTGCATATAGTATATATCTAGGTGCAACAGAAACAAATAAAAGCTTCAGACAACTTTTATTTTACACAACTTTATTTATTAAACGCCAAAAACCTTATGATCTAATCTATCCTACTTTCCTAACAACTAAGTCTGCTTATTTTCTATTTGCTACACTGTACTGTTAAATCTACATTAACTTAACACATACCAACAATTAAAGAGTACAGAGAAAGAGAGTCGAACAACAGTGCATACTCAAAGTGTGAGTCCGATGCTCATTTCAGTCAAGCAACTGTTCCTTCATACGAGCTACCCGCTACCTGATTGTTGATCGCACGAGTTACGATCGTAACTTATGTACACACATATGTACATACGTATGTACATAACATACTGACGTCAAGCCAACCCAAGCTAAGCTTTGCCAAAAAAAAAACACCACCCAGCAACAAGTTGCATACAAGCCCAGATGAAGTACGTGCAGAATCCAACCCAAGCTCACTGGTAAATTACCACACAGCAGCGAGTCATAAACAACAAGCATGTACTCATCACGTGAATAACCCAAGCCAAGCTCACTGGTACCACACTGCAGTGAGTTGTAAACAACATGCAGCTACTCATCACATGCAAAACCCAAGCCAACATAATGGTCACCGAGAGAGGCAAAGTTTGGGAAAAAGAGAGTGGACAAAAGACTGAATAACAGGTGCAGCAAAAGAAGCTGTTACGTACAGCAGCAAGTGGGAGATGAGGCATTCTTTTTTGGTACTTGAAACGAGAAGTACATATTTGTAACTATACTAAGTTAAGGAAAGAAAAAAAATAAATCTAATTAATTATAAATACAAACGTGGTTCTCGTTATTTTTTTCAATTCTTATTATAAGACTATAATTCACGCGGGAACATGTGTTGATTGTTCTTAATTTTTAGAGAGCTTAAGCTGTTCTTTACTTTGCTCTCTATAGAAATCAATGTGATTGATGACAACGGCTTGTTTGAGTTGCGCGTCTGTTTTTCTTAGGCTAAATTTGCGTAAACAAGTTGTTTACAACGCTTGACTGCTGTACACTTTGAAGTTCAGTCAGTTCAGTTTGTCGTAGCATGTTTGCATGTAACTAAATGGGGTATAAATAATAGAGTGGGATTTAACCTTCAAAAACTCAATGCTGTCTTCTGTTGTCAAACCGTAATCTTAGCTATCAGCCATTATCCATGAATGGCTCCTGCAATGTTGAAACCGAAAAGCTGTCCATTCTCATTATGTGTGTTAATGCCAAGCTACGTTGGAATGACCACATATTCGAAGTCGCCAAAATCGCCACGAAATGCCTATGTTTCCTTCAACGATGTAAGAAATTCTTCACACCTTCTAATCTAGCTACAATTTATAAGGAGTACAATGCTCATATCTGGTCGAGTGCTCCAAAACATCGCTGCAACTGATCGATAGAAAACAAAAACTCGCGATCAAACTTATAGGGGATAGAAACATCACTGAGTCAATTGACACCCTCGAACACTTTCGTAATGTTTCTTGTTTTTCCCTGTTTTATCGCTTTTCCACAAATAGCCAGTTACATTCCTCCCCTTTAACAACTTTCGTTTCGCAAGGAATGCCCATCAGTTTACCCCTAAGCCCAACTTCAGGCGTACATAGAGATAGTGATTATTTCTTATACGTATGTGGAATGCTTTAACAAACACGATTTTTCCCTCCCGTTACGATCTACAAACATTTAAGACTAATGCACATCGGTTCCTCCTCTTTTATACTCCCTAAATTTCCCGTTGGACCGCGCTGTGGAAGTTATTTTAACGGTATTCTTAACCACTTTAGCGCGCGTGAATTATAAAAAAAAAAGGATTTAACCCCCAGATCCGAATCGTTGACCTCTTCGCGCTTTTTCTTTGTTTATGCCTCAAGACTTTGGATCTCTCTCTCGAATTCGATAAAACAAATAATGGGGATCGCAAAATTTGAAGCTGCAATTTTTTAAAACATCTCTTAACTGCAAATACACATACAGTAGACTCTCGATAACGTGAACAATTAAAAACCAAGCCAGTTCACGTTTACGAAAGAGTTCATGTTTGCGAAGGTTGAATTTTAACAAAAGAATAGGACAATCCAACAGAAGAAATTAATTTAAAATCTTTTTTATTTATGTATTTTTATTTTATTTATTACATAACTGTATTTTTAATAGATTTTTAAGAAAAAGTAATGGCAAAGGAGCGCAAATACAAAGTTTTGGACATAACGTTAGGGAATTTAGTAGAAAAAGTCGGTCATTTGTTTACTTGAGTTCTTTTGTCCAAAACCTTTCTTAATTTAAGTCGATTTGGCTAACAAGCTCATCTTCAGCCTATTCCGAAGCCTTGTTGAAGATTTAAATGGCTTCACTAGGCTTAATTTTTTCTTTTTCAATTCAAGCACATCTCCATCACTTATAAGTTGGTTACTTTGGACGTCTATATCCTCGTTCCATCATGGATGTTTTTAATTGTACAGCCCACCTATGCACTCGATTTTATTTCAGACAAACATCTTAAAAATATAGATATTAATCAAACCTCAGGATAAATAGCACCGAAGAGTGCCTTTGCATTCTCCACGACCAAACTGAGTTGTAGCTAACTTAAACTGTAGAAGACGAGATGTTTTACCAAAAAACACAAATTTCGGGTTGCAACCTACTCGAATTTAACAGTTATTTGGAGCGGACAATGTAGTTCACGTTTTACAGTGTTCAGGATTTGTTCACGTTTTAGAGATTTCAATGTTAAAAAAAATATGTTCACGTTATCCAGAGTTCACATTAACCGGTGTTCACGCTAACGAGAGTCTACTGTATTACCCTAATATCCTTACGCCTCCCTCACTCCCTCCATCAGGTTTTTTTTATTCTTTTTTTTTGTGTACATTATTTCAATAATCATATTTATATATATAATAAATGACTTCAACTAAAGTCAAATTCTTTTTATTCCATTCGATTTGTATTTTTGTTACTCATATGAAGGTTCTATAAAAGCAATGTCTTATTTGTACATGTACATCCGTCCAATAAACTAAACTAACCCGATACTGGTTTCACGATAAACGAGCAGATAATGTTGCATCCAGGGATGGAAAAGTCGATACAATTGTATCGAATTCGATACAAATGAGTTTGTTCGAGTACAAAAGTACAATTCGCCTTAATTCGATACAATTTATCGATCAATGAATATTGAATAATCTTGATGACTACAAAAAATGTCAGCAATTCAAAAATTACTCAATTTTGGACTGAAATAAATTTAATAAAGAATGCGTGTAGGTAGTGAGTTGATGCTAGGCAATATTTATAAAGTTGCTCGAGCCGTTCTCTCTATTCCACATTCATTAGCAAATGTTGAAAGAGCTTTTCCTATCAGACACTAATAAAGTCAAAATGTCAGAACCGACCTCAAGTCGAAACTTGGTCTGCTTTAAGGAGCTCACTCACTTGAGCGGTATGCGGTAGCGGTAAAACGGTTCGAGGTCCTATGGCGGTAAATATTGGTGCAAACACTGGGGCGGTATACCGCATCCAGTACTACGATATTGCAGCGGTACAAGCAAGCTACGTTGAAATGTATTGTGAAAAATTAATTGAGTTGTTGAAAATAAATCCAATTTTATTAAATTTGACTCATCCAGAGTACAAAAATATAAGGGAAACGGATTAAATATGGAAAAATATAGCAGCGGCGTTAAAACAAGACAGTGAGTGATCTCAGTGCTTCAAAAAAGAAAAGTTAAAGTTCTGTGAATATAGCTTTTGTGTGCATGACCGCCTACCGCGTCCCGCTCCGGTGTGGAGGGTCTTTTAATCGAAACAAAAAACTTAATTAGGAACTCATCCTGTAAGTGGCAATCAAGCCTGAAGAGCTCATAAACTAAATTATGAACTGAACATGTGTAGAAACTAAAGTATTTTTGTTTGTAAGATTTAATTATAAAGTTTTTAATGTTTATTTATGTTATTGTATTGTGAATTTATTTTTGTTTGTTTATGTTTTTGAAAATAAAATATTTTGAGTTTTTCTTATAGCTATATTCTTTTTTCATGCGAAAATTAATTTTCAATACAATTGGATCCATTTCAGTACAATCTTAAAACAGTTTTAAGTACATTTCAAAAATATCGTTTTCCATCCCTGGTTGCATCCTTTTAAAATAGAATTCTTGGGACCGCTAAGTATTCATTATTTAATGTTTAATATCAGTTGTTTTGCAATTGAATCATACCAAGATATACCATTTCGGTATATACGGGTTTATGTATGAATATAATTTCAAATGCTTACAGTAATTTTAACACATATAATCAAATCCTCTCAGAATGAGAATATTAAAACAAAAATTTAAGTCTCCTTTGCAGCGCAGCAAGGATGGCCCATCCAAAAAGGAACAAATGCAAGTTGTCCGCATTAGAAAAAATAAAAAATGTCCTTGATGGGGCATAAATCTAGTTAGCCCATTAAATATTTAGGAAGGACTTTTAGCATGTCTTTCAAGATCATGACTTTAAAAAGTTGGAATGGTCCGAAAAATGTTCAGGGAGTATAAATCTTTAATGGAAACCCGAAATACCCTCGTCCTTCCCTCGAAATGAATTTGCAAATTTATAAATTGCGTGCAAAATTAATTTCCGTGTTGATAATGATAAGAGTCATTCACTCACATCTCTCATGATGATGATAAAGTTGTATGCGAAAAAGGATTTGCAAATTGGATCAATGTTAGGTTTTACGGAAATGGTAAACAATCATTTTTCAGGCAACAAACAAAAAAAGGGATAAAAGAGCCAACTGTTGCCCTATACGGTGTTTATTGAAGTGAATCTGCCATTCACATACAAAAATAATATACATAGATAGATAGCGTGTGCTTTCGCTAGAAGGAATACTGCGATTTGCTGTATTATCTAAAGGATTGATAAATTGAAAAAGGCTTTGAAATGTTTGTTTTCGGACGGAATGTGTGCGGTCTGAACCGAGAATGTTTTCAACTATTGTACAAGAATTCAACTGAATGATAAATTAAATTTCAGTCTCTTCAGTGGTTTAATGGATAGCATCTAAGGATTTAATAATTTATCTTAATGACACAATAAAACTTAGTTTAGATGACGCTACAGCTCGAGGTGATCAATGGCCTACTCCTCACAACCATTTGTGTGTCCGTGTTATATTTTTCCACGAATGGTAGGGGCCAACAGGTTTGTGCCGACTCCAAACGGCGAGTTGAGAAGCTCGTTGACAAATGATACTCTCAGACATTCAAAAGAGGTGGCACCGTGAAAAAATGTGTTTGCTGGGATTGAACCTGGGCAGCATTGCGGAGTAGTCCAACTCACTCACCACTACACCACGGTGCTTACTACACAATAAAAGAGAGTACTTGAAATATGAGTTCATATAATTTTTTTAAAGTTTTTTTGAGCCATACAGTGACACATATATGCTATCAAATCTGTCTGTGCATATCCTATAAGGACCAGCTTTAAGATATCATGCGCTTTGCAGCTGTAATTCTTCGCAATTTGCAGTAGTTCAACCTGCATTTACATTCTCGATTTTTGTTCAAAACCATACCTTTAAAAACTATTACTGTTGATGTCTTCAACCCTCAACCTGCACTGGAACCCTCCCAAGCAGAAATATTTCACTAATCACTTCACCAGACATCACTTCAACATTTGCATAACAAAACCATAAATCATTCTATTGTTCAGCTTAATATTTATCTTATCAGCTTTTACGTATTTTACTTAAAAAAAAAATCCGATTTTCCATCACGAACCTGTTGCAAAGCACACACGCGTCCTGACACCTGCCACATTACTTCGTGGCATGGAAATCTCAAATGCAAATTATAAAACTCTTCCCGCCCCCTAACAATCCGGCATCCGGACACTTCGATTCAATTTCAGTCTCCTGTAATCCCCAGAAGATTACAACACAATTGCTTCACCCATTATATAAGATCATGCCTTAATTTAATTCCCGACGCAGCGATGGTATTACAAAGAAACGAAAACGAAATGAGTTAGGAGAATGTGTTGCGCGATAATTATGTGCAAAGTACTTTTGAATTGAAAGCACATGGGAGATTATCCCTTAAAGGATAAAAGTTTAGAGCTATTTTTAAATAAGTTGACTATTATTTAGATTTCAAAGAAGCACCTTTTCTTCTTTTTTTTCTCGTGGTCGTCGGTAAGAAAAGAGTTTGTTTTCTTATATGGATCAGTGTTGCCGTACTAAAACTTGTGTCCTTTTTTACAGATCTGTGTTGTGGAGTGCTTTGCTTAGTACTAGCAACAACCACAAGCGGAGATTCATTTTTAAGTGTGGCTTGGCTTCAATCATAATACTAACACAACCAATAATACATCAAATAATAAGCATATAGTGATCACCGTAGTGTAAGTACGTTGGACTTCTACGCAATGCTGCCAGGGTTCAATCCCAGGAAAACACCTAAAAGTTTTTTCATGAAGCCACCTCTTTCGAATGTCTGACGAACAATCAAAGAATATAGTTTGTCACGATTGAGCTTCTCAACTCGCCGTTTGACGATTTCCTAGAGAATGACATCTACTGACACTTAAAATACCTTCATATCTGGCAAGGATGTTGCTATGTCTTATAAATGATGGGACTTCAGTCAATAGTAAGAATAAAAACAAAAGCGGATCTAGGTCACTCCATTGAGGCATGTCACATAAAAAGACTTCTAAGAGCCCGCAGTAATTTTTGAATGTGAAAGATAACCAAATGACATGCATATCAATTTGTAGCCTCGATGAAAGAGATTTCAAATCTTACCCTTCTGGAAGCTATGGTGGCAGCTAAAGAGAGTAACAACATTCATTATTTTCCAAACACGGAATAAAAAGATTAACGACTTGACTATTCTAGTTCTTAATAACAGTATATAACCACCTGAATAGGGATACATAGATCGAAGACGTTTTTCTTATCGCCATGTCCTTGCCAGATGCTCTCAAAGTTCAGAAAAATTCCAATTTTGAATAATTTATGTAACCACACAAATTTCTGCTAAAACATAGTTGGAAACACCTTCAGCACAAATGTAACGGTTCAAGACCTTTTTCTTGTCGCTAAAATATTGCCAAACGCAAGAAAAATAAATTTTTTGAAAAGCAGACCAGAGAGTGTTGTTGTCGCCAAGTCCTTGCTAGCCGCTCTCAAATTATCAAAACAGTTAAAATGCACTCCTAGTTCATTTGCCCTCACAAATCCTAGGACCAGAACTTGGAGAATCCACGTGACCACCCAAAACTTCGCAGATGTTTATAAGATGAGAAATCTGATTAAAAACCTTGGAGAAATCTGTGTAGTTATAGTTCATATCAGGACCACTTTCCAAGGTATTGAAACAGTTGGGGAGAATGTTTACTGGTTCGTGGCAACTGACCCGTCTCTCACGAATCCATGTTGCAGTGGCTGCCAGCACACTTAGGCCTAAAGTGGCCCATTGTGATACCAAGGATCTTGGGGATGTGCATCCTCGCCACTCATGAGCACCATTTGGAGCTTTGTATAAAGCGGGATAGGCTTCCAACGCCTTTCTGTCCTAGGTCACTGAGATCGTTGAAGAAGTATTCCCCTAGATGTAATTTTCTATTACAGGAAAGAGCTGGACATGAACAGAAGAGATGTGTTGGGTTCTCTTTCTATTCCTCAACTCTGTAACTTCTACAAAAGTCATTCGAATGGACACCAAGCCTAGTTGCATGCTTGCAATCAAAAAACAGACACTTCCTATATGGTTTCCATGGAATTTCCATGAGTTAACAGATGGAAATCATATGGGAAGTTTGGATGGAGGTCTGGTCTGGATTTTGGGGATTGGATTTTCTCTTGCCTTGCGAGAGTTCTCGCATGGGCACACTAGTACAATTTATTTAAAAAACAATCGCTGCTTACAAGTTGACTTGTTCATCTGAAGGTTGACAAGTCAGTTACTATTTAAGTGATTAAACGATTGAAACTGTGCGCTGTCACGGAATACCAAGGGCATGTAATACATCTGTCAAAATGTCTAGACAACAACCAAACCATGTGTTTGATTCGCTAGGTATCGCACATCAGAAGTAAACCTGAAAGTCAAATGGATGGCGCTCCTTATGAAGTAAGTATCACTATGGCGTCACATAGCCGGGAAATTCGATCAGCTACGAGTATTTAACTTTTTAACTTTAAAAATATTGTAAATGCTTTACAGACTTCCAAATGAGTAAAAAATAGCGCTGGTAATCTACTCATAATAACCTGAATACCAACTTAACCCTCAAGTCACACCGCTTGTTCTTGGCTTCAAATCACAATAACAAACCGAGATGTTACCATAATGATACGTACCATAAAATTGGGTGTAAAATTCTTGTCTTCCAGCCCAGACTCAGCACACAATTCTTGCGAACCTACATTGTTCGCGTAGAAAAAGCTTCATAGCGCCAGTAAAATAAAACAAAAAGAAAATCATCCAAATGACTGAAATGCAAGGCAGCCAAGGAATCCCAACAATCGTAAACTAAAATGTGAGATTGGTAATAAAACCACCATGACAAAGTATTTCATTCATTTTTGAGCAATAAAAATATATCTCTGCAGCATACATCTACCCACCACCTACTTGTATTTTAGGTGCACGTTCAAGATAAAGAACCACACTCATCTCTCAGTCCGTATATCAATCACGGGATTATCCTTCATAGCAATTTCAACGCAAGCAATTCATTTTCTGCAGCACACAAGTGGATTGTCTTCATACGACATTGCTTACAGAGCGCGTTCTGCTCTGGATTCTCATAGTGCGTAGCAGTTGAACGAAAGATAAAAATATACGGATTTTTCCTTAATTGAAAAGGTTCCTACGTACATATACGTCGCGTCGGCAAAATAAACGTTGAAAGATCCTCTAAACGTAGAAAAAGAATATTATCTTAAAGAAAAAGGACGGGATGAACGATTAAGTGTGGAATTTCAGTCTCCCTGCCTTTTTTTGTATCATTGACAGTTAGAGAACGACAAAATGGTCCCTTTTACATATTTCAATTTGTTTTCGTAATCCAATCCGTTTTATTTTATTTTTTTCACAACCCTTTCGCAACAGGTCACCAGCATTGTAGCTCAATCGAACATTTTCAAATGCTTTCACGTAGTTTCGGGCTGCAGGATAAATCCAGTACACACACAAACATGGGCAAACGACTATAATGAACGATTCATTCAATTTGTATTTAGCAATTTCCTGATGTCCTGCCCAGCGTCTAATCGACAAACTAAGCACGCGTTTAACAAGAAACTGTACATATGTGCCAGGACACATGCTGAGACCTACACTCAGCATGAAGGCAGAAAGGACACTTCACTTATTTCACTCTCTTACTTTGATTTGCACTAATTTCATTTTATTAATAACATTGCTTTTCGAACTGAAAATCTCACTCAACACTTCACCCGAAGCAACTCACAAGCAACCCGTAGACTCGTTGAAAGGACTCGTTTATAAAAAAAAAATGCAAAATAAACGCTTAATTGGTTCGCATAATTGCAGAGAAAAATATGTCTCCCGGCGGCGTGTTGTAGCGTAAACAACCCAACAGACTGACACTATACACCGACCAAAAGTCTTTGATCCTGGAAAAGAAGCCAAACCATGAGAACCACCCGAGAGTCAATCTGAATGCTGAACACAAACACACCCATGCAGGGACTCAACTCAATCACACGCGGAAGGGGCTCCAGTGTCTGCTAGGTTGACTGATGTTGAAAGCATGCAAAAAAAGGAAACAGTTGAAAAGGAAGGACAACTTATCACAACAAAAACTTTCTTCGGAAATGAGGAATTTTCCTGTTTTACTCTCAATAGCTAGCAGTTGCTCTCTTACTCTAAAGTGTGGGGAAAGCTTTTATCATAAACACGTAAACTGTTATAGGTAAATATATAGCATACATACATATATAAATTATATATATGTATACAAGGCCATCCAAATGTAAATAAGTCTCTAGTCATTCTCCAAAAATCACTTTAGAAGAGAGATCTCACTAGACATACTGTCGTGTAAACCCAACCAGTAACTCTTTTGCCACATCAAAGTAAATTCAAATTAGAGAAACCCTACCCCCATTAACTTGTGGGTGGGTGGTTGGTGGTGAGTGCCTTTAAAAAATATTGCTCAAATTTCTAAAAATAAGTGTGGTGAATATGGAAATGCACTAAGTCCTAAAAACAAATCTCAGCACAGTAACAAAAGCAGTAACTATGCATATCCATGATAAAAGATATGACTGATAAGCAAGCACCTGAACCTTGAGAGAGTTCTCAAATTTATGGGTGGTATGGTGAATAAAGAAAGTCGACTCTCTTTTTGCTGAGAAGTTGTTATCAATGAAAAGCTTTCAAAGTTTGCAAATATTTTGGAGAAAATGATTTTCTCTTAAAAGATTTTCCTTGCTATAAAATTAAGATTTTTATAGGAGGGCGGTAATGCAATTTTGAAATCCTGATTTTTAGTGCAAAAATCTTAAATTGTATTTAAATTTGGTATTGAATAGGTAAAGTTTTGAAACCCTTGTTATGATGATAGTCTTCAGAGTTGCGCACACATTTTGATGATTAATTTATGAAACATATTGAAGATTATCAGCAATCATACCATATCATACTAATATATAAATCTCAACGTGACGCTCTTACCTGTCAATTTTACGATTCTATAAATAGACAAACTTATGCATACAATGGAATGAACTTAAACTTCGTATTCCGGTTCATTAATATCCCCATGCCTACTATAGGCTGATTTTTAAATTAATTTATCCGCAATATTATTTAAATTAATGCAAAAATAAAAACACTCTAACAAATGCCACTTTTTTGCGAAATGTCACTAATTCAACCTACAAATACTTACAATCCACACTTGTGGATTGTATATATTGGTAGATTGCAAACCTTGGGGAGCGTTCGCACTGTCTTTGATTCTTCGAACTAAATGACAATGTTCATATGTGTTGTAAGTAACACTTTATTTTTTAGACACGGGCAAAGCCGGGCGGGACAGCTAGTATCTACATATGTATATGTATGTATATCAATAGAATCCAAATAAGCGATCTTAACTTTTCAACAAGCAATTTCAGAAGTAAGCATTTTTTGTTGACACTGACTGTTACTAACCGAAATTCTACTAGGTACTCGTAATAAAATACTTCATTGGAAAATAATTAAACATTTTGGAGAGTTATTCACACTCAAACATCTGTGAGCACTGCTATGATACTTTGGGCATTTTCGAACTTTTAAGAGAACTGAAAGCATTACACCAGGGATGTTACAAATTCTTGCGATTCTCTTAAAATTTCCAAAAGTCATTTACAACAGCAGGTAAACTGACTGTATTCTCCCAGGATGTTATTTCGTGTGGTAGTGTGTGTTGTGTTTGAACTTGAAATAAAATATGTAACTCTTTAAACAGTTTACCTGCGAGAGTAACTTAAATTTATAACTAGAAAATAAGGGCGCAACATTCCACTTGTAACCGTTTTTTTTAACGTATGTTAATTGCAAAATAATCACAAATGATCATACTTTACTTTACTGAGATAGACTAGTAGATAGATGTATGTAATATTTAAATATTTTAAGCTTAAGCTGATTAAATTGCGAGGTTAACGTCAAAAGAGAAATAGCTTAATGACCTTATCACCGCCTTCTAGCGATTTTAAGCATATGGAATTCTAATGCTTATCTAGGATTTATTGTTCATTTGTTTGTATTACTTCCCTCACTCAACCACACAAAAATTAATACGGAATAAGACGAGAAACGGGATTAGCATTTAAAAGTTACTTTCTCAACAAAGTCGCCGTGGCCGTGGTGGTTAGTGCGTTGGGCAACTACGCAATGCTGCCCAGGTTCAACACCTGGCCGGGTCTAAGACCTAAAAGAGTTTTTTCACGGTGCCACCTCTTTGAATGTCCGACAAGCATCAAAGAGTATCATTTATCACGATTGTGCTTCTCAACTCGCCGTTCGGAGTCGGCAAAAAAACTGTAGGTTTTCTGGATGTATTTGTAGTTTTACGTAATTTTGCTGATAGTAGCGATTTTTCAAATTGTGTAACATTTATGTACCATAGTTGACTTAATGACTGACCGCCAAACTGTACCTAAGGCACTAAGAAGCCACAACTACAAATCAAAAGCCGCAATAGAATGCCACTCAAACTTAAACTGCTGGCAGATAAAAATATAGTTAAACTCATATGGGCGCCAGATCATAAAGGACATGGGGGAAACGAAAAGGCAAAGAAGGAGACAACAGACCAGGCTCTCACTATGACTGCACAGAAATAGACACTTACAGAGTCATCACAGAATGGACAGCAAACTAACTCAACAAAAAAGTTTCTTAAACGCAAGAATAAAAAAGAGAGAACGTTTAAAAACTCTTTGCCAAGAGCGTTCAATCTGCAATAACTTGTATCTCAAAATAACCTACGGTGCCACCTGATCTTAGAGTGGCCTTCTTTAACCAAAAGAAGAGCCAAAACAGCAAATACATTTCAAAGGAAAAAGACTACGAAAGTATTCCAATCAGAGGGATTATCCAATTTCCAAAAGTTTTGTACAATTCCTATCCTAGATATAAAAAGGAACGCAATGTACTTGTACCTTATGTAGTTTGATCGCAGTACTAGCGGACATCTCTATCGCACCCCAGATTCACTATATGACATCATACCAGCATAGTTGAAGAATTTTCAATACAGTACATAATGAGCATATGAATATATGAATGTTCCTGCATTTAATATATTAAAACTATGTGCGTATCTGTGTACATATGGTAGATATTTGCGAATAAAATGTAAATTAGAATCCGTTAAATTAACACTATAGATTTCTGAAAAGACATACAGTGAGAGTGAAAAATTTGTATACAGCGAGTACCTACTAGTACAGAAGTATTTGGTGCATAAATCTGGAAATCATCAAATAGCGAGCATCTTTCGCATAACCTCAGTGCGACCGTGAAATATGGTGGAGGTTCAGTAATAGACTAAGAGCGGTAGGAAATTTTGGACGTGGAGGTATAACCAAAATATATGGGTATCTATGTAAAGGTATTATCGTCGTGATATCCAATTCAATCGTCTGGCAGCGTTTTTTTTTTTCAGCAATGGCTAAATATAGAGGGCTAAAAACGTTAATTTTCAGATTTTTTTTTTCCACATAAATGATATACCAAAAAATCAGAAAAAATCCTTTGATTACAAAAATCTAGGTCCCAGACGTTTTGCTTTCAGGCTACCCCCTGCCAGACGCCCTGAAAATACGCCCCAAACGAGCTTTATACTAATAATTTCTCGAAATCTGAAAAATTAAAGTTTTTAGCCCTCTATATTTAGCCATGGCTGAAAAAAAAAGCACTGCCAGATGATTGAATTGGATATCACGTAGATAATACCTTTACATAGATACCCATATATTTTGGTTATACCTCCACGTCCAAAATTTGCTGTCGGCTCTTGGCCTATAATTGTTTGGGGTTGCTTGTCGGCTGCGGGAACAGGAAATCTGGTCTTCAGGGGGCCAAAACATCTAAACTAGAAATTCGGATGGCATTAACCGAAGAATGGGCGAAAATCTATCCTGAGATCACCGAAAATCTTGTTTCTTCGGTTTGAGGAGGTCCATCGAAGTACTAACGTCTAGCTTTTTCAGAAGTACATAGTTTAGTATACAACATGCCGTTGGAAACCACAAATTGACCAACATTTCTGAAAATTTATGTTCCAAAAAGAATATCCTTGGTTTGAATCACACAAAGTTCATTTAGAGTAGCCTTGCCATCTGTCCGAGTTTTCTCGGATGTAGCGCGGATGCGCTTTTCGTATTCGTATTTTCGTTCGTATTTATAATTTATTATTATTAACATCAGAAAAAAATCTATTGAGTAGATAATGTGTGTCCCGCAATGTACGCAAGATTTGATTTTTTTGCCATTTATGCAGTAAATTGTTGTTATCAAAAAAAGGCCGCCTGACCAGTGGCGGATTATCCCTAAGGCAAACTAGGCAATTGCCTAGTGGCACGAGGTTACAAGGGGCGCCTGCCAGAAGTTTTCAACAAAGAGTCAAACCCGGTTGCTTGGTTGATGAATGCATCCATCTTCGCTCTTATTTAACAGCTTTAGCTCGAGACGGAGTACCTACTGCCTAACCAACGCAATTTTTAAGATTATAAGAAAAGAAGAACTTGAAACAATCTACCCCAATATAGATATAGCCTAAAGAATGTTCGTATCCACGGCAGTCAGCGATTGCAGTGGTAAGAGGAGTTTTTCCTGTCTTGAAAAGATGAAAAACTTATCTTCGAGGTCTTTGGCAATACTAAACATCGAATCCGACGTTATGCTTTCTTTAACTATGATGATATTATTGATAATTTTGCAAGCCAAAAATTTAGACGCAGACATTTATAACTCTTTTTTAACACTTTTTCTTGAATGTCAAGTTAATAATAAATATATATACATATGAACAAACACATTTGTACTAACATTCAAAACCCAATTTTTGTTTTTTATCAAATATTAATATTTTTTTAGGCGGGCTTCCAGAAGGGCGTCGATGAGATGCTTTGCCTAGGGCGCTCTATTCATTTAATCCGCCACTGCGCCTGACAGTTGACAGTTTACGGTAACTAAGACTGGAGTGGAGTGATACACGAAAGAACAACACGTTTTCATTGTCGAGCAATAGTTTAAAAATAATGTAGGTTTGGCAGCTACTTTGCGAGTACGCTCAATTTCACCTTGATAGCTTTGTTTATTGTGAAAATTGTCAAATTTGGAGTTTCGAAAATGCACAAGAAATTTTTGGGAAGCAAATGCATCCACAATGTGTCACTGTTTGGAGCAGATTTTGGTTTGGAGGCCTTTGAAAATGCAGCTTGTCAGGCAATAAAAGTTAATGGTGCGATATGATAATCCAGTTTTTTGTGACTAAACTCCAATATATTGATGTGGACGACATGTGCTTTCAACAAGACGGTACCATATGCCATACAGCCCGAGAAACAAATCAATTTCTGGATGAGTCATTTCCTGGTCATGTAATTTCCCGTTTTGGTGATCAGAATCGGTCGCCCAAATCATGTGATTTAACGCAGTTGGACTTTTTCATTGTAGTTTTTGAAGTCTAAGGTTTATGCCAACAAGCCCACGACCACCCACGAACCAAATTTAAAGTGAGAACAATAGGTGAGTTATTTAATATTTAAGACCGCCATAAAAGTACCTTTTTGTAATAAATAGTACCTACATACATGCGTTTAGGTCCGAGTATTGCACTCTTTTTGGATCCAATTTTGTCTGGGAAATCCAGGATTTTATGCTCGTTAACTAGTTTCTTCAAAATATTTCTGGCAACCTTACTTTTGAGCCTATGCACCTCTATACTATGTGTGTATGACTAAAGTTTTCAGATGTTTTTTTTTATTCTTCAATCGTAAATAATTTCTGGATTTCTTTTTTAAATGTTTTAAATTTTTAAAAATGTTGTGAATAATAAAATAGTGAGCTGTGAGCTTTCTTAGTGTATTTTAAATATTTTTCTTATTACTTGTTCTTTAGCGCTATTGAGTTTCTTAGTAGTGACTGACTGATATAAAATTTTTTGACTTTTACTGTAAAAATAAATGAATATACGGCGGTAGCAGTCTTATACAGAACCAAGCCTAGCTTCTCGCATGTGTTATTTTTTCCGCGAAATGGAAGGGACGTTACTGTATGTACATTACATTGCCCTCAGTTAATATTATTGGAATGTCCAGTGTCCTAGCGAGCACAAGTCGTCTTGTCGTTGGACTGATAAAGAGCTTATATAACTTTGGCTGATTCTAATATCTATTATACTAATATAAAACGCAACTTCTTAAAAAAGACTCGACACCCAAAAATGAAGTACCTCTTCATTTACTTGTTTTATCTGTGTACTTAGAATGAATACCCATTGGCGTAATATCCCTTCTGATTGTTGAAATAATTCTACCTAATTATATTCCAAATAACACTTAACCATTAACCGCAAGAACCCAGAAGCAAAATCTCAACATACTCGCCATAACAAGTCATAAAGACACACTTCACCATTAAATTCGATTTCTTCACTTTGAACAACACTTGACCTCGATTTGTCTTCCTGGATCTTATTTCATGTCTAATTGGTCCAGTCCACATCCATTGATGACGTCAGCAACTCCGTCGGCCATTGTACCCAAGGGGATGACAACGTTGTACTACAAATGAACCCTTATGTTGCAATGGAAACAGACCGAACTGCCTTTAAGATTGTATTAAATCATTAAAGAGCAACTCACACACACACCCTATTTGCTCATAAAAAAAATAAGGAAGAGTGTTTAGTGCCCAGAGGACTCCAACTTCAGGCATAACACTATTCAAAGTAAGCAAACAAAAGGATATTCTGGGGCAGTAATTACTTACATCTACATATTATGTACATCTTGAATCTGTTTCATAAGAAACTTGGGGTCATTTCTATTCCTTCCGGGATTAGCGCAATTGACAACGTGAAGGTGTGTCCTTATGTTTACTTAAGCAGCTCTGTCAGTGTATCCTTTAAAACTCTCCTGTGCAAGGATTTCTCTTTGTGGTTAATTTAATTCATAACATTTCAATTAATTAGCATATTTTCGAATATGAAATAGACACACAGGATACGCTTTTATATCCATCCTCTCGTCAGCGGCATCGTCATTCGCATGAACGTAATTCACTTCCCCATTCAAAATTATGCGTCAAATTTAGCAAACGAACTTTTATCCTTAAGGACGCGTGTAAAAATTCATTAAATTAGTGAAATTGTGCATGCAATATTAAATTATGAGATGTAGGGCGACGCGACGATGTCCCTAAAGTAAAATCAAAGGAATTTGGTAACGGAAGCTGAGATCGTAGTTCGGAAAACTACTTTAATCCCACAGAGGCTAGTTCTCGTTTACTTTGAACTTAGGTGGCGGAAAATGAACTTTAAAAATTATTAAAATTCTCTTTGTTACTCGGCTAACGTCATATTTAACTGTAAGCTATCTTCGATTTGCTTTAAAAAAATATGCACTTGCAATTTCATTCCAATAAGTAAATAAGATGAGTCCTTAGAGACAAATTGTTTCATCTAAGTAATTTTTTCTGTCCTTCGTTACTTATTTCCCAAATGGAACTTAATTTTATGAAACCAATTTTCGGCGGGAGATTGGGTTTTTTTCCCTTCCTTAATGGCATTATCTAATCCTTGGGGTTCTATATATTTTCTTCGGCATAATCCAAAAAAAAAGGTCGATGTTCTTTGGGGTGTATTAATTATTTTCCTGATTCTCTGATGTTGATAATTTTTATGAAAAGTCTTACGATGTTTGGTGCGAAAAGATAGTAGGCATTATGAAATATGCTAATATAGGAAAATCCTATCTAAATAAACCAAACAAAAAAGAGTGTGCTGGACTAACTGGTGTTTTTTGCAGGAATTAAATAAACGCACACACACAAAATGAGAACTTTTTTTTTCAAATATAATTTAAAGTCGCATTGAATTAAAAATATTGCTTTTCAATTTCAATTTTATACCGGACTCCCACATGGTTATCTACTTTTTAACTTTAATGGGTCATATCAATAAAACCTGACTATAGTCAAATATGTAGCAATTGCTAAGATTTTGAGCATTTGCTCGGAGGGTGACAACTTAGGGGAAAGCGGGGTTAGTTTTAACAGCTAAAAAATAAAGGGTTCCGCTGAAAATTAAAAGTCGCGTGAAAGAGAAAAATATGCGTCTTTTCCGAAGCAAACGACGTGTCTACTTCCGTTTTGAATTGATCGTCAGTGGAAAAAGGTGTGGGTGGGGTCCACGAAATTGAGAGATTTGTAGCTTTTATTTTTTTTTTGTCTTTTTTTTTTTTGGTATTCCTATTCACACGGAAGAGATATAGTACCAGTTGTTTTTTGTAGATGTGCTTATGTTTTGGCGAAGTTTGTGTATAAGTATACGTAAGGTTTTTTTTATAGTGATCTTTGTGTTAAATTTGATGGCGGGGCTAGTTGTTACATTTTTGCGGGGCAGGTTCTAACATGTTAAAATTCATCACCTCATCGGAACTGGTTGACCAATGCCAAGTAAAACTCAATCGCTAATGCAAACAGGCTAGCGTTACTCTTCTCTGGGCTCCAGCACAAAGAGAGTCGATGAACTAGCCAGGCGACGGTCAGTCCTTAACAGCTCACTAGAGGAACATTTTCATATTCCTACGTATAAGTGCTATTAAAGGCAATATATTCTCACACTTCTTAAAACTAGCTATTCTCAGGTAGACCAGTCTTACAAGCTCTGTCATATCCAGAGAGATATGGCTAAATTACAATAGGTCAAAAACAAATGCACGAGATTCAGGTAGCGCATACCGGGCAAGCCCTTCTTCGATTACCTTAAAGAAATTTCCGAGAAGAGGATTGGAGAACTGATCTTCTTCGTAAACTTCACAGAGTGGATATAAATTAAATATTTTAAACTACATACAAATACGTTCATTTGGATGCACTTGGTCACCTGAGGTTGTGGTATTCAAAAGGGACCCTCTTTGCGCGATTTTTTTTTTCCACCGAAACCACCACCTTTACCTATATAGGTTCCTACCTTATTTTATTTATTTTTAGTTTTTTTATCAAGTGAATTGTGATTTAATATGTTCTTCAGAGCATTTGTATTTTTTTAATAAGTTTTTGAATTTTTTTGTTAAAAAAACTCATGATACAACTTTCCATTGAGCATTTGCTTTGTTCGAAAATGGTGCTGCCCTTCGTATGAATAAAAGACATAAATCTAAGCATTTGCTAGGAGAATTGCAAGTCTGTTGTTGATGCACCAATATTGGTCCTCGCCTTTTACTCACCAAAACAAATATCATACACAAAAAAATGATCTTATTTACTACAAGCTGTCATTTTATTCTAATATGCAAAACTTAGCCTATTTCCTCAATAACGTATTTAAATGCTTTTTTGGATAGTCGAAATGATTTTTTTAAGCTGAAGTGTTGAAAAACATGTTCTTTAACTTACTAGCATACCAGGAAATTGGACACTCTAGTAAACTGGTACTATCACAAATTATTCGGCGGGCTTATGCTTAATTATCCACAATAACAAACAATTTTATTAATTAATGTTCCTTCTGTTGTTTTTTTTTTTTTTTGTTAGCTTCCACTATGAATAAATACGTTTTCAAACAAAAAAAGGAAGAGCAGCTTCGAGATCGTGATGAATGCGTTTGCTTATGAAAAAAAAGAAGAAAAAAACGGGATTGCAATGCAGTAGAAACCTTCCGCCAATGTACAATGAAAACTCTCCTAACGGATACCCCTCTTGCGCGAACATTTTCTCTTACACCATATTTATTTTATATTTTTCGTAACAATTTTATCTCTCAAGGAGGTCGTTTGAACCGGACGCCGACAACACATTTTTATGAATTGTGAAAGAGATCATGAATGACGTTATCTAGATCTAGATTGACAAAATCTAGAAAGCACACAATCTAGAAAAATAAATAAAAAACTCTAGAATGAAAAAATCTAGAAAGTGCAAAAATCTAGGTAGACAAAAATCTAGTATAATCTCGCAAACTGAAAAGTAAATTCTAGATTTTTTTTGTAATTGTAACCATTGTCTGCGATTGTAACCATTGTCTCAAAAATTCGTATTAATTCTAAATTTTGGTCATTCCAGTTTTTTTTTTTTTTTTTCCAATGATATAGCGAACGAATATCCACAGCATGAGATTGATATTGGTTGTATGAGTAGCGAAACAAAAGACGTAATTGACAACAATGATACGGATACTGAATCTATTTCTGAGGGTTCTTGTGAGGTACCTACACTCAAATAAAACTACATTAATATCGAATCTAAAGCAGTTCTTAAAAGATGATTACATTGTATTCGAATATTTAAAAATTTTAGAATTCTATATGCAAAACTAGCTGTTAAGGCAAAACAAATTGAAGATGAGTGCCGAATTATTTTTCCGAATTCACCCACTTAGAGATGGAATTACAAAAAATGCTCTCCTAGAATGTTCTGTCCAAATTTCAGCACTTAAGGTGTACTGCTTTGATCTGTGCGTTGTCTGTCAGTCACCCAGTGAACTGTTTTATATATAGAGACAGACTTGTGGAAGAGAAACAAAAAAAATCTACGTCAATCGACCATTTCTATGAATGAATTGTACCGCTTTAAATTAAGAAGTCTATACTATAGTGTTTTCACCGTAGTAAAAACATTCTCCGGTGCGGCGTTCGCACGCACCAACATTAGATCATAAGGCATTCCATACAAGAATAATTTTTTCACATCCCCAAAGTTTCATCGCAATCGGATAAACGATGCCCGAACACATAATAGACGCACATATTTAAGATTAGTCTTTAGCGCGCATTCACACACTATGACGTCACTGCTACATTGATACGGAACCCAAGTTTCCAAACTTTTCTTGGGGTGTTATTGTAAGATTAGCGTGGTCGTAATATAGTTAGGTTAAAGCCGAAAGGCAATAGTTTGTAATTATAGAGTTAAGCCAAGAGTGCCCCCCCTAAGGGCCAGTAAGCTAAATTAAGTAATTTTTGTTAGTTTTAAATTAGATTTAAGCATTTTTGTCTAGTATGTAAGTTAATGTTGAAAATTGAACAATAAAAAAATGTTTTTAAGAGTAAAGTAAAAGTAAAGTCACCCACTGCTGAATGGCTGCGGTCACCACTGCTGGAAAATTGCTGGCGACGTTTTCATGAACTATTTTGAGCATAGCTCAGCTCCAGTATAACGCAGAGGGATCATAGATTGTCAATTCTGTAGTGTTTGTCATTTATTAGAATCAATATTTTCTCCTTTCCACACAAAATGCAATTTTCAGATTCCCCGAAGTATGTTATTTCGGGTTTTCACGATTTTCCGACATTTTCGGTTCCGTAGTGTGTTTACCTGGTTCAATACGAATCCAAAAAAAAAAAAAACCCACGCAAATCGGATGATGTTCAGCCGAGTTATGCGCGTAAGAGCCGAGACCAATTAATTTATATATACCCGTATGTATTGTACATTATAGAAGATTAAATAAAAATGCTCCTAAACTTAGTATTTTTTTGATTTTTGATTCAAGTTATTTCTGTAGGAAATATTTTTTTGTCTCCTGCTTTTCGTGATCCAAATGGGACATCTGTCAAACAGTAAATAATTTGAAAAATGGGGAAAAATCCTCTCAGAAAATTCTTATTGCACAAACAAAAATGAAGAAATTTTCCTGCACACCAAACAGGCCTAATAGGTCCGTTCGCGGACTTTTTGCACTAAATATGGGTTTTCTGTCAATAATTCTCGAAGAGTGGGGGTGAGATTCTCTCAAAGATAGAAAAATCACGAAAAAGTAATCGAACGCATTAAGCACCAACAGATGAAGAATGTATGTGATTTGACAGATTTGATCGATTTCATAATACACCCCAAAGATTTTTCTTGGACTAAAATTCGTAGCATGGGGAAATTTCTTACTCTCTCGTGAGCACTCTCTTCTACGAAAAACTAGGAAATTTTTGCGAACGCGAACGGGTTTTCATTGTTTTGGGAGGGTACGCGAACGGACCTAATAATTTGCAAAATGTCAGTTGTGCGGTATGCTGTCAAACGTTAAGAAAAATTCTCACTTCGAATTTTCAAATTTGCTCAAGTTTTATTCATACCAATGAGCAATGATAAGCAAGTAAATGCCTTTACTTTGCTCAGAGATTTTACTCAAAGTAATTGCTTGTGTTTATTACTATGACCCACAGTACATATGTGGCCCCAAAATGTACAAATACCAGAACTCCTAATATGTATGTACGCAATTTTCTTGGCTCACTACAAACAGCACTTCTGCTACTGACAAATGTCGCAAATATATGCCGAACGAAAACCCCATTAATAAAAGCAATTGAGAAAGAAAGTAATTAGCAAAGGACACAGCAATTTGTTCTAATTATTTCGAAATGACGCGTCTCTGTAAGTTTCAATGAATATGATATCATATGAACAACATATCCTTTATTAGCTAACTAATTAGATAAGGATTGATTAGAACACCGAAGTGATGCCACTTGTTGTTTCTGCTAATATTAAAAATAATAAGCGATGTTTATCCCTACTGCTGTTTGTGCAATTATTATGTCCAGCGTATAGAGAAAAAAGAAAAATAATCCTGCCGGGATAATAACAATAAAAATCATATTTCAATTTTCCAATCCACAGGTCTACCTCGTCTCGCAATATTTTCATTTCCACACGGCTTTCCCTCTTTACGGTATAAAATGAATGTCGAACGTAATTCAATCAATATAACTCCTGACACGGTTCACTCTTCTTGGTAGACAAAGTTAAATCCTCTGCTGGTGTCGTTGCCATAAATAACCTGTTTAGTGAAGGCGCCTTGCACACACATCCTTAGTATTTACGCACTTCCATTTCGCACTTCATAAAAATTATCTTGGGGGTAAGAAAAACATATCAAATCACATTACAGCTTATATGTGTGTCGGTGTGCCGGTACTGCTCCTGTCAAGGTCATGCATATGTGGAGCAGTTATCATTCAATTGCAGTCTTAAAGTCAGATTAGACGGTTTGAAGCTTTAAAGCAAAAAAAAATATGAAGGCAAAATTCTGTGGAAATCTTCGTCGGCTAATATTGTTTGTCTTTTGAAGCCACTTACATGAGGTCGCATTCATTGTTTACGACCACCATGGGAATAACGACAAAAACGTGACAAAATCTGTATATTGCTTTTTATCTTTCTCTCAGGTTTTTCTTTGTCGAGATATGAAAATGTCACGAATAAAGATTTTTATTGTAGATTCTACATTCATGGATGAGGCCTATACATTGTACGAGTATGAATGTAAGTATGTACTAAGTTCTGCAGTTGTACGCACACATAAACGTTGGTGACTATTGAAATGTTTAGTACCTACTTTGTCAAAGTGATTTTGCATTAGTAATAAGTAACATTTAGTTGCAGCCAAAGGAGCTCTCAGATAAAGAGAGAATGGCAACTGGAGGCCACGTTCGCTTGGACAAACCCGCATACTGTACATTTTCAATCAAAATGGACTCATGCCCTGCACAGATTACGAGAAACCCCAGCTTGACACTTCAAGGTCTCCATACCAGGCAGGCAGATCTAAAACAAATTCCGACAATGCTATCATCATCGAAACATCAATCTTTACAGATGGCTCTAAGACAGAGGAAGGCGGCTTCACGGAAGAACTTTGCATAAACCAGTCTTACCGACCTACCGACTATTGCAGTGTCTTCCTATCAGAGATATATGCTACAAAGAAAGCAGCACAAATTGTCCTAGCAATGAAATTACCCGCAACGGAAATCACCATTTGCGTGGAAAACTGACAGTTTTGATTGATATCCCCCCTAAACTGATAGTGTGTACAACTAAATGATGGTTTATCAATCAAAACTGATGAGGTGCAAAAATTGTTGCTACTGATTGACGATCAGTTCGAATGATATTTCGTCAATCAAAAGTCAAACAAAGGAAGAGATGGTCGAAAAACAACAACAACAACAACGGTGATTTGAGTGTCAAACAAAACCTTTAGTGTGTACGCGAGACTCTTTATTCAAAAATGAGATCATTTTCGGTTGTCAGTTTTGATCGATAATGTGTACCACGATTAAAGCACTGGACTCCACTTCCGTGAATTCAAAATGCATAAAGGAGAGCGATAAAGCACCACACAGTTCTACTCTGCTAGGTACCCGGAAATACGGGAATAGAAGGGAACGAAACAGCAGACGGACTGGCCAGTAAAGGCTGCGATATGGATATAACACTAGCTGACACTAGCTTACCGGCTTACAACGCAGCTAAAAATCTAATAGACCACATTACCAATAACTTAGTCGAGGACTGATGGCACAACGCTAGCGATTGAAAATAAAACTGCGACAGTCTGTATATGTTCTATACCACATCAGTCCTACGACAATGCTATCTTGGTATGGCTGATCTGAGGTATGGTATCTAATCTTGGGGCAGAGCACCGCAAATGGCTCAAATTCAAGCGACGCAAAGGACGGTCCAGAAAATCATAAGAGCACAATACGTGCACCACTATAGGCAGCGAAAAATTGGTAATGATTGGAGACGTATCTCACCTCCATATGCTTGATAGCAGATTCCTACTCAACAAACGTACAACACTCGACGAAGACAATAAGGCCGTTATGACATCCCAAGATCTTGGAACGAATATGGCCGAAGAAGACACGAAGTTGTAATTCCTACGGTCTTTAACCAACTCCCTACAACTTTTAATAATATGTCAAAAACTGAACTAATTGAACATGTAAAGCAAATGTATCTTAACTTTGTGGTATTGTGAAATCATTCTTTTCATCTTTTGTTCTTTTTAGGGTTCCGTACCCATATGGTAATACGGAACCATTATAAGTTCGCTCTAACTCAAAATTGTCTGTCACGATAAAAACTTCTAAAAGCGTTCTTCCTAAAAACTTGAAATTAGGCGCACTTATACATTACGATGGTCCACATACATGGACAACATATTACTCAAAAAATATTGTAAAACAACTATACAGGGCTGGTTAAATGTAATCTCAAAAAAAATGATCTATCTAATATCTGAATAATATATCATGTGGGACATGATTCGAAAGGGCTCGAAACAAAGATTGCAAAAATATTTTGCTTGGTTTTTTTCCGTTAGAAAATTTTGGAGTTATTGCCAAAAATGTGTGCAAAATATCATACAAAAAGGACTATAGTGCTTTCTCGAAAACTACCGAAGTCAAAAATATGAAAAAATCATAGTTTGTCGATGATTTACTATAGCCGTGTTTTTTATTAAGTGAGTACATACTCACTTTTCAATTTACCCGCACTACAAAAACAAATTCGCTTGCTATAACACTAGGGAAAATTCTCCAAGTAAACGCTTTACTTGGTACAGCAGTTTCAGACTCTGAATACCAATGGCGCTGAAATCAGTTAAAGTTTGGAGGAAAATTTGTTTTTGGCATTTGTGATTGGATGTGTCCATAAGTTTTCCTTTTTTTTAAATGAAGTTGATAAATGCAGTGCTTTTTTCTGATTGGTTAAAATACATTTATTTTATAAATATGAACTTATTTTGTTAGGAAATAATGGTCAGATTGATAGCATTTGATAAAAAATATTTTTTCATGCTGTATTGAATTGAAAAGCTTAAAAAAAATTATTATAATACCTTCATATATGCAAAACTATAAGCCCTTTGTATGGTGAATTTGTAGGTAACATTATAGCGCACCAAAATAAGAAAAAAAATAAAAGTTATTAACACACTTTCCCGAGATAAATGCGATTTTCACTTAAATTGATTAAAAAAAAATGTAAAAAAAATTGTGTTTGAAGACCAGAAACTCAAAAATTAAAGCTGGAATAGTAACAGCCATGGGAAGCTGTGTAAACATTAATCAACTATCTATCGCATGGACCCACTTTGGTTGTTCTGGGTTTTATACACCAGAATTTAAAATTTAATAATTATTATTGGTACCTACCTACTTCTCTGAATGAACTTTTTTAATCCCCATATGCATAGCTCCGTGAGTGTTGAATATAGACCCACACTCTTATATGTTTTTTTATAACATGGACCAATGAATAGAATAGTTCTCCGTAGTAGCTTTTTTAGTCATAAATCCCTTTCACTAATTTATCGTGAGTGAATTATAAAACAAAAAAACAAAAAAAGGTGTGTGCTTATGAACATAGCCTCCTTAGATATCAAGCGAAAAATATGAAACAAAAGTCAAAAATGTAAATATTTGAAACTCATATTAAATATTTGAATATTTGATATTTATATATTAATAGATACATATGCATCTATATTATCAAACTATTGACCATCAAAACGTTGGAAAACATAGATAAACAATTTAATTTGACATGTATATGTCAAGAATTTATAGAAATGTGACAATTTGAAAATCACAAAACAGCTGTACAAAAAGTGAGTATAGAAGTGAGTATACCCGTTTTTTTTTATGATTCCAAAAGTGAGTATGTACTCACTTTAAAAAAAACACGGCTTATATATCATATTTAAAGAAAATTATAGCGAAGCTCGTAAGTTTTATAGTTTTTGAGAAATTAACGTCGAAAAATTCAATTTCTCAACCGATTAACCCGTAAACCACTAGACCAATTTCAATGATTAACAATAATTTTGGAAACATAAAAAAAAAAGAAATAAAAATAAGGATTTTGCCAGGAAATGAATCTGTGACCCCTGAACTCAGTTGTACAGCGCAAAAAGGGTTAATGGACGCACTACACACTCAACACACTATGAGTTTGTAAAGTGAATATGGAGGTGGGTCGTTTTCGTTGTTTGTGTTAACGAAACGAAACAGTTATTTAAACAAAATATAACTAGTTTTAAAACTACGGAACCCTTTCAGCGCGTATAGAACAAACTGACTTGATTGTAGTAATGTTCGTTTTGTATCCAGTCTTCTGCAGACAAGCCCCGAAGAAAAGAAAAGCTCATTCGCGTTCAGCTGATTTGAAAAGCGCTTGTGACTTATTCGCTAACTTTTTTGAGTTGGTATACAATAATTCACGGGTGCAATTAATGGATAGTCATTACGCTATGATTCCTGATGTTTTGGATATTGGTGTATTGCAATTCTCGGATAATGATGTAAATATCGCGCTAAAGAAATGTTTATTATCCGTTTTTCATCCTCCTAAAATTATTTTCAATCTGTCACTTATATCTGGTGATTTCCTTAATGAATGGAAATATTCTTTTAATATTCCTATTTTTAAAAGCGGTATAAGGCAAAAAGTGGAAAACTATCGACCTATATCCAAGCAATACCCAAATTATTTGAAAGTATTGTTAAGAAAAAACTCTTTTTCGCGGTAAAAGAGATTATTTCAACTAATCAACATGTCTTTGTTCGTGGTAGATCATGTATCACTAATTTAGCTTTATTAACTAATTATATTTTTAACAGCTTTGAGGAACGTTTACAAGTTGATATACTCTATACTGACTTTACTAAAGCCTTTGATAGGGTGCATCACACCTTACTTTTAGCCAAGCTAGAATCGTTGGGTTTTCATTCCTCAATGCTAAAATGGTTTCATAATTACTTAACTAATAGAAGGCAAATGGTAAAAGGTCAATGGTTTGACTTCTCGGGTAATAGAAGTAACGTCGGGCGTTCCACAAGGTAGTCACTTGAGCCCGTTGCTATTTATTTTATTTATTAATGATGTTTACGAAATATCTAAATTCTGTAAGGTTTTGACATCCGCGGACGACTTAAAATTATTTTCTTGTGTAAATAATGTTAACGACTGCAATCGTTTGCAATCAGACAATAATAGATTATCCAAATGGTGTATCATAATGCCCTGGAACTAAATATTTCAAAATGTAAGATTTTCTCGGCTTATCGAATTGCCATTCCACTTTTTCACAATTATCGTATAATTGATCTTCGACTTCAACGATTGGATGAAGTGAAAGATCTAGGTGTCATGTTTGACAATAAACTAAACTTTATTTTGCATTATGATTATGCCATTGCCAAGTCTAACTCTTTGTTGGGCTTTCTGAAGCGTAATAGTAAATACTTTCGATAGTCAGACTGCTCGTAAGTCAGACCTTATTTAGAATATTCATCCGTTATTTATTTGGGATTCACCATATGCTATTCACGAGCTCAGATTGGAAAGAGTTCAAAAACACTTCACGAGATATGCGGTTCGTAAATTAAATATGTTTGATGTGCTTCGTAATTATGATAGAATGTGTCAATTAATTGGTTTGCATTCCTTAAGTTTCAGACGCAATGCAACTTCTATCATGTTTATTCGCAATATTATTAATTTTCATATAATTTCACAAGAATTGATTTTTCTATTAAATATATATGCTCCCCAAAGGTCTCTGCGGGTTAGAAGCTTATTTTTTCCAGAAAGGCATAGAACCAATTATGGTACTAATGAGCATATTACAAGGTGCATAAGCACATTCAATGAACTATGCAACGAAATTGATTTTCGCTTATCAC
The DNA here is from genome assembly GCA_949775065.1 of Brachyopa scutellaris. Classification (NCBI taxonomy): domain Eukaryota; kingdom Metazoa; phylum Arthropoda; class Insecta; order Diptera; family Syrphidae; genus Brachyopa; species Brachyopa scutellaris. Next base: position 192,810,071 of record OX459112.1, read on the forward strand.
GAGCTGAATTTAGAAGCTGCGTTATTTCATTGACTTCTGATTAATTTATTTTTGTTTATTTGAAGTAGTCTATAAGATTGAAAATCGGTAGATGATCCTTAGTTGCGCAACAAACAACAGTTTTGTAAAGCGATACTGAGAGTATACACAAGAGAACGTAGTGTTCTGTGTGCTCTGTTATGAAAAAATAATAAGAAAAAAGGCTTTGCAGATATTAAATATGTATAAACATAGTATCGAATACTACTGCCCATAAATTGAATTGAATTGAATTGAATTGAATAACTCGCAACCTGTAGTTGATCAGAAAAGCACATTATCCCTAATTTGTATGAGAAGAAACCAAATGCATAAATAAATAACACTGTATAATAGGAAACATGGCTAGAAGATACGGCTTCCTTACAAATGACTTCTGTAGGATCAATATGGATGAAGCCGAAATAGAATCTGTAGCACACCTGCTCTTCAAGAACGGCGCCTGTCTTGTATAGCACGGTTCTTCGACTGCCTAGCCCTAAATGACCTGACAAAGATACTGCTTGCAGACCTTTATTAGAAGATCGAATTGGTTTTATTAAATGCATGTTTCACAATGGACGGACGGGCCTCTGTATAAAATTGCATTTATTTCAATCGACCCTCCTTACCTAACCTAACCTTACATAGTTGCATTAGAAGAAGTAAGCTTAGTTTTCAGATTTGTTTTGTTACTAGTCGGAACTTCCAACATTTTGGCCCTCTCCATCAGCAGTCGTTAGTTCGTTACATTGATTAAAACCTAATGAATATCCAGTTTTCCATAACTCGATTCTCTCTTTAGTAATTTTATTTCTATTATACGTTATACCCTTGGAAATTTAATAATAAAAGAAACTTAAAGTTACGCAGAACTCTACACAGACCCACCGACAACATCCAGCATCCTTCCTACTGAGAATCCTATTCCGATACATCGCATCGGTTGCCGTCACGTTTTACAGCTTCTTCAAGTCTTGTCATCCATTAAATATTAAAATTCTGAAGCAAAGAAAAATCGATTTTCATCAGCGTTTAACGTTGTTAGCTCCTTGTCGGCCATCTTTTAACTCTCACCCTTGGCATCCGGCATGCTTTCGATCCCGATCCCAGAAGGAAACTTTTTGCATAAATTTCCTAAACTATGCTCTTCGATGAAATTATTAAAGGTGACACTCAGAAGTCATTAGAAAACTTTCTGCTGCTCCAGTATACACAAGCATAGTGTTTCATACGCTGCGCTGCAGCGGCAGGCTTTACCCGAAGCAGCAATTATTTATTCAGTGACTTTTGAAATTTGTTTCTTTGGTCTCTGTATACTCGTAGTCATGGGGTTTGTGAATATAGGCAGTGAACCCCAAAAGGGATGCCATGAGTCTCGAATTTGCCTCTCATCAACAATGACCACATTTAATTTGTTCCTGAAGTCCCGGGATGCTGCGCTTGACCGTAAATCTCTACAGGGAGTGGTGGTAGCGAATAAGCACCGCATACAATACAAAAGCTAACCAGCATTGTTTTAACGAAAATGATCGCCTATCGCATGGTCCTTGGTCGCATTTGTCATGTAGACACAAGTGGAACTGACCTCATAAACATCCTGCATCAGAGATGATTTGGATAACTTATTCCAGTGCGTACATTCTATGGGCTACCACTTCTGCTTCGCCTGGAGACAAAAGGTTCACGTGACATTTGGCCATGTACAAAACGCCAATGTGGGACTATCCCCTGTTTTTGTGGTGGCAGGATATAACGTAATAAATTGCTTTCCAGCGGGATGCATAAATAACGAAGAGCATTTGTTTAAAACTTTAAGCAAGTAAAGTACCGCTGCGATTTTCGGTTTAAAAAGGTACAGTTGGCTGCATTTTCAGAACTTTGCAATGTAACTCATTTAGTATTAGTCGTTACTAAAATTGAAAATTAAAAAGTAGTAGATACATTTTCAGCTGAAAAATTCATAAAATGTTATATATATGTGCAAGGAAATAAATTTAATCCTTTGAGGTGGAAGTAGAGACGTAAATGTATACATAAGTATTTATGATTAAGTATATCTACAGTAGACTCGCGGTAACGTGAACTATTAAAAGCCGAGCGTGTTCACTATTGAGAGGTTGTTCATGTTTACGGCTGTGTAATTTTTAGATTTTCAAAATAAAATTAGACAATTTTTGGTTTGTATACATACCTAATTCATATAAAGGGTCTTTCATTAGGGACTTGACAATTTCCTTTTTAAATAAAATGCAAACTACTTGAGATATCTAAAAAAAAAAAATATTATTGGCTTGAATTATTATGAAAACATTTATGAATGGAATTCGACTTCATTCATATGTCCACCACGGGAATGTACGCATCCGCACATTTCGACCGATACGGCCGCTATTTCTCGTTCAATATTGGCTCTGAGCTCATCTCACGTCACCGGCTTGTTGGCATAGAAGACCAGTGATTTAATGTAGCCCCATAAAAAAAAGTCTAGAGGCGTTAAATTACACGATCTCGGCGGCCACTAGACGGGTCCGTTTCTCGAGAATCTTGTGGCACTTGTGGCACCGTCTCGTTGGAACCACATATCACTGATGTCTAATTCATGCAATTGCTTAAATAAATGTCGTTCCAACATGTCTCTGTAGCGAATACCATTTACAGTAACGTGATGGTCATTTTCATCAACGAAAAAAAACATCCCACTGACGCCACCGGTATGAAAACCGCATTCCTATGAATCATAAGCAAGTACAAAAATAATACACAACTCTCCAGTTGTCCTGGACACCACCCACAGAGTTAGTTGAAATTGAAACCTATCATCTGAGTTTCCTACCACTACGTCGATCTGTCTGTCTCTCGTTCTCGTCCTTCATGTGCTCGCGCTGTGTGTAAACATTAAAAGGGTTTCCCCCTTAGCGTGTGTAGATTATAAAAAAAAAAAAAGTGTGAGCCTTATCCGCATAAGCTCACGGGGGAAGTGAATACTTTTGTAATCCAAAGCAGATGTGTATGTGTAATGTGTAAGAGAAGAAATTTGTCTAGTACAATCGATGGAAAATGTGTAATAAAATTTAGTAAATATGAATGTAAACTTGACTATATTTTTGTAGTACAAATTATGAAAGGAACAGCTATTCAAAATTGCATTAAATATAGAATTTGTTAATAACTCGTCTCCAGCGCCACCCATCGGGTCTAGTTTTTGTAGTTTTCTCTGTTGGTACTATACTAACATAAATTGTCAACATGAATCATTTTGGTCAGTTAATAAAGAAGTTGCTAATAACTTGACTCCAGCGCCACCTAGCGGGCGGTTTTTTCAGCTTAGTCCTTCCTTAGGTCCCAGACTATCTCTCTGCCAAATTACATTAAAATTGGTTGAGCGGTTTAGGCGTGAAAAGATTTTGTTAATAACTTGACTCCAGCGCCCTCTAGCGAGCGGTTTTATTACCTAAGTCCTTCCTCAGGTCCCAGACTATCCCTTTGCCAAATTACATTACAATTGGTTCAGCGGATTAGGCGTGAAAAGGTTTTGTTAATAACTTGACTCCAGCGCCCCCTAGCGAGCGGTTTTTCCACCTAAGTCTTTCCTTAGGTCCCAGACTATCTATCTGCCAAATTACATTATAATTGGTTCAGCGGTTAGATGTTAAAAGGTAGACCGACTGACAGACGGACGGATTGACAGACAGACGGCCAGACAGACAGACAGACAGACGGACGGATAGACGGACAGACAGACATACAGACAGCTGATGTTTTCTGTATACATATTTCCCCTGTATGGAATCATTTCCACGTTATCGAAATACAGTTATCGAAATCTATCGTGACGCAGTTATCGTAACTCGTTTTCAAAACAAATACGTAAATACGTATTCTAAGTATGTTGAATGCATTTTAAAAATTGTTCACGTTATAGGGCGGTGAGAGACGTGTTCACACTGCAGAGTAGTCAGTGTAAAAAAAATGATGTTCACGTTAGCCAGTGTTCACGTAAGGCGGTGTTTTTGTTAACGCGAGTCTACTCTAATTTTATTTCCTTTGCTTCTTGTGGATCAACATTTTTATTTTAATTTTTAATTTTAATTTTATTTTGACTGCATTTCACATACCTTAACATCCCCTTTCGGATGCATGATGAAATTTAGAACAACGTTGTTGAGACACTCAATGGCTCTGTTTTCTTTATTAAAATATGCAGCCAAAATCTGCAAGAGAATCCATCCTCTATTTATAATTACGAAATATCCTCAACGATAAGCAAATTGACTACGTTGGGTTTCGCAACCCAAATCTTACTTTGGTAAACTTCATTAAATTCAAATCCTATTCACTTAACAGGAGCTCGCACCGTCAGTTCTCATGAATAATTATTAGTGTCATAATTTGCTAAGCAGGTTTAATACAAATACACTTTAGACAAGAGAGACCCCATAATTGAATAATTAACCTGAACGAATGTCAACAGGATCTAAATTAAGTCATGTGTGTGCATGGGTACATGCTGTGAACTCCTGCCAAAAAGTCCTTATATCGGATACAGTCATTTATGTTTTCAATAATTATGATAACGGTCACAGGAAAAGAACATCACTCAAAGATGTGAGATAAATAATTATCGTAATAATAATATTTAAGAAAATATTTTAAGAATGAAACTTAAGGATTTCTCTATTAAAGAAATACATGAATTGTTACTTACATACATCGGCATTGGCCACCACCAATAAATGGGCAAATAGTTGTGGACTAAACGTCAATCCTCAAAAAACGAAACTGATTATCTTCACCAGAAAACACAAGATACCGGCTGTTAAGCTCCCGAAAATAAACGGAAAGAAGCTAACGATTCGGAGCAAACGAAATATCTTGGCATCATTCTAGAACTTAACCCTTTACGGCGCAAGATCGTAAAAACATCAAAGTACTAGTTGATTTGATAGCTTTCCGAATTTAATGAAACACGTATTTCTTAGAATTACAAAATTTTATTTATTTTTTGAAAATATACTTAAAAAAGGGTTTTTGACACTTTCAGTCACAATGTATTAAAACGTATCCTTATGATGTATGGAATATTTTGAAGCAATTATTTTGCTCATTGTAGCATAATGCACCGAACTTACTGAAATTTTTACGCAAAAATATGCACTGGGTATCACTTTTGAGTATTTTTTCAATTGCATACCCATATTCACACATGTGTTCTTACACAAGTTTCGCGACAAGTGAACTGCAACTCAGAGACGAGCACCTAACGCAATCTCTTTCAGCTGAAACTCACTAAAAAATAATAGAACGGTATATGACAATACTGTAACATTAAGTTATAATAGACTTAAAAACTGTTTTTCGTTTTTGTGAGCTTTAAACGGTATGTAGCATTACTGCATCATGGCGCTGTAAAGGGTTAAGTATACAAGATAGAATTCGTGAAGCTTATAATACGCTTTTTATCTACAAAAGAGCTGCAGGAAAAATATGGGACGTCAAGCCATCAATGATGATGCACTGGCTATACTATACGTCATGATAGTCAGGCCCATACTCACGTACAGACCACTAGTCTGGTGGAAGGCGGTACAGAGAGCGGCTGGTGTTGCCATCACACGGCACCCAGGGCGGCTCTGAGTACCTTGACCTGCTGCCAATTAATTTTTCCACTAAGAGTTGGCTAGGAAGGAGGGGAGGTACCACTACCCGAGGCAATGGTTGTTGCCCCACCGCTAGACAGCATTAAATCAATGGTAAAAGAAAGTCTTGCTTAAAATGGCTGACCATAGACGGTCTAATATGGTAGGACATAAGGTCCCGACCGCACTTTGGCCTTGGAAATCCTTAATCTTAGCAGGACACAAATTAAAATAGCTACATATGTATATGAATATTATCCGGGCATTGCTTTTTGGGGAAACACGCCAAGAGGCTCGGACTCACAGACATGGATATTTGCAGATACCGCAATGATAAAAATCCATATGTAGGTGTAGCACCAGATATCGAACATATGCTATACTAATGTTAGGGCTTAGCACGCAATCACAGGAGCATTTTAAGCTGCTACTTCTTTAGTAACCTGGAAGAGGTAGGCCGAATAGACTCGTTCTAAATTTTTAAGGGTATTACATTTTCAGGGTAATTGTGAGCACCATATTGTAGGGGTAAGTGCGTTGGACTACTACGCAATGTTGCGCGGGTTCAATCCCAGCAAAATACCTAAAAGTTTTTTCACGGTGCAGCCTCTTTCCAATGTCTGACAAGCATTCAAGGAGTATCATTTGTCACGAGTAGCTGCTCAACTCGCCGTTCGGATACAGCAAAAAACTGTAGGTACCTTCCAATCGTGCAAAAATATAACCCGCACACACAAATGGTTGGGAGAAGTAGGCCTTGGTTCACCCCGAACTGTAGCGCCACCTAAAGAAAGAAGAAAATGCTTTGAGGAAATTGTGGTGGCTTAGGTGCATTCCTGGGATGGATTTTTCAGGGATCGCGATGGACCCACTTTGGTGCCTACGGTTTTGGGTTGGCTCAGCCTCATAACCCCTCTCAACCTAAGTTAACCTAGTTGCTATCCTTTGATGCATTTTTCGGAAATCGCGATGGGCTTTGGTTTTGCGGTGGCTCAGCCTCATTTATTATTCGGTACACTTTTTATGAGTAAAGAATGTTTTGGCAAATTAGATCACGGAGGAGGTTGAGAGTGAATGCTGAGTAGATCCCTAATTCGGAAAATTGGAAAATGCAGTTATATAAATAGTAACAAGATGACAAAAACAACAAAACAAAAATGAAAGAGAAATATTCTACTGCAAGTCGAATGATTATAAGCAGCGAACGGATTTCGTTGACTTTGCCTTTTTGCGTTTTTTAATCCACATTGCCTTTTTTGCCCTTTTCGTGATATTTGTCAAAGTAGATGTGCACTTTCTTCTTAACTATACGATTTATCCTTGCTCTCATGAAAAAAATTTCAGTATCCACACGTATGAGAGCAGAAGAGGGGTAAATACTTTGAACGGGATCGAGGAGAAATTACCTACAACAAGTTAAAGGGCCAGTAACTGAAGATGTGATGAAAAAATTGTTCGTGGTTTTTTCAGCAAATGAACGAAATGGTAAACTCTAAATTGGACTCAAATATTAAAGTCAAAGACATGACATCTCTAACCTTGGCCCCACTAGGCTCTGTCTATGTTTAAAGATCCTTTATTTTAATCAAGGCTTTCCTGAGACATAATCATAGGCGATTATTACCAGAGAACTTCAAAATATTTTGGATTGTGCAGTGCTATTACAATGTTAATAATAACCTTTATTATTCATTCATTCATTCATTCATTTATTTTTTTCGTTCTTTTGGGTACATTGTTTATAATATTTATGAATTTTGTAGCTATGGCATTGCCGTCAGCTCGGTTAGCAAATTAAATAAATAATATTATTGGTATGAATGACATTTTTAAATGAATTTTAATGAAATTTAGACAAATTCAGTTATAAGTAACATCCTATATTTATATATGGTTTTCAAAAAAGAATATAGTTTTTTCCAGTCGAATTCGTTTAGTACTGTGATTGTTTCTTGCAGCGTCATAGTTTCCTTTCCAAATATTGCTTTTCTGTAGGCAGCAAAAATGGGACATATACTCATGAAGTGGAAGCAGCCTTCTTTTGCACTCAAATTACATAAAGTGCAAAACTGGGTAAAACTGCCGTTGTATGGTGATCCGTTTAGGCCAAGGACTTCACATCTTGTTTTGAATATTAAAGATATTTCTCTGTAATTTAGTGCATCATTGAAGTAGTTTTTTTTCATAAGATTCAGTTTCGGTTGGGAGTAAAGAAGTCTGCTTTGTGATGTTCGGGCTTCTTCTATAAGTGCTTCACGTTCAAAATTTTCATGACTTTGTATTACTTTGTAGAGTTGATCTTTAACATGTCTCAAATTTAATGGATTCAGCGATACAATTTCTCCACACGCATTTCCCAAAGCTTTCCATTTCGATACCCACCAGTCCTCATTTCTTAGCTCATAGAGTGCCATTCGTTTTGTCAGTCGGTCATCGTGATGGGATAAAATCTTGACAATATAGTCAGCTTGTAATTTAAGCGTGCTAGTAAACATTTTAGGTAGACCCGTTTCCAGATACAAAGCATAGTTCGGAGTTTTTAGAGGTAAATGAAAAAGTTTCTTCAAAAAACATCTGTGAAACTTTTCTATCGCTTCGTATTCGTTGATTCCCCACACCTGGGCAGCATAGCAAAGCGAACTCTTAACAACAGCATCAAATATCTTGTATTACGCTGATAGTACTATTCGCTGATTTGAAAATATGTTTCTCCAAGACATATTTAACAGACTATGTGAAGTTTTAGCTTTGATGTTAACGTGATTGTTAAAATCCATGGTTTTACTAAGATTCACTCCCAGGTACTTAAACTCGTTAGTTATCTGCAAAGGGTCTCCATTGAAGTGCCAGTTATATGCAGTTTGGTTCCGGGTGGATTTTGAGAACACCATTATTTTTGATTTATCTGCATTAATGACAAGTCCCCATTTACCACAATATTCGGCTAGGCGATTAATCATCAGCTGAAGATTGTCTGGATACTCAGAAAGTAATACCAGGTCATCAGCATACAAAGGGTGATTTTTTAGCTGGTTTGGTTTTGGCAACACTGGTTTTGACAGCTGACGTGTGTTTAGTACCTTGTGTCACTGTCAAACAGCTTCAGTTTGGTTTGCAATTTAACCATGGATCGTCTTACAAATGAACAACGCTTGCAAATTATTGAATTTTACTATCAAAATTCGTGCTCGGTTCGAAATGTTCATCGCGCGCTGCTTCCATTTTATGATCGGCATTCTCGACCTTCTGAGCAGTCTATTCGGAAGATTGTGACCAAATTTCGCACCAAATTTACTTTGTTGGACATTAAACCACCAACACGTTTACGTACTGTGCGTAGTGAAGAAAATATTGCGGCCGTATCAGCTAGTGTGACAGAAGACCGCGAAATGTCGATTCGGCGCCGTTCCCAGCAGTTAGGCCTTTGTTACAGCACTACGTCGAAAATTTTGCGGAAGTTCTTGACTTGCATGATATGTGGTTTCAACAAAACGGTGCCACATGCCACACAGCATGCGAAACAATGGCGCAATTGCGAGGCGAGTTTGGTGAACAGTTAATTTCACGTTTCGGGCCGGTCAATTGGCCGCCTAGATCGTGCGATTTGACACCATTAGATTATTTTTTGTGGGGGTATGTCAAGGCTAATGTCTATAGGGACAAGCCCGCTTCGATTGACGCACTGGAAGCCAACATCCATGCATTCATTCGTGAGATACCGGCCGATATGTGTGAAAGAGTATGCCAAAATTGGACTCAGCGGATGGGCTACCTGAGACGCAGCCGCGGTCAACATTTGCATGAAATTATCTTTAAACATTAAATTGCAAGGTTCAAGCTATCGATTCAAATAATATTTATTTTTTCATTCATTTTTTCGAATTTTTTGTATTTTTTTTTTAAAAAAAGTTCTCAACCTCTTAAAAAATCACTCTTTAGAAGAACATTTATGGCTAAGTCAGCAATGCGGATACCGGTAGGTGAGCTTCTACATCATTAATAAAAAGATCTTTATTATTATTAAATGCCTTTTTTTCCTTATTCAGCGGTATAATTTTGCCTTTTTTGGCTTTTTTGGTCAACAAAATCTGAAACCTGATTAAAAGACTAATAAAGGTTTGACTTGATCATTTTAGGAGTATATGCAGAATTTTTATTAGTTTACATCTTTGGCAATCGTTCTGAATAATTAATATTCATACTTTCAAATTTATAAAGAAAATGTAGGCAACTGTATCTTGAAATTTAAAAAGACTCTTGCAGATCTGTAATCAAAATCGATTTAAATATGTCTTCCATTTCCGTCTCTTTTTTTATTAAAACAACAAATTCAACCAAAAGATATCATCAACATAGCAAGTCTTTTAACAAACTCGTTTAAACAGATTCTATCTGAGATTTCCATTTTATGATTCTTCGCTCTAGGTCAGTGGTGTTCAAAGAAAAAGCAAAAAAAAAAAAACAAATCGCCAATAACAATCTCCCCTCTTGCAAGCAATTACCTGCTCACGCGGATTTTCAAAAGTAAGCAGTTTTTCTTACCTCCAGTAGCGGAATATCGTATGACGCCTTCAAGCTCCTACTTACTTACTCCAAGAAATAGAAGCAGGGCAAAAAAAATAGAAACAAAATTGTGAAGCCAGCGCATTATAAACCTTCGTCCTGCTGAGCAAACAGTTTGTCCATCACCCCCGGGGTGGTGCCTGCGTGAAATTTAATCCCAACTACGACTAACATACTTTAAATTTGTCGATTAAATTTCACGCCATGCTAATCGGCGTCATCATTATCGTCATGAATTATTCACATATACCACCCAGGACCCTCCGGCTGCCGCCGGCCGGTGACCGGAACAGCACGCGATTCGTCGGGTCAAAGTTTCCTGAAGTAAAACTGAACACAGATTCGCTATATTTTTTCTCTGATTTCTGTTTGACCCCATTGGTGTTGTTTTTTTGTATAATTAAAATGTTAATTTAAATTGACTTTAATTAGGAGAGATCAGTGACAAGGCATAATGAAAGGAGTAATCAGAGATTGCAGTCAAAACGTTGTGCATTCAAGACCATTACACTGAACCAAGCCCTTTGCAGTAGAGTACCCTTTAAGCAATCTGAGCACGAAAGAGCAATTTAATTAATCAATGTCCTACTAGAGGATGTCCAATGTCCATGCATATATTCCAAACTGACCTGATTTGTTTATAAAGGCACATGGATAGTAAGTAGCCAGAGCGTAATATGATGAGGAAGACGTTGTGATTTAAAAGGGTTGTGTTATTTTTCATACTCAATTGAAATCACTGACTGGAACTGACAGATACCCAAAGAACGCAACAAAACACTGCTTAATGAGGATAACGAAGATTAACGAATGCAGACTGACTGTCTTATAAAATAACCAGGATAATATAATTATACATAGTTTAATGTATTTAGTGAAGTACTTTGTGAGCACAGTGGTGTAGTGGTAAGTGCATTAGACTACTACGCAACGCTGCCCGGGTTCAATCCCAGCAAACACTCAAAAGTTTTTTCACGGTGCCACCTCATTCGAATGTCTGACAAGCAATCAAAATTAATTATTTGTCAATGAGCTTCTCAACTCGAGTCGGCAAAAAACTGTAGGTCCCTTACATTCGTGCAAAAATATAACACGCACACACAAATGGTTGCGAGAAGCAGGCCCTGAAATACCCCGAGCTGTAGCGCCACCTAAAGTAAAAAAAAAAGTAAAGTTCTTTAAAATGGTAGTAGCTCCGTTTACTCCATGCTTCAGGTCCATATAGCAAGATTGGGATGATATGGGTGTCTTTAGTTGATCGGAACAGTTTTCGTTACACCAGGGCTGCCGTTTTGAAAATTCTAATGGGAGTATTTTAGACGTTTGCAGGGGGTATTTTGTGTCTGAGAGGAGTACAAAACAGAGACAATAGAAATCAAACATTAACTTAGCTAGTATTAGCCTGTTAAAACTCTTCTTTAAGGATGCTTGAGCAATGATATAAGTTACTAGTGACCTCTATCGCGACATGTTAAAAATCTGTCTTGTGCTTGAATTGGATCAAATAGGCCTACACAGCATGTAGTTCCAACAAGACGTGCCATAACATAAACAGCTCGTTCAACGATGCAAATTTTATAAGAAATTGTTCCCGTCAAAAAATGGTGATATCGAGTGGCTCCCACGATCCCCTGATTTAAACCTCCAGAGTTCTTCATATGATGGTACTTGGAGAAACCTTGATGCTTAAGAACAAAATTCGAAATAAAATTGTCTTAAATAATATCAGACGTCTGCGAAATCGTTATTAAAACGTGGTTAAAAAATCCCGCCTGCTACTGACCAACATCATATTCCGTATGCAATGTTAGTTTTAGTTTAGTTTTAGTTTAGTTTATTGTCATATACTCGTATTCGATCAATAAAATATTTATATAAATATAGGTTATTAAAGAAACACTCAGTCTGGGACATAGAAAGCTCGCTGTACATGGATTTAACACTTGAAAAATAATTCATTCAGTAAATTATGGTGGCAACATATTAAACACATTAAGAGTTACCGTGTTGGTTAGCTAGTATTTTAGCAATGTACTATTCACTGAAGAAAAGTTACTCAAATAACTAAATTTTTTAAAAATTGGAAATATTTAATAGGGGAGTACAATCATGACGAGGGGAGTACAGTGTTTGAGAGAGTAGTACGAATACTTCCTTAATACTCACTTCGGCAGCCCTGGTTGACACCATATAGCTTGTTTTGCCCCCTTTTTATTTTGTATGGGGTTTCAAAGGCAATTGTGTATAGGTCAAATCTTTTGCGATTTATTTATGGAAAAAAGAACACTGTTTTAAGATTAAATTATAAGCAACAGAGTGTAAAGTCCAGCAGCACATAAATGGAGAGTAATATTTTAACGGGTTGGGCACGATATCCCGCTTTTTATAATCCCGTTTCTTAAAATCCCGACCTTAAAATCCCGACTTTAAAAAAATTTAAAATTTAAAAATAAAAAAATAAATGAAATAAAACTCAGAAGTTGCATATTAAATATTTACATACATTGAAATATTTATGGAACAACCAAATTTTTTAGTGTAATTAGTTCAATTGTGGACGATACGACGCATAAAACCTGATTTGGACATATTTTTCATAATTTTCCGTTCATTTTTTCGTTTAAAAGAACTTTTCTTATTTCTTTCCTAGAAAATGGAACAAGCAATATTAAATTTTGAAAGATGAATTTGTGGAAATACAAAATTGGGATGCTGAGAAACGGGCAAAGCGGGATTAAACGGGATTTTATAAAGCGGGATTTTAAGAGAGGGTATTTTACGAAAACGGGATTTTAGAAGACGGTGTTTTAAAACTTTTTCGGCGGGATTCCTAAAAAACGGGATTTTAAAAGGCGGGATTCCGATACGCACCCATTCTAACCCAGGATATTATTTAAAGATGGATTGAACTAGCAGAAGTCAACTTGCGATCGGAACACGAATGAATATTGCAACAATCATGTTTGAAGTCTGATCTGTCATATCTACCATTTTATTATTAAAAACTCTATATTTAGTATACGGTTAGTATGAATATCCTACCGAAAGCACAATTGAATCGGAATCATAAGAGCATTGCCTGTGGCTGTCTCGCGGCAGCTGTCAATCAAATCGAAATATTACTGCTTTTGCTGGAAATGTGCATGAGAAACATTCCTTTTTTTTGTGGAAATGAGCCTCTACGCGACCTCTGTGGAACTCGGGTCTTCCAGCCATACAAGACAATGTTAATTTAAGCCACATCGTGCATCGGGCTTTCAATGACTGAGTCACTGTGCACAAGTAAGCGAAATTGTTGGATCTGGAACGATGCCAATGTCAAATCACTAGCTACAAGTTATGGAAGACTTCATTCGAAATACCCGCCATTTGCCTCAGAGCAAGACATCATTCATTGGAAAGTTTTTGACAGCACGGACAAGGGCTTGCTTCAAAGAGTCAATATTTCGGTGATCAGTAGAACAGGGCATCCCCTCTTAAATGAACGACAACTTGTAATCCAAAGGCTTGAGGTCCGGACTACCAGCTGGCTAATCTTCCGGTGATATGAACTCGAGTACATTTTTGAAGTGGAACTTCTTTAGCCGCGGTAGGGCAAATTTGCCTGAATAAGAGAAAAAGTGAAATGCTTCCCCTTCTCCAACTTCAACAGGCAGTAAACTCTATAGTTAGTATAAAAGGAAGTCCCCAAAATGTGGTTAATCTCGAGAACCACTAAACGGATTTAGATGCGGTTTTCACTATTATGATCTGCATTTCCTGGCGGACTTTATGGGTGTACTAAGCCTACTTCATTACTTATAGGAGCTGAGAAATTGAGATCGAGGTGCCGGAAAATCAAATTTTCTGTCATTACACAGCCCTAACTTAACAATGGCTTATTGGATTTAAAATAAGTCTTACTTCAAACGCGCACTTTAACACTCTTGAGTGGTTTTCACCTTTTGGGCGGGAGCAGAATCTTGTTGAATATCGTTCGGCTAAGAAGCTTAATGACGTCTTCCAAAACAGTGGTTCGGTAGGGATATCACCTCTTGCCATATTATACTTTTGTAAGCCGATCACAACGACACGATTTTGGATGTCACCCCATTCCTGGATACCAGATATAAAACCAACAATTATATTGATGCAATGGGAAATCGAAGTAAGCCAATAAGACGAGCGTAGAAAAGGAAATGAACAACTTGAGTATCAGACACGAACTCAACTTGTTATTAAGTAATTAAATGACGTTAGTGTGTGCTAATACATGTTTAACAAAAATTAATTAGAATGTAACTATATACTCGTTGTTTGACCTGTTCGATCTGCATTTTCTTTTCACATATATGTACATTACACTGTGTTACAGTTACTTATCGTATTCGAATCTGAACTCCATTTTCATCCCATCCTCCACATCGAAAATAAAATATTTTTGAAATAACTTCCCTGTCACTTTGAACACACTCAACTCACATTCACGTCACTCTACTCTACATCCTTTATGAGTATACATAAGCCATCTCCTTAGACACGATTTATTACTCCAAAATGCCATTCATAGCTTTTCATAATTAAAATTGTGTCTTAATTAAGGACTTCAACAAACACACACACACGAGAACTGGATTTTCACTGTTAATTTAACATCAAATATTTATAATAAAAAATAAATTTACACAATGAGCTGGTATACTCACTCGGTTAACTGCCAACTACCGCCGCCGCGCCGTCATAAGAATGGGCTTAATTTGCATACAAAAGGAGCAAGGAACAAAGGAAAAACCTCGTCCTCCTTGGCAGACTTTAGGGAGACCCAATAATATTCGCCTACATTCATAGGAGTATTCGTTGATACATTTAAGTGCTGTTGTTGTTTTACCATATGCGCAAAGAGTATGCATGTACATATGTATGTGAACTTTCAATATGTGTTCAGGAGTTTGTGAGTCGCTGATTATTAAGGCATTCAAATGAAAATCCTTTTGGTATTGTTTCCAACGCGCAAGTGGAGCGGTAATATTACTTTTGTTGACTGCAATCAAAATTTAAGAGACACCCGTTCAGAAGGAAATAATGACTTTGGGAAAAAGATTTCCTTCTGTTCTCAATCACACTGCTCGTTATGTGCTGTTTGGCAAATGAGCAATTTAAGTGAATGTGTTTGACTTATGCCTGGCAGAAAAGACTCGTACTTTTTGATTTCAATAGAAAGGTCCTTGGAGAGGAGACTATATTTTCGCTTAGCAATCAAATCGTTTACAACTTTTTAACAGATACGAGAATTTGTGCATGAGTTAGCAAAGGACTTACCTTAATAGGTTATTGTGTATCCTTACCTAGAAAGAAAGAAAAAATCTTTATTTATAAGTTGGACAGAACAGAAAGATATTCGTTTTAAATTTACACATATTTAATCAAGTCAATGAAAAAAATATTTAAAACCTAATTCTTAAATTCAAGTTACCAAGTGTCCTTTAAGAGGACATAAAAAAATCGCGAACACCAACCAAGGGGTTGGCCCAACCGTTCGACTTACTAATGAAACACCGTTTCTACTTTTTCACAATGTTCTATATTATTCCAAGTTATTAATTGCAACCGCACAAGTTTATGTCTCACTTAAGACTAACTTAATTTCCTAAAAACTATCACACCGCCAACCGATGTCTACTGTAACCAAAACTGCTGACTCCGTCCTATGGGCCGGCGCGTGTATCCGGTGCAACGGAGATGAAATACGATGCGTTCGTCTACAACTGTGCCATTCATAGCTTTTCATAATTAAAATTGTGTCTTAATTAAGGACTTCAACACACACACACACACGAGAACTGGATTTTCACTGTTAATTTAACATCAAACAAACAAAACAAACATCACGATGTTTGCACCTGAATGAAGTTGAAATGTTGAATCAGCTAATACCGATCACGCTCCTCGCTCGTGGCTCATTCGCGCGGTGTTAACTTTCATATTATTATTATTATTATTATTATTATTATTATAGACGGGTGAGATGCACCGCGGCCTTAAGATCTATTGTGCCCCCTGCAAGTTCTAGACAAAGAAACATCCCTCTCGTCATTATTCCTATTGGAATCGGTTCGAGAAAGCTTCGCTCCCACCAGGTGAGAATTCCATAGGTCACAGAACCTGGGTGCTATGAGCTGTAGATCCTCTGCTGTAATGTAATTGGGTATATTCCCAATAACTTGAATCTGGGTTGATGCCCCACATTCCACCAGTATGTGTTCTGGAGTTTGACCAAGCTTCCTGAGATGTCCCCTGAGTTTACAATGCCCTGTAAGAAATGCAGTCAGGATGCGGAGTTTGTTTTTGGCTAATGCAAGCTTTTAATCTCTTTAGGTTGTAATTACCAAAAAGTTTCCTCGCCTTTCTTGGACCCTGCGTTTTGTCCAGACTTAGTCCTGTTTGTCTTCTCCAGTGATCGGAGCTCATCTTTTATAGTGTATTCCCCTATGTCAGTGTCCTGGTACCCAATATATGGTGAAGTTGTTTCGTGTGCCCATTCTGTTCAGTTTATCTAGGCATTCCCAGACAATTCTAGATTTGATGATCTGCGTCCCTATTGCCTTGATAGTTGCTTGGATATTTGACATTATTGCTATGTCGCGTCTGTTGTAGCGCTTAGCAAGATTGAGTTGGGCACATCTGCCGATAGCACAGATTTCAGTTAGAAAAATGCTGGTGTAGCTGGCCATGGGTTTGAATAGTTTAGTTCCAGGCCAAAACACTCCTGCACGCGTTCTTTCTCAGTTCTTGAACCATCCTTACTTACTTACTTAGTTGGCGCTACAGCTCGAGGTGAACCGGGCCTGCTTCTCGCAACCATTTGTGTGTGCGTGTTATATTTTTGCACGAATGGAAGGGACCTACAGTATTTTGCCGACTCAGAACGGCGAGTTGAGAAGCTCAATCGTGACATCCGACCAGGAGTTGAACCCGGGCAGCATTACGTGGTAGTCCAACGCACTAACCATCACGGCCACAACGACCATCTTGAACCATCCGTGTACCATTTAATGGTATGATGACTCAGCTTGTAGATACTAAATTCGTTGTTCCAGTCCTTCTTGTTACTGAGTTTAGTTTCGAAATTCTTTGACCAATAAGTCATGTTACAATAATACATTTCCATCTTCCTATTCCTTCTTTGGCCATTCTTAGAAACATCCAATTTGCGGTTTCATTTACTACCAGATGCAATGGGTAAGCTTCAATAGTACCTCCAGTCTCGTTGCACTATTCTTTTGTTACTCTAAGCCCTTTGTGTATTACATCGCCATCGTATAAGGTTTCCTCGTATTTCCCCTTTGGCGATTAGGACAATGTCATCAGCGTAAGCTTGACAGTCTATGCCGGGGCTGGTTAATTTTTCCATGAGTTTATCTACGACTAGACTCCAAAGCAGCGGTAATATTAGGTACTCGTACTCCCCCCTGCGGGTAGCCGTTAGTGGTGTTTATTATTATGGTATGAAGTGTCGTGCAAGTTTCCGCCGATCTTGTATAGCTTCGTGCCAAGTGTTATCAAAGGCTCCATCAATGTCTAGTAAAGCGCAGAGTGCAGTCTCCTTAGTGTCCAGTGCACTTTGGATTATGGTGTTTAGTTGATATAGAGTAGTCTCTGTTGCTCTGCCCACTCTATACGCGTGCTGATAGTGATGCAAGGGGGATCTGCAGAAAATCTCCTCCCTTATATAGTTATCGACAACTTTTTCCATAGTATGTATTTAGAAGAAAAGATGTCAGACTGATTGGACGATAGGATTTAGGCTGCATTGGGTCCTTTTTCTCCACTTTTGGTATGAAGACCACTTTTGCCCTACTTCACTAACTCGGTACATATGTACATAGCCCAATAAAAGGCTACTTTTAGTTATTTTATCTAGCAGTGGCAGGAGTTCCTCTTAAGGAATGCTGGGAAAACTCCATGCACACCAGGTGATTTGAACGGTTGAAAGGATTTGATGGCCCACTCCAAAATACTTTTAGAGCAAATGGTCGAAGCGAGCTCCCAGTCAACTCTACGTGGTCTAAAGACGTGGGTAACTCCCAACACTAACTTACCATATACGGGAAATGGTTTTCATTAAGCGTTGAAAACTTGAGAAAACACATCCCCTACACTTAAAACTATCCGGAACTGTTGAGTACAGTAAAAAATAATTCAAAAGACAGGTGAAAACTAATAAATGAAGATAAAGTTGCAAAAAGTAAACAATCCTTGTGCAGCACTAAGTACCCGTAGCCCATAGTACTTTTAACTGCAGCTGAGACTGTAAAGCAGTTAAGTACCTCCCGCTCGTTAATGCTATAATTACTTTCACATGTGCCAGTAAGTGGTTTTATGAGTGCAGCTAGCTTGAAGAAGCGTACGTGGCCGACAGTTTGATAGCATTACGAGTGGGAGTCAGAAGAGTATTAGAATGTTGCAAATTTAAATTATTGGCTTCACCCATCAGTACACCATCACATATCCTTGAGCCGATTTTTTTTAAAACCTTCGGGCAATTGATTTACGTACTTTAATCTATCTCGTTCCGATTTACGAGTCAAGAAAAACACAAGGCTCATAAGCTAGAACTGCGTCATTATTTGCCCCAAAGGACATGGACAGGATTTTTAATAAATTTCCTGAGTAATTCAATTTAGAACACATTCCAACTCGAAATACTCGTATATTATGCATAGCTCTCACTACTACTGCACACCTTACACCCTACATCGAATAGAAGGGAAGTCTCCCCTTAAAAACAAAAAAAAAAAAAAAACATTCCAACGTTCACCGATGACAAAAAAAATGGAAATTACACGAAATTTATAGAAAGCACCCTCAGAAGCCGGCCTATTTATACAGCAATCCTTCATAAAAAAAAATAAGCACCCATAACTTCCTACCCTCTACCACTACGTGGCTCACTCTTTCGAGGAGAAAAGTATGTCACCGACTGAAGAGTAGGTTCTGCGTGACCAAATAACTCATCTCCCGCATGGAATTCCAAATGCCATCGCACTTTGCCTGAATACCACTTCATGTCGTCATTGCACGAAGTGAACATATTTTTTTTGTATTCCTCGCCCCCCCAAATCATTATCATTGTGCACACAATAGGAGGGTGGGTGGTTACATTTTTGAACGGAATCGCTTAAATGCCCATAAAATAAAACCGACGAGGAAGTACGAGTGTATGTAAGTATATGTATGTATATATATGGTATCTGCTTAGTGACCTTGTTCTTCCGGCCACCTCCATCCCTTAGCAGCAAAAATTCTGCCGGAAGTTCCACAATGAATCATTAGAAACGATCTCGGAACCCATTCATTATAACAGACGAGCACTGCTGGCTTGGCATCGGAATGAATTGGCAAATTGATTACAAAGGCAAAGTGAGCATAACTCCCAAATTAATGCTCTGACAGTTTATTGAATTTTGTTTAACTATTATAGGTAAGCATGTAAATATTTGGCTCATTGTGGTCGGTCCGTCCGTAGGTTCACCTTTTGCGACAGAAGAGATGAATGATATGAATTTATAGGTCAAACGGACATACCTAACTTGTTGCTGACAAAAGTGGAATGTTGAGTTTGGTGAAGAATTTTTTTTTTCCTTAAGTGTTACGAATTAACACGGCATGTAGCCATTACGCCATTAACATTTTATAAGTGTGTCATAAGAGGGTCTTCTCTTTTCACAAAAACCACTTATTGTCATTAAACTCACGTCATAAAAGATTGTATAAAATAATCGCTTTATAAAGAAGCTAAAAAGAATGCCATAAGAACACTTGGCTTAGCAATTCAAATGTCTTTCTTAATGCAAAAAGCGTGGCTTTTTTATTTATATTTTAAAGCAACATTCTGAGCATAATAACAGTCCCACCTCCTGATAATGTTATTAGGGATTCAAAGCACACCTTTAGTCAAGATTTGCTCGAAATTAAATAGACAATGCAATGTTGGCAGGCTTAGGTTGAGAGGGGTTGAGAGGCTGACCCATCCCAAAACACCATGCACCAGAGTGGTCCTAGAAGGTTTCCTCAAACCATTTTATTACCCTGCAAAATTTTAGAACGAGCCTTTGGTTGATTCGGACTACCTCCTGCAGGTTGCTAAAGAAGTTGGAGCCTAATACATATGTTCCTGCGACTGCGTGCTATACCCTTACATTCATACAGAATATGTGCGATATCCTCTGATACCCCTATATCATTCAAATATTCGTATTTTTATGTCCGAGCCTCTTGACCTGTTTGCCCAAAAAGCAGTACCCGAATATTATTCCTATTACTATTCTCATTTGTGCACTGCTAAGTATAAGGATTTCATTGGTATTTTTACGGTCCAACGCCGCACAGTGGTTCAGGTTGTATGGAAGCGCCGAAATAATTCTATATCTCTTAAAGTACTGGACCGATTTTGATGATTTTTTCACCAAAGTGTTTGTATTTTTTTACTACTATTTACTACTATTTAAAATTTTATATAATAAAATTTTAAATAAAAAAAATACATTAAAAATCGGCTAAAAACTAATATCTGACGAATAAATATTACTGATTTTTAAAAAAAATAAATTCAAATGTATTTACCTATATTTGCATTTTCATAATTTTTTAAGGTTCCGTACCCAATGGTAACACAGAACCATTATAAATTCGCTCTAAATCTAAAGTATCTGTCACGATAAAAACATCAAGAAACGTTCTACCTAGAAACTTGAAATTTAGCTCACTCATACATCACGGTGGTCCACATATTTGATACAACTTGACACTGAAAAATATTGCGAAACAACTATACAGGGTGGCCAAAATTTGAGCTCAACAAAAAAAAAAATCCGAAAAATATAACATGTTGGATATTATTCGAAAGGGCTCAAAGCACAGATTTCAAAAATATTTGCTTTATTTTTTTTTGTAAGAAACTTTGGGAGTTATTGCCGAAAATGTGTGAAAAACTCCATTCCCCGCGCTTATCTCCGAAACTACATACTTAAATGAAAAAATAACGGTCACAGCCTGAAATTATTTCTACCATGAACTAATTAGCATACATACTAGTTGAAACAATAGCTATCAAATGAGGAAAAAATTAAATTGCTTTGAAGGGAGGTATAGTGAAATTCCCATCTCCATATAACGACAGACTGGAAAAGAGCTGACTTTTCAACGGTATTTTTGAACGTATAATTGGGGACGCAGCTGAAAATGGTACCGTTGTTTAGGTAAGACTCCAAGGAATATTTTAAGGGAAGAATTCAAATGGAGGGGAGTGGAGCACGTTTGTTCTGCTCTACTGAACTTTCCCACATATTGATTTTTAGACCATTTATTTTAAAAATTCATAGCTGCTTGAAGAATAAGAAAATTAAAATTACGTTAACGTTTACGTAATCTTTAGACATATTGCAAATCGTATTTAAAATTTTAAAGTTAATATCAACTTGTCGCGGAACATATATTGACTAGAGTACAAGCCACTTCGCTATATGCACAAAAAATGGTTTCATAATGGAGCGACTTTAAAGCTATCGCAACTGTTACCATAAGTGTAAACTTTTCTCCATTCCATCGGAATGTGTTATCCAACTTATATACTTTAAGAATGCATAGCCACTAAGTGTTTCAAACAATTTAAAAAATTTTGATTTTTTTCGCCTCTCAAACCACTGTGCGCCGGCCAAAGTACCTTGCCCTACAATGTTAGACCACCTGAGGTCAGCCCTGCTAGTAAACATATTCTTTACATTTGATTTGATGCAGCAAAGTGGTGGAGCAACTCCCACCGCCTCGGGTAGTGACAGCTCCCCCCTTTTCCTGCCAACTCATTGCCAAACTCGTTCCCTTCTATCCCGGAGTCACCAGGTACCCAACATAGACTTACCCGGTTTTGCGTGCATAATAGGCTGAGCATTGTGCGGCAGTTCCTGACTAGTGCTATCGATGTAAATATCAATATCCTTACCGGATATTCGTTTCATGTTCAGAAGCTCTGCAGCTCTAAGTACGGCTAGAACTTCTGCCTGAAAAACGATGCAGGTGTCCGGGAGTCTTAAGGAGACCTTAAGTAGGAATAGGAGGAATAGAAACTGTCAGTTCTTCCACATGCTTCTTGTGTTCAGACATAGACCGGCAAGCACGTTTTAGCATTTTTTTATGAACTTAGCGAGGGCGTAAGAAATAAATACTCCTAATAATGTATGCATCTATATGCGTCAAAACGTAGTTTAACTTTTAAATTTTGTTATTTAATATCTTTAAAAATTATGTTATTAAATTTAAACTATTCCACAACTTTTTGTTTAACACTGCTAAGTTTCTCTCAGTTAGCTCACGGATATTTGAAAACAAACTTCTGTTTATAAGCATCCATTTGCAATGAGCTACCCTACTTATAATAAATTTACCCAATGTTTTCAGTTCCTGTGCTTGCAGATTTTCAGGATATTTTGCATCACTTTTAATATTATGTATTTACATATGTAGATAGCTAAAATGTTCTCTTCATCAAACAATTCTAAATATTCAAAAATTTAAATAGCTTCATGCAACTTCTCATGTAACATTACGTGTCGTTAGCCACCTAATTGAGCTTATCCTCCTACAGATACCTCATAAAAGTTTCAAATATTTATTCTACACTTTCGGTCTTAATCTCCAAAATATCCCATAGTCCTCAAAAGTCCTTGATGCTTATGGCTACAAAGCTAATAAATTCTTTTTTTATATGTCATAAACAACTTCCACGCCAGTTGTCATTCATACCCGGAAAATCATTTCCGCTCCTCCACACACTAGCGCTGGAAACTGTTTGAGGTTGAGAAAAAAGGTATTTTGTTAGCAATCTTTTCTGCACATTTCATTTGCAGCACTAGGACCAGCAGCAACATAAAACAACTCCAACTAACCGATGGAGTGAGCTGGGGACCAGAGGCATGGTGCGACGCTGAGATGCTTTTCAAATTGTCCACAGCTGGAATTGACCATCCTTCTGGAAGATTGAACAATGAGCATTTCCATGTAATGGGTATCTAACGAAAAACATATTTTCCAGTTGTGTAGTGGCTTGTTGCAAAAAAAAAACAAAATATAGATCAATTTCAACTTTTCTCATCGGCGAATTTAATGAGTTGATTCAAGTTTTTATATCCCTCTTCCAATTAACTTACGTCATATACGAAATAGCGTATGAATACTCAGAACTAACCCCACCGGTATTTTTTTTTTTATTTTTTTTTATTTTTTAAGAGCTGTGAACCTGCTATAGTCATTGTCCCTCATAACCTCAGGGAAAACGTTGACTAGGGATACTGGAAAAAACCAGTCGTTTTTTATTTCTGAGCTGGGCTATGAGGCCACACAAAAAGAGACAAATAAAATGAAATATATCAGTGGAATCTGTTTTTAACAAAACAGAGAGAAAGTTTTTCTAAAAATAGCTAGATCCAAATAAAGTGAAAAAAAGAAGAACAAAAAAAAACGTGTGGATAACCTACGCGCGGCAGATGTAAAACTTTATCCCTCCATGCACGTAAAGGGTTCTTTAATAAGGACATAACAGTTTTGTATTTAAATAAAATACAAAACAATTTAGATATCGGCCTGAAAATGATTCCGTAGTACGTAATATTAAATTCAAGTATGGAACTCGATCTCGTTCATATGACCACCGCAAGCGCGTTTGCCGCAATCGATTCTTTGAAGCCAATTTTTCATCACTCACACTGTCACACATATCGGCCGAAATGTTGGCGATTTCCATACCACATGTCCAAATCCAATAGATCGATAGAAATAAGATGGATTAAAATTCAATGGGCTTAAAAATTTCAAACAGACCTTAACGACACCCTAACCTTAGAATACTAAGGTACAACTCATGCGGAGTTTTTGCGGATGCGATTCACCGAGGAAAGAATTAAAGATGCAATATTAAAGATGACAAATGTTCCTTTGGCTACTGGCTCTCCTACGATGTCACCAAATTCAAAAAAGAAGAAAATGGAAGATTTAGAACCAGGAACGTCCGGTTTGAGTAAAAAGACTTGCTTCAAAAGCGATATGGCGATGAAGGAGAATTTGACAACGCTAGCCCCGAAACGCTTCTCCGAAGGGAGTTAGCTAGTTATCGCAAACAAAAAAGACTGGATTTGGATAATAATCCCCTCGATTGGTGGAAAATCAATCAAACAGATTTCAAAACCCTATCTAAAGTTGCACGCAGGTATTTATCACCTCCACCTGCCAGTGTTCCCAGCGAACAACTTTTTAGTGGAACTGGCTTAATATACGATCCATTAAGAAACAGATTGGAGTCGGAGAAGGCTGCAGTATTATTATTTATTAAATATAACTCACCTATTTTTAATTTTAATTACTAAACTTTATTCTTATTCAATAAGAAAATGAAATTCAATAAATTTTCATTTATATTCATATTCAAATAAAATTTTATAAAAATCAATCAATTTTCATTTATTTATGTATTTAAAATGTAAAGTATTTAACAAATTCTAAAATCCGCATCCGCATCCGCGTCCGCGGATGTGAGTCTCCTAAAATCTGCATCCGCATCCGCATCCGCGGATGTCAAAATTTTTACATCCGTAACATCCCTAATATGTACATACAGCTGCGGTAAAAAAAATAGCACCATGATACGAAGCAAGTTTTTTCAAGTAGCAAAAACGAGATAAATCCGTGCAAACAATCTTTGAACATACAAATAAACACAATAAACTCAAAAGAAGGTCTTTAGAAACATAATCGCAAAATTTATTCATTAATTTGGAAAATATTTAAGATTTTTTAATATAACTTAAAAAACAAGCGGTAACAAAAATAGCACTATAATTTCATTGTGCAATTAAAAAGTAAAAAACTAGGCAAAATTAAAGATTTCATTTATGACTATAATTAATAAGTTGAAAGCATTAAAATTAATATTTCGTCGCATGTCCTTTGTTGGCTAATACGGCTTCACATCGTCTTGTCATAGAATTTATCAAATCCTTGCACCTCTTGACAGGAATTTCGTTCCAGGAGTTTCTAACCGCGGCCCAAAGCGTTTCATTGTTGGCCGGTTTTACAGTTGAAACAGCTTTTTTGACATCTGCCCAGAGGTTCTCAATTGGATTGAGATCAGGCGACTGCGCCGGCCACTCCATGACATTCACCGAATGATCACCAAACCACTTTTTAGCCTTCTTGCTGGTATGTTTGGGGTCATTGTCTTGCTGGAAGACCCACAATAACGGCATTTCCTCCTCAGCATAAGGCAGCATCACTGTATCAAGAATATCAACATAGACGTGTTGATCCATGATAGTTTTTATCCAATGTATGGGGCCAACTCCATAATAGGAAAAACAAGCCCATACCATTATGCTTGTACCTCCGTGTTTGACCGTTTTGGTCGTGAATTTAGGGTTGTATTCTGCGTTTGGAGGCCTCCTAACGTAAGAACGAGAACCTTTGCCGCCAAACATTACAATTTTACTTTCGTCCGTCCATAAAATGTTCCTCCATCTCTCTACTGGCCAGTTTAAATGTTGTTTTGCGAAGTTCAAACGCTTGGTTGCATGTTTAGCGGTTAAAAGAGGAACTTTTCTTGGACTACACGCCTTTAAATTGTTATCTCTAAGTCGGCTGCGAACTGTTTCAACACATGCTCCAATGTTAAGTTCTTTTTTTAGCACCGTTGCAGGTTTAAACGGCTCCTTCTTGCTTTGCCGGACTAAGCGTCGGACGAGCAATGGCGACATAGCAGGTTTTCGACCACGAGTTTCAACTTTTGGTACCGTATCATTTTATTGGAACAGCCAACTAAATGTCTAACTTCCGCATAAGTTTTGCCCTCTGCAATCATTTTATTAATAACTACGCGTTTTTCAGAACTACAATGCTTTCCGCGACCCATAACTTCGTAATTAATTAGAAATTTTAATATCTTTCTATGCAAACGCCACTTAAAAAATAAACCAGAACACTGTGATGCTTTATTTTAAAAAATCCAGCACAAATGACTTTTTTCCAGCAAAAACGTAAGCATGGTGCTATTATTTTTACCGTACAAAATTGTACATCCCTCTCAAAAGTGTTCTGGAAAAAAAGGACCGTTATCATTTTGATACCAGTGATCTCACTTTTAGAGAGAGAACACCTTAAGCAATAGTATATAACAGTAGCAGCTAAAGAAATTGTTTCAGCTGATGTTTTTTTTTTTGAAATAGTAATATTACTATCGTTGGTGCTATTTTTTTTACCGGCACTGTATGTGTAAATAAATGTTAAAAAAAATTATTGGCTGTTATTTTTTGCATTTTTCAGGTGGGTTTTTAATGCATATTTTTCGATTTTGCATGCATATTTTATGTGCATATTTTTCATTTTTCCCTGCATAAAAATCTGGGCCCTACTAATAAATCATCTTAATGGGCCACCGCATACAGCTAAAAATCTTCTACCGAGTTTGGGCGGTTGAACGAGGTAGGAAACTAATACATACACAACTTTTAAAATATTTTGGTCTGAAAAAATATTACCACAATGAAAAAGGGTTTATGTACACAATTCATCATACCGTGTGCGCTCAAAGTATGGTATGGAACCAGTTTTCTGCCGGTAGAATTGATCTCGTGTACGCTGGCCCAATGACCTCCTATATTCTGCAGCCTTAAAATCTACGCCTGACTTAAAAAAATTAAAAACCAAAACGCTATCGTTATAAATCCGACAAGGATTCGAAAGTAACCGCACTGCCTGAGCCTGTCAAGGATCATATGTACGAAGAATACCTCATATAGGCCGATAATTTCACTACCAATATCAATCAAATATATAAGAAAAGCTGCAACTTAACCGTATTGAGAAACTTGTATTACAATAAAAACTCATACCGGACCACCAATTTGGCTTTCGACAAAAACACTCGACTATACAACAAGTCCATCGAGTTACCAATAAAATTTTAAATGATGAAAAAAATATTGCGTATTAGTCTATCCAGACGTAGCAAAGGCTTTTTATAGTTTTAAATATGCAGGACTTTTACACAAATTAAAAAATATGCTACCGGACTTATTTGCGCTAATTAAAAGCTATCTGGACGATAGACATTTCTACGTCTCACACAACAATAAGTGCTCCTAGCTATGCCAAATAGCCAAATAGACACAGGTATCCCCCAAGGAAGTGTTCTAGGATCAACGCTCTACCTTTTATATACAGTAGACATACCTTAACCAAGCAACTCTATGATAGCTTCTTTTACTGATGACACGATAATCCTATCTTAGAACTAGCCACACAAAAATCCAGAATAGCACTTGACAGGACAGTATTTAAATAGACGAAGGCAACACAGTTCAACAACTGCCTCAAACACAACATATTCGGTGGATTTTTTGTTTTGTTAGAAAGGTTGTGAAGAGGGGCAGTGCAATGTGGAATTTTTTTCCAATATGTTGTGTCTAAGCCAGGTAAAAATCAGGTTAAATAATAAATATTAATACGTGTGTTTCCCGCGTACAATCGGTCGAATTTCGATCATAGGCGATACTAGGGAAGAACTCAAGTTTATTTGTATATTTGTATATTTGTATATTTATTTATTACTAGCTGTTGCCTGCCCGGCGTTGCCCGTGCTTTAAATCAGTCGCGTCATTTGATTGTAGTATGATAGAAAGGTAGTAGAAGGAAGTGATATTATTTAAATTAAGATTCTAAAGAATTCTGAAGCCAATACATTATTATCTGAACTAAGGGGTTGTTCCCTATAGATGAAACGATTGCATAAAAAATTGATGGAAATGTAATATACCTGTCTACAAACACGTCTACACACATATGTACATAATATGTATTTTATGAGCATCAAATAATGGTACTTTCTGGTTTCTTGTCTGTAATAGTTGTACTTAATGTTCATATTTAAAGTACAATAGCATTATGTAAACGCCAAAGATATTAGGCTTTGTTGTAAGCATTGATCGTGGAGTAACTGGTGAGGTTTGTCTGAAATCACCAACTATTTACTAATTTCAAGACTCAACATCGCCTGCCTACCCCTACTACAATATATGTATTTGTGAATTGAATTAAGGTAACCAAATACCGCTGTAAAGTGACAAAAAAAGAAAGTAAAAAAAATCGTCCATTTCCCCCTTTCTGTGGATCTAGATCCGCACGCTGGTGAGGCAGAAACACAACTAACTAAAGTCGGTAGCAAATATCAGCAAAATCATCCCTCCTCTACTTTCAGTCACAATCCCAAAAAGGAGAATTAATTATTAACACGAACAACCCTCTCTCAACAGAATGACGATCAATGGCAATGGTTTACCCCTCATTCAATGCGCGTATGGGTAGAAAGAAAATTAAAGAATAAGCGACAGCGATGGATTTGTGGCGAAGAGAAGAGCATAACATCTACGAAAACAACCCTCTCCCAACAGAGTGACGATCAATGGCAATGGTTTACCCATCATTCAATGCGCGTATGGGTAGAAAGAAAATAAAAAATAAGGGATAGCGATGGATTTGTGGCGAAGAGAAGAGCATAACATCTACGAAAACAATCCTCTCCCAACAGAGTGACGATCAATGGCAATGGTTTACCCATCATTCAATGCGCGTATGGGTAGAAAGAAAATAAAAAATAAGGGATAGCGATGGATTTGTGGCGAAGAGAAGAGCATAACATCTACAAAAACAACCCTCTCCCAACAGAGTGACGATCAATGACAATCAGCGTTGCCACAATGCTACTTTCGGAGCAAAAGTGCTACATTATTTTTCAGTTATTTGAATTTGCTACTTTGCTACTTTAATTTTAAAATTTGCCCCATTTTGCTACATTTTATTTTTGAAGTCACTTTGGCCTTTTTTTGAAGTTCCCTGCAATATGTTTTGTCTCTGTTTGGCAATGCTCTCTGTTCAATGAAGCTGTGCTGTACGGAGAAGAGCAGAAAAATACAAGGTTTTTATGTTCAATGAGAAAAGTTGCTATTCGAGACTGTTCTGTTTTCTGTTCAACAACTCTGTTCTGGACAACTTTTCTGCGCCGACTCTTGAGGTAGAACAGATTTGTAAGAAATATTAAAATCAGTTTTGTTGCACATTTGATTGTTTTATTTGAAGTGAAAAGTGTTTTGACGAGATTTAAGTTTACCAAATGGGAGAAATTGAAGTTCAATCGCAAAAACGGCAATCAGTTATTGTAAAATTCTATAAATAATTTGGAAAACATTAAGTAAAATAATCATCAAGGCAGTTGTCATTTTTGACAACAAACATATGGCTGTATGTAATTTTCTATGCTGCCTTGATCTGACATTTTTCACATATTTATGCTGTTCTGATCTGCCTTTTTTCTCATTGAACAAAGCTAATTCGTTTGAGGGTGAATTTCGTTTGCTGAGTTTTCTGTTTTGTGCATCCAAAACATGCGTTGCCTTCCGCCATTTATTTATTCTGTCAGAATTCAAAAGCTGGTACACTGCCAACTGTGTTGACTGAAGCAAACAGGAAAATTGTTGCATTTCTTCTGTTAAGTTTAAACTGGATCAGAAAGATGATAAATTGTACTTATAAATTGATATAGATCGCTCAACAACTTTATGTAATTGATGCAGATTCGTAATAAGACAGCGAACAGAAAAAGAGGAGGAAAATAAAAATAAACAAATCAAAAAAAACCTGGATAATATGGAAGTTTCGAAGAACATTGCCTGGTCATGTTTTGCAACGTAAACCATATTCCGCTGTCCAATATGGATTCTCCTCCAAAAGCTTTAAGGAAGTGTTTTCCTGACTCCAAGGTAGCACAACATATAACTTGTGCTGGAACGAAAACGACAAGTATTATAAACAATCAGTTTTGGTAAAATAAATTCATTGCTCTTACAAACGTTCTTCTTTTATTTTTGCTACCTTAGGCTACTTTTAAGAATGAGAGATTTTGCTACTTTTGCTACTTTTTACGGTTTTTTGGGCTACATTTATTCAAAGTCACGCGGCAACGCTGATGACAATGGTGTACCCAAAAATAATGACCAAATAATAAAAGCGGAAATTGAAATAACTCGAATTATGGAATCAAGGAATTGTATGTTTTGTTTAAAAAGTAGCCTAATCTCTAATCCAGGAAGTAGACTATCTGTTCATTCAAGTCTGTTAAACCGTTAAAGTGTTATAGAGCAACAAACATCCAAACATCCAAACATCCAAACATCCAAACATCCAAACTTTCACATTTATATATTAGTAGGATGCAACATCATTTATATTAGACTTAAACAATCTTTAGGTTATAAATGAGGAATAAACAAAAATTAATTTTAATCAAAATAAACAAGAAAAGGAAGATGGTAAACATTAAAGAAAAAAAGAAAATACTAATCATAATAATAATTCAATTAATAAATTATTAACATGTCATGCCAGTTATCACAATCTACTATCCACCTGCCCAGACGAAAGATGCAAGCGAAGCACATGTGCATCCGCTTGCAAGCACAGACATCTATCGATACCTGATCCGACACACGCACATCCATCCAACCTTGCTACTGCACACCTGATCCGGGCGCATGAAAGTATAGGGTATCTGCATGGGAACTGCAGATCAGCGATTTTATTAGCATAAGAACCGAAATGGAAAGTATTGTACGCGTTAGGTCTTTAGTCTTGGTGGTGCGCTCGCCATGAATAAATACTGTTTATAACGAAGTAAAAGTTTGTTTTATTATTTGGACCAGTGGCGGTTCGACAAAAAATTAATTTTTTTTGTGAAATAAGGATTGAAAATCCTTTACTTGCCCTTTTAGCAAATTATGATATGATATTATTATTTATTTATGTATACAATCCCTAAATGAGTTTAACTATAATCTTATTCTATTACCTGCCAATACTGAAAGAGAACTTTATCAAACAGTAAACAAACTTCTAATCTACAAAACAATAATAAGACCAATATGGACGTACGGGATTCAATCCTGGGGAAGTACCTGCATGACAAATATAAAAATCATTCAACGACAACAAAAATTCTTCGGACAATAGTAAATGCACCATGGTACATAAGATAACCAATGCACACTTACACCTTGACCTCAACATCCTCAGCGCAAAAGAAGAAATAAAAATAATAATCAGCAGATGACATCAAATAGCGCTTTGTGGCCACAGCAAATCTCAAATATGAAGTTTACCCGAGCAAGAAATTAATTCAAGAAGACGTCAAACGACTAAAAAGACGCAACCCCGTCCCGTAGACCTAGAAAATATTTACAGTAGGGGTATTCACGCTTTGGTGTATCTAGTCTTGTAAAAGTGTAAAAATGTATTTTTTTACACTAAAGAGTGAACGCACTTTTTCGTATTTGTAGCAACCCCCTGAAGCTTATGTTAAAATTAACTAATTTTTGTTTACAAAATTAGAATTTAGGAAGATATTCAAATGCACAATTTAACTAGCTGGCCCGTACTCGCCTTGCTTCGCCCGCCTGCCATGTTTTTTTGATTTTCAAAACTTGACCTATTTCCTCGTATTTAAATGCTTTCTTGGTAGGTCCAAATGATTCTTCGAAGCTGAAGTGTTCTTTAACTTTCTAACATACCAGGAAATCGGAAACTCTAATAGACCGGTACTTTATATCACAAATTATTCTTTTATTAATTAATGTTCCCTAAAAGTTTTTCTTCTTTCTGTTTTTTGTTAACATCCACTATAAATAAATGGGTTTTCCAAAAAAGGATTAATTGTTCTAGCTCGACTTTCTCAAAAATCCGTCTAACTAACACTTATTTTGATCGCCCGTGAAAATTCAATATAGGGGGATTCGCCTGTATTGTCTCCACCGTGTACAGATTCGCTGCACGGCTGTTGGCTGCGGTCTCCACTGATGGAAAATTGTTGGCGAACATTTCATGAACTATTTTGAGCATAGCTCAGCTCCAGGATAACGCAGAAGAATGATTCATACCTCAAATGAATCAGTAAAGAATTTACTAAATTCACCTATTTTTTTGTTTTTCAATCCGATAAGCTACTATTGAGCTAGGGCTGAATAATTATAACTTTCCTTACAGATACGCAGTTTTTTTTCAATATTTTGTAAAAACCATATCATTTTCGGGGATAAAAAGTATAAAAAATGTTGACCAAGAACATAAGCAATCACTAAGTCAAGTTTCATCAAAATTCGGCCATTAGTTTCTGCGTGATGCGCGTTCAAACAGTATAGATATCCTCAATTCCTTGTCAGTTTAAAATAAAAAAAAAACAACACAGCAGATACAGAAGAAAAAAAATTACCGGTTTTGGCGCACACACGAAATTATCTCCATTGGTCGTTGGCAAAATCCAACGATCTAAGCTTTTCTTGAATTGTATGTCATTTTTAATTGAATGTTAATTTTAATTTAATGCTTATTGTTTAACTTCTGTATAACGTACGAAGATGATTCATATCTTAAAATGTTTGTACAAAATTGAACCTTATAATAAAAGAAATTCCATTCCCATCGGCCAAGGCATTTTAAAGCTAGTTGCTAGAAGGTATTCGTAGAAATACTCTCTGCCCAGATATCAGCTTAGATCTCCGCTTCTGGATAGCAGATAAAAATAAAAAATATCTTTGCCTGTATTCCTGACATTTTGCAATCCAACTGTGGAAACCGGATCTAATTTGGTGCAGTAGTTTTTAAGACAAATGGGAACAAAGTCTTTGCAGTCGAAAAAAAGTTACATTTTTATTATAGTAAGGATTTTCATCGTATTTCATTTAATTCAAATTCTTTTTTTTTCTGTTCTTCTTTCTTCTTCAAATTTTGATTTTTGATCCTGAATTTCAAGTGTAAACAAAATGACAGCTAGTGCATTTTGTAGTTGAATTGTGAGAAAATGTTACACTTTTGCACTTTTACAAGACCAAATACACCGAAGCGTGAATACCCCTAGTATATTTAAAAAAAAAAAGTGAAATTGTACATAACGTTAGAAATGTATCTAGAGACAATGGTCTAAGTTTACATATGTATCCCACCAACAACTTTTATAACAATTATTACTAGTTGTCGTTAAATTAGATGTAATATCTAAATTTTGGAAATAAAAAAAAAAATTATTTATTTTATCTAACTTTAAATTATTTCGCAACTTTCTGTTTACCTTCACTTTTTGTTCCAATTCTGAATGTAAGGCAACGTGGGCATTGATTAAGGTCCATAAGGCAATACGTGTTGTTAACCCACACAATGACTGACGTCATCTGAAGTTTCAACAAAACTAAAGTTGCTCGCCAAAATGATTTCTATTTGTTTTTCTCTTAGCCTTCATAAACCTTCTTTCTTGAACTTAATTCTTCCTCTCTCTCTCTCTCTATCTCCTCATTCTGATCGATTGGTTTGGTAGTAAAAACATGTTTGTGATGGAGAATTTTAAGGAAAAGAATGTGAAACGGCTGCAGGTCGTTAAAGGGAGTTTAATTGCAGTCCTCCTACGTCCTGTACAAATACAGATGAGTACACACATGTACACACAAGGACGAGAATAAGTAAATAAAGAATGCTATGTTTTGCGAAAAGATATTTACACACAGAAGCATGCGAATGCTAAATAAATGTCATTAAGTTAAAAACACCACTCTACAAAAAAAAGAGGAACTGAATAAATTTGCATGTGTGTGTGCTCCAAGGCCCAGAGATGTGGAGCATTTGATTGCATTTTAAATATTTATAACAGTGATTGCACGATGATGATGATGTCAATGGTATATATCGACGATAAAAGATGCAGCAGTGATTGGTAGATGACGGAAATTGAATTATCGTTGGTAATGAAATTATGCGCTCGTATGACTCGAGATTATTAATATTCTACCACTGACTACTTAGCTTATAAAGAAAGCCTGCCACTAGGCTTATTTAAAATCAAATATGTTTACGTATATGGTACTAATGTTATTCTCTTGATGACTGAATACATATAGTATTGTGCAAAATATAAGCAACCGTTTCACTTAAGTACTTCAAATCATTTTTTTCCCTAGTTGAACTTATGAAAGATAAGGGTATATTTATTTTATTTATTAATTTAAAAAAAAACAGAAAATTTCAACTTTCTACAAATGGCCCATTAGATAAGTTTTTTTTGGCACTAAAAGACAAGTTGCTTATATTTTGCTAATACAATTTCATGATCCTCGCTTAAGTTATTGATTTACAAACCATATACTTATGTAAAAGTAAATAAGTAAAAGTAAGAAAAAAAATTACTTGAAGTACTAAAGTTCAACGGTTGCTTAAATTTGGCACAATACTGTACTCATACAGTTGCGGTTAAAAATAATAGTAGTGTGAATCCAACTTTGATTTGTAAGTTGTTTTTTTTTTCTGTTTAGACTGTTTTTTATGGCATTGAAATGAGAGCATCACATATTTTTTTACAACCGTATATGCTCACTTTTATTGTTATTCCGTAAATTGGTGAAATGTGCATCCTTTATTAAAATGAGTTAAAAGGAGGGGTAAATTTCTGCCGGTCAAAATAATAGTAGTGCCTCGCGTCATTGTGAATAGAATTTAAATTTTACTATTTTGTAGCATCGAAAAGTTCTGAAGAGAGTTCTCTGATTAATTTATAAAACCATATATCCAAAACTTATTTAGATTTTCGTCAGCAATGGGAAGCGGTAGACACTGTACACCTGAAAAGCGCACCCTCATAATAAGCTAATTTTAAACGGTAAAACTTGCTCCGAAATTTAAGACCTTGTTTACTGCTCACCAGCAATTATAAGAAATGCGATAACATACTAACCAAAGCCAGATAAACGTAGGCGTAAGCCGGTTATATCTCCGAAATTAAATAAAACGGGTGGTCAGGCATTCACGGGTCAATCCTTTTACTCCAGCAACGCAGCTTAAGGACATATTTCGCGCTGATGCTAGTGTTGAAACAGTTCGTAGACGTTTACGAGAGAATGACTAAGCAGCCCATAGTCCGCGGAAAGTCCGTTTGTAGACGAAAAACATGTAACCAGAAAATTTACTTTTGCCAAAGAACACCTAAAGTGACCGGTAGAGAAATGGAGGAATATTTTGTGTTCAGACGAATCCAAAATCATGTTGGATGGCGGATAGGGATTTCGTCTGTGTTTAAGAAGGCCTACAAATACGGAATATAGTCCACAATTTACAATAAAGACAATAAAACATGGAGGATCTAACATAATGGTTATAGTGTTGATCCAATCTACTGATTCGAAAAAATAATTGATCAACATCTACGAGTATGGGTCCATTTCATGGAAGAAATCATGCTGCCTTATGCTAAGGAGGAAATGCCTCTAATATGGGTCTTCCAACAAGACAATGACCAAAAGCATACTAGCAAACTTGCTAAGTAGTAGTGTTTTGGTAACAAGGTCAAGGCACAGTCTTCAGATCTCAACCCGATTGAGAACCTTTAGTGCGACGTTAAGAAGGATGTTGCTTGTTGTAAATCAACTAACAGGAATGACCTTTGAGCAGTTGTGCAACAATCATGGACGTCGATAACGGCAGAAATGTATGAAAATCTGGCCAACTCCATGCAACGACGTTTTGCGGCAGTTATCACTACTATTATATAAAGACGTAATATCAAAAAACTTTGTTACCTATGATCTCCGCAAATACTGCACCGATTAACGTGAAATAAATTCTATAAAAATCATTATTTTTGTTAAAACCAGTTAGGCTATGTTTTTTTTGTTTAATTATTGTTTGTTCTTAAGAAAATGTAATTTTTTTATATTTGTATACCCATTTTTTTGAGGTTGTCCCACATATTAACTCCTAACTTTAAACCAGTTAAACGAATTGGCAAAACAAAAATGTTTGCATAAAGTCAACATATATACGCAAATTTAATGACCTTAATCTTTTCTTAACTCTACGAATATGCTGAGAAATAAATAAATAACTATTTTAAAAACATAAAACAATTCATGAAATCATTTCCATCAGTGGAGACCGAAGCCAATAGCCATGCAGCAGTGGGTGACGTCATGGTGTGTGTATGTGGGATATTTGAATTTCTGCGTATTTACTGAAATAGCATTCTATTGATGCATTGTGCCCGGCCTACTACGATAAATATGATTGTAAAAGCAAATTCAAATTTTAAAAGAAAACAATTTGTTTTCTATAAAAAGTTGCAGATGGGCGAAGCAAGGCGAGCACGGGTCAGCTATCTCTATGTATAAAACAGTTCACTGACTGACTGACAGACAACGCACAGACCAAACCGATGGACCCAAAGGGCTGAAATTTGGACAGTACATTGCTATAATAACATAAACATCCACTTAGAGAGAATTTTTTGTAATTTTTATTTTTTAGTCCAAATTTATTTCTAAAATATTAGTAACAAAAGCAGGAATTTCAGAAAAATTAATATT
The DNA here is from genome assembly GCA_949775065.1 of Brachyopa scutellaris. Lineage (NCBI taxonomy): Eukaryota > Metazoa > Arthropoda > Insecta > Diptera > Syrphidae > Brachyopa > Brachyopa scutellaris. The sequence continues at coordinate 192,846,753 of OX459112.1, forward strand.
TGTTTATAAAAAGTCGATGAATTCATTTTTTATTCGTTTTTCTTATACTATTATTAGCAATACTATTATTTTGACCGCAGCTGTATGTAATCCTTTTTCTAACAGCTTCTAGAAGAGGCATTTGGAAGCGTATCGCTTTTCTAGTTTTTTTTACCTTAACGATATGTCCATTTCCGAAACATGCTCTTAATGCATTAGCCATTAGTAAAGACCAAAGTCATTAAGCCATTCAACTGTTTCTATATGCAAACGTAAAATAAAATAAAATCCGCTTTGCTGTGCTTCATAAATTCGAAAAGAGTTGACCTTATTCCTTCAAATCCACCTTCTTTTGCATTTCCCTAATCTCACTAGGACTGTGGCAAACGGAGAAAAGGAAAAACGGATTAATTGGATTTACATAATAATTTTCGAAATAAGGATCAAGGAACACAAAACGAGAAGAACACTGAAATTAAAGCAATTTACCAGATGACAGAGTATGACAAATAAAATGACAAGTCGCGGATCACGAAAGTACCGGCCATTTAATCAACTTTGTTACTTTAATCATAATTTCGCATTTTGAATGTCTTTTTGAAATGATTACTACCACCGTAATGGGCACATCCCTGAGGGCACATTAATTAACCCAAAATTAAGTTAACGAAGAAGCTATAAAAACACGAAACATTTTTTTATTGATTTAACTGCGTAATTTAGGATGGTGAAATTTAAAGCTAAATAGGTTTAAATATCCGTGTCGAAGAATAAATGTCAACAGTCTCAGTCCCAGAATATTGTAATCGATATATCAACGCACGTGCCCCTAATAACCACAAGCAGGACGCGATATATTTTCTCTAATTAAGAATTCATTTCTCTACTTTTGTGACACTTGGGAGCTAAGGACCTTCGTTCGATTAACAAACAACTCTAACCAATTTCGTAGTAAATTAAATAATCGTTATTATTAAACTCATTATTCCAATGACGTACAATTTTAACCAACTTGAACCTCATCCACATGTGCTTCTGTTGGGGAAATTTACTGCTGCGTGGTTTCCTTACGGTGAAAGTTGGATTTCTTTTATTTTCATTTTCTTATTAACATCTAATAATAAACTTCTGGCAGTCTCCTTGAATATCCGCCAGATTTTCGGTCATAACTTACTGCCCGAACACAATGGCGAAGCTGTAGTGGAACCTACTGTCAAAGTTAAAATACACGTTAACCCTATAGCGCGAACAAAATGCGAAGCTGATGCTGTAGTATGAATTGTATGGTGAAGCGCAAAGTGCAGCCAACTTCAACTTTCTACTTCCACTACAGCGTCACCATTGTGTTCGGCCAGTTAGAATATACCTGATGTCGAAGACACCTTGAGTTTAAAGGTTTTTTAAATCTAGTGATTCCTCCAATTCCCTCCTTTAATGAAACATGAACTATGTATGTATTTTAGAACCCTACGGTTGGTAGCTTACCGGGCGCATCCCCAGATGTTGGATAGCGGTACACCGCGGTTATCTTCTGCGCTGACTAGGACCATAGCTTGAAAGTAAAAGTCATCGTTGCGAACCGACCCCATACAACATGATGACCGACAAGTCAAATGATTTAAACTCTGTATGGGGTGACCTATAAATTGGAAACCCTCCCCCCAGCGACCTAGGCATCGAATGTGCAGGCCCAATCTACATCAAATACATGCATATACTGATGCGAGCCCAAACATTTCTGCGATCCCAGTACCCCAGAATAGAGAGATCATCTACGGTTAGCTCTGGGGCCGCCTAAGTATCTAGGACAGAGAATGCGAAAAGAAGGACAGTCGAAAAGACGGCTCTCAGTTACCCTAGCCGGGCAGAAAAGGTGATGATGCAGTGGTGAGAAAGCACTCACGGTCTTTATTATACCAGATACAGCATGGTGGTCGATGTCAAAAGCAGTTACCTTTGTAAGATAGTTTGTGGATCGAAAGAATCGCCTAGATTCTAGAGATGAGTGTTTGTAATGGGAACATCAATGATCAGTGTGCTGACACCCAATCTCTTGAATGGACGACCATTAAGCTGAGCTGAGAGATTTAGGACTGCAAATATATACGATATGGGTCCCAAGGAAACCCCAAAAAGGCTACAATATCTTGTTTGTTTGTCAAACCAGAACGGCGAACTGGACACGACCCGGCGAAGATCGTCGAGCACACAGCTTCGAAGTTCGCAATGCATCCCTACATGACGTATCACGTACGTGTCTTTGCATATATTTATGGTGCACGGCTTCGAAAATTCAATGACTGATATCTAAAAGATGAGTTCAAGCTGTTTACTCACTTTTCTGAGATCTTGCTTAACATGGTATGCAAAAAAAAATACACTGACCAAGAAAGATCTTCTTAAAGTGTTGAGAACGATCGCAAGTTAAAAGCTCGATGTGAGACAAAGCTTGTTTTGATATGCAAAAAATGAGGAAATGCTCGATCTCATAAATAGTTAAGCAAGGGTATTCCCTTACTCAGTTTATATACAACTATCGAGATTGCTGAGTTTTAGTTAAATTTAGTTATAAATCCAGTCTATAAAAATAGAAGGGGTCCAGCTGGTGAAGATTTTCGTTTGCCGCATCGATTTAGTGAATAGGGTGTGACATAATTAGCTGAAGAAGAACTGCTTGATTTGTAGGTTCCTATCTTACCTAAATAGAATGCGTAAAATTATGTATATGTACATGTGTAGAAAATAAATAAATAAAGTCAGCAGTCCTAGACAGTACCCAGCCTAGCTTCTCGCAACCATTTGTGTGTGCGTGTTATTTTATCCGCGAATTGAAGGGACCTACAAATGTTTGCCGACTCAGAACGGCGCTCGAGTTGAGAAGCTTCTCATGACAAATGATACTCTTTGATTGCTTGTCAGACATTCGAAAGAGGTGGCAACCGTGAAAAACTTTTTTTAGGTGTTGGACCCGGGCTGGGTTTGAACCCGAGCAGCATGCGTAGTAGTCCAACGCACTAACCACCACGGCCATGGTCACCTAATGCTCTCAATAGCCGTGTTTTATCATCACTTATGATCTGTATGGATCACGCAATGAAAATAAAACAAACTGGATTACATTGCACACCTTTTTAGCTCAGACACAGACCTTTTCAGTTCAGACACATACATTTAGCGCGAAATTGCCGTTTTATTACACAGCTTTTAGCTCAGACACATACCTTTAACGCGAAAGCAAAGTTCACAAGCGCAAGTGCATCCTACTGAGATATAGCCAAACTAATTTTCAGATCACGAAAATTGATCTTGATAAAAAGCTAGATCACGTAGTGTTGTTGTAATGCATACAAACCAATGATCTATATGGATGATCGGCGATAATAAAACACGGCTAATATTATGTTTTCATTTAGTTATCAATTCAATTGCAACTCTATCATTCACATTGCATTTCATTAATTTGTGGAATTTAAAAATTTAAGTTGCTTCATGAAAAAAGAAACATTGCGGTAGGTACATATGTAGTTGCTACCTACTATGTACATAGCATAAAATAACCGCCTCGCCTCGACCACAGATCAAAAGTATTTTTTAAAGAAAAAATATTTGTGTTTCTCTTCAAAACAACACATTTTTGTGTTGTTTCAGTTATTTTCCCTTTTTTAGCTTTAACCACAAAAGAAGAAAATAAGAACACCAAACAAACCCGCGGGCTTATAGCGCATTCATAATGAGCGACATGGCGTAAATTATTCTCTTCCTTTCCTAACTAATTTTAAATTTTCCGACCATAAATTGCTCCTGCATAAAAATGTTGAAACTCAAAGAGAGAGAGAGAGATAAATATTTAACAAGTGAATAAAAGAAAAATCTCTGTATACACTCGTACATAACTGTAATTATACAGGAAAAACATATCTAACTTTTTTTTATTCATTTGCATTTCCCAATTTTCCTTTTTCGGTCCACATTTCCATGTAACATTCCATGAAACGAGAGGTCATTTTTTACGCCGAAAAAATGTGCATAGATACTTGTACGGTATAAAGAAAGATTGTTGATTTTTTGTTTTGGATTTCCCATTTTTTTATCAATTGACTACATGTTTATTTGTAATCAATGTTGAATTTATTTTGAACACGAATAAGGTCGACATTAAAGAGAGATAATTTTATTTCTTTTTATTTGTAACCAAGAGTGATTCTCACTAGACCTAATTTTATTAAAATCAAATCGATTTCCCTTCAGATTTGTGTATGAATCGCTAAATCGGTAATGATTTTTTTATACAAAAAAAATGATTGAGACATAATATTTAAGGGAGATATGAGTTTTATTAAATGCAAATTATTATTTGTGGAGCCACTTGTGATTTTAACAAAGCTGGTTTGGCCTTGATTACAAATGCCATCAAGCTTGACAAAGAGGTTGCCATGGCACCACCTAGAGACTCTTTGTGTGCTGACGGGTCATATGTCCATACTTTCACATTTTTCTTAGTTTAAAACTAGATCTAATGAAATTATATTAAACTAGCGGTCCCAGCGAACTTCGTCCCGCCCTACTTTGATTTTTTAGTTGAAAAAACTTCAAGCACTCACAATTCCAGCCGAAATTATTATTTTTTTTTAATTACATAGTTACTAACATGCCAATGGATTGATCATACTGATTTGAAAGTGACATCCATCATCTCCATGTCAGAACATAAGTGGACATTGCAATGCGTCATATGAGCGATGGGTCTCATAAGCACGTTGCAATTGGCTATTATTACGCGGCTTCAGAACAATGTCACGGGATTCATTTTCCCCAACGATGACAATTAAATTGACGTTTATGACTTCCAGTGGGACGTTTATTCGCTCTGATGATCATTTGTGATCGAGAGAAGGCATATCTTCCAATGCCGTCTTGATTAACCGAACCAAAGCGTTGTGTTCCTGAAGCAGTTCTTGCAACTCTCCAATGATCTGACGTTTCATAGCACGGTTAATCGCCCAACGCTGATCAATTTCGTTATCAGAACTGCCAATGCAATAAATTTGAATTGAAATCTGTTCGCAAGCGGCAATCTGGTTCGATGGTGAATTCGCCCTTGAATCTGTTATGAATATAATTTCCAAAGTGATTTCTTGAGCTTATGAGTTGCCGCTTCCCATTAGTATAGTTAATCTATTGTGCAATGATCAAGCATAAAGGACACCTGTTAAATTGCGCAATGTCAAGTGGACTAACAGCGCCATCTCTTATTGATCTTGCAAACAAAAAATCATTGCATACATTATAGGCAGTGATGTTGCATGTAAATGTGTGGGAAAATAGTACTCACAATTAAAAATTTTCCAAATCTGGAGCGCTTGTAATTATTTTAACTGTATTATTACGTCAAAATGGAAAAACAAGATTTTCCGGGAAACTGTTCCCAATTTTGAATCTTTGCAAACATTTGAACTGTATATTACGATCAAAATTAAAAAAAAAAGAGAATTGCGCATACGGCCATACAGAATGTATGGGAAATCAAATTGTCCGAATTTTCCAATTCTCCTTTAAAATTTTCCAATTTCTCGCCATTTAAAGTTTCCTTGGAAAATTGCAACCAAATTTATTTAGGTATTGAATTAGATATAATCGAACAATTACAATACATATAATGTTAGCACTAAGGTTCCCAAACATCCTCCTTTTGGAAGGAGAGTTCTTCCTTTCAGCGCTTCGTCCTCCCGTCCGCCTTTAAGTAAAAATGTCCTCCTTTTGCTCTTAAAAAACAAAAATGGGATTAAAAACTATTTACCTCTTTCTGGCTATTATTTTTGTTGCACGGAACCATTTTCTATGATTTGGCTGTTTGCACTCTTTTTCGGTAATCATTTATATGTCATTCATCTATCATTTCCATATTGTAAGCTAATGTCACCTTTAAATCAAAACAAACGTGCAACAAGCTTCTGTTTTCTAGTTCCACTTGTGTTAAAATGTGTGTATACAGCATGGTCTGGTTTGGGTACAGATAGTTTGAGAGCTGATTTATTGGTTCATATTGTGAAAAAGTCGTATGCGCCGTGGAGGGGTCTTTCTGCAATACTCACTGAGCTACACGGAGTGTTTAAAACAGTTCCTTCACAGAAGTAGGTACCAACAACTATTCAATTGTTTTAACTATACCGTCTAGTATATTAAGGCTAGAGCAACCAAAGTGGGTTCGTTCGATAGACAATTAATTAATGCTTATCACTTGCTTACAGGAGATGCCATTTGTTGACTGAGCACCAAAAATTAAAGCAACGTATTGAAACGTCAAGAGCCGCAGCTTCGAATAATATGCTAACCAAATTTTGCGCTTCTGAAAAAATTAGCAGTTATTATCTTGGAAGTTGCACATATTTTCCACAATACTAAGCACAATTTATCATACAGTTCATTTGCATGTGGTATGAATTTATCGAAAAAGACAATAGATGCAAAAAGCTTCCAATAATTATTTACATATATGTATATTTTATTTCGTGAAATCAGAAATCAGTGTCCAGTGTTTTAGTTGCTTTAGAAACAATCCCAATCACGTATACTACATGCATGTACCGCATACACGCATACCCACTGGTGCACTGACGGTGGCTGGCAATGGTCTCCACTGATCGTTGTCGCGAAAGCATACAAAGAATATTTCTTTATGTTATTACTTTTCTCATAGAAAATGTACAACGAAGACATATATACAAAATATATCAAAATCTTTGTTGTGAAATAATCTAAAGCGAAACAAATATGTAAATTTTATTTAAGCTATTTAAGAACTAAGATAAAGCGAGGTAAATGCCCAGAAGTCGAATATGTGTAAACATTTCTTTTTTCTCATTTTAAAGTTTTTTTTATTGAAATAGTATACTGATTTTTTTTATCCATTTTATAGATTTAATCTAACCAGATTCGATTGAAAAACTGTATTCAAATTCGTTTAGTATTTTTTTTTTGTTTTTGCGGCACATGCATACATACATACTTTTTTTAGACATGCCTTTTATTAAAGTACTGACTGGTATAATGGTGATGATAGTTTTCAGAACTTAGTTCTTTATTTGCATAAATCATATTTACTGTAAAATTTTTGCTTGTTCAGTATTCAGACAAAGCTTTAAATGATTGTAGGTACTAGTCTGTCGCAAATAATCAAAACGAATATAATTCTTACAAAACAAAACCAAAATAAATCTCCATTAAATGTCAAAGCACTTCAAAATTCACGCCATCTGAAACAGGATCAACTTTTTCTTGTTTTTAATGAGAGTTTCATCCTCTTGTTATATATCCGAAAAAAAAAATTCAAATAAATCCTTGTATCTTTTACAGTACCTACCCCCTTAAATCCCTTAATCGCCCATCATGAAGAATATTTATAACCAAAAAAAAAAAAGATAAAAATACAAGCTCTGGATATCTAAATCCATTTTTTTTTATCTATTTTGTCTATAAATGGAAAAAACCCATATGTCATTGATTTTTTTTATTCACATTTTAAGTTATCACGTTTCGGTAAACTTCTTATGCCATCTGGCTCCTGACAGTTTACTTGAACGATTGCTATTTGATTGAAAGGGATTTGAATTCGATCCATTTTTTTCTGGAATTTATTTCTATGCAGTACCTAATACCGATGTTTGTTAAAATTTATTGAAGAACTTTTAAATCTTTTTTTTTAAATATTAAAATATGTCGCTTATCCCCGAGTTTATGATGAGGAAAGGTTGTTTCGTTTATGTAGTCGAAGAATCCTTAAGTCTCATCTCTATGAGCAATTTTAGATTATGCTTCTATACGGAAAGCAGTTAAGCAATAACCTTATCCTACACCAGTTCAAAAGGTAGACGATCACAAATTTCATAAGGATAAATTCATCAAACCGCATGCAGATAACCCAATCTGCCTATGTACTCGTACATAACTGCAAAAGCAGGTTAAAGCCAAAATGTACTTCGAATCTCCAGCATTTTACTGCACTAGCTGACATCATTGTATGGGTTAATTGAAATCGTTTCCCTGGCCACCCTAAAAACAAAGCTAAATTGTTCATCCATCATCACGTGTGGACTTTGCTCCCGAACCAGTCCCAGTACGCAGTACCCCATCAATCCACTTCAGTTTCAATCCAATCGACAGCTCCTGGGAAGCAGGATGTCCAGTGCATTCTGCAGTTTCACTACTTAGTACTCGTACTCGTACATCTTGGTATTCAGCCACCCTTCAATACCAAGAACTATGCAACGATAAATTTTCATAATTGATCGATGAATATGTACTCTTAAAAAGGATTTCTCCGTCTGATCTATTCAAAGGATACTTTTTAAGGCTGGTCACTGCAACACCCACTTCTTTCATCACTGTAAACGCGCTTAAACGAGTGTAACGAGTGAATCAATGAATCCTTTGTCCAACAAACGTTCCTTTTCGCACTTCATCCTATTGCGTGTATATCTTTACCACCAAAGGAAAGCATGCTTCCTTCGTAAAGAATTGATAACAAGAACCCTGGAGTGAAGAATATGTTTCTCGGGTGCTTTGTCAACGTTTTCATTTGACGTTAACGGTGCGACACTGTGACTTTCTTGATATGAGTACGAATATATTTTATTTCTCTTCCTGGTAATCTTACGTAGGTATACGAGACGATTATGTGTACTGTCTGTGCTCATCCCCATACGTTTTTCTCTCCTCCTTTTTTAGTGCTCATATGTGCGTCGTAAATGAGAATGTTTGTCAAGATTTTGTGACTTTTGACACCCTTTAAAGGATTTATAGATACTGATGAGTGGGTAGCAGTAGCTGGTGGAGTGAAATTCCTTTTTTATTTGCTGGTTCATTGTCGTGCAATGTATTATTATTTTTGACATCCTTTCGACGGTACTCTTCATTCTTGCCGTCTTGTTATTTTGAGATGGTGAACGACAAAAGGAATTCGTGAGTTAAGAGACTTACGTGGGTAGGGATAACTAGGTATGTACGAGTACAATGTGCGCACACGAGACGGTGTAAACATTAATTAAAGACTTGAAGACACGTGAAATGTATGTCTTGATATGATTGATGTGAGATGTAAGTTCATTTGATGGCTCTAAAGTATTTTATTAAGGAATGATGATGAGAGTATGGCTGTTTAAATTCGGGACAAAAAAAGTAAAGAACTCAAAATACAAGCTGTACATACATATACAGTGAACTCTCTCATAACCGGACACTGACGGTACAGAGAAATTTGTCCGGTTATGAGAGGTGTTCGGTTATAGGGGAAAAAAATAAATTGACATCAACGAAACACAATCATTAGACAGATGGTAGTTTTATTTTATAAATGAATTCATTTTTATGTGATAACCACAAATTACCGAAAAAATCATATTTCTGTCTATGGCAATCAAGCTTGAAATTACACATACATACATACACTTAACATACAAACCTATTTAAAAAGGGCAACGGGATTCTTGGATGTTCGCGGACAAGACGGCATATGCCCTCATTGGTTAAGGAAATTAGCGGATCATGATGGCATATGCCGTCAAGGAATTTTAGGTATGTTAGGACAAGCCGGGGTACCCCGACGAGAAATACAGTTTCTATACTTCCATATTCCGGCATTATTTTATTCTACCAGAGACAAATTTTCACTTCACTATGACCAGCGGAATCATGTTTATCTTGATCATAATTTGCATAAAATAATATAAAATATTTCTCAAAATGCCGGAGATATGCGTGTGTCATTCTAGCGTTCTCCACCGAAAATTATGTGTCCGCGAGACCGCGAACGTGATAATAACGCAAAGTGCTAAGAAGAGAAAAACAAAAAAAAACAAAAAAAAGTATGTAAACAATTTGCCATACGTAGATGTGTTTTGTCCAGTTAAGAGAAAGCGACATTTTATGGCGGTTACGAAAATTGGTGTCCGTGTCCGGTTATGGGAGAGTTTTTTATATGAAAAATCGAGTTTTTATTTCTGTTCTTTGAAAACTGTCCGGTTATAAGAGGTGTCCGGTTATGAGAGGTGTCCGTAAGGAGAGAGTACACTGTATATGTATATGTACTTCGATGGGAACGTCGAAGGATGACTTCAAAACTCTCAAACACTGAGGTGTGCTTTAATCCTTGCCTGCGGCTGCAACTTTAGATATTATTCTTCTCGTATGTAAATTTAGGAGCCTTTATTACGAAATCTTTTTGATATTTTTCTACTTTAGTACTGAATAACGCTTAATAATTTCAACCAGCGTTACCGTTGTTCGTCTAAAGTTGCCTCTCCTGACTCTCCTGAGACTTTGATACGACTTTTTCAAAATTACCCAAATGTTCCAACGTCACTCAGAATGCTTTCGAAAAACCAGTTTCAAACACATCAGCCTTATTTTGAGATTCGTATTCATTCGAAAGTGAGAAAAAGTCGAACGGTGGGTATTTTGATATTCGAAGGAATAGGGAGTTTGTTTTACGAAACTTAAGTTCATTCATCATTTATATTTAGTACTAGCTAGAGACTTCAAGTTAAGCAACGGTGCAGGCTAGAGATTCTAAAACTGAAAAACAAATATTATTACCACTGAATTCAGTTTTTTTTTTTGTACCAGAAGCTAGACTTTTGAGTTGCTGCCTCTAAGTGAAATGTGTCCTTTAAAAATACCTGCATATTTAACACAAAATTGTGCTTATTAGAGCGGTAACCCTAAACTATGGCTGGGTATTTAATTAAGTTGCTGACAATAATTTTATAATATTCGACGGTGGCACGAATAATTATGACCAATTACTTAGTCAATGCCAGCAGAAAATCAATCAAAATATGAAAGCAAAGGAGTACCTACCAAAACGTCTCAGAAAATAAAATCTAGTTGCTCGAATCAGCTAATCAAAATGGCTGTGCCAAGCTCCGCATTAAAATACACACTTCTGGCATTTTATTACTTTTGCCTCAGCATTGGCTATGTAGTGTTCTCACTCAATCAGCGTAGTGAAATAATTCAACCGTCCAAAAAAGTGATCATCTACAGCTCACTGTTTTTGGGAGCTTATTCGATATTATCATTTATCTTTATAGTGAACGCAACGGTACGTATTAAATTAGTATTTGAGATACAGGAGTTCGGTACAGAGATGCACATTCCGGTCTATTTCTGGGCTTTTTCAGCATCAGTGTTGGCCCATGTACTATTCTATATGAAAATGAGAGAACGCCGTGAACTATGCTTACTATTTCAAAAATTTCAACAACTATACTCAAACGTGAGAGAGCTGTTGCAACACAATATACTTCGACGGAAACACTTGGGCCTGCTTCTGTGGTTAATTTGTGATCGTTCTTTTGTTACTGTCCTGTCGCTCTACTTTATAATAGTGTACACGTCGGAAATGTCTGTGTCATTCAGGATCTTCAACGAAATAGTTACAGCGATGAGCAACTCAAGTATAAGAATTTTTGAATTTGGATACATTTTAAGTGCAGTTCTGCTAAACGGAATTTGTGAGGGAATCGCTGAGAGCCTAGCGAATATCACTGAAGCATGGCAAATGGGAGTCCCCATCGAATTCAAGCGATATGAGATGATTCTTAAGTGCCGTTCGTATTTATTTCAAACATACGAAGTGAAAAATAAATTCAACAACCTTTTCGCTCGATGCACCTTCTTGTACTACGTGCTGACATTTTTGGATCTCCTTATTAATTTTTACTCTTGTTTCGACAAGATATACTTAACGTCATCTCATCCTATTGTATATGTGTTCTTTATCCTGTTTTTGATCAGATTGCATATTTTTGCCTATACTTCAGAAATTTTAAAAAAGACATTCGGTCGGGCTGTGGATAGTGTTTTTCTCATTGCAATTAAACGAAGAAGTGCTATGCGGGTAAGTTGAAGATTAATATTAAAACAATGAATACATATTGTCGCTTCCAACAGACAGACGAGTATCTTCTACAATTGTTTGACAATGATATGGACTACAAGGACGTATTCGGTTTATTTAAGGTTAACCGTAGGCTTACGTTTTCAATGTTTGCCGCTGTAGCTTCATATATAATAATTCTGGTTCAATTTAATATCGAAAAAAATAAGCATTGAATAAACTAAGTCGTACAAGTCTTAATAATAAATTATTATATCTATGTTAGCATTACATTCATCTTACATGTAATCAAGATTTTAGATAAGGTAAGATTAATTAATTCATGTACAATTTTCTTATAAAAATTTTCTTATAAAATTCACAAAATTAAAAGTTAGCATTTTTGTACAATATAAAAAAAATTTAAAATCGATTTCCATAAAATACTTACACAAAATAAAAAAAAGGCTTTAAAACAAAACAAAAGTATTGTAAAATGTGCGGTAACAAATCCTATGTAAATTATACACGAAATAAATAACTATCTAAAAAAAAGTTTTTATTTATGATTTGCTCTCGATAAGAAAGAGCAATTTTGCAATACCGGTATAGTGTGTATACGGCATACCTATGTACATCCGCTCTTTTACGAGGAATACAACTTGCACATCCGTCAAGACGTCGAACCAAATGCATTCCTCCTAGTTTCTCCTACGATCGGATATCTTCCCATAAAATGGAATACATCTTCTCTCTCCACTAAGTTTATACACACGGGGGCAAATAAAAGAAAAATGGGTAATGGGCGCCACCCAATTTTTTGAAAGGGATTGGAAAAAATAACGACGGTTAATTCTGATATCAGATAAAAATAAAAGATTCAAGAGAAAAGCGAGATATTCAGCCTTGTTTTGAGATTTGTTATCATTCGAAAGTGAGAAAAAGTCAAACGGTAGGTATTTTGATATTCGAAGGAATAGGGAGTTTGTTTTACGAAACAAAAGTTCATTCATCATTTCTATTTTGAGATTATATTCCTTCGACATAACTGTCACTTTTTATACGTTTCCAATTTTGTATTTAAGTTTATTTCATGATATCCTTCGTTAATGAACTTTATTCCTTCGAATGTCAAAATACGAAAAAATCATTCGAAGTAATAGAGAGAGACAATCGAACGAATTAACTGTTCATTCGAATCTTAAAATAAGGCTGATTATCTCTTCAAAACACTTTAATTAATTGAGTAATTGTAACACAATTCAATTTTCTTGAGCCAGTTTCAAACATAATAAATATTATACAGCTCGTCTTTCATAAGCTTGCTAGAAATACGAGAATGAGTGCAATAAGCGAATTGAAAAAAAAAATCATCATCAACCCCAAACGATTGAAAAATTAAACTAAAAACTTTGGAAAGCAATTTGTACTAATATTCAGCTTCTATTAATTGCACAGATACGATTTTGGTCTTAAAATCTGCGCATTGAATGTAGTTTAGCTGATAATGAAAATCAATAACATGGGAGAAGCTGTTCTGAGGTAGGTAATAGCCGTTTGTTTCAAATTGAATTTTCGTTTTCTCATTTGAAGTTGCTTAAACTCTAAAACAAATAATTAATCTCATTCACAGCTAATGGATAAACCTTTTCTGAGAAATTAGTACTCTCACGCTAAAAGAATCATTTAAATCTATTCAGCGGTTCTTAAGATCATGCACCACAAACGTAATCTGACACCGACCGCGACTTTGCTTTATACGTAACGTATAGATAGAAGATAGATAGTACAGTATGTAATATGACCTTTGATCACCTACTACAGTTTCGAACTCTTTGCCTTTTCTCGGACATTCTTTTGTCACATTAACCTGCCTATATCTTTGAAGAAATAAGATCTGCCTCCTTAAACAGATCTGCCCAATTGATTCCCCCCCGGCACTCTTGTGTAATATCTGAGCGACAGTTTTTTATTCACGCCACACGGTTGTAGAACTCCTTGCCCCGCTCTCTTAGGAGGATAACTAACACAACTAAACTTAAAAATTAACTCAGAATGTATCTATCTTCAAACTCCTTAAATTCTTGAAATTTTTTTTTTCTGCTCAGCTTTTGTAATTCTTTTACTTTTTGTTTGTTTTAGTATGTATGTTATGTATACATTCATTTTTTTTTAATTAACTTAAATTCTTCATTTTTAAGATCATGCAGCTGTCTCTTCCAATTATATCTACGTTTTTTCTATTGGTTTTATATTGTGTACTCATTACTAAATTATAAGATATAAATCTCACTGTGAATAAGCAAGTCGTTATGAAATAAATAAATAATTCAAAAAAAAAAATATGTACAGCACATAGATATGTATTATATTAATATACAGTACGCCCTCGGTAAAAGCAACCCTCGATTAACGCAATACCTCGGTCAAAGCAACACCCAAATTTTTACCATTAGTGACTCAGTAATTGCAACTTTTCAAAAAAATGTGACTCAGTAAACGCAACTTTCCATACATGATCTCTTATTTCGTTTTGTATTTGTTTTTTTTTTTTTGGTGTTTGGTTTTACTATATCTGAGCAGTTATTTTACAGTTAATTCTCTCAGAATTAAATATACATATTATTTTTCTTTTCTTTTACGACGAAAATTATTCTTTTATTTTTCTTACTCTTTTGTGACTCGATTATTGCAACAACCTCAATTAACGCAACTGCTCGAATTTGTATCGGTTGCTTTTACCGAGGGCGTACAGTAACTAGTATTGAGTTTTCTTACGATCTATGGTAATTTGTTTCCTGTTTACCATTTGTAAACAAATTCTTTATCCCATCAAAAACATAACTATAAAAAGGGCCAAGTTCCTACCTATAGAAAATGTATGCAAATGTATGACAAAAAGTGGTGAGATAACAGCGGCCAAAGTCTTGCAGAACTTTATTGTAGAGGTAAGATAGATGAGTAAGTTGAAGCCTTATGCCTAGAATTGATAAAACGTATCTACAGAAACTTCAAACCTGGCCGCGTTTGATAGTTTCAGAAATGTGTAACAACTACTAGACCTGCAAATGGAATGGTGTTTCATCGTGCGCATAAAGCACAGTAATAGCGTTTACCTATGTACATGTACATAATATGTATGTATAATAGCATTAGATTCCTTGAACTCAAGTTTTATTTCAACGCGGCCAAGTTTAAAGTTTCTGTAGATACGTTTTATCAATTCTAGGCATAAGGCTTCAACTTACTCATCTATCTTACCTCTACAATAAAGTTCTGCAAGACTTTGGCCGCTGTTATCTCACCACTTTTTGTCATACATTTGCATACATTTTCTATAGGTAGGAACTTGGCCCTTTTTATAGTTATGTTTTTGATGGGATCTCACTTCTTTTTGTTGAGTTTTTAAAAGCCTAGTGATATTTTTTTTTAATTTTAGGCAAATCTTGTCTATAATTACTTCTCAATCGGTTGTATTCGATGTTCGATGATAGCTATTTTTTGAGCCTTGATATTATTAAGATCGAAATTGATTAAATTGACCCCATCTTCACCCTAGAGAGTGCAACAGAGGCTTGGCCACACGAGCAAACAGTAAACTTCTTGGCTCTTATGGATAGTTTTAAACCGTAAGGCGTTTACCGTCACAGGTATACGCCTTAGGCTCTTTCCAGTGTTCGACTATGTACATACTGCACAATGTTTGATCGGACTCTACGTATAGAGTGTATAGTGACTTCCTTTTGATAGCTACAATTTCTGTTACATAAAACTGTCAATAATTTGAACATTTTGCCAGGTCCACTCCCCATCCCCACACCACATATTCAATTTATCGAGTCGAGCTCGAGAGTCGATTGTATTTTTTTTGAACTGGTTAGTAAATTGGGTTCATCCGGAGTCGGACGAATATGCAATGAAAATGAGCAGAGCAGAGCACCTCTCCAATCTTATTGAGCTAGAGTAGGATGACGCGACGGTGCAAAAGGCATCACTGTGATGGTGATCGATAGACTCACTCTCACACTCAGTTTGCCATTTGCCATTTGCCAAATATCAATTACCAATACCAACCAATCCATATGAAAATGAATACGTTTTGTGAGAGAACATACACATACATATAGTACATATACATACTGCATACTGCGTTCATCGTCACATTTTTGAGTATCATTTTCATTGTATATATAAAATAAGAAGTAGCTCGTCTATATATTACTTGAAGGGGAGGTTGTCGTATAAAATAGAGAGAGTGAGAGAATTCACCACGTTTATGGTTAGCTGTCACTAAAATGTGCATTTGTGTATGTATTTGCGGGTAAGTTTCACACTTTTGTAGTGTATATATAATGTATAATACAAGGTGGTTTGTTTTTATTAATTTAAACGATTTGCAAGTTAATAAATAAGAGTTTTTTATTTTTTCCTTTATACACATTATAAATGCTACATATATCCCAAATTTCAAGTCTCTAGGTCTGCTGGAAGTACCATATACATTTTGATGATCGTTGTGTCAGCTACGAAAATTACGATTTTCGGAGCTCAATATTTCTTAAAGTATAATAGGTATAGACTTGAAACTTGGAATATGATCTAGCATAGCGCTCTTCTGCTCGCAGCCAGAAAATGAGGCTCCCAGTGACTTAGGAAGCTGAATTATAAGGGTAGGTAAATAGCCGCGAAGCGCTTCGGGTAAAGAGTACTGGTAGTGCCGCGTGGAACTTGGCGGTCCACTACCGTGCACCCAGATATAGACGGGCTTAAAACAAACCTTTCCTTTATTTTATTTGTTTTGCTTTTTTTGTTTAAAAAAAAAAACAAAAAAAAATTAATTACTTTGTTATGTTGTACTTTGTATATATATATGTAAATGTAAGTAAATACACAATCATTTCTGAAACAAATATTTCTTAATTTGTTGGTTGTTTATGTTTTAATTAAATAAATTCGCTGACTGGTGCTCTGATGATACCCAAAAAGGTTTCCAATCAGAAATATGCAAATTTTCATATTGCGACTTTTTCAAGCCTGGGCGACTTTTTGATAACTCTCAGCGGTAACACTGCTTCAACCAGTACTTCCAATTAGACACATCAGAAATCCGAAACGTTCTTTTATATTTAGATTTAAATAATTATTATCTTCCCAGATTCGAAGTATCTGAATTACTTTATGCAGATATTAACAAAAAACAAAAGACAACAAATTTTGTTGTTATGAAATTAAATTAAAGGCCTACAACAACATCAAGTTTTCTATTTGACTTTTCTTCTTTATTTTCGAATAGTCCTGCATCAAAAAAAATCATCGCAATAACAACAATTCAAACAGCATATGAAACAAAATTGATTATCTGCCAAACAATGTGGAAGGCGCATCTACAAACTACAACAAGAAAACGAGGAAAAAATTCAACATTAATGCACATACGTAATGAAACATCAAGCGAAACGCTACAATCCCCCCCTCCCCAACGCACACACACACTCATACAGGAAGCTACTTTCACCGCTCACCCCTAGAAAGCGCTTGTTCAATGATGAATAGGAATAAATTATCATCCTCATGTTTACAGATACATTACTTTCCGAGTGAGTGGGTGAGCACAACGAGCGCGCGTAGTGATATTACTCCCGCGTACTTGTGTTACAATAGCCCTTGAGCCCACATGCAGCCAACCGGCTACTAGCCCCACATACCAACTCCAACCCTATCGCATGCCATACACACACAACGGAACTGGCGAATGAGCAGACGTGAAGAAAGCAAAAAGTAAAGGAAAGCTAAAAATGAATCGCTTGCCGCAATTTGATGAATTGGTGGCAAGAGGAAATTTGCAGGAAACTGGGTAGGAAGGATGTGAGACTTCCTTGGAATGCAACCCCTAAGCGGGCCGTAAAGAAATTGTGATGCACATTCTCATGGCCGGCGGGTGGGGTAAGATGATCCTCGTCAAACGACCTTGTCAAGTCAGCATCATCATTCGTTGTGAATCGCACTCGTACGAGTACTCGTACATATGTATGTCTGTACGTGTACTGTGGTGTTAAAATATTGCAGTCTTATATCAAAATACACACGCTGATTAGCACTAAGCGTGCGAGTGTGTTCAACCGAACTAACCTTTTATCTCTGTAACACACTCGTTGCCTAGCCTACCGCAATTCTGCAGAGCTTAATATACGTGACTGTGTGTTGGGGAAAAAAGGGATATCCTTTGCGAACATTTGGAAACTGGAGTGGGGCGACTGCTGCGACACACATACATAATGTACATAAGTGCATTAAAGCGAGTGGAAAATTAATTTGAGTGCAGTGAAGAGTGTTAAGGTTACACGATTGTTATCGTGCTGACGTACATATGTATATATGTATTGCATACATATGTTCATACATGTCGAAATTATGTTACGAATCCGTGCGAATGGACCAGATTCACTACCCGGCCCTGGTATGATTAAAGACATCTTTAAATAACTCACATCTCCCTTCTGGTCACGTAGGTTTGAAGTGAATAACCTGACAGCCTGATGTCGGGGTAACTGACATCTTTGCCTAAAGAGATTTTGTTTGATACTACTTAATCAAACTTGGGTCAAAATCTTGTCAATTGAATTGTGTCAGAGTATGTGACGTTGGATTTACGAGCTTCTGTGTGTAAGGATATATTGGTTTAGGAGAAGAGCTTGTATAAGGAATTAAGGGATGACTTGAACGCAAACATGCCAATCAATGGCGATTTGTTTTTTTTTTTTTTTATTACTGAATCATTTATTATTCAAGAACAAGATTAAAAAAATCCGGTCAAGTGCAAGTCGTACTTGTGCAATAAGTTTTCCGTACTTACTTACTTACTTAGTTGGCGCTACAGCTCGAGGTGAACCTGGGCCTAGTGATGGGAAAATACCCGCTAAATACCATTGGAGGGTAAATACCCAGGGTATTTACCGGGTATTTACCAAAACGGGTATTTATGTGGGTATTTATTTCAAATGAGGAATTATAGTAAAAACATGCTCATTGGGTATTTTATTTTTATATTATTCGATTTAAAAACGAAAATGCAAAACATAAACAAAAGATTCTTTGAATATTTACTAATTTGAGTCGCTGGAATTAGATGGTATTGTAACTAAAATCTTATCAAAGGAGATGAATTCTGCCGATTCAGTAGATTTTGATGTGCTGGGTATATTCGCATTATAACTGCAAATTGGTTCATTTACTTCTGTTTCTGAACTTCCCCGCGTGTTCAGTAGTAAAGCTATGTTAAGACGATTGCCAGATCTGACAATATTGTCAGGTCTACAAATGTGCTGACAATTAGCTGCAAATGAGCTGACAATGACAAAATACCTCACAATGCGGAATTGCCAGTTCACACGGTTGCCAGGTTTTGTCCCAATTCCTGACAATTTATTGACAGGCGGTTGGCCTGCAAATATTCTGACAATGTTTTCTCTGACAATATTGTCAGATAAAAAATTGTCAGTTCACACGGTAGGTGACTGTTTACAAAAAAAAAAAAAAACTACAAATTCATTGCCAGACGTTGTCAGACTCATAGCATTTGATAGTCATTTTTTCTTAGTGCTCAAATACCGCTATGCAAGGAAAACTATATGCCCTAGGTAAAAACTTTGTATGGTGAATTTGTAGGTAACATTACGGCGCACCAAAATATAAAAAAAAAATGTAGATAGTATTAACATGTTTTCCCGAGATAAATGCAATTTTCTAAAAATTGATTAAAAAAAAAATTAAAAAAATTGTGTTTGAAGACCAATTGCTCGAAAATGAAAGCACGGATGGTAATAGCCGTAAAAACTGTGGTAGACATCCATCAATTGTCTATCGAACAAGCCCACCTTGATTGCTCTGGCCTTCATAGACCAGAAGTTATAATTGAATAATTGTTGGTATACATACTTCCCTGATACATAATACCCTGTAGCTCCGTGGATGTTAAAGATAGATACCCCCACCCATACGTTTTTTTTCATAACATGGACCAATGAATCGTTCCCCATAGTAACATTTTTTTTGTAGCGTAATGACTTTTTTCAACATCCTGTAGCTCCGTGGGCGTTGAAGATAGACCCCCCCCCCCCCCCCCCTTTCAATATGTTTTGTTTTTTCATAAAATAAACCAAGGAATCAGAATATATATTGTCTGTGATATTAGTACGTCTTTCTGCAAAAGAGTGGACCAATTGCTATAAAAAACTGAAGTCTACTACTAAAAAAACCATTAAAGTAGTATATATAAATCGTACATAACTGTAAAAAAGGGTTGATTTATTTTGAATACCTGTTTTGGTACACACTAATTACCAACCGTAATAAATACTTCTTTGGCATTATCATTATTTACTAAATAATGTAATAAATACCCTATTTCGAGTGGGTAAATGTGCTTTTGGGTAAATACCCGATAAATACCCGGTAAATACCCGGTATTTACCCATTAATAAACACCCGACGGGTAGGTAAAAAAAATCTGCCCATCACTACCTGGGCCTGCTTCTCGCAACCATTTGTGTGTGCGTGTTATATTTTTGCACGAATGGAAGGGACCTACAGTTTTTTGCCGACTCCGAACGGCGAGTTGAGAAGCTCAATCGTGACAAATGATACTCTTTGATGCTTGTCAGACATTCGAAAGAGGTGGGCACTGTGAAAAACTTTTAGGTGTTTGCGGCGGGATTCGAACCCAAGACCGCTGGCTCAGTAGTCCGACGCACTAACCACTTGCGCTACGGTGCCCATCAGTTATTTTTGTATTATTTCCGTACTATCAGTTATTTTTAAATACATACATATTATACGTAACATATTAACGTGTATTTTGATAGATTTATGAACACACATGTCAGCAATTTGATAAAATTACCTATCTGATGCCCTTTCTCATCTGCTCAGAAGGATAATTATACATCCACCAAAAACAACAAATAAAGAATACCAGAACTTTAGGCAAGTGCATCATTAAATGCTTGACATTTTGGAATTTATCTCCCTTTCTGTGGTTGTTTACAAATTAAATTTTTCCCAAAAACGAGCGACGATAGGAAACCATCCAGATTCCTTTATATGTATGTATTGATTTAAATCAATGGTTTAAGTATAAGCTCAATGCAAAGCTTGTTTACTCTACAGGCTACACATTCAAATTTCCCTATAAAATCATAAATCTAAGGGTACCGTATACCGTATTACCCGAAGCGAATTTTTGTTGCATATTTCTAGGATCCATCATTGAATTCGAAATTCACACATTCGAAGTTTACACATACAAATTTCCCTATACATATCTGCTTTTAGGCGATTGTGATAGGGTTACGTTATTTCTGGATATGTAAAATTGTATATAGTATGGTAGTTGAAATTAAAAAAAAATTATTAAAAAAAACTGTGGAGCGTAGGCAGTACTGATAATTTTGGTTCCATCTACACTTTATTCTCAATATTAGTGATTTTATTCAGATTTCTTTGAGCGATATTTTCGGACATAAAGCCTGGGACAGTTTGTTAATTTTTTGTGATAAAGTGTTAAGAAAAAAGTAGCACAAAAAAATATTTTATAGATTTTTGAATTTATGCATTAACGAGCTTTCATTTGACACCCCTCACGATGACCTCCAAATTATTTTTTTTTAACTTCCCATTTGACCCCCCAAAAGTCGAAATTCAGCTTTTTAAGTTCTGGTCTGTGTTTGGGCCACTAATTGCTACAACTATTCCAAATACCAATAGTCTACATCAAATATTCTCTGAAAAATAGCCTGTGACAGACAGACAGACAGACAGACAGACAGACAGACAGACAGACAGACAGACAGACAGACAGACAGACAGACAGACAGACAGACAGACAGACAGATAGACAGACAGACAGACAGACATACAGACAGACAGACAGACAGACAGACAGACAGACAGACAGGCAGACAGACAGACAGACAGACAGATAGATAGACAGATAGATAGACAGAAGGGTAGACACCGACGTGATTTCATTAGTGTTCCGTTTTTGGGTACGGAAAACTAATATCGGTCATTAAGTAATTCACCATCCTACGTGCATCTACTTTCACCAAGTTCCATGAAAAAAAAATTCAATTTAAAATGCATCTCAAACTTAAATAAAGCTAAAATCCATTGACCTACTTTGACCCCCTTTTAACAATCAAAATCATAAAATAATATTCAAATATACGACCCTGCATCTATCAAATCCTGAATAATAACTTTTACACTCTCTTTCTAGAGCTCATCAAAAATACGAATCATCTTGTCCTGCGTCCATCGTAACGCTAACACTTAATCAATTTGCCTTAACTAAAACTACCAGTTAACTTTCCAAGAAGTTATAAACATAAAAATCCCAACTTTCCAGAACATTTTTAGTCCCATCAACTCCGCCATGTCTCTGTCGCCATCAAAGTCCATACCATAAGCCCACTCGGCGAGGACGTTAATTCGTTTAATTTTATTTTTCGTGCCATCCTCCTTCTCTGTGGTTGGCTGACAATGATTGTGCAGAGCCCCCTCACTTTGGTTAAGAATCTGTCAAGACAACATTACACTAATTGGCTTATTTTATATTCGGGTCAGAAAAGTGACAAAATAGTGGCAGTGACCGTATTCGACAAGCGATGGAATACTAATGGTGTGCTAGATACGACATAAAGAGATAAATGTGTTGGTCGGTATCGTGGGTGCAGTGAATTTGTGCTTAAATGAAATGCCGGTTTTCTGTGAGAGGTCCTTAAAGAGTGGAGTAAACGAAAGGGCATACATAAAGTCGCCGAAAGAGTAAGTAGGAGAAGATAAATCGCTTAATGGAGTGTCATTAGTTCCTAATGTCGTCTTTGTCCATTGAAATTGGAGTGAGTGGCCTAGTTAAGCGTCGAGTGGGGTACATTACCGAAAATAATGGGAATCAGCTTTTCTTTTTCTTAAAGATATAAATTAAACAGTTCGACAAGATAGTTAAAGATGATTAGGTGACAGAGCTGGACACAATTAATCTTTCTTTCCAGTGCTGATTTATCTTGGAATGGGCTAGAAGATTGGGTATTGTGAAACCTAATTTGATAGATTTAAATTTGTCAACCGGCAAACTTTAATAGGATTACAGATAAAGATAAACTGGAACGAACATGTGCGTAAAGGACTCGTGCCCTGAAGGTTCCATACCCTTATAATTTACGCAATAATTCGACATAGAATGAGAAATTTATTATGTTCAGATTTTTTTTACGTGCGCTCATATACTAGTATCTTCCACTCAACTCCATGCCAATGGTCTTTACTTATAAAAATGTTTTTCCTTTTTTCTTTTGTCATAAACTAATTCTACAATAAAAACTTCTAAGTTCTTCAAAAATACCGCTTCTGTTATTCAAAATTATGATAGGAAACATAAAACCTTACACGTATTCATTATATCGACAATACCACTATTTTGTGCCTGGTATAGTAAAGGAAATCCTATTTCAGTACGTCACCGTCTAAGACCGTCTAACGCTTTGTCCTAATTGAATCCGGGCACAGCGGTGCGTGCATGCACCGTTGCGGGAACGCAAACGTGGCCAAATACAATACGTTTTGCGTTTAGTCGAACAAATTTCTAAAATGGCTTCGACTACGGCGCGTGAGATTTTGTTGTTGGAAAGCAAAAGCAATGTTGCAAAATATAAAATATTAAGTAAACTCAAAAAGTAACTCGAAAGACAAAATATTTCCCAACATCTTGGACGGCAATATCAAGGAAATCAGAGAAGTACGCTTAAACAGATCTCTATATCAAATAACCATAACCATAACCATCCACAAAGGGAAGCGCAAGATGTGCGAAATATTATAAAATTCAATAAATATAATTTAAAATGGTAGAATCATTCAAATATGAGCACTTCCATTTCAATCAAAAGTCGGACGTCCGTCAATGCGGGCAAAATCAAAAAATTTTAAATATCAAGCATAGCAAGGCGTGCGTTGCGGGGAGCCTGTAATACACGTATAGCCCGCTAGACGTATTCAATTCGGTAGTTTATACCAGTGCTGTCATTTTGAAATAATCAAAAGTAGTACAAATTAGTTTTAAAGAGTAGTATTTTCAGTGAAAGAGTAGTACGCACAAGTTTTGTCTTTTCACTATAAATACACGAAGACGCAAAGTACATTATCTAAATATATTAATCCCACTCGTTCGTGTGTCTTCTTGTATTCAAGTTTTATCATGAACTGAACATATTTACCTTTATTCATTTACTGAAAACTCTATTGTCTTTACAATACAAACTTAATATAAAAACTTCAAAATAAAGAAAAATACAACAGAGTAACTTATAATAAAATCACAAACAAATCACTGACTAGTGTCAAATTCATTCATATATATTTTTCTAACACTATCAGATCTGTGTCATGGTGTGCTTAATACAAGCAACAGCCATAAGCAGAAATTTGCCAGGGCAAAATATGCATCAACAGGCTCATCATTTAGTGCTGGTGTTAGTGGTTAGGCTACGCTACATTTCAACACTACCACTAGCAATAAATAAACAAATATAAGAACAAATATACATAATTAGAGTTTATGTTCGAGGAACTACATTACGCAAGTCATTTTTAAGTGTAATTTTGTTAAGATTAAAGTCAAGAATGTTTACATTTAAGTTATAGATTTTACTCATGCGGCTAATAGGCTCATGCATCCCGTAATTTGTTCTGTGATGAGGAACATGCAGTAACTCTATACTACGCAGGTGATGCGATCCCCCACGAAAGTTTAATCCTAAACAGGATAATAAGTCAGGTGCATCAATCAGACCTGAGATCAGTTGATGCATAAAAATTATATCATTATTGACCCTTCTTTGAGCCAAAGGCTGCATTTGCAACAGTTTTATCCGATGCAAATATGGGGGGAGGACCTTTCAATGCGAATCGAATGAAGCGTCGCTGGACAGCTTCAATACGAGTATTGAGATTTTTCTGATAAGGTGTCTATACTTGCGAAGCATATTCGAGGTGAGGACGGATGGGACTGTTAAATAGTGAGAGAGTGATATAAAGATTTTTAAATTCCTTACACTTTCTTTTAACGAAACCTAACATTGAATTTGATTTATTCACAATGTGGTTTATATGCTCTTTAAAATCAAGTTCAGGGCTAAAGTAAACACCCAGGTCCTTAAAACTATAGACCCGACTGAGAGAGTGATTCGATATCAAGTAGTTGAATATAGTCGGTACCAGTTTCCTAGAGAAAGTCATGGACTGACACTTGAGTGGGTTAAGGACTAAACCATTTTTAGAGCACCAGGTACTGAAACTATCAATATCTGATTGCAGAAGTCTACAATCATTTATGGTTGTAATTGCTTTACTGATCTTCATATCGTCGGCAAATATAAGAATGTTGCTATGTTTTATGATTGATGGAACATCATTGATAGCAAGAATAAATAAAAGTGGACCTAGGTGGCTCCCTTGAGGGACGCTGGATCCTGCTAAGAAGGAGTCTGCACATACATGCTATCATTTGATAAGTTTAGCTTACGTTTGAAAATTATGTATACGCATAGAAGAAATATTATCCCAGTCGCGGATGACATGCATTCCAGAATTAGTTCTAGAAATACTTCTGGGGAGACGGAACTACTTCTCAACTCGATTCCAGCACATGTAAAACAGGCATTACATTTAGCATTGCATGTCATAGGACGGAAGCGATCGCTTACACCCTGCAACACTCAGAAGTTGTCTCAGAAGTACTTCTCAAACACATTACAGGGAAGTAGTGCATTCATGCTTTTGAAAAAATCAACGTAGAAGTACTTCTCGAACACATTACAAAGAAGGTGTGCATTCATGCCTTTTTTTGCATTTCCCAGTCATTTTTAAAAAAAAAATTCTATTTTTTTTGGTAATTTTCCTTTTCAATACAGTTGAAAAACTGTAGATCAGAGTTTTATAAAAAAAAAACCATTTTACATAGCATATACTTATAAAGAACGTTTCAGAGTATAGTTTGAGCCGGGAACTTAGCATTTTCGCACTTCAAATCTTAAATCAAATGATTTGCATTTGTTAACAAAAACGCAATTCTAAAGACAATTAGGCGACAGTCATTAACAACGTGGTGAAATAATTTTACAGAGAGGAATACTT
Organism: Brachyopa scutellaris; assembly: GCA_949775065.1. NCBI lineage: Eukaryota > Metazoa > Arthropoda > Insecta > Diptera > Syrphidae > Brachyopa > Brachyopa scutellaris. The sequence continues at coordinate 192,872,797 of OX459112.1, forward strand.
GTTGAGTTCTTCCTTGCCGCATTACCTCGCATTCGTACGGGGATGCCCTCAACTTTTCTTGAGCATAGACCAATTTCATCCTACATTACTCTGCACTAGTTCGGTAATGCCGTCCATTTCACTAGTTTTAGGTTCGATGAACAGTATGTATTGCATCTTTTATAATTGAACTTCTAGAAGTAGTTCCAGAGGTAAGGCCTTGCAAAATCGCGACTGGGAAAATAACTCTGATAAATTCACTGTTAAGTTTATTATTGATGAAATAAAACACAAAAAACTGAGTGAACTTGAAATAGTAGTACAATAGTAAAAGGAGTAGTATGGGTAGTACAGCAACGTCAATAGTAGTATAATACTACTATAGTAGTACAAACTACAGCGCTGGTTTATACATTGTATTTATCAACAGCAGTTTGATTGTTGATTTCAACGCAACGCACGCACGTGCCGCACTGCTCGGATTCAATTAGGACATTGCAAATGCTAACTGAGTTCGTCACCCACTGCGGGGACGTATTGAAGTAGGGTTTCAATATCCGCGTCCGGGTTCAATCCCAGCAAACGCCCAAAATCTTACGATGGCACCTCTTCCAAAAGTCTAAAAAGCATTCAAAATGTTTACACAGAATTTGCCCTGACGACCTTCTCAACTCGCCGTTCGGAGACGGCAAGAAAATGTAAGTACTTTCTATTCGTTGAAAGTATATAATATGCACAGGCACAGACGAATGGTTTAGAGGTCGGTACCTACTAACGTACATACATATGTATGTGAGACTAACGCCTAATATTTTTTTACTTATTTTTGATTTTACTTTAAACAAGCTATTTGGTAATTATTTACTCTAGGGTTTGTAAATCAACAGATTTTGAAAAGCATTTACAAAGTATTTTAAAACAAACACAGAGCTCCGAAAACTTATCGGAATGAAAAGGAGGTCTCCGAAGTAAAGCTTGTATTTTAGTATGGAAGCATTTTCCCGAATATGTGGTCTAATCCCTCTTTCCTAGTTTCCAACACAGTTAAAACAAATAGATACTCCAACTTGGAAATGCACCCTGAACAATGGCTTGGTTGGGTCCACTTGATTCGTGAAAGTAGTTACCAAAGGATTGGTCAACTTTTTCCAATCACAGATCTTCAGGTACGCAAAGGAAGTGAAAGGTTTCGGCCTTAAACGGAAATGGAATAGAAAAATTTTTTTTTTGTTTTTCTTTGCTTTGTTCTTTCGGTTTTGTATTTCACAACTCATTTGGGAATCCGGTGTGCTGTTCCATCGGAATAATATTAACGGGTGAAAAATAGAAAAACTTTTTCCCACAATGATTCGCAGAAAGGAAAACTCGTTAACTTTGTAATAAATAGAAAAAAAAATCAAAGGTTAAAACGGGTTGGGGAAAATAGGAAATATTAAAAAGAACTTCCAGGAACACACAGGGAATAAGATTATTTTATGAACGATTTTTGGTGTACAAGATGTGACCTATGCTGCAGTGTGGCTGTATGGCAGGATGTACTTTGTCCTGATCGAGATGATGGATTTCAATTTAGGATTGAACAGAACGTAATCGAAAAACTTTTTTCACACATTTATTGTTGTTCTTTCATTTTGAGCGGGAGTTGGTACATGTACAAGTATTTTGGCACTTTGACAAAGTTTTCAGTTGGTTTATACGTACGAGTACCTTTACAATATACGGGAATATACATACATGTCTATACATATAGGAGTACTTTTTCCCGTAGATTGAAATGTTGGTGGAATTGAAAGTGAATTTCTAGTGTAAATTTTTGTCTCAAGAGTGTCAAATTGGCAAGATTGAAATAGATAGTCACTTAACTGAAAAAGACACTTCGGAGTGTTTTATGGATTTAAACAGAACATATACCTAACATACATATATGTACGTACATATTTTTATAAATTCCTCATCATCATTCCGAGTTGCCTATAACGTACATTACATAGTTCTAAATCAATTTATTCGTAAAGATTCAAATAGATTGTATCAATGGGCAAATGTAATGCTCTTCACTGGCCATTTTTCTCTTAAATATCATCTAAACAAAATAGATAAATAGACTTGGGTACACAGAAATGGCCGAAAATATTCTGTATGAATCTATGTTCGTCGCGCTAAAAAAAATCCACTCTTCAGCGTTCCAAGTTGCCCATGAGAACTTAAATCTAGCTATTCGACAAAGCCGATAAAATGAATCACCCAAAAGGTTTGTGTAACTCGTAGTGCTCAATGTAGTCAAACTCCTCCTTCAACCTTGAAAAGAAAAAACAAACTGCGGTGCTTTGATTTAAGCATAAGCTGTTTTTAATGTTCCGTACCCATAAATGGAACACTAATGGAATCAGTTTGTTGTTTGTCTGTCTGTCTGTCTGTCTATCTGCCTGTTTGTCTATCTATCATTGAAATTATTGTATTGAAATTTGGAGTTGAATTTCGGCTTTGGGGCTAGTTTTGGGGGGATAAATGGAATGTTGAAAAAAAATGTATTTTGAGGTCATCTTGTGGGATGTCAAATAAAAGCTCTTTAAAGAACGAATTCAAAAATGTATGAAATTTTTTTGTGTTACTTGATTCTTAACACTTTTTCAGAAAAACGTTAAAAATTTGCTGTCCCCCTACCTTATCTCCAAAAATATCGTTCACCAAAATCCGTACAAAATCACAGAAATTGAGAATAAAGTGTAGATTGAACCAAAATTATAAGGACTGCTTTAGGTTCGACAGTTTTCTTTTTTGATTTTTTTTTTTTTTTTTGAAACTCAACTACCCACATATCCAGAAGTGACGTAACCCCATCGCAATCATATAAAAGCGGATACGTACAGGGAAATTTGTATGAGTGAAAGAAAAACTCCTAGAAGTATGCCGCAAAAATTAACATTGAGCATATACTTAAACCATTGATGGTGGTTTCCTTAACATTATAATATATGAAGGTGTCTCTACTTTTACTACATTGGGAAAAATTTAATTTAGGTACAGACACAGACATGCATTTAATACAATTCAATGAATAACTAGAAGAAAAATGAAATCGTATGCACATTTAAAATTTCATACATACGCACATATGGTTGGTTTTGATCCACTTCTTCCGTTTTAATTCACCAAAGTGTTACTAGCTGTAAATAAAAAATGCCAAGTCACTTGTAAATGACAAGTTCTATTTAGTGTAAAGTTAAACAGCCTAAAGCCCTAAAGCAATAAATATGCCCTTAAAGATGTTTAATTATCTGTATCTTCTAATGAATACACACGTAACTGTGGTCTTTAAGTTGCCCTCCTAGTGACCATAGCTATTAAATTTCCATGATCTACCTCTTTGTTTTAACAAACAACCCTTACCTATAATTTCATTCGTATCATCTATATTAATGGTCGCCTATTTCTAAAATTAGAATGGTATGAAACGCATATCAACCATCAGTAGAATTCCTTCGTCCTTTATACAATTTAATGGCCTTTTTCGCCCACTAAAGCCACACAAACACCGTATCATTCACATATAAACACCATTACTTTGCTCGCCCTTCAATCAAATCATCCACCTTCCACCATCCACCTCACAGCAAGAGAATCCATTATCGACGAATGGAACTACCAATACCTACACATCATTTCGAATTATATACGCGATTTGAATCCGTCTTTGCCGAGGAAAGGAATTCCCATTATCTCATCAGACAATTCTTCCATTCCTATGGCATCTATAAAAAGTGATATCATTACAAGCAAGGATGTTCTTCTCACAGCTTACAGTACAGCTCCCTGTTGAAAATTAAGTGCAAAATTGAAGAGCATTAGATAAATGTGAAATAAATCTTCGATCACTTGATGGTGGGTTTTGAAATTCGCGTTTTTGTTTGGGGGTTTCTTTTCCAATCGAATGAAGTGCCAAATGGTTTGGAAACCCCTTCAAAGTTTCACACTCAGTCACACCAAGAAAATCCTTTTCTTTTTTTGTGTTCTCTTCTTTTCCGAAGTGGTAATTTATCCAATACGAACAAAAAAAAAAACACCATCTTGATCCTGATCCTGACCCAACCCGCCCTTTGCCTGACAAACACACTAAATGTAAACACCCACTATGCTCCTGTCTCCTTTAAATATAAATAACTAGTTAATGTCCTTAGTACTCGCACTCTGTGTTCAGTGTTGAGATGTTTCTCTCCCGCTGCAGTACACCCAGCATATACGTAACGTAAAGAAACGTTTTCTTAATTTACTACTCCGAATCGAAGGAAACGTCTGCTGAAGAGATTTTTAATGGAATCGGAGCGGGGGTGGATTATCCCTTTATTTACAATCGCCGTGGAACGACAGGAATTAGGCATTCTGAGCGTGATTCTGATTACCTCAAATGTCGTAGATTTATGAATGGAATCCAAGTGGATAAGAGTACGATAATTGGAATGTTCCCAACCCCCTTACTGTCACATAATAAATGACGTGTTAATTTCATCGCTACTGTACTGTGTCTCGTTCTAGCTTTCCAAATTAAAGAAGACTAAAATTTACTGTACTACAGGCAGAAGGATTATCTAATGCCGTTGAATTTGGTGGGTCGTCCTCTGATCTTCCAAAGGGTTGCTTTTCTACTTTAAGGATTCTCATTTAATTTGCAAAATGAAAAATAAATTAAATTATTTTTTGCAATTTTCGCTCGTCTTCCTTTGTTTTTTCAGGATAAGCTGCCAAGGATATTTTCCTATAAGAGTATCTATCTGTAATTTGCAAGCTAAATGGGATCAAGGTTATTCATGTGCTTGTGTGTAGTGGTGTAGGCGTACTTCTGTAAATGACATGTTCTTTCGTCTGGTGGTGGTGAGATTTCACATCGGAGGCTGGCTGTGTGACACATTTTGCGCCTACGAGGTGTTAGTAATAATTTATATGTTTCCATTATTTTCTTTTTGGGGGCGTGTATGCTAGAGGATTGTACGTGTTGTGGCTGAGAAAGTAAATATGTTTCATAAATAATAATTTATTTTTTTTTAACCATATGGTGAAGGGCAACACCTTGGTAGTTTTCAACGACTAGACATACGTATAATTCCACTTAATACAAATTCGTTTGTTGACATAACTGTGGGTCTTGGGACATTATTCATCCTTTCACTTAGCGAGAATGAAATTTATTTATTACTTTGTATTTCCTTTTCGAATTACAAGGCATCTGGCTCAATCTCACCGTATACATCCTTGGTTCGGCACAAAATAAAGAAATTCTCCATTTCTGGTCACTAAAAGAGCTGTTATCTTTGAAATTCAAGATGCTAATGAATTCCATTAAAACCAGAAAACAGACCTTAGTTTATTTTAATTGTTGTTTACCTTATTTGGTTGCTTTGAAGTACAATGCTATTGAAAATAAGTTCATTGTTATGCGTCCGGATAGTCCTTAGGCAATGGCCCAATATTCAATAGCATTATGGAATAATTTTTTTTCCAATTTTCTACTTGATTAACTTGACTGAAAGGTGGGTAAGCCGGGAACAAACAATTATTATACATCAAATACGAAACAGATTGAAAGGTTAGAGTGACTGTAGTTCCATGAGGCTGACTTTCTTTTAATGAAAAGCGTGCAGAAACTAGTCAACTTTTGCTATTTTGCTATGGTTACATACTGGTCATTTGATCACCAAAGTGTGTATCTGGTTTACCAAGTATTAAGGGGTTACATGGGTTTCCTCGGGTAAAAAATGGCTTATTTTTTAAAAAAAATGTTTAGTATAAAAAATGATATATTTCATTCAAACTTTTTACTGCCTTAAATATAGACAGCAGAACTTATGACAGGATCAATTGAAGACGAAAAAAAAATATTTTTTTCAGCTAATACCTAAACTAGAACTTGGACGAAGGAAAAAACAGAAAAGTGAAAATTGGATTTTTGGCAGACATTTTAACAAGAAATTTCAAAATTTAGTTAAAATTTGTTCTACATTTATTTTTAAAAAATAGTTGCATTTAAAAAAAATAAAAATCCTTCGTCCAAGTACTTGTCAATAATATTTCAAAGACGTGTACAAAATTTCATCAAAATCGGTTTAGTAGTTTTCGAGAAATCTTGACAACCGACTTTGCAAATACAGTTTCGAAAAAAACACGATTTAAGTTTCAGGTGACAATATAACTGCTTTGAGCGCGCAACTTTCCAAGGCCTCTATTTCCGAAACTATTACTCCGATCGACTTAAAAATATAGGACAATATTTTAGAGATATTGTAGAACTTAATAAGACAGTAAATTAAACAGATAATCTTAATCCGTGAAACCCATGTAACCCCTTAAAAGATTATTTTTAAAGCATCGATCTACAAAAGACTTCAGTCAGTACTTTAACGAATTTTGAACGGATTTGTTTCACCAACGAACTGCGGTTTTTCTGAATCCACAAGAAAGGAGACCTCTCAGCTATAGTGGCATCAGTCTCCTCAACATCGCCTACAAGATCTTATCTACCATATTGTGCGAACGCCTGAAACCTTTCGTTAACAACCTAATTGCCCCTTATCAGTGCGGTTTTAGAACGAGAAAGTCCACCATAGTCCAAATTTCCACACTTGGGCAGATCCTGAAAAAAAAAAACCCCCTAGAAGTCCAAATCGATACCCACCACCTGTTCATCGACTTCAATACCGCCTATGACAGCATCTGGAGAGATGAACTGTAAAGAACCATGTCTAGTTAAAGCATCCCTCCCGAACTCATCCGTCTGTGCGAGGTGACGACGGAGAGAGGTCGGTAATACCCTGTCCGAGACATTCGATGTCAAAAAAGGATTCAGACAAGGTGACGCACTGTCATGCGATTTATTCAACATCATACTTGAAAGAATTGTTCGACACTCACAGGTCATCACACGGACACGAGGAACGATCTTTCAAAGTCCGTTCAGCTACTTACAAACACCGACGACATTGACATCATTGGTAGAATACAGCGAGCTGTCACCGGTGCGTTTGCGAGTATAGAAATAGAAACGGCTAAAATATATTAAGACAAGGGCAAAACAAAGTAAATGCTGTCAACGGAAAGGGACACTCAACATTGATGAATTTGGCTGAAGGTCACAATAGACAGCTACAATTTCGAGGTAGTAAAAGACTTTGTCTACCTTGGCTCTGCTATAACATCAAAAAAGGACATCTCGTCGGAAATCAAACGAAGGATTACTCTTTCCAATCGCTGTTTCTTTGGGCTAAGAAGGCATTTGAGTAGTAAAGCCCTCTCCCGATCGACTAAGGAAACTCTATATAAGACCCTTATCATCCATGTCTTGCTATATGGAGTTGAAGCATGGAACTTATCGAAAATCAATGAAGATACCGTTTGTCGCTTCGAGAGAAAAATCCTTCATAAGATTTTCGGTCCCGTTTGCGTTTACGGATTTTGGAGGAGAAGATTCAACCACGAACTGTACGAGCTGTACAGCGACATCGACTTGGTAAAAGAAAACTGCGCATTTGGCGTTTAAGATGTCTAGGACATATTAATCAACGTTCCGGTCCGTAGAGTATTCGAATCCAACCTGGATGGTCAGCGCAGCAGAGGACGACCTCGCCTAAGGTAGCGCGCACAAGTGGAAAAAGACCTCAACCAATTAGAAGTGCGCAGCTGTAGGCTGTCAAAGACCGGGCTAACTGGAAGGGGTTGTTGGTCCACACAACCTAAGTAAGTACATAACACTAGTCTACAGAATTTAATTTTTTTTTTTTTGTAACAAGAATGAGACATCATTTCTGGTAGATTATTTAACGCTGAATCTAAATCTGGCAACAGAATTTCTTTAGGAGGTCAGAATTTTAAGATATATCAATCTCAAAGTGCTAAAAACACGGTTTTTTGGCGATATTTGAAGTAATTTTTTGAGAATAGCAAATTTTAATAATCACTTTTAACTAAAGCATTGTTTATCACTACCTTTAGTACTACTCTTTCCCTTTCAACACCATTTTAATTTGTTTCGCTACGACGTTTTTTTTTCAAGATATACCATTTTATTTTTATAATTCAACTAATATAGGTAATATCGAGGTACCGTAGCTAAAAATTAATATCTTGAGAAAAAAACCTCGTAGCGAAACAAACTAAAATGGTGTTGAAAGGGAAAGAGTAGTACTAAATGGTGCTTTAATTAAAAATGACTATAAAAAATTGTTGTTCTCAAAAAATTACTTCAAATATCGCCAAAGACCGTGTTTTTAGCACTTTGAGATTGTTATATCTCAAAATTATGACCTCCTAGAGCAATTCTGTTGCCAGATTTAGATTCAGCGTCAAATAATCTACAAGAAATGATGTATCTTATCCTTGTTACAAAATATTGTAGACTAGTGAATTAACCCTTATTATTCCAAACACCTTTAATCTTGTTCGATTTGAGAAAAACTCTTATCAACTCATATTTATGACACTATGAACATATTTATGTACAAAAAATATAAAATACATTTTTGGACAACGGTTTTTGGAACCGAACTGTAGGACAATATGGCACTGTTTTTGTGAAAAAAAAAAAAAAAAATAAAAATTTAAAAATTTGACTATTTCAATACATTTTATAAAAGTCAAGTAAACCAATGCAACATGGAAGATATTAGTCAAAATTGTTCATAAAAGTACTTAGACTTTGCGGTGAGACATTTTTTTGTCGATTTCTTAAAATTTAACACACAATAAATACACCTACATTTCTCGAAATCAAACCAACGATAAATTATTTTGACAGTAAATATTATTAGTGATGCCAGAATGCAAAAATAAATAATAGACGCGTTCAAGAAATATTTGTAGAAAATAAAACAGATACCGTTCGACTAATGGAACACTAGGATGATACGAGTTAAGCTACCGAAAATATATTCATATTTATTTTCCCACATAAGCTATAATTTAACTTCCGGATCCAATAGTTCAAAAACATTTCTCTCGACTGAGTATGTAATTCGCTCAGAAAACATCTTCCATTTAATTTATTAATAAACATGTAACAATCCCTAATTGGTATTCTCTTAATACCAGAACAATCCAGTCTTCTGCTGCATGGTGATGGCAGAAAACAACTCCAACGACAAAGCTGTCACTTACAGACCACAAAAAGTAAACACCTTTTATTTGTAAGTCCTGAGAAGAACACTAGTGCCAATTTATTTACTCCACTAAGTGGTGCTACAACAAAACCCAAACCGGAAGCAGTACAAACAAAATTTCTTTCATTAAGTTAAGTCACAAAACTATCCGAGCAAAAAGCCACAGCTGGTATTTTCTTTCCTTCTTGCGTTGCGTTTTTTTTTTTTTTTTCAAGTTGCCGAAGCGTAACCTTCTTATTGTTCCGTACTTGTTCTGCTTGAACTGGAACACCAATACTTCTTTTTATTTTCCACATCCCACTTAAGAAGAGAGAAAACACTTTCGAATATTTTAATCACTTCTTGTGGTCGTCATCGTCGTAGTAGTCGGCCCTTTTGGCCCTGCTTCGAGTGCAGGAATAATCCAAAATCTTGAATTTCATTTGTAGCACTCTACGACTACGGCATCCTCGAAAGCAATTCAAACAAATGATGCAATCCAAATGTTCTCCTTCTTCCAAAGAGAGGCAATCAGTCGCATTGGAGAGAGAAAGGTCAAGTGCAGATCACGCAAGAAATTACCGTTCGTTTTATGTGTGCAGGTTGCAAACTGTAGAGTGAGTAAGGACTAAGGAGTCAGTTTGGCTAGGAGTCTGAGTGACTGTGGGATTTAATTAAGGATACTAGCACGTATCCGGAATGGGCTTTAGGTAATTGCTCGTGATTTTGTGATAACAAATTGAATTTTTAAGTGAAGGTCCTTTAAGTTTTTCTCCTCATTTCCAGCTAGTAGGGACTATAGGGGCTTGCGTCAATTTAATCACTATCAGCACTTGAGAAAGGTCTGCCTTATAATTTATCGCTACTGCAAAAATAGGACATGCACATCCATTCCTTCATCAATATTTAGGTAAACTTGGCGCATCTAGCGAGAGAAAATTGAAAACCAATGAAATTCGTTCATGTGGAAGTTGTGCATCTGGAGTCGCTTCAGTGAAATGGAGGAAGAAACTATGCATGCATAATGATAAAGGTCCTGGGGACATTTTCCCACTATCAAATTACATTCATACTCGTATGTGTATGGAAAAGTCAACCGGAGTATATTAAAGGAACAGATGCTGTGACATAACCACCCCAAGTATAAAATATGAATGAGTGCATGCATGCGAAATAAGGATACACGAGATATTCATAACCGCGAGGAGTAAGACGATATGGTACCGAAAATGACAAATGAGTAATGTGTGCTATGTGCATTCTAGATGAAGGATGTGTCGTCGTTCCTGGAGCGTATTCATATTTTTCTTTTCCCCCATTTTGGGTGAATTTTTCTTCCACTGTCGTTAATTCGAATTAATGGAGTGCTGGAGTACAAGAGATTCAAGATATATACGGATAATTTTTTGTACTCGCTTGTCGCCATTGTGTCCAGAGATGCTTTTTTTCGGGACTATCAATCATATCTTATGGTTTGGTTGGCTTGGCGTACATTTACTTTACTTAGTACTTTCTTTCTTATTCTTTCTTATTTCGACCTTGGTCTATATTTTAGGATTTAATAAGGAAGTTGCGGTAAGGTCCGGAAAATGTGGGCAGAGTCTACAAGTGTACAAGTCCTTGTACAAGTAAACTTGTCCTACTGTAGATTATTTCCGTAACACAGAAAAATTCCGTACAAGTGTAGAAAACAAAAATTTCCCTCGACTTGTAAACATAAGTTTACAAGTGTAGAATTTTTGTTTCAAATTATCAAATATTTTCAAAATATCGTTGTAGATCTTTTTTTTAATATATGTATTTCTGAATTTGATATTTCGTTGAGCTTTTCGGGATGGTACTGGGAAAACATTTACAGATAAGGAATTTTCTTTTCTTTGATGACTCTCGGAGGCAGCATTTCTGATATATTAACTTCATTAATATGATTCCAATAAATATTGCATAAAGTGTCACAACACTTAAATATGTTTGCAGCAAATACAGGTTGAGCTCTCAAATGATTCATACATGGGAATTTTTCTTTTAAGACTCCAAATGCACACTTAATAAAAAGGCAGGCGAATTCGTAAACGCATATGTTGCACAAAATATGCAAAGTAATAAGTTTGCAAACGCATAAGCAAAATTTACTGCAAAGCACACAGGTCTTAAACGTAGTAGTTTGCGTAAAAGCAAGAGCATCTGCGCAACTATTTAATAAATATGGCTCACTTCACTCTCATTTGCTTTTGAATAATTCTAAGAACAACACTCCATGTGGGATATGGCAACCAGCGTTGCCGCTGGTAAAATTAAAAAAGTGTCCAAAAAGGTGTCCCGGATTAAAAAAAAAGAGTCCACATGCATAATTCGAATAGGATCAAAGGAAAAAAACGCTTCTTTAAAATTTATGAAAAAAACTATTTTTACTACATACGATGGTGGGTCAATAAGTCCCTAAATATTAAAACAGATGGCGTTGCCACCTCAAATCCGACGAATGTTTGCCTCGTTTCGTAACCGTGGACGAAACGTTGCTTCTTTACAGTCGAAAACGTGGACTTCTCCAGGTGAATCGAAGCCGAAGATGGCCAAGATGGGTCTGTCGGCCAACAAGGACATCGATTACCTTGAAAAGGGTAAAACGATCACTGATTTGAAGCAAAAACGACCACATTTGGCGAGTAAAAAAGGACAACGCACCGGCCGGCGCGGCGCACAGATTCGCAGTCGCAATGGCAAAATTCCATGAATTAGGCTACGAATTGCTGCCTCATACAGCATATTCTCCGACTATTTCTTGTTTCTAAACATAAAGAAACGGCTCGGCGCCGGCGGTAAGAGATTAGAGTCGAATGAAGAGGTCATCAATGAAACAAACGCCTATTTTGAGCGCCTCGAGAAATTGTATTATTTGGAGGGCATCAACAAATTGGAAAAATGTTGGACGAAGTGCATAGATCTAAAGGGAGACTTATCGTATATTGACAAATAAAATGTTCTTTTGCCGAAAAGGTTGTTCCTTATTTCAATGTTCAGTGACTTAATTGACCCACACTCGTACGTCGTACAAATAGTACATAAATGTATGTATGCTTTTATCTGTAATTTTCTGTTGACATGGTCATGTCTTCTATAATTTAATGGTAATTTTTAGTGGTTGTAAATTATTTAAATCGATTGAAAATATTTAAATAACGCAGACGTACAAAAAGTAATTTGATGGTTTTTATTGATATATACGAAAAGCGTCCAAAAGTGTCCACGATTTTCAAAAAGCGTCCATTTTAGCTAATTATCAAAAAAAGGTGTCCAGGTGTCCCGATTGCTAAAAAGCGTCCAAATGGACACCTTAGCGTCCCAACGGCAACGCCGATGGCAACCACTAAGTAAGGTGTTTTAACCCTTATGTGCGTGAAGAAAAAAAACACCTTCATCCGTGTGACAAGGTACCCGCGTACCTTCATATGAATTCAGTTCAATTTTAACGATTTGTTTTATGTTTTGATGGCAATTAGATCAAAATCATTCACATACATAACATATTTATGTTTTTGCATCATCTGTTTTTTATTTTTTTTATTTTTTTAACGGTTAATGTGTTTTGATGGCACTACTATCCCCTTACTTGCAAACTTTAATCTTACAAAAAACGAAAATCATTTGAACATTTTAAAACTAAAAATAGTATAGTATGCATTGAAAAACAAACATTTAATACGTCAGTTACTGTTGACAGTCGTTACGTGTTGTTTCTTAGTAAATAATTTTCAGTCCAAACGTATTGTAATATTTTAGTGAATACGTTCCTCATATAAAAAGGTACCCAGGTACCTTGTCACACGGTTTAAGGTGTTTAATTGTTTTCGGTTCACAGTGATCAACACATTCAGCTTACTAACTTGCAATTAATTAAAATATGTACCAAACATTAAGTTAGGAGCTCTCATAAACTCACGTGCATATAGGTAACCATTAAAGTAATGTACTTGGTGTTTGAAAATTGAAAAGGTACCCGGGTACCTAGTCACACACATAAGGGTTAAATAAGAACACAACTTATATGATCATTTTTATTTTGTATTACTATAATATTAAGACATTTATACGTTCATAAACGTTCTTCATTTGGATGGCAAACATATGCTTTTGACGTTGCAACTGCTCTTTGAGATACATATGCTTTGCAGATGTTTTGCCTTGCAAGTCTTGCGTTTACGAATTCGCCCGTCCTGTTCGTTTATGGGCCTCGTTGTACCGAACCATAGATGCGCTTCCAGAATTTGAAATTGAAGATGACATAAGCCACGTTTTCAAAGGATATACGCTATCTCCTAAGATAACGGCATTCGAAAAAGGCTCCCACCTGCCTTCCATTTTATGATACAGTGAACACTGCCGGGCCAGTTAGCACTGACGTGAAAAAATCGTAGCTCGGGTCCACAGACCGCCATTCAGTTTAACCCGAATTGTGCCAGCGTGACCGTACGGTCACATACAAAAAACCATAAAATAATGTCATATGTGTTAAAACCATACAGTTGAGATCAATAACAATATTCGGGTTAAGAAGTGTTTACTATGCCTATTAACAAAAGCTACTTCATTATTTATCGCAGATGTAGAAAACAATGCCATCAATAGCACCACAAACCTCTGGCATACCACCTTCTTCAAAAAAAAACTTAAATAATAGAGGCCACATCTTCTGGCCAATGCACTTGTCAATGTTATTCCACTTCATTTATTGTAAAGCAATGTGTAAAGCAATCAAAATGGTTTATTAAACTTTCAGCGTTTTGCTTCTGATATGCGAAAGTTTTCCAGTAAGATATTCCATAACCGTTTCTGGTAGTTGTTTTTCGTAAAACAAGTGGTCTTCAATCTCAATGTTTATCCTCTCTTTATAAATAATGTTTGTTAAATTTTCAACGTCACTATTACTGTCTGGCTCTGAATCCAAAAAGTACAATTTGGTTGTTTAGTTAATAAATATATTAAACACGCGCTAGACAGTAGACACAACTTTTCTTTTCAAATTTATTGCACAGAATGATAACTTTTCTATTCCTACAAGTCTAAAATCGCCTGTAAAAATTGATCGACTATTCAACCAGTGAAGTTTCAATTTTTCCTACACTTGTAGCTCCCAGTTACAGAAACAGGGAAATCACTAAATTTCCCTACAAGTATATTTCCAGTCACACTTGTAGAAGTGCCAGTTGACTTTATGCTACGTGTTACACAAATATTCTATACTTGTATAAATTCACTTGTACTACAAGTACTTGTAGCATTGTTGCACAGGCCCCAGCTCTTTCAAAATGACAGCAACCACAGCCTTGTTAAAGTACATCTAACTCGCTTCAGTTCGTTTTGAGATTCGAATTACTTCATACTAACTGACCCGGCGAACTTCATACCGCCTCAGAATCAATAAATGTTGTGTCAACTAATTAGCTGAATAAAAATAGTTTTTTAGTAAATATGAATGAAAATCAAATGAATACTCAAAATGAATTAAGTTCATAAATGTACACAAATCAAAATAAAATGCATTTTAATTTGAAATTAATGTAATTCACGTGGCAGCAAGGCATGTGCGAAATCGAAATGATTCGCGTAGCATTGTTGCACTACTTTCTGTTAAACTATTTGCCGGATGGGTTGTACTCGGGTAGATTCCCTTTCCTTGTGATATATGACGTTTTTCGTTTTGATACCAGGTGCGAGAACGAACAAAGCGGATGGTTTGCCGACACGTGAACTTGCTACGTATACAATTGACCGTGAGAGAAACATTCATTTTCTAGATTCAGGCCACAAACACTCAAGGATTGGCTTTGTGATTTTTTGATCATGACGAATGCAAGACGAATCGGAAATTGAATTCCTTTAAACTTGAATGGCATATCGGTTGGGATCATCGGAATTATCGGAATGAGGACATCCTCACATTTGAACTTTCCTTTGAGTATCCTCACATGAATCACATTACCCATGAGTTTTCTAACCACCAAATGCGTTTCGTTACATAGTTTTGGTTAGTTCAGACTTCCAAGCATGATGACTACCGAGCCCAACCTTCAGTTGTAAATTGTGCGGTGGCAATCCAGGCAGATCCAATGAGTTTAAAAATTCAACTATCCAGTAGTTGGTTACTTCGTCTGCGTTTGTTACACAGTCGATAGATTTGAAGGAGTGCAGTGTACCAACAACGGTTTGATTTTGAATTGTGGAGTTTAAGAGATCCACATTTTTGTTCTTTGCCGCAAGAATTTCTCGTGATTTTTGTGGTTAGCAATGAACGTTCGGGTAGTCGCCGTGGCCGTGGTGATTAGTGCGTTGGACTACTACGCATGCTGCTCGGGTTCAATTCCAACCCGGGTCCAACACATTTAAACAAAAAAAAGTTTTTCACGGCTGCCACCTCTTTCGAATGTTTGACAAGCAATCAAAGAGTATCATTTCTCAATGAGCTTCTCAATTCGCCGTTCGGAGTCGGCAAAAAAACTGTTGGTTCCTTCCGCTCGTGCAAAAATATAACACACACACACACAAATGGTTGCGAGAAGCAGGCCCAGGTTCACCCCGAGCTGTAGCGCCACTTAAAGTAAAGTAATGACGTTCGGGAGCACTTTGTTGATGAGCTCGTCCATCGTTAATACGAAATTTGCAAAAATGTTGCTTGAAAAAATCTTCGGCAGATGGATCGTTTAGTAATGCAACTCGCGTGCTTGTCGTCAGCTAAGCACATAGTGCCACAGAGTCGATGATTTTAGGCAAGCGTTTATTTCAACGGCAGCGGTATCGTTTGAAGAGAATTAATTGAATCAAACTCAAATGTAATCTAATAACCGTCAAAAACTGAATGAAAATATGTGAAAACTCGAAAAACAATGCTGATCAATCGCGACGCACGTCTGCACAGATATCTCAACGGTATGCAATGAAAGGACCGCGCAACTGAATCATCTGTCAAAGTATACTGCACACAACGCAATCTACTGGCATACAATCTGCCAGCATACAACGCACCATTGTACATTTTTGTTTCTGTCATGTATCACAGATGGCTTTATATACGGATTTTTTATTTTTTTTTTTTATTTGATTTTCTTACTATTCCAATACACGAGCAAACTTCTCTTGGCCAAGACGAACAAAAAAAAAAAATGTACATGCATAATTCGAGTAAGATATTTGTATCTATCAAAGGAAAAACAAAAAAAGGTGTGAGTACCAGGTACTCGTGAAATTTGATGTGTAAACATACGTTTGTGTATAATGGCGGATAAACAGAGAATGCACTAATACAGAGAACGCACTAATACTAAGTTAATTTACGTGTGACGGACGACGCGATGGCCAAAAATTTGCGCATACCGAGAGCTTAGATGTTTACACATCAAAAATGAATCGAAATCAGTCAATCCGTTCTCGAGATATCATCAAAAAAAAACCGTTCCATACAAAATATACGAGAAAATGAATTTTCTTCATAAATTAATGTTTTAATAGTTATTTTTAATAGTTTATGGGTACACCCTTAGTTGAACATAGTTTTTTGAGATATTAATAACTGCTTTGTTCTATCATTTTTGTCGAACTACACAGGCCGATATAATTCAGTACCTACGCAGTTCACTTAAAAAAGGACTAAGATTAAAGAATCAGAAAAAAAAAGCAAAGATTATTTAGATATTAGATTAAATTCAAAGTAATTTTATTTTCTTATAACTTAAACAAAAAGGATTAATGCATTTCATTCAAACGACAAAATTCATCGTACGGTAAATTTCAACTTTGATATTTTGATGAAATCCGGCTGCAAGTATCTTGTTGGGCCTCCACCAGATTGAAGGACAGCTTGTAGTCGATGTGGCACAGAAGAGACCAGGTTTTGCGTAAAACTTCGGGTACACGATCCCATTCTACTTGGAGAGCTTCCATCAGAGTCGCTTTTGACGAAATTCGGTGTTTATGGAGCTGTTTTTCCAAGCAGTCACACAAATGTTCTATGGGGCTTAGATCCGGGCTCTGTGGGAGAGCCTTGGAGCATAGTATAACAACCATTCCTGGACTTTTTCGAGCGGTGTGTTTAGGGTCGCTATCTTGCTGAAATATTCAGCCGCTATCCAGACACAATTTCTCTACTCATGGACGTAGATTTGATTTTGGTATGTCGAGATACATGTGGTGGTCCATCCACCTTCAATAAACGCCAGCTTTCCCACGCTGGACTAAGCCATGCTCCCCCACAACATAACACTACCTACACTGTGCTTCACTATTCTTTGAAGATTTTGAGCTTCGATTTCAGTGCCGATCTTTCGAAATACTCTTAAAAGACCACCGTGACCAAAAATATTGTACTTGCTCTCGTCGGTGCACACAACTTTCTTCGCAAAAGACAGATCAGCGTCTTTGTGTAGAGAGGCAAAGTCTTTTCGTTTTTTTTTTTTTTTATTCGCGTCAGTAATGGACTGCTTCTTTCTTGCTGTTCTTGAAAAATATCCATATCTGTTGAGTGTCCTTTCGATTGTAGGCGTACACCTGTGCATTTATCCGCGACTATTTGTTTGATGGTAGGGCAATTAGTTTTTGGATTTTTTCGGCTAGTCTTTAGAATGACCCTTTCATACCTTTCATTTAATTTGCGTTGACGACCTGTTCTTCGTACTTTCTGTTTTTTGGTACGTTTTTATGATGTGGTGTACAGTTGATTTGCTTATTACTACCGTGCGTGCAATTTCTTTTAACGTTTTGCCTTCTTTGGAAAACAAATTTACTACCACTTGGCGGAAATCTTGGGTCGTTTCTTTTCTCCGTCGTTGAACTAAAATGATCATTTTTTTTGCAAAATATGCAAAGTTACTGAGCACTAAACACAGAATGATTAAATTGTTGGTAGAATTATAATTCCAAACTGAAAAACTAACGGGATCAGTCACCGTACGATGAATTGTGTCGTTTGGACTGCAACATATTTAATTGCTTTTATTAATAACTTAAGTAAAAGGGGTGGAATGAGGGAAAGGGTATGGGCAATAAAAATATCACTGGTTATAGGAAATAAAAATAATAATTAAATTTAATCATATCCATATAAACCGAAAATAAATATTAAAACTTTTTATATCGTACGATGATTTTTGTCGGCCTATGTATGTTTGTAGTTACTATGTACGTGTGCATATCCTTAATACGACTTTTTGTTTTAAAATTGTTTAAAGAAACACCATTTAATATTTAGTTTTGTCTTTAATACTTTATGATTAACATTTGGAAAGAAAATAAAAAAAAAACAAAAAATAACGCATTTCTGAATCTTATAAATATTCTATGGCTGTAGCTTCTCACTCTTATATTACATGTTGTTTCCTTTCCGCCTTTCGCTGTCTACGCTTCCGTTAAATAGAAAGAAAAACAAAAACTCAGCAGCAATAAGTCAAATTCTATTTATATACATCTGCATCTACATCTCCATCTTGCTTAACGATGTAAACAATCTTATTGAAGAAAAACAAAAAAGAAAATAATCAAAATGTTAACATTTCTCATTTAAACAGAATATTTTCCGTTAAGTTCGAGTATTTTCTCAGAAAATACACAAAATAAAGTCCCACCACATAAAGCACGTGCATTTCAAAGAGATCATGATTAATGAGTAATGAATTGTATATACATATGTACATTCAGTACATATGTACATACATGTAATTAATGTACGAACAAAAAATAGTAAAATGTAGTAAACCAATATTGGTTGTCGTATTCATAAATATTTAAATTGCTTTAAAGCATATTTCTTCTTTCTTGTTTTGAAAGTTACAAGGCTACCCCCAATCCTCAAAGGAAAAGTTTCAATATTAAATTTAAATTGTTAATTGAAAATTAATACCGTTAACACTCTTGTATGTCTGAATTCACATTTAATCAATATTCGAAATAAAATCGAAACAATCTTTACTCACTTTGTTTGTGGTGGCTCCTTTCCAGAAAAAATCCAAAAAATCAGCAAGAAGGGGTATTCCAAGAGTTTAGTCCGCACATATGTACATACATACATATGTATTTTTTCGCCTCGATTTTAGGTGTTTCAAATACCCAAACAAAATGCACTGACCCGGATGTGATGATGTATTTTTTTGTTTCTCGTTTCAAATGCAAACTCGTTGAATTTTTGAAATCTATTTTTTTAGTCACAAAACTACTTTCGAATTTTTTTCTAAACGTCAGACGGTCACTTCTTAGATGACACTTGCATTGCTCTGATGGTTTGTGTTGCCATTGATTTGTTTTACTACACCCGTACTGGAACCCTTATCATTCTTAGTGAGTTACACAATTGGTTTTTTTCTATTTTGATTTTTCACTTTCTTTATATGTATACACTTCGTTCTTGTTTTTGTTTGTTCTCGTATTTTCTTTTCTTCGAAGTTTTGTTGTTTCACAAGGCTACCCTCGCTTATGGTTGAAAAGAAGCGGAAAATACAACAAAAATTGAATCATAACCGATGAGGCTGTTGAATGGGGTGGGATGGGGGAGAAAAGATAAATAAATGAAAATTATAAAAAAAATAATTGATTTTATATTTAAACGAGAAAGAAATCATAACAAAGAGGCAGCCCTCGTTCAATGGCGGGGGTAAAAAATAAATAAGCATAACCGAGAAAAAATACACAGGCAATCACCCCCACTCTCAATATTTTCAAAAATTACATGAGGAATGACGGCAAGAGAGTCACCGCTTACGGAATTGCCCTTAAGGTGTTGACAATGCAGTAGTCAATATGTAAGACAAAACCAAAATGCTCACATTTCGTGACTGTAGACCATGAGGAAGCAAACGAAATTAAACTGTTCAACAAGAAATGTTTAATGGCCAATAAAAGGTTAAGGACACACACTAGCGATAAAAAGATAAGTAATCGGTTTGTGACAGTTCCGTTGGAGGGCAAACAGACCACCACCAAAAGGGGATGACAAAGCGATGTTTGTTGTTCGCCGTTCACTCTTTTGTGTACACGCACTGTAGCTTCATAATGAGAATTATGCGACACACTACGCAGGTATACCACACTTTTGAAGCACGTGCTTCGATCTTTTGAAGTGGATTGGACACACGGTTTGGATTCTGGGGTTCTAGTAACAACCTACCCTTTTCGTTTTTCCTCTTTCCCAACACACAACACCCAGAATGCAATCGAAAAATCAACTCAAAATACCCGAGGGATGAAACGAAAAAACGGTCTGGTAGGTCGGAAAGCTTAAGTTCAACTGCCAGTGGTTGAAAGCATTGCCATTGCCAAAGCAGCCCCGACAGAATGTTCGCATTTGGTTTGTTCGATTCGAACTACATCGAACCAAGTATTCGTTGTTCATACCGAAAATAGGAAGTTCACGTTAGTCTGTGGGTGAAGGATTTTCCACCCTCATTTTTGTCACCTCCTGCATAGTTGTATGTCGGAGGTATTAATGAGTTGAGTTCGATGGTCGTGGGTGGAAAATTTTTGATAGAAGTTTAATAGGGAGCTGGTGCAGTAATTGCTCATTCTCAGGTAAAGGTGGCCCAGTCATTTGGACTGGTTATTCCCATTTTAGAGCACGCGTTTGTTTTCTACCGAACATGCAGGTTGGTGGTAATAAAAAAAGAAACACCTTTCATCCCTTCACTCTGTTTGTTGGTTCTTCTTCTTGTTTGTATGCTCCAAACGGAGAAGTAGGATACCTTTTGACAAATTGGGGATGAATGGACTTAATTACTTGGAACCATTTTACATGAAATCTGGTTGAAAGAAATGCATATTTGCACACATTAGTATTGCAATATCAAATTATTTATTATTTAAGTTTTCAATGCGCGTTGCGTTTGTTATGATGGAAGTCTGAAAAGATAGTTTTACGAGTATTGGTCGTAAAAATTGAAAATCAAAAAGCGATTTTTTTTTTTAAATCTTGGTTACAGTGACATAGCAATTTATGCATGCTATTATGATTTTAATAGCACATAACAAAAATGGGAAAAAGTGCATTTCTATAGAATGAAGCCTTTTAAATGATATTTTGTATTGCCGTGTTTTTATTGACATTTCGGTTGTGAATATTGTTTATGGTTTTTTAAACAAAATCATCACATAACTAACAACAATTGTTGTATTTATAGGATACTTAAACTATCTTGAAAGTCAGTATGGAATTTTTTCAAACGATTTTATGACAAAGCAAAAACACGGATGAATAGTAAAATATTTAATGATGAAACTGTCATATGCTCTGGAGAAAAGATATTCATATATGTACATATGCATATATTGTATGTGACCTTAATATTGATGAAGGTTAGGTTAAGTTAGGTAAGGGGACTGACAAGAATGATTATATCCTCATCACACTTAGTTTCATTTAAACCCAGTATGGTTTCAATTTTGTGTTCCCACCTACATGGTATCAGTGGCTTTATTCCAACTATCCGGACGCCCTGGCAAACTTAAACAAACCTGATTGTGATCGGTCATATGTTCGAAGAAAAATTTGCCCAGGATTCTGTTTCTAAGTTGACAGAGGTTTGGGCAGTTTTAGGAGAAATGGGCCGTGTCCTCATGAGCCTCCCTGCATCCCCTGCA
Source organism: Brachyopa scutellaris (assembly GCA_949775065.1). NCBI lineage: Eukaryota > Metazoa > Arthropoda > Insecta > Diptera > Syrphidae > Brachyopa > Brachyopa scutellaris. The sequence goes on from OX459112.1 coordinate 192,894,510, forward strand.
TATGTCATCATCTTCAAATCGTAATTTTTTTGTGTGATATCTTAGCATGTTGTGGCCAGTTAGCACTCCTATCAGTGTTGACAGCTATTTCCTATCTTTTTGTAGGAGTTGTTTTATCGTTTTTTGGGCACAGCTATTTCAATGTTTCACCGGTAGTTAGTGATTCCACCTGTTATTAGCTTCAGTAGTTTTTGTTCAATTTTCCCGCTGTGACCAGGGACCCAACAGAGTTTTACGTTGTGATGCGTGCCAAGAACCTTAAGTTCTTCGCGGCAACATTTCACAAGTTTAGATGTTATTTGCCTAGTAGTTAATGCTTTTTATAGCCGCCTGGCTGTCAATATAAATTGTGATATCCTCTCGGGATATTGTCATCGTTGACACCAATTGGGCGGCCCTTGTCATTCCTAGAACATCAGCTTGGAAAACGTTGCTGTCGTCTGGGAGTCGTATAGAGATGTTTATTCTTAGTTCCTCCGAGAAGCAACCCGCTTCTATACCTATTTCCATTTTTGACCCATCGGTGTAGATGGACTAAGATTCATTTGATACTTCTTTGATATTGATGAAACTACCTAGTTTAAATATCCAATCTGAAATAAACGACATGCAATCGATCAATTAGGAAGGCTGTAGACTGTAGACCACTGAACAGAGTAACAATTTTGCATCTTGACTCATGGTGTATTTGTGAAAAACTAAGTCGACTTGTGTCAAGCTATTCGCAGTTTCCAAAATTACAATAAAAAAAAAAAGAAAGAAAACAAATAATTGTCTCATTCATTCTCACGGGTGATACTTATATTTATAATAACATTATAACCACCTCGCCGCTGTTCCTCCGCACTTTATTGATGACTTGCGAGTAGCGTTTAATGGGGACGCGATCACATTTTTGACACTTTTTGACTTTTCTAAGGATTTCGACTTGATTCGTAAATCACCAGCAATTAATTCAGAGCTCATATCAAGTTTCGGTTTCTCATCATCTGCTTCCATTTTTACTTATTCATACCTCTAAGGAAGAAAACAAAAGCAGTTTATGTTATAAATTAATATTATTTTATAAGTATTCCAATACAATTTATAACATTGGGTTTCTAGCTTTAAATTATTCTATTACATTCTCATTATCTTTATGACATCTGTCATATTTCTGTAATTTGTTTTTTTTTAAATAAATCTTCCTTTTTGAATTTGAACATTGAAATGTATGGAAGTGTCTTTTCTTTAGAGTAGATGTTGTAATCTAAAAACTACTTAACAATCAGATTCTTAAAACAACAGTTTACTTAAAAGATGTTAACCCGCCATTGGTGACGCAAATTTGACTTTGATCAATGGTGACGCCGGTCTCACGCACCGGGATTTTTAACTGAAGATTTTTTGAAACGTGTTGCTAATAGTTCATGTTTTTTTTTTAAAAAATATACGCTCTTTGACAATAAAACAAAAATATTTAATCAACATAATGCTCTTTTATTTCAATATTAAAATTCACAAAATTTTTTAATTAGAGCATTAAAAATAACAATGTTTTTAGTAATACATCTTTTAAAATAATGAAAAAAATAAAAAATCACATATTCTTAAACGAAAATAACGTTTTTTAGTCTTTCGACATTAGGAACTTTTACAAAATAGACAAAAATTGATATCCTTCCAAACAAAAACAGCTGCTGTAATACGGCACTACGTTTTCAAGACACAAATATTGTTGACAAGAGTATTTGTTTTTTTTTTTGTCATATACATATGTATATGTACATGACACAATAAAACAATAAAAAAAAAATAAACTAGGTAAAATACGCGAATACAAAAAAATAATTCTTGATTATTTTACTTACATACACGGTGACACACGGTCACACGCACCGGGTTAGTAAAAAAAATACACAACCTGTACTCACTAAGCAGTTTCGATGTGAACTGATGGTGGGGAACGTGCAATGCGGTAGCTACTGGAAATTGCAACAAAAAAGAATAACGGAGAATAAAGTTATTCGAATTTTTTAACTTACCCGGTCTCATAGACCAGTAGGTCACCATTGGCGGGTTAAATCCGAATTTATGAATACTACGTCCGGCGTTCCATGTTCCGATTTCCGAATTCGGCGATGATACATATGTCTTCGAAGCTTAATGATGATCTTACAGGAATTGTTCGTTGGTCTCAAGAAAACTTGTTAAAGATAAATCCTACTAAATCTAAATGCCTAGTAATCAGCAGGAATGTGATCAACGTAGATAGTTTTCCTTCGGTTCAGCAGAAGGCTGTGTATTGGGATCATCATATCCGCACGGTTGTTAGCAAAACATGTGGGTCTCTCAGGAATGTAGCTGATACATTTTAACACGAGACTTAAATTAAATCAAGCACTGCTTGTTCCCATTATAACATATGATTGCGAGATCTGCCGTAACATCAGTGCAGACATGAAAAGGAAACTCAATGTGGCATTTAATAATATCATTCGTTATGTGTACGCTTTAAAACGATATAACTATCAACCATGTCTCTCCGTACGCAAAAAGTATTCTTGGATGTACATTAACCCTTTGTTGGCCGACGGTACTTATAAGTACCACCATGTTTAACTTCAAATAAAATCCCTATAGGAACATATTTAGACAATAAGGCTAAATGAGACTTTTAAGTACCATATTACCTCAATTAAAATTTGTTCTTTATGTATTTTTACCTTAGTTTATTTAGCCAAAGACATGACGGTTTTTCTGACAGCATATTAGACTTTGAAGACAGTAATCTTATTCGATTTCGGTGGTAATAAACTAAATTGGTATTTTTACACAATTTCGATCTTAAATTTTACTAAAAGGTTATGTATTCCTAAGCCAAAAATATCATGAATAAATAAAAAAAAACTTCAAATACAAATTTTCTTTTAATAACTTTACTTATAGCCTAACAGTACTTTGGATTCCGACCCTCAAATTTCGTCCATTGGAGTCACTGACAAATCTAAAAATGAGTTTGCCATCTTAAAAGCCCCTGAACTAAAAAATTCAGCTTGGTCAACATAGGGTTAGGCAAATACCTCAACTATTGCATAATCAAATGCCGTCATAGGATTATAACCACCAAACAGCAAACTTACCTCTTTGAAAAGGTTATTCTTTCACAATCTAACCGATCCTTTAGTTTGATCACACCATGTGCTTCCGGGTTGGGTACGATTGACCGCATTTTAAAATCTCACTTTAAAAACATCGCATTATCAAAATCTCACAAATCAAAATCTCGAAAACTGGAATCTCTCATTGAAATAAAATATTTATTAATTCGCGCGAATCAAAAAATGTATTTTATTTCGCGAGATTCGAAATATATGATAGGTATGTAGGTACCTACTCCAAACTAAAATAATTGCATTATATTAAATACTATGTACATCTGTATGTACCTATATTACACAAGACTACATACACTGATCCCAAACATAGAGGAATGGACTAGCAGAGGACATGGAGAGGTCAATTATTACTTGACACAATTTCTGTCGGGGCATGGATGCTTCCGGGAGTATCTCTACAAATATAAACACGTAGATGACGCTGATAAGCTTATGCTATGAAGTCATCACAAACATAATGCAGCAGCTACGACAAGAAGAACGGGCAGCTATAAACGAAGAATCTGCAAACTCCGGTAGCTAAGAACAGACCGAATCCGAAAACACATCCATATATCACCACCAAACGAAGACCAATACAATACATACAACATACTGGCATCTATACGATTACATACTGCTACAAACATACATACATACATACGGACCAACCTTCGTGCACTCGCACAGAACTATCCGGACAAGCGGACAATGAGAGAAGCAGCAGCGGCTGAAAACCTCCCCCTATGACGAAATGCCTAGCGGCGGTGCCATAGGGATACGGGGTCGGATGCAGAGGTGGTTTTAGTTAGGGTTAAAGTCCCACACACAGGCTCTCGATGCTTTCCACCTTCTTACAAAAAAAAAAAAAAAACATTACACAAGACTGCTCTCAATAAACGGGATTTTTATAATACCTACGCGAGATTTTGATAGTACGAGATTTCGATAATGCGAGAGTTTCAAATGCGAGATTTTGTTATTCGGGATTTATTTCAAAAATGCGAGATTTCGTTATTAGAGATTGATTTTGGTTTGCGGTAAATCGTAATGCTCCCTGTGCTTCCTTCTCCATTTCTGAGCGTCAATTTTTTGCTCGTACCACTCGCATTCGGAATACCAATACCATTCCTCTCAGCATAAGAAGGCTCTGTTATTCAGGTTATTTTGATAAAGTTCTCTTTCAGTATTTGCAGGTAACAGTTAAGTTTAAACTCACTTACGGATTGTATACCTATGTTACATAATTATATGATAGTAACATTGAATAGTATTATGTAATTTACTAAAAGAACATAACAGGTTAATAATTTATTAATTTAATTAGTATTATTATAAGTATTTTGTATTCTTTTGATTTTTACCTTTTTTTCTTTCCTTGTTTATTTTTATTAAAATTAATAGCAATATATCTCTCATTTATAACCATAAGAATATTTCAGTCTTCTATAAATGAAGTTGCGTAAGAAATATATGAAATATGAAAACACTTCCTACTTTTTTTTTTTTGGTTTCATACCTTAACCAAAACGTTATTTTTTTTCACCTTTTCATGGCACTTTGTTTTCAGTACTCTTGATTTACATAGTACATATAAGTGTATGCACAGTGCACAGACATATACCTACATATGTACATAACTGCCTTCAAAAAAAAATTCCATAATTAATGTCATTATAATTGCTACGACAACACCACATAGACTACATACAAGTATTTAACCTGCAACCTGCAGCATTCACTACTCTTTTTGGCATCTAATGACGCATAAATTCGGGGGTAAAACAAAGCTTTTTTTTTATTTATTTCTATGTCTTTCGTTTTTACATCCTTCGTATTCGGCTCAAGTACTGCAGTGGCGATGTGGATACACTATTTTTGCTGTCCTTGCGTTTGTAAGCTAACTACAAATGGCAACTGTGTGCTGTATTTGTGCCCCTTTTTTCTGTTTTTTTTTTTTCAAGTGCGAAATAAACAAATGTTTTTGCAGATGAAATTATTAAAAAAAAATTTATTTATGCATGGAACGAGTAAATAATAAAGAAAAGAACATTTTTCAAAGTGTAAACAAAATTAATAACGAGTATAAACGGAGTTTTTTATTACACAGTTAAAGAAACTGCAGGTGATTGTGTTACCTAGACCAATGCACTAAGGTGGGCAAGGATCAGTGTCGTAGCTAGGGTCATGAGCGCCCCTGGCAAGATTTGAATTTTGCGCCCCCAAGACTTATTTTTTACCAAGAGAAACAACACAATAACTTTGAAAGTGTAATTTTAATTTTGTATACATTTAAGCATAAAATTACCCTACTTACTACTATGTAGGAAGGGAAACAATACAATACGAGTTCTTTCATTTATGCATTATAAAATCTCGTAAAGCTTACTTTTCAGGCTTGAGGCCAATTTGTCAATAATATGGTCTTTCAATCGCTTAACACAACTATACATATACATACATATGTAGTTGGCTTCCAAATCATCTTTCTATTTTAATGCTAGACCAGCAGCGTCTTCATTGGAGCTTAAGGTTTCGTGTAACGAAAGTCCTATTAGGAAACCAAAATCAGAAGCTACGGCAGCTAAACTTTGAAATCTCCGTCCCATTTGCTGAATAAGTGTGTCTATGTCTAGTGCAGCGTTTCCCAAAAGGTGGTCCGCGGAACCCTGAGGTCGAAAACATAGCATTCCAGAGGAAAAGTTTTTATCCGTATTGCGCAATGAACTTAAGATACCGAACAACCCACTTCTGCATCCGTTAGTATGCTTGTTGAACTATTGCACGATGAACAATGGTTAATGAAATTGGCTTATTTGGCCGATATTTTCCATAACCACGTTTAAAGTAAGAGATAAAATATCCTTACATAAAAACAGACTTGGCTTTTGGATCGAATGCGTTGAACTTAAAAGTTAGAAAAGTTTCACTCTTTTAAATGGCTTTGTGGAAGAAAATCAAAAATTCTGAACCTCTGGTCTAGTAAAGCTGAATTCTAAACTTTTGAAGTCCTTAGCCCTTTCGTCGAACATTTTTTAACATTTCGTTTATGCTTTTCAAAAAATTACGGTTCTATCGACAGTTCGTTTAGACGATTTTTTGCTAAATCAATACACAGCTCTATTTGATTTTCTCTGAAATCATTCAAAAAATCCACAAGGCAAGTGATGATGAGGCCTGTTCTCGAAATCAGTCATACCCTGTTCCCGTACGAAGATTTTTCGTAGTTCGTTACAGAAGAGAGATCTAACAGGAGAGTAAGAAATTTCCACATGCTGCAATTTTTGGCCCAAGAAATGTAATTTTTCTTATATCAACATCTCTAGAATATTGTCCTAAATTTTCAAGTCGATCGGAGTAATAGTTTCATAGAAAGAGCCTTGGGAAGTTGCGCACTCAACGCCAGTGGGGCTCAGTTTTATTGTCAGTCAAAATTTAAAACGCGTTTTTCTCGAAACTGTTTTTTCAAAGTCGGTTGAATCCAATTTTCACTTTTTTGTTTAAGTTCTAGTTTAAGGTATTAACATACGTATCTCTTTTTTTGACTTCAGTTGATCCTGTCATGACCTTTTTTCCGAGGGGTCACCGGAAATGGCATCGCAATGGCAGAGCTTTAAATATTTTTCTACAAACAATTAAGAAACTCGTTGTCAAATGTGTATATTTAAGGCCAAAAAAAGATTGATTGAAATATTTTATTTTTTATATAAATTTTTTTTTTTAAATATAAGCCGATTTTTAACCGTAAAACCCTAATCTGTGGGCGCGCCTATTGTAATCCAGTTCAAGTTTTGTTTTTATGTGAGTTAGCCTAGCATAATGTTTAAATTTTGTGTGCTTGTGGCTCTGTAAAGTGCGCCCACCTGAGGGCTGCGCCCCTGGCAGCCGCCCCCCTGGCCAGCCCCTAGCTACGATGCTGGCAAGGATGCCTGCAAGTAGTCTCTTGCTGAGTTAAAAACACTTTACTATATTCCCGCGTTACATCAGATGAAATAAATATTTACTTCGAGAAATGCCCACTGCACATTCTTAAACTATATATGTGCGTTGGTTTTGAAAGACATCGTATGGTACACATGGCCACCCTAACTTCAGGGCTAAATGGGCTGCAGCCCCAGGGCGTAAGCCTTTCAGGGATGGCATTTTTAACACCATTTGGTGTTATTTTGGTTATTATTAGTTACTATTAGTCATGTAGTTATAAGTAATTTTTATTCAAAATCTTATCATAACAAAGATTACCAAATAATCTGTTCTGAATGAAATAGAAAATATTATATCATTATTTGTTTTGGAGTTTGGTAATAAATATGTCTGGGTATCTTACAATTTCTTTGGTCACTTATTTTAGTACAGTATATCAATGAAATACGTTCGGATTTGTTTCGGTTCGCACCAGTTTTCTATCAAGTGCCAGCCATACTACAGCAGACTCAGCAGCGTCGTGGGTTTTCTTCGGCCGGCTTCGTGAAACGTCCGGCCTTTAACAACACCTCTCTATTGAAATAATTGTTGGAAAAGGCGTCTTACCATAATTTTGTCTAATTTTAATACATGTTTCAATATCGGTGAAACGTCTCAAGAAATAGGTTGACTGTGATTTATCTTATTAGATCCGTTCGCATTCGCTCACAAAACTACGAAAATATACGAAGAGTTACGAAAACCCGTTGGCGTACGATAAAAAATCGTTGTTTTTCGTAAAAGAGAGTGCTCACGAGAGAGTACGAAATTTCCTCATGCTGCGAACTTTAGTTCAAGAAATTTCTCTGGGCAGATTTATGAAAACTATTAAATCTGTCAAATCACATACATTTTTCATTTTTTGTTGTTCAACGCCTTTTACTTTTCGTAATTTTCATATCTTTGAGAGAATTCCATCCCTACTCTTCGGCAGAATATGTTAGTGACGAGCAAAAGTGGACAAATGTTTTCATGAATTTAGAAATAGTACTGGAAACTGGAAAATTTGAATGAAAGGCAACTTTTTTATTTTTTTTTATTTTTTATTGATAGTAGTTGAATATATTTTGAGAAAAACTAGAAAGAAACGCTTATTCATATAACGGGAAAACGATAGAAAGTAAGTTAGCCCACTTGTCCATATTTGTACGTTTTAGCTTAAATACTTTAATTAAGAACAGTTTTGCTCTTAGAAAAGATTTTTATTTGTTTTCTGCCACTTTGGATGAACCTTATCATTAATTTCAATATCATCAATTATCAATTTCCCGAAAATTAATATTATATTATCTTTTAGGCACTCATTCAGTGACAAGGTTAAAAACAAAACTTTTGAAAAGAGCTATTTTTTTGCTTAAAAGTGGTGAATCGACTCAGCAGATTGCTGCAATTCTTAAAATCTCGAAGAGTTCGGTTATTAATATAAAAAAGAACAAAAAAGTTGATGTTCCAACACCTAAACTTGGTCGCAAGCGGCTACTGACAGACTTGGATGCAAGAAGAATGAAGCGAAGCTTAAGAAGTTGCAGCTCTAGAACACCTAAAGAAGCTGCATAAAGCATTGACAAGCCAGTGAGTGAGTGGACAGCCTGCCGAGCGCTTCAGAAAATTGGTTTCTGCAAAAAATATCAAAGCCAGGCTGGTTTTTGCCGAAAGCCATACGACCTGGACAATTGACCAATGGAAGAGGGATTTGGTCTGATAAAACCAAGGTGAATCGGATTGGAATCGATGGCAGATCCTATTACTGGTCACGTCAAGGTGAGTCGCTTAAACAACACCAAGTGAAAAAAACGGCCAAACATGGAGGAGGATCAGTTATGACCTGGGGCTGTTTTACTTGGGGTATACTTGGACCATTGGTAAAAATTGAAGGCATAATGGACAAATATCAATATTTAAATATATTACAAAACAATTCGCCACCGTTTCTAACAAACATGGGATGTAATGGTTCTGAGGTAACGTTTGAATAAGATGGTGATCCCAAGCATACCTCTAAGATTGTCAAGGAGTGGCTTGGAAATCAAAAATTTCAGACAATGATATGGCTAGCACAAAGCCCCGATCTCAATCCAATTGAGAATTTGTGGGGAATTGTCAAGAGACGATTGGGCCAGTAAGAAGATCAACCATGAAGCCTCAACATGCTTTGGGATCGCATCTTGCATGAATGAGTGCATGGCAGAGTTTCTACATAACTTGGTCGAAAGTATGCCAAAACGCTGTATTGAAGTTATTAAAAACAAAGGTCTTTGGACAAAGTACTAGAAAAGGGTACCCAAACCAAAACGTGCAAATATGGACAAGTAGGTTAACTTACTTTTTATCGTTTTTCCGATACATAAATATGCTTTTTTTCAGTAATAAATAAAACAAATTACAAAAATTTCCTTTCATTTAAATTTTCCACTTCTCAGTCATATTTCTATATACATGAAAACATTTGTCCACTTTTGCTCGTCACTATCTATTCTTCTATTTCTCAGTTCCGTCGTATTGTTTTTACGGTTCATTATATTTTTAAATTGAACATATTGTACATTTCGTGTAGCAGGGCTAAACTATAGAATACAAATTAAAAAGGTTATCTGGCTTCGCCAATCGTAAATTAAAGCAAGACAGAGAAGCTTTTCTGCAAAAAAAGCAAAATGCAAAGGAAAAAGCGAGTAAAATAAATATATAAGTTACTTTTGTTTACTATTGTTTGCTTTTATTCAAATACATTTTTTTTTTAATCTTGTATGAATGTTATGTTCTTGTTTACTATTTCTTGTTCTGACACTTTTGTATAACTTTGCCGGTCACCCCGCTCCCGCTAGCCATCCATCCCGTGTATTTTCTTATGAAGAGGGGCACATTATTTTTAGTAGCCTACGGGCATGTCTAACGAAGAAGTTATAGACTTCAAATGCTCACTTTTTGGTAGATGTCCACAGTTCTACAATTTCAACCCAAAACACTTATATATTTCATATTGCGCATGAAAGTTGAATGAACCTACATAAAACACGCAATACCTCAATTCATATACAATCACATTAAATAGAACATTTAAGATAAGGATTATTAATTAACAGCAAAGCTGGCAATAACCTTATGTCCTTATCAGCAATCTAAATCACAGTATATGTACCTCTTTTCTTTATACTACTCATTCCACTGAGAATTATCAATCTTATCACATATCCGATTCACAAATCAAAGCATTTCACAACAGAAAATAGTTTATTTTCCTACGTGAAGGGAATTCATTTCAGCAAATACCTACGGCCTACAAAATAGAATGGCTTGCAGCCAACGGAAACGTTTAATAGCTACGGAAACGATTCGAGCATCTATTAAAGAAAATATTTCATTAAAATCATATATGTACGTCCTAGTACGTAATTGTTTTAAATCATATTGGAAATATTTAACCATCTGAATCTGGTAATAACTCAATGGTGTTTTTAACGAGCTTCAAACAGAATTTTATCTCTCACGCAGTTCATCGATATTTGTTTAGCAATAATAACAATGTGCGCCCCCGCCCACCTCCAGCTCGACATCGAATCGAGGAACAAAGGAATCCCACGAGAATAACCTGTAATCTGCGTGAATTTATAAACAAACGTACAAGGATGGAGAAACTAGAACTAGCGTCAAAACAAAGCGTACGAATATTTGATTTATGAAGATACTCACACCACGTGAGGTAATAAAACCACCAGCAGCCGCGTTCTGCTTCGTAAATCCTTTTGAAGGTACTAAATATTTATGAAGTGATATGTACATACATACATAAAATACATATGTATGTATGTACACATATGGTGTGGGCATATTGCATAAAATCATTAAGGTTTGATAGTCAGATTGCTGGCTATGAACTCGTAATATTTATTCGTTTTATCATAAAGAAACGAATTCTTTTACATCAGATTGGCAACATATTAATGGGGAGGGATTGAATAGTGGATAAAGGAGGAGATAATGTGAATAGTTTTGTAATTTTTGTACAGTAGATGCGCACAAATTAGAACTCTCAGAACTGCGAATCTTCCAGAAAATAGAATTCTAATTTAGAACCTGAGTTGTTAATGCACTGAATGCTCTTAAAGTAGAGCTTGAGGTTCTAATTTCTGAGCAATTTTTTTTTTTTGTTTTGTGAATCGAAAGTCATGGTTTTCTCGCGTTCCACTTGGAGCGAAGCTATGAATAACTGGATGTTTAATGGATACCGATTAGATGTATCGAAAGAATACAAATATTTGGGAGTTTTGCTCAATACAACCCTGGATTTAAGCAAACACCTTGCAGAAAAAGCTAAGACTTCACAAAGTCTGATTAATCTTACTTTGAGGGAGATTTTCTCTAACGATCACATAAATCCTTCAACGAAATATAAAATTTTTAACGCAGTCGTGAAATCTTCGCTTTGTTATGCTGCACAAATATAGGGAATGCAATAATACGAGGAAATTGAAAAGTTTGACAGAAATTTCATATAGAAAATATTCAATATTCCCTTAAATGCATCAAACTACTCAATTTATTCGGAAACAGGCTTACCAAAGCTTTTCACTTCAGCGCTTAAGTTACAAGCTGACTATTTAATCAAAGTGTTCGGTCTCCAGGAAACTCGTCTATGTAAAATAATGCTGCTTTATGAAATTCGGAATAAGGACTAAGGACTGCTACCCAACAACATTAGTCTGTTGAAAGTGAAATTCTACGAAATCATCCAAAAACTAGAAGACTCTTTTCGAAATCAGATGATGGAAAATGCCTGTCAATCGGAAAGCAGAATACTTTATAGCCAGCTTGATTATAACTTGGGTGTCAGGAACACTACTTCCAAGATTCCCTCAGCTATAAAGATATCTCACTAATTTTTAAGTCAAGATGCGAGCTCCTCCATTTAAACGGGAACCCATATAACGGAATCTTTGATGAATTTTGCAATTTGTGTAACTTGAGAGCTAAGGAAGATTGTTTTCATTTTTTAAGCATATGTCCAATTTGTGAACAGCAAAGAAGAGCAGACCTTGGTAAATCAACCCTTTCAATACGAGAATCAATTGCAATTTTAAATGGATCTGTGGCCTATTTCACCAACTTACAAATTGTGATTTACAAGTGGTTTTTTAACAAATTTGTAGAAAATTCGATGAATTCGGTTTCACCAAATTTTGGTGTTACAAAATTGTAGTTGTAGTTTACAAAGGGAAATTTGTAGAAATATATTTGTTTTCGTTTCACCAAGAGTCAAATCTTTTGTAGTTTACAAGTTACAAATTTGTGAAAATTGATATTTTTTGTAGTTTTCTGTTTCACCAAATGAAAGTACTTTACAAATTTGTTCAGTTATTGAAAAAATTCTACATATGAAATATCGTTTGTAATTTCATCTACAATTTGTGCTTTGTACATAGAAATCCCTTTTTGAAAGTAAAAATGTCTTTGCGACGCGCCGCGGCATAGGCGTAGAAGCATCGATAGTGATACAAGTTAATATTTGATCTATTTTGGTGATGAAAAATTTATCGGTCGGGTATAAACTACGAAATTTCAGATTCTTTTGCCTTCAACGAAAAGTTTCGCTTAAATCCTATAAAGGCAGAGGAAATAATAACAATTATTGGACACAGATTGCTAATAAGTCTGAAAAAAAACTTTTCATTGACATCGAGGCAGCAGTTTCGTACAGTTTTACACTGGCTTAGAAATGCGAACAATATCATGGGATAGCAGACATGCACGGCATATCTAAATCTACGGTATGCAGATGTGTCAATCCTGTTTGTGCAGCCATCCTTGATGTTTTTTTTTAATAAAAATAGTATACGTTGGCCAGAGGAACATGAAAACATCTGTGAACGGTTCTATAATACTGCCGGTAAATATATTTTTTTGGAAATACATTCTGTCAAAAAAGTACCGATCATTTAAAAAGCCCGCTTAGAGGAATTATGAAAATTCTTTTTGTCGCTAATTTGGCACAACTGACCTCTATCCGTGAAGTTTGAGAGCCAGCTGTCCTTTAATTTGTTTACAGTGCTCGGTTTTCTTAAGTGGTGCTATCATTGTGGTCGAATTTCTTGCCAGAAACTCAAAAAATATTATCTGATAACCTCCGTATTCAGCTGATATGACTCCAGCTTTCTCTTTCCAAACTCAAATTACCACTTCGAGACACCCGTTTTCGGTCAATATAAGACATAAAAGAAAATTCGCGGCGAGAACTGAAGTCGGTTCCGGAAAATGCGTTTAACAAATGTTTAGATAATTGGATTATTCGTTGACATGAGTTTATTAGGTATTTCTGACGGGGACTACTTTGAAGACAATACAATAAATTTGAATGAATAATAAATATTTTGTGTTTTAATACCAATTCCCGGTACTTTTTTGACAGAATGTATATAAATATGTACATATTTATAGTTTAAAATTTTTTTAAAGGTATGCCATGTGTGTATCCACGGAACACTAATTAATATTGATTCACTCATTAATCACCGTATGTCGATAGATGCCAACCATCATCTCGAAAATATTTCCAATCTTTCTCAATTAAAATACAATGAAATAGTTTCATAAATTTTTTGCCACTCAATTATTTTGGCATTATGTGTCACTTTATTTGAAAATTTACCGAACAATACTTCTTTTTTTAGCACGAATTAAACTTACAACAAACATTTTGCTTTGCTTATTCATAGCTATTAAATCGTCAGACTCTTACAAATCTGTGAGAAAAAATTGTAGTTTACAAGTCTGGCAAATAAGCGGTGCAACGTAATTTTTTTGTATTTGTAAACTACAACTGTATTCTCTACAATTTATTTCCTCTTTGTTAGAAATTTACTGGAAATATGCTTGCAGTTTGCGAAACAGAAATTAGGTTTACAAATTTGTAATTGTAGTTTACTATTACAAATTTGTGGTTGTAATTGTAGTTTGGTGAAATAGGCCACTGATTGGGCGAAACTTGTCATTTTTGTCAGAGTTAGTTACCGCTACCGAATGCTTCTAATGTCGGAATTTTCATAGCTTATTACCTACATAAAATAAATATACATAAAATCATTTATTTTACTATTTATACTGTATATACTAGTTCAATTATATTAAATACTTTGAAGTTACCAGTCGAGCTGACGGCTAAGCCAATGCTTTATAATTCATAAAAACTATTGTAAATGTATTGATAAATTGTAATAAATGAATCTTTGAATTGAAATTGAAATAAAATTGAATAGTCTTGTGAATCCCCACTTTTGCTTTTATTTCAAGTTAAAAATCAAAAAGGGGAATTCCTAAATCATATCGCTTTTTTTTGTCATACTCATGAACATATTTTGTTATACGCCTGTGAATATATGATTCGCATGTACAGTACGCCCTCGGTAAAAGCAACCCTCGATGATCGCAATACCTCGGTCAAAGCAACACCCAAATGTTTACCATTAGTGACTCAGTAATTGCAACTTTTCAAAAAAATGTGACTCAGTCAACGCAACTTTCCATACATGATCTCTTATTTCGTTTTATATTTGATTCTATTTTTTGGTGTTTGGTTTTACTATAACTGGGCAGTTATTTTACATTTACTTCTCTCAGAATTAAATATACATATTGTTTTTCTTTTCTTTTGCGACGAACATTATTCTTTTATTTTTCATACTCTTTTGTGACTCGGTTATTGCAACAACCTCAACTAACGCAACTGCTCGAATTTTTATCGGTTGCTTTTACCGAGGGCGTACTGTACATACATATTTGGCTTAGCCTCGATCAAAAAGTGAAAATATTTTTTCTAAAACTATCTTGGGATGTGTTGCACAAAGAGTGCTAAAAAAAATTCTTGGTCCAACTTGGTAAATTGGGACTCTGACTAATACGACAATGACGATGATTTGCCACTAGCGCATAATTGATGCAAAAAATCAGGACTGCGCTTAAGCTCTTCAAATAAATCAAAATCTTTTAGCAAAAATTTATCCAAATAATTCCATCTATATATATACCTAGAGGAAATAGAAGAATAGAACGAAAACATTTTTAAAGATGAACCTGAAGATAAACTTATTAGCTATGATGAGGCTTCAGATAACAACGAAGACGATGTTGCAGCAGTTATTTCTAACTCTACAGTCATTGAAAACGTCAATAATTTATACAAATGATGTAAAAAGAGCGAAATGTTTTCAACTACGCAATTGCCAATCTTTTGGCCCTCCGTAACGATATGGTTATATCAACTTCAGTTAAACCAAAAAAACAAACAAACATTACTGATTATATGTTAACCAAAAATTAATTATTAACTAATAAAAAAAATGAAAAGATGTGTTGTTTCACTGTTTTGTTTTAATTTTTAAGTGAATTAATAAAGCGTCCAGAAATTAGAACATTTCGGAAATTAGAATCACCCGAGGAACAAAGTGGTTCTCATTTCTAAGCGACTACTGTACCATTAGTTTTCAAAAAACAAAAATTGTTGGAATTGATTAAAGCACTGATGGTGAAAAGAGCACATTTTGTTATAACTGTTAATAGAGATGTGGTTGAACATTTGGATATGGGTATTGGTTAAATTGTATTATATATTTCGTTCATAAATAATTGTGCAATTACAAAAAGTGGTCAGTTTGTGAATTCAATTGCAGATGATTGTGATGTTAAAGGAAAGAGATACTTAACCCTAGAATGCTTACTGGGGTTATCTACAACCCCAGAGACATTTGAAATGCATGTTAGTCTTTTTGACAGCTTCTTGACAGTTTTGATTTCTCATGTATTCCATGACAAATAAATATTTCAAATACCATTATGGTTTTCAGTATCAGTTGGCACGCGGACGCATAATAGTTACTTATCTTCACTGTTGGGGTAGTGCGCCACCATTATTTGTTTACCATTATTGTTGACTAAAATTTCTATTGCAACTGGGATAGCAACTGGCAAAGCCACAAATAAAAAGTCGTCTTCAGAGCCAGCAGCTATCAAGAGAGATAAGAATTGTAATGGAGAGGATTTAAGGGGAAAATCAGGAGCAAATACCTACCTCTTCCAGAAACTGTTAGCGTGCAAAGACAAGTCAGATGTGGTTTATGCCCATGGTCGGCGGACAAAAAAAACCAACACCGCTTGTGGCAAATGTTCAATAGCGGTGTCCCCTACTCATCGAATTGAAATTTCTACAAATATTGTTTAAAATAACATTTTCCAAAAAAAAAATTAATAAAACAATTTGTCTTCTTTATTTTCTGCAGCAAGTTGCACACAACCCCATGTAAGTGTTTATGGGTAATGAATTCATTAAAACTACAAAAAGTTATAAGCGGTCATTCAACTTAAACTTCTATGGTGATGAATGGGTTTTATTTATTCGTATTCATTTATTTAACACTAGCTGACGTTGCTCACCTTGCTTCGGCCGCCTGTAATTTTTTTTTTCTAATTCGCAAAGCTTAACCTACTTCCTCGAGAACGTATTTATTGCTTTTTTGGAAAGTCGAAATGATTTTTAGAAGCTAAAGTGTTAAAAAAATATTCCCTAACTTTCTAACATACCAGGAAATCTGGTACTATCACAAAATTTTTCTGCGGGCCTATGCAATTTTATTAACTAATGTTCCTTAACTGTTATTTTGTAAACTTCCACTATGAATAAATGAGTTTTCAAAAAAAAAAAGAATTAATCCCTCTAACTCGATTTTTTTCCAAAAATCCCTCGAATTCGCACTAATTTTGATACCCGTGAAAATTCGACTTTAATGGATTCAACTGTATTGTCTTCACTGAGAGCAGATTCGACATCATGATGAATACGTTTGCTTATGGAAAAAAAAGAAAAAAATGCAATGCAGAACCGTGCGCACAACCACTCATCAACATTTCAAATCAATCACACACACAACGTCGAAACCTATTCCAACATTCACATCCCCAAAGTTTCATCGCATTCCATTTCATTTAATTTTCATTTCATCGCAATCGGATAAACGATGCGCGAACGCATAATAGACGAACACACAAACATTAATTTTTATATTACACACAGTACACACAGCAGTTTTTTCACTATTTTGTAAAAGCCATGTCGTTTTCCGGGATAAAAAGTATAAAAAATGTTGACCAAAGAACATAAGCAGGGACGCCAATCGGGAATATTGCATAAAGGATATGCTCCGTGCATATTCTTGCTATTTTCCAGCGTTATAGAAAGCAATACGCCAACTTTTGGTGGCTTATAGAGGAGGAGGAGGTCGATTCCGCACTCTCCCAGGTCAGTGCGTTACTTTTGTAACATCCTAGTTCTAGGTTAGGTTAGTTATGTAGGTTAATGTTAGCTAGGGGTTCTTCGTGGAGTAGCCGGGCCCGCTATTGCGAGGCAATGTCTCCGAGACGTGACCGACGCTACGGCCTCGCTCAGGTCGGTGTCGCGAGGGGGCATCGTAATGGCGATGGCCAAGCGCCCGAAAACGCAACCAGGATGGTGACCACTCGAGGCACTAAGCAACGAGTGCTTACCACCCTGATAACAATTAGTTTAGGTTAAGTAGCTTAGGGTAGTTTAGGTAGCTTAAGTTTTTATAGTTTTAAGAATAATAAAAAAAAAACCGATAGAATATCCAAGTTTCTAAACTTTTCTTGGAGTTAAATATAAGTGTTAGATTAGCTTAGTCGTAGTATAGTTAGTCTAAGGCCGAAAGGCAATAGTTTGTAATAATAGAGTTAAGCCTAGAGCGCCCCCTAAGGGCCAGTAAGCTAAATTAAGTCATTTTTGTTAGTTTTTAAATTAGATTTAAGCATTTTGTCCAGAATGTAAGTTATTATTAAAAATCCGGTCAAGTGCAAGTTATACTTGCGCAATAAGTGTTCCGTACTGTATCAGTTATTTTAACTACATACATATGTATGTCATAGATTTATGTTGATAGATCTATATGAACCCTTTCTTTACGATACGATTTCTACTAAAGATACAATGATACTTTGTTCGATACTCACATATATGTACAAACATAAAAACATATATAGGTACATATATGTACATATGCACTTGTATATCTGCAGACACAAGAAAGTACATGTGTACCTACATACATAGTTTTATGGTGCACAGCACATTTCAATACAAATAAATTGAGCACAATTTGCGAAAAATAAATTCAAATTTGTACCTACATAAATGTATACCAACAAGTAAGTTGAACAAATTACCTACATATGCATGTATGTATGTAAATATGTCTCTGATGTCCTTTCTCATCTGCTCAGAAGAATAGTTATACACACACACAAAGTAAAAGAAAAAAAACAAATAAAGCATGTATATACATACATACATATATACCTACATAATATGTTCATATGTATATGTATTTACAAGAAATGTACGCTTGTGCATCAGATTTAATTTTTCCTCCCGTTAATCGTTCAATTGCATTAACTGCGTAGAATTTTGCTATTTGTCTCCCTCTCTGTGCCTGTATATACACAAATTCAATTTTTCCCAATATAGTAAAAGTAGAGACACCTACATTATAATAGGAAACCATCAAGCTTCCTTTATGTGTTATATTATGTATTTATTATTGGTTTAAGTCTTAGGTCAATAGTTATCCGGTAGGAATATGCCACGAAAATTCGCTGCGGGTATAACACTTTTGCCATCAATTATTAAATTTTTACTCTCGTATCTACTTTTAGGCGTTGTGATATTTTTCTGGATATGTAAACAGTAGGGTAGTTGAAATTAAAAAATTAATTTAAAAAAAACGGTTAAAGTAGGGCAGTCGTAATAATTATGATTCCATCTACACTTTATTCTCAATGTTTGTGATTTTATTCAGATTTTTCTGAGCGATATTTTCGGAGAAAAAGCTCGGGACAGCAAGGTGTAACGTTTTGTGAAAAATTGTTAAGAAACTACCCCCCCAAAGTCGAAATTCAGCTTTTTAAGTTCTGGTCTGTGTTTAGGCCACTAATTGCTACAACTGTTCCAAATTTCAATAGTCTAGGTTAAGTAGTCTCTGAGAAAAAGGCCTGTGACAGACAGACAGACAGACAGACAGACAGACAAACACCGAACTGATTCCATTAGTGTTCCGTTTTGGTACGGACGGAACACTAAAAATGAATAATAAAAATGTTTTCAAAAGTAAACGTTAGAGAATATTTTTGCCACTTTTGCTTTTAGAGAATATTTTGGCTTTTTCGTCGCCGAAGATTAATTTTTTGCGCATGTAATTCTTAAAATTATTCATTTGTTAATTTCTAAGTTCGAGATCATTCAATCGGCATTAAACGTACTGCGTCAGTATGTCGTATGTGGTGTAATGTGTCAAGGCGAGTTCTTAGATCTAACCGATTGCATTTAATCAATTAAAAACGCTCAGTAGGTATGTCAATTGATATTTTCATTGATTTGGTAAACAGCATTTGTAAATGACTTACTTACTTACTTAGGTGGCGCTACAGTTCGGGGTGAACCAAGGCCTCAACGAACAACCTCTTCCAGCTAACCCGGTCCTTAGCTAGCCGCTTCCAGTTGCGCACGTCAACTTGGTCGAGGTCTTTTTCTACTTGTGTGCGCCACCTTAGGCGAGGTCGTCCTCTGCTGCGCTGACCCTCCGGGTAAGAGTCGAATATTCTCCGAGCCGGAGCGTTGATGTCCATACGCTCTACATGTCCTAGCCATCTTAAACGCCCAATGTGCAGCTTTTTGACCAGGTTGATGTCGCTGTACAGCTCGTACAGTTCGTAGTTGAATCTTCTCCTCCAGAACCCGTCAACGCAAACGGGATCGAATATCTTACGAAGGATTTTTCTCTCGAAGCGACCAAGGATATTTTCATCCGCTTTCGATAAAGTCCATGCTCCATATAGCAAAACTGGGATGATAAGGGTCTTATATAGAGTCTCCTTAGTCGATCGAGAAAGGACTTTACTACTCAATTGCCTTCTTAGCCCAAAGAAACAGCGGTTGGCAAGAGTAATCCTTCGTTTGATTTCCGACAAGATGTCATTTTTTGAAATTGTAAGCGACTTACCCAGCTCAAATATAGAGCATATGTATATTACAAAATTTAATTTCATGATTGGTAACAACTTTGAAACATTGAGTCGAATTTGCAGCATTTTGGGCAGTGCGAAGGTGATCTGGAAAATTTGAAACAGTACCTATACTTTATCGCAAATTTCGGCATTTCAATTTGCCCCAATATTAGATGCTGAAGTTGAATACAAGCAATATTTCGTTACAATCGTCACAAATTCCTTTTTCAAAATTTGAACCATGGTGGTTATTGGTAAATGCAATGCTGAGTTAGAAGACGATCAATAAAATGTGTGCATTGGTACAATGAATATATTCATATTCATATGTATGTACTGCAATAACAAAGTAAAAAACTACACTAACATATTTTTCTGATGTGAAGCGCTACATTTCATGTTCTCGAGTTTTTGAGGGAATTTTTAAGAGCATATTTCAACACCTTTTCCGAGAATATTAAAAGCATATTTTGACACCTTTTCCGGGAATATTTTGGCGTCCCTGAACATAAGCAATCACCATGTCAATGATTCATCAAAATCAGTCCAGTATGTATAAATGTATCGTTTTTATTTACCTAAAAAAAAATATAAAAAAAATTTTAAGTGGTATTTCATTAAAAAGTAAATATGTAAATATAAATAAATTAAAATAAATAAAAAAATCCTAAAAGACAAATAAAATTTGCCAAGTAGTTTCCCCATTTCCCAGGCTGTGCCAAACATTCTCTATCTATTCTTCTATTAAATCATAGGCAAAAGGCTCCAAGTGCAAACGAGTTCCAGGGTCGTCAGTGCGTATACGTAATATTTCCCTTTCCTCTTCTTGGTACTTTGCCAGTAGTTTGCACTGGGTGACTCATCGCAATTACTTAACATACTTAACATTTAACCGCATTGATTTGAACAAAGAATTTTTTTCCTGTTTGCAATCGCAAACAGACCAAAGAGCTACATTCGATAAAACAGTTAAAAACACTTTTCAGCACGTTCGCATAACCTCTTCAATACAGATCCAATTTCTATGCACATAATGACCTAATGATATCGTCACCCTCTTCTCAGAGCATCTTCGTCTACTCGTAAACTTTTACTCTCCAAATAAACTTGCACTAAAAATGGAAAATAGTACAAATTGCCCAAAAAGTCTGCAACTGCAAGCAAACTTAACCTGAAGTGGCAGCGATACTCTGTGCAGATAAAACAAACTTGATTTTCAAAGAATTTAATACAATGTAGAGGCCATTGTGTATCAGAGAGGCAAAAGTGACTCTCTATGTGTGTGCATAAGTTTTAAATCAGAAACTCTCAAAGGGGGTTAGAAAAGCCCCCAGTTTCTCAACCAAAAAGTTCCACAGAAACTGATACTGCATTGTCTGGTTGTATGTAAAGATTCATAGGGATAGGAAAGATTTGAAACAATGTCTTTGAATCAGAAATCTATTCAATAGTTCTTGGGAGCGTAACTTCGTTGACGGAAGGAGTTAGAAACTTTATTCGTGCAAAACTTTGACATCCCGAGTGTGTTGTGTGCTGCTGGCACTTGGCAACTGGATTGAAAGTAATTAATTTCAAAACACGGCGAATGATGCGGGAATTGCTTTATACGAGTATTCAATTCGTAATGCAATAAATGTGACAATTTGGCTAATGTAAAGTCACGTATGGATGTTTGCCATTACGCGAGTACATTGTCATTTATGAAAGTTTTACTAAGAGAAATCATTTGTTCAAAAATTATATAATACATTTTATTTTATTCTTTTTTTTAAACAAAAGAGTTTTTGAAAAAGTAAAAATTCTGAATTTCATCATTGTTTGCAAATCATGTGGAAAGTATAAATACATTTTATTGTCTGTTGGCGCAATTCACCTCCATATAATATAAAAAAAACTTCTTCTTTTAGAAATACATATACATATGTATGTGTCTTGTCGATGTACATACATTCATATATCGTGCTTCATGTTTATTTATTTATTAATTTAAACAAATCGATAACCATGTATTTTAAAGTACTAGCTTAGTACTAGCCCGCTTCGCCAGGCATTAAAAAAAAGCTTCTTTTAACAATTTGAGTAAAATTAAAAAAATTATTGCAATGCTTTTTGGTAAACAACATTCTTGCTTTTTTTTCTCGTGTAAACAATAAGTGCAGATATGATTTTTCGACTCATGAGCATGCAACGTAGAGATGGCAATAATAAAAAAATAATCGCCTTATCGTTTTTCAGGCTGGCTTTCGTGCAGGATTTTCAACAATAGACCACATCTTTGAACTTACTAGCATCGCCGAACGTTTTATCTGTAAAAGGAAAAAATTTTATGCTTTTTTTGTAGATTTTAAGCCTGCTTTCGACAAGATCAACAGAAAGTCTTTATTGTAAAGGGTTTTTCAATAAGAGCGCTACAAAAGTTTTTTTAAATAAAACAAAAACGGTTTTGGATATCAATGAAATTCTTTATTCTTGTGAAAGTACGTTCGATGCCATTATCGAACTGGATTTCTTTTGCATGGCCACCACGGGCACGTTTGCAGAAGTCCAGACGCTGAACCCAATTTTCGACGGTTTTCAAGCATAAATCGGCCGATACTGCTGCAATTTCACGTTCGATATTCGTACGAAGTTCATCAATCATCGCTGGCTTGTTGGCATAGACCATAGACTTGACGTAACCCCACAGGAAATAGTCTAACGGCGTCAAATCGCACGACCGAGGCGGCCAAGCGACTGGACCATTTCGTGAGACAACACGTTCTCCAAACTTGGTTTCCAATAAATTGATTGTGACATTCGCTGTGTGGCTTGTGGCGCCGTCCTGTTGGAACCACATGTCCTCCAAGTCCATATCATCCAATTGGGGCCAAAAATATTCGGTTATCATTGAACGGTAGCGATTCCCATTCACAGGAACGTGCCGGTCTTGATCATCACGGAAGAAGTACGGCCCAATGACGCCGCCGGCCCATAAAGCACACCAAACCGTAATTTTTTTGGGATGCAATGATGACTCATGGAGTACGTGTGAATTGCTGCCTGACCAATACCGCATATTTTGTTTATTGACGAAGCCATTCAGCCAGAAATGAGCCTCATCGCTGAAGATGATTTTTCGATGAAAATCCGAATCATTTTCAAGTTGTTGCTCATCCCAATTCATGAACATACGACGCTTCTGGTGGTCAAGCGGCTTCAGTTCTTGCGTCAATTTAATCTTGTAAGGATGTAGGCCAAGATCTTTTCGCAAAATTCGCCACAACGACGTCACAGAGATGCCCAACGCTTGAGAACGACGTGTGAGAGACACATTTGGGCTTTCTTCAACTGAAGCCTCAGCGGCAGCAATATTCCCGACACTACGGGCACTTCTTTGTCTCACTGGCACGGGAACATTTTGTACTATGCCTGTGGATTCAAATTTTTCCACTAGACGCTCAATTGTTGATCTGCTAGGACGATTATGACGACCATAAATTGGAAGTAGCGCTAATAACGTTGAGGCCACTGATTCCGAATTTCGGTAGTAAATTTATCAGGGTTTATAGGCTTCTGTATTCAATGGCAGTTCACATTAAAAGTACTTTGACACTGGTGCGGGTGAACCACAAGGATGTTAGCTCAGCCCCATTTTATTTTCATTATATGTTGATGACATCTCGAACTGTTAACCTGGCGGTGTTTCAATTGGTGGCTTGGAGATAAAAGTCCTACTTTACGCTGACGACATAGTCATTTTAACTGAAAGCCCTTCAACTCTTCAAATACAAATAAATAGATAAATATAAATAGATAGACAGTACTGCGATATCTGGGACCTTAAAATAAAAACAGAAAAGTCAAAAATTATGATATTTGATACTTCACAATGATCAAGACCTTCACGGGAGAATTGGTCGCTGGGAGCTGAACCTATTGAAGTTGTCAATCAAATGCCTGGGTTTTCACCTATCGCCCAAACTTGATTTGCGACCTCATATCCAAGATAAGGCAGTGGCAGCCAAAACAGCAATAAATATTTTGTGGAGAAACTTTTTCTCCAATAAACACATTGATGCTAGATCTAAGTTCAAGGTCTTTAACTCTACAGTTAATGTCTGTCTTTGCTATGCGAACCAAGTGTAAGGCCGTAAATATGTTGAAGAGCTTGAAAAGGTTCTTCTTTAAGCGTATTTTTAAACTTCCACTCACGACTCCAACATATGCCATATATGCTGAATCTGGTCTTCCGCAGATTTACATTCGTAACCTTAAAGCCAGTGTAGATTATATGGTCAAAGTTCTGATCTATGTATCTTTATCTGAATATAATGTATTTGACTGGAATTACTAATTATATGAGGTTATCCAAAAAGTAGACGACAGACATTATCTGGATTCTTTAAGAAGAACTCAGTCATCCACATCCAGGCATATGTACATATAACTCTTCAAACCATTATCTGGACACAAGTAATTACTTCTCTATGCGTCTTGGATTTGGCCAAATAAGTTTAATCTTTAGGACCCGAACTGAATTACTGAGCCTTAACTACAGAGTTTATCGACAAGACTCAAGTATATGTAGCCTTTGTAACCTGAATACAGTGGAAGATGTCTACCACTTTATAGCAGTTTGTCCCATTTTGTCAGAACTACGCTTGCTTTACTTTACCAAGAGAACTTTTACACTTGAAGAATTTAGTAGTAATATATGTATAACTTAGTCTTTATGTTTATAATTGTATAACTTCTAATGCATAAGAATTACTATAATTTTTTTCGATAGACGGCACTTATTTGCCATGTTCTACATTTATTTCTGAAAATCACGTTTGTTATTAACATTATACAATAAAGAAATAAATAAAATAATAATAATAATAATAATAAAGCTGGCAATACGAGAAATCTGGATTTTCCAGATTTATAACGCACATTTCTAAAGATTGTCCTTGCGACTTATTCATGGTAACGGAACGGCGATTGCAAGGCGAACAGGGAATTGAAGACGCTGAAATTCGAATGGCATATCGGATGGAATTATTGGGATGCGAGAAATCAAAACGTCTCCTTTGAATTTTCTATTCAAAATTTTTGCTTCCATCACATTTCAAAATATTTTTCTGACAACAAGCCTGTTTTGGTTGGTTGATATTGTAAAGCAATTTTTACCTGCAATATGTGTGGTAGTACTCCTGGCATATCATGATAGGATATGGATGTGGGATAATTCACTACCTCATCCACATTCATGACGGTGTCCAAGGATTTGAATGTGGATAATGGACCTGGTATTTCTTTTAAAATAGTCTCGTTAAGATCACCGACTTTTTTGTTCCTTCCGGCCGCTATTGCTCGCTCGTTTAACCAAGCATGGTTTTTGTACTGTTGTGCTATGTTTGGGAATCAGTTCTTCTTTTGATTGAGTAAAACGGCAAAAATCGTTTGGGAGTGTTATCATCCCTGTATCCTTGCCGACTGGCATTGTAACATCTCCCATTTTCAACAGCTGCTTTCAGCTGATGATGGATCGTTTTGCAATTGAACGAGTACGTTTGTTTTTAGTGTTAAAAAAAAAAAATAAACATACGGCGTCAGCAGTCCTATACAGAACCAAGCCTAGCTTCTCACAACCATTTGTGTGTACGTGCTACTTTTTCCACGAATGGAAGGGACCTACAGTTTTTGCTGACTCCGAACGGCGAGTTGAGAAGCTTCTCATGACAAATGATACTCTTTGATTGTTTGTCAGACATTCGAAAGAGGTGGCAACCGTGAAAAACTTTCTTAGGTGTTAGACCCGGGCTGGAATTGAACCCGAGTAGCACGCGTAGTGGTCCAATGCACTAACCACCACAGCCACGGCCGCCACGTTTTTAGTGTTAGTGTTCTTAAATTTCTCCACAGAATTGAATATTTCAAGCATGCGCTTATATCATCAGCAGCAGAAAATTTAGGAATGACTGGTAACGATTATCTAAAGTCTCCAGCTAATAGTATCAAAGCACCGCCAAACAATTCTTGATATCCTCGTAGATATTTCATCGCATTGTTCTATCCAATGCTTCTAATAACTTTTTGTTAGCCATTGGACATTCATCCCAAATGATTATCGCACATTGTTGCAAGACTTTTGCCATTCCAGATGTTTTAGTGATGGTACATGTAGAAGTTCCATTTTCCTGCATATTCAACGGTAGCCGTGGTATTGTATTGTAATCCGCTGTATGTACCACAACGGTATCGCACACAAAAATGTCTAAGCTATTTTTTCAATGTTTTTGAATGTTGCTGTAATTTGTTCACCTTTGTACCGTAATTATCCACATTTTTCCAACTAAATTGGTTGGAAATTACTGGCGGTAGAAGAAAACATACATTTTGCCACTTAAGCTACGAGCAGACGATATGCAAAAGTCATATATATGCGAGTGCTGACGTCATGAAAAAACTCGCAAATTTATCGCAAATTCTATAAAGTAGGCATTGCTCGCAAACTCGCATATAGACATGTTCACACGATATGCGACTTTTGTCCCAAAACTCGCAAATGCATTTGCGAACATGGTGTTCGCATATGGGGTCGCAAATGTTGTGGCCTATATGCGAGGTGTTCACACGATATGCGCCACAATTTGCAGATTACATAGTTTCAATCATATGCAGATTTGCGAACATTATCAATGTTTTGACGTTTTTTAATTTTCTGTGTTGTGTTGGTGATTTGTGACAATTTAAAGTGTGGAAATATATATATTAAAAATGTAAAAAAGAAAATGGGCTGCTATTGATATTTTGGCAATAGATATGATGGAAAATACTAAGTCTGTTTGGTCTATGCTATTTTTCGAAATTTCTATGAAATCTTCATAGAATCATGACAGTTTCATGGCTCTCAATTCTTTTTACTCTCATTTGGCTCTCTGCTTGCGATGTGTTTTATGCTACCATCCTTTTCCTTGTGGTGAGTGTCGTCAACTCTGTCAACCAGCCATCTGACATTTTGTGAAATGTCATAATCTTCATTGTTAGTGGAAAACAAAAACAAGTTGAAAGGTTTGATCAAGTGTTGTTTCAAAAGCGCTTGGTAACTTTTGTTCAAGTTTTCTATCTTAGAGAAGATTTCTCTCTTGGAGAGGATTTTACTATTTGACAGGTCTCGATTCCTTGTGCAAATAGGTAATAGACCCACTATTTCGACTATAATTATATGGCGACACGTACTCTTTACGTGTACCGGTAGGTAGCCTACGGACCTGATTGCTTACACAATTACATATAATAGATCTGTTTGGTATCTTTTTTATGTACAAGCGAATGAGACCTGTCAAAAAGAGAAATCCACTCAAAGACAGACAACTTGCAAAAAAGTAAACAACAACAGTTTTGGTCAAACCTATCAATTTGTTAATGCTTTCCACTAACAATGAAGATTATGACATTTCACAAACTGTCAGAAGGCCTAGTTCGACAGCGTTGTCCAGCTCACTACATACTACAAGAAAAAGATGTTGCGTAAAATTTCAACGCTCTTTATTGTTTACGCTCTCATTTCGGTCTCTGCTTGCGATGTATTGTGATTTTTCGAGTTAACAAACACAAACACATATACATAGTATTACGAAAAGTAGCGTGTTACCAATCAGACTTAATCATAATTATCTTCACAATTTAACTGTCACAACTCTTTACAGCGATGCCACTTTACTCCAATTGAAGTAGATCTATTTCACTTTCCCACAAATTTAAGAAATCTACTCCCTACTTCACTTATATCTAAATTTGCAATAATCTACTTCATTTTCGAATTATATATCCTTCATATGATTAATTTGTTAGTTCTTTCTCTGCAATGCCAGAACGAAAATGAAGTGTAAAATATTCATACATTAAAAGTTTTCAAGTTATTCGTTAGATCGCGCTGGAATACCAAAATCTGCCACCAGCGTCTTTAATATTTTAGATGTCAGGAAAATTGATTTAATATAATATTTTCGTATTTTCCATTTCATGGCATTTTACACTGTTTTCAATGGGCGTAGCGAAGCGCACCGGGTAACCATTAGTTCTTAATAAGTGTTAAAAAACCTATTTAAATTTTTTTTTTTTAAATCTACTTCAGTTTTTCACATCTACTTCAATTTTTAAACCGATACTACTCCAGAAATTTTTTCAGAAGTGGCATCGCTCACAACACAACCCAACCAAAGCAAAATGTAAAATAAAAGTAAAAAAAAAAGTGCTTAAACACAGTCCACACCAAATTTTCAAACTTTTGAGATCTCGCATACTCAATTTAATTTTGTCTGTAGACTAGGATTTGTTCGCAAATATGCGGTCATGTGCAATGTAAGGTTTTCATCCGGTCGCATATGGTTGGGACGCTTGCAAATGATCGCATTTGCTCGCAAATTGTCGCAAATGATAGGCGAAAGTGTTCACACGATATGCCGAAAAGTCGTAAATTGGTTTGCGAACTGGGTGTCGCAGACTGTCCGCATATGCTCGCAAAGCATATGCGGACTGTCCTAAATAGGTGTTCAGACGATATGAGAGCATCAGTCGCATATGATGCACAAATTACGTCAGACTCGCATATATATGCGACTTTTGCATACCGTCTGCTCGTAGCTTTAGTTTTATCTATATATGTATATAGACAAAAATCGCACAATTTTGTATTGGTTTTATATTGACAAGTTACTGCAATGAACTGTAGTCGACTTTATCTAGTGTGATCGCTTCCCTGAGCACCGTGGTATAGTGGTAAGTGCGTTGGACTACTGCGCAATGCTGCCCGGGTGCAGTCCCAGCAAAACACCTAAAAAGTTTTTTCACGCTGCCACCTCTTTCGAATGTCTGACAAGCATCAAAGAGAATCATTTGTCACGAGTAGCTTCTCAACTCGCCATTCGGAGTTGGGGAAGAACTTTAGTTCCCTTCCATTCGTGCACAAATATAACATGCACACACAAATGGTTGTGAGAATTAGGCCCTGATTCACCACGAACAGTAGCGCCACCTGAAGAAAAGAAGATAGAAGATCGCCCTCTGCTGACAGTTTATATCTGGAAGGTAGGTTCGTTTTATATACTTTCTTAATTAATTACACTACGTGAACAACTCTATAATATTTAATTTAAATATAAAATTGAGAAGAGGGTTTCAAACCACATAAATGAAAACAAACTTTTCTCAAAACACCCAAACCAATATGTCTTATCTTGTATTACCTTAAACGGTTGAGTGATTTTGTCAATGAGTTAAACTAATAAACTTTCCTAGCCAGAAATGCGAAAACATCGAAAACCCATTTAAACTATTTCGCCTCGAAAGCCGCAAAGGACTTGTCCGAAATAAATACTTTTAAAATCTCTCCACCAGCACACATACAGAAGAGCAAACCACCGAAAGGCAACCATCGAAATCAAGTTACTTCAAATAAACTCGCCGAGAAAATATCCTTCGGACGAACAAACTAAACTACCGTATTCTAGTTAAATGTATTTACCCATTAATCACTGTAATTGGACAAGAGCACGTCCCTTGATTATGGTTCGGAAAGGCAAAATGCACCCTTTGAGTGAGAATAAAGTCCGTACGAATATTTTGACCACACACCGTAGTCAGTCAACTGTTAATCTTTTGGAAAAAAAAAAACAAAAAAATGTATGCTCATAATTATTTCTGATCCGATAGTGAGTGAACAATAGATTTTCTGATTTCTTTACTAGGCAGGCATTGGTGTGGGCATAATAATCGACCAGAAGTGCGGCACAGACTAGGAATAGGCATCATTAGCTGGATTAGGGATACACACGAAACATAAGTCCTTGAATACACCGCCAGTTGACCCAAGTCGATAAAGTGTGTGGAATGATTCGGCATTTTTCATTGGCTGCCTATTTTCCACTTTTCGTAAATGAATTTCACGCAATCAGAATGATGATAATGTACAAAAAGGGAATCAAATATCAATGGTTTCTCCATCCTCACCGCGTAGAGCAAATAAAAAACAATTTTAATATTTGATCATAAATATCCCAAAGATACGCACCATCGCACATCGAGTTCCCGGGGAATCATAAACATTTGCTACAAATGACCCTGCCTTCGGGTAGCGCACCCAATGTCGTAAGAATTTGTACAAAATAGCACGTCCTCAATGGTAATATAGTAGGGTAGAGCCTTTGACTTACCCCCCCTCGTATGTTGCTCACTTTGATCTCGGCGGGAATTACTGAAATGCCAATTTAGGAATTGCAAAGGAATTTTAAAATGTTTTTTTAAATCCATCTCATTAGTCAGGCATTCTGATGGGCAGCCTAGTGAGTAATTCATCGATTAGTGTGTATTGTACAGGTTTCTACAATTCCAACACAATACTTGTTATTTGATTGCTCGCTAAGGGGAGTTTATTTTTTTTTTTGCGAATTATTCCAATTTATCCACTATTTATTGACTTAAGATACATTATGTGGATGCATAGTTCACGGCTAAATGTTTTTTTTTTTTTTTTGTTAATACAAATTCCAAATTTTGTGAGAGATATAATTCTGGATTTATTTTTATACGATCTATTCTGTAGGGTATTTTTAATCTCAATAATACCTATATTTGGTGGATTGTACATATTGAATTTTAAGAAGGTATATAGCTTCCTAGGTACTATGGCCTTAGTTGGCCATATTATGATGTTGGCAAAGCCTTGAAACTGAAGTAAGTAGTAAAAGCAGCTCCACCTTTTGGCGATCTTTCGAATTCGTTATCTCAAGAAAATGTTTACCAGGGAAACTAACCCAAAACTATCCTTCCTAGACCACTTGGTTGAAAGAACAACCAAGGCCACCAACATACTCTGGAAATGCCGTAGAATGTTCAATAGAACATGGGGGCTTAGCCCAAAAATGGTATACTCTCTACTGGATTTATACAAGTATAGTCAGGCCATATGTCGTATGGTTGGTTGGTTGCTTTATGAGGGTGAGGATTACTCCTCTTCACGTAGGCCGCAAGTCGGACCCATTGTGATCCCCTCTGGAACTGAGCTGAGAAAAAAGGGGTTGGGGGGTGTGTTAGTGAAAGGGGTAGAGTAGTGGAATAGAAAGGTTGGAAGGAATATGTGAATTCAAGAAAAACGCTCTGTGTGTCGTGTAAACTCCAGTGTTTACAAGAAATCGATGGATCTGAGCGATGTCAGCCCGGGTAGGATGTGTCTTCCCAGGTATATTTGCCTTATAGAACATAGAGCAGGAGAATCGCAGAGGAAGTGTTTGATACTTTCGTCTTCTTCTTCGCAACCTGGGCAAGTGCTCTGCTGCACTAGTCCCAGTCGGTTAGCATGTTAGTTAAGTTGATATGTCCCGTATATAAGCCAATCAACAGATTTATTTGTGCTCTGCCCAAATTCAGTACTTTCCTAGCCCGCAGTGGATTCGGAACTTCCATCATTTCTTTGGAAGCCTTGCATGTTTGGATCTGACTCCACATATGTGCGTGTCGTATATGTCGTATATGGATCGATAGCTTGGTGGTACAAAGCGAAGCCTCTTAAACGTTGCCTTGAAAAACTTCAGCACCTAGCGTGCATTAGCATTACCGGGGCATGAGAGGGACACCCACCGCCACCATTGGGATCCCTTTTGCCTTGCCTTCACTGCATATCTTCATTCAAAACGAAGCTAGAAAAGCAGTATACCGCATAGGTGTGCTTCTTGGAAGGTGAGTTACCTTCAGTGAAGGTAGTAGAGGTAGCAAAATGGGGAAGCTTCTCGATTCAGTACCAGGAGCCTTGGGGGGAGCTCTGGACACCACAAGCTCCAAATAATGCTATTAAGGCCTGTTCAGCAGCGTTGATCAACTCAAAAATTATTGAGGAAGCTGTCAATAAACTGAACCAGCTTGGGCGATGTAATAAGATCACATTGGTCTGGGTCCCGGGACATTCTAATATCCCGGGAAACGATAAAGCTGATGCTCTGGCTAGAGCTGGATCAGTGACCAGTCTTATCGGTCCTCAGCATGTTATTGGCTGCAGTTCAGCTTATGCTAAAAACAAGCTTCTTGAACTGCTGCGACTACAACACTATAACCATTGGCACGAGCTTAGGTCATTCCGACAGGCCAAAATGTTAGTAGACGCGCCCAGGGCAAACAGAACTAAGTTTCTGTTACACCTTAGTAGAAATGACCTCAAAATCCTAACAGGACTGGTCACTGTGTTCACTCCCTTAAACAAGCACCTGAACAAATTGGAATCAGAAGCTCGGGCCCTTGCGAGATGTACCTGGAAGAGGAAGAGACAGCTGAGCACTTCATTAGCGACTGTCAGGACTTTGCTCGGATCAGAAATGCCACTCTAGACAACTACGTCCTACGGGACGTTGATCTACTGGAGCTCAATCTTGCCCTATTACTTCGCTTTGCGAAAGCGACCGATGGGCAGATTAAGATCGATATATAGCTCAGCAACAAATCACTAATTTATTTTTTATTTATCAATACGTCAACATTGATCCATTGTAAAGTTTAGTATTTCCAAGAAATTACACTGAAGCTGTTGCGTAACTACTCACACGAGTACCAGCAGATTTTTTATTTTTTTTTGTTTTGATAAGAAAATGTTTCATGCACCGTCAGGAAGCTTAGGCCGAACAGTCGCCTGGTGTTTCGAACTCTAATCGACCAAAAACTCTCCATCTTCAGACGAGATCCCACCTCTGACCGCTCTTCGCATTACTGGTCGCCACTTTTTTTGCCTCTGTGGGCTGTTTCTTCTTCTTTGGCCTTTTGCGAGAATACGTTTGCATCTTCCTCTCTGTTTTTCATTTCAAGGACTGTCTCAATAAGCGAAGATATCTTTTTCCACGTATCAATTGTTGAGATCATTTTCCTGACTGCAATTTCCGGGGAAAAATTGTCTATCTACGACACTAGTCTGTTCCTCTCTATTGTCTATTTGTTATATCACCTATATCACCTAGAAGGTGTGGTAGGCGCCATCATCTGGAGAATCGCCATATTGACAAGCTCCGCTCTCTGTTTTTCCCATCTTGTGAAGGTACTGTTTAAAGTAACCGCATATCTCCTGTTTAAGTGCATCAGCGCATATCTCGCAGACATACTGGAGAATGGCATGAGTGATCGACATGACGATCGCCATATCCTCGTTGGGCCGCCAACGTTTGCCAAGAGTCTGCTAAGTGATGCAGTAACCTTTGTAGCTCGCTTGGATGAGGATTTTATCTGCCACCAGTATGAAAGCTTGCTGTCGAGAATTATGCCAAGATACTTCACTCACAGACTTCACAATCTCATCATAGGAGATATTCCACAAGTCATGTCGAAGTATTGAGCCCTGTGCTGCTCCTGTCGTGGTTGCCCTGTCGTCCCGCTTGGAATATTTTAATAACTTTCTCCATTGCTCCTATTGTGGAGTGGCCGAGCCTGTAAATCGTGGCTTTAGCATCTTCTCTAGCAGTTTTCCTGCCGTATGCACAGTGGCCTGTAGGCAGATTTGGAATTTGGGTCTCCTTTTCCTTTGCTTATCAGTACTAAGTGTTGTGTCTTCTAGCTCTTGTGGGTATCAGCATGGAAGCATCATTAGTCATTTAATTTTTTTTGTAAATACCTGCCTACATATGAAGGTATACTATAGTTAGTATTTCAGTATCAAAGTGCATTGGTACAAAACCCTCATTGCACAAGGCCCAATTCGCACTTGAACCCGTTTTATTTGATTCTACAGTGTGCACTAAGTAACCTAGAAACTAAGTGTACCAAACTTCTAGAGGGCTTTCTATAGATACTGTATAGGGTTTGTTTTAAGTAGCGATTTTTTCGATTGCTGTTCATTAATTACATGTTTTTAGCTATTTTTTTTTAATGGAGTTGTTCGTGATGCTAATATCCCTAAGTTACTTATGTACGATACCTTATTTCATCAATCTTCTCAATCGCTGTATGCTTCTTATTTCGATAACAGCATGTCTACCTTTTTCTTATATATTATTGTTAAACAAACGAAATCCTTGGAAAGTTCTTATGTAAAATTAGTTTAAATGTGTTTATTTTTGAATCTTTTTACGAACTAATTTTTAATCACATTAAACTCAATTTTTAACCAAAACAAATACAAACGTACGTAATTAAAGTACACTTGCATTGTATATGTACTTATACATGTATATAAAAACAAATAAATACATAAAAACTGAAAAACGATTTAATTTTAATTAGGCTCCTTCATTTAATTATCAAATTATCACATACAATTGCCATGTTTACAATTGCTCTGCGTGGAATAATTGCCTGCTAGCTTCATCAATAAGCCATTATTACTCAATACCGCTACTCACCTCTGAAAATATCCTGCTGTTTCACGCACTTCTCCGGCACATCGATCTCCAAAATAATCGGCTACATCCCCATTTTACGAATAGTAGACCAGAATCCCAAATAAAGATGAAAATAAAAAAAATAACAAATTAATTTCAATTCGCGTTTTAATTTGAATTTAAAGTGCTGATGAGATATAGCCTACGGTCAACAGATTAATACAAATTAACAACAATAGTGAGTTTATTAGAATTTGAATTAATTAACCGGGCGGGGGCCTGCAGTCTTATGAAGCACATACATATGTATAATAATATGTTGCTGGTTGAAATAGTCTTAAGTATATTAAATTTTATTGTCATGCAACATACCGTTGCCAGGACATACATGCTATCTGATGATGGAAACTGGGGGCTTGCATTGGGGACTGCTTTTTCTGTGAAAATAGAATGCAAATAAAAAACATGGTATTCATGGAATATAAATCCTCACACATAATTCTAAATCGACTTACCGTTGCCAAGGAATCCTTTAGGAAGACACGTCGAGGCACAACGATGACACTGTGTCGATAAATCGTTACTTATGGTTGACGACTTCAACGGATGGCAAACCACTGTTCCCATATTTCTACCAGGCTGACTTTCGCTCTCTGGAATGTAAGTAAATACTGTTAGTGTTTTATTTTTTCTTAAACAAAAGATAAATATTTTACGAAAACTTTATAACTTCATTTTAAGAAACAAATAGTCATCCATGCCATCTAGTAGTAATGTGTGGAATTGAAATTTTTATTCATTGGTTTTCTTCTTTTAACAAGCTTTATATTAACTTCACTTTCTGTGAGGGCGGAATCTGGGATTCGATTTTACACCCACTTCCAGATATCCGATTATGCTGAAATTTTGCGTATCCGGTGACAACTCAATATAGTATATTTCATGATCTTGTAAATCGAATATGGCGGACGCCCAAAGATGGTGGATTACCGTTATCTTCCCGACCTCCTAAATATGGGTATCAAATGAAAGGGCTTGGCAAGAAGAATACAATACGCTATAACGTCATTAAAAATTCAATATGGCGGACGCCCACAAGATGGCGGATAACCGTTATGTTTACTACCATCTTAATATGGGTATTGAAGTACATATATCTGTGAAGTGAATGCCTACTATAAATCTTTGGTCAACGGTTGTTTATTTTTGACATAAGCGATCGTTTGTCAGCACGCTCTCAGTTAGTCAGTTCCCTTCGTCATAGTGACTTGTTGAATTAAGCTAAGAGTTTACTTTTAATAAACGTTGCATTAAACTAGAAAATAACGGGTTTTAATTACAAGCAAAAGAGTACGAGTGAACATTACAGGTATTAAATGAACATGTTTGACAAGTAGAATACGATTAGCTAAGTGATGTGATTCTAAATTCAATATGGTGGATGCCATAAGATGGCGGATTACTTTTTTCTTCACAACCCGCATGACATGGATATCAAATAGAAGGGTTTGATGAATAGAATCCCAAACAATATAGTATATCTTATGACGTTGTAAATCTAATATGGCGGAGGCCATAAGATGGAGGATTGCCGTTATCTTCACGACCTCCTTAATATGGTTATCAACTTAAAGGGATTGACAAGCAGAATTAGACTAGCCAAGTAACGTCGTTCTAAATTCAATATGGTGGGTGTCCCAGGATGGCGAATTACCTTTTTCTTCACAACCACCATGGCATGGGTATCAAATGAAAGGGCGAGTAGAGTCTCTAACATATTGAGTAAACTTTCTCATATCCAACCCACCCAAGTTGATATACGTATAGACGTAAATTTGTAAAAAAAATTCAGATACTAAAAAGTGGAAAATAAATATAAAGATAAAAAAATATTTTTTAAAAACAAGCTTTAATGAACTAAAAGGTAAAAAAATAAGTTTTTTGCGAGTCATCAATGTGTGACTATAAACAAAAGCTAAATTATAAATTAAATTTGGCTAAATGACGATGACGAGGTCTAACTAAACATTAACAGTGACACAAAATGTGTTCTGCTAATTCTTCTTCCGTCCTCGTTGCACATCGTGTGTATGTGTTGTCTTGTGCCTGAGTGCCGCAAGCTTTAATTTATAGTCACACATTGGTGACTCGGAAAAAATTATTTTTTTCTTTTTAGTTCATTCCAGCTTGTTTTTAAAAAAATATTTTTTTTCTTTATATTATAAGCTTAAAATGAAGCTAAAAACGAAGCATACAAAAAACGGGGCAAATCATTTCAGTAGAATTATTTTTTTAAAAATATGTCCCTGTTCCATAATTCAATATTTTTAGTTCAGCCAAAAAGGGTAGATTTAACATCACTTGAATTTTCATAATTATTTAAAATAAAAAAATATGTTTTGCAGGAGGGGACAGCATCTGAAATGAATGGCCACACGGGCGAACAAAAAGCAATAAAATGTCTCAAGTGGTTAAAAGGTTACAGCAATAAAAATCGAAATAAGAATTTTTTACAAAATAAAAATAATTTGCCGTACCATTCGCATTGTGTTTTAACAGTGAAAAAAGGTTATCCATAGATATGCGAGTACAATAGTATTATAGATACATATACATACACACATAAACAATTCCTTGAATAGAATTGAATTGTTTTCCTTTCTCAATTCAACGCTCTTGCAGATGGTTTTTGTAGGGAATTATTAATAAAAAATAACTGCTTCATAGATAAAATGCGAACTTTCAGTATTTCTGGACTTATTGAGTGTTGTATTCAATTGCGATTGAAAGTGTCCCAAAGGAGTAAAATTTTAATAATTAAAAGTGCCTTCATCATTTCATTGGCCAAGAAAAAGATTTAAAATAAGAATTAGGCTGCAAAGAATAATGATAATGAAAATGGTTTTTGGGATTAAAGTATCAAATATTAATTTACATACATATACAGGGTGACCCGAAAAAAAGAGTTGATTTTAAATATGCATTGAGATCCAACAAAGAATTGTTGACATCGAATCTTAAATTCGGCGCATTAATGTTTCATATGTTTTGATCAAAACACAAAAGTAAGTCAAGTTGCGCACTCTTGCCCCGAAGTCTGGGTAAGAGTGCGCAGAGGTATAGGTAAGAATACGCAGCCATTTTAAGTCACAGTTTTTGTAGTTTAAATAGTTTGAGACTGTGCTTTCACTCAAACTAAATTCTTCGGCAACCTTCCATGGGCTCCTTCCATTTTAAATCAGCTCCCAAGCCTCGCAGATTTGCTTTAAGGTTATCAATTTCCTTTCCGTTTGTCTTTAGTAGATAAGATGCATTTTTCAGGACAAGCAAAAACAGAAAGATAGAACTACAACCTACCACCTACGACTATGATGTGCTCGTTGCATCTTACGACAGAAGATAATAGCCAAAAAATTGTTATTATCCTTATTGTATTCTAATCAACATATGAAAAGTTAAGAACTGTGTAAGAAAGCACTGCGTAGTCTTAGCCACAAAATGGCTGCGCACTCTTTCCTTAGACGCTACTTTTAATAAGCCACTAAAATGATATCGCAAATCGAACACACATAATGCACTGTTTATGCCTGCATACTACTTATGGGGTATCGAGTTGCACCGCTTTCCTGACACACTTTTAAAAATTTACATTTTTTTAAAAAAATCCGGCTTTTTTTTTCTTGTTGTTTTTCTTTGTACTGTTTTCGTAGAAGTTGTTCTATATTGGCGATTAGTGAAGCACACATTTCCTCATTTAGCGATTTCTGCTAATTCCTTCATAGATGGAGAAAATGGCACTGCGTACTCTTACCCGCTGCGCAATCTTACCCCAAATGACTCTACGTGCCACAGCGACCACAAAAATCTAGTGATAGAAAATATAGTCACCGTTGCCTGGAAGCTGGAACCAGTTCACAAGTGAAGGTAATGAGCGATTTGTGCTTGCTGCTCGCTCACCAGTCCTGTATCCTTCTTTGGTGAACTTTTCAGTCATTTCAAAAAATGAAAAAATGCCGAATGACGGGCCAATTCAAGCAGAGAAACTTATCAACCAAACTCGCAGCAAAAATAATGCAGATAACGCTGTTTATCTTACAAGGCACTAGCCTTTCAGATACCAGTTTCAAAACAATCGGAATATATGATGACTCTGTGGTGAAGAGAAGACCAAACGCATTCCTGCCGTGGCAAAAGGAAGTTAGTTCCATCTATAATCTCCTTTCCTGAAACTTTGACAGATGTATAGAATATCTAGAACCCAGAAAAATACTGAGGTTTATCAGAAGTTTCAGTGCATCTCTATGAAAGTGAAAGGGCCAGCAAAATAGATAGATTAATTCCTGCCTGCGGTGTACAATGGGTCTAAAATATCGTTTCGCTGAATCGTAGGTTAGATTGAGCTTTTCCAAGCACTTTGGCCCATTGAGATCGTACAGTAAGTACGTGGGCGGTCCGCGTCCGATAAGTACTTAGCCTCACCGCTAAGTTGCTCTAAGTTACAAGAAGCCGGTCTATCTAACTCATTACCACCACTGCCGTCAAATGCAATTATCGAATTAAATATTAATAAATTCACCATTCATATTTCAAACCTTGTAATAACAAAATTCAATCTAAAATCTGACTTTTGGGATTGATTACTTTTAATAATAATACCATTCGAAACAGCGCATATCCCTCATTATTATAGCTTTTTAATTCATTCCAT
Organism: Brachyopa scutellaris; assembly: GCA_949775065.1. Lineage (NCBI taxonomy): Eukaryota > Metazoa > Arthropoda > Insecta > Diptera > Syrphidae > Brachyopa > Brachyopa scutellaris. Next base: position 192,933,689 of record OX459112.1, read on the forward strand.
TATTCGGTCTATTGGCACATCGCAATTATCTGGATCATCATCATCGGCAATAGGTACTCACACATTAGGTTGGACTATTGCCGGTTTTCCTAATTTTATTATTGATTGATTCAAACATTTTCTATTTGCTGTTATGTGTGCGTGCCGGTTGTAATGAAATATCCTGCGGCGGCCATGACCGGTATTGACTTAACCAGCAATTTTACTTTGTATAGAACTCATGATTCGACAGTTTATTTAACCGAGAGGCAGGAAATGTTAGTTCTGATTTGGAAACTCCCAAATGACGTTCAATTTATATGTACACGAAACGGAATTAGCAAGTTGTGCACCCGTGTTTCTATGGTATTATTAGAAAATAATTAGTTTTTCTGACGTTCGTCTATTTAATGAAGGAACTACCAACTACTACGCAATAGATGGAATGGGGGTGGCTATGCAGCATAGCCTTCATTCGATAGAAGAAAATCGATAAATATAGATATTTGAAGGTAATTGAAATCACCTTCATAAGGAAAACCCAAGTGTCTTGGATTAAAAGCTATAAAAATGCTTTTAGTATACATATTACCTGTTCATTCAAATGATGGTTCTTGAATAAGAATGTGCATTGAGGTGATGTACATAGCTGTCGTTTGTTTCGTTACAAATGTGAATTTATTTCTCTCTCTCTCTGTCTATACACAAATTCAATTTTTCCCAATGAAGTAAACAGTCCTGATAATTTTGGTTCAATCTACACTTTATTCTCAATGTTTGTGATTTTATTCAGATTGTTCTGAACAATATTTTTGGAGATAATGTATGGGGAGGGGACGCAAATTTTGGAACGTTTTTCTGGAAAAAAGTTAAGAAAAAGTTAATGTGTAAGCATTATAACGGTATTCATATCCCCTTAACCCTTAAATGCCCAAAGACACCGATTTCTTTGGGAAAAATATATTATATGTTAAATGAAACATAAATATTGAATCAGGTACCGAAAAAAAATAAAAAATCAAGTTATTGATAAAAAACCGGTTGTATCTTTAAAGATACACTGGGCATTAACCCCTCAAACGCGTTCTGAAAATGATTTATTATGAATACATTATATCATTTCACATAATATAATTACATCAGCATGATTTTTTTTATCAATTTAGTGCTACGAATTCATAAGCTATTTGATAAAAAAAAACTCAATTTTTTTAAGTTTTGTTAAAAAACATTGCAGCCAGTAATTATTTAAATAATAATTGCAATTTGATAGTTAAAAAACTGAGTATTTTATTGGAGATAGAATTTGAGTCAATAAACCCAAAAATATAAACTTCGAAGCTTAAATGCTAATATTAACGAAGATATCATGTTTTGAATGGTTGTATCTTTAAAGATACACTGGGCATTTAAGCGTGTGTAGATTATAAAAAAAAGAAAATGCAAATTAATATTGCATACATTTTCGAACTCGCGCTTTAACGAGCTTTCATTTGACACCACACACGATAACCTCAAAATAAATTTTTTCTAACTTCCCATTTGACCCCACAAAACTAGCTTTTTAAGTTATGGCCTGTGTTTGGGCAACTTATTGATACAACTTTTCCCGAATCCTAATTTCAGTATTCTAAGTCAAATAATCTCTGAGAAAAACGCCTGTGACAGACGGACAGACAGAGACCGAACTGATTCCATTAGTGTTCCGTTTTTAGGTACGGAACACTAATAACCCTACTCTCTAACATAGATTTAAGAACTAAAAATAGGTATTTTATGTTTAGACCTGTCAGCTTGCGTTCAGGATAAATCCGCTGTGTTGAAATCCTTTGGAATACTTTGCAAAGAAATTGTTTTAAAATTCCAGCTTTTCCCTTTTCCAATTAATTTCTTTACACATGCTTCTTAACCCAGATTCTCCTACTGTCCCATATGTGGGACACCTATGCTTTTAATTGTTTTTGTTATATTAGCAGACCAGATTCAAAAAATGTGTGAAATCTATTTAATTCCTTTGGATATGTTGCCTAGTAACCAACAGAAAAAACCAACGATAGTTCCCTCATTTTATTTTTATTCACTTTTTTTGAGTGAAGGGAAGTAAACTGATGGGACAGTGTCTTCAAAAAGGTAAGTTTAACACAATTTTTACAAAAATATTGTATACATAATATTTGAACAATTCAATGTTAGAATTTCAAGTTATTGATTTCCTTCGTAAGATTTATGAAAATCTTTTTGTATTTGGTAAAATAAAGATTTTTTTTATTGGTGTCCCATATATGGGACAGTAGGAGATTAGAGTTCATATCTGCTTTTTTTTGTAGGTGCGTAAATTTTGACGAGATCCTAGCCTTTTTTGGAAGAAGACGAATTTATACTAATTCAGCACAGGCTACAATAGCCTTGGTAACGCCAAATAATGCGTGTGGAGATTTGATGGATGAAGATTCATGGGAAAAAAATTAAGTGGCTATATTCAACTTACCACGCAGTCAACTACTTGCGGGCGCTGAACTTGCATATTATGATGACGGATTTGATAATGACGACGACATTCCATTATCTGTAGCTGTTACAAAAAAAAAAATAAATTAAATGTAATTGAAAGTCTAACCTGGACCAAAAGAGATTTGCATGTTACTTCAGGTGAGGCGATGTGTAGCAGTGTGCTCAGTAATCAAACGCTAGTAGAGATATTTGATCGATTTTTCGATGACAAATTCTACGAAATGGCAATATCTCTCACCAGTAGTTACGCCATGCAAAAGAACATAAGCTTAAATGTTTCATTACACGAAATGAAACGTTTTTTCGGAATACTGTTGCTTGGACCTTAGAGGATATGATGTGCTGATCAAAACATATCGTTGTATGTACCGAACATCTATAAGGGGGAAAAAGTGGCACAGTCCGCTCGTGTCGTATCTTCTCGATGTAACCTTCAACAATTGTTGGCAGTTACAAAAACAAAGTGGCGGTAATATGTATGCGTGTACTTGCCTTTCGACGAAGAATTGCTCTATTGTTATTAGAGTCTAATTGTCATTATAAGAAAAGAAGTCCTTCACGTCCATCTGAATTGGAAAATTTGGACTTAAGATTCGACCACATAGATCGTATACCATTACGTGGTAGAGCAAGAGAACCGAACTCGCTGTAGAGTATGCCAACTGAAATCACCAACTCGATGCGAAAAATGCGACGTTGGACTTTATGAACGATGATTTAAAATATTTCATATTAAAGAAAATTTAATATTGAAATATTTTATTTTCTTTGAACTCCTACTGTCCCTTATAGGGGACACCCCATAATTCGGGACCCAAAGGTCCAATTTTTTTTTTGTATTTTTTAAATGTTATTTAGACCAATATTTGGTACATAAATAAAATTCATCAATTTCTGATAAAAAAAAAGTTTCAGGAGAATCTGGGTTAATTAAGTCTTCTCCCAGCCGAATCGTTTAATTAAATCATTCGAACATAAAACGACGTTTTGCTTCTAGTAAATAACCTTTTGGCGTCATGGAATCGGTGCCTCCTAGAGTGCGAACATTTTATTTATGTTAATTTGACCTAGTGTAGGTAACTTAAAACGGTGTACCTATTTATTTGTAATTTTTAAAGCTCAGAAAAATTAAATTGATGCAAATGGTTCTAGATAATGTTCTTTTGAACGTCGAAAGTCTGCACATGTTGAAGCAAACAATTTTCTGCCATTAAAAAAACAACTTTCTCCTTCATGAAAAGGACGAAGGACAAATACTATGACAAAAACAGTTGTGTTGGCTTTTCGGTTATATTCAGAACTACTACATTCATTAGCTTAAAAGGTTTATACAACCCAACCACTATGATTCATATTTAAAATCATTTAATGGTCGGCAATTATCCAAAACCCCATGAAATATAACTGTCATTGATGTCAAAATTGTGTCCATTTTCCACATGAAACAGCGAAAAACCGTTGGGACAAAAAAAAAACACTGCAAGAGTCTATGGATTCGCGAATTCAAACTAAAAAAAAAAAACGACCACATTTTTAAATATTTTATTCATATTCCATTGGCATCCTTTGCATTTCCTTTCATGTGGACAAAAATTGGAACTACCGCGATATTTTAAAAATCCACGCGAGTATTTCAAATGGATTAATCCTTCAATTGCCACCACATGAAGTACAGTGGTGGTCCAATATAACGAATGATATCATATCCAGTTGCATTCGCTATATCGAAAAATTCGTAATATCGAACACATTTTCCTTGTACGAAACATTAAATAAATGTATAGGGTAGGGCGAGGAGGTTCTGACACGTTAACGGATATTGCCAAAAATTAGGTACATCCGTTTACAAACAAAACTTTATATATGTATGTAAATTTTACTTTATTAACATTTAATCTATTACAATAAGGGGCTAATTTATTAACCGTTTCAGAGTTTTTGATGAATTTCTAAATAAGGAAAAAGGGACAGAACCTCCTAGTTTTTAGGAGGTTCCGACTTTTAAGAAGGAGGTTTCAACATGCTATGCTTTTACTGCTTCTTTCATGGCTTTCTTGTCAAATGTCTTTTCAGGATACTTTCTTTTATAAATGTTAGGCATTTTGATTTAAACAAATAAAATTTCAATATAAAAAAAACTAAAACTAAGTAAAACAGTGAAAGGAGGAGGTTTCGACAATTTGACTTCAACGAAACGTTGAAAAAACGAAACGAAACGACTTAAACGAAACGTGTCGAAACCTCCTTCAATGCATGCATTATATTTACGCTTTAAAAAAGTTTATTATTTTATACTTACGTAAAAGGGTCACAACTGATAAAAACACTATTGATCTGTTCGTTTAGTTTTTGTATTCTCACTTTCAAACACTTAAAACAAAAAAAGTTATAGCTTAAGAATTCACTGAAAAAAATTACATGCAAACTTAGTAAAAATTAAAACACGACTGAACTTGTTACACGCTGATCAGAAACTGAAATCAATAAGGGGAAAAGTGGAGGTACCTTTAGACTGTGGATATAAGAAAATATCATATCTGTAATATTTATAGGAAGTGAAAAATCACCCATAAGGACATGCATTTGCAAACGTTCAATGCAGAAATTTGTAGCTATTTCCCGTAGACTTATTAGAACAAGATTTCCAGAACTTCCAACGTTATTCTATTTGGCTCAATTAATACACTCTCAACGGCCTCGAGTGGGCTGATACGAGTGTCTTCTTGAAGAAACATTTCAGTATTGTTCCAAGATTGCAAATCCTCCGCTTAGCTTAACTAAGCGAATGGTTGGATCAAGGAGCTTACCTTCGGTTGCATGTACAACATCCAAATTTTTCCATCGACCATTTCCTACACATGATTGTCTTTCTTTCTATTTTTTAAAACATGCAAACAGATATTGTAGCAACATTCGTTATATCGAATATAATTTTTTTGTTCGCTCTCTATATAGAGCCGAGAATGCATTTGAAAAAAGTGTACGTTATATCGATCATTCGTTATATCGGCATTCGTTATACTGTACCACCACTGTATTTTTTATGTGGACTTTTAATAATAATAAAATCAAAATGTGTGTGCGATTAAAAGTGTATAATTGGGAACTAAGAGCATATGAAATGAAGCAATAAATAAAGAAGTCGTATTCATTTTAGTGCTTTTAAATAATTGATTCGATAGCCTTTTCCTTTTAGATAAATGTGACATCTGAGATGTGATCACTTCTATTTGCCTTGTCTTCTTTTGTAGTTCAGAAATACAATAGAGAGTCATTTGCTTTAGTAATTGGACTTTTTATCTGACTTTTATCGGTTTTATCATTAGCAATTACATACATATTTCGTTTATTTCTGTTGTGAGTAAAAGAGCTAAAAAATAAGTCATTCAGAAAATGCGATCATCTAAAAACTTTATAAAACACAACGCCAGAGTTCAAAACAACAAAGAAGGCCTAAGTTCCGTATATAGGATGAGGCTGTATCGAATAGCTGGGAACTGGGAATAATATGCCCAAGATCAAAGAGATGAATGGCTGCTCAGACACAGAACTTTGCGAAAATGCAATTGAACTAAAGCACTTCTATGCGGCACTGGATACTTTTCTGCATCTTATGCCACTTGACCTGCATACAATGCACCTGGCAAGTAGGAGTGCGATCAGACTCACTAACTTAGGCTACTTCAGAAATAGAAGCTATGGTCACAGCGTTATTCTGATAGAACTTAGAATTGGCAACCTCGATAGTACAGATGACATTCTCCCAGTTCTGGACTTCGCTACACCGTACGAAGCGCTGCACCTGGAGAGAGCAGTTTTGGGGAACACATCGCCTGCACGGTAAACACACATTGCGGTTTATACGGATGGGTCGAAACCCGACAATGGCACGGGCTCTGGTATCTACTCAAGAGAACCGGAGCTAAATACGTGTCTTAGACCTCCGACTGTAGTGTATTTCAGGGTAAGATCCTAACTGTGAAGAGAGCGGCTGAGCTGTAGGTGACGAAGCTAATAACGGATAAGGTTAACATCATCTAGTCAGGCCGCGGTCATAGTACTAGAATCGTGTGTCGTTAAATTGACAATTGTAGAAGGATGTCACTCTGTGCTAAGCAGACACAACAGGGTCAAACTTTGCTGGGTGCCTGGATACCCTGGCGTAGAGGGAAATGAACTTGCAGATGAGCTAGCAAGAAAAGCGGGTACAGAGCCTTTAACCGAGATGGTTATGAACATAGTACCGCCATCATGCAGCATCAGGGCCAAACTTAACAAGAAAATCACAAGAATGGCGGACCACAGATGGTTAAGAATAGAGGGGCATAGTGTATCTAAGGCTCTTTGGCCGGGTATAGACCGTAAAAGAATCCTTGGACTGAATAGGGCAAAGTTAAGAACTCTAATAGGAATACTCCCCGGGCACTGTCTCTTGAGGAAACATGCCAAAGGAGTGTGTCCTTCAAACACGGACGAATGCAGATACTGCAATCACATATGAACATCGGAGGATATAGAACATATCCTTTGTGATTGTCAGGTTATTGCTCGCCTTCGAAAGAAATTTGAAGGGGAATTACTTCCTTAATACATTGGAAGAGGCTGGTCAAACTGGCGACAATAAAATCTTAAAATTGTTCAGGGAAATTAAATGTTTTGATGGAAATGTTTCGGCTTAGGTACCATCATACGATGATTCCAGTAGATCTCGATGGGCTCATTATGGTGCCTGGTGTTTTTATGATGGCTCAGCCTCATAGTCCCTTTTCAACCGACCTTACCTAACCTACAGCGCATTTATTCGCTCAATCAAGAATAAATTAGGTAGCTTTCCGGAAGGCAATTGTAAATACTTAGCTATTTAGAATTTTTAAATATACATTGAAATATACATATGTACGCGACTCGTCGCAAATTGCAAACGGAAAGAAGAAATGTTAAAAAAGATATACAGATACATACGGTGTTTGAATTTGTTCCTCTTAGAAATAAAATGAAATGCAATGAAGCTGCCGAGGAGTTTCCAGCTAAATCCATTAAAAGAATCCAAAAATTCCAAATCCTACCAGGCATATCTACGAGTAACGCCACCTGTTACGCCAAAAACCGTCTGCTATATTACCCACATAATACGATCTTCAGATTGTAGTCTCAAGAGCGATGTACTTCTATTACTTCACTGACATAGTTGTGTACTGAAACTTGATCCCTTACATCGACATTCCGTTGACCACGTCCCAAACAGTAGCTTCATACGAATAGCGAATAGTCTGGGCAACTTAATATGTTGCATAATTCAATTCTTTGCATTAAATCGCATTATTTGCGAATCTTAGAGTGGCCTCCATGACCAGAAAGGGAACCTCTTACACAAACAGAACGAGACCAAGTGAATGTCATCTGTTTTATCACGTCACAAAGCTTGGCTGGGCTAAGTCAACCCCTCAGGTGACCATCAAAAGAAAATTGAAAGTAAATCCCCAGAAGTGGGGCGAATCATATAAATTCCGAGACTTGTACTGCAAACAGCATCAAAGTGTTAACAGAAATCATTCCGTAGCGAAGTGCTTGAGTTAAAGAAAATAACTGAAAAAAAAAACAAATATCCTTCCTGTGTGTTATTTCTTAACTACCATTTGTTGTTCCACCTGAGTGTTGATTGTGTTAAGTGCTATCCATCTTCTGTTTCTTAGAGCGGCTACACGTAGAACAAAAGGATTACGCAAAATGGCAAGGGTAAGTGTAAAGGAATTTTCAGGAAATATTGATGCGCTTGTATTGTCAAGGATTACCTAGTCTATCGGAGATATATGGAGCCCTATTTTGAGGGGGATTCTTCATTCGAAAAGGGAGTATAATATCCTTCCTTTCATTTGGAATGCAATTTGTAAATGTTTTCCACGTGCCACAACATACATAAGTATATATAGGCAAATGTCCTACATACTCTTAGGAGGACGTAAATGAAAATTCCTGCTTTGTGACCGATATCCTTTTCACAGTCAGAGAGTTTGATTTATCTTCCACACAAAGTTTCGAAGAATATGACTACTGAAATTGAATCATAAACTTTCGTAAAAGAATTCACATTAATAGAGTAATTCGACTTTAATGACGGTTTAGATTGTTAATATGTTTTTTTTTTTTTTTTCAAAACATAGAGAAAATAAAAAAGTTTTAAATGAAATATTGGTCAACATATGCGCCACAAAATAATAAACTTGAGTAATTTTAGTAGTGGTGTATCTATGTATGTAAATACAGTCAAACTTCCCCATAACGAACTTCTATACAACGAAGCTCTCCCTATTACGAATTTTTTTTCAAGCACACAGCTTTCTCGTTCTACTTTTAGTGTGTTTTGATCTCCTTATAACGAATTTCCATACAGCGAATTTTTCTCTACAACGAACAAATTTTGTAGCTGGAAATCGAACTCTCCTACGTTTTTGTTTCCATAAAACAAATTTTTCAGATAATTTTCTGTTTCGCACTTTAAAAAACTTTGTACCGAGAAAAAAGTAAGACATATCAGGGGATTTTCCAAAAGTTGAAATAACAACAGGATTTCTTCATCAATTGACGTACTTATTTCGAACCTTTCTGGCGATGAGGAGTAACGTACCGACTAATGTGTTTGAATCTCTAAATATATAAGAAGATTTTGTTGAGGAAGAAAAATGGAAGAGTGTAATCCAAACTAAAATTACTGATTACTAGGGCAACCGAAAATATGCTCTTAAAAAACCGTTTATAGCGCTTTAAATATGCTTAAAATTAAACAAAAAATAATTATTTTTAAATAATTTTTATTTGAGGGAACACAACTAAATAAGAAACAACTTAATTAAATAATTTAAATATATCAAAATTCTTCTTGAATTATAATTTATTTAAATTTTTGTTGTAATAAATGCAAATAATTTTGCTTAAATTGTCAAAAAGAAAACTTTGCCTATTTGCTCTAAAGATATTTTTGTACATGGAAAAACTTCTTTTTACCTCAACGGATGTAATAGGCGCAAATTTAAATGCCATTAGCTCAGAGACTGTGTATTCCGAGTAGGAAATTACTGCTTACCGAATCGATTCTGTAAGTGCTGATTAGTAGCTACCAGCGCTTACTTTCCTTATTACAGAATCGATTACATTTACATGGGGATGTCCTAGGGAGGTAAGCACTTACCAACTGGCTTACCGGTAATCCGCGGTGAATGGTATTTTGTATGTATTTTCATTCTAAGAATGCTTTGGAGAGAAAATAATCTTACAAATGTAACGCCTGGTAAGCGTTACATGGGGATGTCCTAGGGAGGTAAGCACTTACCAACTGGCTTACCGGTAATCCGCGGTGAATGGTATTTTGTATGTATTTTCATTCTAAGAATGCTTTGGAGAGAAAATAATCTTACAAATGTAACGCCTAGTAAGCGAATAAGTAATGGCATCGGAGTAAAATTTCAATAATATTTAAAATAAGATTTTCGATGCGTTACACATTCGCTTAATAGGCGTTACTTTTGGTAAGATCTTACATTTTCAATATTTTCTTTAAAGAAATATGCACTTACCATGGTAGCAGTTACAACTTTTCCCACTGGGTTCATTCACTGTTCAATTTTGTCCGGACAGACAACTGGACATTTTTTTTTAAGTCTTCAAAACCACGTTTTTTTTTGCAAAACATTTGACATTTTGGTCTTTATTTATTTCCCTATTTTGCAGTCAATGGAACTAACTTTTTTTTTTCTTCAAACAAACAGTTGATGAAAAAATGACAAAAAAGCAAAATATTAAAAAAAAATTCACAAATATGCTCAAATATGTCCTAAAAATGCAACGAACAGGGATCAAAATGCTTAGTTTTGTATAAAACGTATTCCTGTGTAATCCAATTTCCAATACGACCTCCCAAAAAAAACATGCTTTTGCATATTTCCGGTCGCCCTACTGATTACTATTAATAAAAGTTGAAAAAAAAAATTAAAAATTCATAATTTCTGTCGAATTTTCAATATAACGAAGTGATTTTCTGGTCCCGTGCGAATTCGCTATAGGGAAATTTGACTGTACTTGTGTTTCCTGATGCAGAAGATCTTTTTTTCGTTATTGTATCATCTTCTCATAATCGTGTTAAATATAAAAGCCAAGTAAATATAGTAAATTCCATGTAGTCCTTCAGCAATATTCAGCAATATTCATATTCATATAAGCGCCCTGAGTCTAAGCTTTTGAACCTTAAATATTTTTAAAGTATGTATTGCTAAACAGGATTTTAAATAAATCCATTTCACTTGTTTGGTATAAATCACCATCACAACATAAATTCTAAAATTCCATGACCTTGTCTCCAATAAAAATAAACATTTCTCAAGTAAAAAAAATTATACACGTTTTCTTATCGGAAAGAAACTTCTTCCAAAAATTAAAATTCGTCCAACAAACGTCCATACAAAAAACCCGCATGCAGATACTTTTATTCGGATTGGGATTTCCATTTCCATTTCCATTTATAGACATCTAGCAAATCAAACAACTTTTCTTTGGGAATCAATAAATTTTCCAAAATGGAAAGCAGGGATGGAACCCATATATCCTCCCCCACATCTGTTGCGGGACAGTAAAATGTTTATTAAATAATCAAAAGCAGATACTTTTTGATATAACGAGTGTATGTGAATGTCATGAGTTTTGTGGCCACAGATGGATGTCGGGTGGAATCTTCCAAATTGACACAGAAAATTGATACTAAACGGATCGTTTATGGACCAGTGGTTGTCTTGGATTGCTTTATAAGGGCAGGGGTTGAATATTTATGGACTTTTTATATTTTTCTTACAGATACTTTCTTTGCTGTTGGTTGTCGGTTTTGGAATATATGCAAATGCCCTTTCTTTGCACTCGTTGAATTTGAAACAAACAACAGCACAATTGGTGCAGCAACAGCTTCGGGAATCACAGGAAAATGCAATCGGAGCTAGGATCACATCGTCGGAAGATTATGATAATCATCCACAGTATAGTTTCTCCTATGATGTCAAAGATGCCGTGACCGGAGATAATAAACAGCAGGAAGAGAAACGAGATGGAGATTTAGTTCAAGGACAAGTAAGAACGAACAATATTCTTACAAAACTCTTTTTTCAACATTCCTTTTCTTTTAGTACTCTCTAGTAGAACCTGATGGAACACGACGTATTGTAGATTACACAGCAGATTCAATTAATGGCTTCAATGCTGTTGTTTCTAAGCAAGTTCCCGATGAAGTAACCATTTCGCCCTTAGACATTGCGCAAGCGCAAGCACAAGTGCAAGCTCAGGCTCGAGCTCAAGCGCAAGCTCAAGCTCAAGCTCAAGCTATTGCCGAACAAGCTCAAGCCGAGGCACAAGCCACAGCTGCAATTGCACAAGCACAAGCGGACGCTCAAGCTCAGGCGCAGGCACAGGCACAAGCACAGGCACAGGAAATTGCTGTTCAAGCCCAAGCTGCTGCTCAAGCACAAGCCGAAGCTAAGGCTCAGGCCCAGCAAATTATCGAGCAATTCCAGCAGCGAATGCAACAAGAAATCCAACAACGTCTTCAGCTCCAGCAGCAGTCACAATCCATTCAGACCGCAACCATCCAAAGCCAAAATCGTCTCTCGGACAATCAAGTCTTACTTTTATCCCAAAATCTTCCACGCCAGATTTTAGGACAGACTGTGCATTCTAGTATTATCTCACATCCACCAACTCTTATAAACCGTCCACCAATCACTAATGTCTTTGCTAAATCTTCCGATATCTCTGCTTTGGACAAAAACAGCCGTCGAACCATCATCATTGAACGTATTGCCGAGCCACAGACTGTTATAAGTCAGCCTGCCACCGCAACCATCCAAGCTCAACTGATTCAATCGCCATTTGTGCTTACACGGCTAAGTAACGGTATTGGAACACGAGCAGGACAGATTTTGACCCTTGACTCTGGCAAAAGTATTAGCTCCACCATCACAACAAGTCTTGGTAATAACTTAAATATCAATGTGAATGGTAATAGAAATGGTAATGGAAATATCAATGGCAATGGAAATGGCAATGAAAATGGTAATGGAAATGATAACAGAGATGGTAATGGAAACGACAATGTAAACGGTAATGGAAGTTCGAGTTCAGAACTCCTGGGAGAAAATCAGAGCAACATTGAATCTAGTCTTAGTATTAATGAAAACGGAAGTAATCTTCAGTTAAATGGTAATGGAAGAAGTAATGGTAATGGCAACGATAATGGACTTTCTTCAGTAAATAGAAGTGGCAATAGTAACACGAATGGAAATGGACGCAATGGAAAATCATCACTAAGCCTGCTCTCCAATCAAAACGGAAGGGGTATAAATTAAACAAAATATTCATAATCAAAAATCAGATGAAACAGACAAGCGACAGTTAGCGGCATTTTCAAACCCAGGACAAACCCAGTTGATAAAATCGATTCACTGTTATTTATATAAACTTTTATTTTCCACATGTTTTATTAATAACTATTCAATAATGTTACCCACAATAGAACACAATAGATCATAAGAAAACGCTTGATGAGCGCTCGTCCTTTTTACCAGATATTTAGACAGCACCAGATAATATTTAAAACTGTATAATTCTTGAACTGATGTTGTATAGCCATCAGGAAACAGCTCGCACCCAAAGCACCAACACTGTGTTACTAACATACAATCTATGACAATAAGACTTTTTTAATATACAGATATGTATTTCTCTTTGTTTTATACTTAAGTGTGTTTAAGTACTAATTTTTATTAATGATTAATATTTAATTTTACTCATATTTTACTTTATATACTTATATACGCATAAATCAATAAAATTTTATTAAAGAAAATATACCAGCGTTCTCATATATTTTAACACCACTGTATTCGAATTTAATTTAGGCAATGTCGAGATTGAGTATACGACCAATACCAAAGGATGCTGATTTGTTATCCTAACAAAAATGAGTAGGAGTGGATTTATTCACCACAGAATTTCTTTCTGAATTATTAATACGTAAAAAGAATCAGCTCCAACATTTCTTTGCTAACGGAACGAAAGGTAAGAGAACCGGCTGAAGTTGTGAAGGATTTACATGTAAAAATGTATTATACAGTAGCTGACCAAATTTTTTTTATAGCACTATCAGATCTGTTGCGTGGTGTGCTTAATACAAGCAACAACCACAAGTAGAGATTTGCAGGGCAAACTATGCACCAATAAGCTCCCAGAATCGTCCCAGGGAAGACTCCCAGGGAAGACCTTTCAATGCGAAACGAATGAAGCTTCGCTGGACGGTTTCGATACGATACTTGCGAAACATATTCGAGGTGAGGACGGATGGGACTGTTAAATAGTGAGAGAGTGATATAAAGATTTTTAAATTCCTTACACTTTCTTTTAACGAAACCTAACATTGAGTTTGATTTATTCACAATGTGGTTTATATGCTCGTTAAAATCAAGTTCAGGGCTAAAATAAACACCCAGGTCCTTAAAACTATACACCCGACAGAGAGAGTGATTCGATATCAAGTAATTGAATATAGTCGGTACCCGTTTCCTAGAGAATGTCATGGACTGACACTTGACTGGGTTAAGGACTAAACCATTTTTACAGTCTCATTGCAGAAGTCTACAGTCCTGTATGGTTGTAATTGCTTTACAAATCTTCATATCTTCGGCAAATATAAGAATGTTGCTATATTTTATGATTAATGGAACATCATTAATAGCAAGAATAAAAAAAAGTGGACCTAGGTGGCTCAGTTGAGGGACGCCGGATCCTGCTAAGAAAGAGTCTGAAAGATAACCTCTAAATTTAACCTGACATGATCCCTGCCTGAGGTAAGACCCAACCCACGAAACAAATAATGGGGGAAAACCTAACTGCTCGAGAATATCATGATATTCGACGAGAATATCATGATGGTTTATCACTTCGTTTTGTAAGAATGATTCTGCCTGAAATAATAAGTCACTTAACGCACATCATTAACCACTGTATAATGACTTCGACCTTTCCTCTAGCCTGGAAAAATGCAAAAGTGATACCAGTTGCTAAAAAAACGAATGCCTCTACTACCAATGATTACAGGCCCATCAGCATCTTGCCCTGCCTGTCGAAAGCCTTTGAGAAGGTATTAGCGGGGCAGATTCAAAATCACTTGTCCGCGAATTTCCTGTTGAACCAATATCAGTCCGGTTTTAAAGCAGGCCATAGTTGCTCAACTGCTATAGTTAATATTTTGGACGACATACGACAGGAGTTCGATAAGGGATTTCTCACCTTGCTTTGCCTACTCGATTTCTCGAAGGCTTTCGACAAGGTTAATCATAAAATCTTGTGCTGGAAACTCAGGAACTACTTTGGTTTTAGCGACAGGGCTACCAAACTTGTAGGTAGCTACCTCAGTGATAGATCGCAGAGAGTCGTGGTGGGTGGCAAATACTCTATTTCTAAGTTGCTAACGCAAGGTGTTCCTCAAGGATCCATTCTAGGACCTATTTTATTCTGCCTCTACATTAACGACTTACCTTCTGTCTGCAAATATGTCTCTTTTCACCTCTACTTTATTAACGTTGCAGTAGGCCGTATATATGGATGCTTGCGCAGACTCTGGATATCAGCTAGCTACACACCATTGGAAACACGTCGGAGACTAGTGCAAGCTCTTATTATGCCCATAATAACTTACTCTGAAGTTGTATACAGCAGTCATGATTCGGCGTCTTTTCGCAAGCTTCAAGTAGCGTTCAATGATGCTATTAGGTACATTTATAAGCTGCGCAGATTTGATCATGTTTCTATGTACTCTAAGAGTTTTCTTGGCTGCACACTAAAGCAGTACATGAATATAAGGAATTGAATATTCCTTCATAGAATAATTTCGTCCCATTCACCACAATATCTATTTGCTAAACTGGACTTCTCTCGTTCTCGAAGAACATTAAACATTAACACGCCTCACTACTACTACTTGAATTCCAAAAAATTATTTTTCGTTCATGCTATTCGTTTATGGAATGCCTTACCTCCACACATTAAAGGCATATTAAATGCCAAAAACTTTAGAACTGCTCTACTGAATTACTATACTACAATGCAGCAATAGCAACTCCTACTTGTCCTCCTATCTTTTTTCTTTTTCTTTTTCTCTTTTCTTCAACTTTTTCACGTCTTTCATACTTTCTCTAACTCTTTCTTTCTTATGTCCCTCTCTCTATTTAGTTTTTATTTATTTTTAAGTTGAACTAAAATGAATTTTCTACTGCTTATGTACTTGAACTAAAAATGCGTAATTGATATTTTAGTATAAGAAATTGTAATCTCAGTACTATAAAAGACTATATCTTACTGTACAAACCTTTTTTTGTAAATAAATTGAAATTGAAATTGAATTAAAGCTGATCGAAAGCTTTGGAGAAGTCAGTGTCCACACAGTCCACCTCATGACCACTTTCTATTGCATTGAAACAGTTATGGAAGAATGTTGACAGGTTTGTGACAGTAGACCTATTTCTAACGAATCCATGTTGCTTTTTTTTACAGATAACACACCGACAAAGAAAAGTCAGGCTTTCAAACACAACTTGCTCAAATAATTCTGGTATGCATGATAGCTTTGAAATTGGTCTGTAGTTCGTAATAATATTTCTACCGTCTTTCTTAAAGACGGGCGTAAAAAACGATTGCTTCCAGAAGCTAGGAAAATGTCCAGTTGATATTGAGATTTGGTCCTTCAATGCATCCATACCTTGCAATTTAAGTGATAAAAAATGGATTATCATATAGCGATAGTGAGCACCATTAACTGTTACTGCCTGACCAGCCGCATATTCATGGAAGAATGGTGCTGATAATGCCTCCAGCCCTAAAGTCCGCACCATGCACTGCGGATGCATTTGTTTCTCAACGAACTAGACAAAGCCATCATTTTGATTTTGCTTGAATAAGCTCTCAAACATTCAATATTTTTAAAATGTTGCTCCAGAATGAAAACGCGTTGCTCTTTCGTTTAGCACTCCATTTTCAGCTTAATTAACAAATTGTGAATATGATTCCTGTTGGTCTATAAATATAGAAGTTATCAATAGCTTGACTCCAGCGCCACCTATTGGGTCCAAATTTTGTAATTTTTTCTTTTGGCACTGACTAAACCAACACATATTGTGAATATGAGTTAAAGTTCACAAATATAGATGTTATTAATAACTTGACTCCAGCGCGGCTTTTTATCCTATGATATTCCCTGGTATTGGCAGAACAACTTGCCAAAGTTTCATCACCATCGGATGAGCGATGTGCCCGCGCATATGGTACGAACATACATGCACACATTAAATTTTACATAAAAGAATATATTTCATGGTCTAGGCACAAGAATGACAATAAACAATAATTTTCGCCCTCAATCACATTTCTCATTTTCTTTTGCTGGTTGATTATATTTGTTGTCTTCAGATCTTTCATCTTCCTTTATTCGACATTGTTTGTCCTTTACATGTTCCTTCTCTTCCTCCTCATTCTCAGAGTCTGAACTACTACTACTACTACTGCCACTACTACTACTACTGCTACTACTGCTACTACTACTACTACTACTACTACTACTACTACCACTACTACTACTACTACTACTACTACTACTTTTTTCATTTTCAGATTGATAGCGTTCACAAACAGGCTCCTCTTCGAAGTCCTCATCTTCGAAAACTGGTTCTTCTTTAACACACTGAGACATCTGTTCCATTCTCTTCTCCATTCGAATGCGCATTGCATTCATGAATAAGTCAACGTGTGAAAATCGATGATACGCATAGTATTCGGGATTCTTGTAGACGTTCGTCTTACCAGCTTTCGGACCAAGGATATCGTCCTTTTTCAATTGCCGAAACACCAACAGCTGGACATTTTCGGGTACCTCGAAACTATCATGATCGAAACAAGTTGGATTGTAGTTTAGTGGTGGATCTTTTGGAGGGTTTGGGGTATTTGTTTTAACAATTCTGCATGTAGTATATCGGGACTTGTGTCTTTCTTGATTCTGCAATTGTGTCCGCCAAAATCGAAGAAATTGAATTTTCCCGGTCTTGAATAATTGTTTCGAATTCAATTGATTGAAAATCATCTTGTTGTGATTTAAAAAAATGTAGTTGTCGAAAGTTTGAAATCTGAGTCAAGTGAACGTTGTTTGCGGATGCTTTCAGGTGAGCAATGAAAAAATTTAACTTCAATTTAATGGGAGTGCAAATAAGCCTGGAACCCATAATGAGTTTCAACTTATATGTTGAAATGTGTCACTTTGATTTCATAAATAACAAGAATAGTTGCAACTCTTCACCTTCATACATTCATTTGATCGAAAAACCTGGAATATGAAAACTCTATCGTCAGCTAAAAACCGTAACCAAGCATGAATCGGAAACATAATTGCATCCAACACTCAAACTTACCGACCATAAAAAATAAACGTTGTTAACCTTAGCCCACGGTACCACAAGGATTCTAAATATCCAGGATGAAATAAATCGATAAGAGGCTGGGTTCTTTTTTTTAAATTGCTATCATGATACTGGTACAAGAGGAAGGAAGTATATCAGCTTGTAGCTGTGGATAAAATTGCATTAAGTGAGATCGAGCAGGTAGGTAAGTGCACGGATGCCACTACTGTACATGCAACGGTAACGATATCATCTATGGCGTATGAATACTCTATCTGGTTAAAAATTGCGAAATATACTATAATTAAAAATGACACTCATAAGCACTATCCAATGGATGAAATCCTGATATTTCCACATTCTAAATAATGACGGGTATACTTACTTCAACACAATCACACTTTAGACTAGAGGCTTTCGAAAATTATCTTGTCACTCTGCCAGTAATATTGATTGGAGTTGTATTATTTATACGCTGGTGTTTTTTGGAAGGGTTTTCTTCGCATTATTTTCCAAACACGGGTTTTTCATTAGCAGATATTGGAATAGCAAGCAAAGTTTTAAGGATTTGGATATACAAATAATTAAAATTGGACGGCGGCATAATTGAGGGAAAAGGGAAAGGTTTTTTTTTTATTTTAATCGATGAAGTTTCGATAGTAAGCAAACGTTTTCGAGTTTTGGAAATAAATTTCTGCCACTGTGAGGGAAATAGTTTGGATATTGTGAACGCAGAAGAGTTGATTATTTCCTGTGTATTGCAATCAAACCGGGTAAATATTCCCACTCAAATGGGAATCTGAAATTAAAATATTTTTTTTGGACATTTTGGTTGGAAAAAAAATTAAATGTAAGATGGATATATGACTAAGTTCTAATACAAGAAATCTAAATAGATAAATTCATATCATTACAAGTAAAAAGGGTCTTACCATACTATAAGATCATCTTTTTAAAATTACAAGTTTTTCGAGACCAAGGTTTATCAAAATACGTCAAAAAAAAACGTAATCGCAAATACAGTGCGCGAAATAACTATACAGCACAAGTAAAAAACTTTAAATTCACTTTTTTTTGTTAATATTTTAAAGTCTTTATTTTTTTAAATTTTTTTTTTTTTTGTATAATCTACACACGCTAAAGGGGATATGAATACCCTTTTAATGTTCACACACAGCGCGAGCACATGACGGACGAGAACGAGAGACAGACAGATCGACGTAGTGGTAGGAAACTCAGATGATAGGTTTCAATTTCAACTAACTCTATGGGTTGTGTCCAGGATAACTGGAGAGTTGTGTATTATTTTTGTACTTTCTTATGATTCACAGGAGTTTTTTCCAGATGTTTCTTATTATAGTTTGTGCGTTCAATTTCTTCAGCCATATCCAACCTCCTACTGCCAGTGTTATGCCTTCGCAGTAGGTTTCGATATTAACTTCTGAAACCGATCAACTTATTTTTATTTCGTGAGAAATAAATGCTTCGAAGACATCTGGATTCGAACCGTGAACCTTTCGCATGACAAGCAACGACGACTATCACTACGCCATGGCTACCCACCCAAATTATAGGCATAATACTAGGAAGAAATCCATAAAAAAAATTAGAGTTGTTCATTTAACCCTGGAAAGATAATCTGCGTCAAAATGACTCACTCGCGAGCGAAATTTTTGGTATACCGTTCTTTTTTTAATTATTATGAATCACAGGATGGGCGCTCGTGACTTTCCAGCCAGTAGGTATCTAAAGCAGAAAACTGACGTCTGATTGAGTTAAGTCTCATCAATTTGAAAATACTCCAACCCTGTGAGTACATTTTATACATGAGTGTCATTTTATACATCAAAATATGATTATCTTTCTAGGGTTAAGAAAAACAGAAAGTATATTTTGTATAACTCTGGACAAAAGATGTATAACAGAAAAGAACTTAATAAAAGTAAATTCTGCTGTAAGAATTTAAGCAAAATATTTTGAAAATATTATTTTAATTGAATCGATAAAATTTTGTTCTGTAGATATGTCAGTCTTCCTAAAAAGCGGTTTTTAGCTGCAAAAGTGATTCGAACTGGCGTCCACCTGAGTAGGTTCTCTATGCCATAGAGGGAGTTTAATGTGGGGTTTAAGTCAGGACTTACTGCAGGCCAACGAAGAGTGGCAATGTTACGTGACTTAAAGAAGTTGTTTGTATATGCCAATGCCAATGCATGTATGGTAGCGTTATCGTGCTGAAACGTCCAGTCTCCACTCCACTTTTGATGGACGACCAGATCTGCTTTATTTTCCATAATAACCAGGATCCTTTAAGAAGTTATGGACAGTGTTTTTATTCCTGCGTATTTTATCCGCTATTTGTCTAGCGGTAAAGCCGTTTCTTTTAAAATTTAGGGTTCCTAGCCTCTCCTCCCCAGACAGTGCTTTTCCCCAGGCATTTTCTGCTGTTTACAAAAAAGGCCCTATAGCACATTTAATGTTTTCAACACATCGGTTTATTCTAATTGGTCTGTTTAAAATTAACTTCGCTACTTAAACGTGCAACTGAAACATGATAGCAGACCTATATATTTCCCACCGCAGAACTAATAACACACGAAAGAGCAACCCGAAATAAGAATATAAGGACATTGTGGGACCGCTATGTTTTACTTCAAACACTCCATTTTTCAAAACAATGAAAAAAATTATGTGTTAGTTAAAAATTTTTTATTGTTTCTTGAGAATATGAAAATGAAAATGCTTGTGCGATATAGTTAATTCGCGCACTGTATTCAAAGTGTTGTTACGAAACTGTCAAATAGTAGTCAGAACAAACAAAGCTAAAAAAAAGACTGGCATGATTTTTACATGTTGGCCAAAAGGGGTCAAGATCCCACGCCCTCCGGCGAGCTAAAGAGGAAACTAGCATGCCAGCAACGACCCCCCATGCAACCAAACGGCCAGCAACAGTGTGTTCAGGTGAATCTTTGAATCAGTTTTCAAAAAAGTGGATCAATCCGGCTCAGCTAGATTCTCTTACAGAAACTGAAAAATTAACTTGGTACTTGCCTGGTGAGCAATTGTTGCGTTATAATTAATTTTTTGCTCAGTCTCTTTATGTTCCCTATCATATTTCCGTTAATAAATTTTTCTATTATAACAAAAGTTCATTGTCAGTAATTAAGTAGACAATTGAGTTATATAGCGGAGTGAACTCAGACCAGAGAGGCAGCACTTACTCATTTGGCATGATTTTAAATGAAATAAACGACACGGGATCCAGAGTACTTATCGAAAATACATTGGACGCACAATTGGATACTCTATTCTACCAACAGTTGGCATTTGATAGGTCAAAAGTTTCCTGTGCGTGTTAATAATAAAAATAGTCAATTTCTAAAATCTATATTTGC
The DNA here is from genome assembly GCA_949775065.1 of Brachyopa scutellaris. Classification (NCBI taxonomy): domain Eukaryota; kingdom Metazoa; phylum Arthropoda; class Insecta; order Diptera; family Syrphidae; genus Brachyopa; species Brachyopa scutellaris. The sequence goes on from OX459112.1 coordinate 192,955,044, forward strand.
TCTCAAGCGTGTCACCCCAAATCTATTTGTGGCAAAACACTTTTAGAACAATCGCTTAACCAATCTTTACTTTATCTACAACTAACGGAAATTCAATTGAATCTTTCAACTTAAATATTTCTTTAGCATATTTACCTGTCATGTCGATCACAATACAGTACTACCGCGATAATATGAACTAATTAAAACATGGGCAGTTCCCATTTTCGAGATACAAAAAGTAGTAGAGAGTATTTTATGCTTATTGAAATTATCTACAACTTGATGATTGTAAAGTTAAAGAAAGGTAACAAAAACGTAGTTACTTAATGATCAGCTAATGCTGTACAAACAATAGTATCAAACACAATAAAATCAAAGGCAGTCCAAATATTTCGCAATGCACTAAATGCCATAAGGCAGACACCACAAGGTTAGACTGTACTGGGTACCCGGACATAGACGAACTAGGTTGAGCTGGATAAGCCATGATCAACAGTGAAGCTGACACCTCCATCCTGCCACCGATTAAAACACTGTTCAGCATAATCGACCATGTAACCGAGATCAACACTCTGTGGCTCACACGAACCGACTGCATCACATCTCGTTCTTTATGGCCGAAACTTGATCTTAATTGGACAAAGACCATGTTGCATCTGGATAAATCCTCCATATGCTTAATCACCGGACACTGTGCCATAGGTCATATGACAATCAAATTACTACCTGAGTCTAACGATATCTGTAGAAGTTGCGGAGATGAGGAAGAAAGCGAATCGATCCAACATCTACACTGCTACTACCCCGCCCTCCAAGAACGAAGCTTCCGTCCTCTAGGTCATAGATTCCTGGAAGACATAGCAGAGCTCGGAAACTCGGATCTTTTAAGATTCACTAAGGCTGTGTGCCGATTGCGTTAAAATATTACCCTCTGGCTAATTTTTGACGCTAGTGAGGTGAATATAGACTTCAAAAAATTAGCCGGCTCTGGAGCTGAGAGAGACGATGGGAGCTTTTGTATTTGTTTCGGTTTTCCCAGTCGATTGTCGGTGGACAAATGTAGTGCACCAGTGTTCACATACGATGAGAAAACTACCCATTGTGAAAATTATGTAAAAACCAGTTCAACATATTTTTTTTATAAAAAAAGTAATTTATATGAGCAATATCGTTTAAAAACAAGTAAAACTGATAGTTTGAATAATGTTGATTGGTGAAATTTTTATCTTTGTATTTTCCATTAACAAATGACGAACTTTGTTGTTCTATCATGTACACAAATTACATATAATTTACAAGCAAAAGCATGAACACGGAAAATAATTATTAGTTATGGTTTTTATGTTATTTTTTTATTTAAAACTGGGAAAACAGTTTGGAAATTTTAGCTATAGCAAAATGTGATGTGAATAAAATAAAAGGGAACTTTTTCAATTCTAGTGGGAAATTAATGAAAAATAGCCCAAAAAAAAAATCCCATTTAATCCAATCGACACAGCAGAAAGCTAAAATTGTATCAACCCCTGGTATAAACGTCAAAATATTATATTATTTAACGCAATTGGCACACGGCCTAAGAGCACAAACTGGTTAAGGAGCTGGTAAAAAAGGATTTACTCCCAAACTATAAGGGATTTACAACGGACCTTCGAGTTTCCGAGAGGAAATGATTGCTCGAACAACCACACACCCTTCCGAAACTAAAATAACCTAATAAAATGAAAAACTAAAGGAAGAACTGAAAAGAGAGCTGATTTTGTGGGTAAAAGTTCAAATATTCGAATGTCAAGTCTGTAATGCAATGTTTAGATAATACACATTTTCGAGGTTTACATTTTCGAGTTAGTACTTTTAAAATAAAAACAAAACAATGATACGCCCTGTATCTGGGTATTTAAAAATCTCAGAAAACAACTAACAAAGTAATGACATGATTTCGGGAAAATCTACATTTTCAAACCGGACCATAGACATTTCAACTTGAATTATGCTTTCAAGGACCTCAACCTATGAAGTTGTAGTCATCGCAGCGCTAAGCTGCTGTTCGCACAAAAAGTAAACAGTCAGATGGATAGACACACTTCGGTAAACATTTGTTTATATGTAAATTCGAAAACACGTTCACGAAACTAATGCTTGGCCTTTTTTTAGGAGGATGAAGAAAATATTGTCATCAATTCTACCATATAAATAAGACATTAAGACAAAGTAGCTAATTGGCTGTAACTATCTACTAAGTACACTGGCGCTTTCTCTCCCCCGTCCTATGCTGGAAATAAAAATGCATGAAACCACTTTTAATATTGCGCCAATAAAACCCACAATTATGTGGATGCCTCTGCATTCAAGGGGCCACAAGGATTCAAGTCCCAACAGATTTTATCGATTGATCTCCTTTTATAGCCATGTGTGTAGTTATCGTATTCCTAGTACCATGTGGGTTGTAAAAGATTTTATCGGTTGCGCATGAAGAATTAAATTTCCATTCACCAGCAGGTAGCCCAGCATTGACGAAAGTCAAATGTCTTTGGAAAGTCAAACCACCTTCAAAACAGGTACACACAATTTACCCACATACTCACTCATATGTTGGTACAAGATAGGTGGGATTCAAATGTCGACCATTTGATTGCTTCTGCAGGAATAGTTGTCAACAGCACCTGTGGAGGAGCTGTGACCACAGACATGATGATGGATTTGGAATTTAATCAACCTGGAATGGATGATCCCTTACGTACCCTTCAGCAAATAAAGTAGCACAAATAATTTTCTTAATTAATTTTTTAAACACTTGTAGCACTTCCCGGTGTTTTTATTTAAACAAATTCACTTGTACTCGTTGTACATGATAACAATTTCGTATTCCATACCGAGGGACTGACATTTTCCAACTGAACAGTTTTTAAACTCCCCGCGACAAACAAGAAAATGGGAAACATTCTAAACACGGCTGCATTGACTGCGAAAACCACCACCACGACTACGAACTCGTCCTTGATTGACTTCCTTAGCAGCGAAGGGTACAACGAAGACGAAGACTGACGGACAGATAACAAGCGGTCGAAATGGTTTATTCTGAAGTGTGCGGTGTGGAAGGGTAAACTCCAAGTCCTACCTCGTATCCTCAAAGTTGCTATCATTTATACCAAGGACATCCGGAATGAAATGATGTTCCTGTTACTGTCGTCGTTGTATTTATCCATATCCGTGGATCGGAGTGGGAGTTAAGACACCTGTTTGATAGTTCAAGAGGTTGAGTGCGTATTGGTGCACTTGACTCAGAGGCAATAGCAAGGATGGCACCGGAACGGTGCTGGTTAAAAAAGCTTCAAGCGCCTCGTGTAGAGCTTTTTTTAAACTTCCATCATGTTGGATGGTTAACAGAGGAAATTTTCTATTTTCAGAGCTCCAAGTCAAAAAAAAAAACTGTTAAAAATAAAGGTTCATAAATATGTATGTGCTCGTACACATTGATTTTTAGATTCCCTCGTAGTATCGTTCGGAATTTGGTGAAAGTTTTGTTTGCCACTTAAAGTAAATAAACATCAAGACATTTTACTAGTTCTATATTTAACGGTATAGACCAAGTATGTTATGTGACAGTAATAAAAAAGAAAGTTGAAGAATTTGACTTAGACCTTTCTATCCCAAAGAGTTTGGAATTGGATATTCCAAGTGTATTTACAAATCATAAATTATAGTAATGGATGACCATGATCAAAAATTCAAGGACAAGGTTATAAGTTCAAGAAAGTTAAAATGGAATTTTCTCTGTAAACTCGAATTAATAAATTTCCGTACGTTAGGACGAAGATTTCAAAACTGGGACTAGGAAAAGATGGTATTGCCATGTAAACATTTTTTATTTATTTTATTAACTTTTTCCTTTCAATATTCAGTATCAGCAGTCCTACGAAGAACCAAAACTAGCTTCTCGCAACCATGTGTGAGCGAGAAGAAGCTCCTGCGAATTAAGATGCTTCTCATGGCAAATGATTGCCAGATATTCGAAAGTGTGTAGCACTTTTTGGTGTTTGCCGGGATTGAACCTAGAGCAACGATGAACATATTTATAAACGTATTTTCTTTGTGATGACTTACCGAGCACATTTGTAGGAAAAAAAAGTGTGCACTGTTTAAGTAGAAGAATTTATGGTTTGGGAAATTAAAGGAGCTTGCGGACTCAATTTTGACTTAAACCTGCAGGAGAGTAATGGACGGGATATCAGAGAAGCCCTTTACAACCTTGTTGCAAAAGTAGACGAGAAGTATAGATTAGACTGCATTAACACAGCTAAATCCTCAGTGCATAGAGCAATTTTCAGCCATCTGCAGAATAATCTATGTGAACGGAACTATTTTCACAGCAAAAATAATCAAAAGCTAATTTCTGGTATATTCAGAATGAGAGGTGAGTTGGTAGAATTGAACTTCATACCACATTGTGAGGATTTGAGTATCTACTGCAGTCTTTGTAACTTGTCTGCGAGGGAAGATGTCGTATTATTACGGAAGACGTATTATTGGAAAATGTCCGATCCTGAAAGAGATAAGAGTGATTTAAAAACTGAATTGGAAGTATTGCAGATCCCTAACTGCGAAGAAGATGTAAAACTGTTATATAATTTCTATAGGGCTGCATTATCATACAGAAACCAGATTTTGAAGGAAGATTTTTAAGACTTTTTATAAATTATTAATTATTACTTTAAATTGTTGTTTGTGTGTGAACACAAAGTGCAAAACAAAAATGTCAATCGGGCAGATAGCATAGAATGCTTAAACGATTTTTGTAAACCTGTACTATGAATTTTGTGTTAAGAAAACAATAAATCTTGATCTATTTATCTTTCTATCTGTTTAAGCTGTCAACAATTTTTTTCCCTGGTGTCCAAACCATATGAACAGTATTGCAGTCAGGGCCACCCTTACCTCAGGGCTAAATGGGCTACAGCCCCGGGGCGCAAGCCTTTTTGGGGCGGCATTATTCATTGAGGTTATAGCTTTTTGTTATTATCTATTAGTTATATTTAGTTATAACTTATTAGTAATTTTTATTCAGTGTAGGTATCAATGAAATATGTTCGATTTTGGTTCGGTTCGCACCAGTTTTCTATCAAGTATCAGCCGTACCTACTACTGCAGGCTGAGCAGCGCCATCTTCGTGAAACGTCACTATCTATATAACACCTCTCTACTGACATCATTGTTGCGAAAAGCAGCACATTCTTACCATACTTGTGCCTAATTGAATATATGTTTCAATATCGGTGTTATTAGATCCAATCGCATTCGCTCATAAGACGATTGATAAGACTACTGCGAAAAGGTACGAAAACCTGTAAGCGTACCCAAAAATTTCATACTTTTTTTGTAAAAGAGTGTGCTTATGAGAGAATTTCCCAGTGCTGCGAATTTTAGCACAAGTAATTTCTTTGGGCAGATTTATGAAAACTGTCAAATCACATTTTTTTTTTTTAAATTCATATCTTTAAAAATTTCACCCCTACTCTTCGAAAATTGACAGAATACGAGTATTTGGTGCAAAAATTACGCGAACAGACCTATTTTCAGTTTCGACGTCATGTTTTAACGGTTCATTATATTTTTAAATTCTAGAGCAATCTTTACTTCGTTAATTTTAAAAATTATATTTTATTGCATCGTGAAGCGCGGCTAATCATGGAATACAAACGAAAAAGGTTACCTGAACTTCGCCAATCGTAAATTAAAGAAAGAGAGAGAAGCTTTCCTGGAAAAAAAGCCTACAATTTGCAAAAGAAAAATCTAGACAAATAAAAATATAGAAGAGGGTCCCATTATTTTTAGTAGTCCACGGGCGTCGAATATCTCAGGACGGCCCTGATTGCAGTGCCGTTACAATTTAAATGTTTTAAGAAAATATTACATTACAGTCTATCCAAGTGAACCCTTCCTTGTTTCCTGATAAAGAGATCAAACCTAATCCACATCTACAATCCCAAAGAAAATGTTCAAAAAGGACATTTCGGCTTAAAAATCCTATTGATCCCACTCGACCGAACCAAAGAAATTCACAAGTAAAAATAGTCGAATTCTTTTTCTTTTGAAGCATTCATTTACCTACTTTGTAAAAATTCTGTCCGATTCTGGTATTTTAAGTTCTACATGTTCTTTTCAGTTAAGGTCAATGATCATTGGTGTTGAATATCTTTACTTACCGCGACCCCTTTTCGGTTGTTTGGTTAGTACATTTTCAGACTACAAGTTCTAATTGCGCGGTAAAAGCAGTACAGTCGAAGCGGAGTCGATCTAAACTACGTTTTACTAAAAAAAATCGGATATTGAATGAAAAACTTCGCTTAACTGAAACCCACTTAACTGAAAAACCCGGTTAACTGCAAAAAATTATTACGTCCAAATTAAAAAATTATACTAATTCAGCTCCGCATTACTAAAACAAAGAACGCGCTTGAATTATGGAGCTCGAAAGCACTTAAGTAATTTTTTTTATGTGTTTATTTATTATGTGTTACGTTTAGCAAAACATTTATTATTTTAATAAAAATGCTGTCGAACATCGAACTTCGGTTATGTTCAACAATTTTTCAGTTATCCGAAGTCCGCATAAGTGAAAGCTCTGCTTAAGTGAAATAAAACTTGTGGCAAATTGCCGTTTCAGTTAAGCGGAGTCGACTGTACATAAAAATCAAAAACTGCACTTTTTCAGAAGAGGGAAAAAACTTAATAAAACTTTCAATTTTCCAATTTCTTTTAAACAGTCAGGCTACTTTGCGCACTGTCTTTTTTAGCCATATGTGTGTGCAATAGACTTATACCACTTTCACCAAACATGATGTATGTATATAAAATTTGCAATCGAATGGTGTACATACTTATCTCATTTTGACTAAATGACTTTCATATACTCCTTCTACCGCGCACCTTAGAATTACTATCCACTCTTTACCACCACTTTGGTCAAATATCCAACAAAGGTAATATTAATTTAATACAAATGAACTCCTCGATATTTCTAGGCTAACAGTTGCACAGCCACTGGACCGATTAAAATGTTCATTTTACCACAGAATTCGACCAAGGAAGGTTGAAGTATTTACTAAGCTAGAAAAAAGCGAACGGTTGTTGTCTAAATATATCTAAGGCATTTACCATAGGGAATGCCAAGCTAAGAAATGAATCAAATCGGAAATAATGGTAGATGTCGCTGTAATAGAACAATTTGAAATTTTTAATTTTTTTTTTTTTTTTTGCTAAACGCACCAAACCATGCATCCGGTCATTATTCAACGTTTCCACATCGCACTTTCAGACAAAGGCACCAACTTTAGGGATTGCGATCAAAATATCTACTCGCTATAAATGATTAAGTAAATACAGTTTCAAAATAATTAATTTGGTTAATCGCAGACTTTAATTTGAACAATCTCCAAATCATGTTCAGATAAAAAAAAAAATGCATCTACTTGCATTCACTCTGCAACCGTTGGTCGCGTCGTGGTAAAGAAGAAAAGAAAAAAGAAAGTTTAACTAAAATTGTATTTGAATTTTCATTATAATTATGACTTTTTTCTGCTTCATTATAATATTCTGCATTAAATGATGGGAATTTCAATAAAAAATGTGCGAACAATTGTGATGCAACACGAATGCAAAATGAGATGAGTTGAGTATACAAACAACATAAATTGCAATACATTACAAGCAACAAAGTATCTATCTGGAAGATTGTTAACGATAACTACTTTAAACACACACGCTAAATACATATGGATGCTATCCTATTGCAGGCCAATCATTTATCATTTCTTTTCGACTTTGTCGGAATGGAATTCGGGTGAAACGCTTAAGGTGCCACTCGATCCCATTAGTGTCCAAAGCGATTGATGGACTCCGGGGACTGAGTGATTTTTATAAATCAGCCGAAACAAGTTTACCACAAAGTCATGGTCTTCTGAATTGGGAGTTCTTCGACATCGTCAAATTCAAAGCTAATTGGGGATTTCATAAACGAAAACAGAATTTTGAGTTAGGTAAACACGATTTTTGTTTGGTTATCAGTTTCAGCGATAGGAAGAGTGCGAGTAATCGGATTGGTTATAGGTCGACGTTTCGGGAATTATGATTATTTGTTAATGATACGATTTCGGCTGATTTGTAGTTTCTAAAGAATTTTTTTTAAATTGTTTGTAAGCCATTTTGAGATGTTGTCCAACGTCCAAGTTGTGTTGAGGTTAAAAACGGAAAATGTGTCGCTTAGACAGAAATGTACGTGGGTACGATTTTGGCAAAAATATAAATTATTGTGTTTCTATCTGGTGTGAATACTAATTCTTCTAGGAGTACAATTAAAGAGACAAAAAAGGAAATTTTGAGATTGTTTTATAACTTGCGAAGTATGTCGAAGAAATGATATGCGCTTCAACTGGAATTCTCATTTCATCTCAATAATAAACCGTGCTACTAGAGCCTTATGGACAAGTTGCTGACTGTATGGTAGAGCTTGGGCTGTCAACCCGAAAATTATAAACTGACAAAATGGTCAGACCCATCATTTCATATGGAGCCTTAGTCTGGTGACCTAAAGTTCTCGAAAAGACGTCAAGAAGCACGATAAGATTCAACGGATGGCATGTCTTGGTATAGCCGGTGCTATGGGAACCTGCCCTTCAGCAGCTCTAGAAGCTTAGGAAGTCAGCCGCTAGAAGCGCTAAGACTACAACTTACTCGTAAGTACAAACCAGGTAACCTTACGGGTCACCTAAATATTATCAACATAATTCCCGATCAGGACATGCTTTGCACCATCGCTGATGTTATGATAAGTGAATACTGCTTTGGCAAAAAATTCGAAGTTCATACTGGGGAACGTACCACATGGTAAAAAGGCGGACCGTCCCTAGACCCAAAATGTCTAGTATGGTATACTGATGGATCAAAAATTGTCTTTTCAGACAGCCAGGCCGCACTCAAAGCTTTGAGCTCCTACTCTTTGCACTCAAGATTGGTAAAATGCTTCTTCAATGCTCTCCAATCCCTAGCTACTCACAATAAGGGCGAACTTTGGTGGGTACCTAGTCACAGAGGCATTGAAGGAAATGGGTTTGCGGATGAGCTTGCTTGTTTAGGCTCGGTAAACTGTCAACTAATCAACAAATGGGAACATAGTCTCCGACTCTCTCATTGAAGAAACGTCACAGCGCTAAGACAAGTCACAATGTTATCACAGCCTTAAACCCACCACAGGTCACTACTAAACTATATACAATTAGAAGGATATTAGGTATGTATCTAACAAGTTTCCTCTCCGGTCATTGCCAATTACGATACCATCTCAACAAGTTAGGACTGTCTAGCGAGACCGATCGTCGACTCTGTTTAGAGCACGGCAGAACACGTCTTTTGTGATTGCCCGGCACTTTTCGGAGTCAGGCGTCGTACCCTACATAAAGAACTCCTCCTGTCTTATGAATTAAAAAATAACAAAGGACATACTTGCCTTTATAATAATGGTGGCTTGCCTCTTGGACTAACTAACTATGATACAATAGACCTTTTAGGTCGTAGCATCGGCCTTGGGCAGGATCCAGTAAATAAAAAAAAAATACCGAAGAAATTATAGGTCCATATCGGTGAGATCTAACGAATTCGGATTCTGAAAGGCTCCATAAAATATAGGTTACAGCGACGCAGGAACGGAATAAACACTTACTTTACTCCACTATACCCAGATTCAGTAGCTGCTACATTGGGATTGAAAGACATCGATATTAGCGCATATATTTAAAGGAAAATCACGTTACATAGCTCAGTGTTTTTGTAGATGAGCAAAAGCATTATTGGGAGGAAGGACGGTTTCGATTTGACCAAATTCAAATGAAAGATGAAACCACCTTCACACAGTCTTGGAAAAATTAATTCTATCTGTAGTGACTCAAACTGATAAAGTATCTTAACTAACTTAAAAATAGCTGGTAGCAGACAGTGATACCTGCAGAAGAAGGTACATACATACATATATTTATTTATAAATAAAACTTAAAAAACTTACTTTGTTGGCTATCTGCAACACAAAACACATAATCTGGCGTTCTTCCAGGAAAACAGAGTACAGTGTATGATAGTAATTAATAAAAATATAATACATATAAATCTAATTCCACTGGAACAATCATTTTTTATTTTTTAAACAATTTATTTTACTTTTATTAACATATGAATACACCTAAAATATGACCCGATTCTACAACCATTAAAACTGCGGGATAATGTATGGATACTCGTACTTCAACTTATAAGTCAAGGATATCAGCACCACGTTTAGCAGCCTCGTTTTTTGCACAGAGCGCGTACTGTTCAGCAGCTTCACAGTTATTATTAGAGACTATTATGTCCTTGCATATATCTGTGACTTCATCAGCAATTTTCATTTTTATTGGATCACCTTGTGTATGATGTTCGGCAAATTTCATTGCCACTTCCTTCACGAATTTTCCATTAGCATCCATCACGTTGAGACCCTTCATTATACACGCTTGAAGACACTTGCCTTCCATTCTTTCAGCTGGATCATGTCTCATCAGAATTGCTAGATCGGCATCTGTTCCTCCAGTTTCTATCATGCATGCCTTAGTTAGAGTTGCAAAGTCTGCCATTCCTTCAGTCCTATTAATTCCACTCTGGACAACCATCGCCAATGTACTTAGAATTACAACAACAAATAGCTGCATTTTGGAACTTGGATTTTGTTATCCGTGATTTATTCGCACTAACAACTGATTTCTCCTCCGATTGTCCAATTGCTTTTTATAGCGATTCCAACTAAGTGAAAATGTACATGCAGTGGATCGTTCAAGTGGAAAATGTTAGGGCTCGTGAAATGTGTTAACCGGCGTTTAGTAGAATCACGGCAATTAGCTTAGCTTGCCCAACACAATTGACTTTTTGCGTGCACAAACGAGAAATTAAATAATACTTCAGTTTTCAATAACAATTATTCAATTACAAAATGTGCATTTTTAATAATATAATACTATTAAAAAAGCCTTAATCTTGCTCATATCAAAAGATAGAGAAATTAAATCATACCTGATAAATAGAGATTAAGATTAAATTACTATGTTTTTTAGTTATACAAAAACTAGTGCCGAATGCATCAACTAGCAACCAATGAATTACTAAATACGGTGTCAACGGTTACGCTTCAAGGGCCTACATTAGGGTGTCCCTTATATTGGCAAAAAAAAAATTTTATTTTATTTTATTTTTATATACATAATTGCGCGATTTTTCTAGTTTTATGTTTTCAAAGTCTGATCCTCAAAAACAACAATTTTATAAATTTTTTTACTTGAATTCTTAAAAAGCAATTGTTATAGGTTTACGCCTATTTATTTATTTATCTATGGCAAAATGGCATTTTCAAAACTCGGCGACCCGGTTATCGTAGTAATGCCGGCCGCGCGGCCTAAATTTATCAGACGATATGAATTTAGACCGCGATGAAAAAATTAAATTAGACCGCGCGTTCTAGATTCATTAGACGACATGAATTTAGGCCGCGATCAAAAAATGAAATTGGACCGCCCGGTCTAAATTTTGAATTTTGAACGCCCATACAAAACCATGGTCTAATTTCCATGCCCCATAAAAAACCTGAAAATTAGTATGGATATTGCCTTTTAAGTGTTTCTTTTTTGCAATCAGGATACAAGTTCCTGTGTTTTCTGACACAATGTAAGAGAAATTGCTTCTGTTCTTCCTCTACTGTTATAAGCCCATGGAAGTCTTGTACTAGCTTTACTGCCCTTTCTGCTGTATTCGTGTAACCTATAAAAGCAAATAAAAATAGATTTCTTGGTATCAATAGTACAGGTTACTTTGACCATGTCTGCACAACCCAAATTTTGACAGAAATAATCATAATCCAAACTAAGCTTTACAAAGACAGCCAAACCACCCGCCGCATATGTGTTGCTGCAAGTAGGATGGAAATTATAACCAGGGGCCTGTTTCACAGATCATACAACACATACATTTCGTACAACATATATTTTCATACAACTTTCTGTTTCACAGATTTCATTGGAAGTGTTGTATGATCATTTTTTTTTTCTTGTATGAAATGTATGAGCTTGACATTTTCGTTGTTAGTGTTCAATGACTACTTTTAGTAAAAATCTATCGAAAACTACCAGAAATTAAAGTAAGTAGCGTTTGGAAAAGAATGGTAAAATAAAATGAAATTATTTTATCGGATGATTATAATTTGGAAGATGATTGTAGCCGTATAACCGGCAAACCTCCTAAAAAGCAATTTTTTTATTGTATATTTTTTGCTTGTTTAAAAACAAAAAAAAACTATTACGATTCATAAATAAGCTAAATAGTAAAAAAGTACTTATTTTTGTATATTTTCCTTTGCTGAAATTCATAATAGAATAATTACAGCAAATTATTGTGCTGTATGAAATGTATGATAAATTTGACGGAAAACTGCTGTATGAAATGTATGATAAATTTCTGTGAAACAGAATCATACAACATTCCAATACTTCCAGTCGATTCTCCGTTTATAAATTGTTGTATGATACCAGATCATACATCAAATCTGTGAAACAGAAATCATACAGCAGAACTGTCATTATCAAACAATGTATGTGTTGTATGATCTGTGAAACAGGCCCGAGGTATACTATAAACCTGTTTCTCAAAATCAAAAATCCATATTTCTGAGAGGAATAGTAAATCTGGCTTTTCAATGAATGAATCTAAATGGACAAGAAACAAATCAAAGTTCTTGCGAATGCTGCGAATATTTTGATGAATGATAAAAAATTTATTCTCTAAACTTGCAGAATTTAAGACATTACTAAATATCTCTTTATCAGATTTACAAAATAGAACACTATCACCTAAAATAAAAAAATAAATAAATTAGGACGAAATTAGGAGAAAATAAATTTTCACAGCCTTTTCATTAAAATTAAACCATTACTTATGCACAAGAAAGCAACATTTTTTTCAACTTTTATTATCTTGGCTCTATTGAACAAAGCTCGAATAAAGTTAGTGAGGCTATCATCAATATAAATTGGATTATTGATGGATTGATGAATTAAAACAGATGTTTTTAATTTAGTTAATTAAAGATAAAGATACTCAAAGTTACTCACTGTCTACCTGTTCGCAGGGCCAAGCTAATGCGTGTTAGAGAATACCTCCGTACTACTTCCTTCCAAAAGATGTCACCTAGTCTCTATGAAAGTTATTCTATTCCCATTTCATTGTACGTGTAGAAATATCCCACATATCAAGAGCATGATAATCACTTCAATGCAGACTTTGCACAAAAGTCAGATAAATTCCCAGATAAGACGAAAGTCTTACGTCGTCATCATCCCGTCGACCTACGAACATCTGCGAAACCAAGAATCACTTCCCTCTCGGAAACCTTAGGTACTCGTACTTTGCCAATTTCATTCATTTCCCTCACGAATGATAGACAGAAGTTTCCTTCGTACCAGACACACTCGCACACTTCGTAGCTGCGGTACGAGTACGTGGAAAATTCCCCAGTCGGTCGTCGCAAAGTGTGTACTCACATTCCGCCCAACATCCATCCAGCAACGCAGCCACACATGGAGTTTCACTCGGCTAGAGCTTCGTCTCCCATTTTATTGTCTTAATTCAATCAACGTGCATAATTCCATTCCCATCACGATGCGAGAGGACAGTGGAGTTAAAAACAAAAGAAAAAAAATTGTTAAACTTTAAATGTCGACATAAACTATTTTCTCATTTGTTTCAAAGAGGAACTGAAACCGAGGTCCCAGATCCCAGTCCCAGACCTACACTCTGGCCATCTGGTGAGAGATGCAGATGTAGATACAGATGATGACGATGATGATACACCAACACCAATATTATTATCAACAGCAGCAACAGCGGCAACTGAAGGCAGCGATTCGAAATCGCTTAGCGTTGTATTTAATGATTTGTTATATCCCCCGGGTTGTGTCTCTCTGGCAGCTTCTAGTCCCCAGTTATCGCAGAGCTGAGATTTAACAATTTTCCACATGAACATCTGCATTAATTTGTGAACTACAACTTTACCCGGGAGGAAGTAGCGTAGACAGCGACAGCCATGCTGCCGACGACGTTTCATCCTAGGTTTTGCTGTAAGAGGTTACATCGCTTTTTTGCTACAATCTCAAAGGAGGTAACACCGCTCACAGATTAGAGTTCATCGGACTAGGTTTTCTATTCCCAAGAGATAGAGTGTGGTTAGCAAGAAAAGTAACTTGTTTGGTGGAATAGCAATCTGACATAGCTGCTCCTGCAGCCATCTTACGACTTTAAATAGTAAAATAAGGCGCAAGAATAAATCTCTTCCTAATCAAGCTTCTTTGAGGCTTCTGTCAATTTAAACACAAACTAGTGCGAGAATACTCGCAAGAGAAAATCCAACCCTCCAAATCCAAGCGTCGCATCCAACATCCAAATTTCCCATATGATTTCCATCTGTCAACTGATGGAAATCCCATGGAAATAATACGGGACATGTTTATCCTTCCGGGAGTTCATTTTGAGTAGAATATTTGTTTTGATTTGTGTTTTTTTTTTTGTTAATTTGTTAAAAAATTTTAATTACTTAACTAATAGAAGGCAAATAGTAAAAGTCGATGGTTTGACTTCTCGTGTAATTGAAGTAACGTCGGGCGTTCCACAAGGTTGTCATTTGGGCCCGTTGCTATTTATTTTTATTTATCAATGATGTTCACGAAATACTTAAATTCTGTAAGGTTTTGACATTCGCGGATGATTTAAAACTATTTTCTCGTGTAAATAATGTTACTGATTGCATACGTTTGCAATCAGATATTAATAGATTTTCAGAATGGTGTAATCATAATGCCCTGGAACTTAATATTTCGAAATGTGAGATTTTTTCGGCATATCGAATTGCCATTCCACTTTTTCATAATTATTGTATAAACGATTTTCGACTTCAACGATTGGATGAAGTGAAGGATCTTGGGGTCATGTTTGACAATAAATGAAACCTTATTTTGCTAACTAACTCTCTAAAGTGAGAACTATAATTGACATAGCCGTGCATATGCACGCATAAGAAAATGTGCAGGCACCCAACATAGTCTTACCTACATCTGCATAATGCTATTAGCATTATTCGGCGGTTCCTGACTATTCGTTGCATTATCAGGACCTCTGGAGTCCTAAGTATGGCTAGAACTTCTGCCTGAAAGAGGCTGAAGGCATCCGGGAGTCTTAAGGATACTTTTAGCCCTGTGTTCATGCAAAATATACCAGTCCCCGTTTCTTTAACAGTTTTAGATCCGGCCGCGAAGACTGCAGTGTCTGTATGCCGAGTTACTATTATTCGTCCACTCTTCCCGCACAGGGTTTTGTTGTCTTTGCCATATTGCCATAGCCGGGTCAAAATAGAAAAGAAAAAAACCAAAGGAAACAACTTTCTTTTCTGTCATCACGATTGAAAAATAGAAAAGACTTAAAAACTAGAACCGTTGCAAACTTACATTTATATTTGTTATCCGAACAGTTAGGACCTCCACAAATAAAAAATATAAAGTAAGCAAAAACAACAACTAAACCAAAGGAATACATAGAAAAGACACAAAAACCCAAAGGAAACAACTTTCTTTTCTATCATCACGATTCAAAATAGAACAAAAAGAAACAAAAAAAATAACAAAAAACAAAAAAAAAAGTGTCCCCGCCAGTACACAAACCGGGAACCTATGAGATGAGAAGCCGACATACCATACTCTGAGCTACCGCCCATCTTAAAATATGAGTATCCAATTTGGTATATATTTCTCTGGTAACACTTTTTTAGCGCACATTTTTCAGTAAAAACGTCAAGCGGTTAGACATATTAATGTCAAAAACTTCACGAGATATGCGGTTCTTAAATTAAATATGTTTGATGTGCTTGCTAATTATGATAGAATGTGTCAATTGCAAACCTTAAGTTTCAGATGCAATGCAACTTCTATCATGTTTATTCGCAATATTATTAATTTTCATATTATTTCACCAGAATTGCTTTTTCTATTAAATATAAGTATATGCTCCCCAAAGGTATCTGCAGCTTGTTTTTTCCAGAAAGGCATAGAAAAATAATTCTGCCAAATCACTCAATATCTTTGTCTCTAATTCAGACTGCATCGCAAAGGCGACACGCCTAACAGAACTGCAAAATAAACTTCGCATAGCCCAGACTTCTCGGTGTATGTAGCCAACAGAATCGATAGCCTATCTTGTCTGACACACTGTGCTAACATTTCAACTTGAACTCCACATACTCCATTATTATTCAGCGACAAAATCTATGGCAGCTACAGCCAACTACACCGCATAGGTTCAGCGATCATCATTACGACGATGACGTTGATGATCATTGAAATGTTGATGTCTTCGGTCAAAAAGGATTTACATATCTTGGAGAAATAATCTCATGTTCGGTTGTTTGCTAAGCATAAATAAAAACATCATCCATTCGACTTCTACATGAGCGACACGTTGGCCCGCCATTACGATGATATAGCAATAGAAAATATTCGTAACGAAATGGCCAACTCATCCCGGAAAACCATCACCGCGCTGCGCTGCGCTGGTCGCTTGTACACATTATGAATGGAAGACTGTGGCAAAGAAGTTAAATATTGCATAACACGCAGTAATTACCCTCAAAAGACAAACACTTGACCATGGAACCTATTACCAATTGGCAAATACAAATCACCGCATCCATCCACATCCAACACCTGTACCGCCTTTCGGAATATCTACACGTTCATTCTATGCACCTTGGTTGCAGCAGCATCCTTTTTTTGTTTCTATTTTATTTTCCCCATTTTTTTTTTGGACGTGGTCGTCGCACGTTCTGGTTATTCAGTTTCAATGACCACGGTGTGGTGTAGCGGACCCCAAAGTCATAAACCACCACATATCATCGCGTACGGCTGGTGTAGTCGTTGCAGCCTGTTTTCCAGCAAAGCATCCATGTATGACTTAACAATATTCCCATTATATCCTCTGTTTCATATCGTTCATCATTTTGTATTTCGATGTTTGTAAATATGGCTGTGGCTTCATACGGCTGTCCGCACTTTGGGCAGTGTGGTAGGTTATGGTCGACACGCGGAGATGTAGATGATCGCTGGAGTTGTTAAAATTAGTTTTGGCTAGCTATAGCTTAGGAGATGAAGATGCAACTTCAATGGAGAGGAATACCCTCTACATTCTAAAATTACAAAAGAGCACATGAAACTAGTTTTCAAATCCAACACTGCCCAAGGCTTAGTACAAGGCAATGGACAGCAAGGTGCCTTGGTAATTTTTAAATTATTAGCAGTAACAGCTTCTGAAATGCCATATTTTTAATAAGAATTAAAAACAAAACAGAAAGTGCCTTGAGGCAGAAAGGACGTACGTACAAATAACATCGCTCATCTAGGGAAATCTGCAGATCGTCCTTTGTTAGCACATGTTAATTATATTGTGGTTGTTGTTACAGTAATTATTTGACGAATAGGTGCGAATTGTCATTAATCCTCTTGCCATTGAGTTAAGTGTACCCAAACTTAATCATTTTGCGTTGCTACTCCTAGACATCAGCAGGAGATCTTGTCGTCCTCAACTGGTATATAGCTAGCATTCATCGGTTATTGGAATCACTTTATCCAAGAAAATGCATTTCTGGACCCAGGTGCGACCTAACGTTGTCACTAGGTATTTAACAAGGACTCCAACCTACAAAAGCAAAAGAAACGAAAATAGGTTTGGTTGTTTATAAAAACAAAAACTAAATTGGAACTCATAAGTTAAAAACAAAATTGTGTGTGGCCGTGGCGTAGTGGTAGTCGTCGTCGCTTGTCACGCTGAAGGATCATGGTTCGAATTCAGATGTCGCCGAAATCACGAAATAAAACTAAATTGATCACTTTCAGAAGATAATGTCAATACCTACTGCGCTGTGTGTTAACATGATAAGGGTCATTCATATCCCCTTGAGCGTGTAGATTATAAAAAAAAATTACCAATTACCAATTAAAAAACTCTAGTATTTGAGAATTTAAGAAAAGGAACATACAATTTTACACCTCATTCGTTTTCTAAGTGCTTTGAAATTGATAAAAATAAAAATCTTCAAGACTTTCCAAAAACGAAATAAGACCCGGGCGGCGGGCCTTATTTCGCAGCAGTCATTGTAATAAGACCACATGGAAATAGGACCACATCGCAGCGTTGCCACAATGCTACTTTTGTAGCAAAAGTGCTACATATTTTTAGGTTTTTTCAATTTGCTACCTTGCTACTTTTATGTATTTTCAAATTTGACCCATTTTGCTACATTTTCTTTTTTGAAGTGGCAAAATATTTTGTTAGTGTTTTGGTAGTGCTTTCTGTTGCTTCAATCTCAACACTGCATTTAATGGTGAGAGCTGAATTTGCTGTTTTGTGCAACCAAAACATGTGATTTTAAAAAGTGGCAAGCAGGAAAATTGTTTAATGCATTTCTTCTGCTTAAGTGTAAAATGGATCGGTAAGATGATAAATCGAACTTATTCATTGTTAAAGATCGCTCATCGAACTTTATGTTAATGTTGCAGATTGGTAATAAGAGATTGCAAGGAAAAGGAAGATCAAGATAAAAATGAATAAATAGGAAATACGGATAATATAGAACTTTCGCAGTGCATTTCCTGGTCATGTTTGGCAACGTAGATCATATTTATCTGTCCGTCATGAATTCTCTTCCAAACGTTTTAAAGAAATGTTTTCTTGACTCCAAGATAGCACAACATATAAAAAGCATTATAAACAATCAGTTTTTGTAAAATAAATTGATTGCTCTTACAAGCGGCTTTTTCGCTGGCCATAGACCGCAAAAGGGCCAGGGTAATCCTTGGACTAAATAGGGCAACGTTAAGAACTTTAATAGGAATACTTTCTGAACACTGTCTCTTGAGAAAATATGCCAAAAGAATGGAACTTTCAGACACGGACGAATGCAGATACTGCACTGACTAATGAAGATCAGAGGATAATAAACATATCGTTTGTGATTGGCAAGCCATTGCTTATTCTCGAAAGAAAATTTTAGGGAAATTCTTCATAATACACTGAAAGAAACTGGCCAAACTGGGCATAATCAAACCCGTTTTGCAAGGAAATTAAATGTTTGGACGAAAATGTTCCGGTTTAAGTACCATCAGATTCAGAACCTCATTTAACATAACCCAACCTACAAACGTTCTTGTTTTTGCTTTTGCTACCTGAGGCTGCTCTTCAGAATTAAAGATTTTGCTACTTTTGCTACTTTTCCCAGTTTTTTGGGCTACATTTATATACAGTCAAGTGGCAACACTGACCACATGTGGTCTTATTTCGTAGGGCGCTTTTTCACGTCATCGTTAAACTTCTCTCTTAAATCCCAGAGCTCGACATGATCTGCGCGGTAAATGACCGCTCACCTAAAACTATATGCTTCGGCAGGAGGTTCGATACAATGATCCCAGGCCATGAAGCATGGAACTATTAAAATCCAACCTCAGACCTAAGAGGTAACAACTGGTATACGGACGGATCAAAGATGGACATTGGGGTTGGTGCAGGGTATATTTGGATCAAACACTAGAATATCATTACCAATGGGACTAAATCGCAGTGTATTTTAAATTGAAATTCATGCCGTTCAAGTATGCGCCAACTTTATTCTAGAATTGGGAATAAAAGGTGTCCTCATCCATATACTCATGGCCAGTCAAGCAGCTATAAAAGCACAAGGCTCGAACCTGATTGACTCCAAATCAGCCCTGAACTGCATCAATACTCTCGACGACCTCCGTAGAAACAGTGTCAAACTTTGGTGAGTGCCCGGACATGAGTGTATTGATGGAATCGAAAAAGCCGACGAACTGGCTGGGAAAGAATCGGCTGAATCCTTTATCGGCCCTGTGCCGTTTTGTAACATTCCAAATTCAGCTTTTAACTTAAAAATCAAAAGTTTGGAAAACAACATGTGTATCTCCTATTGGGCAAATACCCAGGGTCTTCGTCAGGCTAAAGGAGTCATTAAACCCTTGCAAAAAAATCCATTAAAAACCTACTCATCAGTAGAAATGATATACAGAAATTAGTGGGATTTCTAACAGGGCATTGCCATCTTCGATATCACCTAAACAAAATAGGTCTCATTTAGGAAACTGAATTTCGTCTTTACATGGAAGACGACGAAACTGCGGAACATATTTTATGTGACTGTATGGCACTTTGTGCCCTCAGGAGACAACATTTCCACAGAGAAATCTTAACTCCCATGGAATTTCGTAAAGTCTCCACCAGTGAGATCGTCAACTTCATCAAAAGAGTTGAGCTTCTGGTTCCATAAACTGATTTTGCGGAACAATAGGTCGCAGTGCCCTCCGCAACTGGCGGATCAGAATCTTAAAAAAAAAATGATGCGAATGTATCCAACAGTCCCGAGATATGTGTAAACATAACGCGGATGGGATGTGTAGCTCCACTTTATGGGAAAGAACGTTAATAATAACTAGTCTATGTTCGATAAAATTCAAGCCAATCTCATATATACTTATCGAAGCCACTCCATTCGCAGCAGTATACATAACATATGTACTCTGTTTTATCATCTCATCACGAATAAGAAAATTAGAAAAGAAAAAAAAAAAACCGCCTCATCTATCTTCTATATAATATGTATGTATGTATGTAGGTAATTAAATTGCTAGCGCAAGAGCTTGTGATTCCTCCTGAGAGTTTATTTCTGCACCGATTTCAATGATTCTAACACTGATTGAAGGCTTCATCGATATAAATAATTTTGAAAAAAGCATATGAATGAAGTTATTATGGAAAAACATTATTTCAACGAAACTACATTCACAAATGAGGTGTCTAAAGAAAATAATGTCTTGGAGCAATGATGAAATGCACTCTTATTTTATAAATATAAACAATTTGTTTACACTTAATTTTAATATTTATTTATTTTATTATTTTTGGAACAAGGTGCCACTAGGACACTAGAGGCCAGTAGGTAGCCATTTTATTCGTAAATAGGTTGTAGGTTTTCTACATGCAAGATTGTTAATTATATTTATAAACTAAAAATCCAAATCACTGCTCTAGAAAATCCTCTTTCTTTTGACACCTCATTTGTTAAGATTGGTTGAGTGGAAGAGCCGCAAATGGTGATAATGATTGCAGAACATTGAAATGCAAAGCATTATGATCATGTTAGAGCGCGCACATATACTCACAAGCACACTATTGCAACGATACTGCTGGCAGTGGTCACCACTGAAAGAAATTTGTGGGCGATGCTTTGAATAATTGTTTTGAACATTGCTCAGCTTCAAGGCAACGCAGGAGGATGTTTTATATCTCAAATGAATCAGCGACAAATTTACTAATTTCACCTGTTTTTTTTTTCAATCCGATAAGCCATTATTGAGTTAGCAGCCCTAACTCTTAACTTATAACTATAATTTTCCCCCCCAATATGCAGTATTTTCACTATTTTCTGAAAACCATGACATTTTCCGGGATAAAAAGTTTATATAAAAGTTGACCAGGAACATAAGCAATCACTATGTCCTTATTTCATCGCGCTGCTATGAAATTTGAGTTACAAATTTCGTAACCGTTCGGTATTCCGTCCCCGAAATCGCGAAATTTCTACCCAAAATCGCGGAATTACTCCACTAGAAATTTTGCTAACGCGCGCTTAGATGTTTACACATCAAAAATAAAAATCCAAGCTCTAGTTTACATTTAAAAAGTCCTCTTTTAACGCCAACTCTTTGCTTACCTCCAGCACACTTACAATACCTGTTATTGTACTTGTTTCCAGCTAAATTGAAAAGTGCACTTCCATTCTTAGTCCTACAATGCGCTATGAAACCGCCAATCGTCCCAATTGCAATGATAAAAATATTCCATTCTTTTTATTTGCGCTACTTCTAGCACCATTCCCCGCCAGCATTATGTCCATTCCGCTTGCGGTGACATGCCCTGGACATAATACCAATTACCAATTTCAGGCCCATATGGTAAATTACTGTGCCCCACTTGAAATTCGTGCAGAAATCTCCCAACAACCGAGCCTAACGTGATCACTTTAAATGGTCCACAGCAAGCGTGGCTGGGAACAACAACTCCATGGGGATGGAATTAAGTGCAAACACCAGGTAACATTACAGAAACACTTGTCTCTGGGATATTCTGTGGGATAAAGAATTTTCGGATTTACATGTTTCGCGTTACTTGCACGCCGCGATACGCAATGTACGTATCTGTAACTGGAACATAATACCTACTGTCGTGCGCGCAAGCGCGTTACAAGCTGTTTTAGATTTTTTTTATATTCATTTTTTTTATCCACTCACTTGCCTAGGTCCTTGTTTGAGAGAGGAAATTTGCATGGGTAAGAAATTACCTTTTTGGAGTTTGCGAAACGATGTCATTAGTTTTAGATTCGCCGCGACTAGAGTCGACGGCTGGTACCAAAAGTCCTTACTTCCTGCTCCGCGTGAGTGCAGTACTGGTTTGGTTGGGACTGTGTTCGGAATTCTTTTGTTTCAGACACGGCGATTACATTGTTCCCCAATCGGGAGAATTCATGAATGGGCAATCAGTGAGCTTGGGCTATTCCCAATTGGGACGGCGACGACGCGACGATTTATTTTATAAATTGCTTTGTGGGAAAAGTATAGGTTTTGGTGTTTTGAAGGCCCGATATTTGGATTTTTTTTTTTGTTTCTAAAAGAGTCGGGTAGTCAAGCAGTTTGCAAAATTGGAATGTTTTTCGAGTTTATTATTATTGTAGGAATATAATGTTGCCACAGTCTTTGGAAGCTTGATTTTTAAATGTGACAGCCTTCAGCATCCATAAGCATTAAATTCATTTATTTGCTTTTTAATTTTACAATATTATTTTACCAAGTGACTTACGCCCGGCCTAAGGAAATGCATCGGTAGCACGTCTGTACTCGAGCTTTAATAATAAATATCCGCTTTGTAAAATAAATATAAATATGAGCATTTTATGTGTACATAAGTCATGGATACTTAACCTAATATCTCACTTTACCCACCGTCATTACTGTGCCTGTTAGAGGGGTAAAGCTTATATCAATCCCACAGCACTACCACTTCTTGTTCAATTCAGTTCTACATCATACGATGCTCGTAGAGCTTTTTTTCTTGCATGTTAACCGTCTTAAGTGCATCGGAATTTTCAGCATTTTACGTAAAGACATCCTATACATTACCGTTAATGGCAACACTAAATAAACTCTTGAAACAAAATAAACAAACAGTCAATAGAGGGAGTTACATACCTACTGAATGTTTCTTTTATTAATTTTATTAAATTGAATACATAACTAAGCAATAACGGAACTTGGTAGATATTGTGACTGTATCGGAATGCATTATTTTTTAGTGCTTAGAAATATTTTTAGTCCTTTCTTAACGCTCCACGCTACACTTTCTTCTCTGTATACAAACGTCACATTATACGTACGTTGCTACTTAAGTTTTAAGATATGGCAACAACGGTGTGAATATATCATATCTGACATTTTCATCGTACTCAGAACCTTTTGTCATAACTTATTTGTTTACAGGTAATTGAAACATTCATCTAGGATCTAGGTCCAAAAATGGAATTAAATCGTAAACATTTTCATGCGATGATTTTCTATAACTTTCGACGTCAATTAAACCAACAATAGAGTACCGATCAACTCCCTTCGACTTTTGCTAATGAAGCACCATCTCGAGCCACCGTATTTCGCTTTCCGAATTCAAAATCGGTTGTTGTGCCAAAAAAATCGATGCTGTGCGTGAACTGATGCTACAAGATCGTGATGTGGCATACCATGAGATTCAGGCATGCTTGAGATTCAGGCATGCATTCAATATTGCATGAACATTTGGCCATCAAAAATATTTGTTCGCTTTGAATACCACATAATTTGACAATCGCATCGTTCAAAAAAAGGCTCGTGTCAATTGGTGCAAAGAAATGTTGAAAAAATTCAAACGTCAAACGTTAAAAGACGTCTATAAGTGACAGGTAGGTAACGAATCATGGATCTATGCATACAAACCCGAAACTAAACAACAATCCACTGTATGGGTCTTTCGAACGAGTTAAATCCAACAAAAGTTGTTCGCCCACCAAGCACTTTGAAGCATATGGTCGAAGCATATGGTTGAACATATCGCCACCGTGCCGGTAGAGCAACGTAGAATGGTCAATTCTGAATGGTAAACCACCATTTGTTTGCTAGAAGTGTTCGAAAAAATAAGCGAAACCAATCGTAGAAGACGAACCATTCTCCACCACGACAATGCAAGCTCTCACATATCGGCTCAGACAGTGAATTTTTGAGAATTCAAAACATCATCGAATTGATGGGTCATCCTCATCCGCCGTAGAGTCCTGATTTTGGTCCCCGATGATTTCTTATTATCCCCGCAGATCAAAAATAAAATGCGAGGTCAACGTTTTACGACACCTGAGGTTGATGTGTTCAAATCACATGTTTTGGATGTACCTCAATCGAATTGGAAAAAGTACTTCGAAAATTTGTTCAACCATACAAAAGTGTATTGATCTTCATGGAGAGTATTTTGAAAAACAATTAAGCCATTTTCGACTATAAATACTTATTTTACTTATCTCAAAACTTAAGTAGCAACCCTTGTACCATCAGTTAAGTATAGTACATATATAATTGTATTTAACCGTTAATGCATCTTTGAATTAACATTAGGGGTATTCACGCTTCGGTGTATTTGGTCTTGTAAAAGTGTAAAAGTGTAAAAGTGTAAAAGTGTAAAATGTTCTCACAATTCAACAACAAAATACACTAGCTGTCATTTTTTTTTTACACTTTTACACTAAACTAAATGGAGAAGGAATTTGAATTTGAATTTGATAAAAAATTTAAAGAAGAAAGAAGAACAGAAAAAAGAAGAATTTGAATTAAATGATGGAAAAATTAAATATGGTGAAAATGGAAACATAAAAATAAATTTAAGTATTCATTTGGAATACAAATAAATGTTTTTGATTTTGCTTTCATCGTTGGTTTTGGCATTGTGCATTAAAATATCTTCTTAAACTCTTATTTTGTAAACAAAAATCAGCTAATTTTGACATAAGCTTCAGGATTGCTACAAATACGAAAAAGTGCGTTCACTCTTTGGTGTAAAAAAATACATTTTTACACTTTTACAAGACTAGATACACAAAAGCGTGAATACCCCTATTCTTTCCCTTCATTCTATTTTGTGTATATGTATATGGGTGTGAATATACATATATTGTTTCTTGAGCCAAATGTTCAGACAATACCTACGTTTTTTTTTTTTTTTATAAGAATTGTGCCAATTCAAGTTTTGATTTCATTCACCTTACAACATTCAAAATCAGGCAAAAAATATATGTAGGTGCTTGTCGCATACGCACTATTTGCACTAATTAACGTCAATATTTTTTACTGACTAGCTAAATCGATCATGTCAATCAGCCTGAAGATGATAGCTAGGACGTCCGGCCGTGGCGCATTTATGTATGCAACTAAATGAACTTATGTATTTACACGAAAGGCATCTAAATGCTGACTAGAATGATATAAAAAACTTCCAATCAGACTTTCAATTTCCGATTTATTCAATGATTTTTAATTCCCTTGAAAACGTTATACTTATAAAATATTCTGAAGTGTCATCCAATCCAGCACTGGCGTTAACTTCTAGACGTATTCACGTCAAAAAGGGCAGTCGTAGCATTCTTCTATGAGATTGTGATGATTGATGACACAAGTAGACTAGAATTGTTATACCACTAACTATTCAAACAGATATTTATTTTTTTTATTATTATGTCAGCACTTAAATGTAAATAACTTTTTTAACAACTAATTCTAATTTTAAACTTTCTCATAATGTCGACAGCGAAGTCATTAATAAGAATCGATGTAATGTACATCTACAAAGTTTATGTTTCCTTTTTATTGATTTGTATAGGGTATTAATTTGTGACATTGATAAGCAGACACATAAATAAACAGTGACAGTCGTTAGAATTTAATTATTTTGCTATTTGTAAAGTAATTTGATTATTCTATTGTTTTTAGATAAAATATTTTACTTCATGAATCTAAATGTTAACGTAAATACAATTTATTATTGTTTCCATTTGCAAACTCTAAAAAAATAGCATTGAAAAATATAAAAAAAAAAAAAAAACTACTTTTTGCTGTACATAAAAACAAAAAAAAAATAATAATAATTTCGAGTGTATTAAACTTAGAGCAACCAAAGTGGACTCATTTCATAGACAATTGATTAGTGTTAATAAATTTTGTGAAAATCGCATTTATCTCGGGAAAGTGTGCTACAAAATTTTACCTGTGGCTTACAGTTTTACAGGTATAAGGTAAATTTAATTACAAGAAACATTCAAAAATGAGTATTAGCTTGTATTCAGTCTGATAGTGGACATTTTATACAAGATAATGCTCGGTTTGAATGGTTCTTGTGACTAAATTAACCTTATACTTGCAAAACTGTAAGCTTCAGGTAAAAACTTTGTAAAGTTAATTTGCATGTGACGCTATGGCGCATCAAAATAATAATAGTAAAAATAGAATTATAAGCACACTTTCCCGAGATAAATGCGATTTTCACAAAAATTGGCTAAAAAAAATAAACAAAGCTGTATTGAAGAGAAATATCTCGAAAACGAACGCACGGATGGTAATAGTTTTTAACTGTTGTAAACGCTAATCAATTGTCTATGATATGTGTCCACTTTGGTTGCTCTAAGTTTAATAAACTAGAAACTATTATTGAATAACTGTTGGAACCAACTTCTCTAAAGGATTCTTTTTAAACACCCTGTAGCTCAATGAGTGTTGAAGATAGACCCCCCTCCCATACGTCTTTTTCATAGCATGAACCAATGAATCAGATCCCGAAATATCTGTATCCCAAACCGTCATCATGTTTTTCTATAGTGATCCTGATCATTACATTCATGATTTTGGGCACTAAACAGATATACACTAAGCTTACAAATATTAATTATTAGGAGCTTTCCTTTCTTTTGATTTGCCTATCAAGAACTATGTGCATTTCCACTTTCTTTTCGGCATAATTCTTTTAGAATAATATTTAAAATTCTCTGCGCTCTCATGATGATTATGAACACAATTTAGTAAAATTACTGCAGCCTGCTTGTCTTCTGCGCGCAGACGAAAATTTGTTTTCGATTTGCAGGCACAAAGCAGGCATGTGATTGGACTTTCGCTGATTACTGCGTTTACGAACTAGCCCATACATTCATGTTCCTCTGGCCAGCGTACATTATTTTCAAAAATAACAGTAACGATTGCTGCACAAACACGATGGACACATCTGCAAATCGTAGATTTAGATATACCGTGCATGTCTGCTATCCTCCCTGCCTCGATGTCAATAAAAAAAATAAAAAATTCAGACACATTAGAAATCTGTGGTACATTTATCCTCAATGTTTCCTCTTCCCTTATAGGATGTAAGCGAAACTTTTCGTTAAAGGCAAGAATCTAAAATTTCGAAGTTTATCCACGACCCATGCATTTTTCTTCACCTATTTATCACCAAATATTCACTTCTATCACTTTCGTGGCTGCTATGCCTATGCGGCGCCCTAAGGATATTTTTACTTTCAAAAAGCGATTTCTACGTACAAAGCACAAATTGTACAGATTGTAGATGAAACAACAATAACTGAACAAATTTGTAAAGTGCTTTCATTTGGTGAAACAGGAAACTACAAAAGAAATCAATTTTCACAAATTTGTAACTTGTACGCTACAAAAGAAAATGACTCTTGGTGAAACGAAAACTAAAATATTTCCAGAAAACTCGCTTTGTCAACTACAACACAATTTTGCAACCAAAATTTGATGAAACCGAGTTAATCGATTTTTCTACAAATTTCTTAAAAAGAAATTGTAAATTACAATTTGTGAGTTGGTGAAATAGGCCACTGGAGTATCGATTCTTATAGAAAGTTCCCACCGGGTTATAGGTTTTACCTCATGATACTCACAGCGTCACAGCTCTAGGGACATTTCTAAAAACAGAATTTTTACAAAACAACGCGGACTTTCGTCTTCTTTTCATGGTTAATATTAAGTATATCAGTTTTACCGAAAATCCAGTTTTATGGGCAACCAAGTGCTTTCAGAGACTTTCTAGTACCTACTTAACGAAACTCTTCCTCTGCAACCTCTTTTCCCCATGCACATCAAAATACGCATTTTAGTTCCTCGAAGAAGTTAATATCCAGCACAAATTTAATCCAAATTCTGTAATTCGCCAAAAAAAGACACAAAACTAGAAACCATATAATTTCAACAACTGAGATCACACCGGCCGGCATTTTTATTCCACGTTTTCGCAATACTCCAAGTTGTGTCACTATTTTGGAACAATGGCGTTTTATTTTTTAATTGGCGTCAGTGCTCGTGAAGCGTGAAGTAGATTCAAGGTGAAAGGTTTAATTTCCACGAGTCAGAGTTGAATGATTCGCTTTTGTGTTTATTTCGTTTCCACGGAAGAGCATTCGTAATTCTAATTGAGATAAGGGTTTCAGCAGCAGGTTCATAATACCACTGGCCTGTGATATAGCATACTGTGTGTGTTGGCCCCTATTAACTGAAAAAAAACGGTTACACTTAATATTTACATAATTTTTTTGTTTTTAATTTTTACGATTTATTACCCGACTTGCTAATATGATCACAACACGCGAAGGGAACTTAATTCGAAATTTATTCAACACGATTCACATCTTTACGGAAGAAGCCTTACCCAAGCCTTTTCTCTAAGATGAGTACCCTTTAGATATGAGATACGCAATCGAAATGATCTACAGGTACATAGGTATACCCATTGTCAAGCGCACAGAAGCAAGATTCCGTTTTACGGAAATCTAAATTTAGAAGACATACCTATGAGGTAAAAAAAAAAACGCTGCGCAATGTAATTAAACAATGTCTTCCTTGTTTCGTCCAAGCAAACACCTTGCCACGGCACTCAAACTCACAATTTAACGGCAACTAAAACCCATTTAGCAAGGTGCCGAGGTAAATGGCCAAACAACTACGAACTACGACAGCACATAAGAAATTGATTCTTCTGACTAATTTCTCGAATAATTAACATTTCATGAGATACACGCGCACACACACACATACCCACACTTAACTAGCATTTCGATGAATGTTGGTTCGGCTCGCACTAGTGATGCCACTAAGAGAACACGGGAGATATTAAAAGCAATCCCGTGAATTCTTCCAGTGCCATTCCCTGTACAGAGCAATGCAATGCTAACTCGAGTTTAATGTGCAATTTTGTTTGCAAATCACTGTACTTACCTGAGACCCTTCGAGCAGGAGATGTGGGTTATCCATGGGTGCAGTATCATGTTTTCGTCTTAGTAACGCCTTCGGAGATGATTTCCTTTGTTTGTCTGAATGTTGTCGTTGGCATTACGAGAAGGAAACAAATTATTTCAAAAAGAAAATCTGGGAATACCAAGAGTTCATGCTGCTAAGATAGTAGTCACTAACTTTACATAATTGCTTACTGGAAATTGGCCACCATTTGAATTGCCTTGATAGAAGGAGAAAATGATGGAATCTTATACACCACCATAACAAATATCATCTCTTTAGAATTTTTCCATACTTCCGTCGATGATTGTTGGGGACATAGCGTAGCTTTTTTTAGATATCATATCATGATATATGTATATTATATAGGTACCGTTTGCGGCTCCCACACTTAACCAATCTTAACAAATGAGGTGTCAAAAGAGAGAGAATTTCCTAGAGCAGTGACGAATTGTACTCTCACATTATAACTTTTAACAAATTAAAAAACCGATCAAAACAAGTAGTCTACCTAAAATGAACTCCGAAAAGTGTAAACACTTCGCGTATGGTTTCCATGGGATTTCCATTAGTTGACAGTTGGAAATCATATGGGAAGTTTTGATATTGGATGGGAGAAGCTTTTGATTTTGGGGGTTAGATTCCCTCTTGCCAGACGAGAGTTCTCGCACAAGCACACTAGTATCATATTTATTATTTCTATGATATAGGTACCATTTGCGGCTCTCACACTTAACCAATCTTCACAAATGAGGTGTCAAAAGAGAGAGAATTTCCTGACGAATTACACTTTCAATTTAAAAATTTTATCAAATGAAAAAACCGATCAAAATAAATGCTCTACCCAAAATAAACTCCCGAAAAAATAAACACTTCCCGTATGGTTTCTACGGGATTTCCATCAGTTGACAGATGGAAATCATATGAGAAGTTTTGATGTTGGATGGCAAGTTTGGATTTTGGTGTTGGATTTTCTCTTGCGAGAGTTCTCGCACGGGCACACTAGTTAAATTTTTTTCCTCATATTGCCTTTCCAATCATCGTAACTATTTAGGACCGTTATCGCGCTAATTAAATCCTCAAATGACAGTGCAAATACAATGTAAATGCAAAAACCTCATAATTACTCTGCCACCTAAGACTAGAAAACCAATTAAGTTGTACCATCGCATTGGTTTCCCCTAAAGGATCTTTACAAGAATTAAATGATTTGTATCAGATTCTTTAAAACGTAGACAGAACTTGAATGTATTTTTTTTTCTTGCAAACAGAAACATGAAAGCAGTCTTGAAATGACCCAAATAATGCACTATACGATCCACATCTTGAGAGTCTGTGCGCACCTGATAATATTTTAATCGAGTTTGTACAAAGGCATCAATAACCATCACAATACTGCACACGAGCAACCCAATGATCCAGATGGCACCCGAACCAGTAACTTGTACGTACGTTCACTCATCGAGCTCATTAATAACGCATGAGGCGCGCAGTGGAATCACGCGCCTCATTCCGCACACCAGAAACGCACAGATTGTTGCGATCCAGTCAAAGTATCTACATCTGGTTACAGTTGGTGAGATATTGAGCAGTTGCTCCAGTGAACTTGACAAACTTGCCTGGATGTTGGGTTAATCAATCCGCCATGCCGTGTAGCAATAAAAACGTGCCACATGCGTGCGTGATGGGACTCTACAATGCATCACTACCGCGCCGGTATGGACTAATATTCCGCTTCGCTTCTTTTCATTATGATCGTCTATAGATACGTATCTTTTTATGTATATTGCCGATTCCATCGACACTGTAATAGATACGATTGTTGGGACGTAGTTTATATCATCGCGGATGGTGCGTTAGTAAACATATTAATTTTCATGTTGCGTTAAGATTTGTGTCATTACACATAAATTAGTGCGGAGAGCACGTTCAGTTGCATCAAATTGGCGCCACATGATAGTTGAAACCCGATTCTCCATGTGCGGGGTGCATTAGACGACAGACGACGATCGATCTGCTAGTCATGGAGATGGAGCAATCATCGTGTTACCAATGAGTTCTGTTTCTTTTGTGCAATTTTCGAATTCCCACCCACACGAGGTGGACCTAATTTTGTGTATAATTTTCAAAGAGGGGCAGAATAATTGGCAAATCATGATTCGAATGTTTACTCGGAGTAGACTCCTTTCACATTACCAATGTCCAGATTTACAATCTCTGTCAGGGGGAGGGAAATCGTGAACTAGCAAAAAGTAGCTAAAGTCCATCCATCTCCCCATCGCATCGCATAGAAAGATCCATAACAACCCACTCTGTGAAGTACCAGAATGAAACCGAACCGAACTGAAAAGAAAAACTAAAGATTTCCTTATTCACATCTACTAGGGATAAATCAGCATGAATGAGGACAGCAGTGCAACCTACACAAATGCACATTCATACATACATGCACATGTTTCCTATTACACATATTGTAATCAATAACCATACATAATGTTGCGCTTTCTGTGATTTTTTTTTTTTTGCAGTCTAGTGCAACTCCTGGAGGAGGAAAATTGTGTGAAGCGCACATATAGTACGAGAAATACGATGATCTGATACCACACACGGAAGAAGCTCGAAGCAAAATGATGCACATGCACCGATACTGGTGTAATAAATGTTCAACACGGGTAATTACAGCATTTCATTCTAATCGTGAATCTTAGGCACTGTCGCGTAGATGTCGATTGTTCTGGACACAACGAGGCATTGACGTGTAGTTATGGTGATATATGCAAATGATGCTAGTTGAGATTGGTGAAAATGGTTTTTTTAAAGTGGCGTTTTTTAAATTACATTAAAAAATTCAATAAAAAACATGCACGATGTAATGATAGATGTGAGTTTTCCAATTTATCATTTCTGGAAAGCTATTTATAATCAGCTCTGTTAAAGAGAAGTTAAGGTGTATATGAATATGAACTATTCTCTTTGAAATTAGCTACTTCGTTTGCAACTGTTTCTAACATTAACTCCTTGAGAAAACCAAATACAGTGGAGGTCCACCTCAACAAATGCTTTACAATTTCTGGTTAAAAACAAAGTAGTTCGTCATTATTGAGATATCCCTACTTCTGTCATTTTGTTTATGTGAATGTGAATTGATTTCTTTTTTCTTATTAAAAATATATTGCTGGGATTATTAGTTGGATAAAACGACGATCGATTTAACGAATGTTTGGATTTAACGAAAGGCTGTGCGTAATTCGTTATGAACACCATCGAAAGGAAAAGCATGTGGTCTGAGAAACTAGAAGAGCTTTCAGCGAAGCGGATTTCCAACTAATTGTGATTGTAATTGTAATTTATTTCTTTAACATGTTAACACGTAGATACAGTAATCTTTAAATGTGTAAAAGTATGTGGACTTAAGGAAAAATTATTAAAAATTATTATTAAGAGAAAATTAACAATAAAATACATATAGTAAAAAGGAAAAAAGGATACAGATCTTGAATTAAGAGTAAAATAAGAATTAAATAATAATAATAATAAGATTCAAATTTTAAATTTAACTTTAAGTAGAACTAGATAAAACAAAATAAAATAAAATAAAACAAGCCCTAAAACCCTACAACAATTAAATTTCAAATTTTAATTCTAATTTTTATGTGCAAAAATGTAATTTCAGTTTTCTTTGGAAGTCGCTAATGTCTGTTGATTTTTTTATATTAACTGAAAGCGAGTTCCACAGTCTTATGGCGTATACAAAAAATAGTTTTTTGATGACGTTATAATTTTATGTGGGTGCAATAAATGCACCACTTCTAACTGATGATGCAAATTGTAGTCTCTGGAAAAGTTAATTCGGGGTCTCATTTACTTTAAGATTAAACAGGAAAATCAGTGTTTTGAGATCCAAGTATTTTGGTAGGTCCATTCTGAAAAACTCCATAACGCGACCGGAAATATGATCTCTTCGACTCATATTGTATGCATACCTTACAGTACTATAAAAAGCAACTTTAAACTTCCACGAGCAACTGCTATCAGGGTCACAGAACACTGGATGGGCATATAATAATATCGGTAATAGCAGTGACCTAACTAACATGGCTTTTGTCTTACATGGGAGGTATTTTTCAACTTGATATAGGGCTCGTAGAGATCCATAGACCTTAGAGCAAGTGGCAACCCATCAATGAAAAGTTGAGGTAAAGATAGAGTATCTATCGATCGGCTAATAGCAATTGCCTGACTCTTGCTTGAGTTTAACATCAGTCGATTCTTTCATGGCCACATGGTTATTGACTTCAAATCCTCAATGAAACGCTCAGTTGCACCCTCCACTAGATCCAACGGATAGATAAGGTACAGTTGAACATCATCCGCGTACATTTGAACCTTGCAATATTTTAACACGGATGGAAGATCATTGTTAAATAAATTGCTAGAAACAAAAAGAAAGATATTCCCTCTATAACCTCATAACAAAAGTAGTTGAAAAGCATAGAGACGACTGCATTAATGAGGCTATATCTTCAGTACATAGATCAATATAAAGTGTTCTAAATCATAATTTGCTACTTTCCAAATGAAAAGAGTCAGGAACATATTTTATCGATCCTTAAATTTAGAGGGGAGCTGGTAGGGCTGAACTACATCCCACATCGTACAGACGTATCTCTTTACTGCAGTCTATACAATATGTCGGCGAGAGCAGACGTCCTCCATTTTATTGGAAATTGTCATGTCCTAGAGGAAATACGAAGACACTTTCTAGTCAGCGACGTAAAATCGGAAACGGAGGTCTTAGCACTTCTTAACTGCAAAAATGATGATAAGATACTTTTTATATCAAGACGGCAATAACTTATCGAAGACAAATTTATTAATTAAGCCTTTTAAGAACAACATTATCTTTTTCCTTTTTCTAAATATAGCTTATGTAACTTACCTATATAAATTAATAAATTATTTTGTAAAGTGTCAATCAGGCAGATGGCACAGCAATGCTTACTGATTTTTTGTAATGAAATCTATCTATCTAATTTGCTATAATGAAGTCCACTGTAGTGTCATCCTAAAACCTTATATAAGGAATGAAATAATGCATTGCCTTTCATTGAATCGTTAAGATTGTTAAATCGATTTTCAAACATATAAAAATAGCTCCCTTTAATATTTTGAACTAAATTGATTACTGAACACATCTGTTAAAACAATTTAATATTTAATTCTACAATGACGTCCACCCTGATGACCAAAAGACCAAATGATTAAGTACTTTTCCCTTCTCTGCATTTTTCAAAACATGCAACTTGCAATGCCCTCGATCGATAAATAGACATCTTTAAAAGGTCAAAGAACTGTTTTTTTAAGTTCTACAAAATTGTTGATGAAAAAATAAAACATTTGCTCTCTATGATTTCACTACGATTTCTCAAAAATGATTAATTATGATATTTTAAATTAAAAAAAAAAAAAACAATAATATAATTAATAACAATCAAAGAAAATAAATGAGTTAAGTAAATCGAATTCGCTTTTGGCTATAACCTGTCTAACACGTGTCAAACGATCTTTATTCTTTCAACATACATATGTATGTGTACATATGTATGAAGAGTTGACAGGCATATCGCAGCAAAATCATCAGCTACATAAAAGCGACTATACAGAATGCAATATGTAAATAGTAATACATTATGTAACAACTTTTCTAAAATACACACCTACACTTAAATATTCCCAAAAGAGTACGAGTACATAATGTACGTATGTATGTATGTGTATACATTATTCTAAAGAATTTTCAAAACAATTTTATTTTAAATGTATGTACAACATCCAGAGCCATTATTCGAAATGATTAATTGATTCCCACACTTTTACCTTTTTTTCTGTGGATAGCGTTAGCAACTTTGTGAGTCATCATTTGATTTTTCTGAGGCATATTCTGAATTCAGTGATGAAGTGAAATAAGTATTGTGAACGTGTAATCCGATCATGTACATGTACAAGAGATTCATTGTTATAAGAGTTTCGGTAAAAAACCGAAGTGAGAAGATTATAATTGAATGTACTTAAATATGTATATCTAGTGTCGATATAATACTAAACAACTATTCACGAAGCGCAAATCAATTTAAAATTCAAAGAAATATACAAACATACATTTATTTATGGACATAACAAACATATGTAAGTATGTAAATAATAGCATGCCATTTAAAATGTTGTATGGAAAATTAAACGATGGCTTACGAGGGCATTTCTATTCTTGTCTGTGTGTGTTTGTTCCTGGATTCCGGTGAACATTTTTAACGTTTGCCATATAAGTCCATTCATCAACGTTTTTTTTTTAAATAACAGATCATGCCCCAAGGCTGGTACTGTGACCTAAAACACCTATTGTATCAAAGGATACTAATTAGTCCAAGAGGCAAATCACCTTTTTAATAATGGCTAGTATGTCCTTGGTTGAACCCGAAAAGTGCCGGGACGTGCTCGGTTGCCTCGAGCTGCTTGCTGCTCTAAACAGAGTCGACAGTCGGTCTCGCTAGACGGGCCTTACTTCTTTAGGTGGTATCGTAACTGGCAACGACCGGCGGGGAAATTTGTTAGATACCTAATTAATATCCTTCTTATTGTGGTTTAGAAGTTCCCTGTGTGAATGTGGTTTGAGGCTTAATTAACAGTTTGACTTGCCTAGGCCCTGGGACATTTCTCCAATGAGAGATTCGGAGATTATGTTCCCATTTGATAACTAAGGCTGAGATTTATGCCACAAAAAGGTTCCGTACCTGAGAATTCGGCAGTAGAGCTTGAACGGGCCAGCTCATCCATTTCCTTCAATGCCTCTGTGACTAGATACTTACCAAAGTTTAACCTTATTGTGAGTAGCAAGGGATTAAAGAGCATTGAAGCAGCACTTTACCAGTCTTGAGTCTACAGAGTAGGAGCTCAAAGCTTTGAGTGCGGCTTGCCTGTCTGAAACGACATTTATGTTAGCTAAAGATTACCTGGTTTGAACTTACGAATAAGTTGTAGTTTAATAGCGCTTTTACCGGCTGACTTCCTAATGAAGATTTGTAATGGCGAGATGCCAGTTATAGCTTCTAGAGCTGCTGAAGGGCAGATGTGCATGACACCGGTTATACCAAGACACGCCATCCATTGAAGTTTATCAAGCTCAACGGCTTAATTCGTTTAACCATTTAACCAGTTTAATGGTTAAATTCCTATTTATGCCAAATAAATCGTGATACAGCACTAAATAAATTAATTGAAAGCCAGACTTGTCATCTCGGATATCTAGTTTATAATATCTGAAATCAGTAAATGATTGCTATTCGTATCTCACGTATCTCTTATAGGCAAATAAAGATATGTAATTACTTTTCAAAACTTTATCGGTTCTAAATCGTAATTGCAGGGATGAGTAGTTGGATAGTATATCAATTAATATTGCAATGGCATGCGGATGTCACCGGTTGGATGTTAATATTAACATGTATCGGTGTTTCTTAGGGCCAGATAAACAATTAGAATATTATGTGTCAATATTAATTATTGATTCCGATAGATACGACATTAATTGATGTTACCACCTTTAATTTCTATATCTTCTCTAATTAATTCAATAAGACACTTATCGCAGTTGCCGCAGCAGATGAAAGAAAAACCATTCTTCGACCCAGTTTACTACTACAACAAAGCATCCAATTATTTTTTATTTTCACATCTTATTCTAACCGAACTGAATCATTTGCATATCCGTTGTATCATCAAATTTCCATAACGTTCTTATCAACGGCGTTCCCGTCAACTATATTCTCTACAAAAGTCTATTAAAAGCCATACAACGGTAAAAATGATAAATGTTCCCAAAATCCAAAAAAAAAAAAAACTAATTCCATTCATTCTAATTCTAACACCAGTAGTAATCAGATTATACCGTATGTATGAAACATGTGCCGGTTAATCCGATGAAATTCAAACCAATCCGGTGGATAAAAGAAGCGAAAACAACTAACTTAACTGATTTAACTGACCACATCTCCGCATCTTCTCTCAGAGACTATTATATGTATAGTATGGGGATAGAAACATTCATACATAGATATTTCGTTTGTCTGTGTTACTTAACATAAACCATGCATATCAGTATAATCAATCAAATAGAGATTTCTCTGTGATTCCGTATCTCCGTATCTGTTACGGGATTATTATGAGTATCGAACGGTGCTTCGCGATGACAGTTGTTGCTGGCGCACACGCCGCGGCAATTCGAATAGAACTCTGTCAATTGTCAATACATGCGAGAAGCGAGACGATTGTATCGGGGAACTTTGATGAAGAGCCGCAGGGCTGCACCGTTTGACCGATATTTTTTTTTTTTCATCTACCTGGTGAACAAATGGCTCACGCGCGGCGAATGAATGTGGAATGAATGCTGTCTGAAATTACTGTACAGTCACACACAAAATAAATCGCTGAATGCGAGAGGTTGCTGTATTGCGTTGTTGATGTTGATTCATCACGACCGCCAATTACATCCGGTAATTTGCTGTAATTTCATACAGTCTCTCTCATAGCTACGTGAGGTTGGGAATAGAGGTTTTTTTTTTCTTTCGTTAGTAGATAGATACTTAACTTCTAGTTCGTAGGTGCTACATCACACCACTTTGCGGACGGTTTTCGCACGAATGTCCACGTATCCATATTCTATCGGTTTCGCAAAGTTTGTCCAATTGAAAATTGTTTAAACTATTATTATTGTTATTAGATTGTCGATAGTAGAGTGAGTACTTCTATTTCTACTCCATCATGGGCAGGTTTTACACGTAGAGCTGCGGGCAGTCATAGTTGCAGCTATTATCTTGTTATTGAGTAAGGTAGGACATTTAAATTGTAGTTAGAGGGTTAGGTGCTGTTTTTTTGCATTTTTCTTGCCACCTCATACCAAACATTACAAGTTGAGAACTTAATATACAGATAGATCTGCTATGAAGTAGCAATTGGTGTTAATGGAATGGTATGTTGTTTTCGTTGTTTCGTTTTTTCTTTGTCGGATATTTTTTAGTTAGAAGAAGTTGCCGCTGGTTCTTATAGACGTTTAATTAGCTTAGTTAAAATGCAATTTGTTTGACGCCGCTTGCATCTTGAGAGTATGATTATGTTTGTTGGATAATCATTTTTATTGATCCTCATCGTGAGAGCTTAGGGGTTTTCGAGATAAACAAGTCGAACCTGATATGCATTTGAAATCAAGAACATTAAACGTATTCTCGTATTGACTTTAGAGTTAAGCTTGCAAAAAAAAGAGAACTCGTGAGAGGTGAACATGATTCTCTCGAGGTTGTCAAGACTTTATGAGGATGTGCCATCATAAAAATACTAGGCGCCATAGTTGGTCCATCGCAATCCGTCGAACTTTCTTAGACAAGATTTGAAAGTTGATCGGAATACATACATACATACATGTATGAAGATCTTCTTAATTTGACAGGTTTGAATTGATCATCCACGATTTGATGGGACACATGGTATTAACTACAGGCCGACCTGAAAAAGGGCAACGAATATGTAGCTACATAGGTACTTAAAATCCATACTTTGGCCCGACTTTTTGCCTGGGTATCTATAGACAACATTTGCACAATTGTCTAATTACAACCCTGTCAGCGGCTTTCACTAATTGGACACACGTGATGTCTGTGCATTTATCTTTCGGCCTGATATTTTGTGTCCCACTATTAATCATTAGTCAAACATGATACCCAACATTTAACAAATCGTTTGCCTAATAGAACCATCCCCTGTGTTGCTAATAAGATTAACAACTACTTCACTAACAATAATTTTCAAATAAAAAAAAAATTCCCTTTTGTCCGTCTTCAAATAATTTCTTACTCGCTTATGAACCAAATTGCGTAACGATGATGTAATACCTCGACGCAGCGCAAGCAATAATCATGCGAGTGTAAGCCATTTCGGCAAATAATAAGCGTCAGGCAAAAGGAGACAGATCAAACTTAGAGCTCAAGATCTCCTAATACACGTTCATACTCGTGTGTAGTTAAATGTGCTATGAAAAACAATCTAATAAACTTGTTTACCCCGACTTCAAGGTTCAACTTTTTTCGCCGCAAAAAAAGTCTTACTATTTCTTTTTATTCGCCATGAGAGCCTTATGATCTACACGTACATACATATATATGTACACATTTATATGTACGTATACATATTTAGATATATTTTTTATTTTAATTATTATCACTATGTTAAGGCAATTATTTCAATGCGAGGTACTTTCGGAATTAAAAGTTTTATCGTAAAAAAACTTAATTGTCCGATATCCAGTTCCAGTTCTTTCGGTTAACTTTAATATTTCAATGCACAGAGTGTACGAGTTCAAATGAAACCGGATTCGTAATGACCGGTGGAATTGAGATAATTTAAATAAATGTTTTGTGCAATTATGCATAAAAGAGTTCTGATGTTTTTTGCCGGCATTTCCGCCAATATACATATGTATGTGTTTTTTTTTTAACGACACGTGGAGAAGGCATTTTCAGTCTCATTCACAGAAAGTGCTGAAAGTTGATTTTTTATGATTTTTTTAGTTGGTCTCAATTCAAACTGACGACTTAATAAACATGGATGACAACTAACATTTGGTTCATATAACCTACTTACTGAGACACAAAGTTGCCTTCTAAAGTCGAAGGGCAAAAAGTCCTGCGCTAAAATCAGCAACTAACAGTTTTGACAGGAAACATTAAAACCGATCACATTTAAATTCTTATGTACTATGTTGTTTTAGTGAAAAATTAAACTGCAAAACAAATAGTTTACCAAACTAGCTCGTACTTCTGGAAGTAAGATAAGCAGACTTGGATTTACCCTTAGGCCAACTAGGCCCAAGCCTAGGGCATCACGACAGAGGCGGCACCACAAAAACCGCAAACAAAGCGAAGCAATTGAAACAAAATTTACATGACGATTCTACCAATATCTGTAAAATATAAAAACAACTCATTCTTCCCTACTTTTCGTCATTTAAAACACGGCAACACAACAAATTCTACTAAATGATGCACATTATGGGAAGTTCATGGTGCAGCTACTTCTGCAATCATTAAATCCTATGTTAAACATACATATGAAGATACATTAATCAACATGACTGAAGATAATACACTAAAAGGAAACGCACGAAGGGTGCTGTTGACCTAATGAATAAAACGCACAAATTAGAATTTTCTTAAATGCTCGTGGCCTTTAACAATATTTAAATCATTACCCGATCAGCTGTAGAACATGCTTGAAAATTTCGATATTCTTCTAATGCGCTCTAAGGAACTTCTACCCGATGGCAGCTACACAGTTACATGAAAACGCATTCCAAAAACTATGAATAACGATAGTAATACTCACGAATTTCTTCTGAGCCTAAAGGAAAAGTTTTGAATAAACGCTTTTTATGTGATAATTGATCGATTGCAAATACAAATGAATTCCAGAGGAAAGATTTAAAGGGAAATTTGTGAACGATTCGATTTTCTTTTCATTACCAATGAAGAAGTCGATACTAAAGCAAACGTCCAGCGCAGCAGCGAAGATCTAAATTCAAAACTTGCCGATAAAATTTTTCAATTCCATCATTATATTTTGCATAATAGTAAATAGCTAACACCAGCTTTTCCAAACATAGATACAGCATTACGCTTATTCTTGAGTTTGATGGTGACAAATAGTTCTGCGGAAAGCTCATTCTGTCAATTAAAGCGCAAAGTCCTTGTCGAACCATGATGACGTGAGAGAGACTTGATGCATTATCCTTGCATTCCTTGCATTGAAAGTAATTTGCTACGAGAGATAAATTTTGACGATACCGTTAAAGATTTCGCTTCTGACAAATCTAGAGAAGAATATTTTAAATAATAATGTATATACAGAAGATTCCACTTTATTGATTTTGATTTTGATTTTTTACTTGATTGTCACATCACATTATTGGGACAGCTGCTGAATTGGGACAGAATCGGTCTGGACCGAAGTGTCCCAAAAAGCGGAATCCACTGTAACAATCTGGAAATCATTCATATATAAGCATGTTCATAATGTATCATTTTGAATACAATTTGTTTTTTGTTTTTGTTCAGTTCACTACATCATGTAAGGAGTTATAGAATAGGGTACCTTTTATTTTAATGGCCTTGGGCCCAAAAGATCTAAGTCTGGCGCTGAGGATAAAGTACTAAGTTATTTTAATAAACAATGTCAAAATATGTGACAAATGCAGAGGAACAAGATAATATCAGTTACGATTCAAAATCCCTACCCTTTTCCCTAATGGCCCAGGCAACTATCCTTACCC
This sequence comes from Brachyopa scutellaris, assembly GCA_949775065.1. Taxonomy (NCBI): domain Eukaryota; kingdom Metazoa; phylum Arthropoda; class Insecta; order Diptera; family Syrphidae; genus Brachyopa; species Brachyopa scutellaris. Next base: position 192,996,930 of record OX459112.1, read on the forward strand.
ACACTTACAAAAAGTGTTCTTTACCAACCTGTAGAGCTCCTTTCAATAACCGCTTTCCAACCACCATCTTTCTCCAGCACGACTTACAACTTTTTTTTATTTCAAAGTGACTTCTTTATTCGTAAACGATTTCTGCTTTTTCCAGAGATGCATATACACGCACTTTAAATTCATTCACCTTAACTATCGCCAACCCTTCAAAGATCTTCGCTCTTTCCCCCCCCCCCATCTTGCAGTTAGTTTTTGTCCAGAACCCTGATTGACATCAATGTTCATGTTGATGGCATGCGGCAACTGCTTCTTGGAATGGATGTATCCTGAAAGGCAGACAGCATAAGGAAAAAATTAGATTCATAAAATAAGTTGAATGAAATGTTTATAAAACAAAAAAAAAAAAACAAGAAATAAAAGGAAGACAGAAAAACCCATCCCACTTGGAGCAGAGAGACACCTCTGCTTCCAGCACTGACGACTTAATAAAAGCTCAATTTTATACGTCTGCAATTTCATGAATGTGCCTGCTCTTACATAGTTCTTTCTGCCTCAGCTAAGTTATTTATCTAATTAAATGGAAACAGTACAAGATTTAAGAGATACCGATGAAAATACCTCAAGGCATCAACTATTACTAGCAACACCAACAGAAGCAACGACAGCAGGATATTTCAACTATGGACAGATACTCGTAGTAAAAAGTTATCCAGGACCGCTTACGTATGACTTGGTAAGTTCTTGATTTGCTTTTTGTATCTCCCTCATCGATGCACTATCATTGAGTTGGCATCTGAAATTCTCGTGTAAATCATAAAATTTCTGATGTATGACTAGATGATCGTTTGCTTTTTTCTTCGCTCCAAGTAGCGCAAGTAGGGCAAGGGACGCGTGAAACAAGTTACAACTCATTCACTGTAACCTGTTTCGATAATTACTAGTTAATGATCTAAATAGCGTGAGGTAAGTGGTATGACGCTTGTAATTAATGATTACAGTAAAATAAAAATGGCTAAAACAAAAATGAATCACATTTATTGACTTGCAATTATGAATGCACAAGAAGTTCTTGCACAATGAACGATTGACCATGGGCGTCAAAAATTAATTGAAATAGTCATTTTAATAAAACAGAAATAACTGCTTTTTTGACAAATGGGTTATTAATCGTGGTGTTAAAAGAAGATTTCTCAAAACTATTAAACTCTTCTAAGGTATAAGACAAATTTATCGATTGTAATGCACTGTGTGGCCTTTCAAAACAGCATGGAAGGCATTTAAAACGATACTAAAGCAATCAAAGTCACAGTAAAGTAGCTAGTCATCATTAAAAGGTGATAAATTAATTCAATTCAAAACAGCATACTCGTATCTACCAACAGAGAACATATTTTGTAGGTTTTTTTATTTGATTTTAAATGTTTGGCACTTAAAACCTCTTTACTGATTTTGTCTTTTATGATGGTGCAACATGCAATAACCCCCATTCTTGTAACATTATGTCGAATTTTGTACAAATAAAATTCTAAATACAGTAATGTCATACAGAAATGAATAGAAATACAGTTACGGACAAAACAATATGACCACCGAATATTTAACAAACAAAGTCAAATTTTCAAACATTTTTTTGTTTTGTTTATAATACACGCACGCTAAAGGGGTTATGAATACCCTTAAAATGCTTTGCACAGCGCGGGCCATAGGGAAATTTAGGGTGGATGAAAGAGGAGATACCGATGCGCATTGGTCTTAAATGCTTGTAGATCGTAATGGGAGGGAAAAATCGTGTTTGGTAAAGCATTCCACATTCGTGTTGTGCGGTTAAAGAAAGAATATCTATATTTTACTGTACGTCCGAAGTTGGGCTTAAGGGTAAACTGATGGGCATTCCCTGCGAGACATGTGTTGCGAGAAAATTGTTGAAGGGGAGAAATCCAACTCGCTATTTCGCTGGAGCAATATTTCAATTTTTTTTTTGCATTTTGTTAACCTTATCATAAACTAAGTAATAAAGAAAATCCAAATAATCACAATAAATTTTTATTAAAAAACAAAATTAGCTTAGTAACAAATAAAACTGATGGACAAAACTATAAGGCCACTTCCATAAACTTGAGTTTTCCTGTTTTCTTTTGATAGCGAAGTGGTATTTTGAAGCATACTGCTTATTTTGAAATACTGCGCTGATTTTTCTTTGGGAAAGATTCCACATAAATATGAGAAGTAGCGTTCCAACCTTCTTGGATTTTGTCCAGAATTCTTCTTTATTTCGTGATTTTTCTTCGCCATATGTATTTCTTACAATCGCCCACAAGATTCAGTTCTGAAGATTGGAAAGGCCAGCTCCTTTTAACTCTTATGTACCTCCATTTGCTTAGATTCGTTATCCAGCATTAATTGCTACCTCAAAAGCATATCTCACTCTGTTCACTCATCTCGAATGTTCAGATTCTGGTCCATGATCTCTTTAATCAAAAATTATAACTTAGAACACTCCCAAACCACTGTACTATTCCGCCTGCATATTGGATGGTTTTGCTTCTGTAATGAAGCTTGTTGGCTGCGTTTTCTGGATGCCTGACCCATGCTATCAGTGGCCTATTTCAGCACCCTACGAATTTGTGTTTACAATTGCTTTTTAACAAAATTTGTAAATATTTGGTTAATGTCGTTTCACCAAACATTTGTATCATGCAAAATATACCGAAAAGTACTAATTTGTCGTTCTAATTTGCAAGTACAAAATTTTGGTTGTAATTTGTAGTTGGTGAAATAGGCCACTGATATTTCGAAATTTATTTTGGTTTCATTTTCCGGGACTATCCATTCCAGATGGAACTGGATCCTTTGGTCCAACTCACATTTTACGCCTGGCAGATAACTTAAACAGGTCTTTCCAGGACATGGGGCATCATCTTTGCGCGATGTTTTTCTTGGCCGAACAGTTGGCATGTGGGGTTTCGTTGGCTGCAAACTATTAAAAACAAAAGTTTTTGCTCTTCTTACCAGCGGGGCCACCTCCTGTTGGGAATTTTCTTTCTGAGTGAGCTTTTGTATTAAAGTCCTTTCAGTTTGGAAGTAATGCATGCCAAGGCCCATTCTACTGTTTTATTAATCATTTTTTCTGTTAACTAAAAAATGCCACAAAAGTCGCCGCCTGATCTATTGTTTTGTCCACACGCTTTGGTAGTCTTGACACGTTTTTTAGCATTATTTTTTATTTGACTGTGTTTTCTCTTCACTTGAAATATAGTACAGTTAATTAAAAGTCAAATTACCTAAACTAGCATCCTGTTTTTTTACGAGAAAAAGAAAGAAAGACTAAATTCTCTACTTGTCTTATTGTTATGTTTGTAACTGTCCGTACATAATGGAACTAACACCCAACATTCTGCAAAATTAGATGTATAAAAATGTGTAGAGAAGCTTTAATGCAGGTGATCGTGTATAATTATGTTTGGCAAATTATTCGAGTTCAGTACTCGACAAATTCAAAGTTGATCCAAATTTTTTTAAATTAGAATAGAGCGTTTCGAACACATCACTCGAAAAGAAAAAATATTTAGTGGCGAACATAACTCAAATATTAACTCGTCAAAGCGACCTTTATGTGACAGGTGATATAGCGATTTTATGATCTAGGATTAAGTCACATATTTTTTATTTTACAAAAGATCTATTGAAGTTGTATCTTTCAATTTAATTTGATAAAATATTATTTGAATTCATACTGGATTTATCACTTGGGTTAGAATGGGATCAGCAACGGTCTTGGTTGTTTAATGACTTCTTACTTACTTTTTTTCCCAATTCAAAATGTAACTCGGTCATCTGGACTTTAATTATGTTTGGGAAGGCTATTTGTATTGTTTTGCGACAAATGATTCAAGGGGTTGTAGACATCAGATCAATTGTTGTGTTTTTGAGGGTCTTGATATAAATTGATTCTAATTAATGGTAGCACTACTAATTTAAATGTGAAATCTCCACCAGAAATTTATTATAACCAAATCTATTAAAAAAAAAGTCCCACAAATCTAACTTGACGAGAACACATCTTTCACAGACTGTCACTGTCAAAAATGAGTCAGATCAGATCATAGCTACAAGTATTATATACAAGTACATATACATAAATGGCAAACAAAGCGTCAGGAAGTACCACCTATCTAGTATCTTGAATAGGTAAATGTTGTTTGGAAAATAAATGCAAGCAGACGTGTTACCAAGTACTGTCAACACTCTATAACCATGACAGCGTTTGTTTACAGGTCATGTTTAAAGAACAAGACGTATGAACGCTTTTTTCAGTTTTTTTTTTTATCTTATCGTTACTTTTACTAAATGACATTTAAATTTCTTTGTTCCGAAAATATTGTATTGCGATCTAATATCTGTAAAGGTATGTATGTGTGTATACCCATAAGAATATGTATAATTCAAAAACACAATGGGTGCTTCAGTTCGCAGGCGAAAATTCTAATTGAACGTAGATTCAGTACTAAAAGAATTGTTTTCACATAAAATATTGTAAATTCTTGTAACAATGAATACAATACCTATATAAAATTGACATGGTGGTTGGAAGCTATCTCTATTTTTGATGTTTCAACTAACAGAAAGTATATTCAGAGTGGCCAAATGCACCATTAGAGAATAAGTACTATGTAATTGCGCGAATAAACCATTCCATGTTTTTTTGGAAAACGATATGTCTTATAATCTATCATATTATTTCTAATGAAAAATAGCTGTACGAAGGTCGTTACTAATAAAGAGCTGATATCAAAATCAGACTTTTTGAATTTCAAGTACTTCAGATAAGAATATATGACAAAATTGGTGATTTCATGTGACAAGTAAAGCCCACCTAAATTGAATTGCCAACTATACTTTGAATATCTACATACATTATGTATGATGATGTGATTGCTTTTTATAAACAAAAATAAGCCAATAACATTCTTGGACATACCTACTGCTAGAAATTTAAAAAACAAGCTTTGCCAGTTGTGTATGCATGTGTACATAATCCAGATTTGGACATTTCATTTCGAAAATGAGTATACAATAATATGACATGATAAGGCAATATGCAAGTTTACATAAAAATACCAGTAAACTTGTATGGAAAAATAGATCATCCTTGCCTGGAAATATGGTTGTTAGGTTAGGCCAGGTAGCAGTGGCTGCCGGTAACGAGTACCAGCAAACTTAGGCCTAAAGAGGACCATTGTGATACCAAGGATATTGGGGATGTTTAACCCCGCTACTCATGAGAATCATTTCGAGGTTTGTATAGAGCGAAAAATACTTCCCACATCTTTTTGTGCTAGGTCACTGAGATCGTCGCTTGTAAGTTGCGAGGGGCATACCTATATATATCTCTGCGACCCGGCACCCAGAAAAGATCAATATTGAACTGCTTAGCCATCTCTAGTGGATGAGACTGATTCCAGAGATTTCAAGGCCGCCTGAAAGAAAATGCTAATATCTTTTTATCTTTTAGAGAAAACACCTCCTCCTACACCATCATTGATTTTAGAGCCATCAGTATGGAAGTGTATCGACTTGTCTGTTATAGCACCTAAGCCATCTCAAAAGAACTTCTCTTTCTTGCTTTAATTTACGATTGCCGAAGCCCAGGTAACCTTTTTCGTTTGTATTCCATCGTTAGCCGTGCTTCACGATACAATAAAATATTATTTTTAAAATTAACGAAGTAGAAATTGCTGTAGAATTTAAATATGCAATAAACCGTTAAAACATCACGTCGAAACTGAAAATATTAGAATATTAGGAAGAATCCGTTCGCGTTATTTTTGCACAAAATATTCGTATTCTGTTCATTTTCGAAGTAAAATTCTCAAAGATATGAATTTTACGAAAAAATTTGTGATCTGACAGATTTGACAGTTTTCATAAATCTGCCCAAAGAAATTACTTGTGCTGAAATTTCGTATTGTCTCATGAGCACTCATGAACACTCCTTTACGAAAAACAACGAATTTTTCCGGTATGCGTACAGGTTTTCGTACCTTTTCGTAGGTTTTTGTAGTCTATGATCTTAGTGCTCCACTGATTCATGGACACGCTAATCTTTGTACCTTCCCCAGGCTGTCGCTATGTATAGATTTTCTAGGGCAGTACACCAGACGACTACGCCATACATCAGAATCGATCTGATAACAGACACATAGAGCCAATGGGCTATGCGGGGTTTAAGTCCCCATTTGCTATGCCAACGGCTTTCTTGCAGGGGAAGAGAGCTATGGTAGCTGTCTTTATTTATTCCTGGCTATTGTGCTTCCAGCTAAATTTTTTTCCTAGGATGAGACCTAGGTACTTTGCTCCGTCGTCGGTGAAAACTAGTTTGGGGGGGGGGTCTATCTGAGGAAAATGGTTGTTACTAAACCAAGTGATAAAGGCAATCTCGTTTTTTTTGTCAGATGACATGGTCTTTGCATAATTTAAAAGGTTGCATAATTTGAAGACCACCACAATAGCTGAACCATACGGTTTCATTGATTTCCCCTGTGATCCTGTGAACACATCCAAACTACACAATTTAATGGGATAAGTTAATCATTGCCGTTGAATATACATACGGACTACTTCTGCGTTGTGAATCCCGGTGACGAAATTGCGTTCTCCAATTTTATCACCTCACAATTGGGGTCCAACGAAAAAAAAAACAATCTAAGAACTAAACCTTTTACAAAACGAACTTTCAACTAAACGACAGTAACACTGCACAATAAAGATATGTACAGACTAAGCGCATGTACATATTTATTAACTGCGTTACCTCTTTTCGTGATAAAACCTACAAATATCTCTAACCTGTCCGGGAATGCGCCTAATCTCTAACTATTATCAACCTCACTTCACTTAACATGCCCCATGTATGTACCTCCAATCGACGGCAATATTTCTTATTTGCAGACCATTTACAGCTCTCCTATAAAAACCGTTGCCGGTGTATGCCTCCAATTCCATTTACATTCACATTTTCGTATCTATGGTCATACAATATTTCTTTTTTTTATGGTAACACATTTAAGTGAAGAAAACTCAGCAGCAGCAAACAAGAAATATAAAACAAAGTCAAGCCGAACATGTGCGACCTCTAAATGTAATAGAAGTTGCTACGGTCTATCTCAAGGATACAAACGAGTAGATACAGATAGAGCAATGTGCAACATTTTATGTCTGTTTCTTTTCTTTTCTTTTTTTATTTTGTTCAGTGATATAAAAAGAGAAATACCCAGAAATATTATCCGCGTTAGCTAGAATTAGGTAACTACCAAGGTGACTTGTGTGATGATCGGAGAGCGATGATGATGACGACCATGCGGGTTCTCTGGAAATGGTCACAGAAGCAGACCAAAAAGTTAAAAATCATTTAACCAAGTGGTGTACTCGGTGGCGCCTCTGGACGGGCTCCTTTTAAAGGGAGCCGAGTTTGCTTCCATCTTTTTCTTGATTAAACAACCATATGTGTTCGAGTATGTAGTGTCTCAGCTGGAAGAAAAGTTGTTACTAGTTGCTTCACTCGATTTGATGTGATGTGATCATCTGAGATGGATTCGTTATGATGTTTGTGGGGGTATACAAGAAACAACCCACTTAGTTAAATACGCTCCTCCCAAAAATAGAAATACAATTGAAGTACTCGTGAGTGTAAGCCATTCTTTTAGTGGTCAATGAACTGAAAAACAAACAATGTGTTGTATGAGTCACTTTCTATACTGGCTTGCGCACCTGCTGTTAACGCTCAGACAGAGAACTTCAATTTAACCAAATTGCGACGACACGGTGTTATTTTAAACCCACTTGTAGCGACTCGAAAGTTGAAACCTAAAAACGACTGCGTGTAGGTTCAATGCGGTTCAATGACTTTTTAGGCCACAGACTGACAGCAATTAGCTTGCGAGCATGTTGCATTGCAATATGAATGGCATAATGTGACGCTGATGAATGTCTGCGATGTGGCATCGGATGTCGTGACTAGAAATTCTGCTGCTTGGTGGCATCGTTTTACGGACAATGGTATAGAAGATTCTTACAGTATGGCTAAGAGAAATAGGTGCAAATGTACATTTTATAATTTTCGCATAAATTGTTAAATTGCTGCTGACTAACGATATTTGAGTAAAATGACAAAATTTCGTAAAAATCTTATTGACAGTTCATATCTACCATATACCTAACTTTTCAATTCGGTACTAGGCAACATGTATCTAATTACAGACCTTTCGATTGTTCCCAAACTTCTAAATGATCTTGTAAAAGATACATTTATTTTTGAAATTGAACAGACGTAAGTTAATGTCAACATGGTTTTGCGAAGAGTAGAGCAACTTCTTCTAACTTAGCTGGATTTACAAACTTCTGTATTAAGTCTTTAGAGAGCCGCAAAGAAGTCCGCAAGTTTATGGTCCATTTCTTCAATGGTTTCGAATTTCGATCTTACCTAGATGGTAGGAGGCAATATGTTGCTATGGGTGACTATTTGTCTAAGGAAATACAAGTTTCTTCTGGAGTTCCAGAAGGAAGCCATCTTGAACCATTTTTGTTTTTACTTTTTATTAATGATCTTCCTAATTTATTGAAGTATTGTTTTTGTCTCATGTACGCATGTACCTTGTATATTCTTTTCAATATCTGCTGTTTGGTAAATCGTAGATTGATTAAAATAAATAAATAAATATTTGGAGCATTTTTATTGATGCCGCAAGTATAATTCGATCAGAATCTAACGGGCAATAGACGGAGATCAGTAATCGATACTCATGGCATGTACAAATTATAGTATTATTTGATAACACAAATCCGAGAGTTGCAGTTTTCAATCACAGAAAACAGAAATCAAAACTGTCGATAAGAGGCAATACAACATTTTTCTAGACAAACAGTGAGAACCAAACAAAAAACTAAATTAGCGGAATTTTGAAATGAATACAATTTGAAGATCCAACGTGTAGATGGAGGGCAAAAAATCGATGTATTTTTTCAAACAGCCGCCATTTTGTGAAAAAAAAATTGTTTTTTATTTCCTTAGTTCAGGCGATAGCGACACTCTTACTGATTAAGAATCTTTTTGTTTTTTTTTTCGTAGCACCAGAAGGTTGAAATCATGTCAACAAGGACGCACCCTTCTTTTTAACCGCCCGTAATTTTTTAAATTTTAGAAAAATTTTTTGTATAGTTAAAATATTAATAAATATCTTATAAAAGACTGACTAGTAAAAATATACTTAGTTTTTTCTTATCGAATTTTAAAAAAACACCCAAAATTCATACCGCTAGACTAGAATACCCCCTTAAGCCCCACAGGCGACTGTTTTGCTTTAAAGAATTCAAAGAACTTTTCGAGATTTTTTACTACTGTCTTGCTCTTTGCTAACCCAACTGTATGTGGTTTCAAGCATCTTCTTTTAGTAGCTCTGTCAAAAGCACCGCAGACAGATATATGTAAGTAAGCATACACATCTGTATCTATAAAATCGACAAAAGAGATCTCCAATTACATGCTTATCTCTAACCTCATAGTCTACTCGCAGTCGCAGCCTCTGGCGCGCAGGTTTCGCTTATTCACTCTCTCAGACAATTTCATGTTTATTTTTAGTTTCAAAGCCACAGATCTGTGACAGAGTAAGTCATTGCTCAAGTTTAGTTCACACGATTTCACTAGTGCTTCTGATGTCATCACCGCTTCGGCGTCGTCGTGTTAGTCGAGCTCAGCTAACTATGTCTGAATTTCTGCTGCCATCGTCATCGTTATAGCAAAATCTACTCGTAGTTCTATGAAAAAATACAAAAGTATCTGCATGTAGTCTCCGAATGAAAATGACTTAATGAAAACATTACAACAGAAGTTGAAATAAGATTTATTGCAAAAGATACAAAATGACTTAAGACTTGCCTCTAGGTAAAAGTTCTAGACAAAACGACCACTCACCACTGCCGACAACAATGATGACTTTCTTGGTGGCCTAAGTTAGACGGGGGCAGTACCTCGACGCACGCGGTTACGTGTTCTGTAAAATTGCATTTGGCTATCGGGTTAATGGCAATGAGAATCCTACCCATATTATGTTTCCGTAAAGAATTATGACATGAAGGCTAGAAGCTAGATGGACACGGCATAGACTATTGCGAGCATACGCGATTATGTTGTCATTTAAATTGCTTTCTGTGCTTAACTGAATATTAAGGTACTGAGTAAATTGACAGTCGGTAGTTATATGGGAGTCAACATTAATATTGATCGAAGTAATGTTCAGTTTTAATGATATGATAGATGCTAAGCCGGAGGGTTTTCATTTTAGTTGGGTACTTTTATGATGAATAAATAATAGTGTTCTACTTACTGGTAATCAGTGGCTATTCATTTCAGCACTGAAAGGAGAACAAAGTAATTCATAAATAACATTTAAGGGAATCGATAAAACATAATATAAGCAAAAAGTATGTGAGAAATGATTTCAATGGTTTCTACGTAGGGACTAACAGAAGTTCGCTTAGTTGGTGTCAATTTGGAAGTTTTTGAAAAAAAAGATGCATTTCTGTAGCTTATAATCCAACAATATTTATTTCCAAATTAATTTCAGAACAATAGGTAAAAATGGAGACGAAAAAAATTAGTGACGTAAGCTAGGTCTTGTTACTATTTCAAAGTGGTTTCGAAAATTCCAGGCTGTTGCCATTTTTCTGTGGACGACGAATCTCGAGACAATATTTAAAGAAGTCAGCTCGATGGGTTCCAAAAATTTTGAATGGGGAGCAAAAAGAGGTTCGTGTTCGTTTTGCTCAATATTTCCTGAATAGGTTTAAAAATGGAGAGTCAAGCTGCTTCAATAAGATTGTTACAGGTGACGAATCTTGGTTTTACAAGTACGACCCCGAAATCAAACCAGAAGCTGCAAATCATCCGGCGAAGACCAAACAACAAAAGTTATGATGTCGATGAACTTCATCAGCGCGAAAATGGGCGCCGTCATCCCGCTTAAAACTGGTAAGACAGTCACTGCTAATTGGCGTACTGAAACTTGCTTACCACAGGTTTTCCAAAATTTACTAGGACACCGGAAAAAAAGAGGAGCTGCGCCGCTACTTTTTGCACAACGACAATGCGCCTGCGCACACTGCTGAAAAAACCAACAACTTTCTTGAATCAATGAAATTCGCCCAACACCTTATTCTCTGGATCTAGCGCTGTGTGACTTGTGACTGTTTCCGAAAATAAAAAAAAAAGATTTGAGGGAAAAAATCATCACATCTCATGAAGAGATTATTAATGCAGTCAATGTCGAAATTGAAAAGCTCCAAAAAGAGGATTTTGAAAGCTGTTTTGAAAGATAGATCTGTTGGCTTGAAATAAATTATTATTCAATCAACTAACCGACCTTTTGTTAGTCCCGTAATTAGTATAGAAAAATTGATTTATGTTCCTTCTTTACTCAGAAACTGCAAGTTGTAAATAAAACTACGAACCATGACGTAAAAATACTAGCAAAACCTAAACAAAGGATCTTTAATTTCGAGAAGAAAGACACAATAATTTAGCAATAGCAAAATATACATATGTATGCGTGCGCATAAATATATCAACGGGATACGAATAAATTAATAGATTGATTAAAAATACACTTAATCTGTGATTAACCGACGATTTTTTTTTTTGCATCGATAAACCTAAACTTACCTGGTCAGGTTCAAGGTAGAATGAAGTCTAAGTGGCTTGTGAAAGCAGGAGTATAATATTTATAAGATGATTTTGTATTTACCATAAATTAATTAAGTAAATAAAAATTCATTCTATATATTTATCTATTTTGTAGAACTGTAGTTGCTGACAGTGGTTATAAAATAATTTTAATTGCTGTGAACCGCATTGATTTATTCATTGGGAAGTAGCTGTGCCAATCCGAGCCGCAGATGTGAGTTTAGCAGATTAAGATTTTTCTCTCTTTTTTTTTTGAGGATTTCAATCAAAAAAGGGGACAAATCGGAAATCGTACTTTTTTTCTAAATTATTTATTTTCATATCTATGAAATAATAAAATGACAACCATGTGTCACCTGACATTATAAGTTCATTGCACCTAGCCGGCAGATACGTATTTATGTAGATATTAGGCTGAAAAGTCCCAAGATTTTTTAATAGGTGGCGCCACTGGAAAATGAGCATAACTCATTGCGAGAGGCTCATTTGTCACTAGCTTATGTATGAAGTTTCAAGACATTTCGTCCATTTATTTGCAAGCTACAGTCGTTTGAGTAATGCTACTTTCGCCGTAGTAAAAATAAGGGAAAAACAGGAGCATCGCATCTTGATCAAACATTGTCTGATTGCAGAAATATTATCTCACATCTGTTCCTTCGAGAACAACGATTTATCGGTGGTTTAGTACATTTAAAATAGGTCGTTCCAGCACCGAAGACGCACCTCGTTCTGGAAGGTGCTTCGAATCGTTTTGAGTGATCGAAAAGTCAAGTTGCGCGATTTGACTCAAAAAAAGGGGCAGGATACATTTTGCACGATGTTTTGGAGATGAAAAAGCTGACCGTCAATCAAAAACAGCAGCGCATTGATAATTTAACGGCCGGTTTAGCGTTGTTGCAGCGTATTCGAGCGGACTTTCTTCGACGTTTTGTGACGATGGATGAAACATGAGTCCATGTCCAATACGTAGTCTGCAGAGTGACTGGAAAACCACGAAAGCCGACCAAAAGACCAAAGCTCGGTCGGAAAGGTTTTGGCCTCCGTTTTTTGGGATGCACATGGCATAATGTACATCACATATGGCATAATCTTCATCGATTATCTACACAGAAGGGAACAATAGTTACAGGAGGGTATTCTGCAGCGTTATTGGACAAACTGAACTACGAATTAACAAAAAACGGCCTCATATGGCGACGAAAAAAGTTCTGCACCGGTACATACGTCTTTGAAAGCGATGGCCAAATTACGATTCGAATTGGTTGCTCACCCACCTTATTCTCCAGACTTGGCTCCCAGCGACTATTATCTGTTCCCAAACCTCAAGCGGTGCCTCCAGGGAAAGAGATTCAGATCAAATGAGGAAGTTATCGCGAAAACCGAAGCGTATTTCGAAGGCATGGACGTTTCGTACTACCGAAAGAGCATCGAAATGCTGGAAACTCGGTATACCAAGTGTGTTGCTCTTGAAGGCAACTGTGTCGAGGAATAAATATAACTTTGTCTAAAACACACTTGTTTTCATTAATGTATGTACATCAGGAAGTCGTAAACTTTTTGTTTACCATACTCGAAATATATAATAAACCTACACACGAAGGCTGCCTTAGAAATTCAAGACAAAAAGTCCTTTATACATATACATTAATACATTTAAATGAATCCCATAAAGTGCAATCGACGCGTCGAGCCCAGGAAGTCCAATATATTGCCAGCAGAAAATTCAATACAAGTTTCATTGTCGTCATCCTATCTAGTGCAGAAAACAAGTTTTTCCTGACTCAATTTGAACTCCACTCCGATAACACATTATTGACAGCTTTATAATGCCTTGATCACACTATCCAATGACACCACCGGCAAAACATTTTGTCTTCCATCAGGGCGTAACGAATCGCAATTTACATACGAGTATCGCTACTCCAAAACTGGGCGATGAATAATGTTTCTTCAATTAATCAAAGGCAAGCCTTCATCTCTTCTCTACTTCAGGATCAGCAGTTTAAAAAAAGAAGCACAAATTGTGTTTCATTATTATGACATCATTAAGTCATATTTCAATTTCGTACCTCAATTGAAACCTCCCTATCGCGCCTGTCAATTCGTGTACAAGTATCTATGGATGAAAAGCCTCCTATAAATACATACATATACATATGTAAGTGATGATGAACATCGTCGCTACCATTACCATTCAATGGTCACATCCAACATAAGCATCGGCTGCATCATCAGGCCATCTTCGGATACATGGAAAGCTGGTAAGGTGTGTGCCAAAATGGGCAGTTAAAAGGAATAAAAAATGAACAAAAATAATATCACTGGCCTTTTATGCTAACCCTGCGGCACTTCACTCAACAGTACGTGGTGAAGAGGTGAGAGTGGAAAACTTGTTCCTACACTCTTTGATTGTTGTTTTTTGTTAGCTCTGCTTCGGTTCTGTTTAACATTCACTTGGCTTCTTCTTTTTCTTCTTCTTGGGTCTATTTCTTCCTGCCTACGTTCGCGTGTTCGCAGTATTCAGTGTTCACATGTGTTTGGTAGCATTGTGGATCGTGTTCTTTTGTTAAACGAAATCATTGTTGCCGATTGTCTTAATGATTTCTTACACACCTTTCCCTTTTTTCGGTTTTGCATTTATTTTCTTCTTTTTTTAATTTTTCTCTTTTTTTGTTATTACAACTTGTAACCGGATGAAGGACCGGAGAGATGTAGAATGTGTTTAATTATTGACCTCATTCTTATTCCCTTTCTGTTGTCGTTGAACAAGATACATGGTACCTCAATTTCAGCGTCATGTGTTCAACAGGCTGAAAAACCAGTTTCCTTGTTTTGACACTTGCTCTCTGAGCTTCCTTTGTCCCGTTGGGTAATCCTTCCTCGTTACGCTTGGGTAATTATTACTTGTAAATTAGATTAACTTTGTTTATTTGAAGTTATTGTTGTCAGCAGTGGGATGAGATAATGCGATGCTCGATCACGTTTTATGGATTGTACTTAGGTGACGCAGGCCATTTATTCAGTAATTGTAATGCCAATCATTGTTTGTAAAAAATGTTAGATTAGAATTCAGAATTCAGAAAATCACAGTCATTTGTGACACGTTTGAATTCTAGAGTCATTCATTCAATTGCTGATGTGATGGTGTGGTGATATAATTAGCATGATGTAGTAAAAGTGGCGATACATAATTTTTTTTTTTTTGTGAAAGTCGGGAATGACAACCATAAGGATTGAACGTCGTCATACGTCAATCAAAATAAATTTTTTGTGAAACAACAATTTGCAATGATTCGGAATTTTGTGCCATCATGCAAAAAGACGCGGAACTGATATATTTTTCGAAACACAGTTTGAAACCCGAAAGTCATCTTCGATTACAAGATTTGTTAACCACCACAAAAAGTCGCCACCTGCCATCACCCACTATACGATTTCCAAGTCGAAGAGTCACTCCACCTCCACACTGTATCTCCTCACTTACAAATCCCTGCATCTTTAAATTCAACTCGCTTATCTAAACATCGAGTCTCTCTTACGTCGAAATCAATTACAAAGGCAAACAACGAACAATTAACGAACAGTCTCAAGTAATTTGGAAAACCAAGAATTTATCCAAATGCTCCTCCATTCTCCCCGCCACCGCTGCGCTGCTCAAACTTAACAGGCCATGTAGTGTGTAGGTACTACGAATTACGAGTCACCAACCTTCGAAGTGAGTAAAAGTCAATAGATTCGAAAGATCGTGATTTCTCGTTCCACATGCATACATAAATAGAAGAACTATGTTCGAGTCGAGTTTCGAGTACTTCCAACGAGTAATCCGTTGAGGTACACCCAAAGGAATCACGTGTACCTAGATACGACGACTCCTATAAGAAATAAAAAACTAAAATCCATTCACTCTCCAACGGTTATCCATAGATAGACAAGAGTTCAAACAAGTGGTGCCTACAATTGTGGGTGCTCCCCAAAAAGAGAGTGCAGCACAATCCCACTGATTGTATTGCCTGCCATAGGTTTCCCAAGCTCCGATGTGTTGTGTTTGCCTTTTGATTCCCTTTTAATTTTTCATGCCATCCACTTGTGTAACAAATTACGGTTCGCCGCCGCGGAGTAGAAATTCGTGTTCCAATCAATTGGAGGAGGGCTTGGCATTGTTTGGACACAAAGGTAGGCCCAAGAACACGGTGTTCAATTCATGTTTCGCGGCAGCACTACAAGAGTGTACTCTTTGTCTTTCCGCAAATAGCGATGGTGTGTCCTAAAAACACGAAAGATTTGTGGGTCATACAGTCCGGGAAGTGGCAAAATTTCCTACGCAAAAAAAAAAAACTTTATTCCTCAAAATTACAGGTCGGGAATATACTATTCCTCCGGAATCGTAATTATGTTCACAAATCCGGGAGAAAAGCGTGTCGAGTGGCCATTTATGATAGTTTCTTTTATTCCTAGAATATACCTGAATGGGGTAATTAAAGTTCAACTACCAGCAGCAAGCATTGAAGCTCGGATACGACTTCCCGAAATGTAATTACCCACGTTTCGTTTGCATTTTGTTGATGCTGCCTGCACTGGGATCTGGGACTGGTAGTGTTGTGATTCTAATCGTTTTTGCGGGTTTCACACCATTTTAGTACATTTTTTTCCACGGCAACGATGGGACTCTTCTGCAGGTGATGGAAATGATTCCCAGGTGTTGTATTGTTGGATTGTTATGCTTCTGCTTCTGGTACCCGTGAGTTGAAAGACTTTTTTATTTGTATTTTTCTTCTGGTTCTTTGTGATTCTTATCGCGCAATGAGGTGGTCTCTGTCGTGTGAAGTTTTTCACTTTTTCTTTTTTCTCATCTGCGCTTAATTTCTGTGATTTTTTTTTATTGGGTAATTCTTGTAAAAAAGATTGCTGTTAACTAATTGCCTTGCGGGACTCAATGGTTAGCCTTAAGGAAATTAACGTAGCAAGCGACATTCCGCTATTAAACATTTAGGATTGGTGTGAACTTCACATGGGGAATAGATTATGAGTCGTGAACACCTGTGGCGCTCAAAACTGTTATTGTAATCTGCGTTTTAAGATCAAAGAGAGTTCGTTGATCTGCATAAATATCCATGAAAGCGTTACATTTAGAAATAAGAGTTTCCATTTTAATGTCATCCTACGAAAAAAACAACAGAAAACCCCATTCTTGAATATTCACCCCAATTATGCAAGTCGTATTTTCGAGTCACATACGAACATATTCGTGTTTTGTTATTATTGAAGTCGTATCACTACGAACATACTCGTACGCAAAATGACATTTTATCTGTCAACGATATCAGCTATTGTGCAAGTCGTATTTAGTCGTATTTTATTCGGCTATGATTTCCGAAGTGACTACATGAAATTAAAAAAAACATGAAAAATAAACAATTTCGAGTTCTTAAATTGAAACTATTAAATGTTTTACGAAGTTATTATACTACATATTTGTATTACTTTTACGTTTTAAAAATTTCTAAAACAGTAACCAATTCGAAGCTTTTGTATCTGCTATGCCGGTGGAGGATAATGTGAACATCTCTAGAGATCACAGTAAAAAATTTAATTTTTTTCCGAAGATACTGCGGATAACGTAGCTAATTAAATGATCCACTTCCACCATAGACAATTGTCTTGCACAATTCCAAACAGCATTTAATTAAGAACGATGAAAAATATTTCGTCGTAGAGATTGCAATCCCGGGATCCAGGATCCCGGTCATTTTCTGGTCCCGTAAAAGCTGAGATTAGGACATCATAATCCCGAAAATGCCGGGGTTAGGACATTATTATAATTATGATAATAACCAGAAAATGACCGGGATCCCGGGATTGCAATTTCTAGTTCCGTGCTATATTCCCAAATTTATATATACTATGTAGTTTCCAACATCAGTTTATTAGTTTCCTTTCCCGGAGAAACGAATCGCCGATAGCAACTTGTAATTGGGGTCTCAGATTTTGAATACCAACACTCTTACATAGAATTTGTGGTGAAACTTAATTTTCATTTAACGCTCCACCAGTTAAGAGGATTTTCAGATACATTAGTCCTTTTTTTATTCGAATACGACAGCAATTCCTTCTTAAGAACGACGGGGCTAATTTTCTCAGATGCTTCCTCTTGGCTTTCAAGTTCACTTGAGGAATCCAGCATCATGGCAAGATCGCTTTTTAAGCATAGGTTGCCGACATGCAGCAACTTATATGGAGTTATATTTAACGCATACGACTTGTATAATAACAAACAAAATACAATAACGACTAGAATGCCCGTGCCAGAACTTATAAACTGAAAGTGCAATTCGTCAGTGCTCCAGGAAATTCTCTTTTTTTTGACACCTCATTTGTTAAAATTGGTTAAGTGTGAGAGACGCAAATGGTACCTATACTACAGGTATAATATACATGATGATACGAGTACGACTCGAAGTGAGAAACGAGATACGACTTGCATAATTGGGGTGATTAGTTTTTGATCAAACCCACGAGTTGAATACTATTGGAGACTTTTCCTGTTAGTTGTAAGATTCGTTTTTCTTGAGAGCAGCTTCAATTCATTCAATAGTACCGGGATCCAAGAAAAACTGCTCTACATAACCAGATCAATTCTATTGAAACATTGAGAACCGTTGAACCCAAATTCAACACATGTAGAATTGGGAACCCTTAAACTAGAAGGCGCTTGAAAACATCAAATATGTCGTAATACCCAATTAAATAACCTTTCCAATTGTTCACTACAAAAAGAACCTAACCGCAAAGTAGGTAACATGTTCTCCAATGAATTTGCAAACAAACTTAAAAATCCCATACATATATACATATGTATGTTCAGTCGAGTTCCTTTTGTCTGAGCTATCAGAGACATTCCACATCCGTTTCACCAAAGTCCGTTGACCTAATAAAACTTTTTTTTCATTCCCATTGCAAACTTAATCCCGTCAAAGTTTATCAATTTCCTTCTCATGTTCTCTCTCTCTCTCTCTCTCTCTCTCGATCCCTATCCTGAGTACTTCTGGGGTCAGTTCAGTTACAGAGTGAGAAGGTGCAAGCCAATGGAATTCCCAAACCAGGAGGTTTTAAATAACACAGCTTTTGCGGTTTTGAGTTATTCTGTATTCTTCTTTTGAAATGTATTTCACTTCCTTTCATATCTCCCTTAGTCATTCTCTCTCTCTCTATTTCATTCTCAGTGTATAGAAAAAGGATGACGATGATGGCAGGCCAATGGAAAAAAGGTATGCATGTAGCAATGCAATTGCTTCGGATGTTATTACTTGCTGTGTGCATGCACCTGGGTTCGGAAACTTCGAGCAGTGCAGACAACAATCAGAAGCCCATGTTTGAGGCATAATTACGACAACTGTGGTCCTCATCCGCATGACAGGAATTTCATTCAAGGGATTCTCATCCGTCCACACGAATATTCTGTGAGTGTGCAGTTTTATGTTACCAGCGAAGACCCTTCGGTATGTACTGTGAAATCTTTAGTATCCAGTCTGTGCCATAAGTTAGAATGTCGGGCAGGCGCATTCCGGTTTTGACTCCATCTGGACCTACAAACCATTTGACTGATACCTATACGATGAGATTTATTGGTGGACTCTGTTTGCTGTTGATTCTTTTCTCCTTCTTCTCCTTTTTTTTTTGACAAATTCAGATGCCTGGATCAAAATCAACCATCTGATCAGCAGCGGGTATTTACGTTCGTTGTTTGACAGACGAATGGTTGGTTGGGTGTACATGCCAGGCTATTATGTCAATTGGGACTCTGTGGTCGGTTTCTACTCGTATCTCTATCGAAGCGCGACCGGCATGGAATGTGCCTCTAAATTGACAACAACCTGGTGTTGTTGTCCACGGAGTGTGTTGTGTTGGACCAACATTTAAGTGGCGTGCTGACTATCAGAGACATGTTATCGGCCAGCTTGTCATGTTCACTGATATGACTGCGGTGTTCAATTTTAATAAAGTGGAATTTTATCGAAGTAATTAAGTTGTTGAATTGTTGGAGATTTCGAGTTACAGGAGGTAGTTGAGGCTACCTTGAAAGGTGACTGGTGCTAGAAAAATAGATGGAGCCCTACGTAAAACTTATGTAGTCGTATACGCAGTTTAAATCATTAGTCATGAAAGAAAAGACCAACAAAAATAGAAAGCTTTCAAGATATTAATAGGCGTGTTTTTTTTAAGTCTTTACAGCTTTTTCCGTGGTTTTTGTCAATAAGTTTTGGGATTTTGTGCTTTGAGAACCAATAAATAAATTTCAGTAGGTGAGGGTGTTGCCGCTTGGTTTTTGTTTTTTCCAGTTTCTTGTTTTTCTTGAGAAATCGTTAAAATGCATTTAAAAAATTGTTCGCGTATTGTGCTTTATTTGGTTTATTTGCCCGAGATGAATGTTGGGTGTGGATGTGGAAACGAATAGAGAGTATGTACCTATATACATTTTTTTTTTTTTTGTTTTTAACTTATATCTCGTAAGCTAATCGCTTCCGATATGTATCTCTTATACATCTACAACATTCTGAAATTTCATCAAAATCGAGGCAGTGTCCATTTTGTTAACAATTATTTTTTTATTTCGTTCAAAAAATTATGTTGTTCTTAAGTCAACAGATGGTTACCCTACGGGTCTTACTCTCCGATTTGCAGCGATTTTCCATGCATACTACAATAACCCAGTGTGAGCTTAAAAGAGTGACAGGTTTATGTAAGCTATTGCAACCAGACTGAGAGGCAAACATCCTATCTTCCCTGTACTGACAATTTTTGTGTAACAGAGTAAAATAAGAAAATAAGAAAAATATGAGACTGAAATTCAGTCTGGAGCGTGATGAATTGTGGATGTAAGTAAGTTTATTTTACCAAACAGTTTGACTGATTGCAACTCAAACAGCTTCCAGATTAGTTAAATAAATTGAACACCACCGATGCAACAAAGAGTTTAGCCTTTGTCTGCAGTTCATTGGCTAGTCTTGTGGAATCTTTCAAAAGTATCACTTATCAAAAATATTACATCAAAAGATCGGACAAACTTAGTCTTTTATTTATTCCATAAACTTTATCAACAAGTTTCACACAAAGTGAAAGGCAACCACTGCTGGTACAAAGATAAAGAGACACTCCAATTCGACCAAAGATAATGTATCTAACGAACACGCAAAAAATAAAATAAACCAAATGAATAATGCATATGTAGGTATGAGTACCTGTATGTGTGTGTATTTTTTTCAACAATAATAATTACTATACCACTGATAATGAAAATTTGAACTAATTTCTTGTTGACGAATTGTCGACTTTAGGTGTGTTCCTTACACACACATACAAAATTAATATTGTATATACGCTATTATTTGAATAATTTATTAGAGTCAGTGTCTATGGTTTAGACGTCAATTAGTCATATGCTGTCGCCGTTGGAGAATTGATTTATTACACCACAACCGGTGAACGTGGTGAAATAAAATGAAATCTTATGTTCGAATGTTAAAATTGTTTCGTTTAATATTTACGATCAATTGTTTAAATTAAATGCATTATTTTACATATATAGAGATAAAATCCAACCAATATTTAATATTGAGTCGAATATGCCACCTAGGGAGTTTAGTGGCAATATGTTGAGTTAAATTTATTATTTCGACTTTTGACTTCCCTACCGAGTAAATGATTCATATGTTAGTTAGGTGTGGTATACATATATACGTACATATGTGCACTCGTATAAACTAAACTGATGTGTAAAATATTTAGTAAAACAAATATCAGATATTTCAAGTTTGCCTGATAATTTGATTAGGCGTGAAATGCTATTTGACATTTGATTAGGCGGCGACTAACTGAGTACCGTTGTATTTATATTTGCTACAAATTAAACTTCCTTTGCATCCTGCTTATCAGTTTTAAAGTAAAAACTTGAGATGTAACGGATAGTAATTTAGCCGGATACCGGATACCGGATATTCAGCATGTAATAAGGCCAGATAGCCGGATATTCGGCGGGCGGATATCTGTGCAAACGAAATGCGTACTGCAACGCATACATTTTTGTTATATCCCGAAAAAAATTAAAATAAACATGATTCGGCCATCTCGTTAGCAGTAGATGAATAAAATTAAATGTATAGTGAACAATTTTACTGGTAAAACGCAGTCACGGAAAATTAGTGAACGTGATCGGAACAATTTTGCCAGAGACTCTTTTCGAAAGCAGGCATCGTTTGCGAAAAGAAACGTTATCGTTAATTACATTTTAATGCGGAAAAACTTGTGATTATTTACAATAATTTGCCTTTAGTAAACTTTCAGTGCAAGGACTATCCGGCAACCACACCCCACACGTATACCAAGAGATTATTCGGCGGTGTGCCGCATATCAAAAAAAGGGCCGGATAGGCCGGATAACGGATACTAACCAAATATCCATTACATCTCTAGTAAAAAGACCTTATATTCGAATAAAGGAATGTAGGTGCATACTTCGACACTACTATAAAAAATTAAAATAAAAGTAACATAGACCGGTAGGATTGGCTATTCACTGTCCCGGAACTCATTAAGTCAGCGAATATAGCGTTGAAATAAATTCGTACTTGCACTAATTTCGCAAGTCTAAATTTAAGAAATAAAATTACTTAATGCAGTGAAAAAGAAATGAGACTTAAAAAATGAATAAGGCACTCTCATCTTTCAAGTATGTAATCGATAATAAGATCTTAACTTTCACTGTGTAATGGTATATAGTAATTATGTGTATGTATTTAAAAATTATGAAACAAGCATGCAAAATACTGATACATACATATTATTCGTCAAGGAATTTGTGCAATGGCAGCAATATCTTCTAAGCTCGAAGGCCTTTCAGATAATACATTTTTCAGATATTTTGAAGAATGATAAAAACTTCGTACAAGATCTAACTACTCTCCGAAGTCTGTTATATTAATTATATTTAATGGATTGAAAGACAAAAAGAAATATAGCAGATAGTGCACACATAATCAATCAGAAGCGCATCAACTATTCCACCAACAATGGTAATACAAATCGCCGAATTAAAATAGTATCAACTTATGTACAGTAGCAAACTTACATTGTAAATTAACGATACCAAATCTATCTACCATATCTATCTAAAATATTTTGTTATTTATGTTTATATAATCAGTTTTGTGATAAATGTCAAACAAAACAATAAGGTAATTAATTACAGTAGACTTGCGATAGAGTGAATTAATAAAAACCAGGCCTGTTTATACGAACGAAATTGTTCACATCAGCGAGCGTGCAAATTGTAAGGGATTCTATAGTACAGGTAGTCAACAAGTATATACCGTGAAATGTTTTTTTTTTTTGTTATTTCATGTTGTTTTTATTATTTTTTGTCTTTTTGTTAATATCACAAACATTGGATTTGGCTATTCCACATTTTTTTGCCAATACTATAAAATACTATACTATACAATACTATACAACTTCAGTTTGTTCTACTAATTTCCATTCATTTTTAGCAACAATGTTCACTTCCTATACTGTTTATTTGTGTTCAACTGTGTTCACTCTAAAGAGGTTTACTTGTTCACTCCGTAGAGTGGTCTGCATACAATTGTTCTGTTCACTCAACCGATGTTCACTATACCTCGAGTGTACTGTACTTTTCAATCTTAAAGCGATAACTTTTTCAGATTCCAAAACCTAACGTTATATATTTTCATCAGTATTGTATGTGAAACAAAATATATGATAGTAATACAAGTGGGTATCCTACACAAAAATAGAACAATTGTTTGAATGTTATTTAGAGCTTTGTATGTGCCACAAATAGGGTATAGTTATAGATCTCCAAGTTTACTTAGCGGTCTTGCTTAGCTTCACGCTAATACTAAACCCGCACCATTTTCAAACTTATTTGTCGGTTTTAAATTGTACGACTCAAATGCAATAGTTGGTCTACCTAGCTATTAACAGTAACACAATAACGTTTTTTGCAGACTGAAATTATTTGGTTGGTAGCATTCATTTATTTAAAAAGTAGTAATTTAGTAATTTCTCTATATAAGTAAAATTGGAGAAAAAAAACAAAAAATAAATAAACCGCACCGATAGTTTTACTTAGATAATAATAATAGGAGCATAATAGTTGGTCTGCTTCCGTGTGCATACAAAATAGTTGGACTAGTACTATTTTAATATTGATCTGCTAAACCGTTATTGAAAAATTGAGAGACAACATTTTTGTTACTGTAACATGCATTAACATTTTGTTTATGCAAGCGTGTTACAGTTTTTGGCCAACCATGGCGCGTGGCGTTGCACTGTCGCGATATCTAAGGGAATCAATTATTAAGGCCTTCCAAACGCGGGAATCTAGCTACTAAATTGCCCAAAACGTTAATTTGCCGCGATCATCAGTGCAGAACATTATAACAAAATACAAAAATTCGGAAAATGTGGAAACTGGAAAAGAAATCGGGATGCCCAACGGTAGTAAAACCTCGTGATTGTCGTGTGCTTAAAAAAAACTATTAAAGAAAAATGACGCCAAACTGCTGCTGCTGCAATAACTGTAGAATGGAAAGGCCGCAATATAAGAAATTATTTCTGTCGATACATACTTGCAGAAGAACTATGAAAAATTGTGATACAGATTTTATAAGGATTGTTTTAAAATAATTTAATTTCATATGTTTCAAAATAACTTCTTTGATGCAAAAATCAAGCGAACGAAAATCCACTTTTGGCGCCTAAACATAAGAAAAGACGGATTGAGTGGGCGAATCAAGGTAAAAACTGGACATTAAGTCAATCGCCGACCGTTCCTTGGAGTGATGAGTCCAAGTTTGAGGTTTGCATTGACGATGGGCGCAAACATGTGTACCGAACCTTTAAAGACGCATTTCAAAAAGATTGCTTAAAATCAACAGTCAAGCTCCCAGCAACTCTCATGATGTGGGGATGCACGTCTGGACATGATATTGCAAATTCAACACATTCTGTAAGAGCAACTTCTTCCATCAATACCCACGCCTTCAATCAAGTGAAGGAAACTATGTATTTCAGCAAGATGGCGCTTCTTGTCCTAGCCGTAGTGGATGGTTATCTACTGAAGCTATTCCTTTAATGGAATGGTCTTCCGGTAGTCCTGACCTTTCTCCTGTGGAGATTTTTTTCCGCAAAAAATGAAGCAGAAACTACGACAAGAATCGGCTAGGACTCTTTAGGCCCTTAAAAAAAATAGTAATATTTGGCAATCATTTACTTCTGAAGAATGCCAAAAGTTGGTAGATACTATGCCACGAAAAATAGCCGCAGTAATTAAGAACAAATGATTTTTTATCACTCCTTCTCTTTTTTTGTTACTTATTTTATTAATTTATTTTATTTAAATTAAACTTAATATTAATCATTAAAAAATTCGTTTTGTTTCAAAATTGCCAAGAATCAGTGCATTATAAATTAATTGGTTGGTAGACCAAGACCGGCTATTTTGCATTTTGGCTCGTACGATGATCCCGTTTTCTAATTCGAAAACGGTCTTCTTATCTACGCACACAGCCGCCAAGTTTAAGAATAATAAAAATCAAGTGAGATAAAAGTTAGTAGACGCTAGACGGGCTATCATTTTCTGACTTCAATTCTGATTTTATTAAATAGAACATAATACTAATAAGGTAATTCAAAAAGTTCCAATTCAGTAGGTAATCGGTTTGCTATGTTAATTCTGAACTTTGCGGTGTAGAAGCTTATTAGAAGTAATTATTCGTCCCATCAAAATCAATTTTGCAATCGCGTGTGAAATTCAATGCTTGCGTGGACACATTTTACTCTAATAAGAGTGTAACGACTTTCACATTGAGCTCTAACTATCTAGAGCTGCAAACTGATTCTTATTTTTTTCTGCAACCTTAAACTTTTTTTTAAAAACTTCCGATATCGGCCCATCCTTTAAGAGCCCCTTACAAATTTCAATAAAATATTTAAAAATTACCTCTCTTGTCAGTGTTCACCAAAAATTCCAACATCAAGGGATCTGATCAGATTCCAGCGTTTGGTGTGCATTTTCCAACATGACGTCGCCTGGGTTGTTTTTTTTTAAACTTCGTACACTTCAAAATCGCAACACGATCACTTATATTCTCGGCAAAAATATCGAATTACACAAAATATCCATGCAATGACAGTGTTTCACTTTATTTTGTCCAAGGTTCATTGAAAAGTGAAAAACATGCGGATCTAGCCCCGATGGTACTCCAATTTCGGATTAAAAAAAAATCATGCATATATTCGAGTTCAATAACCAATTCTCTAGAGATCAGTTTTCATAAATTAATTCCTCAACTTCTGTATAGTTAAACAAATAAGATGAACTGAGAAAAAGAATTCATATCGAACTGACAGATATCTACAAGTTATGTACATATACGTTGGGAACACAAAGATAGCGATAGATAACTTCAAAGTCAGTCTCTCTCAATTAGCACTTTAATAAAAAATAATAATAAAAAAAAAACCACCCAAATTTTTTGGTTGTATAAAGATCACTTATGATCTGAAGTCCAATTTTGGTGATGAACTCTCGAATGAGTTAAGTAAATCGCGGGCTCGCTCTGCAGCCAAAATGTAAGACCACAGTAAACAATTTAAAAAAAAAAACATAAAACAACAACAAATAAAACTGAACTGATCACTACGATCGTTTGTACTGAACTGAACTGATCGTGGTGCACACGGAAACAGGTAACCTGGATAAGGTGTACGAGAAGGTATGGAGAGAGGTCTCTTCGCCGCGTACTGTATCCATGCGCGCGATTGTTCGGAATACTCTGCCAGATACCTTTTCCACCTTTCTTTATAAATTTTGTTGTACCTGTTGTAGGGATCGTGCATAGAGGGCTCTCTTTTCAACCCACATTGGGAATGGGGTCCGTTCTGCTTGCCTTAGCACGTCGAACACACACTTGTCTCGATTCAATTCTACCTGGTCGGTCGACATGGCTTCAGGTGTATGGTGTGCTCCTCTAACAGGTGAGATGGATGGTACCTTATGAATGGGCAAAAGTATCTATCTACTGGTGGAATGGGACGAAGAGAGTTACAACTTCTCTCGTTGTCAAATTAATGACGAATATGACGATGATGATGACGAGGACGGTGTGCCATGTTGTTTCCCAGGTAATGACTTGTTAGATCGGAGAGTAAATTACCGACCGAAAGAAGGCTTTAGTTGTCCATGACATAATGTTACGAGTATATCTTTCTACATTTCTTGCTTCGTTGTGAATATTGTACTCTTGGTTTTTTTTTTCTTTGTAATTTTTTTCTGAGATAAATTAGTTTCTACTGTTTCGGTTGACTTCCAGAAGATACAACGAACTCTTAATTTGATTCTACCTGCTATAGGAAGGGGGAATGAACAAAAAAAAATACGATTACAGATAGAGGAAAAGGCAAAGAGGCTTATAGAAAATCGGTCGGATGTTTCGGGTAAACGTATTGGTCAATTGTTAAGACTTCTGTATACGGTAGTAATCAATAATTTACGAAGAATTATTTTATTTTCCCTTTAATATTAGAGGCGAAGTATTTAAACATAAGTATTCGGTATATTCAGTATGGTATGCGTCTGACTCTTTCGTAAAATGTCCAAAATGTACTAATTGGGAGAGTACTCGTATATTTTATTTTCAATTAATCTTTTCTTCATTTCAATATGGCTTTTGCATCACTATGTGACATTTAATTAATCCAGGCATACATATAAATACACCCCATTCTCTCAACCTAATTGATTTTGCAAGTTTCTATTTAAATGGCCAAATAAAATAGTTTTTAGTTCGGAAATAACATCGGCGGTGGTTATGAGAGTAGCCACCAGATTTCAAACTCGCCTTTTCATTGGAGATTCTTTATTTAAGTATAAAACTAAAGACAGCGGGTAAGCACCCAAGCAGGTGGACCACTAAATTAGTTTACCTCTGGCATGATAACAATAACAAAAACTAGAATGGAGTAGAACGTTATTATGTATTACTAGTGGTTACCCGGTGCGCTTCGCTACACCTATTGAAAATAGTGTTTATGTCATAATTGTAATGAATTTTTTTCGAGTGACTTTTTGTGAATAGTATGAATAGGAATGAGTGGAGAATTAAATGCCGACAACTCTATTTGGATTTAAGAAAACTGTCCAAGCAATAATACCTTAAAAACTCAAAAAAAAACATACCATCCGATTGAGCTGAAACTTAGACAAATTATTTGTTTTGAAGCGAGAAGTGCACGTAAATCAAAAGTTAGCCGTTAGCTGTCACCGTGCATTGCTGTAGTAATAATTTTGAGATTTTGGTTTTCATTGCCATTTATTGAAAAACTTGAAAACGTTTGATTTACAAACATTTCTCACTTCATAACAAATATATTGTGTAAGTTTCAGCTCAATCGAATGGTTTTGAAATTTTGCAGTTCCATCTATCGGAAAACTTGAAAACTTTTGTTGTACGAACATGACTCACTGCATTACAAATATATTGTGCAAGTTTCAACTTATTCGTACGGTGAGTTTAAAAATGTTTGAGTTCCAGCGCCATCTAGCGGAAAACTTGAAATTTGTTTATGCACGAACACTTCAAACATCAGAAAAGTATGTAGTGTAAGTTTCAGCTCAATCGGATGGTTAGTTTATGAGTTCTGAGGTATTAAACGAACTTTTATTTATAAGGATAGTAGTATTTTTATATACATATAAAGATAGTAGCTTCCATCATCAGAACATGCTTTGCCAACTTTAATAGAACCATCAAAAAACTTACATATTCGTCAAATCAAAGCAATTGGAAACAAGTGGTTAAAATTGCAGGTAAATTCAGTCAAAGTTTAGATATTCGGATTGGTGTACCACAAGGTTCTGTACTTTTCTTGATTTATATCAATTTAATATTCTGCCACAATCTGAAAGGTATGCAGACAGGGTTCGCGGATGACATTTCTATTTCATTTTCGAGCAATTCTGCTTGAGATTTAATTGCTAATATTTGCCAAGATTAAGAACAACTCTGACATTGGTTTAGCATGCATGGACTAGTCATAAGTGGCAAGACTAAAATTATGTGCTATAATTTGTCAAGTAATATGTAAGCTGCTCACCCAAATGCTTTAATATTGAAAGAGTCAAAGTTTACAAGTGCTTGGGTATAGAAATTGATAGTGCACTGAATTAGTGTGCGCATACAGATTGACTAAGAAAATTGTTCTCGTCAACTATTGGAAACAGTCTATTACGGCCTTATTCAATCTAAGTTCCAATATGGTTTGGTTTGCTGGGGCGGTACTCATGCTAATAAAATACCACCTCTGCTAGTCCCGAATCATATTGTCAGAATTATTTGGAGAAAATGATGTATGGTTAGTAGCTTCTTGCTCTTTTGTACCTCTAAGATATGAACTACGGAAATAAAAAACAAAATTTTTTTCAGAAAATGCCGGCTGTTTGAAAAAAAAGTGATTTGTTGCCTTTTTTTTCAAAGTTTTTCATTTTTTAAAAATAGTAAAAAAACAAAATTTTAACATAGTTTTAGTTCCTGCGATAGAGGGATATACATATGTACATATAAAGAAAATCCACGTCAAATTTCAAGTTAATCGGTTTATTAAAATTTGAGAAATCATGTCAGACGTGTTGGAAAAAGTAGTTTCGAGAAAAACGCGTTTAAAGAAATACGTTACAACGACGTTCACATTTACGCTAAAGGGTATATGAATACCCTTATATTGTTTACACACAGCATAGAGACTTTCTGGGAAGGTGTATAAGAGACTTTCTGTAGGATAATTCAGGAAACGTTTGTAGGATACATTTTTGAAGGGGTAATCTTTAAAAATATGAAATAAAAAAAACATAACTTGTCCCTTAATCCGGGGAAGTCCAAAATATTATGCATCTACAAACGCAAATTAGATACTACGTGCTTTCCACTGATTAAATTAGGCCAATAAACTATTGATTACGTCCAATCTGCTAGGAACTTGGGGATAATCTTCAATGATACCCTAATTTGGACTGATCATGCAGCCACTACAATCGGCAAGATATAGGTACAGTGGTATCCATCTGCTATGGTCAACTCAAAGGTATGTACTTACGAAACCTAAGATAGTACTGATCAACGCGCTTCTTTAACCTATTCTTTTGTATGGCTGCGAAGTTTTCTGTGTTGTTGGCTACAATACAAGGCGCAGACTAAATGTTATAATATATATATAGGTATACATACCTACTTTGTGGTCGCCGTGGCCGTGGTGGTTAGTGCGTTGGACTACCACGCAATGCTGCCAGGGTTCAAATCCTGGCCAGGTCTTACACCTAAAAGAGTTTTTTCACGGTACCACCTCTTTCGAATGTCTGGACAAGCATCAAAGAGTATCATTTGTCACGATTGAGCTTCTCAACTCGCCGTTCGGAGTCGGCAAAAAACTGTAGGTCCCTTCCATTCGTGCAAAAATACAACACGCACACACAAATGGTTGCGAGAAGCAGGCCCAAGTTCACCTCGAGCTGTAGCGCCAACTAAGTAAGTAAGTAAATGCACAGAAGGGTTTAAAAATTTAGAGAAAAAGATTCCCAACAATTTTGTAAAAAAACGTACAGTACAGACCTACAGTTTTTTGCCGACTCCGAACGGCGAGTTGAGAAGCTCAATCGTGACAAATGATACTCTTTGATGCTTGTCAGACATTCGAAAGAGGTGGGCACTGTGAAAAATGTTTAGGTGTTGGCGGCGGGATTTGAACCCAAGACCGCTGGCTCGGTAGTCCGACGCACTAACCACTTGCGCTACGGTGCCCACAAAACTGTGCATTTAGTTCCGACAAAAATCTCATTATATACGTATTGGCTTAAAATGTTGGGTTTAATAGCAAATATCATCATTATGAATGAACATAATCTTTGTTCAATGAGAAAATAGGCAGAACAGCAGAGATTTCTCACAAATCTGTTCTACCTCAAGAGTAGGTGCAGAAAAGTTGTACACCTTAGAGTCATTGAACACAAAGCAGATCAATCTCGGACAGAAAGTATTCTCATTGAACACAACATTGTTGGAACTTTTCTGTTCTTTTCTGCCCAGAACAGTCTCATTGGACAGACTTATAATCTTCGAACACGTCCGATTCTATGGATGATTAGTTAGAATGAACTTACACTTTCAAATTTATATCATTATGAGTGTTAGTAACAGTCAAATAATGGAAATAAGAAAAACGTGCCAAAATTTATATTTTCGTGCCTGCGTGCCTAAAGGAAATTACCGTGTCAAAAAGGCACCATCGTGCCACATCGGCAACGCTGCTTCCAGGACCCATACACTCTTAAGTCACTCTTCTGCTCGTTAGTTCGTTCCTTATTGGAATATTCACCCCAATTATGCAAGTCGTATCTCGTATCTCACTTCAAGTCGTACTCGCATCGTATTGTATTTCGTTTGTTATTATGCAAGTCGTATGCATTGAGTACGACTCCCTATAAGTTGCTGCGTGTTAACAGCGCATTACGGCGCACTTCAAACTGAACTTTTTGCTGTCAGTGCTGGTTTCCTTGCCGGCGAGGTCAAGGAGATGATTTATTACAACTGCTCCCGAAAGATCTCACCACAAACTAAATAGATTTATTCTCTTGAGCACATGAAGGAATATCATTAAGGGAATTATATTCACAGATTGTTAAGAGATAGTTGAAACGCAATAACTGCCAAATTCATTGTAATGTGTATGTACATGTGTGAGTACATGTGAATTTATTTTTCGGATGTATTTTTCGAAATTTGAATTACAATTTTCTTAAACTAAATAAATAATTGACCATAGCAGTTTAATAAAACTGTTCTGTTGACAACCATTTTTCCATCTTTTAGATCAACGTACTGTCCCTTGTGATGTCAACATTATTCTCTATAGCATATACCAAACCAACGAATTGGTTGCTGTTTTTTTAGTTTTTTAGAAAGTAAAAGTAATTTAAGTAGTATAAAACTTCAATAAACATTAAATCGTTTCCATTCAAGAGCTTACAATTGTTTATTTTCCATGTTTTTGCGAAAATCGTGTAGAGTCACTTAAGAAATCGCAGCCGAAGAAAATACGCCTAAAAACGTTGAAAATACGACTTAATACGACTTGCATAATAGCTGATATAGACCGAAAGTCGTATGCGATGGCATCCGATTCTTTTGACAGTTGAAAGTCATTAGCGTACGAGTATGTTCGTAGTGACACGGCTTCCATAATAACAAAATACGACTATGTTCGTATGTGACTCTCAAATACGACTTGCATAATTGGGGTGATTGTTGTGTAATCTGGGATCCCGGGTATGAGGTTCACTCTTCCCGAATAGAAAGAATACAAAAATCATTCACTCGGGTTGCCTTACGTAGGTTCAATGGAGACGATGGATTACCTCCATACAAATCTCGCTGTCTGCTTATAAATCTCCAAACTCTTTTTGTACGAAGAAAAATGTTGTCATTAATTTTCTTAAGTGATGTGGTTACTAACCGCGTAAATTGCGATGAGCTGCTTTCTTCCCTACCCTTTAATGCCCCCTTAAGATTTTTGAGAGAGCCAAGATATTATTTCCACCTTTACATAGGACAAACTATGGATTGAGTGAAATTAAAACGCGTTGTGTGATTTTGTATAATGCGGTAGTAAATGTTGACCTAGATTTAACTTTAGATCGTGATCGTTTTAAACAAATTGTACATGAAGTCCTAAAATCAAAATTCACTCAAATGTAATTCCAAACGTTTACTCACTTACTTAGGTGGCGCTACAGTCCGGGGTGAACCAAGGCCTCAACCAACAACCTCTTCCAGTTAGCCCGGTCCTTAGCTAACCGCTTCCAGTTGCGCACTCCAAGTTGGTTGAGGTCTTGTTCTACTTGGTCGCGCCACCTTAGGCGAGGTCGTCCTCTGCTGCGCTGACCCTCCGGGTTAGAGTTGAATATTCTCCGAGTCGGAGCGCTGATGTCCTAGCCATCTTAAACGCCCAATGTGCAGTTTTTTGACCAGGCTGATGTCGCTGTATAGCTCGTACAGTTCGTCGTTGAATCTTCTCCTCCAAAACCCGTCAACGCAAACGGGACCGAGTATCCCACGAAGGATTTTTCTTTCAAAGCGACCAAGGAGATCTTCATCCGCTTTCGATAAAGTCCATGCTTCAGCTCCATATAGCAAGACTGGGATGATAAGGGTCTTATATAGAGTCTCCTTAGTCGATCGGGAAAGGACTTTACTGCTCAATTGCCTTCTTAGCCCAAAGAAACAGCGGTTGGCAAGAGTAATCCTTCGTTTGATTTCCGACGAGATGTCATTTTTTGATGTTATGGCAGAGCCGAGGTAGACAAAGTCCTTTACTACCTCAAAGTTGTAGCTGTCTATTGTGACGTTCTGTCCAATTCGTCGATGTGGGTTGTCCAAACGTTTAATATGATTTATAATGGATTAAATGTATATAATTTATATTAAGTTATTTATATTAAATTAATTACACATATTATAGAAATCTGTTAAGGTTTACTTGGTAGATAATAAATAAATAAATAAATAAAAATAAATAAAATAATAAACATATGTATATGTATTTTCCAACTCGATTAAATATTTATTTTTTTCACTTCTTTCAATTCCCATTTAAAATAACCAGAAATTTCTAAAATTATCTCTAAAAAAATTGTAGAAATAAACAACAATCCGATACGGTTCGGTGATTATTCACCTGAAAATGCGCCATCATTTCAAATGACAATTCAAATTGCGCCGGTCTCCGTATCTATGATACCCACACATGTAGGGAAGCTTTAGATTCGAATTCAGTCTATAGTAACCAACGACGCTGTTAGCAACAGTCCAACATTGACAATTAGTTATGAAGCACAAAGCGACACCAACGGAGTAATACCCTAAAATCTTTTTCTAGAACTAATAAGATACTCTCCGCACGTTCACCAAACTGGATGGATGGATAGTTCCCCAGTAACCGGAATTCGCTTTTTTTTCGTAGAAAAGCGAAAAATAACAAAAAAGACAAATATAATTATCAAAAGGGTCTGTCTCTATTATCTGTTTAGGGTGCGCATTCTCACCTATGCAGGTGATCATGCAAAATAGACAAATAATTGTATGATAGTTCGTCATCCTCATCATCATCATTGGCACCACAACAAGTGGATTGCAATGTCTTTTATGCAGGTGGACAGGTGCTACGTCCCGCACATTATCTTCATTCGTACTTGTTTCTTAAGCAACAAAAACAAAAATAGTAATTATATGTATACATAGGTACATATGTATGTATGTATATCTAGCGCTTCCTCGAATAGGGTGCATACTTAATGGAACGCATTCCAGTGGTACGGTGTTATCACTTAAATGGATCGCTTGGGGTGGGTTACATGAGCTAAGTTTTGGCGGTACCCTTACAACAAAACAATTTTGAATAATTGAATTGAGAACACTCGTTCACATGTGGATGGAATGAAAATGTTAATAACACGTCACACAAGCACATTTGTTACGCTACAGCACAAAGGATGTTGCTTTGGTTATCCTGTGGGAATTTTATTGCTTGATATTCCCAGAATTGGGTATGTACGAGCTGCCGGAAGCGTCATTAAAAGAAGAGGCATTCAATTTTCCAGATGTCAACTAGAAGAAAAGTACAACGTTTCTTAAAATCTAAAAATCATTAGTGTTTAGTGAATATTACGGTTTCAAGCATTCTATCATCTATTGAAAGTTTACTGTTGTGATACAGACGGCTCAAAAACAGAGGAAAGTAACGAAGCAGGTATCTTCTCGCAAGAATTTTGCATAAACCAGTCTTACCGACTAGCCAACTATTGCAGCGTCTTCCAATCAGAGATAATATACTATTAAGAAAGCAGCACAAATTGTCCTAGCAAGGAAGCTACCCACAACGGAAATCACCATTTGCGTGAACAGCCAAGCCGCACTGAACCCCACTTTCGTGGACTCAAAATTCGTAAAGGAGTGCCTCACGGCACTTAGAACGATAAAACACCCGGATTAGCAGACGGACTGGCCAGGAAAGGCTGTGATATGGATGTAATACTAGCTGACAGACAGGTCTTAACGGCTTTGAACACAGCTAAACGATGGGGCAACGCTAGCGATTGTGTCATAACCAGCAACCTGTTGCCCGCAGTCGACCAGAAAAGAACAATATCCCTACTTTCTAAGAAAAGAAGCCAAATCCATGTGCTCGTCGGTGTTATAACCGGACACTGTATAATAGGAAACATGGCCAAAAGGTACGGCATACTTACAAATGACTTCTGTAGAAGTTGTATGGATGAGGATGAAATAGAATCTGTAGCACACCTTCTATGCCACTGCCCGGCTCTTCGATGCCTATCTTGTATGGGAGCACGGTTCTTCTACTGCCTAGATGACCTGGCTAAGATACCGCTCATAGGCCTAGAGAGATTTATTAAAAGATCGAAATGGTTTGTTTTGTTAAATGCATGTTTTGACAACTAGGGTATTCACAATAGACCTGTAAAGCCATCCTAGCCTTACCTAACCTATACGATTGTACAATAAATTATCCCAACCTATACTTTTCCCACAGCTTGTGGTGAGTTTGATGAGACCATTGGACTGGACATCTCGTCATAAGTTTCGGATGTGATTCAAAAAATTCAGCACCGTTTATATGTGGATGGATGTTTATGGTTTCTCAAAAAATGCGGGAAACATATCATTGGAAATATTCCAGGTAAAGCTAGCGGATTAGTCGTTCAGATACGTTTTAAAAAATCTTTCTACAATACATGGACCTACTCGTATTTACTGCGTAGCTTAGTTTCTCGTTCATACTTGGCCTTCTATCACGAGTTTCAGATATTTAATTATGGTCAAGACCTCTAAAAAATACGTAACACAACGCCATTTAAGTCATTCAGTTACCTTTCAACTTCAATCAGTGTAAACGTTTGATACTTTGTTACCAATTTTCTCATCTCTTGTGTTTTCCGAAAGCCATTTGGGAAAACTACTTACAGCGCAGTGTTGAAATAGCGACAGGGACTCTTAAACAAGTTAACCACAATTTCGTTGAGATCGTGGTGGACAACGTGAATGCTCCATATAAGCGATGTCTGTTGTTTGTCTGTCTGGCTGTCTGTCTGACCATCTATTTGATGGACTACATGCCCAAATATAAATCTAATCCACTTCGTACTTCATGAATTCCTACTTTGTTTTAACACTTAATGAAAAGGCAACGTCACGACTTTTGAAGTCGTGTGGGGCTGACGTGTACTGACACTAGACCACGTTTTTTTTCCAGTCCAGTCTTTCGTTCACAAAACAAAGAACCGAAATAAAATTCCATGGCTTTCGTTATCGCTTTTCCTATGAATTCTAAACGAGTGACTAAGCAACAACGAACTTTCCGCAACCCCATAGCCCATAACACCAATGCTCATGCTAATTGATAATCTATCAGACCCGCATTTGAATGGTGTAATAAAGCCAGCGCCACATGCTGACTACAAATTAGAGCACCACTCCACACCGGTTACAATTTTAACTGTTTCCAAATGCTGCACTGTCGGCTGGCTTGCTAAGTGATGCAAGCTGGAAATGTGATGCCCAAAAGCAAAGACCCTAAGCGGGCAAATCGATCATTGCTTAACGACGACGATTTCCTGGTCCCATTAGAACTACCAAACCATAAGGGTTCACCTGACACCGCGAATGTACATACATTGGCAATGTTTTGCAAGAGTTCTAGTATTTTGATCAACTGATACTGAATCAGCGCGATGTACGTGTAATTCGAAGGAACCAAAGTTGGCCAATCGATGTTGTTTCTGTGTTTTTTTTTTTGCCACCAGTTCGTCTACTAGTGAAGGAAATTTTCGATTCTGATCGCTCATCCGGTCGCCGTCGTTCGGCTGCCTATCGAAAAATGGGAATACCACAATGTTCCACACTGTTGAACTACGGTAGAACTGGATTTCATGTTTTTTCGCAACTCCTCCCGAGCGTAGAGTTCATGCCAGCACTAACTGGGCAGGAGAGATGGGAGCGCGTGGACCGGCATCCGCTATTAATTGGAGACTGACGTTGTTGGCCGGTGATTGATTGAAAATGTCTGAATATGGTTGGGAATGAAACACATTTTATCGACGAGTACAGCACTACCGACGGATAGCACTAGCACCTTCCGCAGAACCGGTACGGCTAGCGTAATTGGATTGCTGGTGGTTCGTATTTTGTTTGTGCTGGTGTGGTGATCTAGGCAGGAAGTGGTGTTAATTTTGAATTATGCGGTTTTTAAAAGGCGGTAGGTGGGAAGAGTTAAGGGTTAATGTGATCCAGGCATGAAACTGTGGGTTTAATTTTAGATCTTAATTATATAGGAGGTTCCAACGAGGTGCATTTTTATTTTTAATTTGAAAAATGACAAAGTTGTATAACGATGCAAAGCGTTAATATGAATTAGTGGACTGGAAGAGTGTTTTGCGCCTATTTATGTAGGTCTAAACTTTGTTCACAAGTCTGCAGATTATTTGCTTAGCAAAAGCTAACAATAATCGTGTAGAATATTTGGGGGTCTTTTTGTATGCACATACACTATGTGTACATATGTACATACGTGTTTATTCCCCAATAATGTTTAGTATAAAATATTGTACAGTAATGATCTAAAAGATAATTTGCAAATGATGCATATGATACAATTTTATGTTACTACTGGAAAATATATTTTGAATTTTAGAAAAAGATTGTTATTAATTATAAATTAATAATAATTTAGGCATTTGAAGAAAACTATGAAAACAAACTCCATTTCAGTTGATTTTGTTTTTTATTTAAAACAATAGAATCTAAATAAACTTTAGTCTACATTTATTTACGAGAAAATAAATAAATAAAATATCAAAAAAATAAATAAATATGTAAGAAATAGTAAAAGAAAAATAATTAATTGACAAATTATAAAACAGAACAAAAAATATATATAATCACTATAAATATATATAAATAAATTAGATATAAGGGTAATTTGTAAATACATAAATCCAAAAAATAAATTAGTTATTCAAAAACAAACAACAGATGGATTAATATTACATAAATATTTTAACAAAACAATATGTATAGTATTGCAGCCAATTCATCCGCCTTTGTCCGAGTTCTTGTTTTGACTTTGGCAATAATGAGATTACGTTTCGTTAAAAACTGCAAGAGGCCCGTAAATAAGATATAAAGAACCGAATTTGATAACTCAATGCTGGGTACCCTTGATATCGCAGCAATTGAAATAACAAATGAACTTGCAAAAAAATGTTCTCCACCGAACATGTATCTCAGGCCATCCTTTTCATTATATTTATTTAATAAATAAGTTCATTGGCGACGAATCTACTAAAAGAAACCTGTCCAGAACCAGTCCATGATACGAATAGATCAATTTTTCTGATTTATCTCAATCGCACTCATGATCGGGTCCTATATGGCTTCAAATGGGCATTATGTCATTGAATAAAAATGCAAAGCATCTTGTAATGACTATTGTAGAAGCTGAAGTGAAGATCGTGCCATCGAGCAATTAAGATACATATTCCTATACATGAGTCCACTGAGACATCAAAAGTGAGCTCACTCGAGTGCAGTTTGAACACAGTCGTAAACCATACCCAACTTCACTTTTTATTCCGGTTTGGCATTTCATTACAACATTCATATTTGGAAAAACGAAATTGTTGTGTTAATAATAGTCTCGTTCTATTTTATAAATTATTAATTAATTTTATTAATAATAATATTATTTTATAAAGTATTAATTAACTGATGATCGTGATAGTAGGGACGACCACAAATTGATCCGTCAAACCCTTTGGAACAACCGAGTGACACATAAGTAAATATATTACGATAAAAACAAATAAATTTATGTTGTGAATGTTATATTTCATATTGTACAGATTTCAGGAATTATTTAGAGTAAATAAACATATTTTCCATTTTTTACTCGAAACAAGACAGCATGCTTTAAAAGCCGCAGTACATCATCTTCAGTGGATAGTTTTTTTTTTTCTTTTCAAATGAAATTTGTAATTACACCAAACCTGTAAATACAATACAATAATTATCAAAAAATATATGTAATTGTTTTAAAGTTTATAATATTAATGCATCATATAATTGCCTTCTTGCACCCACTCACGTCTCTTATACAGGTGGTCCTTTCATTCCTTCCACTATTCATTTTATTTTTGTCTTGCTTCCACAGACTGACCAACAGCCTGTTGCAAGGTTTGAAGATTTTCAAAAAAAAAAATCAAAAACACATCGTTCTATTTCAAAATATTTCAACAATGCTATAAAATATACTCACATTTTTGCAGAATTCATTGCTAATTCACACAACAGCGACACTCGACTACTATTCTTAGACAAGAAATTTGTCACAAGAAAACAGTCATTACACTGATCAACAAAATTTTGTAACAAGAAAAGTGCTTACTTATTTTTAAATATCTATCTACCCTTATTATAAAACCATAGTTATTTTCATTCGATCAGGTCTAGTTATATGTTATGTTACGACTACTACAAGTAAAATTGTATTTTAATCGGTTTTACTTACTTTTTTTATTTATAGTGTTTTGTTTTTCAGTGCAGTGGTTGTGTTTTATGTTTGTCACGTTAAGTGATATTGTAAAAATGTGAAGAATGTGTAAAAACGACCCTGAGAAGTTTTGTTACACTTTTGGTGAAATCACTTTTGAAACTTTGTGAATGCAATGGATCGGGGTGGTGCTGGGTTTATGTATGTATGTGAAAGAAAATTTTCTCAAAATCAGTGACGACAAAATAAAAGAGCGCACATTTGTAGGTTCTTAAATCAGGCAACTGATAGAGGATTAAATATTTAAAAAAAAAGAACTAAATGGCCTGGAAAAATCAGCTTGGGAATTTTTCATGAAACGGAAATCACCGATCAAAGAACTATAACAGAATGATCCAGACGCTTTTAACTACTTATAAGGCTTTGGGTTGTAACATGTCCGTAAAAATACATTTCCTACATTCCCATATGGACCTATTTCCTAAAAATGTGGGCTCCGCTAGCAATGAACACGGTGAAAGATTTCATCAGAACATTTCTACAATCGATAAACGATACCAGGGCAAGTGGAGTCCAAGAATGCTGGCAGATTACTGTTGGATATTAACACAAGACATCCCTGAAGCAAAATACAGAAGAAAATCATAAGCCAATACTTGTATTAATACTTTAACACTATATACTTATACATACATATAATCATATAACATCCTATTACAATAAAACTATTCGTATCTAAAATATTCTAAAATCAATTCTACTATACTAAACCTTGTTTCTAACATAATCAGTTAAGAGTTTTCATGTTACATAAAAAAAAGTGAATTTTTGTTGACCAGTGTTATCGTCTCTAGGGAATACCTACATTTTCACTCGAGTAATACCAATATTGTGTGACTCGTGTTCAGAAATACCATTTCATCACTGTCACATGAAATTGACACTCACTCGTGTACATGAATAGGCCCCAAGGACTCTTGGTAGTTACTTATTTACGAAACTTTTTGACCTTAGCAAAACTGAGCTGAAAGCAACTTTTCTTCTCACTAGAACCATGTTCGTATAGATCC
The DNA here is from genome assembly GCA_949775065.1 of Brachyopa scutellaris. Taxonomy (NCBI): domain Eukaryota; kingdom Metazoa; phylum Arthropoda; class Insecta; order Diptera; family Syrphidae; genus Brachyopa; species Brachyopa scutellaris. The sequence goes on from OX459112.1 coordinate 193,037,415, forward strand.
TTTCCCTACAAGTGAAAGACGTTAACCAATATTGTTCAACTTCTAACAAAGTTTATTCATAAATGTTCGTGTAACTGCCGACTTCGAGAAAAGTAGCAGAATCATTTTCTTTCATTTTTCTAGTTTACCTAACTTCTACATAAAGTTATCTCTGGTTTAGAATAATTTCACAATTAAATTAAGAATAATGACTGGTTAAAAAATTATTTTTTTCCAGCCATTAACCAATTTTGGCAACGACCAAGATATCATTACTAATTTCGTTTCGAGAACAAGAGGTCGCCCGACACAATGATCCGACAATTTTATTTTTTTTTTTTAACTTCGGAGCGATGACATCACAATGGATTTGTTTATTAATTTTTTTTTTTTGTCTCCTAAAAATAATGTTTTCTAGTTTTTTGGGTTCTGTGAATTTTGCTTAATTACGCACCTAATGTCACTGGAAAAAATACGAAAAAAAAATACAAGTAATTATTTTATTGTTATACTGATGATGATGACTTTCTGCGTGCGAGCTATGTGCCCAGATACTTGTATTTTTGAAACAAAATCCAACCGAACTATGACGACTTTTTAATGTACCACCGGCAATAATTTGAAGTTAACATCGAGGTCTCACATCGATGACTTCTATCATCAGATAAGGTGAACTTATATTCAACCCCATGGTTCGGAGCCATGGAATTAAAACGTAAAGATCGTTTGATTTAAGTGTCTCGAATTTGATTTCATCCAACGAAAGGTAAGCCACAATTTTAGAGGGGGGATTGCACTCTTTATTGCAGGTGGGTCTTCATAAGATATGCATCTTGAGGTTACACTAGCTTCTCTACGGAGGGGTAAACTTATAGCTATAGCAATCAGTTTGATGCTACCCAGATGGTCCACTTAAAACTTAATGGAAAAGAAAGGGGACTTTGAGCTGTGCATCGTCCAGAAAAAATCATAAACTTCATGGTTACTCAAGAGTGTCAATCCTTACTGTATGTTGAATACTAGAAGAATTTACGGCAGTTTGCTTGACTTTATGCCTATATTCGGATAGAACATGGGTGGCTGTGGTGTAGTGGTAGTCGTCGTCGCTTGCCATGCTAAAGGTTCACGGTTCACGCACGAAACATTTCTTTCTCACCAAATAAAAATAAGTTGGTCATTTTCAGAAACTTATGTCAAAACCTACTGCGAACACATAACACTAGCTGAAGAAATTGATCGCACAAACAATAATAGGAAACATCTGGAAAAAAATTCTGTGAATCATTAGCAAGGGCAAAACTTTCAATAATACACAACTCTCCAGTTATCCTGGACACCACCCATAGAGCAAGTTGAAACCTAACATCTGAGTTTCCTATCATTACACTGATCTGTCTGTCTCTCGTTCTTATTCTTCATGTAAATTATAAACAAAAGCCCAGGTTTTTGAAAAGAATGGCTTTCCACGGAATAGTCAGTACCTATCCAAAAACCTAATGAGAGATTATCTCTGTATTTTGGTCATTGAAGAAGAAGCAGTCTTCGCAGAAACGCGGCAAAGAGACTACGAAATATGTACTCAACGCTACGAGTAAAACTGCCCTAGCTGCCCTAGCTTCTAACAGCGGCTTAATTTATCTACATACACATGTAACCTTTCAGAACAAAGTCTAATTATCTATATTACATTTTTCCAACATATGTAAAAAAAAGTTATTTTATTATTTTATTATTATTATTATTATTTATTTTCTTATATATATGTATGTATGTATGTATATGTATAAAACAGTTCACTGACTGACTGACAGACAACGCACAGACCAAACCGCTGGAACTAAAGAACCAGATAATGTATGTACATAAGTAAAGTGGCTGTTTCTGTGCACGGAGAAAGCCGGACGGGCAACAGCTATTCTGTAAACGTATATGTACATATATATACTCTGAACTCTCTGAAGGGAACAGGCACGGGACTGGAGTTTTTTGTCCGGTTATGAGAGCGGTCCGTTTTTAAGAACCCATTGTGTATGAAAAATTAGAAAGTGGTTCCCCAAAAAGGTGTCCGTTAATGCGAGTTGTCCGCTAAACAGAGTGTCCGCTAATGAGAGATTTCACTGAACATATTGCGTGCGACTTTGGCCAACTACATGATAGGATAAAATCATTCACTAATGAGAGTAACACCGACAAGTATATGCTTCTCTACGTCCATGGTTGAATTGCTCCCTTTTTTTTAGAATTTACCTACCACATCTCTTCATTCACAATAGAGAAATACGAAAGCAAAAGAAAGAAAAACCTCTACCTCCTCATTATGAAGTCCAATTTCCAACAACATCGAACGGAAACGATATTAGCGCGCATTCTTAATTTCGTGCTAGAAAAGAAGTCAAACAAAGAATGGAAGTAGGGGAAAAATACAAAATAAAACGTATTAAAAACGTTCTCATAACTATGAACATACTCACATTCATATAACATCATCATAGCAACGCTACGCTTTTGTCCGATTCCACTTGTCTTGATCAGAGATTATGAATTTCTTCTTCGCGCTCGCGCGCTATCTTCCTGTTTGCTGCCACTGTCTGATTTTCTGCTCCGATGAATAGGTTCCATCTGATCCAGCGATGCGCAGAGAAGTCAAGGAACTTCTTTCCTCCGGTGCTTTACTTTTTCTATTCCCGAGTCGCAAAGTCGCTGCCCCATAGCTTTTGTGTTAGAACACATCATTACGAATATTATTTTGTTGGCTCCCGTGATTCATCATCATGATCAGCGACGACAGTAATCTCTTCATAGTGCCTGATCATTGTAATAATCGCACTTGCTCCCCTTTAGCAGAACGGAACACAATTTTCCAACGAACTGAGCAGAGCGTGATTATAATCTCATGGATTGCTACGAGTATAGTCATCATCATCGTCATGTGCTCTATGGAGGAAGATTTCAATTATTACACCTGTTATTTGATGCTTTATGGTAATTTTTTATTTTTATTCTAGGAAATTCACCTCAGCATAGATCCTCATGATCGTGATCTATCAAAGATCGACTTGTAAATACTTTTGTATCTTAATTCCCATTAACTTGCCAGCTAAAAGAGTTAATCCTGAGATTAGAATGCCAGCCAGTAAGGACGACGCAAGGAAGAAGTGAATGAATGTACATTTATAGGCAAATCGAAGTAGGTAATCATGAAACCCATCAGTTCTCTAAATGGGTTTCACTAAATGCAGGTGTCTGACGCGCCGCCACTGACTGAACTCACAGTGATTGCTTGTTGCATGTAATGCTACACGACGCCGCGACGTCTTTCCTTGGCATTGATTGAAGGTGAGAAAAATTGTGTTTACGTGAGTTTCACAGATCGATCAGGCAGCAAATTCAAGGTATTTCACTGCGGCTGCTGTTGTAATGTAATTCACAGTATCTATTCGGTGTTACACTGTAGAGTAATTGCTAAAGCGAACTGGATTGTGGAATTTCGCACGTGAGCAAATAGAAAAATCGCATTTTACAAATATACGTTCACCAATTCCAGGTGCGCTGCTGCTTACGTGGACTATAATTGTGTTTATTGAAAAGCAATAAATTGTGAATAGATTGGGAGTCGAAATGGTCAAGGAGTTAACAAATTTTACATACAATGATAAGTAGGTCTACACTCGTATCTACCAAGTGTGAAATTAAGATACTTGAATTACTTTCTGGTCACTTTACCACGTATGTATATCATAAACATCCCACTTAAAGATTTTAAATTTATCTCTCTGTTGCTTACTGTTGATGATAGTTGTGCTAGGACTACGAGAAAAAATACTATCGCTCCCTTCTGCACTATATCAAAAATAGTGCAATTTTGTATTAAATAAAGGATTTTGTTATTATTCAGTACTAAAAAAAAATTTATCGCTAATTTAGGAGATATTTAGTGTTTGGTAGTTATTTCCGTAAATAAACTATGTGGTTGAGATTACAATTGTCAAAGCTACTGGCTGCGTTCAGCACAAGTAAAGTGATATAAAAACGAAAAATACATCCATTTATTTGAGCTCCGCGCCCATTGGGACACTTTTCTACATAGTCGCTCTATAGTCGACTTGATATCCACGCGAGTGCCTGACAATTGTTGATATAAACGGAGTGGCAAAACCCACCCGAAAAGTGATATTTTAACATATTAACCCGAGGCAGCGCCGCATCTATCCAATGTTAGCTATACATATAATAGTCGACTTTATCTACCCAACTGTTTAACAATAACATCCAACTATTATTATTACTATACGTTATACCTATACTTATGTATATAAAGAAATAATTTAATATTAAAAAATTGTATAACATGGCACCGTCATAGATTTACTACCGGAACTGAATGCATCCATTCACGAAATTCGCAAGCGTAGGTATGAACACTTTTTATTTGAAACTCGAAATTATCTCATTTCGACGCTAGTGTGAATCTCATATTATGCTGTTTTCGATTGGCCTTTTCAGGTTTTGCTCTCAGATTTCTGATTCGTGTTCGTGCTGGATGAAAAACAAACGAGATTGATCGGTTTTTCTGCAATTGTATTAGTGTGACATTTGACATCTTTTTTCGTAAAAGGAAATAAATAAAAAAAGAAAAATAATAAATACAATTTTAAATACACTTTCTTTATATTTTCTAATTTTTTCTGATAATATTTGTGTTGATTGATAGCATTTTGATGTGCTGCGTTTTAATTTCGTATAAAATGTTTTGGTGTTAGTGGTGTTAGTAGGTGTAAATCTGGAGTTGAATCCGAGATTCACGAAAATTGATCTAGAGTAAAAAAAAAGTGCTTTTTTGGGCGGTTGGAAAATGAAAATATAATATATAATAGAGCGCTAAAAATTGCTCGAGATAAAAAAAAGACCTTTTTTTGCGCAATCGAAATCAACATTAGGCTTTCGAATACTAACAGTATTTTGCATGCAGGGTGCAAAAAAATTAAGACACAGTGTGTTCAATGTATTATGGTCTATGTCAGATCGCCAAAGAACCATAAAAATCTTCTTAAGATTAAGCCTTTTGGGAAAGATTGCGCAGAGAATTGAACTCGCATACATATGTATATTTATTTGGTATACTAGCTGTTGCCTGTCCAGCATTGTCCGCGCCCGAAAACAATCGCGTTTCTTAGAGTATGAATTATTATAGAAAGGAAGTAGTATGGTAGGAAGCAATCACTGCTGTTCTATTTTGCAATTTCAATTCCCAAAATGAAAAAAAAGTTGTACACATTTCTAGAGTCAATATATGTATGTACATTATACTTTTTTTTATAAACTGAACTTAGTGGTTGTTCCCTTTAGATTAGAGTTTAGATGATACGATGACACAAAAATTGTATGGAAATGTAATATATATATTTTGTGTTTGTGTTTATTGAAGTTAAGAAGTTCCCTGTGGTGGGTATAAGGCTTAATTAACAGTTTGACTTGTCTAAGCCCTGGGACATTTCTCCAATGAGAGAGTCGGAGATTATGTTCCCATAATGTGCCTTCCAAAATGATTGGACCTATGTAGGTCAATAATGCTTCTCTTCATTAAGGGTCCTAGAACGGTTTTACAAGGACTGACCGAAAGTTCTTCCCTGCTACACCATTCTGAAACGATTTGTAGTAAGCTTTACATCACACTCGTGATGGTTGAGTCAAAGTTATCACTCACAGCATAGCCGATGGCTTCATATCTTAAAATACACCCACTAGCACTCACCTGTTATTAGTAAACTCTTAAATATGTGCCCTTTCGGGGCGACCAACATTTTTTCAACACAAAATTTTGCGGGCATTTTCACTTTCAATGACAAGCAACAAAATATTTTGGGAATAGCACTCAGTATGACCAGTATGTCACGGAATGTACTAGATGAAAAGGCGCACACTTAGAAAAAAATACTTCACTGATGTCTAACTATCAGATGAAAAGTTTGTAAATAAAACTGCGGCCTGGGATTGTACGTATACGGCACAAGAAGAAACGCATGTACATATTATACAGGGTGGTCCGGTTTGAGAAACAGATATTTTGGGATCTGATTCATTAGTTCATGCTATGAAAAGAATCGTATGGGTTTATCTTGAACATCCACTGAGCTACAGGGTGCTCAAAAAAGTTCCCTCAGAGAACTAGGTACCAACAGTTATTCAATTATAACTTCTAGTGTATTAAACTTAATGTAACCAAAGAAGACTTGTTTCATAGAGAATTGATTAGTGTTTATCACAATTAAAAATGATTACCATTCGTTTTTTAATTGTCGAGGTATTGATATTCAAAAACAGATTTTTTTAATTCTTTTTAACCATTTTTATGAAAATCACATCTATCTCGGGAAAGTGTACTTATAATTTGTATTATTATTATTATTATTATTATTTTCGTGCGCCATAATGTCACCTTAAAATTCACCATACAAAGTTTTACAGTTTTCCTGGTACGAAGTTAATTTAGTCACAAGAACCGTGCAAAAACGAGCACGAGCACCAAAAATGCAAAAAAACGTAGTGTTGAATAAAAAAGGCTTAAAAAGGCAATATGAGTAAAAAAGGCAAAGTCAGCAAAATCCGTTCCCTGATCCTCATATTCAAATATCACAAATGTGGACCAATATGGTTAAAGTGTCATCATATTCGAGTTGGCCCGCTATGGTGCCTGGTGTTTTGTGCTAAAATGGCCACTTACCTAAACACAAATCCCAACAAAAAATATTCCATTTGATCTTTTTTATTATTAATATTGTTCCAGCATTGTATCATCAATAGGAAAGATGTACTACATACATATATGTATGTAAGTACGAGTATGAACACAGTTAATTAATGCATTTAGAATAAACCAGAAGAATCATGCACATTAAGACAAATCCACATTAAATCGTTCTGCGTGCCTGAGCTTATTTAACTTGCTAATTAACTTTCCACATATTGAGCTCAAAAATAAAAACTAAAATACGAGTACTCCCTCTGTATCTGCATTCTGCATCTGCAGGAAGTGAAGAAAGACTTTATATTTTCAACCGCCTTGATTTTCCTCAATTGACAGTGCACAGGCGCACACTATGAATGGAATGGTTCTCGGGGTGTATATAACGCAAGTGCCATTTGAACTATCGTCTGTATCTCCCGCCGAGTTAGCAGCGATATTGTGTCGAGGAGCCGTCCACAGTGCGAACAAAATAATTCATAACACATCGCTCTTCATCACACGGATGGCGACGTACGGCGTATATGTACATATCTACGCTTGTATGTTTGGAGGAGCCTTCCTTTTAGCCATAGGTTATTTGCTGTTTCGCAGGAGTGATTCCAACTCAAGAGGCAACCGACGCGAACGACTACGTTGATGTTTTACTGCTCCCATCAGAATGTTCATCTTCCTTTACAGAATGTTAAATGTTGGACATAAATCATCCAACAGCCCCGTTGCCAGTGTGTCAAACGTACCAAGTGATGTGTAAACAAAAAAAAAATTACTAAGGTTGGCGTATACCTCCCTCCTTTGGAAGGTGTTTAAAAATCTCTTCTGTTGCCTTCGGCCTGGAGAGAGCATAAGAAAAAGGAAAAATCCTACCGAGCAGCAAAACAGTGGCTCTGGGAATCTACGAGAAACACAAGACATTCGGAATTCAAGTGTAAAGTGAAAAAAACTCCTCGAGTTGGTTTCAGTATCTACGAGAATGTTATAGTGCTGTTCCTCTTCTTGTTGTTTTGTTGCTGTATCTTAGAGCTGGCAAATTAGGATTGTCGCTCATTATCTTTAACCTATGGCCAGTCTTTTGTGAAGATGTCTTTGCCTCCAAAACAGCTGATGGGTATTTTTACAACAATGACACTAATGTTAGGCTTAAAGTAGCTTGAAGTATCTTTGTGAGCCTAGTAATTAAATAACTTCAGGGGGACCCAACGGCCGCTATATTGACGCTATTATGAAGACTTTGGTTACGTTTATATATTTCATATGATGTGACATAAATCAGACCAATGCGATTATACATATGTAAATAGGTTTGTCCTGTATGGTATGTAAGTATGCAATAGCGACTGAGTTATTCTATTGTTTTAAATGAAAATTGTTTTCAGCGCTACTCACTTCCGTAAAACTATAGACCAAAGGGAAAAAAAATAAAAATAAAAAATCAATCGTGTGCGAGAACCACACACTGAGCAAGCCCACACACTGGCCAGGTCCATATATGTATGTAGGTACATATGATTTATTGCTTTAAATCTTTGTTGAGCAATACCTTCAACAGCACAATAAATTCCAAGTTTTGGCTAAGTAAGTTTGAAGTAATGAAGCGTGGAAGTTTCAGTTTTTAAAAATAAGGATCATTCAGTGTGGATCATAAGGAACTCCCTTCTTATACCTATGAATGCATATTTGTGTTTTTTTGTACGTACGAACCTACTAAAGTTAAAACAATAATGCTTTATTTTTTCTCTTTGTCTATGAACTAATTACATACTTGTCTTCCTGTTCGCGTTTTCCTTGATGTGTGCCTAGGTTTTCCGGTACATACATAAACCAAAAAAAGAAATTAACAGCAGCTACACTGCAGTTATTGTAACTTGAATATTCTTGCAGTTTGTAGGAATATTGAAGTCAAATAAACTACAAATGAAGGCTTCATTCTTTAAATTTTCCAAATAATTTTATATCCTTTTTCTAAATTATTTCATGTTATTTTAAAACGAATAATTAACCGAAAATGTAATTTTGTAGAACCAAAAACAAAACTTGGACAGTTTTTTCCTAAGGCTACGCGCCGAGTAGTGCCACAAAGCGATGCGAAGCGAGAAGCGGGGCGAGGAGGAAGAGTTCTTAAATGAAAGTTAATAGTTTAGATGGTTACGACCAGCGTTGTACTGAAGTACTCAATTGGGTAATTCGGCTCAAGTATTTCTGCTTTGGCTCAATGCTCCGAGCCACAGAGAAATGGCTCACATTTGGCTCAAAACTTCATTCTCTTAGAAAAATATTAAAAAAACAATAAAAACGTACCTAATCAGGAAATAAGAATTCACTCTATAAATAACATTGAGAAAAATAATCGCAATCGTTAAGTATAAAGTCATTCATTCACTCACTTATGAGTTTTAAAGAGCTTTCAAAAGGATCAACAGGAATTTTGATCCACCTAAAGATGAAATAAGAAAATGTAAGACGTATTGTTTCTTTTCTTGGTTATTTGTTTGCGTCTTTATATACAATTGTTTAATGTTATTTGTTTTATGCCTCAATAATTTGTGATGCTTTCTTAGGGCTTTATTATGGTTAGCGAATTGAATGTTAGTATTTTCGCGAACCGTAATACACTAATATCACATTTCGCCAAATTTTTGACGTTACAAACGAATGTAAATTTTTTCGATTCGGAAGCCATAATACCAAATTAATAGTGTTGCAACGAATATTCGGTTACTATTCGGTATTCGGCCTATTCTTTGCACTATTTGGCCGAATATCGAATATTGAGTTACTATTCGGCCGAATACCGAATACCTAAAAATAGGAGTAGAAAATAACAAGAGGATCTTTGCTATAAAACAGTTTGCGCGCCAATTATCTTTTCTTCTTTCTCTTCTCTCTTGGAGGCGAGACGCTCACATACCAACATGGTTCAAGTGAACATGGTTTGTGGAAAAAAAAAATTCCCCGAAGACCCGCTATTCCTCTTCATGTTCGTGGTGGACTTGTCAACTCTGTATGATGTTCTAGTGGAAATAAATTTTTCGAACGCGAACCAAATGGAGCGATGAGATTCGTGTTAAGTCCCGAAAATAATGAAGTTTGAGTAAAATGATTTTATCGCCGATTTTGTTCACTTTTGTTCTAATTTTTTTCAGATGAAGGTTTTGTATTTATGATTTATGTTGAAAACAGTCTTCAAATTAATGCAGCCGAATATAAGCCTACAATCTAATTACTTTTTTTTAGTTTGAAAAGGAATTAAAAATATGTTAAAATTGAGGTCAATATTTTTTAAAATTATCCTACTGGTCTTAATTTTTTACACAGAACTGTAGATATGTTCGTACTTTTTTTAGGGCTTTTTAATGTGGCCGAATAGTTTGGCCGAATATTCGGTATTCGGCCTGAAGCCGAATATACTATTCGTTGCAACACTACAAATTACCTATAGCAGTCGTCCTTAAACACTGTTAAAACGGAATTTGTGATATGATGTTGCTGTGTTCGTGTTTATAAAGACACATGTACATATGTTTAATTTTTTGGTGGCCGTACCCCTCCCCCACCCCCCCTTCCCTCGCCCACCCGTTCATATTCAGCTTTTCAGTAATTTTACTAATTTGGCTCAACCAGGTGTGAAATGGCTCGAAAAATGGCTCAATTCCAACATTTCTCCGGCACAACGCTGGTTATGACACAACAAAGAATAAAAGTTTACGAAATTTATTTGAAAATCAAATAAAAAGGGGAGTTTCATAATTTATATCCTCAGTTAACGAAGGATGAAATAAAGTTTTTCTAATATAAAAGAATATAAAATGTTTAAAGTTTATAATATACTTACAAATATACCATCTGTAAATGTACAAAAGTTTCTAAGAGACTTCTTCCAACTTCTTCTTCTCTTCTTCGCTCCCAAAGTGAAGTCCTTTCAGAAATTGCTGACATCAGATGTTCTGCATTCATCAATTTCAATTAAAACGTTGACCACGGAAATACAGCGCTTTTAATATATCTTTTATGACAATCTTAATCAAAATACTATAATTTCCCTGCAACACAATTCAAATGACAGAAGTGTCTTTTCTTTTCTTCTTTGTTTTGATTTTCTTTCAAAACAAATAAGATTGCACCAAAAGAAACAATAACAACAATGAATACTTCTCGCATCGAATCGCTTGAAAAGGTGGTCAGAAGAGTTTGTGTGCAAGAAGCTTGCGACAGGCTTTCGAGAAGATCGCAATTGTAGCACAGAAACGCATTGAAAATCGCTTCACTCTGCGCACGTGCATAAGAATATGTATGTATATGTGATCAGTTTTATCGCAAGCAAACACTTCTCGCATCGCATCGCTTTGTCGCACCAGCGTAGCCTTATTTTAATAATTGACGCATTTTCCTATTTCAACATGTTTGTGTACATTCTTTTAAGAAGCACTGTTTAATATTTCTGTTTGTAGTTTTGTATTTTCAGTACCGATTGATTAAACAAAATGGATACAAATTTCGCAATAGACATTGCTAAAGACCTACAGGATAATGCAATTGTTGTTGTAGAGGTGAACCCACAGGCTGTAAGAATTTGTTCTACATTCAATGGGTTTGATAGCCTACACCCCCCGAAACAAGCCCCTTTATGTCTGCATACATTAGGTAACACCTGGAATATGCCCAAATATATGTCCGCCAACAGTCCGTATGAGTTCTGGAGCACGGTAATATTCAGTGACGAGTCAAAATTCAACACATTTGGACGCCGATTTGTTATGAGGTGTGTACCCTAACCCTAACACGTACAGCCTTTAATCCGGCGCATGTAAATGCCAATGTTAAACATGGTGGGGGCAGTGGTATGGTTTGGGGTGCAATGGGCTCGAGTGCAGTAGGAAACATGGTGTTCGTTGAAGGTAATATGAACAAAATAGACTACCTTAACATCCCTAAAACAATTTGCTAACAACGGCTACTTTGTTTATGATAATGACCCAAAGCGAGCGTCCAATATTGTACGGGAATGGTTGCTCTATAACGTGAAAAATGTTCTACCCCATCCCCACATGGGAAAGGTCACTTTGCACCAAAAATGTCTTGAAAAGCGGCTTTCAGGATATATGGGCCAACAACCGCCCAATGTCACAAACAATTTAGTTATGTCTATGAATAGAAGACTACAAGCTGTTTGTGAAGCCAAGGGCCACCATACTACCATACTAAATATTAAAATGTATATTGTTATTAAAGTATTCGGTTCTTATAACGAATTCTCTAAGTGTGCAAGAATTTGGAGAACTTAAAAAATGATGTTTCATTTGCACTTTCATTGGATTTTACCGTTTGTGATTTTATTCAAATTTTTAATTGGATCCTGTTCCTGTCCAACTTTTTTTTTGGTTCACTGTTCGTAGCTCAAAGCAGGACGGGATTATTTAAATAATTTAATACTATGCCATAAATTTCTAAAACAATAGCCAATAAAACGTAGCCAATATTTTCATATATGTACTAGACATATGTATTATCATTTTCTCTAATATTCTACAAAAGTGCAGTGCATCCTTACACAGCCTCAAAACATCGACCAGATAAATCTACAAGATAATGCAACGCAACGGTGTGTGTCTCTAAAGTGCCACATATTTTACACTAAAGACGTTTTGAATTAATTTTCTCGCGCGTTACTCTATCAGACCCCGCTCAGACAGGAAGCCTTGTTTTAATCGGCGATGCTCATCCAGCTCCTGTTAGTGCATAACCGCCCCATTAAATTAAAATGTCACTATAATTGCCTGTAGATAGAGTGACCGGCGGCCGTGCCGTCCAGTGAGTGAGTGAAAATTTCGCCATCCTCAGCCGGATATTGAGAGCCATTTAGATGCCTGCACACAGATAGAGGAGAGAAATCTTTACGAAATTATGATGTCCGATCGGAATCTCTGCCGTGAATGGCGTTGATGATAACCAATTCAGTGTGAAGTGTATTCAGTGACTGACGGTTATGATGATGTTACCAGAGCCAAATTCCACCATTAACCATCTACAATTATGACAGTCGCGATTATTCTTATGCCGTCGGGCATCATACATGTGCTGAACACGCTGCCAACGCTATACTAGTGATTAGATGCGAATTCGTTGCGTGACAGATCGGTTACACGAGATCAATGGGTAATTAAACACATTGCAAATATCATGTATTCCGATTCCGAGTGATTTAATTTATACGTGGCTATATCGGCGGCTATTTGCGAATTCATTCAACTGAACCCTTTGTTTAGAGTCTCTGGTCTCTGGTGAGTGGAGATCGGTACCAGATAACTGGTGAAACCGGAATCACAGTAAACTCGTATACCTACATATACAAACATAGGTGGGATTGAAGTTCGAATAGTGAACTGCTAAGCTAGACAATCTAGTTATAAAAAAATGGACTAGTGATTCACGATTTGATTTGCTAATAATACACATTATTTATAGATGCACTGACAGGCTGCACCTGACTAGAAATGTATAAAAACGGTTCATTGGTTGGATAAGAATTAAGTCACATGTTCTCAAACCTAGGGGAAGTTGTGACTGACTATCGAGATCGGATTTTGGGTTGGTTTTAGTTGGCAGTTAAGAGTTTAAAGTGAACCTTTTATTGGATTCGAAGGTATTTTGCCAGTATCGATATAAGCTACTATATACATATACTAGCTGTCCCGCCCGGCTTCGCCCGTGTCTAAAAACTATAGTGTTACTTACAATACATACATTGTAATTTTGTTCGAAGAATCAAAATCAGTGCGAACGCACCCCAAGGTTTGCAGTCTATCAATACATACAATCCACAAGTGTGGATTCTAAGTATTTGTAGTTTGAATAAATGACATTTCGCAAGAAAGTGGCATTTGTTGGATTTTTTTTATTTTTGCATTAATTTAAATAATAATGCGAATAAATTAATTTAAAAATCGGCCTATAATAAGCACAGGATGTTAATGAACTGGAATACGAAGTTTTACTTCATTGTGTGCATTAGTTTTTGTGTTTGTCTAACCGTAAGATTGACAGGTAAGAGCGTCACACTGAGATTTATATATTATAAGATAAGATTATATCTGTAGTATATGTATGTAGGTACCATTTGCGGCTCTCTTACCTAACCAATCTTAACAAATGAGGTGTCAAAAAAAAAGATAATTTCCTGGAGTACTGACGAATTGCACTTTCAATTTATAAATTTTAAAATATTAAAAAACCGATCAAAACAAATATCCTACCCAAAATGAACTGAATAAACACTTCCCGTATGATTTCCATGGGATTTCAATCAGTTGACAGACGGAAATGTCTGGACTTTGGGGGTTGGATTTTCTCTTGCGAGAGTTCTAGCACGGTTACACTAGTACAATGTCTATACTTACTAATACTGATTAATTAGTTAAAAAGGGTCAACCATTCACTACTCACTTAGGTCTTAGTTGGACCCATTAATTCTCCCTCATTACTTTAACTGTTCGAGTTTGGTTGGTCATGATTTGTGAGTTGTTGAGACTATGTAGGCGGATGATGGAGTAATCGGAAGTATGCTTTGTTCAATTACCAAACTCTACTGAGGTGCTTTAAGTTCGGTACCAAAGTTGCTCCTGTAACAGGGGTTCCTCGTCTTATTCCCAATTGGTGCAGATATGTAGTTCTCTCTCTTAAGCCAAGTTGATACTCGTTACTGAAGTGAATGAAGTGAATGAAGTGGCCCGTTATCAGTTTTTAGTGTTTGGAGATGAGCTTCAACAGAATCAACAGTCTTTTTCAGCCTGAGGTAGTTTCTACCGTACGTGCTTTCTCATGTATGAACAAACTATTGTTAAAAAATTTAATTATGTTTAATTAAATCCCAATTAGACTACTTAATTCTTTTCCATCCAGATAATATTTGTTTTAGGCCAAAACTTTAAGTGTACCTACCATAAGCTGAATAATCATAACAAATATAATTAACAAACAACAGAATACACTCCTTCTCTGCAGGGTTCCTCGGGCAACAAACGAAAATGTTCCCACAGATTTGTAGCGCCCTAACCACAAACACCACTTTCACATTGCCCCATACCACCACGCTGATGTGTGCACACACTGAAAAAACAGCTTCTCTAAACATGACCCTTTTCATCAGAATTCCACTGCATCGACAGAAAAAATAAAAAAATTAAATAAAATACTCTTTAATGGGTTCAAAAAGTCGCACAAGGTCCGAGGCCCGAAAAAGTGTCACAACAGTAGCCAAGTACACTGTTGTTGGTTGCTTTTGGTCACTGTGCGCTGCAGAGGTAATTCTCGGCTCTGTGGTCGTTGTAGCCTTCTCAGAGTTCACCAGAATTGGTATATATCGGGTTTATGATGAGACCCCGTTTGCAGTGTTGTTTACTCAGAGTTTTATGACCGCTTCTGCTGCTACTCTGCCGCTTGAACAACATGTGGCGGTGTCGAAAAACAGAAGCAGCAATCGCAATCCCTCTTTATCATCATCATTGTTGTCGTCGTAATACGGCGCGGCTTCTTTGGAAATTAACCCACAGGCATTACAATTAAAATACCCAACAAAAAAACAGCCAGAATTCGGGAAGAGTAGGTACAACCACATACATACAAGTACTTAGAACTAGCAGTCTGCATTTACAAATTTCCTTCCGTTTTGTAGTAGTTTCAATTTTAATACAATCTTATCTTATTCGGTGGTCTTTCGGGTCTGAATGAAAGCTTTTGGGTAAACGATGAGTAATGGGCTGTGTATCCTAGTGACGGTTAGGTTTTCCCACACGAAGTAATTTTATAATTGAGGAAGAATGAACAGTAAATACATATATACAGACATAGACATACAGTGGTTGAAAAGTAATAAGAAACAATGGTAAAAATAAATATTGTTTATTTATTCATTTGCAATACATCTGCACCTGGAAAACACCGTTTTGGTTGCAGCAAGCTTTAATTTATAGTCACACATTGATGACTCGGAAAAAAATTATTTTTTTAATTTTTAGTTCATTAAAGCTTGTTTTTAAAAAAATATTTTTTTATCTTTATATTTATTTTCCACTTTTAACTATCTTAATTTTTTTTTACAAATTTACTTCTCTACTATTTTAGCTTGGGTGGGTTGAATATGGGAAAGTTTACTCAGAATATGTGAGATTCTACTCGCCCTTTCATTTGATACCCATGCCATGGTGGTTGTGAAGAAAAAGGTAGTTCGCGATCTTGGGGCGCCCACCATATTGAATTTAGAATGACGTCACTTGGCTAGTCTAATTCTGCCTGTCAATCCCTTTAAGTTGGTACCCATATTAAGGAGGTCGTGAAGATAACGGTAATCCTCCATCTTATGGCGTTCGCCATATTAGATTTACAACGTCATAAAATATACTATATTGTTTGAGATTTTGAGTGGGCACCGTAGCGCAAGTGGTTAGTGCGTCCGACTACTGAGCCAGCGGTCTTGGGTTCGAATCCCGCCGCACCACACCTAAAAGTTTTTCACAGTGCCCACCACTTTCGATTGTCTGACAAGCATCAAAGAGTATCATTTGTCACGATTGAGCTTCTCAACTCGCCGTTCGGAGTCGGCAAAAAACTGTAGGTCCCTTCCATTCGTGCAAAAAAATATAACACGCACACACAAATGGTTGCGAGAAGCAGGCCCAGGTTCACCTCGAGCTAAGTAAGTAAGTTTGAGATTTTATTCGTCAAACCCTTCTTTTTGATATCCATGCCATGCGGGTTGTGAAGAAAAAAGTAAGCCGCTATCTTATGACATACACCATATTGAATTTAGAATCACGTCACTTAGCTAATCGTATTCTACTTGTCAAATCCTTTCATTTGATACCCATATTTAGGAGGTGAGCGTCCGCCATATTAGATTTACAAGATCATGAAATATACTATATTGAGTTGTCACGCAAAATTTCAGCATAATCGGAGATCTGGAAGTGGGTGTAAAATCGAATCCCAGATTCCGCCCTCACAGAAATTGAAGTTAAAAAAGCGTCCGCGATATTGGATTTACAACGTCATCAAATAACCCATATTGTATTGTCTTCGGAACTATATACTTGTGCAAAATTTCAAGATGATCGGATATCTGGAAGTGGGTGTTAAATCGATTCCCAGATTCCGCCCTCACAGAGTGAAGTTAATATAAAATAGTTAAAAACAGTGCTTTCTTGGCAGGAATGTAAACATGCATAAAACAAAACACTAAAATGACTTTTGGCATTATTCTGTGTACGCATTGTTTTTCGCGGTATGGATTCCTCTTTTAAGAAATAAAACAATTAAGCTGCTTCTTAAACTTACCAAAGAGCTAAACTGTTTAATCGTGAGAAAAATCTTCGTTTCTATTTAAGTGGCGGGTAGTGTATGTGCATACACATACATACATAATACGTACTACATACCTAAAGTATTTAAGAAACCTATTTTATGAACAATAAAGAAAATTAGAATGAATCTATCCACCTCCTAAATTCGTAGACATACATAGAAGACGTTTTCAATGCTGATAAATCTTCAAAATTACTATTTGGCCTCTTCTGTAAGCATCTCTTTGCCTTAATATATTGATATAACATCTCAAATGCACTAGCTTTCACTCCTTCCCTTTTGATACCTTAGTACTTAATTTAGCTAACAAGCAATATCTGCTACTGCTTCTTTTGCTGCAGTTGCATTTGCCATTCTTTCGGAATAATGACCCACAAAGAGAACCCCTAACCGAATAAAGATATCATCACTTTCGAGAAAAAAAAATATGCAATAGCAAACTTAACTTATGGTACTGGTAGTTAACTTTAAAATCTACGAGGCGAAGCACCGCCGCGCTGTCTTCTTGCCACATCATCTCAAAATCTCGATTACACTTCTTCATCAAAAGAAGAAATCGCAACACGATTCAATGACACGCCATTCCAGACACTTTCTGCCAAATGAATGAGGGAGACCTCACCCTTCGCTCCTTAGTGCCCTCCCACCCCATCGTGTCAGACCTTTTTTGCAGTCGTCTGGAAATGGCAATAATAATTTTTTACTCCATCGTAGTCATTCAACCTGTTGAATTGTTTATGCTGCAAACAACCAACCAAAGGGGGGAGTCCGACTAGCCAAGAATAACGAAATTAAAATTATGCTAGGTAATTCACCTCCATCTATTGCCGTCGTCAGTGGACGGATTCTATAGTGATAGGGGAGAAACACGCCGATACATACACTACACATATGTACGTTTTGTAGCCGGGACCAACGAATTCAATTGAAAAGCCAAAGCGAGAATTATCTCGATGGCTAGGCTATGCGATGCGTGACGAATGCGGACGCTGAGATGGTGCCAGCATGGAGAAGCAGCGACGCGGCACCAATGAGTTTCCGCTCAGTCAGCAAAACCAGGCGAAACATATAAAAAACTCAAAAACATTCACAATAATTCAAAACAAGGGCTGACGGAGCTAGAAATGACCCCCCTACTTTGATAGAAGTTTCTGAAAAATGATTCGATTTACAGTGGTGCTTGTTATGCGTTTTTTTTTTTGTTTACTACATTGTAGCTCACACAATCAAATGATGGATTTAGTACAATTACATCAAAATAGATTGTTCTAAACGGTTAATTCATTAATAGATTTTTTCGTTTGAATGGATTTTTTTTAAGCCAATTTTGATTGATGGAGCAATGCATTTCAGGAAAATGCAGAAGCTCATTAGCCTTTCATGACAACCCAATCAATTTATAGCTTGGAAACGATACTAAACGTAATCAATCTATTTGCATTGGACGGACATTTTCATGATTTAAAACACTTCAAAGTATTAGGTAATATTATTTAGTCTCCGATCTATGTACACTGCGGTTCACTAGATTAGAAGCAGGGAAATGAAAATGATCTATCCTCCAATATATATGTATACGTATGTACATTTGAGACATCTATATAATTAAATCGCTAACGCAAGAGCTTATGATTTCCCCTGAGAGTTTATTACTGCACCAATTTAAATGATTCTAATCTAGTGAACCGCACTGTATGACTGAAATTCATCAAAGATTAAACTGCTCCTAGGGCAAAGGCCAATCAAAATGAATTCAAACACTTTAAGTCTAAACTTAACCATTGAACGCTTAACTAAATACAGTGGAATCCGTTTATAACGACTAACCATTTTAAGTGACGTAGGTTAGGTTTCCTAAGTAGGGCACCGTAGCGTAAGTGGTTAGTGCGTCGGACTACTGAGCCAGCGGTCTTGGGTTCGAATCCCGCCGCAAACACCTAAAAGTTTTTCACAGTGCCCACCTCTTTCGAATGTCTGACAAGCATCAAAGAGTATCATTTGTCACGATTGAGCTCTCAACTCGCCGTTCGGAGTCGGCAAAAAACTGTAGGTCCCTTCCATTCGTGCAAAAATATAACACGCACACACAAATGGTTGCGAGAAGCAGGCCCAGGTTCACCTTGAGCTGTAGCGCCAACTAAGTAAGTAAGTAAGGTTAGGTTTGCATACAAATTACTATGAACGAGCATCCGTTTAGCTTTAGAGCGACTCCACTTTGAGCGACCAACCGATTTGAACGATGTAGTTTACCGATAAATCGTTCGGTAACAACGACTAGCGGTTGTTTTTACAAAAAAAAAAAGAATCGTATGCCGCTCCTTGTACGATTTAGAGCACCCGCACACACTACAGTCTTTCTATCGGCCTATAGGAGGAGAAGGAGGATGATTCCTCTGGTCGTGGTGTTCTCCTGGCAATACATAACCGTCTGGACTCAACACTATTTAAAACGTCACACACAGCTGACTTTGAATTCATTTGCGTAAAGGTATCCATATCAAAACGCAACCTCTTCTTACTTTGCTGCTACACAAGGCTACCAGCTTACCATTAACGCAATTGACTCTCTATGCGAAGTCGTAGATCCATGCGATGTTGTCCTAATTTTGGGAGACTTCAATCTTCCATTTCTGCAATGGGTAGAATCTGACGACTTGTCACACTTCATCGCCACAAATCCCACATCAGTGAAAGAAGCGATTTTCGTTGATAGTCTCTCCGACTCTGGTCTGTACCAAATGAGTGGCGTCACTAATAATCTCAATAGACAACTCGACCTAATATTTTCATCTGATGCCGATAACTGTGTAGTCACAGAGAGTAATCATCTTCTTTCCACACTAGACCGCTTTCATCCCCCTCTAAACCTTATATTTTCTTATGAGAAAGACAATAACATCTTACATTCTGAAACTCCGTTCTGCTTTAATTTCCGTAAAGCAGACTTCACAAAACTAAATAACCTCCTATGCAATGTTAACTTTAGCCCTATTCTAGATAACACAAACATCACTATAGAAAATGCCCTCGACGTTTTCTACGCCGAAGTTATCACCTGCTTCATAAAATCAATCCCGTATTTACCACAAAAAAAAATCTTCATCTTCACCTCCTTGGTACAACAAAGAATTACGCTCACTACGCAACCAAAGAAACAAACTGTGGCAAGCATACCTCATATCTCGATCCAACTCCGATCGCGTTTATATCCATTTCTCCGAACTCTGTGAGTCCCTGTACCTCGATTATCTTTCCCGGATGCAATCCAATTTACTTTCCGATCCTAAACGCTTTTACCAATTTATAAACACCAAAAGGAAATCGGACAGCTATCCATCTACTCTAAATTATGTTAATTCATCTTCAGCAGATCCTAAGACCGTTGCAGATAACTTCGCACATTTCTTCAGTCAATCATTCATCGACCACGTTCGTGAACCAGATAATGATTACTTCTCTTACATGAACAACTGCGCCCATACCTCATTAGCCTCCATTGTTATAACCTTGCCATTGGTTGTTCAGAAAATAATTAATCTGAAGGATTATTACTCCCCCGGTCCTGATGGTTTACCCGCCATAGTTCTAAAAAAATGTGCAAACTACCTCGCCCGACCTCTCACTGCCTTGTTCCAACTATCCGTTTCACAAGGAGTTTTTCCTCGATTATGGAAGGACTCATACATAATCCCCATCCATAAAAACGGTCGTAAGAATGAAATATCGAACTATCGTCCCATAGCTAAACTTTCTTGCATACCCAAGCTGTTCGAAAGCATTGTCTATGACACAGTTTTTTTTCATTGCAAGCCCATATTTTCTCAAAGCCAACACAGCTTTCTTAAAGGTAGATCAACCACCACTAACCTAACTGAATTTGTGTCAAAGACCCTATGTGCTCTGGAGGAAGGAAAGGAAGTGGATGTTGTTACCACTGACTTTAGCAAGGCCTTCGACAAAATCTCACACAAAATAATCAGTCTAAAACTTAAAAACCTCGCTTTTCCCCCGTGGTTTATAACATGGATTAAATCTTACCTGGAAGACCGCCAATACAAAGTCCTTTTTAGATCTTCCATATCAGATCCATTCAAAGTTACCTCTGGTGTTCCCTAAGGAAGCCACCTCGGACCGCTGATCTTCATCTTGACAATCAACGATGTCGACTGTATCATCAAAGACTCCTATATTTCTGTCTATGCTGATGACATGAAAATCTACAGGCACATTTTATCCCTCGCCGATTCGCGCCCACTTCAAGAAGACTTAAACAGGTTTTCTATCTGGTGCCAAAAAAACTTCCTGGTACTCAATGTGAACAAATGCCAATCTATCACATACTCTCGTAAACGTCTTCCACCACATCCCAGACATTACTTTCTCTGCAACGAGCCCGTGCCCTTGGTCACTTCATTACGTGATTTGGGTATTATCTGTGATAAAGAACTCACCTTCCAGTCCCACATTGATGGCATTATTTCCAGAGCCAACTCTATGCTTGGTTTTGTTGAGCGTTGGTCTAAGGAGTTTCAAACCCCTATGTCACTAAATCCCTATATATTACAGGGGCCTACTGCTTGAATATGCCAGCCAAGTATGGTCCCCTTATTACGAAGTCCATACTAAACGCATCGAAGCCGTCCAGCGTAGGTTCATACGGTTTGCCCTTCGCGGTCTTCCTTGGGTTGACCGCTACAACCTTCCACCCTTTAGAGACCGATTGAAACTGATCAATCTTCAGTCTCTCGAAAAATGTCGTGATGTGGCCGATATACTCTTTATTCAACAACTCTTAGTAGGTAACATCGACTGTCCCGCACTCCTTCAAATGATCTCCCTTAACACTAACCCGCGTAATCTCAGGTCCGTTCCCCTCTTTCATCTTGTCTTTCATCGTACCAATTATGGGTTAAACGAACCAATGTCTAGAATGCTACAAAAGGCCAACAACATTCCAAACCATTTTAATTTTCATTGCAGTAGATTTACACTACAGAACGCACTTTATACCTCCTCCTGATCTACTTACCGCCTTACCGTCTTACCCTCTATATGTTAGTTTTAAGCTTTAGTTTCTGTAAGTCTAAGTTTGGTTAAGTCTAAGTTTGATTAAGTCTTAGTTTGTTTAAGGCTTAGTTTTTTTAAGTCTTAGTTTGTTTAAGTTGTTGCTTGCATTAAGCTAATAAATAAATAAGTATAGTTTGGTCGGGCTCTTAATCAGTATGAAAATGTATGAAATGTATGAAAAGAGTACTCTGATGTGAATATTGTTGGTTTTTCATGTTAATCCTTCTCTTTCGCTGTTTAAAGCAATGGTTACATCCCTGCAAAGATTTTTATTAACTATTATTATTTATGCGACTGATCTCTATTTATCGGCCGATTGTTGTCTAGTGTGCAGATTTGAACGAACAAACCCAAACGTCAAAATATAATATGAAAAATTAATTATTTAAAGTGATGTTTGGCTCAATTTAAATTTCGAGTTGGTTATGAGTTTAAAGTTGACTATATTGTGACTATGAATAGCAAAAAGTCTATTTCAAATTATGTAGGTGAATAAATCTTTTTAAAATTGGCTATACGAGTTTGCGCCATTGATTTTTAAAACAACACTGACTCCAATATAAAACGTACTAAATTGTGTTGTCTGTTCAGAAAAGCATATACAGTGTACTCTCTCCTTACGGACACCCCTCATAACCGGACTGATTTCAAAGAACGGAAATAAATACAGGATTTTTCATATAAAAAATCTCCCATTACCGGACTCTCTCATAGCCGGACACCGACAACAATTTACGTAACCGCAATAGAATTTCGCTCTCTCTTAAATGGACAAAACACATCCACGTATGGGAACATTTAAGCATACCTACTTTATTTTTTTTTCCTCTTCTTTACACTCTGCAAAAAAAAAAAAGGTGTTTACTGTAGGTATGTATGTATGCATAATATTAAGCTTGATTAGGGGGGTACACATGATCTGACATATCTGACAGACCGAAATCTGAAAATGTGAACTCAAGAAACGAAGGGTCGAACAGACATGTCGGATGGTTTTAAATTTTTTATTTTTTTAATATCTTGGTGGTCGAACGCACATATCTGATAATAAATATGTCTGTCCGACCTAGAGCAAATTTAATTTCTGAAATGTATTTCAAGGGGTGTGGTTGTTGTCGGAGAATTAAGAATGGCTGTGTTTAGAAATTTTGAATTTTGAAGAAAACAATTTGGAAATATAAAAAATGTTGATAATCGCTTGGAGAATTCAATAATTGTAATTAACATATAAGAAAACTATGGTCGCTTTTTCATCCATTACTGTACCCAAACTCGCTTCTTTTTTCTTTCTTTTTTTAAAATATCATAAGTGATGTTCTCTTTTAAATCCACTTGCAAAGTGATTTCGGACAACATGTTGGACAATGTGAACACTAACAACATCAGTCTGTCAGACATCCATCTGACCAAGTCTGCCAGATATGTTGGATCGTCTATTGCCATAGACAGAAATTAGTAGTTGTCTGTAATTTGCGAATCTTGCGTTTATCACATAAAAATTTGTTTTTCCATAAAATAAAATCAACATCATATGCTATTGTGTTTTTTTAAAGGATGTCAATTTGTTTTCCCATAGCCGGACACCTCTCATAACTGGACAAATTTCTCGGTACCGTCAGTGTCCAGTTATGAGAGAGTTCACTGTAGTATTGTCGGCATTTGTTTTGTCCACTGAAATCGGTTTCCAAGAAATGCCATGCAGACAGATTACAAGCTAAGACAGGAATTGAATGTTTCACTATCTAATGCTCTTTAATGAAGACACAAAGATTAATCTCTTTCCAGAGCACCGTTTAATAAACAGCCAATAAAATGAGAATTATGAAACAGAGAAGTAAAAAACCGAAGAAATGAAGAACCTTGCCACCCAGTAGATGATTATCCCATAAACCATAAAAATTTTAAACAAAAAGCGTTGTATAGAGAATAAACGATCTCTCAGATAATTTCTTAGAATTAGCCCTTTTTGTGTGTATAGTAATCTCAAGTACATAATACATATACAGTCAGATTGCTACTATATTTTCTTTTATTCATTTGTATTAAATGTAACTCCAATGAACTACCTGTTCTCAGAGGGCAATTACGTCGGCATGATCATAAAAGGTTTTTTATTTTTACTCCACTTGCTTATCCTCATCGCTGTGTAACTAAAGAACTTAATTTCTCTTTTAGTAGTTTTTATTACATATTTACACAATTTTTTTTTTCAACTGTCTTATAAGTCATAACTGCTTGATAGAGAACTGAAACTAAGCGACATATTGTTTGCTGGTTGTTGTTACTATTTACATATTAGATCACCATAATATTAAAATTATGAAAATTGAAAAGCAAATGAAACATACTTGTAGAGTATGGTCATGTACCTGAAAGAGTTATAGTGATTTGATTGTTGCGAATATACGAGTATGATATATACATATATGTTGTACAGTTAAAATCGCTTACAACGACATCAGTTATAACGACCAAATTCTTAGGCCCCGATTGAGTTCCATTATAATCCCATTGTAAACCAAATCGCTTACAACGACCGATTTTTCCCTTTTTAGAAATAAGATATTGGTTAACTACTGAAATTGACACAACTATTGGTGCGACTGCTTTTTTTTAAACGGTTAACTGTTTATCTGTAGATGCGATATATCTATGTACACATAATTTCGTATATGTTACAGCTTACCGTTTGTTGATGTTATATATATTATTTTTTTTTGTGTTTATTATTGTCTTAGAGTTTGTTCAACAGAAGTTTGGAAAATTACTTAGTGCTTGTTTCAGTGTAACGAGTGGTCGTAGAAGTTTTATTTTGTTCGGTTCGCATAAAGTTGAGTTGGAAAATGAATCAGAAACGAAAAATCTTTACAACTGAAGAGAAAGCAGGTATAATTTTTAGATTGGACGCTAGAGTACAGAATAAACCTTGCCAATGAGTATTCTGTTTCACACTCTACTATATCCACAATTCTAAAGGATAAGGAAAAAATTTAAAAAAAAAAACAATTTGAGCAAGCAAAACTTGGCGTAGATTAGGCTTTGCTAATATGGTTTAAGACACCGAGAAGTTCTAGTATACCCATCAGTGGACCCATTTTGCAAGCTAAAGCAAATGACTTTGCCAAGCAGTCAAATAAATTTACTCGTACATACATATAAATGACCCAAGAATAGATATAAATTATTAAACAAACATAAAAAGGGTATTTACTTGAAACCTGATTAATTAACCTTGATATCGGTTATAGCGACCTATCGCTTATAACGACCAAATTCATCGGTCCCGGCACAATAAAATCTTACACCAGTTTCAGGTCTTGAAATAATGTCATATTTTTGAGCAAATGAATATGATTTTCGTATATTTATTGGCATTTATTTTATTTATTTATTTTTTTTTTTTTTTGATTTTTATTAGACCTATACTTTCTGGTACCACCAAGAACGTTGTTCACCAAAAAGTCTGGATTTTTACATACTTTGGCGGAAAAGTAGTAGATAGAAAAGGTAAGATAGAAAAGGGTTTAATACAATGACAACAATAAAAAAAAAATTGGAACTTAGAAGCACATCGCACATTTATGTACCTTAGATCGTTAGAGGACATAACATTTTATTATTTTCAAAACTAACATAACGACTACAATTATTGGCACCCTTTAGGAAATGTTGACATTGATTGGGCATAACTTTACTCTTTGTTGAGTTATGATAAACATTTTTATATTAGCGTATTATTTAAAGAATTGTTTGCTGTCTAATATTATTAAATATTTTACGGGTAAGAAAAAATAACTATAAAATACAAATAAAAATATGCTTACCAAAAACTACAATTATTGGCACCCCGATATGTAACTACATATTTGCACCCGAAAAATGTATAATTATTGGCACCTTTGGAGAGCAAAATAACAAAGTTTTGTTTGCTTCATTATCGTATGATAACTTCTTTTTTGTCATCTTTTTAAATCTGCAATCGATAACGGTTGAATGCTACAACAACTGACAGTGCCAGTAATTGTAGCTCAATACGATGTAACTATTGGCACCCCCTGCCAATAATTCAACCGTGTTATTTTTGGAACCAATTACTGGCACCCTTTTTATTAATGTTACATTGAATTAATTTGCAAGAACTGTTTAAAAACATCTTATTTCATGCATTATATACAGGGTGGCTGATGAATATTGCTACATTAAGAAACTCAAATAACTTTTTTTTTTCAGTGTATGGAATTCATTTTTCTTTTATTCATGTTAAAGCTCATCCAATTTTATTAAATATAGCTTAATTAGTTTTAAAATGATGGATTTTAAATGCCCCCTTTGCTCGTTGATGCATGTGCGGCATCTTATCAAAAAGTTGTTCATTACTGCTTGGAGAGTTGAGAAACTATGGACTCCAGTGCGTGATAGCGGCGGACAATCAAAATTCTTGTTTCAGTGTCCCAGTTATCCATTTTTGTTAAATCTAAAAATCAATCTGCAAAATAAAAAAAAAGTTAACCAGATTCATTAAATAGAAAAAAAGTTATTAAATTTTTTTTGCTAGCGGCTTTCATCAGCCACCCTGTAGTATGAGAAATTAATACAGTTTTTATTAAAAGATAATGAAGTAAATGGTCAAAAATATCTTACCAAATTATAGGTCCTTAACCAACACAATCGAAATTTCGGGATTTTTATATCTTTTACGTGCTCAAAGTTTCACTTATAAATTATTACTTAAGATTAATCCCTATCATCAACATAAAGACAGACATGTGAGGAATACATGCAGATTTTGAAAAAACCTTTTAAAGGATTTGTTCGGACTAAAGGATATTAAGAAAATCCCTGTTGAATGATGATTTAATGACATCCCACGATCGAGTAATATGGATCGAAAAGGGCTGGATGTAGATATTTAAGATCAAGCATAGACCGGTCACTACAGTCGCTACATGAAATTTAACAATTGTCTACATAGATGTTGTAGATACATATTTAGAGACGGGATGGAAATATCGAGTTTTTTTTACCATTGCTATAAATAGTTTTTCGACTTAAATTTGATACATTTTCATCATTGTAAAAGGTTTCATCATTATAACCGGCATCGTGGTAACCGATTGCAAACTACGGACTTTGAAAATATATCGTTATATCCGGCTTATCGCTATATTTGGTATTGTTATAAACGATTTCTACTGTACCTACATATATTTATACATACATACATACATTAGATTAGTATACAGACATACTCGTAAATGGTTTAGGTGAAGATATTGTTCCAAGCTTACATCTTTATCAAAATAGAACCGGAAATGATGAACTATTATAAATTTAGAACCCACAGAATGGTGAACAAGAGGTTCGCTTAGGTGCTGAAATTACATTTTCATCTTTTATGTTATGTATACCGTATACGTCATTTGTTTTCCGGGCGCAGGAGGTCATTGAACTTAACAGTACGTACATATATGAATTTAATTAGTTACCTAGTTGGATTTTTCAGCTTTTGTTTTGTCCCTTGTATGTATGTATATATAATGTATAAAAAAAGAAAATAAAATTGATGAGTTTTGTGCATTTCCAGCGGATCTCACATGAGAACTAAGAGTTTTTTTTTTTGCTACAGATATTGAATCTGTAGGAATTATACCTACAAAGGAACGTACTAATTTCTGTTATTTTGAATAATATAAGGCGCCTATAATTGGCTTTACAGTAGGATATCTAGTACATATATGTATCATGTATGTATGTACATTATCACAATATGTTTGAGAGCAGTGTGAGCCCCCAGAAAACACCTAAAAGTTCTTTCACGGTACCACTTCTTTCGAATGGCTGCAACAGTGCTGGGGCATCGTGGGAAAACTCCAATTTTGTGTGAATATAGTCCTCAAAAGGTAAAAGGGAAAACTTGCTGTTCTCCTGGGATTTTGTCCGCTTGCGAAATAACAATAAAAAATCGATGTGTTCCAATCCAACTTGTTAAAAATAACGAATCGAACGAAGGTTCTGTGTCCTATGCTCAGGTTTTTTTTTACAAACAAAACAAACCGAAAAACTTGCTTTTAAAGCTGTAATATAATTTCATGTTTTTTTTTAAGTTTGCCAAATAAAACATAAAAATAGCAATGAACCTTTTTTTTAACTCATGGAAAAAGTTGGCCAAAAATGAAAATTTTCTCTGTCTGCTATGGGAATTCTGAAAACAGCCCCCCAACACTGGCTCTGATAAGCAATCAAAGAGTATCATTTTACAAGAAGCTTCTCAACTGTAGGTCCCTTCCATACGTGCAAAACTATAACACGCACACACAAATGGTTGCGAGAAGTAGGCCCTGGTTCACCCCGAACTGTACTTTACTTTCTTACTTCACGAGCTCCCGACTCTGCCTGAGACACAGCAGCCTTCCACTCTCTTTGATCCCGGGCACGCTGCTTCCAGTTGTCTAGACCAAGTGCTCTGGCATCCGCGGTAGCTTGGTCCTTAAAACGGAGTTTCGGTGTTCCTTGTCGTCTCGAACCTAGGGGCTGTGATTCGAAGATCCTCTTTCCTGGAGCATTGTTGTCTATTCGCTCGATGTGGCGCCAGTGCAGTCGACGTGTTTTGGCTTTTTAGACTACATCCACATCTTGGTACAGCTCATAGAGTTTGCCGTTGTATCTTTTCCTCCATTTGCACTCCTCGCATACAGGACCGAAGATCCGATGAAGAATTTTTCTCTCGAAAGTAGAGCATGTCCTGCTTATCGTCCAACACTCAGTTCCATACAGCAGGACTGACAGGATCAATGTTTTGCAGAGCATGCATTTCGTCTTCCGAGTTAGGAGTTTTGAACCCATTTCTTTTGGCAAACCGAAGGATCTCGTAGGGTAAGTCTTCGTCGAACTCCGAATTGTAGCACCACCTATGCGAGCATTTGTTACTTATTTCCACTCCTATATTCCTTATTCCTTTCATTACATTCATTTTGCACATCTCAACACATTTCCACGGAACACTTGTTTGCCACCTACACTTCGCATCATGCTCCAGATTCATGTTGCGAATTGGACACCATCCACATTCCATCACGTTTGCTATGCCCGCATTAGTTAAGTTAGGAGATAAGCAGAATTGTATTTTCGAATTAAGTTGAGTTGTTTTTTGGATTCGAACAAAGTAAGACGCTTCTGCTAGAAATATTTTTTTTTTGTTTATATCATAAATCACATATGTAAATAGTTTAACTGCCGCCCGAGCAGGGGGACAGCGAAAACGCATGTGCAAAGAGTTAATTAATTAGTAATCCTAAGAAAGACGCGATTTTTTTCTCTTAAATAGAAAAATAAGCTTAGGAGAAGAAAAACTTCCGCTTGTCCCAAGAACACACAATAAAATAATTTTCCGTTATAGTCGAGCTAAAAAATAAATAGTGTACTATTATTTGTTAATTGCCCTAAAAAAAGCAAAAGCCCAAAGAAAGCGAAATACCGAAAATTACAGTGTTTTGATCGCAGCAGAAACGCACGAAGCAGCCCAAGTAATTGTGCGCAACGTTGGATCCCAAGTATACCAGAGTAAAAGAACGGAACAATCCGTGACGACTGCGATGCACCGATTAGTTATTAATCGTTAGTTATTATTAGCACGGCTAAAGTGCAAATACACAAGTTCCCAGATAGTCTTAATAAAAACTGGCTCAGCTAAGCTACAAACAGGAACAATCAGAATTATTTACGATATATGTTTGATATGGAACTCTATGAGAATTTTGCTAAAGAGATTGCGTCAGCAGCTCAGAACAATAACAGCACAACCTATCCTTTTCTTCTTCAATAAATCAATCAACTCCACAACCTCCTAATCCGACTAAAACCTAAAAGAAATCAACGATCGCTAAATTTTTTAGAAAGGGCATGGAAATCCAGACCATGACGATCAACTTATTGCTACAAATTAAAAAAAACAAAAAACATAATATATACAGTAGAATCTACGAAAGATGAACAATTCCAAAAGATGAACTACACAGAAAGATGAACGGAATTATTTCACCATTGCAGTATTCTAAAAGATGAACGGGTTGATTTTTGGATACTCGAAAAGATGAACGCTCTACCCATCATTTCATTTCGTTTGTTTGCATACCAATGTGAAGAGAATTTATGTATTAAGAGAATTATGTACCTTATCAGAAAAATTAACATTCCGATGAACAGGATCTGTTTTTTATTCGTTCATCTTTCCGAGATTCTACTGTATTATTAGTTTACCCAGTACTACTTAAGAAAATTGTAATACTGTTTTAATAAAACCAAGTAAGATTAATTAATAATACAGATTACTAAAACATCTTAAAATATTCAGATAAGATTTATAGCATTAAAAATAATTGTAAAATCTTTAATAGTCTATCCATATGCTCACATAATAATCTTATAGTTTTGAGCCAAGACAAATAAATAGCGAACTTCCTTAGGAGTACAACATCAAATTGCACCAGAGTAAACAGCCACACACACCAACCATAGAAGAAATATCACCAGGAGTCATTCTGCTAAATCAGTAGGGATAATTGAACAGGTACTTTCCTCATAAAAATTAATAATTCAACCGTAACTATCGACAATAGAACATAATGTAGTCACATTTTCCTCTAAATACTGGTACAAAGACAAACCATTGTCAGCAGTGACGCAACCATAATCTGCAGCAGAAAATGTTGCAGAAGTATTATTATTGGAAATGCTAAAAGAATAATTGCATGTCAATAACACCGAGAACATCAAGTTGCTGGACGCAGAAATAGAACATATCTGGCAACAAGTTTGGGATTAACAACAACAACAATGTTAAGCAAATCGAAAACAACAAATAAATGTCACCACCGTGCTTGATCCAGGAACAACAGAACCAGCCTCAGCATCAATAATAATTACTTCTAGTATACAAAAACAAAATACTGATTATTATCCACTACCGGCATCCAAACCATCGAGAACTAACCAAATACCATTATTTTGATAACATTAGTCAAACGAGGACGTTCGAACCTAATCGGGGAGGAGTTAACAATAGACACCTCTCCTAAGTCCCTAACATTCCAGAATCCCTAACATCCCACAGAATCATATTGCACATCTCGATCTCAGCACATTCCCACGGAACACTTGTTCACCACCTACACCACCATATTCCATCACGTTTGCTATGCCCGCATTAGTTAAGTTAGGTGATAAGCAAAATTGTAATTAGAATTAAATTGAGTTATTTTTTGGATTCGAATAGCGTAAGAGAAGCTATAATTTCCCGATGACTCTAGCAAAAATTACAATCTTTCGATAACAGTCCTAAATAAAACAAATTAAAAATAAATATAAATAAGCCAAAGTCAATATTCAGATAAGAAATGTCAGATTTACTTTTCATTAGAACTTTGTTTTGCCACAGATCAGAGAAAATAACGAGCCGAATAAGATGTGGGCACTGACTTCCATAATCGTCTTCACGTTGCACGTTTGTGTTCTATCATTTCACCATAACAGCAGTTCTGATTCAGCTTATATCCTCGAGGCTGATTGGTAAAGCCATACAATTTCTATATAAACTTTTCCATTTCTTAATAATCTCTTCCTTAGCCTTCCGGAGAATGTCAATTTTATGCCAACTCTTGGTAATGGACACCTTGGCTTCACCATCTTCGGCGATTCGATATTCGTGAATGGAGTCTACAATGGGAAAGGGGGCCTCAGCCATCGTGCAAGAATACCTAATGTTGCAAATATCTCAGTTTTTCCCGACGGAAGCCAGGGCTACACAAAGGATTCCTACAAACTGGATCTATATGCAGGCATCTTTGAAAGGAAACAATCCAATTCGGAAATCGAAACGATTGTACGCACCTATCCGCACCGTTTCTTCAATAGAGCCATAATTAATGAGATATTCGTGCAACGGAAGAGCAATGCATCAGGTAAGGTATAATGAACAGGAAATGGTTACTCTCGAATTTTGTTCCAAAAACTGTTCCTTCCAAGTGCATTTTCTTCATCCCACACTATCATCATCATCAAGACTTCCGTCTAAGAAGCATGTACATACATATATTGTTTGTTTACTTTGGGATTGCTCATCATTTGAGAGAGTGGAAGAGAGATCGAATCAAAACGCACGTCACCGATTCGATCTGCTTCCGTGTATAAGAAGCTGGCCCATCGCTCGGCCAGCTCTAATGATCTCTCGTACATCATTAGAAGTCCCAACAAACCACCAATCCTAGTGATCTAATACCCATTTTGTTTCTCCTCACCTTTATCTCACACCAATGGCAAATCATGAGCCCCGATGACGACATGACAGCAATAAGTGATAATGACTTTTCAGTCTGGTATCGGCTTTGTCCTCTATGTACTTCCAGGTTCCCTCGCGCACTACTATGTGCTCTTACCACACAAGTGAGTTCAATTAAGAACGATCGATCTGGGCTTTTGTTCTCGTAACTTTAAGGCAGAAGGACTGAGGACGGAATGTGCGTGCCTTTCTGACGACAGCAAGGGTATCGAATGATCTTTCAATTGCACGTGGGCATTTCTAATGTCGTGGTATCATGAAATTCAACTGGGATGGGATAAGATGGTCCCAAGGGGAGTTGCGGCTTTGTCAATTCTATGTGAATTCTTGTTGATTAAGAAGCGATACGTTCTGTGTAAGTGACTGAGACCAAGATAAAACTCACTGTGAAGTGCTTGATTTGGACAGGACTAGAGCCGAGTTTTCTGATAATTGCTAAAAAAATGTTTTGTATTCAAAGTGCATTGAATGATCGTTTTCAAGTAGCTGATCGCATTTGAAAGGGAAACCACCTTTGTTTCATGCGGGTCCTATGACAGAGGGCGTCTCTCAATATAGGGATAAGCCTCGGAAATAAATATGCTTTAAACTGCTTACCGTAGAGCTTAATTAACTGATAACTTTTGCATTTGCTTGATTGGGCTTATGCTTAGCAGGATAGGCCCTCTATTGTATTTAAGCTGCAATTTTATAGTTTCTTTATCCCACTTCCATCATTTTACTGTATGAAGCGTGCTTGAGCCATTTTATGCATGATTATTATATTTTTGTCAAATTAAATTTTCACCCACACAACAGATATTCCGCGTGCTCTGAAATTCCTGGTTAATGTGAGTCCTGGAGGAAATGCCGATGACTTTATTCCCATATCCGTTACCTCAAAGTCAACTGAGGAAGAAGTGATTTACTGTGAACAAGTGAAGGATTTGGAAGATCCTTACTTTCAGACTTCCAAGCCGCACGTATGTCTAGCAATGAATGTTTGGCCCAAACACGTCGACCTGCCTCCCAATCAAACCAGCATCTACATGCGACTTGTAACAGCGATTGGAGAAACTGCAGTGATTGCCACCAAAGAACTGAACAAAGGTTAGTACGCGGTTATATTCTAGTTTAAACTTAAATCCCTTCTTTAGTTCTTGCAACATCGCCGGAGTCTCTAATTGAAGCACACTCAGAACATTGGAAGACTTTCTGGAATCAATTCCACATTAACATAGATGGTAACTTAGAGCTATCGCGCACCATCAACGCTGGGATTTTCTACCTCGCCAGCTCATTACCATCCGTCATAACGAACCAACCTTCTACACCTTTCTTTGGTCTTAGTCCAACAGGCCTGGGAAGGGGAAACCTTGATGACGACTATCAAGGTCATAATTTTTGGGACACCGAAATTTGGATGTTTGCTCCCGTAGCCCAATTGTCCACGCATTGGGCAAAAGAACTTCTTAGCTACAGGTTTCGTAAATTAGAAGCCGCTTTGGATAATGCCAACCGTACTGGTTACCGTGGGGCACGGTAAGCCAAATAAGTGAAAGAAGTTCATGTTAAAACTACCTTTGGTTTGACAGATTTCCTTGGGAAAGTGCACTGACCGGATCGGAAGTAACGAATCCGTGCTGCCCCGAAGTAGCTGTGCAACAATTTCACATCACTGCGGACATTGCGTTCGCTGTACGACATTATTTCTTTATTACTAACAACACACAATGGATGGAGGAAGAGGGTTGTGAACTATTGAGACGCATCGCTGAGTTCTGGGTCAGTCGTGTCAGCCTTGATGAGAAAACTGGAAAGTATGATATTAAGGGTTAGTTTTTGTTTATTCTTTTTGTTGTTTAATTTTATTAATGGGAACTTTTCAAAAGATGTAATGGGCCCGGATGAAGATCATGAAAATGTTACCAATAACGGATACACGAACTTTGTAGTGCACCATGCACTGGAATCCATTCAGTAAGTACGTAGAAAGCAGCAGAACGGTGTATGTTCTAACTGAATCCATTTCAGTCTTACACAACCAATATGTGGTACAGATGCATCGTTTGCGGCTAAATGCCTAGACATCGCAGACAAATTAAAGATCCCTTATGATGCTGTGTTAGACTACCATCCGCAATACGAAGGATTCACTCCGGATATAAAAATTAAGCAAGCTGATGCGGTACTCCTCTCGTATCCAATGTTATACCCTATGAATCTGTAAGTCTCTCATTCGCCAAAGTAAGATTTTTACTTGATCACAGCCTTCAACAGTTCAACTCTATCCAACAACCTAAGAATCTACGAAAATGTTACAAGACCTTCTGGCCCGGCAATGACATGGTCAATGCATGCAATAGGCCACTTAGATGAAGGTAACGAGCAAAAGGCAAGGAATCTCTTTGAAAGGGGTTACAAAGACTATGTGAGAGAACCTTTTAAGGTAAACAAATATAAATATGAATAAATATCTATACTCTGTTCCACAAAAATTGTCAGTACAGGGAAAATAGGACGATAGCCTCTCATTCTGGTTGCAATAGCTTTCATAAATCTGTCCCTCCATTAAGCTTTCATAAATCTGTCCCTCAATTAAGCTCTCACTGGGTTACCATTGTATGCACGACAAATCGCCGCAGATCGGAAGGCAATACCCTAAGGTTAGCCATCTACTGATTTAAAAACAAAATAATTGATTGAACGAAAAAAGTCAATTCTGTTCAAAGTGCACACCACCTCAATTTTGATGAAATTTTAGAATATTGTAGAGGGTATTTTTATCTCAAAATGTCATACATCGGAAACGATTACCCAAGAAAACATTAATATGTATTTATTTCTGCACACATTTATCTCGCGCAAATAAACCTTCAATATAAAGCACAATATGTGATAAAAATTTAAATGCATTTTAGAGATTTCTCCAGACAAATAAGAAACTGGAAAAAACCAAAAATTAGCGGCAACACCCTCTTCTACTCAAAATCATTTATTGGTTCTCAAAACACAAAATCCCAAAGCTCTTTGACAAAAACCACAGAGAAAGCTGTAACGATTTGCTTTAATTTTGTAATGATAAACACTGCTTTTATGTTCATATTTTCCATACACACAGCGAGGGTTGATGGCGGCGACACGAGCACAGTATGCCATTATCTCTGTGGCAGGTTGGTCATGGTGGGATGTATGCGCATTGGACGAAAATTACAAAAGCAAAACCTGTGTAATTCAGTGATTTTGTTTTTATTTCAGTGGCAATTTTTTTGATTGAGTGCCAGGAATATATGTACAGGCACTAGTGTTTAAAAAAAAGTCCCCCATAAGGCCTGTACTGACAATTTTTATGGAATAGAGTATAGTTATGTTATATGTAACGTGATCCGTTATAGGTATGGAGTGAGTTAATTGAAGGTAAAAATGGTGCAGTGAACTTCATTACCGGCGTTGGTGGATTCCTTCAAGCTATTATCAATGGATATGGTGGTATTAGATTCCATTCAAATCGCATGGAAGTTAGGAAGCCCTCGTTGCTTCCTGGAACACAGAGTGCAGTCATTTCAGGCAAGTTGTCTCTCTTTGCTCAGCAAACAGTCCAATTTGCTTAGATTTTTGTAGATATTCATCAAGAAAATTAAGCAGTCCTAGAAATGTTGTTAATTGCTATTTTCTTTAAGACATCCAGGCGCCCTGGCAAATTCAAGTATGACCGATGGTGATCCATCCGATAGCTCGTCGATGTGCTCGAATAAGAATTTGTCCAAGGTTTTATTTCTAAGTTGGCAGAGGTTATAGTTTCTTCTTGTGGTATCTTAACAAGTTGTGGCCAGCTGGCACTCCTATCCAGCATTGACAGCGACTTCCTTTCTTTCTGTAGGAGTCTTCTTGTTTTTCTTTTGTTATATTCTGGCCACAGTCTTCTTAATATGTCGCAAGTGGTTAATGATTTCCACCTGTTATTAGCTTCACTTAGTGATTTATGTTCAATTATGGTCCTGAGGTTACATCTGCTTGTTCTATGTCTAGGGCTGAGCCCCTTCTGGCCAATTTAGTAAAAATGACAACTATCTGGTGCAAATGTTTTTGTTAAAAACTAAGAAATAATGACTTAATGAGTTTAAATACAATCAGATTTTTGAATTTCAAAATGCGGCAATAGAGATCAAAATTTAAAGTGTGAGATAGATTACTAATAATATGTTACTAATACGACATCCTTACAGTTACGAATAATATTTTATACATGTAATTTTTATAACTATTTATTTCATTTAGAGTTACAACTTGGGAGTTGAGACTAATTTTTTCCATTAGTAATTACTTTTTTACCAATATTATTCAATATTATTCAAAGTAATAATCCAAAAACAGAAGCAAATCAACTATGCACAATTATTATGATTAGGTATCTTTAAATATGTAGATACATTTATTTTCCGAATATGAGAGCAAATAAGAAAATCGTTTCATTCGACTTTTTGTCTAACTAGTAGTGGCCCTGGAAAAGTTGCACAGTAACGAAATTGGTTTAAATAAAATTTGAAACATTTCATTTCAGGAATTAAATATCAAGGATCACTTTTTAGCTTAAAACTCTCGAGCAAACCATCTATTGTAGTTGATTATGTAAAGTCAAGGCAAACAGTTTATTTGGTAGATGAACAACACAAAGCTCGTCTAATGATTGAAGGAGTTGAATGTGAGTTAAGAATTGAAAACAGCGAAAAGTTCATAACTTATTTTCGTTTTTAGATCCAATAGAGAAAACTAATTTTGTCAGGGCCCAGATGAATTCCTAAAATCTCTGACAATCAATATACATAAAAATAATTAATAAAAAGGAAATATAAACTACCTACATACATATGTATATTAAAATGACGGGCGACATATACCTAATGGAGACTGCACTCTAAATGGATCGGCGATGGGTTCAAAGCTAACCGCTGCCGCACAGTAATTCCCTTTGACTTGTTTGCGTACAAAAATCATAACTCCTAAGCACATAAAGATATTTAACTCATTTTAATAAAACCATTTTGCTTGAGAATCAATCGATTATACTATTGTGGAATATTATTAGGTTATGTATTTATTTTGTTTATAGTTTATTTGAAATTAAAATAAAGAGTGCAATTTACATGTACTTATACCGCTTTTATTTATATTTGGATAATGTTGTATTGCTGACGGCCGCCGCCTGTTTACCACCGCTCAAGACCACATACGGTGTTTTGGTCTCCTTCTGCTTCTGTTGTAACATTGTTAGCGTTCCCAATGGGGTGTCCGTAGAACTCATTGTTTTCATCAACTATCAAAAAACCAATTAGTTCAAGTACAAGAAACACATTGACTTAGCAATTTACCCCATCCTGTTCCATCTTCTTCAGCCTTTTCTCGATCTTATTCTTGCCTGGTCCTTTACCATGGAATTTGTGTGACAAATATCTGAATGCCTCCTTCAAGTTAAGAATACGTCCATTATCGTCAATATATTCCAACTTAACGTTCGGCTTAAAATTATCTTTGTCACGGAATTCCATAATGGGGCCTGAATGGAAACGATCCCGACGGCCAAACTTGTCATCATCTCTGGAAAAAGAAAATACATTTATAAATATACACATATATATTATTATGTATCTAAAGTTACTTACCCAGCTGATTTGTCCTCGATAGAGTAGTTCTTCGCCTGTAGGTATGACAATTTGGAGTTACTTGGTCGATTTTTATCATCTTTTTCAAGATAGCCCTTTGACAATGCCAGCTTAAGAGCATTCCCTACTCCAGCACCAACATCGGGTTCCTCGTCTAGAATGGCAACATCTCCAACATCATTCGAAGTATCATCTTCCATCGGCCTGATGATATCCTCTGGATTTACAGAGTTCCATGTTCCAGTACTAGCTTCCGGTTCCTCTTGCTTTTTCTCATCCACACGCTCCTCAACTTCAAAGTCCATCATATCATTGGATTCTTCATCACGGTTACCAGCCATGCCATAGGTTGGAATATCTCCCAGTGTCCTGCAAAACTCGGCTGTAGCGTTGAGAACAATGTGTCCCTCCTTTAATCCATTGGCGATTTCCTCATCTACCTCAGGCTCTTCCTTCACTTCTGTTTTAGTCTCTGTCGCCTCGATAGGAAGATTCTTCTTGATCAAAGACTCCTTTTGCTTGAGTTTTCGTGCTTTGGAGAGAACCCTTTGCAGATCGTCTTCTTCCTCTATGTCGTGTTTCATTTCTGGTTCATGGGATGAATCTATTGTCACATCTCCATCAAGATCATCATGTAAACGCCGCCGTCGTCCGAAGTGCTGTTCTGCAGGATCTGCTGTTAGCGGAAGTAAATCATCAGCTTTAAGCTTCTGTCGCAACTTCTTGACCTTTTTCTTCGGTTTTTTGAACTTGGCTATCTCCACTTCAGAGTAGATATCCGAAGCCAATTGGATCCTCGTGTCTTCTAGGGTCTCTAATCGTTTTCCAGCTAATTTCGTCTTAATCTAAAAAAAGACAATACTGTTAGTTTATCTGCATGTACTGATTCCTTAAACTCACCTCTAAAAGCTTCCTCTGATGCTCCCGCAGGTCTTCCAAGTTTTCTCCAATGACAAAGTTTTTTTTCATCTGTGCGCCCTCGATCTCTTCGTCATATTTTCCTAGGATCCCACGATCAATGGGATTGCCAAGCATATCGTACTGCTCCTCATATACATCGTAACCATAGCTTAGTGGGTTCTTCTTCTTATTAGCGACGTTCTTGCGATAATGCTCATCGTCCAGCATGTTAACGTTGACCAGAGCGTCATCTTCTTCGTCCAGAACTCCTTTATCTTTTAAAGTCAATATAACTGTCTTGCCTTCGGAAAAGTCATTCATATCGTGGTCTACACGGAGTCCCCGGAGATGTCTATCGCTGTAGGCCTTGCGTCTGACTTCCATGCGCTCCTTTTCAACTAACTCATCAACGCCGAACTCTGCATCCATCTCCTCTAAAGCCTTTGCCTAAAATTAGAGAAACCTCATAGAACT
Source organism: Brachyopa scutellaris (assembly GCA_949775065.1). Classification (NCBI taxonomy): domain Eukaryota; kingdom Metazoa; phylum Arthropoda; class Insecta; order Diptera; family Syrphidae; genus Brachyopa; species Brachyopa scutellaris. The sequence goes on from OX459112.1 coordinate 193,076,902, forward strand.
AAATGGCCTATCTCCGAATTTAATAAATTTACTCTTTTATCAGCTTCCTTCCGCAAGTCTTCCTTTTTCTTGTTGCGGTTTACCCATTTGTTCACGTCATCTCCTTCGTCATCAGATTCGCCCAAAGTCTTGATGCGCTTCAACTTCTCCTCGAGCATACGCTTCTCCTTTTTCTGTTTAAACTTTTCCCGTAGCTTTTCCGCCTCGGCCTTGTCCTTCAAATTATCAGCGGGTTTGTGCAGGAATTCACCCCATTCATCTTTATAACTGGCAAGGTGCTCACCACCCCTCCTTTCTTCCACCGAACTCTTTTCCGCAGAAGCGGAAGTTGGTTTTACGGGACCAGAATCGACTTCTAGTGGTTTAAGCCCCAACTTTAAGCGGAGCTTATTGGTTTCGTCGATGGAGAGACAATCACCGGCGCCACTTTCTGGAAATGGAGATGGCGAGCGCTCTCTTCGCCTTTCTGGTTCCCTCCTCGCAGAACTCGCGAATTTCTGCTGTTGAGAATCCCTCAGATACCTTTCTTGGTCACGATCACGTTCACGGTCCCTCTCTTTTTCCCTGTCTCTTGCCATTTCTCTTTCTCGGTGCTCTTTTTCACGTAATTCACGTTCCCTTTCGCGTTCACGTCTCTCCCTTTCACGTTCGCGGTGTTCTCGCTCACGGGCGCGTTGCTCTTTTTCTTGTTGCTCCACATCGTTCTTCGAAGGCGTGACAGCGTCTTTTGATTTGGCTTGGACCACTGCAGTAGCATCCACGGGTACCTCAACACAGTCTGAACCTGAAAGAGTACAAAAAGGGCAATGTCAGCTTCGTCTGTTAACAGATTCCATGTAAACGTGAGCTTATAAATTCGTTTGTCCAATGAACCATATATATTTGCCAACACCTCAGGAATCCAAATCACAACATTCGTTCTGAAATAAAAGGTAGAGGAATTCGATAATTCAACATAAACTACTGATAAAGCACAGACTTTGCAGAATTGCTTGGTTACACCGGGTTTTTTTTTTCAAAGAAGTCACATTAAATCGCTTTCTTATATGTGACCTCTTATCGCTTACAAGCAATCCAACAAAATACCACTGCACTAATTTAATTTAAACAAAAATAAAATTTAAATATCTACTTACTGTCACTGTCCGAGTTATCTAACGAAACGACTACGTTTTCCTTTGGACGATCCTTCTGCTGGTGGCGTTCCTTGTGACGTTTATGTTTATGTCTGTGGCGACGTTCCTCATTCGACTTGGATTTTGAAGCGGGCGATCTTGAAACAGATCTAGATTCATCATCTGCCTTGTGGTGACGATGGTGACGGCGACGGGAAGCATCACGATCTTTTTCAACACGCAACTCAGACGATTCAGACAAGGAACGGGAACGCTTATGTTTTTTCGATTCTTTACGATGTTTTTTAGACGAGGAACCCATTTTCAATAACGAATCGCACTATATTTTAATAAAATTCAATAAAGACTACACCTCGCTCACGTCTATTAAATATTTTCACGAATGACAATTTTATTACTTGTCATATTCTCTTTAACCTCATTACAAACGTTTATAATGCGGTAGTGCTGCCAGACTTTAGAAATGGATTATGGCGCTGCAATCAGTGGATTGAAAAGAAATGAAAACAATTGGAAGAAATCTCGGTAGAAATAGATCAAAACACAATAAACATCAAACTTCAACGTTTGATGTCACAGCAAAAATACAAAAAATACAGAAAAAAACTTTAGCAAACAAAAATTTTCTTTCAAAACTGAAGCAAAATTATTATTGTTACGATTTATTTTTATTTTTCTTTTTATTTGCACCGTGAAAATATTTTAATGTTGGGAAAACTCAAAACGTTACCACAAGATTGGTAGCATTTGCACAGCTAGAAGTTAGGTCGTTGAAGTTAATGTTGCTGTGCTAACTTGTGTTTCTCCCTGTTGAAAACCATTTGTACTTGTTTTTTAATTACCTTTCGAAACTGTCCGCACAAAGAGTTCGATAGTCCAATGTTTTATTAGAAATGTAAACATAAATGTACATACATACACACTCGTTCGATTGGTGTCAGTGCAGTACTATTTGCTATTTGGCTGCACGAATTACAAATATGTTTTCGTAAACGGTAAACTGAGGCCAGGATTATATGCCAAATCCACATAAATAAGACATATAGGTAGTACATTATATGACAACATATACCTATATTGATTAATTATTTGTAAACACTAGATTAATACATATATTCTTGATAAATATAATAATACTTCTGAGATTTAGATAGAACTCATTGGTTCCCAAAATTTAAACAGTCCTATCCCACCTCCAAATGGTACCATCATCGCAAACACATATAAGTACTCTACCATCCTTCGAGAAAGATGTTTGTCTGATTGCAGTGGTGCACTTTGAGTGCACCAACGTACTGCATTTGCTTGCATGCGGATTGGTGTTGTCCAATTCCCAAACGTACGTCTTCCCCTGTTGATTTCCCAGCGCTAAGATCTTTTGCCAGTAGTTAAAAGCGAATCGTATAAACCATATCTCACACTCATTGTAGTCAAAGTGATGAATGATAGTCGTAGAAGAGTCCTGCGACTTAATGTGCGGTTGATCCAATTTCCCAGGCTTCCAGCAAACAATCGAATTCTCACAGGACTTGGAAAGCACAAAGTCTCCAAACCACTGTACACAGTCCACATAGTTACGATGAATATCACGGGTGCTAAAATCGGGAAAATGTTCCTTTACCGTGGCAAATGGATTCACGCACTTACTGGCATTAAAAGTAGCACTTTTTTCAATTGCCTGTTTAATGGCTGGTTTATCAAGCCGCCACAACTTAAGGGAATGATCCATACCACTAGACATTATGCGATCTCCATTCAAATCAAAATCTAAACTTAAAACTTCATCACGGTGCCCTTCGACACCACCAAATATCGCAACGCAAGCATCTGTTTGAATATTCCACAGCCTCAATGAGTGGTCCTTGCTGCCAGACAAAAGAATAGTTGGCTTCTTTGGGTGGAATTTAAGCTCATTTATAGCATGACCATGTCCAATGTAGTGTTTCGTACAGAGATGTTTAGAGGGATCGAATATACGAATGACACCACGATAGCCTGCTGCTGCGAGAACAGGATCTTTGGTTACGGAATCATATGACCATGCGCAGGTGTAGAAATTCTCGTCAGCCTATAAAGGGGCCATACTTGTAAGGAAATAATTTGATAAATTCTTTCACGTACATCTGGATCAGCATAGCACTGTAAGAGCTTTATTCCACCATCAAGTGGACACTCGTAAATAGACACTCTATCTTTACCAACTGAAGCAAAAATAGCTTGATCTTTGCTGAGATAATGATTGAATTGTGAGCCGAATACGGGTTGGCCATGGTCCTCGCGTAAATGGCAACTGAAAAGTTTAATACGTTATTTTAATCAACTGAGCAGCAGTGTTACTGACTTACCTATAAGAATAAAGCGGGTTTGCCGTTTTTGAAGTACACCTATTCTTTTTATTTGTAGATCTTCTTCCAGATGGAGACTTACTACATGATGTATTTGTAGTGGTTGTGCTAATAGCACTTTCGGAATCCTGTAAACGAAGGCAATGAACCAGTGTAAAAACAAGTAATCTACCTACATTGTCATCCTCAGAAACTTCGCTTTCTTCGCCAATAGGAGTAGCATTCTCATCTGGGGAGGCTGCCATAATTTTACTGTTCAGTTAAAAACCAAACTAACAATAAAATTGGCAAATAAAATAAGATTACCACTGACCGGCTTATTTGTCTTATTCTGTGTAAATTTGTGATGCGAACTGTGCTAAACGTCAGTAAATGTCAGTTTTGATTGTTTATTAAAACACTGTTTTACCGATTAGATAAGAGATGTTTGTTTTTATGACCTAGCTTTAAGATTGGTAGGTATCCACAGGCATGCAAAAGTGTGCGAACTGCCTGTGTGATCTATGTGCCGGGCTACATTATCATGGGAATGAAAGTGTTGTCGCCCGAGATGGGTTGATTTGATGTGAGTCAGAAAGAGAGGGGTTGATTACATCGAAAATCCACCGAAAGTCCACTCCAAAATATAATTCTCGGTGCAAGAATACGTGTTCTTTTCTCAAAGCGTTTCGTTTCTGACACATTTTTGCTTCTTTTTCGAGGGTTCCAACGCCGTACGGAAGATTCAAAAATATAATTCTCGGTATAGCGTTTTTCAAGCGTCACTTCATATATTATTTTCTTCATTTTTTGCCGATTGTCGGACGATACAACAGTGTGCGAAAGTTAAAAAAAATAAATTGAAATAAAAATTTCAATTTGTTGATTTAACATTCCTTATATTTAAATTTAATATGTACATATAATGGCCACGTCCAAATTTGTTGGAAACACGTGCAGAAGAAACGGTAAAAGCAGCTAACAAAATATTGGAACTTTTGCCAAAATAAGAAACCATCAGCGATTCAGTTGAAATTATAACCAACGAAGAGTTGGCAAGTGATACAAGGTGGACAGTAATGGCAGTGGTGCGGGAAGTACAAATAAAATAAAAGGAAATCAACAAAAGAACAGTGTGCACAGATGATAATGACTCGAAATCGTCATCAGGCCAACATTTAACCCAAAGTGTAATGGAAGATATTTTTGAAGATGATGACCTAATGTAAACTAAAATAAAAATAATAAAAACAAACAATATTGAATTTTGTATTACTTTTATTGAATAAGAATAAGGAATACCTAGTTAAATATTTTACAGATATTCAGCTGCTTTAAAAAGCATACTAGCAGTTGCTAAAGTTATAGCTGCCACTGCTAATATAACGGCTTCATTATCATTCATTTTCTTTTCTTTTAAATACAAAAAATTAATCAGTTTCATCCTAACTACTTCAACGATAATATTAGAATATATAAGTCAATGGTTTTTATTTAAGCGTTCCACAAATGTCAAAATCGCTTTCATTTCAATGAAGTCTTTCTTTGTGTGTAGCCACTGTGTTCATTGAAATGACGCTCATGGGTAAGCAAGAGTAGCCACGCTCTATGGATTGGATATCATAGCCTGTGAGAATCCGCACGCATCTTGATTTTAATTTTTTTTTTTTTTAAGTGAATACAACTTCTTTAGCGACGTATTTTTTTTTAAAAATGTAGCGTTACGACAATTGTGTTAGATAAATGGGTTACGATGAAGGGGAAATGTGTTTACAGAAACCAACAGGTCTGTCTGTCTGTATATATGTATGTCTGTATGTCTGTCAACTTCTATGACCAAAATGATTAATATTCACAGTCTATGTTGGTATAGTGCCTAAAGAGAAAACAACAAAATCTGGACTCTGTAGGTGGCGCTGGAATCAAGTTATTAATAACTTCTATATTAATTCCCCAAAATGTTTCATTTTCACAGTTTATGTTGGTATAGTGCCTCAAGAAAAAACTACACAATCTGGACTTGATAGGTGGCGCTGGAGTCAAGTTAGTAGCAGCTTCTATATTAATTGACCAAAATGAATATTAGCTGTGTATTATTATTTGTATATATACATATTTACTCAATTTTATTAGACATTTTCTATCGATACTAGACAACTTTCTTCTTTTCTTAGGCTGAAAACACACCGGAGCAGTCAGAACGTTTTCTCGTGACTATTAAAACAACAGTGCATTGATTGTTATGAGAGAACACACACCAAAGCAGGCAAAACAAAACACATGTTTTTATTTCGATACGCTTCATGACTGGTTGTCGAAAATACATGGCTTTGCATACGGCCAACACACACTGAATGAAACAGAAACGTTACAAACCAACGTGGTTGTCGGTTTTTGCACACTTGTTTATGGCGTAACACACACCGCATGCGACAAAACAAAGAAACAGAAAAATGTGTTTCGTTGTCGACAGCTGGACATTTGTTTTTCAGAAACAAAATTGCGTTGTTCTTGTGTTTTGCACTGGCGTTTTATTTATTTGAAAGTTTTCGTTGAGAATGGACGTAGACGCAGAGAAATATTTATCTTTATTTGAGCAAAGAAACCCAATATACAATTATTACAACGATAAAGATCATGCTAATAAAATTACCGTGGAAAAGTTCTGGCACAAATTCAGTTTTGTTTTTTCTCGACACACACCAAACGAAACAGAAAAGTAAAATGATTTGTTTTGTTACAACGTGTTTCAGTTGGTGTGTGTTGAAATAAAAAGTGTTTTCTTGCCTTCTGAATCAAAAACGTTTTGATTGCTCCGGTGTGTTTTCAGCCTTACACATTACACATAGGTACACAACTGCTTTGGATTGGATAAATATTCACTTCCCACGTGAGCTTATGCGGATGAGGCTCACACATTTTTTTACGTTGCACTTGCGCAAACTTGACTGGATAGCAGACTCCGCATACTGCACTTTTTTTCGTCATTTGTGTTTATAGTGACAAGCACAAGACACAATAATAATGGAAAAGAGGCAACTGAATTTATTGGTTCTTATTATTAACGATCCCCAACAACAAGAATTTTAAATTCGCATTCGTAAAGGCGTGAGTACCAAGTACTCCTGAAATTTAATGTGTAAACATATACAGAGAACGTTAACGTTCCTATGCTATTGCTATTTACTCTGTGTGAAGGAGAAATTAACAAACAGAATCATATACAAAGAACGCACTAATACTACGCATCAATAAAGAGAATCGTATATACAGAGAATGCACTAATAATAATCTCTTACATGTTTTTTTTACCTTCGTTTTTAAAAAAAGTTAGCAAGACCAACACACTTACAAATGAGCAGGATTTTTGAGACGATTTTCGTAGTTTCATTGGAATCCAGAGGGAATAAATTTTTGATTGAAACTAATGGAATACGACACATATTTTGTGATTTTAGAATGAAAACATTACTAAATTATCTTTAAGAAGTTACACAACTAAGAAATGTATGCTTGTTCCAAACAGCCGCGTGGATTATGTAGTTTAGTAGAGTACAAAACGATGAACTAAAAAAAAAATAGTTAATTTCATTTGGATACACGCCAAAGAACAATAAAATATTTATTGTGCTTGGTTTTAAGGAATTTTTATAGGTCATACAAAATATTTAAAGATTTGTAGGTTTAGTTTATAAATCAAATGAAACATAACTAATTGTCACCAAGACCTATCTTACCGACAAGTGTCAATTTTCAATTCAAAATACAGTTTACAGTTTGCTTTTTTTTACTCGACTAGGAAGAGTTATTTTTAATATGTGACGATTTTTTCTCTGTAAAATGTCTGATTTTGCTGAAAACACTCGAATAATCAATGCTGAAAACCAAGAACAATTATTAGAAGCGCGGGATGCAGAAATTGAAACAGTGCAAAAGTTGGAATTTCTCTTAAATTTGCTGAAAAGTGCCAATATATCCGAAGTTAATATTTCTGAGAAAGCGGGAATTCATAAAGCCATCAAAATCCTTTCCTTCCAGAATTACTTACAAATAGATAATGCTTGCATTTTAGGTAATATGTTTTTGACACCATCGCTTTATGTGATAAAATGTCGTTATTTCAGATCTGGAAGACTGTAAAACTACACCACTTACCTACACCGAGCGGAAGGCAATGAGAAACTACATCATTCGTAAAGTTTCAGATACTTGTGATCCAATTGTAAAGTTTGCACACAAAATGAAACGAGAAATCCCAGAAGTACAGGGTTTAGGTGATAAAAAACAAATTCTAGAATTGGAGTTGAAAAGAAGAAACTTAAAACTAAAACTGGTTGAAGTCAAGAACAAGAAGTGTGCTGCACTGAAGATGGCTGCAGATCTTAAGATGGGGCCATATTTGAAAAATGAATTGGAGTTGATGCTAGCTGAACATCGGTTTAATCAGATGAAGACCACCGTATTTCAAGGATATATATTAAGTACATTATTTTCACCGAAGTATTCTCGCACTGAGCAACCAGTAACAATTAAAGCTATTAAAGAAGCCGAGTGTTATGTGGATGCCGCTTTGGAATTGGAAGAATAAATAATATATATTTTATTGTAAGATTATTAGATACAATTCTGTAGTACCCAATTACAACCCCCAACGTTCTGATATTTAGATGGCGTACATATGAATGTACATATCTTATATTATGTTGCTTAAGGATTTCAGACAAGTGAGGCACTGAATTTTATTTATTTATTTTTTTGTGGATACATATATGTATGTATTTAATCTGAAGATAACCCTCGAGATAAACCATTCAGTGTTGAGAAGACAACTTGGTAGTGTACTTGTTTTTTAGGCATTGCCTAGAGTCGTAACTGAATTATTGGCGTTGATACGGTCTGGAATTAGGATTTTCCGACATCTGCTAGTTAGTAAATCCAGTTGTGTGGTGTTTGGTTTTCAGTGTCTCTTATGATATCTGGTTTTTTTCTCTTCTAATTCTGTACTATACCGATGACTATGGTAATAAAAAATATGTTACGAAAATATGTAAATGATGGCCCAAAATTCGGTTCAAGATTTGAATTTTTCGCCATTTGGCATTTGTGCGGTAAGGAGTTGCCATTGGGTCTGTTTGGTAACCCACGAATTCGTACAAATTTGTAAAGGCTGAACTATAATAGTCGGATGGGAACGTACGACCACGTACGAAACTGTGCGAACACAAGAATTTGTATTATACAACCATAATAGCTTTTCGCTTCGATTCGTTAAGTATTCGTCCACTTATGCTCACTTACGAAAGGAGCGAATCCATTCGCTCTTTCGTACGAAAATTTGACATCTGACTATAACAGCTGGGTAAATGTAAAATTGGAATTTCGGAATTAAAGACATGGGGCATGGGGGTTTATTTGCTTTTTGCAATTGATAACATTATAATTTTTGTTCTTAGATTTCATTTACATACTGTTATGTATGCATTTGCAAGTATGTAGCACAATACATTACATATATATGTACGTCGAGCATAAAAAAACGGCTTGTAAATAGGCCTACGATTTGCTTTCTTAATGGAAACAAATTAATTTACGAAAAAAGTGATCATTTTTATTTTGTTAGGTAGTCATTTTTTTTATATTTCACTAGTTATTTTGCAAAACCACAAACAAATCACGGGCAAAACGACTAGAATCTGACAATCGCCAGTGACAATCGCTTCCGGTCGCATTCTCCTATTATGGGCAACTTGAGCAATTGACATTTCGGAAGGAACCTTAACGTAGGATTTTGACACTAGTTTCCGATTGCTTTCGACTATTATAGTTCAGCCTTAATATTCTTACGAATTTCGTATTTGTTAACCCAAAATATTCGTAAAAGAGAGAACCAAATGACAGTTCAAAAAATTTCCCCTCCACTGAGAGCGTACACAAACTTACGCAATCTTACGCGGTCTTTTTCTTCGCTTAGTTTCATCGATTCTGTCAAACCAGCTATTCTGACAATTGTTAAATGTAATAATTTTTCATTAGGTCTGTTTGGTGTGCAGTAAATTTACGTAAATTTACTGAACCTGTCAAAAATTAAGAGAATAGAGAGCCAAATGAGAGTGTCAAAAAATTTCCCCTTTTACGAAATCGTGCTACACCACATCCGTGTAGTAGTCCCGGGACATCTATCAAACAGCCATCTGACAATTCATGAAATGTCAATCTTCATTTTTATTTGTGTAATTAGAAGTTTCTGAGAGGATTTTTCCCCACTTTTCAAATTATTTACTATTTGACAGATGTCCCATTTGGATCACGAAAAGCACACCAAACAGACCTATTGTTAGTGGAAAACAAAAACAAATTTGGAGGTTTTACGAAAACGTGCACTTTGCTTACGAATTTTCCACTGCTGAGAGGATTTACCCCCACTTTACAAATTATTTTATTATTTGAGAGCGAGTTAAGATTTACATAGAAAAGATACCAAACACACCAAATAGGTGTGTTTGGTAACCTGTTAATTTACGTAAATTTACATCCAACTGTCAAAAATCAAGAGAAGAGAGAGCCAAATGACAGTGTCAAAAAATTTCCCCTCTTCCAAAATCGTGCTAGATCTTTTTCATGGAGTCACCGAGGCACATCCTTCAAACAGCAATCTGAAAATTCGATAAATGTCAATCACTTCTTGTTAACAAAATAAAAGAACATTCGTGAAAATATTCAATAGTTAAAAAAGAAGAAGAGGATTTTCCCCCACTTTTACTATTTGACAGATGTGCCATTTGTGTTAGTAAAAGTTAACAAACACACCTAATGAAATAAAAGTCAACGTGACGGCTGAGTGACGGTTCAGATTAGTAGTCTGTTCAGTGAGGCTGTGCTGCACAGAAAAGTGCAAGGTTTACGTGTTCAATGAGAAAAGCTTTTGTCCGAGAAAGATCTGCTCTGTATTCAATGACTGTGCTGGACAACTTTTCTGCACCTACTTTCGAGGTAGAACAGAATCGTGAGAAATGTCAAAATCAGCTGTATTGCACATTTGTTTTTTTATTTGAAACGAATAGTGTTTCGATGAGATTTAAGTTTACTAAAAGGGAGAAATCGAAGTTTAATCGCAAAAAGGACAATCAGTTATTGTTAAATGCTATAAATAATTTGAACAAACTATAATATGTCTGTTCATTGAGGCTGTTCCGAGCAGAAAAGAACAGAAAAGTACAAGGTTTTCTGTTCAGTGAGAAAAATTTCTGTCCGAAACCGATCTCGTTTGTGTTCAGTGAGGTTGTCAGAACAGAAAATAACAGAAAATCTTGCACCTCCTCTTGAGGTAGAAGAGACTAGTGTACATTTTTTTTTATGAAAGTTAAACATGGAAAAAATTGGAATAAAAGATAGAAATGGGCAATCTGTACCATTTGTAATTTGTTTAAATATCTTAGATTTCACTTTTAAACACCTTATATTTCACTTTAAATAGAAATGACAATTTACAAATGATGCTTGAAAACTAAACATATGGGCTGTACTTTTCTGTTCTAACTTTGATTTGACATTTTGCACGAGTCTGTGCTGTTCTGATCTGGTTTTTCCTCACTTAACAGACCTTATGTGTCTTGTTTGGTGTGTTTTTGTGATCAAAATGGGACATCTGTCAAATAGTAGATAATTTGACAAGTGGGGGAAAAATCTTCTCTTCTTTTTTAACTATTAAATATTTTCAGGAAATATTAATTTTCTTTTATTTTTCTAACAAATAGTGATTGACATTGCTGTTTGATAGATAGATGTCCCTCGGTCACTACATGAATTAGATATAGCACGATTTCGCAAGAGGGGACATTTTTTGACACTGTCATTTGGCTCTCTCTCAGCTTCAAGCTCAAGCTTGAAAAACTGAGAGCGATAAACGACATGGGCGATGACATTTAGGGAGAAGCAAATTATTGACGATAGCGCTTACTGCTATCGCCTGGTCGAGAATTGTTGAAGTTACATGATGAGAGCCGTCTTCTGTTATTAATTACTTATTAAAATTACCAAGAAATGCAGTGTGTACAAATCAATATGACTTACACCTGGCAGTGCTGTATCATTAAGGAAAAACCAATATGGGTTTTTGTTCGAATGTCAAACTTAACATGCCCATAATTCTCTCTCATTTCCGCATCACATCACAGGAAAGCGCATATAGCCATCTCACTTCATCTCCATCTTAGAATTGACTATTTTTTTTATTGATTCGAAATACCTTCTGGTGTAAAATTGTTGGTTGGAAGCTTTTCTTCCTGCACTGATAAACAACAAATTGTGTTCATTTCAACGTTTTTCAGTGCGTTTAATTAATATAAACAGTGCGATTTGATTCAAAGATATTCAATATACTTAATGTAAGTAACATTTTATTTGTTCAAGTAATTCTGACGCGAAAAATTGACTGAATTCGTTGCACAGACATTTGGTCGCCTATGAAAAAAAATAAGAACCGTGCATGTAGATTCTTAACATTTTTGCTGTGATTACTTTTTTTCCTGTCAATAAAATATTTTCACTGTTTGATAGGAAACGATTTTATGCAATTGTGGTGAATTGAGGAGTTGTGCGGGATAATTGACATGTTGAAGAGTATTTCAAGAAATCATGGGCAATGTGCAATAGATTGCGTGTTTAGCGATCATTCGTGTTTTTTTTTCGAGGTTGTTTGGTGGAGCGCTCTCGCCTAGCAAAGCTAGCCCCTGTTATGTGTTTTCAGAACGCACGCATCGATCACAAATAAACAAACGAAATCGTGCAACATAAGTATCGTCGCAACCATTTTACTGAAAGACGGAAGGGCAAGGGATCCGTGTTTTTGTTATCAATGCAGTTGATTTTGAATTTATTGACGATAGACTGCATTACACTAGTTTAAGAAAGTATAGTAGGTCTAGAAAGAAACCCAGCGATAGACTTGTAAGAGAATGCATTTTTTTTATAGTTTTCGATGTCTGTAGTGGCCGATATAAAGTTTTACTTTAGTGTTGTAATCTGATAAAAGTTCATAATATTAATGTGACGTTTGTATTTTGAGTTGCCATAAATAACATACCGCATTGATCTTTTTTTGAACTGATTATGTATCGCATCTTCTAAAGGGAGGCCTATTTCATCAAGTGCCCCTCCACATACCTAATGTACATGTACAATCGTATGAATACATACGGTGAGTCAGCACAACAGTCGAGGTAATGATGAATGGTTTACATTAGCATAGCAATGGAATTGAACGTTGTCTAACTCCTGTTTCTGGAATGTTATGACTAGGAGTTATCATTTGGACACACGGAATATTAAAAGATCAAATCGGCGCTTCTCAGTTTGACTCATAAAAACTCAGCTCAAACGGCTGACTGTTTGTATTATATCTACTCCTAAATTTAGTTGTGCGTGTTTACAGGGTCATCAGAATAAATTCATTATATTGGTTTCCAAGCCAGATAAAATCTGACGGTTTCATCCATTTGGTCTAAAATATATTGCGAGCACACAAATGGTTGGAGAAAACAACGTTTTAGGCCTTGCAATGATCTGATTCCGACATACCTATGGTTTGTAGATATTTCCGCAGAGCATCCCTAGTAAACACTTCAAAGGAAGTGGATAATGCACTCATATTCACATACATATGTATGCATATGTATATACATATGAACATACATTTACATCTTTTTTTTTTCAAATTTATATTTTTAGAAACGAAGTTGCCAAAGCCCGTCGTGATGTCCTTTTAGTCTGACATTTAAAACTAGAAGACTTTAAAACCAGTGACTTTAAAACGTGGTTTTTTGATAAAGAAATGCTCATTGCTTGGAATATGTAATACGTATGTATGTCGTACATATGAATTTTATATGCCCCAGTTGCTAGTCTCGTACGTTGCTAAAATGTTTTTCCGGATATTTTCATTTAGTTATTCTATCAATAGCATTTGTAGTTACATACATACATACTACATACATATAAATAGTTTTTTCAATTGTTATAATTGTACATTCTTAAGGCCCCGGCCCATAGAATCCGTCAATCCGTTGTTCCTTCATTTTCAAGTGACGGCTCGATAAAATACACGCATTCTTATGGGAGGTGGCCCATAACCAACGGATGCATGAACTTCGAAGGATAAAGTATGTCTACTTTCTACTTTTTGCATCCGTCGATACTTTGTCAGTATTCACATTCCCGCATTTAAGTTCACACATTCACATATTGAAGTTCACGCATTCACAAATTGAGAGTATGCATTTTCATTGGTCGAAGCATGGAGAAAATGTAGGGAAACTGTCATCGTCGTTGACATTCGATTGACAGCATTTGTTCTGTTGTCTGTACACACTTTCACGCATTTAAGTTCACACAGTCACATACTGAAGTTCACGCATTCACAAATTGAGATTATGCATTTTCATTGGTGGAAACATAGAGAGAGTGAAGAGAATCGTTTGACATTTCTTTACGTAGATATGTGACGGTTGACGGATTCTATGGGACTGCTCTATCCGCCAATACTTCAACTTCAACTTCAAAGTACAAAGGAACGAAGTCGACGGATTCTATGGACCGGGGGTCCGGGGCCTTTACTCGTTTGGTGTTTATTCAGTAACTAGCTGATCCGCCCGTCTTCGGCCGTGTACGCAAACAGTCGCGTTACTCACATGACAGATAGTTGCCAACGCCACCTGTGTGAATTTTTTGTGAAATTATATACGGGGAAAGCTACAGTAAATATCTGCAACCCAGCGCCACCTCTCGGTCGAAATTTTATGGTTTTCTCTCTTAGCACCAAACCAACATAATGTATGTATGTTCTGAATATGAGTCCATTTGGTCAATAAATATAGAATTTGCTAATAACTTGACTTCAGCCCCACCTATCGAATTTTCTTTCTGTTAGAACCTCATTCGGACTAGGTACAACGAACATTTAAAATCCGAAAAAAAAATGAGCCAAATCGGTCTAGCCGTTCTCAAGTTATGCGGTGACCAACGATCATCATTTCATTTTTCTTATATACTACCTGTCCCGCTCGGCTTCGCCCGTGTTGCTTTCAATACATACATTGTCATTTAGTTCAAAGAATCGGACGCTCTGTCTGTCTGTCTGTTTGCCTGTCTGTCTGTCTGTCAATCTATCTATCTGTCTGTCTGTCTGTCAATCTATTTATCTATCTCTCTGGCTGACTGTCTGTCTATCTGTCTATATTAATTGACCAAAATGTTTCATATTCACATTTCACCTGAAATTACGAAATTTTGTATGACAGGTACCAGAACCGGCGGTTGTTGAGTAACCGCACTGATGCTATGTTGTATTCTATAAAGAAAAACGTATTCTGAAAATTTTACCAAAATCGGTTGAGTAGTTTCCGAGTATATAAAAGGCAAACATAAATATGTGCACTGTACATACATTAATTTTTATATATATAGATCTAATAACTTAACTCATATAACATAACATAACATATATTGTGAATATGAGCCTTTTTGGTCCATAAATATAGAAGTTAGTAATAACTTGACTGCAGCGCCACCTATCGGGTCCAGATTTTATTATATAATTTTCTCTTTTGGCACTGAACCAACATATATTGAGAATATGAGAATTTTTGGTCCATAAATTTAGAAGTTATTTATAAATTGACTCCAGGATCACCTAGCGAGATAAAATACATTATACTTTTCAACCTATTCTCATACCTTACCTACCAAATATGTATACACAAAAAATTTCAAGAAAATCGAGGAGCGCGACTTGCAAAAAAATCATCATCAACTCCACACGATTGCCACTGTGTGCTGCGACTGTGATACACATTAAAAGTCACTCAATATGGTTTGAAAAAAAATCAAAAACCCACTAAGCGTACGCATGTTAGAAATACGAAAATGAATGCAATGAGAGAATTACAAAAAAAAACTCATCAACTCCGCACGATTGCCACTGAATGCTGTGATACACATAAAAAGTCACTCAGTATGCTTTAAAAAAAATCAAAAACAAATGCTAGAAATACGAAAAGGAGTGCAATGAGAGAATTAAAAAAAAACTCGTCATCAACGCCACACGATTGCCACTGAGTGCTGTGATTCAGCTTCTGCTTAAAAGAAAATTAAAAAAAAAATCGACTTTGGAATGCATTTTGTATGCTGTTCTGGAGTAATAGCCGTTTGTTTTAAATTGAATTTTCGTTTTCTCATTTGAAGTCCCTTAAACTCTAAAACTAAAAATTTATCTAATTAAAAAAAAAAATAAAACAAATATTTCGATGCCCCATGCAAAAAGATACTAAGTGCACTTAGTATAGTTTTGAGTTATGTATACCATAAGAATCCCCAAATTGTCTTTTATTTTTCAAATTTTTTTCGTGTGAATCGAACCAAAAACCTTGCAAATAGAGCTATAATAGCACTTAGTATAATGTCTTATGTAAACACTTATTCCAAGCAAAATCATACTAAGCGCTCTTAATATTTTTATCACTAAATTTTCCAATAAACTCATGTATACTATGTTGACATAGTATTTTTTTGCATGGAATTTTTTGAAGTTGGATGCACTAATGTGCCTTTTAGTATACTTTTGACTGTACGCAAGAAAAAGAAGATGACACGTAAGTGTAACTTAGTATACTCTTCAGTGTATAGATTTCCAGCCACATAAATATTAAGTGCACTTAAAATAGTTTTTGATATGTTTTGTTCCGTGTTAAACAGAACTAACATCAAATAGTATATTTAAAAGTTTGAATAAGACAGTCACAATAATACTAACTGCAATTTAACATAATAAACCACAATATTGCAGACCTAACACCATCTCTAAAAAATTGTATAAAAATTATGAGAGTAACAAAGCATTCAGCTTAAAAATCCGTTAATAAACAGAGAAGTTATTGTCAAAAAACTTTAAACGCTTCTCCTGAAAAATAGCAAAAATGCACTTAGTATCTTTTTGCATGGGGCCATCGATTTGGCTTCAGCAGTCCTATGTAGAACCAAGCCTAGCTTCCCACAACCATTTGTGTGTGCGCGTTATATTTTTGCACGAATGGAAGGGACCAACAGTTTTTTTTGCCGGCTCCGAACGGCGGGTTGTGGAGCTTTTACATGACAAATGATACTCTTGAATGCTTGTCAGGCATTCGGAAGAGGTGGGCACTGTGAAAAACTTTTTTTAGGTGTTTGCGACGGGATTCGAACCCAAGACCGCTGGCTCAGTAGTCCGACGCATTAACCACTTGCGCTACGGTGCCCACTAAATCTAATTCAAAGCTAATTCATAAACATTCTCCGAGAAATTAGTAATCTTATACCTAAAGAATCGTTAAAATCTATTCAGCGGTTCTTGAGATCCTTTACTACAAACGTAATAAGACACCGATCGGGACTTTGCTTTATACTATGTAAGGACTAGTGGTTACCCGGTGCTACACCAATTAAAAACAGTGTTTATGTCATAAATGTAATGAAATTTTTTCGAGTGACTTTGTGAATAGTAATGACTCTGATGGAGAATTAAATGCTGGCAACTCTATTTGGATTTAAGAAAACTGTCCAAACAATAATATCCTAAAAACTGAAAAACTTACCATCGGATTGAGCTGAATCTTAGACAATATATTTGTTATGAAGCGATAAGTGCACGTAATTCGCTTAAATAATTTTCCAGAGCATTTTTAGTTTATTAATGTTATTAACAAATTAAAAAAAAAATATCAAAAATAAATATTCTACCCAAAATGAACTCCTGTTGCTTTAAGAACTAATTTTGGTTCATATATGTACATACATATGTATATACATATCATCATCACATAAATAAATCATCTGGGAAGTATTGGTTGTTCATTGATACGAAGCCAAGGTAATATTGCCCTTGGATGTCGCGTCGCGTCGTCAGGGTTAGTAGCTACATTATTCCCCGGAATAGTGATAATGTTCGAGTTTTCTGTGACTGTTGTCTAATTGTGTGGGACGAATGCATCGTAAGGCAGTGGAAATCGTTTACAGAACCGAACAGGATAAACTTTAGGCACACGTTATCAGTAGTACCACAAGGCACAAAAGCTGATGAAGTAAATGCTTGTCTGACGGGCTACGGTGCGGTGCGGTTTTTAAGAACTATGAAATCTGCATCTAGGACCTGAAAGTTACATATTGGAACGTTTTTGATATTGACGCAGTTAATCAACAAAATTTACTAAACACTTTTGTGGACTTAGACAAATACTTTGATGTTTCTTCGGTCCCACTGAAATTGCATATTAGTATGAATGAGAAAGCCGTTAGAATAGAATGCGAAGCAAGGCGAGCACGTGTTCAACTAGTTTTTATATATAAAGATAAGATATTAAACTGTAATTGCCAACTAACATCTCAAAATTTTATCTGATATAACAGATTTCTGATTCAGTAGGATGACTCACCGTTGTCCTTTCTTATCTCCAATAGATATTCAAATGCGAAGTAATCGTTGTCTTTGTTAACATAAAACTATTTCTTGTGGACTTTTTGTACAGTTTTGGAAAATAATGAATAGAGTAACTTGTTTTTTAGCCGCCGGGGTCTATGGTGTGCTTACGGACACCATTATCTAGCGTTCCACGCAGAGATTGTAGGCTTGGTTACTTTTCAGAGAAATCTTTTTACTGTTTTGTCTCGATTTTCTTAGAAAGCATTTGCTCTCCTTGAGCTTAAATTCGAAGCACATACTCTTCAATCAGATTCCGTACCATATTACTGGTGAAATATCCAATAAGTCTATAGTTCAGCTAACTGGAACCTTAGACGCCATTGAAGATTTTATCTGCAGATTTTTTTAATTTCAATTAGCTGGAAAATAAATTTCATTAATGAATTAAAATTTATTTTTATCGTCGTTATGTCTTGATAGATTAGTACTTATCTTTAAGGCAACCCAATATGACGTTTGCGTAAACTTATAACTTTAGTCACAATCAAAATAAAATAAAAACATCAATTTCTTATTCATCACACTAACTTCAGAATGTTGTTTGTATGTTTATTTTCTTAATCAGTAAAAAAGAGTATATAAACGATATACATGTGTATGTATACATACTACATACAAAGGTAGCATGAATTAAACAAGTTGGCTAATTATTCCGTCATAGACAGACATTATTTGCTATTACTCGATGTTTTCGACTATACCTTTTTCGTCCAAGAAAACGGATAGAAGCGAAATACATACTTAATACAATTTTGCAATTGCTTATCACGTATTTTCATTTATTAAAAAAAAATCAATTCTTATCTCATATAGGTTTAACGTGAAACATCACTGAATGGAATATTATTTGAATTAAATTGTATTAGACAAAGGAGTGCATTATGTGTCTTCTGGTAAGTTCAGTCTGTTTGTGTCAGTTTGTCATGCCCTCGTGTTGCATGTATTTAAAAACATTTACCTCCTTTGTAATTAACTTTGTTGTAAGAACAAACTCATTTGCAAGAACATTTCTTTCAGATGCTTTAGCCGCATGTGCTGTAGCGTAATTATCCTCTATCTATTGAGGTTCACCTTTTGCTTTTATAGTATTAAAACAAAAACACCCAAGGGGATGCGTTTTCCTATTTATATTGAGGGTTTGACATTTAAGGTCAATCGTATGTATTTTAAATCGAAAAAATGTAGCAAAAAAATATATAATACAAACACAACATAGAAATAACCAATACGTTACACATCAGAATGCATTAAATTATGCTCATGGCATCCCCAAGTGCAGCAACAAAAGCCGCTGAATACTTACAAAAAAAAAAAATTATTTTACTCTCCGCCCCTTTATCCTCCGGGGCTGTGTGGTGTGGTGTTCTCATCTGGGAGACTCCTACAGTGGCTTTCATTTGCAACACGTTTTAATGGTATTCAATTTGCAATGCTAGATTGATTGCAACGATTATTGGTATGTTTTGTTTTGGATATAACTAAAGGGAAAAATTGCAATTCATCGAATGATACGGGTTGTCAGAGAGCGAGTCTTTGGATAAGTGCACCTACTACAGGTGGGAGGGAGTTGTCATAAATGTTAATCTATGCAAATCAATAAATAAAACACGATTGTAATTAATTTGCATATTGTGTTGTGCTATTCGGGATGAACAATGATAGCGCGAGAAAAGGCAATAACTATCGTATTTTGTAGGAATCGACAGACTTTTAAACTTTAATTGCAAATATTGAAAAAAAAAACGGGAAATTCAAATAGTGCAATGAGTTTGATGGGACTAGTGGGTGTTATTTTATGTGGTTTTCTGCCATTCCAAATTAATAGCAGAATAGATACATATATGTAGTTCTAAAGTTGTATGTGCTCTTAGAATTTGATACTGTTTCAGAAATCATATTTGGATTTTAATGCAGAGGATGTACCTACCGTTAGAAATGTATTCAAATTTAACAATCGTTATAAATGTCAATTCTCTAAAATTGAAATCATAAACCCAGAATTCTGCACAAGAGATCACCATTAACATGATTTTCTGAGACTCCGATCTTATTTTTAGCAATCCTTTGACGCTGCAACTATGTACCTGCCCATATTTAGTAAATGCCGGCAAGTCGGACATCCTGGATACAGAAATCTTTTTGCCATCGTAAAAATTTGAAACGCTTGACTGAAAATTGTGTCCTTACTTATGCCGCCACATGCACCATTCTCTGACATCAAATATTCACACATCAGTCCCGCTGACACCACCAATCAAAGTTCATCAGGCAATTTGCACACGGGGGCTTGAAAGATGCAGCCGACTTATGATAGGCGTCCGGTCAGGTACACCGTCACACACCGCGTCTACCCTGATTGTCGTCATCATAAAATTCATACATAGCAACAGATGCACAAAGTCACACGTTTCTTAAACGGACGACAACAAGCGCAACAACGCGATAAGGGGCTACTCAGTAGGAATACCAACAACCAAGCGGTTTTGCTGTGAAAATATAAATAAAAAAATCAGCGTGCAGAAGAATGAAGACAAAACAACAAAAGAAGAACAAAAACATTTGCAGTAGAAATACAAAAAAAAAAAAAAAACATACAATATCCATCCATACTCGTATATACTCTGAAGAACAAAACAGTATAGTAGAGAAATGTATGTGGAACAGGGGCGCCTTCCTTGAGACCATTGTGGAACACGTTTCTGGGAATCAAACACCGCGCGCAGCACATCGCATAGGGATAGGTATGTGAGAAAGCCTGGTTGAGGACGACACGCCGTAAATGAAACGCTTATAGCGTCATATAATTACCGCAGAAAAAAATTGCAGAAGCGTATAGCACTGGCGCAAAAAAGAGAAAAATCAGAAGAACTTCGGCTCCAGGTAAGGAGCACGAGTCATTATCAGGTTTCATTTGGAATGACTATTATTGCATTACTGGAAATGATGAGTCCACATATCAAGCAATATACACTTTATGATTACGATGATATTTCATATGATGTTTGTGTTTGGTTTACTAGATATTTTCACTTGTTGTACACGCTTGGGTGGGAGGAATAATAAAACTGCGAACAAGTAGGTAATATTGATTTCGCAAAGCAAAGATTGACCACTGATCTTATTAAATGCGTGGGAATCTCCTGTTAAAACGGGATTACATTGGTTTAGAATTTACACCTTGCCAAATTTCTTCGCGCAAGACAATGATTTTGGCCAAGAAAAATACACCAAAAGAACAACAAATAACTGACGGAAAACTGTATCCGGTGGAATAAGAAATCCATAGATTGTGCCACGGATCCATCATGGGTTTTGTAAATTGTCACCCACTCTTGTTCTCTCTCGCTGCTAGTGGGTTTCCCCAAAAGACGACGGATTTATGAGTGAAATTTTTAGTTGCAATTTATGCGTTCCAGATTTATAGTGTTAAAGTTCATTGTAAACGTTCTTGTTGTTTGTACTCTATTAAAGGAGTGCAACAACTTCATTTGGGGGCGTCGAATCCATTTTAGTTGACACAACGCTTTGCTTGTTCTTTTTTGATTTAGATCGTAAACTAGATTTTGTGCGTTGTCTCTGGCGTTTGTATGGAAATAAACGTTAGTTTTATAATTTTGCAACCTTCATTGTGTTGTGTTGTTGATCCATTTTTTTTTTCGTACAGAGAATTGGTGAAAGAAGCGGGCGTCCGGGGTTATAGATTCAAATCTAGAGATCATGTGTTGTGGTAATGTAAAAAAGTATAAGCAACTCCGCCTACACGGAATGAGTTTTAATGGTATGAGTTAGCAAAACTTTTTTATTGTCTTCAGTTGTGAGAGACATCATGATTATTATTATTTCAGGGGCACATGCGCCCGAAAAAACATAAATTCGGTATGAACAAATCCATAACTGAGTTCCAAGCACAACATTGAGTCGGTGGTGGAATGTTTGGTTCTATTTGAGATGAGGTCGAGATTAATACTATGCTGTCCAACAAACAGATTATCCGCGTTAATTGTGAATTTCGTAGCTCAAGAGTCTCTTAACCAACTAACATTAAATTGAGGTTGAAGAAGAATAAATGACTTAGAACGCACCTTTTTTGCTAGTTCTGTATTTATTCGCATAATTTTTGTGTACAAGTGCGCCTGGTATTAGTGAAACAATAGAATTTTTTTTATTACACACTGTATGCAGTAGTTCCCCCTATTACTACTATTAATTGCCGTATTGCAACTTGAAGTTCACCCTTTGCATATGCAGTTACATCAATTTATATATCTTGGCCATCTTTCAAGTGTGTGTTTACCACCGACTTCTGTTTACTCTCTCGTACTCGCATGTTTGCTTTTATTTTTTTCTCCATTTTTTGTTTTGCTAGGCGCATTTGGCGAATGACCCTCGCTACAACACCGCGAAGGAAACAATATCGAATGCACACCTGAGATACCTAATCGCATACAGTCCACTGTGCCCAAAGTGTGCACAATTAATAGCAGCAGCTAATAAAAACGCGATTCTTAATCGATTACAGCACTTGTACGTGTTGTTGACATGAAAATTACGCTAAAAACGTTAATCCTTTCCGCGCTCTGTTTAACTCACTGAACTGAACTCGGCTGAAGGAGGGTGCCACATCCACCTACTTACACTCCTTCTCTAAAAAGAGCCGCCACCATCCGCTGTCGACATCGTCATCAGCATATAGCCGTTTACGCCACCGTTGCTGTGGTGCATTGTGAATGTGATTGAATACGGTGGAGTAGGGCGGTGCAGCCACTCGCAGCTAGTGGAATTCTCGTGTTTTGATCCGGCAGCGTATGTGAAAAAGAGAGGGAGTGGAACACAAGATTTCTGTTATTGGCGTGGTGTTTTGCTACTCCCATTCTATACACAACACAAGTCGCCATCGTCCAGGGCTTTTGGTTTTCACCGCACGCACAATGCTAGCATTTGAACTCATGTGAGCGTACGGAGTGCACGTCATACTGTCCGCGCGGTCGTGTGTTTTCCACTAGTTGTATCAGTCCAGTACCCCAACGAACGTGAGCGATAATTGTTGTGATTTTTATGATTCGAGTAGCATATCATAGGTGGGTGGTCAGTCTTTTCAACGAATAGTATCAGTTTACTACTGATTACGATTACAAACGTTTTACACCTGCACGACGACGCTACGTTAAAAGTTATGTGTATGTTTTTGTTTTGTTTTTATTTTTTGTTTATTTTAAACTCCTGTAATTTTGTTTTTATTTAACGGAAATTGTGATTTATAGTTTTTGTGTGATATATTTATAAAGAAATTGTGGTGTGCTACGGTAGGAATAAGAATGTCATTTTCTGCGGAAATATATTTTTTTTTCTACGACAGAGGTACATAATAGGCAATATTGTTGCAAAGTGCGACAGTGGCTTATAAGTAGGCGAAGTTGTACGCAGCATTCCAAGTAAAAATATCCGTCAACTGGTTGCTATTGTAGTACATATTGCAAAAATAATTATTCGTAGACACAATATCCACGTTTGATTATTTTATGGTAATCAGATGAAATTGTATAGCAATATGCTGAGAAAATAAGATCAAGAGCGTTTACCAATAATTTCATGAACAGAGACAGTTTCCCTGCTATATTTGATGTTAGAGCTTATTTGCTATTGTAGTACATATTGCAAAAATAATTATTCGTAGACACAATATCCACGTTTGATTATTTTATGGTAATCAGATGAAATTGTATAGCAATATGCTGAGAAAATAAGATCAAGAGCGTTTACCAATAATTTCATGAACAGAGACAGTTTTCCTGCTATATTTGATGTTAGAGCTTATTTTGACAAATGTGATATTTTGCAAGACATTCAAATTATTTTCAACTAGCTGACCCGTGCTCGCCTTGCTGCGCCCACCTACAACTTTTAAGAGAAAACAAATTGTTTTCTTCAAATACATTTCTTCTATAGTATAGGTACAGCTGTTGCCCACCCGGCATTGCCCGTGCACTTTTTTAAAATTGGAATTTGCTTTTACAATCATATATGTATATTGTAGCTAGTAGGCACAGAAATTGAAATATGCCACATACACACACTATGACGTCACCCACTGCTGCATGGCTGTTGGCTTCGGTCTCCGTCTGATAGAAGATTGTTGGCAATGATTTCATGAATTGTTTTATCTTGTTAAAATAGTTATTTATTTATTTCTCAGCATGTACCTACGTAGAGCTAAGAAAAGATTAAGGTTTTAAAATTTGCGTATACGTCGACTCCGCTTAACTGAAAAAACCCGGTTAAGTGAAAAAATTATTACGTCCGAAATTAAAGAATTTAACTAATTCAGCTTCGCATAAGTGAAAATACCGCTTAAGTGAATAAAATTGGTGGTAAATTGCCGTTTTAGTTAAGCGGAGTCGACTATATAATATTGACATTATGCAACATTTTTTGTTTGCCAATTCGTTTAACTGCTTTAAAGTTAGGAGTTAATATGTGAGTCAACCTCAATAAAATATGTAGGTATAACAAAATAAAAAAAAAATACATTTTCTTAAGAACAAACAACATTTAAACAAAAAAAAAAAAAAAAAAAAAAAATAGCCTAACTGGTTTTAACGAAAATAACGATTATTATAGAACTTATTTCACGTTAATCGGTGCGGTATTTGCGGAGATCATCGGGCACAAAGTTTTTTGAAGCTACGTCTTTATATAATAGTAATAATTTGCTAGGAATCATCAAGAAAAATTAAGTTTCGCGATTAGTTTGAAACATATGTTTCCGCCGATTTTGAAATTGTGTCTAGGGTTTTGTGTCCTTAGAAGTCGTTATATGACTTTGTGCTATGACGACGTACGTACGAGTATTCCCTACAGCCTACGCGCCCCTTTGAACTTGACAACCCTATGGTATGGTGCATTCTTTAGCATATAAAATGTTGTTTGTTTGTTTTGCAGACAATTGTTGCGTTTTAATTTATATGCATTGAAAATAAAAGTGTTAAAAATAATTCATGCGGTATTAAATTGCGTGCGATTAGTTTGTTAATTTTTCAAAGATGCCAAACTAGTATAAGATAGCTCTTTTGTTTATCTGTCGGCTTGTCATAGGTATTTGTCTCAAAAACCGTTTGAGAAACTGTAATTTTTATATAGTTAAAAAATATTTGGACCTCCGACCAAAAAGGTGTCCGCTAATGCGAGTTGTCCCCTAATGAGAGATTTCACTGTAATAGAAATTCGGGTAGTTGCTTTTATTTAGGTTGTTGTAATAACCGCCGAGTAAAAAATCTGGATGTTAGCAGTGGAACAAAATGCTGAAAGCTGGGTTCTTCAACTGCATTTCGCATCACTTTCGATTTCTTCGGCTTCCAGATTTTTGCAAGTTGGTTCCAGATCGGTTTCATATTCGGCCAACTACAGGCCTGTGTAAAAAATTGGGACCAACAGTATAATTTTATAAAATACTCACATATTTTTAATTCGTTTTTAAACTTAAAAAGTACATAATTGACATACCACCAGGACTAGTGTTATTATTAGTTGTAGATGTTGGTTGTTTGAAGGTGTATTTTTCTTGTCTGCCGATTTTGCGAAGAAGCTCTGGTTGAGTCTTCAGAAAATCAAAAAAATTCGATGCAACTATATTCCATGTTACACAGAATTGATTTTAATGTCGATACATGAAGATTTGCAGACTACTTTCCATATTTTTTCAGCGTTAGCAAAAATGCGTTCGACTGGAGATGATGAACCGGGTAAACATAACACGTATTCGATGATTTGATCAAGTTCCATATATCGCACGCTGTGGGTGTTCATATGTTTCAAAACTTCCACCCATCATTCTTCTGTTGTTGCACTTTTTGTTGCCCACTCTCTTCGCTGCAGTATTTCTTCACATAATTGTATTGTATTAAAACTTTCGATGAGTTTTTGATGTTAAATTTTACGACGTTCTTTCGGCAACTATTTTCATTGAAGCATTTACAGTTTTCCAATCGGGAAATGATTTGAACACGATTCACGAAAGCTGTTAATATGTTCGAATTGTTCAGTACATAGGTGAATAGCAAAGTTTTTTTTTTCCTGCGAAAAGCAGTACAATTTCTTTGGAAGACAGGAAGCAGAAAAGCAGTACGGCTGGCAACATTATGTATGCACATAATTTCCAATAGTACACATAACTCAAAAATATTGTGAAGAAAACCATACAGGGTGCAAAATGTATAATCAAAATCATTTATCATAAGAAAGGGTTAGAAGGGCTTAAAAAATATTTTTGTGGAATTTTTTCTTCTAACAATGAAAATGTGTTAAAAATACCTTAACTTTTATCAAGATGATATGCTATCTTTCGGGCCAATAGTAGCCTATGTTACAACAGACCTTACAGTTCCCAGTATAAACCATCGGGCTGTTGTTAGGTTAGGGTTAGGTATGCGGGCTGGCGTTAATGGTCACATCCTCATCACACTTAGGTTCATATCAACCTATTGTGGTATCCATTATAATGTTCCCAACCGTGTGATATCACTTGGTTCCAAATATCCGGACTTCCTGACAGACTTAAGGTGATCGATCCGATAGCTCGTCGATATGTTCTATTTCTAAGTCGGCAGAGGAAATGGGCCGTGTTTTAATGATCCTCTTAATCACCGCATCCCCTGCATATGTCATCATCGTTAACGCGTAGTTTTTTCCTGTGATATCTTAGCATGTTGTGGCCAGTTAGCACTCCTATCAGCATTAACAGCGATTTCCTATCATTTTGTAGGAGTTTTCTGGTTTTTGTTTTATCGTATTCTGGCCACAGCTTTCTCGATATTTCACTGGTAAGTGATTTCCACCTGTTATTAGCTTCAGTTAATGATTTTTGTTCCATTTTGTATACAATTGGGCAGCATTTGTCACTGCTAGAACCTCAGCTTGGAAAACGCTGCTGTGGTTTGGAAGTCGTATGGATCTGGTTATTCTTAGTTCCTCCGAGAAGAAACCCGCTCCTGTAAACAATAGTTTAAAAGTATGCAAGTCGTTTCCGGTAATTGTAGCCGCGTCTGTTCGAAACTCTGTGTAGCGCCCGACTAAAGAGATTCCGCGTCGAACTAACATTCAACCAGCTCTCCTACACCAACAGAGCTGCGTAAAGCGGTACTTTTCCAGAAAGGACGAGTAAGGAATAAGAGACGGGATTTTGCTCTTTTATTGCCATTCCCTTCTCATGGAGATCGAGATTGCTTACACTCCTATAGGTGAATTTGGATTCGTCTGATACTTCGTTTTTCTCTCATTGTTCTCTGCTTGGAATGGCAGAAGGGTCTTTCAAAATCCAAGTGTGAATTGACATTACAACTAAGATACGTAGTTGCTAAGTATCTTGGTGAGTCCATATGCATTCGGTCTCCAGTGCTTTGACTGTCTTATTCTGAGAGCATTCTTTGCTGCGGCTTTCTGCTATAGAGCTAACTCGAAACTTAAATTAAATAAAGAAGTGATACATGTATTTGTATATGTATGCTTATAGATGCCTGCCCATTAGGGACCTCCACGAGTCGTTAGGAAACTTTCACCGAAGTTTTTTTTTCAATGCTATGCAAATGTTTTCGTAAATTATAGTGCGTAGTTGGATCCTTTCCAAAATGCTTATACGTTTATTAATAATTTTTATGCCAAGTATGATCCATTATTGATTTATTAATATACATATATTTACCTTGCAGTCAATCAATTTTCATAGTCAATGTCAGTTAAGCTACGTACATACATACATGCATACATAAAGGTATGTATAGTATGTATATTTCTCCCATGAAAGTTATTGTTCATGCAAAATATCCATTGGCATGACGCAAGTCGTATATGTAGCTATTACTATGTAGTAATGTAATTTGTTATTAAAAAAACGTAATAAGCTATATTTTATGAAACTTAAAATTTAGAACTTCACATCACAATAACTACTGCAACTTGTTGTAAAACCGAGCAATCGCTCGGCCTGACGATAATCGGAGAGAATTTATAAGATTTTTATATTTTTGGTATTTTGTGGTAATATTTTATTTTCGTTATCACATGCGCAATCAGGGCTATACTCAACAACACAATCATAAGCAAAGCGGACCACAGATGGTCAATAATAGAGGGACATAGGGTATCGAAGGCTCTTTGGCCAGCCATAGACCGCAAAAGTACCAAGGTAATCCTTGGACTGAATACGGCAAAGTTAAGAACTCTAATGAGAATACTCTCCGGGCATTGCCTCCTGAGGAAACATGCCAAAAGAATGGGACTTTCAAGCACGGACGAATGCAGATACTGCAATAGGCATATCGGAGGATATTCACATTCCTTGTGATTGTCAGTTTATTGCTCTTTAACACACTGGAAGAGGCTGGACAAACTGGCCACAATAAAATCTTAAAATTTTGCAGTGTAATTAAATGCTTTGATGGAAATGTTTCGGTTTAGGTATCATCATATGATGGTCCTAGCGGATCGCGATGGGTCCATTATGGCGCTAAGTGTTTTGTGATGGCTCAGCCTCATAATCCTTTACAGCTTTAACTAACCTAACCTATCCCTTTAACAAATTTTTGTTCTGTAGAATAACAACCCGATATTCAATTTAATTATATCGCCTGTACTCCAAATCAATTAAAATGTTTAATTCAATTCTAATCTCTTTTCTCTCCCCATTTTGTTAAGTTCACCGGACTTTTTCCAATAATTTGTCCATGATGTGTATTGATTAAAATAAAAATACTACCTAGCATTCTCCAACATCATGCAATGGAGTCTGTTTTTAAAATTAATAACATCAATTTAAAACATTAATTGCAATATTATACGATATATAATAAACTTGGGCACTGCGTTCAAAATTCATAACTGATCGCTTATCAATATGTAGACAACACTCTTCCATCGAGGGCCTTAACACCGCTTATTTAACAGCCCACTTCTACCATACAAACACTTGCTCAACAGCTTTTCATAATTATTCTATCACAGAGCGACTTCATGTACATGAACACTATTCATGCGTTCTTATGTGAAAATTCAAACTTCAACTCCTACTTTGGAACACAAAAACAGCAGTTCCTGCTACCACACCAACAGCAGCAATTTGAAAGTTATGCAGAGTTGCTGCGCGGTGAGTTGTTTGTTTGATGATTTATTGCGTGCAAATTATTTTGTACGCTGTTGAGTGGAGTGGCAGGCGAAATATTCCCGACCAAGCCGGTGATTTATTGAGTGAGTTATGCCGTTTAAATTTTGTGTCGAACATGCGTTTGCATTAGAAAATTGGTTGTCCGATCAATTTATAGTTTTTTACATACATCCAATTGACGAAATTGTATAGAAAAATCTTTGATTTATTAGAAAATCATTGGAACCCAGTACAGCAATCTAGGTTGACCTTCAACTAATTAATTCCAACACAACCACAAAATATTAGTTTTGTTGGATTACTGCCAGCATTAAGGTGTATCTACCATTATTCGTCGCGATGTTATTGTATTGTCTAATTTAATTACGACACCCTTAATCCTACTTGTATCTGTCATATACATACATATGTACATACATACATAATGTATATACACGTGTACATACAAATCACTAACCATTTAAGAAAAACCTTCGTGAATTGAAAATAACTTTTTAATATTTAAAAAAATATTCAACTATTTTCAACTTATAGATTATTATCCAAGCTTTCCCGGTTTTCGGGTGAGTACCAGGCACACAATGGACACCGATGATGTCGAATCAACTTCAAACAGTGCAATGTCAACTCTTGGAACATTGTTCTCATTTACCAGTCCAGCTGTAAAGAAACTCCTCGGTTGGAAACAAGGTGACGAGGAGGAGAAATGGGCAGAGAAAGCTGTAGATAGCCTTGTTAAGAAGCTGAAAAAGCGCAAAGGTGCAATAGAAGAATTAGAGCGGGCTCTTTCATGTCCCGGCCAGCCATCAAAATGTGTAACTATACCCAGATCATTGGACGGACGTTTACAAGTATAAATCAAACACGAATTGTAGCTTAAACAAAATTAATAAAAAATTAATTGTTTGTAGGTGTCCCACAGAAAAGGTTTGCCACACGTGATCTACTGCCGAGTTTGGCGCTGGCCAGATCTTCAAAGCCATCACGAGCTGAAACCACTCGAAATATGTCAATTTCCGTTTAGTGCTAAACAGAAAGAGGTATGCATCAATCCTTATCACTACAAAAGGGTGGAAAGCCCCGTTTTACCACCGGTCTTAGTACCACGGCATTCAGAATTTGCCCCCGGCCACTCTATGTTGCAATTCAGTCAAATGAGTGAACCCACAATGCCTCACAATGTAAGTTACTCTACAGCGGGATTTAATTCCCACCTAAGTCCGAACAGTTCGCCATTGACATCGGTTGGAAGTCCCGGCTCAGTGAGCTCTAATCCGACAAGTCCATATGGAAGCTTAGCCGAAACACCACCACCGGCCTACAGTCCCTCAGAGGACGGCAACTCGAATAATCCCAACGATGGCGGACAAATGCTGGACGCTCAGATGGGTGACGTTGCCCAAGTAAGTTACTCAGAGCCCGCATTTTGGGCAAGTATCGCGTATTATGAGCTCAACTGCCGCGTCGGTGAAGTATTCCATTGCAACAGTAACTCGGTAGTAGTAGACGGTTTTACGAATCCCTCCAATAATTCGGATCGTTTCTGCCTCGGTCAGCTGAGCAATGTTAATCGCAATAGTACCATCGAAAACACCCGCCGACACATAGGCAAAGGTGTACATCTCTATTACGTAACCGGAGAGGTTTACGCCGAATGTCTCTCTGATTCAGCCATATTCGTCCAATCGCGCAATTGTAACCACCATCACGGTTTCCACCCGAGTACGGTTTGTAAAATTCCACCAGGTTGTTCCCTGAAGATCTTTAACAACCAAGAATTCGCTCAGTTGCTGTCACAGTCGGTGAATCATGGTTTCGAAGCGGTCTACGAGCTGACAAAGATGTGCACAATTCGGATGAGTTTTGTGAAGGGCTGGGGTGCAGAATACCATAGACAGGATGTCACTTCAACGCCCTGTTGGATTGAAATCCATTTGCACGGACCGCTTCAGTGGCTAGACAAAGTGTTGACGCAAATGGGCTCCCCACATAATGCTATCAGTTCTGTGTCCTAAAATGGAAAATCGAAATGGTTTAACTTTAATTTTCAGATAAAAATTTCACTGTATCTTATTTTTACTATACAATGCTACAGTTATTATAAATATTTTATTGTTTTTTGTTTCCTTAAGATAGTTTTTCAAATTGAATATTTACAACAAAAAAATACGACGAATCGTTAAAAAGAACTATAACTAAACAAATTGAACTGATGTGAACATTTGATCTTCTTAACGTTTTTTTTTATTATATAATTTACTATAAATATTTTTTAGTTATAGCATCGCGGTGTGTTCTTTACAGAAAAGATTTTATTTTATAAAAAAATGAATTTGAATGTGTTGCCATGTTTATATTTTTGTTTTAATTTTTAAATACTTGAAATGTTTCGTTTTTTTTTTTAATTTGGCAACGTTGCATTCACATCTGCACACACACAGCTAGTGATCTAGAATGTAAACATTCATCAAAGTATAATCTGATGCACATTTTTGTTTGCTATTAAAGAAAAGAGAAAAATAATTATATTTCATATATCGATTTTAAGGATTGGTATCGTCTATATTAACTTCTTATATATTTTGCATATAAAAGATTTGTGGATTTGGAATTTAATTCAAAAGAAGTTTAGCTTAAGCATATAATAATAGTAATAGAGCCCAACAAATGTTTGCGTAAACAAAACTTGAACTTACAAAAAAGAACAAGAAAATCAATTTTTGTTTAATAAATTTTTTTTTAGTACATAATTTACAAGTTTTTATTTTTAAATTGAATTATATTTTGTTTTATTTTTTATTAAGTTTTATTTTTTTTTTATAAAAGGACAGCATTAATGGATTATTAATGCCAGAGATTAAAGGAAGATGCAATGTTTACATTCCAGTCAATGTTTATCCGGGATAACAAACATACTTTCATGAATATTGCTCCTAATATTGCAACGAAATTCTTACACAGATAAAAATGTCTGCAAAGATAATCTTTATGGACGAACAAGAACAAAAAGCAGAGTTTGTTCAGTGGACACTTAATGTTTTGAAATTAGATACACATATGTATATGTATATGTACATACATAGATTCCTGAAGTGTTTTATTCGATCATCGTGATTTTTTTTAAACTTTCGATTACGTCGTTGCGTAGTGGTCAGTGTGTTAACTGCTATGCATGTTGTACAGGGTCAATGCTAGCAAACTAACAAAAACATCATCCGAACGTCTGACAGGCATTAAAGAGAATTTTTTGGTATAAGAAGCTTCTCAACTCGCCGTTTGGAGACGGCCAAAAATTGCAAGTCACTTGCACATACAAATGATTGCGAAAATCTAGACTTGGTTCTACATGTGACTTATTTCTCCTTTATTTAGGTGGCGCTACAGCTCTGCGAGAACCAGAGCCTACTTCTCGTGTGCATGTTATAATTTTGCACGAATAGAAGGGACAGTTTTCAACTCCGAACAGCGAGTTGAGAAGCTCATCGTAACAAAAGATACTTTTGAATGCTGTCAGACGTGCAAGACGTGGCATGGCGAAAAAACGTTTGGCTGTTTGCTGGGAGTGAACCCAGACAGCATTGCCTAGTAATCTACCGCACTAAACAATACGCCAGGGTGTCACATAGGATTCCTGGCGTTGAATATTTTTTTTTGATTACTTCGATCCTTTCTTCGCTTTATGGTTTCAATGCAATTCGTTCGTTTTGGGTAAGTTTTACATAGCCTTAGGAATTAAGATGCCTATTTATACCGCATGAGTTCAGGTTTTAGTGGAATAAAATTGACGATTTGGGAGACTAGACAGAGAAAACAGTGGGAGTGTTCCAGAATTTGTTTATCTGATCTTACTATTTGTCTTTTTTGGGTTACCATTTCCGAAGAACTCTTCGAAAACCACTTATATAGCTTTTCTTTATATTTTTTACCAAGCCAACGAGCCTTAAGATGATAATTTCTCCAAGTTCCTTTAATTTGAAATTATTTTTGTTGTCTTTAAATTAATAGATTATATTGCCTTTTAAATAAAACACAATATAAATATAATTGTAAAGTGCATTATTTAAAGAATATATTATGTAGCATGTTTATAATTGAGGTATAAAAAATACTTTAAAGTCGATGGAATCTTAATGTTAATTCTAAAAAGTATATGAATGTATGTATAAATGTATTTACAAAAAGAAAGCATTGTTAAATCAGTCTTAATTTGCCTTATAAAATCATGCCTACAAGTTAACTGCATAAAAGAAAATGCCTTAAAGTTGACCAAAAATGTAACCGACAAGTTACTTGAACTTGTAAAATTGCCTTATATATTAAAAACTCGCGCTTTTGCGAGGCGAAATTACTAATTTTGATATGATTTGCGCTTTTTACACACATATTTTCAATAAACAAATTTAACAACAAAAATTATGTACAAAGTGAAATTCGAAGTTAAACAAAAATATTTACCAAGAAAGTGTAAAGTATGTGTAGAATAATAAACGTTTAAGAATGGGATAAGAATAAAAAAAAATTTCTTTTGTGAAGCGGTGTGTACTTTCTTTACTTGCCTGCACCCTGCATTCTTGTGACGAATGACAGGGTGACTACGCTGGATTGGATCTGTGATATGCATGTGATATATAAGAATAAAGCAGCAAATACACGATACAATCGTACAACCGCGAGTTGTGCCGATGTCGGTACAACCGTTGTATGTAGCACACACACTATACAATTTGCGTGTGATTTCCATACAACTAGAATTTTGTTTCATTCATTCTTCAGCTGTCGTTGAGTGATTATGTCAAAAAAAAAAAAAAAATGGTTATTTTAATTTATCAACAGCCGGGATTAGCTCCGAACACTTTTCCTTTAATTTTTCCAAGGCATATTCTCGTAATCATTTGTTACTGTACCTACTCCTTGCTGTGGACATCCCATACACATTCACCGACAAAATCACAAACGTGAATGAAATTTACACCACGGTTCTACAACGGTTGTATAAAATAAAATAATAATATTTCCCATGGTTTTACTTCGTCAGTATTACACGCAACTTGTCAATTTTACGTTTTTACAATAAATCGATTTTTTCGTTTAACCGTATACATATACTTATTTTTTATACGTAGGTACGTAAAGAATATGCTTCGTCAAATCGATGATGGCATTATTCAAAGTGGTCGTACAATATAAATGACCTACGCACGAAAAACTTTGAAAGACGATTATATTTAGTTATTCAGTTCAGCATAAAAATATACTTAAAATTCACTCTTTCGTTACAAAATATAATATTAATATTTAATATCTTATTAACTTTTTCCCATTGTATATTTAACATAACATTCAATTATATTTAAGCTTACACTAAAATAACTCAGAGCCGAAAGCCCTAGTAGCTTGTGCTCGTTTTTTCCTTTTATGTTAGCATTTTAATTTTAATTATATGTTAATAAATTATAATAATAATAATATTTTTTATAATATATGCTCAAAAATTAAATTTTTATAGCTTTAGTTCATTTGGTATATTTTACAATACATATAAAAGCGCCATCGATTAATACATGTGCCTACTTCCAGCGTTAAAAACGATTTTAGTTTGTCGAAATACTCAAAAAGTAATACAACTTAAATTTATATGGTTAGCTAATGTTAGCACTGCATAGGAGTCATTGTGAACAGAGCTCAATCTGAACTAAAGTTCAGTGTATAAACACCTTTGACGTTTGTCCATTGACAATTCACTTGTCAAATTACAGAAATATTTTTCTCGGCCTGTCTGTACGTAAATTGCCTGTAAAAATGGTTTCGCCGTTGGAGCTCCTTGAAAACCGTTCGGAAAGGCAACCGTCCTTCCTAAATAAGGTCTTTAACCCGGCTGCCGCTGCTCTATGTGGCTTCGGTTTTGCAATATTTGTTAATTTCGGGTATAAGAAGCCCGTTTGGTCGGGTAAGTACAAGCTAAACGAGTCAATCGACATGACGTAACAGTGGTACTAACCCTTGCTTTTCGGTATTGTTTATACTGAATAATAATGAACTATTTTGTTTTATAGGCATTCAGAAACATATACTATTTACCTTGACCGGAGCAGCTATTGGTATATTGGTTGACAAGAAACGAAATCAACATATGGCTGATCGTGACGCCGTACTCCGCCATTACATCGAATTGCATCCCGATGATTTTCCAACTAAGGGCGAGTAATGCTGAAATGAGATACGAATTTTGTTTTTAATAATTCTCTTTGCAGAACGCAAAAAGTATGCCGATGTCTTGGAGCTGTGGGTACCAATTCGTTAAATTGGGCTAATTCATAATTTTAGACCAAACTAAGTAGAAAAGCGACTGACGCTATTCTGGTAGCGTAGATACTGCGAATGTGTATAGTAATTTCATGAAGCTAATAAATAAGAATCAACATGAATTTCTTAATTTTGCTATTTTAGAAGGTGTTAGTAGTGTAGGTTCACTTATTCGGCTTAAGAAAAAAAATATAGCATGCGCATAAAAATCCCGAAGGCATTTCAACAACCTTTCCTGGTTCTCGTGTTTGTATTTGTTCTTTGACAAAAACTATGATATGGATATGGATATGGAACTGTCATACAAAAGTTATTACATAAATAAATTGTGGTAGAATCTGAAGAAAACGAAACTCGTCTATGAAGGACTAGTAGTAGGTAGGTACATACAATTTTAAAAGAAATCCACTGACATTTCAGGAATTGAATTTGTAACCACATTGCACATTTCCTCTCTGAAAAAGGAGTAAAAAATGACAACATGAGTGTAGAAAGGCTTTTTCATCTACACAATTAAATAATGGAACAAAATGCAATCAAATTGCAGCCGGCTTACCGCAAATATTCTACTACATTTTACGATGTGCTTGTAAATCCTCTCTTATTAATCCTTTCCATGCGATACATTTGAGATTTGACTTTGAGCGGACAACTGAATGCGCATGATCATAAAAATGTAAACACAAAAACAGCCTCAAGAGAAAAGTCACATTTTACTACAAAGTACAGTAGATAAATTGGCTGTTGCTAGTGAACATTCTAGTGAGTAGTATTAACAAATTAAAATTTACTGAGTGTAAATATCATGCACAAAATTTCTCCGCATTACTGTTTCTCACAACGGAACTATGGCCACTGGAGAGCAATGCTACTAATTCGATATGCGCAAGGCGAGTTTTTGATGCCCCTGGAATCGAATTTTTTTATAATAATTACTGAGTTAAGCATATTAAAAGTTTTCTGTGTTAGAAGCACTCGTCACTGTCAGTTCTACATGATGCTGCAATTACCTATACATATACATATGTATCTATGTAAAAAGCCTAGACCGTAATTGGGCGATATAACAATGTTTGCGATGTTTTTGTGTACAATAATTTGTTTATACTATTATACATACAAAAATGAATTCCTCTTGAATATTCCACTGTTTCGGATCTAAGAAACCAAATCTCATGTATTTACAGATCATACTTTGATCGCCGTTTATATTTAAACCTAATCTTGTTAGCATGCAATGTACTTAACCCAGTTATAGCAATAGTGAAATAATAGTAGTTTGAAATGTTATAGGTATCATATTTTTTACGACCCAATTGCGGGACATGTCTGTTTTTAGCTACTAAAAGAAAAATACCACAAAAATATCAAATGGAACAGCCCCAATTCAATAGAATTGTCCTTTTTTCTATTGCAAAGTGTTCCATGTCAAGCTTTCTTCTTTCCCCAACTATTGTTTGAATCGGTTACTTTTGCTTTCCAAATAAAGTGTACGCGTTTCGTAAGAATAAACACTCTCCTGAACTGTGCATGTGTATTATCTTTCTTTCCTACACCATGACTAGAGCACCCCATCGGCCATCGCCATCACCCCCATCAGCCATCACCGTCTCCACATCCACAGCGCAAAGCCGCAACCCGCAAACACTCAAACATTCCAATTTCCAATCTAACTACGATATATTTTGTGGAACTCAAGTTTATAACTCTCATTGTTTCCATAGAAGTTCCTTGCTCAGTTAAGTCTCTGAAGTTGGTGTAGAAAGGAGTGCGGAGTATAGTAGCGCGTTATCAGATACTGTGTTGAGTGAAATTAATTAACAGTTAAATTATGGGAAAGCTGTTCTTTTTCAACTAATAAATTAATTTTTAAACAATATTGAAACAAATTTTATTTTTGCTGTGTGTGTATGTTTTCTAATTTCCACAAAGTACAATCTTTTAAATTAGTCGAAGTAATTTAATGTCCGGCGTGGTAACTAAGTGTTATGAAATAACAAAAAAAAAAAAAAACCATATCTATAATTAAAATCACAAAAGGAGGATATGTGTACGCAAGAGTGTAAAGTAAGTGTGCGTGATCTCGCGTAAAAACGGATGTTGTCCCTTTTGAATTAAGAAAGGATGTTTCATAAGAGTGTAGTATATGATTGAAAGTGTGTGCTGTTATATCTGTTTATTAAAATGAAATTTTGAAACCCAAAAACAAAAAGGATATTTTTAGAAAAAAAAAAGGATATTTTCTATTCCATTTTGTATAGAGGAGCGCAGCATAACATGCAGAACAAACAAATCAAGGATATCATTATTCGTTGACCCTTTTCTGCCTACTCCCACAATCGAAACATCGGATTCTGAGAAATTCTTGAAGAAATTCCTGTTTTGCCATCCACACAGCCACACGACAATTGGATTGATTTTCTTAAAAAAGCAAGTTGGTTCTGTGTAAAAGGAGGAGGGGAGAGACTGCTGTTGCCAGGATTCGATTATGGCAAAGGTAATTGATTTTGTTTCCTTTTGGTTTTCTAGTTCATAGACTCTGGGGCATATTTTCACCTTTTTTTTCTGTTTGTTGTGATTTTTGCGGGTATCCCATGTGTATAGTCTGGATATAGGCACATATACTCGTATGTTAGTTTAAGGTCAAGAATCTTAGTATTAAGTAAAACTTTAATAAAAGCAGAAAGGAAAAAATAGCGTTTTGAATTGCCTCCCACTAATATCCTCACAACTAGTCTGAAAGGGGGTTAAAACTGTTGGAAAGTTCAAAAATGTGCAAAAAAAATTCTTGGAATTCATTCAACTGACTATGAGTCATCTCATAACTGAAAAATCTGCTTAAAAGTGCACTTTGTGCTTTTGCGAGTATGGGTGGGGTTTATAAGTTTTGTTTTTATTTCCCTTCATCGTCCTTCTTAGTCAACTAGCGCGCACTGGTGGAATTAAAACATAAGTGGGAAGACAGTTGAAATACAGTGGGTGGTTATTTTAGTGAAAAGGCCATGGGGTGGGTACATACTTTCAGTCCTACGATGTATTATTCAAGAAGATGTCTTGGGGTCTAATTTTATTCAATCTACTTGGTATCTTATATACCTTTAATATTTTCGAAGTAAAAAAGGCCGGCGTGGCTTTGATTGTTTATAATTTATTACCTACTTGTATAAAATAGCCTACAATGGTTTATAGCTTAGTTAGGTACCTAGAACAATAACGAATATGTCCATAGATATATGTAGTAGGAACGATGAAATTTCCGTGGAAACGATCGGATAACCAGCGATATTATCCTTTTCCTAGCAATATGTAGCAATATGTTAAGAACATTTATTTGTTCTTATGTCGTCAGTCTAGTCCAGCTTAGTTAGGCTCGCGGTCCACTCAGCTGATTTCTAAAATGACCACGGCCCCCTCCCCAAATGTTCCCTAGTTAAAAAAAAAAGTTTTATCTATTGATTTTTTTTATTTTTATTTTTTTTTTTGAAATTATATTTTTTCTTTGAGGACGATTTTTGAGCACGCATTGATTTCACAAGATCTTGAATTCGTGGTTTAATTGAGCTCAATGCTAGTCGCATGTCATTTTCGCAGTCCAGGCGATTTCGTTGGTTGTTTTAAATCAGCCACATGCCCGAAAAGCCTTGTTTACATAGATATGTTGTGGAAAACATTACGAGAATCTCCCGAAGACCAGTAGCTGACAACACTGCGACACGTCAGTGGATTCATCACATTGCAAACCGAAATATGGAGAATGTTTCAACTTATCCAGAAGCTGTTCTTCAACATCATCCGACATTTTGTCAATTCGCGACTTGACAGTGTTATTCGAAAGAGAAATTTCCAAATTTTTTCGGTTAGCATCGTCATTTAAAACATTCTCAGTTACTTTCAGCAAACATGGCTTTATCAACGTCTAACCAATTGAATGTGGTCGTTTCGATTTTGCGATCAATTTTGAGATTTCGAATGATGCAGATAATGTTTTTTAAGCTGATTCAAATTTTGCACCTAGCTTGGTCCTAGCTGACTGCATCAGCAGTCCTATACAGAATCAACCCTAGCTTCTCGTAACCATTTGTGTGTGTGTGTTATTTTTTCCACGAATGAAAGGGACCTACAGTTTTTTGCCGACTCCTAACGGCGAGTTGAGAAGCTTTTCATGACAAATGATACTCTTTGATTGCTTGTCAGACATTCAAAAGAGGTGGCAACCGTGAAAAATTCTTTTAGGTATTGGACCCGGGCTGGGATTGAACCCGAGCAGCATGCGTAGTAGTCCAACGCACTAACCACCACGGCCACGGCGACCACGATTTTATTAATTGAAAAAAAAAAAAAACTGCAAGACATGTCAACTTTTAGCCAAAAGATATATGTATTGGCCACAGAAATTTATAGTGCACCAGTTGAATTTATAGCCATTCAACAAAAAATAAGTGCTATTGCACGCGTCAAAATGTCACAAAGTCAAAATGACTTTGTCCGTTGTGCAAATTTGTCGAACGTGAAGTTTTAGGTTTGCTGCTACTTGGAGTAAGTTGAGGAAGAATATTGAATATTTTTTTAATGCATGACTCTAAATCAGAACAAGAAACAAAAACTTAATGTTCTATAATACCGTCATTCACCATTCATTCATTCATTCATTTTGATCTGTAGTTCAATACAACAAAAGGTGCAGGAAAGTATGTACATGAGTGCAATTATTTACAAAATTTTATGACACCATCAAAGCACTTAACATACGAGTGTTTTTATATGCCTTCACAGCAGACAATATATTGCCATTGACTTTTTGCTTCAAAAACTAATTACATGTTCGTAATTTTTAGGGATCTGTATCCATATAAAAATACGGAACCATTATTTTTCCCTATTATCGCACGACATGGCTCATTTCTCTTTTCGTTAAAAATAATAATTGGATACTTTTTTCTTTTATTAATCCTTTGGAACCATATTTTTTATGCGCCATTACAGGCCGCAACGAATCATTTCCGCTATTAAAGTCGCTATCTTCTATATGCCAGATTTCCTCCGCGATGTGCGCTTAAGCCCTGCTCTCTGCTCTCCGTCATAAAGCCTTCTTTAACTGTGTTTAAAAAATTGTTATTGCTTCTTGTATCCTTCATCTTCTACTCGTAGTTTCTACATTAGAATTTTGTAAATACCTGTGTTGGATGGATGCTCACTCGTGGCCTTTCTGAGAGAACACCAGTCGAATTTAATTAACATTTTCTCCAAAACTTCCGCAATATCCTCTTTTAGTATCATACTGCAATAAAAGATTCACGACTCTGTCTGTGGCACATGTAGGATATGGGACGGAGGAATGGTAATTTGCGACGGTAATTTACAGTGATACGATGATGAGCATCAAGGGAGTTTCGTCCTAATTGAGTTTTAGCTTCGGGAACAGATGTAGTTTGTATGGCTATTGAGATAGTCCTTTTTGTCGTTTGCTCAGATTACTGACTGAGCGAAGGTCCTTGAACTCTGAAACTAGCGCTTTAAAATATAATTTCGAGAGTTTCTGGGGTACGCAGCGTAATTTGCTCAAGCCTAAAACAATTGACACCGAATCCTTTAACAGTTTTCTCAACCTAAAGTCTATTGTTTCTGTTCTAAGTAAACGCGTGAACAAAAGAGCAGAGATAGGTAGCTGCAGGGAGCTCACTTTTGTATGAATGTTTAATGAGTTATGCATTCCATTCTGTCATTCTTGCTGCTGTGGCGGGCGGTGGATGCATTGCAACTTCATATGTCGGCATAGTCGTTGAACGTTATACATACGTATGTAAATGTTTGTCTTCCGCTAAAGTTGCGCTCAGTGGCACCAGTAGATTATGTCTCGCGTGGGATGTTCGTGAGTTTCTTAATTGAACAGGAATTCATAAAGCACTCTCACTAGCGTTCAGGATATTATGCACTGGGTTTTTGCTCGTGGCATTGTCGTTGGGACTTGAAAGCACTGTGCAGGAACAAGTTCATGGAAAAGTTGGAAATTTTCCTAAATTCACAGTCGCGTTTGCATATTAATGAGTTCCTGATAGATTGTTTACTCGCTCCTGCGAATTACCAGAAAGTATGATGTGGAGTCGCGTTGCCCTTGGAGAATTTAACTATGGAATTTACGTTGAGATCACGGCGAAACGGTTATTCATGCTCGACGGTAATATTCATAGAACATTGATGTACTTGTACCCTTACTGTTTTTTTTTTGTTGTCATTCGACTTTCTATCGTAGCTATACGGATTTTGTCATTTATTATAAACTAGCGGATACCCTGCGTACGTTGCTACCTGCCTGTGCAATTGATCACTGATCTATATACATACATATCTACCCGCTTTGGCTGGATAATTTTTATTTCTACTCGTTATATATGTACATAGGTACTTGTGTTCATAAACTGCGGTCTCCACTGATGGAAAATTGTTGGCGATGATTTCATGAATTGTTTTGAGCATAGCTCAGCTTCAAGATAACGCGAAGAATGATTTATAGTTCAAATGAATCAGTGAGAAATTTTCTAAGTCCATCCATTTTTTTGTTTTTCAATCCGATAAGCCATTGGTGAGTTAGGAGCTTTACTTTTACTTTTTACGCCCTTTCTGCCACATGCTCAGCTCCTAGCGCTTTTGGCCAAGCTCCACAAAAACACTCTCATGACAATACCAAAGATTTTCCCAAAAATTTGCGCTCAAACAGTTCGGTGGTTTCAGAGTCCATATCATACATACAAACAATCTTTGATTTTTATAGATGTAGATAAATGAAATGGCGGTTACAACGACGTAGGAAAGATAAGTTTTTATAAACTAATTTTCCAAAGATAAGTCTTGTAATTCAAGCAGAGTACCATCACAATTCATTAGGGATCCACTCAAGGGAACCAAAATCATATCCTTTTTCATTCCTCCAGTAAAGATTAAGTTTTTTTTTTTATGAAGGTGTAAATCTCGAAAGACACTAGGGGATTAGAATACCCGAAGTAGTGTGGGATTCTAACCGCACTAAAAGCACCCAAATCAAGACATATCGACAAATTATTTTTATTTAATTTTGGGAAATCGCTTTGGAGAGTGTATTCTATGCTTAAATGCAGATTCTCAAAATTTTACAACATAAGTTCGTGATGTTTGGTTCTCCCCAATCTACGAAGATTTGATCGGAAATTTAATACGTTTTCCATCTCAGG
Source organism: Brachyopa scutellaris (assembly GCA_949775065.1). Taxonomy (NCBI): domain Eukaryota; kingdom Metazoa; phylum Arthropoda; class Insecta; order Diptera; family Syrphidae; genus Brachyopa; species Brachyopa scutellaris. Next base: position 193,119,528 of record OX459112.1, read on the forward strand.
GTTAATATGTATCTGCAGACGCTGATTGTACCAGGTCAATGTGCAAGTCACGATGCAAGTTTCTAATAAACCAAGGTGCATTAACTATTATACGAAGGACTCTGTTTTGAAAGATAAGGTTCGTCCCCTGCTACAGTTTTATTGCCTCATTTTTCGATTCTCGGCAATCTATAATATCTTCGCTTTGCAGGATGAATTAATTTTATTCAGTCGACGAATTTGCATTTTAATCCTTCAGCACGTCTGTCACTAACACTCTATACTTATATAATACGTGCACTTGCCATTAGTCCCCCCGTATGGTTTATCACCACAGAAATTCAATTCATTACTAGTCCGATCATTGGCCAATCATGATACAGAAAAAAGAAGAAAAATAAGGAGAAAATGAACAACCTCGCATAAGGATCAAATGACATGCAAATGAGCTCCCTGAGCCGGGAATTGCTATATTCGTGAACCAGTTTGTCTCACTATCAAACGAGTCCAGCATGTGGAAATTGATACTTCTGGATAAGGTGAAAAGGACACCAACAAGTAGATCATTCATTGCCCATATATTATGATGTAATATTATGGATAATGACTGAGACTGGGCAGCCATTAGGTAGACATCCTACCAATTTTTTGGTTTGGGACGACAGCGAATGAAATTCTTTCGCAATTCAAAAGCAGGCTGATAGTAGGAATTCTTAGAAGGTAACACTTCGGCTTTCATTTATACATTCCACACGATTATAATATCTACAGTCGTAGTTGTCGTCGTCATTGGGAATTAATGGACTAGAAGGACTAACTCCTAGGTACACGTTGGGTATTTGCCACGCACGCAGTACAATCTTATATAATAGCTTTTGTCGAAGCACGCCATGAATATTTCATTGTGAATGCTTAATGGCAGGGCATTAAGTTACTCGTAGAGTTGGATTTATTTTCCATCCCTTTCTTCCTTCACTGTTGTTTTTGCTAAGAAAGCTTTCAAATGGGGTGTGGAGTTGGGGTAGGAGTTGAGGGATTGACATAAAGTACTGCGTTAGGAAATAGTCTCATAATTGCTTAATATTTTTAGGAAATTCCGATTACAATGGATCGCGATAAAGTGTCTGTCCACTATTAATGCTTTTACATATGTGCGGCTGAAGTGAATGACCTATACGAGGCCAAAAGTAGAATTCCCAAGAATATTCTCGCTCCTAGTAATGCCGTCAATGGAGGCCTTAAACCTTAAAGTGAAGAGCAACAAGCTCCCTCTCTCTAATGTGGGAAGAAATTTCGTATCATAAATGTATGCCCTCAGACGCGTGTGGACGTAATTTTTAAACTGCAAAGAGACGATAGAGACGACGGCACTTGAGAAGGTGCCAGAGTTCGTGACACTGAATTTTACAGAGGCATAGATTTTAATGAGTCTCGAGGCTATGGTGTAAATTAAGTGCGTATCTATTTAAAAAAAAACACGAACAGTTTTGTGGACAATCACTTAATGTACATATGTATGTATGTATGTATGTACAATGTACAGGTCCCCAAATGTAAAGAATTTACTGTCTTATTTTATTTTGAAGTTGAGTTAATTTTACAAGTTTTATATTAACTTCACATTCTATGAGGGTCGAATATGGGAATCGATTTTACACCCACTTCCAGATATCCGATCATGCTGAAATTTTGCACTCATGTATAAGTCCGCAATATAGTATATTTGATGATGTTGTAAATCCAATATAGCGAACGCTAGCTTAACTTCAATTTCTGTGAGGGCCGGATCTGGGAATCGATTTTACACCCACTTTCAGGTATCCGATAATGTTGAAATATTGCACATGTGTATAAGTCCGGTTTCAATACAATATATATTATTTGATGACTTTGTAAATCTAATCTGGCGGATGCTCTAAGATGGTGGATTATTGCTGTCTTCACGACCTCTTTAATATGGGTATCAAATGAAAGCGATTGACAAGTAGAATTAGATTGGCTAAGTGACGTTATTCTTAATTCAATATGGTTGACGCCCCAAGATGGCGAATTACTTTTTTCTTCACATCCCCCATGATATGGCTATCAAATGAAAGGGTTTGACAAGTAGAATCTAAACATTCTGAGTTAACTTTCTCATATCAAACCAACCAAGCCAATAAAATTCAGATACATACTAAAAAGTAAAAAATTGATATGAAGATACAATTTTTTTTTCTAAAAACAAGCTTTAATGAAGTCAAAAGTAAAAGATAATTTTTTTCCGAGTCACCAATATGGGACTATTCATTAAAGTTTGAGGCGCTCAGGCACAAAACAACACATGCACGGTGTGCAACGAGAACGAAGAATCAGCAGAACACATTTTGTATTACTGTAACTGTTTAATCAGAACGCGTCACCGTCGTTTAGACAAATTCTACTTCGACACAGAGGATATATGTATGTATGTATGTATGTATCTCTCTATCATGACGGACCTACATACAAACATATGTATAAATGAAGGAAATCACATTAGGCCGCAGTGATATTGTGACACGGTCCCACGTCTACAAAGATGTAAAAAAAATCTGAGCGTCCCAAGCTCGGACATTTTTTTTTTTACTTATTAGTTCATTAACCTCTTCGGACCTGCGGTACACATATGTGTACTTCCGGAAAAGAATTTTCATATTTTATTTATTTAATTCAAAGAGAAACTATTTACGGGAACGCATTCGAAATAAACTTTTTATGCACTAAAAATATGCTCTTTACACTTCGGGACTACTTCGCGCAAGATTTGACCTCTACATTTCAAGAAATCGAAAAAAAAGGAAACCGGACATTGAAAATACAAAAAAATCTCTGTTGAAAAAGATAAATTAGCTTAGCATTGTTTTTTTTGTATACTTTCTTTCTTTTGTTTACACAACTAAGTATCCAATTGTTTTTTCTTCAAAATAAACAAACAAAATAAATAAAAAAATAATTTGTTTGTTAGATATAGACCTAATGTATAATATATGATACCCCCCTTTTCTCGGAAACCCCCCACCCCACTTTTTTTTAAGGTTGAAATTTACTCTCAGATAAGCCCTATGAGTGACCATAAGTAACATCAAACACATGGTCATTCTGGATATAGCTTGGGTCTCAAGAGGTTAAAGCTTTTTTTTTTTAAAAAAATTATCTTTATATGTATTTAACATTTTTAATTTAAAGTTCGAAATAATTTTCGAAAAAAGGTGTTATGGGTACAAATTTCTGAGAATACTGAAGTGAAAAAGTAAAGTGATTCATTTTTGAACCTTTACAATGCTTTCTCTATTCAGTTAAAAAAAAAAAAAACTGGCATAAAAAAATGCCAGTATCTACCAAAGCTCTTTGAATATTTTTAATCAAACCAAAAAAAAAAATAAAAAAATAATTCAGTAAATACCTATGTACCTAACCTGTTAAGGCAATATTCTTACCTTTTAAAATTCCATTTGACTTAACTTTAATTATGATCAAACTCTTCTTAATATCGCTTTACCCCACTTTCATCCTTTTATGTCAGCCGTATCCTTTCATCTTTTCATCTCGTAAAAATGTGCTTAAAATAAAAAGGACTTTGCATAAGCTTATAACTCGTTCACAAATAGCAGCAGAATCTGAATTCAATTTACTCAGTACTTCTACTGCTACACTGGTAAGAATAACGTACATACATATGTATGTATAAATGTACTACACATAGTTCGCAGATAAGAGCGAGATAGAAATCCGCTCTCTACTTTTTTTTTTGCATTATCTACACAAAGAAGGGAATTTGCGGTTAAGGAAAAAACTTAAATAAATGCATTCTTACATAAAAAAAAGGATGCAGAATCTGGAGTAAGACTTAGGTACTCCTTATAGTGATTCCTTCGCCCGTTTGTACACTGTTTTTGCTCACTGAAGAATAGTGTAAGATGGTTTTTCTTCTGGGAATTCTTGTTTACATCAACGATTTCACTCCGAAACGAAACCATATAAATGCCCAACTGGATATCGATTGTGAAGGTATTCACTATTCGCACAGCTGAAACCCTCGAACATCCTGGTTCTCTATAACTTATAACCTCAACCTCTGCACAATGTTCTCTTCGATTTCAATAAAATATCATTCAGGATTTCTTTAGAATAATATATGTCCGTGAACATATAGGGTTACGTGGCAACAATGTCGGCCAGAAAAAAACCTCTCTACTAAACACATATCCAGGTCAACTATCGACCCTTTCTTCCCTGCTCCCCTCGAAACCCCATGACTCTGAACTCAAAAGAAGACAACAGAAAACGGAGAAAATACAAAAGCATACCATTTGAAATGAGATCTAGACCTCAGATTGTAGAATGTGACAGGGAAAATCGATCGATGCATACGTTTCATTTTTCGGTTTGACTGACTGGCTGGGTGAATGGGTAGGTTATTCCAAGCGACTCCAACTACCGCCAAGTAATAGCGGGTACATAGAACGGGGTGGACAATTGTGTGCCATGTACCGTGTACCGACTTTCTGTGTACTTTCAGTCAGTGACTGTTTCTGGCCCTACTCCCTGTGTAACGGTGGTCTACGATGAAACGATTGAGGGGTTGTTCTAGTCTACCTTTCTTCTTTTTAGTGGGCCAAAACAATTTTACTGTGCATTGGGGTTGAGTATTTTTTGTCTCTTTTTCTCTGGCAAACAATGGAATATGGTTAAACAGTTGAAACCCGGCTGACTAACCCACTTTCTAGTTACTCGCTGTAAACGCTCACGCAAAATGTGTTCAACGGCAATAGGAATGGCAAAATTGAACTTTTTTTGTTTGCTGCTTCGTGGAATCCTTGTCCACCAGGTCATTGGTGTTTTGTGAGAGGTTACATTATAGCTACATACGTGGATGAGTCTGTTTTCGAAGTAGTGGCCCTAATGATACATGGGACATGGGTTAGTGGAAAGTAAAGTAATTTCTTTTAATGTACCTACTTTTTTAATGCGACGTAAGCTGATATTGGAGTAAGGATTTCATATAGCAATTCCTGATAGAGCATTGACCTTTGAGAGATGTAGTTTTGGTTGTGTTTTTTTTTTGCGAATTAAAAAAGAAGTAAAACTTAAAAAACGCCTTCGACCTTTTTGTTTTAAACAATACCACTTGTCAATAAATACCGTCTGTTAATGGGGGCAATCCCTTTAGAAGTTTAAAAAAATCGATTTTTTTTTCTTTCGTATTTCGAAAATATAATGTATTGGGAGTATATTGACCCGAGTAAAAATTAAAATATTTAATATTTACAGAGTTATCGCACAAATAGTCGAGCGCATATAGTATAAGTGAAACTTTAAACGTGATTATCTCGAATCCGTATTTTCAAAAACTGCTCGTGCTGTAACTTAAAAAGTTATTGATCGATTTGACTGAAATCTTGTGAGGCTTTTCTCTATATCATTACCGGAAGGATAAACCTAAAGTTTTAAAGATTTCATTTAAATAAACTACTCTTTGAGGATGAGAAATGTCGAAGAAACAGTATAAAATTTGAACATTTTGTTAAAGAGCGTACCTAATTTTTAATTTTATACTTTTCTATGATTTTATAGGTTTATCCTTCCCATGCATATGTCGGAAATAGAAAGTAATTTTTTTTTTTGGTAAAAAGATAAATAGAGAAACACTGACAAATGCAGCACTTTTGGATCTCGCGTCAAAGACACCTGAAGAGAAATTGAACTGAGCCGACATTTTGTGAAAAAAAAAAATAAAAATTGTTTTTATATGTTCATAGTTCGAATAAAATGATGTTAGGTACATCTTCAAAATGATTCAATTATTTTATCACCTTTAAAAACACTGTTGAGTTATTTTGAAGGGTTTTAAGGTTAAGTGACTGATTAAGTACTCTACATACATATGTATGTATGTACGAGTACAAAGAGGTGCGTTATCGTATACATCTCCAATGTGGATTTATCATTTAGACAGATATTTCCTTCCCATTCATGTCGGCTGGAAATATTAGTCCTATATTTTATATTGAAATCTAGGAGTGAAGTCATATAGTCTGTTATTCCTGTATTTAGATTATTCATTGAGAGTATTCTGGCGTGCGCTACGTTAGAAGAGTCCCACTATATACTACATATACTAAACTATCAATAATTTATTAGCAATTTTGCATTGAATATTCAAAACAAATTATGCATTCAGTATTTTAGTTCGGTATAGGTACATATGGAAAAACTTTCAAATACAATAATTTTAAAACCCTCCATATAAAAGTATGCCAGAGACAAATTCCGCCACAATAAGACTGATATATCTCTCAGATGTCATTAGCATCTCCAAGTATACATACATATGTACATACATATGCACATTACATAGTTTGATTTTAATTACTATGTAGATCGAGATTTTTCTTCTCCGATTTTTCGTCTCGTGTAGCACAACTAAAAAAATGACCCAATTATTTCCAGTAAATCATGGAAAGACTTTTCAAATACAAATATTAATTCGAACTTAATTACTTGAAACTTTAGTTAGCATTCTGCTAGTGAACGAGCAACTTTTTACGTCACTACTTGTGGACCAAACTTTTCACGTTCATCTCTGTCTCGTAAAAAAACAGAAAAACAAACAAGAGGGAAATTAAACTTTTTTTCAAAACGACTCCACAAAATGGGACAATCAATTTTGAGTGTGATTTAAGTCCTTTTTCTCTTGCTGCGTTGGTATAGTGAAGTTTTCCACATTTTCGCCATTTTTATTCTGAGACTACTGTATATACTTTATACCTACTACATATGTGCATGTATATTGTAGCTGTTCCTGGTATTGCTTGCTCCTGGTCACTGGTGCAGCGCTTGCCAGTATGGAAAATCAACATCCATATATTTCTAGAATTCTTATTTATTTATCTCTATTTTCTCTGCTCTGCGTCAGATAACGAGTATGAGTTTCATTTTTACGAGTAGGTGAGGACGTGCATGAGGATGCTGCTCGGACTTTTGTCTGGATTTTATTTAAGAGCTCTCATTAGTACAAGTATTTTAGATTTTTTTTTCGTATACACTATCACTGCTTACAATGAACGTTAAACAAAGAGATAGTAGAAAGAAACCGCAGGTGGAGTAAAAAAAAAAATTAGTGAAATATTTATTTGTGTAGTGGAATAGTTTTATCTTAAATGGAGTTAAAACAGATTGGTTGACATTGGACATCGTCGTATCTGATTATTTGTTGATAGTTAACTAAATTTGCTCTTTAGCTTTAAAGCTATTGGGTCAAAATGTCTTAGAGTTTAATTAATTTATTTTTGTAACTTTATCCTTTTATTGTTTTCAAACAAATTCTTCAATCTAGTACCCATCAACGAGTTTTCACATTGTTAACCTAAACCTAATGGATGAAATACTCTCAGTTTAGCTTTTAACGTCTAATTGGAGTCCGAATATTTGGATAATAAAGACTTGACCTTTACATACAAAGTCCATTAAAAGACGTCTATAACAATACATTTATACTTGAGAAAATCGATGGCAAAAAGAGGTGATTCAGGTTTAAAAAGTGGCATTCTCTCGCAATAATTGAGAACTCGCTCTGTAAGCGCAAACAACATCGCTGGAGGAGAGTATCATTAGTTGGATTTACATACATTTGTACAATGGTAACTCATAGTAAAATAAAATACCAAAAAGTAAAATACTTCTTGGCCCTTCATAAGGGTATATTATGTCTCAGACTGACGTATTCTTTCATACTTGCATACAGAAAAATCTGTACTCCCAATAAAACTCGATACTTATCTTTTTTAAAACGTTTTTTTAATTATTATTTCATTCAATGATGAAATCAAATTAAGTTTCCTGCAGGACAATTTTGTTTTTAATCTCTTTACCTCATTAAAAATACCCTGAACGTAGTTCGCAAAGTCCAAGTCGGAATCCCTTGTCATATCCATTTGTAATGAGTTGAGAAATTAGAATCCATCTTCAAACTCATTACTACAATTGTATGAGAGACTCTTTCAGGAAGTTTTGATTTCGTTTTTGCTCTTTTTTGTACGTAAATCCCTAATCAGATAACAAAAAGTCTTAGCCGGTTAATTTCTTCGAAATGCCTTCCACAACTATATCTATGTACGATAGGTATATGTATAAAGAGATAAGTAAAGGTACCAATTTCAGAAGCAGTGTCAATGTTAATCCTTGAAAATCCCTTGACTGCTTTTGTTATAACTACGCCACATCCTTCAGTTGTACACCTTGCTATAGAAGAGAGATTGTTTCACTTTTATGTAGTAGTACGAGTTTATTAAGTAATTTTTCCTTTAAATACTCGTAAGGTGAAAGTAAAACCTATTTTGGGTAAAGTTGAGTGTTTTACTAACAGTTTCATGGTAATCAAGTTCCACTCATTATGTATTCACTTTATACCTCAAATTAGTAGCTACAAATTAAGGAAAAATGTTTTTCTGGGTCAATTACTGAAATACTTAATGGTGCCGAAGTAGTTTTCGAAATCAGTGTACTAAGTAACAAAAGTTATAGTTCGTAGACAAAAATGTAATTAGTATACAACTTTGATGTCAAATTCGAATACTATGGAATATAATAAATGATAAATGTATAATTAGGCCGTGTGTCAATTGTGTTAAAATTGTATCCGCCGGCTAAATTTTGACGTTTGTACGGAGGTGGATGAAATCTTAGATTTTTTCTGTGTCGCTTCGATTAAATGGGATATTTTTTGAACACTTTATTTCATAAATTTCCCACTAGAATTGAAAATCTTCCCTTTCCTTGCACCAAATTGTTTTCACAGTTTTTAATAAAAAAATAACATAAGAAAACATAACTAATAATTATTTTCGGTGTAAACGCTTTTGTTTGAAAATTATATGTTATTTGTGTACAATGTATACGACCGTATGTGAACACTAGTGCACTACATTGGTCCACCGACAATCGATTGGAAGAACCGAAACAAACACAAAGCTCTCGTCGTCTCTCTCATTCCTTCATGAGTATATACAAATGTCCAACATTAGCCACTGGATACATTTTTATGCAGCTCCAGAGCCGGCTAATTTTTTGAAGTCAATATTCTTCACCAAACTAGTGTCAAAAACTAGCCAATGGATACAATTTTAACGCAATTGGGAGAACGACCTTCCCTGATTGATTTGGGTTACTCAAATAAAGCAAGATGTCTGTTAAGTGACTTTCGATTCAATTTGACAACTTTTCAAAAATTGTCTATATCTGATGCTTTACAAAGTATAGACTTATTTTTAAACCCTTTTCAGAAAAAAATAAATAATAGGCGTGTTTTTTTTGTAAACTGTATAGGCTAAACATGTTTCAGCAGCATGTTTACCCATGTACAATACAGCAAAACCTTAGCCTGGATAATTATCGAGTCTTTTTTTTTGCACTGAAAGTTTTTTCGAAGACTATATAGGTTACAAAAAAAACAAGCCTATAATTCTAAATTCATCAATACATAAACATTAAACTGATCCAAGTGACTTCGGACATGGACCCGTGACATGACCAAGAAGCCTGTGTTGGTAAATTATATTATGTATTTTATAGCAGTGTCCGACAGAGCTTCGTTTCCGGTTCACACCTAAATAATTGTTCGGTTTTCGCAGGAAAGCATAAATTTGCTGAAAATGCAAGAAATACTTTTGGTTTTTAATGCTATTTTACAAAACACAAACTATGTTATGAACAGCCAATCTTACATTCATTTGGTATTCTATAGTTACATTTTGCGTTACATACATATTTGTTCACAAAATGTCGGAACCCTCGATGTCACATTTATGAGTTACATACAAGCATATTAGCTAATTATTTCGAAAAGTTGCTGAATCCATTGCATAATCATTACCAAATGCAATGCGCACTACCTTTTATCGAGGTACCATTTCTTGACCGCACCATAACGCTCGCAGATGTTACCAGAGTTTTTAACCGATGTGCGTTGAATAAAGCCCCAGGAGAAAATCGTATCCCCTATGAATTTTTTAAAAATGCAACAGAAAATTTCCTGGAAAATCTAGCAAAAACATATGATCTCATATTTACAAATGGAAAAGTGCCAGAAAGTTTAAAAAAAAAACATAATCTTCCCGATTTTCAAAAAAGGGGACCCAAATGAGCCAAGTAATTACAGAGGGATATCGTTTTTAAACGCGATCACAAAAATATTTACGGGCATTATTTTAGAGCGCTTAACGGACTGGGACAGGAAAATAATTTACTTAGCGAATTCCAAGCTGGTTTCCGGAAAGAATACTCCACGGTGGATAACATATTCTCCCTGACAAACATCGCCCGGACGTTTTTAGACAATGGAAAAAAACTATATGCCTTCTTCGTAGACTTTAAGGCGGCTTTTGATTCCATAGATAGGAGAAGCTTATTTCTTAAACTGAGCAATATCGAAGTATCGACAAAGATTCTTAAAGTGCTGCAAAAGCTTTACGAAGGAAATTCTACCGCGGTCTGGGACGGAAACATCTTATCCAGTTGGTTTAAATCAATAACAGGAGTAAAGCAAGGGTGTCTTTTAAGCCCTCTCCTATTCTCAATCTTTATAGATGACTTAGGCACGTATCTACCAGGAGGAATACCATTTGTGGGGCTTAATATTAAGCTCCTACTTTATGCTGATGACATCGTCATACTAGCGGAATCTCCAAACATGCTGCAGATGATGATAAATAGACTTCAACAGTACTGCGATCATTGGAATCTATATTTAAATACGATCAAATCCAAAGTCATGATTTTTCGAAATGGAACTGGACGCTACGCAAGAGATGAAAAATGGAGCTGGCATAACGAAGAACTCGAAAACGTAAGAGAATATAAATATCTTGGAGTCCTGATAACACCCCAGGCATCGTTTAAAAAACACGTTCAAGAAAAGCTCAAGGAATCCAAACGTGCGATAAATTGTAGTTGGAAAGGTATATTGAGCAAGAGAAATATAGCGCCGAGTACGAAGTTCAAAATCTTTGAGGCAGTCGTGAGGTCGATTATGTGCTATGCAGCACAAGTTTGGGGTATCTTTCAGTTTCATGAGGTGGAAAAACTACTCAGATATTTCATTAAGAAAATCTTCAGACTGCCAGAAAACACGCCGACTTATATGCTGCATCTGGAAACTGGTCTTCCGACACTGTATATCTACACTCTACGATTACACTTTCTATATATACTCAAAGTATTGGGCCAACCAAGTCATCGTTTCCCAAATAAGATTTCTACGCATCTTAGAAACAGAAGTCTTCAATGTTTTGCAGAATGGGCAAGGCTGGGACGAGAATATAATGTCCTCCTATATCCTGAAAGTGAAGCAACTCTGAGCAGCGCTCTTCAGGAATTACTAGTAAAAATGGAGGAAAGAATACGAGAAATGTTTAGAACACTAAGCCAACAAAGTCAAACAAGAGACACGTATAGAGTACTTCAACATGACCTTTACGCTAAGAACTACTTTCATGACCGCAACAATGTGGATTTAATTTCAACAATTTTCAAAGCAAGAGGCGAGCTATTATACTTGAATTACAGACCATACAGTAGTGAAGTAAATACTGACTGTACTTTGTGTAATCAAAGAGCTAAGGAAAACATCCAACATTTTATAGGAATTTGCCCCATTCTTTATGAAATCAGAAGATCTAGTTGGGGAAAAAGTACTCTTACCCGTGAAGAAATTATTTGCATTTTAAATGGAGAAAATTGGACAGTCCTGTACAACTACTCGAAGCATGCTATGAAATACCGAAATCAAATAATGAATGAGGCTTTTTAAATGATTTTTAATATTGTAAAAGAAATGAATAACAAAATTAGTAAGCTTAGCTTTAAACTTAAAAATTTAGCCTAAGCTTTAACTCACTTTCACGGCTGACGGCAACAGCTAATGCTATTATTGTGAACTTTTGTTAAAAAAATTGAAATCTTGTTATGGTATTAATAAAGTCACTACTACTACTACCACAAGCATATGTAATGTATGTATGTACTCGTACTTCCTCTCAATGTGGTTGATTTGCAACTAATGCAACTAATTAGCAACGTTTCTTAATTGAATCAAATCGAATTGAAAACCAAACCACAATTGCTATTGACAACTAACACAACAATATGATCGCTCACTATTGGAATGAAAGCGTCCGAATGGACTAAAAACACGCATGCATACGGGTGGTATCATGACCTCAAACGTATAGAAATTCAACTCTTAATTGCATATCGGTTCGGTGCGCGCATCCACGCAATAGATGCACGGTTGTGTATCCGTAAGGTTGCCTTTAACATGTGCAATCCGCAATTCAATCCGATTCTCATTACCTGTTTCACTCCCTGGAATTGAGTTGGTTCTGTGACATTTTTGTTGCTGACACAATTCAATCAGCATAGATAGTAGACATCGACGACGATTGTACATAACTTTATACATACGTTTCGTTTCGTTTTCATAAGGGTTTACAATTTTATTGCGCTTTTCTGGTTTTCGATGCTTTCCGCCTTCTCACCTCTCTACTACTTGTCTGTGTTCGAGTGAGTTTGCGAATTTCGATTACACAAGCAGTGAGCCCGCAGATTTTGATACTACAAATGCTAGTACCTTCATTTCAAGGTGCCAAACGAGTTGGACTCGAATCCCAAAAGAGCTCTGTTGGAATAGAATGGATGCGAAGAGGATGATTATGATGGTCCGGCTATAAATGGAATGCAAGTTTGGAATTGTATTTGTATGAAGTTGTAGCAATTTAAAGTGCATTGGTGCGTGAATTTTGGTTTTGAGTGCATTGACGGAGATCCGCAATTATTTTTGTACATGAATGCGTTTTGGAGTACTTAGATAATAATGTGATACATTACGTCTAGTAGTATATTCGGAGGAAAAATATAATGACAGCTTTGTCATTTCTAAGTGACGATGAGTTCCGAAATTGAAAGGAACTCCTTTGTTAGAGGAGTGTCTTGTTACTGTGTGTCCAATAAAAGTCCAGTTTTTCAAAAGTTATAAACAAAAAAAAATCGCATGTTTTTTTTAAATATTCTAGAATTTTTTGTTGCAAACTAATTTTAGCGTTTTGCTAGAATATACGCAATGTATGTACCAAATGTTTGCTATAAAAAAATGTTTTTTTTGTTATGAATAAACAAATCTCACACTGGCTAGATCAATTTATTTGTATTTTTTTATTTATCGTCCCTTTTAGGTGTAGGTCCCTTTTAGGTGTTGGACTCGGGCTGGGATTGAACCCGGGCAGCATTGCATAGTAGTCCAACATACTTACCTGGTATATTACTGTGACCAGGAACCCAGCACAGCGTCAGCATACATCTGCTCGATATCTCGTTTAGAGATGCGCGGCAGTGCCTAATCAATTTTGATCTTATAATTGGTGATTCGAGTGCTGCTTGGCTATAAGTGTAAATGAAAATGTCAAGAAAATATACCCGCTCCTATATCACCTGTCTTAGACCCATCCGTGTACATGTACATCTCCAATGTGGATTTTTCATTTAGACAGATATTTCCTGGGAATATTTATCCTATATATTAAAGTAAAGTTTGTAAAGTTTATATAAAAAGCAACATTTCCACGAATATTAACAAATGAGGTGTCAAAAGACATAGAATGGCCTGGAACAGTGACGAATTGTACTCCTTTAATATTTTTAAGTATCACTTTTTTTGTTCCAAATGCCACTATAGGTGCGCAAGTACATAGGTAGCCATTTCATTCGTAATCCTTAAATTGTTGTAGGGTTTCTACATGCGAGATTTCTCGAACTCGTACACTGGTATTTGTTAATTTATCAGTATGCATATGTAGGCAAAAGTCGAAAACTATTCTATTACTATTGGGTTTGAGCATGTCTTGTAGCTGTATCCTTTTCCTATTTATACAGGGTATGTTTCGCATATTCTGCTATATCTGTTATTTGCACAAGCCAAGTGATTAAACACACGTTGTTGTTCACTCTCAGGTTTGTCGATAAGTGTCCTTCATGGCAATGCACGAGTATGTAGGTATTTTGGCACTATTATAATACCCTGGGAGAATGACTGTCCTATTTGCGTTTTATCATCATCCCCGTAAAAGCATATACAGCGCATAATATTCCACACTAGTAACATTTCAAATCTCGAAAGTGCGAGATCCGATACTACACGATAATGGGGGAAACTATATTTGAACCCTCCACACGCCCATTCGGCAAATGGCATTCGTAAGGTGCGCAAAGGAGGCAGAATTCGCGGGTGAGCGGAGGCAAACGATGGTAGTAATGCTTCGTAAGCAACTTAATAATGGAAAGCTTTCCGGTTCCTCAGATAAGGGGGTAGGAGTGGGCGTAGAGACGCAACATAATAACGGAAGTTGGAAGACGGAAAGAAAGGGATTTACACAAGGTCGATGCTTTGGTTCGAGAACAACGCTACTATAGGATGAGTATGGTCTACGGATGGTGGATACATCAAAGGCAGCCTTTTTCCGCGACTTGTCAGGCTGCAGAACGGTAAATGAGGATAAATAAAAGTTCATCTGATAATACTCGTACAAACATACATTATGTATGCATGTATAAATATTTCCCCGGTGGATTTTTTCTTCGATTTATTATCCGTATCTCCACTTGGGAGACATTAAAAAAAGGGACCGGAAGTCAACTTCACTGTTAAGTTCATTTAAATAGTGGCACGAAAAAAAAAATAATATTTGGTTTTTAATGTACAACGCGTGGTTTTAACTCGAATCATAGTCTTTACAAATCTTTCAGAGTCGATGATTTGGATATCTGTGACTTTAGCTAAACTAGGATCTGGAACTTTATTCTGATATTGACTCTTAAAACGAGTACTGATATCGATATTGACAATAGTGTCTTTCAAAGTCCACTTTTTCATCCACAGATTACTCTCCTACAAGTCATTGCTTGTGGGAAATCTCTGCCCCTATCGATTTCGACACCGGATGACGCAGATGAAACATGAAAGTACCCTTAAGACAATAGCTATCACCATATATGTATGTATTATATTTCTGTAGTAAGTGTGAGCACCGTGTAAGTGCGTTAGACTACTACGCAATGGTGCCCGGGTTCAATCCCAGCCCGGGTCCAACGCCTAAGAGTTTTGTCACCGTGCCACCTCTTCCGAATGTCTGACAAGCAATCAAAGAGTATCATTTGTCAATGAGCTTCTCAACTCGCCGTTCGAAGTCGGCAATAAACTTCCATTCGTGCAAATATAACACGCCCACAGAAATGGTTGCGAGAAGAATGCCTAGGTTCACCCCGAGCTGTAGCGCCACTTAAAGTAAAGTAAAGTATAGGCATCATTTGCGGCTCTCACATTTAACCAATCTTAACAAATGGGGTTTCAAGAGAAAGAGAATTTCCTGGAGCAGTGACAAATTGCACTTTCACTTTATAAATTTTAACACATAAAAAAAACAAATATTCTACCCAAAATGAACTCCCACAAGAATAAACACTCTCAACTGAAAAAAAATTATTTTGGTTGATATATTGGCTATATGGAAATCGTATGGAAGTGTTTGTTGTTTTAAGAGTTCATTCCTTTTGGTTGATGCAAGTGATAGTGGACAAATACATACATCAACCAAAATAAAGATTGAAAAAAACAAACACTTCCTATATGGTTTCCATGAGTTAACAGATGCAAATCATTTGGGAAGTTTGGATTTTGGGCTTTGGATTTTCTCTTGCGAGAGTTCTCGCACGGGCACACTAGTTTTGTCTGTAATTTTTTAACTTTACATATGTATGTATGTATGTATTTTGATGTGTATGCATCTTAGCTCGCGGTATGGGCAAATTTTTCGCCGTCGTCCGTCACGCGTAACCAAATTTAGTATTAGTGCGTTCTCTGTATATGATTCTCTTTGTATTCTCTCAGTGAATTCTCCGGTTATCCGCCATCATACACAAACGTATGTTTACACATCAAATTTCACGAGTACCTGGTACTTACGCCTTTTTCTTGCATTTTGCATCTTATTTAAAGCCAATAAAAGATTGTATTTTCTTAATCACCCACTTAAAACCTCCTAAAATTCCTAAAATACCCAGTAAAGCACGTACAAAACCCAGCGTTTATAGCACGCGAAAGTATTTTTCAAGTTGAATGTGCCTTTTGTTTAGTCCTTGAAATCAAAGTCAAAATTAAGCAAAACCAAGAAATCAAATCAATGAAATCTCTTTGACAACGAGTAAACTTCCTCCGTTTTCCACAGCACGATAACGACGCATAAAAACAAATTTAGCTTTACCATATCCTGCGCCTGCCACGCAGCTTGCCGTCCCGACAAGTGACTGCTGCTTTATCTTTATCTTCAACTACTAGGCAAATTATGAAACAATGCCTCGAAATAAAGTCAAAAAAAAGAAAAAAAAAAACAAACAAATGATAAACTACCACATTTTTCACGCATGCATGGATATATTGATGGGATATATTTGCGAGTATACACCAATCTGTAGGTACATATGTACATACATATGTATACAATCCACCCACCACAAGGCTAGCGAATAAACAAATCAATACTATTACGAGTTTCTTCCTCGTTCCTAAAGCTGCTGTTCTCTTTTTGGCGAGTATCGATATAGTGTGTGTGACGTACATACGTATTTCCCAGGATACGGCTTTAGCTTAACGTAATAAAAGGACCATAGAAGTGTAGAGTGTTGGTATTGGTGGGACGTTGCAGGAAATAATGTATCCAAAATAATAAGAAATAAAAATGAGTTGTTGTTTTATCGATTCATAAGCGCCGATGTGCATGTGTTAGATACCAGAATATATGAACCAATGTGTGGCAATAACATCCTCAAGGGAATTATTGTGTGCGGCAAAGAGGAATTATTTACGCCTCCTGAAGGACCTTAAAATGGAAATTAATCATTCTGACACTTTATTCAATAAAAAAGATATGTATATAATGCAGAAACAACAAACAGGCTGACTGACCTAGAATTCCACCACCGACTTACACCTTACACCACCTCGGTTCGAAAATAAAATCCTTATTGATCGTATTAAATTGCATGGGGAGGAAAAAAAAAACTCATAAAAATGTGTTTTTTAGTATAGAATATGTTCATATGGATGTATATACATACATACATACAGTGTTGTGCAAAACATTCCGGATTTTTTTTTGATGAATTCTAGGGAACAGGAATACACTATGTAAAATTGTTTGATAATACGAAAAACTTATTGCACTAGTGATTAGTTTATAAATAAAGCAAGAAAACATTAAAAAAATTGTTTTAAATGTTTTATTAAAAAAATTAACTCAACTCTATTTCATGCCTCTGCAAAACATACCGGATTTTTGGTAAGATGTTACATACAATATTTTTCCAGTCGCCGTTGTTCGTAATGACCTTTGCGCATCTTTTTGGCATATACGACACTAAATTTTCAATTACAACTTTTGGAATGCTCCAAAAAGTGAGATTTTGGATGCGTGATTCATTGAACCTTTACCCGTCTCTTCAAAATGGCCCACAACTTTGCCCTAAGGTTTAAATCCGGCCATTGGGACGGCAATTCTAACACAATCAATCAGCTTTTTATTCGCAAACCACTCCCTTAGCAACTTTGAAGAATGCTTTAGGTTATTATCTTGTTGAAAGACCCAACGCAGTGGCATCTACTCTTCAGCGAATGGTAGAATTACGGATTGCAGTATATCCCCATATTGAGAACGACCCATTAATACCACATATTTCATACAGGGGACCACAACATTAGCCAAAAAAAAAACCCCCGCACCATAACCGTGCCTTCTTCATGCTTCACCGTTGGGGGCGACAACGTTGTGTCCCCTTCTTTCGTCTAACAGGAATTAAGTTAAACTTACTCTCATTGCTTAGTTGTGGACCAATTTCTATAGGCACTTATTTTGGGAACAGTCTAAGAAACGATTAGCCAAAGCATATTAATCAAGGACTTACTAAAACCGGAAAATGGTACCTTTTCTGTAGGTATACGCTAAGCAGTGAGTAGAGGCGTTTTTGCATATCAAAAGGAACACAAGCCAGCTTCTTTTAAATGGCTGCATGCGATACTTGCTTTAATTGAATGGTTGAGTTTGCTAACGACCTTCCTAGAAGACAAGAAAGGATCTTTTACCTCCTTCAGAATGAATGGTTTTAATCGGTTTTCCCCTTTGGCACATTTTTATAATGTTGCAATTTTGTACAACTTGATTTTTAACGAATTTACTGTTTTTATTTTCGGCCATTTTACTAAAAACAAATTTTGAGACAACTAAGTTTCTAATGACTCGTTCACTGTTCTTTTGTAATTCAATTCAAACGGTAGTCAAACCGTTATTAAGCAAGTTGAAGAGCAAGGAAATACGGTGCTGTTGGAAATCCGTATGTTTTGCACAGGCATGTAGAAGAGTTGAGTTAAGTTTTTCAATAAAACATTAAAAATGATTACCGTAAGACTTGGTTTTTTGGGATTCCGTATCCATATGGTAATACGGAACCATTATAAGTTCGATCTAACTCAAAAATGTCTGCCACGATGGGCAAAATATAAACTCGGAAAAAAAATTCTGAATAATATATCATGTGGGATATCATTTTAAAGGGCTCCAAAGCTCAAAAATATTTTTCTCAACATTTTCCGTCAGAAACTTGGGCAGTTATTGCAAAAAATGTATGCAAAAATACCATACCAAAAGGATCTCCGAAACTACTGAAGTCAAAAATACGAAAAAATCATAGTTTGTAGATGATTAGCTATATATTTAAAGAGAACCATAGAGAATCTCATAAGTCATAAGTTGTATAGTTTTTGATAAATTCACGTCAATTTGTCGAAAAATTCAATTTCTCAACCGATTAACTCATAAACTACTGGACCACTATTCGATTAACAATCATTTTAGAAATATTTAAGGCTATCCTATTACAAGTTTGTAAAGTGAATATAGAGGTGGGTCGTTTTCGTTTTTTGTGTTAACGAAACGAAACCTTTATTTAAGAAAAATATAACTAGTTTGAACGCGAGTCTGACTCGCACTTGGCCGGTTTTTTCTTTAGTTATAGACTAATGCAATAGGTTTTTTGTATTATCAAACATTTGATGCATACTGTCTTCCTGTTCCCGAGAATTCGTCAAAGAAAATTTTTCAAAAAAAATCCGGAATGTTTTGCACAACACTGTATGTTTGTATACGTAAATTCGACATCGAGTGGTGGAATTTCAATATCCTGGGTGGGCTTCTCGATTGCTCGCTCAGTAATAACTCCCAAGAATACTTGCGTCCTCCTCATCCGTCGATTTTTATTCGGAGTTTCAACGAATGCTCGCTTTAACTTTCACCACCCCACCCCCCCTTACTTTGAACGTGATTATTGCAAAACTTTACAAGGAGGATTTGGTAAATGAACCCGATAAGCATTTTTGTTTTGTAGCTACACGTTTCAAGCACATGACGTGACGTATCTTGCTATGCTTTTCGGTTTAATCTGTCATGGTGCGCACTGAAATGGACGCTCCATCTCCATCGTTTTAGAATGGAAGGGAAATTTAATGACTACTTTACAAAATTTATTATTCCTGAGAGGTAAGTTCTTGTTATTTCTTATAGCATTTTTGAATTATTGATAGTGGAACATTTAAAAATCGGTTAGCACTAGCAAATGACTTGTGAACGATAAATTGATTTGTACTATTCGTGCTCTCAGAGTGAAATTTCTGAAACTATCCAAGTCGATTAAATGAAATAACTCACTGA
Organism: Brachyopa scutellaris; assembly: GCA_949775065.1. Taxonomy (NCBI): domain Eukaryota; kingdom Metazoa; phylum Arthropoda; class Insecta; order Diptera; family Syrphidae; genus Brachyopa; species Brachyopa scutellaris. Next base: position 193,139,330 of record OX459112.1, read on the forward strand.
CTTTATTAATTTTTAAACGACCGTCGACCCCAAACAAAACAAAAAACAACCCCAAGAAATTAGGTCATCAATGGCGCCACATTGCCCTCATTTCCGTTCACATTACCGAACTCAGTTTATAAAATAACTTATCCCAATTATCCATCAAATGCGTCATTGAGGTCGCCATCAAAGGAAGGAATAAATAAAATCAGTTCCCATTTTTAAAATGATTTACTTGTAACTGTTTATCATGAATGTCTACGGTTCCCAAAGGATTCATTGGCTAAATTCCTTTCCCCATAAATCTGAATCAAATTCGTGTTTCTTTCTTCCCACCTCCTCTCTCCCACCAAAGGGGTGAAATTCTTAAAAACTTGAAAGATAAATTGCAGATAGACATTGTTTCGGGGGCGAATTCCATGGTTCCACGTGACTTATGCGTATGCAAGAAGTTTATTCTGGAATTGGATCGATTTTTCTTAATTTAATAGGCGACGCACACTTTCCTCCAGCTTAGTAAAATATCTCTTTTCTTTTTCTTTGCAGGATACAACACAGTCTAAGATTCCGCGGCTAGATGGCGTCACAAAAATTCCCCTTCCCGGCACGATGCGTGGTCCAACTATACAGGTGCGACGTCCTACATCATTCACAGGTCTGCGGCAGCCGTCGCTGGCAATGTCGTCGTTGAAAAAATCATTATCCGGAGATCGAATAAGTGAAGCGGCCAGTATTATGGGTAAACGAACTGCCACTGCGGTACGAAAGTTTCTAACAAAACCAGAAAAGTCAGCTTCGCATATTGAGACTTTGACGCGTAAATTTATTCCACCAACTCCGATTGAAGGAACTAAGACTGTGAGTAGAATGAATATGCCAGCGGGTTCAGTTCCAGATACACCAAGGCCTCTGACCAGGTCAGAAACGTTCGTGCGTGAAGATGGCGAAAGTGAAGTGATTAAAATGGCGCAGAGCAGTGTATTGCCAAATCTGGTTTCATGCAGCAGCAATGGAGCGACTGACTCACGTAGCCTTCTGTACATGACTCACTCTCTGGATGGAACGATGACCAAGGCAGCGCTTGGGGAGACAATAACTTTGGATAGCGGTCAGACTCCAGCTAGAATTCGAACTTCAGAAGGGCCAACTGTACAAAGCGGAACTCTAAGGCTCCAAGACTGCACCGTGAATCTACATCGTACCAGGAATCTCAATGGAACGCAAACAGTGGATTTGACATACCGACACGAAATACGTAACTTAAATGCCACGCAGAGTATGGATGTATCACCGTTAAACGAGCATTGTTTTCGAAATAACAATCTGAACGGAACTCACACAAAAGATAGCACTCACAATATTTTTCCTCAAAAGGACCCCGAAAGTCATCGGCGAGAAGATGTCACTGTGACTATTGACAAGTGCAAAAATCTGATTGACCTGCAAAGCTGTGAGAACCTTCTCGATATCAGTATCCCGCCAGAAGATACGGATCTGACCATAAAGCCGAAGTACATGGATGACACTCTGAAAAGCCTTATCAATATAACAATGGAGGATACACAGCCGCTGGCGCCAGACAAAACCAATATGAAACTCGTTCTTAATTCGACTATGAACACGGAACGACTGCTGGACCTCACAACGAATGTGGTGTCGCCGGCCCGACACCTAATGAACATAACTCGGGATTTGATGGGTTCCCCCTTAGAGGAGAATGTCAAGAACAATACAAATCTCTTGTATATGACACGACATGAGGGCATAAGCTTGATGGCGCCAGATCGAGGTATCTCACCCAACGATGAGCCAATGGAAGTAGACCGACGTAATGAGGAATTATTCGAGAACCCACCTACACAGGCACTGCAGGAATTGAAACAGCACAAACCGAGATTTTCCTTCGGATTGGATCTCACAGAGTCCACATTAGACTGTTCCATTGAGCTCTGTGATGTGTCATTGTCCTCAACTATACAGTCGGGTGTGTGCACCGCATCGGGTACTCCACCGTTGAAGAAGCAGAATTCGTTTGAAATGGATGAAAGTTTGGGAATTCTAACTCCAGATCAAATGAAGGAGTTCCTGGACTCCACTACAACAACAAACTTGGATCTGCCACTGGGAATAAATCCAAAAATAGCATTCCATCAGATGAGGATTGATCAAACGCCGTCGCCTGAGGATCTGCCTTTAGATCCTGTAGATGTGAAAACAGATGTGGAAGATGTTGTCATTGAACTGACAAAGAATCATCAGCAGAGCAACAACAACACCTACAATGAGATTTCTCAAACCGACACGGAGTCGAAAACAGACCAGATGACCAAGTCAAGTGTCTCGAAAATCTCCACCAGCTTTATAACCAGTGTGACAAGTGTAACCAGCTTGGATACAGGTTATCAGGGCGATGGAGAGATGTCAAGACCTGCGTCGCGAGGTGCCGGCGATCATTCGCCTTCGAATGGACCCACTAGAAAGCCAGCTCAGGTCAGCCGTCAACCTTCGTTTAACCAGAATCACAATAATCCCAACATTCCCATTCGGAGGCAAGATCCTATGACCGATTCAGACTTCTTTACGGAAAGCGACGCTGATGATATCTTTCATCGTGGAGATCGTCGAGCACAGGTGATCGATGGCCAGTTATATGGACCGATGTTGCAACCTGCCGCCAGCGTCTTTATATCGGAACAGCCGGAGCAAATGGAAGATTCGTGTATGGAGTCTAGTGGGATCTTTACCGATGTGGAAAATAGAGGAGACGAAGACATCGCCCAAATGCGTGGCGACATTGACATGTCTCCAGATGACGGTTCCACCGACACCGTTAAAAGCAACAAGAATCAACAACAGCAACAACATCAAAATGATCCACAAAAGCCCCAAAACCAACCGCAACAACAGTCGCCGCCACAGCCGTCAATTGAAAGTGAATTTCGTTCCGCATCGCCACTGAGTCAAGGTCAATGGAACAACATGCTCACCGACAGTCAGACATCATCCACAATCCAAAGTAGCTTCAGCAGCAGTGATCGCATTAGCATGACCACAGACTACAATCCAACAACAGCCAATTCGAAGAGGAACTCCTGTGTAGTAAGCGAGAACTGCAAAAGCTCTATGGCGTCGTCCAATGAAGCTTTATCCAGCGACACAACTACAAAAACTTCGACGCGCACAAGCGCCGCTGATCATACAATCTACAGCCACACAATTAATTCGTCATCGTCAGTGAAGAAGGTGAGTCCGCCGCGTAAGCATGCATCGCTGTCGTCACTGTGTAGCGTAAATGCTAAAAATGAAAACAATTACAACATCAATGCCAAGCATTATCGGTCTACGGCGAATTCATCGGTATTAGGAGCGGACAGGCAACAAAAACTAGCGGCTAAATCGATCGCGTCGGTTTGTACTAAGGGTGGTAGCAACAATGGTCGTGAAATGCCGGTAAGGGCCAATACTATAGCATCAAAACAACGATCGTCGCCGGGTGCCGCCGCCGCCGCCCTCGCTAATCAAGAGCATAAAAGTCCTGGTCAGCTCGGTTTGTCGGTTGCATCGTCGCGCACGGGTAGTACGGCGGGTATAGCGGGCCTCACAGGGTCTGGTTCGGGTTCGCCCACACTGCGGAAGATATCGCCGAATAAGTGGGACGCGGTTATGAGTAAAATTGCGGTAAACAAAATGCAAATGAAGAAGAACTACAGTGAAGTGAAATCAAAAGTGTCTACCGGTGTATTGAGGCGATCGCCTCTAAGTGGTGTTGCAGGGGGTGGAAATAGTGGAAGTGCTAGTAAAGTGTCAACACCGTTACAGGATAACTCACCAACGGTTGGCAGTAATTGTTCAAGTGGATTAGTATCGCCGCACACAAAGAGGATTATTCAAAGCCCTGCAAAACGGTAAGTGACGTTTTTTTGTGGGAAAAATTACAGATGTGTTTGAAGTTTAATTTACACCCACCCTAAAAGCTTAGCTTACCTTTATTAAGTAATGTTTAAAGTAACGAAATAAATATTGCTTCTCAAACTAAGTGACGATGACCTTTGCTGTCATAAAGATGCTATTGTCGTGCGAACGCATATTTACCATGGGAAGGGTAACACAACCGACACTGGTTAAATTTCTATGATTTAAAGTTGGAGAATTTTTGTGGGACTGCCATTGTTACAGCCAGAAGTGTACCTACCTAGATATGTACATATGTATAGTAGGTACTTACTGGCATTTCATAAAAATTATGAAATTGATTACACACATTGAAATTGTTCAATCTTATCTTATTCTTAATATATAAATCTCAGTGTGACGCTCTTACCTGTCAATCTTACGGTTAGACAAACATAAAAACTAATGCACACAATGAAGTAAAACTTCGTATTCCAGTTCATTAACATCCTGTGCCTATCATAGGCCAATTTTTATATTAATTTATTCGCAATATTATTTGAATTAATGCAAAAATAAAAACACTAACAAATGCCACTTTCTTGCAAAATTTCATTTATTCAAACTACAAATATGTACTTAGAATCCACACTCGTGGACCTTGGGGTGCGTTCGCACTGTCTTTGATTCTTCGAACAAAATGACAATAGGCGTGTTTTTTTTCAAACCTATATAGGCTAAACATGTTTCCGCAACATGTTTTCAATGTAAAATACAACAAAACCTTAGCCTGGATAATTATCCAGTCTTTTTTTTGTATGGAAAGCTAAGTAGCTAACGCGCCTAATGTATGTATTGTAAGTAACACTATAGTTTTTAGACACGGGCGAAGCCGGGCGGGACAGCTAGTAGGCTATATATCGGCATGTTTTTCACTTATTTAAAAATATTATTTTTCATTCAGTGTGTAAACAATATTACTTACCTGCTAAGTTCAGATTTGTAAAATGAATATAAGTGCTACCAAACAGTTCTTCTTTACTTCAAAAAGCTCTATAGTTACTGTTTGCTATTTACAAACAGAACACTTGACAAAAAGATAATAAATAATTTATGGTAAAAAAATCGACGTTAAAATTAATGTTATTATGTTATTTAAAGATAACATTTCAAACTGGAATAACAAACACTTTGGGCAGCAAAAGGCAATTATTAATAGAAATGTTTTTTTTAAGGAAACAGGCAGGCCACAACGAAAACTGGCAAGTTTAGTTGTCGGATACAGATTGGATTGGATGATTGGTTTCTTTGATAAGCTCATTTGCTTGGGATTGATAACCAAATACTTATCTATAGATAAGGCAAGCCCCTTACATCTATAATCAACGGCCAAACAATTCACTAGTGTTGCAACCATGTGCTGACAGATTGCTCTACGCTACCAGACATGTGATAATAAACACCTAACAAATGTAATGCAACCACCACACTGTGTTTTATGTTGCCGGTGCCAGTGTGCAGTGTTTAGTGCTCTGAAAAGTTCAATGCACTGAACTAAAAGCGACACTAAAACAATTCAACGCAACACTGGTGCCGGTGACAGAGAGATAAACATCACCGGTTGCAAGTACCTATGTAGATAGTATGCGACTACGTCGTGAATGCAACGTCTGCTTTGGTTGAGTTTTTTAATTTGGTTTCATGTGTGCTTGGAGATCAAGCGCGTTAAGCGCTAATACAGTTGTAATTATGACAGATATGAATGTGTACTGAAGTGCTATTGAAAATAAGGCTGAACAAAAATTAAATACCTATAGAAGATAATTTTTAATGGTCCCTTTAAAAAAAAAAAATAATATGACTCTGGTATACCAAACTAACAACGGCTTTAAAATAATCATCCTTATTATAAAAATCGAATCGGATCCATTCATTGAAGATAATATTCTCTTTTATCAAACCTAGCCAAATGTAATTCTTATTAAACTATACAGCCGTGTTTTTTTCTAATCTGTGTTTGTATGTATATACGCTTAGAAAAAAGTTTCATGTTAAATACACCAACTAGTAAGTCTATATAGAATTACGAAATCTGGATAGTTATCCAGTCTTAGGTCCTTAGCCCTTTCAGTATTTTGATACCATACGGTAACATGGTTTCTTGTAACTCCCAAATCCCAATCTTTCTCTATGAAAAACATTTTTTTGTTTCAATTTCTTCCTTACTCGTGCTGTATATGTTCAAGCATTTGATGCAAACAAAATTCGATCCGATAAGCTCTCAGTGCGCATTGAGCACTCGTGCAGGAAAATCCTCCAAACTAATATCGATTTTTTTTACAGTAGACCATTTTTATTATTTATTTTTTATTTATATAATCGTCGAATTAATTAACATTATTGATGTCATTTTGTAGATAGATAATGGACGCACAGTTTTAAAATTAAAATAATCGCATAAGTTAATTCTAGTAAATTTGACATCATTTTTGTGTTTTTAGGACATCATTTCGAAAAACCACTTTAGAACTAATATTTAACAAAAATTGTGTTTCATCCTTGTTTGTATAAGCCTCTGTTACAATACAAAGAAAAAAAATAATGTTTAACCCTTAAAACAAAAAAGTTTCACTGGAAGGGTTAGCCTGGATATAAAAATGTGCTACTAAACTAATTCTAAGGTTTAGTTGTAATTGTATTTGACATGGAAAGCTTTTTTAGGCTTATATATACGGCGTCAGCAGTCCTATACAGAACCAAGCCTAGCTTCTCACAACCATTTGTGTGTGCGTGCAATTTCTTTTCACGAATGAAAGGGACCTACAGTTTTTTGCCGACTCCGAACGGCGAGTTGAGAAGCTTCTCATGACAAATGATACTCTTTGATTGTTTGTCAGACATTCGAAAGAGGTGGGGACCGTGAAAAACTTTTTTAGGTGTTGGACCCGTGCTGGGATTGAACCCGAGCAGCATCTAACAGTGTTATCATTATTAAGTTAAAGCTAATCGGTGATGCTTTTTCTGTAGTTTTTGTCAAAGAGCTTTGGGATTTTGTGCTTTCAGATCCAATAAAATTAATTTGAGTATGTGAGGGTATTGCCATATGGCTTTTGTTTTTTCGTCTTTCTTGTTTTTTTTGGTGAAACCGTTAAAATGAAGTTGAACGCTTTTTCGATTTCTGTGATTAATAATGAAGGTTATTTGCGCGAGATGAGTTTTGGGTGCGGAAACGAATAGTGACTTTTTTTTGTTTTTAGCCTATATCTCGTAAGCTAATCGTTTCCGATATATAACATAGATACACCAAAATACTCGAAAACATGCCCTTTACAACATACCAACATTTTATCAAAATCGAGATGGTGTCCACTTTGTACACAATTATCTTTTTTTCGTTCAACAAATTGTTGGTTTCTTTGATTTTCACATCAGCAGATGGTATTACTCTCCGATTTGCGGCGATTTTTCATGCATACTATGGTAGCCCAGTGAGAGCTTAAAAGAGGGACAGATTTATGAAAGCTATTGTAATGTAACCAGAATGAGAGGCAAACGTTCAATCTTCAGTTGAATTTTTGATTACGATTAAACAGCGAGGTCCTTCGTCACACTTTGTTTAATGTCATTTCATGTGATGAAAGTTGGTGGTGCAAAACCTTGTAGAAGCACTCGATGTCCTTATTAAGTTTCAAAATACATTCACAGGATTGTAGAAGCTTCTATTTTATCGAAGTTGAAAAAACTGTGCAGATCTGTGTAAATGTCTTGATGTAAAAAATATAGTTTTAGAGAAAAAATATACCTACACCGTTTCGTTGCTTTAATTGAGTACAATAAAAACAATTTTAATTTTTTAACAGTCGTAATCAATTATGTAGTCATTTTAAAATCGCATGTTTTTTTTTTTTAATCAAATCTTAGCCCCACCATAGTCGTCTACGATTTGCAGCGGCTTTTTTTAATGGTATATTGGTGACTTTCTTTCCAGCTTTAGTTGTTGTAGCTGCTTTTGTTGTTGTTGTTGTAGCTGCTGTTGTTGTTGTTGCTGCTGTTGTTGTTGTTTCACCTCCTGCTGCTGTTGTTGATTCTCCTGCGGCTGTTGTTGATTCTCCTGCTGCTGTTGTTGATTCACCTGCTGCTGTTGTTGATTCTCCTGCTGCTGTGGTTGATTCTCCTGCTGCTGTGGTTGATTCTCCTGCTGCTGTGGTTGATTCTCCTGCTGCTGTGGTTGATTCTCCTGCTGCTGTGGTTGATTCTCCTGCTGCTGTGGTTGATTCCTTTTTTTTAAAGAAAAAAAAAAGTTGTAAAATAAATAAGAACATTTAAATATCATCTACTTACCTGTCCTTGAGCGAAAGCCACTAGGCCAGAGATCAATAAAAGAAGACATACAATTTTCATCTTAATGAAAGGTTTCCTTACCGTTGTTTTAGCTGGGGCAATGGATTTACACTAAGGTTTTTCATTCGATTAACTTCTTTATATAGTAAACTATTAGAATGAAAAAATGTCTTGTAAACAGATCAGATGAACTCATTAGTCCAGTTTCTCTACTTTGTTCAATTATTGAGTAAACTTTAAAAACACTTGTTTAAATAGCAAAACAATAACTAGGAAAACTCCTAATGATGATCAGGTGTACTATAGTAAATTTTTATTTTAAACTATGGAAAAGTTTCCATTTGAAAATGATTCTAGTATTGGAACCAGTTATTTTTTTAATTTAAAAAAACCACGCGAAATAGGTATGTACCTAAAATATAAAAAAATATGGCCGACTTGGCAAGGGTCTATGCCTGAGACACTTAAGCCTTCCATCCTCTTCAATCCTGGACAGGATATTTTTAGCTCTTAAGACCGAGCGCTCTAGCATCAGCCAGAGCTTGGTTCTTAAAATGAAGGTTTGATCTTCCTTGTCACCTCAAACCTGGGGCTGTAATTCGAACACCCTCTTGTTTGGAAAGTTATGTTATCTATTCGCTCTATTGTGGTCGCCGTGGCCGTGGTGGTTAGTGCGTTGGACTACTACGCATGCTTGCCCGGGTTCAATCCCAGCAAAACACCTAAAAGTTTTTTCACGGTACCACCTCTTTCGAATGTCTGACAAGCAATCAAAGAGTATCATTTGTCGTGAGGAGCTTCTCAACTCGCCGTTCGGAGTCGGCAAAAAACTGTAGATCCCTTCCATTTCGTGGAAAAAATAACACGCACACACAATTGGTTGCGAGGAGCTAGACTTGGTTCTGTGTAGGACTGCTGACGCCGTATATTTATTTATTTATTTTTTATTCGCTCTATTACTGACCATTGGGACTACATACATACATACATTATGTACATCCGGTTGTATCTTCTCGTTTCACACTCCTTGCATATGGGTACAGATATTTGACAAAAAAATTTCTTAGTGCTCAATATCTGCTATCAGCACTCGGCAGCATTTAGCAGAACTGGCAAGCATACCTTTTCGAAGCTAGGAGTTAAGAATCCATTTGTTTCGCCAAATTGTAGTAGCAGTTACGGTGACGCAGGTGACTACCTATCCCTTGCTACCAGAAAGATCTGGCCTAGACTAGATCTTAACTGCTCCAAATACCTTCTGTCCCTAAAAAGACTACATATAAGCACGAATATCGGTGTCATTACAGGACACTGCCTCATAGGCAAGCATACAACTAGGCTTTACATCGTTTCAAATGAATTCTGCAGAAGTTGCAGCACATGTTCATACCCAGCACTTTCCCGTAGTACACCTAGGAGAATACTTCTCAGTGACCTAGCACAAAACGACGTGGGAAGCTTTTTTCGCTTTATACCAAGCTCCAAATGGTTCTCATGAGTAGTGGAGTTAAATATCCCCAAGATCCTTGGTATGAAAATGGGCCTCTATAGGCCTAAGTGTGCTGGTACTACTGCTACCTAACCAACCTAACCTATGGTGACGTTTCCTCGGTGGATAGATGTGTCATTATTTGTTGACAACATGAACCTGATTTTGTCATTTACTGTACTTACTTTCTACTTACGGCACCGTATCTTGAACTCTTGAATATATCGAGCCTTTACTGCAAATGCATCGTAAGCGAATATTTCGCCGAAATCGTGTTTCCTATACACATATACTATTCGAGATTTAATATTATTTCACATCAATCCACATAAGATTTTGAACATTAACACTTTTTAATAAAGAATCATAAATAAAACAATTTTATCGAAAGCGACATTTACAACTGGTTTTGATATTCAAAATTAAAAAAAACAAAACATCTGTAGAATCTAGTTTTTTTCGCTTACGATAAACCTGTGGGTAGGGCTAGATAAGTATGTATAAATAATTATCTGTTGCCCAGGCTACTAAAAACTATATAATTAACTATATATGTCTGTATGTATGTATATAGATATACAGATTAAATATAAATAAATAATTTATTTTTTTTATTTAATTAGGAAACAGACTATATGTAAATATCTGTACATATGGACATTTCTCACGAAAACTAATCAGCCGCTTTGGAGACGTCGCGTTGCATGGCCACAGAGGGCTCCAGACTAAACCCCTATAGGGGGTCCATAGATGGATTTGTATCTAAATACATCAAAAGCAAAGTCCCGCTAATAAGCCGCGGTTTGTCATGAAACTGAATATCCGCCGTGAAATTCACGATATCCAGCTAAGCCTGCCACAGCGCGTGGCATGGCACGAAACACGGTGGCTCGCTTCCAACAGTGTGTGCGACTAATTAATTTTCAAAAAATAAAATCCGTATTTTTTCTCTTTAATAAAACAAGTTCCATAGTTTTCGTTTTATTAACGTTAAAAAAGCTAAAGCCGGACACCCTGTACCAAAATGCAAATATTTTCTTGCCTTCCTCAACATTTCTCAGATACTCTGGTGGTGGCAGCTATGGCTCTAGTTCATCTCCAAACAAAGGCGTGTTGGCACTTATATTTTTACTCCAGAAAAAAAAAATCAAATACAATTCGTTAGGTCAAACAAAAAGCTTTTAACGTTCGAAATCGGAGACAAAAGTTAAATATTGTCCCTCTTACTGTGGTGCGACTATACGTCTCTCAGTCGCTCTATAATACAGATTTTGCTTGAATTTATTTACTCAAGTTCTTAAATCCAGTTTGGTCCCGCAAAATGACATACGAGGCCATACTTCCGGTGCACATTTAACCAAAGTCCATGCCATCATCCGTCTCTCCGAGTCCGGCTGCAATTTCCAGTTTCAATTTCACAACCTCAGCCACGAGTATCTCACGAACACGATAACCTTTGTGCGAGTTGCAAGGGTTGCATCATAAGCTCAACATACTCGTACATATACATACAAATCTATATTAATGGGTAAAAAATTAATTAAGAACGTAATTGCGAATATTAAATTAAAATGCAGTAAGTCAACGGTGATGGGATTGCGGGAATGGGTAGGTATTGTAATTGTACAAGCTGATGAAAATCGACTAATTAACTGTGTGAAACCATGGGAACATGTTTGGTTTCAGTGCTGATTCTGTTTGCATTGTCATTCCGGATGAATCTACGAAATGAAGCGTGCACATTGTTCTGTTAGTCAGTCATGTCGAGGAGAAATTTTCAATTAAATTCTGAACCCTTCAGGTTTCGTTCTACCATCGCTAAGAACTGAGAGCAAGTGAATTTGCAGAATTGAATTTCTATGAAGAAAACTAAGATCCGTACTCCCAGTACGGAAACAGTGCTGGGGGGTTGCGGAACAGGGTTGAAGTGGCTTGGTGATTAAAGGAGAAACGACGCTGTTTTGTAGGAGTTCCATCGGTGTTCTATGAAATTATAACGATTTTCAGAAGAATAGACTTTCCAATGTACTGTGCAAGCGGATTTAAGTTTTTAGAAACTCATTCAATGAGTTCCCGAGTAGGTGGTTTATGCTTTGTTATTGTATGTTTGGGTTTCTCCTTTATTCTCTTGTTTTGTGGTTTTAGCTTTCATTGAGAGAACCAAATTGGAACATGCCCAAAAAAAGGAAAAAGTAGATGAATATTTGTGTTGTGCGGTTTTTGAGGATTTTTATTGTTTTTTTTTTTTGTTGTTGACTCTGGGTATTTTTTAGGTATCGCAAAAAACTTTTTTTTCATTACTCTTTGGGGATTGACTAAATCTGTTGTCACAGAAACAAAATTGGTGTATTAAATGAGGTTTTTGTGTGAATTTCCATGAAAAACTCGAATGGGTAGTTACAACTTGGAAACTACTAAGAGAATTTTTAACTTTCGCAGAGGGAAATCAAACACTTGCTTGTTCCTTAATGATGATTCTCCAGGGGTGCCTTTGGTAGGTACTCAATAAAGAAAAATATATAATATATGAATATTTACTTAATTAAATATGATGATGATAAAACACGAATAATTAAAACCTCAAAATGCAAAATTGGTATAATTTGATCGATGAATACAATTAAACAAAAAAAAAAAAAAAACCTGAAAATAACGTCTGATTTCGACAATACATGTGCACCTTATGTATGTATGTAGGTACATATGACTTTTACGAACAGAAACGAACTTAACGCCTGAATAGTTTTAATCGATTCTACGCACACATGTGGTCTTATTTCGTTTCCTAATGTACCATAAAATATCGATTGGGCGGGCATGTGGTTTAAGCATTTCCAGTGTCCCGTTGAGTAAACTAATACTAAAAAAAAAAAAACAAATAAAATCAGATGACTTCTAATATGATCACTTTAAGACATTTAGATACTCATTTACTTCCAATCAATTGCCATTAACTAAATGCGTTTGTTCTCACTTTACTACATCTACAATTGATACAATTAAAATTCATTGAGCCTTGTCACCGGCTCTGGGACCAAAAAAAATAACGTTGATTTTGGAATTTGATTGTGTTTTCATGTTCATGTGAACATTTCAATCACACCGAGCTGATGGAAAATTTAAATTTGTCTTTGAATTGAAACACATTGGTAAATTTTTCTAGTGCAAGTGCCCAAGAATGCAAGCACTTGACCATAACAGTACAACAGTATAACAATATGTATATCATTACTGTAGTATTGGTACCATTTGCGGAGTAACCATTTAACCTATCTTAACAAATGAGGTGCCAAAAGATTTCACTTTATTTTCGCTTTATTTTCACTTTATAAATTTGAACAAATTAAAAAACAAATCAAAACAAATATTCTACCCAAAATGAATTCCCAATCAGATTTCCTTCTTAAACGTATTATTAAAAGAGTCCCGCCCTGCTTTGTCTGACGAACGTTGGCAAGGCCTCAGTTTCTTCTCCACATTCGAAATCCGAAGTCAAGAGGGATTTCCTCACAACATTTCATCCAGTGCTGCTGAATAAAGAGAAAGGTGTCAATAAAAATAAATTTGATTTGAGAATTTGATCTTAATTTCATGATTATAGAACTTAGTTACTTACTTACTTCGGGTGCGCTACAGTCCGGGGTAGACCAAGGCCTCAACCAACAACCCCTTCCAGTTGGCCCAGTCCTTAGCCTCCAGTTGGACACTCCAAGTTGGTTGAGGTCTTGTTCTACTTGTGCGCGCCACCTCAGGCGAGGTCGTCCTCTGTTACGCTGACCCTCCGGGTTAGAATCGAGTATTCTCCGAGCCAGAGCATAGATGTCCGTACATGTCCTAGCTATCTTGAACGTCCAATGTGCAGTTTTTTGATGAGGTCGATGTCGCAGTCGCTTTTTTTGGTTGAATCTTCTTCCCCAAAACCCGTCAAAGCAAACGGGACCGAAAATCTTCCGGAGGATTTTTCTCACGAAGCGAGCAAGGATATCTTCATCCGCTTTCGATAAAGTACATGTCTCAGCTCCATATAGCAAGACTGGGATGATAAGGGTCTTTTATAGAGTCTCCTTAGTCAATCGGGTAAGGACTTTACTACTCAATTGCCTTTTTAGCCCAAAGAAACAGCGATTGACAAGAGTAATCCTTGATCCTTGATTTATGACGAGATGTCATTTTTTGATGTTATAGCAGAGCCGAGGTAGACAAAGTCATTTACTACCTCAAAGTTGTAGCTGTCAATTGTGACGTTCTGTCCAATTCGTCGATGTTGTGTGTCCCTTTTCGTTGACAGCATATACTTTGTTTTATTTGTTGTTATATTTTATTCAATTTGCTTATTACTTACCACTTTCTTATTATTTCCCCATATGCACACATATGTATTACAAAATGGCAAGTGCGTACGAAAGTCCACACACTATTACAGCGCCAACAAACAGTGGATAGCTTATTTGATGAAAGTGAAAGAGCCTACCTAACCTCATGTATAAATGTATCTCTATGTAAATTTTATTGACTCTCTGACCTAAGAGTGTGGTGACTAGTATAGTGCACAACAACAATTGCCAGCGGGTGGCCGGTTGCTGTTGTGTTTGGTTGCCTGTTTGTCCAGTGCGACCAATGAAACGCATACGTAATGAATTGAAGTCATTAAGGTTGATTAATTATAATTTACATTAGGAGTAGATAGAGAAACGATCGACGAGTTTGAACGGGAAGAGTTACATTAGCACAACACGTTATGATCTATGGGATTTCAAGCGAAACTACAAATAAAAAGCAACACGATGCAAAAAAAAGCTCCACAAAGTTTATGCAACAATTAACCAGTGCGAATGCAATGCCACCGGTGCGGTGGTTCAGATGGATTAATACAACTCTGTCTGTTTCCTTGGCTAATGCACGATGACAACACAAAACGTGGATTTTTTTATTTTACTGATTAAAATCAGTAGTATTACTCGCATAAATAAAGAATATTACGACGGTTGGAAAAATAAAAGACAAAAAAAGATACAAACCCAGGCGAGCGTGAGAAGCGTGATTTTCGGATTTCGAGCTTCCGTCAGGCATTAGCTCCTCTTGGTTCACCATTGTACTTGCAAATGACATCAGCAAGAAGTTCAACTGGGGCTTTTAGTTGGACTGCCACTGTCATGTTTTTTTTTTATATTCTAAATGAATGTCGTCGTTGCTGTTGTTATTACTGTTGCCGTTCATTGGCAGTGCGTCGTCGTTCAATTAGGTAAGTGTACGTTATCGTGGATATGATATCATCATAGCGATGAAGATGTAATGTAACATGGGACATTTCCAGTGAAATGGATAAATGAAAGCGAAATTTGTGTACATGACATTTAAATGATGATGCGAAATTGTACTATGAAAAGTGAGAACGTGTTCCGTGGAGGTAGGTCAATGGGCCGTAATCGAGAAAGGGGGATGATGGGAAGAGGGAACGGTCAAGGTTGACTGGCTAAATTTTTGTGTTTTTTCCACTAATTAAGCGAGATGGACAGTTTTTTTTTCGTGGGATAGTTAATGAATTTATGATCTCTTTATAACGCGCCTAGACTTTGACCATTAACCAAGTGAGTAAGTAAGTACCTAAGTGTAATGGACTAAAAACGGACTGCGAATTGGTTAAAATGGCAATATTTTTTCTTGCACATATGTAATCCGCCATCAGTTGCGATAGAAATCACTTAGTGGACTTCTTTTTACATCAGTGCAATTTTAGTGGATACGCATACGGCTTTGTGAATGTAGGAATATGGCTCGCTCATTCAATATAGAGACAGTTCAGAAATAAAATAAACTAGTCTGCCCGTGCGAGAACTCTCGCAAGAGAAAATCCAACCCCCAACATCCAAACTTCCCATATGATTTTCATCTGTCAACAAATATTTCCCATATGATTCCCAAATAGCAAATATATCAACCAAAGCGAGTGAACTTTTAAAACAACAAACACTTTCCATATGATTCCCATATAGCCAATATAAATATATATATATAAGGAATCAACTCTTAAAATAACAAACACTTCCCATATGATTTCCATCTGTCAGCTGATGGAAATCTCATGGAATTCATACGGGAAGTGAAAGTGCAATTCGTCAGTGCTCCAGAAAATTTTTGACACCTCATTTGTTAAAATTGGTTAAGTGTAAGAGCCGCAAGTGGTACCTATACTACAGCAATAATATATGTGATTAATAAATAATATATGTGATAAATAATAATAATAGTACATAGAATCGAGTCTTGTGTTAAGAATTGCTGGTAGATAAACATATTAATATAAGTAGCCTCCTCAGAGACTCTTTCATAAATAAATTACCGCTTGAAACGGCCAAAACGAATCAGTTTCAAAGCTTTTCTTCTGATTTATATTTTAAGCACAAAATGCATATCGTTCATTCAATTTTATTTGTATTAAACCCACACCATTTAACGTGTGATAAAAATATCACTTCCAGCATAAGACCATCCAACCGAACTACATCCAGTAAAACAAATGATCCTCAATCAATTAAACTTGTCAGTACAATTCTGTACAACATGGGCGACACAAACTCTCTACACACATCTATTTAAGTAAGACAAGGAAAACTAAGAACACTATATCTAGAAATGTTTGACAAATGGTACAAATCGAACATTTCACTTTATTTGTCGTAGTCGTAACCTGTCAAAAGTGTTCGTAAACCTGAGCAGAAGTTTGATTGAGTCAAAAACAAAAGTCCATTTACTAATGAACTCCATTTATATGAACTCTAAAAGGTGATGTATAACCAGGTTATCGTGTGTCATAAGTTATCAAAACGAGGAGCTGAGACTCGAAATTGATTACCCTTTTACAGATATTTAATTGAATTAATCCAACAGCAGTTTGGGTAAAATTTAAGTTCCCGTTTAATCAATCTGAATTGTCTTAAACATAAATTTAAAGGTCACACAGAAGCGTATACATCGACATGCCCCGGCATTGATTGTCTGGCTGAGCATAAACATTAATTGTGCGGAAACAATCCATAAATAATGAAATTAATCTTCCCCATTTTCTCTATCTTTTGAATAGATACAGATACCCTACGACCGACGGGCTGTTTTTAGGCTAGGCCCTAATTTTCTAGGAATATTCTTAAAATTGAAATCTAATCTCACTAATTCACCACCGCGCACTGTCAATGGATACATAATATAGATACTCACTGTGGTTGGGTGGCATGCAATAAATAATCGCATTAGCTACTCCAAGCTGAAAACAAAAAATTCCTTCAACGTACCTATGTAGTTTGAAATTAAGTTGCAGTAAAGAAAAAATTAAAGAAATCGAAAAAAAACCTAGGTAGAAGAAAAATAGAAATTTAGGGCAAACACCAACACCGTTCCCATAAACAAATTGACGGATGTGGCAGCGAAGATGTGCCGCCCTTCTTCCTTAAGCGTACGCTGCCACCCGTATGGCATCCGAAGAAAGCTTCAAATTAAAATTTTCTCCGCGTTGCGATGTTGGGAAAATATGCCGGTGGCGGTGTCGGTACTAAAATATTTATAACTGTTTTCGTTTTCTCGTTTGCTATTTTTTGTTATCTACTAAAAACATTTAAGTAGACAAACAATCAGTTGGTTGTAATCCGATTTCGCAGGCGACGAGACGGCAAAAATACCAGTAGAATGACCATAATTTATATGTCGAAGCGCAAACTACGCAACACATATACAACGCAAATCTGTAGTTCGCCATTGAACTTAGCTTGGGTATCAACGAGTAGATACTGGTGTTGAATCCAAATTAGTCTGTAAATATCAAAATAGGAATTTAGAAAAACAATAAAAAATGGAAAAACGTTGTAGAGTAAATATAAGAACATATATGTAGGAACATACATATGCACATATGTATGTGAGCACGTATTTGTGTATATTTGTGATGGAAAATCGATCGTGATCTCATTAGTGGGATGGCAGTTAAACAATTTGCAATTGACAAGTCGGCCAATTGAGTCTGGGTATTCACATTCAAATATTTAATTCGGGTAAATAATTCAGATTGTCAAGCGTTTATCTGGGTGACGATGACGACACACGTGTTGATTGTGCATTCAACAAATACAATATTGACTCAAGATATTTTGTCCGTGGAGAATTAATTACGATTTAGTTTATTGAAATTGATATTGATAACAATATGTATGCATAAGTCGGGTTGTCAATCATAGTCTCATTATGAAATACTAAATCGAAGTAAATCGTGGCTTATGCATTATTCAGATGTAGTCTCTAGAGGTGAAAATACACGTGTTTCAGGGTCAGATGCAAAACGATAGATTGTCAGTTTGATATATGTAGATATATATGTATACCATGCACTTACATATGTTTATACGAATAGGCATAAACGAATAAAATAAATATTTTAAATTACAAGCGTTTGCGCACGTAAGAGATACGATTTCTGGAGTCCTTCAATATCTTCTAAGATTGAAATTCTTGGGTGCATTTCAAAGTATGTGTATTTACATATCTGCATATGTACGGATAGCTTCATTCGACGGGCAGATCCCTTAGACGGACAGATTTTAATAACCAAGCTTTTATGTTTCAGATTGCATACATTTTACGTTCCGTTAGCCGGATGTTATGTTCCTTTGATCGGACGCGGACAAGCATATCTGTTCCATTCCATAAGCCTGACAAAAACAAATACCGAATACAGAAGCACGTTGCAGAAATCAGAAATATTCAAATATCGGGAGTACAGCCGTATACTCGGTACGGTTCACTTAGACTTAGATCACAGTGGATCTATAGTGTTTCCACGTGAGCCGATTCTTGTTGGTGCTCTTGGAACCATTTTGAAAGTTGGACACATCTCCATATTTCATTGATATTCGTTTGGAAAATATCTTGAAGGTCTATGAAATATTCTCCCAGCGAGGATTCTAAATCTTTTTGTTGTTTTGTTTGTTTTAATTTTTTGTTTTGACAGTCGTTTTTTATGTTTTGATAAATAAAGATAATTAATTAAAAAAGAAATTGTGTTTATCCCCTGAACGGACAACTCCCATAGGCGGCCAAAAATGTTATCACCGTCACTGTCCGCCTAAGGGAGATTACACTGTATGTGTATTTATTGGTAATTGATCTGATAACCTTCGCTTAGCCTTAGATAAACAAACATATAAACAACATTTTCTTGTACAGTTTTGTGTGCGATACAGACGGATTTAAATTATTTATCTCACTATTGTAGTCTTCTGTAAGTTCACACTTTTCTCACGAAATTTGTACTTTATTTAGCCCTTAGAGTTCAATCGAGACGCGCGCCATGCCGCGCCCGTTTGAAGTGTAAAATAAACGAGTCGGCACGTGCCATAAACAATTAAATTGAATGACAGCAGTCAACGGCACGCCAAACGTGAATTATGATGCCCACGGCAATTTATATACACGCATACCATAAATTTTATCCGATTTTATTAGATTACATTTTTTACCACTAATGGCCGCATAATCATACATCTACGGGGATGTGTTCCGAATATTTTCCTTGTACAGAAACAGCCCACTTTCATTTTTATATTTATAATTTTTTTATTCGTCCTAATTTAGTGGAAACGAATTTACCCATTTTAAAGATTTTAAAGTTAAAAAAATGCAAAATTGATTTTTTGTTGTTGAAACAAATGTTGTTATGTGATCTATACATAAGCTTACACTTTCGAAATGTTTTTTTTTTGAGTTACACAAATTTTTAGGACATTGATTTCCTAACTTCTTTGCAGCGGAAAAGGTGGTCATCGGACATATCGTTTGTATGTATACATTGTACATAACATACATATGTACATAAATGTTGACGAATTCAAATAAAATACTTCAAAGAAAAGGATGTCATATGTACCTACTACATGAAAAAAATTTCCAGATTTATGCCCCTTTTATGAGATTGGCCAGTAAAGCTCTTTTATGGCATATTTTAAAGTTTTTATGTACGATAATATTTTTGTTTTAAGTTTTGCTAATAAAAAAAAACAGACTGTTTTTTGTCATATATCATTCCATTCTAAATATTATTTGTGGTCATATGTATAATTCAGGGATTTTTATTTTTAGTGTATGTACGAGGTACCTACTATTTTTTAGCTTATCTACATTTTATGTTTCAATTTGAATTTGAAGAGTTAAATGTTTTTTTTTTTTATGTAAAGAATATGTAAAAAATAATTAATTCTTTTTCTATACATATGTACATATGTATTTACAAACATGTCCCTAAATTTTCTATAACAAATTATTACACTTCCCTTTCTTTTAAACTACAACATTTATCACCTTCAGGCGGAAGTAACTAAGTCATGGATGAAAAAAAGAACAGATTCTATGATTTATTTTTATTGTCAAAGTAACCTTTAAAAACTTAATTCCTTTTTCATTTTGTGAACGCAAACAATATTAATTCCACACAAGTTTCTGTCAAAAAACGCAACGACCCCGAACAGAGAGAGCGACAAAATTAAACAAAAATTGTCACAATCCATCAACACTTTCCCGAAAATATGCCATTCGATATTTTTTCCACCTTCAAATAGAATTCTAAATTTATAAGTATTGTAACACTCCCAAGGGCACCACTCTCAAAAATAATGTTCAACAAACGACAACCGACATCGCTGGCGTTCAGTCAAACTGCCCATATGCGTTTTTCGCCTGAAAGCGTATACACTTTACTGGAAAATCATAAAGAAAACAACGATCCCAGGCTACACAATGTAGGCCATTCTAGAACATAAAAAAAAACAATTTTGAAAGATTTTCCGCGCGCACACACACGCCCTTCAGGAATATACAACGCAATAAACACAGCATTCTCTTCCCTTTTCGGAGGTAAAATGGAACTCCCGCAGTTTCTGACGGTTCCCACTTCGCCTTAATGGCGGTTGAAGTGAAAAAGAAAACTTTACTACGTGTGAAAATCGTGAGCTTCCTGCTGATGAAATAGTTCCACTCGCCTGTTGGTCTAGAATCGCTAATGAATCGTGTCACGATGAATTAGGCGCTGAAATAGAACTCAATACAGCGGTCTAAGACTAAAAAAGATTTCTAACTTTTGCGATATGTAATTAAAAGTTACCCGCGAGTATGTACTCATGCATTTTTTCCCAGAAAGTGTATCTTATGTTTGTAGCTCCATTTCAAAGAATGAAACAGCTTCCATTCGATTGTATGTAAAACAAACACATGTGAAATGTGAGAAGATAAACAATCTGAAATTCTAAAAAAATTAAAACAGAACGTTGCTAATTTTGTTGTTGTTATTTGAGCTTTGTCCGTTGTTTATCATTATACTCTTTTGTGGGTGGATACTCTAATTGTATGCGTACTCGTAATTAGCAGGATTGTGTTATATAAGTGAAGTGATGGAGTGGAAATATCGAATTATATGATTGAAGATGCGGAGGTTGTTTTCTGTTATGGTATTTGAATGTACACATATATACCTGCCGGATGGAGCAGTTTATACGTTTACAAACTATTGAATCGTGATATTGGAAGTTGATACAATAGTCGAATGCCTATCGAATGTTTTCCGCAGCTGTGCCACGTAATATGTAAATCAAACTAACGATGCATAATGCCTGAATGGGTTTAAGTTAGACTCAACTCGTTGTTTATATTGTACTGAAATTTGGAAATTAATTTGAATGAATGAATACCGCCGAGAAGGTTTCTACCTAATCGAAATGTCAATGTTAAACGAAGTAGACTGAGAACCCATCTACATATGTATGTATATACAAATATTACCACCAGCACTAAATGATGAGCCTGTTGATGCATATTTTGCCCTTGCGAATTTCTGCTGGTGGTTGTTGCTTGTATTAAGCACACCATGACACAGATCTGATAGTGTTAGAAAAAACAAAAAAAAAAAAAAAATAAAAATTAGGTACTCGAAGCAAGACTTCCGAAGCGAGTAATACTTTTTTATTATTTTTTTTGTTATAATTTACACACGCTAAAGGAGATATGAATACCCTTATAATGTTAACACACATTACGAGCACATGAAGAGCAAGACGAGAGACAGACAGATCGGCGTAGTGATAGGAAACTCAGATGCTAGGTTTCAACCAACTCGAGAATTTTTTTCCAGATGTTTTATATTATTGTTTTTTGCGATCAATTTCTTCAGCCATACCATCCTACTGCCAGTGCCATGCCTTCGCAGTAGGTTTGACATTAACTTCTGAAACTGATCAACTTATTTTTATTTCGTGAGAAATCAATATTTCGGCGACATCTGGACTCGAACCCTGAACCTTCAGCGTGACAACCGACGACGACTACCACTACGCCACAGTATTCGTACATATTCTGTGCTGCCGTATTTCACGTATCGAAAGTTGAAATACAGTTGAAACTATGTCAAAAGGAACGTGATTTTCTCAAAAATTCGGCATGGATTTGGTTTTTAATAAATTTTGTCATTTTTCTAGCTGTTGCTCGCTCCGCTTTGTCCGTGCACTAAAACAGCTATATATATATATAGCTATTCTGGCTATGGATGGAAATAACAACCGCCAAAAATGACAAAACTTATAGAATCACACAAAATGTACAAGCTGTGAATAAACCATATCATAACTCTACTAATATTTCATACATTTGGCGCACTGCACAGAAGTAATATCTAATATAAGGAAATAAAAAGATATTTTTCAGAAAATACGCTCATAAAACATACATAGATTATGTACCTATTATTATTATTATTACCCTCCTCATGGTATTCCACATTACCCGATTTGCAACTACTGCAAAAAAATATTAAATTAATTAAATTTCAAACATTTTAGAACAAACTTTAGTTGCACAATTGAAGAAAATGTGATTATTTCGTTGGAAAGAAATTAAGAATTTCGAAGTATAGGGGGTGGGCATGCAGTGTATGCAGTAAAGTAGCATGTGTACATATGTACCTCTGTTAGCATGTATACTGCAAAATTAAGTGGGCATGTTGATATTATGAGAAATTCAAGAGTGGAGCTTCTCTTATCGCCGTTTCGAGACAATTTGGAAAATGTGTGGGCCAACATAATGTACAGCTATGCCAAATTTCAGACATTTTAGAGCGATTCTATGATTCCGTATTTCCATTTGGTTACTGAACCGAAAATAATTAGAAATTGTTTGTTTCTTATCGTAGCAATTAATTTACAAGAAGCCTTTACTGTTTCATTTACTTTTATTCCAATATAATTTGGCAAAACATAATAATTCCTAAGTAAAATAATGAGCTAAATAACTCATATGGCTTTTATTTGAAACCATTGCGAACCCTCATTTAAACCCAAATGCGCGACAATTTTCCATTTCATTTTCTTTGACATTTCTCATTATTATGTCACAGTTGTATGAGCATTTCGTTTTGTTTTCTGCTGTAGGGCATGAAATAAAAACATATGAATTTATATTTTCATATGTATACCTCGTACATCAGTGTTGTGCAAAAATTACCTCTTTGCTCAAACTCAAAGAGTTTCAAGTGGAGGTAATTATTTTGACACGACATGCATCTGACACATGACTTTAATTCTCTTTGTGACCCAAAATCAACTGAACATAGTACTAGAATTAAAAGAAAGTAGCAAAATGGGGTTTTAAGTATTTTTAATGGTGGTACCTATTATAAGAAAAAAAAAAAAAAACGTTAGAGCTTCTTACTCAAAGCGTCATTAGAACATATTGTACGTGTACATGTACACACATAGGTTGGATAGTTTTAATCAATCAAAGTTAAGGTCAGCTTAGTTTAAAGAGTAATGAACTCAATTTCTACATTGCATTGTATAATTGAGTAAAGGAAAAAACGTGTACATATTTATCTCTGATACCTGTAGCATGACGAATAATTTTGGAACAACCCAGAGTTTGTAGGTAATCATCTTTTAAGGCTTTACCGTTTTCGAATTTGCTTTATGAAAAAGCGCTTTGGAGCTTGAAGGTGGAATTACGTTATTTATTTAATTTAATTGGACGTGGGTCACTGCTTTTATCTGATTTGAAATTTATAACTGTACAATTATTGTACATATGCTATCATAACCAAAAGAGACACCAAACAGATTTTGAAGTTATTCCAAACAGGAAATTATTCAATTTGTCTCGCGCTCTCTGCTGCAACTTTTCACACATCAGTTTTCTCGATATAACCAATTAAGTTGGCCAGGAAGACTTCTAAAATGTATCGATAATTCCTATATAAAGCATTATACATAATTCATACATATGCTGATTAGAATCAATGAAAATGATTTGTTTTTTTTTTTTTTGAATCACGTATTAGAGAGACAGCATTTTTTTAATTTAAATTGTTAAGTTATGTAGTTAAGGCACATCTTTTTTTAAAGATCACTACGTGGCGCCAAATTAAAGGTAAATTTCTGCGAATAGCCATTTCATTCTTCACTCACACTATCATTTATGTCATCATTATTTCCAGCTGAGTGACCACAATGTTGATACACTGGCCTTGGTGTATCAATAAGTAAACCAGATTCTAGTTTTTTTCTTTTCTGAATTTAATTACGAACTGTGATCGCAGATGACACATTTGAATTAGTTCTAACATTTCACGAAATGTTCGTTACGTAATCGCTACAGAACGCAACTTTTCATAAAAAAAAAAACTATCGATTTGGTGGCGTTACTAAACTGTATAGTTGGCCATTACTTATTTGTGACACTTTTAATTTTCTGAATAAAACTAGTACACAATTTAAACATAATACATATTTATGTACCTCCTAGCACTATTTTCCTACGAACCTCGTAAAGATTAAGAACGGAAGAAAAACTTAAATAATGTGTTTATAATTACTTATGTATATTACTTAAATATACATACATATGTACATCATTCAGTAACAACTTTTATCGTAAAATCATAATAGAGAATAAAAAAATGGAAAAAAAATCAGAAAGGATGGAAAATTTGGTGGAAATACAAATAGCACTATACTAAGTAATAATACTTTTTTCATTTTTTTCTAAATCTTTTATATTTTTGTTTTGGTACAGACTCTGTGGTAGCGAACTTAAAATCTAAGTTTGGTTATCCTGAAGCTAAGCTTGCACTGTTTTGGGTATATGCGTCAGGTCATTATCATTGACAAACCTCCAAGTCAAGCCAACATTCTCGGATGCATTAGCTTTATATGATTTGAAAATATTTCCAGACACTCTAGCTATAGGACCAACTCCATGCGATGCAAAGGCCCAGACCATAACGTACCCGGCATCGTATTTGACCGTCTTCAACGTGTACTTCGGATTATGTCTTGACCTTTTGGGCGACAAACTTACACTTTCCCATCAGATTCAATATTTAAGTCTACTTAACTTGATTTCGACATTCCACAAAACATTTTTTCTAAAATTGAGGAGGTATATTGAAATGCTCTTGCGATGCACCCATGCACCTCGCTTAGGCGGTAGCGGATGAGTCTTGACGTGATATTAACACCATATTCATCCTCAATCCTTATTTAAATTGAGCTCTAAAATGGGTCTATTCGACTTGCCGCTAACATTGCTCTGTCTATGACTTGTCGTTTTTCTGGCCCATTTTTTTCTTTGGAGGTTTCTTAATGCATTGTGTGCCCTAACATGTTTAATAGCATAGGCCATTTTTTGAACACCTCAAGTCCTTTGCAATGTTCAAAATAGGCACTCAAAAGTGTTATTTATGTTTCCAGCTAACTCCACTGACTTAACTTCCTCGAATGAGGACACTTGGTTTATTTAATGGGTTGACAATACACGCAGTTATGTTTAATATCAAATATCAACAAAATGTTTATAGTTTTAGTTGGAAGGAAATTATATGAATTCTAATAAAGTTGTTGAAAAAGGTGCTATGTATCTAGTTTTCCCCAGTGTATATCTAGCTGTGTCATACATTGTCATACTTCATACTATATAATAAAGCAGTAACGCTCAGTCTAGCCCCAAAAATTAAGGTACCTATACTTCACTTGGGACCGATTTTATAAAAAGCGGGTTTTCTCGAAAACGGCTCCAACGATTTTGTTAAAATTTCATATTTAAGTTAGCTTAGACACATGTTATCAACTGTCATACCAGGTTTTTGCCTAAAAAGTTGTATAACGGTACTTGACCTTTTAACCGATTTTCTAAAATTGGATACTTTTCGGATATTGCTCAGTCGATCGGTATAACAGATTTTCATATATGTAGTAACCGTTTAAAAGTGAAATAGCAATAAGAATACGATGTTATGTGTACGTGTATGTTTACGTGTACATAACATACATATATATGTACAACCTCGCATGTTTGGCTCCTCTTGCAATACAATTCGGTATGAAAGTGGAAGCGTATGAATTTGGTTAGGCTAAAAAAAATCCATCTTATAAATGAATTTGAGGAAAAAATTTAAAATTATTCAAAAGTGCAACGAAATTTTCAAAAATATATTTTTTGACCTACAGCAAATAATGGGGCTGAAGATATATAAATCTGCCGCGCATACAACGAAAGCATGATTTGCACCAAAAGGAAGTGTCGAAAAAAAAGAACATGGTAATGTTGTGGGCCTAACGGATGATGGTGCTGTTGTTGTCTTTTTCTTTCTTTCAGTTCTCCCAATTCAATTCTGCGTTATAGCTATGGATTCAAACTCAGTTTATAGGGCGCGGCGCTTAAAAGCACGCGAAAAGAATATACGACTACTTATGAATAGCGAATTACTTATCTGCAGAGGTAGCCATTGAATCTTCTAACTACACTGAGCTTTTATTGGTAAATATAATTCACACAGTTATTTTCTTAACTCATATTATATTTTTGCCCCTTAACCCCTTACAGCGCCATGCTGCAGTAATGCTACATACCGTTTAAAGCTCACAAAAACGAAAAACTGTTTTTAAGTCTATTATAACTCAATGTTACAGTATTGTCATATACCGTTCTATTATTTTTTAATAAGTTTTAGCTGAAAGAGATTGCGTTAGGTGCTCGTCTCTGAGTTGCAGTTCACTTGTCGTGAAACTTGTGAAAAAACACATTTGTGAATATGGGTATGCAATTGAAAAAATACTCAAAAGTGATAGCCAGGGCATATTTTTGCGTAAACATTTCAGTAGTTCGGTGCATTATGCTACAGTAAGCAAAATAATTGCTTCAAAATATTCCATACATCATAGGGATACGTTATAATACATTGTGACTGAAAGTGTCAAAAACCCTTTTTTAAGTGTTTTTTTCAAAAAATAAATAAAATTATGTAATTCTAAGAAATACGTGTTTCATTAAATTCGAAAAGCTATCAAATCAACTAGTACTTTGATGTTTTTACGATCTTGCGCCGTAAAGGGTTAAGCTCTGTAAAAATGTTCGTCGTTTTCGCCGAGGGTCAACTAGTGTATAAAAAAAATAGATATACACCTTCAATTACCAGCAAAAAGATCCAAAACGAAAAACATGAAAAGTCGTTAAGTGGCGTTAAATATCTCGATTATATCTCTTGCGGAGTACTAGATGGAACGATTTTAAAACAATCGAAATCAACACTTAAACAACAAGTTCTTAATCTTAGAGAGTAATTTTATTTTTTGGAATTACTTCTGAAATGCGGCTATAAAGATTTTCGTTCTTCACTGTTTTTTGGTGCGAAAGAATAGGTTAATAACACCTTTTTGGAGGTAAAACAAAACTACTTACTCAATATTTTTATATACCAAAAGCAAACAAAAATTAAGTCCGATACTATCTCTAAGTGTAAACTCAAAAAGTTAATTGACACAGATTTTTACAACTTCACTGATTTCGACTGACAAATTGTTTACAATGTTTTATCTACTTTAATTACTTAAATTCAACCGCTCCCTGCCATCCAGAACCCGCTCTCCTTTTCCTAGTATCATGACTCAACAGTCAGCACTAATTGCATCCATAAACTACCAGAAGCAATTAATTGGTGCATTCAAAAACGCATTTATCTTCACGAAACCATATCAAGAAGACATCAAATTTATCTCAGATACACACAATTTCACAGACAAACACAGTACTCTATGAATGTACATGCATTATGTATGTACGTATGAGATTTTACGTCTATTTTTGGTCTTATTCCACTGTCAAGGTTCTATTCCATGCACACAAAGTGAGTACTGGAAGTAAGTGAAATAAATTTTTCTAGTATTCAAAGAAACCGCCCAATGTGTGTTACAAAGCTAACTATAACACCATCCTAACTTTTCACCTTCAACCGAAATACGTACGGAATTAAAATTTCGTCGTAAATAGGTCCCTATGTGTGTTGGAACTAATTATAGAATGCACTAAAATTGTTTAGCAAAACATGGAAAAAAAATGCACACTCCCACCACTGTTGCCTTGATTTCACGATGGGTGCTGATGGAGGAGTTACCATGAGAATTCAGATCTAGATACCCGCGTACGATATTTCCATGGGTAATTTATAATTAGCTCAACAACTGCAAATTGGTGGTGAAGCAGAAGCGTTGAACAGCGAACGGAACTCAAGCGGCACAAAGCGGAACAGCGTTTGGTTTTAAAATTAATTTTCGACCTATATACGCGCACGCAGTTTTATTTATTGCCTGGGTTAAGCTTGGCTGGTGTTCGGAGGAAAAGCAGGACTTGCTTGCCGCCTATAATGGATTTATTGTAGGGGTGTCGAAATTATATAGTTTTGACAGTTTCAAAAAATATACTTTCGTGTCTTTAATTTGTTGAGGGGAATTTGGAAATCTCGAAATTAAATTCCCTTGGCCCATTAAAAGACATGACATAGTGGCAATAAATTTGGGTTTATTGTCCGACACATTTATGTACATATTATGTTTAACCTGTTCATAAAGTGGGTTGCTAAATATTCGATATGTTGATAAATTGTGACAGGTGCACTATTTTATTGGAAGGCTGCCTGCCGCGCGCCGGCGTCAATAGGATAATTTATAAAACATTGCCTAATCAATCATTTCAAGTCGAGCAGTAAGGTTAATTAGAATACAGGTTTTCATGATGGATTTCGTTGATGCGTGTAATACACTTACCTGACGTAGTATCAGGCTTAAATATGTACCTATGTATGTTTAAGTTCTAAAGACTCTGAATAATTGTCCACTAACATGGTTTAATTTATGTTAACTATGTTTGTTGTCATCAGAAACAAACTTGAACGTTGTATTCTTTTACTTGATTCGAATATGTACAAGTCCAAGTATTGGTCTCATTTATAGACTATTGTGTAATGAATATAAATCATGTTGCCATTGCGTGTCAATTAAACATTGCGCGTCAGCTGTTAACGGAGCATGAAAATTAATTTCTTTTAAATGTGTTCCGGCAACAATTAAATATTTTTGAAAGAGAATACGAGGTTAGTAATTATCAAGTGCCTACATAATAATTCATTACATTCTTTATTGCTTTTTCAAGTAAAAGTTGTTTCTAAGGGACTGCTCGTAGATTAGTTAATGATAAAAATGTCTTACGGATAGAACCCCAATTTATATCCAACAACTTTCTTGTATAATTTGGATAATTTTTAAAGGTCCATACTAGAATTCAAATTAATCGTCAATAAATTTCCGCCTACTTTCCGTAAGACCATTAAACCGAATGACTATAGTTTTTTTCTACATACATACGTACAAATTTCGATCGCCATTCATTGAGTACGTCAACGCATATTTTTATTGACTGGTTTCAAACGCGAACAGCTATCAGCTAATATCATCACGGGCCTACAACGCATGCAATTTTAACACAGCAACATTAATTATGCTAAATGAGAATCTTACATAACTCGAATCTCGAACAGTGAAATATCAACGAACGAACGTCGCGTCGCGTCGTGGCGGCAAAAGAAAACAAACAACTGAATGTTCCACATGACCCAAAAAAAAAACCTATAATGTTAAAATTCAAACAATTTTATCTGACAAACGTGTTGTCTAATGGAGGACTTGTGTCAATACAATGAAAAAATTCCCATTCTCCTATCTATTGTTTGGAATGACTATCTACTAGTTACTCGGGACTTATTATTGTCGGTGCTCCAAATTTGACACTTTAATCAGCAATGGAATTTCGCGCTTTATACCCAGAATCACACGAAAAACTGGGTCGACAAGTTTTCTTGCT
The DNA here is from genome assembly GCA_949775065.1 of Brachyopa scutellaris. Taxonomy (NCBI): domain Eukaryota; kingdom Metazoa; phylum Arthropoda; class Insecta; order Diptera; family Syrphidae; genus Brachyopa; species Brachyopa scutellaris. The sequence continues at coordinate 193,169,241 of OX459112.1, forward strand.
GAACGTTCACCAAGTTCAGGGTCAACCTAACCGGCTTTATACTTAATATTTCCAATACGACGCAATGTTCAGTTTGCGCCATAAAACGACAACACCATGTGAAGCAATTTACAGTCATCGACGTAAACTTTATTTCTTTTCCCGTCTCTGCGGGAATATACACGATTATAAATGTATGGTGAAAACTACTTCGGCTGGTTCAGTAAGCCCCAAGGTCAACCAGTTGGTAAGCCACGTAGTTAACTTCTAAACTTAAGGCACAGCACGAAAAGTTAATAATTTCAGGCAACAGACCTAATGACGACAATGAACATACTCGTACATTTTTGTAGCCAAAAGTGGTAAGCGCCAAGCGAACTTGTGTCACGCTCATGACACTCGTATCAGCGCGATCATAAATGGCGTGCAGATGATAAGATTCACGTCTGAAGAGAGACAACCCACCCACCCTACGAGCAGTGCTATTTTATATGACGGTTAGTATGAATAGAAAATTAAAGAATCACGTAGAATGTCTGGTGTGATGTTGTTTTGGAGTTTTATAAAGTAATTATGATTTTCAGGGACAAACCGTGTTGTTTATACGAATCAATTCACGGAGATAGTATTATGTTGTTTGCTGTTTGTACAACAGTATCTGGTTATTAAACTCTGACATTTGGTAGTTACTAACCGGTTATATGTACATACATATACATATGCTTGGGTGGAAGTTGAGCTTCAATGTACAATTTAGGGCTATGGATACATGTGCATCTAAAATGTAATTTAAGAAGAATTATATTTTATTTATATAGAATCTTTTATTTAAATAAGATTAAATACACATTTAAATATTCTACCTTAGTAATTTAATATAATAATATTTGACTTTTGAGTGCCTATGTATGTTTATATGCCTCAATGACTACTAACCCTTGCAACATTTTTTTATTCCTCCTCTAATGTAGACCTGTTTAGTTACTTGGTAGAGCAGGTAACGCCTTATATCTATCTCATCGTGATCGGCGTTCCCACTTAATTTTTTCCAAATTGTAGTAAACAATTCCAAAAATCGTAGTGCTTTACAGTAAATCGAAGTGACAGTGCGAAAATATTTGTTTTAACTAATTTTTTTAAAGTACATAATAAACATACATATGTGTTTTTATATATTAATTTTGTTTTGTGGCATTTGACATGTATTACTTTTTCACCAATTAGATAAATATTACAATAGCCGTCACGTTTTTTTGCACGCCTATATACGATTATTTTGCAAATTTACATATAAAATACAATAAAAGTAAAATAAGCTGCGATAGTATCCCCGCTTAGCTTAGGAGCGTATATAAAAACAGTGATACCAAATCTAAATTTCTACTTTTGCAATGAATTCCTATGAAAAAATTCATTCTTTTGACAATCAGAGAAACCCATACGTAAAAAAAAAACATCGAAAACAATTCTTCCATCTCTTATTTATTATTTTGCCGACGATTAATTTTCAATAAGCAATAAATTTATCATTTAAGATAATAAATAATGTTTCTTATCGGAACAAAATATATTTGAATGTACGTTACGATAGTTTTCCATCTTTATAATTATTTTATTCTTCGAAGTAATTTTTTTCTTCAATTCTGTCAACAACTGACAGCTCAAAGGTCATTATCTGTCATAAATATGTCTGTGCTGCCAATTTCTCGTAACGAATTTCCTTAGTGGCGATAGACGTTTCTGTGTACAGTTTTATATACGCGTGCAAAAAACATGGCTAATATCAATTTAATACTTCTTGCTGAGTCGTTTTGTTAACAAATTTGCCATCAATTGGCATTGGCTTACAAAATATATTTATTTTGGTCGTGGGCAAACGTACTTTAATTTCCAACAGTAAACATTTAGAGAAATATAGGTTGTCGTTTTTACATTTAAATTGTTTCTTGATTTAGTCTTTATGTTATTATCAGTCGAAAAACACAGCTCGGTTGCTGCACTGTTATGTGGTAATGTTGCTAAAAATAACATATATACATGTATGTTGAAAATTCCTAAATGCATATACTACCCTAAGCCGTTCTTTTCAGACTTCAAATCCGACCAGAATTTAACAATTTCGTGCGCAAAATTTTCAATCTCCGTTATAATTATTAAAGAGCCTCCACTCTGCACTAAATTTACGAATTCATCCACTGGAATATGGAAATGCGTCAACAATACATAATACACCTGAAGGCCAACATCATTTTTAATTTCTCAAATCGTAGTGTTTGAGTATAAAAAGTGAAGTGAAACACTTCAATTATAGTGCAAATGGGAACGCTGATCATGATACAGCTGCCAGAACAAAGGTACTCTTGTTCGGACGGCTTCAGCTTGATACAATCGGCTCATAGAGCTTACATTTTAGATGTTAATTTTAAGGATACTTGCGAGTATTACCTTGTTGTTGTTTGAATTTAATTAAATACTATGATACTTTTAAGCACAAAACCACAAAAAAGCATGTACAAGTTATTTTAAGACTGATCTTTTTGTACCATGAATGTTTTCAATAATAAATTAAATATAGTTAAATTAAATTAAATTTAAATTAAATTAAATTAAAATTAAATTAAGTTGTAGTTCCGTAGCTCATTTTTTCCCCTTTCGTCAGGAAAAGCAATATAATTTCATCAAAGCATTTTTGCTATTTTCCTCTTTTTTTTCTCCGTAATTATCCAACCATTTTCCTCAGCTTCAACTATCTATGTACTCATACGTATTTTCTGTAATAAACTTTCACCATGCACTGAATGTTATCTTCTTTCCAACGAATCCCAGCGGCGGTTGCTACCCCGACTATCACCGCTTCCACTTCTTGTCAGCAGTGCAAAACTGACGTAATTCCAATTCCCTCCGGATGGATGTCGCTATGACCATTTACATGAGATATACAACTGTTTCCACATCATTCCTCTAAACCACTCGAGAGGAAGGATTCTGTGCCAACAGTGCACCATGCAACGCCAGCTAGCCAGATAATGATATCTCAAGCCACCGAGGAACTGAACATGAAACATTTTCCAGAACAGAATATGTATCTAGCACACTCTGTAATGAGGAAATAATCACATTTCTGGATTTTTATTGCTTACACTCCCCGTTGGCCCACCAGCAAATTGAACATGGTGACTACTCCTCCTCCTTGTTGCGGCCTAGCGCTTTATAAGATTCCATTAAAGTTAATTGTGACTTGACTGTAGTATGCTACTGGCTATTTCAAGTTGAATATACTCGTACTCCTAGATGAAGATGAGTGGTACTTGGGTCCATTTGCTTTTAGCCCAAGTCATCTTGGTCAAGTTTCATGTATCCAGTATCCAGAACAACAACTTGAGATCGATTGGAGACGTCACCGAAGTAGCTGCCAAAATGAGTTTATTGCCTCATCTGCATTTTGTCGGCACTTTATGTTTCCATCATTTGTTCGTTTTGTTTTTCTCATTTTTATTCAATTTGAAAAGCATGACCGATGGTTCGTGTGTCCAGAATGGTAGAGAAAAATGAATGAAAATCACTCGAGTGACTTTTCCTCTCGTTATCAGTTTTGTTGTTTGGTTTTCAAACTCTGCCATTAATTTATTCCTCTGAATACATTATTTTCCCTATTCTATAGGGATGACTTTCGAGTTGGCTTCCCTCCCATTGTTCTGTCGCTATTGCTTCTTCCTGTTTCAATGAATGTGTCCAGCCAATGGACACTTATTGATTATTTGTTTCTTTTCGTTGGCGTGTAGGACTCAACCTCATAGAATGTGATAGCGGGGTGGTAGTTCAATGAAGGAAAGCGATATTTTTTATATGTCGATTGCAGCCAAAAAGATCGGAACAATGATTTTTTTTATGGTAATTGACACGTTGTTTTAGTGTAAGTGCGTTGGACTGCTTGCCATGCTGGAACATATTTTAATCCTAGGATAAACAATAAATATTCATATGTATGTATGTATGAAAAACTCGTGAAATTTTTCTGATAACAGACTGGTAGACATGTTTGTTTGTTTTTGTTTTGTTTTTTATTCCAACGGAATTGAATGGTTAAAGTCACTTTATATCTTTTTTTTACTGCTGATATAATTAATCTTGTTTGCAAATAGAGTGAAATGTGGAGTTGTGCGATGGTCAATTTGGTTGAGGAATTCTGTGTTTGTTTTATAGATAAAAACAAAAAAAAGGTGTAGTGGCCACTGGCCAGTGACAATCTCAATTGAGTTTTCCATGAATTTTATATATTATAAATCCCGATCTCCTTTTTGATTATTGAATTCAAATCTGATAAAAAATGTTGATAGTAGAAATAAATGACCGTACAAGCATACCGAAAGAATAGAATAGGAAATAGAAATAAAAATCTAAGTGAACATTGAACTGTGAGTTGAAATTGGCGGTTTAAAAAACTATTTTCTCCCATGATCTTGTTATTTTTCTCAAAAAAGAGTTTCTAAAGTTTAAGGCCGGTATTCATCAAACAATCTTAATCGAATAGCCTCATAAACCTATTCACCAACTAATAATAGCGTGTATTTATGAGTGCTCTCTGATTATTATCTCAGATATAATTTCGAAATAGTTCGAAATCAGCTGTCATTTCAAATTGAAATTCTTTCCGTCGATTTTTAAAATGCGTACAAAAAAAGTAATCTGAATTCATTCGACAAGGAAGAGAAAATTATAATGAAATTAGTAAATATGTTCTTTATTTCACTATTTAATTGAATTGAATTTAACGAAAAAAAACTGTTTCCACTAACCTCAATTTCACCAATTACAGCTGTGTTGCATCATCCCCATATTTATTTTGCCATTTGTCACTGACATGCTCGAAAAAGAGCGCATTCGGAAGTACGAAAATCGAGATCTCTCATAGTCGAAGTAGCATAGACAGAAACCTATTAGCGCTCGGGAAATACGAACCAAAAATTTTAAACTAAGAGCCTCTTAACTTTAAAAGCGATTTATGAGCAGTCGGTGAATACCGGCCTAAATCTGTGTATTCAATTGAAAGGTTTTCAATTGGAAATAGTGCAAAGTTAAGATATTTTAGTTCTTACACACTTTAAACACAATAACCTGATCTGAGAAAAGTGTTATTTAATAACCGAAAAAAGCGGTTCAGCTGATTCCATTCATAGCCAGTACATCAGAAGAAAACCACCTGCTATTATAAAATTGAATAATGATGAAATGTTAAAAATAACTTAGAAAATAGGGCGGAAAAGGTTTAACAGATAAATAGACCACAGTGCTGAAGGGGGCCTTTCGTTCAATAAGGATATTTGGATAAGCTCACTTATCGGTTGAACCTTAATTGTGAAAGTAGTTAACCCAACTTGTTCGCTTTGGTACGTACTTTGTAAAGTAATATCAAAGAATGACTGTGTATACGTCAGAACAACAAAGGTTTACCTTCTTTATATTTGTATGTACTTTGCCGCATGGATGTGACAGATATAAATTTTCACTGCTAGGATGAATTCAGGTTTTTCAAATTAATGAAAACATTCCAAAGTAATGCGGCGTATTTTGATATCAGCTCAATGATTCACCGACTGTCAGTCACGCAATGGCACTATGGCGTATACTTAATATAATCCGTATGTCGGATAGAATTATTAAAATGTGTAGCAGGCATGTATCGCGTGTATAAATTGTATAAATACATGCTCATTAAGTAAGAGGCTGCGCTCCAGCAAACACCATTCAGTCAATGTTATCATCGACATACTCATATGTACGTATTAAACAGTATATGAGTGATGGCTTACAATTTTTACAATTACAATTTTCTTTATGGAGCCTTCAAAAATCAATACAATTACATATTTTCTATGCTTATAATAAATTGTTAAAGATTTTTAAAGCGTTCCATATGCCTGGCTAAATAAAATAAGCTTCGTCAGCTTTTCAGTCGTTATGCGAGCAATTTCAAATAAATTTCTATAAGCACTGAAAATGATGACCAGGAAAGGAATAGATTTAAACAAAAGGATTTAGGTTAGGTTAGGTTAGCAGGCTGATGAGAATGGTTACATCCTCATCAGAATTAGGTTCATGTGGACCCATTGTGATTCCCATAGTGTGTTCCCACCCATGGTGTTAAAGTCTGGGTTTCAGCCCTTGCAAGTTCAAGCAAATCAGATGGTGATCTGTTAGCCCGTCGATGTGTTCAAAGAAGAATTCGCCCAGGGTTCTATTTCTCAGTTGACAGAGGAAATGGGGTGTGTCCTTATGTGCCTCTCCATCACCGCAACCCCTGCAAATGTCATATTCATTTAGTCGAAATTTTTTTATCTGATATCTAAGAGTATTGTACTCAGTAAGCACTCCTATTAGCATTGACAATGACTTCCTGTCTTTTTGTAGGAGTTTCCTTCTTCTTTTTTTCTGGTATTCTGGCCACAATCTTCTTGATACCTCGCAGGTGGCTAGTGATCTCCACCTGTTATTTGCTTCAATTACTGACTGATTTTTGTTCAATTTTGGCCCGAAGGTTACAGAGCGGAGGTTCAACTGTCCCATCTGCTTGTTCTTTATTTAGGGCCGAGCCCTTTCTGGCCAGTTCATCTGCGACTTCGTTGCTTGGTTTCTCGCTGTGACCAAGGACCCAGCAGAGTCTTACATTTTGCTGCGTGCCGAGAACCTTTAGCTCTTCACGGCAACACTTTACAAGCTTCGATATTTTTTGTGTAGCAGCTATTGCTTTTATGGCCACCTGGCTGTCGTTATATTGTCATCATTGACAACTATTGGGAGGCCTTTGTCACTGCTAGAACCTCGGCCTGGAAAACGCTGCTGTAATCTGGGAGTCATATGGAGCTGCTTGTTCCTAGTCCTTCTAAGAAGCACCCCGCTTCTATACCTGTGTCCATCTTTGCCCCATCGGTGTAGATGGACTAAGCGTCCTGTGGTATCTCGTTTCGCTCCCACCGCTCTCTATTTGGAAAAGTCCACGAGATAGGTTTATCAAAGTCCAAGTATGGGACAGAGTTGAGCTGAACAAACCGCTGAATTTGTAATTTAAATTTTGCAGTATGTCCATAACACCTGTTCATATAATATGTGTATGTCAATTGTGTGTGTAGAATCGCATAGTCAGCCTCGCAAATTAGAACGGGACTCGTTTACAGAAAAAAGGTAACAAAAGGCACTAACATGGATGGATGGCTCTTACGAGTAAACAAAAATTGATTTTCTTTTCTTTTTTTCAAAATTATGTGGTTTATTATCTATGCGTTGCGTACCAGTTAATAACTTCCGCATTCAAGTTCTGTATCGAGTACTATTTCTCAGAAAATATTGCTGTAGAGAGACTGCGCGTTGAAGTTGACCTTTCCATTAAAGTGGGTAAATAATTATTATTGAACATAACGCTACAGTAATAAATTAAGCTGCTCGTTATTTTGCCAGATTTCATTGTATAACGAAATGCGGAACATCGATGGAAAGAGAGTGCATGGACAATGGCTTATTCGGTAGCAAAGCAGGCTACAAAATATGTAGTAAATAAAATAATAAATTCCCTTTGTAACGGCGCAGCGCGGCGTAGAATTGTACATTAAAATTTCCAAGAAAAATTTCACCACTATAATAATAAAATAAGAAACGTTATATATACGTCACGTAGATCAACCGTCAATGTTAAAGCTTACTTCTCTTAAAAAACGTTCACAAGTTTATGCATTTGCACCTCACAGTCATTTAACAATTTGATTTTCTATTAAAAATGCCCTGCAATTATCTATTATTTAATTTTAATTAAAATCAGCTGCTGGTTTTATCGCTAAAGAAAAAAGAAGTACCTACGTCATTTCACCATTCGAATTCATCTCAGGCCATTATCATTTTCAGCTCAAGGGTCACGTTCAAGCAATTCATCGTCTCTGCATAAGCGATTTAGCTGGAATCATTTGACCCATAAAACCTAGGACTACGAGTAACACGAAGATTGAGGCGCCTTGAAGACGCCACCGATTGTTCTTGCTGCTATAACCACTGGAACTATGCCATTAATGCCGTAAGCACAGCATAAGTTCAAATTAAGTGTCAATGCCACTTTGAAGAAGACAGCAGGCAGGATCTTCTCTCGCATTGACATTGGCAAGGAAAAATCAAATGTACATGCGAAAAACAATTGAAAATAAACAGCAACTTCATAAGATTACCTACACATAAGGATGCATGCATTCTCATCGTGACCCACATTTTTGTCGGATAAAATTTAAATTCCACCGATGCACGTGTGATTATTTCATAATATCTTCGCTCAAAAATGCACAGCACTCTTCTTGGCCATGTATGCGTGCCCTGGAAAAGAAAATTGCATATGTGTTCTGTTCACGTACTAAGAGGGGTAGATCTGATATACGAACTTATATTCAACATACTCGTAAAGGGTTGGCAGGACGGGTGAGAAGCATCCTTTTATCGTGGAAGCAAGCTAGCTGCTTGCCGAGCAAACACAATGAGCGAAGAAATCCATTTCAATCCCTATTTGTGAGGACATTATGGCGACAAAGTAGAGACCTGATACCTACATATATGTATACGTACATATTTGTAGAACCGTTTCGCTCTCGGTAAGGATAATTGCAAAGAAAATAAGTCGAAGGAGAATGAATATGTAGGGACTAATTCAACAGAGATCCTTGTGGGAATTTTAAATACAATTTATACACATGTTGAGGGTTGAAAATATGGTCAAATTGAATGATGCGATAGTAAGTGGATTAGACTGGATGGTTAATACTTGTGGGTGTTAATTGAATGAAAGGACGAGGTTATGCGCATTGAAAGTGGTTGTAAAGTTACCGTGTTTAATAAAAAAAAATGTTAACCTCTTACAATTTCAATAATACCGACAAATGTATATGGGGTTCTTAATGGAAATGAAGTAGATTTCTATAGCTGTGCACCGTCTACGCGAGGTGAGGAATATCCTCTCGTTGCTAGTAGAAGCCAGGGGAACTGGTAATGTTCACTTTCTCTTGATGTCATGACCTACTTACATACATATGTATAGTCGGTCGTTTGGGGTAAGAGTGCCCATTTTGGACTTTGGGCTTGAATTCTGAAAATTTTACAAGAGATAACAAACAAAAGAGCCTATTATTTGGTAGCTCTATAGACCATTCACCATGACGTCTATTTGTTGACAATATGATCTTGACAGCTTCAAAATTAAGTTGTCCAAACAATTCAAGTAGGTAATTTTCTCCATCATCGTTTTTATATTTAAGTGTATTATTATTGTAAAAAATGCTTTCTCCGAAACAACTAAAGAATTATTGTTTTTAATTATTACTCGTTCGGAAGGTTTCTTTGTTTTTATTATTTTCCTGTAGCTAAGAAGGATTCGGCGTTTGTGTTTTGTGATTGCTTCGTGAGATCGCGCTGTATAAAAACACCTGTGCCTTTTAGCTTGAGGGAGTTTTGCAGCATTTTTGTTGAATTTTCATTGGAACCAGTGTTGAGTTCTAGTTTACTTACTTAATTGGCGCTACAGCTCGAGGTGAACCGGGGCTAAGTCAGGGTAAGAGTGCGCAGAGGTATGGGTAAGATTGCGCAACCATTTTAAGTTACAGTTTTCGTAGTTTAAATGGTTCGAAACTGTGCTTTCATTCAAACCAAGTATCGAGTTGCCACACTTTCGTGACACACTTTTAAAAATTGCCTTTTTTTTAAATACGAGTAAAATCCGGCTTTTTTTCTTGTTGTTTTTCTTTGTACTGTCAATTGGAAAACTTTCGTAGAAGTTGTTCTTCATTGGCGGTTAATGAAGCACACATTTTCTTATTTAGCGATTTCTGCCAATTCTTTCACAGACGGAGAAAATGGCACTGCGTACTCTTACCCGCTGCGCACTCTTACTCCAAACGACAACTCTTCTTATTCTTGGACGTACCTTTTAATAGACCACGTATTCTTTTAAATTTGTATCTAATATCTTATCCTAAATAATATTATTTACTTACTTAGTTGGCGCTACAGCTCGAGGTGAACCTGGGCCTGCTTCTCGCAACCATTTGTGTGTGCGTATTATATTTTTGCACGAATGGAAGGGACCTACAGTTTTTTGCCGACTCCGAACGGCGAGTTGAGAAGCTCAATCGTGACAAATGATACTCTTTGATGCTTGTCAGACATTCGAAAGAGGTGGGCACTGTGAAAAACTTTTAGGTGTTTGCGGCGGGATTCGAACCCAAGACCGCTGGCTCAGTAGTCCGACGCACTAACCACTTGCACTACGGTGCCCTTAAATAATATTATTTATGACTTGTATAAATGATATATTCTTAGCCCGATAAAGCTTCGATTGCCGAATGAACTTATTGCTAGGTCTTATGCTAGTGTATTGTGACTCAACTTCAGACAGCATTCAGTAGACCGTAACGCTGTGTTTAAGGTTATTAATTATAATTAATTAAAAAAAATGTGAATGAAAGTTCACTAAAAATAAGTTACCTTGAATTATTTACGTAACAAGTAAAAGTTGAAAATAAACTTGTAGGATTAACGATAAGACATTTTGATGCCTCTTAGTAATTAATAATAATTTTAAGTGATGACACAAATTACTTATTTAAGCTTAAATATAAGCAACTAGCTAAAGTAGGCACTTTTCTTCTAAATGATTAATGGATGAGTTATAAGATAACCTTGTTAATCGTAATCCATCTACCGATTGCATGGCTAACTTTCTGACTATCTCAATTTCAATGACCTAGATTTTTATAGTTCAGTAAAATAGAATTTCCCAATCTTAAAATTATCCCTTCTGATAATGAATAAATAGGCGATAGGTAGAAAAAATCTCCTCATGGGACTTAAAAACGGGTCAGATCCGAGCGCTAAAATATTCTTGTAATAGACAGATGCGATAGAGCAAATAAAAAGCACAAAGAAATGTGTACTATCCTTTGAGAACGGTATTTTGCTTCAATTTTGCTCTTATAAAGAGCGAAGGGGAAGGACTAGTTCAGATAAAGCCTCATTACACAGTGGGAAACCCTCTTTGAGAAAACTACCATGGACGCCGTTATATAAAACCGTTTGCGTTTTTAGTATTGGTATTCCGTACCCAAAAACGGAACACTAATGGAATCAGTTCGGTGTCTGTCTGTCTGTCTGTCCGTTTGTCTGTCACAGGCGTTGAGGTCATCGTGTGGGGTGTCAAATGAAAGCTCGTTAAAGCATGAATTCAAAAATGTATGAAATATTTTATTGTGTTACTTTTTTCTTAACACATTTTGAAAATAACATTAACGAAATTGCTGTCCGTACCTTACCTCCAAAAATATCGCTCAGCAATATCTGAATAAAATCACAAACATTGAGAATACAGTGTAGATTAAACCAAAACTATCAGGACTGCATTACTTTGTACAGTTTTTTATTTATTAATTTTTTTTTTAATTACAACTACCTAACTGTTTCCATTATCCAAAAGTGATGTAACCCTATGACAATCAAATAAAAGTGAATATGTATAGGGAAGACTGTATGTGTGAGAGTAAAAATTGAGTGGTTGCTCCTAGAAATATGCCCCAAAAATCAGCATTGAGCTTGTAACTAAACCATTGATTTTAATCAACATAAACGTTTGCTATATACTTATAATATAGGTGTATCTCCTTTTACTACCTACATTGGGAAAACTTGAATTTGTGTAGAGACGAATTCCAAAATTCCACGCTTTTAATACAATTCAACGAAGAAAGAAATATGATGCACATGCGCAAATTTTTGGTATTCTTGTTGTTTTGTGTGGATGTATAATTATTCTTCTGAGCAGATGAGAAAAGACATCAGAGAGGAAATTTTATCAATATTTCTGTCCATAAATCTATCAACACATATGTACATATGTATGTAAAAATAACTGATATTACGAACACTTATTGCGCAAGTACGACTTGCACTTGACCGGATTTTTTCTCGATTAAATTCGGGTAACACTTTAGCACTTTAAAAAATAAAAATAAGTACAGTACCTTAAAAGTTTCCCATTCCAAGGCCATTCCAATTGAAGAATCCAACCAGTGATCTTGATCTTATCTCTAAATTGGTTGTACGACTTTACTGTAAACAATGTGCAACAGCTTCACTGCTCCTTTGATCTATACTTGTCTCTTTCAAATTCAAGTGGCTAAATCATTGTCACTCACTTACTCCATCCGATCTTGATGTGTTTACACCTTCAATGTCCACTGAAGCGTATCTATTTCCACGGTGGTGATTTAATACCATTTTTCTCCCTTCTAACTTTTATCTCAGAATCATTTCTTCCGAACCATTGAATCGCCAATCGGTAGTACATTGTATCTGTATTTATACTCTTATTGTAATGCTACTGCTTTTTCTGTGTGACATAATGACAAACATCATTTGTGGCATTACATGTTGTTTTTTTTTTATTTCCACTCGCCCAAACATTGTGATGTGTTGTTTCAATATGGTCGGCGGCGCCCGCATGTTCACCTCTTCCTTCATTCTACTCACATGGTTTCTATCGATAGCGTCGGTAACGACTACGACATTAGAGATTTAGTTAGTGCACTGTCTGGAGCTATCGCAGTACTGCATCAGTGTATGCTGCAACGAAGTAACATCAGGCTCCGATAAATTAGGTGAACTTCTCCTATGGGTGGTGTATGTATGTATGTATCTATACATGCTATGCACTGCGTTCGAGTAAATGTGGAACGATTTTGTGCCTCGATAAGTGAGATGCATACATACTGTGTTGCTATATTTGTATTGGGGGCTGTTATGCGGTGGTCGGTCTTGTTAATCGACGTAATATTGTTATTATTAGTTGTTTCATTTTATCTACACCTGTGCTTCTGTTGGCAGTGTATTTTTTGTGCTTTCTTTTTGATTTTAAATTTTACACATGTAGATGGGGCAAGTTGTGGTGCATCAGGTGCGACTTGGAAACCCGACAAAGGTGCGTGCCATCCGTGATGTGGCTTTAGAGAAATTGCACATTACATTCATGGGAATTCCTTGGATGGCAATGAAATTTCATTTGGAAATATGTACATACATACTTATGTATGTATGCACATATTTTCTTATATGCACACCGCAGCTTGTGTTTCAACCACAGGGTTGATAAACTCCCTTGCCATTGAACCGGACTTCCTGCTTGAAAATGCGAGTATATTCACCTTTTTGTTTTGTTATTTAAAGAGTGGGGTATTCGTGCGGGATAAGCAAAGTAATCAAATTTAAGGGGACCTTCTGGTCTAGCGCCCTTGAATTTGACGAGTTTTTACGATTTTTTTTTAAGAAAATAATGAGCAACAGTATTTAAACTTTGTAGATATATTTTATCACTTTAACAATATACAAAAATATTAAAAAAAAAAACAATAATAATAATTTTAACTAAACAAAAATTGGTTTTACAGTTACCCTCTTCAAAAAAATGTATCTTGGTGGTGTGTCGTGTTTTGGCTCTTCCATTGATCAAAAACAAACAAAACAAAAAACATTTTAATCAGTATGAATGTAGTTGTCGCAGGAACTAGAATGAAAAAAAAAATTGAAAAATTGACAAAATGGCGCGTTGTTGAAATTTACATTTCGAAAAATGTACCGTTTTTTATTACCTTTTGTATGTAAAAAGTAAGAAATATTCAACGTAAAACATTTTTTTTTAGTTCCGACGATAAGCACTGAATAACATACTAAAATTTGAGACAAATCGGTCGAGTAGTTTTTTTTTTGTCTCACACCGTGCAGAAAAATGTAGTTTCGAGATAAATGAGTTTAAATTTTACCTGCTCCTTTTACCTGCTTCTGCGCTGACTTGCTAAATAGAAATATATATATGAACGTATTACGTTATTTTAGTCCTAAGTTAAGCCCGATTTATTTAAGTTTAAAATATAATTCATTAAATAGTTCAATAAATTTTTATTTTTCTTTCAGTGGAAGGTCGTACAGTAAAGACAGTCATCAGAGTTCACAAAGTGATTTGAGTCTTTCAAGTGGATCACCTAAGTTGCTAGCCAAAACTCCATCCAGTAAGTAAACAAACTTAAAAATATAATCAAGGGCGTTGTTATTTACTCAAAATAGGAAATAGTTAACTTTCGGTTAAAAACAATTATATGAGTTTTTTTTGGACTCTAGCTGTATGTACGAAAATTACTTGTTGTGTACTCGTATTTCGATTACAGAGACAAACGATTGTTAAAAAAGTGACCATAAACAGCTTGTTTAAGCCATGACCTTGAATGTTCATACATACATGTTACTGTACATAGGGTTATAACCAAATGTAGTAAGGGTCTAATATAAGTAATCTGTCTATTCAAACAATGTTCTGAGCATACAGAATTATAAACGAATATTGTAACTCTTAATTAATACCGAATTCGACTCGGCACAACATCTTGAATTTAATCGACATACATAAACAGATTAATGTTCAAAGTTAAATTTTGCTTACGATTAAATTTTAACACATGTGGGTTTAATTTTAAATTATGACTGTTTTTATCCCTGCCTTCTAAGAGAACACACGTACGATTTTCCTAACGTTTCTTAAATTCTCTTTTTTATAACGACTTGGCTAACTCTGTTTAATTAGTGAAAACATTTGGAAACAAATTAAAAAAATTTTGTGCAGGAGCTTCAAAAATAGAATTCTTATTCGAAATATATATGTACATGTATGCTTTACTTTTAAAGTTTACATGGTGTGGAATTCAAAAAAAAAAAAAAATTTGAATTCATCTAAAAATGTGGCGTAAATAAAATATTTCCTTGAAAAGTAAATCGCACTCCAGTGTACCTAAGTTTCGTATATGTACATACATACATACATATATGTATATAAACGTACACAGCAAATATACTCATATAATCAATCAAAAAGCTTTTTCTCATCTCAAATTTACTTTCAAGTGTGGCAACACCAGGACGGAGGTAATTGATATTCAATTTTTGAAATTCCAAAAAAATGAAACAAAAAATCATTACACCATCGAAGGTGTAAAACAAAAGGCAAAATTATTGGAAAATGGTACCCACTAGCTACGTATATGAGTAGCAATGGGTGTGTTCGCCTTAGGCAAAGCCAACCAAGGAAAACTACCAATAACTATCTTTAGACTCACATGTACGAGTATACATATCTGTTTGATTAAATATTTACAAACTTCTGTGGTATTCTATTTAAGGATAGCATTTCAATAAAACCGAATATCGAAATAAAGGTTGAGTGTTATAGACGAATGAATAGAATACCTAGGAAATGGTGGTGTCATTTAAAAGTATGTTCATATGTACATGCATACATAGAATCTTGTTTAACTAATCGATTTAATATGTACGATTATAATTCTATATTTTCGTTTTATTTGCTTGTGTAAAATAAAAAAGGATGCAACAGAAAACTAGGAGAAATGGTAATAAAGATTATAAAATACATACATATGGTAAGTCAAAGTTGCGTGCTAACGTTCGTTAACGTTAATCGAAATTTATTGTCGGTTATTAGTTGGGTGCCCAATGATATTTAGTAAATAATTTCCACAAGATTACTTTAACTGGTCAATTATTTATTACTTATGTCCTTACTAGAAATGTATGTGCAATGAAAATCAAACTAATCCTGACCTCCATAATATACATACATATGTAGGTACAATGACATCTGTACAATACATTTAATATGTATAATCGGAGGAATAATTGATTTTACACTGGGGTCATAGGCGGTTTAATATAGTCTCGGGTATCTACATACCATATGTCATGTATGTATATGAAAATTAAATTAGATAACCGAACTGATCCCAGTAACATTTTTAGAAAAACTGAGCTATATACATATGTACATATGTCAATTTTCGTACTTCATATCATAAAATTAGTTAGTTAGTGCAAAAGTAATCACAAACAAAGCCCTATTTTGGACATTTCTGTATTGTGTTAAAAATATAAATTAATGATGGCAACCCGGTGCGTTTCGCTCCATCGATTGAGAATTGTGTCATAAAATTTCATGAAATTTTTTCGAGTGACTTTTGGTGCACCGAATGCGAATGTTGTTCAAAAAGTGCTTCGAATCAGATGTGTAACGTAAATGTATCTGAACGAACTTAAATTTCGTCTGTTTTATGATTTTGAATCAATTTTCCTGACATAAAAAATAGTAATGATTCGGGTGGCGGAATAAATGCCGGTAACACAATTTTTCCATTCACATCAGCACATTCTGGCGTTTCACCTTTGTACTTCAGTGTTTGGCAATATCGACACCATTTGTTTATTGGTCCAAAAACAACTAATGCATATTCACTTTAGTTAATTTCCGGATCTACATCGAATACAATACATTCATATGCTCGTGTTACAGTCATATGAAATCCATGGATACAACCTTTTCTGCATTGGACCTAAAAGCAGTTTTAATTTTTTAGGAACATTTGAAATTTCTTTTTTTCTAAAGCCAACTTATAGGCGTAAATTCTGTCTTTGAGAAGCACTGGTGCGATGATGTGGAAGTTATCATTTTCTACTTCGACTGGAAATCAATTGCATACTTTTGAGTGCTTACAATTGATACATGTTGAAGAAGACAAAAAGACAAATTGCAATGCTTAAGTAACACTGGAAATTGTATACATACCTGCATACATATATACACACATATGCACTAGTACGTATTAAGCAGATTCATATTATAAAGATGACTTTATAGAAATCAAGCTTCAAACGAATAACTGCAAAAGTATAAACGCAAAAAAGAAGAGTTTCATCCTGCATTTTGCGAAGTATTACGGGACCTTCTACTAGGAGATAAGAGTTATTTTCCTGATGAAGTTCCAATTCCAAAAAATCTGAATTCGCCGTATCGTTTGAAACAATTCACAAGCAACATAGGCAGCACTCAACAGGAGCGGTAACACCACATCCAAAACTTCTATTCCACTCATTTTATTTTCACACTCAAAGTTAAACTTCATGCTCCACCATGGTCGTTGTTGACCGGCAAGCGAGTATGTTGCTGCAGTTTCGAGTGGATCACGATCGTGTTCGGGTGTTTCGCCGGGTATATTTAGGGTTTTAGTTTAGTTCTACATGTCCGATAACGAATTGATTTTTTTTTATATATACATAAGTACGTATGTAGATAATCTTAAGTAATCTCCAACGACCGGTTGCAGTTGTTGAGATATTCTCGCGACGACGACAAGCAGTTAAGATGGTTTTTTTTAATAAGATGTCATAGGCATTTGGGGGGTTCATAAGAGAAAAAAAGAAGAAGAAAAACCCCAAAAACAAAGTGAAAATTGAATAATTACCACGATCATCGTGGGTTGCTGTATCGTGTGCATTATGATGAGATGTTATGATGAATAGTGAAAAGTGCTTATGTTCTTTAATTTAGTTTTATTTTAAATTACGTGAATATCTCTTCATATCGATTCGGTGTTTTGCGCAACAACTCTATGTCAGTGGAACTCAACAAGGATTAACGAAACGTGATTTATCGTTCCAGTTTCGTTCTTTTATTTTGTCTTGCTGAATTGAAGGAGTACCGGATTTTCAGTTTTTTATTTTGTTTTCTCAATCTGTTAGGTTACCTACCACCTGACGACAGAGTAAGCAGGTAAAAACATATCTATTTTTTTTTTTACGAAAGAGAATGGCAGTGACAACGAAGCAGAATGTGCTAATTGTTGTTTTTGGAATACTTAAACACGATGAATACTTAATGGTTCTCAGTAGAATTTGAATTAGATTTTTTGGTCAACGGGCCATTATTAAGATTGTAAAGTAAAATTTCGATGTACATACATATGTATTTGTGTGGTATATAAATATGCACAATACATACATATACATATGTACATAAGTAAGTTTTTGTTTTGAATTGGAAATTGACGACAGGAAGAAAACATTTTTAAAAGTAGGAAATTGCTGTGAATGCATTAGGACTTTTGCTCGCACTTAAATATGTATATGTAATGTACTTATCTGGAAAAAATACGTATTAATTTTTGATATCAGATGAAGATGTTCGAAATGAGTCAAAGGAAGATAAAGAAGCTTCTGACTTCTAAGTATGTATACTAAAACACATCTCAAGAACATAGTTACTTACTGTTTCAGAGCGATTTGTTTTACTGTCACCTCTAACTCTGAAATAAATGCAGATCGGCTTCCACTCCCAGATACCGTCATCGTCTTCTTTATTCAGCAGTTAGAAGAATTTGAAAAATATATATACATATATGTAGTATGTACTTACATATGTATGTATGTACCTACATATTTATGTACCTACGTACGTATACATATGTATGTACCTACATACGAGTGTATAGTGGTTTTGCAAACGATCAATCACGTAATCACGCAACTTGTTTTTGAATGTCTGTTAATGTATCTCCACTCTCTTGTTAGTATGAAATTAATATTAAAAAAAAAGTAAATTATTAAATGAATTACCTCACATCTAGAATAAAACCACATACATATACGCCTGCTCTGGTGCTGCTCCAAATTTGTAAACTAATCACGAAGGAGAGGCTTTCAGTTAACCAACCATACAAAACCTTTGACGATAAACATTGTGGTCTCCTTCGTTTGCCCATTTCAACCTCATCATCATCGTCCTTTGCTGGGCCATCAAATTAGAATAAGCATACAAAACACAACCCAACCAGGCCCGTGTGCGTGTGCAATGTGTTATCAACAGTAGATATACGATCTATAGATTATTATTGTTTTGACCGAAACCAAAGATGAAGAAGCAGAGAACCCGCAAATCTCACAGTTCCCACAGAAATCCACTAGATCGAGAGAATCTTAATTTGATTCCCATACAATTACACATATCGATTGTGGCGAATCAAACCGCATCTTCTACTTTTAGTTGAATAATTATTTCGTATTAACCCCAACCGCAAAAGGATTGCACATCCCCATGTAACACTTTTGGCATTTCAGTACTGCTACTGATGTGGTACAGTATGTTTTTATATCAAATAGGTCATGTGGTGTGTGTTTACACTCTGCACAGGTTAATTCAAGGAAATTCAATTTCGTTTGCATATCATGTGCAGTTTATTAACACAACAAAGCAGATTCACGGATGAGTACCTCATGGAAAGGTTATACAATATAATTCCCCTCCTCGGTATTGTAGCCATAGCCACCTGCGTCTTTCGAATTAGTCGTTGGTTTAGATTTAGATGAGGGCTACACTAGTTTAGATGAGGGCTACACTATTGTCACGCATTTTGAAATTTCAGAAAAAACTGTATCTTCATATGTATTTGTACTTATAAAAATAATTAAGAACTTATTTATTCACCGTTGATTGCATATGACTAGGGAAGATACGAGTATACAGAACACAAATTAAAAACCAACCTTAATATATCCATGAGATACTTTTATCTATTCGTGTTTGATTTGTTTGACATTTTGCAACACACAAATGACTTAGAGTATGACGGTCGATTCACATGAACGAGTATGATTTTACCCCAATTTAAATGTACTAGATTCAAGTTGCTTAGGTGTTGTTTGTATTTTCAAAATAAACAATGCATTTTCCCGACAAACAATTCCCATAAACATGAAGCCAAAGCACTATTGCAATTGGGAACAAGTAGAATATGAACGTTGCCACTTTTAACGAGCTTTCGCAATCTTGTGGAAAATCGTTTCCTTCTTATTATTGTTAGTAAAATGTTTATTGCAAAAAGAGGTTTATGCAGAATTTAACAGGGCGACGAGTAAACTCGCTCTTCGTGAGGTTTATGTTACGGAACGGTCATTGGTGCGCACTTTAAATTATGTATATAATATTCGGCAAAATGTTAATGGCTTCTTTAAAATGTTAATTGTTGTCCATCTGCATACTTGAGAATTCTATTAGTACCTAAAACTTAATCATTCCAGCGCGACTGAAATGATGACATCCCTATCAACCTCAATGGTGTTCAATTGTATATTTTCAAACGTTCCCATTAACCGCTTATTCTCGTATTAAAATCTTTTATTTACGAGTGTTTGAAGAAAATTTAATGCATGCTAGTCATAAAAATCTCACCCACCACCATTAACAAATCCCGAAGCCATCGACGGAATCCGAATTGAGCAGTACTTTCCACTTCAGATATATCATCATAAATTCTGCGAATGCCGCCAACTGCATCGCAAATTGTAGCAGATTGCACCACATGGCACTAACTTGACGGCACCCAGCTCACACTCCCCTTCAAGTGCGAATCTCAAGAATTTGCCGATCACTAAGCGATTTATGACTCCAAGATCGTTGATTATTGATCACCATACGAGTAACTGCACACAATTTCCTGAAACGATCGTCATCACTTCTAACTGTATAAACACGAGCGCATTTAAGAAGCGGTTGATCTTGAGCCGACAATGTAATCAGTGCACCGCCACTGTGATCGTGATCGATGCCGATCGGCGGATCGGGTATCAATAATTATCCATCGTTGCGTCAAATGCCACATCAGCAGAACTTTCACTTTGTACGAGTATCTGCATATGGATGTGCAGGTACTTAGCGCGTATGTCCGCCGGGACTAGCAATTTTGTGGTGGCGGCAATTTTCCGCGCGAAAGAAAGCCATACCATACCGTTTGGGTGACTTACAAAATGCGTTCGAATGCAAAATTGGTCATAATTAGCATCCGTAAATGGTCAACTTTTTCTCGGTCAATTTGCGTCATGTCAACACTTATGGTTGGCTCAATTAATGAGGGAGAAAATCGGGAGACACAAAGAAGGATTTATCGTACACTAGCTTGCTTGTGTGCGTTCAGTGGTTTTCCCAGAGGAAGCTGGACGGTAAATTTATTATGGACGAGGGTTATTGACTGTGTGTCCAAAAGTAAAGGCGATTATTGCGTGAAGTTCGACTTATGCCAATTTATTTTTGTATCTACATGAATAAAGATGTGTCTGAGCATTAACAAAATAATACGTTAAATTTATCGCAATTAGTTGATTGACCAAGTAAGTTCATTATCCACGGTGACAAGTCAGTTGGAATAAGTGAAATTCGTTGTTAGACATGTACGCATTTTGCGGTTCAGTTTTTCTCCATCTGGTTTCAATTGTAAATGAATTTTTTATGATATAATTGTCCAATCCATTAGGTTAACCCAAAACCGGCAACAAATTGTGTAGGTACACACATATATAGAAATAGCGTACTATTGTATTTGCCGAAAGTTTTTTTTTTTTTTGTAGCAACGAAGCATGGAGAAAATAAAGTCTTTCGGTCTTTCACCTACCTGATGAGTTGCGGATTTGGATATAAATGTACATTACACACCTGGTCGATTGCATGTATTAGTGATTATATACATATATGGGTTTTGAGATAAATAAATGCGTCTATACCTACATATTTAGGTAGATTGGTGATGGGAATTCGTAATATGGGTATTTTGTGATAGTTACTGGCAGCGTGTTGTGTCGCAAAACCTAAACCCGATTACTGATGTTGGTTGGTTGGTAGTAATGAGCAATTTTGGGAATAGAATCTAATAATTGCCCGCCACCTTATTATATGAAGGTGGTCATTTGGTATAATAAACGTAATCTAATGTGATATCGTATGGAGGACGATTAAAGCTAAATTAAAGAAGAAGTCTATGGGAGGTATTTTAGTGGCGACAGATATACTCGTATGTATATAATTAGATAGGAAATGTTATATAAAAATTAGCTGTTCGTTTGATACATTAAAACTTAAAAAAAACTTACCATCCGATTGAATTAAAACTTACACTATATTTGTTATGAAGTGAAAAGTGTTCGTGGTTCAAAAGTTTTTAAGTTTTCCGATAGAAGGCGCTGGAACACAAACATTTCAAAACCATTCTATTGAGCTGAGACGTTTACTTTTACCTTAGGTGGCGCTACAGCTCGGGGTGAACCTGGGCCTGCTTCTCGCAACCATTTGTGTGCGCGTGCTATATTTTTGCGCAAATGGAAGGGACCTACAGTTTTTTGCCGACTCCGAACGGCGAGTTGAGATTGAGAAGCTAATTGAAAAATGATACTCTTTGATTGTTGGTCAGACATTCGAAAGAGGTGGAACCATGAAAAAACTTTTAGGTGTTGGACCCGGACTGGAATTGAACCCGGGCAGCATTGCATAGTAGCATTGCTCACGGGAGCGAAAACTTACACAATATATTTGTAATGAAGTGAGGAATGTACGTAAATCAAAAGTTTTCAAGTTATCCGATAAATGGCGCTGGAACACCAAAATCGCAACTGACAGTTGATTCCTATAATCCCATATGTATGCATGTAGATAATCGCTAAGAGAGGATTTTTTGAAATTCCATGCCCAAAGGGGTGAATCGGGAAAATATAATTCGTTAATTCGAATTTTCGTAGGTAATGCTAGGTTCCACTTGTCGATTTGAAATTGACAAACGACGTATTTTTACGTCAATTAGAAAATCGGCAAGTGGAAATAATAATAAAAACTGCTATTTATCATTATTCCAATTGCCAATTTTCTAATTGACCTAAAAATACGTCGTTTGTCAATTTCAAATCGACAAGTGGAAACCTAGCATAAGCCATTGTCATTGGTCGTCAGTCTGTTAAGAGAGGAATTGGCGAACAAAGTGAAGTACGTCTCATAGACAGCATTCACCAGCACGAGCCGCCGAAACAGACGAACAAGATGCAGCGCGTATTGAAAAGCTTACGAATTCATATGACTGTAACACGAGCATATGAAACAGGCGAAGTGCATGACCAACGTGTCGCAAATGTATGCAAATGTACGAATTGCAGACAATAGACGATGCATTATTGCCTTAACTATATAGTGAATATGCATTAGTTGTTTTTGGACCAATGAACAAATTGTGTCGATATTGCCAAGCACTGAAGTTCAAAGGTGAAACGCCAGGAATGTGCTGGTGCGAATGGAAAAATTGTGTTGACGGCATTCGATCCGCCACCTACTACTACTATTTTTAATGTCAGAAAAATTGATTCATAATAATATTTACGTAGGTACATGTATCAAACAAAAGTAGAAATTTAAATTCGTTCAAATAAATTTACGTTACGCATCCGATTCCAAGCACTTCTGGAACAACATTCGCAAATGCAACTCGTGCTTCCAGATGCCATCGTTCGGTGCACCAAGAGTCACTCGAAAAAAATTCATGACATTTTATGAAATAAACACTATCCTCCATGGGTGTAGCGAACGCACCGAGCAGTAGTTACTTAAAAACGCCTATTACAATAACTAAGAAATACTAAAAAAAATGTCAAGGATAAGAAATTTTGATCACAGATCGTTAAAATTAGTACACGTAGATACGAATTTTCTTCATTGAGTGATGATTTTTAGCAACGAAATAGAACGAACTTTTGAATTTTTCAGAAAAAGATTCTAGGGACTTCAATGCCTCCGCTTGGATTCACTTGTATAGCTTAACTTCTTTTTTTTTATTTAAAAAAAAAAAAAAATTAAATGCGTTGTTTTAAGTAGCATTAACTACGACGCATTGTGAACGGATTTATCATTCTGATTGGTTCTCGTATATCATGTTTCTTTGTTTTACTTCATGGATGAGGTAAACTGTATTATGTATTTCTGTTGAAAATAAATTGAATTCGCACAGTATACAGCCAAACGAATTGCATACAATTAATCGAAATGCTTTCCATATTAAATCACATACTGGGATCTATACCAAAAATGTCGCGACCATATGCGCTACTGTATTGAATATTAAGTATTCCTCACGCATGGTGAGTACCCAACAACAGCAATAGTGGACGGCAATTTAAATCACATGGAGTCCCAATCATAATGAATTATAATTTTTTATTTCAATAATGTAAATGTAAATAAATTTCATTTCATAGTCCCGGCATGAATGAGTGCAACCATCGGTTACCATGTAGCCGGAGGAGACTCAATGAGTACCCATCAATAAGAGCATAGTGGTGAATTGAATTACCCACAATCCTTAAAACGATGTTAACATGTGTCATGATATTAAAAAAAAATTAAGAAATAGCGACATTTTGTTAAATGAGAAAATAAAAGCACATAAAGCGGAGGAGGAATGCATGTTGATAATAATCATATAGAATATATTCTCTCCAATCCATAATTTGATTTTCTATCTAAAGTTAACGAGGCCTGTCAAAACTGAAAATAAAGCTCAAAATCGATGCCAAGACATGCCAAGAAATGTTTTCCATTTCATAAGAGGACAGGCGTGAGTAGATTCATGTAGTTCTACATGCTGATTATTAAAATGACTATATACCCTATGGTATGTGGAACATGTACACTCGTATTTCCATTTGGTCACGTCAGATTTTGGAATTTAGCTTAAACATTTTAAGCAGCAAATTTTTCTTTTGGTATTCATGCAACCGTACCATGCTTCAACAACTCATGCAGCCCCCTTTTGTTTTGGCTTCAATTATAAATTTATTTCCCAAGCAATTCACACCAAATGAATATGAAATTCACAAATGTTTTCCATTTCATTAGCAGTGCGCGGTTGGATTTTTCCATTTTTTGTTATTAATTTTCATGGGAATCCATGCGATTTTGAGGACATGCAAATCACTCAAAGAAAATGTGGAAAATAAACGACGAACATGATTAGGTAAAGATTTTGTTAGCAAAACTTTTAAATACAGTAAAATCTCTCTTAAGCGGACAGCCACGGGACCGGAGTTTTTTGTCCGGTTATTTTTTTTTTAAATGCTCTGCACCACTTAAGACTTTGACTTTTAAGGTTATAAAACCCTGAGTAAAGGGAAAGGGTATGGGGAAATTAAGAGATTAGAAGTGACGGGAAAAAGAGTGAGGTGACGATGGGCGTTAATTTTGAACCTCTGCAAATTATAGCTTTCAGGACACATTAAGGACGGCAAGTTATTCCATATTCGTGTAGAGTGGTTAACGAATGATCTTCTATATTTAACTGTTCGGCCGAAAGCAGGCTTTAACACATATGGGTGTGCCACTGAAGCGGCTCGTGTACTTCGATTAAACAGACGGACTGGCGGGACACAACTATATATTTCGTCCGAACACTTGTGGTGAAAGTACCGATATAGGAGCGCTAAGCATCCAACATTCCGGCGGTGTTCAAGGGAAGGAATTTGGCTACAGATAGACTGATCTCCGCGATCAATCTACAGATCTTACGCTGAACACTATCGAGCAAACTGAAGCATGTTGCGGGAGCTCCTGCCCAAACATGCGAGTTATATTCAAGTTTCGGACTAATGTAAGCCTTATAGATCGTGGACAAATTTGCATCTTTTGAGGAATCCAAGGCATCTAGCGCCACCTTTTGCAGCATCAGCAGGTCTGGGCTGTCCGTTTATTAGAACGCATTTTGTAGGGCGAATTAGAAATTGGTTCCTTAAAAAGGTGTCCATTAATGCGAGTTGTCTGCTAAACATGGATTTCACACTAGTACAGGAGAATACAGATTTTTAAAATTTCCAATCTATTTCCACTACTTTAATTTTAATTTCACTTATCTCACATGCAAATTATTCAAAGAAAGTGGTACTCACAAGAAAAAAAGCAGAATTTGTAGAAACCTTATTCGACTCATTGGAAAATGAATCCCCCTTCCTTATTGGATGGAAAAGTGCGCCCTCCAAGCGAAAAATACTTTTACAATAGGCAGTCATGCTTGGTTTTACTTTTTTCTCTTTTTTTGTTTTGAATGTTCACTCATAACAGTGCATATAAAATAAAATTGGCCATCGCGTATTCTGTGCCGTAATTGAAATTGTGTTATCCTGGAGTTGAGAGATTTTTCAACAAGGAACGATAGGTTGCTACAAAAAAGCTGAATTGTAAAATCAATTTCATTGGGTGGAGGTTTTTCCTGATTTTTACATAGCGCTGGAAGAGGTTTTCTTTATATTTTTTTTTGGCTTTCAGATTTTTAAATTTCATGGAAATTTCTCTTTTTTTACCGTTTGAACAATTTCGATTTTTCGCTCCATTTGGTCGAGATTCGATTTGATGAGGATGAATGTGCCGCATAAGTTGTCTGCTACCTACTGTCGAACTCAATTTTGTTAGGTGGTTGTTCATAACTTGGTTGTGTCTATATTTTTATGGTTACTATTTTTTTTTACAATGTCGATTCTGATTTAGGTAGGCAGGCATACGAGAATTTATGGGTTCATTTTTGAGGCTATGAAATCGAATTTGATTTTATGTCAGTGATCTTTGAACAATTTTGTCTGTGGCTTTGCATACGAGTTACTCGTATAGCACAGCTTGTTGTTCAACAATTTTGGTTACAAAAAAAAAACATCGTACATCAATTAAGGCGGCTGTCACACCATCTGTGTTCACATGCCAAAATAATTCATTTTTAAAAATTTGATTTGAAAAGTTTTCCCTCATCATTCCGTTCTATAATCTCCGTCCCACTTCGGACACCACAGCTACTATGTATGTATATCACAAAATTCTATCTCACATCGCCTGCTGTTAATTTTGAAAAGATATTCAAATGTGTATTCCTCCATTATGTTGGAGGCTCATCTTCTCATTATAGACCATCATAAAAACATCAAAAGCGGAACCACATCAAGATATGTACGTATGTACGTACTCTGGCTGCTATCGTCAAAAGCACTTAGAGACACATCTGCCAAAACTTTGTTGCTTATGCAAATGTACCCAGCTGGGATTTAGTTGCAATATAACCAGAAGTGGTCAGTCGGCTTCGACACGTTCTCCTTCGAGCTATCCCATTCATCAGATTTGGAAAATAGCTCGGCGTGTACGTGTTCTGCTGGGGGGCTAATCAATGTTCCAACATGTGCGCCACTTCGACGGTGGAAGTCGATATTTGTATGGATGAGTTCCGCGGTGTAGTCTTGCACAAGAACGCTTTCAACTGATTATGAAGGATAAATCGCGTAATGTGAAGACACAATCACTTGTGCAACACGCTAAGTCTGCGCCTGCTCCTCTTGGCCTTATCCACTCCCTCTCTAAATACTTTTTTTTTTTTTGTTTAACCCAATTATGTGGATTTTCTCTTCAGACCTCGCATAAGTGTCGTAATTGAATACGAATGCGCCTGTCATTCACTCGCCCGTCGCTTCCGAAGGTAGATGAACTGACGTAGTCGAAAACAAAAGACGGGAAAAGCATGGAAATGCAAACAAAAGCCGCTTAGAATTGCAATTTTTCTGTGCCGTTTCTTGCAAACTCACCTCCCACTTCCATTTAGTTTTCCACTAAGGTGGGAGCCTCAATTTCCATAATTTTTCTATTACCCCGCCATTCAGTGTGTTGGACAAAAGCCTAAGCAACAGCGCTTCTTCTCGCTAGTAATTCAAGACGAGGTAATCTTTCAAGAGATGAAAACATTTCATTCCCGCTGGTTAGCAAAGACGCGGGAAAAAGTTGTTCGCTTTGGTATAACTACTAGTGGTGTTTATATGTGTGTGTTTGTGTAAGATAAACATCAGCGTTTATCTTGTGCGACCAGTGTCAGGTGATTGGCCGGTAACTTCCTGGCTTTTGTAAAGAGGCTTAAAATGCCTCCAGTGTTGTTTGATCCAATTAAGTGCGGGATCCAAAGTAACTATTAAAGTGTCAAAAAGCGATTAAGATATTTTCCAGCGGTGTGTATGTGTGGTACACTCTATTCGTGAATCGTCGTTGTCGTGATACTTAAGTGGATTTAGTGTGGTTAAAAAGAGCAACAAATATCGCAAAACAACCCTCGGGTGACTCTACATTACATAGCATATTAAATTTCATATTGTTTTGTGCTCAATTGGATTTACGTCCGATCGATTTCATTACTCTCGTCGGTCGGGGTGTTCTGCTTTGGTTGTTTTCGTTGTCATCAAAATGAAAGAGAAGTGTATTTTGGAGAACTCACTTCGCAATGCCTTACTGCCGCAAACTCAGCAGTCACTCGTGCACCCAAGTAAACACACGTATATTTCAATGAAGAAGCTAAAATTGCAGGTCCGCAATACTGAAACCTGCAATTTGAGGGCGGGCTGTGGACGCTTTTGGAAGATTGATTTAGGAGGCAACTCGTATGGTAGGTTGGTGTCAAAAACAAAAACAAAAGTTTTGCTAAAATGTTTTGCGGTTTCCAAAAAGGAAATCACGATGAATGCTTTCGGTTCGATTTGTGTTCTTGTTTTGTTTCTTAATATTTTTCTGTTGATCTGTTTATGAAATAAATAAGAATAATGAATTGAGGTCGCGTGTTATAAATGGTTCGCTGTGGTTTTTAATTTCTTTAGAAATATGGAATGTTTTTTTTGTTAGAAAACTTGGGGTGTCCTCATGGTACTAGTACCACAAAAGATATGTACTTACATTATGTATGAGTATAATATATACAACAAAACAGTAGAAATGAAAAACAAAAAAAACATTTAGCCTTGCTCCTTACTGCTTGAGAATGAACATTTCTAGGTAGCGCTTCTCCTTTCAACCTTAAAAGGCAATTTAAAACGTGAAACAAAACAGGTCCTGCTTCACAGAATATTATGAAATATTTTCTTTTTGAAGGTAATGAGCGGCTGACCTTAACAAAGAAGACCATACAGTTTTATCTGGCCAGTCAGATACCTAAAAATGGGTCTTTGAAAAGACTCCGTGGTGAAGAGTAAGCGACGATACTCTGTCAATAACAAAAAGTAGAATTTCCATCTACAAAGAGTGCTCCTGTCTGATCTTAGGAGAAATATGGAGCTTAGCACGCAAAGAAATATTTCTAAAGATAAAGACACGCCAGTACAATAGCTTACTTACTGGCCCTATGCGGGCACTATAAACTTAACATAATACTTAAAGTATGTATTTCGGCGCTACGATAGGAGGCTAATACTTCGTATCTGGTGGCATAATCGATTTCTCTAAAAGATAGTACCGATAAAGTAAGGAAATTCAATATGGCGGATTTAAGATTTAAGATGGCGGCCATAAATTACGATTTTTACAAAGTCAACCGTGTGCTGTCATATTTCAAAAATGGCGGCAGATAGAACAATTCTGTCCCCGGATTCGGAAAGGGCAGACAAAATTACTATAGAACATGTTTCTTAGAAAGCTCTGGTTGATTGACTCACTGAACAGTAAGCGATTTAAAACAGTAAAAAAATGTTTGTCATTTGGCATGAAACGGGTTAAAGCCAGAGAAAGAAGCTTTTCTGGAAAAAATGCCTACAATTTGCAAAAGAAAAAGCTAGCTTCTGATTGGGGAGCGCAATGGGTCTAGAATATTGTTTCGTACTAATTGTAAGCGAAATATGATTTACATGTGCACGAGTAGGCATACGTATGTACATATATATTGCATCGTTTAGCTTTATATACTTAGTAAAAAAAACATTCCACAATTTGCAAACAATTAAGTGTCCTTGTTATGTAAACAGACATCACATACATTATTTGCCTGCAATAAATACCAAAGACAATATTTACATACAGTTGTCATACCATATCGATATGACAGATGAAATACAAATATTAGCGTGTAATCAAAAAATCCCGTCTTGGAAATACGTAAAAATCATTAAAATTGGAGTCCATATTGGTGGTTATACACATATGTATGTACGTATGTGTACCTAAACATCATCCAAATTATCTCACTAGTATTGAGAATTTCATTCATTCTATTTTGCGATTTATTTTACTAATACAATTTGGGGATCTTATAGTGTTGAAAACTATTATAAAAGTTTGAATAGCAAAATAATGTACCTATGTATATGCTTGCAAAATACATAAGTAAATCACTATAAAATCCTCTACGTATACAAAAATTATTGTTGTTTTGTAATATTTCGGAACTTTCAATCTTAATATTTACATACTATGTAATACGAGTATGTATGCATATTAAAAATATTTAAAAAAATAGCTGCATACTTTCAGTAAAAATAAATTCTCTTGTTTGGAGACTTCACTTTCCTTGAATATTTATTTTAATTTGAAAACTGTGTATCCTTCTCATTATGCTTTGGCAATTAATTGTGTGGTTCATTCACAAAGGATGTTAATTATGATTACAAGTACATATGCATGTATGTATGCTCTTTGAAGGGTCATTTGCGTCGAATTCATAGACTTTATTTAAAATTTGTATAGAGAGTAATTAACCAAACGAAATATGTACATACATATGTATATGGTAAGCTAATTAACCTCCGCACTGTAAACAAAATATGTATCCATACTTTGATCTTTTGCCTTTAAATGCAAGTTACTGTAAGGGTAAAACCACAACAAAACTTGAAAGTTTCGAGCACTATTCCACATTTTATATAATGAAAATTATTATATAAAAATAATAATAACAATCCCTATATCAACAGATTCCAGGATGATCCATAAAGTGCTAGTCATTAATAACGTTTTTATTATCCGACTACTAAAAGCAGATCATCAATTTGCTCCTTTACAGTCCTTACACCAGGGCATGGCGCGGCCTACATCCATTCAACAAAAAGGATATTCATTGTTTTCAAAACATTTTTATGTTCGTTGCAATAGCCACTGATGGTGTATGGATGTATCCTTTTTGCGTTGCAGGATTTTTTGTGTATCGTTCTCGTGCACGATTCGTAAATCATTTCTTGTGGAAGCAATTAACGAGGCGAGTTTCATGACGTGTGAGTGGGTGGTGGATGCAGGGTTTTTTTATTTATTTATTTTTCCTCTTTTTTTTATACCAAATTTATACCCCAGTGTTGTGTGTGGAAAGATATTCAATTTATTTGATAGCCAGTGGGTGTCAGATCGTGTATTTATATATGCATGCATACTATCTGTAACACAGTCGACAATAGAGATAGTCCAGCGTATAGGTCCTTGAGCCGGGGAGTACGAGTATATAGTGCCAGTAAAACACATGTTTTCGGCGTTGAAGCAATGTAAACATTTGGAGCAGATATTTTATTTGTTTGCACAAATTGACTCGGGTTAGATGTAGTCGCGAGCTCAGCAAGGCAGTGGTGATACAAGTGACGAAGAGATGTGTTACATGTTCCAAACTTTATTACTTTACTTCCTTATAACACTTATGTCAAAAGCGCAAGTCATAATTTCAATATGTCTCGGCATAAAAATCATGGTTTTATCACATTCTGCTAACTTAATGCTGAGTCTTAACGAATCAACCAGTCGGAAGTTATTACAGATACTAAAATCCCGAAAAAAAAGATTGACACATAATTAAAATCAATGGGGTGTCCAA
Source organism: Brachyopa scutellaris (assembly GCA_949775065.1). Taxonomy (NCBI): domain Eukaryota; kingdom Metazoa; phylum Arthropoda; class Insecta; order Diptera; family Syrphidae; genus Brachyopa; species Brachyopa scutellaris. The sequence continues at coordinate 193,200,551 of OX459112.1, forward strand.
AGGCAAAAATCGGAATCGTAATCGGATTACCTAGTGAATGACTTTCTTATATACCCAATGTCAAAGAAAACTCAAATTTAGTTAAAAGAAGAGAATTAAGCAGTGACATTATTGTTTTATTCTTGTTAATGAAACAAATCTGTTAAGTCTTGAATTTTAAAAGTGCAGTCACACCTATTTGAGTGCTATTTATACATATATACACATGTACAAATATATTTCAGGTTTGTCCATAATTTTAAAATGTACTATTCTTTCTTTAAATCCTTCAAATGGAACAAAATTAACGAATGACGAACTAAGAAAAAGTTCCAAATACAACAACAACTTAATTTAAATATTAAAAGCAAGTCATTTTCAAATTCATATTGTTTTCTTGACTCGAATATAAATACCAAAGATTTTTTTCATTCTTTATAGCCCAATAAGAAATTAGTTCCCGCCAATTAATTGTGTCGGAACTTTCGAAAGAAAAATTCTTTCACATCACAGAAATAACAACACTAAATCTCAAACTCTATTCCCTTCTCCAGATTTATTTCTAGTGGTTTTTTTCCCACAAAAATAAACGTTTCCATCAGACTGGCCCAGAGCTGTAGCATTAGTATGAAGTGAAAGCTAGCAAGCGTCGCAGTGAATCTTTTTCGATGATAGTTCCAATTACTCGTGAGTCACTCGTGCCCCCAGGAATATCACGTCACTGTCAATAGCAGCAAATGACCTAGTTTTTGAATCTACAGGTGTATCCTAGCCTAGAGATTACGACACTGAGAGTCATGAATATTTCCAGATTTATGCTCGTGCTATTGCGCCCAATTTGAAGTTGGTTTTTGCTGTGAAATGACACATTACGCAAGGGGAACAACTGCATGCTTGTATTTTTAGATTCTAAATTCAGTGCGCACATAAAGAACCCCATTTCACTGCACAGCATAGGATGGAGCATGTTTCACAGACGGAAATAGAAGAGCGTAAAAGATGTACCGAGCCACTTAATTGGCGCTCAACGCCAAAATTAGCATTCAGCACCGTAAACGTAGACGATCGAAATGGGGAAGCTGGGGAAGACTCAGAACCCAAAGTTGGTCATTCGATTTGCTTTAACATAGACCTAGGGAATGTCAATAGGAATAGAATAGAAAATATATAAATAGGATTTACAGGAATAGGCGAGAGGCGACCTTTGGGAAAGTTCTTCGCAGCGAGATCAGTTCTTAGATCATGTTTCTATAAATCAATTGATTTTATATAAAGTGAGATTTCTGAAACAAGGTGCTCCAGGTGAAAAAATAAATCTTTGAACTGTTTCCTTATACCACCTGAATATGTATAAATAATCTTAAAGACCTCTGAACAATTTTTCGTGAAGCAGCATGAAGTATTTACTCCAACTCATGTAGCATGACTCATCGCGCAGAGCAGTTCGTGCCTGTGATTTGGATGGATTGATAGTCATGGGCTAGCAGCATGATGGTTTTCCGAATAAGCGATTGTAGACATACATAAAAGTCTGTCATAGGTACAGACCTTTTATTACACAAAAGGGTATTAGATGTAACGAACTCACTGCTAGTTTATCTTTTATGCCGAGAGAATCTATGGAAGCGTCCCTTATGCAAAAAGAATATTTAAAAGTTTGGTCAAGTGTTTATTTATCAAAAGCATTTAAAGGGGTGTCCTCAAGAGTTAAAATAGTACTGTTCTAGCTCCTAGATATGTATGTGTATTTTTATTAATCAAAAATCTTGAATTACGTGATTTAGAAATATTTGTATCTTAACTTATGTTCCCCCAATGTTCCCTTTGTACTCTTCTATTGATTAATTCGGCTTCAACATGCAGAACCATTATTTATGCCATCAGAATAACAACAATAGGCTTTGACCTAAAAATAAACCAAAAATTAAATGCTTTCAATGTTACTTAATCATACATATTATGTACATATTTGTCTCTGTGTTTATGTATTCCAACGAAAATAAGAAAATCGTTATCGCTGCCAATTCAAAATGCGTAGCAATGAACGAACTCATTTCGAAAAAAAAAATTTACCATTTCATCGACAGTCATTTAGACTCCTTCACCAAGGATACCACCGAAAACAAACACGAACAATCATCATTATCAATGCTGCCGCCACTGTCATCATCATCATTATCAACATCAATATCAATATTAACGTTCCATAAGCTGAACGGAACGAGGGCGAACAAAGGCACAAATGTTTAGACATCCATCGGCCGGGACAGGAAAAAGGAACCATCATTATTTTCTGTGCAAAACCGACGCACAGAGAGTGTAATGGAGAAAGCGGACCTGACACCACATCCGGCCGTCAATTAGTGCCAACAAAGAATTCCAATTGTTTTTCTATCGACAAACGCATAATGGAACTGTGATCGGTGTGGTGAGGGTGACTCGCAAAACTGATTTTTCATACAAATTAACGTGCAGTGCGGTGAATTTTTTTTAAAAAAGGACTTGTATCGCGGAACAGACGAATGGGACAAGTCTATTGACAGTAAATACGTTTTTCTTTTTTTCTTAATTGCGAAAACTCGAAACTTTCATGAAACTGTTTGGGTGCCACTGCATCAAAGGCAATGGGCGCACACGGTTCGAAGGAGAAACTCTCACGATCCTATTCGGATCGTTTTATACACACGCAAGTGCTCGAACGTGAACGTTTCGGGAGTTTCGGGAAACGAGCGAAAGGTGAGTTATTTTTTTTTTTTTTGTAAACAAATCTTTGGATAAAATAAAAAATCTTGAGAATCCTTTGAAACGAAACCAAAAAAGTGCGTATACGCCAAAGGATATAGATATAAATTTTTTTTTAAATTTATTTATTTTTTATTACATACAATACTTATATACCATTCATTATGTATTTAGATAATAGAGCTTTTATCATGTCACAACTTTCATGTGTTGTGTCCATGTAAACAACTCGAATGCGTTATTCTAATTCGTTAATTATAATAATATCAATATCATTAGTGTCATCAGAGCTATTATCCTGTTTTCATAATAGAATGGAATTAGTTGGTGATAAAATAGCTTGATGGATGTGACATCCCTGACCGAACTACAGTCCTGTTTAAAAAATTAAGACCAGTAGGATAATTGTTAACTTTTGTTCTTATTTTGTTCGGATGAAGGTACGCATAATCAAATGAATTATAAATTGATAAACTTAAAACTAATTAAATACTACATCATAATCTTATGAGTATAGTTAAGAATTGTGCAGGTTTTGGCACATTGGCAGATATTTATCTTTTAGAAAAAGTTTGGTTAATTTGCGTATGGCGGTCATCTTCACCTTGATACGTTTAAAAACAATAAATACATACATACATATGTACATGATTGTAAAGGGTCTTCCAATAGGGACTTCCGAACTTTGACAGTTGATAGCGGCCATATTGTTGAAGCTACATCTGGCAAATCGGCTGTCATTTATTCAGTCTGTTTTGCCAAATCGCCATGGATGGATATAGCGTTCAACAACACTTGCAAGTAATAAAATTGTTGTATCAAAATAGTTATTTAAATAATTCAATGTCTCCTGCTTTCTTTACAACGAGCTACTCGTTGGTGTTTTTTTTTTTTACATACTAGGTGTTCATCTTTAAAGACACTATGGTGATGTTCAATGACCATAGTAGTGCGGGATGAATTCTCGTAGTTTCGAGTACTATTTTTATTTTAAACTGGATCCTGCCCCAAGCCTGATACTGCGACCTTAAAGATCTATTGTATAGGAGGCAAATCACCTTTCTAATAAAGGCGAATAAGTCCTTTGTTGACGCATTTTTTAATTCATAAGGTCTGACGCTAAGTAGTTTTTTATGTAGGGTACGTCGTCTGACCATGAAAAGTGCCGGGCAATCACAAAAGACGTGCTCGGCTGTTTCGACCTCTTCTAAACAGAGCCGACAATCGGTCTCGCTGGACAGGCCTAACTTGTTTAGGTAGTATCGTAATTGACAATAACCGGAAAGGAAATTTGTTGTATGTACCTAATATCCCTCTTATTGTGGCTTAGAAGTTCCCTGTGATGGGTAAGGCTAATTAACAGTTTGGCTTGCCTAAGCACTGGGACATTTCTCCAATAAGAGACTCGGAGATTGTGTTCCCATTTGTTAACTAAGGCTGAGATAATTGCCCAGTTTATGTCGCAAAACGGTTCCGGTTCTGAGAATTCGGCAGTAGAGCGTGAACGGGCCAGCTCATCCGAAAAATTGACCTTATTGTGAGTAGCTAGGGATTGGAGAGCATTAAAGCAGCACTTCACCAGTCTTGAGTACACAGAATAGTAGTTTGAGCTTTGAGTTCGGCTTGGCTGCCTGAAAAGACACTTATGTTAGCTCCCTTGATGCCTCTCAGTAGGTTAATCAAGGCGCAGATCTCAATGGCGTGGACCTCAGCTTGAAACACGCTGGGGAATGATCCAAGAGGGACGGAGATTCTAGTGTTGGACCCGAAGACCCCAGCGCCAACACCAGAGGCCATTTTCGATCTATCAATGTACCATTTTTCGTCCAATTAGTACGATCTCCATTTCGGAGTTTGCAATCGCTAATTGAGAAATGGGGTGTGCTTTTTATGACTCCTCTTACCGTATCAGTTTAAAGGTTGCGGAGTATATCGCTATTTCGTATATACCATATGTATATACACTTCATTTTGCAGCTTGTGTGTAGTCCTTGGGACGATTTTGGTAAATACTTAGATGGAAGTGTCATCTGCGGAGGTTGACATAGTGATCTACTGGGATATCTCTCGTTAAGAAAAAGAAATAAATACAAACTAACCTGCAGGACACCTGCGTCGATTTTTTTTAACAATAAATATTGGAAGAATCTGTCGGTTAGATAAGACCTCAGTATTTCGAAGAATTGTTTGGGTAGGTCTCTTTTTAATTCGTTCTCTAATCCTTTATGCAACAACTTCGGTGCACTAACGTAGAATGTTTGATCGTAAATATAATTTGATGGTTCGGGATAAGTCATTGTTCAACGATAATTTTGCTTAATTTTTTTTGAAGCAATTTCCATAATTGGTATAAGTGATATAAATTCTGTTTGTGGCTTGTCTTGTTTTTTCAAGACTACATATACATATGTGGTATTTCTTTCATTATTTGAAGGTCCTTTCATCGACTTTCTTTGAATTCGTAAGATGAATATAATGTTGTTCGAATAATAATATCGCTCGAAATATCTGACATTATATTGTTTGTTGGTTTAAAAATAGTGCCAGATGATGATTGATCTTGCCCATATTTAAATAAGAAACGAGATACAAGTTAAGTTAATAGAAGTTCTCCCTAAATCCATGAGAACAGACAAAGTAACCCATAATCTTCTGTATTATCAAAACCACGAATTATGTCTTTTTTTCATAAAGTTTTATATAGACTATTTGTCACATTACTGAACGCAACTCTAGCGCCAGTCCATGCTCTTGTGTTTGGAAAATAAGAAAAAAAAAAAAAAAACAATTATCTGTGAAGGACACTCCCACAAGACAAATACACAATAGGGAATAAGATATAGCATGTAATCGTAGTTCAGGAATAATGTGCTTCCAGCAATTTCATCTAAATGTCAACAATGCTTCGCTTGATTGTTTTTTCAGTTTAAGTACAACAACCGTCGTGTCGTCGAGGAATGCTTGCTATCAAATGTAGTATCCATGCGCTTCAAATTAATATAAATTGTTTTAGAAGCAGTACGTAACTACTACCAATGGACAAGGGCGTAAGCAAGTACCTAACCTACTAGCGTATAAAAAAACCCGACTCCAAACGAAAATTCCCACTGTATAAACACTCATTGCTCTGTTGTGAAACCATGGAGTTCAGCCGTTTATACTCAGTTGTTATATGAGAAGTAGTTCCCATGTTAATCACGAATCAGAACAAATCACTTCTGTTGTTTGGCGGCCACTAATAAGCATGCATACTCGTATGTGTGCGCACGATTTAGAACCAATGGCTGTAAAATATATAAATTTCTATTTCCTTAAACGTGCTGTAACCAGAAGCCCGCTATACTACCCAGCTACCTTCCTGTTTCCCTGTTGTTCGTATTAAATTGAATCGAATTTGAAAAACAACTGCACAGACTAATAATCTGAAATCGAAAATCTCACGATTCTGGATTATTTACAAAGTTAAACGAATTTAACCACCGACGATGATGGAGTTGCTTGTACACTCCTCCTGCTTCCAGAGGCAATATTTTAGTTTATTTTGTGGCGATAAATTTTCCCAGAAACGTTTGTTGGTTTTTCATTTTCCAACACTGGCAATATTTACAGATAAGAAAAACATCACTCAGGAGGAAACAATCAGGGACTCACAGTACGTTCCAGCAGTAGAAAGGGACACACGCTTTAAGTAGGTCATTTATTTTCTAACCAACCATAACCCACTTACGGAACTCCATGAGGGCGAAAAATGGTTTTGTAATCAAAGTCAAGCAGCAACAATGAGAATGAACATTTTAAAAAAGAAAATGTACTCGTAGAAGTTCCATTTGCTACTGACGTAGTTCTTTATTTGCCTTCCTCTGCAAGGACACACAAAATGTATTCATATACGCATTATTAAATCCTTTATGATGAAAATCGAGGCAACCTGCAGCGGCAGCACAGTGCTCTGCGGGATAAAACTCGAGCTCAAGTACTGTTAAGTACAATAGATAAGACTTTATGTTTCCACACAATTTTGGAATGACGAGCGTCAGGGTGTATGTGCAGTATGCACGCGAATTTGTATGCATAGACAGGAAAATGTTAAATTTATGCTGCAAAGCACAGATACACGGATAAAGATGAAGACCGTGTACGGAACGGAGGATTTAATTTAAGATGCAAATCGCTAGCATGGCATAGCGTGATACATAGACAGACCGCTACTGTGATTTTATTAGATTTATGGTCAAAAGCGGGAACGACAATGTGAAATATTTACAGGAAGAGTTTATAATATGTATAACAACATAAAAAAAAATATTCCAGAGATGATAATGGCATGAAAACGTGACACAAATGTGAAGGTAAGGCAAGGTAACGCATACCAGAATGATATTGGACAGCTTTATAAATAAATTACTTTTGCAATTCTATTCTATATATGCACTTGGGAGCAAATTTTGAAATAAGTATACTTTTGAAGGGAATACTCATGAATATGTTTATTCAAGAAAACAGCTGAACAGCGTTTCGGTAAAATAGCTACCAAGTCTGGCATCTTTAAAGATGGATACTCTTTCATACTTTTTCAATATTTTTAAAAAGTTCCGCGGAGTTTGTGGACTTTTTTTTTTTAGCCCTAAACCTCTATTCACATCAGTCCAGAGGTTCTCAATAGGATTTTGGTCGGAACTTTACACTGGTCACTCCAAAACACTCCTCTGTTGCTGCCCAAACCAACACTTTACTAGCCGAGAAGTGTATTTAGAATCATTTTCTGCTAAAGTTTAAACGATACTGGTAAGTGGTCAACAGCATATGGCTCAATTGTATTGTGCAGTATGTCCTTGCATACATACTGATCCATGCGCCTGTTTATTTTCACATTACGACCAACACCATACCACGAAAATGTTCCTCAAATCATGACATTTCTACCACCAGGTTCAATTGTTTTGATGGTGAATTTATGATCCAGTTTTTATTAATTTCCAAAATCCCTTATTTATCTTGTGATCGAATTTCAGTGATCGATTCAGGTGAAATTAAAAGCGCAATGATATTTGTTACCAAAACGGTGTTTTACCGGTGCAGATATCTTGCTATAAATATGCACATAGCGAAAGGAAAATAAACAATATTTATCTAACCCATTGTTTCTAATTAGTTTTCCACCGCTGTATGTATGTATATGTGTACATACATATACCCATTCTACTCAATTGGTAGGTGCCGGTGGACAGTGGTTAGTTCATTGGACTAATACGCATACTGATCGGTTTCAATCTCAGTAAACACCAAAATGTTTTTCAGCGTGCAACGCCCTCCTTGTCGTTAGTAGTTCTTCAACTATTTGCTCCCTTTTGAATAATTATTTATATGTATTTTTGTAATCTAAATGACAAAGGATCGTTTCATTTTCTATTTTCAGGAGCGGCTAAAAAACGTGATGTACGAAACCTAAGCATATCACCAACTGATTTAGGACCGCCGCCGAAAGCTCAACAAACTACGAATGGTTCGACTCGAACGAAAACGACATCAGGAATTTTATCACGTAAGTACATATTATCTCTCTTTCTTTGCGATTACATATCCCTAATCTGGCATCATCTATGCCACACCATCGAGTTTCCAATCGGTGGTTTATGCAAACGATGTTAAATGCGAGCAATCTAGTTCAATCCCATCCCAAACAAGATTGAGTTGTTATTCGTTCACCTGTTTTTCTGCACACAACGGATCATTTGACATACAAAAGTCAGCTGTACAGATGAACACACGCACACACAGCGATTTGAATGCAGCCTCCGGAAATACCAGATACAACAACAAAACAAAAAAAAAACATTTTCGTATCTGCATCCAGATCCAATGCCAGTGTCGTTGATCAAAACCGGTGTGTTTGTGTATATAATGAATTTCGCACACCTGCACCGGACCAACTGGTTGGTTTGCATTCTCTAAGCTGTGTACTTTGTGGTTCTGGATGGGAAAAGTACAAAAAAAAAAAACTCAAATCCGATTACGTTTCACGTTTATGTTGGTAAAATGCTAACAAAATCCATATCCATTGGCAGGTTTCGATTCAATGCCACGCCAAAGCATCCGACAATTGTGTTCCTCCAGACGTGGTGCTGCCTCATCTGTACTTCGGTGCGCCTTGTCCGACCATAGTCGTTCTGCTACGGCACTGGCACGTGGAAACGCTACTGGTATGACATTGTAATCATTAACCCACTCGGTCCATAGGCATGCTTCTCCGCCGACAACACGGTTTTTTTGAGCTGTACTCCCTTGGAAATTTGTCGGTTCGACTTCGTAGAACTGCTTCCAATCATCGCCGTTATCTCCGACATACAAATAGAAACCGTCACTCAGTATTGTTTTGTAGCGTTTTTTGGTTAGAGAGGCCATTGCGGTTTTATAGTCATACCAAACTTGAGCAATGGTACCACTAGGCAGTTCGATTCCAGGATTTTCTTCAATGGCCTGTGAGAAGAGAATTAAGTGACAGATCTTTCCTTCGAAAGGAATGTATGTAGTACATGCCTCCTGCCAATAAATAGGTGTTCGGCCCAGTTTGGTGATATTTGATGAAAATTGCTCCAAAAACATGTACGAAAGGTCGCCAGAATCTTGTCCGTGTTCACATAGATACTCCTGAATCTTTGGATTAGACTCCCAGCAGGCTGAGTCCACTTCGTCACCTCCTAGATGGATGTAAGTGTCTGGGAACAGTTTTTTGATTTCGCTGAAAAGATAAGAATTACGGCTTATACGATGTCGTTTTCCAGGTAACTGGAAAGACTATGTATGTTCATACCTAAAGAAATCCTGCAGAAAGCAGTATGTGACATTGCTAGTCGGATTGAGGGGACCCAGTTTACCGTCATCTGCACCGTAACACAGCGTCATTATCTCTGGATGTGAGGCACCCCACGAAGCCGTATGTGCCGGAGTATCAAACTCAGGAATCACTCTAATCCCATGCAGAGTTGCATAATCAATTATCAGAGCAACATTTGTGGCTGAATAAGTCATTCTATAGTCGTATGCTCCGTCGCTGGCAAGTTCCGGAAATGTCGTACTATTGAATGGAAACGCAGAATCGTCCGTCATGTGCCAGTGGAATACGTTCAATTTATTGTAAGCCATTGCATCAATCAGCTGAATAATTTTGGGTACCGAAATGAAATGCCGTGCTGTGTCCAACATAAAGCCACGGTATGGAAATCTCGGCTCATCGTAGATCTCTGTATCTGGAATGGACAGCTAGAATGAAATGTTTCATAGGCTTTAATGACATCATACATATGTATGTATTTGTTTGTTTCATATACCATTCCATTTGACATTGGCACCAAAATCTGTGACAAAGTCTCCAGGCCACGTAATATTCCCCAAATAGAATTCGCAACCACTTTGCCATGACCGTATACATAATCTGTAAAATGTCGAATGTCTGTTGGATTACTCTTCTATTGAGGACTACTAGCACTAACATGACTCATCCATTCCATGGTAAGGCAGCGACTCGCAGGGCTGCGTCAAGTTCACTTCGAGTTGTTCTATTATCTTGCCGACAGGGGTGAGATCAGCACGAAAGGGACCGTTGACGGATTCTTTGATGATATTTGTGTATCTGGAAATTGCTCTTTGTAGCAAATCACAGTTTTGATTCGTCACCTACGCATGAGTCATGATCAATTATGGAAATTTTCCAGTCTTTTGATCCTTACCATGAATACAAAATCATTTGGATTTACTTGATAGAATTTGCCGGTATCATCCTGCCAAAATGGTTTTGGCCATACTTCACCTGTTTTTAATTAGTTACAATGTTAGTCAATGAATTCTGTTCTTGGTGGGGTTACCTCTTGTAGCTCTCATCTCTGGTCCTGGTTGAAGATAAGCTAAGGTTACTGAAACGAGGCATGTTGTCAGAAGAAAATAGTGTCTCAGCATTTTAAACTTAAAATAATGACTGATTGACATTTCGAGAAAGGTCGACTGTTTTATAAAGTGAGCCTAGAGTTATTTGTTACGAAAAAAACCCCCTAACTTGCGTCAACACTCAACTGTTATCTCCATTTAAAAAAGAATGGCGCAGATACATTTCTCTGGCGAATTAATGTGGCTTTCTCCCTTTTTTTACTATCGTGGGTGCTTGGTTTTCAATTAACGCTTCAGGTAAAATGTTACGCTATCACTCAAAGCCCTTGAAATGTGCCTCCAGCTGTCACAAAGTATATCTTTACGGCAATTTTACAGCTTATTTTATTTGGCATGCTAAGACAATAAGTGGCAATGATAGTTGATAAAAACCAAAGAATGCTTTCAATCAAGATAGACAGACACATCATCGTAAGAATACATTAAGAAATATGTGCGTCGTGTGTTTTGTTTTTGATTCAAGAATTAGTCGTTAATAATCTTATTTAAGTCATTATTGCAGTTGGATGTTTTTATGTACACACACACTCACATCCATATGTAAATACAAATGTAAATATCTACCACCTTTTGATTATAAATAGGTAGTTTACTTAATTATAAAGCCTATGATCAAATATGAGTATACTAGCTGGACAGAAATATAAGATAAGAAAGTAACTTTGTGAATTACATACATTTACTAATCAAATCTTAGAGTAGTTAGAAGACTAAAAGCCTACCTCTGTAAAAAAAAGTAATTCACTATTCATATATCCCTTCACGTGCTTTTGAGCGCCGGGTCTGAATTCTTAGAATAAGCTATATCGCTGAAACTTTGTAATGCAGTGTGAGAAATGTCCGTAAATCAAAAGTTTTTAAGTTAGCAATTGATAGCGCCGGAACTCCAAAATTTCAAAACCATCCGATTGAGCTGAAACTAACAGTATATTTGCTATGAGGTGAGAAATGTTTGTAAAACAAAAGTTTTCAAGTTTTCCGATAGATGGCGCTGAACACCAAAATCTCAAAATTATTACTACAACGATGCACGGTGACATCTGACAGCTAACATTTGATAAACATGCACTTCTTACTTCATAACAAATATATTGTGTACAATCGGATGGTAGGTTTTTGAGTTTTTAGCACTTGAACGAACAGGTTATTTTTATGATATGAACTAATGAAATTTGTTTGCTTTTTAATGGTTAAAAAATGATATAAAAGTGTTTATTTACTGCAAGTAATGCACAGAACTTAAAAGTTAATTATGAATTTTTAAATTGTTTAGTTAACCCTAGGACATCATTTCTATACACACCGATAGCAACAGGGGCGAGCTGTCACCTCAATATCTTTAATTCGAATAAATAATTAGAATATGACTCAAAATTTAACTTTTATATCTGAGTACCTACCTATTATAGATAGATATAATAGATATAATAGATAAAAAAAATTATTTTTATCATAACTTTTAATTAAATTAAAAACAGGGAATTTTATAACCTAAACACATTGAATGAGAATTTCCCTGCAGTGTTCCGAGCACGTTGGCAATTCACACTTTGCACAAGATGTCTTATCTTATCTGTCTCGGCTTCTAGGATAAATGACACATCTTAACTGCATTTTCAATTGCATTCTGGATATCTCTTAAAACGAGTCGAATATTACAAGACAAATCTGGGCACCTGGTTCAGTTCAGTTGGATGGTTAACTGCTTCAACAAATCTTTCTACAATATTCGACTGGTTTACTAGCAGCAATACAAAGTATCTTCGCTATAATCCCAGCTTGGTCTAACATTCCAAGAAAATATCGAAGTGGAATACGTCTTATATTTCTGCTGACACTGTAATTGTGTGTAATCTTTTTCAAAGATATCAATCAACTCTCCGATTCATCAGAATCATTCGCGCAAACTTATTGTACATATATTTTTCCATAGTTTCAATAGATCGAAAAATCATTTTGAAGTGAAAACTAATGAAATTCAAAACACAATATCCTAAAAAAAAGTTACACAAATAGCAACAGGGATGACGTGCCACCGCTGCAATGTCTGTAAAGTAAAAATAAGGACCTACCGCAGCATTCTGTGCTGTGACCCTTGACTGAAAGCGACAAAGCCTAGCTATCAATTTGAAATTGGAGAAAAGAAAAGAGAGAACATACGACGGGATTCGGGTTCGGGATATATCATACATACATTTATGTGATATGAAGAGCTTTTTGTTCAGTGGGGTAGTGCATCACCCCTGTTGCTATCCTAAAGATAAACTCGGTCGAAAAAGTTGGATATTATGGGACAGTTTTCTTAAATCGAAGTAGGGTTGCCGGCATTAAATTCTCCACCAGAGTCATTACTATTTTTAATGTCAGGAAAATTGATTCAAAATTATATTTACGTACATATGTAAATATTTATATCAAACAGACGAAATTAAAATTCGTTGAAATACATTTAAAATACATCCTATTCCTAGCACTTCTTGAACAACATTCGCAAATACAATTCGTGCTTCCAGATCACATCGTTCGGTGCACCAAGAGTCAATCGAAAAAATTTCACGACATTTTTTGGCATAAGCACTGTTCTCAATGGGTGTACCGTAGCGCACCGCTTAACCACTAGTAAATCTATAATAATTATAATAATAAATAGTTCAATCAAATTCTAGTTTAAGTAGCTTTGATACAATTTTCGTTCCTTAAAAAAGTCTTACATCTTAAATAATCTGAACCTTTTAAAAAATATCTAAAGAAAAATACCAATATCAGAGACAACATAAAAACCTGATGATTTTCATACAAACATACTGGCACATATGTAAGTACATATGTATGTGCATATTTAGCTACGCTTTTTCTGTCTGGATGTGTTTGAATATTAACTCGAACCACGAACTATGTATTACAATAATCTAACTTAGTCAATTAACATACCTAAACTTATTGTAATTTATTTTTTAACTTTATTTGGCGATGCGACGACTTTAGCCTAACTACATATAAGTGGAAGTAAAGAAATAACTACAATGTTACATAAGAGAATAAATATTATTGCAACTGATTTATGAAGATTTTTACGATGAAAAAAGGAGAAAAATATATTTTCTCACAAGCTCTACAGTTCTAGACGTATTTATGTATGTACATACATACATGTAAGTGTACTCGTAATAACCCCCACCAAACATCAAACCTCATGAAATGTCTTCCATTTGATGAGTTGAGTTGAATGCGTCAACTTTTCACTGCTGTTTAACATTACACTTAACTGGGGAAACTAAAAAGAATAATAATGTCAACATGACATAAAGGTTAGCCCGGACTAAACCTGAACAGATTTAAGATATTACCTCGGATTACTCTTTAGATTTGAGTGAACTCTGTTTTCATATTTATATTTTGTTTCAAATAAAACTGACATACATAAGTAAGTACTTATACTTACAGTCTTATTAAAAGTTTGCTCTTTTCTAATGCCGTCCTGACCTAAAAACTGTCTATCTGATTTGCCATTACCATCAAAATTACATTCAGTGATAAGCTACATAATAAAATACACACTTCCGGGAGTAGTACTCTGCATGTTCGAATTCTAACTCGAACATCAAATGCTAATTAACTTAAAGATTTTCTAATCAAATCAATCGCGTTCGTCACATCACTAACAACATTGAATACGATTGTGAGAACTCTTTGCTTATGCAAAACCACATCAACTCTCTCGATCTTCTAATGAATATTTAATTAAATAAATTCCAATTTGTTACAAAGAGACTCTCTAATAAGAACGTTTCGTATTCTGTTCTATTTCCAAAAAAGGTTATTCCATGGCAAAATTCCTTAAAACTTAGAAACATTCGATATATGTATGTTTATCTCTAAATAACAGTAAAACAGCAGTGCCTGTTAAGGAGTGTTTTGGCATAAAATTATACCAGAAACTGTCAGGTAGCTTGGATTGATTTTAATTATTGATTGAGTTCTATGGGGGAACATCCAACAGGATACGGTTATGGCTATTATAGGAAGTATATTTTCTATAACACTTTTTTTTAGTTAATTTTCAACCAACACATAATAGACGCAAGGTCTTAGTAAGTTGAGGAGGTACCATTGTAATAAGCGTTACTATGTGCACTTTCACTTTCCATTGTTTTATGTTAAAAAAATTGCATATTACCGTCTGCAGAATTAAAGCACATATGTATGCAATCGTAAGTTTTCAACTTTCTTTTGTAAATATTTAATAGTACCGCAGTCAACGAGTGCTAATTATAGCCATTCTATTCGGCGAAAAGTTTAACTTTCCACAGCTTCTATGATAAAATGTGGAAATCTTAAAACAGAAGCTTCACTTAAAATTAAATAAAATCATGTATGTGTGTTTAAGATCACCATCGATATAGGTAATATATTAAACCTTTCATCAAAACAGAAAAACTTCATTTTACTCTTTTATACCCTAAAAGGCCTAAAGCGATCCAATCCACATCCGTGCCACCGTAATCACAATTAAACTCTTTATGTCGCAATAAAATCGGAATAAAAGTCCATATCCAAATGTCTTCATAGAATGACCCCACAAGCTCTGCAAAAAAAATATTCCAATTTAAAATTTGTTTATCACCGCAATTTGCTCATATCTAATAATCCCAAAGAAACTCGTACGTACTCACACCGAATGACATGGTATGATGTACCCTCCTGTGGTTTTTCGCAAAATTACATTTGTGGATTGCTAAGTTTGAATGCGGAAAATCACGCAATAAAACTGAAATGTTTTCTGCACTCCACCCTAGGAATCAGTGAACACTGACCACAATGGTCACAACAAGAGACGCAATGCGAAACGAGATATTTGTTTCGTTACGAACAATGGTGACTTGCTAGTTACTAGTACGTCTCTGTCTAGGAGTTTACGCGTTGAAGCGCGGCCACAATACATACTCGTATCTGAGCGCACATAGTGCAAATAAATTAAATAAGACGACACAACCAGTGACCATTTTAATGCGTCTCTGAATTATAATATTTTCCTTCATTTTGCTAATAGAAAAATTGTCTCTTGTACCTTGTTATAGTCATTCGCTATAATCGATGTGACTGTCTTTGCGAATTCTTCAATCTGACATGGACATGGACAATCTTCCTTGTTTTGCATAAGCGCTCTGTGATACGGAGAAAAAGAAGAGTTTGTGGTTTTTGTGAATGGAATGCTAATTCAGTTAAAAAGAGAACGTGAGTAGTTAGCTAAGCAATTGGGATGTAATGCAAGGGTTTTGCTTGAGTAAAAGAAATTCTTACAGTAACTGGAACTCAAATGTATCGTAACATTAGCCGATATTTGAATGTTTGGAGTGCTTTATTCCTGAAGTCATAAGCCAGAACGCGCAATGGTGGTCTATACCAAAGTTCTCCACCAGATGGAGCCCCTTACTAACTTATTGTTTACCTATCGCCTTTTTTTATTTTATAATTTTCTGGTTTCATTGTATACTCTGTTCCGAATGACGTTACCGTCCGCCGAAAAGTTGAATCATGTTAGTATATACGAAATGCTTGTTCATCGCTAAATTTAACTTTCTTTAAAATATATTTTAATATTTAAATCAAAAGGCATCAGACAATACAAAGATTTCAAAAATATTGTGTAGCTTACGTGCTTTGCATTTCAATGAGAGTAGCAAATATTTGCTTTTCAGTTTAATCTTTAGTTTCATTTATGCAGGTTCCAACCCACTCATCTCTTCATTGTCGTTTGAGTTTTTTACGAGTATGTCAATCTAATCAACAGGTATTACCTTATAAGCATGCGTTTCATCGTTAGTTGTTAAGCGAATTATAATTCGTTCAGCATTTGCAATTTATATCGATTTCACGATGTTACAAGTTTTTTTTCTTCAGATTTTATAATGATATTTACAGTTCTTCCAATTAAATAATTTAGGCTAACTGTTTAGTTAATCAGTTATTTTTCAAACAGAATTTGAATTACTTACAGTTGCAGGGACTTATTATTGCGGTCAAAACTTCTAGGTACAGTTACAGAATTAACTTTGCGCCTCTTAACGTCGAGTATTTGTGATGAAGTTTATTCACATCTCAATTAACGGTTAACCCATATAGCGCAATTAAAAGAAGTACAAATAGCGAGCATAGAGAGAAGTAATAGGAAATATTTGTTGTGGCGTTGTCGTCCATCTTCAACTCCAAAGAATGGAGTTAAAATATTTAATGAGCTGCCACATGATTTAAAGCATGAGATTAATTTAATAAGATTCAAACAAACTTACTACAAGTAAGTTTTATCTAGCCAACTCAAGATATGAATACTGAAATTACCTACTGGGAGGCATTTTTATAATTTTGTTTATTTCTAATTCATGAAACTACTTTCTACTTCAATTAACAGTCAGCTAAAGCCACCCTTATGTTGCTCCATTTTAAAAACTATTCTTAGAATTAGCTAAGAAAACCCAATTTAGTGCATATGTATGTGTCTACAGTAGTGTGCAAAAAAATAGTTGTGGAGTACTTCATTGTAACAAAAGTCAGTTTTTGCAAGGATGTTAAAAAAAAGTTATGCGGAAGGAAGGTAAAACGTAAAAGGTATAGATTTTTAGCTGAAACGGTTGGCTGTTCCCAGAATGTGCTCACCAATGCTCTAAAATGGCCCAAAACCGATGAAATTCGAGGCAGGTTACTCAGGACAGCGACGCACATAGGTCGATTTCTAGGAATTAGACGGCACTACAATGAATAATCGGGTATTTTAGACCCCAAATAATCTGTTTTTTTACTTTTGTTTTAAAATGTGAAAATTTATGTTTCAGGTATTTTTTTGTCTTCATCTGAGTCCCCGTAACACACTAACAAATAATTTTTCAAGTATTCCAATGTTTCGTTTAGTGATGGAAAATTTTGCTCATTAATCTATCAAATAGATATTTACGAGTTACTACTTTCAATTCCGAGCAGCCTGATGAACCTACCACAAAACAAATTCATTGTGACACAAAAGAAAAAAAGGGTATTTTATCACTTTCTGACTAAGAATGTATTTATTTGGCAAAGTTCTGCAAAGTAGTGGCTGATAATTTCTGGTTATCAAGCCAAGGAGTTATATTATAGAACAAAATTTTACTCGGACGGACCCGGAAGTAAAACATTTTTGCTATTGAAAACAAAAAATGGTGAGAAATTACCTATTAAAAAGGGTAGTCTTTAAAACGCTATTACTGTACTAAACTTTACCATTTCTAATTGAAATTTATATCATATGATAAGAAACTTACCTGGTTTATCCATATTCATCACTTTAACTTATGCACTGCACTGTATAACATGAAATATTCACTTTCTTTCGCTATGAGAATCGGCCGGCGCCACCGATAACAACACGTGTACAGCTTGTGATACGATTAAGTTCCGGTCTGTGAGGTGCCCGCGCGGCAGATGGAGTCGTGGAGGGGCGGATATTATCTGTTGGGGTACCTGGTTATCAAAGAATACATTTGTTTTGTTATAAGTTAACTTTGATAAATTGACTTTTGGCCGCATAATACCTAAAAATCCACCCACGTGCGACGCCAATCGAATACCGAACGCCAGATTTTCAGAATAGTTAAAACTTTTAACTTAAAAGGATCCGTTTGCTACTCCTACTCCAAGCACCGAAAAAGGAAGAATTTTCGCAACCATCCAAAGCAGCTTGGGAATCTATACCCATTAAGAGGTGCCAACTATTGGTAGACTCCATGCTAAAAAAGTGGCAGGTTGTCATAAAAAATTAAGGATTTAAGGATCTTAATTAAGCACCTGCTCTTTTACTTTTATTTATTAAAAATAAAACATTTCTTCATCTTTCTTAGGGATGACGATTATGCACCTATTTTTTGCACAGCCAAAAAAATTAGAATTTATGATGTTTAATTTAGTGCTTAGAGCCTAAAAAAATGTAATACAGAAAAATTAAAATGTAGAATCTGGGTTCATAGTTGCAACTTTAGCGAACGATTCAGAGGTTTTTTAGGCACACACCTATTATTTTGCATACCACTGTATGTATAGGTATGTATAATGACCTCTTACCTTTGCTGATTACCAAAACTCTCCCGAGTTAAACCACTTTTAAACTTCAAACAGTGTACTTGGTCAGTAAGATATTTATTTTTATGAACTCTTACACATCTAATGGCTTAGGTCCACACCAGACTGGCACATCTAATAAATCTCTGTCAACCTGCCAAAAGATAAAAAATAATAATTCAGTAAAAAAAGAAGGCATTTTCTACACAGGTCAGGTCAGTTCTTGTCACTCCAAAGTCAATTAATCTAATTGGCTGCATTCGTTTAGCATTCACCTCACGATTACCCCACGTCATTCTTCCAATCTAAGAAAGTAATTTTTGCAAAAATCAATATAAATTCGATAAACATTCCCATAATAGGGCATCCAATCCACTAAACCTCTAACAACTCTGCATAAATTCCTAGGAAATGCCTGAACCACACGAAGCACCCATGATTACATATCAACAGTATATGTACATATGTACGTAAGTATATTGAAAAATGGGTCTTCGGGCCAAATTACAAATTCCAGATCGATGATTTGTTTTTTACAATTTTTTTTCGAAATCTTGAAAAAAAAAAACCAAATCGGGCAACATAACGTTAACGGGCTCATTAATTCAAGTAAAACACTCTTAGCCAGCTTCACATAAGAGACGAGATAGCAGTGGCGACGGCCACTGACTCCATCATCGTTGTCATCGTCATCTCCATGTGAACTCTGGTCGACTATGGTCCCGCCAAGACACGTTGCGCCACGAAATTAACAACTTCTCGAATCAGCAGCAGTAGGAAACAAGCCAACGGTAGTTGCCTGGGTAGTAAGTAAGTTGGTCCATTTGATGAGGTTCATCTGCATAGCACCGCTTGCTCTGTGCCGTGTAATTAATCACGACTTTGGAGCAGAGAACACGCAAAATTGTCGGAGAGCCAAAACAAAAAAAAAAAAAAAACACCGTCAAAAACCGGGATACATCGGAATAATTGGATGCAAATGGCACACAAACCGGTACCATAACTCACGCAATGCCATGATTAGGTTTATGAGCATAGTGTCGTTTTTTTCATTTTATAATCTGCAAAATGATTAATTTTAATCTTAATTTTCATTCAACACAAATGACTTTGACATTGACCAAATGGAGAGGGTTTAAACTAAGTATTTCCACCCGCACAATACACCAGATCCATCCATAGAGACGAGCTCAGTGGGAAATCGTTTGTATTGGTGAATTAACGCCCTCTGTACACTCGGTTAACCCATTTGACCAACACAGAGGGGCAATTTGTTGTGCCGGGAATTATGGCAATCAATTTTGTATTAATTTTTTTTTTTGCCCCATAGAAGTCGGCTCAGGGCTGACTGGAAACAAGTTTACTTTACGCATGTATACATATATACATATATACATATGTACATATATATGATGGTATGTATCTGTGCCACAGTCATACAATTTCACTCAAGTAGCACGTACCAATAGCAACACACTCAAAGCAACTATTGTGAGGCGAATCCGCTGGCAACATTGAGATGTTTAGTGATAAAACAAACTCAAATCAACATGTTGATAGGGTAAATACATATTTAGTTGATTTATTTATTAACAGAGAATTATTATATCCGTTTTTTAACATATGAATAAGTACTAAATGATGATCGAATCGAAGTTTATAATAACGCCAATTGGAATGCGTTTTTGAAGGGCTATGTGGTGAAGTGAATATCCACTGTATTTCCAAAAACCCGTGGAGTAGGTAAGCTGTAAAAATAGAACATTAAAATGCGGGAGAGGTACCATTACAACGATATGCTTTTAGAAGAAATTAAGTTCAATGTAACCGGGTGTTATGAGCGGAATAATGCTTGAATCACATTGCTGTGTTAGTACTACCAAAACGTGAAGAAATGTGTATTATGTACATAATTCAGAATAACCTGAAATTAGTACTTTACACGTCAGTCGAACGATGAGAAAAAAATGTACCTGTCTTCAAATTTATCAATCAAAATTTTTTTTCATACATTCAATCTCCAACTCGTAATTTGCAAGTCACAGAAATAAATAGAAAACTCAGTTGCATATTGTTCATATCATATACATACATCGTAACAGAAATACATATGAAAGCATTTTCACTTACCTACATCATGTATGTCAAACTATCAATGAGATTTATAAAACGTACGACATATCTACATTTATTTTTGAAATGCTGTGGTGAATTTGCAATATTTCAGAAACAATTGCACTTAGAAACATCCTGTGCAAAAAATTACTTTTAAGTCATAACACGTAAATATTTACAGTTTTCACTTTTTTTAGGAAGTGTGTCGGGATAAATATACAGTTTGTCCAGAAAATGTTTGCAAACCCAAAAAATATACAGAAAAATAATTTAAAAGTATGTATTTACTTAGAAATATATGAAATTTTTCTACTTTTTCTTCAAAATTCCATTGTCATATGAATTCCTTTCCGTAATGTAAAAACAAAGATAGAAAATTTAACCGAAAACCAAGAGAAATCCAACAAAACACATCCAACGGTATTTTGTTCAGTGTCAAATAATTCTTTGCAAAACATGTTATACACTTAGGGGAAACACATGAATATAATAGAAGAAGGGAGAAAACGAATTAGTTGTAATTTCCTTGCATTCAAGAGTTGTGTTGTAGTTATTTAGTCATAAATTGTTTGAATAGGCATTAGGATAGTTTAAAAAAAGCCAGATTAAATATGCCAGGACAATGAGTAAGTGACGATTTGATACACTTAGTGTATTATAATTATTGTAAAGGTAAATCTCCTAAAGAATTGGCTGAAATGTTTTCTATCAAATTCAGAACTATTTACAACATCATAAACCGTGCCGAAAAAGAAGGTAGACTAGACCTGAAGCAGTCAACAGGTAGCTATGTTAGCCACGGACTTAAAAAAGGATTGCGGAGTTGAAGTAACCCATAAGACCGTCAGGAAAGATATGCTAAAGAACAAATACACATCGCGAATTGCCAGAAAAAAACCATTACTCAGCGCAGAATGTTTGCAAAAGACTAACTTTTGCAATGGAATATATTTCTCTTCCGATGGGGTATTGAAACGATCTTGTTTTTTGTGGTTTTTTGTGACGAGTCCAAAGTAATGCTGTACTACCACGCAGGACCGCCGAGAGTCTGAAGAAAACCGCTAACAGCCCTCGAAAACAAGAACATCATTCCAACAGTTAAATTTGGAAAATTGTCGGTGATAATATGGGGATGTTTTTCAAGCAAAGGCGTTGAAGAAATAAGAATTATTGATGAAACGATGACGAAGGAAGAATATTTGGATATCTTAAGAGAAAATTTGAAAAGAAGTATACAAAAATTAGGCTTTGTTGACACAGAAAACGGAAACAAATTGTGTTTTAAGTTTTACCAGGACAACGACCCCAAACAAAAATCCTATTTATGTAGAGAGTGGTTGCCTTATAACTGCAGCAAAGTAATTGACACCCCTGCCCAAAGTCCCGACCGAAACCCCATTTAAAATTTCAGGGCTTATTTTAAAAAGAAGGTGGCAAAGGGTGCAAAGTCGAAAAAGAACATTATTAAGTTTATCAACAAGGAGTGGCTAAAGATTCCCGAAGAATACAACCTTCAAAAGCGCATCGACTCTATGAGCCGTCATTCAGGCTAATGGTGCACATACTGAATATTAAAAAGTTAAAAAATTCATTCAATTTTGCATTTTTTTAAATTAATTTTGCAAAGAATTGTTTGACACTGAAAAAACTAGTATTAATAGCTTTTTGTTACAAATCTCTTAGTTTTCGCCTGATTTTTCTTTTCTTTTTATAAATTACAGTAAACAGTTAATACGAAAATGAAATTATAAAAAAAAAAATTGAAAAAATTCATATCATTCTTAATAAATATATACTTTTAAATCTATTTTCTGTATATTTTTTCGATTTGCAAACATTTTCTTGACAAACTGTATATACCTACATGAAAACACACATACATATACGTCATACTAATAAATGTGAAAGTAACTCTGTCTGTCTGGCTGTCTGGCTGGCTGGCTTTTCACGACTAAACCGCTGTACCGATCATAATGTAGTTTGGCAAGGAGATAGTCTTGGACCTGGAGAAGGACATAGATTAGAAGGAAAAGTTCATGGTGACAGTCTGATGAAATTTTCATTTAATTAACCACGAGGAACGATAAACGCCATACAATTTTCTGAGGAAATCGTCATCAGTAGTGCATGCAATGGCATGGTACGATACTATTACATGGCAATGCTAAACCCCGTACATCACGTGTAACAGCACAAAAACTCTTATATTTGGGATTAAACATTCTTTCCCATCCACGATACTGTCCTGATGCTTCAGTCAGTCTGAATTCATTTAGCCACCAGAAAGTCTTCCGATATCAAGCAAAAAGGCCATAAAATCCTTTAAAGATATCATTGCGTTAAAAATTCAGAAATTCTTTAAAAAATTAATACTTGACATTTGACGTCAGAAGAGCATTGTAGCTGCTAACGCCTTATATTTTGATTATAGTCGTTCGGGGCAAGGGTGCGCATTTTGGACTTCGGGCTTACATTCTAGAAAATTTACAATAGGTACCAAACAAAATAGCCTATTATTTGGTAGCTCTATATTTTAAGAACAAATTCATGCAAAAATATTTTACGTTTGTTTAATCTTTCATATGTTTTGATCAAAAAACAAAAGGAAGTCAAGTTGCGCACTCTTGCCCCGAAGTCAGGGTAAGAGTGCGCAGAGGTATGTGTAAGAGTGCGCAGCCATTTTGAGTCACAGTTTTCGTCCTCTAAAAGGTCTGAAACTGTGCTTTCACTCAAATTAAATTCTTCGGCAGCCTTCCATGGGCTGATCCCATTTTAAATCAGCTCCCTAGCCTCCCAGATTTGCTTTTGGGTTATCAATTTCCTTTCCGTTTGTGTTTGGTAGATACGAGGCATTTTTCTGGAAAAACAAAAACAGAAAGATAGTTCAGCTACGGGCTACGACCTACCGCCTGCGACTATGATGTGCTCGTTGCATCTTACGACAGAAGGTAATAGCCCAAAAATTGTTATTATTATAAAAAAATTAATTCTGGGTAAGAAAGTACTGCGCGCTCTTACCCACAGAACGACTGCGCATTCTTTCCCTAGACGCTACTTTTTTTTCATTGTATGGAAAATCTAAGAACGAATAATATTATCCACTAAAATTGTATCCTAAATCAAATACACATATGCACTATTTATGCCTCCATACTACTTATGGGGTATCGAGTTGCCACGCTTTCCGGACACACTTTTAAACATGAACTTTTTTTTAAGAAAATCCGGCTTTTTTTGTCTTGTTGTTTTTCTTTGTATTGTCAATCGGAAAAATTTCGTAGAAGTTGTTTTTCATTGGCGGTTAGTGAATCACACATTTTCTCATTTAGCGATTTCTGCTAATTCTTTCATATCTGGAGAGAATGGCACTGCGTACTCTTACCCGCTGCGCACTCTTACCCCAAACGACTCTATAAAGAAATGTATAAAAAAGTATTATGGATTGGCTTTTAAATGTTTGCTACTAAATCGAAAATTGCATGTGGTTTTACCAAATAATAGTAGAAAAATGGTGCTGCTGTTTATTTACACTTTGAACATTTAGTGTAATTCAACGACATTTAGTGTCGGATTTGGTGGCTCTTTTTTCTATCCAGAACCACATTACTGGAGCCGCGTTTTGCCTTATAAGTAAAACGACTGTTTGAGTACACGGGCGAAGCCGGGCGGGACAGCTAGTATACAGTATACATACAGACACATTTTTACGCAAACATTCACAAGTAAATTATAAAATGTTCGTAATACGCCAGGGAACGGCTCCTCATTTGAACTTAAGTCAGATTCGCAATCGCGTTCTTCTAATAACTCCACGACCTGGCGAGTCCTTTTGTCATCGTTATCGCCTATAAACTGCACTTGGTATAATATACAATGACTAAACGTTCTAATACATACATATGTATAGGTACAATCGCAATGACACTTAAAACTGAACGAGTGCATTTCGGATGAAGGAATGTATGGTACTTTACTTTAACTTTAGATGGCGCTACAGTTGGGGCCTGCTTCTCGCAACAATTTGTGTGCGCGTTTTATATTTTTGCACGAATGGCAAGAACTTACAGTTTTTTGATGCCGACTCCGAACGGCGAGTTGAGAAGCTCGTTGACAAATGATACTCTTTGATTGCTTGTCAGACATTTTTAGGTGTTGAACCCGGGCAGCATTGCGTAGTAGTCGAACGCACTTACCAACACACCCGGACCCGGTGCCCACGAATGTATGATGCAGGCAGGTATAATAGCGCGAAAATCCACAGTAGAACAAATGTGCGCCAACAGTTTAATTTTATTAAAAGTCTATTTGACTGAAGACGAATATAACCGTTTTACTGAAAAAATAATTTTTTTAAAAGACATCTACACATCTACAGGCGTCGCGTCGTGCACCATACTAGCATCACTGAAATCAGCACCTGTACCGATGTAAAAGGTACCGGTTGCACTTTCGCACTCTCATCGTAGAAGGTCATCTTGAAAAAAAGGAGTTTTCATTTCCAATCATGGCATTAAAATAGTATGTGTAGTGTAAATTGCTTTATTGGTAAAGTCCGGTTTTCAGTTGCTCTGTTCTAAATCAACTGCCAAATTAAGCCACTTATACGTTTTTTTTTCATTCGCTTTATCGTTCAATTCACAAATCTAAGTCAGAACGTATGTATCTATCCACCGTAACAGGTGCACTATCGTCTTTGCATCTATGCCAGCACCTCTTAAGGTGCATAAATTAATTCGTTCCTTTAATGGAGAATCGCGATTTGTTGGTTTTGTTCGCTTGTAGAACGTACTCCTATGTTATGTGTGCGCGGCACAAAGCCAAAGGCGAGAAAGGGGCTTATCGGAAGCGCAAGATCAATGATTCAGTGTGGATAGTAAAAGTGAGTGTGGGTTTTTTTACTCTGCGTATGCCTGACAACAATTAATTGAGATTTATGAACATGTGAGGTGTACAATGTACATGCATATTATTGGTATTTGGCTGTGAACTTTGCAATTAACAAAACAAAAAAATTATCTTTGAAATTTACGTTTTATATATTTTCTGGTAGTTTTTGTTTCACTCTTTTCTCATATTCGGAAAATGTAGTTTTAAAAAAAAGTAACAAATACAAAAACGCAAGTTTTTGTTTCAAAATTAGATTTGCAGCTCAAGAATTCAGAGAAGAGAAATAGAAAACGTTGGCAAAGGGAAACGAAATGATTTGCGAAAGAAAACGACAGAGTCGGAAGAGAAGTACGTATGTTTTGTGCTATTGAAAGTGTGGAAAATTATTAAAACTCCTTAAAGTATGCAACGATAAATTGATGTAGCTGATGTGTTTCTTTCGTTGCGTATGCTTTGGCGTATTTGTTGGTCGTTGAGGCCTATTTCGGTTGATTCAATTGAAGTTTGGACAGAAAAGAATATGGCACATCTGATTTCACTTTCGGGTGTAATCTACAAAAAAAAAATTCCTTAAATTAACTTTGACTTGACGCCGCCATTTATTCTGCATATCAGTCGATCGAATAAACCATAAGATATTGATTCTTTTGGCATTGTGTTCTTAGTTCATATGAAGGGAATGGAAACCTTTTTCAAGATGGTTTCTTATCATTAGTTACACCGATCAATATCCTTCTGTATTATTTCATTATACAGATTAATATGGATTCAGTGAGAAATAGAATAGAGCGAGTATCTATTTCAAAAAGAGCCGAGAAGCAAAAAATCGATGTAAACACAACGCTACACCTTTCACAAATGTCATGATATGACGCTAAAATTTAGTGGCAATGTCAACGAAAGTTGTATCAACATAATAAAAACATTAGAAATAATAAAAAAAAAACAATTAAAATCGGTCGAAAGAGAGCCCAACGTCTGCGTTATTTCACTTTGAACAATGTGGTAAACACTAGTAGTAAGGTAGTAGACAATCAAACTACAGTGAAAATCGCCTATAACGATATCGGTTATAACGTAATACGTATCGGGTACTGCAAACAAATCTCAAAGTACCAACTGAGATGTACATATTCCTGCCGATTATGGAATTCGGCGGATCGTACTCCCCGGGAGTATTTCATCCCAGAGCCATTATGGAAACCGTCGGATGAACTGCTTTATCGGTCCACAAACTACGTTATCAATTCGCTGTCAAAATTTCAACTTTTCGAATGACGATTCATACCAAGCAGTGCAAAAGTGTACATTAAATTAATTTCTTAATTTAATAAACGAGTCTCATTCTAATAAGTCCATAGTTATTAATTAGGGAACTTAAACCAAAAAAAAACATGATTGCACTTCAGTAAATTAACAGCATTTTTTTTATAATTATTGTTTTCCAAGCAAATACTTTAAATACATTAATATCTTAATTTTCCAGTAATTTTCATTTGTTTTTTATTTATCTTCCATGTTTAGAACTAGAACATTTGTGATTTTTGATTGCATTCGCTTGCCATCCGCAGGAATTTTCGCGCGAATGCGATTCCTCAAACTTTGTATGGAGTGCGAATCGACTACGTTTTCGGTAAAAGAATTTTTTTTTTTACCGACAACCGTTCGCTTTCTTACTGACGTTTTCAGAAATACCAAAAACTAAAAATTGAGGATAACTCCAGCCGCATCTGATCCGACGGATTCCATAATCGGCATAATTAATTACATTAACGACATACCGTTTCTAACGAAAGTGCGTATAACGAGATATCGCATATAAAGAATGCATTTGCACTAAAAATGAAATGAAATATCGCCTATAACGAACTTCCTTTTACATTAGGTGGCGCTACAGTTTGTGGTGAACTAGGGGCTTCTTCTCGCAACCGTTTGTGTGTGCGTGTTATATTTTTAATGGAAAAGAATTTTCACGTACACAAAAAGTTTATAGATAATTCTCGTACTTCTAATATACAGACTTCCTCATTGAATTCAATATCTTATTCTTCACAAACAATCTTTGCTACGTATGTGCCTATGTATATTATTTTGTAATTATTAAGTTTTGTTTTCCATCTTTAAAATTTAAATACTAGTTATAGATATTGCACAAGTTATAGATGGAAAATAATTTACATCCCACAATTTTACTTTCTCCCATCTTCCTCCATTACCGTTAGATGTAAAACAAAGATAATTTAAATATTTCCATTCACAATTTGCTTTTATTTCAGAAAAACGATCATCAACAAATGCTCAACAACAAAATCTTTCGTCACCTATTGTAGCGACTACACCTACAACTGCCGCAGCAGCAACAACAACGCTCAGCAGCACTATCAACACCCTGAAGGGTTCACCGCCACCTAAAAAGGTCATCTCACGGCGTTCAGAGCAGAAAGTGCACACCAAGACACCACTAAAAGGTAAGTGCGACGAAGCTGCAAGCCTCGATTTGCATAAGATACAGGTTATGTTGTTTGACTTGCATCTGTCACCCGAATGCGATGTAGATTTACTTACGGTATGCTAATGTCGATAATCATTGTCGTGTTATCGACAAATGAATGTAAATTTGAGGGGCGCCCACGACACGACCTGACGATACATAGTTTTAGTGTATAGCGATGCAGACTTCATTGAGATGTTTATGGGGATTAGTATCGTCGTCGTTGGTCATATTGAGCACAGCGAAGTATGTTTTTTTTTTTTTTTTTTTTTTTTTTTTTTTTTTTTGTAGTTTTACGCTTGTGAATAATAAAAGAAAATCGATAATGAAATTGAGATGGACGCGTTGATTAAGCGATTATTGTCTTTCGGCACTTAAGTTAGTTTTCTTTCAAGTATCTTAATAAACTAATAACAGATCATGCAGCAACACAATTACAAATCGTTTGGCTAAGATTTAACATTAAAAAAAATTCCACAATACTTGTACAGTAAATAATCAAAGACAAAACCTAAATTAACCTGACCATCCAACCATCGTAGCTAATCACAAGAAAGTGTTGAAAATATCTGATCATTTAAAAAAAAAAGTGTGAGCCTCATCCGCATAAGCTCACGGGGGAAGTGAATACTTATCCAATCCAAAGCAGTTGTGTATGTGTAATGTGTAAGAGAAGAAATTTGTCTAGTACAATCGATGGAAAATGTGTAATAAAATTTAGTAAATATGAATGTAAACTTGACTATATTTTTGTAATACAAATTATGAAAGGAACAGCTATTCAAAATTGCATTAAATATAGAATTTGTTAATAACTCGACTCCAGCGCCACCCATCGGGTCCAGTTTTTGCAGTTTTCTCTGTTGGTACTATACTAACATAAATTGTCAATATGAATCATTTTGGTCAGTTAATAAAGATGTTGCTATCTATCTGCCAAATTACATTATAATTGGTTCAGCGGTTTAGATGTTAAAAGGTAGACAGACAGACAGACGGACGGATGGACGGACAGACAGACAGACGGACGGATGGACAGACGGACGGACAGACAGACAGACAGACAGACGGACGGATAGACGGACAGACAGACATACAGACATCTGATGTTTTCTGTATACATATTTCCCCTGTATGGAATCATTTCCACGTTATCGAAATACAGTTATCGAAATCTATCGTGACGCATTTATCGTCACTCGTTTTCAAAAACAAATACGTCGCTAAAGAAGTATTCATTTCAAAAAACTTTCAAAGAAATTCAATTTGCCATCAGGAGCCACGAGGAGCGCAGTACTGTAGAATGTAGATGCTCGTACAAATGCGCGTACACACAGAGTTTTAATGAAGCATTTCAATTCCAATTAAGGTCCAGAGGCGTAAATCAGCTCTAAAGGGATAAAGCGATATAAATCTGTTTTTCTGGAAATTTAGTAACCGAACACTTTGGTGAATGGTGTCGAATTCTTTCCGGAAATTGAATGAAACTTAAGCCAATCAGTTTGAAGTTAGATGGTTAATTTGGACTGTAAATGCAATCGGATTTATTTATTTACTTTTCACTCCTCTGTGAGGTGTGATGAGCGATGAAGTTTTCGGGAAATTAGGTATCGCTTTGGGGGTTCCATATTCGATGCAGTAATATGTGTACCTACTCTGGAACTAGATATGATGAGACTTTCGAATTGATTTTATTTAGGGTTTCAAGTGAGTGCATATTTTGATTTTGGGTGCGTTTTTTATTTGTAATTATTAAAAGGTTCGTATTCGTCCGAGTTTTGGACGTACGTATAAGAGACTGATATTCAATTAGAATTTATTTTTTGTTTGATGAAAACGCATTGTTTCTTCTACCAGAACACATTAGCTCATCAAAAAACACAGCGAATCCACCATCCGTCTCAATCTTAACAACGTATAATTTCCCGTCACGATGACCTTCTCGTAAACCACGATAAAACATCCATAAGAATTGCATAATCTACCGACTCGTCACTTCCATATAACAATAAATATACCGCTGCAGCAACAAGCGGCTCTCTTTATATCCGCTGAATTTACCAGCAACAGAAACCATAAACCCCTACCGACTTTAGCAACGGCAACCTTCGCTCCTTCGAACCGGAAAGTTTGAGGTGAGTTCACGTTTAGATAAAGAACATTTTTATGCGCATTAGGGCATTAACGCATTTGTGCGTTAGCCTTTACAAAATCGCGTCAAACTGCACAACAAGTGCACACATAAAATCCCTCGTATACGCTTTGTTTGTAGGCATTTTTTTTTTTCAGTTAAAGTTTACGTGTTTACCTCAGGTGTATACGAGTGGCATTTTAACAGGTGCTTACGAGTTACGAGTGTCATAGTGTGACAAAAGGAAGAAAATTTGATTTCACGATATGTACCGCAAATTCGTTTTTACCTCCGTATGCGCAAACAACAACAAAAAAAGATAAAGAAAAGAAGTGAAAAATAAACTTTCCATGGTAGGTACTTATGGATAAATCATAATAATTAGTCAACTACGAGCGCAGAAAATTAAATTTAATATTTTCGTTATGGGGTGTAAAATTCACGCGATCGCGAAATTGTTTCAACTTTTTCTCAAGACCACACATAGAGAAAGATTTTTCATTGTACTCGTAGGTACATCGTGCTTAACCAAGCGAAGAGTTTATGATGATAGCACACTCTTATAATGGGCAGTCCTATTAGGCGGACACCCCTCTTGCGCGGAAATTTCTGTTTGTTTTTTTTTTTTTTCAAATATTTTTTGGAACAATTTTACCTCTCTTGGACGGATCCCCCTTTTAACCAGGCGCTAACATATTTTTATGAAATATGAAAAACGCCTCTCTTAGCCGGACGCGAGCCCCATAGCTACGGACAAAATTATGTAATAAATTGTACGCTGTAGTGTGTTTGCGATGTTCGTTAATTCTGCCTGCATTACCTTATTCAGTTTTGGCACGTTGAAGTGAGTCTTATTCCGATTGTGGACAATTTCTCGCAATAGACAATGATATGGCGAAATAAAATCCAGCGCATGAGAATAGCAATAGTAGATGTAGCTTACAAAAATCACCCCAATTCTGAAAATCGTATTTATTTTGCAATGTATTTGCTTGTACAAAATACGAGTATGGTCGTATGCGACTCCCAAATACAACTTTCAGAATTGGGATGAATGATAAGGATCTGAGGGTTCTTGTAAGGTACAAAAATTTAAAGCAGTTCTTAAAAGTTAATTCCATGCATTCGAACATTTAAAAAATTTAGAAAGCCATACGCAAAATAGACTTTTGTAAGTAGGTACTACTAAAGTGTACTCTCTCCTTACGGACTCCTCTTATAACCGGACAGATTACAAAGAACGGAAATAAATACACGATTTTTCACATAAAAAATTCTCCCATAACCGGACACGGACACCAATTTTTGTAACCGCAATAGAATGTCGCTCTCTCTTAAATGGACGAAACACATCTACATATAACAAACTTGCAAATAAACGAAACAAAAATGAAAACTGTGGAGTGTGCCTTTGCGTTATTATAACGTTCGCGGACACATAATTTTCGGTGGGAAATGCTTGAATGACACACGGTATCTTGAGAGATATTTTATATTATTTTGTGCGAATTTTGTGTTCCGCTGGTCACAGTGAAGTGAACATTTGTCTCTGGCAGGACAAATAATAAAGGAATATAAAGTAAACTGTATTTCTCGTCAGGATGTCCCGTCTTGTCCTAACAGACCTAAAATTCTCATGACCCGCTAGTTTCCTCAACCATTGACAGCATAAATGCTGTCTTGCCCGCGAACGTGTTATCCAACAACTATGTGCGCTTTTAAATCTCGTTGCATTTTTTTTAAACAGATTTGTATGTTAAGTGTATGTATATGTATATGTGTAATTTTACGCTTGATTGTATAGACAGGAATTTTTTTTTGTAATTTGTGTTTATCGCATAAAATTAATTTCTTTATAAAATTAAAATTAATACCATATGTCTATTGCGTTTCTTTTTTAAAAAATGTAAATTAATTTTTTCCTCCATAACCGGACACCTCTCATAACCGGAAAAATTTCTCGGTACCGTCAGTGTCCGGTTATAAGAGTGTTCACTGTACATATGTTTTTATGTACATATTAATATTTTTCGTTTGGTCAATATAAAAACTCAATATGTACATATTATGTAAAGGTATAATTCATTTACAGAGTGGATCTTCCTTACATGACTATTTGCCAATTTCGATGCAATCTGTTGAGTTAAAGGATAACCTCTTTTTTCAAAGAAAAAATATCGTTAGCATCAAGTGATCTCAGGCGACGAAATCGACATAGGCGTTATAGTACGTTTACACCGAGCCGAAATCTCGAGATTTCGATGAACATTCACCGAAACATCAGTAACCCGTTTCCACCGAGTTGAAGAGGTTCCAGCTGTCAATTTTGAAGTAGCTGGCAAAACTAGGGATGGGCGATTGAGAATTAGTTTCATAATCGAATAAAAAGACAATTCGGTGTTAGCCGAAAACAATCGAATAACTATCAAATCGTATTTCAGAAAATTTATTTTACTAGGCGAGTATACTAATTGGTCGATTGTAGAAATGCATGTCTCAATTTATTCATCGTGGTACCAGTGTGACTTGAATTTGGATCTGAAATCTGAACGCATGCAATTTGATATTTAAAATAAAAAGATTTTCTTTAATTTCAATTTAAGTTTATTAACCTCATTTACAATCGAACTATCGCCCAAAACAATCGCGCTGGAACAATCGACTCCTGTCAACTAAAGGAGCTCACACATCGGAGCGTTACGCGGTAGCGGTATAATGGTATGAAATCCTATTGCCGTAAATATAGGTGCACACACTGAGGTGGTTTACAATTTTGTACCGCAGCAAGCTACGTTGACCGCGTACCGCCTGTCAAACTTTTATTGAAATTGAAAATAAATCCGTTTTTCTTTTATTTGACTCATTTAGAGTAAAAAAATATAAGAGAAACGGGTAAAATATGAAAAATATAACAGAGACAGAGAGCGGAGAACAATCGAATTATTCGATTGTTTTTATTCGCAATTGCCCATCTCTAGGCAAACAATTGTTTGTTGACATTCCTCGGTTGGCGACCAAAATGTGTTTTTTTGTACTTTTTCGTTGCCCATTGCCTGAAAAGATTAACAAATTA
This sequence comes from Brachyopa scutellaris, assembly GCA_949775065.1. Classification (NCBI taxonomy): domain Eukaryota; kingdom Metazoa; phylum Arthropoda; class Insecta; order Diptera; family Syrphidae; genus Brachyopa; species Brachyopa scutellaris. Next base: position 193,233,995 of record OX459112.1, read on the forward strand.
TATAAAATAAATATTCTCTTGCAAACTTACCTGTGTCCTGTCAATTGGCCACAATCATTTTGGCATTTAATATTTTGACATCTATTAATGAACACCAAAATAAACCGAAGTTCAAGCTGTAGACTTGTTCGCTTTGACAACCTCTCACGGACGGATGAACTCAAAAAGATTTCAAGAAGATTTCGCCGAAATCTCGAGATTTCGAAAGCTCGGAAATGTATGGCGAAACCGCGAAGATTTGGATGAATTTGCCGAAATCTCGGGATTTCGTTTGGTGTAAACGTAGTATTAGTCTACTCGTATTTTTTCCCTTTTAAGAACTATATCCAACTCATTGGACCCTATCCAATTAATTGAGTCACGATGCGCTATAATAAACCAAATGTGTCTCACCACTCCAATCGGTACTGCTCCAAAAAATTCAAACAACTTTACAATAGACTGTAACTGTAATACATATTATTATTAGCAACAAAGCTCGCAACAAATTAATCAATGCATGGTTTGTCATCACCTCTAGTGGGTTTAATTGATATTTTCACTTTTCTTTTATCTAGTTCTGTGGAAATAGGGGAAACTCTTCCCACCAAAAAGAAATAATAAATAAATAAAAGAAATCATTGTTACCTCGTGTACGTCTTCATCAATGACTTTGTGGGTACTGGTGATATCAGCAAAATTTGTTCGAGCTACCAGTTTTGAATTGGCCGACCGTCTTCTCCCCATTCGTCATGGATGATATGGAGGGAAGCGTTTCCGCCACTAAAAAAAAGATACTTTTACTTTTTTTTTACGTCTTCTTCGTTTATTAGTAGTACGAGTATCTTCTTTGTGTTGTACACTGTACGAAGAAAGTGTTGCAAAGTTTGTTACGTTTCTTTTTTTTTTTTTACTATTTTACCTGTGACTTTATTTTATGGGCCTTACTGGTAGTAATAACAGTGAATGCCTAAAAAAGTATAAAAACCAAACTACCAAAAAAAATTAAATTTGTTAATTATCGCTCCAGCAGATTGGGACTGTTGCTGGACTCGGTGCCTCATGCGCCATGATCACAATGATCAGCAATGCGAGCGAAATTGTGATATCAAATTGTTGATCTCTTTTAAGACCGTCACCGAACCTCTTCACTGGACATCGATGATGGTGTTGTATTTTTATTTTGTTTTTAATTTATGTATTTTTAAAGTTAAACCGGTGCTGTGGTGATATAACACACAATATTTTTGCAGATCCGATGTGGAAATGAGTCTAGGGTCACTAGACCGCCAATTGTTGTCAACAGTTGTTCGTTTGTTGTGCAATCGACTGGATACACAAAGCAGACCAGCTCGAAGTGAAATTGTTGCATTAGTTATGTAAATTTTTATAGATTTATGTTTTTAATTTCAAAATTCTCAATAAAAAAAAAAAACGTTACTACTATGTGCTGTGGCATACGAATCGGAGCATTAGATTGCAAATGAATTCGGCTTTAATTTCATCTAAACACAAGGATGGGCTTTATGAATAGAAATGAATTTAGCCTCGAAAAATTCACGGGAACTGTCAGCATAAATTGTTTGGAAATACAATATATTTGGAATACATAATGTACATTAAGATGAAGGTACTGAAACGTAAAAGATCTTGGAGTCATGTTTGACAATAAATTAAACTTTATTTTGCATTATGATTATGCCATTGCAAACTCTTTGTTGGGTTTTCTAAAGCGTAATAGTAAATACTTTCGAGATGTACATAGCCTTAAAGTTACACACTCAGCGTTTCTGCAGCTTTTAGAGCCTCGGACGCACTGGGAGCAGAACACATTTCCCCCGAGTTCGTCATAATTTTCGTCGCTATCTTGATTGTGGATGATAACCTTCAGAATTCTTATTTTTTTTTCACTTGATAGCATTGATTTCCGGTTTATAAAGGGATACAACCATTTAATTGCAATATTAACTTTATTAGTTGTTTTTGTGATGTGTTCATTAAACGTTAATCTCCTGTCAAGAATTATACCAAGACCTAGGTATTTCACAGAGGGTTCCCAGATAACATTTATACGTAGTTAGTTAATAGGAAGGTAGCAGAGATTTTGTGTTTTCGAGAGAAAAAGATAGCTTGCATCTTGTCAGCATTAACCTTAATTTTTTACTACTTAAAGTAGTTTAAGAGTGTCTCAATCCCATACATGAAATTTGTCGAAATATTGAGAGAAAACGCATGTGATGAGAATACTGCTGTATCATCAGCGTAAATCGGGATACCACACTCCGGCAATTTCGTTACTTAAAACCGTAAGTGAAATCAAATTTGCAAGTGTTAATTCATTAACAGAATCAGTGAAGCCTATAATCGCTATTATATAAGAGCTCACTTAAAATGATTTTTAAACAAAATCTTAATTTAATATTAATGAATTTATTTATGCAACCTTTGCCTCTCCGTCATATTTATACACATATGTACTTTGCATGTACATACCTATGTATATGTACATATATGCAACATTTCTGCGTCATAGTTTTACTTCAATTTCATCTATTCACTTACAAATTAAAGAAAACAAAAGTTGCTGGCTGGCTTAAAACAAAACATAAAAAATAATTATGTACATAATGTATTTGTTTATGTTGGTACATATGTATAAATATATGTGTCTGTTGTAAATATTTATATTTTCTCTGAGTTGTTTATTTTTTTGCTATTATTTTTGCATTAACAAATGATACTATGTTTCAAGGTAGCCTTAGGCTATTTCATTAGAAAAAAAACACAAAATACTCGTAGGAAAATAATAATTTTACGCTCGAATAACCATGGGCAATGTAAAAAAGATGTTTTCAGAAAACAGTTTCCGCTCGTGAGCTTTCGAGACGGAAATTACCAGATGTACATAAATGTACATACATTTTAAATACCGAGTGAAGAACATTAGGAAATCAAGAGGTACATTTTGTTTTAAGTTTTTTTTTTTTTTTTTGCGGGAAAAATGAGATATTACGGTGGAGCGTTACACGTTAAATATTCTGAGTAAAAAATGATAAAGATATCTTCAAAGAACATTGTATTACAATGTTCCCCATGATTCATTCTTCACTTTTTTTTCAATCACTTATTCTAATCCTTTTTATTGATGCTTTGACATATGCTACATCTTCAAGTAGTTTGAACTTTTACTTTACCCGAAGTCTTTGACTACGACGACGCATTGACAGCATATTTTCAAAGTATCTACTCTACATCCATTAGCACCCAAAGGTGAAGAACCTATATATGTCCATTACTATATCTTCTCTGTTTTATGTATCTACGCAACGACCAACTAACCGCTCTTTTCTATGACGAGCCATCTTTTTTTTTACGAATATAGAAGAAAAGAAAACAATAGAAACACAAAAATGGCAGAAGAAAATAAAACCACCACACACATGCACAGTTTCACCTGTAAAAAGTGTCTATGCACGTAGTTGGCTTAGATGGTCTATCTATCTGGCTGTACTGCTACCACTGCACAAAGTCCGCCATAACGGGTTGGTGGGGGGGTTGAAGAAAAACTATCTGATACTCCATCCACACACTCCACAGCTAACAGCAACATAATCCCAACCATCGACTTCATCGATTCAGTCTGTCGGTGGCGGTTACACTTTACGTCGGTTTACACGCTACAAACAATCTCGGCGTTCGGTTTTGGGTTTTGTCTTTATCAGTTACGAGTATTTGGCTCCCCCATCAGGCGTGTATAACAGTTGAACGAATTTGAGAAGCTCTGTGTGCAGTATGCGCGAGTAACAGGTTCCACAAGGATATACCCTGAATGTAGATACTTCCAAGGATACGTGTATGGAGGAACGAAACAAGAGCAACAAAAAGTGCGAATGCGTTGTACAGCAGCAGATTCTATTAATAGATTTGAAAACATGGGACTGAACGACTTCGTTGCGTTGTTCTATAATAATCCTAATCATCAACATTATCAGCAAAACAAAAAATCGTCCTTCCAGCCGGTCGGTGGTGGTAATTCTCTATTCGTTTCTAGTGCTAGTGCTGGATCACAAATGAATAACTCGAGTGAAAAGTTCAAGACATCTCGCAAAAACAATTGCAACCTCAGTGATGTGAATTTGAAAAATGCAACCAGCGGAAGTAGCAATAAGTTCTTGGGCTTTACCACCGCTACGACTTGCTATAGCGAATTAGATTTATATCGGGCTCCAGCGTTGAGAGGAAAAAAATCCTTCCTATGGAACTCCTTTCGAATGCCCAAGAAATCCAAAGGTAAGTCAGCAGAGTGTAACTTTTTGTGAAAAATCGAAGATTGTCCTCATTTGGTTGTATCGCGAATACGTCCTTGAGGTGTTTCTGTGTCGGTATAGATACTTACACATGTGGTGTTAAATCATGATAGGACGTTTTTTTTTTTTAAATAACATTGCGATTAATCATTTTCTTTTACCCGACTTTCCTGAATTGTCAACAAAATTAATGGCCATCTTGTGATTCTGCAAGAAAATGTGTCACCAACTGCGGCAGATGCTGCCGTATTTTTGTGTTTTCTGAAAGTAACGCGTTTATGGCGTAAAAGTGTGGAATTCTCATTTGTGATGCTGTCACTATGACCTATAAAGGGAGCAGTAGTGTTTCATAATTTTAGCACGTTTGTTCGTTAGAAGAGAACAATTAAATTGTGGTTACAAAGTCTTAACCTCTTTTTCGTGAATTATTTTGCCCGTTTGATTTACGTGAGCTACGGTTTATTAGACACTTGTTTGGTATATACAGAAAAGAGTTCACAACAAAAGTTCATGCTATTCAGTGCGCGGAAATGCGAAAGTCTCAGAACTTCTTCTGTGAGAAGACTTACAAGTGCTCGCGAGTTCGTAGTTGCTTGTAGTTAAAAAAAAACATACAAGTAGTTTTACGAAGCGCAAATAGGAAGCCGTACCAGATTCTGGAATTTAACTTAGTTTAGGACTCGAATTGTGTTTGTATTTGAGTAAACTCTTTTGTGGATTATGCCAAATAAGAAATAGAAATAGACAGAAGACTGCAATTTGCTGAAATCTTCATTTATTGTTTCTTGTTTCATCATCATTTTCAATACTTTCAATACTACGATATGTTTTCTAATAGAATTGAATTGAAACTGCCTTTTATATTATCGAGATTGGTATTTTAAAAGTTATTTCATGCTTTGTTGTCAACACTATAGCAGGATAAGAAGGAAATTTGTATGTACACAGTATGTCAAATAATATCCCGGACACCATATCTCAGTAAGCAAGAGCGCCATCTATATCTCCGAACAAGCTGTTCTCTACTATCTTACAGAATTTCGTGACATTTGGTTAACATTTAACAATAATAAAAATTATTGTTCCAGAACATATTTTCATTTAATCAATAGCAAAGGAATTATCCACAAAGAATTCACTCCAACTGGTAAAACAGTTACTGCCGCATATTATCTTGAGGTTTAGAAGCGTTTGATGGCCAGAATCCATCGTATTCGACCCGAATATCGTGATCCAGAAAGTTGGTCTCTGTTGCACGATAATGGAGCGACTCACACAGCACTCATTGTTCGTCAATTCTTGGCTCGAAATCAAGTGTGTGTTGTTTGGCACCTGCGACTTCTCTTTGTTCCCGAAATTGAAATTGAAGTTGAAAGGATGTTTTTTTTGATGATATTCCGACCATTCAAGCAGCTTCGACATGGGCTCTGTAGGCAATTCCGCAAAACGAGCTAGAGCAGTCATTGAAATCATTATCGAATCGCGGTAACAAGTGTATTGAATCGGGAGGAGAATATTTCGAATGAAAACACCGAAAAATAAACAGAAATCGTGTTTTAATTATGTTTTCAAGAGCAAGTCTGGGATATTATTATTTAACACACTATGTGTGTAAATAAATACTACATACATATGTACCTCTGTGGCAATTCGTAGTCAGTCGTTTTCTAAGCTAGTTTTAATTTGACTGTCGATCAGTAGAAACTCAACTGCCCCACTGAAACTGGGTGATAGTCATGAGTTTCGTATTTTGACTTTAAGAGTTGATAATTTTTGCAATAATTCTTAGCTCCAAAATGTATTAAGCTACGAATTTCAGCAATATTGGACAAATTTAAGCTAACTTCTGTGTTCCGTACGCAAAAAAATGTTCGATTTTTGCAAAATTTTGTAGATTTTCGTAAATATTGGATCAAAAAATACTTTTTAGAAGGTTTTTAAAATCTGTTAACTTACTGTAGTCACTTTTATTGTTTTCAATTTTCCCGTAAATTTTCTTCTTTCTTTTTTCTGAAAGAACTTTACCTCCACTCTTTGTAATTTGGCATTAAACAAAATATACGAGAATAGACGTAATGCTAAACCATAAAGTACTCTCCTATTATGTTTTTACTTAACGCGTCTGTACCGTATGTACTTATGTATATTCTTTCCCAAGTTGTAACAAATCCGATGTTACTAATCAAACCGAGAACTATACACAATGCGTGATATTTTCATATCATAGTGCACTGTGCGATTAAGTTACACGTGACAGGCTGCTTAATAGATGTGTAAACTAACGATACCATGTATGCATAGGTGCATATATGTACATTGCGTAGCACTCGTAAATGTAGTTAAAATTTATGTGCAAGGCATCAGTCATCTATTGGTAGTCGTAGTAAACTTTTGGCAGCGCTATTATTTTGAAATGCCAAATTTTATGCAGTACTCTTTTAAAATGGCAAGGTGATGGAAGACAATGCTACAAATTCTGCTTGCAAATGATTTTGAAACACCGCACACTGGAACAGAACCGTAAAGTCAATAAAATTTTGACTTTGGCGGATATTGAACTATTCCTAAAAAGTAATATAAATATTTTTTTGCTATTCTGGCAGCTGTCAAAATATACCTCAAAATAGTTGTGTTTCAGGAAAGTTTAAACGGAAGAGTGAAGGCGTTTAACTTAAACGACGTGTTAAACTCCACTTTGAGCTTAAACGAGCACTGTAAAACTAAATCGTAACTAAAGCAATAGACATTTGGGGTGACGAGATTCCCACCCACACGCAAGCACACTTAGTTATGAGTAGTTCGAAAGTTAACCCTTTAAAGAGTCGTTGACCCAAAATTTATAAAAACCCTTATATATTCTGTTCAATTACTCTCACACTCCAAAAAAAGCCTTTTAAAAATCACAGAAAGAGGTAGAAATCTCTTCATAATAGATATGATTGATTGCGTCCGGATCACATTTGAAAAGATTAATCTAAGATTCTCCCATGGAATATACCATCAAAATAAATTAAATTGCCGAGTGTATTTTTTTGTTTGTAACTCCTCCTCTTCCTCCTTAAGTAAGTCAATAAAAAAAGAAAAATTCACAAATCCATGCTATTGTTCAAATCTCACGTTGTAATCTTTCTTTTACTCCGGCAACGGCAATTCAGAGATACACTCAGTCTTTGTGTGATTCAAATTGTTTTTTTTATTTTGGTGAAAAAAAAAAAAAAAAAAAACTTGGCAAAATCTCACAATAATTTATTTCGCGAGATACAATTAGTTTGTGAGTTACATCACATTAACGAAAAAAACAAAAATTATGACATGCAAAGAAACGGTTAGCTTCGGTGCCTTCACTACTTCCTGGCCGAAAGAAAGAGTACCGTCAAGATAAGCAACAGTGTTTTCTTGTCATATCTACGAAAAAGTGTTCGCATCTGTTTTGGTTTACTATAAGTAGTTTCAACCTGGAATTGAAACTTACCAAAATTACGCTGTAGAACTTGTTTGCAGATTTTGTTGAATGGCATCTTTAAAACTTCAATAACATCACATGCGCAATAGCACAGCTAAGATTCAGTCAGAACGAAAAAAAATGGGGTGGTCACGGTGTCAGTTCGCCGAGCGAGATGACTCACTGGGGATGCTGACACTATGAATTGTTTTGGATGCTGTTGCTAACGATGACTCATCGCAGCCTGTGACAAGTGCACTGTTACTGTTATACGACTCATCCTGGTGTGCTAAAAAGAAACAGTGGCCGTCAAACTTTTCTGCAGAAAATAAATAGTTCAGCTCTTTAAAGTTAAATCTACTTTTTTTTTATTTTTCTTTAAAAGCGAAATTTGTTGAATTATAAATTAGCATTTAATTGTTATGAATTATGCGCATATGCAATTTTATTTCTTCTATTCATGTATACTTGGGGAAGAGAAAGTCTGTACGCAATTATATGAGATTATTTTTTATTTTTAAGCAAAAGCGCTCTAAATATGGTTAATTATACAGCTCAGAGAGGATTATTTCGTTTTGCTATAAATGCGATAGTTTAAGTGCAATTCATTTCAGATGTTGTTACTTGTAAGTTGTTGCATTAGTAGTCCACACCAGTTACACTTTAAGTATCGTGCAAGAAGGAAATTGGTAATGAGTATGATTCGCTTGGTTCTTGAATGCTTTGCTTTCTACAAGTTACAAGTTAACTTTCTTGAAACATATAAAATCAATATACCTATTGACCTATTGGTCAATACTTAATACTTAATGATATGTCTGACTTAAACAAAAGTGAGCAAATATTTTAGAAAAATATTACTTAAGAATTCATTGCAATATATTACTTGAACACAACTTTATTTTGTGTACGCTTGCTTCCGGCGTACATTCACTACTTTGCACTTGTATGGGAATCATCATACATATTATTTCTGTAGTATAGGTCCCATTTGCGGCTCTCAGAATTTCCTGGAGCACTGACATTTATAAATTTTAGCAAATTTAAAAACCGATCGAAACAAATATTCTACCCAAAATGAACTCCCAAAAAAATAAATAGTATCCACGGGGTTTCCATCAGTTGACAGACGGAAATCATATGGCAAGTTTTGATTTTAGGATTGGATTTTCTCTTGCGAGATGTCTCGCGCGGGCACACTAGTATACATATATTATTTCTCTAGTATAGGTACCATTTGCGCCTCTCGCACTTAACCAATCTTAACAAATGAGGTGTCAAAAGAAAGACAATTTCCTTGACCACTGACGAATTGCACTTCCAATTTATAAATTTTAACAAATTAAAAAACCGATCAAAACAAATACTTTTCCCAAAATGAACACCCAAAAGAATAATCACTTTCTGAGATTTCCATCTGTCAACTGATATCGGAAGTTTGGATGTTAAATGGGAAACTTGGATTTTCGCTTGCGAGAGTTCTCGCACGGGCACACTAGTCTTAACTTAATGACCAGAACTTAAATGATCACAAGTAAATCCGAAGTTTTCTGCATCTAAACAAAGGCTTATGTTAGTAATCAATTTCATTATTTTTATTTTTTTATTTTTTTTAAGCAGTATCATCCCCTATAATTAAGCGGAGATGCTTTTTCATAGAACGGTGCTAAATTATGTGAATTTGGACTAGATAGAGATAATGAACCCTCATTTAATCGACACCATTAGTGTAAGATATGTATATAGTTTCTCATTTATATTAGACTCTATTAGAGATCTTGCCAATGGGTTTGGGAGTTAACTAATCCGTTCCATCTTTCTTAAAATAAATTCCAATTGATAACTCATAAGAGGTGTTATTTTGTTTCTTCGTGTATATATGTTTTATTGGAGAACCATTTCTTATCTGATTTTCTAAACATTCCACAGCAAAATCTCAATACTTTTCTTTCAAATGTCTCCATTTCCTTAGCTACACTGCAGTGGGTGATATGTATATGTAGTAAGCCCAGGAGAGAAACCGTATGTTAAAATTGGACTTATGAGGGTCTTGGAAATAGGAATTTTAGTTTTCCCTAACATGTGTTTAGAATTAAGTAATGGTTTTAGTGTTCCCGTTACCATTCTTGCTCTATGAAGCACAGCTCTACCATGCTTATTGAAGAGAAATCGGTTCTGAAAGTTTACTCCCAGGTACTTTGTTTTAAGCCGTAATGGAATCGATAAATTGTTTATCTTTAATTACAATGATTTGCTTTATTTAACCGCGAGATAATATCCTTTTTCACTGTCGTCTCTAAAACACGTTAAACCACATTTAGTAGTATTAATTTTTCACTTTGCTTTCTGTCCTGATCCTGATTTTTGGGATTGTATTACATACTTTACTGATTCTATAGACAAAATGCCAAGATCGTGACTTTCATTACTGCTTAAAATTGTTTGTAGTGTAGTCAGACTTTTAATAAGCTGTTTCGTCTTCTTTTTCTAATTATTTTTCTAATTATTTTTCTAAGCTTTAACCCTTTATAAGTCAACATCGTATAGGTATCTCTATGTAGTAGGTAATAGCTGTATGTGCTGCTTTTTCTTCGCCTTGTATACTCTCTTGTATAACAGCTAGGCATTTGATATTGAAAGAACAAAGTAAACATAAGTCAGTCAAGAGAGCAAACATGTAACAGTCGGCATATAAATACCCGACCCTTGTAACTCAATGTAACAGAGATGGCACAAACCTATTATTTATAATTTATATCAGAATGACTGAAATTTTTTGCATAACAACAAATGTTAGCTCAAAACAATTAACTTACTTATGACTTCACATAGAAATATGCATTAAATATCCACACATGTGTTACTTCACAAGATTACTTTAATACATTTTTTGGTTTTTGTGAATATTGAAAAGGTTTGTAACATTACTGTCACATGATGCTATAAAAGGGTTAAAATGAATGAATTTATTGATTTAAATTAAAAAAAAAACGTGTATATGTGTTGGCTTATCCCAACAACAGCATGAATTTGTCAACAAATATCACTGAAGTCAATTTGTATTTTAATTTACCACTTGTAATACAAAATATCTATGTAGGTACTAGGTGCTTACAAAAGGTTTAAAGCAATCAGCCAGTGATGAGAAAATGCCAGCCAATTTACATATATAGATATTCCCCACCTTGACTGTGAAAGTTTTAAAAATTTGGCTCTCTGGCGCAGATATATTTTCTAATGCATGAACTTTACGTATTCTAGATACTACTAACTACTTGTAGTTTACTTACATTTCACTTTCAAAAGATGGTCCAGTGAACCTTAAAGCTTAATTGACGTCTTAAAAAAAAGAAATTTCGGTCAAATTTAATGATCAATTGAGCTGCGATAATAATAGGCTTAGTTTGTTGTACCTCTTCCTCCAACACCATTTACAAATAATTATTTTTTCTTTTTTTCTATCGTTTCTTAGAACTAGTTATTACAATATATTATTTCAATACTATCGCACTATTCTTAAGCACCAGGAAAAAACGGAATCAATTTGCTTCACTGTTACAGTACCGGCCATGACCACTACCAATAGTGCAACAGTGTTACTGACCGACCAAAACCTATACAGAGAAAAATGTATCTACTACACCCCAACGTTATAAACATAATATAAACGTTAAATACTTGTACGTAGGTATGTGTTGATTTTCCTTAGGAAAAAGAAAGAAGAATTAAAAACTACACAAAACAATTATTAGTTCCGTTTCGTGGGATACGGTACGGTACTTGGTATGTTTTGCTGCGTTGTTTTGGTGTTCGCTTACGTTGTACAGGTCTTTATTGATTCTATGTTATGGTCTCTGGAGCACCACACGATGTATTGCACACACGAGATTTGAATGAATGACGACGCTTCACGTCAAGTTGAAGAGCGACTTCAAGTTGAGAGAGTGGAATTGCGGTCACAGATGATGGACTCGAGCGCAAAAACTAAAACGAACAAAAACAAGGTGATGACAGTAACCATAGTGCCCCATTGATTGATTGATTAGAGTGATCTAAGGGGAAGAAAAATGTGTGCATGTGCATATGCTTGTATGTATGTATAACGCATTTCTCTAATTTCATTAAATTTGTAGTAAATATCTGAAAGAACGCACATAATAAATGAAAATAAAACGAAATATACATAGATACACTTTCTCGGGAAACGATTTCTCTTTCTAAATAAATTCAGATGCGTAATTCAAATGTACTAGTATTCGTGCATAGTTCACGAGAAAACAACAAGAAAGTGCACTTAACATCGACCACCCATTGAACCTTCATTGAGTACTGAATGAACCATAGGTCGTGGGCTGCATTAAATGAGGTTTGAACAAATACAGTGTATCAATCTCATATTCGTACACCTGATGTGGTAATATTTATTTAAAGGAAAAATCCAAACAAATTGAACAGATACTGCAAAATTTTATTGATTTCAGTAAGAACACATTAAAATGAAAAAATTAACTTCAATTAATTCAAATATTTCAAATAAAGTATTGAAATTTTTTCATAAAAAACATAATATTAAGAAAAATATGGTCAATTTCGTATTCGTACACTTTGATATTAAGTAAATTTTTTCACATTTTATCTAAAAACTAATACTTTGAATCAAAGTCTTTGTTAGCTAAGACCTAAGATGGGCATGGATTCGGCTAATATTTCTGTAATTTCAAGGGTAATTGACTGTCCGCCTTGGTATGTGAAAGATATCCGGTAGTTGTTTTTCGGCAAACCATTTGTTCGCCATCCGACCCATAATCATTAAATTTAGACTCGTCTGTAAACACTACTGTGTTTCAAAAGTCAAAATCTTTAAATTGGTGCTGTTAAGTGAATTCTAATCCCTTGCTTCTGTTCATTAAACTATTGACAGGTTTCTTACGCATAACTCTTCAATTGTACCCTTGCTTTCGGATGTAATTTCTTGGCATTTCTGTTCAGAAACCTTTATTAAAAGTTCGACAAAGTTTTCTGCCAGTTTTGATGCACTATATGTAGGTTTTTTTTCGAATTTACCGTATAAATATTCTCATGTCATGTGCACTTAATACATTTTTAGATGTATTTTTTGGTTTATTTTCGATGTGATTTTCATGTTTCAACCGAATAATGATTGTTTGGATGGTTGATCTTGGCCGACCTACCAAACTTGATATCACACTATAAGATTTTCCTGCTCCGTTATATCTGATTATCTGTTCCCGCAGTTCATTTGATACATTCTACCCATTTTTCCAAGAAATTTCGAATAACCTTACAAAGTAACTTTTTTTCATTATCTCACTTTGAAAAATAATAATTTAATGCAAAAAACAACTTTGACAAGGAACAGATTAGTAATTTTTATTTTTTTGTGAATAAACGAGCGGTGTACGAATACGAAATTGAGCTCCTTTTTGTCTATTTTTTTACTTTTATCTATTTCAAAACCAAAGGGAATGTTAACTAATGTCAAAACTTAATGGAATGCAATTGTTCAATATCCAGTAAAAATGCTATACTATATTTAACTTAATATCTCAAGTCGTTTTTGATCAGGAATTCAATGTTTTTCTTAATAGCTGGTGTACGAATATGAGATTGATACACTGTACATAGTTGTTAGCTGATTAAGTTCGTGCTATTTTGGTGTTCACGTATTCGGGAGCCTTCTTGAAATATAGGTAAATAGCTGTTGAAACGGAAAGATGCGCTTCATTGTGATGTTTCGCAGTTTGTTGATGGAAATACATATGATGTATGCACAGACATTGTCTTTCATTTGTAATGTATTTCTCCTTTGACGTCAGATATGCAATTGCATTTTTTTTTTCGTAGCTCGTTAATACCTCCAGGTGTTGAATTTATTCTTACCTTGCTAAGATCTACAAAGAACCATTTAATTAGGAGACATTACATTTATCGGTTTTCTCCCTTATGTATTTCTCACTTTTGAATATTGAACTTTTTTCTTTCCTTTTCAACTTCAACACTTTATGTGAAATATACTCTTCAATTTGGCTCCAGCTGTTAGTAGCCGCTTCATAACGTCGTAACATTGGTAAAACAGTGCACTCTCGATTTTTGTAGCCTCGATTTCTGCAAACTTCGATTTCTGCAAACCTCGATTTCCGCAAACCTCGATATTTGCAACCTAGGTAAATGGATTTCCTTTTTTCGATTTTTGCAACAAGTCCAAACAAATTTCTCCATTTTCGCAACTTTAAGATTTCATTTTCACAAACATACAAAATTTGTGTGTGTATGCGGCCGCGCGCCCCGCCGGTTACAACTTTGTATGGAGATTTTTGGGCTTTTTTCCATTTTCTTTTTTTGGCGTAATTTGAAGAAGCCGGTGTCCCCGAGTGAAACTAATGGAAAACGATATTTGTCTTTCGTTCATAGAGCCGTGTTCCTTTTGAAATGAGCATTTGAGTAGTGTAAGCAATAAATCCGCATGTAGCAGTACAAAAAGGGTCCATCGCCAGAAAATATGCAGCGATGCGATCAAAAACGTAAAAGATGACTAAACTCTACTACAAAAGTTTGCTGAGCCATCTTGTTTCTTTTTACAGTTATGAAAAAGCACTGAAAAGCCTAAATTTATAACATGTCATCTGTTTCTTGGCAAACGCTTGGAAAGAGTTAAAAGCGAATGACATCTCTGAATGGGTCTCCGAGAATCTGCAAAACGTAGAAGCTCTTCATTCAAGTTTCTTATAAATGAATTTCTTTTTTCTGAAAATATGTGCCTACACTAATTTTTGATAACTGATAGAATATTGTGCAGCCCATTTTAAAGTGTTTTAATTTTCTCTTCAATTTGTGTATCTTAACGATTTTTGCAACAACGTTTGTCTGTTTTCATGAGTTGCAAACATCGAGAGTGCACATATTTTAATAATGGAAGTCAATGTTGAAAAATCTCGTATTTTGTGGGCCTTTCAAACGTTCTTATAAACCCTATTGTTTTCAATGTTTTATAACCAGGTAGAACATTATTTTCGACATAACTGACGATTTAGTTGTCCGTTCAATGCTTTGATGTTTTTAGACAAGAAGGAAGTTTCTATGCTTAATGTAATCTGTTTATAACATATAGTAAAAAAATTACCCTCCGGAAAATCTCATTTGCTTTTCGAATAAGTACTTAATCATGTTCAAATATACATAGAGATTTCCATTAACTTGGATTTATATTAGATGTTGGATGATCTCAGCGAATCTAAGAGGGGTTTCAGCGTTTTCTCCCATTTTTCTGGCTTTGCTTCCTTAACATGGCAGCTGATTTTTTTTTATACAAATTTCGTTGTTAGTATTTAAAAATTTGCATATAACACTCAAGTGGTTTGTTTGCTGGTGCTATTGGATTATACTTTGAGTGGATGAATAAATTAGTTACTTCAATTTTCAATTTCTAAATAAAACAGACACGGATGGTCGGATAAGTGGTATTGGGTTCAGATTAGAGGAAGCATTTAAATTAATGGAACATTTTGTATTTTAGGTCATTTGAGTAAAACAGACAAGTGGCAGTTAGTAGTGTTTCTAGTTTGTAGTTTGGCATTTTCAAGTCAGGCCAAATGTAACACATTATATTGTATGCAGTTACTATGTCTTTCCATAACACATATTTTGCATATTTTAAAGCAAGTTCTTATAAAGTTAAGTAAAGTCATAATTGTGACTTTTTGCCAGACAGCGATTTTTCAACTGTCTGAAAATTAATTGATGTTTTTTCTTCTCGATGATGAAGTTATATTTGTTCTACTTATTTTGATTAATAGCTCAAGAAGAAAGTTTAATATTTGTCGTCTTAAAATATTACTTGTCTACTTTGTCTACTTTATCTAGAAACCTCGAATTAGCCTTTTTTAAACCATTATATGCTTTAATTAAATATTTTTAAATAGTCCACCCAATAGCATAGCAAGTAATTGCATTTAATCACATACTACCGTTTGATAGTCTAAGATCAACGACTTCCGAACACATCATGTTGGCTGGTTTTCTTTGTCGATAGACGGATAGAAAAACTCAGATACGTTAATGACTTAATTCATCAGCGCCAATGAGTTGACAATTTGTCAGTTATAAATGATCTTCAAAACATAAAATGAGTGATTTGTGTGTAAACGTTTCCTACCTGCGCTGCAGCATCATTAATGACCAATGTTTATTTTTTTACTCATGCTGTGAGATATAATCATCAGTTTAAAGTTAATTTGCTATCATATCAGTGAAAATCGGGTCGCAGTAAAAATCTGTTCATTTGATTTGCAACCAGTTGTAAACACTATATTGCACATTTGGTTGCTTTTGACTTGCTTTCGAAGTGTTTTAACTCTTTCAAGGCCGGTGGTATGAAAAATATACCACTTATCTACAATTTTTTCCAGACTTCAATGCGCATTAGTACACTTCCTATATACCACATTTCCAGGTAAATTTAAGCTTATATTTTGGAAAAAAATGAATCCAATGGAAGAGTGGGATTTTTAGGTAATGTGACAGGACTCTTTTTGAATTGTGAAAAAAGTCAATGGTTTCTGCAAATTTGTAATTCGTAGTTGGTCGAAAAATCAAGATGTGCAGCAAGACGGGACACCAAAGGCGGACTCAGTGGATGTGTTCTATTTGTAATTTTCCACTTTGCCTTAGTAAGACAAAATCCTGCTTCAATGGGCTTCATGATTGAAATACACATTTTGTGCGCAGGGATATGGTTTATGTACCTTGCTCTGTCTCTGTCTGCATAAAACTAATTTATGCACAAAGTACATATATTTTCTTGTGTTTCTAAGTACTGGCCCGGAAAGAGTTAAAGCAGTAGCTATCAACATATTCTACATCGCGGAACAATTTTGTTATTCAAAATATTTTTCGGTTTAGAAAATTACAATGGATGCAGATGTTTTACTAAAAATGGTACGTCACTTAAACTAGCTTCTATACAGGTGATAGTTCATCACATTTTAGATATCAGCACTCACTGCGTGCTTCCAATGAACACCTTGCGTACAAAAGAACCCAATTTCAATGTGATTTGACAGAAATTATGGAGACCGTTTTATAGCGCCCAAAGTAAGGGCGTAAGCTTTGGACGACAAACATACATACATATGTACATATGAACATATGTACATTAAGTTATGTTAGGAAGGGTGTGTGAATAAGCAAGCAATCATTTCCATTCGGAGACCCAAAGGTCCATTGTGAATTCACTTGCCTTATGGCATTTATTGCATTGCGAGATTTTTGGACTGCCTTTGATTTTATTGTGCTTGATCCCATTGCTTTAAGAGCTCCGACTGTGGGAGGTCACTTCCTTTTATGAATATGCAACCTTTTCAATCGCCAGTAATTCCGCGTGGAAAATACTGCATGTATCCGGTAGTCTGAAAGATTCCCGTTTATTAAGTGTATCTGAGTAGAACCCTTCTCCAGTACCTTAGTCCATCTTTCAGCCGTGCGTCGCACAGTGGGGCAGCCTATATATCACAACCGGGAAAAAATCAAAAAATTAAATGTAAGAGAAGAATATACAAGGTTATTTTTCCGTTAGTATACATTGCAATGCATCAATTACAAAAACCGTTATACATTTTACATGCTTTTTCACTCCATACAGTCAAATTGAAAATAGCACTTTAGTTTCTCTTGCGACGCGTGTCTAAACAAGTGGTTCAATTGGCTAGTGTTTGAAAAACTATAATTTCTGTTAAAATCACGTGAAAGCTTTACTTTAAAATGGATTCGATAGCTTCAAGTATGTGTTTATTTTGTGTTTTTTATTTTATATATAAACTATAAAATCCATTTTTTTATGAATTTCTGAAAACATGCATACAAATTTCAATGAAGTTTAAAGTAAGTTCATAAACTTTTAAAGTAAAAGTTAGTTTCCACACGTTTCCACACCGACATTTTTGTATGTTGATATAATTTGACTTATTGTGTGCAGATTTCCAAAAAAAGCCGGTGCTCATATGTGCTCCTTTTTTTTTATTTAGTTTTTCCGAATCAACTACTTTACAACATGTGCTTAGTAGATTCTTATATATTTCTAAATGTCCATTATTTCTGCGTAGGTTCGCATTCAAAAATTTTGTTTTTAACAAGGATGGAGTTATTTAACCTTAGGAAGGAATCAGGATTTCAAAAATTAGATGAAAAAAATTAATTTTTAAGGACACGCCTTGAGGACGACTCCAAGATTAATGTTAAAAAAAAAAAAACTTCATGAAGTCAAATGTGGTCTTTCTATGTATATGTAGCTAGTTTTTATATAAAAAAATATTTTCAGCAAAGCTAGCGCATCACAGGAATTAATTCTAGTTTTTGAGGTATCTTGCCCCACTGTGCTGCGGTGAAGAGTGCTATTTCCCGGTCTCGGATCACCTTGTTAGGCAGCCAGTTTTCCCTACTGGGAAATACGATTGGTACATTCAAGTTCAAGTCATAAAGAGGAGTAATGCAGTCTGAAGTCTTGGTTAGAGTTTCAGGATTGCATTTCCTCAGTTGCTGTATTTCTCCGAGTATCGCCGCATATCCATACGTGGTTTATTTTGGTCTCCATTTGCTGCTGCGCCTTTGATGAACATGTCAATGGGAAGGTAATGAAGAATCACATCCAATCCCGCTTGTAGTATACTTCTTATTGCTCTTATCACGCTGAGTGCCGCTAATCTTCGCACTTTGGCGAGTTTTTTCTATGTATGTACATACATACTTAAGTCGCAATTTAAAATTCTCCTTTCTTTAGGTGGCGCTACAGGTGCATACTTCTTGCATTTGTGTACCCCATGTAAGTGTTATATTTTTGCACGAATGGTTTTTTGCCGACTCCGAACGGCGAGTTGCTTGTCAGACATTCGGAAGAGGTGGCACTTTAAAATAAACATTTTTGTGTTAGCTAGCATTGAACCCGGGCAGCATTTGTAGTATTCGAATGCACTAACCTCTCGGCCACAGTGCCGCAATTCAAAATACCTCAATATTTTTGGACCTATAATTCAGAAATAAATAACTATTTCTATTTAATATTGGATTATTTTTTCTTCCTTTGTCAAAGTTCAAAATTAAATCACTGATCCCATGTATGTACCTGCAGCCAAAATGAAAGAATGGAAGGTTCAGATTTTTATAGGATGATACAGTACACTGAATCCCAGTGTCGTTTTCTTAGTGTTAACTGCACCGTGTAGGTAATAGAAAATGGTATTACTTTCTATTTCCAACAAAAATTTGGTAATGACTGAAAAAAAAACTTTAGTTTTGATTTCTGTTTTCGGCCGAAACAACATGAAGGACTGAAAAATTGCTTTCCGTCAAAACGTAGAATTCTCGGATAACGGTTACAGATATTTTTTCTACTCTGGGATCCTTACATTTGTGAGTTGTTCAATTTTTCATGCTTGGGACATGTGGTGTGTAAATAAATAAAAAAAAAAAAAAATAGAAAACTACATATTTGCAAAAATTTGTTATGCAGTTCATAAACAAAAAAAACTTTAAATTCCTACATGCTCCGCTGCAGTCGACATCACTTAAAGGAAAAACTGCAACCACACCGCTAAACTTTTCCTATCAATCAAGAAAAACCGAAAAGAAAACACTTGGCGCCCCCAAGCGATAGATCTCTTCATTGAAATAACAAAATGTATATCGAGGGTCAAACGAAACACATTCAGTCTCCTTGCCTGTTGGCAGCTTTTCATGTTTATGCGTGCGCAACTGCCCAGATAATTTTTGTTTAACTAATTCTGTGTGAGTAATATACGCGTACTATGTGCGTCCGCTCAGTGTGCCAACGCCAAGCCAATTGAGCACGTATCTTAGTTTCGCGTTGCAATTAATTACGTATTCGCAGTGTGTGCCCGCATATAAAGACCGCAGAGCGTAAACGTAGAGTGGATACTCTCTGGCTCTCTAAATTAACACCAAACCAAACAAACCCCCGAAAATATTGTATTCCATTCCCCATAGCATACCCCATGACGCTGTGGCTGCGGGTAGCGAAAAACGTTTTCGTCCGCTCGCTCAGTCGGGCGATGGGTTTTCCGCGGAAAATACACCGAGATAAATAAGTTCGTGTCGGGCTGGCTACACTTTTAACGGCGTAGTGTATTTTGTGTTGTGCAGTTTAGGCGGTACGGTGGATTCGAGTGATGTCATTCTAAGTGAAAACGGTCAGAGTGCTTACATAAGTCTGTCGTCAATAGGCGGGTAGTGGCCCGGATGTCAATTTTTTAAACCACAAATAAAATGTTCAACTTGAAAGGTCAAAATGTACCGTGGACGAGGCTACCGCACCGGACGGTACAGTCACTATCATAATTACCGCAGCCAGCAGCATGCCCATCCCATACGCAAGTTGCGGTTTCGAACGAAAGTTTCAACGCAGCGGGATGGCGCCGCCGATGACCTTCAGACTTTTGAGGTAACGTGTCGCGTTAATTACGGTGACTTTCGGAAAATTCAAGTGCAATTTTCGAGCGACGAAGAAAGAAAATGTGCTTTCGCTTGGAAGAGAAAGGGACGGGTGCCGGCTGGGCATTTGGATACGACGACGGGTCTTTGGTTCAGTCGAAGTTGGTCCTCAAGTGAGGATCTCGATGATTTCCCAGAGGCAAGTGGATGCATGACTACGGACTCAGAAAAGGAGTTTCGGGTAAGCCCGCCACTTTCGAATTATCTTGAGGAGGAAAGGACTGGTATGTTTAACATAATTTTGTACATACAAACCATTTTTTTTTTATTATATATACCTACAAAAATTTAGTAGGTACTTACATATAAACTTGTTTAAATGCGTGACGTTAACAGCGTAGCTATCGATCACATTTGACAATATAAGAGTTTTAAAATCACTTGAACAAATTGATAAGACCGTATTGTATGTAAAAACAGTGTACCTACCTGTCATATAAAAAATTACAAGTGGTATGTTTTTTGATTTGGTGGAATAAAGCTTGAGCTAACTTAAGACTTTTCGTGGTTCACCTTTGCAATTTGAGGTGGTTTATGACTATTTTCGGATATATGTATAATCCCAACCTAATGAGAATGTTTGTATCGGAAATCTACAGCAAAGTTATGTATGAGAATTTTGAAGCTAACTTTCGAAATCAGAAAAACAATCTTCTACCATTCTATTCCCCTTTTTCCCTGCCTTCTTATCCCCCAATCTTTTCCGTATCTTGTAAATTTATTCAACTATTGCTTATTGTAGGTTATTTTGGTTATTTTTGTTGTTTATTTTTAAGTTATATCCTGTAAATTTTCCATTATTTTAAGTGCTATAGAAGACTAAGTCTTATTTGTACATCCTTAAATAAATTGAATTGAATTGAAATTGAATTGAATCGCTGAAATGAAACTGTGTTTTCATGAATGTACCATATTTAAGAAAATAAATTCAGGTAAACAGTTATTCTGATTTTCGGTGTAACTGAAATTGCAAACCAATTGAGCTTTCCAATGAAATACGTCATTAAGGTGAGGCGCAACCGTCGCTCCTCATTTCAAGTCACCTTAAAAACAGACTTATCATCTAATCCGATCTGAACACGCACAGAGAGAGGCCTCCAATAAATGGTGCCACACACAAACACATTACATACATACATATATTTTTTAATATCAATTTCATTCTACATTGTCTATTTAAAACAGCAGGCTCTGACGTGACATCCGCTCATTGGTTTCCTTTTTTGGCTTTTGAATTACAACAATGACGCCAAAGTTTACATAAAAGAATGTCGCGACATTCCCTGTGTAGAGAAGCTCCAAACGATCCGCAATAGTCCACTGCATAGTAATATCACCCATATGGTTGCCCCAATTATAGAAGACTGACCCAACGTACATGCAGACCTTTGTACTCTGTCATTGTTTTCCAATTGGCAAACAATTCAATTACCCGCAGCTCACCAAAGGGCACTGCATGTTCTGCGAACAGCGTCCGAATAGTAATTAATTAATGGAATTATGTTTACAGATAGTTTCGCTTCGAACAACTGTCAGACGCACTTCCTAACGCCATTTTCCTTGTCTGTCTGTCCTCTCTGTGCTTGGCATGTCTCCCAAATGTCTGTGCGTGCATTGTGTTCGTCCGTCCTGTAGAGGCAGTATGTCACTTGCGAATGCCCATCACGTATCTGCAATAAAGTGTTCAAGTTCATGTTGTCGAAGACTATGTACGACCGAACTCTGACTTTCGTGACAGTACGTTTACAAGTGTCGAGTGTATTCCAGCGTGTGGGTGCAAAACATGACTTATCCGCACTCGAAATGTTCCAATAATTGATTCCATATTGCGAAACACATGGTGGTGGTGGCAGGATGTAGTTATCTCATCTCAGGGGTAAAAATTAAGGCTTCGAAGGTTGCAACCCATTCCACGCTGCATTATCGAAACTTTCACCATAAGACTTCAAGCTAGGGACGGTCCCGAGAGCGATAGTATGCGAAAGTTGTGACCATAAATGGTAGAAAACTTTATTAAATGGTTAACTGAATGCAATGGCCCAATATCCGATTATGTCAAAAGTTTTAGGTTTGTGAGTAGCCGCTCGGTAGAATGAGCGTGCAGGTGTAACTATGTGATAATACACCTCTAAGAAGGTGTGGCTGTTGAGACAGTATTCAAATTTACTAATGGCAGAAGTTACAGAGGCTAATTTTTGGAAAATAAAATAAACAGCATTTAAAGCAGAACTGAAGATAACATAATTCGTGTGTTTTATGAGGCTCTTAGGGAATTTTATTGCATTTTAAAAGTGTCAACCGGTTTTTATTAGGATAAGCGCATCTTTATAAATACAAATTGGTAGTACAAGTTTTATACATATACATATGTATATAACATGTGTGCATATGTATGTATGTGTTTAGCAAAAAGAATTTTTAAACATGTACATATTTTTGCAGCTGATCTTTTCGTTTTTGAATTGAAAATCTTAAAATAGCAGGACATACTCAGATTTTTAAAACTCATTTTTGTTTTTAACTTAACAAATTTTTTATTTCGAAAACAGTTACAATTACTGCTTATTCGCAGTAGAAGTGCGTGTGATTAATAAAACTATACAAAATGTACCAAAATAAACGTATGTAGATTTGTGTATATTTTTAGAATCGATTTCTAAAAACAAATTATACACGTGTTTTTCTTTTAAATCTTGGCTATCACGATCTAGAGTGCGTATAGCATATGCTGGCCGACCTTATCCGTTAGTTTTTTACTGCTCCTGTATTTAAACTTTGACTCACCACCTGAACCTGAGAACTAACGCGTAATTTTTTAATTGTAGGCGCAAATGTAAACCAAACTAAACCAAGAGGATTTATTATTCTTTTTTTCTTTTTTTATGAAAAAAAGTTTATAAAATTTCTCATCGCCTAGTTCTTAAATTAAACATCCGGATGAACGAAATATAATGGTGTATCTGTATATACAATCGAACAATACAAGAGATCGACGACAGACTGTACAGCGAACAACTTTCAGCCATGAACACATGAAAAAATTTCATAGTCGAACAATTTTTCGTTTTATCAAAGTCTCAATAAGCATAAACAAGAAGAAAAAAAACTTTTTTAATTAATAAAAAAAAAAAAATTACAAATCGGTGAAAAATAAATCTGCGCATGATATGCGTCATGGAGAAATAATAATTTGCCAACCAGATGTTGATTAGACTACATGAACAGGAAACAAAAAGTTGAAAAAAAAATAATAATACTAAACAACAACAATGCAAACAAAAATGCAAATCAAAAGTTTTAACGTTTCCATTATATTCATTTGTGTGGAAAATTATATTTAGTGGGTGTTTTTTTTCAAACAAGTTTATTAATTTTTGTTTATAAATATCTATCTATTACTAATTTTATTTGTTGTATATAATGTTTTGTCTTTGTTCTAAATTTCTTCATGCTATTATAAAAATTAAATAATTTGGTTTGCTTTTATTTCTATCAAAAACCTTTTTAAAGTTTAAAATGACAATTTTAGATTAATATATCTGGTAACTCTGTCGTGAATACAAAGACAAAACTCCGGTTTACGAACGTATCTACAAGGATGTTCAGTTATAAAAAAAATAAATAAAAAAAATAGTACGTACTTTTAAAATGTACATAGTATGATGGACGTAAAGTTTCCAAAACAAATCAGCTTTCTTTAGTGCTTAGTGTACTGATTTTTAGTCATACCTACTTCCTGTTTTTCATACGAATTGATATAGAATAATAATAATAAATAAAATAGCATTCGAAAGTGCATACATATGTACATTGTACATACGTGTTTCGTAGGCTCAAATAATAAAAAGCTTCCATTCTATTTCATTGTTCTTGTTCTCTACTCTAAAACTAACCTACCTGATGGTTGCTATCCAAGTAGACAGGAGTTTTTTTAACTTCTCGAACAGCTCCGCGTGTCCCAGTACTTGGTGCATACAGATTCATTTGTGATGATATTAATGTCACACGGTGAAATGGGCGACGATGTGCATGATCGCAGGGTATTGATTGACGGATCTGTGGTTAAAGTGCAGAAGATTGAAGACTTATTTTCAAACATTGAGTGCTTGAGTTTAGTCAACAAGCCCAAGGTGTTTGTGTTTCTAATTTGTCGTGGCCCGGCCCCAAATAAAGGAGTTAAAGTGGAATCAGCTGGAGCTTTATAAAGCCCACCTAACACGGCAGTGAGCCACATTCCAACTTGCTCCGATATTGTCTTATATTATGCAACAGTGAGAGGCTTTGAATCATTGCGTGAAGTTGCTGAAGGTTCATGACAGAGAATGCACATGATACTGATATGGGGAACATGTTGAAAATTATTGGAAGGAAAACTGCACAACTACGCTCGGCCAATGACTGTTTACAAACGCCCGCGTTCTACAACCACGGCTTTAATAGCTTACTGTTCTTCAACCCTGAAATGTATATGACTGATAATAATTGTTCTAGTTTTCTTCAACATCGAAGACATGTACATTGTACATTTTACATATGTATGTATATTTAAAATAAGACATTTTTTTAAACTAAACCTAATGCTAAAGCTTACTAGATTTTTGTCGCGCAACTTTACTCGTTTTTTCACATTTCGATTATAGTTCTGAAACATTTGGTTGACATTCGCAGTCGCTATCTCAGGGTTCATGATCTCTGGGGACTCAATTACAGCTCTAAATTTAATATTCTAATCTTCCATTATTCTCATCTTGATGTAATGCTGTAACTTCCATACTGCTACTCATTATCAGATATTCTTTGAAGTTCTATTTGAAAGTATACCCTATCCAACCAAAATTCCCGCGCGGAATTATCTCATTATCTTAATTGCACTCATAGTTATATAAGAACTCACTCTGATTGAGTGTAAAGTTATCAAGTAGACCTCCACCCATGCCAATCGATCCCGACATCATTGCAAATCATAAACAATCAATTGAGTGACGGCATATCTTCAACTGACCCACATGCCATTCCCTCGGTGCTGCCACGCACACAGGCACATAATTATCGGGGCAATTAGTACACAAATTTGCATTTCGTGTAAAATTAGACAATCAACTCAGTTGCGAGAAATGCAAAAACTCATCTTTAAGACTTGTCGGGCTGTCGCTATCGGCCACCAGAGACCGTACATACATATCAATTGAAGAGGGGCCAGAGTCAGTGATTCGAAGTCAGACATGTACAATGGACCATAGAGAACGTGCCAATGGGCATGGCATGTGTGTTGTCTGGCCGCCTTCATCTGGACTGGAGAATTGTTGTGCAATTAATCAGATGTGCATTGTACACTTGAAGTACAGGAATCTCGCATATTTTCTTCCTGAGTGGGCGTTCGATATGAGAACAACACTTTAATGATGATATCATGGAAATGGAGACTAAGGCCAAATAAAGAGTTTGCTCAGAATTTGATTTTCTCAAAAAAGACGTATACGAGTATTTTAGATGAAAATAATGGATTTTCCATGTCATCATCATTTACTGCTTTCACATGAAAAGTACAAAAGAGGAACCTTGAAACCAGCGGCTTATGGCGTCCTTTATTCAGGTATTTTGGTAGGTACGCTCACCGGTACCTTGATCCTTCACATTAGGCAAACGTTCATGCCACATACAATGGCATAAGGTATTGTTAAATTAGAACAAAGGATTCTTTTTCGCTACTAGTGTTTCAGGGATGCTTCGTGGCATTTTTAATTGTGCAATGTTTTTCACGTCAGTACTTGGATGAGTGTTACATTTTTTTTCTAGCATTACAACGTACAAGTGTACTCTTTGGAAGTACAAAATCGTTTTGTTCATTAATCTTAAGTACAACAATAGTAATTTTATACAAATGAAAATCAATTTGCTGACAGTACAACGCAAACGAGGAACGTGGACGTGGTATCAATTGTTTTGGTTGTATGCAAATATTCTGTTTGATGATGTTTGAGCATTTTTAGACTTAAAAGACTTAAAAATCAATACAATTATCTTTTGTATTTATAATTAATTGTAGCTTTTAAATTATTAATTGACTTTTAAATTGGCTAGTTAAATTAAGAAATACATAGCTTGTTAAGGATTTTTTTTTATAATCTACACACGCTAAAGGGGATATGAATACCCTTATAATGTTTACACACAGCGCGAGCACATGAAGGACGAGAACGAGAGACAGACAGAGACAGATCGACGTAGTGGTAGGAAACTCAGATGATGGGTTTCGATTTCAACTAACTGTATGGGTGGTGTCTAGGATAAGTGGAGAGTTGTGTATTATTTTTGTACTTGCGTATGATTCACAGGAGTTTTTTCCAGATGTTTCTTATTATAGTTTGTGCGATCAATTTCTTCAGCCATACCCACCATCCTACTGCCAGTGTTATGCTTTCGCAGTAGGTTTCGATATTAACTTCTGCAACTGATCAACTTATTTTTATTTCGTGAGAAATAAATGCTTCGAAGACATCTTGATTCGAACCGAGACCCTTCCGCATGACAAGCGACGACGACTCGTTATTAATGAATTATTTAATAATTAATTAACTGTAGGACCGTGACTTAAGATGCGATGAATTTTTTAAACGATTGTCATTTTTTTTAGATACTTTTTCTAAGTGGGCTTAGTCAGACCACCAAAGTTTTTGGTGTTTTGCTGGATATTCATCTTGTGAGTTTATTCAAAGAAGTATAAATACATATAATGTAGATGTCAAGAAAGTTGGCAATGAGTGAAACTTCTTCTTTGATGTTATATTTGTTATATTTTTTCGACTTGACTTGTTAATTGCTTCACATGCTTTTTCATTATTTTCTTAGGTTAGGTTGGGTAAGCGGGCTGGCGAGAATGATTATATTCTATATTAAGTTTATGTGAACCCACTGTGGTACCCATTTTAAGTTCCCACCCGTGGTATCAGTGGCTTGGTTCCAACCATCCGGACGTCCTGGCAAACTTAACCCGTTTCATGCCAAATGGCATCAATTTTTTTACTGTTTTCAATCGTTTGCTGTTTAGTGAGTTAATCAACCAAAGCTTTCTGAGAAACATGTTCTATCGTAATTTTTTCTGCCCTTTCCGAATCCGTGGATAGAATTGTTCTATCTACCGCCATTTTTTAACTATGGCACCTGAAAGCAGAAACAAATTTGAAATTACAATTTTTTTTTCCAAACAATCGTAAATTTCAAGGTGGCTTACCTACGATATGAGGCTAATACTTCGTATCTGGTGGCATAATCGATTGTTCTAAAAGATAGGACCGATAAAGTAAGGAATTTCAATATGTCGGATTTAATATGGCCACTATAAATGACGATTCTTATGAAGTCAACCGATTTGGACAAAATTTGGTATAAAGGGGTTTTTGGGGTCGCTGATAACGAATATGAAGTCAGATTAACATTAATCATCAACTTCGTAATTTGTTCGTGTTATATCTCAGCATGTTGTGACCAGTTAGCACTCCAACCAGTATTGACAGTGATTTTCTATCTTTTTGTAGAAGTTTTCTGGTGTTTCCTTTGTCGTCTTTTGGCCACATCTTTCTTGATATTTCACAGGTAGCTAGTGATTTCCACCTGCTTTAGCTTCAGATAATGTTATTTTTTTGTTCAATTTTGACCTTGAGGTTACAGAGTGGACGTTTAACCGTTTAACCGTACCGTAACCTGCTTGCTATCGATCTAGGGTTAACCATATTTCCATTCTAACAGACGGTGATCTAGTTCTTACCCCGATCAAATCAATCTGATCTAAATACCAAATATATCTGTGCAGCCGACTTTCAACTCGAAACCTTAATTAACCCTAATCGCCCTCATTTAAAAAAAAAAGTAAAATACCAACGTTCATCTTCACTTCACAGTTTGCATGATCATTAATTCCCTCTTTAATACAAATTACCTTAGCGATTTTTAAAGACCATTAAAACCCCACCAACGAAAGACAAACAAAAAAAGGGAAACTCATCTCTCAGCTCTGTCAATTAACAGTCCATTTCCACTAAATCGAGATCCTCCCATTCGGGTTTTTGTGGCAATAAATTCGTCATAATCATTACCGCAACGACGACAAATTGGCTCAAAATGCAAATTTCCCTCCCGTCTTCAAAGTGAAAGCTAACGCAACGGGCGGACGCGCGCAATGACTTTTTTCGTTTAATGAGCCCAATGATGAGAGAGTTTAAGTTTTACACAAATAAAAGTAAAACTGGCTGCTGAAAAAAAAACGTTTTCCACACTGAGGTGCCTGAGGAATAGATATGGGAAATTTCGCAAAAGTGGCATTTCATATAAAAGTTGACAGTTTCCTTCCTCTATGACCAAATTAAGTTGTCGTTGCCTAGATATTCGTACCACCACCTTGTACTGAAAAAAAAATGCACTGAAGAATTTATTATGGAATTTTTTGTGGTAACACACTATCAGGTTTTATCTAGTTAAATTAGCCTAAAGATTATTTTAAACCCGTTAGTGGTTCCAAAAGGGGCAACATCAATCATCTTTGGCAACATGTTACAGAAGTAGTTTTGCTCAAATCGGTGCTTTGAGTGAAAAGTATCTTTAGCCTTTTATGGAAAAGGAATTCAATTAATCTATGAGGTTGATAACCGTCGTTTAACTCCGATCATCACTAGAGACATGTACACTGTTACATGTGCATTTAATCACCTGAAGAGCAGTTTTAAGTGCCTGTTTATTTAACACGAATTTCCTTATTTTTTTTTTTTTAGATCATAACCGGCTTGTTAGCCAGCAACAGCAGCAAAATAATAACACATCAAAGGTAAATGGAGGAGTTGGTGGCAAAAGTGGAGGTGCTATTCTCCCCACAAGTACTCCACTACTAACGGCTAGTGAGAAGGCTTTACTGCGGGCCAACTCTCATACCCCGCCATCGCCCATCTTGAACAACTATATAAATAACAAGCCAAATGGCAAGTGTATTGTTGGACGGATTGGCAGTTCGCCAGCCGGAGGACAAACGACGGCGCCCCCAACAACTATCAAGGTAAGTAAACTGTTTACCTATGCATGCTGGTGTCATTGTGACGATGTTGACTTCTGAATATGTTCATAGAAAACGCAAAAGGAGAAGCAGCAGCTACTTCACCCGAAAATACTGGTGCAGCAGGAATTGCAGGAAGAGGAAGTTGAGTCCGAGGTAGAAGACGAAGTGCATCAGCTGCAGAAGAACAACAACAATAACAAGTTGCAGCAAAGACACCCATGTAATGGCACACTGGATTATTATCATCTACCAGGATTCGAGTTGCAGAGCAAAGGAATCGCAGCGCTCGGAGTGCTCCTTCAGTACTTGGTCTATGATGTAAGTAGGAGTATATATGTTTTTTTTATCTCTGAACCATTCAGTGTGCAGTGACAATGTCGCCCAAAGTATAGAGAACTTTTAATTACCACTGGGTGGTGCTTAATCCAACCCAAATGCATGGAGTAGTGAAACAAAATTTGGGAATTTATTACCCGAAGAATAGAGGTTGCAAGATTCTTATCGTAATTAATGACCAGAAACACGGGAAGGGGATTACAACGCAACAGCACCATCATCGTAATGATCATCCTCGGAGGTTGTTTGCCAAGTAATGGAACCATCAGCAGAAATAGCTGCAGGTTGTTGTTGTTCTTACTGTGACTGTGGCGGTTGGCTTGTCAGGATTAAGAGCAAAACGAAGGAGAAAGTTCAGTATGTTTTGTCGTTGGCGCGGAATATATTTTCTTTGGTATGTGTGTGCGTGTGTGTGAAGAAAAGCATTAGGGTTAAAGTTTAATTGAGGTAGGGTTACATGCTGGTAACAAAGTTTCAGATAAGTTGGATTGTACTTCTTAAGTTTTCGTTATTGCTTCTGGTTGATTGTTCGAACTTTGCCGTAGGGTGATCTGCGGGGGTCGCGGAAGTTCTGAAGTTGATTTTATTTTAGAAAATGCTGTTAACACAGAGTGTCACTTAATTGGTACTCGTAATACTACCAGACCATGTGGATATTTGGCCAAAAGCCAATAAAAGTAGGTAATTAGAATAGGTTTTGCTTTCAGATTGTCTAGTTGTTTTTTCCTCATGATTATCGTCGATTATCGGACAATAAACTTAGGTAATTGTATTAAGAAATAAATAAGAGTATGAGCGTTGAATTGGAATTGATTTCGATTATACCTTCATATTATGATCTTTACATTTGCGACTTCTTTTTAATATTTCAGTGACAGCGTTTGTGTCTGTCACGAATACTATTTTAGGAACCGTTCTACCTATAAACTTGAGCTTTGGCATAATTATAAATTTTGTGAAACAACTTTACAGTATGGCGAAATATAAACTCATTTGGGATATCATTCGAAAGGGCTAGATGCAAGGAGCTCAGGTCCTGCGTCTGATTTTGACAGTAATTTTGTTTCTGTGTATAAGGAAGCTAGAACAAAATCTACAATTCGGTGCAAAAACCTTATTATGTTGTATGTACACACATTAATAATAATGATCTTTTGATTCTTCCAAATTTATACATACAGTGGTGTCCAAAATAATAGAGGTGGGCCTAAAAAACCTCTGAATCGTTCGCTAAAGTTGAACTTATATTATAAACCCAGATTCCTCGTTTTTTTTTTTTGTATTAAATTTTGTAAGCTCTTCTTTAATACAGAACGAAAACTTTGTTAAATTTTAAATTATATTAATAAATTATTATTTTTTCGGCTGTGCAAAATAATAGGTGCATTATCGTGATCCTTAAAAAAGATGAAGAAATGTTTTATTTTTTAATAAATAAAAGTAAATATTCAACAGTATGTGCTTAGTTTAGAATAAATGTTAAATATTTGGTCCAATATACAATACTTTATTTTTTATGACAGCCTGTCACTTTTTTGGCACGTTTTAATGGGTATAGTTTCCCAAGCTGCTTTCACCGATTGCGACAATTCTTTTTTTCGGTGATTAGAGCGGCCAAGTGCTCTCTTGGTATCATCCCAAAGATTTTCAATGTGGTTAAGATCGGCAGACTGCGTTGGGCCAGTCCATAAAGCTAACATTTTGATGCATAATACATACATTATCTTGCTGATACGTTCTTCGGAGTAGCAATTCTTCCTCGGCAAATGTTAAAATAACATTTTCAAAGATATTAATGTAACCTACGGTGTTCATTAATCCAGTATATAGGACCTATTACGTACCATGAAAAGCATCCCCAAAAGATCACACATTCACCATCAATCTTAATGGTGTTTAATGTTTAACACGATGAAAATTATTTACCACAAGGTATTCTTACATTAATATTGCTGCTATCTAATCCAAACTAATTGATCTTGGACTCGTCAGACCACAAACATTTCTCAATTTTTCGTTAGGCCAGTTAAGATGCTCTTGGGCAATATGTTTTAACCTTTGTCAGTGGACTATGGCTAGCAAAGGACTTCTAGCAGGTAATTTGCTATCCATTTTCATCATTTGCTATCTTCTTATTATGGTATGTGTCGAAGTTATTTTTTTATTTGGGCAGGATTAGCAAACCGATCTTTTTCAATTGTTCTGACAATCTAAAAAAAAAAAAAAATATTTGGCTTCAGCACACCATTTGTGTGTGCGCGTTATATTTTTGCACGAATGGAAGGGATCTACAGTTTTCTGCCGTCTCCGAACGGTGAGTTGAGAAGCTTTACATTACAAATGATACTCTTGAATGCTTGTCAGGCATTCGGAAGAGGTGGGCACTGTGAAAAACATTTTAGGTGTTTGCGGCGGGATTCGAACCCAAGACCGCTGGCTCAGTAGTCCGACGCACTAACCACTTGCGCTACGGTGCGGTTCTGACAATCTGGCGTTCGGTTTTCTTCGTTGTCTTGAGTGGCCTGCATCGATTTCCATCGATTTTTTGGGCATTGGTGACCATACTCTGGGAGCTGCCAACCGTTCCAGTTAAAAATCTACAAGTCTTACCTTCTTTTCTCAACTTTTTTTTATTAAAGCTCTCCTTTCCTCGGTACAATGTTTCTTTCGTACATTTTCCTTCTTTTATCCGTTCTGTCAAATAAAAAATAAAATTGAGATATATGTCGTATGTACATACATGCATATGCAATGTACATACATATGCATGTTTGTACAGAGAAATGTTAAGTTCCCGGATATCGGAGAAAATCGTTTTGTTATATTGATCTTTGTCCCTTACATTCGAACCAATTAACTCTTTTCCAGTTTTCTTCATTTTATAAGTAGGTATGATCCTTAAAGTGCATTCAGTTATGTGTACATACATATGTAGTATATATTTTTTTTTTTTTTGATATTATATTTTATTTATTTCTTATACATTAATAAAGTACATTTAGAGTTCTTATAGAACAGAAAAACAAATAGAAAAAATATATAAGAAAGGTTGATGGCATTCAGTATTTAAATGAAAAATAGAGTTGAAAGCCACTTCAAATCGGCTAAACAATATATATGAATTTATGGGTGGGGTGACCCTTAAGAATTCAAAGTGAGCAAATTAAGAAAAACTTAAGACTATACTGGTAACATTGCAAGAAAAATAATCAATAATAAATTAAATCGAAATATGATTAACAAAATAAAAACCAATCGAGAAACTAAAATTAACTGCATAATATGCACAAAATAAAGGAAACAATGAAAACAAAGAATTAGACCAAAACATTAGAAATCCGGGATTCTAGAGCAATATAATCAAAGTTGAAGAGCCACCTTTTTACGCATTTTAAGAACATTCCAGGTATTGTCATTGATCTGATCGTCTGAGAGAGTTCATTAAATAATCGAAAAGATAAAACAGAAAAAAAATTACGATATGCAGTGGTACGGAAAAGTGGAACAGATGATAAGTTTGAAAGGTTTCCACGAAGATTATGAAAGGAGATTAAACGAAAATTCCGATTACCGGACTTCATAAAGAATATTTTTAACACCTTAAAACAGTACAAATGACGAACAGGAAGAATATTCAGGGCACAGAATAAAGGAAAACTAGAATGTCTACCATATTTACGACAAATTTTTCTAATGACATACTTCTGTAAAATCAACAGTGGTTGTGTTTTATTGCGATACACACCCCCCCAACACGCGATTCCATATTGTAACTTGAAATGGAAAATACCATAATAGATTATCTTTAAAAGCTTGGTAGAGCATAAGTTACACAAATTGTAGAAATGTCGAAGCGTCCATCGGAAATACTTTTTCAAAGCGTCTATGTGATTCGCAAAACTCATCCTGGAATCAAGTGTAAGTCCTAAATACTTAAAATCGTCAATTTTACACCATGTGAATAGCATTATTCTGACAGCTGGACAAGTGTCAAATGTAATTATTGAATATTCTGTACTTCTCCGATTATTCGCTTGTCACCTTGAGTAGACCCAAAAATGCTAACAATGATTTTTTTTTCCAAAATCTCCAATAATACGAATTCCATAAAAATAATTAACTTTTGCATTATTGTTGAAATATTCCAAAACTAGGATACATTTTTTTCACTTGTGTCGAGTTTTATGAACCCTTCCTTTGTTCATCACGCCATAGGGATTCCTTAGCTCGTGACAATTTCTGAATTCTTATTCCATAGAGACTAATCATAAACTGTAAAATTGTCAACGTTATTTACGAGACAGCTGCACAATTGCGTACCTGTCACACAAATGACATATTTTCGCAGAAGGACACTTTACATTAAGTGGTATTTGCTAGGCTGCTGATGGCGCCAAACCGACCGCAAGTGTTTTTCCTGCCAACAAATAATTCTTTTGTTTATTCTCATCGTAGATATTGGCTACGCCCTCAAAATTGAAAAAATCGTACAGAAAAAAATTAGAGCAACTCTCATCTGCTGTGAAATACCGATAACAATCTTTTCCATTTTACACTAATTTTTCCTTAATTGAAAACAATTGTTAATCTTTTCCCGGACTAATTCTAATCCTTCTGGTGCCCATTCTACTTTTTGAATGGCATTTCAAAGTTGTTTTTAGGTGGTGATCCTTTCAGACTTACTGTCTATGCCGTTTATGGAAAAATCAACGGATAATTCTTGCACTTAGATATTAATTAGTTCACCTGTGCATTTACAAGTGTATGTATGTATGTACATACAATATGTATACGAGTTAAATCTCAACCCTCCCAAAGTACAAAACGTTTTCTTTTCCGCTAGAAAAGAGAAAAAATGAGATGAAAATGCGACCTGCAGGAGGAAGATTATCACTTGGCACGGTCGAGTGAGCTACTAGTAGTTGAAACTTTTTGGTCTTCCACAGATGCTAGGAACGTTCGTAGGGACAAACTTTTTCCCGTTTGCTCATAAATAAAATTAAAATTCTGCAAACTTTCGTTCGGCTTGAGTTCGTTTGGATAATGGTTCGGTTGGTTGCCTGGCAATTCTATAGAAGAGGGAGTGAGAAATGAAGATGAAGATAGGCCATCTTCTATGGAAAATCAACTCGTAGGAAAGTGGGCACACACCTGGTTTATAGCAGCATATTCTGGTAAATGAATTAGAGCTTCTTTCCTTCGCAGTGACAGCATAACTGGTGAGAGTACCATAGTTGTGGTCCTGCAGAAGTTGAGATAGAAATTCGCGTTTAAATATTGAAAGAATGGGTTGGTTTATTATTAAAATGGTTTCCGGGAAGTGAAAGAGCGTATCCTCGTTTCGTTGTTAGAAATAAACAATTTAAAATATTAATAGAAAAGGCGATGGAAAATTGTAAAACGAGAGTAGTCGGCTTGCACCAATTTCTCATAGCTTTTCACTTGGCAGTTTAGCTTCAGTTTGGTTATTGCTAACGGTGTTTTGACTTTGCTGAGTCAGAGGATTGATTAAGTATTTTAAACTTGAATTTAAATCCTTTTTCTATACCTCTCATCAGCCTTCTAATGTGATCTGTCATTGTTGGCATCACAGCAAACATATTTGATAAAGACGGTACTGGACAAACCTAATTATTTGTAACCACTTCAAGGCATGTAGACAGAAATAATATTATCTATACGTATTTACACATAACATAGTATCATTGAGAAATGCTCTGTCTGCACCTCTGTCTCTAAAGGTGCCATGTCTTTCATCGTACTTATGTATGTACAGTTCATATTATACATTTATAATCTGATTGATTAATTTTTCATTTCTGAGGTATGTTATACAGGAGCTCCAATATACGGAAGTCTTCAATCATAACCAGTTAAGTCTGGTAGCTCTTGTTATCTCCTAGTCGGAAAAATATATCTATAATCTATAAATCTATAATCTATAAATATTATAAAACTGTGGGGGTTTTTTGTTGGTTACCTAATGGCGTGAAAACCGCTGGACAGATTTCGATGAAACTTTTTTTGAAATGCTTCTTAAGTACCCGGGATGATCACAAGCTATGCAATTTTTTGCTCAGCCTACTGGGTCTTACATAGTAGTCAAAATAACTGTGTATCGGAGAGGAATATTATCATTCTACAGCCCTAACTCAATAATGGCTTATCGGATTGAAAATCAAAAAAATAGGTGAAATTAGTAAATCTGTCGCTGATTCATTTGAGATATAAAACATCCTCCTGTGTTATCCTGAAGCTGAGCAATGTTCAAAACAATTACTCAAAACAGCAGTCGTGCAGCAGTGGGTATCGTTGCAATAGTGTGTGTGTGAGTATATGTACGCGCTCTAACATGATCATATGCTTTGTACTTCAATGTGCTACAATCATTATCACCATTTGCGACTCTCACACTCAACCAATCTTAACAAATGAGGTGTCAAAAGAAAGAGAATTTTCTAGAGCAGTGAATTGCATTTTCAGTTTATAAATATTATTAATAAATTAAAAAAATAAAAAAAACACGATCAAAAACAAATATTCTACCCAAAGTGAACTTCTGTTGTTTTAAGAGTTAATTTTGGCTCATATATGTATGCACATATGTATTTGCTATGTGGAAGTCATCTGGGATGTTTGGTTTACAGTGCTATTTTGCCGAGACTTTAGGCAAACGTTATCAGTAGTGCCACGAGGCACATCCGAACGCACAACATTTCTCTGATTTGTTATTTAAAATTGGTGGTTTAAAGTGATATATCACAACTAAAAAACCGTAAGAATTCTTAGCTTTGTGATCGAGCTATTTTGTTGCCTCGGAATGATTAAGCTCCAGCAATTAACAGCGAGATATTTTCACCTGCTGATGGTGTGCAGAATGTATTTCAGTCACCCGGGTTGTGGACCAAGAAGTAACAACCAGGGTCGAATTTTTAAACTCTCGCTTTCGCAGCCATCACATAAATTAAAACTAAAAGTGGGTGTACCTACTATTCTTCTAAGAAACTTGAGCCCGTCTAAATAATGTAATGGCACCCGACCTAGAGTTACAATTTTGCAATGACATGGTAGAGGAGGAAGTGTTGACGGGCTACGGTGCGGTGCGGTTTTTGAGAACTATGAAATCTGCACGTTAGGGGCTGAAAGTTACACATTGAAACGTTTTTGATAAAATGCTGTTAATCAACAAAATTTACTAAACAATTTTGTGGACTTAGACAAATACTTTGATGTTTCTACGCTCCCACTGAAATTGCATATTTGTATGCATAAGAAAACCCTTAGAATGCGAAGCAAGGCGAGCGTGGGTTCAACTAGTATAATATGTAGTCGTTTGGGGCAAGAGTGCGCATTTTGGACTTCGGGTTTGAATTCTGAAAAACTTACAACAGATAACAAACAAAAAAACCTATTATTTGGTAGCTCTATATTTATAACAAAATTATACAAAAATATTTTATATTTTATCTAATGTTTCATGATCAAAAAACGAAAGTAAGTCAAGTTGCGCACTCTTGCCCCGAAGTCGGGGTAAGAGTGCGCGGAGGTATGGGTAAGAGTGCGCAACCAGTTTGAGTCACAGTTTTCGTAGTTGAAATGGTTTGAAACTGCGCTTTCGTTCAATCCAAGTTCTTCGGCAGCGTTTCGTGGGCTGCTTCCATTTTAAATTAGCTCCCTCGCCTCGCAGATTTTCTTTTGGGTTATCAATTTCCTTTCCATTTGTGTTACGACCTACCGCATACGACTGTAATATGCTCGTTGCATCTTACGACGGAAGGTAATAGCCCAAAAAATGTTATTATTATGAAAAGTTAAATACTGAGTAAGAAAGCACTGCGCACTCTTACCCACAGAACAACTGCGCACCCTTTCCCTAAACGCTACTTTTTTTTCATTGTATTGAAAATCTATGAACGGGTAATATTATCCACTAAAATTGTATCCTAAATCGAACACACATATAAACTATTTATGCCTACATACTACTTATGGGGTATCGAGTTGCCATGCTTTCCTGACACACTTAACTTTTTTTTTAACAAAATCCGGCTTTTTTTTTCTTGTTGATTTTATTTGTACTGTTAATTGAAAAATGTTCGTAGAAGTTGTTCATTATTGGTGGTTAGTGAAGCACACATTTTCTCATTTAGCGATTGCTGCTAATTCTTTCACAGATGGCACTGCGTACTCTTACCCGCTGCGCACTCTTACCCCAAACGACTCTACATAATATACATATGTACATATATGGTGCACTGAAATATACACAATGCCTGCCTGTAACTTTTAGAACCGCATTCCACGAAAGCAATACCATAATTAAAAAAATAATTCAATAAACAACATCACCAGGAATTGCAAATATCTCCCCAGAAAAGAAATATTTTTCAATCGACTCGCCAAGAAGTTACATTTCCTTCTGCAACTAAATTTATAACCTTCTAATTAAAATCGACAAATAGCCTTCCGGTAGGGTTATCCTTACTCACTAGTAAAATTACTCCTTCGCTGCAGAAAAATTGTTTCCCGCAGAAAATGGACATCTAGTCGGCGACGTCCACCTACCACGAAAACTGTAAGGATTATCAGCAGCATGTTTAATCGAGCAAGCAAATTTCACCCAGGAAAACAAAGCGAAAAACCAACATAAAAGTCATAATCTGAAATTGATGTCCTTTTTTTTGTAACAACACTGACCGTCGCAAAATAAAAGAACTGAACAAAGATGTATAGACTCCTTCCTATGTTGGCGCTGCGTCCACTCCATTGGAGGGTTTTTCTCGTTTTAATTAAAAACTCTTCGTCATCCTCGTGGTGGTGGGTAGGATAAAAAGGATATTTCGAAATGAAGCGTAAATCAAACCCCATTAAAGGCGACAATATGCACCGTGAGTCCTTAATTCGCATCACATACATGAGTATGTAATTTGCTAAAGAGCTCAAAAGATAGTTACCGCTGCACACACCGGAACCGGAGAAGCAGACAAATATGAGTTTTGCAATCTGCACTCCTGTAGAAGGTGAATATTTAGCATGTATTGTTTGACACTTGTATTGTTGTAGAGTGTGAAAATATAAAAAGAATATGGGAAAACATCCATAGAACGAAAGTGCAGGTAAATTTATGAACTGCTTCTCAAACGGTTTTTGTGAACTAATAGAGCAGGATTTTTTTTGTTTTGTTATCCTTTTGAAATGTGTCTCAGTTGTTTGTGATTAAGAATCCATTTCCGGAAAGTATACATATGTATGTATATGTATATATGCATATGCATATGTACATATGTACATATCAAGTAATTTCGTGATTTTAGGATATACATATGTATCTCTGTAGGTAGCTGTACCCTATTCCTATATATGATGTATTGTATGTATACATAATGTACAATGTACATTTGTATGTAGGTATAGGTATATAATTATAATAAATACGGAAAAACGAAGCAGTCTCCATAATTCATTTTTTGCGTTCCTTTTTATTTATAAATTTATGCAATCCAGTAAAATATTTTTGTTAAACCGATTATATATAAAAATCCATAAGTCGGATAAGTAAATAAACCTCAGAATTATAAATCGTAAAGAAAAACACTGGAAACACCGCCATTGTGCAGACATATGAACGACATCGTGGCGCAAATTTTTATAAAATTTCCCAAAATCGATCTTTCTTTTCTTCCTCGGTCGATACGCTGTCGAATTGAATACAAACAAGTTTTCGGGGTTTCGGTATCTTCCTGACATCTGCTCCTAAATAAAGAAAAAAAAAAAAAAAATTACAGTACTACCTCGATAATGTGAACTAATTAAAAAATGGCTATTAAAAAAAACCGCGCCACATTTGCAAAAAAATCAGTGCGCATTAATCACGTTTCGCCGGTAAACTAAAGAAAACAATTTGATGCACAAGGAAGCATCATTTCGTCAAAAAGAATCTCTCAACCGGGAGGCACATTTATGTATGTACATCACATAGGGCGGTTATTGTTTCTGAAAAAAAGGTCACATATTTGAGTATCAAGAATTTGTTTTGAGTTCACATTTTAGAGTATGTAATTCAAAAATGTTCCGGTCCACATTTTCAAAGTTCACATTGTCGAGGTATTACTGTACTTACTTATAAAGTCATTAAAATCCCATACCCAGTGTGACCGACTTTACCCTTCCCCACATTATTACATTTTAAGTACGTTGTATAGATTATCTTACTGTAATCTCAATCACAGGTCGCAACTTTTGCTAATTATGCAAGACGACTGTCCTGGCGGGAAGTGTTTGAAAGGGTTAAATGCAACTGTTCTTGTATACCTGCTGCATGCAATGTTCTAAAAATGAATAACAATTTTTTTCTTACATCCGATTTACACTCAAGGAAAATATCCTGTAACGATGATTTTGGCATTTTGCTTTTATCTGGTGCCGCTTTATGACCGCTTGCACATAAGCATTCAAACATTCGTTCATATTCTCTTGAACAGAGTGGAAATTAAAATAACAAAAGAAAAACGAAAGACTGCAGCACGCACCAGAGGATTTTCGAAAAATGTGTACATACATATGTATAAGAATTCACATCGATTTTATGATACAAAGAGGCAATTCCGTATCGGGAATTCGGGAGCCTAAGAAAATATTTTTCTAAAGGATCGGCATTTCTCTTGCAGTGGATATTTAAGGGTCGAATAAAGGAATATAGGAAATAAATAGCCCGACTGTAAGCGTATCAATAAGGACGAAAAAGATGAAAAGTCTAATACTTCGATTACTCTTAACAATATTATATTTAATGCATTGTTTCCTGCTGCTCTAACAATTCACGAGAGTACACTTGATACAAGTATAACCTTAGATAACTCAGCAAAGATTAAGTAAATTGCTATACTATCCAGAATTGGTGAATAGGCTATAGCGATTTGTTCCCAGTTCGACTTGTTTTCTTACACTGAACTTGTTTTGGAAAATAACTGAATCCTCCTCGAGTCCAAGCTAGCAAATGTCAAATAATTAAATGAGTTCCACACTTCCACCGCAGTGAATTCTTCTTTGCGCTTAAGATTTACAATGCTTCAGTTTAAATATGGTACTGTGTCCACCCTATTGGTTAAAAAGGGTTATATCTAATCCTTTAGATGAAATCCAACGCTTCATCCCACTTTACCCATTTTAAATCAGTATATAACCGATTGATAGCAATCCATCCATCACCATTATATCAAATATTTCAAGAACGGGAGGAGACCTTTGACCGCCTCTAAAATGTTCATGAAAGCCAACAAAAAAAAATAATTTAGTAAAACTAAACCACACCACATTTCTTGTATTTACAAATGCAAAATGCACCTAGGCATTTCCAGAGGTCCACAGTGCAATTTCTAAAGAATTGGGATCAATAGAAAAGGTTTCAAATTTCACGCAAGAAAAACATTTCCTGTCTAGCCTAGCGTAGGCGTATTACAGCCACAACTACAAACACCGAACCTAGTACATATAAGTACATAACTAATTTGGATGAATGTTTATTCAACTGCGTACACAAACATGAAGATTTGATGTCTCAACTCAAAAGTGTTGCGAATTGGGATTATGGTACCTGTATGGCAGACAAACTAATGCCAGCGAGGTTTATTGGCAAGAATTTGTAGACTACCTTCTGCAACAGGTAGAAGGGATCAAACAGATATAGTTTTATCCTCTGTACAAATAGAGGTTGTTTTCGAAGCTTCACCGTCAGTTAGCTCCGAATAGTCGACCCGATAGGATCAGTATATTCTTCAATTGTTCCTACTAAGTTTTTATAAAAAGTCGTTGAAAATGGAGAGGATGTTTGCGTGGACACCATATTACCTTGAACCAGAATTGAAGAGTTGTTGTTATAAGGTAGGATGTGAATTTAAAAAAAAAGTGAAATGAAAGTGATTGACCTTTATTGTTTGCCCTTCATAGTTTTAACTTTTTAATTTAAAAGAGAA
Organism: Brachyopa scutellaris; assembly: GCA_949775065.1. NCBI lineage: Eukaryota > Metazoa > Arthropoda > Insecta > Diptera > Syrphidae > Brachyopa > Brachyopa scutellaris. The sequence goes on from OX459112.1 coordinate 193,275,593, forward strand.
TTGATTGTAACTTCTTAGTGTCATCCATGCTTTGTTGAAATCAAAAGTCAACACGTGACTCATGTTTATCAATTACGAAGCTGTCGTTTGTGTTGCGATAACATTTACTCGATTTATCATTTGTCAGTATCATATTTTGACGGTCGGTTTTTAAAATACCACTCTGTGGAATGTTTTTCTGATAGTGCTACTGGGTTCTTCTTTCCTTTGTTTTAAAGTTGGTCGAAATTTTGAAAACAATTGGTTATTTTCTCAAGCCTTGTGAGATTTATTATTCATTTAAAAATATTCTTATTAAATTTGCATGATGCAAAATGATTCAAATTTACAAGTTCATATATGTAGGTACTCAAATTCAAACAGTTACATTATTCAGTCCATTGAGCAGATGTTTTGCGCTTAACTAGCCATCCCCTGATGTTTTTCATTGTCAATTTTGAATACAATACCTATGTCACTTGCAGTCTCAGTACAATGAGACACAGTTTGAAAACTACAAATAAAATTAACATCTGTAAGATTATAATGCACCAGGGGCAAATGGTCGATTTATAATATTATCCAACCTCATTGCCATTCATTTTCAAACTAACCTTTTTTATTTTTTATTTTTTGCTCATTTTAGTTAGATGCCTTCTCCTGTCCATCGATTAAGGTTGAGTGTGAAAATGCCAAACAGAAGCTTAGTAAAACTCTGCTATTGCTTGATGAATCAAAAAGTTCATGTCATGAGCTACAGGATCAAATTTTTGACAAAGAAGCATACTATACCAGGCGGGAGCAGGAACTACAGGACTTGCATCGATGCGAGTTGGATAAAGGTAATAATATTATTTGCATACGTAAATTTAAATAAATCTCAAAAGGAAAATACTACGAAATAAAGGATAACAGTTCTTGGATTGACACTGTCCTTAATATTTATGCGAATATAATACGCCCGATGGTTACTCTGTAGATCTTCTCTTTAGATATAAAAAAAAGTCAGCTAGTTTTTCATTTTGCAAGTTTCTGGTCCTTAAATGCATTTAATGCTGATAAAGACGACAAGATTTCTTATAAAAGATAAGATACACCTGATTAAACATCATACTGTAAAGTAAAGTCTACATATCAAAAAGCAGGATCGAAGGAAGTTACTTTGTTTAAGCTTTTTGACAAAAACAGTCCTTAACTTTTACTAAGCATCAATCAAGTCACCGAAAGCATTTCTATCAAAACGAATAAATACATTATTAATATATTTCAGCTTAACGATATACATAAATGTAAATAAGCAAAATGAGTAAACTATTATATTTCTCCTCTCTTTTTCCAGTTGAAATAAATTTGAAGGATTGTCAGAGCAAAGCCAAACAACATATCGACTCATTGGAGTCACAATTGGCTGCCAAAGATGCTGCACACAAGCACGCCCTGGATGTACTTCGCTGCGGCGCCGATGCTAAATATGAAAAACTCTATGCAGAACTTGTTGCCACACAGCAAAAGGACGAAGCTCTCAGGCAGCGCCTTTGTGAAGCTGCACAATTGGAGGATGCCCTGAGGGAACAAATCCGAGAAATAGAGGACAGCTTCTCAGAACGTATTCAAGTAGCCAATCAACGGGAGCGAGAGCTCGTGGATAAAATCAACGGACTCAATAAACAATTGGATATTCTCAAGCACAGCACAGAAAATCGTGAAAGGGAACTGGAGGACAAACTGAACCTGTCTCAGGATGAGATATCTGTGTTGCGTTTATCCAGAAGTTATACCGATCAAAGTTCAACACAAATCTCACCACGGAACAGTGGAGGTGCAGCTTTAGAAATCCAACGACTACAAAGCGAAGCAGAGAGTCTGCGATGCGTGCTGGAAATCAAACAAAAGGAAATTTCCAAGCTGACGAAGCAAAATCAGGAGCTCATTAGAGACGCCGATGAAGCTGCAGCACTTATGGGCAAAGTATCTACACTGGAATCAAGGTGTGAAATGCTTCAATCAGAAACTGAGCTCAAAGCTGAAAAGGAGAAGTAAGTTGTTTAAGTAATATCTATGTAGAATGTTTCACTAACTGATTGTATTCTTTTCTCTTTAGGGAACTACGTGAGAAATATGACGAGCTCACCAAGGCATTCAATCATGAAGCTGTCGTCCGCAAAAGGCTTTCGTTTGACAAGGAAGCTTTACAGTGGCAGCTGAAGCAACGATCAGAGCAACTGCAAATAGTAGAATCTAAACTTCATGAACATTTGAGCACCTCTAAGATAAGCGTCTACAGTCAGGACGGTACAATCAATCAGGAGCTAAGTCACAACTCTAGTCTATCGAGCTTGAACCGTACCAATGGTTCAGAACGAATTCAGTTCCAAATGGACGACGTGTCGCCACCGACGTCACCAATCATAAAGGGAGTGATCGAGAAACACGACTCTGTTTCTTGGGTGCTTGAAATGGATGATGAAACGCCCGAAGTTGCGGCCTCAAAAATGGTAAAACGAGCTGGCTCATTCCGGTCGGCGGAGAAGTCGCCCTCATCGTCGAGCAACTCCACCCGTCGACAGCTCTCAATGAGTGCAAGTTGCGGTCTAGTGGGTCCAAATCCACTGTCTCAATCGATGTCGGCTACCTCAGTGATACGACAACATTCCAATGATGCGGCTGAGTTTTTAGGCCGAGTACACTCACGGATTCGTTCCAAGTCCGTGAGTGTTAAAAGCGAGCCGAAGAAGGTGATTCGCCAGAACTCTGGTGGAAGTTGCCGTACCAGAAGCAATGCCGATCCAACAACGTGGAAAGATCCAATTTGTGCTAGCTCGCCGTATACGCGGAACAATATTCGCTCAAGGCCTCCATCAACTTCACAGCAACAGAGGACCACTCATCTCATCACATGTGACACATCAACTCTAAATACTGGAGAAAAGCTCGAGATGCGCTCTTTACCCTCTCACCCATCAGTGCATGACCTCAAGGCGATGAAGAAATGTCAAGAGATTCAGGAGTCAGCCGGCGAGGCTATGGTTTCTGGTACGAACTCTGAGGATGAGGGATGCTCAGCGTCATCTGATGAAGCGGTATCCACTTCATCATCAACGGGCTCATCATCGTCATCATTGCACCACAAACAACACATGTCCATCGAAGAGGTGCTTATGTTGGACAAGATCCACAGCCTTAATGGCACCCCAATGGAGGTTAGCTGGTCTGATGACCCAGACGCATTCGCCTCCGAATCAACCGTATGACACAACGATGATGATAGCTTCTAAGAGAAGAGAAAAAAGAAAAAAAAAATTAAAAACAAAAAAAAAAAACAGAACCAAAATGTGATTGTGATTGAAAAAGCGTCTGCTCCCCGGGGGAAGGACATTTTTCCAACCAAATATTAAAAACAAATTGTTTCAAACACTTGAGAAAAAGAGCATTTATGCGGAAAAAAATTGAGAATTGAAAAGTTTGACTTTTGTATGTAAATAAGAAAAAGAAGAAAAATACAGTTGCAAAGCAAAACAGAAGAAATAACAGAGAAATATCTTCGTAAAAGCTCAAAAGCTCTGGCTTATAGTAGTTCTATAAATATAAATAATAATATCCTTCTAACTTATACGAATTTCACACAACAAACACAATCTATATATAAATATCTAATTGACATAATTGTTTCTATTTAAAATATTGAAAGAGATTTTCGCTCTTGTTCTAACCAAAACCCGAGTCCATTTCATGAGATCCTAATCAAGAAATGGACAAATATTCCCAACAGACCGCATCAGTCATCATCGGTAACAACGGCATGTTGGATTGAAAATTCGCTTGTGAGTTTGTGACTTATGAGTGCGAGGTAAGAAAACAAAAAAGAATTACAGAATGCATGCATGTAAATGAAAATGGAATGGTTTTGCTACCGTCAGAGCGTCCGAGAATGAATCTCAATGCTACAGATACAGAATAAAGAATGATAAATGGAATGAAAGGTATAATTGCTCGCCGCTGTTGCTGCCATCGATCACATTAACAAAATTTCATCAAAATAAATATAAAAAAACCGTTAATGTTTAAATTACAATTTAGTTAGCCGTTAATTTATTATATTGTAGTCGTTGTACTCAATTTTTAAAAAGTAAACAAAACAAAAAAAATCAATCGATCCTCTTCAGTTGATGCAGATATATTGGCTAGGAAAGATTTGTTTTTATTAAATTTTAATAATCATAAGGACTCGTTATATGTATGTTTACGTGAGTTTATATTTTAATGGAATCAATACAAATTGTTAATTTTATAGAGAAAAAGAATACATAATTTAAAATAAAAATAATGACTTCTATTTATTATTTAAGGTTTCGCTTTGGCGTTTTTATTTTTTATTTCCTTACAGTCATTGTGAAGTTATCGTTTTGAATTTCATCAGGATTAAAATCAGTGTGTTAGGAGATTTGACAAGTTTCAAAGCAGATTTAAAGATGTAAAAATAGTTTTAAATAAAACAGAAATCATTTAGCTAAATAATTGGTAAAACAGAAAAAACTAACAATTTCTATGCCGACGATGAAAAGAAAGAGTTAAAAAGGAACAGAAACAACTTTAATTCTATGTAACAAAATAAAATTCGGTTTTAAATTTTAAGTATGTACAAGATGAATATATGCTATAGAGATAAAAAAAAACAAACAAAACTATTGATAAATATATATATATGTATGTATGTGCATACTTATGTACATATATATAAATTAATAAAGCTGGCTTTAGCTAAATAAAAGATGAAAATAAATACAATTATAGAAAAGAGAGAGAGTTTTCATTTTAAAAAGCTATACGATATAATTATGTACATATTAATTGTGTACCTAGTTTTTGGAAGATGGTTCTTTCACAAAAAGTGGTAATAGAAGAAATGTGAACATAAGGGACATACATACATACGTACGTATGTATGTACATCTGCGTAAAGAAAACGTTGAACCACTCTTCTGGCAAACCCAGGTAGCTTTTAGGCTTAGGCTTTTTATGGTACAGTACTATCTTCATAATAAAATGATGTAAATATAAGTTATGTTAATTTATACTATTATTCTATAAAAACTCGCCACATTCGCAAACAAAAGCAAACGAAACTCGTTAATTGTTAGCTGTCTCGCTGGAAAACCAAAGGAACATAAAGAATTCATAAATGTAGAGTTTTTCAGACGTAGCTACAGACCAGATAGGACTGATTTTTCTCGTGAAAAAAAGTTCACTTATGTTTTGTCTTAACCCTTTGTATCGCCGTGTAGCAGAACTGCAACATACCCCAAAAGTCTATTTTAAATTAGACGATAGCAAATAAGAGACGTTCACCCCTATCATTAAATCCGACGGATCTGAGATTCCCTTCACTCATTCGGTTCACATTCACCTATCATCGTGATCATTAAATCCGCCGGATACACTGCTTTAACTACATCCCTTTTTATGTTTTCGAAATCAGCTGTTTTCTGATTTGACACTTGAAAAGGCGATTGTGGTGTGAAAACAAAAATCTAAGGAATAAAAATTTATAAATAAATACTTTTTTGGTTTTTCTTTAAGCTTTTGCTTTGTAATATTCTGCATTCCAATATCGTCGCCCCCGTTCTGCATTCCACTTTTAGTGAATTCAACCACCAAAAGTGGAATTGGGTGTTCTGCATTCCGAACGAAACTATGAATTGTGGATTGTATGTTCGAAAGTGAATATTTTGGTGTTCTGCATTCCACTCAAGATGACAGCTGTAAATTCGTGTTCTGCATTCCGAAAATCCTGTAATTTTAGTGAATTGAATTCACTTGAGATTCTTGACGTGAATTGAGTTCACATACCGTTGTAAAGTGAATTAATTAATTATTTTGTTGATCAGAATCATTTTGACAATTATAAGTTGAATAATAAGACTTTCCATTAGTGTATTCAAATAATTCCTTTGCTTAATATACCCCGCTGTTCTGCGTTCCACTTTTAGTGAATTCAACCACCAAAAGTGGAATTGGGTGTTTTGCATTCCGAATGAAACTATAAATTGTGGATTGTATGTTCGAAAGTGAATATTTTGGTGTTCTGCATTCCACTCAAGATGACAGCTGTAAATTCGTGTTCTGCATTCCGAAAATCCTGTAATTTTAGTGAATTGAATTCACTTGAGATTCTTGACGTGAATTGAGTTCACATACCGTTGTAAAGTGAATTAATTAATTATTTTGTTGATCAGAATCATTTTGACAATTATAAGTTGAATAATAAGACTTTCCATTAGTGTATTCAAATAATTCCTTTGTTTAATATAGTACAACACAAAAATTAGAGGCAAGAGAGTATTCTCTTGAATCACATGAAAGAAAATCAAGATTTTCCAAGATCAAGATTTCTCTGACTCCACTTCTCGCAGGATATCAACAAATATTTTCTTACTCACCCTAAAACTGTTTTTAAAAATGCAAAAATCATTAAATAAATTATTTTTCTTCAGTTGTCTAACTTCTGCTTACATACAATGTTTCGGGAAGATCCAGAATGTTAGATTTATCTCGGAAAATCTTCCTGCGAACTCTCTCCATTCGGTTTTCACCAATCATTTAAGAATTTTGTTTTCCATTTTTTCCATTTTTTTAATAAAATATATTTTTTCTTAAATGTTTAATTCACTTGCACAAAACAAAAACCAAGAACTGAAAATCTCCAATGATTTGACAGCTGTGTTTGACATTTCAAACAAATGAATTCGAAGTGGATTCCAAAAATTCGAAATCACTCGGAATGCAGAACACTGAATTCAATTCCGAGTGAATTTCAATTTCGGTTTCAATCCACTTTCACTCGAAATGCAGAACAGGGGGGCGTGTTTCATTTATTTTATTTATAAAGTTCAACGTTTTAAGTATTTACATTTAATTTCCATTAAAATGTCCTTGCTTTGGTCGCATGTTTTGTGTAAAGATCTATGTCTTCTACGTATGCCTGAAGTAAGTTCATCATTTGTTTGTTTCTGCACTCGCAGCATTCAAAGTTTTTGGCAGTGACCAGGTCAACTCTGTCAATAGCATTTTTTTGAACTTCTGCCGCCTATTCTAGATGCTCCATCTTCAAACTACTCTTGGGGCTGATCTTGAAAAGCGGAGTTATACAACTTGATTCCCTTTACATAACTTTGGCGACTTTTGACGATACGCGTCGAGTCCAGACTTGAACATTACACACACTTATCCTTCCCGATTTGTGACAACACCAGAGAAAATTGGAATTCTGTCCCGTTTGCATTGCATTGCATTGCATTCTGTCCAGTTTGGTTTTGGCCGAAAATAAGATCGATCCAATGGTGGATGTTATGCCGCACTATTTCTGATTCCATTTGTTTGTTTCTTCACTTTCAGCGTTCAAAGTTCTTGGCAGTAAAAAAAAAATGCTAGCGAATCCCACAGCAAAAGCACCAGATCCGCAACGATTCTCTCGCGGATATGAAACGTCAAACTTTGTATGGAGAGATTCGATCCGTTCGTTTTCAATGATCAAGTGAAAAGTCATTCACATTACCGACAAGTGGACGATTCCCTTCGAACGGATTCAATGATACCGATTTTCGAATTTTTGTGAATCATTCCCCCCGGCGGATTTAATCTACGAATCATATTACAAAGAAAAATATACTTATGACTTACAGTAGATACCGTTATATGGGGATTTTTTGCTCTTGTTCATTTTTGTTCGCTCAGTCAGAAATTACAGTGAAGATCGAGGTTTTACATCAAATAAAAAAAATTTGTTTCTAGTGTTTGTGTAAACTACAATTGATTTTTTTTTTGAAATGAGTATAGTAGTTAGTATATAATGAGTAACATTTCTGTAAAATCATTTGGAAAAATATTGTAAGCTTAGTGGAAAACTGTCGTTTTTCGCTTATACCCAAGAAAGTGTTTTCTTTTAAATAAAATATAAATTAACAAATTAAATGCAATTTTATAAATCAGATTATAGTTTTTGGCACCAAAGGAAGCTGAAAATTTACTCCTTTTTTGATTTTGACGCAGTGCGATACAAAGGGTTAAGATATGTCGTTCTATCAGTGCGTTTATCGGAACGCTAACATTTTCGACTATTATCTTTTTTCTTTTTACTTAGTTTATGTTAGTTAAAAAAAAGTGATTGTTTTTAAAAGCCAAATTTGTTTGTTTGATTTTCACTTCAAACGAAAATCATATTTCGAGATTAAAGTTGTCTCAAATTCAATCAATTCGCTGCAAACATACATACCTACATACATGCATATATGTATGTTGATGTGTGTCCAACAATTTATTGTCGCCGTCCATTTATCATTTTTAGCGATAAGTTTTCAATATTTTGTTTATCAAATAAGTGAACAAAAATTTCAAAAGAGCTTAACAAAAGCTCGTATAATTAATCAATCTTAATGCGCATATGTGTACATATGTATGTACATAATATACATATGTACATATCAAGAAAAATGTTCTTCTTGCTTTCTAATAAATAATCACCGATTAAGGTTGTCGTTTGTCGGAAACGACAAGAGTTATGTCGTTTTTAAATGCTCATACGTATCATTGACAACTCCACGAACGTACAGATCAGAAGCAAAAATTGGGGTCATTGCAACTCTCTTGCAACGTGATTACGATACGATTCTGCGGTATTGTGACGACTGGAATTTGAAGAATAACTTTCAAAAGACAAACAACAATTATGTTTAGGATGCTACGCTGCGCCGCGGCACGCCGGCCGTTGTCTAAGGCCTCTACGGACGCCAGACGTCATTGGCAAAAGTTCGCATTCGTTGGACAGCACGGACACCCATTCGCGTGTCAAAATGTAGTCAGGTACCTTGTGTTCTGGCTAGACCTACATATGTCCGTATTTTAACAAACTTATAGGGGATAGAAACATCACTTAGTCAATTGACTCCCTCGAACACCGTCGTATTGATTGACATTTCACAAATTGTCAGATGGCTGTTTGATAGATGTCCCTTGGTGACTCCATGGATGCAGGTGTAACACGAGGTCCGTTCGCGTACCCTCCCAAAACAACGCAAAATGGCGAAAAACAACGAAAACTCGTTCGCGTACATGTCGTAGTTTTTCGTAGGAGAGAGTGCTCACGAGAGAGTAAGAAATTTCCCCATGCTGCGAACTTTACTACAAGAAATTTCTTTGGCGTATATTATAAAAATTGTCAAATCACATATACTTTCATTTTTTGGTGTTCGATTACTAGGTCTGTTTGGTGTACTTTTCATGATTCAAATAGGACATCTGTCAAATAGTAAATAATTTGAAAAGTGGGAGAAAATCCTCTCAGAAACTTCTAATTACACAAACAAAAATGAAGATTGACATTTCACGAATTGTCAGATGGCTGTTTGATAGATGTCCCGGGACTACTACATGGATGTGGTGCAGCACAATTTCGTAGAAGGGGAAATTTTTTGACACTCTCATTTGGCTCTCTATTCTCTTGATTTTTGACAGATTCAGTAATCTTACGTAAATTTACTGCACACCAAACAGACATACTTTTTCGTGAATTTTCTATATTTGAGAGAATTTTACCCCCACTCTTCGAGATTTGACAGAAAACATTCCTAGACTGTCATTTTTCATCATTTCATTCTAGGCTACCTATACACTATCATTCCAGGAATGACATTCTTTCGATGCAAACTCGACTTGTGAAAAATGCCGAGTGAAGAAATTTGCCTACACAATCATTAATACATCGTACTCCGTCATTCCAGTAAAATCCACGAAATATGTCAACTCTCATCATTCTCACCATCGCCAATTCTAATCTAATGAGGTCATGTAAATACAACAGGGCGAACGTAATCAGAGTATATTGCACGAGCAATGAACTCGATGCATAACCTTATCTTCGGGGCTTGCTACCCGAATTTTACGTGCCATGAAAGAGTGAGCCTTAATGACCTTGTCCGCCCAGAGGCGTTCCTCTTTTCGACCAATATCTAGGGTCTGATCCAGGAAAGATCAGCGGTGCCACACGCTAATCTTCAACACTACCCAGAGTGCCCGCTTGGAGCCAGTAAGATTAAGATAGAGCTAGCTAAGCTTGTTTTAAGCAATTTCTTGTTCGTATAGCAAGTAAGGATTTATGGATTACAAAGAAAAAAAGAAAAAAACACATTAAAAGAAAACCAACTCGACGAATTTATAGTAGATTTGTGCAGGACTCAAATGTGATCTATTGTGATGTCTATTAAGGACTTAAAATCTTTACGACTGAGGAAACGACAACCGTAATCGGGCTAATTAATGAGTGATTATATGGGTAATAAAGAACCAAGCAGTCTAGCTATTTCAAGCAGAACTATTAAATCGTGTTCACGTGTGGCTTAAATCAGTCTATTCAATTAATATGCTCACCATAAGGGTAAGTGAATTTATTTGTTAATATAATTTGACGATGTACAGTGTTCCACAAAAGTCTGCGTACAACGATGAAACTCTGATAAACAACGACGTCATTCACAAACGGAAAATATTATATTTTTGAAGTGAATGTATTTTAGTAGAACAATATACCACGCATTCATTTCGAACAAAATTTTAATTTTGTTATTATTTTTTTAAGATAAAAATTAACAAAAACAAAAAGAAGTGGATACCATAGCGCAAGTGGTTAGTGCGTCGGACTACTGAGCCACCGGTCTTGGGTTCGAATACCGTCGCAAACACCTAAAAGTTTTTCACAGTGCCCACCTCTTTCGAATGTCTGACAAGCATCAAAGAGTATCATTTGTCACGATTGAGTTTCTCAACTCGCCGTTCGGAGTCGGCAAAAAACTGTAGGGACCTTCCATTCGTGCAAAAAATATAACACGCACACACAAATGGTTGCGAGAAGCAGGCCCAGGTTCACCTCGAGCTGTAGCGCCAACTAAGTAAGTAAAAAGAAGTCATCGAATTCATCCCACAAAAGCTGCAAATGTTCCTTGGTTGAAGATCTTCCAAGAAACGGTAAACTTTTTTTTCGCAAGAAATGAACACGCTACATGGTGGATGTAATGTTTACAATAGGCCAGGGAATATTTATTTGTAGATATTCAGCGTAGTTCAATGAACTAAATGCCAAATAAACAATTAAGTAACCATCGAAGCTTACTCTGAGAGATAAGCGGATTGTGGACTAGGAGGGCGGGAGCCATTCATAAGTGCTGAAAAGATAAGTTCCTAACTCGAAATACATAATAATACAATAGTGCATTCAGAAACGGTAAGAAGGTTCATCTTGGACAGTGGATTTAAGTCGTGCACACCCAGAAAGAAAATATTTGTTAATGGAAATAATGGACAAACGTCTGCCTACGTCAAAAAATCTCCAGACGTCTGAGTTCTGGCGCAAGGTTATATTCTCGGACGAGTCAAAACATAACATTTTTAAATCCAATGACCGCTTTAGAGTCTGGCGACGTCAAAACCAAGCGTTAAATCCAAAGTTTACCACCAAGACAGTTAAACACGGAGGTGGAGGTTTGATGGTATGGGGCTGTATGCCAACATCGGGCGTCGAAGAGCTGGAATTTATTGAAGGAATGATGGACGATTCATGTACGTTTATATTCTCAAACGAAATTTAAAAGACAGAACCCAAATGCTGGGAATTTCGGATTATTTTCATATCCAAGAAGATAAAGACTCCAAACATACGACCCATAATGTGCGTTTCTGGTTTTCGTTTAAAGCTCCAACATAATGTAAACGGCCCACAGAGTCCAGACCTCAATCTTATTGAGCACCTGTGAGATTAATTAGAACGCAGAATCCGAACACACGAAATCGGAATAGAGCGCAACTTAAAAAGGCCTTGTAGTCTGAAAGGATAACTATAAGTTGTGCTTGTACAAAAAAAAACTAGAAGTTTCTATGCCAAATCGTTTGAAAGAAGTTATAAAGTTGAAATGATATCCGACTAAATATTGACTATAAATGTAAAAAGATAAAATTACTTTTTAGTTAGTTAAACTAATTGTTCACCTTTTCCTTTACAGCTGTATGCAGACTTTTGTGGAGTTAATTCGTCGACTTTTTTTTGCTTTTGTTAATTTTTTCTTAAATAAATAATAAAATAATTTAAATTTTGTTCGAAATGAATGCCTAGTATATTGTTCTATTAAAGCACATTTAATTGAAAAATATAATATTTTTCGGTTGTGAATAACATCCTGGTTTCTCAGAGTTTCATAGTTGTACGCAGAATTTTGTGGAACTCGTATATGTATATACATATATGCGGTACATATATGTATACGCGAATAGAAGGTTCGATCAACTACAGTGCACTCTCGATTTTTGCAACTAATGAAAAGAGAGGATGTTGCAAAAATCGAAAAGTTGCACAGATCGAACAGAAAATTAAAACACTTTAAAAAGGCTTCCACACTATTCTTTGAGTTATCAAAATAAAATTGCGTGTACTTTTAAGAATTTTAGTTTTATTAAAAAGACAATTTATGCATTCAAACATATTTTTAAAAAAAAGCAATTCATTTATAAGCAATTAAAATGCAGGGCTTCAAATTAGAAGCAACGGAATACAGTTATCTTCCCCCAATGATCAGGATTTACTTCTGATTACCTTTATCCAACATTTAGGAATTGTATTCGTTTTTAACTCTTTCCAAACGTTTGCCAAGAAAAAGATGGCATATTTTGAATTTAAGCTTTTCAGTGCTTCTTATAATTGCAAGAGAGACAAGGACGGTTCAACAAAGTTTTTTTTGTAGTAAAGATTAGTCAACCTTTACGTTTTTGATCGCATCGATTATTCGGCTGCATATCTTATGACCTCTGTATGGTTTGCAGATTTATTGCTTACACTGCTCAAATGATCATTTCAAAAGGAACACGGCTCTATGAAGGAAAAACAAATGTTGTTTCCATTCGGGGATTTGAAACAAACAAAAAATCTGTGCGCGTTGATATAACTACACATCAAGACGATTTATGATGCCGGCAGAAGTTCGCTCTTACCTTCAACATTGCATAGTGAAACTTACACACACAAATTTTGTATGTTGCGAAAATCAAATCTCAAATTTGCGAAAATCAAGAATTTCTTTTGGATTTGTTGCGAAAATCAAAAAAAGAAAATCCATTTATGTACGTAGGTTGCAAATAACGAAGTTTGCAGAAATCAAGGTTGCAAAAATCGAGAGTGCCTTCAAAAATGTATCAAATCAATACAAACAATGTATATTTTCTTCTCAATGAGCTCGTAAAATTAGTCATTCTAAATGCGCATATATGTACATATATCAAACGCAATGACACTGATTAGCTTGGGAAATAATGTGTATACATTATATAACATTTTTTTGTATGCATACAAAAACTAACAAAATTAGTATTTGCGCAACTAAACCATTAGCCGAGTGGTGAGTGCTGCAACTGATTATTTAATAAGAAAAAAACCCATAGCAAAAAAACTTATTAATTTAATTCATTCTTCAATTTAAATAGTTCTTACCTTTCGCGAAGTCCGCAACCATCTCCTGAATTGTACATTCACTGTACACGTACTCCTATTCAATCACAATTGAATTTGGTTTGAAACGATATAAAAACATTATCATACATACATATATGTATGTACATATTATGATTTTATTAACACATGCGTGGTTCGATCTCTTCCTACGATATTCTAAAATTATCTCACACTTGTAATAAAGATTTTCATAAAAAAATCGCCATGATAAGGATACTTGTTTTTGGGAGATTTCTTGTATTTATTTATGATACCACTAAGTGTGAGAATATTGGAAATCAGCAGAATTATATTTTATTCTTTAATTTACACTTCTCAATTATATTGCTATAAATACCTCCATATATGTATATATTACATAATATACATATATGAGAATTTTGGTTGGCCTGATAGAATGAAAAAGAAACATATTCTTTTAGCCGGTACAGCACCAAATAAACCTCAAAAGCATACCAGTTGTTGCTTAAATGTTTATATACCTTTATACAGTGTCTACGGCAATATTGTCTCCGACAACTTTGATTCTAATTCATTAGAATGTAAAACTTGTGTACTCTGTCCCCTTCAAAATCTCAAGTGGAATTTTAATATATGTATTTACTCGTATACGTAGGCTGTTCGATAAGCCAGTGACTTTGAAACCAACAAAACCGTTTTTTTTTTAAATTTAATTTATTTTTCAATATAGTCTTCTTTTAGCGTGATATACTGTTCCCAACGATTTTCCAACTTTGTTAACCCTTCCAAAAAAATGATTTCTCGAACCCTATAAAATAGGCATTTGTTGCATCGGTTATCTCAGCATTCGATGAATATCTTTTTCCGCCGAGCCATTTTTTTAAATTAGGAAACAAGAAATAATCAACAGGGAACAGGATCCAAATCTAGAGAATAGGGTGGATGAGAAAGCAGTTCATAGCGCAATTCAGCTAATTTAACGGTTGCTACTGCGGTGAATGAGCCGGTGCGCTATCGTGATGAAAGAGCACTTTTTCCGTTTTGAAATGAGGCCGTTTTTCCATCAATTCTGCATTAAATTTATCCAATAAATTGGCATAGTACTGTAAGGTAATTGTTTTCCCCTTTTCCAAGTAGTTAATGAAGATTACGCCGTGGGAATCCCAGAAAACCGTTGTCCCGACTTTTCCGGCCGACGAACCCGTTTTTGCCTTTTTGGTGCACGTTCGCCTGAAGAAGTCCACTGTTTTTATCGTTCTTTCATCCTGGCTGGTAGTGGTGTATCCAGAATTCATCAGCTGTTACGAACCGCCGTAAAAATTCAATTGAATTACGCTTGAAGAGTTCCAAATTCTGCTTTGAAAACTGCACCCGAATCCGTTTTTGATCAATCGTCAGCAAACGCGGCAACCATCTTGCTGATTATTTTTTCATGCCCAAATGATCATGCAGGATTCGAATGATGCTATTATTTGAAATGGCTACTGTCTCAGCTATCTCACGAACCTTGATTTGCGATCGTCCAACACAATATCGTGGATTTTTTTACCATTACTTCCATTGTGACGTCATTTGGAAGTCCTGGGCGCTCAGTGTCTTTTAAGCTCGTACGAAATTCAGTGAACCACTTTTGTACCATCCCATGCGAGGGAGCAGAATCTCCATAATATTTTTTAAGTCTATCTTCAGTGTCCTTAATAGTTTTACTGCGCAAAAAGTAGTTCTTTTTCACTTTTTTCCATTTTGAGCAAATAACACAAACCAAAGTTCTTTCGATCACTGTAAAAAAATCAATGTTTGACAGATCTGTCTAATTTTTTTTATATGCCTAGAAAGAAACAAAGATGGCGGGGAGAAAAACTCAATGCGATCCGAGCGCCATTTTGCATCAAAGTCACTGACTTATCGAACAGCCCTCGTATATGCGAGTGTGTATGAATATAGTAAACGTATGTAAGTTTGATTCCATAATATCACTAACTTTTCTTTCTTCCACTGAAAGTTTTCTTGCAGCGTACACTGTAAATGTATTGAAGTGCTTATGGCTTCTTAGCATAACAATTCGCAAATTAATGTACCTATATGTATTTATTTTATGGGGTTGCTTAGCTGGGTCTCAGTTTGGTAAGCCAGTCAATAACTAGAAGCCCTGTCGGTTAAAAGGAACTTCGCTCGTAAACTAAAAACGTTTATTCTCGTACTAGAGCGACTCGTAATTACAAATAGATAGCTAGTATCTGAAAAAATTATTATCGATATATCGGTGATTCGAGATCGGGATGTAATTATATGTAGATGAGAATTTTTTTTAAATAATAGGCGTTAACTAATTAATTTTTTTTTTGTTTCATACTATTAACTCTGTTAAAGTTAAGTTAATAAAGTGCAACTACGCAAAATCATTTTATTCTCATATACTAAAAATATTGGTAATAGAAAATGATTCTTTGTAAATTACGGATTATTGGGACGAAATGTTGGAACCAATCAACACTTCATGACACTTTACATGCAGTAAAATGGTAAATATGATCTTGTGCGGATATCGAGTGATATTTTATTCGCACAGTTTGTAATCTAGCAAAATGTGTATCTACATGCATTGTCAGAAATCTGGTGTATTAAGGCTATTACTTGTTGCACATTTATTAGTAAATTGCTGATACTAAATATTATTTCTGAAAAGTTTAAGTGTTTACTGTTAGATAGTCATATGCTAATAAACTGACTATTTCATCTAAAACTATTATATAAACGATTTCATATGCGGCTTATATCAATCAATTTTAATCGATGCAAACAATAAGTGCATTTGTTTGCTTATGTAGCAGAACGATTGGACGATTATGTACCATATGTGTGTACTTACATATGATTTTTATTACTTACATATGTACATATGTGAATTGTAATTTTTTTGAATGCGATAACAACTACTTGACCAAGACCGGTAAATATGTATCAAATAAATACATATGAACATACATATAGGTAGATGTATGTACATAGTAGCTGCATATATGCCTATTGTAACCTCAACAAAAAAAAATAGTTTTGGCAAAAAATTCTATTGCATAACAAAATCGCAGAAGCTTCAATTACTTGAAGAAATACTATATCTGCAAAAGACAGGTTTCTAGTGCTGATGATAATATCATATAAGAATAGAGACACACGCAAGATGTACATACATACTTTGTTGACAAAATACTTGAACATACAATGTAAATAATTTTGCCAAAAGAAGCGTTTGTTTGTATTAAGTTTGTTTATACACAAAAGAATTTCGGTTGATTGAAATTAAATAGCAAAAGCACGGATAAACTTCTTATTTCAAGTATACCTGCGTATCTAACATGTATGTAGAAAAACGTGACAGAAATAAAACATAAACAAGTTTTTTTTTTGTAATTATATCTGTAGCGATAGCGACCTTAAACGATAGAACGTTATAAATAATGTTGTTATAATAATGTATCTCTACTTGAGCTGGCGAATGATTTGTTGATGTAACTTTTGTGGCATTGGTGATTACGACTACGATCACTTCCTTAGTATTGAATCCACATAACAGTGGGTGGAATTGTTTGAGATAATTTGTACGTTTCATTGGATTGCACAGCTTCCCAATAACTTATCTCTGTAAAAGATACTAGAACAATTCAGAGAGAAAATCCATTGTATAAGTGGTTGGAAAAGTTCAGGACTTAGATATGGCGTTTACGGTGTGTATACTATAATAGCGTATCCCATGATTGAAAATTACAACCAGAAACTGCATAAGATATAATGTACCTCCATACGGAAACGAGTACACTCATCTTCATGAATTTAAATGCATACATACATATGTACATGCATACATACATACTATGTGACGTAAAATAGAAACGCACCTTTTGCGTTTTTGGGTGTCGACTTTATCAATCGGATAGTAAGTACCTATTTGATAATCAAATATAGGTATTCACTTTATAACTACATAATTGAAAGTGAAATTAAAAAGCGATTCCTGTAATCTACTAACATTAGTCGTATACAAGAGAAAGATAAGATAAATATTATTTCAAGGCACGCGTGCATCTAATTTTAACTAACAATTAATAACAATGGCGCAAATTTATAGTCAACCCCACTTTATCAGTTTAACTCCGTACTAGTTATACGCAACTTTAAACTTAAAAGCATACTTTAACTTTTGTTTATTAATAGACACTTTTTAGTATGCTGCTAAATAATTTCTATTTCGCAACGTTCCTATGAGAAATTGTAATCGAACACACATAAAAGTGACAGTTTTGATAAAAAAGAACGTAGTAGTCAAGCTCCATATTAAATATTTAATACGACGTTCGGGTGATTTTAACTTTAATACGAGGCGCTAACGATAAAGTGGGCTTTATGACGACTATAATTATGAAAACGCTTAGTTTCGTGCTAAAATAATTTTAAAGTGTACTTAAATCGACTATAATTTGCGCCAATATTTTTTATATGTCAACAAAATTATTATCATCAAAAATTTAATCAATAAATACTTATTTCCTATTATTTGTTACTTCAAAAATTCGTTTGATCTGTAGATAGAGACGATTTAATAACAATAGATAAGGAGCAATGAAATACCAAATTAATTAAAAACCAGCAAGATGTTGCACTTATAATTATATACAGTGCACGCCGCTTAACCCATTAACGCTCAGCGTCCTATTTATAGGACAGCTGAGGACGAAAAATCCTAGTGACTTAGAAAATAATTAAAAGACAAGATCTACATCTATAACGTTAAGTTTAATCAATTGTCTATATAATTAAAGGGTAAAATAAAAAAAAAATTGTTTAAAAATATTTTTTTTTAATTTTAAAAATAATTAGTTTTTGGTTAAATAATACACTTTTTGGGGAAAAAAACTTTTAAAATATAAGGTTTCAATATAAATGGATGAAACTTCAGATTTAAATAACTAATTGATTATATATTAAAATGGGAAGTCAGATTAAAAAAAAATAAAAATCAGGACGAAACTAGAAAGGATTGCAAGCAGGTGTTCTAAAAATATGACGCTGGGCAGATATGGTAGCTTTACAAAAAAAAAAAAAAATTGTTCATTTTGATACGTTTTTTATAAGTTTCGTTGTATTATAATGTAAAATATTTTCTAAAATAACTATATAGCATACATTATATTCAATTTTAAAGTCTGAGGGTGAATTTTCTGTGAAGTAATATAGCCTGAGACACATATAAAATACATACAAAGCCAGTGAGATTCACAACTCTTCCTTTTGGCTTTGCCATAATCAGGTAGAAAGAATACTATTTAGCTGTTGCAATCAAAAGGTGATGCGGAACTAGATAGTTGAGTTTGATGAAGTAGTTCTTACTTTTTCCTTTACTCACAACCCCCATGTTTCAAAAACAATTCATTGGTTTGACTGTTGACCAAATTGCCGATATGCTCGAACAACTTCAACGTAATTCAAAAGTCGAAGATGCAAGTATTGCAGTTTTACCTCCGCCTTTAGACTATCTAACTGGCGAGAATTCCAAGTTTAGAAGAGAACTAATTTGTTCTCTAGCTTCCATATACATATTCTAAGAAATTACCTATGTATTATTAACGATTGTGGTTTCATTGACCGCATGTTTGACGATGCAAAGGAGATTTTCATAGTTCAATTAGTCACAACTCCTTCAAATTTTAATCGCATTGAACCTGCAAGCCACTGCTCTCACTACTCACAAAAAGAAAATAAACGAATTGAATTAATTGCCTCAGCATCAGTTGGTAAAGCAGTACAACCCTTACAAGTGTGAAGTTGATAAATATGATTGACTTGCCTCCAAATACAATACTGCAATAAGCGGGGAAAAAATGGTTCTGGTGCACTTCACCCGAGTTTAGGATATGGCTATGGTGAATATTTGGGTCATACACAAGTTTTTGGTACCAGAGAAATAAAAATAATCATCGCGGCTGCAGTTAGGAAGAAGAAGTTTTGTCTCTTATATTCAACTCCGATTTATATTTGTTCACTGTGCTTTTATTTATTTAAATTTTAACCTAATTATCAATTAATTGATTCTTCGCCTGGCATTTATTTCATTTTTTGGTCAACAGGCATTAATAAATTCCTTGAATAAAATAAAAAAAAAAATTAAAATAACTGAAAATTATTTACATAGGTATCAAATTTTAGACCTCATATCTGCCCAGCGTCCTATTTATAGGACACATAGTTTTGGAACTTCTGTTGCAATATTTTTTTTGGAATATTTTTTCTTAGAATGTCTATCGGTAAGTAACAAAATACTAAAAAATTAACAAAATTGGGCCCAAAATATTACTCTGAGCGCTAATGGGTTAATATGATTACTTTGGGACCTGGCTAAATTAATAACAATAACCGATGTAACTAAAAAATAAACTCATAAAAAGTGTATTTTATAGTTAGGTGGTATGTATGTATTCATACGTACATACATATGTATTTATTTAACAAAAATTAAGATGCATACAAAAACAACACCCCCGCCCTCGTTGCGTTTGAAAGAAACCGAACAAAGAACAGATATGCAATTGAACTCTTTTGTCATTGTTTTTTCTTAAAATTACAAAGATATTGCGTCAATGACATAAGTTGCATTGTTTCTCAATATGTTGTATTGAGACACAAAAATACTCTTGACATACAAACACCGATTTTGGGTGTGGATCTCCAAGGGAAAAATGTGGCAAAAATGAATAAAAAATTATAACAAAAACCAATATGTGCTGATAACAAAAAAAACGAAATTTATCCTGTGTAATTATAATTGTTTGGGACTGTGTCAAAGTCATAATAACTATGATAATATTAACCGGGATTATAATAAGCGGCGCGCACTGTATTTATCCATTTACCTATTTATGCCTTATTACTGTATAAATGCATGAATATTTTATTGAACTTTTTGACTAGTTAAATACATACATAAATGAGTGGTTATTTAACCAATCATGTTACTGATCGAGTCATAAGGCGAACGCAAAAACAGATGTGTAAACTTTTTGTTATCGCGTTCGTAATGACTTTTCAAATCTTTGTTGGAGCTCGGAAGTGTTGGAAGAAAAAACACAGCTGCGACATTTAATTGAATAATATGCTCCATAAATATTCAAACAAAGTACAGGAAAGCAATATTAAATAAAAATGCAGTTTAGTAAACAAGTTAGTGGATTAAAAAGCTATTGTTTGTAAAAGTATAAAAATATGTTCGTATGCAGATATCCAAACATTTTAAAAACTTCGGCTCCGCGTATTTCAGTTTTTTTTAAATACTTCTAAGCATTCACGATTCGCGACACCCGAAATACATTTTTTTGATCGAACATTTGCGATCGATAACAGATAACGCCACTATAATTTTAATTATTGATTGAACGAAACACTTTTCAAATTCGATTGAATTCAATATCCTTTATTTATATTTGATCTTTTCTGATCGGCGCGGAGGCATAATATCTCCCGAAGACTGAAACATACAATGTCGAAGAATTCGAATTATCATCCTCGAAGCAATACTATCTGATTC
This sequence comes from Brachyopa scutellaris, assembly GCA_949775065.1. Classification (NCBI taxonomy): domain Eukaryota; kingdom Metazoa; phylum Arthropoda; class Insecta; order Diptera; family Syrphidae; genus Brachyopa; species Brachyopa scutellaris. The sequence goes on from OX459112.1 coordinate 193,296,652, forward strand.
GCAAATGTACTGAAAACATTAAAAACGTTGAATGTTTTCAATAAACTCACCGGAATCACTGAAATTTCCAGTTCAATCAACGGCAAAATCACAAAACATGAGTTGATGACTAAACAATCATCAAAATTGCGCTGAGCTTCACTTGAATGAGATGAAGTAATCGTTCACGAATGATTTTGGCACAATTTGAATATTGAAAATCTGATAATGTTCAGAAAGTAATTTTCATGCAGCATCAGCTGTAGCAACAACATATCAATGTGAAAAGTACAGACTACCTATAGTAGACGGCAAACTTGCATTCCCCCTGCCCGCGCATTATAGGCAGCCTGTCATTTCCTCAACAAACAACAACAAAATGCACAATAATGATCTAAATAAAATGGCTGCGGCCATCTTCCACTTACTTGCAAGAGTATGTGAGTGAGGATCCCATTTGGCTTTGCTGAAACGTCAGAATACATTCAAGCTTCTAGAGGTAAAAACTGACCAATTTTAGCTTGGTGAAGCGAATCTGTCAAATCGAAGTTTGCCGTCTATTATATGTAGTTAGTCTATGGTGAAATGACGAAGCCAAACGGACACCTTTCAAAATGCGAAATGTGAGGTGGATTCATCTTGCAAACAAAAAATCATTGCATTCGAATGTGTGGGCAATGTTGTTGCATGTGAATGTGTGGGAGAAGGGTTTTTCCGATTATACATTTTTCAAACTTGGAGCTCTGGCGATTATTTTCACTGTATTATTACGTCAAAATTGAAAAAGTGATTTTCCGGGAAACTTTTGCCAATTTTGAACTTTTGCAGCCATTTGAACTGTAACTTGAACTTGTTCAACACGAACAAAAAGAAGAAAAATCCCCGTACAAAATGTGTATGGAAAATCAATTTTGCGGAATTTTCGAATTTTCTTTTAAAAATTTCCAAATTTTTCACCTTGGGCGGAGACGAAAACAACAAAAAAAGACAGCTCAGATCAGACAATCCGTTCTCGAGATATCATCAAAAAAGCCGTTCCATACAAAATATATGAGAAAATTAATTTTCTTTATAAATTTTTTTTTGTGAGTTTTTATGATCAAATATCATAAAAATCGATTCAGTAGTTCTTGAGTTATAAATGGTGTAACTAACATGATTTTTTTTATATATTAAGATTATTATTATTTTTTGAAGTGAATAAGTATTTCTTTAGCGACGTATTTGTTTTGAAAACGAGTTACGATAAATGTGTCACCATACATTTCGATAAATGTGTTACGATTACGGGGAAATGATTCCATACCGGGGAAATATGTATACAGAAAACATCTATTCAGCTGTTTGTATGTCCGTCCGTCCGTCTGTCTGCTGTCTGTCTGTCTACCTTTTCACGTCTAAACTGCTGAACCCATTGTAATGTAATTTGACAAGGAGAAAGTCTGGGACCTGAGGAAGCACTTAGGTAGAAAAACCGCTCGCTAGGGGGCGCTGGAGTCAAGTTATTAACAAAACCTTTTCACGCCTAAGCCGCTGAACCAATTGTACTGTAATTTAGCAAGGAGATAGTCTGGGACCTGAGGAAGGACCTAGGTGGAAAATTCGCTCGCTAGGTGGTGCTGGAGTCAAGTTATTAACAAAATCTTTTCACGCCGAAACCGCTGAACCAATTGTAAGGTAGTTAGGCAAAGAGATAGACTGGGACTTGAGAAAGGAAATATGCAAAAAAAACTGCTCGCTAGGTGGCGCTGGAGTCAAGTTATTTAGAACTTCTTTATTAATTCACCAAAATGACTTATATTCGCAGTTTATGTTAGTATAGTGCCTAAAGAGAATCTGGACCCGATACGTGGCGCTGGAGTTAAGTTATTAACAACTTCTATATTAATTGACCAAAATGAATATCAGCTGTATATTTTTATATGTAAACATATTTACTAAATTTTATTACACATTTTCTATCGATTGTACTAGACAACTTTCTTCTTCTCTTACACATTGCACATACCCAACTGCTTTGGATTGGATAAGTATTCACTTCCCGTGTGAGCTTATATGGATGAGGCTCACATGTATTTTTTTTTTTATTTTACGAAGCCCTCGCGAAAACGACAGAAAAGAAGTATTTCCGCATAGAAGCTGCCCATTCGTATACCTTTTTCGTACATACAATCATATGTACATATGTTTATCCAATATAAGTATACACATAAAATCAAAAGTGCATTATGCATTCTCGTGTGTAGCTGATAGTTTGAGTAACTAGTCAAGGTTGGTTTTTTTTTCCAAAAAAAAGTTCCCACCGACACAATTGTATGCACAAATTACTTTTAACGAATTCATTGCATTCTTGATGGCTAACTAGAATTTTTGTCTTTACACTCAAGCTACTCGACAAAACTGAAACCTTCATACTACCATTGCATCGGACAGGATGAACTCGTCTATAGAACTTTAGGTCAACAGCTGGATTTTACGGCCGAACGATTTCCGGATATCGAAGCAGTAGTTTCATATCATGAGGATAAACGGTATACTTTTTCCTCGCTTAAGGAGGTGGTAGATCGCCTAGCGGCAGGATTTGTTAAACTCGGCTTAAAGAAGGGCGATCCTGTTGGCATTTGGGCACCGAATACTATACACTGGTATGTAACAATGATGGGCATAGCGAGAGCCGGTTTGGTATCCGTTGGAATCAATCCAGCCTTTCAAGCATCAGAGTTAGAGTATTGTCTACAGAAGGTGGGAGTCAAGGCGATAGTGGCTGCCGAATCGTTCAAAACTCAAAAGTACTACGAAATCATAAGAAGCATCTGCCCAGAATTGCAGAACTCTCAGGTGGGAAATATCAAAAGTCAGCGTTTGCCTGAGCTCAAGACGGTCATAATTGATTCTAAGGACAGACTGCCAGGTGCTCTAAAATTCGAGGAACTCCTCGACGCAGTTGACAAAGATGATATTCAAAAGGTGTCCGCCATGCAATTTGGTATAAAAGCGGATCTTCCATGCAACGTTCAATTTACCTCGGGGACAACAGGACATCCAAAAGCAACCGTTCTTACCCATTTCAATGTGGTAAATAATGGCTACAACATCGGCAAGCGGAGTGAATTAGATAATCAAAGAATCTGCGTACAAGTTCCGCTTTTCCATGCCTACGGGGTAGCGATCACGATAGCTGCCGCATTATGCCACGGTAGTACATTGGTACTGCCATCAGCTGGTTTTAGCCCTGAGGAGTCCTTAAAAGCAATTATAGATGAAAAGTGCACCGTAATTCATGGCACACCGACGATGTATGTGGATCTTATCAAGAAACAGAGAGAACTGCAGCTGCCTATCAAGACCGCGGAGATTGCAGTGACTGGAGGAGCTATATGTTCTCCACAACTTTTCAAGGACATAAAGAATGTGCTTGGTCTAAAGAAAGTTAAAACTGTGTTTGGCATGACTGAGATCACTGCTGTGGCTTTCCAGTCAATGATTGATGATGATGAGGATAAAGTTCTAAACACGGTTGGGCATTTACAGGACCATCTTGAGGCGAAAGTGATCGATGCGAACGGTGATACTGTACCTTTTGGTCAGCCGGGGGAGCTATGTATCAGAGGATACTCGGTAATGTTGAACTATTTCTGCGATGAGGAGAAGACCAAGGAGACACTTAGTAGCTGTAGGTGGCTTCAAACTGGGTAGGTCTATTGATCATTTTAAATTTCTTTTAAATATTAAGGATTTTAATTTCCTAGTGATCAATTCATTCTCAATGAGAATGGCTATGGACAGATTGTCGGTCGACTGAAAGAGATGATCATTCGTGGTGGGGAGAATCTGTTTCCCAAGGAAATTGAAGATTTCCTTTGCACACATCCAGATATTCTCGAAACGCATGTAAGTGGGAAGTTGTCTACAACGAAAACTTGTATATATAATTGTTAAAAATAAACAACACAATATTTTTCAGGTTATTGGTGTCAAAGATGAACGATTGGGGGAAGAGGTATGCGCCTACATTCGCCTCAATGACGATACCAAGGATCTCACTCAGGAGGATGTGAAACAATTTTGCAAAGGGAAAGTTGCTCATTTTAAGATCCCTAGATACGTGCGAATAGTGAAAGAATTTCCCAAGACGACTTCTGGTAAAATTCAAAAGTTCAAGTTAAAGGAATCTTTCGAAAATGAGAAAGAAGAATTGGTTGCTTCTGGATAATTTTTTTTATTATTAAAGTGTGCATGTTTGTAGTTAGAGTGAAGTGGCAAGTGTTAAGTATTTTATACAGAGAAATAAATTTAAGTTTGTAGAGGTGGCTAGACTTTTTATTCGACGTTTTAGGGTTCAATCACCTGAATATTTGTGGATGATAAGATTGAACAGGTATGTTAATCGATCAGAAAATCGAAATGTTATCGGAAGTCAGAAGTTCTATAGTACATACATGTTCTAAATAGAAAACGCTAGCAGAATTATATAAAATAGATTACGAAAATACCTCCTTTCGAGCTTTGTTGAACGAGCTTTTCATCCTCAGCTATCAAACAGGTAAGCTTTTACAGAAACTTTAGCGGTTTTACCGGAAATGACGCTGGTTCTCGTTTCAAATGCAACTTCTCTCTACTAACGTCAGTTACCACATAAAAACGAAATTGCCATTATACCCTTCCGTAGCAATGACCGAAATACACTCAAACCACCTGATTTTGCTTTCACTCAACATGCCACCAAGAAGCCGGCATATTCGATTCTTGTGTTTGTTATTATTATTCGAATGCTGTTGAACCGAACCGTTATGCAAATTAGCACTAATCAGAAATCCCGCTCTCTCACGAATGAACCACAAAAACGCGCAAAAAAAACAAGAAAACTACCCCTCTCAGGGGTTGAAAGATTTTGACGAACCAAACCAAACGCCAAATGATCACAGTAAACAAACAAGCGGAAAACACAAGTCAAGCAGTATAAACAAATCACGTTCTGAGGGGGGCTTTTGTTTATCCCACGAAAACAAACTCGAGCGTCTGAGTTGGAATTCCCATGGACACGGACTTCGTTGGCAGGGTCCAGCGCCATATTGTTGTTTACGAATGCCAAGAAGTAGGCCAACAGGATGGAAGGAACAACAGTTACTGGCAGCATGTGCGTGCCAACGTGGTTCGATTTAACAACAAGACGACGATGGCAACCGGAAGCTTTGCGTTCGGCATAGTATGCCGCACTAAGGAAGCGACCATGTGGTCAAAATGAAGTCGGAGGAGTAGAAGAAGTCTTAAGAAAAAGCAAAATAAGAAGAACGTCTTTGCGCAACTCAAAAATTTGCCCCAAGTTGCTAGGGCCCTTGGGTAGGGATATACTTCTTCGTTAGGTTTCGCAATAAGATTGTTGGAAAATCAAACTAGAGTCAGAAACTGTGAGACTTTGCTTGGCTTCGGTGCGGTTCGAAATTTGGTACGGTCTTGAAAAAAATAGAATTAGTTTTTTCTCACCCTTTTTTAGTTCAACCGTGGGACGCAGGAAGGGGGCAGTGAAAAGGATATAAAAGTGAAATTTATGGGCTCTGCAACGATATACGGAGGTTTATAGTCTAAACTAAATAATGAGGATTACCGAATGCTTCCTGTGGATTACGTTCGCGGACGAGTTTTTCTTCACATTTTTTGTCGAATGTTGGTGAAAATTTGTTAAATCAAATGTTATTGGTGAAAAGTGTACAAAAGCCAAAAAAAAATGTCTTTTAGTTATTGAAATTGGAAAATAGAAGATTATCCGAGGCCCCATCGTGTTCAAAGTGAAATAGAAAGTTTCTTCAGCGTGGAAAGTACTCGTTACTATCCGTCAAATGTTGTGTAATCCTTTTCCTTTCGCAAGCCTAAAAATGTGATGGTGGTGGTCTTGAGAAATTATTTTCGTTTAAAAAATAAATAAATTAAATTTTAGCTAGAAAATAAATTTTACATTATAATGAATATGAATTGGTTTTTGCGGTAAAATTTTTTTGGAAAGAAAATATTAGATTATAAAACATGTCGCAACCGGGAAAACGCGGCGGTAGTCGTGCCGGGGGCGCGACGGGTGGTGCTAAAAGAGGTTCGACAAATCTCAATAAGGAAACAACCTCAACGCCTGAGGACTCGGGTCCAAGTGAAAGAGCAACACCAGCGAGTAAAGCTGAAAGTGAGCTTAAGGATGACACGTCTAGTAATGGAGATAAGAAGGAAGATGCACCTCAACCGAAGCCTCCTAGTGCGGGTGCTTCGATACGGGAGTCAGCTAATAAGCTCTTGGCTCTTACGATGAAAAGCGAGTGGACTCCGGTAGAACAGGAGTTAAAAAAATTGGAAAAATATGTTTCCAATGCTGGAGAGGATGGAAATCATACTCCGCTAGCTGGAGTGCATGATCCGGTAGGTTAATATATTTATTTTAATTTTAGTTTTTTTTTTTTTTAAATGTCAGTCTTTCTTCTTTTAAGAGTTTTATTTGTTTATTCGAAAACCTTAATGCAAATAAAAGTTCATATTAAGCTTATTACTGTACCTATCTGCAGTAGCATCTGCAGAGCAATAAACATAATATTTTCATATCCAACTGTTTACGTGTTAAATCAGTTAATAGTTTGACAATAAAAATCAAACATGTAACAAAAACATAACGTGGGACCCCTTCTATATGTATGTGTGTCATTATGTACATATGTCATATTCTAGGAAGACTAATAAACTTCATCACGACGCGACGTTCACCTCTCGCATTTTACAACACGAAGTAGAATCCATGCCGCTACAAAATGGCTGTATTCGGGATCCCTAGGAAACAGATTTCTTTGCGCCGTTTAATGGCGGAAAACACGCTGTATACTATAAAATTTGGTTCCAATTCCTCAGAACTACGAGTTTTCAATCCCTTATGGAGCTATGTAGGCTAACAGCATAGTTGTATGCGGCTTCTTTTCAGGAATAAGCTATAGGTTAGGTTAGGTTAGGTTAGGTTAGGTTAGGGGGGTCTTTGCAGTGAATGCAATTGCACCCAGAGGCCGTAAAGGTCATTACAGTTGTGCATGTAGAAACATGCATTTGATAAAACCAATTCGATCTTTTAATAAATCTCTTTAGGTCTGTGAGCGGTATCTTAGCGGTATCATCTAGGCGAAGAAGCTCATAAAAAAAAACAGAACTCAAATCGGAACGATAGGAGCGTCCCACGGTGGTTATTCCGGGAACTTTTTGATCAAGGTGGTATGTATATGTATGTGTCTCTGATTGGAAGATGCTGCAAAAGTCGGCTAGTCGGAATAAGCTATAGTTTCGAGAGAAACAACCGAAATTTGATAACAATGGTCAACAGTCAGATACAGTTTGTCAAGAAAATGTTTGCAAACCCAAAAAATATACAGAAAATAAATTTAAAAATAAAAAAAATAAATAAAATATACGAAATTTTTCTACTTTTTCTTCAAAATTACATTGTCATATCAATTCTTTGGCGTAAAACAAAAACAAAGATAGAAAATTCAACCGAAAACCAAGAGAAATCCAACAAAACATATCCAACGGTATTTTGTTCAGTGTCAAATAATTCTTTGCAAAACATGTTATACACTTAGGGGAAACACATAAATATAATAAAAGAAGAGAGAAAACGAATAAGTTGTAATTTCCTTGCATTCAAGAGTTGTGTTGTAGTTATTTAAGTCATAAATCGTTTGAATAGGCATTAAAATAGTTTAGAAAAAGCCATATTAAAAGACCAACTTTTGCAATGGAACATTTTTCTCTTCCGATGGGGTATTGAAACGATCTTGTTTTCTATGGTTTTTTGTGACGAGTCCAAAGTAATGCTGTACTGTCACGCAGGACCACCGAGAGCCTGGAAAAAACCGCTAACAGCCCTCGAAAACAAGATCATCACTCCAACAGTTAAATTTTGAAAATTGTCGGTGATGATATGAGGATGTTTTTCAACCAAAGGCGTTGGAGAAATCAGAATTATTGAAGAAACGATAACGAAGGAGGTATATTTGGATATCTTAAGAGAAAACTTGAAAAGAAGTGTGCAAAAATTCGGCTTTGTTGACACAGAAAACGGAAACAAATTGTGTTTTAAGTTTTACCACGACAACGACCCCAAACATAAATCCTATTTATGTAGAGAGTGAGTTCTTTTTAACTGAATCAAAGTAATTGATACCCCTGCCCAAAGTCCCGACCTAAACCCCATTGAAAATTCGTGGGCTGATTTAAAAAAGAAGGTGGCAAAAAGGGTGCAAAGCCGAAAAAGGACCTTATTAAGTTTATCAACGAGGAGTGGCTAAAGATTTCCGAAGAATACGACCTTCAGAAGCTCATAGACTCCATGAGCCGTCATTAAGGCCAATGGTGCACATACTTCATATTAAAAATTTAAAAAATTAACTTAATTTTGCGTTTTTTTAATTAATTTTATTGATGTACACTATTTTGCAAAATATTGTTTGACACTGAAAAAACTAGTATTAATAGCTTTTTGTTACATTTCTCTTAAATTTCGTCTGATTTTTCTTTTCTTTTTTGTAAATTACAGTAAACAGTTAATACGAAAATGAAATTATAAAAAAAAATTAAAAAATTCATCTTTCTTAGTAAATATATACTTTTAAATCTATTTTCTGTATATTTTTTCGATTTGCAAACATTTTCTTGACAAACTGTATATCGTACTTTGATCTCATACATGGCAATATCAACAAATTTAAATTGAATACAGCCGATAATTTTGAGCTGTAGTGTGCGACAAAATTCACATATGTACATGTTGTTGTTTTGCTGACGAATCAAATGAATTGCCTAAGGAATCTTGAATATTCAAATTCAGTAAAATATTCCCCAGAGTGCTGTTATAGTCCAGTGTTGATAGAAATAGTTCAACTAATTTCCCGACTTAAATTAAAATACCGCTACTTAGAAAATCAAAGATGTCTTCGTTTTTTCCCCTTTCCCTACTGGTTAAGTTAAGAAGAGTTGTTAGTACAGTGAAACCTTGGTAAGTGGCAACCAGCGGTGCAAGCATTTATGACCAACTTGTTCAGGTTTTTTTTTTTTAATTAATAATATTACCCTTAGGTGCATACATAGTTTAATCCTTAGAAACACTGCTGCTTATATTTTCTGGTTTTCCACTAAAAAAAAACATTTTAACTCTGGAAGTTAATCACAAACTGAAGAAAAAGAACTAAAACCAACTTTATATTTGTACAAGATAAAACAAGAACAAACATTTCGTTATTTTACCGCTATATCTAGACGTTTTGTTCAGTGGTTAACCGAAAATACAATCACTTATCGCAAGTTATTTAATATGAGACATGAGATAAAGTATGCAAATTTATGGCTAAGTCATAAGATAGGCAGGTTCACATTGGACAACATATAAAGGTATTTTGAGGAACATTTGTATGCAATTTTCTTGGTACAGTTAATTATTGGCCTATACTTCGTCAGGTGGCTAATTAGACAGGTTTCACTGTATCTCAAAAGGATAAATTCTTTTCATCTGGTGGATGGATAGTTGTTTTTGGGCACTTCTCTTCGCCGGGAAAGCAAATGGTATTCAATTGGCTAAAAACATTTTATTTAGTACCTAATGTTTTCTTCTCATACAAATTTGTATTACAAGTAAAGTCCACAGATCATAATGTATATAAGTAGGTGGAGCACGAACTTACATTTAATGAAGCTTCTTTATATCTTTAATTTTAGTTTATTTATATCTATACGATGTATTAATAAATGAACATCGAAAATTGTGGTACATTCTTTAAGATTATATTATGAAATGAGATGGGTATGAAACTTATCATTCGAAAGATACTGTGTCATAGTTGACACAGAAAAAAAAAGTGTGTTGCCGTTGAGGCAGGTAAAATAAAGTGGACATACACATATGATTTGCCCATACAAAACGCTTTAACTAATTTAACGAATGCCTTTTCATCACGTTCAAGGCTGTATGAGCTTAGATCCCTTTACCTTCACTGCACGGGAGAATATTCTAAAAAAAAAGTTATGCAAACTAAAAATACATAGCGTTGTTCCTCTCGCTGTTTGTTTATTTCCCCTCGCATTGTTTAACAGCATAGTAATACCATATTATTTTTGTTTAAGAAATAAATTGTTTTGATTAATAGATAACATGATTTTCCTATACAAAACTTTCCTTTACAGACACATTTGGTTGAATTTTAACCATTGCGGATACTTGTTTATTTTATGTGTATGTATGTATGTGTATATGCTTATTTGGTCCGGAATGGATCGGGGTCCTATCTTGGTGATAAATTCAATATCTATTCGATCGTTCCTTAATCATGACGACATAGATCTTATAGTGTTTCAAAATAACGTTCGTCAAACCAACCAAAAGATAGGATTAGACATTTCTAAATCAACTTCATTTTCTCCGATATCAGATATCAGAGCATGCTATCGCATTTCAAAATTATTCTTAATCATTGCATCGTTATTGATTTCTTTGTCGTTTAATAAATCCTTAAGCTACAAGAAAAAACGGAAACCAACGTCTGTCGCCAAGTTTTTCATAAAAGAAAAAAAAAAATATTCAACACAATGCAATGTTACGTTTAAGTATTTTTGGAATGGAAAATTATTATATTTTCCACAACAACGAAACAATTTTCGGCAGCATTCGTCTGCAAAAGAAATTCAATAAAATCGGTAACTTTTCGATTGCGATTCCTCATATCCCCTAAGTGTTGTTTTTTTTTTTTTTTTTTTTTTTGGTTTGGTTGAACTGCACGGGGAGACAAAGGGCGGTGGAACTTAGTCGACACACCTCTTACTCTTGAGTGCATAGATTTTGTTTATTTTTTACGTTTTGCTGTTATTATTTTATTAATTTCGTTGCCATGAACCCAATTTGGTTTGTTTTATTTGTTAGGGGGTAAAAAAATTGTTGAATGAATCTTCTTGTCGCAAGCTAAATGGAAGCCACTATATGCTAATACGTTTACTCCATTTTTTTTATCGTTACAGACTACTGGAATGACACCTCTGATGTACGCGGTGAAGGATAATAAGACTCAAATTATCGATCGGATGGTAGAGCTGGGAGCCGATGTTGGAGCCCGCAATAACGTAAGTCCTCAATGAACTTAAACATAGAAACGAAAACTTACTATAAATAGCAAGACTCATACCCATAAGTGGTGCTATGAATTAGTAGTAGGAAAAAATCCTGTTTCCTGTTTTCTTCGGCACACATAACAGCAGAAAAGGTTTTGCTATCAAATTTATTGCTGGCTTTTTTCCTGCCTCGTTGTGACTATGTGCCTAAGGAATGTTATGTGTAATCGAGATGACCCAGAAACGGAGCAGAGTCGGAAGTCCTTCGATTGCTGGCGCGCGCCAAAACAGAAGCTAATTAATGCGAAATTCGTATGCGACATGAATACATAATAAGAGCACAGTAACGAAGAGAGAAGCAATTGTGTAGAGTTGGCGAAGTTTTTTGGAAAAACCTATGTATTTGTAAGAAATGTAGGTATGTACATGGCTTTTGTAAATAATTTTGCGACAAATTAGTTGATGTATATATCCGCCTAAAAACATTTGCTGCGTTACATTGACACATCTGGCTTATGGTATTTAAAAAGCTGTCAAATGTCAAATTGATATATCAAGGCAAACAGAATGGTCAGGCATTACGTGTCATAATCTGTCAAGTTAGCGGCAGTGTATAGCTGTCTATCATCAATAATATTTTGGAAAACTTTGGCGTATAGTTATATTCATTGAAGTTTTGGATTCACGCTGAACGTCAGTGAATTCCCGCAAAGAACTGTCAGAAATACCCATCAACACTTTGTATATTTATTAGTTGATCCAACTTGACTAAAGAATTTGATGAGTGAAATATTAATATATTTTCAGTTTTTTCCATCCTATGCCTTTACTTTTTCGTTGCAGGAAAAAGAATCTACCAAAACTAAAGTCAATCCAATTAAGCGTTTTGGAGAGTTGCATGTTTTAACATTATTTCATTGGCACTTTCGTTTTTAACTGACCACATTCTCTGGAGAGAAAACTATGACCCGTGCTGGCGTGTGTTTCCCTTAAACAATATACTCATGTACAAGCCACATTTGAATATATCCTTGACCCAATTTCACGTTCAATACATACGTACATATGTACGCCGTTATCAGGGATTGTAAATCGTATTTACTGGTGTTGATTTTGACCAGTGTGCCTCGAGGAGTTGTAATATAAATTTCCAGAATGGAGAAACATTGCGAAAACGGTGCGCTGTACGAGTGGTGAGGTGAAGTAGCTCAACACCATGCCTGGAGAAAGAGCAACAGTAATGCTCAGCCAAGGGGCAACACAATTTCACGTCATGAGAATCCATGTGAACCTATGCCAAGCTCCATGACGACTGAGACGTGTTAATTATTGGTTACAGGGTTATTGTGCTTTTGCCCTATTCATTGGATTAGTGGTGGTTTTTCTAACACTACCTGGTGGGTGGGGAAGTTCCTGACAATGGGCAATGGTAATGAAGAGAATCGAAAAAAAAAATAGGAAATTCATTTTCCTGCTTGACCCCATTTGTAAAGGTTTTCCAAGGCCGACAAGTGACGTGGTTAGGCCAATTTTTTGGAAGGGAACTTTTTTGTCTCATTTATTTTAGGAAATCATATGAGATAGTGTAAACTTTGCATAGCTGCAGTTTTAAAACAACTGAGCTCGCAGCTCTTGACGTGTCCTCTTGGACTTAATTTCTTTTCTCTACCTTGGAGAAATTTTAATTTCCGTTTGTATACGTCAGTTCTCAAGCAAGGTTGCGCTATTTCTATTTTAGAACTAGGTATGTAATGCTGAGTCAGAGATACTACTTTACCGGAAAACTTGAGTTTCCCCCATCTACTTGTGGTTGATTTATTTTAAAAGGTAGGCACATATGTATCAGTAAATAGGTATTCATAAGCCTGTCAACTTATTCAGATTAGAAGAAAAATAAGTAAAATTATAGCTATCGTACTGAGAAAAGTTAAATACATAATTCTGAAAAATTGGCCGGACACAGAAAATGAAAAGGAGATATGCAAGACTTGCAATCATGAAACAAAAGCCTCTTTTGCATGCAAAGCTGCAATTACTGATTTAACTTATAGTAACATTTAAGGAATTGTTTTTATCGAGGTATTCATGTATGTATATACATATAACAACCTATAAATGGAAACAAGCACAATAAATAAGCATTTCTAAAAGAGTTCTAATTTAAAGATCAAAATTTCATAGCAATCAATAACGGCGTTACGGCTAATCGCCTAAAACCATAACGCCCAAATTGGAAAATGTCATAACGGCCAAAAACCGACACATCGCAAAGCCCAAATGGAATGACATATCGCCCAAAGTAATTATCTAATGTCATAACGCCCAAAAAATGTGTTGTTGTTAAATTTCGGCGTTATGGCATAGCTTTCGGGTGTTATGACGTTTTTTCATAAGATAATATATTTTTGCTCGATATCACTCAAAATGCCAAAATATATTTTGGGCGTAATGACATTTTCTTAATTTTGTCATTTGCTACCAAAACCGTTAGCTTTTGCACAAGCGATACTACCTAACGCTTAAAGAAACAGTTGAAAGAAGTAATTTCTTAGTAAAGTGTATTGATGTGCGGTTGTAAGTGCATAGAAATGGAGTGTAAACATTTTGAGTACGTTAGTAACCAACCTATGCTAAAAATTGCAAAGCAAGAATTAAAGTGACATTGGATGGTATTTTTAAAAATTTGAAGAATTCTGAGAATACGCATGTTGACCAAGAAAGTATTTATAATGAATTCAAAGTCATTCAATAAATAAAAAAAAATGTGTCGGTTTTTGGGCGTTATGACATTTTCCAATTTGGGCGTTCTGGTTTTGGGCGATAAGACCTAACGCCATCAATAACTACAGTAACTTTTGTTTATGCCCAGAAATAGTCCCATATACATGCACTGGACTTCCAGTATAACGAATGTCTAGTATAACGAATCGCCATTTGAAGTCCATTGATATCTCTAAATTATGAATATGTATAATGAAGAATTGCCTGAACATTATATCTTTCGTTATACTGGACGTCTAGTGTATGTATACACATATTTACCATACATATTTACAATCACGTATTTTTTCAATCAATAAATTCTATTTTCACTTCGCTTAAGTATTACCATCAATCAGGAGTTGATATAGTCTTGACCCAAAAATTAAATTTACTTCTGATTGTTATCTCTTCAATTCATTTGTCTTAGCAAAGCTTTAAAAATGATGTCACTTTGATATATCAATATCGGACTACTATTCATTTTTAATTCATTCAATCTGCAACAGCCAATCCACAATAAGACTGTCAGCAACACAGATACATGCAGATTCTCTCATCCAAAAAAAAAACAAACTATGGAACGCCTAATCTCAGAGTGCCCTCTTCTAGCAAATATTATAGAAGAGCCACAACATTAGGCGAATATATGTACATACTAAACGAAGAAGGTGCTGTGGCCGTGGTGGTTAGTGCATTGGACTACTATGCATGCTGCCCGGGTTCAATCCTAGCAAAAACACGTAAAAGTTTTTTCACGGTGCCACCTCTTTCGAATGTCTGACAAGCAATCAAAGAGTATCATTTGTCATGAGAAGCTTCTCAACTCGCCGTTCGGAGTCGGCGAAAAATTGTAGGTCGCTTCCATTTCATGAAAAAAATAACACGCACACACAAATGGTTGCGAGAAGCTAGGCTTGGTTCTGTATAGGACTACTGACGCTGTATATTAATTTATTTATTTTTTTATTCCAGTCAAAGGGATTATCAAATTTCAAAAAAATTAGTTTGTTTCCTAGATATAAAAGGGGGCATAATAGTACAGACCAGACCGCACCCTAAATTCATTATATCATACCACATAATATACATATACAAATGTACATTAATCAAAATCTTGACTAAGATGAAATATTGCTGAGAAAAGTTTTTTTTTTTTTATTTATTTATTTATTTCATCTATAAGTACAATATATATATAGCGTTAACAAAACAATATTGACTTTCTTAGACTAACAATTTAACAGATACAATATAATTTTGAAATTATTGAATTATTTCCATAATTTGAATTTTAAAATTATTTCGATTTAAATCAAGATCGATTATATTTGCATATTTATTAAAATAAAGGCAAGCATTTGTGATTGGTTCATTGCGACCATAATTTGTTCCATGTTGAGGAATAGAAAAGAAATAATTAATCCTAGGACGAAGTACGCGAACTGGGACGTAAACATTAAACAATGCCGCTAGAGGGCTACAGTCTAAGTGACCAATTATAATATCTCTTGCAAAGGAAAGATAGTAGTACACTCTTCTCACATGGAGAGGTTTTAAGTTTATGAGAGTACATCTAGTGCTGTACTGTGGCAAGGGCATGGTCCAGTTTAGCTTTCGAAGCGTATACCTTGTGAATCTTTATTAAAGGTAAAATTGCAAAAACGATTGAGGTTCCCGAATTTTTAGTCTCTTTTCCATGCTCATTGATGCACATTGTGACCCAGAGTGCCAGAGTTAAAGAAAAATTGATAGATATACCTTGCAGTTACAGGAATAAATCTCATCCCATAGACAAACCGTTTGATCTTTACGATCGACGACTATAGTTTTGCAAATACCATAAATCCACCGCAAATGGCTAAAATACCATGGCTAACAAGATTCTCTATCACATGAATCACCTCATAGAACTACCTCATTAACAACAAACAAGTTAACTGAAAAATCAAAGCCTAAGCAGACCAACAAATAAAACAATAAAAGTGGAATGTAACTCCAAAAAAAGAACATTGATTTCTCCTTCACACAAATTCAACCAACAGGCTTCCACATGGACTCCATCAAGTTTCACCCATACCAGTCCAAGCAACTACCACCTCTAGTAAAACTTTTCACTACGGAGCCTGAAACCTATAGGTTATTAACCCGACCACCTACATTGCGGACGTCTTATACTCCACCCGAACTAGGTCAAAGGAATGCGGAAGTTTTGTCAACGAGCCGTTCCGCCTAATGTATCCAGTCAAACTTTTTGCACACGTAACTTATTCACAGAAGAATTGTATCGAGATACCTGAGAAAACTAACTCATTATATAATCAAGCGATATTGATTCGCACCTTTGTGGCTATCTATCTGCGCGAATGCGGGAAGGACTATTTTAAAATATCTGACCGGAAGTCAGGCACAAATTCATTGTATTATAGTCGCGGTGTATGCAAATTACTCGGAATTCTTTTTTAGAACAAAACTTGCTTCCGGTGCCTAATGGTCGGTGGTGAAGTGGTGAAGATGACCTACCTACAATGCATACCAGTTCTGGTTTAGTGAGACGTTGAAATAAATTATTCCCTCTGGACATTAAACAGGATTTCTTTTTTATTTTAACGTGGAAAATTAAATTACAAAAAAAATTTCACAGGAAATCAACACACACAGTGAACTCTATCCAATGTATAAACATAGGTATAAAAAGAATTTCACAGAATTCACGGTCACCCTGCATGTTGCATGCCACGACGCAGTGCAATAATTTATGGCAATATTAGCGGACCCGTGCGAATCGCAGGCTTTTGTGAGCTATGACACAACGGACCATATACCAGAACTTTCGGTTCTAAACTTAAGAGGGGGTTGATTTGGGATTATTTAATTTCATTCCTTAGTCTTAGCCCTACCCTTTCCTATTATTAAAAAAAAAAAACTGACCCAGATTTCGGATCACCATTTAGTCGGAATGGTGGTGCGCATGAAAGGTCATTTGGCTCGTTGTAAGTAATTCGCTATTAGATTAATAGCCTTTTATGACGATCCTTTGCCGTTATTTCGATGCATTCCTTCATGGCAAAACTGTGAATTTAAGGTGTATTATGCCCACTTTGAAGGGGCGGATAATGGAAATATGATTTGAATTTCGTGCTTGAAGGTTTGTCCACTTTAAAGGTAATCAGAAGCCGAATTTGAGTGCCGTGCAATGAGTCGTCTGTTTTTAATTGAATTCCCATTAGTCATGCTCATTTGGAAATTTGAGTGACTATATAACATAAAAGATTAACTAAATCGTTTTTAATTATTCGGACCTTAATGTAAACAGTAAAGAAAATGTAGTGAAGAAAATGTAGTGGTCATGTAGTGATGGTCAAATAAAACGAATGAAATAATGTCCAGTTGCATTTGCTATATCAAAAAAAAATCGTAATATCGGGCACATTTTCCTTGTAAGAAACATTAAAAAAATTTTATTTTATTTATTCATAAAGTTAACAAAATAAAAACAGTTATAAACAATAATCAACACATTTTTTTAACTCTTTGTTGACCGACGGTACTTATAAGTATCAGCATGTTTAACTTCAAATAAAATCCCTATATAGGAACATATTTAGACACTAAGACCGAACAAGACTTTTAAGTATCATATAACCTCAACGAAATTTGTTTTTTATGCATGTTTACTTTATTTTATTCACAGATATAACGGTTTTTCTGACAGCATATTAGACTTTGAAGAAAGTAATTAAATTCGATTTCGAAACTAACAAACTAAATTGGTATTTTTACATAGTTTCGATCTTAAATTTTATTAAATGCTTTTGTATTCGAAAGCAAAGAAGTTCATTGTTAAATAAAAAAAACTTAACATTTTTTTTACATCTTTGTTGATTGTTGGTAGATGTACCTTATCACTGCAGCCACAGATGGACCCAATGTGACTTCCTCCATTTATACATAGGTCCATCATAACATGATACCAGATAATCCAGAAATGTCTTTGATGAGCGAGTTGACAGATACATCCTCTGTCTCCAGGTAGAATTTGCCTAAATGACGATGACGTGTCAGTTACAGTGACATAAAATGTGTTCTGCTCACCAAGCTCTTTCCATAAAATAGCTCAACTAAGCGAATGGGATTCTGATCCATTGGTTAGATCAAGGGTGTGATATTCAGTGGTATATACAACACCAAAATTTCCATTGGGCGTTTCCCAAACATATGTATATGTAGAATAACATTCTTTTTTTCGTTCGCTACATAGAGATGCTAATGCAATTGTAGCGTACGTTATATCGATTATTCGTTATATCGGCATTCTTTATAGTGGATCACCACTGTACCTACTTGTATTTGTGCAATTTTACTTTTCACATTCTCCTAACAATGTGTCTAGTATTATATTTACATATTTAAACCTAAATTTAAAAAATCTAAGCTTTTCGCTACATAGAGATGCTAATGCAATTGAAGTGTACGTTATATCGATTATTCGTTATATCGGCATTCGTTATAGTGGATCACCACTGTACCTACTTGAATTTGTGCAATTTTACTTTTCACATTCTCCTAACAATGTGTAAAGTATTATATTTACATATTTAAACCTAAATTTAAAAAATCTAAGCTTTTCGCTACATAGAGATGCTAATGCAATTGAAGTGTACGTTATATCGATTATTCGTTATATCGGCATTCGTTATAGTGGAACACCACTGCACCTACTTGTATTTGTGCAATTTTACTTTTCACATTCTCCTAACAATGTGTAAAGTATTTAATTCACATATTTAAACCTAAATTTAAAAAAAAACTAAGCTTTTGTTAAACTTTTATGTTTCTGATTTAAACTACATATTTTCTATTTACAGGACAACTACAACGTACTTCACATCGCATCGATGTACTCGCGTGAGGATGTCGTTAAACTGCTGCTGACTAAACGTGGTGTTGACCCATTCTCCACTGGTGGGGTAAGTTATGACAAGTTGAAAAGAACAGGAACATTTCAACCACACAAGGGTTCCAGGAAGTACTTTGCCATTTTCACCCTCTCGTCATTTTGAGTTGCAGTAACAAGCAGGCAGGTTGTTTCCCAAATTTTACGCTAGTACAAGGACTTAAAGTTATAAAAGGAAAAATCAATGAGCGCTTGAAGCTAATGAACAAACTCGTTATAACACCCCCAGAACGTTTGTTTGGTTGTAACCTTTTTATATGTTAACTGATTTCATGGACTCAGGGTTATGTGTAGCTTATGTTATGCACTATGTGACGGTGTGTTTCGTGTTTATTGAAACATTCCTGCGTGCTTTCGGTCGACTATTGTTTGCTTTGGCAAAAGGTCAAGACGATGAAAAGCAAAAGTGGATTTTCCGCAATATTTGACAGTTTACTGGGTCACACATCATTTTATTTTTACATATTTCCTACTGCCTGCTGCTTATTGATATTTACTTAATTAATGGAGGTATAGCTACTGTAATAATTAATATTTATGTAACGATATAATAGTTTATAAAATAAGCTATTGGTTTTCAGAGGAAAAATAGCAGTTTATTTGACTTTTGGCAAGCGGCAATGCAATGCTTATTCGCAAGTAGCCTCTAGTTGCAAACGTCAATGAATGCAATTTTTGGGTTTTCACATTTTCTTTAAGTACGACTACCTTCATACATACATAACCTTGCAAACATTTCATAAATTTTTCAAAAAAATCAGATTAAGCTTAAGGAAGTTATTTTAATTTATTATGCAAACTTAACCGGTTATATACATAGTTAGAATTTGCAAAAAATCGGTTTTTTTTTAATTTCATTTTCGTAACGTAGGTATATATATTAAATAAAAACTAAATAAATACAAATACAAATACAAAATATACAAAAAAATATTAAAGTACTCGCACATTGAATTTTAAGTCAATCCGACGATTATTCTGGAAGTTACATGAATATATATTTGTAAATGCTTTTCTTACTCTACCTAAAGTGCTTTTTAAACTTCAAACGCATTTTTCTCAAAACCATGTTGTTATAGTCGATGACCACGATTTCTCGGAAACTGCTGAACCGATCCGTCTTCAATTTTAACACAAGCTTCTTAAGTATATTTTTTAGTAATTAATCGAAGGTTTTTGCTCACCGATAAATATAATTTTTTTATTAACGATTTCATCCCAAAATTTTGGGCAAAAATCGACGCCATTTTTGCAAAAGAAATGTTATTTTGCTTATTCCTTCGATTATTACCTTAATTTTATACTTCTTTGACGATATCCGTTTGGTTTTTTATTTTCTATGATTTAGTCCAGAGATATCGCGGTCACCGCAAGACGCCTTTTTTGAGAGGAGCTCCGAGAGATAAGCTATAGAAGCCTTCAAAATTATTATTTTTACAATTCAAAAATGTTGAAATACAGTTAAAACTTACCAGAATATGTGTAAATTTTTTCACATTAATAATACTTTAAAAGTTTTCTCAGGGAAAATTCTTGAAAAATCACTTTTATTAGCTCTCTGACTGTATAAAACCCCTTATAGCAAGGGTGTCCAACCTTTTTGATTCCCTGGGCCACATTGGAAGAAGACATTCTGTTTTGGGCCACAAGTACAGGGTGAGGCAAAAATACTGTCATAATGTGAATGTGCCATAAGGTCCGTTCGCGTTCTTTTTGCACCAAATATGTGAAAATGATGTCAAAGATAGGAAAACTACAAAAAAGTAAACACGCGTTGAAGAACAAGAAATGGAAAATGAATGTGATATGACAGATTTGACAGTTATCGCACAATTCACATAATTTTATTTACAGAGATGTGATATACATAGTTATATCTTTCTACTGGAAAACAGTTTTTTAAAAAAAGAATAATTATTGCAAGCAAAAAATATATATTGAGGAAACAACGATAAAAACCTCAAATTTAAACAAAAGGCTAAGAGAGAATTATAGAATTAGAATTAGAATAAGAGACAATAAGCAATGGAACGATACACACCTGAAGAACGCGGAATTATTGTTACTGCTTATTTGGCCAATTTCCGGTCTGTTGTTTTAACGTAGCGTGAATTTTGTCGTCATTTTCCTCGTCGTCGTGCACCTTGTGCGCGAACAATTAAGCATTTGGCTGAGCGTCTCGTGTAAACTGGGTCCACTAGAGATGTCGCAAGAAGTGGCCGGCCCAGTATTGGTCGTTCGACCGAGAATATCACTGCTGATTTCGTATCCAAATCATGAGCGCCGAAGCCCAAGTTAAAATTGGGTTTCTGCGGCAGGGGGAATCCACATGAAATGCACGAAGATCGATTCCATCGAATCGAAGTGACTGCTTGGTTTGGCATTTGCAGTAAAAAAGTGATGGGATCTTATTTTTTTAAGGACACCGAGGGCACCACCAAATAGTGAGCGCTACAGACAGATGTTGAACGATTTTTTTTGCCTCAAGTTGCTGACTCGGGTCTCAAGCACAGCTCGGGCAACGATGAAGATTTTGAATCACCTATTTCCAGGCCGTTTGATCTCCCGTTTTAGCGATTTGAAAATCCGTAAAACGAGCACAAATGTGCATCAACTCAGGAGGTAGTCATTTGACCGATATCATTTTTTCAACTTAATGTCATCAATCTTACACCTTCTAATAAACTTTTTGTAAAAACAGAGCCCAATTTTTTTAATTTCTCACAAAATTGGAGCCAATTCTTATTATCACATTACTTTTGCCCCGCGAAAAGAAAATATAGTTTTCATGTTTAAATGATTTAAAATTTATTATTAGAAACAGAACAGGAAATTCATTTAACATTGTTTTTTTTACAATTGATGTTATATAAATTTAAGAAAAATATCACTTAAACCGCCAAGTGACAAACAACGGAACAGTGTACCTGAGTGAGCAATGTACACAGAAAGAGAATTTACTACAGAACGAAAGAGATTTCTGTGCTGTTCCTATTTCTGTTGTTTGTCAAATGGTCATGCTTCATTTACTTTTAAATGTTTTTGGGCCGCATTGATACTTGTCTTGGGCCGCATGCGGCCCGCGGGCCGCGGGTTGGACAGGCTTGCCTTATAGTGAAAATACATATAGAAAAATGAATGTATGTACATATTATGTATGTTTGTCTTCTATAGACTCGGAAACTACCCAACCGATTTTGCTAAAATGTTCCAAGTACGTTTTTCGGGAGCGCCACCAAAATCTTGAATAACGAAATCTCGCATTTTTTAAATAAATCCCGAAAAACGAAATCTCGCTGTTTATCAAAATCTCTTTTATTATGAAAATCTCGCTTATTAAGAGCAGTCTTGTGTAATGTAAATACATAGTTTTTAATAAATGCAATTATTTGAGTTTGGAGTAGGCACCTTGACCTACCCTACATAGCTAATATAGATTTGGAATCTCGTATTTCGTAATTCGCGCGAATTAATAAATATTTTATTTCAATGCGGGATTCTAATTTTCGAGATTTCGATTTGCGAGATTTTGATATTGCGAGTTTTTGATATACGAGATTTTGTATCTGCGAGATTCCAATAATGCGAGATTATGATAATGCAAGATTTTGAAAACGATATTTTAAAATGCGGTCAATCGTACCCAACCCCGATTTTCTTAATGTAGAATACAACATTACTCAACAACTAGTGGTTTTGGTACCTGTTACAAAATTTCGTAATTTCAGGCGAAAATCGAAAAATTTTATACACATACACATACTGCGACCACTAAACAACATGCGATTTTAACCCGACAGGGGGTGATGTAGTCAAGTTATTAACAAATTCTATATTAACTGACCAAAATGACTCGTATTTACAATATAATGTTGGTTTAGTGCTCAAAGAGAAAATTTCCAAATCTACACCCGATATTTGTCAAGACCAGCAGATGAGTTCAATGTTTGCCTCAAAGCGTTATGTACAAAAAATTACTTTAACTTCTGTAATTCGGAACAACTCTTGAATATAGGTATAGGAAACATAAAATTAATACAAAAAATATATGCACATATTACATTTTGCAAAAAATTATTATCAGCGTGTCATCTATCTATAGTAGACCAAGAGCCCGCGGTAATTTTTGGTTGTGAAAGGTAACCAAATGACAAATAGATCTCAAATCTAACCGTCTGGCAGCATATGGTGGCAGCTAAAGAGAGTAACAGTGCATCAAAAATGCATTATTTTCCAAACACGGAGTAATAAGGGTAACACTTTTATTAGCTCTCCTGACTGTATAAAACCCCTTATAGCAAGGGTGTCCAACCTTTTTGATTCCCTGGGCCACATTGGAAGAAGACATTCTGTTTTGGGCCACAAGTACAGGGTGAGGCAAAAATACTCTCATAATGTGAATGTGCCATAAGGTCCGTTCGCGTTCTTTTTGCACCAAATATGTGAAAATGATCTCAAAGATAGGAAAACTACAAAAAAGTAAACACGCGTTGAAGAACAAGAAATGGAAAATGAATGTGATATGACAGATTTGACAGTTATCGCACAATTCACATAATTTTATTTACAGAGATGTGATATACATAGTTATATCTTTCTACTGGAAAACAGTTTTTTAAAAAAAGAATAATTATTGCAAGCAAAAAATATATATTGAGGAAACAACGATAAAAACCTCAAATTTAAACAAAAGGCTAAGAGAGAATTATAGAATTAGAATTAGAATAAGAGACAATAAGCAATGGAACGATACACACCTGAAGAACGCGGAATTATTGTTACTGCTTATTTGGCCAATTTCCGGTCTGTTGTTTTAACGTAGCGTGAATTTTGTCGTCATTTTCCTCGTCGTCGTGCACCTTGTGCGCGAACAATTAAGCATTTGGCTGAGCGTCTCGTGTAAACTGGGTCCACTAGAGATGTCGCAAGAAGTGGCCGGCCCAGTATTGGTCGTTCGACCGAGAATATCACTGCTGATTTCGTATCCAAATCATGAGCGCCGAAGCCCAAGTTAAAATTGGGTTTCTGCGGCAGGGGGAATCCACATGAAATGCACGAAGATCGATTCCATCGAATCGAAGTGACTGCTTGGTTTGGCATTTGCAGTAAAAAAGTGATGGGATCTTATTTTTTTAAGGACACCGAGGGCACCACCAAATAGTGAGCGCTACAGACAGATGTTGAACGATTTTTTTTGCCTCAAGTTGCTGACTCGGGTCTCAAGCACAGCTCGGGCAACGATGAAGATTTTGAATCACCTATTTCCAGGCCGTTTGATCTCCCGTTTTAGCGATTTGAAAATCCGTAAAACGAGCACAAATGTGCATCAACTCAGGAGGTAGTCATTTGACCGATATCATTTTTTCAACTTAATGTCATCAATCTTACACCTTCTAATAAACTTTTTGTAAAAACAGAGCCCAATTTTTTTAATTTCTCACAAAATTAGAGCCAATTCTTATTATCACATTACTTTTGCCCCGCGAAAAGAAAATATAGTTTTCATGTTTAAATGATTTAAAATTTATTATTAGAAACAGAACAGGAAATTCATTTAACATTGTTTTTTTTACAATTGATGTTATATAAATTTAAGAAAAATATCACTTAAACCGCCAAGTGACAAACAACGGAACAGTGTACCTGAGTGAGCAATGTACACAGAAAGAGAATTTACTACAGAACGAAAGAGATTTCTGTGCTGTTCCTATTTCTGTTGTTTGTCAAATGGTCATGCTTCATTTACTTTTAAATGTTTTTGGGCCGCATTGATACTTGTCTTGGGCCGCATGCGGCCCGCGGGCCGCGGGTTGGACAGGCTTGCCTTATAGTGAAAATACATATAGAAAAATGAATGTATGTACATATTATGTATGTTTGTCTTCTATAGACTCGGAAACTACCCAACCGATTTTGCTAAAATGTTCCAAGTACGTTTTTCGGGAGCGCCACCAAAATCTTGAATAACGAAATCTCGCATTTTTTAAATAAATCCCGAAAAACGAAATCTCGCTGTTTATCAAAATCTCTTTTATTATGAAAATCTCGCTTATTAAGAGCAGTCTTGTGTAATGTAAATACATAGTTTTTAATAAATGCAATTATTTGAGTTTGGAGTAGGCACCTTGACCTACCCTACATAGCTAATATAGATTTGGAATCTCGTATTTCGTAATTCGCGCGAATTAATAAATATTTTATTTCAATGCGGGATTCTAATTTTCGAGATTTCGATTTGCGAGATTTTGATATTGCGAGTTTTTGATATACGAGATTTTGTATCTGCGAGATTCCAATAATGCGAGATTATGATAATGCAAGATTTTGAAAACGATATTTTAAAATGCGGTCAATCGTACCCAACCCCGATTTTCTTAATGTAGAATACAACATTACTCAACAACTAGTGGTTTTGGTACCTGTTACAAAATTTCGTAATTTCAGGCGAAAATCGAAAAATTTTATACACATACACATACTGCGGCCACTAAACAACATGCGATTTTAACCCGACAGGGGGTGATGTAGTCAAGTTATTAACAAATTCTATATTAACTGACCAAAATGACTCGTATTTACAATATAATGTTGGTTTAGTGCCCAAAGAGAAAATTTCCAAATCTACACCCGATATTTGTCAAGACCAGCAGATGAGTTCAATGTTTGCCTCAAAGCGTTATGTACAAAAAATTACTTTAACTTCTGTAATTCGGAACAACTCTTGAATATAGGTATAGGAAACATAAAATTAATACAAAAAATATATGCACATATTACATTTTGCAAAAAATTATTATCAGCGTGTCATCTATCTATAGTAGACCAAGAGCCCGCGGTAATTTTTGGTTGTGAAAGGTAACCAAATGACAAATAGATCTCAAATCTAACCGTCTGGCAGCATATGGTGGCAGCTAAAGAGAGTAACAGTGCATCAAAAATGCATTATTTTCCAAACACGGAGTAATAAGGGTAACTACTTGACTGTAGTCAACCATCGAACATACCAAACATTTTTACACACTTTAGCAATACAAAAATTTTTTAACGCCCATCTATTTCCAACATGACATGACAAACCGACATGAATATTGGGAATGCTAGATGCTTTCAGTGCCACTGGTAGGGCGGTAGGGACCACTTTGGGAATCACTGCGTTACATTATGTAGATGAACTTTGAGTTTTTTAAGCTCCTTTTTTTTAATAGAAATTTAAAAAAAAGAACAATGAATAGACAATGTAGTTCTACTCGTCTTTTACCTGATCGCAATTTTGTTTAGATTAACTTTTTTTCTAACCGTTCAATCACAAGAAGTTATTCGAATTTCAAATTAATGTATTACGTTATTTTCGAATCTTGAAACGAGTAGATAATATCAAAAGATTTGTTACAACAAATTCATCAGGTAACTAGCCCTGATCATACCCCATATTACCTGCTTTTATTCCAAGTGTATACAAACACATAACAGTACCTAGTTCCTTAAACCTTTATGTGAACTTCTTTCACTAATAATAACTTTTCTTTCAGTCCATGAGGTAAAACTTAACATTTACTATTTTCAGAATTCATTCATTCTGAAAGTTTTGGTAGTCGGAAATGCAGTTGAAATGGCAAATAGTGTTACTAGGCTACTGTTACTGATGTCTTAACACCGTCATTCACACATACAAATATTTCGATAAGTTTGCTCCTTTATCACGCTTAGGGTGTTATGTAATAAAATTTGAATATCGGGTGTCTGTTCCCGAATTGGGTTGAATTTAGTATGTGCTGGAATTTCATCGTGAAAAGAAGTGAAATTGAGGAAGTGCTTTGTAATTCGTAACGTTACATGCATGCATATAGAGTATGCAATTGATATTGTTAATAAAAAAAACTAACTTATTGTAAAGAATTTAAGTTTTTATTCCAAAAGGAGTAACATTCATATTTAAAGCGATTATTCAATTATTATATTATTATTTAATTATTTATCTATTATCTATTTTCAGTCGAGAGCACAAACTCCCGTCCATTTAGTAGCAAGTCGACAGACAGGTACGGCAACAAGTATTCTACGTGCCTTATTGGCGGCAGCTGGAAAGGATATCCGACTTAAAGCAGACATAGTAAGTATATCACCTAAAATTACTCGTAACTAATTTTCTACAAAACATTTGCAATTAACTCCACATTCAGGGAATCACCCTTGCCAAACTTCTTTCTAACCAACTGTGCTTAATTGTTTTACACAGCAAAACTCCATCATACACAAGTAATATGCGTGTCTCTCCTTTTCTCAAAAATTAACTGAAACCCCTCACAACACCACCAGTCAAACATAGGGATGTACGAGTATTCACATGTACAGTGTAGTGTAACACTAAGTTTGGCAGCCGTGTTTGCGTCGTGTTCGCTGTCTACTCTTGAAATTCTAATAAATGGAAGTGCAACCTGATGACGATGATAACTGTCTGAGAGGCAGTTGTACTGTAGTGGCCCGTGATATGATATATCTTGCGTGATAACGTGAAATACTTCCTTACCCTCGCGAATGCCATCCCGATTTCAGTGCTTACTACCAGTCTTTTACGGGTTGTTTACGTTGGAACTGATTGGTACCACGATTTGTAGTGGAAATTTTATCCTTCTAAGGGGATGTACGATACGAGTTTAAGTATGTTGTATTGAGGAACTCAACAAAGGGGTTGAATATGTTATCTAGATGGTGCGATTGCTGTTCTTGCAAAGATACCTATACCCTCGCGCTAGGAGGCACATATCATCTATCATTATTGATGGTAATTTATTGTTTTGCGAATCCACTTTTGATTATGAAAATCTTTATATGCGATATTGTATAGACATTTTTATATAGCACAATCAACCATATAATATCTATGTAAAACAAAATTTGCCCAAGCTCCAACTGTCTTTCAGCTTAAAAGCATTTGAAGTACGTACATAATCATGCACTCGCCCCGATTATGTACGTACTGATACGTACGTACTTATATTCGGCTTCATTAATTTAATAACTATTTTCAACTTGAGTACAAAACCTACATCTGCAAAAAAAATTTCATATTCATTTTTTATTAATTCTCAAAAAGTTACAATGTTTTTACAAAGTATACATATCTGCAAAGCCGTATGGGCTTGCCTTTGAAAAATGCTGTTCTGTTAAAATTATTTTAGAGATCAAAATTGCTCGCAGTTTGAAAAGAATTCTTAAGGTTTTTTTCAGAAAGGTTGGTTTAGGTACATTACTAAAACCTACGGGTAATTCGTTGAATATTGTTGGAATTGCAACTTCGTATTTTCGGCGTCCCTTCTAATTGCAGTATTTCGGGGTAGTGTATCTGTTTTGATGTCATCTTCTTGTGTTTACAATTTGCTGTGTCGGGATTTTGTAAGTGGTGTCATCTTTAAATTGCGATACTACCACCAGCTTATGAAGATTTTCAATGTTTAAGACTCTTGCACTTCTATCAATTTGTTGCCAGTTGATATCGTGTTGGCGTAGTTTTACTCGGTACACCATTTTCTGTATCCTGGTTACCGTCGCTTTAAGATTTTGTTGTTGCGGTGCATTTCCCCATGCTAGTATACAGTATCTCAAGTGCGGTTCAACAAGTCTATAATAGCATTGGTAAAGGACATCTAGCATACATCTGTAACTCAGATGAAATAACGCGTATGCAAATTGTCGAAGTTTTGTTGGTAGTGATTGTAGTCGACAATTACTCCAAGATACTTGTGTGTGGACACGTTGTCGATTGTTGCTGAGCAATCGTCCTCGTTTTGTATGTGTAACTGGTTTCCTGTCCTGCCGTATTCATTACTGTGTACTTTTATGTTAAATTTATGTCTAACAACATGTGGTCGGATGTGCATCACTTATGTCTTTTTTGCGTTTATAATAAGTCCATGATTGTGTCACCATGCCGAGACTGCACTGAACTCATCTTGCATCATTTTTTCGGCTGCTTCGACGTTTTTATGGCTTGCAACAATAGCTGTGTTATCAGCATAAGCAAATCCTGTACTTTTCTTTAGGACTGATAGTAAATCATTTATGCATATTATAAAAATGAGAGGGCACAGCTAAGATCCTTGTGGTACGCAATACTCTGCATTCTCTTCTTCACTGAAGTGGTCCTTAATTTTCACTTTATATCTTCTTCCTTTAAGGTAGCTTTCAAACCATGTCAGTAAAGAACCTCTTACTCCACTACTTAACGGTCTCCCGACCCGTGAAGAGTCTCTGCCTGAGACACGGCAGCCTTACACTCTCTTCGATCCAGGGCACGCTGCTTCCAGTCGTCTAGAGCAAGCGCACTGGCATCCACGGTAGACCGGAGGTTCGGTCTTCCTTGTCGTCTCGAACCTGGGGGCTGTGATTCGAAGATCGTCTTTGCTGGAGCATTGTTGTCCATTCGCTCGATGTGGCCGAACCAGTGTAGTCAACGTGTTTTGGCTTTTCGGACTACATCCACATCTTGGAACAGCTCATAGAGTTCGCGGTTGTATCTTCCCCTCCATTTGCCCTCCTCGCATACGAGACCGAATATCCGACGAAGAATTTTTCTCTCGAAAGTATTCAAAATCTGCTCTGCTTTCCTGCTTATCGTCCAACACTCGGCTCCATACAGCAGAAATGGCAGGATCAATGTTTTGTAGATAATGCATTTTGTCTTCCGAGTTAGGAGTTTTGAACCCATTTGTTTTGCCAAACCGAAGTAGCAGCGGTTTCCTAGGTCTTCGTCGAATCTCCAATAAGGTGTCATTCGTGGAGTTGATGTTTACTCCGAGGTAGGTAAACTCCTTAACCACTTCGAAGTTACTGTTGCCAACAGTGACGTTTTCTCCTAGGCGGTGGACAGATGCTTCTTTGTTTGTTGACAACATGTACATGGTTTTGTCCTCCTTCACTTCGAGGCCAACTCGTTTCGTCTGTTCTTCAATTGCCGTAAAAGCCTCTAAAACGGCGCGCTGGGAGCGACCAATGATGTCGATGTCGTCCGCGTATCCAAGTAGCTGGACAGATTTGTAAAAAATAGTGCCTTCCGTGTTTACACCTGCCTTGCGCACTATCTGTTCCAGCACATGATTGAAGACGTCACATGACAGCTCATCTCCTTGCCGAAATCCGGTGCATGTTTGGAATAGTTCAGAGGATGTGTTTCCAAATTGCACATTGCACCGCGTGTTTTCCAGAGTCACGCGGCATGCTGGATCAGTTTAGCCGGGATACCGAATTCGGCCATCGCCTTGTAGAGCTCAAGACGATGAATGCTATCATAAGCGGCTTTGAAGTCGATGAAGAGATGGTGAGTCTCGACTTGAAATTCGTTGGTCTTTTCCAGGATCTGTCTTAGTGTGAAAATTTGGTCGATCGTCGATCTGCCGGGCCGGAAGCCACACTGGTACGTGCCGATTAGTGTGCTGCAGAACGGTTTCAGACGTTCACACAGTACATTAGATAGGATCTTATATGCGACATTAAGCAAGGATATGCCTCGGTAGTTCTTACAGGACATAGGATCGCATTTCTTGAAGATGGGGCATATAGAGCTGATAGCTTTCTCTAACTAATATTTTTATGACATAGGGTATGAAAAGCTTTTTTAAATTCAATAAAAAGTACAATTAAATTGTAAAAAGTACAATTAAATTAAAAAGAACAAAAATTGTGATTAGAACAAAAGTGAACAATTATCCTACTGGTCTTAATTTTTAACACAGGACTGTACATGTATATACATATATGCACAGAGGTACCTATGCGCCACCAGAACCTAAAATTATATTTGCGACAAGCTGTCGCGGGTGGCAGACTATAATTACCAAACAACTTATTTAGGCATTTCCCAACCAAATATGTACAAAATATTTTAATATTTTGAATTTCCTTTCAGAGAGGGAAAATTCCACTGCTACTCGCCGTGGAGGCTGGCAATCAGTCAATGTGCAGGGAACTGCTATCGTCACAAACTGCAGAGCAACTTAAGGTGAGTATCTTTTCTCCTAGATAGACGCTTCCAATGCAGGACAAATAGAGTTACCCTGATGCCCAACACTACTCACGATATAGTGCTACCAAAAGAGCCTGACTAGTATTTTTTTTAATGGCTTCTGACTATCAATAGATGACACTGCTTTTTCCCGCCTGACTTGAACGCACGTTTGATTAAATCCAACATATAGTATAATTAGAGGCCAACAGGAACTCATCAGAAGCACGACACAGCAAGAGGCTAAAACGATTATGACATTAAAAGTGTTTTAAAGAAATAGCGAATGACAACAACAACAAAAAACAATTGAAATGGTGTGGCTATTGCGTGCACTAGGACTGTAGCCTCAGACACGCGAAACAAATGCAAATCAGTTTATGAGACGAAGGCGGCATTTCCACTGTAAAAAGAGAACGTTAAACGATTAATTTCACTTTCATCTTGCATCAAACTTTGCATCGAAAACTTTATCCTTTACATGTTGGTACTTGTATTCAACTGCCTCTTTTACTCCTTACTGTAGGCGACGACGGCGAATGGAGACTCGGCCTTGCATTTGGCCGCTAGACGGCGAGACGTCGATATGGTGCGAATTTTAGTTGATTACGGTACGAATGTCGACACTCAAAATGGTGAGGGTCAGACACCGCTACACATAGCGGCGGCCGAGGGAGATGAATCACTGTTGAAGTACTTTTATGGAGTTAGGGCATCCGCATCCATTGCTGATAATCAGGGTAGGTTGTTCAAATTTCGGTCCAACAATACATATGAATATATTTATTTTTGCATTGTAGATCGAACGCCAATGCATCTGGCCGCGGAAAATGGTCATGCGCACATCATCGAAATTCTTGCGGATAAGTTTAAGGCCAGTATCTTTGAACGGACAAAAGATGGCAGCACATTGATGCATATCGCATCGCTTAATGGTCATGCTGAATGTGCCACAATGCTCTTCAAAAAGGGCGTGTATCTGCATATGCCAAACAAAGACGGGGCTCGTAGTATACACACTGCCGCCAGATATGGTCATACAGGTATTATCAACACGCTCCTGCAAAAGGGTGAGAAGGTCGACGTTACAACAAATGTGAGTGCTTTGAATCTTAATTTTATAATTAAGAATAAATGTAATAAACCTTTTAATTGTTTACAGGAGAACTACACAGCCCTCCACATAGCAGTTGAGTCGGCAAAGCCAGCCGTTGTGGAGACGTTACTGGGCTTTGGAGCAGATGTTCATGTCCGGGGAGGGAAACTACACGAAACACCCCTCCATATAGCAGCACGCGTTAAGGATGGCGATCGTTGCGCCTTAATGCTTCTCAAGTCCGGGGCTGGTCCCAATTTAACTACCGATGATTGTCTGACGCCTGTCCACGTGGCAGCGCGCCATGGGAATCTGGCAACGCTGATGCAACTCCTTGAAGATGATGGTGATCCATTGTACAAATCCAACGTAAGTGTATTCCATTTGACGACATTGACTCATTTAATTGGACTCCACGGGGGTTTTTTTTTTAGACCGGCGAAACGCCATTGCACATGGCCTGTCGAAGTTGCCACCCGGACATAGTCCGGCATCTCATCGAAACGGTGAAAGAGAAACATGGCCCAGAAAAAGCCACCACCTACATAAACTCACAGAATGAGGACGGGGCCACTGCCCTGCACTTTACATGCCAAATAACAAAGGAAGAGGTCAAGATCCCAGAGTCTGATAAAGAGATCGTGCGAATGCTTTTGGAAAGTGGTGCTGATGTTAATATACAGACCAAAGTCAATCTGGAGACAGCCTTCCACTACTGTGCCGTAGCCGGTAACAATGACGTCCTAATGGAAATGGTCTCACACATGAACCAAACCGATATCCAGAAAGCGATGAATCGCCAGTCTTCCATTGGATGGACCCCACTCCTGATAGCTTGCAACCGGGGGCACATGGAACTAGTCAATAATCTTTTAGCGAATCATGCCAGAGTCGATGTTTTTGATATCGAGGGCCGCTCTGCACTGCACTTGGCAGCGGAACGAGGATTCCTGCACGTTTGTGATGCTTTGCTAACGAACAAAGCTTTCATCAACTCCAAGTCGCGTGTGGGTAGAACGGCACTGCATTTGGCTGCGATGAACGGATACACGCACTTGGTGAAGTTTCTGATCAAGGATCACAATGCGGTCATTGATATTCTCACATTGCGTAAGCAAACGCCGCTTCATTTGGCTGCGGCCAGCGGTCAAATGGAGGTATGTCAGCTTCTATTAGAACTTGGAGCTAACATAGATGCGACCGACGATTTGGGCCAGAAGCCCATTCACGTGGCGGCACAAAACAACTACTCTGAAGTGGCCAAACTGTTCCTGCAACAGCATCCAAGCCTGGTGAATGCGACCAGTAAAGATGGCAACACCTGCGCGCATATAGCCGCCATGCAGGGCTCCGTGAAGGTGATCGAGGAGCTAATGAAATTCGATAGATCTGGCGTGATATCTGCTAGAAACAAATTGACTGATGCCACTCCCCTGCAGTTAGCAGCTGAGGGTGGTCACGCGGACGTCGTTAAGGCATTAGTGAGGGCCGGGGCCTCGTGTACCGATGAGAATAAGGCAGGATTCACGGCTGTGCATTTGGCAGCTCAATATGGGCACGGCCAGGTGTTGGACGCCCTAAAGGGCACAAACTCTTTGAGGATAACCAGCAAGAAATTGGGACTGACGCCGTTGCATGTGGCTGCATATTACGGACAACCGGACACTGTTCGGGAGCTGTTGATCAATGTTCCGGCGACGGTGAAATCAGAGCCGCCGACGGGCCAAAGTTTGTTCGGCGATTTGGGTGCAGAGTCCGGAATGACGCCATTGCATTTGGCGTCATTCTCAGGAAATGAGAATGTTGTGCGCTTGCTGTTGAACTCGGCCGGAGTGCAAGTGGATGCGGCGACCACGGAAAATGTTAGTTGACTTTTTTCTCACTCTATTGACCATATTAAGTTCTCTTTTTCTAGGGCTATAATCCACTTCATTTAGCGTGCTTCGGTGGTCACATGTCAGTGGTTGGTTTACTTCTGAGTCGCTCAGCGGAACTCCTCCAGTCGGTAGACCGACACGGAAAAACTGGCCTTCATATAGCTGCGATGCATGGTCATTACCAGATGGTGGAGATTCTGCTGGGTCAGGGCGCAGAAATCAACGCAACCGACAGGAATGGTTGGACGCCACTGCATTGTGCTGCCAAAGCCGGTTATTTGGAAGTCGTGAAGCTGTTGTGCGAAGCTGGGGCGTCGCCCAAATCGGAGACAAACTACGGATGCGCGGCGATTTGGTTTGCTGCCTCAGAGGGACACAACGATGTTTTGCGGTATTTGATGAACAAGGAGCACGATACCTATGGACTGATGGAGGACAAAAGATTTGTATACAATCTTATGGTTGTGTCAAAAAATCACAATAACAAACCAATTCAAGAATTTGTTTTGGTATCGCCAGCTCCGGTGGATACAGCTGCCAAATTATCGAACATTTACATTAACTTGTCAACAAAGGTGATGTTAAGTGACTGGTTTCTCTGTAGCACATCGAACTGAAAAACTCATTCTTTACAGGAAAAAGAACGAGCGAAAGATCTGGTCGCAGCAGGAAAACAATGCGAAGCTATGGCAACGGAATTACTAGCTCTCGCAGCCGGCGCTGATTCAGCGGGAAAGATCCTTCAAGCAACCGACAAACGAAACGTGGAGTTTCTTGACGTCCTCATCGAAAACGAGCAAAAGGAAGTGATAGCACATACTGTTGTACAAAGGTATCTACAGGTAAGCTTCACAGTTTTTCCCCTCACCAAACTCTACCCTCTTTTGAATCGCCCCACACAGGAACTCTGGAGAGGTAGCCTCACCTGGGCGTCGTGGAAGATTGTTCTGCTGCTGGTAGCCTTCATCGTTTGTCCTCCCGTATGGATAGGGTTCACCTTTCCACTAGGTCATAAATTCAACAAAGTTCCAATCATCAAATTCATGTCATATCTCACGTCCCACATCTATCTAATGCTGCATCTATCCATCGTGGGCATCACACCGCTCTATCCAGTCCTGCGGCTGAGTTTGATCCCCTACTGGTACGAAATTGGACTGCTCATTTGGTTGAGCGGTCTACTTTTGTTCGAGCTGACAAACCCATCGGACAAATCGGGATTGGGATCAATAAAGCTGCTCGTGCTTTTGCTCGGCATGGCTGGAGTGGGCGTTCACGTCACTGCGTTCATTTTCATCTCCAAGGAGTACTGGCCCACGTTAGTCTACTGTCGAAATCAATGTTTCGCGTTAGCCTTCCTTCTGGCGTGTGTTCAAATTTTGGACTTCCTATCGTTTCATCATCTGTTCGGACCATGGGCCATCATCATTGGTGATCTCCTCAAAGACTTGGCTAGATTTTTGGCCGTGCTGGCGATTTTCGTATTCGGATTCTCGATGCACATTGTGGCGTTGAACCAGTCATTTGCGAACTGGACGCAAGAAGACATAAGAAACTTCGAAAAGAAAAACCGCAATAAACCATACTTCAATGACGGTAAGTAATCATTTCTCTGCTAAGTCTCCTCTGTAATCCATCAAGTGTATTGATAAGTATCTGCCAAGTGTAATGCATGCATAAGTCCTTAATCAAATGATCACTTAACAAAAAAAGAAAATATCCTCAACCCAATTCCTTCCATTCAAACAGCTCCTGCGAAGCCAGTTTCGCACGCGACCCGTCCACCCGATAACCGATACGATAGTCGAAGCCTTTACAGTGAATTTCGCCGCAAGCACAAGGATGACAGTAAGTTCGATGCTTCCTTCATGCATTTGAATGCATTTTCACACTAAGTGTCTTGATGTACAGGCTCTGACAAATACACAGTTTTAAGTGGAAGATGCTTGCGTGTCCTAAGCCTTTATTTGAATGCAAATAAATTTTGCTGGAATGATCCACGGATTGATTGTTGTTGTTAATTAATACTAACAAAGTTTGGAAGAACTTTGGAAGAAATAATTGCTTTGTGTAAATCATCGGTGTTGTCGATGTCCTTGGAATCACGATCGGTGTTGTTGTCAAAAGTTTGTGTTTTACATTTGTTCAATTCTTTAATTTGTATTGTTCTTTAATCGCATGTGGATGTTTAGCATTTATTGTTTAAGGAATGCGATTGTTCGGCTGATTATTTTTGTTATTAGGTTTGATTTACCTATTATTTTTGGTTTTCCTTTGAAAATGTATTTGTTTTTTTTTTTTGTATATTTTGCTGCACGTACATAATTATTTTTACTTAAGTTTGAAACTAATTAAAGTGACTATTTTAGGGTTCCGTACGAAAAAGTAAAATTGAACCACTCTCGTGCCTGTCGTTTGACATAGAAACTGAAGACCTTATTCGTTATACATCATTATGGTGACCCACATATTTTCCAATACCTACTTACTATTTAAAAAAAATTGTGAACAAAATTATACACTAGCATATAAAATCGAAAATCTCTCTTTATAATCGAAAATACTAAAGTCAGAAGTCAGAAGCTCAAGAATATAAGAAAACTGTAGCGATAGTCATAAATTGTATTTTTGTTTTTTAAATTGGTACGGAATCCTTCTAGCCCAACTCACACTTGTCCGGTTTTTATATAATTTAGTCATCAGATTATACCAAACAACAATTTAGTTATTAGACTTGTTCTGACATAACTGGCAAAACCAGGTTTGTTTAGGCTCAATTTGATTCCTTTCTTATGGAGTGTGT
Organism: Brachyopa scutellaris; assembly: GCA_949775065.1. Lineage (NCBI taxonomy): Eukaryota > Metazoa > Arthropoda > Insecta > Diptera > Syrphidae > Brachyopa > Brachyopa scutellaris. The sequence continues at coordinate 193,333,237 of OX459112.1, forward strand.
GATAAGCAGAGATTTGCCAGGGCTTATCATTTAGTGCTGGTGTTAGTAGTTAATGGATGAATGAGTCATCCCGTAATTTGTTTTTTTATTAGAAACATGCAGTAACTTTATACTACGCAGGTGATGCGATCCCCCATGAAAGATTAATCCTATACGGGATAATAAGTCAGGTGCATCAATCAGACCTGAGATCAGTTGAAATAAACACTGAGGGCCTTAAAACTATAAACCTGATAGAGAGAGTGATTCGATATCAAGTAATTGAATATAGTCGGTTCTCGTTTTCTAGAGAATGTCATGGACTGACAATTGAGTGGGTTAAGGACTAAAACTTTTTTTTACAGCACCCGGTACTGACGTTATGAATATCTGTTTGCAGAAGTCTACAATCATTTATGGTTGTAATTGCTTTACTGATCTTCATATCGTCGCCAAATATAAGGATGTTGCTATGTTTTATGATTAATGAAATATCATTGATAGAAAGATTTCAGTTCTACTTAATAGACTCTGAAAAGAGAAATGAAAAATACCAAAACTGTTTTCTGCACTTAATGACTTCCCCTGGACAGGTTTTTAGAAAACGATAGTTCGTTGCAGGATATTAGTAAATTAAATAAAATTTCCCATTAGGATAGTAGTATATATAAATCTGACAACAAAAAGTTAAATTTATTTACATTTTAGAATTGTAGAGCTTATAAAAAGTTTTAAACCAGGTTGGTAGGTTTGAACATGTAGACGTATATATTGGTATGTTTCCAAAGTGTATTACATACACTAGATTTTTTGTCGAATATGCAAAGAAGCCTTTATAAAATAAGCTTACTTCTAATTGAAGGAAAACAACCACAGCTGATTTTGCTTAAATGTTCGTGAACCCTTTGTGATTATATTTTTTAAAAATTCTTTAGCTCTGTATTTGCATTCAGAACTAAGTAGAGTAATGGCATATATAATATAAGCCTAGCTACAACATGTTATAATTTATCTGAGGGTAGTATATGTTCACAGTAACCGCTGTCACTTTAGCTTGTCGAAAAATATTAAACTGTATCAGAGGCCTTTGTGCATATCTCTAGACTTACTCTGAACCGCGAAAAAACTGGGCCTAGAATATCGCGTGGTAGCTTCCTTAAACAAAATACGACGTTACCAAACTACCGGTACCTAGTTCGCAATAGAGCCAGGTCTGACATTAAGTCTTTTTTTTTAACAAATGCCAATGAAACCGTGGCGTAGTAGCAGTGTTACCGCTGATAATTTGCAAAAAAAAGTCTCACAGGCTCACAAAAAGTCACAATAAGAAAATTTGCATATTCTTGATTGGAGAAACAGTCAGTGGTTTTATTAAATACATAAACTACGAAAAAATAAACAAATATTTGTTTCAGAATTAATTGTTAATTTACTTACATACTACAACATAGTACTTTTTTTTTAAAACCAATGAAACAAAAAAATTAAAAACGGTTTGTTTTAAACCAAAGTAATTGAATATTTAAAATTGAAGTAACAAAATAATAAAAACCAATGTACACTGCGAATTTCCAAAGTTTACAACTTATGCAAAACAAATGGGAAAGAGGAATCAAATCTCCATAGATCACAAGAAAACTCAAGATCAGTTATATTTACGTATATCTATATTATTCATATGTACTATATCTATGCATGTATGTATACTTACTTAGTTGGCGCTACAGCTCGAGGTGAACCTGGGCCTGCTTCTCGCAACCATTTGTGTGTGCGTGTTATATTTTTGCACAAATGGAAGGGACCTACAGTTTTTTGCCGACTCCGAACGGCGAGTTGAGAAGCTCAATCGTGACAAATGATACTCTTTGATGCTTGTCAGACAATCGAAAGAGGTGGGCACCGTGAAAAACTTTTAGGTGTTTGCGGCGGGATTCGAACCCAAGACCGCTGGCTCAGTAGTCCGACGCACTAACCACTTGCGCTACGGTGCCCACATGCATGTATGTATACGTAGAGAATTATAACACATGTCAAATGTGTAATCTTGCCTCGTATGAAAAGTGTGTGCACTATGCATGAACATATAGGTATATGGCAAGGGGGTCTATTTTTATCCCCCTCCACATAACCCGACGAAGTGGGACACCTCGGATTTGGATCTATGTATAGCCACAAATAAGTGCATTTAGACAAAAAAAGTCTCAAAAAACTATAGAAAGTCTCCATAATTCTATAAAAAGTCGCAAATTTGTAATATTTGGAAAAAGTCGTATCAAAGTCTCAAGAGAGTCAAAAAAGTGCCACAATGCGACTTTAGTCGCACAACGGTACCGCTGCGTAGTGGTACGTTGTTCTACTATGTATAGGTATTGTCCAGGCTCAGAGCAGCAAGCACCTAACATTTTGTTCACTATGCCACCTCTTCCGAATGTCTGACAATCATTCAACAACAAACTTGGCTGGTTCAATGTGTATGATTTCTATCAGACGACATATTAGCTTATAAGGACAACAAATCAGTAATAATAATTAATTGTAAAATATAAACTCAATATTTTGTTTCATTATTTTCTGCACAGTTTCTTTTAAGTTTATTACTTTTAATATGTTTTGCATGAGAATGCTGGCTACCAATATTTATGACAGAATAAGACTTCATATTGATGTTTAGATATCGTTAAATTAAAAACAAAATTCTCAACTCATAAAATGGCCTGGTGCACCAATGTGCTGTAAAAAAACAAAACAAAAAACTGCTTCTCGATTTATAAATAAAATAAATTTAAAAAAAACAATCACTTAGTGCACCGATATTCACTTATCCAATTGTTGGGAATGTTGCAACAACAGCTGCTTCAAATGAGTGCATCCTCCTACAACTTTACTTAAGATTAAAAAAAGTCTTCTTTTCTTCCATGCCAATCGCAATGATTGGCTGAAAACGCATAACCAAACTTCCCATATTCCACATGACACACAACGAAAAAAAAAAAAAAAAAAAATGCGTGACTCTAGGACCGATGACGCCTTTTCTGGCATTCGAGCGGCTCTTCTTTGCCGTCTTTGGACAAACGACAGCCGTGGATATCAACCCGATGCGTCACTTGCGTCCCGAATGGACCGAGGTCCTATTCAAGTTGGTCTTCGGTATCTACTTGCTAGTGTCTGTAGTTGTCCTCATTAACCTGCTCATTGCCATGATGTCGGATACTTATCAACGCATACAGGTTGGTATTAAACTTTTAAACTAATTTGTTCTTTGATATTTCGACCTCCTCCTCCCCCCACTGCTACACCACAAACAAACACGCACACACATTCAAACTGGAATACTTTATTGTATTCCTGGGGGAGGATGTCGAAATTTTTGTTTTTCCAGTTCGAATGCACCCGATAAATGCATTTGAGTTGCTGTTCTTCGCCGTGTTTGGTCAAACAACAACCGAGCAGACGCAGGTTGATAAGATAAAAAATCTGGCAATTGCTACCCAGCCATATTGGGTGGAGTACTTGTTCAAAATTGTATTCGGCATATACATGTTGGTATCAGTGGTTGTGCTAATCAACCTTCTGATTGCTATGATGTCCGACACCTATCAAAGGATTCAGGTAGTATTGTTCCAGAGACTCGTTTTTTTTTTCATTTTTGTGCAAAACAAACGAACATTTTTGAAAGAGTTTGCGTAACGGAGTATGAGTTCTTAGACCAAATCACCACAGACACGTGGTTTTATTTAAAACAAAAAAAATATTTATGACTTTACTTTTTCAGGGAATATTACACTAACTTAAATATTCATTACATTTGCATGATATTTCTAATAGAATATTATATAGCGAAGTTAGGTCTTAAGTTATCTTAAATATTTTTAATGTTATCATTTTAAATTAGCGATCCATTAACACGGTACGAAGTTAAAGATTCCCCAGATAATCAAAGCGCGCTCGTTCAGTGTAACCAAAAGAGAGGACTAGAGAGTTTAAATTTAATCCAATGGAATCGGTATATGCCTTTTGTAGATTATTCAAATTGTTAGTAATATAACAGAACCCTGATTATCGAACTAATACACTTTTGATATTGAGGGAAATATTTCTGCAAACAATTTTGGAATTTATAGAATAACATATTCCCATGTCCGTGTGTCTGAATGCTTTAGATACTAGTTTATACCTATTATCGATTTATAAAGGAATGTTTTTGGGAAAATGGTCAAAAGATGACCGTGACTCATGTTTGTTTTAATATATGTAAGTTTAATAGGTTTTAGATAGATAACATACATAACTGATAAGCAATATAAGTTGCATATCTGATCGCACGGTTATTTTCTTCATTTTTAAAAACTCTTAAACAATACCATGTAACCAAACTACAAGTAGTTCGCAATAGATCCAGGTCTGAAGTTAAGTTTTTGTTTCAACAAATACCAGTGATAGTGGCACCGTGGCGTAGTGGTTATTGCGTTGAACTACTACGCATACTGCCCGGGTTCAATGCCAGCAAACACCCAACATTTTTTTCACTATACAACCTCTACCGAATGTCTGTCGAATTTTTGTTCATTATTTTCTGCACATTTTTTTTTTTTAAATTTATTAATTTTAATATGTTTTGAATGAGAATCCTGGCTATCAATATTTCAATTCGTTTCGTTCAATTAAAAACAAAATTCTTAATCATAAAATGGCCTGATGCACCAATGTGCTGTAAAAAAACTGCTTCTCGATTTATAAATTAAAAAAAAAACAATCACATAATGCACCGATATTCACATATCCAATTGTTGGGAATTTTGCAACAACAGCTACTTCAAATGCGTGCATCCTCCTACAACTTTACTTAAGAATAAAATTCTTTTTTTCTTCCATGCCAATCGCAATGATTGGCTGAAAATACATAACCAAACTTCCCATATTCCACGAAAAAAACGCGTTACTCTAGGACCGATGACACCTTTTCTGGCATTCGAGCGACTCTCCTTTGCCGTCTTTGGACAAACGACAGCCGTGGATATCAACCTGATGCGTCACTTGCGTCCCGAATGGACAGAGATCCTATTCAAGTTGGTACTCGGTATCTACTTGCTACTGTCTGTAGTTGTTCTTACTAAACTGCTCATTGCCATGATGTCGGATTCTTATCAACGCATACAGGTTGGTATTGAACTTTTTAACTAATTTGTTCTTTGATTTTTCGACCTCCTCCTCCTACACCACAAACCAACACGCATACACATTCAAACTGGAATACTTTATCGTGTTCCTGGGGAGGATGTCGAAATTTTTGATTTTCCAGTTCGAATGCACCCGATAAATGCATTTGAGTTGCTGTTCTTCGCCGTGTTCGGTCAAACAACGACCGAGCAGACGCAGGTTGATAAGATAAAAAATCTGGCAATTGCTACCCAGCCATATTGGGTGGAGTACTTGTTCAAAATTGTATTCGGCATATACATGTTGGTGTCAGTGGTTGTGCTAATCAACCTTCTGATTGCTATGATGTCCAACACCTATCAAAGGATTCAGGTAGTATTGTTCCAGAGACTCGTTTTTTTTTTTTTTCATTTTTGTGCAAAACCAACGAAAATTTATGAAAGGATTCCCGTAGCGAAATATGAGTTCTTAAACCAAATAACCACAAACACGTGGTTGTCGTTGTATTAAAAAAAAATATTTATGACTTTACTTTTTCAGGGAATACTACACTAACTTAAATATTTCATACATTTGCATGCTATTTCTAATAGAATAATATTATACAGCGAAGTTAGGTCTTAAGTTATATTAAATAATTTAAATTTTATGATTTTAATTTAGTAGGGAGAAACAGGCAAATTTTCGGCTTTCTATGGACTAGGGAATTTCAATTCAATCCAATGGAATCGGCATTGTTTGTTAGATTATTCAAATTGTTAATAATATAACAGAAACCTTAAAAATCGAACGAACGTGTGTCTGACTGCTTTAGATACTAGTTTAGCTATTATCGATTTATAAAGGATTGTTTTTGGGAGAATGGTCAAGAGATGACCGTGACTCATATTTATATATAAAATGATATTGATAAACATAATATTTGTAAGTTTAGTAGGTTTTAGATAGATAGAAGTCGCATGTCATCGAACTGTTATTTTTGTGGAGATTAGTCATCGTAAGTTGTATCAAAGCGATAAAGGAACATCAGAAGAGATAACTTTTATAAACATTCCATTTTATATATTTACAAAACCTCTTGTTTGGAACTTAAAAAAATATCTATCAATTTTATATATTCATACCTAAACTTTTTCTCTTATCACTTTTATATAGCCCTTTAATTTTTGATCGCCAAATGAAACAAAATTAAAAATAATGTACATCCATCAACTGCCCAGACTTGTTGCTTCTGCGATAAAAGTAACAGAAATTGATCTTGAAGATACAAGGTCCTGCCAAGACTGTATCTTTAAGATACACTCTAATAGCAAGCAGCAATACATGTGTAGTTCATAGTCTATGTTTAGATAAAAACACGTTAGATAAATTAGATGAAACTGTAGCAAATCTCGCATGAAAAGCTGCGAACATATTTTGGTTACGAAACAAATAATAAAAAATTAACAAATAACTATTTGGTTAAAAAACTTTGCTTACGTTCTGCTTTTCTCCTGTTCCTCCCATAAATGCACACGCCATTATCGCGCGAATTGATTTGATTGAAACCAAACATAGGCCCAATCCGACATCGAATGGAAATTCGGTCTGTCGAAGCTTATCCGCAACATGCATCGCACCACAACAGCTCCATCCCCGCTTAACCTAGTCACCACGTGGTTCATGTGGATCGTCGATAAGGTCAAGGTAAAATATCAAGTGTGTATAACAGCTGCCCGAATAAAACTAAAAACCGCTTTTTTTCACCCCCCAAACCACTGTTCTACTACTATTTACTTCTTCACCTTCTGACCTTTTCCAAAATCTATCTTCATGTTCATTATCATTTATCATTCATCATTTGTCGTGCTATCCGTCTTTTTGTTTACTTATGCCTTCATTTTATCATTGTGAACTATGCTTTGTGTCCTGTCTTTCGTTATCCTTTTCGGTTATGTCTTCTGTTTTTTGTCGTCTGTGTCTGTGTTTTTGTGTTGAATTCCCGTAGGCACGCATGAGGAAGAAGAAGCGTCCAAGTCTGGTACAGATGATGGGAATACGACAGGCGAGCCCGCGAACAAAGGCCGGCGCCAAGTGGCTATCGAAGATCAAAAAAGGTAGGAAATGTATGTGTCTGCCCACTGCAAGCTGTGAGCGGACATGCCTCGCAAATATTGGCATTCGCTTCAGCTGCAAGATTTTATTCCCCACCATCTGCTCGAATCAATGACTTGGTCTGGTGTTTTATATCTTTTAGATTCAGTGGCGCTGTCGGTTGTGCATCTCTCACCTTTGGGCTCACAGGCGAGTTTCTCGGCGACTAACCAGAACCGGATTGAAAATGTTGCAGATTGGGAGGCGATTGCAAAGAAATACCGTTCGCTGGTTGGTGACGAGGAGGGCGGATCCATGAAGGATTCTGATGCAGAAAGTTCATCCGTGAACGAGACCGGTGCTGGGCAACCGCCAGGCGCTCCGGCACAGGTGGGCAATAATATTCAAGCAAATGCAATCGGAGGCCAGCAACATGTTTAAATTTTCTCACGAATGTATTTTTTGCAGGTCTAAGTGAGTTGTGTAAATTTAGAAAGTTAAAGTGCTACTTCCATAATTAAATATACATAATATAGTATAGAATAATATGTGTACTCGTGCATGTACGAGTATCTATTAAAAACTAATAGAATGTTAAATTTAGGTTAAGATGCAAACATTGTAGTTTTTGTAAGATTTTTTGTTTTAGTTTGAAATATATTCCAATAGATGCTTAGGTTAATTTTGTAAATAATTAAAAACTAATTGTTTTATTATATTATATAGATAAATAGCATTATCGTGAATCAGTTTTAGAACAAATAAAAAGAGTGTACATTTTTTATACGCAATCTTAATTTATTTGTTTTTGTTTTACTTTAAAGTTTCTAATAAATGACAAGAGCCTTCATAGTAGATAATAATATACAGTAGATGACAGATATAAGAAGACCAAAAATCCAGAGAATTTTTTTCTTATATCAGTGTTTTCTTATAAAGGGTGATTTTTTAGCTGGTTTGGTTTTGGCAACACTGGTTTTGACAGCTGACGTGTGTTTAGTACCTTGTGTCACTGTCAAACAGCTTCAGTTTGGTTTGCAATTTAACCATGGATCGTCTTACAAATGAACAACGCTTGCAAATTATTGAATTTTACTATCAAAATTCGTGCTCGGTTCGAAATGTTCATCGCGCGCTGCTTCCATTTTATGATCGGCATTCTCGACCTTCTGAGCAGTCTATTCGGAAGATTGTGACCAAATTTCGCACCAAATTTACTTTGTTGGACATTAAACCACCAACAAGTTTACGTACTGTGCGTAGTGAAGAAAATATTGCGGCCGTATCAGCTAGTGTGACAGAAGACCGCGAAATGTCGATTCGGCGCCGTTCCCAGCAGTTAGGCCTTTGTTACAGCACTACGTGGAAAATTTTGCGGAAGGATTTGGGCGTAAATCCTTTTAAGATACAGCTGGTGCAAGAACTAAAGCCAGCCGACCTACCACAACGCCGAATTTAATTTAATTAATTAATTTAACAGTTAATTTCACGTTTCGGGCCGGTCAATTGGCCGCCTAGATCGTGCGATTTGACACCATTAGATTATTTTTTGTGGGGGTATGTCAAGGCTAATGTCTATAGAGACAAGCCCGCTTCGATTGACGCACTGGAAGCCAACATCCATGCATTCATTCGTGAGATACCGGCCGATATGTGTGAAAGAGTATGCCAAAATTGGACTCAGCGGATGGGCTACCTGAGACGCAGCCGCGGTCAACATTTGCATGAAATTATCTTTAAACATTAAATTGCAAGGTTCAAACTATCGATTCAAATAAATATTTCATTCATTTTTTCGAATTTTTTGTGTTTTTTTTTTAAAAAAAAGTTCTCAACCTCTTAAAAAATCACCCTTTATAAAAAGGAATGGATATAAGAAATAAAGGTAATTGTTTCGAATGAGGCCCTACTCACCGATTTTGATGAACTTTTTTTACGTGAAAATAGGCATTTTTCTAAGAATTGCATATTTACAGGCGAAACTGCTGTCTACTTTGTATGGGAACTTTAAAGGTATATATCTTCCAAACTAGAAACTTTCGGTATGAAAATATATATATCAAAATTCTTAGAAAAATGCCTATTTTTACGTATAAAAATTTCATCAAAATCGGTGAGTAGGGCCTTATTCGAAATAATTACCGAAATAAACTTTCTTATATAAAAATAATGATTATACGAAAGAAATGTTATTATATATGTACTGTACATAATACGTATTTCTGTCTTTTTTTTTTTGGATTCGTCAATTTGTCATTTCTTACAATATCATTAACGCTCAAAAAGAATTTCATAAGGGTGTATACACAAGTTTGAGTTTTCAACCAACGTATTTACACGTCACATCAATTGGGTGATCAAACGTGATAATTTCTTATAAACGTTTATTTTTATATGAAATCAAAAAAAAATTTTCTAGAATTAGTTTCTTATATCCGTGTTTTTCTTATAAACGTTTTTCTTATAGGAGCTATATAATACATAACCGTATGAGGATGTGCTTGGTGTTTAGAATATATTTCTTATAAGCGTGTTTTTCTTCGCTGATTTTCTCTTTTCGTCTTTTAATAGTGCAATTTAGACCTTCAAATTCCTTTTTGGCAGGTCTTTAGTAAGTTGAACCTTCGAAAAAATGTTGGCTGAGTTCGAAAACATAAAAAAAATACGCATCGGGAAAGCATCATTGCCAATGTTATGCGATATTATGATGCTTTCAATTTGTGATGCATCATGCCCAAAACACATGTACGGAGAAATTAGAACATACATGACGAATGGAATTTGTAAAAGAAAATTAATTTCCAATAGGAATAAAAAAATAAATATCACTTTCTGAAATTGTTTATATTTTGTAATACTATCCATTTTTTCTCAAATCACATCAAAATAATTTTTGCAAAAGCAAATGTGATTTTAAAACAGTAGCAATAAGTGACAGTAGCCGATGTCGTGAAGATAACGGTAATCCGCCATCTTGGTGGACCGCCATGTAGAATTTCAAATGACGTCTCTTAGTTTATTGTTTGCCTTGTCAAACCCTTTCATTTGATACCCATATAATGGAGGTTGTGAAGATAAAGGTAGTCCGCCAACTTGGTAGACCACCATGTTGAAATTCGAATGACTTCACTGAGCGTATTGTTTGTCTTGTCAAACCCTTTCATTTGATACCCATATTAAGGAAGTCATGAAGATAACGGTAATCCGCCATCTTGATGGACCGCCATGTTGAACTTCGAATGACGTCACTTAGCGTATCGTTCGTCTTCTTAAACCCTTTAATTTGATACCAATATTAAGGAGGTCGTGAAGATAACGGCAATTCGCCATCTTGGTGGACCGCCATGTTGAATTTCGTATGACGTAACTTAGCGTATTGTTGGTCTTGTCAAACCCTTTCATTTGATACCCATATTAAGGAGGTCGTGAAGATAACGGTAATCCGCCGTCTTGGTGGGCCGCCATGTTGAACTTCGAATGATGTTACTTAGCGTATTGTTTGTCTCGTCAAACCCTTTCATTTGATACCCATATTAAGGAAGTCGTGAAGTTAACGGTCACCCGCCATCTTGGGGTGTCCACCGTATTAAATGTTTCTATGACGTCATACACCCAATTCACCGTAGCGCAAGTGGTTAGTGCGTCGGACTACTGAGCCAGCGGTCTTGGGTTCGAATCCCGCCGCAAACACCTAAAAAGTTTTTCACAGGCTGCTTTTTTTTTAAATTATTTTATTTCTTCTATACCCCTTTAAATTTCCGCTGTGAATATTTTCGTTTCATTTGAGTTTCATTTTACTGCTCTACAGCGCGACGTAAGAAGTTTCACTTCAAAAATTCTCAAATCGAAACGCATCACAATAAGCCTCCCAACTTCTAACTGAACCTGAAACAAGGTGGTGCCGATTACAAACAGAAGACAGAAGACTTCAGACATCTTGTGCAAAATGTGAATTGCCAACGTGCTCGGAGCACCACAGCGAATTTCGCATTCAATGTGTTTTGTTTATAAAATAATTTTTTTTTGTAAAATTAATTAAAATTATAATCGGAGTAATTTTTGTTCTATATAAGATAATATCTAAGTTTTTAGATATAAAAGTTAAATTTTGAGTCATATTCTAATTATTTACTTTAATTCAAGACATTGGGGTGGCAGCTATCCTGGGGTTTTTATTATTATTATTATAACTTTATTGATACATAAATAGAATTACATGATCAATAATGGAAAAAAAAAAATAAAGCGCTAGCTACCAGGGCTTTCGGCTATCTATCTTTACAGCACTGTACAGAACAACTTTCGTCAGAAAACAGGAAAGGAGTCTCGTTAGTTTAAAATTTTATAAAACGTCAAAATGTTTCTTTTTACTAAGTAGTGCTGCCATCCAGCTGCGAGTGGCGAAACATTAAATTAGTGATGCCACAAGCCACAACAGTCTCAGACTGCAGCGATGTAAATGTACAAAGTATCTAGTGTTACAACCCTTGGTCGCCATTTTTCTAAACTCAGCCATTGGTTTTTCTCGCAGCATATAACTAAACCTAATTTGACTATGCGTATAAAACGACCAATTTTAGCAACAGAAATATCTAGCAGATACAGCAACCGTAATGTCGATGATGGGAAATTAATAATGTCTTTCTGGTACACCAACCACCTATGTCGCTGGCGACATCTCTTTTGTCAAGCAGTATAAAATGGTGCTGTTATAAACCTTACTAAAAATTATCTGTTACCATTTCCCAATTCCTACCTTCCAACAGATGTCGGAGATATTCATTTCAGCAGTTTCGACTGAAAGTATGCAATAACCCGATTCACCCGACTTAGAGATTGGTAAAATAACCGAGGTAGGTGTATAGAGTGCTTTAAAAGAAATACGAGTAGATGCATATAGTTACCATCACTTTAATATAAAATCCAATAATCGACTTGTGGAGAACAGAATAATATGCAAATGAAAATGCAGACGAAGAAATAGAATACGAATCGATAGTTACATCACCGAGGACCTATAACATGTATACACGGACTGCATGTACATTGTAGGCTCGACAGCAAGTGATATTTTTGTAGACACGTCATAAATGAATCATTTTCTTCAATAATTGTTATAAAAACATAATATTCAATAACTCAATAATTTATTATTTGACAATACTGGAAGTAATGGTTTTTTTTTTAGTAAATTTAAGCTTATTTATTTATGTAAGTGCATGTGCAAGAGGAACTTGTATAGCTGGGTATGATTTTGTCCGTTTTAATTCATTACTCACAAAACACTATCTCTCACTATCTCTCACTATCTCCTCTCCTATGGGTACTGGTCGTAGACGAACTCATAGATATCCTCGCAACAAATGATTTCAAATGTTTAGCATACGCCGATGACCTCGCCTTGCTAACGAGGGGCAAACACATTAACACACTGTAGGGGAACTCATACAGACCACTCTGCAGCTCACCAAAACCTGGGAAGACAGCAGTTGACTATGATTGAACTGAGAAAAGACCAATATGGTACTCTTCTCTAAAAGATTTAAGACTCCAGAATTCAGGGTCACGTCCCTAGGCGGATTTCAACTAGACCTAAGGGACCATGTAAACTATCAAGGGGTAATACTTGATAAAAAGCTGCTGCAACAAAGCCAAAAGAGTCTTCTGGATCTGCCGGTGGGATTTCGGCAAAACGTGGGGTTTGAAACCAAAACTAGTTCAATGGATCTAGTCTTGTATAGTCAAACCCATATTACTCTTCGTAGTGTTAGTTTTATGGCCAGCTGTGAACAACAGCTACGCTATAACACTACTAACGAATCCCGAATGATTGGCCTGTCTAGCAATAAGTGGAGCCCAATCCAGCACATGGAGACTATCCTCTATATTCTTTCAATGGAACTTGAGGTCAAAAGGACTGCGGGGCTTTCGGCAATCAGATTGTGGACCATTGGTCACTTTAAAAACGAGAGGCTCACGGGACACAGAGCCACCTGAATAGATGTTTCTAAATCTTCTGGACTCGTCACTTCGTCACTTCGTCAGCAAACCAAATGATCTTATAGAGAAAGAATACTTTTTTAAAACCGACTATTCTGTCCGATTCCCTAGCCGTGAAAATGGTAACATGGCACGGTGTTTGCCGAGATAGGAGGAATAGTAATATACACGGATTGATCACACATTAACGGAGCTGGTGTACACTGTCAAGATCCTCCGATAAATAAATCCATTCATTTAGAACCCGGTGACTCTTTTCCAGGCGGAAGTTTTTGCAATTTTCAGGAGCTCAGACGAACTCGTAAATGCCAACACCAGAGATACTGGCGTTCATATCTGCTCGGGTACTCAAGCAACACTTGAAGCACTTGCAAACCCACAAACTAACTCAACTCGCTTACAAAACCCTGCACAACAACATACCGGAGAACGAGAGGGCGGATGAACTTGCTAGAGCAAGGCCGGAAGACGGCACAAACACCTGTGAAGACACATCCTGCCTGGGCTGACATCGCTCAGATCCATCGAATTCTTGAAAGCACTGGAGCTGGAGTTTACACGACACACAGAGCGTTTTTCTTGAATCCGCATACAATAAAATAACAGCCATATAATTCACTCACATTAACCCGGGTTAAAACTTACACCCGGGTTTAAGTAAATTTGAACCAAAAATTAAACCCAACCCCCAAAATTTAAATCCGAATAAATTTAAACTGCCTCTGGCAACGACCTTAAACTCAATTTCACAACATTAGGTTTGTATAATGTCGCCAGCCCCAGGGCGCACTGACTACTGTCAGTGTATTTCATGGTTGTCAAAAAACCCTCATTTCATCGAACGCAAATCGCTTTCCCTGACCACTGTCATTCTAATATTTTCCATTTTTGATATTTAGATTTTAATGAATTTTATAAATATTTACGTTATTGAAATAATTTCTCTTCTTCAATTCAAGAAAAAACAACCACTAAAAAAAGTTGCCGATATGAAAAACATAAACGAATAGAATTTTGGACAGCCCTTTTTTCTTGCACTGAAGAAATCTCCAGGGCGTATACAGGGCAGATTCAGTGTCGACATAAAACACAGGGCAGCATTTTCAGTGCGTTTTCAGTGTAGCACTGACTGACATCGAACACATCAGTGCGTTTCAGTGTGCCCCAGTGCGCCCTGGGGCTGACATCATACAAACCTGACTCTTCTGTTGTCAGTTCACACATTCACGTATTTAAGTTCATTTGTTATTTTATAAATTTTTAACCTATCGCACAGTGTGCGATTTCGCAAATTTAGCTGGACAAAATAGGAAAAAACAATTATGAATATTTTTACTGTTAAGATGATTTTAGATGAGCTGATACACTAGATAACGATAGATATACTGCTTGTGTTGATAATCAGCCAGCAAAAGCAACTGTCTACCGGCTAAGCTTACTGCAATCGGAAGTAGTCTCTTTTCGCGCAACCTTGTGAATTATATTTTCTACCAGCGTTTATTAGCAATAAAGAGTTTAGTATGGATATTTAACATCAAGGTATGCACTTCCCGTTTCACTATAAGAACAGTTTCTTAGACAATTGATATCGTAAGTTAAACTACACCGAAATGTATTAGTGAAATATTTGCAAATTAATTAAAAGTTTTGCGTTTATTGGACTACAAAATCTTTTGTATGCTAGTGTACATCATGATTTTATATATTTTGTAATCTATATGTCCTGCACATTTAAATAATAAAAAAAACTAAGTGCAATAAACTGCGTTTCTGAAAACTATTCATATTTTCTCAGATATCCTTCTATGTGTATCAATGGAATGTGTTCTATACAGGGTGGCCCAAAAAAACTCACCCGATGTTGTTTTGCTATATCGCACGTTAAAAACATAAGTGGCACTATACAAAATGTTCCACTTTTGAGTTAGAGCGACATGTAGGTTCCGATATATACCACATATCTTTTGCAAAGACACTCGTTCTGATACTTCTTCTAATTTCCACAAGAGGTCAC
The DNA here is from genome assembly GCA_949775065.1 of Brachyopa scutellaris. NCBI lineage: Eukaryota > Metazoa > Arthropoda > Insecta > Diptera > Syrphidae > Brachyopa > Brachyopa scutellaris. The sequence continues at coordinate 193,348,460 of OX459112.1, forward strand.
TAGTGTCACAACAGGTACTTTTAGTTTAGAGCCACTCTTTTAATAATATTTTTTAAAAATCTTAAAAAAAAGGAGTTCATAACAGTGATTTGTTGTTTAGTGCCATTGTTATAAAAACGGCTCCATAAGAAAATGCGTAAAAGTATTAATCAAAAACTGACACTATACCGAACTTTTTCAAAACGCCTCTTTTTTCTTATACATATATCCTTTATTTTTTTGTAATCTTTAAATTCTATTTTACAAAAAGATAGTGATATTATACTTTGGCCAAGTAACATAACTTTAAAAAAAATTTTCTTAGAGCTATCGACCATTGAAGTTAGTCCAAAACTTTAATCGGCCATATCTCAAGACCATGTTTTTTGTTTATTTATTTTATTTATTTATTTATTCCATTATTCTTAGTATAATTATTACAAGATTATATGCTTAGCTTAACTAAAGATTTTATAATGAAATTACAAAATTATGCTAAGAATAGCTAGTGACATTTTTATTTAGCTGAACAAATAGTGTTAAATGTCACTTCAAAAAACAATTTCATTCAAGAGAAACTTAAGTAGATGGGATCACGTGGGTGTACAATATTCAGTAACAATGAATTGATAACAATATTTATAACAATAAAATATACAGAAAAAATTAAACACTAATTTAAGATCAAGCAATATAGGACAGCAGAACTTCAATTTCGTTGTGGTCAAAATCTAGAAGCCAAGTTTTAACTTTTTTTTAAAAATAACGGCAAGGTTCTAACAACACGAATCGATACAGGAAGCGTATGAAATAAATTAAATGTATAGTGACACTTTTGTTTTCAACGTGCGATATCTTTAAAATGAAACGACATAATATCATAACTTATTTTGAATGTTTAGAAAATTTAGAATGACTACAATAGGAGCGAAGCAAGTGATTGTGACGGAACTAGAACTACGTACTTTAGGTAGAAATTAAACTACTTAAATATCTTTCTCATATTTCACAGTTGAAAACATATTTTATAAAATAAACGAGTTGTTTTATTTATACAAATAATTTTGTCCAGCTAAATTTGCAAAATCGCACACTGTGCATCGGGTTTAATAAACGTTTTTATATCTTCGGGTTTAAAAAATGCAGGTTAAAGATCGGGTTTAAAATTAATTTAAATTTGATTTACACCCGTAAGGGGTCAGTGTCTCAAACGAAAACCTATATACATATATACCTCAGCATATTGAATTTAAAACAAAGAAACAAAATAGCACCCTTTCATAGAATCAATTCGTTTCAGTCCCAACTGGCAGAGTTCAAATATAGTAGCCACTCCGCTACCATCGAAGTTCTACTTTTCGGAATGACCCCACCTGCGGCTTTCACTTATTTGTTTGAAAGTCTTGAGTATCAAATAGGAAAGATAGACACATATTTTCTTCATAAAATATTTAGTGAGAAAGGCACCCTATGGCTTGACAACATACCATGTGGTTCCTTACCCTTCCCCTTTTAAAACAGGGCAAAGTACGCGTACTGAATACAGAAATTCACTTAAGCCCCACAATCAATCAACCTCACCTGGAAGCTTAACCTCTCCACTACGATCGGTTAATGTAATTTGTACCCGATGTGAGATATTCACTCCAACGACTACGACTCCAATGACTATGAATCTACGACGACGAAGAGATGAAATATCGCTAAAATCAATTTGCCTCAATGCATTTTCTCAATGCACCTGATACCCGGTATCATCGTTGCCAGTCAACGCTGTTGTTTTGTGCTCCAGCGAAATGATCACAGATGGGGAAAGGTCTCCGATGGGCTAGACATGGCCGTCCACTCTGACTCTGAGTGACTGGAGAAACGAAGGACTTGTACACATCGCTTCGAGGATCGTAGCAACGTACGAATGTTTAGCACATTAGCGTAGCGATTTTTCAACTCTCGACTTGAGGTGTGAAAACCTTGCGGGCCGAATCGCTTTTCCAGCAGAGACACCTTCCTGGATGACCCAGACTATGACCATCATTAGCCAGTTGAGGGAAACTAACGCCAGAGGCAAACCGCTGCATGAGTAATCTTCTCGTTAGAGGACTCTGCATAGGAATTCAATTAATCGTTCGCCGTGTGTCTTAGACGTTCAAGAGTTATCGATCCTTCCTTCCAAGATGACAGGTTTCAATGACCAGCTTCGAAGGGTGACAGAGCTTCTGTAGGTGGTTTGTTGAATATATTCCGAACGCCATGTGTGGCCATGATGTGGTTGCAGAGGCAGATGCAGTGATTAATGACTACTGGGGACTTTATTTTCCGGTTGGAAAAGAACTCAATTGAATATTTATTTGATATTAAAATACTCACCCTTGGGCCTAATTAAAATCACACGCTCTTGCATCCTTCTGCAGCCGGATCTTCCCGCACGCCAACAGGTGCTTGCGGAACCCTTTCACCTTCCACGTCTTCGGACTTTCAAACCGATTGGGTATGGTCAGTGGCTCTTTCTATATACCTAAGTATATCGCAGAACCCTCTAGGTGTCAAGCAATAAAGTGCCGGCCTGTAATCATCGCCAGTCCTAAATAGGTACATACACGACGAAGGTCCTTAATTATCCTCTGGGAGCGCTCGCACCGATATTGATGTGTGCCGATTACATTGCCACCATAGTTGTGCTTTTGTTTTTGTTTTGTTCTTCTCGTCCGGCAACCGGGAAGGACTTCCAGCACTTCCCATGATGATAGTCAGTCGGCGGATAACTGAGTCGAGGATGGATTGCATGGAGGAGGAGGATTTTTTTTTGATCGATTTGATCGGCGGCGCTGCTGATCAAAGGAAACCACAGAACGAGTACAATGGGTGCGCTGTGTAAAGATTGGCAATGGTCATGGATTACATTGGAGCGCGGATTCGATCGTCGTGAATGAAATGCCGGTCGATGTGATTGGCACGAGGAATTACAAGTAATTACCTGGCATTCGGATTCGGTGGTTATGTACTTGTTTGTCGGTGTTTGGTGGCGGTCCGATTGTTGAATTTCTGAGGTTGACATGCGCCCGAAACGCCTTCAGAATTAGTCGAGATCTTCTTTGAGTGCTTCCGACTATAGGTATGGCTTCTTGCAATTCTGGGGATTATGCAATATTAGATGAAGATGGTGCGTAATTATTCAATTGGATGCGGCCTTTTAAGAATCTAAATTTATGGGTTTGCCCACCTCCTCGAAGAGGTGTTCCTTGTGCTATTGTTTGGGAAAACAAAAGGTATGTTATTTCAATTGGTGCAAACATTTTGCCACCCATAGATTTGAACCTTTGCACACCTGAAGTAGTCAACGGGGAGGCGTATTTCTAGTTCTAGTTCTTGAGAAACGAAGGCGTTAACCGATGTTTCTTTCATTCAATAGTTGCCTTATCGGAAATACATATGTATTTACACTTTATATTGACGGCGCTGCATTTCGGCGTGAACTAGTGCTTCAACCAACAATCCTTAGCCAGTAGTCCCACAGGGTTTAAGTCAAGGATTTGTTGGACTGGAGCAATGGTGTTCGTCGCTTAATATGATTTTTTTTTTTTGGCACCGAACAGCTCGAATATATCTCAGTTTTATCTTCTTCTCCATGTTTAGTCAATGCAGATGGGACCATAGATCAAATGAAGAATTCATCTCATGAAGACTCCACAATTTTGACAAAGTCCATACTTTGTGCGATACAGCAGGATTTGACGGTCTTTTTGATAATACCTTACTACATAATGTAGTTGTTTGCGATATAAGGTCGTTGACAGAATCAATAGCAAAGCCTAGGTAGACATGTTCCTTTACTAGCGAAGTTATAGTTGTCCATCGCAAAGTTTTGGCCAAGACGACGTTGATGGCAGACAGCGTACCCTCTATTTACGTTATCTTGCAGCGTGTGACTTGCTTCTGTTCCTTAACTATACAAAAAACATCGAAGGTGAAGTTAACGGATTTTTTTTAATGTCTCGAGGAAACATTTTTTAAAACTGGTGCAATGGCTTCAGAAACCAGGTGGAAGAAGTTTTTTCAGGTTAAGTACCTGCATTAAAATGATATAAAAAAAACTAAATACGAGTAGAAAAACAGAAGCAATAAAGCATCGCGAGGCAATAGTCAGTATAAAATAAAGCTCGAACGTTCAATGTACACAAATGCCGGCCCATCTAACAGTTCGGTTGAAAAGTTCGTATCGTTCCTATGAGAGAGGGCACCACTAGAATTAGATCCATATCATTTTTAGTTAGTACCAACCTACAAAAGATACGTGTATAAATTTGACAGCTGTCGGACTATTAGTTTATGAGATATTGCATTTTGAGTGTTATTTTGAAAAAAGAAAAAAGAAAATGGATAAAATGGAATTTCGTGTGTTAATGAAACACTGGTTTTTTGTGAAAAAAAAAATGCTGCTGATACCAAAAAGTGGCTTGATGAGTGTTCTCCGGACTCTGCGACAGGCGAAGCAACCATTCGTAAGTGGTTTGCTAGATTCCGTACAGGCCATATGAGCACCGAAGACGATGACGTCCAAAAGAGGCTGCTACGGACGAAAACATCAAAAAAATCCACAAAACGATTTCGGACGACCGTTAAGTGTAGTTGATCAAGATAGCTGACACTCTAAAGATATCAAAGGAACGTGTTGGACATATCGTTTATGAATATTTGGGTATGCGAAAGCTCTGTGCAAAGTGGGTGCCGCGCGAGCTCACAATCGACCAAAAACAACAACGAATTGATGATTCTGAGCAGAGTTTGAAACTGTTTAATCGTAATAGACCCGAATTTTTGCGTCGATATGTGACAATGGATGAAACATAGCTCCATCATTTCACTCCGGAATCCAATCGACAGTCAGCCGAGTGGACTGCACGCGGTGAACCGAAGCCAAAGCGTGGAAAGACTCAACAGTCAGCTGGCAAAGTTATGGCGTCTGTATTTTGGAATGCGCGTGGAATAATTTTCATCAACTATCTTGAAAAGGGGAAAACCATCAACAGCGACTATTACACAGCAATATTAGAGCGTTTGAAGGATGAAATCGCGGAAAAACGGCCCCATTTGAAGAAGAAGAAAGTGCTGTTTCATCAAGACAATGCACCATGTCACAAATCAATGAAAACGATGGCAAAATTGTATGAATTGGGCTTCGAATTGCCTCCGCATCCACCATATTCTCCAGATTTGGCCCCCAGCGACTTTTTCCTGTTCTCAGACCTTAAGAGAATGCTCGCTGGAGAGAAATTTAGCGCCGATGAAGAGGTAATCGCCGAGACTGAGGCCTATTTTGAAGCAAAAGACTAATCGTACTACAAAAATCGTATCGAAAAGTTGAAAGATCGCTATAATCGGTGTATCGTCCTCGATGGCCACTATATTGAATAACAAAATCGAATTTAAAAAAAAAAATGTTTTTTTCTTTAAAACGAACTTTTCAGCCGAACTGTTAGATGTTCAGTTATACAAACAGGCCTGGAAATACCTACCAAATATGAAAAAATAACTAATTATTATTTGTTTATTTTATAAATCGGTTAAATAAAGCATGCATACCTACATAATAATTAAATAAATAAATTTAGCAATGACTTCAGACCATCTGGACCATGGGAATTTTCGTCATTAGTTTGATTGAATTTCATAAATGTTAAACAGTTCGCACAGCAAATGCCACAGCTAAAGCGCCACCTACTGTTCTCAACATGCAAATATGGGTATAGTAATTTAATTAATGAAATCGATATCATACACTTTCGAACGATCTCTAATTAGCATTTTGTATAGAGAACAGCCCTAACAAATTCATATTCCAAGTCAATCCAATTTATCAATTCGCTAATATTTTCCAATTTTGTTTACGATCTTCACAACACATTTGCTTAGTCGCAAATTACGGCTTCACACCATTACCGTTGCCGTTGCCATAGCCATCTTTGTCACAATCCACTCAAATCGATCGCATAAAACGGAGAATGTTATCGACATCTCACACACTGACAATCGTGTACATAATTAAAATTAACGAAACACATAACACTCGTCGAACGACGAAGATTCAGCATGTTTTTGGGAACAAAATTTATCGACTCTCGTAAACGATCGGCCGAGAAAGTGACACAGACATCTCAGCCCGGGTCGATGAAATATTTGCTCCACAGGTGGCAGCAGCATAAATCAATAAGGAATTATGTTATTGTTGTTGGCTTTGAGATTGTTATTCCACGAATAAGCGGACGAAGTGAGACTAAGATGCGAGCCAGCCACAAATCAAGAATGTTTATGGTGTCAATACACAAGAAATGCGCTGTCACCTGCCGTGTTAATTGGACTCATCTCTCAGTTCAGATACGAGTATGTTCGACTTTTATTCCTCTGCATTGAGGTGACGATGATTTTTATGAACGCGTATACGAGTAATGCCCTGGCTACAGACGGGATGGTAATACAATTAGTTTGGTGGGCCATGGGTCCTAAATTTCGAGACTGGCACAATTATTACTAACCGAACTGTATGGACTTTAATTGATTTTTACGATTGGCAGTTTGAACACGGAATTAAGATGTCTTCAGTGAAGAAGGTAGGCACTTAAAGATGCGTCTTAATGACAACGAATGAATTCGTTGATTGCGGTGAGAGTGTGTTCGTAGGGTCAGTGATCTTTGTGATATTTAGTCGAATGTATACGAGCATATTCGTTTTCGTACTACAATTCTAGTACATGTTATGTAGATTTTAGTGAACTGGAATCGACCCACAATTTTATCTACTCCATCAACACACGGAGGTTAGCTTAACCCTAGATAGATAACCTACGTCGAATCGACGTAGTCAATTTTTGAAATTAAATGGAATTCGCGCATATAGGGCATCACTGCGCTCGCCGTTCCAGCGAACTCAGACGACCAAAAGAGCTTACTTTTCATTATTTCATAGCACAATGATATGTTAAGTAATACATTACCCTTTTAAGCAACATATTATATACACAATCCAAAATATGTGCTTCCAAACATATGCACGTCGAATCGACGTATGGTTATCTTTAGTGTGATTTGAAATATGGTTATCTTTCTAGGGTTAATCAAATGATATTCAATCTAAATCATCTCTTATAAGATATGTTGGGTCATAGCACAGGTCACTTAATTCCTTAGCCAGATGAAGTAGCGTGTATTCATCCTGCAAAGATGCATGAATATGACACTGATTGCGCAAATAAACAAAGCTCATCTTTTTAAGAAGCTATGAAGACTCATACAGTACTTATGAACCTAATTTTTATACCTTACAGAAATGCTGCTCTTCAAAAAAAAAAAAAAAAAAATATATAACCAGCGCAGCGTTTGGAATCGCTTAATGTTACTTTTCCCACCTGTTAGATGAGCACTCAAAACGCTAACATCGTTGTCATCTGCCACCATCATCGTTCCAAAAACCGTTTGGCGGATTTAAATTTCAAAATAATCACTGTGATCTGCCACGGGCATTCTATATCCAATCTCCAATTATTTAATTTAACCAAACTAATTTCGGCCACGCTCGTAACCCATCATCATCACCATTTGCGCCAACAAAACACTCCACGGTCCGCACTCTCCAAATCGGTATGCAAAAATGACGACGCGAGCCCATCAGCGAGTTGCAAATACCGCTGTTACAGTGCAACTATGCACCAACCCCTATACTACTCTCGGACCCGACATGGTCATTACAGCCGTCGTCAACCCACCCGATCCTGACAACACAGCACATTCATCTGGAACATTCGAGCGGTTGTTATGACGCTCATAAACGCATATTCCACAACACCACGTTCATTTGGACGACGATGGATGCGTAAACGAGGTCTGCAGCACCACGAAGACCGAACCAAACCAGCCATGGAGATGCAAACTGGACAAATGATTACTCGCTGTTGATTGTTTCCCACACACAACACTTCAAGTGACCAACATGGCCAGATTGCCATTTAATGCTGCATTCGGTGCCACAGTGCGAGTGTAATTTTGTGCGATAATCGAAATGGTCATTCCGGGATTAATTCTGAACATGGCAGCAGCAGTGTCGGCTGCAACGGCGGCAATGGCCATTCTGTTCATACGTTTGATGAAAATTAAAATCGAATGGCGATGGTGGGCCTTGATAGCGAGCGAAATCGCCCAAAGCTGCCGGCTCCCATGCTTGCCGAGGTGTCGTTTGAACGTTTTAATCAATTTCAAATGTAAATTTCAATTACGCTCCACACTGGTCCCAGTCTCCCACGTCCCACCATATTTCCAAGATTTATTCCTCCATTCCGAGGTGACCCTGCACTTTGGTGACCATGTCCAATCGCTGATAGCTCTCCTACCCAGCCAAATCACTTGTCCAGGTAGCTGACGGAGCCATTACACCCGGTTCTGCTTCACAGCTTCTGCAGGAGGCTTGGGCGCAATTTTCAAATACTCCACGGTCGCAGCAGTCAGCCATCAGCCATTAACCATCAGCCAGCACCAACATCAAATTGTCCAAATCAAATTGCGGTGCCCGGCGTACGTGTGCGCCTCGAAATTGACACAAAGTTGAAGTCGGACATCGGGTTTCCCACAGTTGGCGGTCACGTAGCGGCGCAGCTACCTGTTTAAGCCTTTTCCAAAGTCCCGCATTGACCAGAATCCATAACCTTTATGTTTCTATCGATATCGGTGGCACCGACGAGGATAATAAATCAAAGTGGAGGTGTCATTAGTCATTCCTTCGGTGAATGATTGCTGAACGACATGTGCCATGTTGTTATGTCTCAAGTTACACATGCAAAGATACAACTGGCAGTCGTCAACTTTGGTGGTCCCAAAGAGGAAGCACCCACTCGAACCAGCCAACGATTAACAAAATGCTCTCCAAGGAGTCCTTGTCCTCGTCCTCGTCCTCGCTAATGTGTATATATATGTGGTATGTGTGTGTTTTAAGATAAGTTTTGAGGTGCGAATAAGATGCATCTAATAGAATCATTAGGACGATGTAGCAAGGAACCCGATCTAAATTGGTGGCACTTATCCTTTCGGCGGCAGCAGTGATGTGCCGGATTTAATTGCAGGGGTTTACTGGGAAGTGCCAACAAAAAAAAAAAATCAAAAGAGCTGACGATTGATTGAGATTTCGTTCCACATCGCAGATGTGTTCTAAGCCTTTATTTTGGTTAGTTTTGATTTTGAGGGATTTAGAGTTGAGTTTATGGTCAGCCATAAAGTATTGAAGAAGTAGCAGATAAGTTGAATTAGGTATGCCAAAGGATTTAGCCAGAGATGACTTTTATATTGGAATTAAATCTTGAACGTCAATGGTGGGTTTAGTTCATTCTTTGAAATTTCCAGAAATGTTTGTTTTTGTTTATTTTTATTTTCTATGTTTATTCAGGGGGGATTATCATTCATATGGATCTAACAATAAATCGGAGACTCTAATTGGCCAAATGCATGCAGAAGCATAGTCCTACGACCACCTGCTTGGTTCGAAGATGGCAACTACTCGTCTACTGTTTCATGGGACTACCAGTAATCAGTACTTTGATAACAATCACCTACGAATGCTTCGGATTTGTTTTAGAAAAGTTTAAACACTCCAAAAGAAGCAACAATTAAGTACCTATAAAAAGGACAAGAGTATTGTCCCCATCATGAAATTTTAATATCAAATGTACATATACCACGTCATCACCGCAAACAAGTATAAGCTTGTCCCGATCATCACCAATCTCCGATTTAAAACTATAATTTGCAAACATCCAACCTTTCAGGTTCATTGGTCTGCCGAGAATCGCACTACGCTTCAGTGCCACACAACGCATCTTGATGATGATCATTTCATACAAATCAGTCGACGCATGATCTCCGAATGATCCTCGTCGTCCGGTGAATGCTTTTAATTCGGTTGAAAGATCCCCATCAATCTAACTTGCACACATCCAGATACGTACGAGTACATCTCCACTGCAGGTTCGGAAAGCCATCTTCCATGAGGTCGGTCCTCCATGCCCCCCCTCTCCATGGTACGATCGTAAGAAGGCTAATAAGAAATATTTCATCTTGGTAGCTCCATATTGCAGCGCGTTATGAGGAGTGTGCTGGTGTCAGAGGGGCCCCTAAATGATCTCTTAGCGGGCTACCCACCGAATCTTCCTCCGCAAAACACACGCATCACTTCGCATCGGCGAAAAATTTAATTACAAGCCGGCGTCTCTGCCAGGTTAATGGTGAAGGATGATGGGCGCGAGAGCGATGATGATTCGTCGAAATGGGTCGTTCCAGTGCACCAAAGTATGCCAGGAGATGACGCACAAGCAAGGGCATCCGTGTTCCAATTTTTCGGCCAAATATGCATGTTACACCATTTTCTCACCTCGCTGCGAAGTGTGAATATGATGGAGTTCAAAACACTTCGGACGCTATTACTCCTGTCGCCCGTTCGCGGCGCGGCGGCTACCTTCGGGGGCCACTTTTACATGTTGCTAATAATTTTTCGCTTGTATCCGAAGGTAATTACGCTGAGGTGTTGTTGTTTTGGCATTCTTTGGCTATAATCTTTGATGACATGCCCAGCATAATCTTCTGCTATAGCCGTAGCCTCAAACAGCCGTTATGAGTTCGTGTGCGCTCTAAGCATGTATCATCTTTTAGAAATTCTACCAAGCTGCCAATAAAACCCACGCTTATCGATGGCGTGATTAAAACGCCTCTTTCATGTTGTGATGACTAGGAATCACACGCATAGCGCGACACGTCTTCGTGATCAGCGAGAATCTATATATAATTGCTGTTGGTGATATAAAGTATGATATATTGACAGATTTAGGATGCAGTCGTGTGAGTGGTCGAGAAATAGGAGATGATATATGAGCACAGCGACAGTTAATTGAAGATTTGACATTTAAAGTTGCTAGCGAGGGTGACGCTTGACTTATGGTACCAGAAAAGGTGGATTTAAACCTCAAAATGTCTTCATCAGAAAGCAATATAGTTTAATGGGAAATCTGACCTAACGATTTATTGTGGGAGAAAGGTGACTAATGAATTCATAGGGATGCTTTGAAGTTCCATATATCGCAGAGTATACAATGTATATTGTATATACCTAACGCTCGTATCTTTTTTGGGACTAAAAACAGTATATTTCGTCCAAGAATTTTTAAAAAAAAAACAGTAAAAATTTAAAAAGAAAAAAAAACAGTATTTAAAAAAAACAGAAATCGAACACACGTCCGTGCACATGACTGAATAATGACAAGACAATAATAAAAAAAGGAAATGAAAGAGACAAATCTATATCTGACATTGTTGCCATGATACTTTGCTGTTCGCTGCTTGCATGTACATTAAAACATGTGTATAGTGGTATCTGCTAATAAAAGAATATTGCGAAAACTACATACATAAATAGTGTCAATTTTTTTTTAAAATCTGATTTTCTTCATACAAAATCACAATCAAAATCACTCCATGCAAATTCACTTGCGAAATCTGAATAATGGAACTTTTTCGATTGATTTTTCTCTTCAATAGCAGAATCGAGAAATGTAGGTATCTATGCGCCGAAAGTCATTTACACATTGCTATTGCTTCTTTCCGTGTGCGTCTCATTGTGCGAGCGGCTACATTCAAAATGTTTTAAAACAGTTTTGTTTTATTCCTACACATTCTGAACTCCGATAACAAAATTTATGGAAAAATAGTAAAAGAAATAACGTTGCCGACTGAGGAAAAAAATCCAAAGTTGTGGAAAAAAAGTGCACTCAAGCATTCCACTATTCACAAGTTTTACTGGGCTCAGTGTCAAATCGCCCAAAATGCAAAAAATTTAAAAAATTTCAAATCACCAAAAAAAAAAAAGTTGGGCGATTAGAAATCTTCATATTTTGGGTGATTTGGCATAAAGTCAAAATACCCAAAAGAGTGATTTCGGCTATTTTAAGGCGGATCTGTGTCATATCGCCCAAAACCAAATCACCCAAATCTGAAAAATGTCACATTGCCCAACATTTTGGGGCGATTTAGCACTATGACAGATTGAGCAAACAATAAAAATGTCAAATCACCCAAAGAAGAAATGGGCGTTTTATCGGAATCAATCGGAAAAAACCAACATAATGTATGAGAATAGGAGGGCCTTTTATCAAATCATCCAATTATTTATTAAAAAAAAAATTAAAAGTGACACATTTTCTTCAGTTAAATACTTAAATTTTTGGTACCAATAATTCCACCACTTTCTATTCCTCATCCTGCAGGACTTTGACGATTTTGAGAAAGTTTCCTTTTTTCCTTGAGTACTGCGATGACTCTCGTTTTCAGCACCCGATAAATCATGCTCAAAATACTCGAAGACGAGCTCAACACCTTCTCGAACTACCAGCAATAAACAACAATTACGGAAGAAGACAGCTTGCCCACATAATGCCTACAATTATAAATTCTTTACCGAGCAACATTAAAAATATTAGAAATTTTAAGAAACGTAAAAAGATAACCAAAATTTACTTTTTAAGACTGAATTCCATAACTTAAAACTAAATTTTCATTTTCATTTAATTTCCTATTGTTTTGTTAATAAATTGTATGTAACTTAACATGCTAGACTCATAAAAAATGCTAACCAACCTAAAACTTTCAAGCTAAATTGCATTTTTAAACCTTACCACCTGCAGATAAGCTTCGCAGGTAACACATACATATGTATATTTGTAACGATTTTTGAAAATAATAATAAAAAAAAAATTATTCAGCATCTTTCCAAGTACACCATTGTATTTTAAAAACTGAGAAATATAATGGCCCGATCTGAAGTAAGTAATGAAAAGAACAACATCTTTAATCCGAAATGAAGGCTTGAAGAAATGGATATATTAAAACAAAAAGGCAGGTTCCACTTACAATCTAGGGGGAAACGAACGAGCGGGGGAGGGAGGAGGGGTGGCATCGCGTAAGCGCCGCGCTGGTCCGCGTGTGAAACACGGCGCGACACGAAATGGTAACCGCGCCGCTTTCATAATCATAATATAAAGAAAAAACAACATTCTGCTGTGACCGTTACTGTAGTTGTTCCAATTCGCTTTGAGCACACTTTTAAACCCAATTTAACGAAGATGTCAAATCGCTCAAAATGTGATCTTTTTGGGTGATTCGACATTATGCTAAATAGCCCAAAAATTAAATATGTTAAATCGCCACAAAGATTTTTGGGCGGTCTAACATTTTTCGGATTTTATTTCATTTAGGGCAATTTGGTTTTGGGCGATCGGAAGCATGAGTTCTGACAAAACGTCCACACTTTGACATTTTCGACAAATTTTGGGCAATGTGACATTTTTGCATTTTGGGCGATTTGTCATGTAGCCGTTTTACTGCATTTATACTCGCTGCATGTTGCTATTGTTCTCTCTGACATTTTGCATCGCGGTTGATAAATTTGAATTTCGAAGAGTCAAAAAATTAAAAATCTACATTTTTTCTCAGACTAATCGCAGTATGCAGTTTTGGAGTCTAAGAAACAGTATCATACTGCGGAAAACAGTATTGATACGAGCGTTATATACATATCTCTTATATGTACCTCTTTCTATGTCGGGGTCTATTTATTTAGCATTTTATTTAGCGATTGACCGAAAATAAAAAAAGTGTCTAATTTTCCGCCTGTGAGTTTGAAGAAGTACATATACCTACATATGTAAATGAAAGCAAAACATTTTATTTGTTTTTATTAACAGCATAAAGCAAAAGTCCGATGTTTCAGAGTATAGCCTTGTGAATTTAAGCTAAAAAAAAACATTTTTTTTTTTAGAATGGCGTCTAATATAAGAGTGAATGCTTCTCATTTAATACTATTTAAAACTCTACTGGCACGTTGGAAATCAAAAATGGTCTGTAACAGGGTGCGGTTAATTCGCCGACCCTTTTCAACGTTTACACGAGTGATCTCGTAGAGTCTCTTCACCATGCTATTGCGAACGTAGATGACTTTAGTCGCATACGGATCAGGACCTAAGACCAAGGTCATTACAATGTCTCTTGCAACGTGAATTCGATAAGATTCAGCGATATTGCGACGACTGGACGTTGAAGATCAACTTTCGGCAGTCAGAAACCAAAGCCAGGGGTGCTTTTGCCCTTACAAAGAGACTGTTTTATAGCAGCCAACTCGTGGGGGGTAAAGGTGTAAAGGTAGATGGCCCTCATACAGCCAATGCTCGGATATGGATGTCCCGTGTGGTTCAACGTGGGAACAAGCTTGGTGGAAAGGATTTACGCTCGAAGAGTTCCAAATTCTGCTTTGAAAACGTCACCCGAATCCGTTTTTGATCAATCGTCAGCAAACGCGGCAACCATCTTGCCGATTAATCATTTGAAATGGCTACTGTCTCGGCTATCTAACGAACCTTGACTTGCAATCGGCCAACACCATGTCTTGGATTTTTTTACCATTTCTTCTATTGTGACGTCACTCGGACGTCCTGGGCACTCAGTTTCTTTAAGTGAACCACTTTTGTACCATTCCATACGAGGGAGCAGAGTCTCCATAATATTTTTCAAATCTATTTTCAGTCTCCTTAATGGGTTTACCGCGCGAAAAGTAGTGTTTTATCAAATCACGAAACTCATTTTTTCCATTTTGAGCAAAAAACCAAAGTTCTTTCGATCACTGTAAAAAAATCAATGTTTGACAGATCTGTCTAATTTTTTTTTTTATTCCTAGAAAGAAACAAGGACGGCGGAAAAAAAACTTCATGCGATCCGAGCGCTATTTTGCATCAAAGTCACTGGATTATCGAACAGCCCTCGTATTCTGCTTTCAAATATTTGAAGAATTTAATAAAGTTATTAATTCACTCAACAAGAGGCAAAGCTGGAAGATAATTTAAGAATCATGCTAGAACGGTGAGATAACTCAAGATAAGTGAAACGGTTAGTTCAGAAAATTTACACCAAAACTGCATGACTATATTACTCATACGCGAACCATGCGTCGTTATAAGTCATCCACGTCGAATACTTAAAAACACAACTGGTTTTTAATTAAAGGAACTCATGGTAATAAAACATCGTCATTGTAATCTACAACTCAACTTGCTGATAATTTTGATTAAATGGGGTGTGAATGCATAAATTGTTGTTTTCTCGGTTTTGCTTGTCCAACACTTCACCGGGCATATAAGATAATAAAAGTGGAGAGTTGTGGAAACACTCTATGTGACTATGTGCCTGCTGTTAGCCATTGATTATGACAAGTTGTCGCATATCAGCTGCTGCTCGATCCGTAACGTAGCATACGTACTTAAGTGTCTTTTGGCGAAGTCATTAATCCAATTTAAATTACCCTCTAGTCGGGGGATGTTATTGCGAATGTATACGACGAATTATATGCTTATCCTCGGCACAGATCTCACGGGTGAGTCCTCAGTGGCATGGTGACGGTGCACAAGAGGAACGGATTAACTTCATTAAGGTTTGGATATATGTACTCGTATATACGAGTCTTTATACTGAAAAGGTGCTGAATTGAAATGTTAATTTCCGTTTTCGGATTATTTCTCATTTGGAAGGAACTGTTGCAGGTGTGTTTGTTTTTATCACTAAGGACTCGTTGTCGATTGTTTCGTGTGTGCTGTGCCATGCGATATCACTTTTATCGATGACAAGATTTTAATGTTATTTGTACGTGATGAGTATATCGTTGGGGAATAGTTGACGGAAAATCCAAATATAGCGTGTGAGTTCCAAAAGATGAAGGAAGGATCTCGAGCATGTGCTTGGATACGATAAGTATCTTTGATTGTAAATTGTATGATTAAAGGAAAGTCATCTTAGTTGTTGCATTTGTTTATGTCTTCAATAAAAATTGTGACAGCTGCAAACTTGGGCGAATTTACTTTGATGTAGAATTGTTATAAGGTGCTAGTTTATCGTAGTTGCAGATTATCAGAGATCCCAAGATTCGCAAAGTAACAAATCTAGGTTTACTTGGTTAACCAACAAGATCGAACGCTTACTCATTCCGACATTCATAATGGTGCAATTTTTCAAAAATCACTTTTTCGCAGAAATGCAGTACTAATTCAATTTTTGTTTTTATATACAGTGCACTCTTTTTGCAACTAATGAAAACAGACGTTGTTGCAAAAATCGAAAAGTTGCACAATTCGAACAGAAAATTAAAACACTTTAAAAAGGCCTACACGCTATTCTCTGAGTTATCAAAATAAAATTACATGTACATTTAAGAGTTTTATTTTTATTAAAAAGAAAAATTATGCATTTAAATATATTTCAAAAAAAAAATAAATTCAGCTATACAGCCAAAGTTTTAAAAAACATTGACATTTTGGTTTGCACTTGCTTTGCAGAAGATCGCTTCGCAACGTTATATAGCACATTCTCTGGAGTTGCGTAATTTCTTCAATTTTGAGGTAATTTTGTTCTGCCTACTGCCAGCATGTGGTGGATCATTTTATAGTGTCTTCTTCTTTTACTTTGGGTTGTGTATCAATAATATCCATTTCCGCATTTTTAACAGAAACTTCTTCTTTTTCTCGGGCTTCTACGTTTTACAGAGTCTCGGAGATCCATTCAAAGATGTCATCGCTGTCTTTCTGATAAAATCCTATCCCGAACTAGAAGTAAAGGAACACAGTCTTCTTCCTCCCAATGATCACGAGTTCTTATCATTTTTTTTTTCAGCATTTAGCAATTTAATTCCCTTTTAACTCTTTCCAAGCGCTTGCTTCTTTATAATTGCAACAAGAGGCAGGATGGCTCAACAAAAATTAGTTTGTAGCAGAGTTTAGTCAACCTTATTAGATTTGATGTTTGAAGGATTCGCTGTATTTAACACAAAATAAATCTAGACGCGTTGTTATTACTACATTGCGTCAAGACTGTTTACATTTAATGTCGGCAGAGGTTTGCTCTTGCCTGCAACATTGCATAGTAAAACTTACACACACAAATTTTGAATGTTTCGAAAATCAAATCTCAAATTTGCGAAAATCGAGATTTTTCTTTGAATTTGTGACAAAAATCGAGAAAAAGAAATATCGAGGTTTGCATAAATCGAGGTTACAAAAATCGAGAGTGTACTGTATTTATATTGAAGTATACTTATTTCTCATATCAAACGATACCCACTTAAGGAATGTCACTGCCATCCTTTGAAGCAGTGAAATGGATACGTAAATATCTGTCCTAACGTTTCTTTACTTTTAGCTCAGACTGTAAGCCAATATACATATGTATGAACTATTGAAGGTCCTCTTACCAAATTCACAAAATCAAGAATCACATTTTGAAACAACATCCCGCCCAACAATCTATATCAACAGCGGAAATTATGTTATTAAAAACTAATTATCTATTTTTCGCTCCGCTTCACACCGCAGAAAAGAATTAAAAACAATTACGCAGTTCTGACGTTTTGTTTTCAAAAAATTCGGAAATCGATAACGCGATCTCATTACCCCAGTAATTTGTTTATAATTAGAAGTCAAACAAACACTTTACATGTATCGCTGTCCCTGTGCCGGTCGACTTCCGGAGGCTGGCGTTCGCCGACGCGACTTCACTCTACACCCCATCAAAGCCACTCTCGATAGCCATCGGATAATTTCAATTTAGAGTTTCCACGATTAAGCTACATACAGCTATATGCAGTACAATGTCAGGTGTCAGGCAATTTGTCGAATGGATAACTATTAGATTGGTTCTAATCGCGACAAAATACGAGTAATATTATTCGTGGTAATTAAACACGAACTATCCGAGTGTACAAGGATTGTGTTATGCATCCCCTTGCCAGGCTTCGGAATCGAGGATTTCTCTAATTAGTAACCAATCATCAGGAGTCATCGTCGCATTCGCATGATACGAATACGAGTACGAGGTGATGGAGCACATCATCATCATTATCTTCGAACATCTTCAGCATCGCTACATACGTCTCTGCTTGGGCGGCGGCGGCGCGGCGGTCCCGATGTAGACTGTGTGGATACTGGCGATGGCGACTAACCAACTGACTAACTCACTCACTGAGTGGCGGCTTTTGCCACTCAGATCAAAGATAAATGAGTTGCCCTGTAATTTGGTGCGCGAATCCCGCCTCAGATACTTGGTCGCTTGAAAATTATATCAATTCGGATGAGCAGCACTGAGATGCAGCTCCCCGCTAGCCCTTACCGCTTTTCCGACACTGCAATGCGTGACGAGGTGAGATGTAGAGTTAATTTTCGCCCCAAGCCGTGTGTCTATAGTGCGAGTCTACCCAAAACCACTGGACTATCGAACCGATCACAGACAATCATCGAGGTAACAAAACACTTTACACCGTACCATAGATGGAGCGCGGGCGGGGAAGTACGAGT
Source organism: Brachyopa scutellaris (assembly GCA_949775065.1). NCBI lineage: Eukaryota > Metazoa > Arthropoda > Insecta > Diptera > Syrphidae > Brachyopa > Brachyopa scutellaris. The sequence goes on from OX459112.1 coordinate 193,366,849, forward strand.
ATCTTTTCGGCGGCGGTTTGGCGTTTAATTGTGTTTTGATAGCTCTAATTCGACGCCAGGCATACGGGGATTGTGCTAATCGCCCGAACAGAATCCCCAGCGGCTGTATCACGCACACGGTGCGCACTTAAGATCGATTGATCTTGTGGTTATACAAAGTGATCCTCTCCATTGTTGATTCGTCACAATTGTGAGGGTGATCTGTAAATTTGTGGTGTACGCGTCGCCGGGCCTAATCGATCATTGCTTGGTTATTGTCTAGGATTTTCGAGAGGGCTACGAGGTAATGCGCTCTGACCAATATGTCCTATACAATGATCGATAGAGGGAATGGGCAATAAAAGGACACTTTCACTTGTAAAGCGGGGTTGAATGCGATTATGATTTACTTCGATTGATGTCATGGCTGCATTCTTGTAGCAGAGTGGGGATGTCATTTGGAAGTTTTCACTGTCAGTTCTCACAATTGGCGTGGTAAATTGAATATTTGATGGATCTTATGGATGTAATTGCTATTTTGGGTGGTCGTTCATAAATAGTTGAAACATTTTAGGTACTTTGTTAATGAATGTTATACGAGGAATTTTATGCCTAATCTAGCCTTCTTGATAGGTATAAATAGAAATAAGAAGAGGTAAGAGCAAGTTTAAATGGTGCATATACACGTATTGTCCATCTCAGAAGCTTGGCTTATACATACATACATATACTCATGTTTGTATACCTTAATTCATAAATTACCTGCAAGGCTCCATTATTCTTCTTATACAGTAGAAAACCTCACCAGTGACAAATGATGAACGATCACTTGATAGCGGATAACTAGTGCATCATCTGTCAGAGCCAAGTGGAAATTATTTTTCATTGCGATAATGAAGCTTATTTCCGTCACAATGATACCCACAAGCTACTGCACTTTACATATAGCAAAAAATTAAATGTTAAAACATTAATCGCGAAACTTTGCGGATCGCTTGCACCAGCTGTCGGTCGAATGTGAACGTATTCAGAAACGCATTCGCTAGTGCTAATTATCTGTTCATTGTGCATGTAAATATAATGAACATTCAGAAACCCAAAACAAAGGAAATTCTACAAGAAATAATGTGAAATCGTAGAGCGCGGCAAATTGTCACGTACGAATCGCAGATCATTAATATCGCAGAAGTCGCCATAAAATTACCCAGCGAAGAAGCACTCGACTCGACGATGAGTGCATCATTAAAACAGTGTTAGCTACTGTCAGTGGTTAGTCTCTGGAAAGCTTACGTTTCTCGAAAATGCAAAAAATACAATTACATAATTATCACTTTAATAAGAAGTGCAATAAAATAATGCATAATTATGGTACTGACACGAACGACATTTGAACGGCTGTTTATAGCTGAATGAGTCTTGAGAGTTTTAGTTCTTTTCTTCTTTGCTTTTTTTCATCTGAAATACGTGACCGAATCATATGAGAGTTTGAAAAAGAGACAGAAACCGCACTGGGCCTGGACTGTAAGGGGATCGTAAGTCCACTTCTAAAACAAAATGCAGCGAGAGATTTAGGCTTAGGACCGCGTAAGAAATAGTTGATTTAATTATAAAATTTGTACAAATTAAATGTTTTTTTAAATTGACAACATTGTTGATTTGTTCAGTTTCGATGTTTTTAACTATGTTGAAACTTTATTGCACTTTCAATCGATGCGGTGTTGCTTATATGTATGTACCTATACCTAGTCCTGCCATAAGTTCTGTCACAAATTCAAAACGCCATAAAAAAAAAACAGTTAACAAATTGTATTCAGTATAATTTCATTTATTAAACCATAATATTGGTTATTAGAAGCAATTGGTTTCACTCGAAATGACTGCCTTTTGCTTTTACAATGGCTTTCAAAAGTTGTAACCATTGGGCTGTAGATGCACGCACGACTTCCATGGATATCGTAAATGCTGTTTTGAGAGTTCCCAAATTTCTGTGAGGAGTCCCGCAGGCAATGCTCTCCAATTCTGACCATAAATAATAATTCAGTGGATACAAATCCAAATTTTTTTCAGGTTAGGAGTAAAAATTTTTTCCCGTTTACCAATGATAGGCTGTCATATGGAGATTAGATTTTACTATCGTACTCGTTCGGGCGACGCGCGGAGGACCAAATCTTGGCCTTTCCTTTACTTCAGATAACTGGCCGAAGCAACGAAGCGAGTGGTTTTAACAACTTTAAACTTTGGCCAATACTCTTTTCGCACTTATGCAGCGCTATTACCGCGATTCGATTCTCTTTAACACCCTACTCTATGATAATAGTAGATCGCAAGCTGAAACCAAACTCGCTTGTATTCTGTACTTATCAATGCATATGTTTTGGAAATAAATTTAACGGTTCTATTCATAGAAACGGTTTTAAGCAATGAGCGCTGGAAATAATGTAACAGAACTTATGGTAGGTCTATGTAGTATGTACATCCACATACACAAAGTCATGTGGTGGAATTGTATTCTTTCGCACAAGCACTGATGTTCGGATTGGACAGCATAACGTGCAGACTTTAACCCAATTGAAGACTTGCCGTCGAACGTTGATTTAAGATCAAGAAATCCAAAAAATTTAGAGAAAAGTATTTCATTTCAGGTATTCAACAAAAACTTGCTTTCATTTAAGGCAGTAGACAACCAAATATACCCTAACATTTTCAGACCGAAATTTTTAAAATTTTCAAAGTTATAGCCAGTTATAGCTGCGCTGACCGTTCCCTCTTTTATTGTCCTTCAGTCCTATATTATTGTAGGATACACAGGTATTCTAGGATACCCTAGTCGCTGAAAATAATCATTTTGAGGAAACGAAAGGATTGCTCTATGTGCCAGGCATAGCTGATTAATGATAGCATTGTCAAAACTTTAAACGCGTATTTCTCGAAACCATGTTTTTGAAATTTCGGGGAAGCACTGACTAAAAACTATTTAACCGATTTGGCTGAAAATTTTACAACTTATTCTAGACACACATTGATAAATGCCTAACCTTTAAAACATTAAATTTTTTTGATAGTAAATCAATATTTTTAAACAATTTATCAACGAAAAACATTGGATTTTGAGAACTTTTTTTTTTCACAAGTCCGCCATTTGTGTGTGCTTCCTTAAATAAGCACATTTTTTTTGCGAGGACTGCACTTTTACATAAAAAATTATAAACAAATTTACGTAAAATGAAGTCAAACAATTTTTTTTGTATACTTTAAAGTTCCAATAAAAACATGTAAACATTTCAAAACGATCGCATTTTATTTTCTTTTAAAAAAAAATTCACGAAAAAACGTCGAAATTTTAGCCGTCACAGCGGACTACTACCTTAATGAAATGTAAAAACTGGACACAAGTTACAAGTAACTTACAAGATAGTTAATTTCTATGAAATTTGCAATTGTATGGCCCCCACTTTTTGTGTGGATATTTTTGTTTCATCTGATTAAAGTAAAAATAATAATTAAAGATTAACCCTTAACTGATATCGTGAAAAAAATGAACGCTTCTATAGTCGTGGGGTCCATTCAGTTAAGGGTTAAAACGTACAACATACTATTAAAATTTAGAATCAACATGAACTGTGTGTTTATCTAAGTCTAATCGTTTTTCAAAAAATAACTTAAGAATAAAGTCGTTAATTAAAATTACAGCGGCCCCGCCGTCGATGAAACAGAAATGAAACTTGCTGGCAAAGCTTTCAAACACCCGACATCACATTTGTTGCAACAAAGAACTTATAACAATACATTCGACTTACTTGATTCAGAATTTATGTAAATAATTTAACAGTACTTTTGTCATAAATGAACACATCCTGCCCTCTGGAGCGCCTTTCACTTATTGTGTAACACCGCATAAATTCCCACTCTAATAACGAACGCCCATCGTAATAGCATCATAATTAACCACACACCATTGTAACCGGCACCGCATGCCACACCTGATGAGGTGTACTCGCTTGTCAGGGCAAACAAAGCGGACCCATATGCAAATCGAATCCACTACGCTATCGCTGCCCAAATATAAATCCAAAGTAGTCAACCGTCGATGACATTCTGTTGAAATCAATTACCCTCTTATCGCGGTGGTTCCAACAAAAGTCTCGCGACATGGGCCCTCGATTGTGGGCCGAACATTAAATCATCTCATAGCCCATAGAGAGAATCAGATGCCTTCATTGTGTGCCTAGCTCATTAATTCCTCAACTCGCTCATTAGACCGCACCTATGGTGCCGGGTTTCGGTGAAGCACTTAGTCTTTTTTTAGCCCACATGTATCACCACGGCACACTGGTGCAGGCCCATTGTGCCAATCAAAGGCGCATGTCGTGAGAGTTACCTTGCGTAGGCTTGAGGGCGCGAAATTAGCACAGATACGAGTTTAATTGACAATTTATGATTATCGAGGCGCGCTGGTGGTGCTGCTATTAACCAAATAATCAAAACAATGCTCCAATTGTCACCAAATAGGCCAATTTCCTCCAGCACCCCTCGTTAATGTGAATCACCCATTCTTTATAAATTTAGCCTTGTTTTGCAGACAAACAAAATATTCATAAATTACCCAAAGATATGGACATCCTGAGTACAGGAGAATAAAAAAAATTACACGACATTTAAGTATCTGTCAAGAGTAACACCTCGGAACACGACGCTTGTCCGCCAATAATTTGTTCGAGGTGACATGTTTGCTTGTGTTCTATACTCCAACCCCTCTGCCCGAGTTCCATTTAAGTATTTTATGACACAGTTTGGAGCTGGAGGAAAGACTCCCCGAAGTGTGAAATGGTCTGGTTATGATCATGAACGAATGATCGTCGTAAGGACCCTCACCCCGTCTCTCTTAGTTTTGATTTATAATTTCCGAGTTCGACTTTGAGTTCGAGAGTCCAGCACTGGCACCAACCCGATTTTCATTCATCGATTTTGATACCACCACCATGAGGGCTCATCCTATCCCCCTCCTTTTCCCGCCATAACCAATGTGTTGGCAGACCTTTTGGTGGCAGTTAAACCCGTAAAATCTGTAAAAATCCCAAAACGTAAGGTCAGCGGTATTTTTAAATTCTAGTATGGTTATGTTAACTCAATTAAGCACTTGACCATTATGGATGCGCCTTGGGAGCACCTTTGACGTTTCTTTGTTATTCAAAATTATTCGAGCGGGAATTGTTTAGCGTATAGAGTTGACAATTGTCAGTTGGAGCTGAACAAACACAGACACATGACTACATGCTGTGTGCGATTGTTGTTCCGAATAATCCTCGGACTCGGTGTGGGGTTGGATACGTTGTACGTTATTTTTGATGGAAATTATGGGCACACGATGGGATGTCGAAGGAGCTGCGGGAGTTTTTGTGGTGAGAAAATATTATCGGGACACTGGAGCCCAAATGTCTATTAGACATGCGACAAAAGAGTTTATGTTTATATGACATCGGTGTTCCGGTTAAGTGAACAAAGTTGCACATGCACAGCTCAATCGGTGTACTTCTTGGTGGTCCTAAAACGGACATTTTCGATTGGAAACATTCGAGTTTGTGCACTTGGGAACCAGCTTATTTCAGGGAAAAAAATATAACAAATAAGATAAAGAAATTAACCCACGTAGAGTAAGCAATTGTCTTATATAACGTACATACAGACGAGTATTTTATAGATTTGCCCAAATTCTATTTATACTGGGACTATTTATACTCCTCATACAATAAATACAGTATCCGAATACACCTTCGGTCATTTTAAAAACCGACTTTTGTTCTCATCGGCTCAAGTTGGCGGTTCATGGTCAATATAAATAGAAAAAAAAATTCACCTCCAGTAAATGATCACATCGAGTATCTAAATGATCGATACCATAATAAGAATTGCAAATTATGATGATCCACAAACCGAATATCACATTTACTTTAAGTGTAACAAGTTTCCCTGGCTGCTTCTTAAAAATGTGTCACTTAAAATCTGAGCAGGTTGTTGAATTGAATGAAATTGTTTACCCAAGGTTATCGTATTCAAACCCACATCTGACTGGAAAATGTAAAAACAATAATCAAAATTCTGGAATTAAGATAGATAGATAGATAGATAAGATAGAGATATGTACATTTATTTCGTTTTTATATACTATAACTCAGAGATATGATATTACTCTGTATCTTTCTACTGATATCATATTTTTTTAAGTTTAAATTAATCTTTATACATATATAAAACAAAGTCGGGTTAGTTACATCATTTATAACTCAAGAACGGCTGGACCAATTTTTATGATCTTTGATTTGTTGGATGTGTCTCCGCCCCGAATAGCAGAATAACTATTAAAAAATCGAAAAAATTAATGAAAAAAAAAATTAGGAAGAAATATTAAAATTGTTTTTAATTTAAAAAGCGATGCAGTGCGAATACTGACTGAAAAAGTAATTGTAATGTGAATGTTAGAAGTTATTAATAAAAGTGTGAAGTTCTTAGAAAAAGGATTGTTTTCAAACATTTCGAGCCTTTACGTAGTAGGTTCTGTTATTACCTTCTGAAACTGATCAAATTATTTTTATTTTGTGAGAAATAAATACTTACATTTGGATTTGAACCGTGGACCCTCCGCGTGACAAGGGCTGAAAAGAAAGGCTGAAAAGGATCTTTCCACAGAGGCGACGATTATTGGACGTGTTAATAATAAGCTACTCAGATTTAAAATAGTTAATACTATTGAAAGTATTGAAGGAATGAAAAGTTTTTCACAGTGCCCACCTCTTCCGAATGCCTGACAAGCATTCAAGAGTATAATTTGTCATGTAAAAGCTTCCCAACTCGCCGTTCGAAGACGGCAGAAATCGGTAGGCCCCTTCCATTCGTGGAAAAATATAACGCGTACACACAAATGATTGCGGGAAGCTAGGCTTGGTTCTACCTAGGACTGCTGAAGCCAAATATTATTATTATTAAAGAAACGAACTATGCTATTGGTAAAACCAAAAAATAGTTTTACCTCAGGTATACTTTCTACTTATCGGGATAATACTAAATTTAAAACATGAGTATAACATGGGATGAAATTGGGCATTGGACAAGATCACGGACCACCGGACATCACTGTGGCACAATCATATGATTGCCCAACTAATCTGCAGAGGATGCGGTGATGAAGAGACACATGAGGACACAACCCATTTCCTCTGTCACTGTCCTAACCTCTGTCAATTGAGAAACAGAACCCTGGGCAAATTTTTCTTCGAAGATATCGACGAGCTATCAGATGGATTACCATCTAACCTGCTGAAATTCACCAGGGCTTCGGGATGGCTGTAACTGAAACGATAATACCACGGATGGGAACTCACTATGGGTATCACAATGGGTCCACAGGGACCTAAGTGTGATGGGAATGTAACCATTCTCATCGGCCCACTAACCTAACCTAACCCTAACCTAACCTAACTTGAGCTAACGTTAAAAATGCCATGAAATCTCTTCTATCCATCTTGTGAGATGTACCGTAAAACTGCACTTAGTTGTTCTTTGTGATTCACATTTGGTATTTCGTCCATCAAATGGACACAATCCGAGCTTGACTAATTTCCGATTTAATTTGATGTCTAAGCACCGCGGCAATACAATGTATTAAATCATTTTGAATATCGTTTGAGAGGCCCGAGAAGGCGAGAACATTGATCTAAATTCGAGTCCATCTGAGGGACTAAATATAAGAGTTTCTAAATAATTGGCTCGATTATCAGAATTGGGTCTTTCATCGTGACCTCGGAATGCTAGCTCTTGTTTACCTAAAAGAATCACCGTTTGAATGTGCGTCTTTGAAAAGTTCACTAAATTATTTATGTCTGTGACATTACCGTACCGTTAATTCTGTTTATTTCTCAAAAGAAGAACATAAGACAATAAAGTTCAGTGTATGGAATTAACTGCTGGACCTAGCAAAAATTCGTAAGTAAGTGATTTGTTTAGAAGTAACTAGCTTTAATATAGGCAAGTGTATCGGTCTTGGTTTGTGTTTTCAAAGTGTTTTATGTTCTATATTTAAAAGCATAAATGATGATGCAGTTGAGGAAAATAAGAGATTAAATGAACCATAAACCGAAATAATAAAACAGAAAGCCATCATATAAAGCCAAGATATCAATTCACTGCATTTTTTAGAGAATCTACTACAATGCACACGCACAATCAGCCAACTGAATTTGCGAATACAAAAAAAAAGAGCATAATTCTATATATCAAAGCAACTCAATGCGATTGCGGAAAAAATACTCATAAAGGTGCGTGTCCACTTGAGAGTAAAACTATTGCGAGTAGCTCTCAGGCCATTCTCGAGAGCAGTTTCGTAAGTGGACACGGTCACGAGAGTAACTCACAGAGAGTTGGTTTGCTACTCTCAACTTTCCGACTTCTTGAGAGTTGTTTGTAAGTGGACAAACATTTTGCTACTCTCGGAGAGCAACTCGCACTATTCAAACAGAGTTCGTTCTGAGAGCAGCTACCTGCGAGTAAATGGATTATGTATGCCTACAAATAAATTGTCAAAAAAATGTACATCATTTTGAATTTGATAACTTGATTTTCAATTTGAATTTCTGGAAATAATAAATAAATAAATATTGTGGCATAAATTTGGAATATCGAAAAAGTAAAAATATTAATAGAAATGTATGAATCCGAAGAAATTCTTTGGAACACATTTCTTGCTGAGTTTCGGGATAGGAACAAAAGAAAATATAGCTATAAAGATAATAAGTGGACATGGTTGTGAGAGTACTATCCGCAAATTTACTCTCAGATATCTCGCAAACAACTCTCGATAGTAAATCTCAAAAATTTCACTCTCAAATGGAAAGCTACTTGAGAGTAACTCTCGAGAATTTGCTAGCGAAAGTGCTCTCAAGTGGACACGCACCTTAAGCCTTAGAGAAGAAAAAAGGGAACATTTTTATTTATTTTTTTCAATTGTATCTTTTCTATATTGTCACTTTTCAATAGTTGAATCAAATATCAACTAGGTACTTTTATTGACCAAATATCAGCTGCTCCCTGTCAGTTCAGCTCATTAAACATACTGTTTTTTTTTTTTTTTTTTTCAAAAAAGGTTCTGCCCCGCACCGCGAACTAAAGGATCTATTATACCGCAGAACCAGAAGAGGTTCAACTCTTTTGATGAAGTCAAGGATCTCACTGGTGGAGTCTTTATGAATTTCCATGGGAGTTAGGATTTCTCTGTGGAAATATTGTCTCCTGACGGCACATAGTGCAATGCAATCCACAGTTTCGTCGTCTTCCATGCAGAGACGATATTCAGTTTCCTGAATCAGACCTATTTTGTTTAGGTGATATCAAAGATGACAATGGCCTGCTAGAAGTCCCACCAATCTCTTGACATCATTTCTACTGAGGAGAAAGTGTTTTATCGATTAATAGTTTGTATGGTATCCTTTTGATTTTAGCACCGACTCTAGTGTCTTTGGTATCGATCTCACGAGCTTTATGGTGTATTTTGCAGATATTTGACTCCATTCTTCCAATAGCGCTTTTTTTAAATCTGCTTTGGATCTTATCTCATGTTTTCTGATTTCGCGCTCAAGTTTAGACCATCAATTTTCAATTACATTGAGGTCTGGTGACTGAGCAGGCGGCTGCATGACATAAGGACATCTCCAAATCAATCAAGATTAAACAGTTCCAGACTTGTGCTTCGGATCGTTGTCTTGGTACAATCGAAAACTATTTTTGATGTTCAGTTTTTCAGCACTTTGCATCAGATTTTGTTTCAAAATATCTAGGTACATATTTCTGTCCATATTGCCTTCGATAAAAACCAGGTTTCCGAAGTCAGCAGAAGACATGGAGCCCCACACCACCACCACCACACCATAACGTGACCTCCACCGTGTTTGACTGTGCCACGCAAATTTTTCGGTTGGAACCCTGTATATTTGATAGCCTCCAAACGTATGCCGTGAAGGTTGAATTTACTCTCATCAGTAAATATGACAGTGTCCCAAAAATGATTCATCCTTATTAATATGCTCACGAGCAAATTTTACTCTGCATATTATGGTACTTTATTTTAGCACTAATGAAGGGTTTTTTTTCGGGTACTTCTTCCATTAAAATTGGCTTCTCTTAAAATTCGGCGTATTGTCTCAGCACTGCACTTCTTATTTAAATACCTTTCAGCCTCTTGTGCCAATTTCCTTCACTTTTCTTACGATCCATCGGCAATCACTGTCAGAAAATATTTTATTTGGGGCTTCCCTTCCTTTACTTGACCACTCGATTTTCACGAACATAACGCTCAATTATATGTTGCACTGTTGAATAACTTATTTTTACCATTTCCTCTATTTTTCGTTGGCTTTTTCCATCTTTAAAAGTTTAATTATTCATTGGCGGGTTTCAATACTCGTGCGGGGTCCCATGTCGCAAAAATGAAGCTGGCGCTATTTAAAACGTGATGCAAAGGAGAACTGAACTGAAGAAATATTGTTTTCCTCGAATTTATTTCACACAAAGTCAGTACGAACTGAGTGCATCATTTAAGCTGGGACGTTATTTGGAGAGAGAGTTTCCTTTTGCCATCTTCGAACAACGACTTCGAACAATAAAATCTTGTTGTACTGTTCATCATGTAAATGCATTGTTATTGTGTGGAAGGTGTGTTCCACACACTTTTAGAGGAATTTTTTTTTTTTGTAAAATTTTAGCGTTACATAGATAAAAAGGTACCTACTACATCATTTATGCTGCACTTTTTTTTTTTTTTTTTTTTTTTATAATCTACACACGCTAAAGGGGATATGAATACCCTTTTAATGTTTACACACAGCGCGAGCACATGAAGGACGAGAACGAGAGACAGACAGACTGAGAGAAAAATCGCAGTCTAAATTTAAGCAATTTTAGATATGATTTAAGAACTCGATCCGTCTTAGGATAGCATACTCAATTTTACTCCGTTTTATTTTAATTTTACCCAAAAAACACTCAATTCAAGAAAGAAAGGAGTTAAAATGGCTCATATACATTCAAAATAAGGAAATGCAAGTTTAAACGAAGAAGTAATGTTCCTGTTTGCTGTTAGTTTTGCATGAAATCTCACACGCATTCACATTCCTTAAACAATGTGTATCGTCTCCTCATTATTGCGTCAGATACATTTGAGTGCGGTCGGAAGCAAAATGGAACAACAGGATGAAAACTGTGAAATCGTGTATATTGTGTACAGGATGACAATATAAATGAATTTGACACCGAAGAAAGTAATGATAGTAAAAAGCTTTTAGATCTATTAAAACAGTTCAATTTAATAGAAATTCATAAGCACTTGATTGGTAAGTACAATTAAATTTGTTGGGGCAGTTTCATATTGGACATATTGCATGTGTATCATCACTTATCTGATTTTATATTTACATCAAATATAGCCGCCAATATTACGTATAAAAGCCTTCCATATTTATTGAAGGAAGATTTACTAGCAATACAACATACGGGCGTAAGGGCAGAATTTCGAGAAAAAACTTTTCATGTGGAAAAAATCTTTCGTAAGTACGTTTTATGAATCGTATAGATCATTGACAACTAACATCTTGGAATTTTTTAGCACAACATTGATGATGAAACAGTATCTATGAACTCTAAAGTCAATTCTTGGCTTTTTACAATAGATTCTTAATAATATATGTATGGAATGTTAGTATACTCCATTTGTAGATAAACATTGATTTTAATTAGGTACTTGCACTCGAACAAACGAAACCTAATTTTTGACAAAGGGGATAATTCCAAAACAAATATTAAAAAATATTATCAGAAGTCGCTCACTAATCCAAAATTTAAAAAACTTTGTCTATCCCACCACGAAGCTGGTAATATTGGTAAGTTATAATTTCATCTTTTTTTATTCCTAATATGTATGTAATTATTTTCCCTTTTTTAGACTCAGAGGACTACATTTTAACCACGCTTTTGAATTTCGCAATAAAGCCAAAACATGCTTACAAAAAGCAACGGTCCTAGATGCCGAGGAAAGCCTAGCACTGCCTCTGACAACAATCAACAATTACGAAGAAAAGGTAAATTGAATAATAGAAAAATATTTCACCATTAATGAAACTATTCAGCCTTTCGTGATTGTGTTGGGTTGAGTTGCACAGATTTGAGTGAATTTTTTTGTGTATTTTGATAAAATATTGTATAGCTGTAAAATATATGAAGTAAGCAATGGATTTTCTTACACAATGTACAAACAAATATAAGCTATAGAAGTAGTCTGTATAAAAAAAAGAATTATTATATTATATTAATAATGTATTTGTTTTATGAATTAATTGTTATGTTTTCCTTTATAAAAATTATGTTTATATTATTGAAATAAAATTTTATTTAAAAACACTCACATTGTATGATTTTTAATTTGACTGCATTTGAGTTTAAAGAATGCAACGTTGCAATTTGAAAGACCAAAGTAAGTAGAAACGTTCTTAATTTACAAGAATGTACGTTGTTATTTCAAGAACATAGACTTTAAATCAATAATGTTCCGCTGTCAGGATAAGAGCTACGTATGCTTAATTTAAGAATTATTGGTTTTAAATTTAAATTAGCTGATCGTTCTAAATTTAAGCAAGAAATTACTTAAAAGAAGAAAGGCATATGATTGATTCAAATCCGACGTTCTTAATTATAGTATAAACACGATAGCGATGAAACAGAGTTTGAAATTTGTTAGTCTAAGTATGTTTCTGCTCAATTATACTCTTTTTTTCTCTCAGTGTGAGAGCCACATCCAGTGCAAGGACCAATACTAACACTGACGACGACAGTGGGTATTTTCCCAATAGCAGACACACAAGTTGTTTTCTCAATTTTTGGTTTTTAAGTTTATAGCTGAATTAAGAATGTTCATTATTGTAAATTGTATACTTTCATCTTTTCTGGAGCGAGATCCACGCTTGTGACTATCAGCACTTATAAAATGGAATTTAATAGATATCTTCAATGTAGCTATCTATGTATGTATTTCTGGTTCAGTTTAAGGCTCTTGTCAACTGTAAATTATTCCACTATGCTTCAAAACCGTTGGTCGAAGTAATGTAATGGCGGATAATTGCGGGGCACACAGCAACCCAATCATTGCAGCTAATCCGTCGGCTAATTGTGAACAACTTTTGTCACAAAGTGACACATAATACTCGTAACTCGATCGTTTTCTCGCTTCCATTACCTGGTTGTCTCTTTATACTTGTCCATCACCACCAACGAGAACGACTGGTTCCAATTCAGAGCCACGCGCACTCCCACCACACCACTTAGTAGAATTTTAAATTTTCCCCTACAAACTCAAGCAACTCACCTCACTCGCGTCATTTTCTTCGCTATGTATCCAGTGCCGGTCCGGTTATCCACTTCGACTTGACTCTGGCATTTTGGTTGGTCATGCCGATAGACTTCATCTTAATCGTGAAATGGGTTCGGTTTGAGAACCGGTTCGCAGACAATTTCCACTGCTGCGTCCACCATTTGTACCGCCCAATCGCGAAAATGGCTGCGAGGCATTCGCGACTAAGCTCGTTTTGTTGGGGCTTCCTTCATTTGCGTCAGTGGCAGTCAGTGCATTGTTTGCTGTTTTGATTGGCATTCTGTCGTACTGCGGCCCGGCCGGTGGCGCGCGTGAGCTCGCATAATTAGAGGCGCGCAAAAGAGGTGGAGGCAACTGGAAGGCGTCCATAAACATGAAGAAGATGTTAACCCGATCTCGACTTGATTTAAAAAGTGGGTGGGAATGATATGCTTCATCGGATACGAGTTTTCCACTCAGAAATGTGACTTTCAAGACCAATTATTCATGATCTTCACACAAATCATGTAGAGTTGAATTCTTAAATATGATATCCATGAAAAATGGTTCCTTCTTTTTTTCTCTGCTCGGTTACGGATCGTTAGTCGGAGGATTCTCAGTCTCACTCCCATAACGAATGGTCATACATCTTGCACTTGTTTCATTTACGGATCCTGTCAGTGCAGGATTTCACAGTCGTTTGGATTTTCCTCTTCTGTGTCCTGTGTCCTTGCTGATAATTCGAGTTTCCTTTTGCATGCGAGTACATATACAACATACCTGCAGTTCATGACTTAGAAGTCTTCGTCCTAGAGACACATGTGTGAGGAAGGACAAAGCTGGGAAATGGTGCGTTTACGGAGTTGTTCGAGGTTTCTCTCGTTTTTTAATTAAAAACAAAACACAGTTCGAGAATCCGATTACACAGTGTGTCTGCATGGTTATCCATCTTCGGTGTGTACCTAACATATTGCTGGAGGTGGCGTGTCATTGTGTTGTTCGTCTTTCACGCGTTTCACGTTTAATTTTTGGTACCAAATAAGAGAGCCCGTTTTTTCGAATTAAATTTATCTGTGTAACTGCCATAGGTATAGGTTTCTACATTTTTGATTTTTTTTGAACTCGCATGGTTGTCATATTTTGTTTTGGGAATGATGTTAACAAATTATACTCGTATAGCTTTTTGTATTTTGCTACAAGTATGAACACAGTTTTTGTATAGAGATTTAATTAGATTTAACGCACCCACATCAAAGTAGTTACACTACATACACACATAATATTCGTTTTGCTTGAAAACTTGTTAAATTCATGACTGAAATTCGTTACCATGCATCGGGGGCAAACAGTAATTGTTTTTTGAATTTTATTTGTTTCATAACAAACGCACTAACTGTGTCAGAATTGTTTTACTTCGTTAACGAAAAGGTCCATCAGAGTATGTTTGTTGGAGCCTTCGTACCAACCGATAGGCCATTTGCTGTTTTGAAGTTCGAGCTACATACATATGTATAGATTTCGGTAGAAAACAGTCTTTAAATTATTTTCTTGTACAGCAAATAGAGCATCCAATTCAAGTTTCAATTGCTTCTTTGCTGTTGTGTAGTTTGCTTAGCACGTGATTTCGCTGACCGCCGAAACGAATATACATATCTGCATGTGTATGTAAATGTTTGGTCACGGCATTCGCATGTGATGACTGCGTGGGTGGCTGTGTATTTCTCCTCTTTTGCTGTTGCGGGGTTGCAAATTCTTGTATTCAATTATGTCCCTGAAGATGACGGTTGGACTTGATATTGGAATGGTGAGGTGAAGTATTGTGTTCGAAGATCATTGGAGAGCTGGAGAGGTGAGTGTGAGGAAACGTAACTCCCGCGGTAACCTGTTCAGATCTTAAGTGGAACGTTATTTATTCAAGATCAAATAATTACCATAAACATTTTTTTGTAATAAAAATGTAATACGATTGGATCCACCAAGAATAGGTAATTGAAATTGATGAAATGTAATCGTTCCTATACAAACCAAAACTGTTTCACTTAAAAGCGAGAGAAGTATGATCTTATGGCTCCCGGAAATTATGTCAGAATTTGAAAAAAAAAACGCCAGAAAATGTTTGTGGTGTACAATTTAGAAAAAAAGAGCAGAATTTAATTTGGAAAATACGCCAGAATTTTCTGAAAATATCCCAGACAGATGTTGAAGAAGCAGCAGAAAGTAAAATGGAAATAAGGCCAGAAAAAAAAGATATTCTGGCGTAATTTCCAAAAACATTTTGGGAAAAAGGCCAGAAAAGGTTAACTTTCTTTTAAAATACCCAACCGCCTCGAAACTTTATCGTATGTTGCCCATGTTACGATGTTACCCGATCAAAAATTAACTGATCAACATTTTAAAATAAGATACATAAGTATATTGTCATAGTAAACAAATTATTAACTTGCAACAACTAATAAAAATACAGTTTTCTGCCGTTTTCTTTTTCCATTTTCGGAAAATATTGTTTCTGGAATTTTTTCCAAACTGATTTTTTCTGGCGTTGTTTGCATTTCTGAAAATGGAAAAAAACGCCAGAAAACTTTTTGAAAAAAGGCCAGGCTTTTGTATAGAAAATTTTCTGGCGTAACTTCCAAAAAAAATCTGGCGTTATTTCCAGGAGCCATTTTATTTCTTCATATTTTAACACTTATTTATTATTTTACTAATTTGAAAATGTTAAAAATAAGAGGTTTGCAGTAAGCGGGGTTAGAAGTTACACTTTCGACTTAATTTTATGCTGCTTCTATGATCTAACATCTATGTCAGCCAAACCTGGCTTAAATCAAAGAGCAATATTTCACCTACAAAATCCAACAAAAAATTCCAAGAAAAATTTTGCCACAGAAGATATCAAAATATGAACATATGAACGGGTTAACAGAATTATGGATTAACAGAGACCGGGGTAAGTTATAATAAAAATATAATGAAAACTTGTGGTAAAATATATTAATTTATGAAGAAAACTTAATCCAAAATTATAATACACTTAATAAAAAACTGTAATATAAATAAAATAAGGTAGGTAGGTGGAAGTGCTGATTTTGGTGGATAGAAACCAATATAACGCAAAAAGGGCTCCGTTTTGATACTACGTACAACCTCAGCTGACCCGTTAACTTGGATTTAGTTTAATATACATATACATATGTATATAACCACCCTGTGTATGAGAGTATATTGCACTTAACAGCACCTACATATATGAATATGAACATTTTCAGCTAGACTCTTAAAAGCCACAAGAGAGTTTGGCCACTTACGTCTATCTTATAATATAAAGCGGGCCCTAGACTTTCGAACATGATGCGAGTGAACTTGGTTCGAGTAAGCCCCGCAGACAGTGAGAGCAATTTGCTCGAGCCTCATTTTTTCTGGCGTCTTCACGTTATGCACTCATCATCATAACTTATTATTATTTTTAGTTGATTCGTGAAAGTGCAAAGTTCCAGTTTTTATTTTATTTCTATAATAATGGCTGGAAAAAGAAGATTTTATTTATTTTATTTATTTATTTGCTTATTACAAGCATTCTTAATACTAAAACTTAAACAATCTAAAACTTAAACCTAAATTAAGAATTTAAAGCTAAACTTAATATTCTAGGAATGGGGCGTATTGGAGATGGAGTGGTAGTGTAGGGTATTTCTGAGAGAGGATCTGCTTAAATGGAAATCAAATGTGTTTTGGAAGGAATTGGTGACGCGAAGCATTCGAGAACTCGGTTCATAATAACCATAATTTGTTTATTGTTTAAATTGTTTAAAATCATAATTTTGAGTGAGTTGTTAGAGAATGAAGAGAAGGAACTTTGGCCACAACGTAAAAGGAGAATAGTTTGTACACAGAAATTTACTCATACGCATTATTAAAAGAACTGGAGTTTTTGTCTTCTGATGATTACATAAATTTGGGAATTGTTGGGAATATTCGACATAATTTTGCTTATTTTATGAAATTTGTTTGTCACAGATCAAACTACACCAATGTTCAAATGCAAACTAAATTAAGTCGTCGGCGTCGAGTAAATAAACTAGTAAACTACCCCGCAAACACTCGAACTTGGTTCGACGAACACCTAGCCCCGCCCTCGTAAATTGAAAAATATCAAAGTACTTTTGATGCTTAGTGAGTAAACCCCGCAGACAGTGAGACCAATTTGCTCGAGCCTCATTTTTTCTGGCGTCTTCACGTTATGCACTCATCATCATAACTTATCATTATATTTAGTTGATTCGTGAAAGGTCAAAGTTACAGTTTTTATTTTGTTTCTATAATAATGGCTGGAAAAAGAAAATTGTTTAAAATTATAGTTTTGACTGAGTTATTAGAGAATGAAGAGAAGGAACTTTGGCCATAACGTAACAATAAAAGAATTTGGACAAAGGAATTTACTCATACGCATTATTAAAAGAACTGGAGTTTTTGTCTTCTGATGATTACAAAATTTGGGAATTGTTGGAAATATTCGACATAATTTTGCTTATTTTACGAATTTTGTATACTGCACATCACAGGTCAAACTACACCAAGGTTCAAATGCAAACTAAATGAAGTCGTCGAGTAAATAAACTAGTAAAATACTCCGCAGACACTCGAACTTGGTTCGACGAACACGTAGCCCCGCCCTCGAACATTGAAAAATATCAAAGTAGGTACTTTTGATTTTGGTGACACCAAATTTTTGGTTTACTCAAACCACGAAATTGGTACTCTAACAAACACGCAGACATGGAAAATCAACTCGAACATGGTTCGCGTACCAAGTTCACTCGCACCGTGTTCGAGTCTACGGCCCGCTTAATACGTGAAGGTGTAATTGGATACACAGTCGAACTTCCCTATAAATAACGAACTTCTATACAATGAAGCTCTCCCTCAAGAGTTTTTTTCAAGTACGTACACTGCTTTGTAGTCTTACTTTTAGTGTGTTTTGATCTCCTTGTAACGAATTTCCATACAGCGAATTTCAGTAGTAGTAAATATAGTTTTTTTGTACAATAACTGAGCAGCGAATGTGTCTCGACAACGAAAAATGTTTGCAGTTACAAATCGAACTCTCATGCGTTTTCGTCTCCATATTTGTAGGTAATGATTTTATTTTAGAATAATTTTCTGCTACGCATATTAATAAAGTAGAAAGAGAAAAAAGTAAAACAGAATAAGGGGGCTCCCCAAAAGTTGAAAATAATAACAGACAAATAAGAAGAAAGTCCCTTCGCAAAAGAATTTTTGGCGGCAGTTGCCTGTTCAATGAACAAATTGAACATTTTGCAGTGAAGTAGCCTTTCTCCTGAAAAGAAGATGTTGATATTGACGGAGGCTGATAAGGTGTTACCTACATTCGGGCAAATTTCTTAATCAATTGAGGTATTTCGCACTTTTCTGGGGATGAAAAGTAACGTTTCGACTAGGTACTGTGTTTCAATCTCTAGATGTATTAGATTTTGTTGAGGAAGAAAAATGGAAGGGTGTAATTCAAACTAAAATTACTGATTTCTTTAAATAAAAGTTGAAAACAAATTTATTATTTCTGTATAATGTATTTTCTATATATGTACATATGTATGTACATACATGTCCTATAACGAAGTAATTTTCTGATCCTGTGCTGATTCGCTATAGGGATTTAAGATAAAACACCAATCGCTGTAAGTGTAGACTCACAAATGACTTGCGACTGACTTTTATCATCAAAATGTATACTTTTCATTTGCTCATTTGTTAACCTTTGATAGATGACGTTTTCAATTAATTTAAATTCCCCATGCATACACAAACACATGCATAGTCTGCATTAAGTATTAACAAGCAGTTCACTCGTAATACTGTCACTTTTTCTGTAATCAAATTTATCTCCAGCCCATCGCCCTGTGAGCCCATTAATTCTCTCCTCGTCCTGATCTCCAACACTAGTGTGTAGTGCCGAGTCTCCCGGTGCACATCCATCAAATTACTCAAAATTGTAATAATGCACACAAACAGAATACTTTTTTTTAATCAGACAGAAACAAAGAGGCTCACGCTATCCTGATTGATCCCGGGTGTCGTTCTGGCTGTGAAAAAGGGATTTTCCTACCATGTGAGTCTCTACCATACCCATACATGATGTACCTCATAAATAATTTCAATCAAAAAAAAAAAACTCTGAAAAACAAGAAAAACTTGGGAGCAAAATGTAAAAAAAAATAAGCGTTTGCCTCGGTAGTCGGAACAAGCCGCCTCCACAGTACCGGGTGCTCAGGAAAAAAAACCAACAGAATTCCGATCAAACTCTGACACGACAGTGACGCCAGATAAAATATTGCTCCTGCTGGTGCTGTGCGGATGCTACTTTGAATGCTGCAGAGTTGCCTCTGATGTTGGGTGGTAATGGCGGTCGGTGGCAGCCTCGTAGCAAGTAGGAACGTTGTTATGTTTTTCTCATTGTTTTGGAGATGTGTCCCAGTGCGGAAGGTTGCAGCAGGTTATACAATGTAAAAGTGTTATCTTTCGTGACAGCGAATTTTTTACACATCACACAAATGTAAATAAATTTCGTTATTTTGTTGGTCTTTCCATAGGTGAGCGTGAGATACTTTTTTCGAATGCAGATACTCGTGCCGTTTGCATTATTCTGATGTGATTTCAGAGCTTACATTTTTGACAACACTGATAGTGCATGAATGTTAATATATACAAGCTATTGGCTTGAACCACGGGGTTCAATAAGCCATTTCTGAAAAAGTTCAAGGCTTATAGTTATAGATATTTTAGCTAGCACTGGGATTCATCTCTTGGCCAGCAAACGACTATTAAGATTATCGAGCGATCCGAATGATCCCCAGTCATCTTGGTACTTTAAATTCTAAAGATTCTGAAGTCTTATTAACAACGGCTTTGATCCCTCGGACTTAATAAAAATAATGAAAGCACTTTTGTTTCTCTCCCAAAAATACAGTAGTAGGAGACTGGGTGCTATGAGTTGTATGTAGATCCTCTGCTGTCATTTGGTGTTTACCCAAGTAAAAATAAATGAATATAAGGCCTCAGCAGTCCTATACAGACAGAACCAAGCCTAGCTTCTCGCAAGCATTTGTGTGTCCATGCTATTTTTTCCACCGTTTTTTGCCGAGTCCGAACGGCGAGTTGAGAAGCTTCTCATGACAATTGATACTCTTTGATTGCTTGTCAGACATTCGACAGAGGTGGCACCGTGAAAAAACTTTTAGGTGTTTTTGCTGGGATTGAACCCGGGCAGCATGTGCAGTAGTCCAACGCACATGGCCACGGCGACCACCCAAGTACTTGAATCTTTACTGGGTTATTGCCCCACATTCCACCAGTATGTGTTTTGAAGTTTCACTGGACTCATTGCAAAATCTGCACAAGTCTTTATCTGATAGACCTAGCTTCCTGAGATGTCCCCTGAGTTTATAATGCCCCATAAGAAACGCAGTCAAGATGCGGAGTTTGTTTCAGTTAAGGCTGATGCAAGTTTTGAATCTATTCAAGTTGTAACTACCCAAACGTTTATTCGCCTGTCTTAAGTCCTGAGTTTTTGTACAGGACTTAGTACTATTTGTGATTGGAGCTCCTCTTTTATGGTGTGTTCATTTATGCCGCAGAAGGGTTCAGGGCCCACAAAAGGTGTGGCAGCCCATAATGCAAAGAATAGATAGAAGCAAATATCGCTCATAGATCTTTTATAATTCGGCTCTTTATATGCTAGATTTTTACTTATTTATATTTTGTATTTGGCGAGCAATTAGTTTTCCAACCAGTCTCTATCAGATCTTCCCTCTTAATCGCCAAAATTTTCGTAAATTTACATTCATATTTGAAATGCCAAACTAAACCGAGTTTATGCATATTTCTTGGGAAATCCTAGTCCTACATACGTTTACTTATAAGTCCAGCGTGTGCTTTCATTTCACTGACGACATATTTATGCGGTAAGATCCAATTTGTAAGATTGTGTTTGCATCATCATGCTCGGGTTACTTTTCTAAGACTATTTCCCTAAAGTGGTTCCCATAAACCTTTGTCCCTTCTCGACTTATCTATTTGGACCGAAATTGTTTTACCAATTCACCCCGGAATTGCACTATGGAATTAATAAAAAAGAAAAAAAACGAGAATCCAGATTTATTCTCGAAAGAGCCGCTGTTTCACAACAAACAGTCCGACCAGGTATCTGTCATAAAAAGGGACTTCAGCTTCAGCTCCACTTTTCTCCAACCACCCAGAATACCATGAGGCAGCTTGAATTCGAATCCAACAAGAAGAAGAAGAAAAAAAGAATCTCAAAAGTAATTTTCTTGCGGACATATGAAACGCATAAATAAGCAAACACAATCGGAACGTATCACTGCTACGGCCCGAGAAATGGGGTGGAATAGCATCTTCGAAGCAATTTGTGCTACATTTGCAAAATGGATCTCCATCTCCATCTCCATCTCCATGATATGACAACAAACTTCCGTTCCACAATGGCGAAGAAAAAGAAAAGTACCACTGGTCATCGTCATAATTCGACCATTTCTATTCCGACTGTCCAATCCAATAACCGAAGGACATGTTTCTCTGTTTTTAATATTAAGACACACCGGCCAGGGATTTACATAAATTCGATTGTGAACGGGGGGCCGAGCTGGAGGTAGGTATATCCTTTCAAATAACGACGATAAAAAAGTAAGAAACACTCTGAGATAAGACCAAAAGTTTATTGGATCTCCCATTTGGGTTCGTATACGTATAATACCGAAGCCGAATACGGGTGAGTATGACTCGAAACTTAAACCAATCCCTCTCCGAAAAGAGGACGAGAACAAAAAAAGGATACCATTTGCGAAATCATATTTTTGGGATCCTTTTCGATTGCGGAGCATATCGGCGAGTTTGGGGGAGGTAGAAAGGACGTATACGAACGCTTTGCAGGATATTAAATCGAATTGTTGGTTCGTGCTGACCATGCATCATGTCCAGTACCTAAGCACCGGTGTGGTCGGTGGTTTGCTATAGATATGAAGCAAAAATACGATTTGCCAGTTTCGAGGACTTTATATAACTTATACAAGACTGGAGGACTGGAAGTGGAAGATTTTCTGATTACGAAGGAGATTAGGTCATCGAATGAAAATACGAACACGAACAACTGGGGGCTACTCAGTTGCTGCTAACCTGCGCACCGTAATTAACTAATTTTTCCCTGTCTTACCATTGAATGGGATATGTATATACATAGCTGCACTTATCGGCTTGTGAGGGTTCAAAGGACACACATCGGGGACCATTGTTTGCGAATTAGAAAGGTGTTTAGAATCACGTAATCGGACTAAAGGTTCGCACCTGAAATAAGGAATTTTTCTATTTTTTTTTTGATTTCTAGGTGAACCTATGTATAAATAAAACAAATGATTGTGCCGATCCCACATCCCATTTTCTGCACTTGCGGCTGAAACATGCAATTTGTTCGACCTGCTGCGGTGCTGCATTTAGGACAATTAGAGGTTTGAACAGAGCGCAAACCCAATAACGCCAATGATTACAGGTCGGCGTCAAATTGGAACTGGAATTGCTTTATGGAGATATCTGTGCAGATGGCGATAGCTTTCAAGTGGAGAGAAATCCAATGATTATGAGCTGTGAAATTCCTCGGAATTAGGTAATTCATAAAAGATTGGATTAAAAGCGCCTGCCCCAGGACCGGATTACGATCTGGTATTTGAAAACATCGCATACATATGCAAGCTTGAAGATGTTGGTTTTACTTAGCATCTAGTTAAGTCCTTAAAAAATATCCAAATTCACTGAAACTGTATTTTCTTGCATCATTAGTAGGTACTCGATAGCTGGATGTTGTAGAAATAGGGTAGGCACCGATTAGCTTTAACTAAGCAAAGCCCAATGTTGTAACTGTTACTACACATCAATTGTGCTTATTTTACCTCCAAGTGGTAGCCATTGGATACTGGTCGCTGACCGCCCGGCGCGAGTGCTGATCAGTCAGCGAACGAATTCCCTCGATGGAACCAATGGTGGCGTTAAATTTCCAGAACGGAAACAAAGCCTTATCTGAGCTACTCCGACATGTTCGGAGCCCTGGTCGATAAGGATTTCCATGTACTTGTCAGGGTCTTGGAAAAGCGTTGGTGGCGGATGAGCCACTAATGGGCCGACACCCCCATAGCGGGCTACTGACACCGTCATACCCGGCCGCATGTCCTAGGGGAGTACAAGGATCTGGCCGTCCAGGCTGGGGGTTGTGCGTAACTACCCAACCACGTCAAAACAATTATAGTTCCGAAACAACCAATGGCCTCGGAAAAGGACGGATCTACTGTTGACAATCACGCTAAACGAAATAAAAACAATGACGTTCGGATCTGTTCGTGGAATGCTCATACACTGAACAGACCGCGGGCAGCCGAACAACTAGCAGAGGCTCTAGACTATAATGCAGATATAGCCGCCATCCAGGAAGTGTGATGGGATAGACCAGGCAAAAGAAGGATGAAAAACTGTGATATCTATTACGGTGTTTGCTATAAAGTAAATAAACAGCGCTTATTTAAATGTGGATTTGTCATACGCGGCATACTTAGGCAAGAGGTCTTAAGCTTTCGGCACGTGAGGCTCGGAGAATATTCGATCATAATTCGATGGTGGCGGCCGTGGCTGTGGGGGTTAGTGCATTGGACTACTACGCAAGCTGCTCGGGTTCAATCCCAGCCCGGGTCTAACACCTAAGAAAGTTTTTTCACGGTTACCACCTCTTTCGAATGTCTGACAAGTAATCAAAGAGTATCATTTGTCATGAGAAGCTTCTCAACTCGCCATTCGGCAAATAACTGTAGGTCCCTTCCATTCGTGGAAAATAGCCGTGTTTTATTATTCGCATGATCCTAATCCGATCAAGTGCTTAAAATAAAACGATCCAGATCATCTCAAATTTTAACTTTTAAAGATTGGTACAACTGCTTTTTTACTTTGACATTGACATTTGTCATAAATTAAAACAATAGACGAAGAAGCAGAATTTGATTTTTCTTTTATTTGGCTTTTTCAGCTTCGTCCACCTTGAAATTGATCTGAAAAAATGTATTATGTATGCTTGTATGTGTGTACATACTCGTATGTTGTAATTTTCTTATCTGAACTTAGGATTTTCGGTCGTTTTCCATTGTTTACTTCTGGAGATGTTTTTTCTTCTTTTTGCATTTGACAGTTTCGTGTTTGCCGCGAAGTTAAAAAAAACGCGGAGTTACCATTTGTAATTTGCGAATCTCTAAAAAATATTTTTTTGATGTAGGTATAATTATAATGGAATTAAGTATCGTATATTTTACTAAAAATATACAAAATATGATAACTATTTATTACCAATTTAATTGAAACATCATTAAAGGGGCCGCCTTCCAATAAGTTAACCTTCTGATTTAAACAATTTGTTTATAGGCCCAAAATGACCTCTAAAACACAAAAATAAAATAAAATTAATGTGAGGGAATAACAAATAAATTTGGCAAACTTTCATTTAGGTTTGTAATTATTTCACCATAAGATATTTTGTATTCGCGCGGGATTTTTTACATGTGATAAAACAAACAAATTGCAAACAAGTTAAAAATACAAAATAATATATTGCCAAATAAAATAAAGCGAAACAGTAAATGCAGAATATTTTATAGCTGCCGTAAATTACTTGCATTTTTCATAAGTTTTTCAGCACAGACTAAGGCAGGGCGTCCGATGCCCATTGAACGCAAAAAAAACAGCCTGTCAAGTCATTTTTATGTCAAATTTGCTGACATTTGAACGGTTTTTGTGCAGATTTGTATGGTTTTGTGAAAATTTATTATTGTTTTAAACACATAAACAAATGTTTCCTCACATTAATTCATATAAAGAACATCTTAGAATAACATATATTTACCAGATATAATAAAAAAGGTGAAAATTCAGGTTGACCTATTGGAAAGCACAGCCCAACAATTTATAAACTGATTGAATAATAAATAGCATTTTGCATTCTATTTACATTTTAATTTCTGATCTGGCAATACCCATGTTTCACCATGTTTTGACAGCATACCAACCCTCACAAAAAAAAACAAAACCTAGTGGTGAAAATTGTGAACTAAAAACCAGATCACGTAAAGAGATCCCGATAAAAGGGAAGATCTGCTTTTGTTTTTGTAATGCGTGTAAAACGATGATCCGGATAGGATAATGCAAATAATAAAACACGGCTAATGTAACACGCACACACAAATGGTTGCGAGAAGCTAGGTTTGGTTCTGTATAGTACTGCTGACGCCTTTTTTTATTTTTAATCTGATTCTGTGCAGCGCACAGAGGACGAACTCGCCTAAGGTGGCGTGCGTAAGTAGAACAAGACCTTAACCAATTTGGAGAGCGCAACTGGGGCAGTTATCTAAGGACCGGACTAACTGAAACGGGTCTTGGGGCAGGATCCTGATCCAGTTTAAAAAAAAAAAAAAAAAACTGGAACGGGTTGTTGGTTAAGGGCTTGGTCCACCCCGGACTGTGGCGCCACCTAAGTAAGTAAGTATTAGTAGGTACTCAAATACACGTTCGTAAGGTTTAGGACGAACGATGTTCTTATCCATGAAAGTTATAGGGATCGTACATTATGAACGTCAGCACATATTCACGTTAGGATATCTAAGCCGTATTTTTGCTTAGCCAACCTTCGATGAGATTAGAACAGGAGAAAAAGTAGCCCGTATTTCACTGGTAACTGGCCGAACACAATGGTGAAGCTGCAGCTGAAGTATGCAGCGCTGTCAAAGTTAAAATACACGTAAACCCTACAGCGCGAACACAATGTGAAGTTGCAGCTGTATATGCTGAAGCGCAAACTGAGCCAACTTCAACTTTCGAACGTGCTGCAGCGACTTTCCATTGTGTTCGGGCAGTAAGTTTTGTCTAGCGAGGATGAAGATGATACCTTATTTACTTCTTGGTAGCGATTGTGAAGGTAGAATATCAACGTGCCTCACAGCTTCTTGCAGTTTCGACATTGCGGAAAGCATTACAAGACAAGCACATTTTGTGTAGATCTAAGCATTATGTAACCTTCTTTCGTTTCTCCCTTATTTCCAGGCGACTATTTTAGTTTATTATAATACACTAGGCAAAATCCAAGTAACCCACTTTCATTACTGGCACCACAATTAACCCACTCATTCGTGGCACATTCACTTTAGTTTACGCTTACACAGGAAATTGAAAATTGACAATCGAATGCCTTATCTGTTCGACAATTTGTCCATAGGCCACTGCAGCACGAATCACCACAGCAGCTGCTATTCGTAGCTCCGAGTGAAAGTCTATTGAAACAAAGTGGCAAAAAATGCTAATGAAAGTGACACTATCCAAACATTGAAACACGTTACGCGCTAGGTGAGCGCAATGGACCTTAACATAGCTCCAGGCTGCCCCCACACACACAGAGCTGTAGCCAGATTTAATGGCTTCGAAAAAACGGTTCTGCCAAAGTATCTATTTGTATCGCTTAAACAACTAAATTAATTTGAAGTTTCAGCTCGAGTGGATGCACATTCCGCTGTCCGCGATAATGGAATGTTGTCTTCCAGCAGCTTCCACAGATAACCTTCGATCAACGTTACGTGATTTACGGTGTTCGAGGAGATGGAAATCTCTACACCGTCGCCACAATCAATCACTCCATCGTCCGATGTGGATTATTCGAATATACGGGAACCTAAGTGCTACAAAGCATTTAGCAACCATGGACAGTGCTTACTGGATAATCCCAAGTCAAGCCGGTGGGGTTATGCAAAACGACATTTATTTCTTACACACGGCTCTTCAAGTTTTGTGTGGCTTGTCACCGTCCTAGAGAGACATCCAAAGACGCGGTCTCCGCTTCATATTTAATGGCGTGAAAATGTTTTGCCGCCACACGAAGTATTGTATCTTTGTATCTATGCTTTTTTGAGTACGAGTACGAGGAACCTACAACAAGTCGTGACTGAGTGTACCCGTCGTATCTATGATGGTACGAGTAAGGACGGGTGGTGGTGATCGCTTTCCCCTTCGGTTTGATGTCAACGCATTTGATGTTTACACAAGCGGCTTTTTGACAGCTGCCTTTGCCATCGAGCAGAACCTTTTTCACTCTCGTCTCGATTGGGGTTCGTGGAGATGTAATCGGCGATAAAGTTTTGAGATTTTTTATTAGATTCTTTTTTTTTTTGTGTCCATGTTCATCGGCATCTCTGGGGAGGCTTAACAATTGCTGACCTAATTCGTGGAAGAGTTTCACTCGAAAAACTAAGCGGGGTAAGTGTAAATCCGCCACAAAAGGTGAATAAATCCTTTCAGAGACGCATTTGTATCTTGTATCTTGTAGCGTGTTGTGTTTGGATTATCTAACTTGAGCGAGAAATCAAAGTTGAAAGATCAAAGTTGATCGTTCTCTTCCGTGAGTATCATAATTTGTCAGAATGGAGAGGAGGATGGGGGAAGCAAAATAAAAGAATTTATAAGCGGATTAGGTAGATGTTTCGAAAGCAGTCTCGAAGACTGATTTGAGATGGAGTGATGATTGATATCGTTAATGAGCTATCATGGGGAGATTTGCGTGTCAATCTCGTGTCATGAACCGATAATCATGGGGCTAAGCTTGGTTGATAGCCTGACAAATCATGATATGAGGTCAACCAGCAAATCGGTTAGGTTCGTGGACTAACAACAATAATTTTGAATTAAAGAAATTATAAACGATCGCCCTTTAGGGTGGAGCAAATATAGATTTTATTTAAAAGATTTAGATTATAATTAAAATTAATCTATCGTACAGTGTATACGTATAGATACAATTTGTCGAAAATTATAGCAATCCAAAATATGTACATATGTGTTCGTTTCACACTCCGAGGGTGTATGTCAGATCACATTTCAAACAAAACTGAAAACACCCTCGGTTGAGAGAAAATATAAAAGAAACACAGTTCACCTGCAATAGGTGGGTGATCATTATATCAGGTAGTCATTGAGAGTTTTACTGATACTGAAGATCGTCATTAGCAAACACTGTTTCGTTGGTGAGTATACATTCGTTTATCAATTGCACAAGAACCCAACCCACCTATAAGTTTAGGATAGATACAATCTTTAAGGTATGATTAAAATAATTTTTGGTTGAGCAATGGAAAAGTAAACAATTTTTGAGGTTATGTCTTATCGGCCGGCCATCAGATATCCCAGCCAAGTGGTTGCGCGTCAACTTTTTGTTTATTTAATTGTGCACACTTAAGCTCATCTAATTAACTTTCGGGTTGCCAGTTCAAACGACCGTAGTTCAGTGCCACTAATTGCTGCACTTTAATTATTTTAACATTTTCTAATAATTACTCAAATGACATTTTGACAGTGAGTGGGTGAGATTCCTCTTGAAGTGGAAGGAGTAATTGACTTCATCCAATTGTAGGTTACGCAGTAATTATTTTTTATAATACAGAGCGTCACGTTCACCAGTGTGATACGAATATGTTTTGAATGTTTTACGGTTCTAAGAACAGCGAAGCACCAATAGTCGCCATCTTGATGGCGTTAAATCTACTTACTTACTTAGTTGGCGCTACAGCTCTAGGTGAACCGGGGCCTGCTTCTCGCAACCCTTTGTGTGTGCGTGTTATATTTTTGCACGAATGGAAGGGACCTACAGTTTTTTGCCGACTCCGAACGGCGAGTTGAGAAGCTTAATCGTGACAAATGATACTCTTTGATGCTTGTCAGGCATTCGAAAGAGGTGGTACTGTGAAAAAACTCTTTTAGGTGTTAGACCCGGCCAGGAGTTGAACCCGGGCAGCATTGCGTGGTAGTCCAACGCACTAACCACCACGGCCACGGCGATCACATCTACATTGCTGTATAATTGAAAAACATTTTCTTTCTGAGTATTGGCGGTAGGAAGCAAAATAGTAAGTGAAATCTCCCATTGCAGATATTTATATCTACTGAGCGGACATCTTCATAGATTAGGTTAGGTTGAGAGGCTGAGCCATCCCAAAACACTAGGCACCAGAGTGGGCCCATCTTGATCCCATAAGAATCCATTCAATGATGGCACCTAAACCGCCACAATTTCCTCAAAGCATTTTGTTACCCTGCTAAGTTTTAGAACGAGTCTACGGTTGATTCGGCCTACCTCCTCCAAGTTGCTAAGGAGGTAGGAGCCTAAAATGTTCCTGCGACTACGTGCTATGCCCTGACATTCACACAGAATATGTGTGATATCCTCTGCTACACCTAGATCATTGAAATATTTGCAAATATCCGTGCATAATAGTCCGAGCTTCTTGGCGTGTTTGCTCGGATAATATTCATATAACTATACTCATGCCCTGCTAAGCCTAAGGATTTTACGGTCCAGTGCCGCCAAAGTGCTCTGGAAACCCTATGTCCTACAATGTTAGAACATCAATGGTCACCCCTTCTTAGGAGTTAAGAACACCACAATTTATGGGATGTGGCCAACCCAACCGCATTTTGTGAGATACCAGACCGCCTTCTTAACTCCTTATTACGAGGGGTGCAATTGAGTATAATTCATATATAAATCATTAATTTTTTGATTTTTGGTCACCCCTTCTCATAATCATATCCTTTACCTTTGATTTGATGCAGTAAAGTGGTGGAGTTACTTCCACAACCTCGAGTAGTGGCAGTTCCTCTCCTTGCCTTGCCAACTCATCGGCAAGCTCGTTGTCTTCTATCCCGGAGTAACCAGACATAGTCTTACCCGGTTCTGCCTATATAATGCCCTGAGCATTGTGCGGCAGCTCCTGGCTAGTTCTGATTTAAAAGCGCACGATTCTAGCGCCTTAAGCCCAGTCTGGCGGTCGTCAATGTAAATATCAATTCCTTTACGGAAAATACGTTTCATGTTCAGAAGCTCTGCAGCTCTAAGCCTGAAAAACGCTGCACCTATCCGGGAGTCTTAAAGATACCTATAGATCTGGTTCCACACAGTAGATACCAGACCCTGTGCCGCTTGCAGTTTTTGGCCCGTCCGTGAATACTACAGCCATATGTATACCGAGTTACTGTGTGTTGTTTGTCCATTCTTCGTGCACAGGGTACAAGGTTCTGTACGGTGTATTCAAATTATTGTACTATCGTTGTTTGTGAAAAGATTTATTTTTGTTTTGTATTAAAAGTAAATTTTGTGAATAAGAAAGGGTTCGCTTTAATTTTTCTTCAAGAATGGTAAAATAACTTGTTTGACATTATCAGAGAGGGCGAAAATAGACGATTACATTCAAAAGGTGTGGCAAGATCATTCGGAGTGATCATGCTGTTGGTAATTACCTAAAGTGTTCAAAATTTTCCGGAAAAAATTACAAAGGAAATGTTTCCACGGCCCATGCAGCTATGTGCAAAATACAAAATTGTCCGACACCGTGGTGTACGTTAGACTACTACGCAATGCTGACCGGGTTCAATTCCAGGAAAACACCTAAAACTTTTTTTCACGGTGCCACCTCTTTCGAATGTCTGTCAAGCAATCAAAGAGTATTATTTGTCACGATTGAGCTTCTCAACTCGCCGTTAGCAGTCGGCAAAAAACTGTAGGTCACTTCAATTCGTGCAAAAAAATATAACACGCACACACAAATGGTTGCGAGAAGCAGTCCCTGGTTCACCCCGAGCTGTAACGCCACACAGAGAATGAAAAGTTTCTGCTTTTTAATTTGTGCAATGATGAATTTTAATTTTGTTGAAGTCGTTGCCTTTGCAATAGATAAAACAATCTATCTAGGAACTCATTCAAGAATATACTTACTAAAAGACACGCCTTGTCATCTCTTTGAAAAATCCCTTCCGTCATGAAAATACGTATTGCTTACCATCGACACGTAAGTGCCTCGCGCATATAAAATAAAACTTATCCCATCTTATCAATTTGAATCTCAATTATAAAACAACATTTTCTAGAAGCCATATCTCCCGAAATGATCAACAACTTTCCTCTGTCCGCTGGTATCCCGACACCCTCCCACATACTCGTATTTATTTATCGAAACACACAGACAATTGGAATCAAGATTAACTACACATCCAGTGTCATTTCTCAAAACCCGATAAAAAGATGCTTCTGTCATAAACCTCAGGTCGTAGGCTGTACAACGGTTTAACACCTCAACCCACTTAACCCCCAGCAACAACATACACACAAAAACCACGCAGTGCCCCGCTTCCGTGCGCGTACCGCGTACCGCGTACACACCAACAAAGACCAAAGACTCAGACTCATATGTATGCAAATATCCGCGCCTCATTAAGCGGCGGAATTGATCGGCGGTCTGACATGTCATTTGGGTGGTCCTGGCGTGAATTTGTTAACTTCAACTTGACGCACCACAAAGAGTGAACACGACTCACAAAAAGAGCACCAAAACGAGTCGAATTATAAGCCAACCTATTATAATCCTTCGAACGTTTCAACGTTTTGGCCTTTTGAGTCAACGAACCTGTTGCTACCGCAACAACAACAACGACAAGAAAAGCTGTTGGTAAGCCTCCAGGTTATGTGTACAATCACATGGGTACGGGTACTGTAATATGATGGATCAGTTGCCATTAACAAAAAGAGAAGAGGAAATGGGAATAAAAAGATCTCGAGACTCAAATCCCCACCGATGACAAATGACGAGCGCACAAAAACCCAATCAAAGATCCCAGCGCGCAAGACTACACCACGGTCTTCCACTATTGCCAACAGCCAGCAGCCAACCGCATGCAGCACAGCACAGACAGAAGACAGACACATGAGGCAACCGAATGAGGAGAGTGAATTAATCGTGAAATTATGACACCCGTGGCGGACCTCGAATCGAGCATCATTCAACATCGTTTTGGAGAAAAACCAGGACAGGAGTTGCCCCCCACTTTCACGAGGAGGATCAGCCAAGTGACACCCATTTAAATGGGAAAAGTACAAAATGACGACATTTGAAGTTTCTCGAGTTCATCCACAGATCGGACGGAGTCTCTAGCGACGACGATGAGATGCCATGTCATCTGTCTTATTGGCCCAAACAAAAAAGAAAATAACACAAAAATCTTTGAAATTTCGAAATCTTCTGCAACTTCGGTAGAAACACACGATGTGGAATGCAGAGTCATCATTAGCATCCTCACTGTCGTGATGATCAGCAGAAGCAGCACCGATACTCCTCGTACGGACGAGTACTCGTGTACCTACTCGAGTGGAGTGGCGAGTCTTTTGTTATGCTAAGCGTTTTCGTTGCCGTCGTCATAATCATGTGGCACCTCGCGTCTCTTGATTAACCAGATTAGCTTGAAAGGTGAGGTTTCCGAGGAACTCAGTTGGAATTGCAGTGCAGCATGAAAGATGCACATCATGAGTGTTTGAGTGAGCTATTTAGCGTAAGAGAAGGGGTTCGTTTTTTGGATTTTGTTTTTGGGAATGTGCTGAGTCAATGACTGACGATTTGAATAAAGGAATTGACATTTCAAGTGAAATGGACAAAAGAGTGAATATTTCATTTCAAATTGGGGTTTGGTACTTTGTAGACCCAACATAAAAATTTGTAAATATTTATGAGAAAAATATAGAAACTTGGTGTTTCATCCAGCTTTACCTAAGCTCACAATCTAATTTTTTTTTAAAGGATCATGCATAACTTCACTAAATTTAGTTTCTTCAACAAATCTTGGTAAATCTTGGTACTACAATAGTGATCCCTGTTTATATACCCCTCGCTTTACTGTACAATCCATTTAATTGCGCAATAATTTTATGCTCTTATTATTTTGTTTCAAATCACATACAAATTCACCCTGTTAAATGAGTATTGTTTATTTACCCTTTATAGCCTTCTTTTTTGCAACACGTTTACCCAAAATGTATGCATTTTCTTGTGGAATATTATTCGGAAGGACTCGAGGCAAAGATTTCAAAAATATATTTTTCAATTTTTTCTGTTGGAAACTTTGGGAGTCATGGCCGAAAATATGTGAACAATTTCGTTCGCCCCCTTATCTCCGAAACACGCCCGTTGGGACTGCCCGGCAGTTTTGGTTGTCAGACGGCGGCGTACCCTGCACAAAGAACTCCGTAGACCTTATGAAGTGAAAAATTCGTTAACCAAGGACATACAGTGATAAACATAAGTCTACGTACACCCCAAATTTGTATCGAAAAATTAAAAATTCAGTTCCAAACCACAAATAAACCATTAAAAATCGTAGATTACTTACTATAATCTCTTTTAATCAACATAAATAATATGAACGTGCTACAGAGAATACATTATACAAAAAAAAAAAGAAAAATTCATGACATACAAAGAACAAAAGTCTACGTACACTTCCAATATATTGTGAAATAAGACATAAGTTTTTAAATTTCAGTATTTGGTTGGCCCGCCTTTTGCTGCGATCACAGCCTTCATCCTGTTTTGCATCGAATTTTCAAGGTTTTGGGTCACTTCTGTAGGAATTTCAGCCCACTCTTGATGTAAAGCTGAGATGAGATCATTCTTGTTACTAATTTTGTGTTTTCGAAACTTGCGTTCCAGATGTTCCCACAGATGTTCTATGGGGTTTAGGTCAGGCGACTGAGGTGGTGAATGCAATTGCTTCGGGATGTTAAAAATTAGCCATTCCTTCACAATACGAGCCGTATGCTTGGGATCATTATCCTGCTGGAATGTCCAAGAAGGTCCCAATCCCAATTTTTGTGCGGATTGTTTCAAATTGTTCTTTATGATAGTCAAATATACCGTACGATCCATAATTTCTTCAATTACAACCAAATCACCAACACCAGCCGCTGACATGCAACTCCATACCAGAACATTACCTCCTCCATGTTTGATGGTCGGGACTAAATTTTCCTTTTTAAGACTCTCGTTGGCTTTCCTCCAAATTCTTTGCTTTCCATCGTGTCCGAATAAATTGAACTTGCTCTCATCACTAAAGAGCACACTGTTCCAGAAAGTCAAGTCATAATTTTCGTGGAGTTTAGCAAATTCTAGACGCTTTTTCTCATTTTTTTGACTGATGTAAGGTTTTTTTCGCGGTGATCGGCTGTTGTATCCGGAGCGGTGGAGCAATCTGCGTACCGTTATTGGATGGACATCTTTTCCACTAACATCCTTAATGTTTTTAGCTAGGACTGTTGAAGATGTGGCCGGTTTATTCTTAATTTCAGCCAGAATACTCCTACCGTCACGGTCTGTTAGCTTACAGGGTCTGCCACTTCTGAACTTGTTTTCAACAGAATTTCTCTCACGGTAGTTTTTTTTATTACAGTTTGAACACTGGAGTGAGGTTTATTAACAATTTTCCCGATTTCGCGGTTTTTCAATTTTACGATTAGTTCTCGCATCTCACACGATATTTCTTTACGACGCGACGCCATTTTTTCAAACCTCTTTTTTACACTGTAGCCTTTATCTACTGACAGCCGGAACGCAACTGCCAAAACTAGATCGCTATTTTCTCTGGTTGTACGTACACTTTTGTTCTGTGTAATTCCTCCATTTTGCGGTGTTTCTATGTAATGCTTATTTTGTTTAGTGTTACATATGTGATATTTTGGTTAAAAAATATTCATGTGACGCATATTACTATTTGCAATAAATTATTTATTGCATAAAGATTTATTTTTCAACTTTTCGCCCAATCTTTGGGGTGTACGTAGACTTATGTTTATCACTGTATGTACTTGCCTTTACTAGAAAGGTGATTTGCCTCTTGGACTACCTAATTATACTCTGTTCCAATAGAATTGTCAGTACAGGGAAGATAGGATGTTCGCCTCTCAGTCTAGTTACAATAACTTGCATAAACTTGTCCCTTTTTTAAGCTCTGACTGGGTTACCGTAGTATGCATAAAAAATCGCGGCAAATCGGATAGCAATACCAATACCATTTGCTGATTCAAAAATAACACAAATTATTGAACATAATAAATATAATTGTGTACGAAGTGGGTACTGGATACCACCTCGATTTTAATGAAATTTTAGTATGATGTAGAAGCATTTTTTCGAATATTTATAAGTATGAATGTAACCTGTCGAAAACGATTAGTTTACGAGATATAAGCTAAAACTAAAAAAAAATACTATTAATTTGCGAACACACCTCGCGTAAACAAAACCTTCATTATCAATCACAAAAATCGAAAAAGTGTTGAACTTCATTTTAACGGTCTCACCAGAAAAACAAGAAAATGGGAACAACAAAAGCCATGTGGCAATACCCTCGCATACTCAAATTAATTTTATTTGTTCTCAAAGCACAAAATCCCAAAACTCTTTGACAAAAACCACAGAAAAAGCTTTAGCGATTAGCTTTAACTGTTTTGATGTTGATATTTTCCTTACACACAGCGATTGGCGCCTTGGCGGCCACAGCCCATAGATAATCATTCAGCCATCGACTGTGGAGTTGGCTGTTCATGCTATGGTGGGATGTATGTGGATTTGAGGAGTTTCACCAGAAAAACAAGAAAATGGGAAAAACAAAAGCCATGTGGCAATACCCTCGCATACTCAAAATAATTTTATTTGTTCTCAAAGCACAAAATCCCAAAACTCTTTGACAAAAACCACAGAAAAAGCTTTAACGATTAGCTTTAACTGTTTTGATGTTGATATTTTCCTTACACACAGCGATTGGCGCCTTGGCGGCCACAGCCCACAGATAATCATTCAGCCACCGACTGTGGAGTTGGCTGTTCATGCTATGGTGGGATGTATGTGGATTTGAGGAAAATTACAAAAACCAAACGAGTGGAAGTTAGTGGTTTGATATTTATTTCAGTGGCAATTTTTCGAATTGAGTGCCATGAAAACATGTACAGGCACCATTGGTTAGAAAAAAAGCTCCTCCATAAGGCCTGTACTGACAATTCTATTGGAGCAGAGTATAGTACACTTTGATACAATATATCTTTTAGGTCGCAGGATCCGTTATTTATTAAAAAAAAAACCCAAAGGTTTTGAAAGCTCAAACAAAAATCTAAATGACTGGACCAGCCAATTTGTGTTATTTTATTCTAGCTTAACATTTGCAAACTTTTTGCGAAAAATTACTTAATCAATGAAAACAAGAAATCTGTGAAAAATTAATTCATTTTTATTTAAATTTATTTCAAATTGAAGTTACAATTTTGAATTCTTAATTTTGTGATATTTAATTTTCATAATAATTTTTATCAGATTTATATTCGCCTACGCATTAATTTTTACTTAAATGTATTTTTTTAAATATTTATATTTATTGATTTAATGCTTATTCTTTAATTGAATTATTTCATTATAATTCTTTATAGTATTGTTAGCTTTTGCTTTTTATTATTAATAATACACTAATTTATTTGTTAATTTTTGAAGAAAACCAACTTTCTTTAAAGCCTTTCCATTTAATAAATATAAAAATATTGTTTCAGCAGAAAGCTAACTAGGATTATCAAATCTCTGTGTGCCTCTACTAAAAATATCTATCTGTCTGTCTATGAAACAACACTTATAGGTACATCTAAATAGTGGAATTGCTTTACATTAGTACGTGGCACTCGATGGGGCTGAGAAAGCAGTACACACTTAAACACTGTTAGCCCCCATTAAAATCAATAAATAGCAAGAACTTTTAAATGTTAAATTTTCTCACCTCATAGTGTAGCCGCGCACAGCATAAAACTGCAAATTACTAACAGCACCACAATCTCCTGCACGTAGTAACATTAAAAATCTATTTAGCCGACCCGTAACAGCATAGTGGTAGTTTCTCCTCAAATGATCGCATTTGCACGATCGCACATGAGTTATGCTAACGCAACTCGAACTGCTAATTCCAGCGATAGAAAGTCTAAAATGTCTACGGTAATTGCGGCTAATAGCAACGGCGCGTTTAATCAATCACTTGGCCTTCTGCATTGCGAAAATGGTACGTTACGGCTCTGGCCTGAAAATGACACGAAACTTATTGTAGGTTCGGTGACCCTAAATACTCACCACACACATGTAATTACCCTGGGTTCCCGGTAATGGATTTGCTAGGATTACATTCTCAAAGTGAATGAATTCCTGGAATTTAAGCCACAACTGATCACGCATAGGGCTTCAATTTAGGTCCTCGGATTGAGTCATTACCTCACGAAATACTCGTAACCATTAATCGTCCAGTTAAGAACACCCAAAAATGTGTCTTAAGCCGCTTCACACTGTCTACGCCCTCACTGTGTACGACGGACGACCTCACAAGTCGCATGTACACATGTGAGAATTTCATGATTACGTCAGCAACTGGATCATTAAGAAAAATAAAAGGTTTGTTGCCATCGCAAAAGGATACGCAAAAGGAATCCTTACAGCGAACAAGTCCTTGGCTAACGCCCCTTAATCTGCAATTCATTACACTTTCACACATCGTTCTTTGTGTGCAAGATTAGAGTGTACGCGGGAAACCCCGAAACAGGACACCGGAGTGCATCCGACACTTTTGTGCTAACACCTTCCTGGCCAGCAGTCAAAAGGACCTCCTGCGTCGTTTCGGTTTCATATGGTGGTCGCATTACTTCCGTGGCGGGTGGAAACAGTATCAGACTTAAATTTGAATAAAATGTAAGGACATCCATCTATCCCAAATCCGACGTGCGATATTGCCTGTGCAAGGATGCATTCATCCATAACAAGAGAACAATAAAGGATCATTTCAATATATTTTGACTTTCAGAATGATTGATACCCGATGCGGTCGGTCTCACTGTGTGAGCCAATTAAGTGTCTTTTTTTCGTGTATGTATACTGTATAGGTATACATAGAATTCCGAGTCCAAACATATCTTTCTTAAACATTGTTGTCACAACAACAACAACATGACAACACAGCAAAAGCAGCAGATGCTATAAGGAATACAATTTCAATTTAGAGAGCATCTTGCAATTTGATTTGATTTACTGTTGTTGTCTCTGCGCTGTGAAAGGATAATGGAGGACATTTACCTGAGATTATAGGTTATGTGATCTGGATGATGAGCTCGCTTCGTCTCGGAGTGTGATTTTATGAGTGCTGCACGAACATGTTGCTGCAATGGAAAGGATGTCTTAAAATGCACAATAGGGAAATGCGAAGTCACCGAAGGACGAGAGAGAGATGATGAGTCAGACAATGGAAAGTTGATGATACGAGAACACATTAACCGCATTTGGCAATGCAAACAGGACGACCAGGACAATGGGATGATTTTTCATTATTATGATCGAGGATAAAAGTGGTCTTGGGTTATAAGAATTAATAAGAACGAGGAAAGTGTATATTCTTCGGGCTCAATCTTAAAGGCAAAGAAGATAATCCTATAACGATTATTAAAGACTCCCTTACTCATCCTGATTAGTCTTAAATTTTTAGTCTATCTACACGTAAGGACCAATCTCTGTTTTCACTTCTCGTTCCTCTTTACATCCGTGAACTGTGACCCATGATCGATTCCACATTCATTCATTTTACTTGAAACACCAACGCATCAAGGATCTGAACGATTCTTATCTCTGAGATGTTTTGACTCCAAACAAATGATCTCAATTTGTCAATTCCCGCACTAAGCATGGATTAAAATCCAACAACAGCCAAAACGCAAAGGGATCAACGACGATGAAATTAATTTCCTCGCCCAAAATAACCGAAAACCAACAGAAGAAGAACCTGCATCGATGCAGACAAACAAAGCAAAACAGCATATGTTTGAGGAGTCCCGCTGAGAGCTTATGGGTTACCCAGGTGAGCTCCAGAATTCTCCCGAACCGAAGCGAAGCGAAACGGAGGCATGTTACACATCATCTAGCATCGCGCTACATGATGGAGGACCGAATCGTATTCGAGGATTGAATTTGGCTTACAACGCACGGTGGCTGTCAAAATATTCGTTTTTTTTGCCGTGCACCGCACTCACAAAAATTTTTGTTCGCCCATCGCGGAGATGGAGATTTATGTCGTCTTTTCGGTTATCGTGGATGGGTGGGTGTACGAGTATCTATACATCTACAGGTATCGGCATTCGACACTGCAACTAAAATCCATTGTCTTTGTCTGATGATTTTAATTGATTGCCAATCATTTTTCCACTTCACCGGGACTCTCCTAATTTTCACAGTCGGACAATGGATGGGGTCCTCAGGGAAATTGATTCCAATTAACCGTGTGGGTCTGCGTTTCCGCGGTGATTTTTCAAAGCATTTTTCCATATGGCTACGTTGGAGGTGCCTGTTGCCCTGCTCGCCTCTGATTAACTGGTGATTTATGGACCGTGGGCGAACCCATTGCTCTAGGTGGTGTAGAAGGGTGACAAAGTTCAGTGGACCACCCTGTTGTCGCATGGCGGAGAATTAATGCGAGACTCATAAACCCATTTACAACTTCATTCACACGCATCACCATCGCCATGACCATGACGCTTCTCCTTTTGCAACCGTGCGTCCGCTCATGGCCAGTCGAAGGTGGAGCAGCGGCAATGGTGGTGGCTAATGGTACCAAATTAAGTCAGCCGCAGGCTGTTAATTGCTTCGATTCGATGTCGAATGAGAGAATTTCCACCTGCATTTCCAACAGCAGCAGGGCTTGGGCTAAAAATTAATTTGGGATCCTTTCGAGAATGCGGACGGACAGAGGTCGGAATTGGAGTTTTTTTTTTCGCCACAGAAATTACATGAATAACAATCGCGGGGAACAAGTTGGCTAATTGAGGGGATCACATCGAGTCCGAGGCCCAAAGCGTCACTTAATCGTGATTGCTGATGATGGTGCGTTGCGTTGAGCTGCGCATGCGCGTCTTTGTGCGGCTCCACGATCGGCGATCGACTTTAGCTTAATTATGCCATAAAAGTACGAGTATGCTTCGATGTGGGCCTCTGAGAGAA
Source organism: Brachyopa scutellaris (assembly GCA_949775065.1). Classification (NCBI taxonomy): domain Eukaryota; kingdom Metazoa; phylum Arthropoda; class Insecta; order Diptera; family Syrphidae; genus Brachyopa; species Brachyopa scutellaris. The sequence goes on from OX459112.1 coordinate 193,407,181, forward strand.
GGGGACCGCGTAATTGCCACAAATTTGAATCAAATTAATACATAAAGGAGAGCGTTTGCGCGCCATTTCCGAACGTCGAGAGCGTTTATTAGGTGAGTGAGTGAGTGAGTGAATTGCATTGTTTTTGGTGAATTTGTGGTGCGGATTTCATCGCTACAGGGTAAGCTGAGCACACAGTTGGCGGGGTTTGTAATTTGCCTTTAGTCCGTAATTCGCGAAATTTGTTTTTTCTTTATTAATCGCGCAGCAGTTGTGGCTGGGCACACCTTGGCAGTTTTGTGACGCATGTCACGCCTGTTGTAGAAAGCTGCTTTGATTGCATCGCCTCGTGAGGGATTGATGTTTTGCCGATGGAAGTTTTAGAAAGCCAAATAAAAAAGAAAGAGTATACCTTTTAAAACAGTTAGGTCTTCAATTCCGCTCTTAAAATTAGTTTAAGGTAAGAAAAATACTTGAAAAGTTACGCCTTTAAGGAAAAAGTTGACGTGACAAATTTTATATCAATCATCAATCAATTATGATTACGAATAATTGACAAAATTGTGTTGTATGTAATTTAATGAATGTGTACCCCCTTTTCTGACGGCTAGCAAATGACAGTCCGTCAAGTACCAAAATATGTTTGCTGATACAATTTTGTATGATTGCATTATTTCTGTTATTTTACAAGTCAATTACGTTAAAAGTAACATTTGTAATACTACTCTGACATTCAAGCTGCAACCTAAAACACTGACATCCTCTTAAATTAGAAAAACGCGCCTTCATCATCAAAACCTCTCAAATTAACCGCAACTTAACAAATGTCACACCTTTCACATCGCTTGCTGTGAAAGCGCGAGGCTTAAACCATCAGACGACAATCCTTAGCTCCAGACGACACATAACAAGGTCCATAATTTATGACACCTCTCAGTTTACCTTTTCAAAGGCTCATGCCTATGTTCGTATCAACATCCACCATACAACCCTCTTAAACGATCCGTGTCCATAAAAACAAGGGATGAAAACACGGCTGCCGTTGCGGCTGCGTTCCATGTTTGTTTGTTTATTAAAACAGACACCAAACCAAAAAAAAAAAAAAGAACAAGTCCTGCTCGGATGGGATAATTTATGACCATCTTCACAAATCATTCCCAATAGCAAACTCATATTGTCACTCCCATAAACAGGCCCCAGTTGCTGTCAGATCCCATGGTTTCGGTTGATGATACTCGTACTTGTGCTGTGGTCGGCGAGTTTGTGCTCCTAAGGGTGTGCGTATGTTACATATCGTGATTCACACAAATACAAGGCACTAAGCCCGGACTGAAAGGTGATATATTCCAGAATTTGATGTAAATAGCTGGGTAATTATTTGATTGTATTGTTATCGGAGCATCAGTTTGTGAATTGTTGCCTGGTAATGCAGGACAATGGAGTGTCATTGGTCGAGTTGAGTAATAATGCCACAGGGAAAGGTGTTAAATTGACAAAATACACATTCACTGTGGTTATGGTGTGATGCTGAGACACATAATGGTCATGAACACAGGGACAGGACGAGGAGAATGAAATGTCTCCTGGGGGCTTGGAAATCAATGAGGTTTTGGGTCTCGTGTTGATTATTAATATTTTCGGGGATACAATAGCTTTGAATCATGTAACCGATTGTGATTTGCTAAAACCAAATAAGGTAATGGCATTACCTTTGATTGTCATTTTTTGAAATCGTTGGATTTTCTTTAGAATAATATTCCATCAAATAATATTGACTTGTGACACAAGATTAATATGACAAGGCGCAAGATTTTTATACAAAAAAAAAATGCAGGCTGGAACGTTCCTGCAAACGATGTTTTAACTGACGGTCCAGCTGAGGCTTAGGTGGACGAAATTCGGATAATTTGTGAATTTTTCTCTTATACATATATGCATAAAAAGGCCGCAAACATAGATGTTGCAATTTAAGATCTCCTCAATTCTATTTGAACAGAAGAATTTCTTGAGTCAGTTTTTCTGAGAACTCATACTATATGAGCTTGAAAGTGATGCATTAGGAACATTTTTCCACGACTTAAATGTCAAATATATTCATCTTTAAATATTCAGATTCATACGAAGCCTATTTAAATGTAAGTGAAATATAATTCCAATTTTTAGGATGGGTAAATATACATATACTTAGGCATGATATATGTATGTATATGATCTTTGGGTGAAATGGGATAAAATAATACGGCTACCTAAGGATACGGTGCAATGTAAATACAAACGGTTGCGGTACCTACTCATACTACAGTGCCTATATAGATAGATATATAAGAGAGCAGAACAAAGAGTACTTAGTTTGTGTAGTTGGTAACAAAGGACTTATAATAGAAAAAGTCTTCCAAAAAATGCATTCGGAAAGAAAGAAACCCAAAGTTAATTTCAGTTGAATTATGCAAACTGTTTGTTTGTTTGACGAACGCCACTAAAATAGCATCGATAGCTATTGAGCACCGAAGCTATACAATTGAAAGGACTCAATTTCGGCAAAGCCGCTAGATATTGGATAAAGAAAGTACATAACTCCTCTGAAGTGCCAAAAATAGGAAACATTTTTATATTGTATAAAACTTCCGGCCACGGTACAGTTCGACTATAGGCTACGGAGGGGCTGGAAATTGAAGATTCAAGACGATGTCTTTCAACTTTCTAAGAAAAAAATTACAGAATTCTTCTGAAAAATTGCTCATAAACCATAGGTACATTTCACTTTTACAAAATTTCCTGAATACAACTGCTCAAATGCATTAAACCGTTTCACCAGATCCCAGATATGAATTTCAAATAAGAAAACTGTTAGAAACAAAAAGAAGCTTCAGAAACGAATTTTATAAGAATGAAAAAAAAAAAAATTACGTCCGACCTTACAAAATGCTCGTTGAATAAAGTCAAGCCCAATTTAACCCTTATGCGCAACTTTTTAGATTCTTTTGGAAAAAAATATATGGACTAATTCAAAACTCCGAAACTGAAGTTTCACTAAAATTAAAAAATTTCGAAAAAAACACTATTTCCCTTCATTGAACATCTCCCCTCAACGGACAGTGTTTCCGATTCCATTGGTGTCCGTTCAAGAGAGCCTTCACTATTCATACATATTATGTAGGTATATGGTGCCGTTCGAAAAATGTTGCTCAAACCTTTTCTTACTCTTTCGGATGGAAGTTCTTGGAATTTATAAGAGCTACGATGTTTTTTGCACTGGGTATCAAAATATCGTTCAATTAGTGAACAAAAATCGATTTTATTATGAATGAGAAGTGCATTTTGTCCAAAACGAACCAAAGTGATTAAAAGAACAAAAAAATGGGAAAAATCAGTTCCGAGTTTGCACACTCTAATATTTTGTGTCTGTCTCGTCTAAATTCGACAACCCGTCTGAAAGATTTTATGTTGCTCGACGAACTGTGGCGTGGAATTAAAACAAATATCGTAAGACTGGGACTACCAGCAGAAAGAAAGGCTCAGAGAGGCCACAAAAACAGCCCCAGTGGGAGATCGTTTTTTGTGCTCCAAAGCCGTCGGTTTCAGTTTGAGACTTCAGTGAATAATAAAAGTGCTCTATTTCGAGCTAAAGGATAAATTATTACAGCAAGCTCAATGAGAAAAAGATACGTAAAAGCTGGACTTAGAGCACTCAAGCCAATATTGCAGCAGTATTTTCCAATAAGAGTCAGCGATTAATTTTGGTCGAGAACCATCTTAATTGGATCTAAGACATCTGGAACAATGTTTTCTTTTCCAACAAATCCAAGTTTAAGCTGCATGTTGGAGATGGAAGGATTCTTGCCTAAGGAGAAACAAAGGAAATACTGAGCTCTGAATGCCTCTTACGGATGCCTGCAAAACTGAAGGTGTGATGGTCTGGGGATGCTTCTCTGGAGATGGAGAAGGTAGGATGGCCTCTTTAGAATCGAAAGTCACTGCTCACTTACGGGTCCAAGAATATGAATTACAGCCCTCCACGCTAGAGCTTTTAGGTGACACTTGCAGATTAAATTTTCAACTGGACAATGATCCTTGCCATACACTGAAAAATGTAATTTTTTTTTTTTTTTAAATAAAATATTAATTTGTAACTTTAAAATAAGCTACAACTTCTATGACTTAAAACTATATAAGTATTTTTTTTAATTTTTTAGGTTAAAAACTACTTCGAAGAAAACTATATTGATGTGCTAAGCTGGCCTCCCGACAGCCAGACCTCAATTCAATCGTAATTATCTGATCAATCATGAAACTTAAGATTGCAAGAGAGCGTCCAGAGTCAATCGATATCTTAAAAAATGTACTTATTTGGACCACATGGAAAAATTCTAGCACTCTAAAAGTGTCATGAAACGTTTGAAAATACCTTATAAAACAAAATCTCACTAAAAAATATGTAGTTATTGCAACCAATTCGCCAAACTTCGAAAAAGTAGTTTGAGCAAACATTTTCGAAAGGCACTGTACAGTACATACATATTCCCAAACTACCTATAGAGGCTCTTTTACTTAGGTCTTTAATTTACCATTGAGTAGATAAATCGATTTACACAATAAAACCGCAATCAACTTGAGAATTTCCGTCAGCTTTAACATCTCGTAAAAATAATTGTTTAATAAAATATCTATGTATATGTTATTTTCCTCCAAGGCATTTATTTATTCAAATTAGAAACAATTCGAAAAGTACTCGAACCCTTATTGTACGAAAAGGTTTAGCTTCTGTAGTACGACGCTCCAATCCAACATCTCAATATGAGTCATCTTCGCATTGAATCACCAGATCATTGAAATTAGTTCCACACCATTGGCATATAATCGATTCGATAACAATTCATTGCCTCGAATGATGAGCATGCCACATCAATCATTCCGCATGCAACATGAGGAAGAGACTCGTAAAACGTCGTCAGCAACGATTTATATCCCTTTTATTAAAGCGGTGCGATGGTGTCGCCAAAAGCGACAACCACTGACCAGATAATACAGGCCAGCTAACAGCCCGCCAGTCCACCCTCTAATTCATGGTAGATAGGGCCCTCCGGGCTAGAGGTGGTAGTGGCAGACAACGACAACGACGTTGAGGAGATCTCTCAATTGTCAAACGCTCCTTGGAGTTTCCAGATCCCAGGCGAACTCAATGGTTTCTCATGCAACTTTTACGAGTGCTCACCTTTTATAGAGTTGTTTCTGTTTCGGATGATTGCATGGTATGTTCCTTGAGATTGAGACTACTCACCCCGCCTCTAATGTTGACGTTGAAGTTGTTGAGCATCCACGTCTCGGTGCACACAACATACACAGCCGTTTCGCCGCATATGTGGAGCGAGTGATTGCTCGTTTTATTTCGGCGGCACTAATTTGAACGGCTACCGAATGCCACTTCCTCTGCACGGTGCAGCTGTAACTTGTAGCCGCGACGTAGTTGTCGTAAAAATAGCGAACGCGAGCGCACTAAAATTAAAAAAAAAAAAAAAAAAAACCAAAACGTCTTCTTTTCGGTTCGGCTTTAGTCTTAGGATTTAGTGAGTTAATCAGTTAGACTGACTGTCTGTCTGTTGTTTTGAAGGAGGTTTATGGCGAGATTCCCAGATCCCAGCTACAGCTACAGCACCGCTCGTTGTATTAATGGTCTTTCATTTTATTGCAATCGTTTCGCTTTTATGTGGTATGGCGTTTGATGTGGGTTCCGATGGTTTTATGCTCAGCGGTACGATGCAATCGGGCCGTTCCAGTATCGTAGTACGCGTAGATACGTTCATAAGTTCTCTTGATTCTTTTTTTGGTTTTATCTGGTAACGAATGCAGTGGAAATGGGAAATTTGCACGTTGGCGCTTGGGGCGTGAAATTGTTTGCTTGATTTGTTTCGAACTGGAGAATTACAGACAACAGAAGTCGATATGAATTTTGAAAGGCTAACACGTTTGATGTCTTAATTAGAGAATGAACCGGCCGGCACTAAAGGTTGCAAATTCTGCAGAACAGTTATATCCGCTTAAAAAGCACCTTATGCAAGAATGCAGTTCATGTCGGTATACATATTTACATATTTAAGTCTTTGACATAATTTTATGCCGCCTGATCTACTATATAGTTATGAATGGATGTTAGGTACTGTTGAATACAGAAGTGGGTTATAGGTCAGAAGGAGATTTGAACAGGAAACTGCATTAAAATCAAGTATAGAAAAAACCCTTCATGGTTAACGGTTAACTACATTCAAATCTTGCTGTATAGTTTGCACTTTTCCGAAGTTGTAAATACTTATGCACTCTCAAAATATATCCACCGTTTTCCAAAATTTCCCGTCCATATTCGGTACTGTGATTCGAATGTTAAGCGAACAGTCTTTTCTAATTATGTACTATATGGACTGTACATACAACTACTACATACTTTTTTCATAGTGTTGAAAAATGTAGTGTTTGAAGTAAAACATAGCGGTACTTTAAACTCTCTCAATGTCCTTATATCTGGGATGTTCTTTCATGTATTATTAGTTTTGCGGTGCGAATATAGCAGACACGAGTTTCAGTCGCACGTTTAAGTGACGAAAATTATTTTAAACAGACATATCATCATTATATAAATAGGAAAAGGAAAAACAGTTCAATCCCTTTTTAACTGCCTTAAATAGAACATATTTCATTTTGCTGGAAAGGTTGTGAAGAGGGGCAGTGCAGTGTGTATTTTTTTTCCAATAAGTTGTGTAGAAGCCAGGTACAAACCAGGTCCGTTCCTCTCGCACAATTGGTCGAATTTCGGCGACAAGCGATACTAGTTAGAATAAATCGGTCTGTAGTTGAAAACATTTAATGTGTTTAAGTAAGTTTCAGTCAAATAAACATTCTTTTTGCAACCAACAGAAAATGCATAGAAGAAAAGCACTGTCTGTGGACGATGGGCTTAAGGAATCTTGAATTTTAAAAGATATAGCTTAACCGTTAGACAAATAGTGAAGAAAATGCGCAGGAATAAAAACACTGTCCAAAACTTCTTAAAGGATCCTGGTAAATATGGGAAACAAAGCAGATCTGGTCGTCCACCAAAATGTGATTAAAGAGTTGGAAGGCTAATTAAATGCTTAGCCATTAATAAGCAAATCAGTACTTCCCAAATTAGGCTCCAGGTGACTCTTCCAGTAACAACAGGAATACTACAACAATTTTTAGAAAAATAAATAAATATTTGGCTTCAGCAGTCTTAGGTAGAACCAAGCCTAGCTTCCCGCAACCATTTGTGTGTGCGTGTTATATTTTTGCACGAATGGATGGACCTACAGTTTTCTGCCGTCACCGAACGGCGAGTTGGGAAGCTTTACATGAAAAATGATACTCTGAATGCTTGTCAGGCATTCAGTTTTGGGTCACGAAATGGCAATCTGTCATCCTCAGTGATGAAGAGAAATTGAATATTGATGGCCCCGACGGAAGACAGTAGTATTGGTGAGATATACGCCGAGAGCGTGAATCTTCCAACGAGGCTCTCTATTGGAATGGGCTAGTTTCGGGTACAGAAGAAAGATTTCAGTTTGTTTTGTTAGGGTTCCGTACCCATATGGTAATACGGAACCATTATAAGTTCGCTCTAACTCAAAAATGTCTGTCACTATAAAAACAACAAGAACCGTTCTTCCTAGAAACTTGAAATTTGGCACAATTATACATTTCGGTGCTCCACATACATGGACGACATATTACTCAAAAATATTGTGAAACAACTAGATAAATGTTAAATTTAATCTAAAAAAAAAACATCATGTGGAACATCATTCGAAAGGGCTCTAAACAAAGATTCCAAAAATGTTTTTCTTATTTTTTCCTGTTAGAAACTTTGAAAGTTATTGCTAAAAATGTGTGACAAATATCAGACCAAAAAGGCCCGTACATTTTTTCGAAACTACTGAAGCCAAAGATATGAAAAAATCATAGTTTGTAGATAATTAACTATACTTAGCGAATCTCGTAAGTTGCATAGTTTTTGAGAAATTCATGTCGAAAAATTCAATTTTATGTCGAAAAATTCAATTTTATGTCGAAAAATTCAATTTCTCAACCGATTAACTCGTAAACTACTGGGCGAATTTTGAAGAAATTACCACTATTCGATTAACAATAATTTTGAGAAAATTGAAAGCTATCCGAAATTGTGCTACCATATAAAAAATATAAAAAAATAAATTAAAAATACGGATTTTGCCAGAAAACGAACTTGAGACCCCTGAGCTCAGTAGAACAGCGCAAAGAATGTTAATGGACGCGCTACAAACTCAGCCGCATTCTTAATGTTTATCCAATTTCTCATAGTGAATAATATTAGTTATTAGTTTGCAAAGTAAGTATAGAGGTGGGTCGTTTTCGTTTTTTGTGTTAACGACACGAAACAGTTATTTAAACCAAATATAACTAGTTTTAAAACTACGGAACCCTTTTAGCGGGAGTCTGACTCGCACTTGGCCAGTGCATGCGGAAAAATATGTGGAATTGTTGTAAAATGTTCTTATTGGTTGTTTGTGAAAAGAATGGATGCGGAGAAAAATGGATGTTCCAGCACAATAACGCTGCCATACATGCAACGGCATTTTACATACAAGCAACTTCGTTAAGTCGCGTAACATCGCTTAAGTCCTGACTTATACCCCAAAGAGAACCTATGGGGCATACAGTCGATGCGGGTTTAATCAGGTGGACGCCAGTTCGAATCACTTTTGTAGCTAAAAACCGCTATTCACGAAGAATGGCTAAACATTTACATTTCCATACTACAAAATGCTTAGTAGTAATTTTACCAAAAAAACGGAGGAAATTCTTTTTAAAATATTTTATTTTAATTCTTACGGCTGAATTGTCCTTTAAGCTCTTGTCAGTTAAACTTATTTCGTTCGGAGTTATACAAAATATACGTTCTGTTTTTTCTAATTTATGAACAACTTTAATTTTATTTGGTGGCCGTGGCCATAGTGGATAGTACGTCGGACTACTACGCATGCTGCCCGGGTTCAATCCCAGCAAAAATACCTAAAAAGTTTTTTTTTTCACGGTACCACCTCTTTCGAATGTCTGACAAGCAACCAAAGAGCTTCTCAACTCGCCGTTCGAAGTCGGCAAAAAACTATAGGTCCCTTCCATTTGCTGAAAAAAATAACACGCACTGACGCCGTATATTTATTTTTTTTTTTTTTTTTAATTGTATTTATGGATTTCTTCCTAGTTTTGGGTCTATAATTAAAAAAAAAAAATTGAGTCCTTAAAATAATCTTAATTGTCGTATATAGTTATTTCGAGATAGAGGGCACTATTAGTAGCACTCAAACACAAATTTGCCTGTGTTTAGCCGCTTTTATACACATTTTTCGCATCAGAGGCACCCACGCATGCGTGAATTTTTTTACTTTCCTCACTTTTTGTAAATGGTATCGCAAAATCCACGCGAGATTTGAATTTTTGCCATTTGAGCGAACCTTCATTTTTTTCAAGTATTGATCAACAATTTTTAATAACCCCTAAACTGTCAACGCTGTCTTTTTTTTTCATTGGCAACACTTGACCACACAAATTCAAATTTTGCATTTTACTTGAAATGAAGTTAGCCGTTTAGTAAGAAACTTAAATCCGCACTCAATTAAACTCACCGTTGTCCATGCCAATTTGAGCCTTAGACTGCAAAGACAATGATTCTTATTCTCTTTTGGGTTTGTGCCACCATCTATCTTTATATTATTCCGACAAAGAAACCGTTTCCGGCACCGAACTGTAATACCACATGATTGCAGTCATTTTATTCAACCAATCGTTGAATAGGTATAGTCGTAGGTTAGGCACTCGCTGCTAAACCCTTCCTTTCACTTATAAATAAACAAAATAATTGAAAGACCCTTCTCTGTCAAACCCCAGCAATTATATCGTATGATAGCGGTATCTCCCGGTTCCTGTCCTTTTCTCCGTCATAAAATCCAATGAAGGGGCGTTTCGCCAAGCTGTCCCCTTTCGTCAGTCCTCCGCAATAAAAAATTCATAAATTAAGTGGTAAAAACTGATTTTTTCCAGCAGCAGCAGCAGCAGTAGTGCAGAATTAAAAACCACAACGAAACTATTAATTTCACTCAGTGCAATAAAGCAAGCAACAACAATTTTCCACGCTACAACGAACAAATCTGCCATCAATTATATATATAACGTACACTCGGGACCCGAAATCAGTGGCAGTAGTGCACCCTTACTTATGTTTGAGTATTAGAGGGAAACTATCCTCTAATATGGATATACCCAGTGGTGCAGGAAGAAAACCTAGTGCATTTTTGTTGGCTCGAACTAGAACTAAACATTGGAGATTCCATGAGACTCTGGCTAGAAGAACATTATTGCACTTCATACTCCTTTCTCTTGGTCGATTATTTAAGATTGAACTCGGTTGTGCTGGTGAGACCTGAGACCCCCCTGCACCACCAGCCACGACACGTTCAATTAGAAACAAGATCCGAGGAGTTTGTTAGACGTATATAGACAGGGGGAGTCATACTCGATTGGGGCTATAGTAATAGTGGGTTTTCAATCTGCGTATACCGATCTTTAAAGGGGACACTGCGCGGTGGCGGTGGCGATTCGCTACTTAATGGCAGTCACGAAGGCTATAATTGTTGGTAATTATCAGGTTTAATTCCAGCTCGCAAATTGTGTTGTGCAAAGAAAAGATTTGCAATTCATTAGAAAGCAAATGTGGGAATCGTGAAAGGCGAGCCGATGGGGTATAGGTGCTCCTTTTTTCTAAGAAAGTGATTGGCGGCATAATTTATTCAAGATATTCGGAACGGGTATGGGGTATGAGATGGTCCTAATAAAAGCAGCCATGCATCAGCTTAAATGGTTTGGTGGAAGTTGTGCCATGCAAATGATGGGTGCTGTTGCGATTGCATGATCTCACACACTAAAGGTTTGTTGGTTGAGCGAATCGACAGCAATCAACTGTCATTAGCAGCTGGGCACAACATGTTGAGTGGATTAATTAAAAGAAAGGCGGAGATTGAGTGTTTTTTTTTTTCTATATTAAACAGGATTGGGTTTGGGTGGTGACTTTTAGTATTGCATTTTTATGCCGGTAACAAAGCCTAAAAATGGACTAAAATGTTTGGTTTACTATCTAGCCTGAAAGTATATTCCACCAGTCGTGTGACTGTTAAAATTATTATAAGTTGCTGTAGGCTCAGTTCTACCAATTCTTCCTTTGTCGAAACTATGATTCACTTCTCTTAATATATTTGTCGTTGTTGCAGAATCTAGTGTAAGTTCCGTCATAATTTTGGTGATAAATTTAGTACTTTTCATCGAACAGTCGACCACTAAGTGTGTCCATACGTTTATGACAACTTCAGTGTTTCACGAATTGTTTATGTAACTTTTCGCCATCCAGATTGTATCTAAAATCGACAAAGATACAGATTATTTTAATAATTATATTAGGTTTGTATGATGTCAGCCCCAGGGCGCACTGGGGCACACTGAAAACGCACTGATGTGTTCGATGTCAGTCAGTGCTACACTGAAAACGCACTGAAAATGCTGCCCTGTGCTTTATGTCGACACTGGTTCTGCCCTTTATTCGCCCTGTGTATTTCTTCAGTGCAAGAAAAAAGGGCTGTCAAAAATTCTATTCGTTTATTTTTTTCATATCGCGAACTTTTTTTTGTGGTTGTTTTTTTGAATTGAAGAAAGGAAATTATTTGAAAATAGTAAATATTTATAAAATTCATTAAAATATTAATATAAACATGATTTAATTTGTATTTTAGTTCGAAGATGGAAAATATTAGAATGACAGTGGTCAGGGCAAGCTATTTGCGTTCGATGAAATGGGGGTTGCACTGGGTTTTTTGACAACCATGAAAATACACTGACAGTAATCAGTGCGCCCTGGGGCTGGCGACATCATACAAAGCTACTGTTTGCTATTACCTAAACCCTTTTTGTACAAATCGAAATCTTAATTATTGATTTGTTGGATGTGCCGCCGCCCCGAATAGCAGAATAACTATTAACATTTCGGACAAATTCACGAAAAAAAAATTTATGAAGAAAATTTATTTTCTCATGTATTTTGTATGGAACGGCTTTTTTGATGATATCTCGAGAACGGATTGACTGATTTGAGCTGTTATTTTTTTTGTTGTGTTCTCCGGCCAAGAAAACTTTTAACGGTGAGAAAATTGAAAAAATTTAAAGGAAATTTGGAATTTGTTCCGTAAATTTTGTACGGTTTCGCGGAAAATAATTTCTTTCATTTTGACGTAATAATATGAATACAGTGAAAATGATTGCCAGAGCTCCAAATTAGGAATTTTTTTAATCGAAAAAACCCCTTTCCCACACATTCTCGTGCAACATTGGCCACATATTCGTATGCTATGATATGTGGTTTGCAAGATCAATACAATAACAGGACACTTGACATTACGCAATTTGACAGGTGTCCTTTTTGTTTCGTCATTTCACCATAGACTAAGTATACATTATATATTATAGATGGCAAACTTCGATGCATTTGACAGATTTGCTCCACCAAGCTTATATTTAGGGATGTAACGATACATAGTTTGGTCGATACGATACCGATACCGATTACTGTAGTAAAAAATCGGCAATACCGATACCGATATCGATAGCTTAGTAGATAATAAATCAAATATGTTATAAAAAATGTACCTCGGGCGTTTGTATATATTTATTTTGAATGTAAGTAACTTACCTATACTTAACAGAAAGTCAACCTTGAGTGTGAAAATAAATAAATAAAAATTAAAAAATGCAAAGATATTATTTTTTAAGATAAGAATTGTTGTCAAGTAAGCTTAGTTATACACAAAATAATATTCCAACGAAATGTGCGAATGCGCGAATTTATGTTGTCAATCTAGCAACGGTTTCCTACTTAGACTGTTAAAACCGACAGGCGAGATGAACTAGGCACAAAAAAATACAATGCTCAGCAAAAACTCTCTTGTTGCCACGTCGCTTCGTCCGCTTTTTAAACTGTCTGATATCGGCTGGTAAATAATCGGCCATGCCGATTGTTCCATTCCCATCCAGTAGCTTGAAAGTATTCTGACGTCACAGCAAACTCAAATGGGAGCCTCACTAACACACTCTTAGGCTGCGGTTATATAGCAAGCGTGTAATACAAGCGCGAGCAAGCGCTTTCAATTACAAGCGCGAGCACGCGCCAGCTTAAGCTTGTCGCGTGTTCGATTAAAATGGAGCTAGTTAACGCTTCGGTTTCTGTTTAGCTCTAGTAAAGTGCACAACAAGTCGCTATTTTTAGAGGAAGAAATTTTATTTTTATTTTACAGACTGGCATTTAGATTTAACGAAAATGGACAATTGGGACGGTGACACTAGGTTTTGGAAAGTGTCGCTACCATGCTTTGAAGTCTGTGATTTTAGTCCAAAGTGAGTTTTAGCGGTCATTTGGCGACATTCCTCTGATCAGATGGACCCGGATAATGCCAGTTTAGCTTTTGCCGAGCATGGGGCAGTCACAAGCTGGTCTTATCACCAAGATCCTTAAATGGGAATAAGCAGACAATTATGCACTAAAATTTGAGCTTATTCCCCTAAAAAAAACAAGCAAATTAAATCCAGCAGACTTGCCGATTCGCTTGAAAATTTCCTAGAAGATCATTCAAATAATAATATGTTGAACTTCATTTGTATGCCTGATAAGGGCCCTTTTGTTTTAAATGGCAATGTAAACAAGTATAATTGTCAATTATAGAGTCACTCTAACTGCATCCAGCTCGAATCACAGAATGGAGTGCAATTTCCTCAAGCTGCATTGTCGGGACATACTTTTTTTGAAGAAAACAGCCGCACTGAAACGGTCAATGCAGACTCGAAGGAAAATCATTTTCAACTCTGTGTTATTTCAGTAAGATTGTGCAACACATAGCCAGGTCTGTTATGACAGAATTACATCGAAAGTTCCCAAACAAAATAGCTGATATCCAGGAACTCAACTTTAGGTTGGCCGCCAAGGTCTCTTGATTTTTTTTTTACTATACCCATTACTTTGAATTAATTGAAAAATAATTGAAGCAGTTCCCGCAGAAACCCTTCAGGCAGTAATGAACCATTTTTTTAATAATATGCCGCACTAGCATCAGCGAGCGTGGATACCATTTGAAATCAGTCATTTTTAAATGTCATTAAAAAATATAATAGAAGATTGTGTGACTAATCCGGACGAAGCAACCAATTTTCCAACGGAGTTCCTGAATTCATTGGATTTGCCAGGACTACCACGACATAATTTACGACTGAAAGTTGGATCTGTTATCATCATGCTCCGGATCCTCCATCAACCGAAATTGTGCAATGGAACAATATGGGTCGTGAACCAACTCAAGAATAATGTCATTTAACCAACGATACTCAAAGGCGAATTCAGGGGCGAGGAAGTGATCACTTAAAGAATTCCACAGATTCCAACCGATCGCGAATGTTCGATCAAAAAAATTAATAACGGATGGAATCGGGAATACTCGAAATTATTTCAATCAAAAAATCAATTTTGGGCGGGACGAAGTTCGCCGGGTCCGCTAGTATGTATATACCTAAATGTATGCCTCGGTGGCAGTTTGCATCGAAGATTTCTAGAACACGAATGAATAGCTTCCGTCTCCTGGTACCCATTTCGGGTAGATTTCTTGGCAAAACAAAACAGGCTAGAACTCGTATCTAAGTGGTTGACAATAAGGTTGCCTGTCTCTGTATTTATCCCGTCAGCAAGATGCAAATCCTAACATACAAATTATGTCTATTTTTTTTTTATAACTTCAATAGCTCTTAAGCTTTAGAATCCTGATCTCATCGATCTAATCAGTCATTCGGCTGGGAACATCCCTAGCGGAAAAAATTAATATCGCAGAATATCAGCGCGAACTTTGGGATGAAAAGTCAATAGCAGTTTTAAAGGCAAAGGCGACCAGCTGCGCAGTGATGCGCTCAGAATCTCCCCACAACACCTTCTGCACTGCATTAAACGCAGATACATAAGTGGGCGTGCCAGATCATCATCATCATCATTCAGTTCGATCACTTTCCGATGCCGACAAAGAGATTTCAGCGCTTTGCGCTGCTGCAAAAAGGCGGGTTAGCTGTATCAGCTCCTTTTGCCATCCTCCACCTTCAGTGTGTATGCTCCGTACTCGTACGAACGACAAAGGAATGTGATTTTCTCACACAGCTTCTCGGTCCAATCTGGATTCGATACATTTTCCATGTGTGTGCGAACATGAAATCGCCAAATGATCTTTTTTGCTTTTGTTTTAAATCTTTTTCAGCATCCAAGTGTGCAAATGATCAACACAGCTCCGCCTATCGGGGTGCTGCACGCAGCCGCGGCATCAGACAGGACAACAGGTCCTTAGTGTGGTATCATCATATCCCGGGATAAACATAGGAGGCGCGGTAATGAAATCAAATTAAGCAAGTGCTTTTCCTTTGCTGCTTCGCTCTTTTCGCAGATGACGTTGATGCGTGGAGTGGAGCTCTCCCACCGATGATGATGACGATAATGATGATGACGACGACGACGACGACGATGAACCTGATCATAGTGATCCACCACGATGATTATGGATGATGAAAATTCATTGATGGGGTCTGCCATCGCATGAATGAGGTGTTTTTCGAGCGGCCGCTTTGATGTTTCACGCTTTTCGTGTTTAAAGGATATTTTATTGTGGAGCATTGTAATCGCGCAGCCGCTCTTTTGAAGTGGTCGCAATCGTCGTCGTTGTCGTAAAATCAAAGCTTGGCGCGTGATGTTGCTAATAATTGGTTAATGTGGACGCACAGAATTCAAGAACCTTCATGTGCGCCACAGCTCAGTAAACACTGTTCGCTGGCGATGAATATGACGATGAAGATGACGACGCCGCCGCCGTTGATGTGGGGATGTGGGTTGCGCTACGGGCTGTGATGTGGTCAAAGTTGATTTTATGAACTCGGGAGTAATATTGTTTTTTGATAAACAAAATTAAATTCTCCGGAAGTTGCAAAGCCAAAGAAGTGCAGATGGTTGGGGTTTTGTTTGAAGGCAAAACGATGACACATTCGAAATGAAGTCATCAAGTGGAAAATTTCGGAACATCCAACGGGCACTGCAGTGAATCTGATATTGGTTGCACCAACTGGCTGCAATTTTGAAGTAATCTTCTCAAATTGATTATAACGAAGGAATCGCAGACTCTACCCAGCTTATGCGGCTTACATTATTTCCACCCTGGTGTTATTGATAATATCGCCACTTCGCTAGCAGTTTAAAGAGCCTCATCTCCTACTTTCGTATTATGTTTTATAAAATGACAATAATCTGCCGCTGAACATAAAACTTAGTTTCCGCATACATCCGCCTATGAAACGAACGAAAAAGTTCTAAAAAAAGGTCGTAAAACTTGAACTCAGTCTCATCCTCCTTCAGCCAAGTTCATCATCTGTCATCCTGGAGAAGGAGGAAAAAAGAGTATTAAATAAAGAAATCCGCTTTATTAAAGGATTTGCGGACCCCATCGCAAAAGTAGCAGTTTGTCAATTTTTTTTATGGATCAACCAGATTGTCTATCGTTGGAGTTACTTTGTTCTTCTTTAGATTTTTTTTCGTGTAATTTTTTTTACAACCACAGGTGATGCTGGCTTATGGCGATGGTGAATCTATCTCTTCTGCGCACTGCAAGACATTTTCATTGTTTTGTCCTCATCGTCGTCGTCAGATTTGCAGCCATTTTGCGGTCGAAATCCTCACGTTTCTTTCAATTATCTTTTGCGTTGTTGTATACGCTACTTTCTTTCCGGGAGATAAATTTTTTATGACACTAAACAAATCCTCTTCGGTGGAGAAGCTAGATACCAATACCGTGATGCTCTCGTATACTGTATTCATTTTGCATTATTTTGTAATCCCCATCTATTTAAGGATAATTGAGGCAAGTCAGGGTTGGTGGTTGTTGTGAAAGCGAAGGACATAAAATTCCCGTACTAATTTTGTGGGTGGAATTTTTTTTGTCTTTATGCTATTGAGAGATGTCCTGAGAGTACATGATCGAATAGTGGGTGGAGTAAAAGGGAGTGAAGTGAGATAAAAATTGAGCTAAAGTAAACAAAAAGGATTTCCTTTATTAGAGTTTAATTAAATATTTCTAGAAGATGAGGCAGCCTTGGAGGATAATAAAATGAAAAGGAGAGCAAAGAATCTTTGGACTCAGGTGTGCACCCTGCGGTATGTTTATGGCTTAGAAGATGAATGGAAGGGTAGTCGGTCAATCTACTTTCTACTATATGTAAGAAGCACACGTTTCAGTGTTCTGTGAGGACGCTGTTATTACTTTATCTGATACTCCTGTGGGGGTAGATGAGAGAAAGAATGCGTCTCAGACATAACTGCCTTCCGGTTGATTACAATCACAAGGATATTTTTGCTTTTATGCGTTCTACGAGGCAAGGATTAGTCTTCATTTTAATGCTTTCATGCTGAAACAGGAGAAAAAAAATGTAAGAGGAAAGTAATTGGCATGTAATGAGTAACCGGGAACCCTTCTGTTTGGGTGAAATTTGATGGAAGGGTTTCTAATGAAAATTCACTTAATGAGAATAGTGATGTAATGAGTGAATGAGATTCTTTAATTAATCATAGCTGGGCTGGGGAGTACTTCATAATCCCAAAAACAAAGAAGTCCAATTAAGGTTAAGAAGATAGGGGCAGATGCTTCTTCTTATTTTTACTGACTTACTTGGAGCGCCACCAAGGAAAACCAAAACTATCGACTGCCACAAACGCCATCTAGGTATCAAACCACTACATCAATACTTATTGTTATTATCAACATAGGTTAGGTAACAGTGGCTGCCAGTAACGAGCATGTTTGCCTATAAGGCAGTGTCCTGTAATGACACCGATAGCCGTACTTATATGTAGTCTTTTTAGTAACAGAAGGTAGTCAGAGCGCTTTAGATATAGTCTAGGTCAGATTTGTCCGGTGGCAACGCAGTGGGTTCCACCTTCAGATCTCGCGTTGGTTTTATTGACTGTGTCAAGTTTGAGTCTTAGCTTGTAAATATCGTGGAGCATACCTATATTCTTCTCATCGGGTAGAATAGGTATTGTTGTTCCTAGTTTAGCGAGCTCGTCAGCTTTGCAATTCTCTGGAATGTATCTGTGCCCCGGCGCCCAGCAAAGGTAAATAGTAAACTGCCTACCCCTCTCTATAAGACATGAAAGACAGTTGGAGGTGGTCTCAGAAGTGGATGAGACTGATTCCAGAGATTTCAGGGCCGCCTGGATTATCCGAGGAAATGCTTATATCGTTAGTGGATATTACATTCCTCTTGATCCATGACAGTGATCGCTTGAAACACGCTGCAGTGATCAAGGAGTCGAAAGGAGAGATTTAGTTTTAATCTGTCTGAGAAAACACCTCCGTGTAGGAGGAGGTAGGACCTACACCATCATTGGATCAACTGAGTTCCGGGCGTCTGATAATGCAATTATGTGGGCTGAGAAGATATTCTTGGAAATTAAAATGACCTTATAAGCAAACGTATGTGTAAATCGTTATAAAAACAGGAACCATAATCCGTGTAACTTCCTTCTTTTTCTTTAGATGCGTGGACCTGTGCCTAGCTTCTAACAATCATTTGTAAATGTGTTTGAATCTGCCACCAAACCCAATTAGACGAAGCTAGCAAAATTCATCAAACACCTAACTGCGGTGTTATTAGAGCATCATTCATTTGCTTACAATACGTCAGTTTTAAAATAACCCGCCTGTCATAATTATTTAGAAGTTAACGTTTACCAATTGCCTTTTAATCTACGATTTCCCACCACGTATTCGCATCTTCACGTTTCATCACGAGAGCTCTCACCCTTTTCGTCAATAAATTAAAACCTTCTGCCATTGTTTTCCAAATTCATATGCAAATTAGTCAAAAAGACCGCAAACTATTTACTTAGCTAGCAGACAACAATAGGAAAGAATATATTTAAATAACTTTTGAAAAGTATCTGCAAAAGGGAACTGCGTCATTTTGATAAATGCACATTAAATCCCTGCGACGATTGGAGGGAGGAGTCGAGTAGTTCCAGTTCAAATTGTAACTTCAACAGTTTCATCCAACAAACAGGGAACCTGCAGGCAACACCCGTCGTCGTATAGTCATCGTCTGGTATGATGGAAACGATTGCGAGACATCAACATCGCCAGACCGTAAACTAATTTGCCTATGCAAATACTGAAAATGGTACCAAATGTGAGTTTCCACCGACAGATGTCGACAGGAGGAGAGCAGGAGCACTACCGAAAGAACGAGGCAAAACCGAATTTAAACCAAATTCAGAAAGGAGTCCTTCGGGGGATGGGTACATTGGTAGCTGGTACTGTAACTGGTACCACTGCAGTCACACTCATCTGCTGAGATATGCAAATTCACAGTGAAAGAAACCGTAAAAAGGAGTTTGAGACGACTTCTGCGGAAAGCAAAACGAGCCGAATCGGTGCGGCACAAATTAAAGGATTCTGTGGTAGCAGCGCAGCGGTCTGGAATACGCTATACGGTATATAGGAGCACTTTTCTTCTTGCTATTCATTGTCCAGAGCAATCGGCCCCCAGAGAGAAATATTAGCAACAAGATGCTCAAAGACGCCGATGCAGGATCAAATAATAAGAAGAAGAACAAAAAACTCACCTTGGTACTGGACATCTCCTGGGATCCGGTGGATGGTGAAGCAATCGCAATAAAATCGAACGAAATAGGACTCGGCTACCGGTCGGCTGTTTGTTTTGGTCAGTAATCACACCCCTGAGGGTGTAACACACATGGAATTCAATTAATAACCTTAAGTAAATAGCCAGGCACCCAAGCACCCTTTTGGAAGGAAGGATCCTGTTGTTTGGTAAACAATCCTTTTCCATACTTTATGGTGACTATGAGAGTACAATGAGCAGGACGAAGGGGCGTTCACAAGAAATCCAAACTGGCATTGTGGGTTTTCTTTTGTTGTTGGGTTCCAACGGGATGTTTGCCAAAACATTAGTGACACCTCTCCAGGGGGTCTGCTTTGACATGGATATGCCAAAACACATGCGGCCGGACAATGGGGCATACCACAAGAGGAGATTGTGTTCCTCTCTGTGGACAAACATGAAAACGGTGCGCGATCAGGTGTGAAAAAAGGTGACATTTTTTTTTTTTTTTTTGATTTCAGTTTATGTCCTTTTTTTGTTGCTGTTCATATCTATATGTGGGCGTTGTCAATGCGAGATTTTACGCCTTCAAGGAAACGCTTGCCTCTTCGAATGAGGACCTCAAAGAGCCGATTAATATACGAAGCAAAGAACGGAATAATTTATTGAAATTTTCGCTGCACATTTAAGGCAGAATATTCAGATGTATATACATTATGCGGTTATCCTGCGGTGTTTTTAATTAATGATCGGTCAGTGTTGGACTTTGTCAATGTTTTGTGTTTGTTTATGTTGTATGGGTTTGACGCGTGGACAAAATTGTTTGTTGCGGTTGTCATAACTTTTGTGGAAGCGAGTGAGATATGTATTTTTTGTGTTGTCAATTGGACATTGATTCATTAATTGTGGTGGTTTTGGAATGAGTAAAATAAGATGAAAGAAAAATGTCTGTTCATGTTTACGGTCCTTAGATAGTTTGTAGTCAAAAAATAACAGATACATTTCGTGTCACTGGTATTATGAGCAGTTTCTGGTATGATGTTTGATAATACGCAAACGTCTTGTGTCAAAAATTTGGTTCTTTGTGCGAAAAGTTCTAGACTCTTCGGGATCACAAGGAAAAGCGAACCTCAATTGTAAAGACCAATCGATTGCACGTACCAGAAATCTTCATCAGACATTCCTTTTTCCGGAGAACGGAACAGCTACGCAATTTGCCAAAAATGTCTTAACTTAACCCCATTTCATTACTCCAACAAATATGCAATTAAAAACACTCAACGATACCAAAACCGCAAAAATGTAAACAACAAAACAACAAGTACGTCATTCTCATCCTAGAACAGCAAACTAGCATCAACCTCATCGGGAAATTTAATTGCCAAGCTTATCGACAAATTAAAAACTCAATTCCACACGAGGCTGCTTATGGCATCGCTAACCAATCGTCCGCCCGCACCGCATCGATTTATCCGTGCTCGCGGTAAAAGATCAAAGAGATTTTTCCAACCCATTATCCCAGTGCCAGTGGCATATGGTTTCTGGCGGGGAATTTCATTCGATCATCCGTGCTTATCGGTGGAATATTATTAATTTCATTAAAAACTCATAAATATATCCGCGCATAGAGAGGATCCGGTCTTTCGTCATTATATGGCGCGACGCACGGCGATGGGGCTTGGAGAATTCCAAACCAGATCACCCCCAGAAGAGGGTGCGCAACAAACGCACTTGACTCGCGCACCATTAGCTTTCGAAAGAAATTAATTGTTCCCCCGAAATGGGAGAACAGTCCTCTTCAAACGTCGAGATACGGCCCGAGATTATGGATTTTTAACGAGTTTTGTATGGAAAACAATTCCACGCATATACAGGAGATTCAAGGAGCACTCGAGATGTGGTGGTGGCGTCTGTTAGGTGCTTTTCCATCGCAGATAAAGTGAAATATTTTTAATTACTCGGAAGGAGAGGTTCTACCCAGAAACATGATAACGGGTCATCGAACATCCGGGGTGTAAGTGCTCCTTCAAGACGTAAATACATATTTCGAAATAAAATGGTTTTCGAAACACAAACAGAAAACACTCAAAGTAAAGTCAGGAAGTTGCAGGAGGAAGACGATATACTCATAAGATACAACACGTGCTGGCTATAGATACCTGCTCCAGTTAACTATAAATCAAAGGGACTTGGTTGTCTATACGATTCAAGAGCTCCTCAGATAGAAGACCATCCCATTGCGGTTCGTTTCCCAATCCAATGAACACCTCGAGCCTCGAGGACCCTGCTAATGTGAATTATTAATAAGAAAAATATTCCACTCCCATTGCGGATCCCGAAATAGATGCACAGGAAGATACAAACCAGGCCACTCAGTGTGTGTATTTTAGCATTGCGGTGCAGTGTAATCGCAATCGTTAATCGCTTGCGCGAGTGAGAGGAAACTTTTTCTGTGGCGGGATTTTCACGCTGCTCGCTGTCTGATGCTGGCCGCTCTAGTGGAACTTTTCGCAGGCTATCGCCGCCGTCGATTGACCGCCTGCGATAAGGAACGCATTAAAAATCCATAAATCAATGCGATAAGCATGATTTCCCGAGTGTTTTATTGACTATTGTTCCATTCGGGTTGGTTGCCTGGATGTCGATGCTGGTTGCGGTGGATTATGGCTGCCGGCGCAATTATGGTCTGCAGGACTTTGAAGTTGCAGTGTTGTACACCGACAGACAGATAGAGAAAACGCGCTGCGGCATCGGTAGATGCAGAGCTGAAGTGCGATGAAATACATCGGCCGCTCTGTGCCAAAGGAAGAGGTTGATTCTCTCCCAATTTGAATGAAACTCCAATTTGGACCAGTGAGCGCCTCCAGGTAGGAGTGCACGTAGTCTATACGTTGTTATTGTTGGACATCCTCTTGTGGAAGTTGTCCATTTGAAGTGGCAAAGCCAATGAGAGTAAGATCCCAGATAACCAAAGTTCAACGTAAAAGGTTAGTGCGATGGTACTAAACGATGGCTTGATGGCGATGGCGGTAGTATGGTGCAGGGTAATTGGAAAGGGGTGGCGTGAGAGAGACCATGCAATGGGAATGGGTACCGGATAAGTTGTTCCATTGTATACGTGCTGGTGTTTCTATTCTTAACTTACTTTTCTTAAATATTTCATCGAAAACAAATAAATTTCGTTCAAATTAGTTCATTATTAACTATCTACATTCTACATAGATGCATAGTACATAAGTGTGTTTCGTAAAATAGCAATTTGCCGCGGCATTTTTCTGATAAATCCGAATATATTCAAAGTTGGAATCTATTCTACTGCTTAAAATATAAGAAGCTTGCATGAATAAAATTCTATAGTTTAAATTTTAGAGAATACAGTCACTCACCATCCTTCTCCATAAAAGTTTTCCAATAGTCTACAAGCTGTGGATAGTTTTCGACAGTTTACTCGCCAATAATATTCTTGTCATTCAAACTACAGTACGAAATCTATGTACGGATCTGATAAAAACTAAAGCAGTTTCAATAACCGAAGCTGTTGCACTTACAGAGATAGTATATTTTAGAAGAAATATGTGCAGATACAAATATTTTTGGAAACTATCTCGAAATAACGATCCGAAAGAGAAAATATAAATAAAAACCAGATAAAACCAAAGATACAGAAAGAGAAGGTAACTTACTTAAAATGTTGCACTTATAGAGTGAAAAAGAGGGCTTTTTACATATGCGATCTTAAGGGAAGATTTAAAAATTTATTACCTTATTAAATTCTACAACATCTCTAGAATATTGTCCTAAATTTTCAAGTCGATCGGAGTAATAGTTTCGGAGATAGAGCCTTTGGGAAGTTGCGCGCTTTAAGCAGTTTTATTGTCACTTAAAATTTATCGAAACTGTATATTGCAAAGTCAGTTGTCAAGATTTCTCAAAAACTATTAACCCGATCTTAATGAAATTTTGCACAAGTCTTCGAGATATTATTGACAAGGACTTGGATGAATGATTTTTATTTTTTTGAATGCAACTATTTTAAAAAAAAGAAATGCAGACCGAAATATTTTGTAAAAATGTCTGTCAAAAATCCAATTTTCACTTTTTTTTTTTCCTTTACCCAAGTTCTTGTAAAGTATTAGCTAAAACACACTTTTTTTTTGACTTCAGTTGATCCTATCGTGAGTTCTGCTGTCAACGCGCAAGCACCTTTTTTCCGAGTGGCAGAGTTTTAAATATTTTTCTACAAAAATTTCAAAGATTCTTTGACAAATGTGTATATTTAAGGCAGTAAAAAGTTTGAATGAAATATTTAATTTTTTATATTAAAAAAAATGTTTAAAATTAGCCGTTTTTTACCCGAGGAAACCCATGTAAGCCCTTAAGGCGAAATATTTGTAGAATATTGGGTGTTGGCCGTGTAGAATTCCCCATTAAAACTTCTTCAGTTTTCGCCTGGCGTTTTCGTAACGCCTTTTTGATTGGTCCCTTTTTTTTGCGAATACTTGAAATCTTTTGTCGATTAAGTTCTTGTCAAGCTTCTTAAAAGAAACTCCCAATATTTTACTGATCTTGAAACCTCGAAAACTCTGAATGTATCTCTAGCAAGATATCATTATTAATTAGGGCAATCAGAAATATGGTCTTAAAAAACCTTTTATAGCGCTTTGAATATGCTCTAAAAAAGACGTTATATGCTCTAAAAACTATTGAAAATTGGAAAAATGACGAAAAATTAAACAAAAAATATTATTTTTAAATAAATTTTATTTGAGGAAACACAACCAAATAAGAAACAACTTAATTAAATAATTTAAATATATCAAAATTCTTCTTGAATTATAATTAATTTAAATTTTTGTTGCAATAAATGCAAATAATTTTGCTTAAATTGCCAAATAGAAAACTTTGCCTATTCTCTCTAAAGATATTTTTGTACATAAAAAAACTTCTTTTTACCTCCACGAATGTAATAAGCACAAATTCAAATTCCATTATCTCAGAGACTGTGTATTCATTCACTGTTGAATGTTGTCCGGACAGACAACTGGACATTTTTTTTAAAGTCTTCAAAACCACGGTTTTTTTGCAAAACATTTGTCATGTTGGCCTTTATTTTTTTCCCTATTTTGCAGTCAATGAAGCAACTATTTTTTTCTTCACACAAACAGTTGATGAAAAAAGGACAAACAAGCAAAATATTTTAAAAAAATCACAAATATGCTAAAATATGTCCTAAAAATACAAAAATGTGTCGGAATATGCTCTTAAAAGTGAAATATGCAAAAGAATGCATTTATACCCAAAATATGCACAAATATGCCCTAACGAACAGGGTTCAAAGTGCTTAGTTTTGTATAAAACGTATTTCTGTTTAATCCAATTTCCAATACGACCAACCAAAAAAACAAGCTTTTGCAAATTTCCGGTTGCCCTATAATAATACTATACCAGGTGGTTATTATTTAATATTTATATTCTAATATGGTGTCGCAAGTACTTTTCTATAATCTTCGTAAGAGACTTGATTCATAATCCTAAATTACTATCTTTTCTTAACTTTTACTTACCTTCTCGCTATCTTCGCAGCTGTTTTCACTTTCAAAAAAGTAATCATAGAACTAACTATACATTGCTCGAACTTAATTCCGTAATGTGGCAAATTGACTTAATATTGTTCTTAAATTGTTCCATGGACCGTTTTAACGACAAAATTTTTTTAATCTTAAGACTTCTTTTTTAGTTTTGATTTCTAATTTGGTGTTGAGAGTTCTGTTAATACATTTGTATATACGTATTGTTCATTAAATAAACAATTACTTTTTGATGAATTTTTGATTAATATACAGAAAATCGGTACGCGGCCATAGGTGGTGGACAAAGGTTGGCAAAAAAGTAAAGTGGCCCAGACTCTCGATACACATGCTTATATATATATACCTATACAGTTCATATCTTAATTGAAATTGTTTATTTAATAATAAATTAGCTGTATTAATATTGTTACATGTTTGTGGAGTCAGGTTATATCCCTTCTTTATGACATAGACAAGTTTTTCACATATTGTTAAGTTGCATTTATAGAGACAGGATTTGAAACGAAAACTATTAATTAATTAAAAAGAAATGCAGTGCTGGTTTGAAAAATATTTGAATAGTTTTTAACTTCTGTTGTCTTTTCGGCATGTGTTCACCGTGGCCGTGGTGGTTAGTGCGTTGGACTACTGCTGGTCGGAATCAATCCCAGCCCGGGTCCAACAACTAAAAAAGTTTTTCACGGTTGCCACCTCTTTCGAATGTACGAAAAGCAATCAAAGAGTATCATTTATCAATGAGCTTCTCAATTCGCCGTTCGGAGTCGGCGAAAAACTGTAGGTCCCTTCCATTCGTGCAAAAAATATAGCACGCACACACAAACGGTTGCGAGAAGCAGGCCCAGGTTCACCCGAGCTGTAGCGCCATCTAAAGTTAGTCTATTCGGCAGACGGTACATCCATGTCTCCGATTGTTTTATGGAATTTACTTGTTAATTAAAATCTGAATCTATTTAATCTGAACTAATTCTTTTAGTTTCTATTTCAGTAGAACTGAATATACCACGACGAGTAATTTGAAGTCGATGAAACTATAGTACCAGACGTTCTAGACGACCAGGATCTTTACAACAGCTGAATATAGGAAGACGGCCATTACCAGAAAAAGAAGCAAAGGTGAATCTGGAGGGAGTTTTACCTGTCAAACGTAGGCTTCAAAAAGCAAACCTTCTTCGCAGAGTGGCTTTGAGAAAGTCATTATTGAAGTCATTATTATTGGCCATTTTCTTTCTACAGTTCAGAGTGAACCAGGGCCTACTTCTCACAACCATTTATGTTTGCGTATTATATTTTTGCACGAATGGAAGGGACCTACAGTTTTTTGTCGACATCGAATGGCGAGTTTAGAAGCTACTCATGAAAAATGAATGCTTGTCAGACATTCGAAAGAGGTGGCACCGTGGAAAAAATGTTTAGGTGTTTTGCTGGGATTGCACCCGGGCAGCAGCACGGTGCTATTAGGCACAGTAAACTCAAAATTGAAAACTGATGATCCAAGGTCGAAGTTGGTTCAATGTGAAAAATATTCGCTTGCAGGTAGAGCAAACATCTGACCAATATTTAGTGGCTGGTGTAGGGCTTTTTGGCGGAGATACAATCGGCAACATCTTCAGAGTTATCAAAATAATTAGGAAGAAACTGTATTCTTGATTCATTTGGTCATGGATTCATCTTTTAGCAACGCAGCTACCCTAGGCACTTCTCCAGCTCTGCAGAGAATGTACCAATTATCGAGAGATGTCATGACTTGGACACGACAGTCCCCAGATTTGAACTCAATTGAGCTCTTGTGGGATGAGCTGGACCGGACGATCCGGAAAGTGTGCCTAACATTGGCTAAACATCTGTGGAACAATAAATTCAGCGGAACCCCTGTTTTGCTAAGCACAATGCAAACATTAATTAAATGTAATTTTCTTAAATACTTTTTTGTTTTCATTTTTAAATAAATTATATAGGTACGTATATATATGTATATATGTTCAATTAAAGCAATAAGAAATGTTTATTTACGTTAGTTTAATTCAGTGTATATAATGGGCAAGTACTCATGAGCGGTAGTGTACATACAGGGTGTCTCAGTTAAGAGGCATAAAGTATAATCCTCTTGAGATTCCTGAAGTATATTTTCACCCCCGTCCAAGTTATACCCCGATTTAGTGGTTAGACCACTTTCAATTATATAATTACTAGCTACTACTATATCTACAATTTCAATTTTCGTCAGACAAAAAATGATAAAAAAAAACCATACAAAACAAAGAATTATTATACAGCCAAACGTTGGGGCTAAATCGACCAACCCACCCACCGTTCGTTCAATAATTCTTACCTGGGACACCCTTTATACATACATGTAAACTATATGTATACGGCAAATATTACCTAATCCGTTTAAGTACCTATATTTGAAACAACTGTATAGAGTAAAACCAAATTTTCCAAGGCGACACAATTCATAGTACATCACCACCGCCAATAACATTCCATATGTTGCCACCACCAAAATCGTATCAAGGCACCCAACGATGAGGATGAGGATAAGGATGACGACGACGACACATTTAATCAGTCATTCAGATTTTCATTATGGGACTCAATTTCAATTTCACTCAACGATTCGTCTCCTCGAAAACAACTTCATTAAAACGAGTTCCACATCCTTCCACAGCAGCAACAGCAGATTGTGTGGCCCGGCCCGCGTACACGGATCCACCGAATCTGTAACCTAATCAAATCAAAATCCCCGAAAACAACCACTGAAAGTTAAGCGAATCACATCAAACACCATATGCCGGGGATTGCTCTGCTCTAGGGATAAAGATCCCAAAACGGATGTCTCTCTATACGACTATACGTACTGCGTGCGACCCCCACTCTGAAATGGCTGCCATCATGGAGATGGAGCTTCTCTAAGGGATGACACATCAGAACTTTTGCGTGGCTTACATCAGTTTACACAAAACACTCGGGGCCGTTGGCGTTGTTTTGTTTGTATTTGCTTCTTTCTTATTTGTTTGCGGTACAACTTGTTTAATTGTACATCATATCATGCAATCAGTTTAATTACAACGCCCGGCTAACACACCGCTCATTGTTGCGATTGTGACACTGGTTTTTTTTTCTAAACAGAAAAATTCGATGCATCCCTGTCGCGAAAATCTATCACACAACTTTGCGTGAATTTGTGAAGGTTTAGAGCTTCATTGTGGTGTTCCTGCACGATGCATCAAATGCCAGTCGGTAACGCCCCAAATAATTACCCTAATAATGGCCAATGTGTGTGCTTGTACAGGTGAATTTTGAGCGGCAATAGCTTCGTTTCATGTCACATCGTAAACACGAAAGCGCCGCTTGGTGGGATAGAGCATGTATTTGCTGGTGCTTGGCCATTTCTCCATTCGAGCGGCGGCGATAGCGACCTTATCGCGATTCATAGTGCAATGTCGCCTGCTCATGAAAGCCCTCTTGGTAATGTGGCGGTTATTAGGAGGGCGGTTCTCGAATTCCCCAGACCCGCGGAATCCTGAGAATCGTGTTTTTTTTTATAATTTCAATTTCAGTTCATGAAGGTATGCAACACTGTGGACGGAAAAGGGTTACCCCGGTTACCCCTGCTGCAAAGCATAATACCACGCGATGATTGCCGGTTCATCGTTGGTTGTTGTAGTTGGAAGCGTACGTGTTTACTTTTCTCGGGCCGTCCAAGCGTGAGCTATTAGCGTGTGCAATCGAGCACAGGCGCCCATTTGGAAACAACTAACTATAATGGCCGATGGTTGTTTCTATTTGGAAAAGGCGCCCTTTCTTGTTGCTGCTGAACACTGATGTAAGGGAAGACAGCACTCGGTGGTTGAATTAATTGATGACAATGAGGCTCGTTGAAGACTGGTTAACTACGGCTAGAGGGGGTGGCGTTATGTATTTTCAATTAACAGCCCACGCCAGAAAATGAATAATGTCTATCTCCTAGAAAAGTACCTACGTAGTTGTGGTAGTGAATAAAAAACAACAACATATCAGCAAACCAACATAGAAAATGATAGTTGAGTGTTAGATAAATAGTTTGTTATTGAAAAGATTGCAATGCCAATACAGCGATGTTCGATACTATTATATGCGTCAAGTAATTATCGACTAATGACCAGCTACAGCAGGTTGACATGCTTAGATGCGGAAATGCCCTGTTTACTCGAAAATAATGACCGGCTATTAGGTTAGGTTAGGTTCCTTGATTACAGTTTAGTTACAATAAAAGTAGTATCGTAAAAGTGACTTGATCGTATTTGTAACCCACTTAGCTATTTACTAATCCCTAAGCACTGGTCTGGAATTTAGAAAAAGTATTTTTAAAATATTTTGAATTAGTTCCTGCGGCGCTAGCGCTCGTGTACTCCACTGCGGAAAGCTGCGCACTAGTCTGGTTGAACAGTGCCCATACGTGCAAGGTGGATAGCCAACTAAACAACACGATGAGAGTCATATCCGGCACCATAAGATCAACGCGCCAATACGGTGGCTTCCTGTACTGAGCAACATTGTCCCACCTCACCTGCGCCGATTAAACACACTTCTAAGGGAATATTCTAAAGTGCTGGCTAACGTTGGATTACCCATCCACGACGACATTGCTATGCTCCTCTCACGCCACCAGATACTTAAGTCTCGGAACCCAACCATAAGGCTCGCCCAAGAGTTAGGACATGTTGCTTTCAACCTGAACTCTACTTGGTTAGCGGTCAGCGAGATGGGCAGCATTAATGCAAGCTGATAAAATCATTATCAGGAATCCACAATGCCAACTCTTTGGGTTCGACCTACCGCGATAAACCTGGACAATGCTCAACAGTGGGCAGCGTAGCGCAAGTGGTTAGTGCGTCGGACTACTGTGCCAGCAGTCTTGGGTTCGAATCCCGCCGCAAACACCTAAAAGTTTTTCACAGTGCCCACCTCTTTCGAATGTCTGACAAGCATCAAAGAGTATCATTTGTCACGATTGAGCTTCTCAACTCGCCGTTCGGAGTCGGCAAAAAACTGTAGGTCCCTTCCATTCGTGCAAAAATATAACACGCACACACAAATGGTTGCGAGAAGCAGGCCCAGGTTCACCTCGAGCTGTAGCGCCAACTAAGTAAGTAATGCTCAACAGGATCCGAACTGGCCACGGAAGGTGCGCAGACTCACTGTTCCGATGGGGAAGCTCAAACTCTCCCGCTTGCGACTGCGGATCTCAACGATAGACTATCTACCACATTGTTGCGGAATGCAACAAAAGATCCTACCCAGGGGATATCCAAGACTTTGCGGATGCCAACAACAACTCAACTGTGATAGACTGGCTACAAAACTTAGACGTTGTAAATACTATAGCTTTGACTGCAATATTGTTATGTTTGCGAATACTAAATGTTTGTTTTTAAAATGCGGTTACATATGTAAACATGTGTTTGTGTAGGTATCCCACCTTGATCAAAAAGTTCCCGGAATAACCACCGTGTGGCGCTCCCATCGTTCCGATTTGAGTTCTGTTTTTTTTTTTGTTAAGTTGGTACATCTGTTGTTGATATCCCCTCTAAATCTTAGCGTCAGAGCTTGACATTTGCAAAGTTACGTAGCCAAGAGTACATCTATCTCCGTGTGTGTTGGCGATTTTTTTACAATTTTAGAAATGGATTTAAATTTGCAACAACGCACTTGTATTCAATTTTGCTTAAAAAACGGATTTAATGGTGCGCGAACGTTGGAAATATTGGAAATGTGTTTCTGCAACGATTCTCTAAAGAAAACGGTCGTTTACAAGTGGCACGAGCAGTTCAAAAGTGGTCGTGAGTCAATCGAAGATGATGAACTCAGTGGCGGACCATCGACATCGAAAACCGACGAAAACATTGATAAAGTAAAAGAAATGTTGGTCAATAACCGCAAATTAACCATCAGAGAGATAGCGGAAGACTTGAACATTGCCTATGGATCCATCCAGGACATTTTGGTTAATGATTTGGGTTTCCGTCGTGTAGCAGCAAAGTTGGTGCCAAAAGACCTCAATTTCATGCAACGCAGCGTCGCACAGTGCCATCATTATTCGTAATTTTTTGACGAAAAATGCAACAATTACCATCCAACAGCCACCGAATTCACCTGATTTGGCTCCCTGTGACTTCTTTCTGTTCAAGCGAGTTAAAAAACCATTACGGGGAGGGCGTTTCAGCAGCCGAGAGGAATTAATGGAAAAATCGCAGGAAGCACTGATGGACATACCGAAAACTGAATATAAACAAAATGATGCGACTGTGTCCAACAGTCCCGAGCTATGTGTAAACATCACGCGGATGGGGTGTGTAGCTCCAATTCATTGGAAAGAAAGTAAATTATAACTAGTCTATGTACGAAAAAATTCAAGCCCATCACATATATTATACTCATCGAATCCACTCCATTCCTCCTGAGAGTTTATTTCTGCACCGATTTCAATGATTCTAATACTGACTGAAGGCTTCATTAGTATAAATAATTTTGAAAAAAGCATATGAATGAAGTTATAATGGAAAAACATTATTTCAACGTAACTCCATTCACAAATGAGGTGTCTAAAGAAAATAATGTCTTGGAGCAATGATGCACTCTGATTTGATTTTATAAATATAAACAACTTGTTTAAACTTAATCTTAATATTGATCAGGATCTCTATCACGAAAAGTAGCTGTTATTTTTTGGAACAAGGTGCCACTAGGACACTAGAGGCCAGTAGGTAGCAATTTTATTCGTAAATAGGTTGTAAGTTTTCTACATGCGAGATTGCTAATAATATTTATAAACTAAAAATTCAAATCACAGCTCAGAAAATCCTCTTTCTTTTGACACCTCATTTGTTAAGATTGGTTGAGTGGGAGAGCCGCAAATGGTGATAATGATTGCAGAACATTGAAATGCAAAGCATTATGATCATGTTAGAGCGCCCGATTGCTGGCAGTGGTCACCACTGAAAGAAAATTGTGGGCGATGCTTTGAATAATTGTTTTGAACATTGCTCAGCTTCAGGACAACGCAGGAGGATGTTTTATATCTCAAATGAATCAGGGACAAATTTACTAATTTCACTTACTTTTTTGTTTTTCAAACCGAGAAGCCATTATTGAGTTGTATAACTATAATTTGCCCTCCCAATATGCAGTGTTTTCACTGTTTTCTGAAAACCATGCCATTTTCCGGGATAAAAATATATAAAAGTTGACCAGGAACATAAGCAATCACTATGTCCATATTTCATCGCGCTGCTATGAAATTTGAGTTCCAAATTTCGTAACCGTTTGGAATTCCGTCCCCGAAAACGCGGAATTTCTCCTCGAAATCACGGAATTACTCCACTAGAAATTTCGCTAACGCGCGCTTAGATGTTTACACATCAAAAATGTTTCAAGGATTAGATCACCCGCTGGCATAAGTGTGTTGCAGTCGATGGGGATTACTTTGAAGGGGACGATATAGATTAAGATGAATAAACTTGTATTTTTAATTTTCTGAATAAATTCCGGGAACTTTTTGATCAAGGTGGCATTTATACGTATATGTACGGGCATACGTTGTTAAAATAAAATAATTAATGTAATATGTTATCCATACGATAAACAAATTAGTTCAGACAATCTTTCTTGCCAAACATTTAAATCTGCGAAATCATATTAAAAAAGCAAAACAAAAAAGTCCTAATCCAAACAATGCCTTCTTACACCCACCCCCCAATCCTCTCGACGCGCCGCGCCGGTTAGATATCACATCCGTCGTTAAATTTGTCATTTTCCAAACATATACTCGTATCTACAACTCATTTCCTCTTATCTATGCACACAACATACATAATTTCGGAAACTTCAAAATGGAAACATCTCAAATTTAACTGCCGTTCCGACATCTTCCCGAGCAATGGCCTTATCGTACGCGTGGATCTGTTTCGGCCTGCCTATCTTTCGCCCCCCATGGAGGCAACAAAAGCGATTTTACAATTTTAAAACGCAATAAAAAAACATTATTTTTTTATGATTTACAACTTTACAGTCGCATTTAACAATTTTTCCCGTAACGATCGGAATTATATGAACATATACATACGTTTCGTTGTCGCCACCACCACCACGCCACCCATATTCACGCTTGTTAAGCGCACAAGGTCACGAAAAGGACGACAATACTATAGCACGCCGGCCGCCAATAGTCGAGATATGAAACAGCGTGAGCCAATTGGATAGAATGACAGCAAATTATTACAAACAAAGGAGGAATAAATAAGGACAACAATGTGAAATAGTGTGACACGCACCAAATCCTTTTATCGGGATCATTGGCGTAAAGTTGGCAAAGAGACATGGAGAGTGAGAGGGTGAACATCAAGCGCGCTGTAACTGTAAGTGTGTATAAAGTGTAACATAGCACTTAGGATAGAATTTGTATACGCAGCTATGAAACGAAGACGGCACAAAAAAGGATTCATTGCGAGTACCGAAACGTATTGTCCAAACAAACACAGAAGGAATGATTGTCCTTCTATTTTTGAGCAAACAAAAAAAAAAAAAACACAAATTGCATTTAAGTTGTAAAATGGACCAGCAACTGCCACTGCAAAAGAAAGCAAGAGAACAAAGTCAATTTGAGGAATTGTCACAACACATAAACGAGTGGCAGAAGGGATAGATGCGTGGAACAGATTCGACATGAATAGATGGACAATGGACGGGGATTGAAGCGATTTGGCAGCCGATTTAGTAGCAGTGGAGTTAGGAGCTACAGCGTCAAATACACTGAAAAAATTATCGTACATAATATCAATGAACGGCATTCATACAGCAAAATTCATTCATTTTTAAGAAAAATTCATTGATTTTATGTACAAAATCATAAAAAAATAAAATGTTTTTATGAACGATTCATTGTTTGTATGAAATCGCGTTCATAAAAATATTTGTATAAGAAATTTGGGGTATGAACGCTGATTCTTATTTGTAATGAATTTTTTCATAAGCGTATGAACTATTCATACAACTGTCCATCACGAGTTTTAAGAAAAAATACATTGAATTAATGAAAATAGTCTTTGAATTAAAGAAAAAAAGAAAATGAATGTATAGATTCATATGCATTATGTATTTATTCTCAAAAAGTATGTATCAAGTCATAAGCAGTATACCGATTCATAAGGGGTATGTATTTTGTCCATAAACTGTAAGTATAGATACATACTCAAAGGTTTCGAATGTGTGAATAGTTATACACACAATGCATTCGTATTTATTTTATGGCTTTGGCGTAATGGTAGTCGTCGTCGCTTGTCACGCAGAAGGTCCGCGGTTCAAATCCAGATGTAAGTATTTATTTCTATCAAAAAAAAATTAAAAAAAGTTCAACAGTTTCAGAAGTTAATAACAAAACCTACTACTAAGAGAAGGCATAACACTGGCAGTATGATAGTATGGCATGGTTGAAAGAGTTCATCACACAAAAACTAAAATAAAAAGAAACATCTGGAAAAACTTCTGTGAAAAAAAAACTCTCCAGTTATCCTGGACACCAACCCATAGAGTTAGTTGAAACCTTACAAATGAGTTTCCTACCACTACGCCGATCTGTTTTTTTTCCATCTATCTGTCTCTCTTCTCCTTCATGTGCTCGCGCTAATTTATGAATGTCATTCATTAATTTTATGCATAGATTCTTACTTTTTATGAACGATTCAAAGCTGCATGAATATATTCATAAACGTATGAACGGGGATACATGTTCTGTAAAGCTACGAGCAGACGATATGCAAAAGTGGCATATATATGCAAGTGCTGACGTCACGAAAAAACTCGCAAATTTATCGCAAATGCTATAAAGTAGGCATTGCTTGCAAACTCGCATATAGACGTGTTCACACGATATGCGACTTTTGTCCCAAAACTCGCAAATGCATTTGCGAACATGGTGTTCGCATATGATATGTTTGCAAATGGGGTCGCAAATGTTGTGGCCTATATGCGAGGTGTTCACACGATATGCTACATAATTTGCAGATCACATATTTTGAATCATATGCAGATTTGCGAGCATTATCAATCTTTTGACGTTTCGTATTTTCTGTTATGTGTTGGTGATTTGTGGCAATTTAAAGTGTGGGAATATATTAAAAATGTCAAAAAGGAAATGGGCTGCTATTGCTATTTTGGCAATAGATATGATGGAAAATGACGACGATGATGGAAGCCACGAAGAAGCGAGTGTGCAAGTGCAAACGATTCGTCGTGTATTTGCCAAAGATTGGGTGCGACTTCGCGAGACTGAAGGCGCAAAATTATTGCCAGAACTGCGTGGCGATGAACCGGAATTATATCACGGTTTCGTTCGCATGTCGTCCGATCAATTTGGTCATCTACTAAGTTTGGTAAAACCGCGAATTCAAACAGCGGACAGGAACATGCGATTAAGCATTCCCGCGTCAGATGGCCCGTTGCTGATGCTGCGCTTCTTGTCCACTGACGAAAATGTTTGGTCTTTGCAATACCATTTCCGTATTCCAGTTAAGGCGTTCGTTTATTTTTTCGTGATTTTTCTGTCTTTGAGAGAATTTTAACCCCACTCTTCGAGATTTGACAGAAAACCCATATTAAGTGCAAAAAGTACGCGAACCTACTATGTAAACTTTCATAGAATCATGACAGTTTCATGGCTCTCAATTTTTTTTACCAAGTGTTGTTTCAAAAGCGATTGGTAGCTTTTGTTCAAGTTTTCTATCTTTGAGACGATGTTACTATTTGACAGGTCTCAATTCCTTGTTGAAAAAAGAGTTACCAAAGACAAAGAGACCTACTATTTCGACTATAATTACATGGCGACACGTACCGCTAGGTAGCCTACGGATTGATTACTTAAACAATTACATATAATAGGTCTGTTTGGTATCTTTTTTGTGCACAAGCGAGCATAACTCAAAGACAGGAAACTTGCACAAAAGTAAACAAACACAGTTTTGGTCAAATCTTTCGATTTGTTCTTGTTTTTCACTAACAATGAAGATTTATGAGATTTCATAAACTGTCAGATGGCCTGATTTGACAGAGTTGTCCAGCTCATCACAAGAAAAAGATGTTGCGTACAATTTTATCGCTCTTCATTTTTTACGCTCTCATTTTGCTCTCAGCTTGCGATGTACCGTGATTTTTTCAAGTTAACAAACACAGATTCATTCTATGTAATTTTACAAAGAATTACGAAAAGTAACGTGTTACCAAACAGACCTAATAATTATCTTCACAATTTAACTGTCACAACTCACAACACAGCCCAACCAAAGCAAAATGTAAGATAAAAATAAAAAAAAGTACCTACACACACCCCAAACTAAATTTTCAAACTTTTGAGATCTCGGATTTGTTCGCAAATATGCGGTCATATGCAATGTAAGGTTTACGTCCGTTCGCATATGGTTGGGACGCTTGCAAATGATCGCATATGCTCGCAAATTGTCACAAATGATATGCGAAAGTGTTCACACGATATGCGGAAAAGTCGCAAATTGGTTTGCGAACTGGGTGTCGCATATGCTTTGCGAGCATATGCGGGCTGTCCCAAATTGGTGTTCAGACGATATGCGAGCATTAATCGCATATGATGACGCAAAAATTACGTCAGACTCGCATATATATGCGACTTTTGCATATCGTCTGCTCGTAGCTTAGGAACTTGATGTTTAGCTCAATTTTAATGAACTTTTTCATTTAGAATATGAATTTTTTCATTTATATCATGTACCTTTTTGGTTCAGTGTATAACGTTCGGATATTTTGAACAAAGCAATTATCCAGCTCTTTTTCTATCCCGATTGCAATATAGGGTGTGTGTGCAAATGTTTTTCAAGTCAGAACACAGGGTACTTGAGGAAATTTAATTCGCAATTCCTTGCTTTATTCGGTGTCCTACAATTGGACCTTGGCCTGTAATATAAAGGACCAGAGTGATCATCTAGAATTCTAGAGTCAGAACCATATGTACTTAAAAATACTTTAATGCACTTAATATCTAGGGTATATGGAAATGATCTAACATCTTCGCTGAGTGCCACTGTACCGCACCTTCTGATAAAATGTTCATCATCCCCATTCAAATCCTACGTAAGCAATTCTCACAAAACTGCCACGGCAATATTGTGGAATCAAAACGAAATCCCTTGTGGGAGAGTGGCTATCACTACCCCACACTCACACATCAATTGTGTGTGTGTGTTTTTTTTTTTAAATGTTTTATCTCCCCGTTAGAATTTTAAATTGTCACGGTTCAATTGGTGTTGCAAATGGAATTTTATTCTTGCAGCAGTCCGATAAATTGTTTTCCACTCTACACAAAAAACGAAAAGCGTGTGCCTAGTCTAGAGTGTGTAGACAAATTATATCTATGCGTTGGTATACATTATTCAGTTTGTCCTGAGGATATGTACATATGCGCATTCATACATATGTATATAATAAAATAAATAGATTTTGGATTATCTAATTAGGTACTTCATGCCGAGGAAATGTTGGGTTGAAACCTCAAAATGACTTTATAGACATCTTTCAGTACCGAAACTTGTCCGAGTTTCACCAAAGGAAAGCGAAAAAATTAATATAACAATAATAATATATTTGGCTTCAGCAGTCCTAGGTAGAACCAAGCCTAGCTTCCCGCAACCATTTGTGTATGCGCGTTATATTTTGGCACGAATGGAAGAGACCTACAGTTTTCTGCCGTCACCGAACGGCGAGTTGGGAAGCTTTACATGACAAATGATACTCTTGAATGCTTGTCAGTCATTCGGAAGAGGTGGGCACTGTGAAAAACTTTTTAGGTATTTGCGGCGGGATTCGAACCCAAGACCGCTGGCTCAGTAGTCCGACTCCGACGCACTAACCACTTGCGCTACGGTGCCCTACAAAAAATTAAAGAAATTATAAATTCGGGTCCTTTTTTTTAAAAGTCAAAATTCGACAGGACATACATATGATTTGATTCGTGTACTTTCGCACATGTGTCAATTTTTGCGAAAATGTGCTAAAACTTACGAAATTGTACTAAATATGAAACAATATTTTTTTGCCAACCCTTCGCTATCTTCAGAGATTACGGGCATAAAAAGTCTATGATTGAAAGGTGTGCTGTACTTCTGTACTTCTCAAAACTATGGCTACTCTAAAAATATCCAGGCCTTTGAAAACTATGCGTTACAAACTGCAAGATAGATTGTTGATGAATATCCATGGTATCCAATGCCAGCTTCGGTACATAAGGTCATTTTCCATGGAGAACAAATTCCTCAACATGCTATATTAGCTATTGGCCAGTTAACTGAAGAAGCTGCTGACGCTAATAATAAAAATATTAAGTTGTTTAGGTCAAAAAATACGCAAACAAATAACAACACGGATTTATTTAATAGATTACTTTTAACTTCGGATCCGTTTGTAGCTTACGCAAGATCTTCAGAAAAAAACTAAAAAATCAATGTTAAGCAAAGACATTTCAGAACTTTTATAGTGAAAAACATAAAATCATTCAAAATTAATAAATTGTACGTATTTAATAAAAATGTACGTATCAATTTATCATTTTAAATGCAGTTTTGAATTATGGCCGCTGATCTCATACATATGAAACCACTGTGCGGCTGCGTGATGTTGTACGTGGTTTGTTGGCTTCAATTCTTGTGTCAACTGGACCTTATATTATAACCATGTAGACCAAGATATTTATGCAAAATGCCATGCAAAGTGGTTGCGGATAGTCCCAATTCCTGTGATCGTCTTGAATAGACACACCTGAGTTTTTAGTCACACTCTCATCTGCGGCGGTAATATTTTCGGCTGACTTTGCCGAACGAATAGGAGTTGAAGTCTTCCCATCACTAAGCTGCCATAGACGTTAAAATTTATCACAATAGTTGTGCGAGAAGGCGCTTAATGATAACCAAAAGCAGTACGAACCTTACGAAATGTTTTCACCATTTTTGTAGTAAATTTTCACTATTTAAACATGTTGTGCGAGTGTGTAGTGTATCAATCCATATTTAATAACCTCCTAGTTTTTACTTAAAAAAATTCATCACAATTATAATTGAATGTTGACAGTTCAACAATGGCAACTTTTGTTGGATGACCCTATAAATAGTTTACAAAAATCAAAATAGAATGGCGCTACCGATTATCACCGGTAAGTTCTTATGCGTTCAAGAAAACAATTATAAAAATAAATTCAAAGTTAGAGAAGTAAAAATATATAGCTTAGAAGAGCCCATGAATTGTCAACTCCCTATAGGACAGAGCTATTTTTCAATACCGGGAAAAAGTTAATAAGTCCAAATCATTTGGACATTTGTTATAAAATCACTGCCGACTTGTTTTAATTGAGACAGGGCTCTTGCCTACAAAGTACAGCATGTTCTCTTTAACCCTCAGAATGGATATTTCTTCACAAAGCAAGTCCTCCCGGTAGTCTAAGCATCAGCGATATTTCATCCAAATGGATTTCATTATGAAAATTGATATAGGCACCTAACCTATAGGTAGGGCATGGTATAATCCGGAAAAGTGAAGCTTATCAATTGCTGAGGTCCTCGCTGTTCTAATTAAGATCACTTTCAAAGCTATGTACCTATTCTATCCACACAGCATACCAGCTATGGTTTGTATCTTATAGTATAAGAAAGTTGCCAACTTATCATTTGCTGGAACATGGAAAGATACCCGCAATCAAATCTCGTTGAAAATAAATTATAGGTTTCACTTGGTATCTGAGAAGTAATTCCAAACACACACTTTTCAACGACGAGTAAATCATTAGCTTCAGGAAGGTAAATTTAGTTTTATTTATTTCTGTGAATGAATATGAGAACAAGTTATCCACAAATTAAGGACGGACACATCAGGCAATTGACATCAATGTGACATTATGTACTTAATAAAATCAACAACAAAAAAGCGCGAACCTTCATAAGTACAAAATTGACTAAATTTTGTACTTTAATTGAGGTACGGGATCAGAATCCTGAGTATTTCAGAAATATTTTGGAAATACGATACATTTTACCTTAGGCATTGCTGTATCAGACTTGATGAACGTACCTTTTATTGAACAGGAAAGCAAACTTAAAAGGGATTCTCTATGAACATACCCGTACATATTAGCTCAGTGGATAGAAATGCTGATCTAAGATAACCGCGTAAGCATTTATGTTTTATTTGAGTTAGTCTATTTTTTAAAATTATTTTATATTTATTTTTATAATTAGAAGTTCTTTATTTTTAGAGAAGAAAAAAATGTAAAAACGTTTCTGATGTAATTTGGTAAAGAAAAAAGAAAATAACCAAAGTAAAGGTAAACCATGAT
Source organism: Brachyopa scutellaris (assembly GCA_949775065.1). Classification (NCBI taxonomy): domain Eukaryota; kingdom Metazoa; phylum Arthropoda; class Insecta; order Diptera; family Syrphidae; genus Brachyopa; species Brachyopa scutellaris. The sequence goes on from OX459112.1 coordinate 193,447,906, forward strand.
AAAATAAAACAATTGAACACAATGCGTCATTTTAAAAGAAACAACATACAATTTTAAGTTTATTTTAAAATAACCAAGAAATACAAATAAACAATTAACAAAAAAACGGGAATAGGGCACAAATCATTGGATTGCAGTAATTCGAGCACAGTCGCTTTGATACACCAAAAACCCAAAGTCGCATTTAACGCATAAAATTATAATTACATATTCTCAAATTGTTGACCTCACCTACCCATGTATACATATGTAGTTAAGGTACATCATTTGACATCGCTTGTATATAGTGTCTAGTTTTAGTTAGTCTAGAAAACTGTTAACATAGCCTTCAAGGCAAGTAGGGTCTAACAAATGTTCGCCAAGACGATGTTTATTTATTATAAAGGCTTGTAGTCGATTACATATAAATTGAAAATTGATAACAATGGAGACGAGAAAAGGTCGGTAGAAATTCTAACACCGACTCAGCAAGAAATCCGCTTGCCATTCTCTTCGGACTATGACGTCAACTCAAGCTATTGCAAATGTTCACAATAATGCCCAAATGCATATGGAGCATATGGAGTTTCCTGCAAACATTGACAAGCATTCACGAACGACCCAGGAAAGGATAGGTGACGAACTATTTTTCAGTATCTGACAAACTCGAAGAAATCTACGCAATGGATTCTACGAATTTGAGCGATGTCTACAAACTGCCGAACTTGAAAAGTTAAACAAAAATGAAGAATGTTTTGGTAAGTGGATTAAACCACCTAAATAATGCGTTAATATAAATGAAATTTGTTGAGAACCTAAGATATGATGAAATTTAAGGATAACACATGTGCTGGTATTTTTAACTGTATTTCATCATTTTTTAAATGTACAAATAAAAATTTTGAAGGCTCCAGAAGCTCCTCTCAAAAAATGCGTCTGGCGGTGACCACGATCTCTGGATGGGAGCATTTAAATTGAAATAATCAATCGGATATCGTTAAAGTAATGTATAATCGAGTAATTAATCGAAGAAATGCGCAAAATAACATTTTTTGCGAAAATGGCGTCTTCTAAAAAAAAGAAGATTTTTGGGCAAAATTTTGGCCTTAAATTGTTTATAAAAAAAATATATTTATCGGTGTGAAAAAACATTCGATTAATTATTAAAAAATATTCAGCTTTTTAAAGCTTGTGCTAAAATTTGAGACTGATCGGTTCAGCTGTTTCCGAGAAATCTTGGTCACCGACTATACAAACATGGTTTCGAGAAAAATGCGTTTAAAGTTTGAAAATTACTTTACATAGAGTAAAAAAAGCTCTTTGATGTCTTTACAAATATTCGTGGAACTTCCAGAATAATTGTCGGATTGACTTAAAATTGTGCGTGTACTTCTATGAAAACATTTAACAACATAATAAGTTAATTTGTCTAAATTCGTAGATCATTTAATCTTTCGTTCAGAAACTTTATTCATTATTATATTGTTAAGCCGAAATCTACATTTTCCCTGTATTGATTCTCTGAAGTGAAACCAAGACCTTCGCCATATCTATGCAATCATTAAAAGCGCGAGATCCTTGTCCCTCATTTCAGATGAAATCTGATATTTAAAATTTTTCGTTTGACATTTCTGCTTGACACTCTTCCGGCCTTGATCCAATCAACTTTCACCTTAAAAGGGACATTCGTTGCTTCACTTAAAAAATAAGAGAAAAAAAACTCACATCTTTCTGGGTGAGAGAAAACCAATTCGTCCTTGAAGACCCATTTTAGAAAAAATAAATACAAATACCCATAATCATTTTGAATGTCGTTCTTAAGGATGCGTTCCACAAGGGGAAACAACAAACAAACATAAAAATAAAAGAAAGGAAATATGATTAGTATGATTGGCCTCTGTCATCCGTGTCGGCATTTTCCGCCAACCGACAATAAAAACAAAGAAAACGGAAGACGACTTACATACATAGTCAAACAAAATGAAATAATATATATAAAAAAAAAAAAAAAAAAACAGAAACCAAAATTGCATGACTTTTGATGACTTCAGAACTGTCTCAAAGGACATGTGTGCCTGTGTCCTGTGCCGCCATCAGTCGACCCCAGATGACTCTATTGGTGGTCTTAACTTCAACCGCTGCTGCATTCAAAAGGGAACCACACGTCAGTGGAGGATCAACAAATATAACCGAAAATTCAATCAGGAGCCTATTGATATCCTCGACCTAAGAACATTTTGCCCTCCCTTACCACCAATTAAGTGCTGTCGCATGTGAGTACGTTCACTGTTATGTGGAAAAACAGAAAAATACCAAAACCACAGCACATTGGGTTTCTGTTGTTCGAGTAATATTACGCGTACTGCAGCAATAAAACGTTATCCTTTCCATCTGTGACCCATGGGCAAAAATAGCAAAATTCAAAGAGTCATATGGGGAGGAATGGGGGCCGGATAGGAACAACAAACAACAAACAAAAACAAACGTCAGCTTGGCAAATATCCCTATTAAAGATTGTAAATCCTTGATGATATAAATGTGAACCAGTCTCTCTACCGTTCTACGAGAAAACAACGTTCGTGTTGGCCATTAGTTTCGATATGAGAATGCGACATGTGACGACGACGGTGGACTACAATCTACAACTACGTCCACGAGGACGACGACGAATCCTTTCTACGGTCGGCATTAAGTGCTACTCTGGAACATATGCTGTGCTGCGTTTTGCATAATAAAATTGATATACCGGCATCGCACTATTTCTGCAGATACTATGTTTCTTGTTTTAGAAAAAAAAAACATATATACATATGTAATAAAGGATAATGGAAGGAAAATCAAATCAAAGGGTAAATAGACCGCACTCCACGCCACACCATGCAATCCTAACAGAAGGAACCACTTAAGCCGGAAGACATACTCGTATGGTACACAAAACAATCAAAGGACCGCAGTAATACATATACATATCTAATTCCGACTTTGAAAGAGGATATAGAGCGGTTCGGCCGTTTAAGGTAGGAAAAACAATACTTGTTATGCCCTCAAGTGTTTTCTATTGTTTTAAGTGTCATCCTTGGGTGCAATTTGGTGTTTGCAATCCAATATTTTACTCTGTTTTGATGGCGGTTTGCCTTCTTTGATGCGAAAGTGGGTGTGATTTTGTATGGGTGGTCTAAACTATTTCGGGAAGGGTAGCATTTTTAAACAACGCGCACAAGTCCGTTAAAAAATCTTAATTTCAAACACGACTCACTCTGTCAATACTTTCACTGTGAGTATAGACCATGTCCTCTCTCTTTCTCCTAGCACATCCTTGAATTTTTCGTCAGTCACCAATATCCTTGATCTCACAACATCCCATAGGCAAGCGTGTCACCTCTCGATGGGTGGCAAAGTCATCACCTTGACAGAAAATTGGCGACCCCTATTGATTGACATTAGTTCATCAGCGTGAGATGACACGAAGTGACGATTTGTATAGTTTTCTGGGTGACATGAGTCCTTGAAAGGACTTTAATTGGGAAAGAAGTTGAATGGTTACACATTAAAGACAGTAGGGATGTCATGCGTTTTTAACGATCAATTCAAGCAAAATTGTAGTATTCAAAAAAAAAATATCGTTTTGAGATTTCCAAACACTCAAACAAAAAAAAGTTGCCAAGTATCCTTTTTGTTCGCCACACAGTAAGGTTAAGACTACATAATAGGTTCTAAGGATCGATAGAACTTTAAATTTCCTATTTTTAATTCGAAAAATCAATTCACGGCATTTATACATATTCGAAAAAAAAATCGTGAAAATGGCGGCTGTTCTTGATAGATCTGTGGCGGAAACAGTAAAACGGTGAATTATTTTCATCGAGCGGCGTAAGAGGCTTCCTGACCGTTTAAAAATATTACCAAAATTACCAAAATTCGAGCTCAGTTGTGGGTGCTTAACGTTTGTTCAGTTCACCGTCACTAGGCTATACGCCTCACTGTGGCGAAGTTTGAGCGTGAGTTCATTTAACAAGATAATAAGCCACAAATAGGACAACAAAAGCGGGAAGTAATGAGAAAATATCACGATGCAACGGCCAGTATACTGCCGATGAGCCAAATTTGTCGACTTCACGACGATCGCAACAATTGGAGGTTTCTCAGATGTGAACTTGGAAAATTTTGCGATAGGATTTGCGCCTTTAACCGTACAAAGTCGTATTGACTCAAAAGTTGAAAACAAACTATCACAGATTGCATCGGGGTCTTGCTGATTGGGTCCTTGAGCACTTGGAAGCTGAACCTGATATCTGCGCATTTTTGATTGAATGGCTTTAAAAATTGCTATTATTGGTGTGAGAACAACCTACAAGATGCAAGTGGTACATGAAATGTCGTTGCATCGGACCTTATTTCTTCAGGAATGAGGAGAGAAGAGAAGTCAATATCATCTGCAATAGAACAATGTTACTCGAATTTTACTTGAGAGCATCGATAGGCTTGAATTGTTGAAGGATAAGTTTGGCGATTGAACCACCTTACGACGAGGATTTTTGAATTGGCTGTCGCGGTCACATACATTTACCTAGATTATTTTCTTTGGAGCTACTTTGTCTATGCCAAGCTATCGCCGACATACAACCTCAAATATTGGACAGGGTGATCACAAACATGGCCTAATGCATTAGCCATGAGGACCACGCTACAATAAATAAGCTTCCCCTTCTGTCCTTCCTTAGGGACGAACGCATCCGACAAATTAACTAGTCATAAAACGTTCACTTCAAACTCGGTAATAAGAATGACTGGAGCAATGAATCAAGAACCTGTATGGTGTCCTTATGCCATTAAATGGTGCATTGGTGGTTCAAGAACTGAGAAACGGCTGCAGGAGTATTTGGGCTCAGAACCAAATTATTTGAACTCATATGCAGCTACACCAGTATCCTTCAGGCCGAGATCTGCGCTGATGACAGATGTTGCCAACTCAATCTTGATAAACGGTACAACTGACGCGACTTAGCAATAATGTCAGATAACCAAGCAAATATCAAGGCAATCGGAGCTAAAATCATCAAATCTAGAATAGTCTAGTAATGTTTAGATAAACTTAATGGAAGGGGCGAACGAAGCAACGTCACCATCTACTGCGTACCATGACACTTGGGGATAGCGGCGGACAAATTTGACATGAATGGGGCTGATACACCCTTCATGGGTCCTGAACCCTTCTGAGCTCTAATCACTGTAGAAGACTATCAGGACTAAGTCCTATACAAAAACACAGGGTCTAAGAAAGGTGAAGAAACTTTTGGGTAACTATAACCTGAAGGGACTCAAGCCTTGTATTAGCCTTGATGAAAACAAACTTCACATCATGACTGCGTTCCTTACGGGGCACTGTAAACTCAAGGGACATCTCAGGAACCAAGGTCTCTCAGACGAAGACTCATGCTTTTTTTTTTTTGCTATGCATCCAGTGAATCTCTAGAGCTAATACTGGTGGAATGTTGTGCACTAGCCCAGAAAAGGTTCAAGTGTTTGGGTAAATACCAACTTACAGTAGAGAATCTGTCAGCAGTCACTCATAGCACCCAATCTCATAATGCAATTTCTTAGGGAAATTGGTCTGGATGAGGTGCTATGACATTTATGCAACTCTCAACTGGGCTATGAGTGCTCTCTCTAACCAGTTCCAATAGGAATAATAACGAGAGGGATGACCCTTCGACTACTTTAAAATCAGCTGTTTTCGGGATCGAAGTGAGTGCAAAACAAATAGTTTTCTTTTATAAACTTTTATAAACATTCCAAAAATCACTCTCTTGTTATGGGAGCTACTTCTCACTCGTTTATTGCGTCAGGAGTCGCAGATGAACTTTACCAATCCCCAATATTGTACATAAATATCGAAGAATCAAAAATGAATCCCGATCATGATAACTATACAGGATGTTATTGGCAAAAGTATTAAAATGATGGGACCTACCGATATTGTATACGCTTCCTTCGATATGTTTCCAAGGGCCCTTACAAATGCAGCATCAAAGTTGATCATTTTTTCAAAATGCTTTTGAGAAGATACTCGGAAATTCGTCCCAAATCGTAACCAAAACACGCAGTGCATCACATTAAATTTATCGTCTCGTTCGAATGTGTCCATTTATTATTAACTAAACAACCGATATACTTATGTTTCTTTTGTTGACAAACATGTCTCCTCTCACATTCAGACCGTAGTTTCCTCATTCATTTTTCAACCACACACAGTCAACTTTGGAATTTTCGAAAAATCCCAGAATCGAATAAACTTTTCAATTTACAACTACACATTGGGGTACAAAACAATGGCGTCTCCGCAATTCATAATTTGTCACCATTTTAAAAATTCATCGCGCACACAAACAGAGAAAATGCCAAGCGCAAATAAACGCGTTCCCGCATGCATAAATAAAGGACTCCTTAGAGGGGAAAAAAAATGAAAAACGAAATTCGTGCTGGTACCCCATCTAACTCCGTTTTTCAATTCCGCATTCGCATTCGCATACACATAACTCATCAAAGATGCATGTGCAGGGACACATCCAATGGCAACTAACCGCAAATAACAATTTTCCATTTTCCATTATTTTCGCAGCGAACACTGGGAGTTGGATATGCAAATGAGTCGGTTGAAAGAGCGAAGCACCCTCAGAGTCCTGTTTCTATGTACTGTGTGTGTGTTATATTTACTCAAGGGTTAGTGGGAACATCTGAGTCTGCCGAACACCATCCAGCTGACAGCAATGAAAGCGAAAAAATCGGAATTCTTAAATTTTCTTCCATTCAATAGCTTTCGCGGTTTCAGCAACAAGGGGAGCAGTGAGCAGGAGCGCCGTGCCGCCATTTCAACTTTCTTTGAATACCAATTATTTTGTGTTCAGTTACACAAGGACGAGAATTAATATTGATAAATAATGATCCCGCTTGGCAAAAGGACCACACACACCAGCCACACTGGTTGTTGTCAACCCTATTCCATTGTTTAATTAATTTCCAATCAAAATATTTTCTGCTATTTTATGGATACACAACACATAACTTACCATTACCTGCAGGGACGTTCGATTATTGTTGAGAATCCGAGACGGTCCTTTAAGGTGCAAAGGATGATTAATACACGGCACCGTTCCCAGGGTCGAAGACGGAGTGTATTGTATCCTTCATGGTGTGACATCTATTGTGCGATGATGTCCTTACGCGCGTCTCAAATTCCCAATAAAACGATGCTCGATGGCTTAATAGTTTCACATTCAGGTGATCATCATCATGGTCATTGCACTTGACTCAATTCAGGATCAGGGGTGGCTATTCTGCTTTGCCCGGCATTGTGTCCTCACGTCCTCAGTCCTCACTCACGACAGGAGATGCTGAAGTCGCACGCGTAGGGTCCGGCCCGAGCTCTTATCGATTTCTCACGCTTGTTTGTCCACAAGATGAGGGAGGGAGTGCCACTATCACACTTTGGCTATGATATATCAATTTTTTTTTTCCTTTTTCAATCGATATTGTCCCAACAATTCGGAGAGGTGCTGAGCTAGTGAATTACCTGCTGGTTCGGTATCGGAGTTGGAGGTGCTTCTAATTGACTGTTGAGACCTTTTGAAAACAGATTTTATCTGAATTTTAAGAAAATTCTGACTTGGACTATGGGCGCAGTCATTGGAGTTGTCTTTTTGTTTCGCTTTGTGTCCGATTTGATCAGACGCAGTGTAGCCATTGTTTGGTTGATGGGGGTTTCATTATTTCGGGAATAATAGACGAACAGTCGCCGTCATTATGCGGAGGGATATTGATTCAAGCGGTTTGGGTGTTGATTTCTTCCGAAAAATGAACAAAATGATTGTCGTTGTGGGAAGCGAAGATTTTTTTTTTAATTTTTAATTCCCAATGCAACTGTCGCAGAGTCAAGGGATATTTTTATACTTTTTTTTTTTTTTGCTTAAAGTTTGAAATACACGGAAATGATTTACGTGTGTGTAGCCAGTTATCTGAGGGTTTGCAACTCTTAGAATATTTACAAGCTCATGGTATTTGTAATGATGGTTGGACTACCGAAAATGTGTTTTTGTACTTTTACTCCGATCAGATCATGCAGGCATTTGTTCTCTATTCGTTTTTATATTTGATATGAAGAAAATAAATATATTTGGCGTCAGCACTCGTATATATAGAGAACTATCTATTTGCGTGTGCGTGTTATATTTTTGTGAACGAATAGCAAGGACATACATGATTTTGGCGGCTCCGAGCGGAGAGTTGAGAAGCTCCTCTCGACAAATGATATTCTTCGTCTTTAGTACTTATCTGACATTCGAAATTTTCATGCGCATGTTCACCTATGAGACAGTAGACATTTGAGACCTCCAAGTCAATTCAGATTTAAAATTAGATACCATATATGGTCAGATCAAAAACAGCTTGTACGCTTGTACCTTATTTGGATGCAGTGTATACGAATTTTGATGAGTACTTGTGCAATATGTTAGACAGTGTTTAGCGGCAATCTAAGCACAACTCACAATGCAACGTACGGTAGTTTCTTCCATATCTGTCATGCAAATATAGGAAACACATACCTACCCGTTTACTGCTGCATGTATATTTTTATTTATGTATGTCTTGCCGCTACACATGTATGTACTTTCATTGAAACGTTAAAAATAAATTGGATAGATAGATTTGATTTTTTGTTTCGCATGAACTTACGAAAAATCATAAAAATCTTTAGCGCATGGCTTTGCCGTCTGCCAGATTGACATTATCTTTAATAATAATTTAAGATTTGTTGTAATTAAATCAAAAAGGAAAGACAAAAAAACAAAAATAATAATACCAGAAATATTTGGTACGTTAATAAAGATACTAAATTTATAAGGCCCCGTTTATATTTCCATTCGGATAAGTCATTGCCATTTAAAAATAGCGGAAAAGTTCGCAGCTCAAGAGCGCCAATACTTCGGCTTCAGATTTGAAGTCACTGCTTAGGGGATCTCTTATTTCCCCCAGGATTTGACATTTTCCTAGAAAATGAATTAAATCTTCTCTCTCCGTAAGGTTGCACATAAAAAAAAGTAGGTCTTCGCGGTGTGGTATGTAATTTAATTTTACCACTTCACCGCTGATTTTGAAGATTACTTCTTGGCTATGCTCACTGCAGAAGTAGTTTTTTTTACGTAGATTGTAGCTAAGGCGGTTATATATTGACCTATAAACGGACGATGTAGCCTGGTTGATGCAGTCTTGTCTGCATTGTTCATCTACTCTAGATAGGTACTAAGGTAGGTGACCCAAATAAGGCCCACCTTATAGATTTTCGCTAGTAACTTGCAAACGCCTAAAAGAAAATTACTAAATTGACATTAGCATAAGCCTTAGTTCAGTTATCTATATAAAAACACAACATTTATTTGTTAAAACCCAATTTTAAATATATTTTTTTTAAAATTTTTAAAAACCTTACCTTGTGCCTTATTACGAACACCTGTTCCAAATATGGCCCATACATAATTTTGTTCAATTACTTTGGTTATCCTGCTAAAATAAGAAGTATTTTGTCATGAAACAAATAAAACAACGTAGTTTATTATTTATATATATATTATGTAATTATTTATTAATACAAAACAAAAAGCAAACACAGCCTTCTTGACTAGAAAGAAAAATTAAAATTAAAAAAAAATTTAATAAATTTGACATCAATAAATTAATTTAAAAATAAGGAGATTATTATTAAGAATTAAATTTAGTTAGGTTAAAGTTAAATTTAAGTTTGGGTACATCCACCAGGACAATAGAATTCTTCGTCACCTTCCGTTAGTCCGACGTAAAGTTCATGGTACCAAACACCACAATTTGAACACTGCCTCATATCTTTCATTCGGTCTTCTTTAGACGAGTGACAGTACTTTGCTCCGGTATTTTCGCTTTTTTTTTAGCTGCGCTGATGGCTGATGACGGATTGAATGAGGTTGTGAAGCTAGAAGATGTCGATTGGTGTTTGTCCATAAATGAATCTATGGTAACCTCTTGGTCTATGGAATTTTTCATATTCCTAATAAGGCCCGTTTATGTTTTCGGTGGGCCTTTTTAGGAACATGAAAAACTTTACTTTACAAAAATTTTAACGATAATCTACTCAAAGAATTAAAATAAAACATAAATCATACTAAACCTTAGTTTTATATGTAATATAATATTTAGTGTAAAAAATAGACTTACCCGAATTATTATTTTACAATAAAATCAATTAAAAAACCACTTTCTTATAAGAAAGCGCGTGCATGCACATTCACTAACTTATATTGACTGTAAGAAAAAACAGGATTGCGTCAGATTGAATTTTCCATCGATTTTTGTGTAGACATAGGAGGCCAGAAGCATATTTAAAATATAATTCCTGTAGCTTGTCGGTTATGCCACTTTTTGCACACTGGGCCTTATTAGGGTCTGGGCCTTATTTGGACCACCTACCTTAGGTCAAATAGCGTATTTTTTATGCAGAATCTATCTCTGTTCAACAAATGGAGCTCACATCCGCTGTAGCTTACTACATACGTCCTTTAGTCTCTTATACCACAGGATTTCTTTTTCTATCGAATACAATGCAACTATTTTTGGAAGTCTCTCGTCTGACATTTCTAGAACTACGTAGTCCATATGAAATTTAAATGTTTTCACATTTAGTGGCGACAGTCCCGTAATACATTATAGCAACAGTAAAGTAAACATTTTTCAATTCGGCAAGTCCTAGTAAAGATTAGTGTTAGAATCATTGAAATCGGTGCAGAAATAAAATCTCAGGAGGAATCACAAGCTCTGGCGCTAGCGAGTTAATTATGTAGGTATATAGAATAGATGAATAGCACACGTCACCAATTTCATTGAAATTTCGACCCTATAAACTGAAATTTTGACCTCCACTGAATTTTAGCAATGTTTTCAAACCATTCTTTCAATTGTTTACAATAAAGTTGGTTTAGATAGCTGTATGTGTTTGGTGAAAGCCCCTGTTATCAAACAAACCCCCTGGAAAGCTTCGACTATCTCATTGACAAATCGAAAATTAACAAGTAGGTCACTTTTATCACAATATCAATAAATACCAGCATATAATGCTTGTTGTAATTTTTATTAATCAAAATATCATTTTTATTTTATAGTGGGTAGATACACAAATGTAAACAAGCAACAGGATGCCATCTCATTACAAAACAATGACAGATACCTATCAGGACATCACTTAGGTGTTAATTTTGTGGCAACAAAAATATAATGGAAATTCCCATTTTTTTTTTTTTTTTGTATTTGTATTTTGCCCTTCCGTTTAAGTGGTAACTAGTTAGGAACAACAAAAAACACACGCATACAGCAACAAACCAGCACTATGTAGCTATATATGTACTGCCATGATGATGTGTATCCCTACAACTATATTCCAATTTAATACATATATCTTCCTTGTTTTTTTTTAACCACCCACTCGTACATCCTTGAAAAATTTGAAAATTTCACCACCACCGAAAATGCTGTCTGCACTCGTCGTCGTCACTCTCCTTCTCGTATTCTCACTCACATCTCTCACCCGCAGCAGTGAGCTAGAGTTGAGCACATCCTATTTTTCAAATTCTTGAGAAATAGATGGAGGGGTAATGCTTAAGGGTAAATAAGTTCAAAGTAAACTGAAACCGCAATCAAATAGTAACTCACCTATACACAGATTCGCCGAAAGTAACACATTTATCCAATTTACATTCGGTAATAAGCACTTCGTAAAAATTAACATGTATCCTACCCCAGTGATTTTTCTTCCGTGGTATTTTGGGTCTTTTTTCAGTTTTCAGGGGGTGTGGTTGGTTTTATTAGAGAGGTGGTGAGGTATTCACCAGCTTTCGAAGGGGAAGTAAATCATGTTAGCACCGCAAGGAGGTGGAAGCTTACAAGTCAATGATATCTAAAAGATTCTTAAGGACCTTGCACAACTTGATATGCTTTTAATTAGCAGATTAGTGAATTTTACCTCGTAAATGTTAATTCATCTGTCAAATGTCAATTAATAATTAATAATTATTTTTTTATATAATTGAACAAGTAGAAATTACTAACTCACCACACCTGTAGACTCACCTCAATTGCATTGTATCATATAAATTACTGGGCGTGGTCTCAATATATTACTATATTTCCTCACAGGAACGTGGTGGAATCGGTAACCCAACACATTGCCTTTGGCTGAAAGAACTCAACTCTTCTAATATAAGGGATGTGCCAACCAGACGTCGATTACCATAAAACAAAATGTCGAAAATGGGGGCTTGAATATTTTTCATTTTTTCTCACTTCTTTTCTGCCTCCCTCTCTCACTCTATCGACACCCCACCAACAAATGTGGTGTGAAAAGAAGAACAAAAGCAAACAAAGAAAACATATGTTCCCCTCTCTTATTACCACCGCAGTCGATCTATCTCTTTCTGTTGCATCACACTCCAATGGCGGGAATTGGATTCGAATTGGATTAGGCCGGTCATCTGGTGTGAGTTGTTAAACCTCGCTCCCTGTTCGTTGTTTGCGTACTATTTTTTTTTCTCCGCGCTCTCCCTCGAATACTTCTTTTGTTTTCTGTGGTTGTTCGACATGTTTTTGATTCTGTTTCTCGCTCACACTCGTGGTGTTTTATTTGATTTTTCAAAAGAAATGTATCTTTTCAGTCGTTCACACCGTGCGGGAACACTACGAAGGAAACAACTTCGCCCACTGTGAATGAATTTGAATGGTGGTGACGATTGGGTCGTGGCTTTGTTGTGTCTTCAGTTCGGTGTTGTTTGCCTTAAGGTTCGCACACGCACGGCTTTTCTGATTATTGAGGTACGGTTTTTTTTTAAACTAAGATTCAATACCAAAATACGGATAAAAACAACAACAAATTCCATTCTTAAAAATACATAACCTCAGTTATAATAAATCCAAAGATACTCTCTGTTGTTTTAAGAGATTTATTATTTTTTTTGTTTGTTGTGTACGAGTAACCGTCGTTCGTTCGTACGGATCCGCCTTCGGTGATTCGGAAAGTATCTGCGGGCACTTGTAGTGAATTTTTTGCCACAGATCGCGGATTTAGTAACAATTTGTGCGGCGGAAAATGCAACAATTTGCGTGGATTTTTTTTTAAAAACGAAATCGGATGAAAAATGTTCTAATTTCTCGTCGGGGGTGCAGTGTGGTACCTGGTTTCATTGTTTCGGTTCGTTTGATAGTGAGAAAATTGTTTGTGTGTTCGCATTCGTTGTGTGTCGTTCGAAGGATTAACAGAGAGAGTGAAAGTTAACGCGTTGACAAGTTATTAGTTTTTTTTTTAACAATACGAGAAGAAAAAAATGCTTTTGGGTACACAAAACCATTGCAACGGTAATTTGGCAGCATCAAAAGGCGCAACGGATTTCTCAATAGCAGCAATTATGGCCCGAGGCGGTGCCTCAAGTCGGGAACCATCCGAGAGGAGTTTGAGTGAGTACTTATCCGGGAAGAAATTAATTGTTTTATTGATATTTGGAAATTGTTGAATAGCCGTGGGGAAATATAACACGAAAGTATGATCGGTGAGTAACCGACGGGAAAAGATGATATTGACTTCTGTTTTGAACAAGAGCTTTAAAAGCCTTTTTTACTTTTGTAATCCATTCAAGATCTTTATGCGCAAAAAGAAATGAATCTTTGGCATTTAGACGAAAATAGACTAAAGAAGATTTCTTATTGTAATTCCTTTGTTTTAGATACATTTTATAGGCATACACTTGTATCTATATACATAGTTATTACGTAATGAAGGACATCATTCATTTGATTACATTGGTTTAGTCAATAAATACGGTTTTAATCTTTAATATGTTCAGATGTATTTATATAATTTTTATATTCAGCGAGGTTCGGGCCTTTTTATTCAGCTGAAGTGGTTATGTATGTAGTTAATAGGTAACCACAAGTTAAGTGTGGTTTATCTGAGTTTTTTCTAACCTTTTAGTCGAGATACTCATAGATATGTATGTAAGTAGGTACTAACAAACTTTTACTTTGCCATTTGTCAGTTATGTGGCTAGTAGTTTTCATAATTTTCAGCCTTTGTAGGCTCAAGTTGATTTTTATGATTTTTTTTCATATTGTTTAGTTAAACCGTCTTGTTCATATGACCGCCTCCAGACTGCTCACCTCTGCTTGCAGTCAAAAGATCGTTCTATATATTGCTATTTGTCCATACCGTTAGCGAGTGACGTTAGTTCAAGTGCAAAATTGACCGCGGAACCACGAAAATAAATATTTTTTTTATGCAAACTCAATTTTCATAAAACAAAGATATATAAGTACATATGTATGTAGTTGTTTTGATCAGATCAAGTTGGAAAAAAGATATAAAGGTGTTTTCTATTGAGTAGTGAATGGGCTTTTGGGTTTTGAATAATTTTTTTTATGAAATATACATTATATATATAGTTTGCTTATATATATAGTTTGCTTGCGCCTGTCTAGAGGCGGACATTCCTGACAGTGCAACTGATCTTGGAGCCTCGTTAAATGTCAATCAAATTATTAACTTTGACAATTCCTATACTTCGTTGGATTTGCTATTAATATATCAGAAGCTGCGAAATTTATAGCTTGGGAACAGTGCGCGCGAATCGTGTGCAAACGTGAAATTGTCGAGCGATGTTGAGTTGTCGAAACAAAAAGTTTATCGAGGGTACTCCGAAAATACCTCGCCAATGCTTACGACATAGATATAAGCAGCGTTTTGGGGCTAGATACTAGAACCGTTCGATTGCTTTCATTCTATGTTGGTGTCAAACCATTTTGTTTCCGCAATCTTGAACCACATCCTTCAAAATCCACGTGATGGAATCAACAGCAAATTAAAGTCGACTTCCCATTTATTATCAAAGAGCATTAATCTTGGTCGCTATCATATTCGTATGAATGGACTAACCGCATCTTTTTCCACTTGTTGGATGTGGCCATGGTATTCTCTATCATAGCTTAAGCCAAAGAGCTAAAATCGAATTGCCCATGTTTCGCTCGGAAAATGCGGAATCAATCTGTATGATTTCGCAAAGAATAAAAAAGCCAACAGGTCGTCCAACGATATTGCTAGCTACCCCACCTTCGAAACCAAAGAAGCTTACATACCACCTGCAGATAGCAGATGTTCGGTACGATAACGCTGGCCACTGGTGTGCCTGGATGGAAATCCGAACCACAAGCATATTCCACCAAATTCAACTTGAATCTTTGCAATTCAACCAGTAAGTCGTGTTTCCTTACGTTTCACCAACGTAAAAAATAATAAAATATGTATGGATGATATATATTAATATATATATGTAATATACAGACAGTTACAAATTATTCTTAAATTGTTGAGTGCATTTCTTTAATTTTTTTTAACTCATTTCCCTCTTTTTTCCTTCAATAAAATGTTTTCATATACCACAGCTGTGTGTATGTATTTGTTTTGCTCTGACGACCCAAGCCCGCCTTAAGGCGGTATGTATACTTTTACCTGTACAAGGTGTTAATTTCAACAAATTCAAAAATTGACTTGAAATTCATTTTTCTCGTGTAAATATTGTAGTCTATACTGATTTATTGACTTAAATGAAAATATAAGGCAATAGAGGGTTAATAGATCCTTCCGTTTAAACCATAATCATCATTGATAATTCATAGATAGTAAAGTTATCATAATAAAATTACTAGGTTGTACATATTCATGAATTTCCTCGTTACCAAAAATGTCATTAGTCCTAAGATTTGTCAAAGTTTCCTCGGGAGTTTCTTAGATAGCCAGTGTTTGGCAATTGTGATTCTTTGTTTACCTCATTTATTAAAACTTTACTTCAATGAGGTTAGGTACATAATCTACATATAGAGAACCATATATGTACATATGTACATTCACATGTTTGTATGTATATACTTACTGCTGGATGTTTTTGTGTGTGAAGTTCTTCGTCTATTAGAATCATGGAAATTCTTTCTAGTACCTAGGCACTTACTTACTTACTTCCTTACTTAGGTGGCGCTACAGTCCGGGATGGACCAAGGCCTTAACCAACAACCCTAGTACAGCCTTTACAATATACAGTAGACGCTCGATATAGTGAACTAATAAAAACCAGGCCTGTTCACTGAACCGAGATTGTTCATTGTAACGAACGTGGACTCCTTGAAGCAAATTTTATCAAAATGTGTATGGTTTTATGTACAATTCATCGAAAATAGAATATAATTACAATTTTTCTTTGCGATTACTAAAAAACAAGCCAATATTTATAAGAAAAAATATTTTATTTTTAACAAAAACAAATTTTCCGTAAAAAACATAATACATTCCAAGTACTTAAAAAAAAACAAAAATACAACAAACTTAAGCTGTGCTTAAGTGACATGGTCACAAAGAATGTCGTTAAAAAAATAACAAAATAAGCAACACGCACTTTGTTTTTGCCCTAAAAACAACCACAAGCTGTGAAACAAACAAATATTCTAAATAGTGAACAATCTTGTTCACTATTTAGAATAGCCTGTATAAAATATTGTGTGTTCACTATATTGGATTGTTCACTATATCGATGTTCACTATATCGAGCGTCAACTGTATGTAGTTATTTGTATTTGTTTTAACGCGTTGCAACCATCTGAAAGGCAACAAGCAAGGAATTTTAATGTAACGAAACGTTTATTGTACTGATCAGGAGCGGGTCGAGGGATGCTGGCGCCTTATATTTTTATATGTAATAAATTTACATATTTATACATTAGCATCTACTTTTATCGACATTGAGTTGCATAATATTGTTCACCAAATGAGGCTTCCTGAATTTGCTTTTGTAAGATGCGAAGTAAATCTTGAATACATCTTGAAAACTTAGTCCACACAAATCGCTTTTGTAAGAAGCGAAGTAAATCTTAAACACATCTTGAAAAACTTAGTCCCCAGAAGTTGCTATCATCTGATCCCATATATGTACATATATACACTTATGCTCATACAACTAAGCCACAGAAACACGATCACACTATTTTCGGTAAAACAAAGTTTTATTAAAACATTAAGGTTAATTGACTGTTTACATTGAATGTTTACAAGTATTTGTAAAATTCAATTCTTCTTGGTATTTTTTGCTTAACAGATCATGAAAATATAAATTTTGCAGATTATTTGTTTATATCGCTTTAAGCTGGGTGACATATAGTTAACTCACTTACTAAAAAAAATGCTTAAAATTAAATATATTTATTTATTTATTTGTATGATTGTCAACAAAGTACAAGGGCTTTCTAAGACATTTGGATTAATCTTAATGAAATACAATAATTTTTGTTAAATAATAAAATTAAATAAAAGAAACAATAGAATAATACAAAATAAAACAATCCATATATCGTAGATATACTGTGCTGGCAAACCTTTTTGTCTAATAACTTCGGCGAATCTACCGTTCATAGTGTTGACCAGGGCTGCATATTAAGTGGGTGTGATCTCGTTACATTCCTGTTGAATAATTTGCCACAGAGGCCTTGTTTGCAGGTTTTCTTGCACCAAATACCCTTTTTATAAGACCCTATCGAATTTGTATGGGGTTTTAATCGGGACTTTGTGATAGCCACTGTAGGAGATGGATGCGGTTAGACTCTAACCATAAGGTTTAATGATCCTGAATCAATGCTTTGGATCTTTATATTGTTGAAAGATCCATGCTAGTGGTAAATTGTCTGCGAACTCTTCGTTTATATGATTGTTTATGATGTCTTCATACATCTCACCAGCCATTTTTCCATCGGACAAACGCCGGATGAGGTGAAGTATCCCCAGAATATCACCGATGAGCCACTAGACTTGACCATTTTCTGGGTGAACCTATGGTCCAATTCTTTCAATCGGTCATGCAAAACCGATCAGTCAGAAAGAAAATTAAAAGCTTTTGATATTCTAGTTTTCTAAAGAAAAGAAAAGAAATTATGGTCTGTAAACACGGTTGTAGCTGCCAAATCCATAAATCAAATCTGTCTAATTAGTACGTTACTAGATTTCTGAACAAGTATTCTAAAATTCGTATTAAGTATCCATTGGCGTAAGCGCCCCTTTTATTGCTTTGCATTTGACTATTTCGTTAACCTCTTCATACGCCTCTGGCCTGAAGGCAAATGTATAGATTTGTATTCTTGTTTCTTGCATTTACTTAGCTTCAATTGTTTGCATTTGTAACAACAACGGCCTGCAATCGTTTGAAGCGCCACCAATTAGTGTCTATAAATTAACATTATGTTTTTAGTTTTTAACAAAATCAATATAATTTGAATTAGTGTATTCTGCATGCAAAATAAATAAACAAAGTTTAAAACAAGGAAAAGCAATTCCACAAACAATATGCTTCAGTAACTCGAACGTGAGTTAAAGCCTATAAAGTTTACTTGCAATTTCCGTGACACAGAAAAGTGCTACAATTCATTCGATGTTTATGCAATACTACGAGTATTCGTACTGAGTGTGGTTTGATGGGGAAAACGCAGAAAAAAAATAGAAACGGGGTTTTTTTTTATTAATTCATTACCCATGATTACCACTTCATAAGAAACTACAGTTTTTTAGTGTCTAGTGTCATGAAGATACATACAAAGAAAACAAAACAGGCATTTCACGGTATCGCCATTCGCCACTATTTCAACAGGTTCAATTAACGTTTTTTTTTTTTTTTTTACTAGATATGTATGTGTGTGTAACTTCACACCTATCTGTGTTATTATAATGAAAATTAGTCTCACCTCGCAAAGACTATAGGTTATCTATAGCAAGTGTCAACTATCTAGCAGGCAGCAGCTTAAAGTTACCAGACTTTGACTTACTTGCTCGCCCTGTAATTGAACCGGATGTGATCAAAGTGTTGCGCTAACTTCACACTTGCAATGCATGCAGAGTGTTGACGTGCACACTTCAATCGATGTTACACAAAGAAATCATGATAAAGTGTGTTGAGTGAGAGCGGTTGGCTGCAAGAGATACTTTTACTTTTTCATTATGTGCTAAGATACCAGTAATCGAGTTTGTACTCATTTTATGCGATATAATTTATTGTTCTGTCTTATTTTGCATTTTTAATTATCTAATGCGCAAACAGTTAATTTGCTAATCAAGAGTTACTATAAAAACCATCCAAGCAACAACATTATTATGGTACAAGTATCTGTAACTAATTGTGTGTGTTCGCATTGTATACACTTCGTGTGGGCAACATATTTGTTATCGTAAATCGGAAATTTATACTGGAACACAATTTATACAATGATGTTCGTATGATTTATCGATGAATATATTTTCACTGCAATTGAAAGACATCCATCTGTGTGAGAAGAAGAAATGTCTTGTCATTGCAGTCCCATGAATTTGAAGGAAATTCTACAGCCTTCAACTTAAACAACGTCCGAGTTGAAATCGGCCAGGTACACTGTCTATAAAGATCGTGAATCGATTACGACATCAATATATACTCGTATAGAGTGTTGTAGCACATGTGCGGAATATAGAGAAACTCTGTGAAGAAATTTCCACACATAATCACGATTAATCCATTATTATTAATAAAGCAAGGTAGGTAGATAGTAGTTGATTTGATTGGTTCTAGATGAAGAGAGAGATTAAGAGAGAGAGAGAGAGATACAAAGAGGTTCTTGACGAGGAAAAACTGGAATTTTATTCCACTTATTGCTATGCGCGTGCATCGGCACAGGTATGAGGTAAAGAAGAATAAAAAAAAACAGGTGACAAATGATTGATAAAAGGGTTAGAGAGTATGTTGATGCTAACCTCCCGGTTGAATGCATGGAACACTGAGAAAAAGCTACCCAACGATTTTGCAATTAATTTGAAATTTGAAACTTAACGGATGTACCCGTAGAATTGAAGAAACAAACTTACTCGTAAATCGATAACTATTTATAAAAATAACTGAGTTCCATAGGAGGCTGTGTTTGGGCCTGCAATCTTTGTCATTAGTTGCACCAAAATTGTTGGAACTCACAAATGCAACTTCTCTTTCAGTCCATCAGTCTTTCGATCAACATTTTAAATATGTACAAGAATTTTGACCTTCACACTTTTTTTTTCATTGCCAAGTATAACTCTTTGTTGGGCTTTCTAAAGCGTAATAGTAAATACTTTCGAGATGTACATAGCGTTAAAGTTATCTACTGCTCGTTAGTCAGACCTTATTTAGAATATTCATCCATCATTTGGAATTCACCATATGCTATTCACGAACTCAGATTGGAAAGAGTTCAAAAAAAACTTCACGAGATACGTGGTTCGTAAATTAAATATGTTTGACGTGCTTCCTAATTATGATAGAAGGTGCCAATTAATTGGTTTGCAAACGTTAAGTTTCAGACGCAGTGAAACTTCCATCATGTTTATTCGCGATATTATTAATTTTCATATTATTTCGCCAGAATTGGTTTTTCTATTAAATATATAGGTATGCTCCCCAAAGGTATCTGCGGGTTAGAAGCTTGTTTTTTCCAGAAAGGCATAGAACCAATTATGGTTCTAATGAGCCTATTACAAGGTGCATAAGCACTTACAATGAGCTGTGCAATGAAGTTGATTTTTGCTTATCATGAGCAGAATTTAGAAATCGGGTTTTTTCATTGGTTTCTGATTAACTTAATATTGTTTGTTTGAAGTCGCGCAACAAACAACAGTTGTGTTAAACGATACTGAGAGTATACACTAGAGAACGTAGTGTTCTGTGTGCTCTGTGATGGAAACAAAAAAAAAAAATAATACACGATGGCATTTTCATTACCTACCTAAAAATGCCTGGTCCGGAAACAAAAATCGTTGTTAAACTCGCGGTATTAGCCAGTCTTTTGTAGCAATAGCTCCACGGGTAGAAGTCTTATGTCCATCTGCGCAGGCATTACGCTGATAATAGTTTGGGTATATGAATAAAGGGACTGATTTGTCTAATCAGAGAGTAAACAAATATTTCGGGACAAAACTGTGAATTATATGACAGCAGCGACGAAAACATCGAAATAACTCATCAGTAATCCTAGACGCCACCCGTAGGGACAACTAAGAAACCTTAAGACACCTAAGATTCGAACCTCTACACGGATTTGTCTGTCTTTTATGCACAGGACCTGTATCAAGCAGTGCTATAAAGGTAAGGCCGGATAAATTATAATACAGTGAAATCTCTCTTAAGCAGACAGCCACCGGACCGGAGTTTTTTGTCCGGTTATGAGAGCTGTACGTTTTTTTAAGAACGAATTTTGTAAGAGAAAGTAGAAATTGGTTCCCCAAAAAGGTGTCGTTTAATGCGAGTTGTCCACTAAACAGAGTGTCCGCTTATGGGAGATTTCACTGTATTTATAAAAACATTGCAATCAGCTTCGTATTTTTGTAAATTTATCCTTTCTCATATACAGTGGATTCCGCTTATTTGGGACACTTCAGTTCAGACCAATTTTGTCCCAACTAAGCAGCTGTCCCAATAATGCGATTAAGTAAAAAAACCAATCTGTTCTGTTTTGTTCTTGTCCATTTGTCCCAGTTAAGCGGCTGTCCCGATTATCCACCGTCCCAATAAAGCGGAATCTACTGTATTTACATATGTACATACCTAAAGCCGCAAGTTCCAGGCGTTTAGTTTTTCAACTAAAAATACTTTTTGAATAAAACAGAGTTGCCGACGAGCTTTTCAGGCGAGGATCGGCCTTAACAGCTCACTAGTGGAAACATTCATATGTGGTGTTAAGGGGAATTTACTCTCACACCTCTTTAAACTGACCGGTCTCAGGTGGACAAGTCTGACAAACTGTGTCATATCCAGAAAGATCTGACCAAGTTATAACAGGTCAAAAACAAACGAGCTGGCTACAGCTGCCCGCTAGATTGGTGGCAGTCAGTACAGGGCACAATGCAGCCAAACTAAAGATCCCTTACAACAGTTTCTGCCGTAGCTGCAAAGATGAAAATGAATAAGAGTCGCTCATTCACTTTCTGTGCAAATGTCTAGCTCTAGCTAGAGCCAGGCAACGCATACTGACTATTTTTCGAAGACCTTAAGAGATATCCGGGAAAAGCATTGGAAAGCTGATCCTCTTCCTAAACTCCACATGGTGGATATAAAAATCTCAACATTACATCCGAATAAACGGGTCACCTGAGGTTGTGGTATCAAAAGGGCGCTTTTCGTGTCATTTGGGTTTTCTTACACCGAAACCACCACTTCTATCTACCTAGACCTACCTAAAACAGAGTTGTCGACTTAGGATCCCGCCCGGGTATTTCGTTCTTATTATTCAGCTTTAGCTGTATAATAGCTTACAGTAGCTTTATAATAGACTAAAATTGAAAACTCTTTTAGAACAATCCTAGCTCCATTCCGTCTATCTACCTTAAAGGGAAAAATCATCAACCAAACTCGTGTTTTATCGTTGCACACATTTTTAGAATGTAGGCCAATGGCCATTGTTTTGCAAACAAATTTTGCAGAATCTTGTTCATCGTAATATACATCTATTATCACTTAACATGACATTCTACTCGTTGCACGACATTTCCCAGTTAACATCTATATACGTACATTGGGATTAGATTGTGATACAATGTATCTAAATGTACAGAAAACCCACATGGAGCTATCTAAAAACTCGAACACACTACGCAAATCAATTTCCGGGCACCACTATATAATCACTATCTCTGATCATGATGTTGATAAAGCTCACTGATGATAGAACACGTATTTGTATTTTTTAATTCGAATTAAATAGCTGAATGGAGGAAGTGGAGGAACATTTTTCAAAATGGCCATTTAAATGAATTCAAATGATGCGCCAATCATATCATATTTAATTGAATGTTGAATAATAGTTTTTTTTTTACAACTTAATTACTTGAATGGGTATTGAAAAAAAAACCAACGAAAATTATCACCATCACAGCGTCAAAACCGCAGCGCGTATTGCGAAAAGTATCTATGAAATTAATTTGATGTGTTGATTTGACTTGATTTGAAAGTCCGTCTGCTTAATGTTACATTGTGTCCCCTGTGCGTGGCATGGAAATTACCATACTTAGTGTCGTTGGAAAGATGGTTTTAATTAAAAAAAAAACCAAACAATCAAGAAGTTTCCCATTGCGAGGAAATCGATTCGTTTTAAAATTTTTAAATGATTTATAAAGTTTTGTGTTTTTTTTTTGTATTTTTTGTTGTAGGTCCTCTATCAGTAGATCGTTTTCCTGAAGTAGACGATGATGTCGATGTTGATGTCGAACAGTGCAGTGACTCAGAAGCTCCATCCCGATCGTCGCGAGCGCAACAGAATCGCTCATCCCCCCAGAGTCCATCCACAGAAGATGATCGACTATCACCGGAACCAGCCCAGGTTTGATAGTACTAAAGTTAGTTTTAAAACCCCAACACTGACAATGTCCTTCCCTATATGCGTAGCCACAACCAAAAATCACCGGATCGTGCAATTGCGATGAGTTGAAACCAGTACAATGTCACCTAGAGACAAAGGAGCTGTGGGATAAATTTCATGAACTTGGAACCGAAATGATCATCACAAAGACGGGCAGGTAAGCCAAAGTCAACAAATATTTAAAAATATTCAAAAACAAGGTCCCTACCACAAGAGCCAAACAAAACGCTCACAAGTGATGCTAGCAAGTTTAAGTACATAATTCTATATAACGTGTGTGGCATGAGGCCGCCAAATTACAGAGGACGAACGCATACTCGTGTTTAGTGTACATTGCAGTTAAAAAGCGATTTTAAGTTTTTATTGCATTTCCACAGATGTTTTTGTTGCTTTTCTCTCATTCTTCCATCTGCTGCAACGGCAGCGACGCGCGGCTGCGTTTGCCTTTAAGTGTCTCTGGAGCTGATGATAGTTTAAACATTGTAACGTTTTTTGTGTCTCGAAAGGAGAGAGCTAGTAGACAGAATGTCTAGAATGGAATACAAAAGCAAAAATGATTGAGTCATAAAGTTGTAAGGCGATCGTTTTGTGCGACTAATTTGTAACATATCCATTTTGAGGTACACCTAAAAACTACAATGTATTGATGTAGGTACGAAGTTATATATTTTCAAAAGACTAAAAGTTATTATTCTTGCAAATACTCTTAGGTTAGGTTAGGTAGCTGTGGCTGCCGGCAACTGGTAACAGCACACTTAGGCCCATTGAGGCCCATTGTGATACCAAAGATCTTGGGGATATTTATCGCCGCTACTTATGAGAACTATTTGAAGCTGTGAAATTGCTTCCCACGTCTTTTTGTGCTAGCGCACTGAGATCATCGAAGAATTATTCTCCTAGGTGTAGTTTTCTACTACGGGAAAGAGCAGGGCATGAACATAGGAGATGTGTTGGGCTCTCTTCCTCTTCTTTGTCTCTGCAACTTCTGCAGAAGTCATCTGAAATGATGCCAAGCCTAGTTGCATGCTTGCCTATAAGGCAAGGCACGATAGCCGTGCTTATGATAAACCTCTTTTATCCGGAATGCTCGGGACCAACGGTGTTCCGGATAATCGAGTTTTCCGGATATTGGAGGTTTGAATAAAATTGAGCTCCCAATTCAATTTTTTCACAAATGCTTACAATTTTTCTGGCCCGTTTTCACATGGTTAAACTCTTAAATACATTAAAAGCGGATGTATATTAGAGGTTTTGCGGATAATAGAGGTCAAAATTAAAAATAAAAATTTTGTTAAAAATTACGGTTAATAGAGGTTGCCGGTTATTAGAGTACCGGATAAAAAAAGGTTTATCTGTATTGTCTTTTTAGGGACAAAAGGTATTTGGAACGGTTTAGATCTAATCTAGGCCAGATTCGTCCGGTGGCAAGGCAGGTAGTTCCACCTTCCCATCTAGCGTTGACATTTTCGACTGTGTCAAAAAAGTGTAAGCTTGTAAGTAGCGAGGTCCATACCAAAATTCTTCTTGTTAGGTGAAAAGCTCATCAGCTTTACAATTCCCTGGAATGTCTCTGTGCCCCGGCACCCAGCAAAGGTGAATATTAAACTGCTTAACCGTCTCTATAAGAGATGAACGACAGTGGATGAGACTGATTCCAGAGATTTCAAGGCCGCCTGACTATCCGAGAAATTGCTAGTAGTCTGATTACAGACACACCAGAGCCAATGTGTTATGCGGGGTTGAACTCCCTATTTGCTACCAATGGCTTTCTTACAAGAGTAGAGGGCTATAGTAGGTTTCTTGACTCTTTCCTGGATCTTAAGTTTCCGGCTGAGTTTTTTTTTATATCTACGATGAGACCCAAGTACTTTGCTTTGTCAGCGAAGTCTAGTCTGGTGCCGTTTACAGAAGGATAGTCAATTTGAGTGGAAATACTCTTAGGCTACATTGTAAGTTGCCGAATCGACTTTGGATGCTTAGATGAACGGGTTTTAAATTTGCTGATCAATTTCTTGGTGGTCGCCGTGGGCGTGGTGGTTAGTGCGTTGGACTACTACGTATACTGCTCGGGTTCGATCCCAGCCCGAGTCCAACATCTAAAAGAGTTTTTCATGGTTGCCACCTCTTTCGAATGTCTGACAAGCAATCAAAGAGTATCATTTGTCATGAGAAGCTTCTCAACTCGCCGTTCGGAGTCGGCAAAAAACTGTAGATCCCTTCAATTCGTGGAAAAAATAGCACGCACACACAAATGATTGCGAGAAGCTAGGCTTGGTTCTGTATAGGACTGCTGACGCCGTATATTTATTTTCTTAATTAACTTCTTGTGCAGGTTTCTAATGAAACCCTTTATCCCACCACTACAAATCTACGATGTGCTTGTAACAATATTTTGTGTCAATGCAAAAAAGTCTTTGCTTTAAAAAAAAAAACTCCTCCTTCCAGGCGAAAAGTAAACTTGTCCGAAACTCATTTCCTGAATTCCCAACGCAGTTAACCCCAATTTCGCTTTAGGTCATAACATCCATCCAGCACTGCCCTCAGCACAGACCCCGAAAGCCGCGTTTCTATTCTCCAAAACGTGTCGGTATAATATCCTGTCGATTAACATTATGTATATCGACGACGGGTATCCTTTTCATTTGCTCTTATAACCGCATTAATAGCTTTCCGCCGTCGACACAAATATACACTCCGTGAGAAGTCCTTTATTATTGCTTTTATTCCCGAACTCTATACGTGTAGGTATATGTATGTTCCTTTTGTTTGTTTCACTTTTTTTTGTGATTCTTTATTACCTACTCCCGAAGTCGACGACATGCAAATCGCGCATTAGCGCCAACATTTTCCGCGGCGGCAACGCTGGCGGTCCCACTCCGTCTATAGTACAAATGGAATTGTAATTGTCCTTAGAGCACTTATACCATCAGAGAGAGAGAGAGAGAAAAAAAAAAAATTAGCAGGGCATATGTCATCGCCAAAGCGATATCAATCTGCAAATACTTCGTCACTTTTGATGGGTCAGCTCACAAGACCTGAGCTGCTCGGGGTAGGGGTTCCTTTACGAATTAAAATTCAATGTCCTGTGGTGAAAATGACCGTTGCAAATCGCAAGTGCCAAAACACGTACACACGCATATCTAGTGGAAAAGGACGACCATGAAATGTGTAGAAAGAGTGAATTCATAGGAATTTCCTGTGTGAGGTCGTCCACATGGTGTCGACACCATTTCTGAGGCCACAATCGATCAGCCAGGATAACACAAACAACCTGACAACACCGGGATGTCAACATAGAGAGAGCGCCCAAATTGAAACGAAAGGTTACTCGTATCTCTCTCTCCCACGGTGCAACAAGCTATTTACACCTTCACCCCTAGCGGTGAAGGCTGAGGGCGTCTGTGTGTTATCTAAAGGAGCAAAAGCGATGGGCAAAGTGCGTATCGAATCCTATTATGTCATCTCAAAAAAAAAGAAAACAACTACATACAGCTGTTTGTTGTTTTTGTCAAAGGACACACACAAACCAATTGTGTATCAATATCCTTGTCAAATAGGATTAATATTGTTTGTTTGTATCTTAAGGTTTCTTTTTCTCTTCTTGCATAGCCAATCTGGCTCGTTGTGGGTCCCGAGTTGACCGATTGTCGGTCAACGGATGCAGATCATAAAACCAAGAAAAAACAAAAAGAGAAAGGAAACCACGCAGGTCTCCATCAACTACCACGAGAGGGAAGAATTCATGAAATTCCATGCACAGCGTGTTCCTCGTGGATAACGATGATGACGGCGAGTGGCTGCAAGGCGCTTGCGCGCCCATCTCACACTCAGGTGCTGGAGTGTGCGCACACGACTATCACTTTGACTCTTTGCACATCTCGGGCGCGATCTCAACCAAACAGAAAGAGTTCGAAGTAATGACCCGAACCATCATAAATATGTCAAACGGATGAAATTAACTCTGCATGGCGCGCAGCAAGGTACACATGTTCGGTTTGTTGTCGATCGGTGCAGAGTACATACATACACATCGTTATCCTGTCAGGATGTCTGTTTATCACATTTTCTGTGGAGCCGGTGCCGGATCATCTCTCGAAGCAATAAATGAATAAATGAAAAAAAAAAAAAATTAAAATCAATATAAATTTACAAAAATATATTAGTCGCAGAGGTGAGATCGTTTTGCGGGCCATTTTGCATACGATGACTTACGATCTCATGCGTTTTAGACGTTTCGATGGTAGTTTCAAGTCAACAGGGTGCTTAACGATGAAAATAAAACTCTTGCACATCATTTTAAAGCTTATTTAATTAATACTTTTTCATCTGACGGGTTTGCTGATTTCTTTAGCTCCTTCTTGAACATCATTGAATATCGTACCGAAGGTTTTATAGCTTTCAGTCAAGTTTTGGTAGGTACTTAGAAATGACCACCTTTAACACCCCGAAATGTCAAAACAAGCTACCCCTCTGATATTAAATCTATTAGCACCAGTTCCCCATGCTAACTGTTAGGTATACGAACCTACACCAAAAAAGAACTAAACATTCCCGAAGATAAGGACATAAAAATAAATGGCGAAGAATAGTTGTAAATTACGTACTAAAAATGATTTACGATTTGTCCCACGCAGTCATGCAATCAATTTATCCACTAAGACCATGCTATAAAGAAAAAATTCATTCGGATTATGTACAACTCCACACATCTGGTCGCGTTCCAGAAACCAGGAAACTTTATTCATTCAGCCACCAACTGCGCTCGAAAAGTAATTTTTAATATTTCCACATTATTCACGTCACTGTGTAAACTAGAAAGAAACAAAAACCAAAAAACAAAAAACAAAAAACACGCAGAAATTATAATTCAAATATCGTGCTAACGTGTTAACATTACATCATAATAATATTCACAAAATTAGATATGAAAAACTTCAGAACAAGATATGCCGAGTTACATACCTGCCTACACTCATGGCGGTGGCCACAGCCAGTAGTTCCTCCATTGTAACCAGACGGGACATATAAAATGGTCGAGTTCCAAAAAAATACGACTGTATATGTAAATATGTAATACAATCTAACAGTGAATATTTACATATGTATCTACGGTGACCTGAGGGCACGCATGGCTTAGTCGGTGGGCTGAACCGCCGAACGTTAGACAAACAGAAAAATACTCGTATTTAATTGTAGAGATATTTTTCTTCGGACGGTTTGTTTACCTATAAACCTACCGGCCACATACCGCATATGGACAGACAGAAAGACGGACCAACGGCTTCTGTTTGTTTTTGGCACAAGAAGCAATTTTCTTTTGCACCTTTGTTTGCTTGCAAATTAACAGAGATACAAAAGTGTTGTTGGCATTTTGCTGAATAAGCGACGGCCACAACCACAAATCAATAAATAATAATCAACAGAACAGAAGCACATTTAAACACAAGTTGTGGAAACAATGAGTTATTATTATTTATTTAGCAATTATGTTAAAATTTTTTTTTTTTTATTTCCTATGGATGGCAGAGAACGGGGCTGGATAAAACGATTGATCACCTATCCTACATATACAAATTATGGGAACTTATTGTACAAATTTGTTTAATTTTGTTCATTGCCATGGGGTTCTGGGTGAACGCAAGTTAAATGTAAGTTTACCAATGAGCAGTTTGAAAAGGGCACACAGTTACAACAAAAGGGCGCTTAACACGAGTTACACGAACTCCATGTCACATCGAAAGGAGACATAATCTATATCCATTCTCTTTCGAGCATCTTGTTTAACTGCTGCGTTCAACTACTTTCGACAAAAAAGCGCAAGAGTATCAATAACAAAATGTCAGCGAACAAATTGCTTATTATTTAAATGGATCCAAAGTAGCCCATCTTTTAAAATAGGTTGGACCTAATTTCTTAAAGAGATTTTAGCCGCCTATCGGTAACCAAAGAAATTTCTAATGACTGGTCCTACATTAGGGCCGGCCCTAACCATTATTATAATTAAAAAAATCTTATTTTCAATTATGTATTTATTATTATTAATAATAACATATTTTACCCATTCGTTACTTAAACAATGTACATAGCTACGTACATAGGGTAACTTCGGGCATTATGGCGCACTTTTTTTGTTTCTCAAATAACTTCAACATGAAAAGCTTTTTTATTAAAAAAACAAAAACAGTTATAAAATATAAGAAAATCAGAACAAAAATAAGTTAAACAAATATAATAATTTAATGATTGAAACAAAGAAAGCCCTATGCATAGGGCAATATGGCGCATCGCGTTGGACAATATAGCGTGATGCTGTACTCGCGGTTTGATTTGCCATAGCTATCAAAAGTGTTTTGGAATGAAGTACACGAGTCGTGGGACCACTTCCGACTTATTGAAATTGTGACTTGGCCTGTATTTGGCTGCCTGTTCAAAGCCCAAAGGAACAGCTCTTTTCTGTTAGAAGCGAATTCATGCGCGTGTGGTTTCCTTACATGAGCCACAATTTTCTGCGCGTTTTCTACTGCTTGGCATGTTGGAGCACCTAAAACATGCTTCCAGTCGTCATCGTTCTAGAGTCTTAGTATACTTTTTTTTCCATGCTTTACATGCGAACTCTGTAAGGGCGAGAGTGCGGCAATATGCCCCTACGGCAAGAGCGCCATATTACAAAAAAGACGCATTTGCACATAAGTTAAGAAAAAACCCCAGATTTTCTTTTACTGTTACTAATCAATACCACCAAAAGAAAACCAATATGATTCACTTTACTTCACTGTGTACTTTAACGACCTGCGCTTTATAATAACGGAACCACACGCAGATGAAAAAAAACCAAAAATATATGCAGATGCCAAAAGTGAAAAAAACATTTTGTTTATAATTATTTTCACTTGTAAAAATAATCGCAACAACTTTACAACTTGACATGGCACTCTATCAAGGAAGACTCAAGTTTTCTCATCGTTTTATTGTCTATAAGCAAATCGGAAATGTGGTATTTACAAGGTGCGCCATAATGCCCCCTGCGCCATAATGCCCGAAGTTACCCTATATTAGGGGTATTTACGCTTCTGTGTATTTAGTCTTGTAAAAGTGTAAAAATGAATTTTTTTTACATCAAAGAGTGAACGCACTTTTTCGTATTTGTAGAAACCCTGAAGCTTATGTCAAAACTAGCTGATTTTTATTTAAAATAAAAATTTGGGTAGATATTTAAATGCACAATGCCAAAACCAACGATGAAAGCAAAACAATAAACATTTATTTGTATTCCAAATGAATCCTTTAATTTATTTTTATATTTCATTTTCATCATATTTCATTTCATCATCAACTGATTTCATTCAAATTCTTCTTTCTTCTTCAAATTTAGATTTTTTATCCTGTATTTCCAATTCAAATTCCTTCTCCATTTTTTTGTAGGCAATAAATTATTTGTTAAATAACAGTGTCGTCGTTTTTGTACAACACACTGTGTTTACTCTGACTTAAAAGTAAATAGAAACCAATACAATTAGTTTTGAATAGATGCCTCATGCTCCCGCTAGTATGTATTTAATTAATGTCCCGTATTACGCTTTATTTAAAAGACAGCTAAGTTTTTAGTTCCTAATAAACTGTCGCTAAGAAGAGAACTATCTGTGTGTTTTATTTGTGTTAAAGATCGCCTAAATTTTTTTCTTCGAAATTTGGATTTTTTTCTTGCAATTCGACACCGAATCCCTTTTTTTTTATCATACACTTCTTTTTATTTAAAGGAATTTAATTAATTACGAGAACAAACACATCTGACAAGCTGTCAGAAATGAACACTTAAAATTAACACTTTTACACTCTAGGTTACAATAGGATTTGAGTATTGCAAAAGTGTAAAAGTGTAAAAAAAAGATGGCTAATGTATTTTATTATTGAATTGTGAGAAAATGTTACACTTTCACACTTTTGCACTTTAACAAGACCTAATACACCGAAGCGTTAATATCCCTATTGTGTGTCAGTAGTCACGAAACATTTAAGCCCCATTTAGATGATCAGTTCAGTTTCAGTTTCAGATGAGCTATCAGTTGAGCTTTCAGTTAAACTGTTGTGTAAATGCAATAACTGAAACGTTTAACTGAAACTGGAAACTGAGATTGAAACTTATGGAATTCCCATCAGTTTTCAGTTCAGTTGTCAGTTAACCTGCTCAGAAGCAAAATAAAAGCTCAACTGAATACCGAACTGAAGTCCAAAGGCACTACCTTTTTTAACTGAAATGTCAACTGAACTGACAACTGAAACTGAAACTGATCATCTAAATGGGGCTTTAATGAAAAACAAAAATTAAAAGACAATTAAAATCTTATTTTCCATCGCACAACAAATCTCCATCAATATCAGATTTAAAGTTGACCGTTAACTTTTCTTGCAGTAAAAAACAATGTCAATGCATGAGTTCTTTTTTATTTTGATTTTTTTCATGTTAAACAAGAAATTCCACCTGACAGAAAAATCAGTGTTGCCCGTTATTATAACAACATACATGATTGAAAAATTTAATTTTGAATTTCGGTTTTGTGGACATATTTTTAAAGTTCACAGATTGAAATTTCAAAAACTCGAAATTTTAATGAAGCGCTTACGATTTTTTTTGTTTGGTTATTTATCCAATCTAAACCATCTTCAGTTAAATGTAACACTTAATTTTGCAATGCTGACAAAGGAAAATACATTAATTAATAAAATATCCAATAATTTGTTTCAGGATGAAGTTCGAAGTTTAAAAAGAAAAAAATGTATTGTATTGTATTTATTTATTTAGCGCTATTTAAATTTATTGCAAAAACGACAATAATTACAAGAACTTCATTTTAACTTAATGATGTAATATTTATAAATAATAAATACCTATAAATGAAATTACATTTAACAAAGCCTATGGTTTTTCTTTTGAATATATCGATGTTTCTTTCATTCTTCTATAGACTAGACACTAGAGGCATTGAGTTAAATACGTAATTGGATGCCTTTATATATTATGCTGTTTTGTGTGACATTAGTTCGGTAGGGAGGACTCTTAAAGTCTAATTTCATTTCGTAAATGGTATGGTTGAGATTCACCAACATACATATCTCAGATATTTTCTTAAGCACATGTTTATCAAGTCACATTTGATTTTGAATAGAAAGCATAAAATATTAATCAAGAGTCTTTGTTTAACCCTTAACCATTGTCATATGTATATTTAACATACGCACAACTGAGGAATATCTACTACATTTTTAAATTATTCTCGTTGCCTTATTGTTATTAGGCCAGTCATATTCTACATTAAAAACGCAAAACGCGATGTAAAGCTCCATTTTTGGTATGTTATTTGGACCCCTTAAGGGGGTGTACAACTACGTTTAGCAAGCAAAAAGAAGTTGTGCTACCTGCGCAATACGTGAAAAACTGCAAAATTTTCGGACTTTTTTCAGTTTTTGCAGTTTAATTCAAAAACTATTGGTTTTTTTCCCACTATCATCTGGAGATGGTTAAATTTGAGACAATTTAATAGTTCAAAATTCAGAAATACATAATCCAAAATAGTTGTTAAATATGCAGTGCGACCTCAATAAAGGCAGCCCTCGATACCTGCAACTCCTCGGTACAAGCAACACTAAAATTCGTTTTCTTACGATTGGCGGCTTAGTAGTTGCAACTTAAACAAAACACATAACAAAAAGTACTCGATAAATGCATTGTTTCAATTGACGAATATTTTTGTAAACGTATTTCTTTTTTATTGTTTCATGTTACTATTTCTAGAAAATTTATTTTGACGCTATTTTTCGGAATTAATATTGTGGTCGCCGTTGGACTACTATGCATACTGCCCGGGTCGACAATCCCAGCAAAAGTACCTAAAAGTTTTTCCACGGTACCACCTATTTCGAATGTCTGACAAGCAATCAAAGAGTATCACTTGTTATGAGAATCTTCTCAACTCGCCGTTCGGAGTAAAAAAAAAAACACGCACACACAAATGGTTGCGAGAAGCTAGGCTTGGTTCTGTATATGACTGCTGACGCTATTTATTTATTTGAACCATACATGAACATGCATCATAAGCGTCCGTTTTGTACTGCAAGTGCATTT
This sequence comes from Brachyopa scutellaris, assembly GCA_949775065.1. NCBI lineage: Eukaryota > Metazoa > Arthropoda > Insecta > Diptera > Syrphidae > Brachyopa > Brachyopa scutellaris. The sequence goes on from OX459112.1 coordinate 193,481,507, forward strand.
ATTTCAATAATATTCTTTCGGATGTCCATAGTATTCTGGTAAACGAAATTCCCTAAGCTTTCTAAAAAGTCCAAAAATGAAATTTGGACTAAATTAAATATTTGTAGATATTCCAATCTTTTATTCCACTTAACCGTGTTAAAATTTCAACCTGAATTTCTATAAGTTGTCTGAATCTTAATCTAGGTCGCACTCTATTTAAATCAACGTCTGTAAAACTCTATTTCATTCATAACAAACAATTCGCAACGGTTTGAAGTGAAGTCTTCATTGCGTTTCCCGACACCGGATTTGTTGCCAAAATTTTGTGTAAATAATCAAGATACAACCAAACTATAACACCGATTACACCTTTAAACAAAAAAAAAAAAAAAGTGTAAAATTCTAATTTTTATTGATTAAATTAGTCAGACTACATTTTCACACTTCGAGCACCGTCATAACTCATAAAATGTAAATTTCTACGACAAGTTCTGGTTAAAAAGCGAAAAAAGAAATTAATTCCACGAAGATAACACATCAAAGATACTTTCGGATATTTTATTAATTTTTATCTGTTTGTTCATAATTCGTTTGGTTTTTTTTTTTTTTTTCATATTTTAATTTTTACCCTCTTCCTCTTCTTTGTTGGCCGCACAGTATTACCACTTTTTTTCTTCCATTTTTATGGGTCATTCTTTTGGGGTGAACATGCTTGGCTGGTTGTGCAGTCCGACAAACACACAGGCACATAATATTTCGTTAAAAAATTCATAAAGAAAAAGTGAACAGAGGAAAAAAAAAGAAAATAAATAATTTTTATGGTACGTTATCGTTGTAAAAGGTGCGTTTAGATTTAATTAAGATGTTATTTCAATAAAGAAGAAATGAAAAAGAATGAAAAACACCCCGAAGAGGGATGTATACCAAACACGAGCTTTAGCTTATCAACATTACAGATACAAAGAAGCGCGCTGGCTTGTTAATAATGTATGTTAATGATGACACATTGCAAGTGCCTGCATGGTGGTGTGTAGTTACGAGTATCTATAGTGTGAAAAAATGAAGACTATTAACAGATCTTGCTATCTGAGTATGTGAAAGGTAGTTAAGAATAAGAATACCCATCATAGATACACACATACCTACCACCTACTCTCAGTAGACGTTCTCTTTCTTTGCATTCGCATGTTGCCAGCTTATAAACTTCAGCTGATATACCTGTGATAAGCTTCTGTGTGTGGCAGTGGCACAGTCATATCTATGTGTATATACCTACATACAAATGTGGTAACAGAACCAGTTAAGAAGGAAGTCGAACACGCTGCCGGTGAACGGCTGTGTGTTTGGTGTACATTGTGTGCGGCGAAGGACGAACGCGCGATGAAACTTAATTTACATGAATTTCGACGATTTATGTTTTTATTATTCGGCCGAGAAAGGAAAAAGAGGAGAGAAAAAAATTACAACCGCGTCCTAAAGAATTACTGGAGGAATGACATTAATTCCTTTTTGCCGCGGCAGGGTGGGTGAGATAGTGGAATTTTTAGAGGCATAGCTGAAATGTGCGTGCATTGTTCTCCTTGCTTATTTATTACGTGGAAATTTCAGCCTTAATTACAGTCTTTGCTTTTGTTTGGGTGTAGGTATAACATAAACTGAATTTCATTATCCTTTTTCTCTATTTGCAGGCGGATGTTCCCCACAGTACGCATCAGTTTTTCCGGACCACTGCGACAAGTACAACCCGCCGACCGGTATGCAGTTCTATTGGATATTGTTTCGGTTGATTCACGGCGGTATCGTTATGCATACCATCGGTCATCATGGTTGGTTGCCGGCAAAGCTGATCCACCGCCACCGGCTAGATTGTATGCCCATCCAGATAGTCCGATTAGTTGTGAAGCGTTGCGCAAGCAAGTGGTTTCATTTGAAAAAGTGAAATTGACCAACAATGAGATGGATAAGAATGGACAGGTGAGTTTCAATTGAATTGAATTATTTTTATGTAGGGCATGAGAAAAATAAGGATTTTAAACTTCGTCTATGTTGACCCCTCGGATGGTTCGAACAAGCTTCAATAGTAAACAAGTACGCAATTAAAGCTAATGCATTCTTTAGACACTGCTCTTTGAATATACCGTGAATTCGGATCCGCCCTGCTAAGAGTTTTCCTTTCTTTTGAATTTCAGTACAGACACCGCCCGAAGTAACAATGAGTAGGTATCTCAATTTCTCACTTGCCATGTCTGCACGTGTTTTTTTTCCAGCTACATCAGGATATATCCTTTGTATTTCTCCGTCTAAAACACCCTTTAAAACTAATTTCTTATTCATTTCATCCCCTGAATGTGTCTACTATTTAAAGCGCATGACTGCATAAAATAATAAAATCTCCGAATGGCAACGCTTTTACACTCTTTTGGGAGTAACAAACTTTCATTTTTTATTACAAGGGATTCTCGTGTTGTTTAGGTTTTTTTTTGTAATGGTGCAGCTCTCCTTTCCAACTTAAACTCTAAGGATTCCAATTTTTATGAATGCCACGCTACAAAGAAATAATAAATAACACCTCCAAACCACCCACTAACGGTATAATAAAATATTCAGGGAAAACATTTTATTTTATTTCTTGGGGCCGTGGTGTTGTTGATAGTATTCGTAAATTCATTTGAATAGGTACCTACATATGTATGTAAATACTTATTTTCTCGTTATTAATTTTCAGATCGTTCTCAATTCAATGCACCGCTACCAACCAAGGATACATTTGGTCCGTCTAAGCCATGGCCAGAGTATACCCACCTCGCCGAAGGAGCTGCAAGAGTTGGACCACAAAACATTCGTATTCCCAGAAACTGTGTTCACCGCTGTGACAGCGTATCAAAATCAATTGATCACCAAACTGAAAATCGATTCGAATCCATTTGCGAAAGGATTTAGAGACTCGTCGCGGTTGACAGACTTTGATAGGTGAGTTGACAAATTCCTTTCCTACGTATGTATGTATGTGTATAGTACAACTATACCTGTAGAGTTTCGTGTTAAGTTGTAAGTTACCCTATTTTGTAACACGACTGTCGTGTGTTGCCTTCGCAGATACAAAACAAAATGCAAAAACGCACTCATAAAAATGAGGACAAAACAACCACGCCAATATAAAGGTTAAAACAGAAGACAGACGCAATAAAGTGGGGAAAAACGTGTGCAAAAAGGGAAGGCAACAAAAAGAAAATAAGAGAAAAACGTAACGCAAAAGTATCTCAACTCAAAACCCCTTTTCGGGATATGCGCCCAAATTACAGGCCGGCGCATTTAGCTTTGATGATGGGAAACACGAAAACTCGGATCATTATATTATCATCTTTCGCTGGTTGTTGTGTTTTGTTGTTGTTGTTGTTGCTGCTGCTGTAGTATAGTATCGGTGTTAAGCAGTGCGAACTGCAAAGTCAGGTTGCTGAATGTTTTGCATTTAAATGCTCGTATCTGCTCCGAGTGGTGTTTGGTGGTGGCGATGTTGCTACTATGGATTCTCGTTTTCGGGGGTTCTGTTCCTGAAATGTATATCGACTTGTTAAATTAGTTCGTTTACAGTTCGTTTCCTTTTTTATTGGACATAACAACGCAAGGAGCTTATTTTCGCTCTGTCAATTGCTCTCAAGAGGATATTTTGTTGGTTACAAGTACATGCGTGTGTATGGATGTTGCAGATATTTATGAGTAATAAAAAAAACATATACACATTTGCCAGTAGCTGATTATCATCATATTTGACAAGACAAGTTATGCACATTGTTGCATTGCAACGCTATAAAAGGATACAAGATGCAGCCTTCGTGGATGTGTCCTGAGAATTGTGTAGAGTAGACAAGTAGAGTAACTTCGGGTATATTTCTATTTTGGACTTAACGGACAAAGTGTAAGATTTAATGCATCCGAATTTCGTAAGATTCAATATAGAAGTATAAACTACCATTCAGTATACTTCGGCAGGCTTCTAATCGTCACTATAGAGTATTTTGACAAAAATGTGATCCGACCTCGAAAACCTCATTTTGAAAAAGTTGCGGGTAATCTGATATACTTTGGGTTCTAATGTGGTGCACGGCTTAAATAAAATTAAATTATTAAAACAAAACAGGCAGTTATTATACGTAAATGAAGTAGGTACATATTGCTTTTTCTGAATAACTGATCATCTGGTTTCATATAGAATTTCTCACTGCACATAATAATTTTTTGTTTTACTGAAAAAAGAAAATCGAATGCACACGAAAACAAATTTTGAAAAATTAAGCGAAAACATGGCTGGTTTTTAACTAGATTAAATACGCATACTCCTCTCACTACAGTCACTTACTGTAGATGTAAAAGGAGTTACCAAACTGAGCATAGTTTTCGAGAAAACCGCCTATATCACATTACCCGCATATAACACAATACGCGAACTTACTCTAAGGCCCAAATCTTCTATCTTCTTCTTCTATCTTCTATCTTCTTCTTCTTCTTACGTAGTTGGCGCTACAGCTCGAGGTGAACCTGGGCCTGCTTCTCGCAACCATTTGTGTGTGCGTGTTATATTTTTGCACGAATGGAAGGGACCTACAGTTTTTTTGCCGACTCCGAACGGCGAGTTGAGAAGCTCAATCGTGACAAATGATACTCTTTGATGCTTGTCAGACATTCGAAAGAGGTGGGCACTGTGAAAAACGTTTAGGTGTTTGCGGCGGGATTCGAGCCCAAGACCGCTGGCTCAGTAGTTCGACGCACTAACCACTTGCGCTACGGTGCCTTCTTCTTCTTCTTCTATATCTATAAAAATGAAACATTGTATGTATGCTATGGACTCCGAAACCACTGAACCGATTGAGCTCAAATCTTTGGGAAAATCTTTGGTATTGTCCTGAGAGGGTTTCTGTGAAGCTTGGTCGAAATCGGTCTGCTAGGAGCTGAGCATGTGGCAGAAAGGGGGAAAAAAGTAAATGTTTTGTTATTACACAGCTCCTAACTCAACAATAACTTTTCGGATTGAAAAACAAAAAAATAGATGGATTTAGTTAATTTTCCACTGATACATTTGAGCTATAACTCATCAAATAGATATGTACTATATATGTAGATCAGTGATCGATTGCACAGGCAGGTACCCCTTTGATGACCGCGATGCTGTTACCTTGATCAAAAAGTTCCTGGAATTTATTCAGAAAATTAAAAGCACAAGTTTATTCATCTTAATCTATACTGTCACCTTCAAAGTAATCCCCATCGACTGCAACACACTTATGCCAGCGCTTGATCCAATCCTCGAAACATTTTTTATATTCGGTTTTCGATATGTCCACCAGTGCTTCCTGCGATTTTCCCATTATTTCCTCTCGGCTGCTGAAACGCGGTGCCCGTAATGGTTTTTTAACTCGATTGAACAGAAATAAGTCACAGGGAGCCAAATCAGGTGAATTCGGTGGCTGTTGGATGGTATTTGTTGCATTTTTCGTCAAAAAATTACGAATAATGATGGCACTGTGCGACGGTGTGTTGAATGAAATTCATTATCATTAACCAAAATGTCTTGGACGGATCCATAGGCAATGTTCAAGTTCTCCGCTATCTCTCTGATGATTAATTTGCGGTTATTGACCAACATTTCTTTTACTTTATAAATGTTTTCGATTTTCGTTGGTTTTCGATGTCGATGGCCTGCCACTGCATTCATCATCTTCGATTGACTCACGACCACTTTTGAACCGCTCGTGCCACTGGTAAACGGCCGTTCTCTTAAGAGAATCGTTGCCGAAACACTTTTCCAACATTTCCAACGTTCGCGCACCATTAAATCCATTTTTTAAGCAAAATTTAATACAAGTTGGTTGTTGCAAATTTAAATCCATTTCTAAAATTGTAAAAAATCACCAACACACACAGAGGTAGATGTACTCTGGGCTACGTAACTTTTGTAAATGTCAAGCTATGACGCTAAGATTTAGAGGGAATATCAACAACAGATGTACCAACTTAACAAAAAAAAAACAGAACTCAAATCGGAACGATGGGAGCGCCACACGGTGGTTATTCCGGGAACTTTTTGATCAAGGTGGTATGTATGTAATTTTTATAAAGCACGCAGGGTATCCGCTAGTATTTATTAAATGACAAAGAAGAGAGATTTGGAGCTAATCTGCCGATGTGTCTAGATGCCGATGAATATCGATATCGGGTAAGGATTCGTATGCGCTATGTTTTAGCATTCATATGCAGGCCTCTATCCAAAACATTCATCAAAATATTTCGAAACCAGTCATGAAACAGTGTCTGACTTCCACATATCTAAAGGTTCTTGTACGGGTTTCCTCCTACTTTTATTATAAAAGAATGATTGTATGCTCCTATGTGGTGTTGGCTTGAAGCTACTCATTACCTTTCTTCATCCTTGTATTTGATTTTGAAATATTTTGCACCAGTACCAAGTAACTCATAGACATAATTTTCCATTGGTAGCTAAGCTGGACTTGATATACATACATCCTAATTCAGTAAGTACCGTCCGTGGTTATGTAGCTTTAGCTAGTTAAACCAAGGCTCCATTCTTGGATCTATAAATTATTTCTAATGTTCACTGACTGCAGCGCCTCTCTAGTACTTTTCTCTGCAAATGAAAATCTCAGAATTGTTGTGAATATCACGCATTGAATTGGGGCTTCAGGAAAATACATCATTCATAAAATATCATATCTATAAGAACAACTTATTTTCTCAAATTCATCTCAGTCTCTTAATTTTATTTCTCCCCGTTCCACATGTTTGATGTCGCATAACCACTGAACGACAATTGCATAACTCATTCATGCCACTCGTTTGCGGAACAAACTTCCTCTTGGCACAAGAAGACTTTGTTTTGCTGATAATTTTGGCGACTCTATCTTATCATATTTGGCTGGTAATTATAGGTAGGTCTGTAGCGTCAAGACTACGCCGAAGCCTTTAATCACCCTTAAAATATGAGAATATTGAATTTATCCTGTTTCTTAGACACTTCCACTCTAACTTGAAAAATGTTTCTTTCTCTTTACTTTCAGAGACCCAATGGACGCTCTTCTCTTGGAGCAACATCTGCGAGCACCACTGCGACTCTTCCCTGATCCGCTGATGCAACAGTTTACTCAACAAGATGCCGATGCAGCTTCCATGGCCATTCTGGAGAAAGCCCGTCAGCATCTGCAAATGTGGGGTAGGTCTCCATACACTGAATTACTCCTGCCGCAAATGTATCAGCGTCCCACCTTAGGCGCTCTCAATCTGGGTCTCTGGCAACAGCAGTGGCCACAACTGCAGGCCGGTTTCCTTGCCAGTGCTAATGCGGCCAACTCAGCCCGTACTCCACCGCCGCCACCGCCAGCATCAACCCCTTCAAGCTCAGGGTCACCATCGCCGGATATGCGAGCGAAGCACTTTCAGCGGTTCAGCCCTTACCAGATACCGCAACATCCTCCGACCCCAAGAAGTCCGCCCAACTAATGTGGACCGCAGACGCTAGCTGTGTATATCTCCGTGTGCAGATGTGTGAATGTGAGAACGAGCGTGAGTGCAATGTCGCTTTTGTAAATATCATTTCCCCACCCCCCAAACCCCGCCTCTCATCAATAAACATTAATGTTTCTAATTTGCTGGCATGTTTCACGAACGAATTTTTCTTTGGTTAAACCGCAATTCGCTTGTAATTTTTTTTTCTTAGTAAATTTATTTATTATTTATTGCTTTAGTGTAAGAACAAATCTATATGTGTGAGGCTTTTTAAAAAATTAAAGTTAATTCGCCTCGGTATTCCTGCACAAAAGAAAATATCGTCCTGTGTATCGAAAATCAAAAAAATCAGTATTATTGTTAAAAAGAAACAAAGTTGTAAATAAAACAAGTAAAAAAACTAATTAGTGTAAATAATGAAAATTTGTATATTCACTAAGGTTTTCTCTGTCTATTTGTGTTTAAAATTGTTATATATTTTATTTTAATTTTAGTTCTCATTGTATACAAGAAGTTTCGTTCCTAAATTATAATAGTTGTTAAATTTTATTTTATTTTTGTACAGTTTTAGTTCATTTTTAAATTCATTAAATTACATGCGAAAAATCAAAAGAAATTTATGTACGGAATATAAGTTTTTAAAATTTCATCTCAGTGTTTGTATTATTGGATCTTATGTATTAATAAAGATAAATGGAGGAAGATAAAAAAAAGAAATTTAAACTATCGCCGAATACTATAGAAATTGTGTTACCAGAAGTGGGCAACTATAAAATCAGCAGAAAAGGAAAATAAAAAAATAAAACAAAAAAAAAAAATAAGTGTAGTAAAAAATAACCTATTAAATGTAATTTTTTGTGTGAATAAAAACAATAATATTTAATTGAAGGATGAGTGATATTATGAAACATTATATATAAATACAAAATATATATATATACATACTTATATATAAAATGAACTAAAACAACAACAAACAAAAAATGAAATAGTAAGATAAAGTTAGAGAATAAAAATGATATTATAAAAGGTAAATATTATACATAAAATAAAACATATTTAATGAAAAAAGTGTAAAAGTGTTTATAGATTGTTGGACTTAAATTTTCTGCCAAAGGAGCCAGTCTGCTGCCTGAAGAATTTCAAATGTAAGTAGATAGATGGCAAGCAGCGTGGTGTAGTGGTATATGTCGGCGGACTACTACGCAATCCTGCCCGGGCTCAATCGCAGCAAACACCTAAAAGTTATTTCACGGTGCCACCTCTCTCGAATGTCTAACAAGCATGCAAACAGTATCATTTGTCATGCGGAGCTTCTCAAGTCGCCGTTCGTAGTAGGCAAAAAGCTGCAGGTCCCTTCTATTAGTGCAAAAATATAACACGCACTCACTTACGAGATGTAGGCCCTGGTTAACCACGAACTGTAGCCCAACCCCACCTAAAGAAGAAGAAGAAGTAGATAGAAGTCTGTAAGCCATTAGATTAAATAAAACAAATTTAACTTGATAATAATAGTAATGAGTAATAGTAATGATAAAAATAATACATATTTAAAAATCTAATATATAAAAATCTCATGTCACGGTGTTTGTAATCGAGCTCCTTCAAAACGGGTCGACCGATTTTTATGAAATTTTTTGTGTACAATTGGTAAGCATGGGAGTTCTTTGTTAAGTATATTTCATCCCGCTAGGTGGCGCTGGAGTCAAGTTATTAACAACTTCTATATTTATGGACCAAAAATGCTCATATTTGAAATATATGTTGGTTCAGTGCAAAAAGAAAAAAATATAAAATCTGGGCCCGATAGGTGGCGCTGGTGTCAAGTTATTAGATCTACATTTATATACCATAAAAATTAATGTAGGTATGTATGTTTGCCTTTTATAGGCTCGGAAACTACCCAACCGAATTTGGTAAAATTTTTATCGTACGGTTTTCTTAATATAGAAAAAAACATATCATCAGTGCGGTTGCTCAACAACCGGTGGTTTCGGTACCTGTCATACAAAATTTAATTTCAGGTGAAATGTGAATCATTTTGGTCAATTAATATAGACAGACAGACAGACAGATACCTAGATATATAGATAGATAGATAGATAGATAGGTAGATAGATAGATAGATAGATAGATAGATAGATAGATAGATAGATAGATAGATAGATAGATAGATAGATAGATAGATAGATAGACAGACAGACAGACAGACAGACAGACAGACAGACAGACAGACAGACAGACAGACAGACATACAGACAGACAGGCAGATAGACAGACAGACAGACAGATAGACAGACAGCCAGACAGACAGATAGACAGAAAAACAGGACATGACAGATAGATAGATAGATAGATAGATAGATAGATAGATAGATAGATAGATAGATAGATAGATAGATAGATAGATAGATAGATAGATAGATAGACAGATAGATAGATAGATAGATAGATGGATAGATAGATAGATGGATAGATAGATAGATAGATAGATAGATAGATAGATAGATAGATAGATAGATAGATAGATAGATAGATAGATAGATAGATAGATAGATAGATAGATAGATAGATAGATAGATAGATAGACAGACAAACAGATATAGAAAAAAATGGAAATCGAAGTTGAAAATAGAGCAGCAGTGATTGCTTTCTACTATTTACTTCCTCTCTATTATACCCAAATAACTATGTGCGCGGGCAAATTTTGAAAAGATAGGTGGACCGAAGCGCACCGGGTTACAGCTAGTAATATTATAAATATGACCAGCAAAGAGGATCTAGGAATCACAGCCCCCAGGTTCGAGACGACAAGTAAGACCGAATCTCCGGTTTAAGGACCAAGCTACAGCGGATGCCAGTGCGCTTGGTCTAGACAACTGGAAGCAGCGTGCCCGGGATCGAAGAGAGTGGAAGGCTGCCGTGTCTCGGGCAGAGACTCTTCACGGGTAACAGACACTTCGTGTGCGTATCGCTTGTCACATGCTCGCCTTGTTTCGCCCCCTGCCACTGTTAAGGCAAAACAAATTGTATTGGAGATGAGTGCCTAATTATTTTTCCGAATTGGGTGACACTTAGAGATGGACGACTCTTCACGGGTCAGCAATTGTCTTTCGGATGCTAAACACGTGTACCTATGCATTATAAATCTGCAAGTTCGTTGGAAAGAAGGGAAAATTAACTTGTTAAAAAGTAGGAAGGTTGCTGGGTACGATGAATCTCATGAAGCGAAGATGGGCAATGGTACTTAAACACGTTGTCGAGTGAGAAGCCGAAAATAGTTTTGGAATAGGCGGAGATATGCTCGCGCCTACGAATATTGTAGATATAGCGGGTAACACTATTTAAGACCAGGTTCAACTTTCGTCTAGATCTGTAGTCCACATTCGAGAAAACTTCACGGGATCACCACGTAATCCCGAACGACTAAATCTCGAACGAAAAAATCTCGAAAATTTATTTTTATAAATTTCGAAAACAAAAATCTCGAATGGACAAAATCTAGAAAGTACAAATATCTCAAGACTTTATCTCGAAAAAAATTTGCGAAATTTGTAAAATCTCTTCATTTTACTGCAAAAGTAATTGAAACGGGTCCAAAATGTAAATTCTGTAACGTATTTGAAAATAATAAGAATTTAAAAAACTTTTTGCAACAAAATTTATTTTTTCCAAATTAACTGTAGTAGGTACTGTTTTACTTTATGCAAGGAATAATTCTGCACATTACATTGTGTAAATGTGTGTATTTCTAAATACTAAAATAACTCATTTATTTACTCAAAATATGTATGTACATTATAAATGCATTAATATTATATTAATATTAGAAACTCAAGTTGTAGGCAATGCCGCTTAAATATCCAATACAACTCTTTTCTTTCAATGTGTGGACTTCCCCTCAAAACTTTTAGCGTCAACTTTATTTTGTGTTCTTGGTAAGATTTGTTATGCTTGTTTAGTACATGACCCAAAGAAAGGCAAATTTATTAGTTTATAGACATTTTTTTGTAAAACCATGTCCACGTCGATCAGATTTTAGAAGACCTGTTTCTATTGAGTTAACTCATTTGCATACATGAACAGTGAATCAAACAATTTTCTATACAAATAAATCTAGAATTGATATTCATTTTTAAGACAATGGTAATAATTCTGCTGTTCGAGATTTATTTTTCGAGATTTTGGTTTCGAGAATTTTTTTTTCTTCGAGATTTTTGTTTTTGAGATTCTTCTTTTTGAGTTTTAATTTTTCGAGATATCGTGGTAAAGCCAAACTTCACAGCAAAACAGTAGGATTAGTAGCAGCAAAGTTTTGGCAAGAAGCATTGACGGGTAGATTATGTTGTGTTGTTCAGAGAACTCATAGCACACCATACACCTTCCAACGCAGATGTGGTCATCCCAAGATAAGGTGCGGTTAAAGGTTCACCCCAGGTTTGTTGCAGACACAACAAAGTCCTAGTTTGATGGCTGGAAGGATTGAGGTATCCAGAGGTAAGATATAAGCACAAAAACAATGAATCAGAAAAACTTAAGTTCATTAATCAAACTGTTGATTAAATAGATAAATGACATTAGCCACCAAGATCCACTAAGATAGTGTGACAAAAACGCTTTGCGGAATGGTGAACCCTATGCATTCTGGTGCAAGGGGCCGGTTATAAGAGTTTTAAGATTTAAGAAAATTCGGCTTTCACATGTCTTCATTCGTGAGCCACGACCTGTTCAGAAAATACTTTTATAATTCAATTCGTCCTCTGGAGACTTTAATATTGGACAAGAAATAAACACGATACCAACATCTTATCTAAAAAAAACAGACGGTTACATATTTTATTAATTATCGTCCTTAATTGCTTTTCAGTAGACAACTTTTGGAAGACAAAATAAACACACCTGGACTGAAAACAAGAGTCTGTAGCACACTACTTGCCGATATAGTATAATCTTTTGGAATTTTAGAACGATCCTTTGCATTAACTTCCCGTATTCAAAGAAACCCCTTTCACAATTTTTTAAAAAAGAAATAATCACAGCAAGTTAATTTCCAAGAACCTCGTTCAAAATTGACACCATTAATAGATCATCCATGATCAATCGATTCCCAATGACTTCACGAGATCCAACGAATTCTTAGAAATTAATGTTAAACCCAAAACCATTATTATATACAGCGTTGACAGTGCAACATTGTTCCGCGCCAAGATTCTCACAAAAGGAACATTTCATCATCCTGATCCATTAATTTCCATTTAGTTCCACTGTCATCTGACAAAAGTTGTCACTTGAGCCTTTAAATGTAAGAAAAAAAAAAACAATTGGAAACCAATCGTACCGATCATCAGATTCGGTTCTTCGCTTCCCACTACAACTGTCGCCATTTGTTGGCAATCAGCGCCAACTCATTCGATGGATCCCGAAGTTGAACTAAAACTCCAACTAATCAATCAAAACCCCAGCCTCATCATTTATTTTTGATAATTAAGCGTTTGATGATGCTTCTGCTGATGTGGGTCCAATCTTTCGTGCATGCGCATCGTCTATTAATTTTCAACGAGAAATCCAAACAAACTATTACGACGACTGAAGACCCACTGTCATTCGGACTACCGAATGAATTTTTCATCCATCTTTAAACGCGATTATTATAATTATAATTAATATAATTTTTGTTGGCCAGTTAATTTGGGGCCGGTTTGAGGTACATATGTGCGCGCCTGTCGCAATCTATTAACCCGCGACTCTAGCCTGGGCACAGGCATTTCAATCAGTCATCCAGTTGTGGCCTGTATGCGTCTTATCCAGTAGAGTATTTATATAAATCAAATTTTTTGAAAAATAAATAAACTAAGCAAAGAGAAAAGAGTGAAAAGATGGAAAATCTATTGAGTGAGTTCTTTCGTGAGAAAGGACGTTAAACGTACGATTGATGTTGCGTTGTCTGCTTCTTCTAATACTGGTGGAGGGAGTTAATTAATGAAATCAAAGCGCGCAGAGACACGATGATGGATACTTCGGAAATGAGCATCAACAAAAAGAAACTGGTGCAGATACTCAAACACATGTGGCTGGAGTTCAAATTAGATGTAAATCGATTAAGAGGCGCTAAACAGCGAAAAAGGAAGGGATATGGTTAGGAACCTCACGAACGAAGCTGGTTATGGCCTGACACCATTTCAAGAATTGAACTACTCTATTCAAGTAAAAGAGTAGCCACTTAAGGAAACAGAATGGCTTATGGCTTTTGCGTGCTGGTCCATATACATATACATATGTATGTATGTGGTTGGAAAAGTATGAAACCAACAGAGACTTTTCTGACATATGTATGTACAACCTACCTACATGTGTAGGGGAGAAAGCGGTTGGTTGTAACACTTTTTGGTAAATTCGTCCTCACTCCTTAAATATTGCATACTATTCAAATAAACAAAATTCATTCCGAAGATGCATATCGTACCTCTAACACGCCATTTAGAAACTGAAAAGATTCAAAGCGGAACAATACCATTTTTTACCTCATTTCAATTTTAGCGAGTGTTACTTTTAGCTCCGACCTTGGGGTTGGTTGTAACAGTACCCGGGTTAAAAAGTAACAACAATCTTACTTTGGCAATAGATGGAATGTTTTATATTGTCTGTATTGTTTCGTTGCCAAGCGTCTTGTTGATTGGCACAGTACGTCTTAAAAGGCTCAAAACTCCCACGTCTAAAGGTGCAGTGGGAGCAATGCGTTGGAAAAGACAACATTATTATTGGCCTTAGTGATTACTTTAAAATTTTAGCCAACTTCTACGAGTGTAATGTATGTATATCCTCAGCATTATTCTTCTTCTTGAATAACTGAATTCTAAAAAAAAATAAAAAAAAACAAAAAATACTCGAATGGTTATACCATGTTACAACCTGCCCCAGAGTCATGTTACTTTTAGCCCCTATACCAGAAATTAACAATAGAGGCACCATAAATGAAATAACTTAAGCTTTAGGTCTTAAGCAATTACATTCACATATGGCCAAGACACGAACTCATACAAAAAAGTATATCAAGTTTCCGTGTATCCCTCAGATTCGAAAGGAACGGCTAAAAATACTGAGTTACGTACCTATCGATTTTGGCAGCGGCATACATAACTTGTTCTTTCGACAACTGCGGTACTACGGATTAATTTTCTCTCGGAGAATATGTAAATACAAACTCTTTGATATAGCTACTGTGATATTTTATTTTGTAGCTGTTAAAACCTACCCCTGTTACAACCAGCCCCAGTCACCCTACCTAATTCCGCGATACACTTAGACCTTCAAAAACTTTCACACTCTAGGTTTTTGAAAAGAGGTTCCTTCGATTTAACCGGTTACTAATTTGAATGCACCTTAAAAAGCAATTTTTTTAAAGCCAAGTGTACGTTTCCAGTTTTAGTATTTTCCCAACTTCCTATGCGTTTAAGTTATTCTTGCATAGTAAGGATACGGTAGGATATTCTACTCCTGTTGTGAATCGCCGCTAGAAATGCGTCGAGGCTCTTAATAAACCTTAGTATCTTTACGGATTTGAAGTTCCATACGTTTGCAAGACCGGAGAATTGATCACAATCGCCTTTCGATATTCTGAGATGATATCGAAGTGCGGCCTTTCCAATTTCCAATATAAATCACGTATTTCTCTTTCCACAATAAGGTCAACATGCCGACCGAAAGCTTCCTCGATCTTTGCAATTGCTTCATATCAAATTACGAAAGCAAATATTTTATCTGCTTCCCTAGTCTGGCTGAAGTGTATGGTCCACCCCCTCCCACGATATCCAATTACCAAATCACCACATCCAGCATCTGATGAAATGCACATTCAATGCCAAAGCAAACCAACTTCGCCCCCGCCATCATTTGCGGGGAACCCCCAAAGCAGTACAATTATTAGCAACTACATAAAACCGTCGCAATCTCACTTCGTATGCCATTGTGAGCCTAGGCGACTCCTCCAGTAAGTAAATCCCCTCAAAGCTGAGATGTTCATCCAGAATCTCTAAGTGTCCGAGCATGCATCGATCATTGAGTCTCGACGAGGACAACGACGACGCCATGAAGTGTTTGTTGCTCGTTCTCGCTATTTGAATGGTGGTGGCGAATGCATGGCCACTTTGTGTTTCTCGGATTGAAAGCGTTCGCCTATTTTCGCGACGATCCAAGTGTGGGCGAGTGTTAAGTGGACTCAATGGCTGAAATTAGACAGTCGCTTGGCGATGGTGGGTGTTCGAAATGAATCCCTCATGCGTCGCGCTTCAACATGTCCATCTTTCGCGTATCTTGGAAGTTTTTGTTGTAACACTCCCGGTTGTCACTTTGGATATCAAATTCATTCAGGTATAACAAATGACAATTAAACATTAGATTCCGATGGCTAATTTATCGTCTATTTCGCCGCTTCTAACCCTTTGCTCGTCCTGAAAATGTCTTCATTAGTGAGACAAACGGCCGACCACACTCACTGGAAAAAAAAATATTCATAGAAAAACAACGAAGAACACGAACAAGAAAACACGAACCCTTTTTTATGTCAGATCGATGTCATTAGTTTTTCTTTTTCTCCGTCGGGTGGTTTAGGCTCGGGAGTTCATTTCCTTTTTTTTTGACAATAAATTATCATCGTAATGTCTCTCTTGGGCAGATGTCAGCAATTTTCGTTTAAATAGACAACAATAACGATGATGATGATTTCGACGGCAATGGTTATGAACGTGGCGACATTCAGAAGTATAAAAAGAAGGTGGTGGAGGTTAAATAGAAAAACAATTTTTGAAGCCATCTGCGTTTAAAAAAAAATAATAATAAAAACACATTTTGGGTTTATAACGCTTTATTGGCGATTAAAGGTATTTATGATAGCGGTAAGTTACTGCATAATTTATTTTAGCATAAGCGTGAAAAGAGTAAATAAACAGTGAGTATTGTCTTAGCACATATACTCGTGGCACAATAAAACTGAGTCATCATTTGAAAATCTTAAATTTGAAAAATGCCATGAAATGTTTGATCTTTCAACTTTGCGGAATGCATTAATTTCTTCTACAGCTGTAAGCTTTTAATGAATAACTGAAATATCTGATTGCGACTACTGAATTTAAAACACGTCCTACGTATTTTCCATAAAATTAATTCTTAATTTAAATAATTTCCGTTGGCTTCAATAAATACAGTAGAACCTCGATTATCCGGTACAATGGCCAGGAAGGGTTTGCCGGAAAATTGAAAATCACGGAAAATCGAATAATTAATAAAAATATCCCAAATATAATGGTGGTCCAGTATAGCGAATGCCGATATAACGAATGATCGATATAACGTACACTTTTTTCAAACGCACTAGTGTCTCTATATAGCGAACGAAAAAAAAAATCGATATTCGATATAACGAATGTTGTTACAATATCTGTGTATATTCTTTAAAAAACAAATGAGACAAGTTTACCTAAGAAATACATATGTATATGTTTAGGAAACGGCCCATGAAAAAATGTGGGTGTTGTACATGTACATACATGCCATCGAATGTAACACCCGTAATCCAATCAATGGACCAGGAAAATGCTATTCGCTTTTCATTTTATAGAAATAGCTTGCTGAGCAAAATCGTATGTTCAGAGAAAGGCATAACAAATGCTCTAAAGGAACTAAATTGAATTGGCATGGCAAAAAATATCAGCGGTTGTGCTTAATAAGTGCTGGAACTCTAAGCCCCGAAACAGAGTTTGATGAACATCTTTCAGATTAACGACGCAAAAAAGAGATGTTCGTACTTACTAAAACAATGACTCCCTTTCAGAGAATATTTCCAACGAAATATAATATGTATTAAAATTTCATGAATTAGAAACAATATTTATACATTTTTTTAATGCAATAAGCGAGAATTGAATAATTGCATATACACCCATCTACTTCTACATACATATACATACTCGTATATCTATGTTTCGTACAAGGAAAATGTGTTCGATATTTCGAATTTTTCGATATTACGAATGCAACTGGACATTATATCATTCGTTATATTGGACCACCACTGTATATCTTTAAGTTAATTTAAGTTTGTTTTCAATGGTCAAGACAATTTTTTTACGTTTCATATAGTATGTGCACAGTCCTTTAATATTTCTCTACAACGTAATATTCAAATAGATATCACCTACCCCTAAAATATGCAGAGATTCAACTGTTGCACTACAATATTACCTGCTTCTCAAATATACATAAATATAACTATATAGTAAAACAACATTCAAAAGCAAACACGAAAGCGCATGTTACTAGGAAATACTGTTTGTTACAAATTCGGATTCCCCGACTTTTGCATGCAAAATACATACTCGGACCGGATAATTAGCGAAATGCCTGGTACGCACGGATTAGAGAGAAACACGGATTATCGGAACACGGATAATCGAGATTCTACTGTATTTCCAATTGAATTTAAGTACCTATGCCAACATATGTATGTATGTAGATCTTAAATAAAAATCCTGATTCCAACCGATTTGTTAACACTTTATTCGTCAGAAATTCCTCTATACTCCTGAAAAGGTGGAAACCGGTCATCGAAATATCCAGGAAGTAGGTACTATTGAAGCGAAATGATCCTTGACTTGATTTTGAAGAAAGAGCGATGAGCATGATTCTGGTCGTGTCAAGGTTCGCGCTTTGTTGAACTCATTTACCTTTTAAACAAAAGAAAAAAAATTATAAAATTTGGAAACGACACTGAAAGATTAAGGGCGGGGTAACGTTTTTTCGTGCAAAAAAATGCACATTTTTGTGAATTTTTGTTGGCGACACAGTTAAAATCTATTTATTAAAAGCAACGGCACATTAAAGTATAACGTTCGAAAAATGTCGTGTAAAATGTTCATGAAAAAATATTAAAAAATGCGGCAATGGCAGCAATTATTCGGAAGCGTCTCGGAAAAAGTACAATGTCGGTGTCCATCATAACTCGGTGCTTGATCATCCGAAGTCAAAAAATCAAAGTTCTTTTGTTAGATAATTGCTTTTTCCAGGTATGTCTGGGAGGGTTTTTCGAAATTTCAATTTTTAACTTTTTGAGAACACTTTGAAGTGAAAACGCGTTTTTTGCGAAAAAATATCGGCTAATTTGTTACTGTAAAATATTAACAAATTTAAAAAAAAATTCCCCAGCGTTACCTCGTATATTATGTGTAGAAATATTGTTCAAAATTTCAAAAGGATCGGTGCAGTAATTTTGAAGTTATGATGGACACCGACTTTGAAAACGTGAGTTGTGGGAAAAACGCTTTAAAGTTTTAAGCACATACTGACTCATGTTTCATGTATAAGACGCGGTTGCTTTAGCCGCTGTATCTTTTGCTCCGATTCATCTTAAGTTTTCACATAATATTCTTGAAAGGTTCTCCATTCAGAAAATCAGGTCAAAAAAAACTGCAAAAAAAAAAAGTTTAAAAACGTTACCCCGCCCTTAAAATAAATAAAAAGAATTGGAAGTTATTCAAGTTAAAAAGCAAATAATGATAAATATCAGTATTTTGGGAACAGCATATTTTAGATTTTTACACACATAGTTATAGGAAGTTAAGATTGTACTTGACCGAAGTTGCCAATGCACTTATAAAACTGCATTAGACGACAATGTATTTTCGTGGTTGTCAAAAAATCCATTACAACCTCCGATTCATCGAATACAAATACAGTCGAACTTCGATAACTCGAACCATCACTTGCCACGAAAAAAAAATCGAGTTATCTAGACTTCGAGTTATTAAGTATAATACAAAATTGATATAAATGTGTATATATGTGTAATTTTTCATCAAGAGATAATGTTTTTAATGTACGCTTTACCTCTTCGTGTTTTTTGAGTTCGTTTCGACCAATATACCAACCTAGTCGGTAAATGTGTGTTCTAACCCCTACTAACACGAAATTTTACAATTCTTACATAAATTATATAAAATTAAAATAAAACATGAAGGCGGTGTTCAATATTTTACCTAAATACTTACATTGCTTTTCCCCAGTTTCAAACTCTTAACTTTTTTTTCATATTAAACTGTCCGAAAGTGTTAGTCGGTTTCATGCTTCTTATCTATGAAGGCGAAGATTTCTAAAATATGCACACACTGATCAGATCGTCCTTTTCCTCCAGTTACCACCTCACAGCAATTAAAATAACCAACGAGTTGTTAGAGCATCAGTTTGTATTTATGTATTTTAGTTAAATGCTTCGAATGCAAATACATATGACGATTAGAAATCGCTTAGTAGCAGACTGTAATCTCATCGATGCGATCTTAAACAAGGTAATTCACATAAAGTAAAAGCAAAATCCAGAAGGGTACGCGAAGGATGCGTTAAAGAAAGAACTCAAAGTATCTTGAGACCAGAGTCTGTTATATGCAAATATAGATATGCGACATGCGACAACGAATTTCGTGATAAATATTTTATTCAAGGCTGTATTTGTTTCTTCTTAGAAAAATTAACTTTAAAAAAATTAACATTCATATATGTACATATAGCAAAAACAATAAATTTACTTCAGATTTACATAAACGCTTATTTAAATCAACATCGCATGTACATATGAACGAATGTACAAATGTATAAAACAAACAAAAGGTGAAAATGCTCGTTTGCTTGATATTTGATATTTCGTCTTTCCGAATTAAAATAAATAATATACTTTTTTTAAACATCAATAGCGTCATAAATTTTTCCAGGTTTTTGATGCTAAATCTATATGTCTTTTAAGCTCTGTTTCTTGCTCTACAAATATTGAAAGTCATTCACCAAAAGATAGTTTTTGTTCTTTCTTTCTATTTTGAGATACATGTAATTATTTTGCTTACAGTAAAAAAAAATGTTTAAAACCAAATTGGGTAGATAAGCAATTGAAAACTTTACGGAATCTAATTGAGATGCTTCCTATTAACAACGTTTCTAAAAGGCTTGGGAAGAGGCATTAAAAATACAAATTAAATGACACTTTACAAATCCCAGCAATATAACTGCTCACTGAAGGCATCCATCCCAATTTACTCAACAATTATACGCAACACACTCTAATGTTTGTCAAGATAAAAATCACCTGGCATTTATTTAAAATCAAATTTTAGCATAGTATGAAAACAAAAAATATTTAAAAATTCCCAAAAATAGCTTCCTCAAGATAACATCTTAAATGGCCAATTATTACAAGAACACTACTTTCAAAATATTTTCACAATCCACGTCTAATTGCAACCGATTGCTAACAAACAGAAATAAAACGCATCACTCAAAGCAGGGCTCTTATCTCCCTCATCTGCTGGAAAACAAAACAAAAAGAGGTTCAATTACCATGCCCATGAATGAAATAATTACCCAACAATGGTAGGATAATTAAAATATCTTTTCTGGCAGGTGGCAAATAGGTTGGAAACTCCCTCCCTCCCACTATACGTACGTAGATCGAAATCGCTTCCAAAATTTTGTATTTGTAAAGATTTCATCTCAGTTGGATGCGTGCTTCATGATTTTGTATAAAGCGCGCGGGAGTGGAGCATCAAACAACCCACTGAGCATGACGATGACGAGAGCTTGAGGTTTGTCCACCATCAAGTCAACTTTCACCCCCTAGTAGTAAACAGTGTAGCACCTGCCATTTGCAAAATGGTAAAAACAAAGAAATATGGCCGCATAAATTATCTCCTTATGATCGCACAAACTTTCTCCACACACAGGGTGTGAAGAAATTAGACAAAATGTAGATACGGATCCTTTAGTAGCTGCTGCCGCCAGCCTACAGCCTTTAATAATTCCACATCCTAGATAAGGTGCACACAAAGCACACAAAGAAATAAAAGGAACACAAAACTACGAGATAAAAATGAGACAAAAAGAAATAAGGGAAGAAGAAGAAAAATCACCCCTAGAACCCTGTGTGTTTGCTGATGGGATTTGCCTGATAAGGACATAAATTTAATTTTTTTTTTCGTTGATTATTTGTCCGGCAAATCGAGTGCGGCGGCAGCAACGAGTGGAGCGACTAATGATTCCACTTTGCCTTAAACAAATTGCTTCCTTGTTGCGCCACTACCACGCAGTCCGGCGGAGGTTGCCATGGACTGACAAACAAGCAAACGGAGAACGAATGAGCAGAGATAGGACCTCTAATTTGATACCTAGCACTTGGGAATCATGTTTGATGCTTATCGCAGCGGTCAATGGTTGTTCTGGGTCCTGGGTGATTTTTTAACGAGTGATTATTATGTTCTAATATGACAAGGGTGGATATTTTTGTGGTTGAAAAAAGATGCCTTTTGGCTCTTTGATGTGTCGGATTATCTAGTTGGCTCTTTGCGAGTTTATGGAAAGGGAAGACCGTGGGATGTCATAGTATGATGGCCCTTCAAAGTTTCTACAGCCTACAGGCATGGTGCTATTCAGCTCTGGAGTGGAGATGCTGACTCATTCGAGAGAATAGAGTGCGATTTTCTTAGCGAATAGATCAATTTTCTGTCTTTTATGGTCTGATTCGACAGGATTATGAAATCGGTATGCCACTTTAATGTAGATAAGACAAACAAAGATTTTCAGTTGTCACGTCAAATCGAGGCTTCAGGATACTCCTTTAGATGTAAAAATTTGATTCGTTTGCCATTCTTGCAAAATAGCACAAAACGTTTCTCATCCGAACTTCGGAAGAACAAAGAAGAGCTCTGGCACGGTCATTCATCGCAAGCGTCAGTTTTCGCATCGTAATGTTTCCAGGATTGCTCCTTGTCTGATCCCAACGATATGTTTGTGGAGTCTTTCTGTAGATACTATTTGTCCTTGAATCCCTATCACCTAAAACTCTAGGTCTGGTTCAGTATTGTAGTATAGATGTTTTGAGTTGAGGGGGTAGAGGTACGAAATTTTGGGTGTTTTTTTAGAATTCGATAAAATAAAAACTAAGAATATTTTTACCTGCTATTTTTTATTAGATATCATACGACGAGTATAGAATAAAGAAGTAACGCTCATTCTGTAAACACGGCTATATCTCGGACTGGAGCCGAAACGGCTGGGCGGATTTGTTTGAAACTCTATATCTAGGGTATGTGGGACTATACACAGGGCTAATTTAAAATTTTCATTCTAGCCCAAAAATTAGGGTACATATACTTCATTTGGGACCGATTTTATAAAAAGCGGATTTTCTCGAAAACGGTTCCAACGATTTTGTTAAAATTTTTAATTTAGATTAGCTTAGACACATGCTATCAAATGTCATACCAGGTTTTTGCCTAAAAGATTGTAAAACGGTACTTGACATTTTAACTGATTTTCTAAAATTTGCCTTTTTTTCGGCTGTTGCTCAGTCCATCGGTATTACTGATTTTCATATAGTAACCGTTTAGAAGTGAAATAGCAATAAGAACTATGATGTAATGTGAAAAGAACGTCGACGTGTTTTCATGTACAAATGCACACACATATGTATATCCCCGGATCCGCTGCATGTATTGCATCGTGATGTTGTGGGCCCAACGGATGATGGTGCTGTTGTTGTCTTTTTCTTTCTTTCAGTTCTCCCAATTCAATTCTGCCTTATAGCTTATTCTAATAATTTAAACTCAGTTTATACGAAGCGGCGTTTAAAAGCACGCGAAAAGAATAAACGAGCACATATGAATAGCAAATAATGCATCTACAGAAGTAGGCATTGAATCTTCTAACCTAACACTGAGCTTTTCTGATGAATATAATTCACATATATGTAGTTATTTTCTTAACTTATATTTTTGCCCATTAAGATCTGGAAAAATGTCAGTCTTTTTCGACGGGGATCAGCTAGTTTATTAATATTTTAACAATACAAAAAAAAAAATTAAAAACAATTTTTTTTTTGAAAATTGAAAAAATTACAGGCTGGTAAAGTGGGGTGGTGAAAAATAAGGGTGCGTCCTTCTTGACGTGATTCCAACTATTCTGGTGATCAGGAAAAAAAAAGTTCTTAATCAGTAAGAATGTCGCTATCGTCTAAACTACGGAAATAAAAAACAAATTTTTTTCACAAACTTTTGAATTTTTTAAAAATAATAAAAAAAAATGTTTACATAATTATATTTTCACATAAAGAAGTTTCACGCCAAATTTCAAGTTAATCGGTTCATTTGAACTTGAGAAATCATGTCAGACGTGTTGGAAAAAGTAGTTTCGTGAAAAAGCATTTAAAGAAATACGTTACAACGACCTTCACATGACTTTCTGTAGGATAAATCAGGAAACGTTTGGAGGATATATTTTTGAAGAAAATAGGAAGGAAAAATAAAGAATTTTTCAAAATTCTAGACTAGAATACCCCCTTAAGGATACCACAATCATAACAAAGTTCACCTTTCACTTAAAACTCTCCATGTCAAGTCTAGTAAAACAAATTTGGAACATATAGAAAAACCTTCCGCTTACCCGACACCGACACACGAAGCAAATGTATTTCAGCTTTGCACGCCATTCACAATTCACCTACATTTATACCGAACCCGATGATTTATTTCAAATTTGAATATTTCAACATATTTTCCAATTTCTCACCAATGAGAGTGAGCTGAATGCGTGTATTCGACCCGCCGAACTATAAACTGTGTGCACTGAGCACGCAAATCAATAAATTATCATCCTTCAGCCCATCATAATCATCATCATTGGCATGGCATGAAGAAACCCTCTTGAAGGGTTACACTTAGCCTTACGTTGCTTCAGATTCGAATTCGAGTTCCCATCGTAAAAAAAGATATTGGGTTTTTCTTTTTTAATATTTTTTCGATTTTCCATGGCATATCCTTTTGGAAATTTTCACACCATGTTAGCGGCTCGTAAAAAAAAAGGAAAAAATGGAACTTGATACGTGAAAATGTCTCGATGAAGGATCACTTGTTCAGTTTCAGTGTGGAAATTGAAACTCAATAGTGCCTCGTAACCGATTGGGGGTTTCGAATGCTCTTACATCGTCAGTTCTCTAATTAGGAGCAGATAATGTTGAGTTGAGATTTTTGATCGTGACGATTTCAAGTGCGTGACCCCCGACTCACAAGTGTTGATTGATGTCTGAGGAAATTCTTTAAAGTGAATGACATATGAATGGAAATTCGATGACCAGTATCATCATTTCTGGTGATACTTGTATTTGATGAGTTTCAGTGGAGATAATCGTGTATCTTCAAATTAGATTTATCATTTCGGTTCACTGAACAATCGTGTTTTGGGTTCTTTATCAGTCAAAAAGTTGAAAAGTCGCTGATGTGGGTAGAGATATAGATGACAACATGTTCTCTTTTTATAAAAAGATTCTGTTAGACGATGATGAGTGGAACTCAACGAATTTTTTGGATTTTTTGTTTTACATATTAGTAGAATTGACGGAAACATGTTTGAATCTCCATTGACATGTTTTTTTTTTCTTGTTGATTGTGGTTTGGTTGAGCAGTCAATTACTGAATAGGGGTGGTTCCTACCATGCGGATAGTTCAGCGTTACCGACAATTTTATTAAATTGAAGGATAATAAATACCAGTACGTAGGGGCTAACAAAAGTTTGCTTAGTTGATAGAATAATAAAACACAAAAATAATTTTAACTTTAGGTATTATCTGTGGCTGCAAGCGATAACCGCTTAAGTCTGAAAATACAATATTCGAAGTAAGCTGTTTGGAATTTAATTTTCAGTTTAAAAAAAAGCGTACACGTTTAAGTTTCCAAAAATGCCCCTTAACCGTAATTGTATTAAAAAAATATATTTAAAAATAAGAAATTATATCAAATCATATTTTAAAAAAGCTAATTTGCAATAATAATTATAAAAACTATAAAATTAAAATAAATAAAGTAAATTAATAAAATTTGATTTTTATCTTAAGTCGACTTAAGCGGTTATCGCTTGTGGCCACATATTTAATCATCATCTTTTTTTTTATTTTTTCCACATAATTCCGATTTATTTCAATACATTTCTTCAGCCGAGGGATCCATCTTTCAAAACAGCTTTCAAAATCCTCTTTTTGAAACTTTTTGATTTCGACATTGACTGCATTAATAATCTCTTAAAGATGTGAAGATTTTTTTCCTCAAATCTTAAATTATTTTCGGAAACAGCCAAAAGTCACACGGCGCTAGATCCGGAGAGTAAGGTGCTGAGCGCCCGAAAGTTGCTGATTTTTTCAGCAGTGTGCGCAGGCGCATTGTCGTGGTGCAACAAGTAGTGGTGCAGCTCCTCTTTTTTTCGGTGTCCTAGTAAATTTTGGAAAACTTGTGTTAAGCAAGTTGCAGTATACCAATTAACAGTGACTGTCTGGTCAGTTTTGAGCGACCATTTTCACCCTGGTGAAGTACATCGACATCATATCTTTCGTCGCTGACTTTTGTTGTTTGGTCTTTACTGGAGGATTTGCACCTTCTGGGCTCCATATCATGGACTGCTCTTGGTTTCCGGGTCGTACTTGTAAAACTAAGGTGCATCACCCTTAACGATCTTATTGAAGCAGCTTGACTCTCCATTTTCAAACTTATCCAAGAAATATTGAGCAAAAGGAACACGAGCCTCTTTTTGATCTTAATTCAAAATTTTTGGAACCCATCGGGCTGACTTCTTCGAATATTTCAGGTGATGATTTAAAATTCGTTACACATCCATGGCAATTAAGCTCAGTTCATTCGCTTTTATCTCCTGTGTCATCCTGGTCCTGGCATCTTCGTCAATTTTAGCCTTCACCAGGGTGCCGTCGGTCGAGGATCTGGGCCGACCTTCACAATATTCGTGCTCCACAGGAAAATGGCCAATTTGGAATCTTCGAAACCACTTTGAAATAGTAACAAGAGATGGTACATTTCATCCGTATGCATTTTGGCATTCGTGCAGAATTTTGACTGGCGTGAGTTGACGTCGAAATCCGAAGAGATTGGCAAAACGAATTTCTTCCTGTGTTGGCGGTGGAACTTCAACCGAGCGTAAGTCACTATTTTTTTCTCTTTCTCGTCTCCATTTTTACCAATTGCTCTGAAATTTGGAAATAATTATTGTTAGATTATAGAAGTTACAGAAATGCATCTTATTTTTCAAAAACTACTAAATTGACCCCAACTAAACGAACTTTTGTTAGTCCGTACGTATTTATGGTATCTAATTCCTCTGCCAGCTCTTGGACTGACACTGTAGCTTAATTCATCTGAGGATCAATAATTTTGTATTTCTCTTCTGAAAGTACTGTTTTGTCCTGAGTGCAGCAAATAGCTTGTTTTTAAAGTTCCAAACCAAAAAGAAATAACGGAACCACCTTTGTCACTGTTCGTCAGTCTGTTACAGACATACATATGTATCTCAGACCGTTTGATATAAAAACTTCAATATAGCAGCAGTCCTATATAGAACGAAGCCTAGCTTCTCGCAAACATTTGTGTGTGCGTGTTATTTTCTTTTACCACGAAATGGAAGGGACCTACAGTTTTTTGCCTACTCTGAACAGCGAGTTGAGAAGCTCTTCACGACAAATGATAGATACTCTTTGATTGCTTGTCAGACATTCGAAAGAGGTGGTACCGTGAAAAAAATTTTAATGTGTTTTTGCATGGATTGAACCCGGGCAGCATGCGTCCAACGCACTAACCACTACGGCCACGGTGACCATATTTTACCGAATTCTTCGGCCGTCAGCCTACGCATTAAGAGCTCCAAATAAGAACAATTGAACTAAATAAAATTTGGAACTTGAGATTTCGGACGGGACACTGTGGGGCCAAACAAACTTCTTGGCTATAGGAATTTCACGACACAAAACCTGTCGAATGTGCAATCCCATCTCATACAGTTAATCAAAAAAATGCAGTTGACCAAATCCATCGGTTAACCATCGAAAGATTTTCTCTTCGGTTTACGATCTTTATTCCCAGTAAAGCTTAGAAGTGATTCTACAAAATATCCACTCCATAACCCATACACTTCGAACATGAAAGCCTTTTGTACATAAGTTTTCTGTTTTTCTTCCTTCCTGCCATCCATCCCTTCTCCCTCCCTTCTCTAGATTGATTCTGTTGATTTCGTAATTCAATTTTCCCCACACATGAAATACCAGACACACAGTGCTTCACCGCGCGCTTTCTACATGTTTGCATATCAACCACCAAACGAACGACGGTTCCAGCCAATTTTGAGCGCGCTCCTCGTCATATAGGTGCCCATGTTCACATGCGGAAGTCATCATCCGTTCACATGCTGACTGGCCTCTCTCTCGTCCCACTGGTCTACCACCAGTCCTGACTTCCACTCGATAGTTTGAAGTGGCTTTTCTGAGCGAGAGCACCCCAAAAACCCTAACCCCCCATCCTGCCACATCGCATTTGAGCGATTTTCAATTTCTGACAGCCAACAGAATGGGTCATCTGTCTTCGTGCCACTGCCACTGCCCATGATGGTCAACAAAGTTGCCCGCTCTGTCGATCCGGTGACTTTGGACTTTTTCCCGTCGCGTCGCGTCGTCGTCGTGATTTTGATGAATTACGAATTTATTCGATTGTAATTTGTTATAAATTCTATCAATCGTTTCGATCTTTCGATTATGCCCGCGACCATCAATGGATTGGGTTGGGGTCCTTCTGAGAAAGGTCAGCCTGTGCGCGGTTTGCTGGGAATCACCTGCAGCTATGCGCCTAAAAATACACAAAAACAAAATGGAAAATTCTCTATCATCAGTGACGTACTCCTTCCCCTTCGCACCCTCACCATAGCTCTCTAATGAAGACATTCCTTTTTTTCGTCCTGTATCGATGGTGTAATTAATCAAAGGACTGTTTGTGTTTTGTTCCAATCCGCTGGTGGTGTGTCGACCCCCGTTTCATTTGTTTGCTATTGCATTTAATTGCCGGATTGGTTACAGGACATCAGGATACGATTACTTCGAAGCACATATGTTCCTTCCACCATACTTGGGAGCGCAGCGGTGTGACTGTGTGTATGTGTGATTTTAAATAATTCAGTTTGTTATTACTACCGGAATGGTTATAAATAATTCACAGATTTTGTCCGGACATACAATGTGTGGTCTACTTGAGTATTGCGTTGCGTAACTGCGAGGTGGTTTGTAAAAACTGTTAAATGTTGTCGCTTACCAGTTAGACAGAATGTGGGTGGGCAATTAAAAATGGCTGATGTACTCTTTGTGTATGTGTATATTTGTCTGGGGGAGTGAGACACGAGTGGATAGTACGTACGTGTAAAGGAAAAGGACCTTCTGTGGGGCTTATGCAAACCAGTTTTTAGACAATTAAAAAGGATTTTTAATGTCATAGTTAAGGTGGAAATTGTGATGGTGGAGATAATAGCTTAATATCCTTAATTGTGAGAAATTCCCGATGGCACCCAGCTTGGTGACTTTGTGGATTTTAATTGTTTATGACAGAATCTTCGTGATGAAAAAAGTAGGTTGCCTCTATGAATTGTTAATGCGAATAATTTTCAACGAAAAGTGGCGTCGATTTGTGGTTGCTATGAGTTTTTAACTAAACGGAAGGAAATCACCTTTAAAGTGTGGCCGAATGGTTAAGCGTTTAAGTTGAAAGCTAGAAAAAAATCAATTTTAAGGAAATCATAACACCAAACCTACTGCAAATCTGTATTTACATATTTTGTACTGGTGACGAGTTCTATTTAAATTATAGGCACGCAAATCAAGAACTGGTCTTTATCCAGACAATAGAAGTACGTCTTTTGACGTAACCTCAGTTTACTTTTTATTAATTAGTAATCATTTGTATAATTGTAAATCCACTACTCTATTAATCTATCAATGTACACTAAGATAAATATGGTTAGACGAACCCTATAAAGGACATTCATATACAGTCCCGTTCGAAAAATTTTGCACAAACTTTTTTTTTTGTTTTTTGTTTGGCGAATTGGTTGCGATAACTACATATATTATGTAATGAATTTTTGTATTCTTAGGCATATTCAAACGTTTCATGATGCTTTTAGAGTGTTGGAATATTTTGCCTTTGGTCAACGGAGCAAAATGATGTTAGACCGAAAAATGGAGTTTTTTCGGTAATTATAAAAATGCTTAATTATTGCAGTTTTTTCATTTGTTTTTATTGCTTCCTAGAAATATTGTCCATTTAATCAGTACTTTGTTGGACCTCCTCTTTCTTTTATTACTGCTGCACTTCTGCAATTCATTGACTCAGATAGGTTTTTCCATATATGCGGATTAGTAATTTTTTAGGATGTCAATTCACTCTGGGCGCTCTCTTGCAATCTTAAGTTTCATGATTGACCACAAATTCTCAATCGCCAATTTAGCACATCAACATTGTTTTCTGTGAAGTACTCGTTAAATTAATAAATTTAAAAAAATACAAATGTTGCTTTTAGGCATAAAAATTGTAGCTTATTTTCAGGCTACAAAGTATTCTTTCAGTTTTTTTTTTAGAAAAAAACAAGTTCATATTTACTGTATGACTGTATGGCATGGATCATCGTCCAGTTCAAAAAAGAACCTGCCAGTGCAAACCTAAAAGCAGCAGATAAACTGCTGCAGTGACCTTGGATTCTGCAGAGGCCATTTAACCTTCTTCATCTCTAGAGAAGCATCCCTAGACCATCACACCTTCAGTTCTGGGGGCACCCGTAAGAGCACAGGCATTCAGAGCTTTGGTTCCCTTCACGCAAGAATCCTCCCATCTCCAACATGAAGCTTAAACTTGTATTCTTCGGATAAGATAAATCGTTCCACATGTTTTGAATCCAATTAAGATGTTTCTCAGACCAAATTAATCGTTTTTCTCTGATTCTTATTGGAAAGTCCGGTTTCAGTATTAGCCGTGTTTTATTATCCCCGTGATCTGATCCGCATCAGATCAGAATAATAAAACAAACCAGATCAAAGTTCTGTGTTGTGGTGATTGTACGAGCTAAGTTAATTTTGACATTTAGTGCGAAGTTGCCATGCGAATGAATATTTTCTTTTAAATGAAAATTGAATGTGCTTGTTTTATTTTTTAGGAGGAAATTGTTATTTTGATTAACAGAACCGAATGAGAATAATATTTTGCAGCTATAATTTCAGTTTCACATCGCTTAGATATCATTATGAGCAGAAAAATTAATTTATTCGAACAAAATAACATTAATGATATTTGGATTGCCAATAATATTTTTATATTCTAATCTGGCAACATTTACCCTTGGCAATTGTCGATAATACAGCAACATTCACAAACGAAAGTGTACCATAGTGAGAAATAGTCGAACTAATTTTTGGATCACGAAAATTGATCTTGACAAGAAGCAAGATCTCGGATTGTTGTTGTAATGCACACAAACTTATTTGTTGATCTGATCCGGATCAGATCACGGGGATAATAAAACACGGCTATTGGCTCGAGTGCTCTAAGTACCTACCTTTAACGAGTCTTTTTCTCACAGAGCGTGCTTAAATTATTTTTTGTGTAGCTCGGGATCATAGATCATTTCAGATATTCAATAAAGCCTTGAACCGATGCCAACGGCGTTGGAGCACAAAAAAAATCGCTCTTCTACTGGTCTAGTCTTTTTTGGCTTCCATGAGCCTTTCTTTCTACTGGAAGCCGGGACTTCATGATATTTTTTTTAAATTCCATGCCACAGTTCGTTGAACAACATTAAATCTTTCAGACATTTGACAGGTTGTCAAATTAAGACGTGACAGACACAAAATATTAGATTTGCACTCGGAACTGATTTTTCCCATTTTTTTTTTCTGTTTCTTAAATACTTCGTTTCATCCTGGACGGCTACCACGAGTTAAATCATAAATTCCAGGAACTGTTACCCGAAAGAGTAAAAGCGAATACACGTCATCGAACAAGAGTGTCAGTTTTAAAGGTTAACACGCAAAACTGATAAATGTGTACGCTCGAAAATTAGGGTGACACTCAAAAGTTATACTCACAAAAATGTTTGCTACTGCGTTACACTCAGTGGCCATTTTTGTTTCTGCACGATTGTGTATAGGTATATAAATTTCATCATCTAAAAAGCAAACACATGTAGAGATGGTCGAAAAACAACAACAGCAACGATGATTGGAGTGTTATACAAAACCTATAGTGTGTAGGTACACTCGATTCATCCTGCAAAAAAGGATATCAGTTTTAGGTGACACTCTTGTTCGATTGTATGTACCCGCTTTAAGAAAAGGGTTGACCTAAAATTTTCGAACAGTACCGTATGCAATGGGATACAATACTTATCAGAAAAGTCTTTGAATTTCAGACCACAGCAATCATAGCAAAGGATAAGTTTGGTGGTGTCTCATATAAGGTCACTCCACGGGTTGGAAATCATTTAATTATGTAGACTACAAACAACGTTTATTACGAAAGGAAGTTGTGTATAGTATAGGTACGATTATAAACCTTATAATTTAATCGTCTGCTTTTTAAAAATACCGTTACGTATAATTTTTATAAAACATTGCAAGAACATTATATCATTTTTATTTAATTTAACTTCTTACTCTTCAAAATGAGCAACATGATGGAACCTTGTGGGACGCCACTTTTGCTAAGTCGGTTAGGAACATCCTTTTTCTTTAGATGGTGCTACAATTCGGGGTGAACCAGGGCCTATAATTTGTCGTTCGTGGCAAGAGTGCGCATTTTGGACTTTGGGCTCAAATTCTGAAAAACTTACAGCAGATAACAAACAAAAGAGCCTAATATTTGATAGCTCTATATTTTAGGAACAAATTTATACAAAAATATTTTATACTTTTTTTAATGTTTCATATGTTTTGATGAAAACACAAAAATAAGTTAAGTTGCGCACTCTTGCCCCGAAGTCAGGGTAAGAGTGCGCAAACGTATGGGTTCAACTGCGCAACCACTTTAAGTCACAGTTTTCGTAGTTTAAATGGGTTGAAACTGTACTTCCACCTAACTTAATTCTTCAGCAGCATGGGCTGCTTCCATTTTAAATCAGCTCCCTAGCCACGCAGATTTGCTTTTAGGTTATCAATTTCCTTTCCGTTTGTCTTAAGTAGATACTTGGCATTTTTCAGGCCAAACAAAAACAGAAATATAGAGCTACAGCCTACCACCCTCGACAATGATATGCTCGTTGCATCTTACGATAGAAAGTAATAGCCCAAAAATTGTTATTATCCTAATTGTATTCTAATCAGCATATAAAAAGTTAAATACTGGGTAAGAAAGCACAGAATGACTCTGCACTCTTTCCCTTTTACGGTACTTTTTTTTCAATGTAGGTATTAAAAATCAAAGAAATAATAATATTATTCACTAAAATTGTATCCTAAAAAAAACGTATACACTGTTTATGCCTACGCATTATTGCCACGCTTTCCTGACACACTTTTAAAAATTAAATTTTTTTGAAACAAAATTAGCCGGAATTTTTTTCCTCGTTGTTTTTCTTTATACTGTCAATTGTCAAAGTGTCAAATTGTCGTAGAAGCTGTTCTTCATTGGTGGTTAGTGATGAACACATTTTCTCATTTAGCGATTTCTGCTAATTCTTTCACGGATGGAGAAAATGGCACTGCGTAATGCGTACTCTTACCCCAAATAACTCTACGTGTTAGATTTTTACCCGAATGGAAGAAACCATAAATTTTCTGCCATCTCCAAACGGCGAATTGAGAAGGTCATCATGACAAATGGTACTCTTGAATAATTCTCAGACGTTCGAAGGCGGGCCACTTTTGGCTGTTTGTTGTGATTGACCCCGATTGAACCAGTACCACTGATAGGAGTATCAATTCTTATAAATAATCTATCAAATCTAGTCTAATTTGTTCAAACAGTTAATTTTTTTAGATTTTTGGTGAACACCGTTTTAGATATCGAACTTATTCTATTAAAAGATTGTATATTGACTCCCTTTATTTTATATCTTAATTTAAGATGAAAATGAATCATTACCATATTTACATATTATTTCTTTCCATTTGAATTGATTGGCGCATCGGTGCTAGTTTCTTTCATGTCATTCACAACTCATCGGTTTTGATAGACTCATCAAATGTGTATTCGGTTTTTATGTATAACTTTTAATTTCCTATAAAGTCCCTGCGGTAACCAAATGAAGATACCTACTAACTTTTCTCATCACGTAGGTAACTAGTTGCCTTACTTCCAATCCGTTACCTGTTATAGGACTCAATGAGAAGATATCCTATCTTCTAATGGCAGATAAAATGCATAACATTTCATCTCGTTAAAGCCATTTCAAAAGGTCAAAACGAATTTTATTTAAACTTGATTGATTTGTTGATCGTAAAAAAAAAGATACGAATTAAAATTAAATTATTTTATAGTCCTCCGAACCGCAGTGCTTTCATTTAAAAACCCATTATCGAACCAATTTGTTACTAAATTAAAAGTTTTGCGAAGGCGCTTAATTATCTCAAATGCGTCTATAAAAATCTTAATTCCCCTGTTTTTTACTGGCTTATAAGAAAATTTCCAATTCAAATTCACATAACAATTTGATTAATTACTCATGAATTTAACGACTTAATTCCAATTCATTTGTTTCACGACGTTTTCTTATAGAAAATATCCCTACCTACCTACCAACAACCCAAAAACTATCAAATCAAATTAATCTCCTTACACAGGCAAGCACTGGACTGTGTGCTGGCGACTTGCTAATTTATTCGGTGAAACACCATAGAATTGTTAATTTATCCCCCCAACAACGTCGTATCTATTTGTAAGGCCAGAAAAAGAATTCAACTGTAATTGTTGAGAATTTCACAAAGCAAAGTATAATATTTTGCTGCGAAAAGAATTATGAGAGCAACGCCACTACACTACCATACATCGTCTCTTAAAGTATCTGAAAATAAATCCGCAAAACATACTGCTGACATCTCATTACAATCTCGAACGAACGAACGAGCGAACCCGCCCACACATAGCACACCACATACAGCACACACTGTAGATTTGCAAAACACACGGAATGAGCTACAAATTTCTCAATTGTCAACACCAAGATGTGATAGTTGTACATTTATAAAGATAAATAGATTCGAATGAGTGAGGTGGGAGTGTGACGACTGATGGATAGATAGCCCCGACGGGAGTGTCTGGTAGGTATCTATGTGTATGTGTCGAACAGTTATTGCTCAGAAAATAGTCAACTGTAATAATTTTATTTTTTATCAAAAACCTCAATAAACTCCTGTTAGATACAAAAGTATCTATGGGAAATTCTTTTCATTTCTCTGCACTATTTGCGAGTCCGTTGGATACTGAGGTGAATATCTGAAACATCTGAAAACAGGGAAAAAAACACTTTTCAGCCATTTTGGTTGGGAGGGCGTGGCACAATCCAACATACTCTCGCTCATTTTCGCAGGGGAACAGCGCGCAGTTATCCACCAAATGTGAGTATGCATTCACAGAGTGTGCTGCTGTAGGGGAACAAGAAAGATATGCAAAAAACCAAAAAAAAAAAAAAAACAAAACAAAACGAAATAGAACGCCAGGCCGAGAAAAATGGGCGGAACTACTAGCACGGCGCGCTGTGGGAAACAAATTATGAATTCCTGCAAAAAGAAGACAGAGTCCTTCATGGTTTTGTTTTTTGTTGTACTTTTGCTCCTTTCTTATTCTTAATCGATTCAGGCCACAACTGGAAAGGTGGAAATAGTGGAGAATACAAGCCGACGACGCCGGCCGATGCCGAAGCTAAAGCTAAAGCGATGGCTGCAAATGGTGAAGGAAGGATGTGTTTTTTTTTTTTTTTTTGCAGTGGGATGTGGGTTGTATGTTTGGTATGTGGTTGAGCCTGCTGAAGGCTTATTGCTGAAACTGGTCACGGTGTTGTAGCGGTGAGAGACCTCTTTATGCTAAATAATCGACGGCTGCTGTTGCAGCAGCAGCGGCAGTGAGATGTACCCGTCATCGTCATCGTAGCCATCGTTGAGAAGCAACAACGAGTTTTGTCAACCAAACGAAGGAGCTGGTGCTCGTTCGTATATAGCTGTCCTGCTCCCTTATTTACTCAGATTTGGATGCGGATGGTATCTGTATATATATATTTTTTTTTTAAATGGAGGTATATTTCAATTTTTGGTAACCACCACAGAGAAGAGCTCAGGCTCAGCCAGCAGCAGCATCATCCCCGTTCGTTCGCTTGGTGGTGGTACTATGTGCGAAGTTGTGGATGTGACATATTCAACACATGCTCGGGTGAGAAAATTGTGCGCGTTAATGATTTTCTTGTTGGCGAGGGAGCCGCGCGGAAGCGTTGGAAACGAGGTTATGGTGGTTGATGATGGTGGTGGTTTTTGGA
Organism: Brachyopa scutellaris; assembly: GCA_949775065.1. Taxonomy (NCBI): domain Eukaryota; kingdom Metazoa; phylum Arthropoda; class Insecta; order Diptera; family Syrphidae; genus Brachyopa; species Brachyopa scutellaris. The sequence continues at coordinate 193,517,358 of OX459112.1, forward strand.
ATGAAAAGGATTTTTCGGGTGTTAAATGATAATGAGTTCTGGAATTTTTTTTCTCTTCAGCTATTGTGATTTATGCGTGTATAGAAAAAACACAGGCATTTCAAAGTGTTTCTACTCACCTTTATAAAACACCTTTTGTGTTATTGAGATCATTCCTGATGCTGTTGATTTATTTCATTTTTTTCGAAGGGAACATGTTTTTACTGCCTCCTCATAAAATCGATTCAAATGACACATAGAGCGGAGGAGACTGTGACGAAGATGGTCTGCGCTTTTATAATATTTTTATGAGTTGGTAATAAAAAAATGGTTGTTTTTTCTTCTTTTTTGTCTGAACTATTGATGCCACAAAATGTGTAGACATGTCATTAGGAACAATAACCGTATTTGGTAAAATGAGGAGATGTGGTAGGTGAATGACATTTATTAGTTTACAACATTTATGTGCTTTGAAATTATTTTATAGTTACAGATACATAGATTAGGAATTTTTATTTTTATGTTTGTTGTAGCAAGGTGTTGGCTTAGATCGCGGCGGATCATGGCGGTGATCATAGAAAATGGGCTTAGATGTCACATCTGGGAAGAAATGTATGAATATGTAAATTCGGAAGCCATAGTTTAATTCACTTCCCATTTTGTAGATTGGTAGGCGCCCAAAAAAGCTTAATCTGAATGGCTGACATCTAACATAAAATACTGACAGGTGAGTAGGTATTTGAGTTACTAATTTAAAATAAAAAAAACATGTTATTTCCGACCGTTTATGGGGAATAACAGTTTAAGCTCCCACACAGACTTAATGGCAATCATTTGGCAAATTGAATTTGTTTTACAGTTGTTAGGTGTTCAAAGTAACTATAACTACGCGTAAGCTACTCGTTGTTGTCAGATTTGAATTGGAGGATTGGTTTCTTTGGTTACTTGAGTTACTTTACTGTTTTAAATACAACTTCTCTGCTTACTCATGGAGACCGTCGGGAAACGGTCTCTAAACGATTGTTCCTGTCGTAAGTATTATGAGAACATTTAAATGATTGCTACAAGCAATTGAAGTAGTCTTCCGGGAAGAAAATTACACTGTGGTTACGTAAAAGCGAGCAGGAGCAGCGAATATTCCGGAATCCACTGAAACTCGAAATTTATTTGTACACGAAGAAACAATTTATTTCTATATAGAATGAATACATTAGGTTAAGTTAAGAATATGTTACAGGAAAACTTACCACGGTTTGCACTTCCATCTACAGTCCTGTGTAAAAAATTAGGACCAGTAGGATAATTGTTTACTTTTGTTCTTATTTTTTTCAGATGAAGGTTTTATACCTAACCCTTTACAGCGCAAGATCGTAAAAACATTAAAGTACTAGTTGATTTGATAGCTTTTTGAATTTAATGAAACACTTATTTTTTAGAATTACAAAATTTTATTTATTTTAACTGCAACTCAAAGACGAGCTCCTAACGCAATCTCTTTCAGCTGCAACTTACTAAAACATAATAGAACGGTATATGACAATACTGTAACATTGAGTTAAAATAGACTTAAAAACAGTTTTTCGTTTTTGTGAGCATTTAAACGGTTTGTAGCATTACTGCATCATGGCGCTGTAAAGGGTTAAGTTGAAAACAGTCTTTAAATTAATGCAGCCGAATATAAGTCTTCAATCTAATTACATTTTTAAGTTTGAAAAAAAATTTAAAATATGGTAAAATTGAAAGTTACAATATGTATTTTATAAAATTATCCTACTGGTGTTAATTTTTTACACAGAACTGTACTTGGGATCACCGATACAAAAAGAAACTAGAAATGGTGGCAAAAGTGACAGGTGGAAAGAAATGCAAACCGGGCCTTTGTTACAAATAAAGTATGCTAGGTGGCGTAGTTGTAGTAATGTTGGTTTCGGAGTGTTGCCTGCAAAAATTATACGAATATCGAAGTTAGTTTTGTCACACCCAACAAGGAACCTAAAAGAGAGACAGATAAATAGAAAATGCCATCGAAAATGCCAAAAAAAATACTACTATTCGTAGAAATATTGCTGAATATAGCCCAAAGCGCAAGTCGTTCTGACTTCAACCCTTTGAACTTGTTTAACCAAATGACAAAATCACTATTTTTGTTACTAAACCCATGAGTTTTAAATCAAATCTGTTACTAAAGTTGTTATCAAATAAAGAAACAGTACAAAAGGAGAAGAAAACCAAATATAAATTCGGGGAAAGAAGGTATATACATACATACATATTTCGTCAACTGAGAATAACATGGTCGCATGTCTTAAACTTCCTTTTGAGATATTGCACAATTCGAATATTAATATTATTTTTTAATACACTTCTCGGTTATTATCATTAGACCATGTATATTCGCGATTTATAATGTCAAATTAAACATAAACAAATAAGTATCTAATTAAAAGTATTACGATTTATTTATAGTGAAAGATCTACTTCCGGACAGCTCCGATAAGTGGACACATTTTCGGGAACCAACTTTGTTTTCTAATTTTTATACAAAATGCGTTCTTATAAAAGGTCGTGGACACTTTTTCTTACTTATTTCGAATAGAAAGTTTCTCATAAACGGTCGCAATAACAGATAAAGGATTATTTTTGTATAAACAGTTGAAACAGAAAGATGCAGAGGATTCGTTTTTAGTACAGTTTCTATTTTTCTTAATACACAAGCAAATCCATGGAAACTCTCCGATAACAGGACGTGAAGCTCTAAAAACCGGACAAAGCGAAAGTTTCAATTTTGCCATTTTGAAAGTTGCTTTATGCAGCAAAAGGCATACAAATCAACAATTTTAAATTATTATTATAAACAGTAGATTTCCTTTTTGATTTAAATCTTTTGAGTTCTTTCCTTGTTTTTTTTTTTGTCATCTAAAAATTTGTACACCTCCACTTTAAATACAAATGTTATTTTGAATTATTAATATTTAATATGAAATGAATTATTAAAAAACGACAAAAATTAGGACAGCATGAGTGTCCGCTTATGGGAGCTTTTACTGTAGCATTATTTAACTGCATGTTTCTTTTAACCCACTGTGCCCTTAATTGTTTTTTTTTTTTTTTGTTTATTTTAACACATAATAGCTGTCTTCAAACAGAGCACATAGATTAATATAACCGGGACATACCTACATATTTGAGGGATTACTTCCTGTTATAAAAATATCCACGGAATTCGAAACTGCCCATAGTAGCTATGTAACACATACGACTATATTATAAAATTTTAACGGAAAACATTACAGTAGAATCCCGCCGCAAACACCTAAAAGTTTTTCACAGTGCCCACCTCTTTCGAATGTCTGACAAGCATCAAAGTGTACCATTTGTCACGATTGAGCTTCTTAACTCGCCGTTCGGAGTCGGCAAAAAAACTGTAGGTCCCTTCCATTCGTGCAAAAATATAACAGGCACACACAAATGGTTGCGAGAAGCAGGCCCAGGTTCACCTCGAGCTGTAGCGCCAACTAAGTAAGAATCTTGGAAAGATGAACGAATAAAAAACAGGCCCTGTTCATCTTTTCGAAACGTTCATCTTTTTGAGTAGGTACTTATTTTTGAGTAGGTACCAAATTTTGGTTCAAATGTCTTTCAACACTTTGCACTTTTCTTTTAAATTTAAAAACTTTACTTGGCCTTTAACTGGTGGCATCTTTCCTCTACATAAATTCACTTCACACTAGTATGCAAACAAACGAAATGAAATGCAAAAATGCAAAATCAAGCAGAAAATAACAGTTTTCCAAAGAATAACGGTTATATGAATCTACTACGAATAACTAAAATACGAATGAAGGAGATAAACCAAATTTTTAGGTAGAACGTTTATCTTTTCGAGTATCCAAAAATCAACCCGTTCATCTTTTAGAATACTGCAATGGTGAAAAAATTCCGTTCATCTTTCTGGATAGTTCATCTTTTGAAATAGTTCATCTTCCGAGATTCTACTGTATACGACTATGTTATTATTGCTTTTTCACCCTTACTGATTGCGCTACATTCTTGTAGAAATAAGAGAAGCTTCTTAGATAAAAATGCGACAGTTTGGCATCAAAATGTCAATTTTGAAAATTTTGGATGTACGACCATGTAGCATAGCTCTGAACTGCAATTATTAAAAAAACATTTTTCATTTAATATCTCGCTAAGCAACCTTCGAATGTAATAATGTGCCCGATTTAGAATTGAAGCATTTCTGTTTGCATTTTTCCATAAATACCAACATACCAACGTACATGATCTATTTATGTAAATATATATAAAAAAAATCACACATTTTCGACTTAACGGGTCGTTAAACTATTCCACATTAACCAGAAAATATTTATCACCGACTCGTAAACAAAAATTACAAAGGAAAATAAAAAACAATTTTAAATTAATTATTTGGCAACCTTCAAAGCTTCAGTTTGAACAATCTTAAAGACATTTCGCATTTCAACCCCCAACCGGTGCCAATTTATCATTTTAAAATTCACAAAATAAACTCTCGTCTGCACCACCGAACACGGTCTAACTCTGTCCCTCTCTCTCTCACACACATGCATGTAAATATCTAAACACACAACTAAAACGACAACGAAACTTTTTTACATTTAATTAACGAAAAATACCAAATTCACTTGGCGTTGCAAAATGCCAACATTAATCAAGGCGGTCGTTCGTCCGTCCGTCCTTTGAGCCGCGTGTGTGAACATTTCGCTAAGATCTCACCTCATCACGTCTTCGGGTGGCGCGAAATGACAAACGAAACCCCAAACTCGAGTGATTTCTGCTCGGAAAGTCCCTTTGAAGTGATATCGCGAATGCCAAACACATTACACCTTTAATCACCTTGTAGAGCGTTGAGCAAGAGACGTCACTCGCCGTCGCACGAAAGCTTTTCGCGCAGTTCTAGATGCATCAGCGAATCTATAAATAGGAAATGCAATGATGCACGAGTTTCTGTTGGTGAAATAAAAAAAAAAAAAACTGCAGCGTTGATGTGACAACATGAACAGATTTGAACCCAAGTCTGAGGATCGGAGTCGGAGCTCGGAGCAGCGAATTCATCTAAGGAACGGCGGCGATCCGCTCTATACGCAATCTCAGTGATGCAGATGCATTTTATTCTGTCTATCGTGTTTGTAATAAATCACGAGCATCGCCCAGCGTTTGTCTTAATTAACGCAAACGGTTCATTGAGAATGATATGTGGAGAGGAGATGCGAGATGCTTTTGGTGGTGGTGATCACACGAGGTGACACTTGTTCCAATTAATTGCTTGCTGAGTTGGGACCCGGGACGAAAAGTGCAATGCATGCCCGCCGATGAGGCGGAAAGCCAAAAATCATCTCGTTGAATACCGGAGTTGGGAATGGAGAATGCCTGATGCCGTTTGATTGGACCACACCGAAGAAGATGCTTCATGCACGCAAGCTTCTTTGTTTTTTTCGGGTGACAAATCAAGAGGTTTTCACCCCGATCTCAACTGAATCTGCTACAGTGCCACACACGAAACAGACCGAGGTGCGAAGACATTTTGGGTACATTTTCGGGAGCCAATGATTGACATTGACAGTACTGGGAACACACAAGCAGTTAAGTGATGCTCACGAGAATTTAAGGAGCTGATCGTGGACGTAATTGAGTCAATGTGATGAAAGAAATTCCACTGAGTTGATGTTGTATTTCTGTTTTCAGTGATTCCCCTGTCCAAAAGCATAGCAGCCCAGCTGAACCTTAAAGTGAATGTCCCCTCCTGCAAGAAGCAACAGAAAAAAATTGGATTGAATGCCATACATATTGTATACTCATAAATATATCCATCTAAATTACCTAGCTTAATTGAAGTGTTTTGTCAGATACTGCCCACAATGGCGTTTCACTAATGACACCGCCGAGGGTCGGCAGTCGGCACTAATTATTGTGAAACATTTTGTTTACTTTTCAAATCACTTTTGTAATAGATATCACCTACCTATCTGCAACACCTGTAATTTTCACTTCCGACAAAGCGACCGAAAAAGTCAAACACTGACCCCGACCCTACCCAAGATTACTATCTCAACGATATACTCGTACTTATTCTTTTTCTATTTGTGCCTCCGCCGTAACTGTTTTTCAATAATTTCCTAATTTGTGTAGATACGTTGGGTAATTATAAACAAATCAACTGAATTAGGCAAAACTCCTCACTCGAATCGCGCGATTATCTTGGCATAGCATCAGTGAGTCGTGTAATTAGATACGAATACGAGAGTATCTATGGCACCTCGCTGCTCCGCCGAATTATTTTAAGAATTTCGACAACCGATCGGTTGTTCGGATAACACCTTGACTTCGGACTGTGTCACCTGGACATGCACACCAGCGCGCAGATACCATCAGATAATTGGTATCTGCTTGATGTGAGGTTCGAGCAATGACACATTAGACGAGAGTGAGAGACTTTAATTCTCCTGGGGGGTAAAATAGCAAATACTGTCTCAGATATACTACCATCCCATGCCCCGCAAAGATGCGATATGTGTGCGTTCCGGACAATTTGTACACATTTCTGGGATCATCATCGTCATCATCCCTGACACGTGTCCGGTGTCTTATTGTTTCGCATCTGAATCTGAGGTGCACGTGACGCTTCCGTGCTTGCCTAATCGTTTGGGCGTGCACTGGTTCAAATGTATTATGTATACATACGTCAATAGATACGAGTATCTACGAGTACGCATCTCTAGCATTCGTGGCCCATAAAATGCCAATTTGTCGCGGGATTTAATTGAATAAAGAAGTGTGTATTGTCCGAGTTAAATAAATTGGTTGAAGAGAGTTGCCATCATTTGCTACCCGGTGATTTTGATTTTTTATTGCTACCCGTGCGGTGCGGTAGCTGTACAGTAAATGGTAGTAAATCAGGAGTTTTATTTGCCGAAAATCTTGGCAAATTAAAAATTAATTGACCGATTTATTCTTTGGGTCGTAGTTGGTTCTATTGTCCAATAATTTCAATTATATCCAGAAAGACAATAAATTATTTTCTTTATTTAATGCTGTTGGGATGGGTTATGTGTAGGTATTTTTGTTTTAGGAAAAATAAAGCAGCATTCCCGCCCACTTTGTCTATTTATGTGCTCACAGACATCTTGCACAGTACTTTATATTTTTAACGGTCATTGTTCTCTTTTATCTTTAAATATTTTATTTTATTTAAATCACATACATACACATCATTTTAAGAATGATTTTTGTGTAAAAATAAAAAATATTAATATAACTTTTTTAAAAATATTTGCATTTTTATATTCAACTCGATCTGCTGTAGCTTTGAAATGGTTTGATAAATTGCAAAGGTGCTAATAAATTATAATCTAAATAAAATTAACTTCAAAGGAATCTGTTGTATGGCGTGGTAAGTAACTTTCAAGTAACATTTCTCTGGTGAAATACGACCTCAGATGTAAGACGTCCAAAACCGTTGACTAAATTGTTTGTATATTTAAATATTTTTATTTAATACCTTTCTGAATAATTCGTTAAAAAGTTATTTTTTGCAAAATACCAACCGCCTTACTACGTTTAACTTAAGCTCTAATTATAAAAACAAGAAAATGCTTACCAATAACAAATTCTGAATCCCGTTTGCTTAAGCTCGTATGACACTAGCTTTTTTCCCTTTTTTAATGCATTAAAAAGTACGTAAATGTCAGCCGCGCGTAAAAGAGACAGATAGATAGATGCACGAGATAGGCCAATAGAACTTGTAAAAAAAATACTTACTTACTTACTTAGTTGGCGCTACAGCTCGAGGTGAACCTGGGCCTGCTTCTCGCAACCATTTGTGTGTGCGTGTTATATTTTTGCACGAATGGAAGGGACCTACAGTTTTTTGCCGACTCCGAACGGCGAGTTGAGAAGCTCAATCGTGACAAATGATACTCTTTGATGCTTGTCAGACATTCGAAAGAGGTGGGCACTGTGAAAAACTTTTAGGTGTTTGCGGCGGGATTCGAACCCAAGACCGCTGGCTCAGTAGTTCGACGCACTAACCACTTGCGCTACGGTGCCCAAAAAAATAAAAAAAATACACTCCTCGAAAAAAAAGAAGACCAAATCAAATTGAGTGATTGTTTTTTTTTTTAAATAATGAGAGGGCAAACTCACAATAAGGCTGAATATTATATATGTAACCAGTTATTGTGTTAAAGAACGTAAAAAAACTTAATTTAAAAGTTGTTTAAAAAAATATAGTAAAAAATAACTTTTAATCGAACGAGATAATGATAGGTAAGATCCAATAACATAATACAATAAAAATGTAGGTATAAAAAAAACAAAATCGATAACTTTGGTATTATTTATATCTCGTAGATGATTACTTGTTTATAATAGTTTACTGCCAATGCATTGGCATTGAATTTATAAGGTTTTGGATCTCATTTTGATAAATGTTTCCCTTACATCTGGATTGCTTCTTTCAGTTGACGAACGCTTTCGAACTTTCGACCATTTTGGAAAACCGCTGTGATAATATACTACCAAGGTTTTAAGTAAAAAAAAAAGTATTACGTTTCATTAAACAGATGCCTGCTAACAGAAAATTTACAGGTCATTAAAATTATTTTATTTAAAATGCAAAAAACCACGTGTTTTTCTTTCCTTTTAAAAAAATAACGGAAACAGTAAATAAAACAAACAAATAAATAAAAATAAAAAAGCGATAACGTCAAAAAACAAGCTGCGAGCGGCTGAAAAAAGTGAATTGAAATACATTTTTAATGTATTTTTTTTTTACAGTTTCGTATATTTTTGATTCTTGTGTACGCACTCACACCTATTGGAATTTTGTATGGAACATTTTTCTTACTGCTCTAAGTTCATTTTTAATGCATTAAAAAACGGAAAAAAAGCTAGTGTCATACGGGCTTTATCTAAGAACTAGTGGACCAGTGCGACAAATCTCGCATGTAGAAACCCTATAACCGTTTACGGTTTACGAATGAAAAAAGTGAACGTAGGTAGAGGTAACAATGTTTTTTCGTAATAAAGGTGATGGGATAATTTTGGACCAAAAACAACATATAAAGATATTAATGCAAGAACTATTACAAATATAATATAGAGAAAATTAAGAAAAAAAAAACAATAATATTACTTTTTTAACAAAGATGATGATTATCCTGCAGGATACTACAATACCATTTGTCCACCGTTAGGAGCTGCTTATCCAGATAGTTCGTATCATCCTACTTGGGGTTGGAACATATGAGCGGTCAAGACGTTGCTTGAACGAATAAACTAATTTCGAATGAATTTTTTGGTAACATTGAAATATCCAAAAAAAACTCTAATTACGCATTTCAAAAGCAAACGTACCGTTTACAGAAATATGAGAATTTGGTTAAACTATTTCTTATAACGTGCTGTTATTATACCTATATTCTTGAAGTGTTCGGTCCGTATGCTACCACTGATTCGGATGCTTCAAAAATGAAGAGGCTCCTCGGAAGCGAAAGTGGGACGATTAGGCAGTTTTTCAGAAGGGTCTTCATTCTCAATAGAGGCTTTAGAGATTCCATTTCAACTCTAGAATCGCATGGGTATAGAGCGCTTGAGCCCGAATCTCTGCTGGAAGGACATCGGCAAATTAACAACACTACAAGCAAACAAACCGCGATGTATAACGATATGAAGGTGGGTACCTTTTATTTGATACTAAATTCTTACGGTTTTACGGTTCTTCTGATATTATGTGCATATACATGTGTACATAAACGAACAAATATCATCAGAAGATCTATCCGCAATAAGAACTTCACACACAAAAATCTCAAAATCCCCGCATACGATTTTCATAAAACTTTACAATTTTACTGTATTGAAGCTCAGCTTTATTTTGATACCAGTTTCATTGGTGTACGCTGTTGGCCTAAACTCCATATAATTTTGCCCCACCTCATTTAGTTATATGCACTTTTTCAAAATTCTTTATACTGATGAACAAAGCTCAGTTTATAAGATCAGTGTTAGAATCATTGAAATCGATGCAGAAATAAACCGTCAGGAGGAATCACCAGCTTTTGCGCTAGCGATTTAATTATATAGATTGTTAAATAGAAACTTTTGGGTACCTAAGTCACTTGGTTCGCAGAAATTCGAGCAATTACCGATTACACGAGACACCCTTTTATACACGAGTCCAAAGATGTTGGATAGCATTATGGATGCGAAAGAGAAGAGACAAGCCAGCCGTGGGATGTATTTCATCATCCTGCACAGACGGATGAGTTTGACAGGGATGTCAAAACTAGATATGGCTCCTCCAGATGCTATCATAGGCGACCTTGAAATCGATGAACAGGGGCCAAATCGTCTCATCCGTGAAGGAGTACCTCGTGATCGAAAAATGCCTATTTGGAATTATGACATACGTGAACGTGTAGAGTCGTTTGGGATAAGAGTGCGCAGCGGGTAAGAGTACGCAGTGCCATTTTCTCCATTTATTAAAAAAATTAGCAGAAATCGCTAAATGAAATGCTTCACTAACCGCCAATGATGAACAACTTCTACGAACATTTTCTAATTTACAGTACAAAGAAAATCAACAAAGAAAAAAAAGCCGGATTTTGTTTAAAAAAAAGTTAATTTTTAAAAGTGTGTCAGGAAAGTGTGGCAACTCGATACCCCATAAGTAGTATGTAGCAATAAACAGTGTATATGTGTGTTTGTCTTAGATTTTCAATACAATGAAAAATAAGTAGCGTCTAGGGAAAGAGTGCGCAGTCGTTCTGTGGGTAAGAGTGCGCAGTGCTTTCGTACCCAGTATTTATCTTTTTAAAATAATAACAATTTTTAGGCTATTACCTTCTATCGAAAGATGCAACGAGCACATCACAGTCATAGGCGGTAGGTGGTAGCTCGTAGCTGAACTATTTTTCTGTTTTTGTTTTTCCAGAAAAATGCCTCGTATCTACCAAACACAAACGGAAAGGAAATTGATAACCTCAAAGAAAATCTTCCAGGCTAGGGAGCTGATTTAAAATGGCAGCAGCCCATGAAACGCTGGCGAAGGACTTGGTTTGAGCGAAAGCTCAGTTTCAAACCATTTCAACTACGAAAACTGTGACTTAAACTGGTTGCGCACTCTTACCTATACCTCTGCGCACTCTTACCCTGACTTCGGGGCAAGAGTGCGCAACTTGACTTACTTTGGTTTTTTGATCAAAACATATGAAACATCAAAAAAAATATAAAATATTTTTGTATTAATTTGTTCCTAAAATAAAGAGCTACCAACTAATAGGCTCTTTTGATTGTTATCTGTTGTAAATTTGTCAGAATTTAAGCCTGAAGTCCAAAATGCGCACTCTTGCCCCGAACGACTATAAGTAGTATCGTAATTCGAGATTATGTCGTACGTTATCGAGTATATTTTGCGAGCGCGCGTTTGTAATGTCATTCGATTGGTTCGCAGTGAACGTAATTTGTGTTTTTTGGAATTTAGGAGAAACAAAATGTCAGTCAAACTTTAAGAAACACTAATATGGACTAATATGAATGAATTTTCAATAAAACAAAGCTTTGTTCACTTTTTAATAGGATTTTGCTAACCAAAAATGGCAAGCAATAAAAATGTTCATTCAATAAGGCATCTATAACTAAAACTAAAGAGCCACGGAAGATTCTGAAGAAGTAAAAAACAAAGAAAATGAAAAAATAAATTCATTTGCATGAAAATCAAAAAAAGCATGGCCAGAGACTAGTGATATGAAATTAAATGTGATTTTTATTCTTTGAAGTTATAATATGTGTTAAAGTTTAATAGTTTATTTAATTTATAATTAGAATGAATACATAAGTATGTACATTAGTATTTACGATTTGGCCCCAGGTGGTATCGATTTGGACTTCTTGGGGTTTTTCCAGGATTCGCTTGGCCTAGGGTGGACTTTCCTGGCCTAAAACCGCACTGATAGGGGCCAATCAGGTTGTTGATGAAAGGCTTCAGGCGCTCACACAATATGGCAGATAGGGTCTTGTAGGCGATGTTGAGGAGACTGATGCCTCTGTAATTTGAGCAGTTGAGTGGGTCTTCTTTCTTGTGGACCGGGCAAACGATGCTGAGATTCCATTCATCTGGCATACTTTCATCTGACCAAATCTTAGAGATGAGTTGGTGTATGCTCACTACCAAGTCATCTCCAGCTGCTTTAAATAGCTCTGCGGGTAGACCGTCAGGTCCAGCAGCCTGGTTGTACTTCAGCTTGGATACTGCTATCCGCACTTCGTTTTGATCAGGTGGATGGGGGTTTTGGCTATCATCATCTAAATTAAATGGTTCGTTCTGCCTAACAGCGGGGTATTGGAATTTACCGCCATTATATAGTCTGCAGAAGTAGTCTTTCCATATTCTCAGCACCGACTGTGTTTCTACTATAGTGTTTCCTTCTGCCTCTCTACAGGTTTCTGTACGGAACTTGTTTTGCTGGCACATCCTTTATACTAAAAGAGGTAAGATAATAGACAAATCCCCTATAAAGATATGGAGTATGATGATCAAAAGTACCCTGAGTTGCTTCTAGTAAAGGATACTACGGCTCTGTGGTCGACTTGATGGGTACTGCCGTGCGGCCAGACATAATTTTACAGAATTCACTAGGCCAAAGTGTGTTGAGGAAACGTTTTCGTAAATATCGAGCTTAAAAATTAAAAATCCACAAAAATCAAACGCAGAGTATATCCGAGACTATAGAGCCCGTCAAAAGGTTTCACAGCTCACAGGCTGCTGTAATATAAAACCAACGGATCATCAATGGGGTCCACTAAAGATGCAGTCTTGGCGTGATATCGCCAAAACATTCAATATTAAATATAATTTCAAACTAATAAAATGACGAAGTGTTAACATATTGACTCTTAAGAGAAGAAGAATACGGACAAGAGAAATAAAAAAGACGCCGTTAGCATTTATTTAAGAGATTTATTTGCGTGATACCAGCACTTCGACGACTAATTCGCTCACAGTATTTGCAGCAGGTACATTTATACTTAGGAAATGTCACCTTACAAAAGTTTGAAACTTGTAATCCAGATAATTTGTATTTTTTTATTTTTCTTAAACTTACTTACTTACTTAACGGGCTCCCGACCCGTGAAGAGTCTCTGTCTGAGACACGGCATCCTTCCACTCTCTTCGATCCCGGGCACGCTGCTTCCAGTTGTCTAGACCAAGCGCACTGGCATCCGCTTCCGCGGTAGCTTGGTAGGTAAACTTCGAAGTTACTGCTGCCAATAGTGACGTTTTGTCCTAGGCGGTGGACAGATGTTGCTTTGTTTGTTGACAACATGTACAACATGTAATCAGGTTTGGACGCTTCTCCGGCAGTTCTGAAAAAGATTAAATGTTCACACTAAGACAGATTCTTAACGATATGAAAACCCATCATCTTTTTATAAACCAACAGAAGGTTAGAACACCGTATGTTCGGAATGAAAGAAACCTATAACTTAACACGTCGAAATACACATCTATAGAAAACAGAACGTTGCATAAAACCCATAAACAACATCCTCCCGTAAGACAACACAATAAAAATGATCTATGAACTTCCAATCATCGTTCTGTGCACTAACTACTCCCTAACATACTCGTTGAAACCGATTTTCCACAAAACAAACACAGCCCAAACCAATCCATAAACAGAATACAAAGCACTCGCAGAGCAGCCCTATGGAAAACCTCAAGAAACTTGAAGAAAATTAAATTGAAATGCCTGACCACAAGAACTGTCGACCAAGCGTAAACACCCAAGCACACACTTGCTAATTGAGTGACCCTTCTGCAGATGCCCAGTTGGAAAATGAAATGTGGTCCACAGTGACACACCGGTGACCGGTGCTCCGGTCGATAACAACAACAATAGCAATGGAGTTGGACATTAATTCACGATGTGACAATAATTATTATCCTTGTGCCTGATAGGCAGCCGACCATCGTCTGTGGACCACAATCATTTTCAGCAGCAATGGGTCAGCCCCAGCAATTGTGACATCATCAGAGTGACCACCACCATAACTGGCCCAGCTAATGACCACAAATTATGACACCCAACTACCTACATACGAGCCTAAGTGGCCAGAATGTATGGCTATGTCAGTGGCCACTGGCCAGTGCCACCCCTAGGATGAGGAAATCTGCCAAGACAGTTGATATATCAAGTGTAGCCGGTGTGTGACTCCAATGAGCTGGGCGCATTAATAACTAAAGGACGGTCGGTTGGTCATTCGGTCGATAAAGGGTTGAGCCGTTGAGCGTGAGCATTGGAAGGTCTCTGCGGTCAGGTTAACTCGTATTATGAACGACGAAGGGCGTTGGGGATGTGGACAATCAAATTTCGGTTTCTAATTTTGGGAAGAGCCTTTCAACCTTCACTACCCCCACCACAACCCACCCATCTAGTCAGTCCATCAATCATTCATTGACAGAGTCCCTAATTTGATTGAACCCGATGGTTAAGTGTTTGGGTTGAGGTTTCTCTGCACCTAATGATAGATGAAATCTGATTGTGATTGAGGGGTGTAGGGCGATCGGATCATGAATTTTTCAGGATACGAGTGCGATAGATACAAGTCCATCAACCTACATAATGCTCATGGCCTGCGGCGCCACATTCACAGCACTCATTGGCATGCAAATCACGCGAACAACGCGATAATTGCGAAATTTCAGCGCTAAAATTTGCACCTGCCCAGTGATTGCAGGCTGTGTTGCGCAGCAAAAAAAACCAAGCAAGCGAAGCTTCGTAAATAAGACTGTAATTAACAGTGCTATGATATGTTAATTAATTATCCGCGCACAGTTGCCTTAATTAATTCTTTTCATTGTGTTGTGATGCACACACACGGTTGGACGGAGAGAATGCAACATGTTGCTGACGGGCGATACTTCTATGTCACTAGGTTAGGTTATGACAGCGGAATCGAATCACCTGCCACTGCGATGCCGTCGGTGCTGTTGGTTGTTGTTGAGGTCACCATGTAATCTAATACCGCGCGATTAATGATCAAGGCAGGGCGGCTGCGGTTAAGCAAACACCCGGCTGCCCCCTGATGTGATATTCTTCATATGGGTACTCGCCGTTCTGTGTTATGTCTCCCCCTCTTTCTCTGTTCGTTTTAATTGTATCTACAACTATGTTGAGTGGTTTACCATCCAGAACCGAAAAATTAACTTCATCAACCTAACATCGACTCATCTCTCAATCGTGCGAAATTGCTAATCGGGCGTCTTTGCATTCTAAGATGTGTATCTGGTTACCCTGTGTTCTGTAGCTGGCTGACTGTGTGAGTTAGTAAGAATGCCGTGTTTGTTTGCTACGCTGTGTTGAACTTTTCGCACACACAACTCCAAGATAGTCACATCAGTTGAAGCCGTCGAAGACCGGTACATGACTCTTTATTAAGTGATAACATATAGAAAAGTTGCATGCACACGCTCCGTATAAGACAAAGGCCTGACATATTGCAGGAGTCCACTCCACTTCACATCAGAAGCTATATTTCGAATTGGACTGACAATCAGCATGTTGGCTGAAAAAAAATAAGAGTGATGTCGGCTCAGTAGCAAAGGTAAATGATGTGTGCAAGAGTGATGGCAGAGGAAGAGGTGCATGCAGTTCATGCATCATGCGAAACAATCATCACCAAGTCGGGAGGTGAGATAAAACAATGTGGTAATTAGAGTCGTTAGTGTAAGTAAAAAATTTATGAAAATTACCGCTTCAGTATCCGACTACCAGATTGGGGTCTGAGGCAGTTGCTAGTGACGGCTGGACTTTGCTTCGCCGCTGTTAAGCTCAGGGTCTGAGTTGGAGTTTTTGAGGTATAGAGTTGTTCAAAATGACCTGCGAATGATGATGGATACAGCCGTACCCGAAGACAACTCTTTTTCCATATTGTCCTGCTTTGAAGGCTGCTAAGCCCTTACTGTTCTTCTGGTTCTAGTATATTTTAAAGGTTATTGTTGCGAAGCTGTCTTATAGGATTGTAATATTTCGCTTCCAAGACTTCCTGTTGCATTTTTACACATTTTTCAATTCTATTCAGGTACTTAAAATATTCGGAGATGTAACTAACGCTCAACGTCAGAGATGAGTTTCGAGAATCAGAGGGCCTCCAATAACTCAGATCTATAAAAATAGCCATGCCCATATTTTATTTATTTTTTAAACAGCGGATCCTGCCCCGAGGCTGATACTGCGTACCTACATAGATACCTAGTATCCTTCTTATTGTGGTTTAGAAGTGCCTTGTAATGGGTATAAGGCTTAGTTAACAGTTTGGCTTGCCTAAGCGCTGGGACATTTCTCCAATGAGAGAGTCGGAGATTATGTTCCCATTTTTTAATTAAGGCTGATATTGCTGCCCAATTTATGCAACAAAAGGGATCCGGGACTGAGAATTCGGCAGTTGAGCCTGAACGGGCCAACTCTTCGGCAATCTCATTTCCTTCAATGAACAGGTACCCACCAAAGTTTTACCCTATTGTGAGTAGCAAGGGATTGAAGAGCATTAAAGCAGCACTTTACCAGTCTTGAGTCCACAGAGTAGGAGCTCAAAGCTTTGCATGCAGCTTGGCTGTATAACAAGACATTTTTGATAGCTCCCTTGATGCCTCTCTGTAGGTTAATCAAGGCGCAGATCTGATTGGCGTGGACCTCAGCTTTAAACACGCTGGGGACTGATCCAAGAGGGACGGAAATTCTGGTGTTAGGCCCGAAGACCCCAGGGCCAACATCAGACGCCATTTTAGATCCATCAGTTTACCGTACTAGACTTTTTGGGTCTAGGGTAAGTCCGCCGTTTGAACACGTGATACGTTCCCCCAATATGAACTTCAAATTTTCTGCCAAAGCAGTATTCACTTATCATAACATCAGCGACGGTACAGAGCATGTCCTGATCGGAAATATTGTTGATAATGTTTAGGTGACCCGTAACCTGGTTTGTACTTACGAATAAGTTGTAGTTTAATAGCGCTTATAGCGGCTGACTTCCTAATAAAGATCTCTAATAGATATATGCCAATTAAAGCTTCTAGAGCTGCTGAAGGGGAAGTGCACATGGCACCGGTTAAACTAAGACACGCCATCTTTTAAAGCCTATTGAGCTTCTTGGCTAGAGACTTCATCTTTTCGAGAACTTTAAGCCACCAGACTAATGCTCAGTATGAAATGATAGGTCTGACCATCGCGGTATACAACCAGTGTATAATTTTAGGGTTGAGACCCCAAGATCTACCATACAGTCGGCGACTTGCCCATAAAGCCCTTGTTGCACGGTTTATTATAGAGTTGAGGTGATAATTCAAGTTCAGGCGCATATCTAGGATAACTTCCAGGTAATTGACCTCACTGAAATACTCAATTGGTGTTGCTTTTTAGAATAATTGGACCTAGGTTAGTAATCATTCTCTTCGTGAAAGGCACTGAAACGATTTACAACGCTTGACTGAGAGTTCTTCCCTTCTGGCTTCTGCACCATTCTGAAACGATTTGTAGTGAACTTTGCATCACACTCGTGGTGGTTGAGTCAAAAGCCTGTGGTGTGAACTGTGTTGACCAAAAAACATTATCTCGCCGTTTGTGCTAGTTGTCTGTTAGCTCTCATAGCGTTATGCTACGTTTCGTAATGTTACATAACGTTGATTGCTTTCTTTAGTTTAACGGTAATACTGACGTATAGTATTGTGAACTGGGCATAAGGCTTCAGTACAAGTGCTCCCACTTTTTCTTCATTGTCCACTATATTATGCAGTGAATTTGACAAGTAACTCCATTATAAGCCTTTCTCACAATGCTGTATCATTGACACGGCTAATTTACAGGCAAATTAAAGGCTCATTCACAGTAAAATGCGAAAAAAATAACAAAAAAAAGGCGCAAAAATAACAACCGAGGAACAAAAAACTTAGCGCATATTTCAGAACGAGAACATATGGAAGGCAATAAAAAGAGCGCACCATACAAAAAGGTTTTCAAGTGCATTACACCATCACAAGCAGGCATCCGTGTTCATTGTGCACTCTCGGAACTGCTCACCGTTCCGTCCGCCATCGGGACCGCTCAACACAGTTCAATTCACCGTGAGGTAATGAGAGATTCGCGTGTTACGATAAATGAAAAAAGAAAATCCATAAAAGAATTAAAACAAACTTAGTACCTTTTTGGTTTATGTATTTTTTTTTATTTTATTATTTTCGCGAATACACAGAGTACGTTCCTGTACGAGTATGTCCGAGAATGTGAGACCGCAAGGGTACAAATAGAAACTAATACACGGAAGAAAAAGTGCAGCAACCGACGAAGAAAAACGATTGCAACTGGCAGTGCAGAATAACGGCCTGAGTGATTGAGGATATCAGATTAATTTCACTGAAGTCCGGCGATAGCTAGGGGTTGGTGGTAAGAAAAAAAAAAAAACGGAAGTATACCTTTCAGTCTGATTTTTCGAAGCCAGTCTTAAACTTGATCTCTTCCCAAGGTACACCGTTGAATTCATCATTTAGAAATTTCATATGCCACTTTGTCACAAACACGGTCATATGTGCAGAATGCGGAGCTCTTCTTCAGGCGGCGACATGGTGGTGGGAGTCATTTTCCCAACAGAGCCTGCGCTCTTCACAGCATTGACTTCCCCCCAGATTTCATTCGGAGATTAATCCCAAATCACAAGAGATGAAGAATCTCAGCAGTGATGGCGTCGAAACGTCGCTTCTGCACTGGAACCCCAGCAAAAAAGGACATGATGTGAATATGCAAAGATTGGCGCGTCGCGTGAGTCGTATGAGGAATGAACCTAACACAGACATTGGCCATCGATTTTTCTCCTGCTCCTGATGTTACCACCCACATAGCGCTACCAGTCTAGACAGAAGAATTTCAGGTTTTAGTTAGGGAATTCATACGACTTCTGGTGCTCCAATTAGCTGTGTTTTACTTGAACTCACACTGACAGATATCCCAGCTCCTCATCACACTTCTGGATTATTTATTACCATAAACAGCAGATCCGAGATCCGGATTGGATTTCATTCACCCTCACTCGGTCGTCTTGTTTTATTTCTTTAAAGCGCCTAATTGACACAGATCCTGACATATGCTGGGATTTCTCCCCAATGACATGAGTTTCTGTGTTGTTGTGTGTTTTTTTTTTTTTTTCGTTTTTATTCGGTCCACTGGTTGACACTCGAAATGACATTGCTTACATCTTCCTTCGTCCTAGTATTGGTGTTGCCTTGTGAATTTTAATTCGATTTTTGTTTTTGAACATTTCATCGACCGCCCAGGATATTGTTGCCTTTTTAGTGTTTGTGTAGTTCATTTTAATTTTTTTGTAAGGCGATCCTTAAGGAGAATAGCGAATAGGACACACATAAGCTACGCTTGTCATGGGATGTATAAATCACCAAGAGGGTGTGATGCTGCTCGCTGGCTGGCGCAGACAACCTGAAGCGTTAAATGATGTGTGAAATAAACGTATCCGCTGGGATTGATATGCCCGAAGGAGAGAAGCACCAAGACGACTATGCGTCCGTATTGAAATGCAAATTAGGCAACATTTTCAGCAAGTTAGGTAACAGGTCATTATGTTGTCCTAATGGGATTCGCAAATCAGTAGAGCGTTTGTTGACTCTTGTTGTGTTGAAGTGGAGGATGTTGGAACAAATTGTCCTTAAAAAATTTCTTTCAGGCTCTTGATTGAAGTTCCGAAGACCGTTCCTGGTTGTGTTACATCTACATACATACGTAAGTTGTATATCTACCCACTCTGTCTGTCTGCCTTTAAATGTAAGTAGCTTCTGTATAAAACTGTTCTTTTGATAGCGTGTGCCAAATTCATTGACCAGTCGATAAATATGTAATTGCTGGCACTAACCACACCAACTGTTCATCTGTCCTTTGAAGAATAAACCCATCGATTTAATTTTCGAATTACAGGAGACCACTCGCACACTCATCCACCGGAGTCAAGGCGAGGAGGAATCCAATTATATAACAATTTGCTTAGGGACATTCACTAATAAAAAGGATAATTAACTTGATTACATTTTTTTTTCTTTTTTTTCCATAGTCTTCGCATTATGCTGTTCGTCCTTTTTTTTTGTGTTTTTATTGTGAAAGAAAGAACTCATCAATATCAACAGCTTCTGGTGTTGTTCTCGGTTCGGGGATATTATTCCGCGTGCTACGAGTATTTGTCTGGCTCTGGCCCTTTCCAATATTCATTAAATTCGACCAGGTACTCTCGGATAGGAATCCTTTTTAGAAAATTAGTCACGTAAACGCATTTCAACGAAAGTACACACAATCCAATTTGTAATTAAACGCATTAGAGTATATGTTTGGCTATTCTAAGTGTCCTCTGGGGAGTTGGGAAAAAACACAATTTGATTGCAAAGTTGCATTCGAATCTGAGCATCAAAGAAGATGAATTGATAGTGTCAAACGTTTAATCTCCCTCACTCCTCCCTTAAGTGTCTCATTTCGTATCCGTCTTTGGTGTCTTCGTTTTTATGATTAATTTGCCAGCTTAAATCATTTCGAAGATCATGATATCCATGAGATACATACACACACTCTTATACGCAGTGAGGGAAATCCAAAACCGAAAAAATTGAATAATACTGTGTCAAGACCTCCTCAAATGAGCCGTGGAAATATCGGACCACCCACTTGAAGCCGCAGCAGCAGCAGACATCACTGCTGCTGTAGTTACTTGTGCAGGCTTACGTCTGATTTGGATCGAGGTGCCCCCAGTTGGTGGGCATTCCTTGTGTGCGCAGTCCAAAAATCTCAATGCTGCTGCTGCTGCCGCACTGATGGGGCACTGTATGCGCTGCCGAACAGACGACTGTCTGCAGTAACAGCGCACGCGTGCAACTCACTCGGATTTCGTTGAGGAATCTCTGATCTTTTGATGGATTTAGGCCTCCACCTCAACTGCCACTGATGAATGGTTTCTGAACATCGATGTTTTCAGTTGGTTCGATAACCTTTTACCGGATTAATTTGTGCAGCCGAGTCTGTAGAATATGACAGATTGTTAATAGGCGCATCGCCATGAAATATCGAAGGCGATTTGTTTGTGTTGCCCTAACCGGATCGGAATCTAAAGTGAAATTTATGTTTTTGTGCCTTAAATACCTTTCATCGTTGGAATAAGATTGATTTTTTGACAGATTCGGGAATGGAGCCTTGTATTTTAAACCCGTTGATGTCGATAATAACCTGAAATGTTGGTTAGGTTCTTTTGGATCGATATGGATACCTGTCGAGTAAGTATGCAAATATGTACATTACATACTGAGTAAAGTTTTAAGAGTTCGTTTCGAATTATAAAAAAAAATATTTGCAAGCTAGAAGAAGGACTGTTTAATTATAGGGCTGCACAAAGACTTATTTGGTCGTCTTACATGCATTAACCTTTACAACCGACCAGATTCCGCCGTATCTACTCGTAAGAACTTTCTCAACTTGCCGGCCGTTTGGAGCCGATAGAAAGCATTATTCGTGCGAGCAATTCAAAATGCACACAAAAATGATTGCAAAAAGTTGGGTCATCATATTTTAAGGTATGAACAACTCTCTATTCTAGTTATTCCAAAATTCTTGCCTGGTATGGTGAACTATGCAAGATAGTTGTAGTTTCCCACTGTTAGATTATGATACTGATATGATAGACAACATTATTAGTGGGATAAGATTCGCTGGGCCATCTGGTCCTTCCCACCTTATATTATAAGCCACCTGGCCCGGATGGTATTTTACCAATCATGCTTCAGAAAGCGCCGGAATCAGTCAGGGAACAACAACATTAGAGAGACTTCTAGATGTCCACATCTGTAGCAAATTCGGCAACAATCGATTATTATGCGCTGTCGGTAGAAACCGCTCTACACGAAGTAGTGGGGTAAATCATCATCAACATCATAAGGAATATGCCTTATTGGTATTCCTTGATGTAGAAGGGGCAATTAATAATATCACAGATAGCGCAATCAACCGCGCTCTAGATAAAATGGAAATAGAACTAGCAATGTGCAAGTGGTATGCAATATGCTATGGTCACGAATAACATAAACATCCTGGGACATGGCTCGATGAGGAAATCGATCACCAGAGGAACTCCGCACTGCTATGGGTTCTGGATTCTGGACATAACTGACAGCCTCTCTGAGCTACGCTCCAAAGGTATTAACGGAGCGAATTAATGGAGGTGGCATTAGCCACCACCGGAAAATGGGTAAACAGGTGTGGACTGAACGTTAATCCTCAAAAAACGGAACTGGTTCTCTTCACCAGAAAACACAAGATACCGCCTTTCAAGCTCCCGAAAATTAACGGGGTTGAGCTAACGCTCTCAAAGTATACGAAATTATCTTGGTATTGTTCTGGATATGAAACTACACTGGAACTTGAACACACAAGAAAGAATTAGGAAAGCTTTTAATGCACTCTTTATTTGCAAAAGAGCGGCGGGTAAAACATTGGATGATGATGCGCTGGCTATACGTCTTGATAGTCAGATCCATACTCACGTATGGGGTATGGGTCACTAGTCTGGTGGAAGGCTGTAGATAAGTAAACGACGCTGGCAAGATTAGCGGCGGTACAGAGAACAGCTGATGTTGCCATCACATCAGGTGCCCTTTTTCAATGCATTTTCAATGCATTTTTATTCAGTAATTCAGTAATTTCTTATATACTAGACAAAAGTGCTTAAAACTAGCTTAACTAACTTAACTATCTTACTATGACTTACTGACCCTGTGTGTTACTCGGCATATAGACACTGTAGTCTTCATGGACGGGTATAAAACTGCAAACGGCACGGTGTCTGGTATCATCTGTGTGGAACCAGATTTAAAGGTGTTCTTAGGACTCCCGGATACCTTCAGCGTTTTTCAGGCAGATGTTCTAGCCATAGCTGCAGAGCTTCTGAACATGAATCGAATATTGTTATTTACTTCGACAGCCAGGCTGTGCTTAAGGTCCTAGAATCATGCACTATTAAATCGGAACTAGTCAGGAGCTGCCTCACAATGCTCAGGGCATTAAGCACCGGATAAGACTATGCTGGGTGCTTCGTCACTCCGGGATAGATAAGGCAACGAGTTTGCCG
This sequence comes from Brachyopa scutellaris, assembly GCA_949775065.1. Lineage (NCBI taxonomy): Eukaryota > Metazoa > Arthropoda > Insecta > Diptera > Syrphidae > Brachyopa > Brachyopa scutellaris. The sequence goes on from OX459112.1 coordinate 193,540,542, forward strand.
ATGAATTGGCAAGAAAAGGGGGGGGGAGCTACCACTACCCGAGGCACTGGAAGTCGCTCCACCGTTTCAAAGGTAAAAGACATGATAACGAGTGGGGCTGACATTGTAAAACATAGGGTTCCCAAGGCACTTTGGCCGGCACTACACTGTAAAAGGACCAACGAAATCCTTAGATTTAGCAGGGCACAAATAAGAATATCTATAGGAATATTATCCAGGCATTGCCTTCTGGGGAGCCAAGAGGCTCGGACTCATAGACAGTGATATTTGCAGATACTGTAATGATATAGGTGTAGCACATATTCTGAGTAAATGTCAGGGCATATCTATTTCTGGAACAACTGACACAACTATTTCTGTTATTTCACCACTTAGATTTCTATACCTATCCACAGATAAAAAAAAAACTCCAGAAATGTACTTTGCCTCCACCCCGCTACTCGGCCCTTCGCTCACATTCGACTCCACTAATCATTATCACATCCGGACCACCTAATTATGACACTATCCCCGCCACCGACCATTTAAAGTCAAAAACGCCTAATAGAATTCCTCAAACATTAATCTGAGTCCATAAAATGTGCCACCCAGGCAACTTCCACTGACTGGTGGATTGACAAATGCACATCCACCCTCCCATAAACAAGAGACAATGGGTCCAACAAGGACATAATGCTGCTGCTGTGGTCTCCGAAAAAAAAAAAACAACAACACAAAAACAAATAACAACGTGGCGCCCTAATTTATGTGCATTCGTAAATTACTGGCTGGCTTCTGTGGAAGGCGCCCCCGCCGCCGCTGCACCGCCTGCTCCATCTTCGAAACGTAAACATGGTACTGCGCGAACGATTTATTGTTCGCTTGTCGAAGTGTGAGAAATTTTTGATATAAATTTCCCTCTCATTAGAGCTGTGTCACCGGCGAACGAAATTTTAATGAGATGAAAAATCCACACACATACACAGCCAAACCGATAGAGCACCATCAGGAGCTGCTATCACCCAGGCAGGAAGCGATGAGTGAGTCCCGGTGGCTTTGGGCCACCAACGAGGATGATGATGGTTGGCTGATTTGGCTCGCGTGGAATGCTGGGTGTACTCGTATCTGTGAGGTTGGTGATTCTCTAATTTGAATGCGTTGAACATTAATAATGTAGCGATTGTTGTGACACACGAGGATGTAGGAAGTGTTTGTTTCGTCGTGTTGTCCCGCACGAATGTCAATCAATTTAAAAAAAAAAACCGTGAGGCACTCTAGTTATTTATTTGTTACACTGGTGACGTTAAAGGACGCAATCAATTATTCAGAGCAGTGAAAACCTTGGTGGTATAGGATTTTGCAGTTGACCTTAAATCTTTCTGATATCAGATCGTTAACTGACAGTCGAGACTAAGTGTTATGAGTTCTCAAAATTGACAGAATCAATAACGTAGACCAATGTGAAAGCATATTAATGCAGTGTCACATTTTCTTTCACTCACAAAAATCTCACTCGTATAGTCAAACAGAGTATCTAACACATCAGACGAATTTCTCTAATTTTATGCTCTTTGGTTTTGATTGAGGCCACACCATCAACCGACCCGGTATACTAATGAAATATTCAACCTAAATCGGAGCGGAGCTCTTTTGTCTTTTTGATGGCTTGTCGGCCCGAAAATGATTTCCTCACCCGAGTGTAGGAAAATTCATTCTAACAAAACAAAAAAAAAACACGGTTGACAAAGACGACCAGGAAAACTGCAACCACCACCATCACCACTGTCACCGATGACGTGTCAGAATTTTCATATGCTCGACAAGTTTTTCTTTCTGTGGCAGTGTAGCGGCCCTTTTGTTGGGATTAGGTATACTGGACGGAACTGTCACGTCAATCCAAGTGTGTTGTTGGAATTGCTGTCAATCTTCTCGTACTCTCGTTCCGTGTGATTATACGAGACCTCAAAACAAACGACATACAACACCAGTTTACCACAATTACATAACCACCAGATATGAGAATATAGTTGACAATGAATCCATTTAGGAGGATGCCAATGGTTTCGTTCCAAGGACGGTAGCACTATAGCACTATTTGCCTATAGCACATGACACGGTCGATGGAAATTTGATTTGACATTGACGAGTATAGAATGTCCTTTTTTTCTGAAAGTGATACTCCCAATGCGATGTCGGGGTGTGTCATGTTTTATATGCGCAATAAGCCTGCGCCCTCCCCTCTGAGTAAACAATCAGATGTTTGACGCAAAAGATGATGAGCAATTGTGCTTCGAATGGACCAATTAGGGATGTTCTTTAATGCGCGATGAAAATTAGTTTTCTATTCAGAAGAAGAAGAAGAAGAAGAAGCTCATTTTGTCAGATCGGGGATCAACCAGCAAGGTCCTGTGAACTGAAATTTTCTGGATTAACGATTACTCTCGGGATAATGAGATGATATTTCTGGGAAAGTCAGTTATAGGTTGCAAGGTTTCACAGCTTCTCATTCGTATAGTAAAGGAGGGAAGTCACGTTAGGCTTGTTTACCAGTGGCTGTATTTTCGTGACTTTTTGAATTTTTTTTTTTACTTTTAAAACCATTTTTATTAATCCATTTAAACCAATGTAGACTTACATGCTAGACAAAAATGCATAAATGCATCTAATTAAAATCTAACTATATTACTTAATCTAGCTTACTGGCCCTTGGGGGGCACTCTAGGCTTAGCTCTATTATTACAGACTATTGCCTTTCGGCCTTAAACTATCTATACTATGACTAAGCTTATCTAACTCTTATATTTAATTCCAAGAAAAGTTTGGAAAACTTGGATACTGTAACATTCTTTGTTATTACTCTTAAAACTATGAGAACTTAACCTACCTAAAAAACCATAAACTACTTAACCTAAACTACTTGTAATCAGGGTGGTAAGCACTCGTTGGCTAGGGCCCCGAGTCGACACCTGATTAATTGATTGACCTGATTGCGTCCTCGGGCGCTTAGCCATCGCCATTACGACGTCCCCTCACAACCCCGAGACCTGAGCGAGGCCGCAGCGTCGGTCACCTCTCGGAGACGATGCATCATAATAGCGGGCCCGGCTACTCCACGGGGACCCCCTAGCTTACCTTAACCTACACAACTAGCCTAACTTAAAACAAATGATGTTACAAAAGTAACGCACCGACCTGGGACAGCGCGAAGTCGACCCTCTCCTCCTCAATAAGTCACCAAAAATTGGTGTATTGCTTTTCGGTATCCCATTTATCCCGGTCCGCAATTGCAGTACTAAAACGGAGAACCTCATGAGCATTGGCGTCGAACCCGCCGTGGATGAGCCTCTTATCTCGCGCACCGGCGGTGTTACAGTACCGGAATACCATCCCTTTTTTGAACTAACCCTTTAGCATCAATATGGAGAAATACCTCTGGTAGGATAAAGCCTGAAAGGAGCGTACTCTCATGGTACATTACATTGGGGTAATAAGCCCCAAAGATCAGGCCATTGTCGCTGGTCATCGCCCTCGCAATATGCCTTCGGATCGCCCCAATAAGGAAACTATCAATCCTGTTTAGTGGTGCCCCATTGTATAGGGCCTTGTTAGGATAATATTTTATGTACTGGGACTCTGGTGTTCTGTACAATCTGAGACAGGTCCTAAGATATTGCCTCTCAAACACCCAAATCTTTTCCATGTAGAAAGGCGCCACATTGAACCACACCGGACAAGGACAACCATATATGCTATAGTCGGTCTGATTAGGGCAACGTTACAAATTACCTTCACCCTGGAGTCAAGTTCACTTCTGTGAAACAGTCTTCTTGTCAGAGCAAATGCCATTTTAGCCTTAGCGAGACCAGCATCTATATGTTTATCAAAATACAGGTACTGGCCGAGCCAAATACCGAGATATCTAACCACACTTCTCACAGCCAATGGCCGCCCGTGCTGTCCAAGGATAGCAAATTTCTTCCAGTTATTTCTGCCCTAATCAACGGAGATCTGAACAGAACTGTTTCCGCTTTTGGAAGTTGATCTTCAACTTCCAATCGTCGCAATAACCTTTAATTCGATCTGCAAGAGGATCGCCAAATTTTGGCGTTTACCTAAAAACAATACGTAAACTTGATAAATTGGGTCAAAACCATTCTGTATATCTTTGCAATGGAAAGAGATAGAGCAAAACGGATAAAAGATTTGGAAAGGTCTACCCCGAAATCATAAGACTGCATACCAAACTCCAAATGTGAATTTTGGCGTTTACGGTAACCCAATATTAGGGCGACGATTAATAACCTCGATGTTTGGACCTGATCTGTACACCACCAAATCGTCTGCGTACCCTATACCAAATTTGAGCGAGCCATCTAGATCACTAGTATAAGTGCTGAACAGTATCGGAGAATTCACTGTAAACTTCTTTTCAATACATACATACATACACATAATCCAGTTGGAAAATTGGAAAGTTTTTTAAGCTACGGCTGCGCTTAATCAATGAATTGATTTCTCACATTTAAAACTAATTGCAGATACCGCTAAGCGATACACGTTCTCTACTAATTCGCGCTGATCGACTTGCTTGCTACACTAGATACACGAATCCAATCCATTCGAACTGACACCATTCGCTGCTGCTGTGACCACGTCTGCTGACGCCAGCCGCAGCGCCGGATGTGAGGATCATTAAAATCCAGCTAAAACAACAACACCAACGAATTTCATCATCCATCATTAAGAATGATTAACGTTTAATATTTCATGGATCAGTGAGAGATGCTGTAGCAGGCAGAAAGCATTTAAAACGCCAAGATCAGGTATACAGACGTTAAACGTTTTGTATAAAAAAAAAAAGAAGATCGGTGCGCGGGGCTAATTCTTGCAATAAAAAAATAGCTAATGATGCCCCGAAACCAGGTACCCAGTTAAACAACAACATCCACACACATTCAATCGTGTTGAATGCACAATGTCAAATTGTACAACCCACCAATCAACAATCAACGATCAACCATCATCCCATCAACGAAGACCGTCGACTGTGGAATTTCAAAATTTTCATATTCCAATTCCATTTCAATCAACGTCACCGGCGATGACTACACAAAAAACGTTGGTGGTGTTCCCAATAAAACACAGAAACAACAAACTCCATCCATCTATCCGAGAGACAGACAGACGGACGGACAGACATTGGGAGAGAAACCTGCGTCTCGTCTTTCCTCATGCGAGATTAAGTCGGATTAAATTCCATAACTCGAGCGAACAACACATACTCGTACACACCGTAAAACATGTGTTTTGTGCCCGAGAGATGTTTCCAAATTAATAATGCGCGCGGGTTTTCTTTTTTTGTTTACTTTTTGTCCAATTCTCGGGAACACAGTCGTGTCGTTGAATGTCCATCAGTTTTCTAAGTGATGTCCATTTGTTTCACTTGTTTTTTCCGGACCATCCGCTGGGGTAATTTTTCAAAGCGGATAGAGGTCTCCGTTGTCTTGGAGCAACTTTTAACATTATCTCTCGGTTCGGGTCACCCTCGATTTGCATGGACGGGGGTGGTTGCTGGTAGCTGGTGGCTGGTGGCTGGTTTGAATGCCATTAAAAGGGTAGGAAAAACTTTCGATAAAATTCTCTATCGTAAAATAAATTTCCACAGTTTTTCCACATCCGCATTGGTCCCAAAAAGGGATGCGAAAGCCCTCCAGGATATGAATTAGACTGCGAAGCGAAACTTTTCCGGTAGAGCGGAGAGCCAGGCAGAGAGATGATAGACCTTCATGCTCCTTGGCATTGGCATCCCTCTTGCTTGCAATTGCGTGTGCGGCAAAGTAGATAAATCCGAGATAATTTTCTGTAAAAAGGTCCTTAAAAATTACTTCGTTCTCACTCTTCATCTAGGGATGGTTTGGGGGTGGAAATGTTTTTTTTTTTTTGGCAAAGTCTCTTAACTCGTTGTTGCCATGTAATAACATAAAACCTAACTGTGGCGGCGACGTCGAGGAGGGCTGAGTAAGTGTAATTTGTATTATACTTATACTACCACCCCCTTTGGGGATGGTGGTTGTGGACTATCAAATTTACAAAGTACTTGGAACAAAAACAAAAAAAGGGATAATTTTACGTAGAAGTTAACGATCGTGAAAATGTTCTTATCAAAGGAGCGTTGAGTCGAGTCGCGGAGATGGGGCGAATAGGGTTGAAAGAGCCTGCAGAGTTTTTCCACCCTATTTTCAGGATTTCCTATTCTGTTCTTTTCTTTTTGTCATCCGGAGAGTGCTATACTGAGATGCTAATTATGTGCGGCTTGAGGGTGGGTATGCGGCAGTGACACCATTAGAAAAAAGAAACGAGTGATGAGATAGTGTGGACTATGAGTACGAGTAACCCTTGTCCTCAAGGGATTACATATGTCGCGTGTGTTTTTTATGTGAATATGGTGAGAATAAGTTGAGAAAATCAAAGCGAATCAATTGAAATTGCGATTTTTTTTAGACAACAAAAAAAAAATCACCCAGGATGGTTGACATGATGTGAACAAGTGAAATCGATGTGAACTGATAAATTATTTATTTGATTAAATAGGGTGGAAATAAATGGCAGTGAAAATCGATTTTCGCGTTTTTTAATATGCGACGCCTTCAACTATATTATATTTCACATCCATTTCGTCAAACCGGGAATAAACTTGTTATTTGAGAACTTCTACTGCATGAAAAGCCGGAGTTGAAATGATCGTTTATAAACAAAGAATGTGTTCAAGCGACATCATCAGTGGTATCATCAGCTGCTGCTAGTATATCAAAAGCGAATCCCAATTTTTACTGTCAATCCCCAGATTTTGAAGACTTAGCAGATACTCTAAGGTGGTGTAATGCATCGGTTTGAGGTGTTTCGACGTTTCGGTTTAGATTGTCGGCTGTGACTAAAGGTTATTTGTTAACGCCATCACCCATAGTCGAGTGTTCTCGTACCGATCTGTGATTGCCTTCTGAAGTGGTGAAATGGCGAATCAACTTCTCTGCTTCACCATAATGAGTATTGTTTTTAAGTAGAACAACTTTTGACAGTTTGCGATTTGCTGTGTGTGCACCAATTCAGTGAATAGATCGCTATATTGCCTCCATTTCAAATAGTCCCCGTCGAATTTAGGCAGCGCCATGATTGACATGTCTAGCATTGCCTTTGGTATACTAGCAGCAGCTGATGATGTCGCTTGAACATTTCCTCTTTCTAGCTTGGTTGTCAATAGGGAGACAATTTTGGACTTTGTATTTTATCTTCAAATATTCGGTCATATCGTAGTCTTCAATCTCAACTAGTTCTGCTATTACCACACTTGAAGAAGCGTCCTTCCTATCCATCTTCCTCTATATCGGCTCCGAGAGGACAAGAGGGCTTTCCAAAGCACATATTGCGAATGAATTTTTGATGTGATTTTATTTCAAGTATTTTCAAATGTATTTGCTACATAAGTACATATTTGAAAGGTCAATATCACAGCAGTTAAAAATTATTGTTTCAATACTAAAATACATTTTGTGCATGCAGCAATACTTAAAGCATTGTATTTATATCCTATAGTAATGACAAGGACGTTTGCAGGTTACCTCACTAGATGCCGATAGTTGTACCAAAATGAGAAAATATCTGAAAACGAGCTTTTTGTCTGTTTATTTATTCGTCGTTCTTAATTATGGATTGTGAAAAGAAAAAAAGCTATTGAACTAAAGTGTGGGTTAGTAATGTGGGGAAGATGGAAAGAGCAAGAGGTAGCGTAAGAACAACAAGTTGAATTCAGGAATTTACTTTACAACATTAACATACCTATACTATTGTGTGGAGTATATTTGTATTTCAGTTCACTGCCATAAGCGAATGGGTTATGCGTATGTGTGTTTTTTTCGCAGAAATGATTTATGCTTATAGAAATTGCTTCAAGGGAAAAGGAAATGTGACCGGAGTTTCGTTTTTAGGGTTTCGTACGTAACCTACCCATATGGTAATACGGAATTTTTATAAGTTCGTTTTGAACTGTAAAATGTTGAACACGATAAAAACATCAAGAACCATTATACAGTAGAATCTCGGAAAGATGAACGATTACAAAACCGACCCTGTTCATCTTTTCGAAATTTTTATCTTTTTGAGTACCTACATAGGTACTTAATTTTAAGTAGGTACTTAATTTTGGTTAAGATGTCTTTCAACACTTTGCCCTTTTATTTTAAATTTACAAACTTTACTCGGCCTTTAACTGGTGGCATCTTTTCTCTATATAAATTCACTTCACACTGGTATGCAAACAAACGAAATGAAATGCAAAAATGCAAAATCAAGCAGAAAAGAACAGTTTTCCAAAGAATGACGGTTATATGAATCTACTAGGAATAACTAAAATACGAATAAGGAAGAAAAACAAATTTGTGGGTAGAGCGTTCATCTATTCAAGTATCCAAAAATCAACCTGTTCATCTTTTACAATACTGCAATGGTGAATAAATTCCGTTAATCTTTCTGGGTAGTTCATCTTTTGGAATAGTTCATCTTTCTGAAATTCTACTGTACCTAGAAACTTGAAATTTGGGACATTTATACATTACGGTGGTCCACATATGTACATATGTATGTATATTTGAGATAACTTATCACTCAAAAATGTATTGTAAAACAATTGAGGGGGTGGTTGGCGAAATGTAGATTAACTCGAAAAAAAAAAATCTGAAAAACATGTAAGGTAGGTGACCCAAATAAGGCCCAGCGCCTAATAAGGTTCTGTCCTCCCAAATCATAAAAACCCGTTAACCAATTGGAATAAGTTTATATTTGTGTTTATGGGCACACATCAGAGGAACTAAAACCATAAAAAAAATGTTCTGTCGCAAACGTGCGCCTATCGCAAGAAGTTGGTAAATGTGGATGCACACTCCCTTTACAGCTACATACTGTAAATTCATTTTCACTGCACAAATGGTTTTTTTGTTATCTTGGCAGTACATCCAGTATTGTGCAAAATATTTGCAAGTTTTTTTTTCTCTGATGTTTTGTTAGCTAATAAACTCCCTTATTTGGTCCATACCAAAAAGGTGTGAGGAATAATAAGAAACAATTTAGCTATAATACTTTGTATTGTACCAAATACCTACATATTAAAAAAAAATAATTGCATGTGTTCGTTTTTTTTTTTTATTTCTAATAAAACATCAACGGTATATGTTAGGGATTTATTTGCTTTCTTTTAAATAATAAACTCAACGTAAGTACTTTCAACTCAGTATTTCATTCGAATTCTACCTTTTTTTAGAGTAGTTAAAATACAAAATCACTGTAGGTATTTGAAAAAAAAATGAAAATGCTTTGCACAATACTGTAGGTACCTACCACTGTAGGAGGAGCTCTTTATATGGAATAGAATACCCCCTTATTCTTTCTTAATCAAATAAAATTTAACCATCGGTCCACCACGTCCTCATCGTGGTTCTGGTGAAACAGAGAGTGGGTCAAACATAAAAATTGGATCAGAAATCAGGAGCTAGAGGCCTAGAAAGGTAAATAACATTACCGCCAGAAGGACTATGAAAATCAGCTGTGACATATGATGCAAATACATAATGTCCTACATATGTAATTATGTACTTATAAATTATAATCAAATAATGTAGTATAATATGCATACCAACTACAGCACACATGAGGTACACATATACATTACATACACACATATGTACATACATATGTACATACATAAGTGTAGGAATATGAAAACATGATAATCGTGCAGAAACATACGAGTTCACCAACCGAATAACCTGAAAACAATTTAATAAAAGAAAAAAGGGATACATACACACAGAATAATGTCCTATCTCAACAACATCGAAGGCGCGGATTCAGGGGGGGGGGGGGGTCACGGGGGTCATGACCCCCCCCAAAACAGCCCGCATTTCAAAAAATAGAGCTGAACCAATATTTTGCAAACCAAAAAACAAAAAAAAAACAAACAAACAAATTGCAAACTTAAAAACCGGAAACTAACCAAACGACTAAAATTAACACTTACTTTTTTGCACTCTGAAAAAATTGGATTTTGATTTTTTTTATCCTGTGACCCCCCCCAAAAAAAAATTCTAGATCCGCGCCTGCAACATCGTTTTGGTTGTGTAGATAAGAATGTGAGCGTAATCTATTTCTGTCCTGCAAGCTATATTTCCGAGCTTTTCTTCTAAACACAAACCAATTCGAAACTTTAAAAATCAAAATTCTTATCTTATACACAATCCACACATACATCATATTCTTAACAGTGCCACAGAGATTGCGAGGAAACCTGCAAACAATTTGTATGCACTTCTAGTCATTACTATAGGATATAAATACAATGCTTAAAGTACTTAAAGTACGATCCGAAAATTGGAAAATGTAGGCCCTAAACTGCGCGTTTTAATCTGGGTGGACTGATAGTGACAATATATTGTAAACATACATACAGTTAAACCTCATGTCCGCATAAGGGAGTTGTCCGTTCAAAGGATAAACACAATTATTTTTAAATATATTGTGTTAATTTATCAAAAAACAACATTGTATCTTTATTTAAAACGATTAACAAAACAAACAACGATAACAAAACAGAAAAAAGATTGGGAGTCCTCGCAAATGACTTCTGTCGCAGCTGCAAGGATGAGGAGAAAGAAGAATCCCCCATTTACCTCCTGTGCAGCTGCCCGGCACTCTCCTCCTAAAAAACAAAGATACTTGGAGCTTCAAGATATTCCCTTAGCGAATATTAATTAAATATGGAAATTTGTCTGACCTGTAAATTGATTCCAAGCGCACGTGGAATATAATGGACCTACTAAGTGAATTCTACCGAATACAGTGGACAGCCAAGCCTAATCTAACTGCACAGGCTGTATTCACGATATCATATTTCTGTTTTCTGCAAAGTATTTCTGTATCTAGTATTTGTTTTTGTTCACCTACTCAAACATTTAAGGGACGAATATTTTGAGTATCTGCAAAATACAGCAGAGCTAAAGGAAATACGTCATGGTTGGTTGGTTCTTGAGGGTGAGGATTACTCCTCTTAACGTAGGCCACAAGTCGGGCCCGTTGTGCGCCCCTCTGGAACTGAGCTGAGAAAAAAAGGGTTGGAGTGTGTGTTAGTGAAAGGGGTAGTGTAGTGGAATGGAAAGGTTGGAAGGAATATGTGAATTCAAGATAAACGCTCTGTGTGTCGTATAAACTCCAGTGTTTTCGAAGAATCAATAGATCTGAGCGATGTCAGCCTGATTATGATGTGTCTTCCCAGGTATTTTTGCCTTATTGAACATAGAGCAGGACAATCGCAGAGGAAGTGTTTGATACTTTCCTCTTCTTCTTCGCAACCCGGGGAAGTGCTGTGCTGCCACTAGTCTCAATCGGTTAACATGCTTATTTAAGTTGATGTGTCCCGTATATAAGCCAATCAACAGTTTAATTTGTGCTCTGCTCAAATTCAGTACTTTCCTAGCCCGCAGTGGATTTGAAATTTCCATCATTTCTTTGGCAGCCTTGCATTTGTGCGTGACGTTTTGCAAAGAACAGGCTATAGGCAGTTTTCACTGCTTGTACCGCCGCGCCGTATCAATAGTATTTACTGTGAGGTTTTCTACGTCTTCCGCCCCTGCTCTTGCAAGTTCGCTTACCCTTTCGTTCCCTGGTATATTGTTGTGGCCAGGTACCCAGAGCAGACTTACCGTGCTGGATCTTGCAAGGGTGTTGGGTTTTTCTTTGCATTCCTTCACTAATTTGGAATTAGTTAGTGGGTTCGCAAGTGCTTTAAGTGTAGCCTGACTACCCGAGCAGATGTGTAAGCAAGTGTCTCTAGTATCGGCATTGACGAGTTCGTCTACGCCGCTGAGAATTGCAAAGACTTCCGCCTGGAAAACAATCACCGAGGGTTCTAAGTGAATGAATATATTTATCGGAGGATCTGGACAGTGTACACCAGCTTCCGATTCTCCGTTAATGTGTGATCCATCCGTGTATAATACAATGCCTTCTACTTCGGCAAACACGTCATACACATTGGTATGCATTCGTTTTAACTCAGGGAGTAGTTTTACTAAACTTATGATATTTACCACCACGCCCCTAAAGCCTGAATTTAACTTTACTTAATGTGTGTGGTATTTCTGTTTTATTTTGGCTTTTCGTTTGCATCTGCTGCTACTCTGAGCAGGTACACATGTTACTTTAAAACTCAAATCAAAATAAAAACACAAACCTCGGTGTGAAGCTACGGAGGATTTTCTGTTTTTGTCCGCCTAATGGAACCAAATTAAATGATTTCTGACAGATATGCGTGTCCACGTCCGATTAAGGGAGGATCCGGTTAAAGAAACGAAAAAATGTATTCAGTCTGAAACATTAAAGCTTGGTTAATAAAAGTTGTCCGTCTAAGGGAGCTGCCCGTAATGGCAGCTCAATAGTCAAAAGTAATAACGAGTATAATTTCTACAAAATGGGTGAACGTCGACGGTGTAGTGTGACGCCCTCATCAAATGATCGCACCAAATCCGATGACCAAAAATCTATATTATATGTATGTATGTATGTTCCAACTTTGACTACAAATATTTATATACTCTGACATGTGCATAAAACCCCTCTGCACAGCAACAGTTTTTGTTTTTTTTTATCAATTTGTAACACCCATCATCCACATCATCACGTTAATAACAGCCAACGGGCTCGCATAGCACTCTCACTCCTTCATCCTTCATCCAGTAGTTGGCTTCTTCTTCGATTCGATGTGGTCTAGGCAAAAAAAATCTCCACATTTCCATGGGACAAACCACAACCTCGCCACACTGCAGCGCAATTCATCTCGGTAACGCCTTGATGTCCGCTACCACTACCATTGGGGCATTCCAAGCACGCTACCCACCAAGAAAAGAACGTAGCGTGGAAAGGAATCTCGCCCTGAAAACATACCATAGGAGGCTTTCGTTTATCGTCGTCGTCCTACAACTCTTTCTCGCATTATACCACGTCATGGCGGCGTATAGCCCCCGGAGTCGTCGAACGGGTTGCACCATGGCGCAAGTAGATTTACGACCGTTTATTAATTATCATACAAATTGAAAATTCGTCACGCTTCAAAGTGCACACCACACACTATCGATTTGCAACTACGGCGACGATGCTCTAACCCAACAGATGTCTCCAGGAAGTTGAAGGATTTTTTTTTAACTCGTATTATCCAGTTTTCCTCCTCCACAAAAGCGATTATTAGCTGAGATACAATGAAACTGTTGATGACTTTACACCTACCAGTATAGTAGGTACATACACACTACGAACTGTGCAATATGATTCGGATTCGGATGGGGTGACCCAGGGTGCGGCATCCTCTTCACAGTTCGTCACCAACCGATGACTGTCAAAGTCATTAATGCGTGACACGGCCGAATGACCTCTATTGATTTCCTGTGTCGTTTAATCGACAGACGCTCACTGTTCGAAGGTGCTAGTTGATCGGACGGATGGACGAGTGGGTAATTTATGAACCCCAGTGCTGGCTTTGACCCTGCTGCTGCTGCCCAACCCTTTATCCACTGGCATGTGACACAGATGCGCGAGACTGTCTTAATGATTTTTATGGTGTTGAGTGCTTTGTCCGAGTGACTAACTGCCCGTAACAAAAGTGTGATGTTCTGCGAAACGGAAGTTGTCACACACCGAATATGTCGAAAACGGTCCGAGTGAGTGATTTATGGTCTCATCGTTTTATTAGCACGAAATCGCTCTGAATCGTGTGAGCGCGGGAACAGGAGATTAAGATGCCTTCGTGTCTGGGCGGAGAATGGTTTATTGGAGGCAATTTTCACTCGGAGCAGCGCGATGCTCCGAATTACTCATTCGAGTTTTTGCTCGCCTCTGCCGTTCACCTCGATCAGACATTTCGTCGGCGCAATTACCGAAAAATATGATAATTAAAGGGCGGCACAGGTACCACGAAGTTAACACTTCTTTTCGATGCAGGTTCAGATCCGCGTGAGTGTTTGACTGATGTCCGGTGGCGTGCAATATTTTTGCTCCCTTCGCCTTTGAGTGGTTTCATGGTAGTTTTTTATGTTTTATGTTTTTATAGCTGGTAGCCTGGATTTATGATGATCGGTGAATGATAAGAGATCTGGGTAAATTAAAATTTCGCTGGTAGGAATTATTATTTTACGATGACCAATTAGGTATTATATTTTTTATCATTGTCAGACTAGTATTATAACTGGATACAGAAAACAACAAGATCTTTATCCACTCAGTGGGATTCTTACTTTAAAGGAGTAATAAAAGTCCAACGATATGAAGGACACAAAATCAGTGATGTCAGTGTTCGTTCAAAAGCGTGTCCGTCTAAAAGATATTGATTAATAAAAAATTACCGATCAATAAAGACAAACATTTACGGTTATGGTTCAATTAGGGAAGCTGTTCGCAGTGTGAGGGTTCAAATGCATTTGTTTTCCAGAAACTACGTAAAACTTTACCTTACTTACAATATTTAACGAGTATAGCTACGCGTATGCTATGAACCAGAGCGCCATCATATCACCTAACCCACCACGCAAAGAGTCACTATAAATTAATCATTATTGAGCCACCAAGAACCATATCAAATGCCACTGCACCACCACCAGCACCGCCTCTGTGGTGAACACGAAACCATGTTTGCGACACAGCTCACAACTCTCTTCCATCATAATTGATGAAGAACCATTCTGCGAAACATAAACCAAAAATGTTGCAATGCGCACACCCTTGTTCGTCCTGCCGCCCCCTCCGCTGCAATGCGAGATCATGTCATATTTTTTAACGACAAAACGCTGATCCTTTCTCTCGGTGTCTCCGTTACCAAGGTAGAGGAGTAATGATGTGTGATGTGTCCACCGACCTCATGCTGAGCTAACAACGCGGACAAAATTATACACGCAGATTGCAACGCAGCAAAAAGCTGTTCGCACAGATACAGATACGAGTGGCACGGCTACACAGAGTATCTCTAAACCATCATGGCAAAAACCACTGGCATTGATTTAATTAATAATCGATCGGAGGTAATTGCTCCACGAAGTTCTCGTTCTCAATTTGTTCGATGGTTTGTCGATGCAACTGCGGGCGTCTGTCTCTCCACTCCATCGCTCTACCCCAGAGGTGAGAAAAAGAAAAATTGCTGGATGATGATCCTCATCATCATCCGCAGCAGCAGCAGCAGCAGCGAGAGCAGCAACAATCGTCGTGATCTTAGCCTGGTTGCGTCCACTCTTTCGCCCTGTCCATCCACACGAACAACTCTTTCGTCGGTTAATTTTTGTAAGTTAATTACAGGCCGGCGCACCTAGAAGATGAAGCAGCGGAAAAGCGGAGCAACCGAAGATGCAGTGTTTCCGAAGGAGGAGGCTTTTTAATTCCCTCTTTTTCGAGATCACCAAGAAAGCCACCGAGCCATGGCATCATTATAATCATCAGCACTGCGCAGCGATGCTCCACAGTGAGTATCTGCAGCAGCAGTATCGTCATCCCAGGACAAGCGGAGAGGTAATCAAGAATTTTCTCACCTCCTCGGTGGCGGTCAGAATTGGGGGCGTTGATGTTCCTGAACGCTCTGTGTCAGTTGGGAGAGATCGAAGGCGCAGGTCGGTACCGATTGATGACCTGATCCACTCTCTCGATGGAGGTTCTTAATCGATTTTAAATCGTTTTTGATGATATTTTGATCGCGCGGTTAAGTCTTTTGTTTTGTTTTCGGTTTCTGAAGCGATCTAATGTCTAATGACGCCGCCGAGGTGGTTATTTTGAGGTACATTGGCCGCAGGATACACACGCACACAAACAACCCAATTCCCATTGATTTACCGCCCGGAATCAGTGGCTCCGGCTATGTGCTGGAAAATACCGATTTCATGGTGATAATCAGAATCGTGATTTATTTAGCGGAACAATTTCTTGTTTTGCACCCTTATGTATGCACACAGGATACACAGGACTCTTCCCCCATATACGAGTGTTGTGTTTTGAAAAGGGGTGATGGTACACAACTTTCTACCAGCAACAATGATGATGTTCAATACAAAGACTGCTGTATCTCTTTGTTTTGGGATGAGTTCGAGTACATACGATGATGATGAAGCAATCCAGCATGGAACACACTCTGGATACTGGTAAAAGTGTGAAACTTCAGCGCGAAGGAAACGACGACGTCATTTGGTCGTTTATTTGTTATCTATGGTCTCATTATCGTCGCCCGGTGCAGTGAAGTTGAAAATTAATTTTGTCACAGTTGCATGAGGCGATTGTGTGTGAGATTGGGTATTTTTTTTTTTTGCACAGGGTGCGCTATTTGGTCAACCCACGCCCATGGAATTGAAATAATTCGATGCGCCTAGTGGCTTAGGGATGCGACTAAAAACTTCGATTACACGCTGCATCATGGTATTCAATTAGAATGAGAAGTTAACGATGAGAAACGCTAGTGCTACAGTTCTCTTCATATTAAATTTGTCACAGTCAATATTTCAGGATGATCTGGGAGAGTGCTGATGGTTGAGTGGGAAAATGCGATTAAACTGGGAAGATACTATGAAAACACTCAAAGGTTAGCGTGAATAGAATTGCCTGCTATTGCAAATAGCAGGATTTCATAGCAAGCTATAAAAAAGAGAACTGTCAAATTTGTGTGTGGGCAAATTATAGCTTGATATTTCATTTTTTTTTTTTAATCCAACCAACCAATCCAACCAACCGCACTTCTATAATTCCACAAACGTGGAAACTACCGAAAATTTATTATTTATTTAATTATCTCTTCTTGTGACATCTTCCAGTCGGCCATAATTCTTTTTTTTCTTATTCAAACGCAAAAAAAAATCAAAAATTAGCAAGATATCTATAGCTTGCTAAATATCCTGCTATGAATAGCTTGCTATCTCAATTATCTTGCTATTTGCCGTCTCCATTAATTATTTTCATAGCATGCTAATTATCTTGCTATGAATTTTAGCTCGTGGAGACCTGGTGTGTTGTGTTGACTCGTCTGAACTTTACTTTAGGTGGCACTACAATTCGTGGTGAACCAGGCCCTACTTCTCGCAACCATTTGTGTGTGAGTGTTTTATTTAGACTCCAAACGGCGAGTCAAGAAGCTCATTAACAGGGATAGGATTTTGCTAACTTTGCCTCTTTTTTTGCTTATTTGGAAGATAGTATCGAATTAACACAAACACGTTTCATGTCCTCCTGATTCCAAATATATGTATTTTATTTTGCCTTTTTTTGCGGTTGTTGCCTTTTTCTGCCTTTTTTTGCATATTTTGCTTTTTTCTCAAAGTTTGGTCGCTAAAACAATAAAAATCGTACGCTTTGGTTTGAACATTTTTATTGTTTGTGTGCATTCATAAATATGCATATACAGGTATTCCGACAAATCTTTGTTGGGCGGTAGAACGAGTATACGTCAAAATTTGTCAAAATGAGATAAATACATCATTCGATTGCAAATTTTATATATCATGTTTGGCTATGGCTGTCATTACATTATGTAAATAATGCTGAAAGCTTTAAATGAGCTCCACTCGTTTCAGCTGAAGTAGGAACGTCATTTAGCTCCTTCAAGTCGCTTCTAAGAGACAACCGGAGAAGATTATTACCAGAAAATTTCAAAAAGCTCTTGGTAGTTCAATACTACTCTAATTAAATGTGCATTTACGTACCTTTTCTTGTTTTTTATTAAATGCCTTTTTTGCCTTTTTAAGTCTTTTATTTTGCCTTTCTTTACTTTTTTAGGTCAACAAAATCCTATTCCTACTCATTAACATTCGAAAGAGGTGGCACCGTGTAAAAACTTTTAGGTGTTTACTGGGATTGAACCCGGGCAGCATTCCAGTCCAACGCACTTACCATTACACCACGGTGCTCAAAGCTCTCTGAACGGCAGCTCAAAAACGAATCATACTCATAATCAAACATTTTCGAGAGATCAGTATGTTTGCTATTCCTGAAAATCTGATCAAGCCGAACTTATGTAAGATGTTAAAACTATTTATCTATTTAAGACAATTAAGTCACTTATGTACTTCTGTATTCGGTAATTCGCCTATAATTCGGTCATAGATCTGAAAACGAGTTAGTATTTTGAGTACATACAGGATTGGATACAAACAATACATACAAGACGAGCATATCTGTACAGCTTTAACTTACTTTTAACGATAACTTTACGTATGAAACGTAAACGGAACGTAAATATATGTAAATCACATTTGCAAGCAATTCCAGTCAATTAACCATCTGTGAATATTCCATTCGATTTAATTTGCAAAAACTCGTTAGTGAGCAAAGACTTCCTCATTACGAAAATCTATAAAATTTGCATCGCCACTTGGTCATTCAACTCACACATTCGTCTGCTGCCTTTCGTATAATGCCATATGCTTACTTTACTACGAATAGCCGAAATGGTTTGAATTCAATTTGACAAACCTGCCGCTTTACCACCTTACACGCGCGGCGCTCTCTCCCCCATTTCGACAAAACGGAAAATTCGAATGCATCATTTTCCACGTCACTTATTTTAAAACTCGTAAATAACTCGCGAGACAGAATGATTTATTTTCATTCCTCATGGAGGCATTTAACTGTAATAATTACACGACTTTGACAAGATGATCCTGCCATGTTCTGTCTCGCTCTCTCTCTGTCAGAAGACGATTTTCCGCCAATGATGGTGGTTATGAGCAAGCATTGTCTTCTAATGAATGAAGTTCGCCAGTCGAAGAGGGGGGAGATTTATCTCGCGAGCAACTCAAGTGTTCCCGAGTATCTTAGACGAAGAACCGCGTGCGAGTGTATTGATTTATGTCATGCGAAGATGCGTTATAACGGTCGTATTGCACACACATGTCACATGGGTGCTTGACAGCGAGGTGTCGTTCTTGGATGAGGATGGCGCATTAATACGCCAATTAGTGAGCGCTTCCCATCAGTATCGCGCGCTATTTGATAACTTCATACGACGCGTACGCGTTCCTCAGACTGTTGAGTTGTCAAAACTGAGAATGTCATACGTCAAGGGTTTTTCTGCCTGCACATGTGCACGTAGATCGGGAAATTATCATTTTTCAACGGTTTCTACAGAGCCGCAATCATTTGTCATGAGTTTCGCACTACCACTAGGACAGTATTCGCTGGCGTGCGGCACAAACAAAGCCATCGAATATGATTTCTCTCATAATTAATGTTGAACGCCGCGTCGTGCTTTATTGCTGCACCGCATTGCACTTAGCGATTTGACAATTAATTAAGCAAAAGTGTGAACAATTTTAATTAGATAGCGCGAATAGAATATTGTCTGTGATTGGATGGGCGGAACCGTTACTTTGTAATGGTCCTTTACTTCGGATGAGTGAATAAATGAAAAGTGACATGGGCCATGATTAGGTTGAGTGAATTACTTAGCTGATAGGTGACCGCTGACCTTATGGACTCCCAAGTTCCGATTGATTGTCTTCGAAATGTCTCAATTGCTTAGAATGCAGTGATTGATAGTGTAGGGATGAACAACTAAGGAGTGCCATCGTAAAAATGTACCCACTCTCATATTTAATTTATTTTCCAAAAACTACCGATAAATGCTGGGACTCCGTATATTATTTTTAGTCTCTATGCCTCTCTATGCCATTCCATATGATGATGACAGCCAACATGGAATCTGAATTGGATGTAAGAAAAAATATTATAAAATTTCGACGTATCTAAAAATCGCAAAAAATCTAAAATTGAACAGAAAAACAGTTGTTTCTGCTATCAAAACTTATAAGGAGGATCTGTCAGTTGTATAATAATAGGGATCTGGCCGAAAACCCGGTTTAATGAACCCAAGAAAGGTCACCAAAATGTTGAAGCTTCTTAAAAAAAAATCAAACATTTCAGAACGAGATTTGGCAAAAAAGTAGATTGTTTCAGTTCACAAAGTAAAAAAATCTATGTGCCAAAAAGTCCAAAAAGTTGCAGATCGGAACGCGAAAAAAAATGGATACAAAACAACGGGAAAAACAAAGTTTTTGACCGAATTTCCATTGCCCATAATGGACGGTGAAACATATGTATGTTTTTACTTATTTTAATCAGCTTCCGGGGCAGACATTTTATACTGCCGAAGGTAGGGGAAAAGTTGAAGCAAGGTTTCGAACCCAACCAAAGGCAACATTTCCAAAAAAAAAATTCCTGGTCTGGCAAGCAATATGTTCTTATGGACTCAGAAGTCAAACATTCACCACTACTGGCTCAAAATATGGCGAAATTTATGTGAATGAGTGCCTGCAGAAGCGTTTAAGGTCTTTTTATAACTGTCGTCAAGAACGCCCCCTGTTTTGTCCTGATCTTGCATCATGTCACTATGGAAAGAGGATGATGGATTGGGATGAGCAAAACAACTTTTCGGTGGTGCCTAGAGAGGCCATTCCTCCGAAGTCGCCAGAACTTAGGCCAACTGAAAGATATTGGGCCCTGGTCAAAAGAGTTTTAAGGGTCACCAAAAAGGCGGTCAACACCATGGAGGAATTTAAAAAATTCTGGACAAATATGTATCTCCAAGAAAGTGACAGATGATACAATAAAAACAATGGTGGAAGCTGTTCCGAAAAAAGTTCAGAAATTTATTAAAAATAAGGATTAGTGGCACCGTGGTGTAGTGGTAAGTGCATTGGACTACTACGCAATGCTGACCAGGTTCAATCCTAGCCTGGGTTCAGCATCTAAAAGTTTTATCACGGTGCCACCTCTTTCGAATGTCTGACAAGCAGTCAAAGAGTATCATTTGTCAAAGAGTTTCTCAACCCGCCGTTCGGAGTCGGCAAAAAAACTGTAGGTCCCTTCCATTCGTGCAAAAATATAATACGCACACACAAATGCTTGCAAAAAGCAGGCCCAGGTTCACCCTGAGCTGTAGCGCCACCCAAAGTAAGTATTGTTTTTTTTTTTATTGATTTTTATAAATTGTGGCTAAACTTCTCTACAGACTCAAAAACCGAGCTGCTGATATGAAGGTTGTCGCAAAAAATCGGAACTAATGAAGTTATAATATTTTTGTTTACCGTTTTCATCATTTCCCGGTGTAACGCAATGTGGCGTGGAACACACCCGAAATGAAGCAATTAGTATCCTTCACTCTAAAAAAAGAACACACTTGAGTCATCAAGCTGTCACCATAATCCGAAGAAATTACCTGCTAAGAGAAAAATCCGTATTCCCCTGAAACACACTGTCCAAAAGTATTAAATTCAAAGTCACCAATTATACTCCTTATGATGAAAAATCACTACACTCCGTCAATTTCAAAGACAAAACAAAACAAGGATACGAGAGTGAGCATCCTCTGTCAGCCAGCCCACTCTGTGTGCTGCCACCTGCGGCTAATGCGGGGGTGCACTGCACTAACCCATACCAGCCACTTAACCAATACCGAAGACAAATCGAAGACGCGCAAAAGGATTAGGACCGAAAAGTCAAACAGATATAAATAACCAACAATAACACACAAATAAACGATAAATAATATTTTGTTTCGGCGACCATCTCCTGTGGGTCGTTAAAGAGCTCTGGGGCCAACAATAGCCCATCACTGGCACACACACAATGGGAAATCCCGAATCGAAATGAAAAATCCACATAAAATCAGGAGAACAACGATCCCGTCTGAAGACGAAGGAAGAAAAATCCCAATAACCAATGAATAAGATCACAGCAGGACATCTTTGAGTTCAGTCAACACTCGGCGCGCTGGACACACCTTGGCTGTTACTTTTACACTCGTGCAGTCCAGGACCAAGACCACGTCATATGCATACACGCATGAGTTACGATGGAATTTAAATGATCGTAAATATGTCAATCGAACCTCTGGATAGCTGCTCCCCTCTCCCCAAAGAGATAATCATTACGGGCGACACTCTCTGCTCCACGATCGGAATTCGTCGACAATTTCGTGGACGATGGACCAAGCCCGACCCTACTCGGAACACTTTCAGCATAAAGATTTAATTAATTAAAATTATGAACAAACCCAGAGAGGATGCGTTTTCCAGATATTTTATGGTTTATTGGTAAAATCTCGGCTTCGTTAGAGTTCGAGCTTGAGTTCCTTTATACGAGACGGGCTGGGATAATTTATAGCCCTACTGGTGGTGGATATCGGTGTCAGGAGGAGGCTGCCAGGTAGTTAGCGCGCGGAAGAGGTGCCAGAAAAAAACTAAAGTGATGACAGGGTATTAATGTTTCATAATTTTCATAAGGTGACGCGTTGTACATTTGCATAATTTTTTTATATTTTTTTATCTTCCAAAGGCGAGATACTGTTACCCGTGTGTTTTCATGGATGCTGTTGACTTGTGCTGACGCATACCTCCAGTTTTTGGTTGTGGTTTGTGGTATATCAATGAAATTCGGTAGCGGGGATGGGAAGACGCAAGCTTAAGAATCTTGCTTTTTTTATTTTTGGGGAACGCGACAGAAAGGCATAAATAAACAATAATTCTTTCAGTGGAAGCAATTTGGAAAGAAAAATGGCACGAGTTGAGGATGCGGCATAAATCATGGCTTAATACCAGTTGCAGACACAAAGCCAATTCTTGGAGGTGGTCATGAGCTTATGAGTTTTTTCTCTCTTCCCCTCTCTCTCTGTTTGTTGTTTCAATGAAAAGGTATTTGAATGCAGTGTAAACGGCTAGGTTGGGTTGGGTCCTCAATATTGTGATTTATAAATAATTTGAGATTGTCCATAAGTCATTTTGTGATTTGAATTAATTCTCTAAACCGAGAGCTTTGTTGGCGAAGACAGTCAATTCTTTTTTTTAAATTGACACATGTGGGAGCCGCTAAGCTGTAGCTAAGCTTCTGGTTCTATGGTATTTTAAATGATTTTCGGACCTGAAATCGAGGTTTCCTATACAGGTAAAGTAGGTAGAAATCTGATGTGTTTGGACATTTAGAATTACAAGTGCTATTGCCCGATGTTTGATTCAAAGCATTGAAGGGGATACGAGATTGTAGATTACCCTTAAATGCTTTCAAATGATATGTTTCCTTTAGCCATGTAAATAGCAGCATGACACAATGGGTGTCGGCAGATAAACTAGCAAAAGTACAAGGGACTTTTCCCTTGATGGCCTTAGACCCTTTTGAAGAAAATCCAAAAGCCTGACTCTAAAGTGAACTTCTCTGAACTTATGCAGGCCAAGATGTTACTCTGGAACTACAACCGTAAAAGATCCAAAATTCATGCCATTCAAGTATGCGCCAACGTCATCCTCGAATCGGGAATAAAAGGTGTCCTCATCCATATACTCACGGATAGTCAAGCAGCTATAAAAGCACTAGGCTCACACCTGATTGACTCCAAATCAGTCCTGAACTACTTCAATACTTCCCAAGACCTCGCCCATAGAAATAAAGTCAAACTTTGGTGGGTGCCCGGACATGAGGGTATTGATGGAAACGAAAAAGCTGACGAACTGGTTAGGAAAGATTCCTTTACCGTGAGCCGTTTTGTAACATTCCAAATGCAGCTATTTACTTAAAAATCAAAAGTTCGGAAAACAACATGTGCATCTATCTCCTAATGGGAAAATACCGAGGGTCTTCGTCAGGCTAAAAAAAGCCATTAAACCCTTTCAAAATACATCCATAAAAACCTACTCCTCAGTAGAAATTATGTCAAGAGTTTAGTGGTATTTCTAACGGGGCATTGCCACCTTCGATAACATCTAAACAAAATACTTGGATATCATTCAGGAAATTGAATGTCGTCTTTGCGTGGAAGGCGACGAAACTGTGGAACTGCATGCCACTTTGTGCCCTCAGGAGACAACTTTTCCACAGAGAAATCCTAGCTCCCATGGAATTTCGTAAAGTCTCCACTAGTGAGATCCTCTTGAACCTCTTCTGGTTCCCTAAACTGAATTTGCGGTACAATAGATCTTTTAGGTCGCGGTGCCCTCTGTAACTGGCGGGTCAGACCCCTTAAAAAATGTATTAGTCTAAGCACAAATAGACTTCAAATCCTAACAGGCTTCCTGCAAGCTGAGAAAACACCTAAAAAAGCTGGGTCTAGATTCCTGCAGATACTGCAAAGATGATGGAGAAACCCCATCAGGGCAGTACATGCCAGGGCATAGC
Source organism: Brachyopa scutellaris (assembly GCA_949775065.1). Taxonomy (NCBI): domain Eukaryota; kingdom Metazoa; phylum Arthropoda; class Insecta; order Diptera; family Syrphidae; genus Brachyopa; species Brachyopa scutellaris. The sequence continues at coordinate 193,564,740 of OX459112.1, forward strand.
AAACAGTTGCAGGAACATTTTAGGCTTCTACTTCTTTAGTAACCTGGACGAGGTAGACCGAATCAACCACAGACTCGTTCTAAAATTTTGCAGGGTAATAAAATGCTTTGAGGAAATTGTGGCGGTTCAGGTGCCATCCTTGGATGGATTCTTCATTTTGGTGCCTGGTGTTTTGAGATGGCTCAGCATCTCAACCTCTCTCAACCTTACCTAACCTAACCTAACCTCAGGCCGATAATTTCGACTTATAAACAGGTAAGAGTCTAGAGGCATACTCTATAGACCCACTGAAAATATTTAAATTTATTAAAGCTCGGCGGTCTCCAGTAGGGGAAAACGCAATAGATCTACAACATGCTTACCATTTCAATCCAACTTTTTATATACCTTATTAGTTTCGTTCTATGTATCTACTTGATAACGATCTTTAGATTCCTAGTCTTATAAGCGATAAGAACTCCTCAGGTGCCAGCGCATATATCCAATACCAAATTCATTCTAAATGACCGCTCCTAACAAATCATCGACGCCGTACATCACTAATGTTACTCGCAGCAACCCTTAACCACCATTAAACTGGCAATAAAAATCTGTCACTGATTTGACTGTCATGGGTGATTTTGATTCTGAATGACAACCACCACTAAATATGTCTCGCTTCCAGTCCATCGCGCTTAAATTGATTCAAATCGATGTTTTGGTCAGAGACAACTTTTATTCCACACCAAGCAGTGTGTAGCTGAGTTGGTAGCGCACCACCACCCCAGTAGGCACCAATTTTAATTGATTATTTTTAGCAGCAATTCGTGGATTTATTTACAACGATATTGTACTTTTGCTTGAATTGAAAATGTTATTTATCGACCCGCGGTATTGGTGACCATTCGATGAGAACTGCTCACTCATAAATCACCACCCCACCTCCTGCTCGATGAAATTTACTAGATGCGGCTGCAACCACTACCTACCCCCAGTGATTGTAAATAATTCGAGCGTTCCCTCCGCTCGGCCAGGACTTCGACATCAAAATTTACGCGAATGAGGTTTCGCTGTGACATTTTTATGCGTGGGAGCCGGGCTCCATCCATGTTTTATGAGGTCGCGGCGATGAGATTTATTCCCTTGGTTTTGAATCCTCTTCAATCTTAATTTTCTATCCCATTTAATTGCACTACGGCTACCGCAGGCTATGAGGAATACCACACCACAGCAAAGGCCCGGTCGGTTCTTCAGTAGTAGCGCTCAAATAATGACATTTACAATGACACATAATAACAATAAAGCTTCATACCTTGGCGTCGGCAATAGTGGATCCGCGTTGGGCTGTAAATCTCTGTGGAATGGAAATGACATCTGTCCAGCTACTGTGGACCGGTAACATACTCGTACAACGTGTATCTTGCACCGGCTACCGGCTAAATTATGTTCGGAATGAAATTTGCATTTTCCAATCAACGCCTGCGGGTGGATCCAAGACAATGGCATCGGGATACAACCATTAAGACTGTACCCGTCGATACTGGAGACTGTGTAATTATTTCTTGCTCCCGCCAGATGAATTCCTCATCGCAGTCTGACTGTCAGTGTCCAGTGGCCAGTGCCCACTTCTTTCAGCACTAATAAGCCCTGCGGGATGCGATGAAATTATGCCATCAACCTCGATCAAAGCAGAGAGTCGCGCTGGACACAGATCAAAGCGCGCATCCCAGAGTTCGCCATCACATTATCCACGCTCTAAATAATTCTCCATGTCTGATAATGGGCACCTTTGGCTACCCGAAACCAAAAAAGGAGTCCGCGAAGGACGACTGGTTGGACGGGCGGGGCAGTCCAAAGGAAAAAGGCTTAGCCCGTTGATGCTATTACACTGTAATATTCACACTTTGCGAGGTGAGAAAATTGCTGGCTATTAAAAAATCATATAAGCGGGACGGGTTGCGTTTGATGTTTGTTGCTGGATTGTGTGCTGCAGACACAAGCAAAGCAAGATTGCGGATGAAGGATGGAGAATGGGGATCGTTCGCTGGGTGTAAGGGCATCGTTTGCAAAGATGTGCTCGCCCCGATTCATGGTTAATGAACGTGATCTAATATCCAGGAGGCCGTTGCCATTCGACAGGAGAAACGTGATGGTTCGCAATGGGTTTTGAGGGAAATTAATTTTTCTTTCGCGGGAATATTATATTTTTTGGAGCTGTTTTTTTTCCAATTTTTTCTTCCTTTTTGGATGCTCAAATATAGTTTGTAGAAAGATTATTTTTGCGTAAGAAACTGTTGAGTTAAATATTGTCCTTGACTCCTTAATACAACGTGATGTTGAAATTTTCACTCAAAGTCGATTATACAGAAAGTTTATCTAAAGCACGTTCGTTGATACTTTTAAGTTCGATTTATTCGCTCATTAGGCATGTCACCATTACCGAGACTGTTTCCAAACTTACATCTGTAATCAATCCAAAATCTCTTCAAATTGTCAATAAATATCAAGAACTGCTCTAAAATCACGATTTTACCTTTAATAAAACTCGATGTCCTTGTCTCCTATATGCTACAGCTTTCTACGGCATAGGGGAACACAAAGAAAAAAAAAGCTTCGAATACTGCAGACGACCAAAAGGACTAAGTGCTGTCTAAGACAGGCGAAGGAACTTTTAGGTAACTTGAAGGGATTTGAAGCGTGCATTAGCATTGCCGTAAACATACTTCGCATCCTGACTGCATTTCTTACGACGCTCTGTGTACTCAAAGTATATGTACATCTCTCAGATGAAGACTAATCCAGAATTTTCAATGAATCCAGTGAAACTCCAGAGCACATTGTGGGATTTCGGATTTGGACATTAACCCAGAAAAGGTTTGGGTAAATACCGACTAGGTTAGGTTAGATAAGCGAGCTGATGAGAATGGTCACATCCGCATCACACTTAGGTTCATGTAAACCCACTATGGTGCCCATTATATGTTCCCACCTGAGGTGTCAGTGTTTAGGTTCCAACCATCTGGACGTCCTGGCAAACTTCAGCCGACCTGACGGTGATCGATCTGATAGCTCGTCGATGTGTTCAAAAAAAATTGCCTAGGGTTCTATTTCTAGGCTGGCAGAGGTTTGGGCAGTGACCGAGGAAATGGGCCGTGTCCTCTTCATCACCGCATCCCCTAATTTTTTTCGCAAACTCTACAAACTTTCAAATGGTTGTCAGTACACTGAAATAAATACGGATAAATTCGTTGATTTTGAAAGACAGATTAAGATATAATTGATGCATTACACTGTGTAACAAAAATTTGTTTATGTTATTTTTTTTGTTAGTTTCTGCTTCCTTATGATATATCAAGCACGTTTTGAGTATTCATTCGTTCTAACTGTTAGCTTTACGGTAACGGCATCGCGAAATGTGCTAACGGAAATGCAAGCAGAGCAGCCTAACATTCGATTTCTGCAAGTGAATGTGAATAGTCGTTAGTTGAGAAGATAAATAAAAATGTTTCATTTAATTATGGAACAGTCGTACTGACACTGAAAACTATCGTACGAAAAGATGGCCGCTAAGAGAAGCCTTTATACTATACTTGATGCAAAAAAACGTGAAGTTCCACGTATTGGTAGATTCAGGAAAAGTACTTATGTTCCCGCTTCAAATCAAAGGAACGTTATGTTTGGACAGCATTCAGGGAAATAATAGGAGGAAATATTAAAATAGAAAATTATGTAGAACTAGTAGAAAACTTTGTGGATAGGTTTAATATATAAGGATGCAGGATGTCGCTAAAACTACATATTCTTCACTCTCATTTAGATTTTTTTTTAGTGAAAACGTGGAGAGCATTAGTGAAAAACATGCTGAGACGTTTCCCTAAGACATCGCTTCAATGGAGGGCCGGTAGCAGGGAAAATGTAATGCCAATATGCTGGGCGACCACGTCTGGCACCTAAAAATGGGCAATTCCAAAGTTCACACTGGGAAAACATGAAAATCTCTGCACTTCTAAATGCATATGGAAGTGCCAATATTTTTTTTTTCGTATATATGATAGATTATTAAAATTTGAAGTAACATTTTGAATTAAGTTTTCTTTTATATATTTTTTTTTTCAATTACAAAAGTGCAGAAATGCCCAAAAATGTCAACTTTTCGTTAAAACTCTGAAGCAATAGCTAACACTTAAGAAGAACTGTTGACATTTTTGAAATGAGCTGACATATACCAAGCATGAACAATCCAAATATCTACATAAACAAACATTTTTCCAAATTTTGTTACACAGTGTTATGTACTTATATTCAGTTCATGTTTTTTAATTTGTTTAAAAAAAACCCAAGTTTTTATACTAAAACCCAGGTGCACATTCAGGAATCCAATTATCCAAAAGATGGGAGAAATCCCATGACCTGACAACACTGACTTGTTGGTGGCAAGCATCTACTCAGACGACCTTTCTTTCTTCGTCCCTTTGAAATGAAAAGCATCTCTATTGTCATAAAGGATATGCACGCAAAAGTCTATTATGTTCCCCACTTAAACCTTTTCTAGCCAATTTATCCGCGGCTTCATTAACTGGCATCCCGTTGTGACCAGGAACCCGGCAGTGTTTTACGTTTTGCTGTGTGCCAAGAACCTTAAGTTCTTCGTGATAACATCTTACAAGCTTGGATTTTATTTGCGTAGCAGCTTTTGCTTTTATGACCGCCTGGCTGTCAATGTAAATTGTGATATCCTCTCGGGATATTGTCATCATCGATACCAATTGGGCAGCCTTTGTCACTGCTAGAACCTCGGCTTGGAAAACGCTGCTGTGGTTTGGGAGGCGCTTAGCTATTTGTTCTCCGCAAGGAAGCGTTCTGGGGCCGCTTCTTTATCTGTTATATACTCGTGATATACCGAAAGAAGATGGCACTATGCTTGCTACGTTTGCCGACGACACCGCTATCCTAGCAGTAGGTAAAACAATCGAGGAAACGACTGCCAAATTGCAAAACGCATTGAATAAAGTAAATGAATGGACGAGGGACTGGCGGATCGCCCTTAACGGAACTAAATCTGTTCACGTGAATTTCACTTATAGAAAAATTAATGACTTGCCAATTTTTATAAATTTGGCCCGAATTCCTATTGCAAATGAAGCCAAATACCTGGGAATGACACTTGACGCAAAGCTGAAGTGGAATTCGCACGTGAAAATGAAACGTAAAGAATTAGAAATCAAATATAGAGAAATGTACTGGCTGATCGGGAAACATTCCCACCTCAGTACCGAGAACAAACTGCTTTTATACAAGCAAGTGCTAAAGCCGGTGTGGTCCTACGGTATACAACTTTGGGGTTGTACCAAGAAAACAAATGCCAATATTTTACAGACCTTTCAAAATAAAGTGCTTAGAGAAATTGTCCAAGCACCGTGGTATGCTAGAAACGACGATATCCACAGGGATCTCGGAATTCCGACAATCGAAGCTGAAACTAGAAGCTTCGCGCGAAAACATAGAAACCGACTAATCGGACATGTTAATAATACAGTCCTACTTATTTTGGATGAGAGCAATTTATTGCGCCGACTACAAAGGACAAAACCTTTCGACTTGGCGAGATAAGGATTAACCGCATCTAAATTGCGGAATATGCAGGATCTTTCATTGGAAAGTAACCTGCCAAACGTTTATATTTCGTGATAGAAAAATTGCTTGATAAGTAGTATAACTTAGTTGCAGTATCTAACAAATTTATATCGAAGGGAGGTGTTTTTGGTCAGTAAGAATCTGACACTACTATGAGCACGCGCTTGCTATTCTCATAGTGTCTATGGAAGATTTTCACCTACCCTCGGGAAAAAAAAAAATAAAAAAATTTGTTCTCCGAGAAGCAACCCGGCATTTTTGACCCATCATCGGTAAAGTCGGACTTGGATTAATTTGATACTTTATTTATATCCCATTGTTATCCGCCCACGAGAAAAGTATTTCGACATCCAAGAATGGGACAATGTAGTCTGAGTTGACGTTTCCGCTAAGATATTTGCTAGATATATTCGGTCTTCAATGCTTTGACTGGCTTTTTCTGAGATCGCTCTTTACTGCCACCTCCTGCATGTAGAGGTCTAGAGCAGCGTTTCCCAAAATGTGGTCCGCGGAACTCTGGGGTTCCATGGAAGGGTTAAAGGGGTACCAAATTCCATCCGAGAATTGACTAAAACGGTCGTAGGAAACAGTCATAACATAACCGCGCCGCGCCGTTTATTAAAATAAATATTTAAAGTACACTACAAGGTACAATCCCTTTTGTTTTTATCAGAATGGGGATGCGCCAGAAAAGTGTGATCAATTAGGGTTCCGTGGCCAAAAACAAAAAATGGGAACCTCTAGTCTAGAGGCAGATGGCAGAGAAATGCCTCCAATCCCGCTGTTGGCGCTGTTCTCATCGCTCTGGTTGTTCGAGTGCGTGCTAAAAAAAAATACCGACTAACAGCAGAGAATCTAGACCAGTGGATGAAGTGCCATGACCTATGCCTATGCTAAGCTTTAAATCTAACCAGTTCCAATAGGAATAATATTAATAGTAATATGCCCGGTGTTGAACGATACCATTTGGCCCTATTCAAACTCCAAATTCAATAAATAGCCTTAAATCTACTAAGCCGTTTTCTAGCATTGCCGCAACATCGAAAAAGGTAAGTTTTATACCATGTCTTGATTCTCATTATACAAGTGAGGGTGAACAACTAGCTTCCCTGGAAGTGAGGACACCTTTTTAAAATAACTGGCACCTTGGAAATAGTTACACAGATGCTATACGAACTTTTGCAGAAGAGGGTAAAAAAATATACACATGTGTACCTACACATTCCAACATATAAATCGCAATTATTAATTAATTCATATTATGTTGCAATTCCCCCCTATTCGAAGTGGAACGCGGCAAAGTGTAAAAGCATTTTAATTACACGTTTTTTTCAACAGCTGTTTAATTAGTTCAAGTTCCGTCCACACCGTACATGCAATTTACCGCCAGCAGTACAAGATATAAAACATAAATAAAAGAAACTACACAGCGGATGGCCAAGAAAGTTTTATTGCAAGTGGAACTCAATAAAATTAACAGCAGAAATTTGAAAAAAAAAATGTATGCGTTCCTTGTGCATCTCAAGAAATAATCGAATTTGACACTTGCAAATATTGCAAACAACTACCCAAGAACACATGTCCTTCAATATGGCTCTCCTCCTGATTGGTAGCATCCGCAGCCCTCAACACATCCATTCGGGGAGTCAGCACTTGTATTTACAGGCTAATTAATGACAACATTCGATTCGTTTGACTCCTCGGGGAGCGGAGCGGACAACGAGGTATGGTGACGCACAGGCGCACACGGCACCGGTCAGGATACAAATCGTTTTCCTTGGATAAAAAGCACCTGTGCCGGGAGTGAAGGCAAAGGCATTTGTATACTCGAGACTTGGTCCATCCTGTGAGTAATTACCTCTGATCGATTGATTTATTGATTCATCAAAACTCGTGGTCGAGGAAGAATTCCCGTCTGGTCTCTAACAACCGATGAAATATCGTCTCCGCAGGTGGTTTCTGCATAAATCACCCCCAATGTGTGTGTACGTATATGTGCACATTTCGATGAGATTCTATGGGTCGTTCTAACAGCGATTAACCTTTCGCAGAAGTCCAGAGGTCCTCCAATAACGCGGATGGGTCTTGGGACAGACTTCTCGAATTCGAATGTTTCTAATGCCCGAACTGATGGAACGATTGCTGCCAATGAGTGCCAGGCATGGCATCCATCATTTTCGTCGTCTGCCGTCGCAACCGAATCTGGTTTTCCTTCGAATTCGATCCCGTATCCCAAACAAAGTTTTCAGTGAAAATTTTCAGTTTCCCATTTTCCACTTTTTTTTCTCGTTTCTAAGACTAAGACATCAAAGTTGGTCGGTTGGAGTTTGGAGTTTAGAGTTAATCATTAAAAAATTATCGATCAATAGAATTAGCTTGGAGCCTTCGCCAGAGTGGAGAAGAGAGGACGCGTTCCAGTCGCTGAGTTGACACACTCCAGCCGCGCTAAGAATAATGAGCTGGTGAGGAAGATTAATCGATTTGGTCATGAGTTGACTTCGAGTTGAGTTTCAGTTGCCGCGGAAACGATGAGAAGGAGAAGGAGGATGGAGGACGGAGGAGCAGTGGGTCAGTTTCTAATAAATGATTTTTCGATTTTCTCCTGTGGTAGCAAATGGAATTTGGAAGAAACAAACCGACGATTCGTCATAGTGGATGTAAGAGGAATTTATTAAAACATTAAATTAACTGTTAATGGTTTTGTTTGAATACGAGTTTAGATTCTACTGCATAATAATTGATACGCGCGAGCTCTTTTGAGGTCAGACTGGAGGTTGGCCGCGGAGATTTAAAAAAAAATCGAAGCGGAGGACTTATCGGACTTTGATAAATCGATAGATTACGAGGAGCTGGAATTATGATTTATATACAAACATATTATAATTTACTTATTAGCATAAGCCTGTTTGGCTGTGTAGACTTTTTTTGTAGAAATATGAGCAGAAACAAAGTGAGCAGCCAGTTCGACGAGTGTGCTTAGCTTGGTTACCAAGACACCCGGAGACCACATAAAGTTTTTTTTTATTTAAAAATACTGAACCTAATAACGAAAGGCTTTTGTTAAATAAATAAATAACTATTTTAGTTTTTTCTGGAAATGTCTAAAAAAATAATTACTTACTTGCTTAGTTGGCGCTACAGCTCGAGGTGAACCTGCGCCTGCTTCTCGCAACCATTTGTGTGTGCATGTTATATTTTTGCATGAATGGAAGGGACCTACAGTTTTTTGCCGACTCCGAACGGCGAGTTGAGAAGCTCAATCGTGACAAATGATACTCTTTGATGCTTGTCAGACATTCGAAAGAGGTGGGCACTGTGATAAACTTTTAGGTATTTGCGGCGGGATTCGAACCCAAGACTGCTGGCTCAGTAGTCCTAGTTTTCTCTAGTCTGACAGCACTGTTTTCATCATAAATTAGTACAGTGAAACCCTCTTAAGTGCAAAACCCGCATATCTTCCTCGGTTCCTTGAAACGCTAACTTTATAAAGTAATATTCCTGTTAAGTACATATCACGTAACTTCATTCCCCGTTTAAGTACTCATTTATTTATTTTATTTTATTTTATACAATAATAAGTACTCATTGTTTCCCTTTCTTTCGTCATAATTTACATGAAATATTCCCCTTTTAAATAACTTTTTTTATAAAGCACTAGAATCGAAACAAAATAAAAGATAATAAACCTATTCTAGTACATAATGTGGTGAGTTCTAGTACCTACTCCAGTAAGACATTAACGTTTTCTTTCGCAGAGTTGTCTTGTACGTTAATAAGTACCCCTGAGCAGGTAAGCAGGTTTTCGTAACTACATATCCCGGAAGTACGTCACGACATTGGACAATTCCGCTAATGCACTTATCCGGGTTTCACTGTCACTTACATCTGTTTTGGACTGCACTGCGATCCGCATGCCAATTTGACAATGCAGTCGTGACTGAAATCTCAGAGGGCTGTCATCCCTCAAAATCTACTCCCAGTCAGTGCTTATTCCCGCAACAAGTTAAAACTCTTAAAATCCTACAATCAATAGTGTCTATTGATATCCAGAAAGGAGACTGCGTCATTATAACTCTTCCTGTATTCGGAAATTAATTAACTTAAGTAGCAAAAGCCTTCTAGTTATCCACTCGTTAGTTGTGAAACATTGCACCATCATCCGTGTGTACACGTGTTGATCACACTTCAAGTGTCAAGTGAATTGCACTTTTAACCACACCACACCAACCACCTATAATGTCTTTCCAAGGTACGAATACAAACACTGTCAGTCCACACGTGCATCTCACTCGTGATATGTAATCCCAAGAGTGCCACAAATACGAGTTTTTCTGTAAATTCTTCCCAAAAAATTGCAAACTCCAATAACAATAAACAGTTAAACATTACATGGCGGGAATAAACACGAGTATGTGTACCTTGCAGCACAATCAGGAGACCATTAATCAAGAATTAGTAAGCGCCCCCCAAAGTGCATGACGGCAATGGCACCTCTTCCCAGCGCCACCGCGTCAAATTGAATTGATGAAGTTGCTTGGAATTCCAATTCGATATGATCCCCGCCCAATTGGATTGACAGACGATTGATTGCCTTTTGATTGCATCTTTTGATCAGTCACGATATTTATAGCGCCATTACAACTCCAATCGTTTTGTGCAGACACATGTACGAGTGGCCAATGCACTTTCATCGATTACTAAAGAATCACCGAAATAACTCGCTGTGACAACTTCATGTCGCTTACCAAATTCCTTACCGCCACTGAAGTACCAGTACGAGTACCGTTGGCTAAATGCCCGCCATCGAACTCTAAAACTCGAATAGAATCCAATTAACGGATTCACACCGAATTCCTCCTAATGCAATGTATTTTCGCTGGGTAAAAATAAAGTCAAAGGTGAATCTCTGCATTACAGTGGTTTCGAGATAAATGTCCCCAACAAGCATCCGAATATACTGAAATGTTTTAATTAGCAAATTGACGAACGAGACGAGACAAGAGGAGCACAATCCTTAATGAAAACATTGCTGGGATGAAGTGATCCTAATTAAATGGTTGTCAAAGCCGAGAGAGAGAACACCGCACAGGGCCACACACTTTGCGCGGGCATACATTTTCCTCATTCATTAGAGTTTGACACGATCGCTGGCTGACACTGTTCCTGTTCGCTATCCCCATGGCACACGTTCTATTTTGGGACATTTGACATCTCTCAGTTTGATGTTGTGCATCTCTCTCCATCAGCAGCTAAATTGATTTTATTATAACTTAACGTACAAACATGAATGATCGTTGCGTAATTAGAGGATGATCTGTTTATCCCGAATGAAGAATGAGCGAAAATGTGACGGAGACGGTCCTCATAGATTCTTGTAACAATTTGATGTTTGTGGTAAAGTGTCAACGATGACAATGTTAAATGTCAGGGTGGATCATTGTGTAGTGCAACTTGATTTTTTTTTTTTTTTGGTTTTTGTCAAACATGATCGAGCGACAGCTGCACACCGTTCGGTGGTTTCTCTGGCTGGGTTGTTAGCATTTTGACACGGGCATTTAATATGCGATCAATTTGTGTCAAAACTCTTTTGTCGCAATATGATTGACAGAATTGGGCTTGTCATAGTGGTTATGATTGATATTGGCGGAAGGGATATGGTTGAAATGTAAATAAAAGCGGTCGGTAATGAATGCAAATACTTGAAAAGGAAATGATCCGATATTACCAGGAAGGATGATATCTTTAACACTATCCCAGGCCACCGAATGTAATGTCAAAATTTGAGTAAACACTAAACACATACAGTTAATCACAAAAGTAAGTAAACACAAGGCGATTCATAGAAAAGTTCATTAGAACAAAAACTTTTATATAATTATGTAGGGTCAATGTGGGTAATTGTAAGCAAAGTCATGTTTTTTGAAAAACATTGACTTTACATTTCTTTTTATTTTTTTTTTTTAGAAAACCTAGCGAAAATCTAAAGATGGAAATATGAAAGTACTGTATTTCTTTATTATGAATTGAAACGTTTATTTTGAATTTGTTCATAACAGCTTAATTGTAGTACATTTTACCCAGTTTTCATTTTTTTACTTTTCTAAATCCTGGGGTAAAAGTAAACAACGATTTAAGTATATGTACACTGTATGTATATGTGCCCAGGTCCACCAGTAAACCTACTCAGGGTAAACTTCCGTCCAACTTTCATCAACTTCACGTCATGTTTTTGTTTTTTACATCTTGCACTGCTTTGACAACATCATCTAACGAGTATGTGTATGACGACAGTCATATTTTTTAGTATATACATATTTGAGAGGCATATTAGCAACTGGAAATGAGTTATTCAACATAATCTTTAAAATACAACACACATTTCATCCAAAATACATTTTTACATTTGCCCCCAAACCCATGTTTAAATTTCCCCACACTGGTGTGTATGTGTAGTATAAGCCGAGTTTATGTAACATTTAATGTAATTTTGTTCCACTATACCTCAGCTGTAAGCCTGGGTTAATATCTGAAGCTATACTCAAGTTGAACGAGGATCTTCGCAGGATTTTGGATTGGTCTCAGGAAAACTTTTTGAAACTGAATCCCATTAAATCGAAGTGCATGGTCATCCGCAGAACTGAATCAGATGTAAGCGGATTTCCCACCATATGCCTTGGAGATATTCCAATAGAGTCTGTTGGCAAGGCTAAAAACCTTGGCATCTGGTGCAATTCTAAGTTAAGTTGGGATGATCATGTTACTTCGGTAATCGGTAAAATATATGGGTCTCTTAGAAATTTATCAGTTTCTCAAAGTTATACACCACTCAAAACTAGGCTCATGCTAGCTAAATCTCTCCTCGTGCCAATCATAGCTTATGGATGTGAAATCTGCTGCTGCATCAAAGCAAGTACCAAAAGAAGACTAAATGTTGCGTTCAACAATATTACTCGAGATGTTTTTACCTTAAAACGCTATGATCATATATCTGCTTACGCCAAAAATATTGTTGGATGCTAATTAGACCAGTACCTTAGTACCAGAACTATTAAATGTCTTCACAGGATTATAACCTGCAAACAGCCTTCATATTTGTTCAATAAACTAGTTTTTGCGCAGTCTAATCGGGCCATAACTCTAGTTCTTCCACGGTATTATTATCTTTGCACTGAGCGTCAATTTTTCGTTCATGCCATTCGTATTTGGAATGCACTTCCTCTCAGCATGAGAAGATCTTGTTATGCGAACTCTTTTGAACTCACTCTCTTTAGGCATATGGCGGATAATTAGTTAAGTACATAATTGAATTATTTTAAAGTATGTAATAAGATTAATTTAAATACAAGCAAATTGTTGTTTTTCATTTGATTTTTTTAAAGCTTAAAACCTTCTGAACTGTTACTACTTCACATGTAAATTAAATTCTCGTTTTTCTCTTCTTTTTATTTCCAAATTGCATCTTCATTTATAACTTAAAGATTACATTAGTCTACTGTAAATGATGTTAATACTAATTAATAATAAATATGAAATTTGAAATATGAAATATGTGTGTTAATGTATAGAAAGGAACTAATTTTTTCAAAACACATATATTTTTTTAAATTATAAAGAATCGATCTTAAATAAATGGAGTTTATTAATGTGAAAAGATGAACAATACCAGAGACCAATCAATCCTATGATCGTCTGCAGATGTTGAACAACTCTTACCGTAACTTTTTCTTTTCAGACACTGTGCAGATGTTAAACATTATTTACGATGCACAGTGTTTACAATATTCTGTAAACTGCATGTAAGATTTTTTCAAATAATACGCCGAAACGATGAGTGCTTACTTATTTTTGTGATTAACTGTACATACAAATGTACGTCGATATAGCTAAGTTTAGTTAATTAGATTTACATTTGCAAAAGGTCAGTTCAGATGTTCAGCACATGAAATAACATAACATCAAGCCAAGTCTATCAAGACTAATCACAAAAACGGTCACCGATGTTCACCTATTAACTTTCCAGCTCAGACCTACACGCGTTAACTTGAATGAGAAATCCCCTTAACCTGTTAAACATTCCAAATCAAAAAATATGTAAACCTTCAATCAAATAGCTAAACGTCAACCGATAGCTCGTGTCTCATCAACAGTCCATTATTTTCAAATAAAAAAAAAGAAACAGTTCCCACAATAGACCACCAAACATGTAACCCTCTGGCATTTCGTCTTAATTGGAATGTTTCTTCCATCCGAAAATCGATTCGATTGTCCATCGAAATCCAACGCCCATTTCTCAAACGTCTAATATAAAATCCACTCAATTTAACTCAGAATTACTTAATAAATTGCCCTAGCCATGGAAACACATCTCATCTAATACGGCGACCGCGCACATCGAAAGTCTCGCACGTCAAGACCACCAAACTCCACCAAATCACCGATCCCCATTCACTTCATAAATTATATTCAAACATCAAAAACTCAATTTTATTAGCATACAAATCGTTTATCATCCCAGTCCCAGCCCAGTCCGTCCCGTATCGTAGCGAGAACATTTCGGACCGATAATTATTGCCTAACAAGAGTTAACAACAGTCAAAATAATCTGTAAACATATTTCAGATACTCGTACAAGTAAAATGTCAAACATGGCAGCCCAATAAAAATTCGTAATTTATTCAAATTTTAACTCAAATTGAATTGAGTAGTTGTTTGGATCTTTTCCTTGGTTAGGCCCAGGCCAGGCCAGGCCAGGCCAGGTCAAGCCAGGCAGCTATAATACTCGTACTTCTCGGGATGCGAGCGTTGTTGTTGTTGTTTTTTTTTTTGCCATCTCTGGTGTGGAGGAACAATGCCAAAACACTGTCATGTCATTGTCATTCAGAATGGAATAATTTTTTTTTGTTGTTGTTTTTTTTTTATCTCAGACAGCGATTATTTAGGAAAAAATAAAAAATAAAATTTGATTCTTTAATGACTTCAACAGACGATCAAAAGTGAACGGATTAGCATTTTTGGAGGAGTGCGCGTCGTGTAGAACATACCGAGACAATGGTCATTAACCAAAACGACGCAAATCATCGTCATCATCATCGCACATCGTAAAATTAACAGAATCCGATGATCAACAGATGAAGGTAGATAAGAACTAATAAAGAATGAGACAACAACGATGAGGAGAATGCGGCGAACGAACAGGTTCTACGGCTTCACCCCACTTGCTACATGGGAATCATCGGTTGGCTGACGGTATCTTAATGGCTCCAAGTGTGTTCCATGTGTCATTTTAGAAAATCGACAAAATATGTTAAATGCGGACAAGACTATCGGATGTCGTAGATATCTTAGCTAATTGGCAAACTTGTAAGAAAATGAACAATTAGGGTGGTCATTTGATGTGACGTCGCGTCGTCTGCAAGCAGACTAATACCTATAACACCTAGGAACAGGAAGTGTGTAGCATTTGAACAGGTTTGGATATTCTAATTTGTTCTTCTTTACTGTATAAATTTTAAGTTGCAACTTTTGACTGTCGTGATTGCGAGTATCATAGATTCAAGTGCGCAAGCATTCACTTCACGGTTGTTGAAACATTTTACAACCCATTAGTAGCCTCATGAATTTAATTATCTTCCCGCGGTGCCTACTGGGGAGCTATTTTATAGTCAACTAATGATAATCGTATATCGAGTCTGACTTCTTAGATTTATATCACTCTGTATGGTATCACAGGGCGGTGAGAGAGACTCACGAATCAAACAGATGGAGCGACAGTTAACCTGAGACTGCAACGATGTCCTGCCATCTATTTCTCAAGCTTACAAGAAAAAAATATTTGTTAAGAAATGTATAAATGTTTATACCAATGTTTAATTCCAAAAGACTGCCGATGGAGTGGTATTCGAGTTCTTGCTAAAATACCACCTTGATCAAAAAGTTCCCGGAATAACCACCGTGTGGCGCTCCTATCGTTCCGATTTGAGTTCTGTTTTTTTTTTTGTTAAATTGGTACATCTGTTGTTGATATTCCCTCTAAATCTTAGCGTCATAGCTTGACATTTGCAAAAGTTACGTAGCCAAGAGTACATCTCTGTGTCACTGTGTGTGTTGGCGATTTTTTACAATTTTAGAAATGGATTTAAATTTGCAACAACGAACTTGTATTAGATTTTGCGTAAAAACGGATTTAATTGTGAATCCGATCCCGAATTCATCAAAAGGATTATCACTGGAGACGAGACGTGGGTTTATGAGTATGACGCGCAATCCAGACATCAGGCAAGTGAATGGCGTTCACCAAATGAGCCGAGACCAAAAAAAACCACGTCGTTTTCAGTCAAAAAAGAAGGCAATGCTCACGGTTTTCATGGATTACAACGGTGTAGTGCATCATGAATTTTTGCCAGAAGGCCAGACAGTAAATAAAGAGTATTATTTGGGCGTTATAAGACGTTTGCGTGAAGCAATTCGCCGAAAGGGACCAGAATTGTCGGAAGAAAACTCGTAGATTTTGCACCATGATAACGCACCGTCGCACCGGAAAAATCCCAGGAAGCACTGATGGACATACCGAAAACCCAATATAAAAAATGTTTCGAGGATTGGATCGAGCGCTGGCATAAGTGTGTTGCAGTCGCTGGGGATTACTTTGAAGGAGACAATATAGATTTAGATGAATAAACTTGTGTTTTGAATTTTCTGAATAAATTCCGGGAACTTTTTGATCAAGGTCGAATGAAAATACACCCAAATTTCGAATTCAAGACATATTAAGCTTTGTGACAAGTTTGCATTTTTGGTCAACAACGTATTTGGTCGCAAGCACTGTAAAAGTGTGCCGAATTTCAAAGCTGCAAAACGACATTCGACATTTCGCATGTTTATACTCTGTTCGAATAGAATTATCAGTACAGGGAAGATAGGATGTTTGTCTCTCAGTCTGGGTACAATAGCTTGCATAAACCTGTCCCTTTTGTAAGCTCTGACTGGGTTACCATTTACTGATTTAAAAACAACAAAAATTGTAGAACATAATAAAGATAATTATGTACAAATTGGATACCAACTCGATTTTGATTAAATTGTCTCCAGTACTTTTCCACAGCAACTGCATTCAGTTTTCAGTTTAGTTAACAATTATATGTCAGGCAGAACACATGCCCTTTTCGAACCCGTGAACACGTACAAAAATGCGTTTTGAAGAATTTTCTCGAACATTAGCTTGCAGTTCTCAGAAATCTATTACGGACTATCTAAATCGTAGAACAAACATTTAAATGTTACGTTGGTTTTATAAATTATGTAGTATATAGTCGATTACATTTATGTGTTTATATGTAATAATAAAACTAACTTTAAACTGGGGTTTCATTTTGATTTATAAATCGGCATTTTTCTCTCACATTGTCTACTCTGGACAGCCCATTTACCCGGAACCGCGCTTGTTTTTAGGGGTCCGGATTGATGAAGTTGCATTGTAGAACATAGAAAGCATTTTTTCGAGTATTTTGATATATTCTACATTAGTCGGAAACGATTATTTAACGAGATATAAGCTAAAACCCAAAAAAAATGACTATTCATTTCCCCACCCAACATTTAGCTCGCGCAAATAAACCTTCATTAATCACAGTAAGCTAAAAATATTAACTGTATTTTAACTGTTTCTCCAGAAAAATAAGAAAATGGAAAACACTAAAACCAAGCGGCACATATGTAGGTACTCAAATTTATTTATTGGTTCTCAAAGCACAAAATCCCAAAGCTCTTTGACAAAAACCACAGAAAAAGCTATAAGGATTTGCTTTGACTTAATAATAGGCGCGTTTTTTTTCAAATCTATATAGATTTCGAAAAAGCTTTCCATAAAAAAATAAGACTGGATAATTATCCAGGCTAAGGTTTTGTTATATTTTACATTGAAAACATGTTGCGGAAACATGTTAAGCCTATATAGATTTGAAAAAAAAAAACACGCCTAATGGTAACACTATTTTGATGTTCATATTTTCCATACATACCACAACCACAATGGTTGATGGCGGCCACTCATGATCAGTGTGCCATTGACTGTGTGCCATGGCGGGGTTTGTGCGTATTTGAGGTAAATTACAAAAACAAAACCTGTGTAAATCAGTGGTTTTATTTTTATTTCAGTGGCAATTTTTCGAATTGAGAATTGAGAATTGAATATGTACATGTGGTCAAAAAAAAAGCTCCTCCATAAGGCCTATAGGCCTACTGACAATTCTATCGGAACAGAGTATAGCCATAGCTATTCAGATCATTCATCTGTATCCAGTGAAGTTATTAGACTCATTTGAAAACCTTTGAATTATTTTTTAACCCTGCCTTAACATTTTAAAAGTTGAAGATCTGATATGTATCAACCGAGTTACAGGTTGGGTTAGATTAAGTTAGAACAGAGTTATGAGGCTGAGCCATAACAAAATACAAGGCACCATAGTGGGTCAATCGCGATCCACTGGAACCATCTATTGATAGTACCTACACCGAAACATTTCCGTCTAAACATTTTATTTCGCTGCAAAATTTTAAAATTTGATTAGGACCATTTGAACCCGCCTCTTTCAAGGCATCAAAAAAGTAACTCCATAAAACTTTTTGTGCGGACCAATGACATGACATTTACAAAGGATATTTTCGACATTCTCCGCTGAACCCAAGTGATTGCGGTATCTGCATTCGTCCGTACTATAATGTCCCATTTTTGTGTGTGTCCGGAAAGTATTCATATTGGTCCTTTGGCGATCTAAGGCCGGCCAAAGAACCTTGGACTCTCTTTTGACCATCTATTGCCCGCCATACTAATGATAATATTCTGGATTTTCCTCCTGAAATTATGATGGTTATAGGCAGAGCCCCCCCTTCTAGCTAGCTCATCTGCAAAATTGTGTATGTATCTGCCATCTTATCTTAACAGCCGTTTTCCTTTTTTTTTCTAGAATCAGTACCTGAAACTCTGATCGAGAGATCGCACTTAATGCCAAACGTTATTTATAAAATCCCGTTTTACTATCTACCAGTGCAATTCTAAATCTAACTATGGCACAATTCCAACAGACGTTACCTACCAACACGTAACAAATAAAATTCTCTAAGCCCTGCGCCATTAGTTAACAAATCGACAAATAGCTACATATTCATCCATTCTACCACCTTCTCTGTGGATACTTAAACGCTCCCATCTACATACACTCGTGTATTTGTACACGTAAATACGCGAATCCCAATCAATTCGCGACTGTCTGCGGTAATTATTAATTCCAATCTAAATCATTACATTATTAGCCACTGTCAAATACCCAGCAGGCGACTACGCAGCACACCTTTTCCTCATGGTTTACGTTCGGTCCATTATTATTCCATTGGTAGAAAGAGACAGAAGATATAGCAACAGGGAAGACATGCCAATAAAGGTGTCGCGCAGAAACGCATGCAGAATACAGAACACACAACTTCGAGTGTCAGAAAAGGTGATCCTGCAAAGTGTGATCACTGATCGCGACCCCCATCCGTGCTTGGGTCAACCCGGTCGGAGTAAGTGACAGAGTTTGTCCAAGAGGGGGGGTTACTGTTTGCTGATCGTTGAATTATTGCTGAAACTTTAAATGATTTATTCCTTTCTACAAAACTCTGAGGTGTGGCTGCGGTTGTTGTGACTTGTGACTGGGCTAAGTAGTCAAAGAACTTAATCGGCTTTCCATGGAAAATCTGAAATGTATACCACCCATCCATAGAAGATTGGTGACAGCATGAGGGTTCAGGGGAATGGAAAATGCAAAATCACGGGATCGGTACAAGTGTTGGCGTTCCAATATTCTTGCTGGCTACGGAGTGTACGTTACTCGCAAGACATTGGCAACGTAATGTTTTATTTGGCCTCTCACCACACGATCACTGATCCCTTCAGTGCATCGTATCTTTTACCCCATGTTCAGCCTCTTATGACAGATGGTAAACAAGTGACAAGTTTATGACACACATTGGGGTCAAATGCCCTCGCGAATGAGTAGGTGGATGTAGCTAAGATGAGTGTAGTACAACCACGATCAACATGATCATCTTGTAAGCACAGACCAAGCACACATAGGGACTAGCAAGGACCGGTCTGCCCGTCTTCTGTTTCCGGGTAATTAAGTGGCGTCTTGCCATCGCAACATTGATACCCCATTGCGCAAAGAGTCTGCGTTTACCAGTGCCAAGTCTCGGCAACAATGATAAATTGGAAACCGTCGTTATTTATTGGGCGCTTGAGATGCGACGTGAGCTTGCGCGCCAACGGCGACTCATCGTCTCCCCACCTATCATAGGTCGGCCGCATGATATACGAACAACATCATATCCACCGAACGAGTGGGCCGATTTGATGGCTTCTTATTTTAATTAACATGATGGCTATTAATTAGTACATGGTCTAAACACCGTCTGCTTATGCGGGCCAGGGTGTTCGGTTACCTGAGAGTAGCCTGCGAACGGAATGCTTCACAGTGTTCGAACAACTCTAAGCCTACTAATTGCTGAATTGTTAAGCAGTACGCTCGGTTCTTAATAGGTCTGGATGAGCATTCCTGTATTTAACTAAAGTTCCGTTGGATAGACGAAGTTTACTAAAGTTGATTAGATTTTAATATCCACCACTGGATACACAGGCACGTACTTCTTCCGTCATTCCATTATTTACCTATCGTTGGTTAAGAATTTCGTGTGCTAACCTACTTAGTTGAATTGGATTCCCCATAGCTATGCACTAGCAATTCACTGATTTAATTTAATTGAATTAAATTGGAATGCGGTGCGGCAAGTTAGAGTTGATTGGGGTTGAAGAAAAATCACATTTGTCACGAAATGTCGCCCATCCCCATCAGTGGATGGAACGCGTCCGGAGTAGCCGACCTTTCAGTGACAAATTGCACCTAATGACATCAAATTGAAATGAGTCGTACGGGGGGGCCCGGCCGCACTGATGGACTTTGATTGTTTAGTAAATGTAGATGGATGTGTTTGTCTTTATGTAGGTTTGTCTATGGAGGGTATGATCTTTTGTGTGTCGGACTTTTATGCGTTCAATTTTCAAAGAGTAGGTACAATCAAAAACGTGGTCATTTGTTAAATGGGACAAATATCGGGAAATTATACTAGAACTGCAGGGGGATCGTTACAGTTTCTTAAATTAATACATGTATAAAACAATATGTGAAAGTCTGACCATTTTGACAGACAAAAAGAAATCATCTGTCAAAATATTGAATAAACTTTGAAGTAAAAAAACATTTTAACTATGAATTTCTAGGTAAGTACGTAAATTTTATCGTTTTCGCAATGACAAGACGAAGTGCTGTGTGTTCCATTTCAATATCATTCCGCGGTACTCGTACGCGTATGCTCTCTCGCTCTCAATCTAATTATCATATTTGGTATGATCTTTGATAAATGAAATTGTATTGCTGTTGTATTCTTTCTTTTTTACTTCCTTCTATTAAATGGCTTGGCACCAGTGTGACCATAGTGGAATATAATATTCCACTAGTGGAATATTTTAGACCTGCAGAGAATATATTTTTTTCAGAAAATATGCGCATATAAAAGTGGGATATTTTTTTCTCCAAAAGGAATATTTAGATAAAAAAATATTCTCCATAAATTAGAATTAAATTCTTCATTGAAGTTAATTCACGGAGTTTTGAGCTCTAACAACACTATTTTATCTTTATTTGCTCCTGAAGTAACCGTAGTGCAGAAACAGGCTTCTTTTCTGTGCAGGTGTTCGTTTTGCACTATACTCGTACATAGTAGTAGTCCGTTTCAAATCACGGTGGACTTTTGTCCCGCATATTTTCTCTTTTCTGTATATAAGAAAGGTTGACTCGAAAAGAAAAAAAAAAATACACGTGGCATCCAAAAAGACTGAGATTAAACAATTAAAACTTAACATATAAACCATTTTTTTAAATGAATAACATAATCAGTTGTACTTTGTTAGACAGTGTAAGAAATGTTTTTCTTTAATATTCTGAGGTTTTTAATTTTTTGTTCCAGATTTGATACCGAAATTTTTTGACTCGATTATTGCAACAACCTCAATAAAAACAACTGTCCGAATTTCTACTATGTAGTTAATTTTGTTGAGGACGTACTGTATCAAGTGGAATATAAAAGTGGAATATAAAAATATTGAAGTGGAATATAACTATTCCACTTTTCGTAGTAAGTGGAATATTTTTGAGAGAAACTAATGGTCAAACTGCTTGGCACAGCACGACCGCGAGCCAATGTAAACAATTAAGGAGGACGAAAGAGAAGATAACAAATCGCACATTGAATGTTTGTTAATGTTGGAGCAAATCGTAGCTGATCGCATATGGCAATTCACTGAAAAGCACAATTTATTAAACAGAAATCAATACGGGTTTCAAAAAGGGAAAAGCACTAACAAACTACTTGGAGACTTCGCCAATTTAGTTAACAGCAGTCTTGCGAAGAAACATCATGTGTTAGTTCTATTCCTCGATTCTAGCAAAGCTTTCGACACCCTAGACCGAACTAAGATAATAGAAACCCTAGAAGCAGCAGGGGTTAGAGGAACTCTAGCAGAATGGCTATGGGATTATTTAAAAGCGAGGACCTTCAGAGTAAAAATAAAAGATTGTTGCAGTAGCGAATACAAGGTGCAGTATGGTGTTCCCCAAGGGTCGAAATTGGGGCTCCTATTATTCATTTTGCACATGAACGGAATGTTGAAGGGCCTTAAAAATAGCTCCTCATTTGCATACGCCGACGATACGGCAGTAGTTGTTTCGCACAACAATGTAGAAAAAGCAGCGAGGATGATGCAGACAGAACTAGAAGTAGGAAAGTGGTGCCACGACAACGGGCTGGTGATCAATATGTCGAAAACGAAAGTTATGCATATTCGTAGCCCACAATATCCAGCTACAATAATTAGGCTTAAAGCCTACAACTGTACTAACCAAACCACCACTGATGTGATAGAGGTAGCGGCGATGGTATTACCATCGACACTCATCTTCTTTGGGAACCGCACATCAATGACCTACGAAAAAATTTTAGAGGGTCCCTGTTTACATTGGCTTGTATGCAACACAAATCTACAATTTCTGTCCAAAAGCAAGTGTTCCACCCTCTTTTTGAGTCAAGGCTCAGATATGGTATACTGGCTTGGAAAAATATGGCAGAAACACACATAGACAAACTGCAGTGCATCCAAAACAGGGCAATAAAACTGCTATCGAGAAGAAACATAGCATAAAGTAGCTTACGAATACTGAGAAAAAAGGCAGATCTTCAAGATGACAGCGGCGCTAGAATATAACGATGACGACCAGTTCCCAGATTGCGGGAACACTTTTGACGCTTCTTGAGCAGAAAAGGGGAAAACGGGAACTGTCACAAAAAAGGGGAAAATGCGTATTTGAAATATTGTTTTCTTATAATAATAAGTTACAAACATATGTACATAAATATGTCAACGAATGATCTGTTTTACCGAACAGCGTACAGTGTTTTTCCAAAAACACAAAATGCAAAATGCGACCAAAAAAGGCCAAAATGATGTAGAAAATCTGGGAACACTGTTCCACAATAGATAATGGGATGTACAGAACATGTACATATTTATCTATGTATGTTTTATGGATGGCATCTTTATCTTAAATGGCAAGATTCTGGGTATTTGCACGTGATGCTGATGATCGTAATCATGGTGTATTTTATTCATACTACGAAGTGTTGGTGTGATTCTATAAAGTCTGTCATCTTTAGTAGATATCCATTCTATCTTAAACCAGATTACCAGATCAATTATTATCTGTCATGTGTGTAACGCGACTGTTGGCGTACACGGGCGAAGCCGGGCGGGTCAGCTATACTGTAGTATATTTTATATTTTGAAAATATACTTGTAGAAAAACCTGGTACACGAATCCTGTAAGCTTTAATACTAGAGCGTATATTTGAATGTACCGATTCAGTTAAAACCTTTGTCAAACATGACAATTTCAATGGGAGAAATCATATTTAAAAATTTTCCAGCAGGAACTCTTGAGATTTGCAATAGATTTCACAAAGTCAAAATATGGCTCCGCGGAAACACTGAATGTAAATCAAACCCTACCAACTTCAAAAGCGCTCTAGTACTGCCGTAATATTGAAAAACTCAACTTCCTAATATTCTAAGTTTAAATATAGAACTTCTTCCATCTGCCACCAATTCCTATCACATTTAAGATCTGCCGCCTTTGCTGATGTCAAGTTCGGCATAACCAGGTTTGGCAACAAAGTATTAATCTCACATTCATTATTGTTCCAGCTCTTAAAAGTCTTTAGTAGTTTTTCTCCTGGTTTGGTTAATTTTTGCAAAAGATTTCCAAAATAGAAATTTAACTTCTATAAAACCTTTCTAATAAGTGAACATCAATACATTTTAAATTATATCACTCCAAGGATTCGTTCCGCATTCTGTCCGATTTTCAAAAATTTCACAATTTGATCGCACGAGCCTCGATTTTTTTAAAAACTTCTCCATAAATAAATCTTTTCCAAAAACACTAAACAATGAATTATATTCTGATCTGATAATATCGCCATAATTTTAAGACTCGTCGAATGTTTCTTTTGAAATATCACTTAAGTTAATGTTCGAACATTTCAAAAATCCATTTGGGACTTCCGCATGGTAAGTTGCCAGCACCAAAATAATTACTTTCTCCCTGAATGGCGATAATATTTTAAATCTCAATTGTTTCATTGCCTCACTTTTCCACTTACGTATGAGTCATGCACATATGATCGATATATCTTCAAACTGAATCTCTTCTTTTGATCTTCAAGTACGTGCGGGTTGTTTCGATGAAAACAAAAACTGTAAATCGAAAAAGAGAAACAAACAAAAATTAAAATTAAATCCTCTTTTTTTTCAAAAGTTTTATATGCAAAACAGTTTCCATTTGGAATTTCAACGGGTGGCGGCACCCAGTTTTATAATTGCCATCGATCAACTTCTTATTGTAGAATTAAGATCCATAAAATTGTTAACACGTCCGTTAAATGTTGAGTGATATTGCAAAATAAAAAGCAACTCAGAACCAACACAGCCAGTCAGCAAGTGCGGTGGGGGCAGAGGTGCGAGGTTGAATGTCAGAGTAGAAAATACCGACGGCAAACTAATTAGCGTGTCATGCGCGAGGAGAGTTTGCGCAGTATAATTAATTAATGTGCGGAATGGAAACTAATCTAAAGGCGTTATCACATTGGATATAGTGCCACTACTGTAGCCAATGAGTGCGTCTATGATGGTATGCAACATTTTGATTTAAGTTGCAAATTAACAGCACTAACTGTCAGTAGGTTGTGATCAGCAATTAGCATCGGTTAACTTGCGGTTCAACCGGATAAATGAGTTGTGTTGATAATGAATTATTATTCTACGTATGTATGTATGATACAAGTTTACGTCACTGGTATTATAATAAATTGAATAAAAGCTCACACCAATTATAAAATGAAATGGGTTTCATAATTCCCCTTAATTGACTTGCTCTTCGGTATAATCCCTGGGTGAATCCTGCCTTAATTGAAAATCCACTTTCCGTAGGAATGTTAATCCATTGTGGAAATTGAAAAACGGATTTCATGCGAATAAATACCGGAATGGAATGTATTCGAGTATGTCTAAGATGTACCATGTAGTTACCTATCTACGGTGCTCGATGGATCTCCGGAGGATTATGAGCATGAGTAGTGCTGCAATGTTTTACGCACTATGAATTTTTAGGACACAATCATGGAAGTTTCTTGAGTGTAGAAAGGAAATTCTAAGAATTGTATATCTGCAGGACAAATGTAATATGCTAATTTGTATATAAGTGGGTAAGTCCTAGATACTACTAAGAATAAATAGTGTGATGACTTTTAGATACGCTACGTGGACTGTAAAGTCCCGGGATTTTTAGTGAAAACAAGCGTTTTTTGTGAAAAGTTATATTTATTCCTCAACATAGTTGCCTTCGAGACCAATGCACTTGGTATACCGACTTTCTAACATTTCGATGCCCTTTATATAGTACGAAACGTCCAAGCATTTCAAATACACCCAAGCGTTCCTCAGTCGATCTGAATCTCTTTCCTTGAAGCCACCGCTTGAAGTTCGGGAACAGATAATTGCCGCTGGGAGCGAAGTCTGGAAAATAACAACCAATTCGAATCGTTATTGGTCCGATTTGGCCATCGATTTCAAAGACGTGTGTGCCGGTGCGTTATCATGATGTTACAGAACTTTTTTCTTCGCCATATGAACCGTTTTTTTCTTTATTTCGTCGTTCAGTTTGTTCAGTAATGTTGCATAATACTCTCCTGTGACTGTTCTTCCATTCTGCAGATAATCGATGAAGATTATGCCATATACATCCCAAAACACAGAGGTCAAAATCTTCCCGGCGGAGCTTTGGTCTTTTGGTCACCTTTCGTGGCGCTCCAGCCACTCTGCAGATTGCCAATTGGACTCAGGCATATGGTAATGGACCCAGGGTTTCATCCGTCGTCAAAAAACGTCGAAAAAAGTCCGTCCGATTACGCTGCAACAACGCTAAAGCGGCCGTTGAATCATCAACGCGCTACTGTTTTTGGTCGACGCGACGGTCAGCAAACGCGGCACCCATCGCGCCGATAGCTTTTCCATCTCCAAAACATGGTGCAAAATGTATCCCGGCCGTTCTTTTGGGATACCCACGGCCTCAATTTTCGATCACTCAAAACGATTCGATGCACTTGCTTGACGATTTCCGCATTCGTAGCCTCCTTTAGCCTTCCAGAGCGAGGTGCGTCTTTGGTGCTTGTACAACCAATTTTAAATTCGCTAAACCACCGATAAACTGCTTTTCTCGAAGGAGCAGATTTGGGATAACATTTCTTGCAATGGTTGTTCAGAAGTTTTTCCCATCAAAAAACAGTGTTTGATCAATATGCGATGCTCCTGTTTTTCCATTATTTTCACTACGGCGAAAGTAGCGCCACTCAAACGACTATAGCTTGCAAACGAATGAACGAAATGTCATGATACTTCATATATAAACTAATGACAGATGGGCCTCTCGCAATGAGTTATGATCATTTTCTAGTGATGCCACCTATTATGTATAAAATTCCGAGACTTTTCAGCCCAAAAGTAGATGCTTGCTTCTGAATAGAAGATTGAAGGAATATTTTCAAATTTTGGAGAATCATCGACATGGAAAGCTAGTTGTAATGAGTCTAAATTTTCCATTTACATTTCTACTTTTTACTCTACTACAATATGATTACAAATGTCTATCTAACGCCCTTAAATTTTAAAAATAATGCCATCATCCATCCTTACATTTAATTGCGGCGAAACTATTAAGAATACAATCTTGAAAGTGGACACGTCCGTGACCATTGATTTACAACTTGATCGCACATAGTAACTCACACTTCTTAAGCCATTTCCATTCCCATGGAATTATATACCAGCAAAACCACTAAAAGAAACACCACATTTCTGAGGTCATTAAACAGCGCACATTAAATATGAAATATTGTGCTAAATTGTATACGAAAAGGTGTTGTGTTCTTTTTTAATATTTAGAGCGGCCCTTACGCACTCTCACACCTACAAAAAAAAAACATAGATAACAAATCGTTAGCGTGCCTAATTAATTCAAATTGAATTCTGTATTAGCGTTCTAACAGCAGCAGCACTACCTCGTCACACATGCCTCATCTAGTCTGGAAGCACTGCCAACGCCGAGGACATGGCGACATAGAAATATGAAAATGTACGGTGAATTTTATTGCCACTAAAATTTACACCTGAACGCATAATAAAAACCGCTAAATAGCTAAGGTGCCAAAGCTAGTATACACATACTTGTACATACATATACATATGTATAGTGAGAGTCAGAAACTGTAATCCATCCGAGCAAGCTACCACGTACAAAGTAACGAATTCATTTAGCCACACCGAGGCATTAGACAAAATGAATCCGTCAAAGGGTAGGGCCCCAATGGGATTGACTTTCCAAAGGTGTTAGACCACCTCAATGACGCACGGATTTGATGTTTGTGCTGTACGAGTACAATTGTATGCCTCACGGAAAATCTCTTGCCACGACGATGGCTCAAGGGGAACGTGTACACTCAACATAAATCCCAACTATGCAACATCTCAATTTACAGCGGTAGAAACCCAAGACTTTGCTGCACAGTGTAAGTTTTAAATGAACATCCTTCTCCGATCTAAGCGAGTAAGTGTGAGAGCACAAAGGGCGAGGCTCGAGTAGTGAAACGCATCCTTTGTGTCATTATCCCTTTCAATCCGATGAAATGCCAGTGCCTGTGGTAATTTGATATTGGACACTTGACGGCGGCGGCGGCGCATGCATATGCAGCACAGCACTGTCGACTTTGCCTAATAAAGACCTTCACTGAGCACTCTTAAGTCTGTGCGGAGAGTGTGACTTTAACATACGTTTACCGTACATACACCAACTTGAGGGCAGTCAAGATGTTTGGTGTTTGGGAGCCCTTTGCCTGCTTGCCGGGATGTGGGTATCACTACTATAATTAAGATTAAATACTTCCACTCCACTCGCTTGGTCTCCCTCTCACTTTTTTCCTACTCATCTAAGCCGGACAGAGTGAACGGAATACGAGTATTATCATGCAACGGTACAGACAGAAAGATGATAGTGGAGTGTTATGGGGAGGATAATTATTTCGTGGCACGAGATTGAAAGATACTTAAAAAATGCTTCAGTTGGATGAGGATAGCATCGAAAATTCATACTGCATGTGGATATGTTCAGCGCTACTCATACATCTGTCAAAACTGTGGTAACCACATTCTGATAGATGTCAAAAATGAGAGATCGTTTTGTATCATTTGTGAGATATATTTTGTAAGGTGCCGGAAGGATCTTCTTTGTAGCATGTGTGAATTGTATACGTCACTATAGATGCAAATGGACAGAAAACTGTTTTATGGCTATAGATAACAATATTATACTTTTTATTACATTTTTGTATGAATTCTAATATAACAGTTCGGGTGAAAAGTTCGTATCGTTTTAAAGAAAAAATTTTTTGTTTGAAAAATTCGATTTTATTATTCAATATAGTGGCCATCGAGGGCAATACACCAATTATAGGGATCTTTCAACTTTTCGATACCATTTTTGTAGTACGATTTATTTGTCTTTTGCTTATATAGGCATCAGTTTCGGTGATTACCTCTTCATCGGCGCTAAATTTATTTCCAGCGAGCATTCTCTTAAGGTCTGAGAACAGGAAAAAGTTGCTGAGGGCCAGATCTGGAGAATACGGTGGACGCGGAAGCAATTTGAAGCCCAATTCATACAAGTTTGCCATCGTTTTCATTGATTTGTGACATGGTGCATTGTCTTGATGAAACAGCACTTTCTTCTTCTTCAAATGGGGCCGTTTTTCCGCGACTTCGCCCTTCAAACGCTCCAATAACGCTGTGTAATAGTCGCCATTGATGGTTTTCCCCGTTTCAAGATAGTTGATGAAAATTATTCCACGCGCATCCCAAAATACAGACGCCATAACTTTGCCAGCTGACTGTTGAGTCTTTCCACGCTTTGGCTTCGGTTCACCGCGTGCAGTCCACTCGGCTGACTGTCGATTGGAGTGAAATGATGGAGCAATGTTCCATCCATATATCGCACATATCGATGCAAAAATTCGGGTTTATTACGATTGAACAGCTTCAAACACTGCTCAGAATCATCAATTTGTTGTTGTTTTTGGTCGATTGTGAGCTCGCGCGGCACCATACCATACCCATTCATTGGGTATCTTTAATATCTTTAGAGTGTCAGCTATCTCGATGAACTTCATTTTACGGTCATCCAAAATCGTTTTGTGGATTTTGTTGATATTTTCGTCTTTAACAGCCTCTTTTGGACGTCCACTACGTTCATCGTCTTCGGTGCCCATGTGGCCTGTACGGAATTTAGCAAACACTTACGAATGGTACATGACCGCCCATTTGTTTTTAGCTTATTGTAATTTGGCAATATCTTTCTGGGTATAGCACAGTTTGTAAGACTGGTCGATCTGAGACCAGCTAGTTTTAAGAAGTGTGAGAGGACATTGCTCCTAATAGCACCCATAGGAATATGAACATTTTCGTCTAGTGAGCTATTAACGGCTGACCGTCGTGTCGCCTCGCTAGTTCGTCGACTATCTTTGTCCTGGAACCCAGGGAAGAGTGACTTTAGTCTGATTGCACAAGCGATTGAGTTTTTTTTTTGGCATTAGTCAACCAGTTTTAATGTGAATGGGATTACCAAAACTAAAATAAAAGATACAAATCTCTCAATTTCGTGGACCCCACTCACAATTTTATCCACTGACGATAAATTCAAAACGGAAGTAGACACGTCATTTGCTTTGGAAAAGACGAATATTTTTCTCTTTTGCGCGACTTTTAATTTCCAGGAGAACCCTTTATTTTTTAGCAGTTAAAACTTATCCCTGTTACTTCTAACCCCACTCTCCGCTACTCGATACTTTAGCCCGATACTTTGAGTAGTATCGTTTGTCGAGAATCGAGTATCAAATAGTCAAAATAATGAGCTTTCCCTACATAAATATAGATGCACCGCTAAACTTGAATCGGTTAGAAACATTGGAAGACTGTCATGCCAATACTGCTGCCTCATCAGTGCCAGCAAAATGATTATATTTCAAAGCCAGTGCTACAGCTTCCAAAACAACTCCTTCGTGGAATAATAAATGCCCCTTGGTACATAAGAAATAGTGACTTGCATCGTGAGTCGTGACCTACAAATAGACACGATTTCAGAAGTGGCTAGAAAGCACGATCTTGCACACAACCAGCGTGTTGAAAAACACATTAACTCCGAGATGGAGACCGTCTTAAATGTAGGACACAATATTCGGAGATTGAGAAGAACAAAGCCTCATGAGCTAATGGTCTAAAAACTATGATAAAGTATATATTATAACTTTAAACTTCCCCCAATGAGATTTAAATTCAAAAAAGAAAAATCATTTGTCGATCCTTTAAAGATTGGTTTTGATTCCCAGGTGTTTTTTAGTTCGTTAAGAGTCCCACTCGCTTGGTACCGATGAACTACCGAGTGTCTTTTGAAGATTTCAACCTAAAGAAAATAAATAAAAAATTTCTCCGTTGGATACCAAAAGTACTTGGTATTAAAACCCGGGGCCGATACTTCGAACCCTATATCTGCATGTACTTATGTTCACGACCATTAATGGTGGACAAACTATAAAATCAAAACCAGAATCCTGTAAAAAATGTGCTTCGTCAAAATCGATGACGTTTTCTTTTTAGCAGCCTAGGAATTAACAAAGAATAGGAGCATGTTTCTAAGCACCCGCAGTCATATCACATTTACAATTTGCTCTCACGAAAAAAAGACAAATAACATGATGTACAACTATAACAACATGAGTCTTGGGAAAAACAAACAAATTGATTAAAAAGCCGAATAACCAAATCCCATTAAAACAACAAAATCTATTCCATTCTTTAAATCAACAAATATTTATCAAACTTCTTCCATTGTCATATACTGCAGGTTACTGCGGAAATTGGCTATCCACTCACAGGGTGGTAAAGGTGTTAACAAAACAACACTTTGATAGAAAGTCTCCCCCGCTGTGCGGCATTCTGATCTGAAACCACACTCACTAAACTACGATCATGATCACATTGCGTCGATAGCCATCGATACTCGAATGTATCCAGTTTCCGATAATTTAAATGCAAATTCTTGATTTGTATTGAATTTATGTAAATATGCACCTCTTAGCGGCATTAAATTATCCGAATCAATCGGCTTTTGTTGGCGCGTCCCCTTCAACACCAACGATGACAGTTAGTCCGGGTCTTATGTATCTAAAAATGTAATCACAAAATGGTTAATTACGGTATCTAATTCGCATAAATATTTAATGGTCGAGAGGAATAAGTTTTAGATTTTATGCGGAATTAACTCGGAACTGTCAGTTTGATTGAGGAACGGAGAATTGTGGAGAAACTTTTTCGTTCTGTTAATTGGAACCACATCGTGTCGCCGTGTAAAGCAGCTAAAAAGGGCCATTCCAGCAATCCAAACAACAATACCACAACGATCGATGATTAATTTGTTACAATTTTGTCTCTCAATTAACCGCTGATAAATTATTCATATGCGATGTTCGTTTTTTTGTTTTTGTTTGTTTCTGCGTGTTTTTTGTTTTTGTTTTGTTTCGTTTTTGGTGTTACTGAAAAGCAGCAAAATTATAAAACGAACATGACTCGACAATCACCGCCGAGGGGGACCGCTTGACCTGCTGAATAATTCCGAGGTTATTAATTAGACGGGTGGTAGTTTGTAAAACGTCTTCATTAGCATGGCTCGCAGGCATGAAATAGTTCTGGGCGAACACAAGTCCATAGAAGATTGATTTGGACTAAAAAAAAGGAAGTTACCTAGGTGCAGAGGAGGTGCATTGCATGATCCAGTTGGTGGTAATCTTGGGGAATCTGTTTTGGCTGGCCAAGCGTTAATTTTTCAGATCACAGCGGGACAAGTTGAGAAATTGAGTTCAAATGAAGTCAGCACCGATATCTATGCTAAGCAGTAACATTTTGGTTGTTTTATTTTAGAAAAAATTTAGTCCAACAGTAATTAATCATATTTTCAAGAATGGAAAGTCATAATAATAACCGCGACTGAATGTCATACTCTCGGAAAGAGTCACCATTTTACTTGGGCGATAAAAGTGGTTTAGGAAAAGGTAAACTGAGCAGGATCCCATCAAATGTTAAGCTGTTCATTTGTATTCTGGCACTAAGAGACTAACCAAGTATTACCTGAAAAAGGAGGCAAATATTTGGTGCTCATTGTTTTGCGGAACTAGAAAAATATTCGCAAAAGTGTCAGTATTCTTAAATTTCAAACTCGGTACGTAGGTGCTATGGAACTTACTTACTTAGGTGGCGCTACAGGCTGAGGTGAACCACGCCTCAACCAACAACCCCTTCCAGTTAGCCCGGTCGTGGTTGAATCTTCTCCTCCAAAACCGGTCAACGAAAACGGGACCGATTATCTTACGAAGGATTTTAGGAAGGATTTTTCTCTCGAAGCGACGTTTTTCGCCGCTTCAGTTCCATATAGCAGGACTAGGGTGAAAAGGGTCTTATGTACAGTTTTCCTAGTCGATTGGGAGAGGATTTACTACACAACTGCCTTAGTAGCCCAAAGAAACAGCGCCTGCGGTTGGCAAGAGTAATCCTTCGTTTGATTTCCGATGAGATGTCATTTTTTGATGTTATAGAAGACCCGAGGTAGACAAAAGACAAACAACCTCAAAATGGTACCTTAGTACTCTTAGCTAAAAGATTTGTATAAAATCCCACTTACCAATAAATAACAGTAGGTAACCTTTCTATCGATATGCCCCTTCCATACCCACATCTTAATAAAAACTTGTTTTTTTCTTGTCTCGTTTATTAGTTCAGCAAAACTCTTCGCTGCCATTAAGCATTTTTCTTAATGATCCTTTCCCATGCAGTTAGCCAATCAGTTGGAATGAAGCTGACTAAACCCAAAGAGAGCAAAGAAGCGAACAGCACACATCGCGTCGAAAAGGCAGAAAGCTAATTTAACACTTGTCACTTAGCAGCATTTAATCCCCACAGTTCCACCAATAAGCCACCAATTTATGGCCCTTTGATTTCCGTGAAATCAGAGTGCCTGATGCCACAGAATATAGTCGCAAGTTGCAACTATTCACAGTCCTGAGTCCTCTTCTAAATGCATATCGTGACCATTCCATCCGGCGATGATAATAATGAGGATGATGATGACGATGACGACGACGACGACGACGAAGAGGTTAAACAAACAAAAAATTCCATTCCAGCTGCGGGATCCACTTGGACGTGGACACTGTACAGCGTCGTTGGAGGCAAGTCCAATTAATATGCGTGTTTCAAACATTTCAGCCTTTTGACATTTTTATGATTGTCCGAACCATATTTCAATTTTCTCGCGCGCTCGCGACTGTTATGCATAGCAGATACCCGTACGACCTATACAGTTGGATTCCTGCCCGAGGTGAGCTGAATTTCGCGCATCCTTGGTAGAGGGACACCCTCTGCGTGCAGTGAGCTGGTGAGCGATTTATTCGTCAAAATGTCTTTTTATGGGTTGCTGTGTGCAGAACAGAACGTGTATAGTGTGTCTTTACGTTTAACTTCTTTTTCTGCGATACAAATATTCTTGCCCAGTATAGAGCTAGTTACAAGTACATATGTATGTTTTGGCTCATGTGGAGGCTGCTGTCCGTCTCCCGTTGCTTAAAGGTTGTAAATTTTCCATCATCGACATGTCTTCGTTTTTGGTCATTCAATTTTTGGTAAAAGAAATTTCACCTGAAACGATATGAAGTGGTGGACTGGTGTTTATTGGTTTTGAAGACCTTTTAAATGGCCAATCCCGAGAATGTACTCGTGTACATAAAAAGTAAATACTGATTTAATTTAACGATTTCTGCGATTAAATATAGGGTGACCAGATAACAATGATGATTTTTCTAATTGTTATGTTTCAGCAGCTGTCAAAGTTACCAATGACATCCAACTGGCAAAATATTCAGTAAGGTTCGCCATTTCATCAAGCATTGTTTCACACTTGCCGAACCTGCGGAAATTATTAAAAAATATAATCAAAATTCCGGCTCAGTTGTAAATACTACGCGACGTGAATTTCGTCATGAGGTCGCTCATCATCATGGCTTCAGTGTGCAGGAATTCGTCACACCGTGGAAAAGTTTGACCATCAGTACACTCTTTTAGACCTAAAGCCACTAACCAGATAGAGATTGGAGCGAAATGAAGAAAACATCGTCGTTGTAGCGGCCAGTACTGAAGAAGACCCAGATATGTCGATTCGGGTCCGATCAGCTGAATTGGGCATCGTCAGAGAGTCAACCCGGCTTATTTTGCGGTTGAATTTGGGCCCACATCCCTATAAGATTGTGGGCCACCATAGACAACGCTATGAGTTCGCTAATTGGGCGCTGGAAATGTTGGCCGGAGATCCGAATTTTGGCAACTCCGTCCTCTTACGGCGGGCGTTCATCAATTGGCCGCCGCGATCATGCGACTTGACACCACTCGATTATTTTCTTTGGGGCTACGTCAATTCCTAACGTAGGCTGTCCGATAAGTCAGTGACTTTGAAACTAAAAACTCGTTTTTTCTCAAAATTTAGTTTATTTTTCAGCATAATCTTCTTTTAGCGCGATACCCTTTTCCCAAGGATTTTCTAACTTTGTTAACCATTCCAAAAAATATGATTTCTCAAACCCTTTAAATTGGGTATTTGTTGCATCGATAATCTCATCATTCGATGAAAATGTTTTTCCGCCAAGCCATTTTTTCAAATAAGGAAACAAAAAATAATCAATGGGAGCCAAATCTGGGGAATAGGGTGGATGAGAAAGCAGTTCATAGCGCAATTCATCAAATTTTACTGTTGCTACTGCGGTGAATGAGCCGG
This sequence comes from Brachyopa scutellaris, assembly GCA_949775065.1. Classification (NCBI taxonomy): domain Eukaryota; kingdom Metazoa; phylum Arthropoda; class Insecta; order Diptera; family Syrphidae; genus Brachyopa; species Brachyopa scutellaris. Next base: position 193,599,971 of record OX459112.1, read on the forward strand.
TGCATTCTCATGATAAAAGAGCATTTTGTTTTCCTTGAAATGAGGCCGTTTTACCATCAATTCTGCATTAAATAAATCCATTAATTGGCATAGTACTGTCCGGTAATCGTTTTTCCCTTTTCCAAGTAGTTCGTGAAGGGAATCCCAGAAAACCGTTGCCTGCCTGACGAACCCGTTTTTGATTTTTTGATGCACGTTCGCCTGAAGAAGTCCACTGTTTTGATTGTTCTTTCATTCCTGCCGTGTAGTGTTGTATCCAGAATTCATCAACTGTTACGAACCGCCGTAAAAATTCACTTGAATTACGCTTGAAGTGTTCCAAACTCTGCTTTAAAAAATTCACCCGAATCCGTTTTTGATCAATCGTCAGCAAACGCGGCAACCATCTTGCCGATAATTTTTTCATGCGCAAATGGTCATACAGGATTCGAATGAGGCTATCATTGGAAATGGCTACTGTCCCAGCTATCTCACGAACCTTGACTTGCAATCGTCCAACACAATATCGTGGATTTTTCGTCTTTTGTCTTCAGTCTCCTTAATGGTTTTACCGCGCAAAAAGTAGTGTTTTATCAAAACACGAAACTCACTTTTTTCCATTTTGAACAAATAACACAAGCCAAAGCTCTTTCGATCACTGTAAAAAAAAATCTATGTTTGACAGATCTGTCTAATTATTTTTTTCTATGCCGAACAGCCCTCGTAGTCTACGCTAACAAGCCAACCACTTTAAAAGAGCTCGAGGCCAACATTTAAGACGCCATACGTACATAATGGACCGAGTCATCAAAAATTTGACCGACCGCTTGAAGCACTGCCAGCGAAGCCGAGTGGGCCATTTAAATGATGTGCTATTCCACACATAATGACATGACTGCACCTTCAAAATAAGGCCAAATTTTATATCTCACACCGCTGTTGTTTTATTTAAAAAAAAAAATCCTATCTTTCTTATCTGGTCACCCTATATAAATTTTAGGGAAATTTTAAGGACCAATTGATTTCAAAGAACATAATCGAACAAGATGAAGTCGTTTTATGTCTTTTTATATCCCGTCTTCAATTATGTTCAGATAGTGGAAAACAAAATCGTACAAGACTGCAACCATTAAAAAAAAAGCCTGAAATAAAACTTAAAAGTTCCTTCAACCTATATAAATATCTTTATAACCATTCGCACTTCCTTCGCCAGCAAATCTCTGTTTTGATAATTTGTACCTACCAACACGCAATTTAACCCTTTTTTGAAAATCTTCTTAAATAGTGTGAAAATGCCTGTGCGATATCGTGCGACATCTTTTTACAAAAAAAAAGGATAAATCTAAGCAAGATACCTACTCATGGAGCCCATCTTATTACATTACACATCTCCCCACCTTCATTCATCGTAGTGTAATCTCCAAATTCATCCTCGTGTTCCCCCGTTAACGAAAGAAGAAATATTTCGAGAATGCTTAAACTTTCGCATACTGCCATTTTTATTCGTTAGGGCGGAACCACCTTCCAACACAAGTAAACAGAAAAATGTCCTGGGGAAAGAACTTTCGCTCGAATAAACTCTCCTCGCTATACATCATGAGATGAAAACATTTTCTCATTTTCACTGTTTTGCACCATCCACTCCGCATGTGTACATGCATATGTATGTATGCACGGAACATCATCTCGTTGGATAGTTATCCTTTTTCGCAGTAAATATATCTCTTGCAATGCTTTTACACATTTCAGTGTTAATCTTTGCCACCCACCACCAACCACATTGCCCACTTTGTGAAAATGGAACGAACAGCAGCCGAGTGATGTCGATGTGGTATGGTGATGCCATTTACTCAACACATGCTCTGGTGTGGAAATCTCCGAGTGTTAATGATTTTCCTTTGGTCACTATGCTATATAGTGATACTCGTATGTGCGCAGTTTCCTGTGTCGTCGCGTCAGGGTGAAAATGTTGTTCTACATTGTTGTGCATCAAAATGCAACATTTCAGCATTTTGAAATAAAATTAATTCTGAGAATGGAATCAGCAACTCATTAGTGCAACCATCTAAGAGCGGGGGCTGAAACAATCTATCGCGCCAAAGGAATTATGAGCATTTTACGTTTCCTGTCGGCATAGAGTGTCACGCGTCATTAAGAAGCGACACTCGGAGATAGCGACAAAGCAACATTTTCACATTTTATAGGCAAACTGTGGACTAATTTGTATGAATATTTTTATAGAAAACGGATCCCAGTGCCAAAGCCGTGCCAAATTTTACATTGGTTTTTTTTTTTTTTTTTGTACCACAACATTGACGAAGATTCCAAAAGTCCAAAGATTTTAATAAGCATTGTTTCGACTACTACAAACGGGGGAGATAAATCACATAGATCACACAGATCAGATGAATCTTCTCTCCTAAATCCCAGAGCTCGACATGATCTGCGCGGTAAATGACCGCTTACCAAAAACTTTATGCTTCGGCCGGAGGTTCGATTCAGTGATCCCAAGCCGTGAAGCATGGAACTATAAAAATCCTACTTCAGACCTTAAAGGTAACAAGTGGTATACGGATGGTTCAAAGATAGACACCGGGGTGGGTGCTGGTACTTTTGGACCAAACACTAGAATATCAATACCAATGGGACAATTTCCCAGTGTATTTCAAGCGGAAATACATGCCATTCAAGTGTGCGCCAACGTCATCCTTAATTCGGGAATAAAAGGTGTCCTCATCCATATACTCACGGATAGTCAAGCAGCCATTAAAGCACTAGGCTCAAACCTGATTGACTCCAAATCAGTCTTGAACTGCTTCAATACTCTCCAAGACCTCCCCCACAGAAACAAACTTTGGTGGGTGCCCGGACATGAGGGTATTGATGGAAACTAAAAAGCTGACGTACTGGCTAGAAAAGGTTCGGCTGAATCCTTCATCGGCCCTGAGCCGTTTTGCAATATTCCAAATTCAGCTATTTACTTAAAAATCAAAAGTTGGGAACACGACATGTGTATCTCTTATTGGGAAAATACCCAGGGTCTTCGTCAGGCTAAAAGAGCCATTTTACCCTTCCAAAATAAATCCAGAAACATATTTCTATCAGGACATTGCCATCTTCGATATCACCTAAACATAATGGGTTTTATTCAGGAAACTGAATGTCGGCTTTGTATGGAAGACGACGAAACTGCGGAACATATACTTTGTGCCCTCCGGAGACAACATTTCCATAGAGAAATTCTAACTCCCACGGAACTTCGTACAGTCTCCACCAGTGAGATCTTCAAATTCATCAAAAGAATTGAGCCTCTCCTGGTTCCCTAAAACTGACTCTGTGGTACAATAGATCTTCTAGGTCGCAGTGCCCTCCGCAACTGGCGGGTCAGTATCCCTTAAAAAAAAAAAAAAAAAAAAAAAGCATTGTCCGGATCTATCAAAGCAAAGTGACAAATTCTGAGTTCTAAGTGTGATCGCAGGACATAGTCGTAACAGACATATGATCGACAGATAGAAAAAATGCGCGGAGTACTTCCTCCGTGCATTGATGTTACGCGAGGAAAAATAATGCCAACCTAAAAAATTCCATTCTACGAGCACATACTACGTGGGCTGAAAGTTCCGGAATTTTAAATGAAAACAACAAGCGTTTTTAGGCAAAAGTTATATTTATTCCTCAATATAGTTGCCTTCGAGAGCAATACACTTGGTATACCGAGTTTCCAACACTTCGATGCCCTTTCTGTAGTACGAAACATCCAAGCATTCGAATTACGCCCAAACCTTCCGATGTCGATCTAAATCTCTTTCCCTGCAGCCACCGCTTGAGGTTTGGGAACATATAGTTGTCGCTGGGAGCCAAGTCTGGAGAATACGGTGGGTGAGCAACCAATTCGAATCGTAATTGGTCCGATTTGGCAATCGCTTTCAAAGACGTGTGTGCCGGTTTCTTCACCATTTGTGGCCATTTTTTTTTCGTTCAGTCGTTCGCAGTTTATTCAGTGCCTAATACTCTCCTGTGACTGTTCTTCCCTTCTGCAGATAATCGATGAAGATTATGCCATGCGCATTCCAAATAACGGAGGCCAAAATCTTCCCGGCGGAGCTTTGGTCCTTTGGTCACCTTTCGTGGCTTCCCAGCCACTCTCCAGACTATTGGATTCAGGCGTATGGTAATGGACTCACGGTTTCATCCATCGTCACAAAACGTCGAAAAAAGTCCGCCCGATTACGCTGCAACAACGCTAAACCGGCCGTTGAATCATCAACGCGCTGCTGTTTTTGGTCGACGCGACGACGGTCAGCAAATGCGGCACCCATCGCGCCGAAGCCGATAGCTTTTTCATCTCCAAAACATCGTGCAAAATGTATCCCGCCCGTTCTTTTGAGATACCCACGGCCTCACTTTTCGATCACTCAAAACGACGATTTCCGCATTCGTAGCCTCTTTGGCCTTCCAGAGCGAGGTATGTCTTCGGTGGTTGTACGACCAATTTTTAATCCACTAAAAATGTGTTTTTCAACCTTTCCAGAATAACGACCCCCTTAAGCACATAAAATAACTTAGTGACCCCCTTTGAAATTGAAATAAGAAAAACATGTGCAAACTTACACTGCAAATAATAAGGTTTGTTTGGTATCTTTTTGACCATAAAATTGGACAAATTTGAAAATGTATATATATATATATATACAGTGGTGGTCCAGTATAACGAATGCCGATCTAACGAATGATCGATATAACGTACACTTTTTTCAAATGCATTATCGGCTCTATAGAGCGAACGAACAAAAAAAAGTGATTCGATATAACGAATGTTTCTACAATATCTGTGTAGATACATGCTTTAAAAAATAGAAAGAGACAAATTTGCCTAAAAAATACAATAATAGGCGCGTTTTTTTTCAAATCTATATAGATTTCGAAAAAGCTTTCCATACAAAAATAAGAGTGGATAATTATCCAGGCTAAGGTTTTGTTGTATTTTATATTGAAAACATGTTGCGGAAACATGTCCTTATTGGCGATTGCTTTTTGGAACTGTTATGTTGACTTTATGAATAAATTAAATTAAGTGTTATGAATGAACTAGGAACAGTATTTGTACATAATATATTTAATGTTTCGTACCTATAAGGAAAATGTGTTCGATATTACGAATTGTTCGATATAGCGAATGCACCTGGACATTATATCATTCGTCATATTGGACCACCACTGTAATTTGAAAAGTGGGGGAAAATCCTCTCCAAAAGTGAAAAAAATGCATAAAGAGTATAGTATCGTTGGCTACATCCTATTTTGTGAGCTTACGTTTTCTTCAACGCTGAATATAAAGACTAAGGCCAGAAACAGAGAAGAACTGGAAATCGACTTAATTGATTGCGTTTCCGAAATGTATGTATGTAACGGTTTGACAAATTGGTCGATAAAAAAC